>CANTUV010000039.1:52808750-55617500 GCA_947685225.1 Garcia nutans | reverse complement strand
GCCCAAATGTAGGGAAGTTGGAAAATCCACAAATATCATCTTCAGCTTCAAAAAACCACTGGAAGAAAGCCCACAAAAAGCTGAAGGAAAAGAACTTGCCTAGTTCTCTTACTTGTTTTCTACAAGAACAGTAGAACAGGTAACGCAAATATATGTCTGAGATTTTCTTCTGATTATGCATAATTTATTAAAGCAAAGCAAGACTTTCAGTGCCTTACTTAGCCAGCTTGGCTCCTTCAGGGGTGTGGAAGCTATTGATCAGATGAGCAGTTGCAGTACCACTTGGATATGTTAACTTGAAGTCTATTATCATAATCTGAAAAACCAATTATTTGTAAGACATGAGAGTTACCAACATAATCATAACTCAAGTCTTCTGAAACATAGTAGTAAATGTGATTATTACCTTTCGCAGAGGCACCACAGAGAAGAGGCCAAGAAAGCTAACAACAAAAAGAAACCCAATCATCCATCCTAACTTTGGATCTTTGATATCTATCCCATTATCTTCTGTTGATTGTTGGGCTACACGTGCACTCATACCAAAAAGGTAACTCCCAAAGCCTCCTATTTGCCACAAAATATTCAAAGTACAGAGTTTCAGATTCTAATGATAGTTAATTAACTCAGACAGATGAAACATAAAGAAAGAAGCAGACTTTAATACCGCTAAATGCGATGCCAGAGGAGGCAACTACGCATGTTTGAATCACAGTATTCTCTTGCCTGGTGAAAGGCTGTTTCAAGATTCCAGATTTCTCAAGAATTTTTGTCCAAGTCCTCACAAAGAAGAACCCCAACAGACCAGCAGAGACGTTGAGTGAAGGGATAATCCCAGTTGTGAGGTTGAGCTTCATCACTATAAAACAGAACAGTATGCTTAAAATAAAGCTCACCCCAAAAGCTCTCAATGTCAGCTGCTCCTTCCATGATGGCACTCCTTGGCTCTCAAATATCTGCTCCACTGATAACTCTCCCCCTTTTTCTTCTTTTTGTTCTTCTTCTTTCTTGTATCTGATGTTGTTAGATTCTGCATGTTCCAAATCTAAATTATACTCCACTTCATCTTCTCTCCCATTTCCATGATTCATTTCTTTTTCCTTTTTTTTTTTACTTTCTTGCTCTCCCTAGAAAAATGATGAATCTTTCTGCCTTTTTGAAAATCTTAGGATGTCAATCTTTTGAAAGTGGCTGGATTATATTTGGAAATTGGAACCAACTTGTACTAATAAATACAAATTAAGTTGCCATCACTAATCACATCAAGATGGAAGAATGAAAGTATTTGTAACATAATTAAACGGGACGAACTAATAATCCAAATGCCAACGTAGTTGGCATGTTACACCCAAACCGCTAGGGATTGGAGTTTTGTTTTGTTTATTTTGAACATAGGCAATTTGTCTGATTTGCAAACTTCTTGTTTCCACATTTTCAAGGGGCCCTCCAAATAAAATTTCGAGTATTTATTGTGTTCAGCTCAGTTGGTAAGCTAAACCTTCCGGTAATTATCATGAAAGGGGTTTACAGCTTACAAAAGTAGCTTAAAATAAAAAGGAGATCGCTTTCAACGGTTATCATTGTCTATTTTGCTCGAGTGATCACGAATTCTTAATATCAACTATTTGCATTTTCATCCTCCCCCTCCTAAGCAACTACCACTTTCGTTAATAACGTTAATGCTGCATTCTGTGCTTTTTTTTTCATCCTGTAATCTAATGGACAATTGTTAAGTTCTATTTAGCACAAAAAAATACACCAAAATTCCACTTATCTAGCGGGAGCGTGTTTTTTCCAGCACCGTTTTTGTGCTGATGGAGTGATTTTGTCCAGTTCTAATCCAACTTGTATGCTTTCATCTTCAAACTGGAATCTTTGATAGCTTATTTCCATGTTTTTCTGGAAGGTCATATCTCAGTCATTTCATCTTTTGATTAGCACATTGATGCCCTAGTATCTTTTGTCCTCATAGAAGGCAATGTCAAATTCCTCATTCGTTGGTTTGTGACATGATAATTATGAAATCATACAAGTGGCTAGGAGAAAAATAAACATTTCAGAAATTCCCCAATATAGGCTTGACCATTCTACATTATTTATGTACTTTGCAAAGTGAAAACAAACTTCTGACATTTATTTACAGCTTTCATGGAGCAACTGTTACAAAGATATTAACATTTGCCTTCAGGATGAGAGAAACTGGAAACCGTAGGTATTCACATGGTTTATTCCTATCAAAATTCAAAAATTCGGCACAACAGAAAAAACAGAACAGTTAGTTTCATAATTTATGCACAGTAATATCATTCTAAAGTGAAACTGAAATTAGTAATTCATTGAAATCTTTGTTAGTAAATTATAAAATCAAGTATTTTGTGTTCAATTGGAAATTCTAGAATAACTTTCGAGTTTCAGAATTTCATAGACATGAAGATGAGATCATTAGAAGCAAAAAATCAAAGAAAGAGTCGGCAAGTACTAAAATCTGAATGTCTGATGACTAGTGCATGGGGAATCTCATCATCTTTTAGTAAATCTTGATGGTGGTCATAATAAAATGTCCTAAATGAAGACTTGTGTACATGAATAATGCATGCCCCACAAAGGATACAGAATTCTACTAATCTATGAGAGAGTTGACTTTTATATATCATGGAATATTTCATAAAATAGTTCTTTAATTCTGCAAGATAGACTTACAATAGAATCAGCGGATGCACAGACAACAAGCTTAACCTCCACCCATCTGCCACTGCATCAACAGCAATCCCAATCAAACAAAAAGAGTTAATTTTCAGGTTATCTCTAACAAACATGAGCAACAAGCTAAGAAGCCATATAAAGATTAGACATCAAAGGTCAGCATGACATATGAGCAGAAGCAATGGGATGGAAGTAGGTGCCATCCCAGTCCTGAATCAAAGAGATTAAAGTCTGGTTAAAATATTTTGAACTTTATCTGCAGTTGCATTATTAAGCTTATTACTAGCAAGACACTGTGGTTTTTGGTGTGGGAGGGAATTGCAGGGGAAAAAAAACCTTTAAAACTGGTTCGCCTTTATTAGTATTTGCAGCTTGTTTTGCCATCCCCTGTAGCTGTGCGCGTGCAGCTCTGCCAGCAGCAGATTTTTCAAAATTCTCTTGCCTGAAAGATAAAATGACAACATAATTAGGAAACTGCTTCAAAAGCAACTACATTGCTTTATGAGGTTCCAATTCCTAGTAAATGGATCATCATACACAACTGATCAACAGCTAAGTGCTAAATTGCATAAGCCAATAAAGCACTGCCCAGCAATCGAGACAATTCCACAAGTTCAGTAATAGAATGTTCTGATCACAATAACAATAAATTATAATGTGGATGAATCTTAAGCTATCACAAAGCACAAGATCACAACATTCTACATCATTGCGAATAAATTTTCTCCTATAAAGGGAAGCTCTCTATAAATTCTACCAAATTTCAACTTATTCTTAAATAAAGCTACTTACTTCAGTATCAAAACCCTAGGAGCATTTTACAATCCAAGAGAGCAAAATTGAACATATAAAAAAGAACATGTGCTGAACCGTGGGCAGTCCATCAAGGCCTACAACTTGCTTGGTCCAAAGGCCACAAGAAGGTCATTCTTGAAGCTGATAGTCTGTGTGCTTTAAGCATCATCAATAAAAAAGAGTTGGTGGTTAGAGAGCATAAGCCTATTGTACACAGTATTTGGGACCTTCAACGAGAGTGGAAAGTGTTGATGTGCCATGCTTACAGAGAGGCTAATCGACTTGCAGATAGAGTTGCCGCTGAGGCTGATTTGTTTCCTTTTGGAACCCATATACTGGACTCACCGACAAACAACATGCCGGCTATCCTTAGGGAGGATAAACTGGGAGTTTGCTTTCCTAGATCGATTGTTTTTTAGTTCCTAGTGAACTACCATTTTCACCAAAAAAAAAGAACAATGTTTTTTACTTGGTTTTTGTTAGTTTAGATTGGAATTACTCCACAAAATAAAAAAGGACCCGTCTTTCTCCAAAAATTACACTGAAGAGATCGGACATGAAAGAAATTGTTAACAATTACCGTTTCTGGGCGGCTTCGGCGGCTTTGGCACGAGCTTCAGCCGAGGCCAATCTATCCTCCTCCTGTTTCCGTTGCTTACTGCCTCCATCGAAGCAAGCGAAACACGATAACCCCATTTCTCCTTTCCTCAGATTCTCCTTATTTTCACGGTTACTTTTTGACTGGGTTGTTCTTGGTTTGTTGGAAGGTTTCCGACTTTGTTAGGCATTTTATAAATTAGTTATCTGTATATTTATACGCGTTTTTCCAATCAATTGTTGGATGCCGCGTCATAAACTAGGGATTTTCTTGTCTTTTAAAGCCAAAAACGGTGTCGTATTACTGGTGGCAGCGCACAGATGGGAAAGCCTCCCTGCCCGATAAACTGAAACGAAACCATAATAGCGAGAGCTCGAAAAATCAAGAAACAGAAGGAGAAACTGAAGTGCATAACAAAGCTACGAACATTCGACCGTTAGACTCGCTCCCGCCAACGGAAACCCTAGAAATCGAGAACGGTCTTTCTCTAGTCCCGCGCGTGAAGCTGATACTCACAGTCCAACCTTCACTCTCCTCGTCCGCCACTAAACCAGTTGACGAGTGGAAGCTAAAGCGGGCGCTCATAGACTTCCTAAAGACTTCCCTCTCCGTTTCCATCACCGTTCCCGAAGAAGACCTCGAAATCAGACGGTATAAAGACCTCAAGAAGCGCAAACGTGATGATCCTGTCGCGCATGGTTCTCTCTGCATTCGGGACCTAGGGTTTCTCAATAACGAGAAAGAAAAAGATGAGGATTTGAAGGTACTGGAGGAGAAGTTTCTTGATTGGAGAAAGTACATTGTTGACAAAATGGATGGGATCGAGCTAAACCTTGAAGGATATAAGTATAAGCTCAGCGTTGCCTTGCCAGAGTCCGATGACTTTGAAGGGATGAAGAAAGCTTGGGAGGAGTTTTACGCTTTTGGAAATCAAGGTTTGTGAGTTTTAATTGTTTTTTCAATGTTGTGTGTTTTATACTTTTTCAAGTGGTTTTGTGATGGTTTGGCAGGGTATTCCAGAGGAGGGAGGAAAGAGCCGTACACAATTATACTACGTGGAGTTCCCTCCCGCTGGTTTGCTGAGCCAAGGGTGTCTTCGAAGCCTTCCATGCTAGTTACGCGTACCTTTTTCTCCTCGTTTGGGAAGATATGGTAATTGTCATTGTCAATGAAATTCTTGTTTCTGGCGTGTTTGATTTGCTATTGTCAAAGAAGTAGGCACCAACCATTTTTTTTAGTAAAAAATGGAGGTGCCTAATTGTCAAAAATGGAGGTGTCTAATTTAGGACATTGTCAAAAGTGGATGTGCTTAATTTGGGGAATTGTCAAAGTAAAAAATGGAGGTGCCTAATTTAGGTAATTGTCAAAATGGAGGTGCCTAATTTATTGACTAATTTCACCAACCCATGTTTTTTGAAGCCTATATAAACCCATCTCCCTCATTTGGAGGATACACTTTAAAAATTGAAGAAGTAAAGAGAAGAGAGTGTCTTTGAGAGAATTTTGTGAGGAAAAATTATTGTTCATAATTGAGTGAGGGTTGTGAGTGTTTGTAAACATATTGTATTTTTCTCCTTAATATAAGTCTGCAGCAGCTCCGGAGACGTAGGCATAATTGGCCGAACTCCGTTATCAAATTCTGTGTTAATATTCCGCATTTATTTTCGCTCTCCTACTAATCTGGTTTAAGGGAATAGAGTGGTAATCACCTCAATTTCCCAACAACTGGTATCAGAGCTTTGGGTGATAAATTCTGTCAATTTTTTGCAAGATTACTATTCATATAAATAGTGAATTTCGTGAATAGTGAAATTCTGTCGGCAGTTCTGATTTGTCGACAAAGGTGTCCTAGTACATAGTGGTTTGCAGAAACAGTCAGAAACGATCCAAAGGAGTCCAGATTCGAGTGGGAGCGATGGCTGCAGATGAAGGAAAAGTGAGAATTGAAAAGTTCGACGGTGCGGACTTTGGCTTCTGGAAGATGCAGATTGAAGATTATCTGTACCAGAAAAAGTTATATCAACCTCTCTCAGGAATAAAGCCAGAAGGCATGAAAGATGAAGAATGGAATCTTCTCGACAGACAAGCCCTTGGAGTTATTCGATTGACATTATCACGAAATGTTGCTTTCAACATCGCCAAAGAAAAGACCACAGCAGGTCTAATGGCAGCTCTCTCCAACATGTATGAAAAGCCATCAGCTTCAAACAAAGTTCATTTGATGAAGCGGTTATTCAATTTGCAAATTGCAGAAGGGGCATCAGTGGCCCAACATCTGAATGAATTCAACACAATCACAACCCAGTTGAGTTCAGTAGAAATTGAATTTGATGCTGAAATTCGGGCTTTAATTCTCTTATCATCTCTACCAGATAGTTGGAATGCTACCGTTACAGCGGTCAGCAGCTCATCGGGAAAAACCAAATTAAAATTCGATGATGTTCGAGATCTGGTGTTGAGTGAAGAAATTCGACGAAGAGAATTGGGTGAAACATCTACCTCTTCAGCTTTACACACAGAATCTAGAGGGAGAACTTTAGAAAAAAGTTCATATCGTAGCAGATCAAAATCTAGAAGAGACAAATCTAGATCGGGGAAGAAAGATTTCAAGTGTTATAACTGCGGCAAGAAGGGTCATTTTAAAAAAGATTGTCGAGCACCAAAGAAAGATAGCGGTGCACAGGGATCTGCAAATGTGATCGAGGAAGCAGGTGATGCCATGATTCTAAGTGTCAACAGTCCAATTGAATCATGGATTTTAGATTCTGGGGCATTTTTTCACGCCACTCCATGCCAAGAAATCATGGACAACTATGTCAGTGGTGATTTCGGGAAGGTTCATCTAGCTGATGATGAAACCTTAAAGATCGTAGGAAAAGAGGATGTCCGATTAAAGTTGTCAAACGGGAATACCTGGAAGCTGCAAGGAGTAAGACATATTCCTGGTCTTAAAAGGAATTTGCTCTCTGTAGGACAACTTGATGAAGATGGTTATGGTACAACCTTCAAAAGTGGTGAATGGAAGATTACCAAAGGAGTACTTGTCATTGCTCGTGGTAAGAAAACTGGCACTCTCTATGTAACCTCAAACTTAGAGAATGTTATTTCAGTAGCAGATGCAGATGAAAAATCAAACCTATGGCACCAAAGGCTTGGCCATATGAGCGAGAAAGGGATGAAGACGCTTTTGTCAAAAGGAAAGTTGCCGGAACTGAAAAGTATCAATGTCGGCCTATGTGAAGATTGTATCTTTGGAAAACAAAAGAAAGTCAGTTTTTCAAAGATTGGCAAGACACCCAAGGCAGAAAAATTAGAGTTGGTCCATACCGATGTATGGGGACCGTCTCCAATTCCATCTCTTGCAGACTCATTGTATTACGTCACATTCATTGACGATTCAACAAAAAAGGTATGGGTGTATTTTCTGAAGAAGAAATCAGAAGTCTTTGATACATTTAGAAAATGGAAAGCCATGGTAGAAAATGAAACTGGTTTGAAAGTCAAACGATTGAGGTCTGACAATGGAGGAGAGTACAGAGATAGAAGATTCAGAGAATTTTGCGCAAACAGCAGAATCAAGATGGAGAAAACAGTTCCCATGACACCGCAACAGAATGGCGTAGCTGAGCGCATGAACAGAACTCTGAATGAACGTGCCAGAAGCATGAGGATACATGCTGACTTGCCCAAGAATTTATGGGCTGAAGCTGTCAACACCGCTGCCTACCTAATCAACCGTGGGCCTTCAGTACCTCTGGATGGTGGAATACCAGAGGAAGCATGGAGCAAAAAGGAGGTAAACCTTTCACACTTAAGAGTGTTTGGTTGTATCTCTTACGTACATATAGATTCTGCTGGAAGAAGTAAATTAGATGCCAAGTCAAACAAATGTGTCTTTGTTGGATATGGTGGTGATGAGTTCGGTTATCGGTTTTGGGATTATGAAAATCAAAAGATCATCAGAAGCCGGGATGTCATATTTAATGAGAATGTGATGTACAAAGACAGATTAAATGCAGAATCAAATAGCTCTAAGATAGATGTTGAAAATAAAGAATTCACTGAGTTCGAGGAAATTTCTGGAAATGATGTTCAGAATAGTCCTGAAGTAGAGGAGCCGAGCACGCCAGAATTGAGACGCTCCTCAAGAATTACAAGACCAATCCAACGTTACTCGCCTTCTTTGCATTACTTGTTGCTGACAGACAATGGTGAACCAGAGTGCTACGATGAAGCAATACAAGTGGAGGATTCAATCAAGTGGGAGTCTGCCATGAAAGATGAGATGGACTCACTCATGTCAAATCATACATGGGAATTAGCTGAACTACCACAAGGCAAGAAAGCACTCCACAACAAGTGGATTTATAGGATCAAAGAAGAGCATGATGGAAGTAAACGCTACAAAGCAAGATTGGTTGTAAAAGGTTTTCAACAAAAGGAAGGTATTGACTATACTGAAATTTTCTCTCCAGTCGTGAAACTTACGACAATCAGACTGGTATTGAAAATTGTAGCAGCAGAAAATTTATTTCTTGAACAGTTAGATGTGAAGACAGCATTCCTTCATGGAGATTTGGAGGAAGATATCTACATGAAGCAACCGGAAGGCTTTATTAAGGAAGACAACAAACACATGGTATGCAGGTTGAAGAAGAGTTTGTATGGTCTGAAATAAGCTCCTAGACAGTGGTACAGAAAGTTTGATAGTTTTATGGGTAGCAGCGGTTTCACAAGATGCCAAGCAGATCATTGTTGCTACATCAAGAAGTTTGACAATAGCTTTATTATTTTATTATTATACGTCGATGATATGCTCGTTGCAGGTTCAGACATGCAAGAGATTAAAAATTTAAAGCAAGAATTGTCAAAACAGTTTGCAATGAAAGATCTGGGTGCCGCAAAACAGATTCTTGGAATGAAGATCAAGAGAGATATGAAGTCGGGGACTTTGATGTTATCACAGGCTGAGTACATAACCAAAGTACTAGCCAGATTCAACATGCAAGATGCTAAATCAGTGAGCACACCTTTAGGTGTTCATTTCAGACTCTCCAAAGAACAGTCACCGAAGACGGAGGAGGAACGTACACACATGGCGAAGGTGCCATATGCCTCAGCAATTGGGAGTTTGATGTATGCCATGGTTTGTACCAGACCAGATATTGCTCAAGCAGTGGGAGCTGTTAGCAGGTACATGAATAATCCAGGCAAGGCACACTGGGAAGCAGTCAAATGGATTCTCAGATATCTTCGAGGTACCACAGATAAGGCTCTTTGTTTTAAAAGTGGAGATACGACACTAGCAGGTTATGTGGATGCTGACTTAGCTAGAAATGTTGACGTTAGAAAGAGCACTACAGGGTATGTCTATACTCTAGGAGGTACCGCAGTGAGCTGGGTCTCTCAATTACAGAAGATAGTTGCTCTCTCCACAACTGAAGCAGAATATGTCGCTGTCACGGAAGCCAGCAAAGAAATGGTTTGGCTCCAAGGTTTCTTGGAGGAGTTGGGCAAGAAGCAAGAAAATAATGTCTTGTATTGTGACAGTCAAAGTGCCATACATCTAGCGAAGAATCCGTCTTTTCATGCCAGAACAAAGCACATACAGTTGCGGTATCACTTTATCAGGTCACTTCTGGAAGATGGGATTTTGAAACTTGAGAAGATTAGTGGAACTCAAAATCCGGCAGACATGTTGACGAAGACGGTGACTATTGATAAACTGAAACTGTGCTCAGCTTCAGTTGGCCTACACTAGTATCAAAGTCGTAGAAGAGCTGTTGCATTGATCAAGATGTGAAGACAGATTGAAATCGGTCTTCAAGTGGGAGATTGTCAAAGAAGTAGGCACCAACTATTTTTTTTAGTCAAAAATGGAGGTGCCTAATTGTCAAAAATGGAGGTGCCTAATTTAGGACATTGTCAAAAGTGGAGGTGCCTAATTTGGGGAATTGTCAAAGTCAAAAATGGAGGTGCCTAATTTAGGTAATTGTCAAAATGGAGGTGCCTAATTTATTGACTAATTTCACCAACCCATGTTTTTTGAAGCCTATATAAACCCATCTCCCTCATTTGGAGGATACACCTTAAAAATTGAAGAAGTAAAGAGAAGAGAGTGTCTTTGAGAGAATTTTGTGAGGAAAAATTCTTGTTCATAATTGAGTGAGGGTTGTGAGTGTTTGTAAACATATTGTATTTTTCTCCTTAATATAAGTCTGCAGCAGCTCCGGAGACGTAGGCATAATTGGCCGAACTCCGTTATCAAATTCTGTGTTAATATTCCGCATTTATTTTCGCTCTCCTACTAATCTGGTTTAAGGGAATAGAGTGGTAATCACCTCAATTTCCCAACAGCTTTGGTGTGAAATAGCAAGAGGTAAATTGATTCTGATTTAATGAATTAACCTTCAAGTACTGCAATTTACGAGCCGTGCTGAGTTGGTTTTGGAATTTGCTTTAGCATTATTATAGGGAAGTGCAAAGTAACTTTATGTGCTTTTTAGGCTGTTCATTAAGTCTTTGCGCTTGCTGTTTCATAGAGCAGTCATAAGTGTTTGCAATAGGCAATGAAGGAGTTGGTTTTTAATCGTCCAATTTGGAAAAGCCCATGTTAATCTAGTCGTGAATTTCTAACTGCAGGTGGTTAAGTCAGTAGTAGGAACTGTGAACTGATGTTGAACATCTAATAAGAAGATGGATCATACGACTTTCTTAGTTATCTTCGACCTTGGTATCTAATTTTTGTAATTGTATTAAGTATTTAAATGAATTGTTTTTTCTCCTTCTTCTTTGTTTATGAAGGACTAATATACTTTAGAACCAATGATTTCAACAGTTAAAGTGAATTATCACAATTATAATGGGTGGTCCAATGTAAAACCAGTTTAGCTCACATTGAATATATTTATCAAAAAGCAACTAAATGTTGTTTTTGAGATAGATACAATTTGATCCTAAAAACTCCAAGAGGATTTATTAGCATTTTCAAATTGTTTTGACAACGATGTCTTTAAGGTTTTTTCTGAAACGTCGTTTTGACACACTTGGCGGGAGAAAAAGAGTAAACGTTGGTATAAAAATATCATGTGATCCATTCAATCCTAAATAAGAGAAAACTAATTCTTTTTATCAAATGATTGATGAAAAGATCACACGGTAAGAACAGTTCATAGATGCTTTTTCTTTTTCTTCCTTTGTTGACTAGAAGACTCTGAACAAATTTTCTGGATTTTGGGTTACTAGACATGGCTGATTGTGTACATTTAATGCATGTTTGTTTTGACGGATGCAACAACATCAAATAAGTAAGGATTAAAGATGTTTACATGTTTCAGTCCTTTCAATGATTAATTATTAATCGTTTTAAGGAAAGAATTCTGGTCCTCTGTGGAATATTTGAATTGGGTTCAAGAATTTAGTGAAGTCAGATTATGAACCAGTGAAGAATTTTATCCATTAGAAATTAGAAGGTGCACCATATAAGAAATTGAGGGTGCTATGATTGAAATCCTATCTCAAACATAAATAGAAAGCCCCAATCTGAGCTTATGTCCTGTTTTTGTGATTGATGACTAGTTTCATTTTTTATAATACGGAAATGTGAATCTTGCTTGCAATTATTCAAATTTTCATGATGGTCTTCTTTGCAGATTATTAATGCATAACCATTGCTCAAATGAATTATTTTTGTTTTATTAGTCTTACATGTAATGACAAAGCATTGTCATTGTTATTACTCTTAACATCAATAGGAATCTTAGTGTTGCTCAGGATGATGATCGTGGTAGGGATTTGGATGAAGATGGCTTGGACTTAATTTCAGGTCTCCACTGCAAGATTGTGGTTCAGTTTGAGAAAAACAAGGACTTCTGCAATGCTCTTAAAGTCTTATGTGGACGCTCATTGCAAAAGGTAGGAAGTTCACTTTCTCTTTATGCTATATGTTGCGTGAGTTTTTGTAACTTTCAATCAACCTTCTTGATATATTTATGTTGGTGCATGCATGGGTTTTACTTGTAAGCATTCCAGGCTTTCTTTCCCTGAACATTATGCATAATGCATAGGCTTTTGAGCACCTTGGTGAACTTGTGGGATGCATTTTGAATATCACCTCCTGATTCACCTACAGAGAGTTTAAAATAAGCACGCACATTTAAAAGAGAGGGAGAGATTTTAAAATAACCAACATATCTGTTTTGCATGGGTATTTTTTATGGAAGCTTTCCTAGATATGGACATTTGAGTGTGCACATGTACAATGTTTTTGCAGCATGGCTTGAGTATTCAATTTCAATTTTCCATACACAAAAAGGCATTTTTGTGCGTTATCCCTGAACCCCCTGATATAAGTTTCCAATTTCGATCCTTTCACTGTGAACCTTTCTGCGTAGCCTTTTCATTTGTTATCTTCTACAGCTTGTCAATTGTAACTCTCTTGAAACGTTATCGCAAATAGAGTTCAATTATTTCTATAAGCGTGGCATGGTTACATTAAAGGCATCACCTTAAAATGAGTGATTTTGCTGGTATGCAGCATCAGCTCAACCAAAATGTCAGGTGTTGCATGCATGAGATTTTTAATTAATCAATTAGTTTATTTGTTGGCAATGACTGGTATTGCTCGCTTTTGAGCAGCAAGGATCTCGATTGAAGGCTGATTACTAGGTCACCTGGGCCAAAGATAGCTGCTTCCGAAATTTGATTGGTGAAGCGGAAGAAAAGAGTGACAGGATACAGGCAGTGGCAGGGGGGCACTGCAGAAATGAAGCACCTAGACATGAACGATACATTTCTCAGTTCAATTCAAATGAAACACGTCGGAAGGGGTTCAAGGTTAGAAAAAAATAAAGTGACTAAATTTGATGTTCTAGATGCTTTCCAAATTCCAAGTTTCTTAAACCTTTCCAGACCAGTACATTGAGCTGCATTGGTTAACTACGTGTTATTATTTAGGACTTTTGATAAAAATATAAAAAAAATTAAAAATAATTTTAAATTTACCATATTTATACAATATTTATTAAAATATCAGAATTTATAAAATATTTATCAAAATATCATATTTTTATTAGTTTACAATGAGTTTTTAAATTTTTCACAGTTTATAATGAGTTTATTATGAATTTATAATAAAATAACTAAAATATATCTGATAAAAAAAGTAAAAAAATTTAAAAATATGATAGAAAATGATTTTTTATTATTATTTAATCAAATTTATACATCATTGTGGGCTTTCAAGGATCAGCCCAGCCTGGTTTAGGCCATGGCCAAGGGAAATAGGCTTGGTCAATGAATGTGCATTTTTTTTTCCCAAAAAAAGTATGCGTGAATCGTGTGACAGATTAGAGAAATTGACTGAAAGTGATTTCAATTGCTTATTATTACAGTCAAATCTATGAATTGTGACACATCTCTTTTGTTGAAATTCAGGAATAGGAATTGGGATGAACATGTTGAAATTTTGTTCAGCCGGTTGGACTTGGAGCACAAGAAATAAATTCTTCCTGCTTCAACAACCAGATGTTTAATGTCAAATTACCTTCTGGAATAACCTTTCCGTACGATTGACCTGTTGAAAATTATACCAGAGTTAAAGCTCATTATTCTGTACAATTGTTCATAATTTGATGTTCGTGATTTTTGCAACAACTTGGTTTCAATTGCCAAACGATTTGAAGGGCTGCTCAAAAAAGAAAAAAAAAATTGCAGTTTGAAGGCAAAGTCGAGTTTTGTACCAACTCCTCATAATTGATAGCAATGGAAGATTCCGCAAATTAGATGGGGGCATAACAAGAGCTGCAAATCATTGAATGTTAAGTTTGCAACCATGAACACTTCCTTGATTCTTGGAATTCAGTTATTTTGTCATTCTCTGAATTTCTGTTTTCGCTCGAACTTTTGGGTCTGTCTAGCATTATTATGGACATTATGCACTTTTGTTCACAATTGACGATTCTCTCAAAGATGGAACAAAAGAAATTAAAAGAAATCGTAAGTTTTTTGTTTTTTATTTTTAGTAGTTTCTAAGTTAAAAAGTATAAAGAGTTCAGAGAAAAAAAAAGTTAAACAATATAAAAATATAATAATAAATATCAAAATACAAATGGGACTGAACCAATTGATAATTTGTTTACAGGCCCTGCCCATTACAACCGAAAATGGATGATGGTGGGCACGCAATATAATTTTTTTTTCCTCTTCAATTGAACGTGGCGCAATGAAATTAATTTCGCATGAAACTGCGATTGTTAGCTGTTAGTGTTTAAAAAATATGAGATATATTATTATTATTATTAGGCTTAATACATAAATGAATAATTATACTTGCCAAAAAAAGTCTTATTTGTTCCTTTGACTTTGAGTGTATTTCATTACACACCTATCAAAACTAAAAATATAATTAATTGGTCTTTTGCATAGCTGGATTTGAAAGCCTAAAGTAACAAAATTTTAGAGGCGCGTCTCTCTCATAGAATGCAGAATTCTTGTTCTTAGAGCACTACTTTGGTCCCAGACCCTTAGTGGGACTGGGACCGCGGTCCCTCATGAAATACCCAATAAAAAGCTACTATTAAAAAAAATTAAATAAATTTAATTATTTAAAATAAAATAATAAATAATATAAATAATAAAAAAGAGATCCACTAAAGTAGAATTTTGCCCTCCCCTTTAATGACAAAGTTACACTTTTATTTGAATCTTAATTTTTTAATTAGTGACATATTAGTAAGATCCAATTTCCTTCTTATTGAGAGTGCTCTTAAGGATCTGTTTGTATGGAAGTATTATGAGGTTTAGTAATAAAGTAGAGTATTAATTTATATTATGTTTTCCAAAATGGAAATTGAATAAAAAAGAAAAAAGAAAACCATGTAAAACTGAACTTTCAAAAACCTTTTCTACTTTATGAAACCTCCAAAGTAACTCCTTTCAAAAATCTTATTAACCTTACAATACTTTATGAAATATTTCCGTACCTCCATCCAATCATACCCTAAGGCTTTCTTTCTCTTTTTTGCCTCTTTCTCCTCCTTTTGTTTTTCCTTTCTTCTAAGTTTGCTATTTCTCTTGGTTTATGCCCCATTGAGCTTTTGTTTTGCTTCTCCTTGTTTGGCTAAATTGAGGAATAATTTTTACTAAATTGTTGGGCTAAATTGCGAGTAATTACACAAATGGATTTTGATTCTTTTTTTTTTTTACAAATTTCGCATATGGGTTTTGATTTTCTTGTTTAATTTTTTACAAATAATGCTTTATTTTCTTTTATCTTTTGTTTTGGCTCTTTTTATTTGGCTAAATTGAGGAATAATTTTACAAACATGTTGGGCTAAATTTCTGAGTAATTAGGCAAATGGGTTTTGATTCTTTTGATTTATTTTTTTTAGACTTGAGTTTTGTAAATGGATTTTGATTTTTCTTGTTTATTTTTTACAGATCATGCTTTGTTTTCTTTATCTTCTACTTTGGTTCTTTTTTTGTTTCTTCTTATTTATTTTTTTTACATATGGGTTTTGATTCTTCTTCTTGTAAGCAACAATTTTCTTTAATTGGCAAAATTCTTTTTTTTTCATTTATTCTTAAGAGTAATTAAAGATTCTACTATTGTATTTTTCTACACAATCTTTTTATCATAGATACTTTTTTTTGCATCATTTCTCTTTTTTTTTTTTTAATTTAATGTTGCCTTCTTTGGATCACTCTATTTCACGATTTTACTCTTCTTTCAATTATTAGTTACGGATTTATATTTGAGATTGAGTTGTTGTAAGTTCTAAGAATGCTTTCGTTTTGGCATTCTTTTGATAGTTTTGAGTAGATTATTCTTTATTTGCTTCAAATTTTGTTCTTTGTTTTAAATGTTTTATTTAGAATTATTTTTGCTTATTCAGTGGCTTTGTTTAGGTATACCAATTAAGCCAAAAAAAATGGTAAATTCTTAATTAATAAACACTAAAACAAAACAAAATTAATATATTTGTTTGCTGAAGATGATATTAAAATTCTTTTTATTAGGTTTATTTAAAAAAATATATATAGAGGATGAAAGTACACACACGTGGTGATAAGAAAATAGTTATACAAAGAGCCTATTAAATTCATTTTTAGCATTTGCATGTGTGTAATGAGATGCACGCAAGGTAGAGGGGGCAAGTGTTACCTTTTTGACAAGTAAAAGTGTTTATTTATGTGTAAAGCTTTATTATTATTATTATTATTATTATTATTATTATTATTATTATTATTATTATTATTATTATTATTATTATTTGCAATTTAAATCAATCAATTTTATCCTAATTTTAAAGCTGTATGAATTTGGTATATTAAATTTGGTTTTTGTTATAAGTATATCAATTTTATATCAATTTCAAAATTATATCAATTTGAATTATCTTTTGCTCATCATTATTTATTTAATTTATAAATTTTAATCTAATTAATATGTTTATACTTCTATATTTATTTTATTAATAAATTATTAATTTTTTGAATGAATAAAAAAGGTTAAATGACATTTAATATATTACTAAGTAGTTATAAAATCTAGTATAATGAGATTTTTTTAATAAAAAAACTCAAATAAAATATTAATTTTTAACTTTTCATTTGCTTTTTATAAAATAAAAAATAATATTATATATTTTAAATATTAAAAAATATTGTTAATTATTTATAAAACTTTAGTTTAATTATTTATAAAACTTTAGTTTAATTATTTATAAAACTTTAGTTTTAGTTATTTCCTGAGATGTAAATATTAATTTTTTACTTAAAATATAATTTTTATTGTTTTTAGTAATAAGAAAAGAATTAAAAAATCTTCTTTTTATTAAAAATCTTCATTAACATTAATAAAAAAAAAGAATATTTTTTAACTATGTTATAGAATTAATTGAAACTAATTATAATTAAAAAAATTATGAATCATCTATTAAACACATAGAACATTTGATAAAAAAAAAATTATTCTAACTCAATAAGATGTCTTAAAATCGAGTTTTGGGTTATACATAATATTTTTCCTTTATTTCGAGTAATGTATATAATAAATTGTATAATATTTTTTCCTTATTGTTTTCATATCATAAATTCCCTTATATTATTTAAGGCAACATTGACAACTCAAAAATTAGGACACACTTAATTATAAGAAATTGACTCGCACCAAGCTAATCCTTACTGCCAAAGAGTGAACTACTAATTAATGTTTAATGATGACTGGTGAGATCATGTGCTTTTTTATTAATAATAAGATGATTAAAGGTTAGAACTTAGAAGAAGATCCCAATCATATGATAGCATTGTTTTTTACAGTTGGAGTCGTTTCATTAATTGTGCACAACAATGCACGCCCTGGAATTTGATTCCGAAAGATTTCTTTCTAGAAGCCAAAAAAAAAAAAAAAAGAAACTAAATCTAATTAATAAGAGCAAGATACAATAACACAATTATAAACGAAACTAAACATTGCTCCTACAGTTGGCTTATACATCATTCCCAAAATTTTACCCCATACCTTACTTCTTCTTCTCATATTAAGAATAACGACACATTTTATATTTAATAAAAATTAAAAAAAATGATCATTTTTATTAAAAATATAAATTTACATATTTTTTTATTGTACTTCTATTGAGATATGAGAAATATTTATTAAATATTTTTTAATAAATAACACTAAATATGATATAACTTATTAAAATGATAATGAAATACAATTTGAAATTAAAAAAAAAAAGATACCTATCAATTTAGGATGAAAATGATATATATATTTATATATATTTAAAAAATTACCGATGAAAATCTAATTAATAAATTAAAAATATAATTTTATTAATTAAAAAAATTCTTAGAGTTTCAAAAACATTTGGTGTATAAGTTTGAGGCGCAATTGTCTCCTACAATGTAGGAGAGAGTATGTAAAGAAAAATTTTATTGGAATATAATTGTTTGTGCGGAGGCATTGACACTTGAGACCCCATTATTTACAGAATTAAATATTTAATATGACCCTTATTTATTTGGTATATATATATATATATATAAGAGCATTGCCTTACTTGGAAATTCTATTTAAATCAGGAAAAATCTAAGTTTTAAGATACCATGCATGACTTTACATTCAATAGTAGTTTATTTATTTGAAGCTTCTGACTCTAAATTTTAGATTTAATTTTGGCTAAAAAAAAACTCTATCTAGCTTCTAAAAATCCATAAATAAATAAAAATTTATATAAAAATATCCTAACAAATAAAGTATTTTTAAAAATATTTATTTTTTAATTTTCAAATTTCAAAATATCCATTTTCAGATTTTTTATTAGGATCCATTGTCAGATTGCACATCTAGATCTGATATATTAATGGTATACATATAGTATATTTTTAGTTAGATTTAAAAAAAATAAGTATTTTTAAAAATATCTTAAAAATTATAAAGTAATTTTGAAAAAAAAAAGGGATAATTTTCAAAAAAAAAAGTGTTACAAAATGTAATTTTCTCAAATAAATAACTATAAATCTTGCAGCATAATTAAAAACCAAAAATAATAAATTCCACCTGAATAATTTTTGCCATTTCTGAAATTTTTTTAAAATTTAAAATTCTTTTAAAAATAATAAATAATTTACATGCTGAACTGAATTAAAAAATAAATAAAATTTTCTTCGCGAAGTAAACAGAACATATGGCCTTAATTAATGTAACCAAATCTGGTTTATGGACTTTTCTAATTTTTTTTTGTTTTACACGTGTATTAGTATAAACAGCTCATTTATGAAATCTTTATCTAGAAGGTCAAGTCTGGGATATGCAATAATCTCGAGGGCTTTCTTGTAAGTAAGCTTAAATCAATTACTACTTTTGAGTTTGATAATCCACCTATGTATATATATATATATTAGTTAATGATCTATTTTCCAACTTTATTTTATATTTATTTTTGATAAATTTATATATAATTGTTTAGGTATGAGTTTAAGATTTTTATTAAGTTATAGAATAGCACTAAATCATAAATTCAGTAGTGGTATATAATCACACATTCAAAAAATTTAATAAATTTTTTAAAGTTAAGTCAGTACAATTTTTTTTTAATTTAATTGATTGATAATTATTATTTATATGAAACAACAAAATAAAGTATACATAGCAAAGAAATCAAAATAATATTTAAATAATTCAAATCTATATAAAATTTATTTGCATGTTAAAATCTAATAATGTCATAAAAACTAATATTAATTTCTCATTAACATTGTAAAAAATTATTCAATATTCATATGAAAATATGAAATAATAGATTTGCTAACTTACTAAAGATATATATAAAAATAATAAATAAAAAAAATTATATGTATATAACATAAAAGGAATTTCAAAAAAAAAATATTGGACATAAATATGAAGTACAAAATTAAGATTTTAAAAATAGAACTTAGATGGATTTAAATGTTTAAATTAAAATAAAGAACCATGGTAATAGCATGTTATGAAAATAAAGATAAAACAAGATAAAACACTATTATATCTATAGGATATGATTTATCATAAATTTATGAGATTTTAAGAATTATGAATTATGGTCAACCATAATCTTTCATTCTCTATAACAGATAAGTAGTAACATATATATATATATATATATATATAATTATAAAACCCATTTACGCTAATCAGATTAAAAAAAAAACCTAAATACCGTTCAGATTAATTAAGAACAAGAATGGGATGCACACTCTAATTAAATATAATGAAACCAATAATTTACATTTTCCACTATTCATACTAAAAAAAAGAACACAATGTCTGAGAGTTGAATTCTCAACTCCAATCAAACATGGTAACCGAAACGTTTTTACATCCATCAACATAAGAAAACGAAAAAAGGAAAAATCCTAATACCCAGAAAGGGAAGAAGAACAAAATTAAATTGAAGAAATTAAAAAAAAAAAAAGAAGAAGGAAAGAATTAATCTTTAGAAGCTGTTTTGACGACCAGGAGGTGATCGTCTATCCTTCATATCCATATTAATGTTCTTGTGGCTTCTGGGTGAAATCTCACTGAATCTTCTCACAAGTTGCTTCTTCACAACTTGTTTCTTCTTAGTTGGTCTTTTTGAATTCAATGTAGGGATTATATACCAACCAACTGAAGTACATAATATTGTTACTGATCTTCCAAAGAAAACCAATAACAATAAAATCAAGATTAAGAACACTGGCATATAATTTGAAGGTCTTCTCCATTTATGCAACTTTAAGTGACTCCAAGAAAGCTGTCTCTGTTTCTTCTCATTCTTTTTATTCGTTTCTTGATCAACTGTTGATTGATCTGCTGGGGATTTATTCAAATCCTCTGTTTTTGGCTTATTATCTTTTGTATCATCTTTATCAACGCTTGCTCTGTTTTTATCTTTCAATTTGACAATAATTGGAACAGCATCGTTAGAACTTGAATACACAAAACGAACAAGGGATATATCTTGAGGATCCACCTGAGAATAAATCTTTTGTCTCTTTTCTTCAAGATCAGCTAACAGAGCAGAGAATTTATCAAGGCCACGAGTTGAATATGGGTTCTTGCTATCTTTATTGGTCTTTCTTGATTTTCTTGGAGTAGAACAGGGACTATTACCCGAAGAATGATCACCATCTTCCTCTTGTTGATGATGAAAACTACCACAAATAAATGGATTCAGCATCTCTGATCATAAGCTTGCTTGCTTGCTAGTCTTGTTATTTTCTTTCTGGTGACTGGTTGGTTCTCTTTTGGTTATGGTGAGAATTTTGGAATTGAAACAGGGAGCAAGTGCTTATGTAAGGCAGGCTTAAGAAGACCAGATCCAAGCTCTCCTTAATTAGTCAAATCAACAATTTCTAAATTTGAAAATTAAAAATTAAAAATTAAATTCCCAGAAGCTTCTATTTATGCAGATTGAGGTGTCGTTTGACTTGTTGGGGTTTGTTGGCGTTGTATATAGTAAATTCAAATTATATTTTTATAATGTGAATAATAATAATATATAGTTTACTTGTTTTGTGAATCATGATTAATTTTAAATTGATACATATATTTTTTTTAATTATAATTCACTTATTATTTTAATAAATTAATTAACATAATAAATTTTTATTATTCATCTTTAAGATTATTTATTAAATATTAAAAAATATTATCACGATGTTGAGAATATTTTTACTTATTATATATATGTATATTAATTTTTTAAAAAAATCTAAGTAAATAATCATGAAAAATAGTTAACTATAAATATTTTTTATTTAATAATCGATTTAAACTTATTAATAAGTATTTTCACAATATTTTTATGGGCATATTATAATATTATTGCATTAATTTTATTAAGAGATATATGTGGTTAATTAATGTTTTACATGTGCATTAATTTTTCAATAGATTATTTGTTAAATATAGTCTTTATTTATAAAATATATTTGTTATGTAATAAAAACTTATATATTAAATTAATAAAACATATTTATTATAATTTCTTTTTCTATTTCTTTTATAAAAATTCCTCTTTAAATTTAATAATAATCTTAAAATTAATTATTTACGAACAAATGTAGAGGAATTCAAAGTTTAATTATGCACTTACCAAGCATAGTTGCATAAAATATTTTTATTTTAGAAAAACAATAATTTATTTTTAAAATAAACACTTTTTTAAATTGAAAATTCAGCAACTTCTTTCGACTTTTTATAAATTATAAAAAATATCATATAGAGTATGAATATAATATAATTTTTAATTTAAAAATTTTTAAAATTAAAATATGTGATTATATTGAGACAATGATACATAACATAATATTATATTAGTGTTAGTTGTTTTAGCATATAATATAAATATTTCATATTAAAATAAGGGTATAATAAAAAAAATATATACAAAAATTTATATTTTTAATAAAAATTATTAAATATTTTACTTTTTATAAATTAAAAATGTATTTATCAATTTAGGACTAGAGAAGTATTAACCAATAATTAAATATGTTGTATAAGGGAACTTGAATTAGCTAAGTGATGACGGCTATGGCTGTTATTAATAGATACTAATAACAACATGATTAAATTGAAGATTATTAAGTATATGTTAATTATTATTTTAATGAAAACAATTAAGAGCACATCTTTTAAATTGGGCCACTCCAATATCGTTAGTTGGGCGGCTAGGGTTAGTTGGCATGCCGAAATTTAGGATTTAATTACATCACCATTTCATTTCGTCAACCCAAGTTTCTTTTTTTTTTTTTTTCAATTTATCCCAAATTAAATTATAATCAATTATATAATAATAATGAACTTTATATACAAATATCTCAAAAAGTGAAAAGATTTTCAAAAATATTTATTCATTTTTAAATATTCAATTTTTTTAATTTTCAAATATCTAATTCTAATTTACAATAGTTGATATACAAAAAAGTATATATGAGTTATATATATATATATAGATTATATTTTCAATTAAATTTAAAAGAGTTATTTTAAAAATTCATTAAAAATTATCATATTTAAAAAATAAAAATGCCACAATATGTTTTTATTTTTTAAAACCATTGCATATTATGCATAAGAATTATGACATTATCTAAGATGTTAAAATATCTTTGCATACATCGTGTCATTTTTGTTGTAGTCAATGTTTGCTAATATCATCGCCTTAATTACTAATAATTTTCTTATTATATTGAGATGTATAATAAAGATAAAGATGGAAGAAGAAATTTTTTTAAAATTTATTATAAACTTTCATTAATTGCAAATTCTATCGATGGGGGATAATGATATGATGTGTCAAATGGAACAGTGGTGATAAATATAAGTAGAAAATTAATTATATTTTTCAAGATAGTTCATCTTCTAGAAGTGAAATAAATAAATTCCAGGTTAATTCCTTTAGATATGAGAATAGATATATTGAAGAGAACAAGTCAAGAATACAAAAATGGAATTTTGCAAATACAGAAGTTTAATTTCTTTTCATCATGTTTATCTTTGTTCTAAATTAATAAATATATATATTATTTATATTAAATTATAATTTATTTATTATTTTAATAAATTAAAATATGCTAAATTTTTATTATATTCATATTTAATTTTTTATTAAAATTATTTAATGAATATTTTTTGTACTAAAATAGAGATATAATAAGAAAAATATATAATTTTTATATTTTTACTTAAAATAACTTTTTTTTTGTGAAATAAAAATATGCTTATTATTTTGAGATGGAAAATAGTATTATTTTTTTATGATATAAATACCCAAAAGCTAATAAATTAGTAATGCATTGTGGTGAAATTAGCAAGTTGGATTAGCTTCTCAGATTTTTTTTAATGTTTTTATTTTATTTTTTTTCCAAAAACAGACAAAAATAATTAAACAATACTGACAAAGCAAGAAGCGTGGTCAATAAGTTAATTGGATTTTGCTAAATTGCATGGATTTGGAATTTGATCAGTTGAAGACTGAAAAGTATAATTTAATTTTTCTTATCTATAATTAATCCAGTCACAACAAAATTGCAGGCAGGCAACTCTGGTTCGAATTATTATTATTATTTTTAAATAAATTATAATCAATTTATGCAAATATAATTTTTTTAGGGAATTATATTAATATGATTGAGTTAAGAAAAAACAATATTTATTTTTAGATATATTGACTTGAAATATCTTAAAATTTTTCATCTTTTATAATTTTGTCATGTCTTTTGAAAATTGGCTATTATACTCTAAACTTCAATGCTGTTCAAAATTATACCTTTTTACTTAAAATTGTTCCTTTGAATTTTTTTTTTCTCTCTTAGTAGTGTAGGATATGAATTAAAAATATAAAAGATATATTGTTATTTAGTATATCATATTTAATTTAATTAATAAAAATACATTAACATTTCATTTTGATTATTTTGAAATATATATATATAAAACTTTTTTACTTAAAATTTAATTTATTTTTTATAAATATATAATTTTTTACAGTTTTTAAAATAAAAATTATATTTTATTTTATATCTCAATAACATACAAAAAAATAACGAAATTAAATATGGAAAAGATATTGTCAAATTCTTTTAACCCATGTTTGGTTGCTTCAAAGTGCAACAGAAATTAAAAAAAATAAAGCCGGAAAAAGAAAAAAAATTATTTTTTTTATTTTATTTAGTTTTCTAATTAATATATGAAAAAAAATAAAATTTATAAACTCTATTTTTTTACTATTATATTTTTATCATTTTAAGTTGATAAAAAATAAATTAATAATTTTATAGTTTATATCTTTTTTATTTTTCTTCTTTTCTCTCTAAATTGATAGCAAAAGGTTTTAATGAATTTAAAAAAAATAGAAGGAATTTATTTATATTCTTTTTCATTATTTCCTTCCTTTTATTATTGTTCAAATAAAAAAATGAGAGAAATATAATTTTCATTTTTTTATGCATTTTCCACAAAAACAAACGAATGGTAAACGGGTAATGAAAAGGTTAATTTATTTTACATTTTAAAGTCTTAATACCCATTTGCCATTTGTGCCGTATCTTGCCGCTAAATTCTTACCAAGGACTACACAAATGGGAAAGAAAACGATGAAAGAAAGATGGGAATAGGGCAGGCACTATTTAATCGTTAATTTTTATTTTACAGGAAACATATAGTTTCAGGTGCAAGTTTTTCAAATCCAGCTTTATTTTTCTTTTCAATGTAAAATTTCATTTGTTGTGATTTATTTATTTATTTATTTATTCAACTTTCTTGAAATTGGGATTAGAGAACCAAAACCGATTTAAAATAATATTAATAGTAATCAGGTGTGGAATTACTATACAGTTGTGTGGAGTCACACGACCCTCCTCACCGGCGGCCAGAAAAAAAAATGCTGGTGAAGGCGTGAAGGTCGGGCTAAACTCAGCCCCCGTTGAAAGGGGCTGAGTTGTAGAAGTAGATTGAGTTTGCAGCGAGGGGTAGACGAACCTCTCGCTGCAAATACTTTTTTTCTTTTTTTTTATAAATTAGTCCTTAACGAAACAACGTCATTTCATCAGGAATTAATTTTTTTTTTATAAAATGACTCCTGGCAAAACGGCGCAGTTTCGCCAAGGGTAAATTTAAAAAAAAAAAACTGGCCCAGCAAAAAGACGCCATTTCACTTGGGCCGATTCAAAAATAATAAAAAAAAGCTGCGTAAAAACGCAGCCCCTTTCTCTTCTTTTCTCTCTCCCTTTTCTTCTCAAGCCAAGCTAGCAGCAGGCAGTCCCACCATCGCCGATCCACCGGCTACCGCTCAGAGTAGATACCGATCTAACCCCACAATAAATTTTTGGTTCCACCAATGATAGTAATAACAATAATAATATTGTCATTCTCATGTACAATCAATTTACCTTTTGTCTCTTATCATTTTCAAACCCTTTCACATTTCTTTAATTACTCCTCTTGTCTAGACTTGTGTTTTAATTAAAACTATAATATAAACTGCACAATATTATACGTATTTTTATTTTTTAAATTCTATGATAATTTTAAATAAATAATTATTTATTTATATCTATAAAAAATAAAATTAATACATATATTAATAAAATTAAATAATTTATCTATAATTATGATATTATCATAATATTTTATATAAATAATAAAAAATATTTTTTAAACTAAATGAACTCAACACCATCAATAACGAATAAAAAAATACTTACTTTAAAAATAAAAAAAGTAACACCAATGGGTCAAAAATATTAATTTAATAATAATTGAAATTGAACCTCAGACAACTTTGTTTCAACTGAAAAATTAGCTTGTATATTAACTATTTTATTTATTATTACATTAATCGTAAAATTGATATTCTAAAAAAGTTATATTAATAAAAATATATCTTAATTTATGAATTGTATGCATATAATTATAAGTAACTTTATTTATATATTAACTATTTAATTTATGAATTATTTATCATATATTACTATTGTATATAGTAGTATAAGTAGACTTTAAATAAGAATATATAATTAGAATATCATAATTATTATATAGATACGATGAAATATAATCTGAATGCGATAAAATTAATTATAATCTTAATAATATTATAATTTTGTTGAACTCTTTGAATAAATATAAATCAATACAATATTTTAATTATATTTATACTTTACAAATAAATAAAAAATAAATATCTATTATTATAATAGAATAATATTATTATTTATTTTAAATAGAATAAAATTTATCTTATAATATTTATTGAAATATATGACATAATATTATACAAACGACAACATTCATTTTATTATATAAATGTAATATAATATAAATATAGTTGCAACAAAAAAGATTAAAAACACAAAATGTAGGATGTGATCTCTTGGATTCTTCGTCCATTTGAAACCTTCAAACTATACAAACAATTGACTTTCTTTTTCTTTTACAATATTTATTAGGTTTTTGCATGTTCTCTCTCTTTCTCTAGACGGAGTCCCAACTGTCTTGAGCAGAAAGAAATATCCAAAAACGTAATTCCACGCGGTTGGATGACTATATTTTATTATCAAAACACAGAAAAACCCTATTGGACAGGCAATATATATCATATGATAATTACGTAATTAAATATTTGAACTTTCAATAATCAGAAAATTGAGGATTCTTATTAGTCTTTGTTTTTTTTTAAATTAATTTATTTAAATCGACGTGACAACGATTTGTAGTCAGAGCAGATCTGCTTGAACTCAGATTTAAGCTGATTTTTTTCCTGGTTTTGATTAGAGAGCCGCCCGAATTAATCAAATAATTTGCCTCTCAATGATTATCATATAAGATTTATGGGATTGCTGGGAAGAAAAGTATTACAAGGTACAAGACTTTTTTTTCCCATAATTTTCGAAAAACATATAGATAGCCTCATTTTGATTATTTAAACCCATAATCTCCAAGTCAATGACGCAAACAAACCATAAAACACTGAATGAAGACTTTCACATGGTTCCTAGTTCCTACAGTAAAAGAACATCCCATTTATATCCATGTCGAAATCTCTATGTTTTTTAATTGCCACTTGGTCTTGGATCACATGCATATATTCAAAGCTTTCATCTGCTAGACTTGGAAATACTCTCACTTGAAAGTTGAAGAAGAGACTCTCATCAGTCACGCCACCGCAGCTGACCTTGCTTATCTAATGCAATAATGCATTCATAGAAGCTTCTATAAATGATTGAATTTAAAATTTTCGACCCCATTCATCAATAAATAGTTTCTGGAATCGCAATCTTTTCTCTGCATTATTTGGCAATAGTCCATCACTTGCCAAAAGAAAATCAGACTGCAGCTATCTTCGGGAATTTGAAACTTAGCAATGATGTGATATCACACTCTCAGGAAAATCAACAAAGGTGCAATACTTTATGTTGACCTGAGGAAAATAGGGAAAAATCAACAGAGGTGCAATACTTTTATAAAAGTGTCCCCAAATATCTAAATATATATGTTGACCTGAAAGTGCTTTAAGGAAAGTATGCCATCCACAGAATAAAAAAGGTGAGAAAATAAGATGATTATATGTATTGGAAATCAGATTTCTGAAATTAAATGTTTCGAGTCTTAAACATGCTTCACTTTACAAATCCACAGAAGGATGAGTTCCCTGCTTTTCCTGTTTATGTAAAAATTCCCTAATGAGGTAAAAAGAACTGACCCATTTGATAGGTGTTCTCTGTATCTTTTACAGGTAAAAGCCACATGACCTGTGATAACCAGTTAATACAAAAATGTGAAACTCCTGCATCAGAAGATAAAAAGACTATTAACCAGGATAAGTCAAAAGCCCAATTAAAAGCACATATTATAGAAAAAATGACACCCTCCAACCTATTTTTAAAATTTTTTACTTTTTTATTAGAGATATTTTAACCATTTTATCATAAAATCATAATAAACTCATTGTAAACTGTGTGAAATTTATAAACTCATTGTAAACTTTATGTAAACTAATACAAATATGATATTTTAGTAAATATTTTATATATATGGTATATTTGAAATTATTTTCAGTTTTTATTATATTTTGGCAAAAGCCCCATATTATATGTGGCATGAAATAGCACAAGTGACATGTTATCTCACCTAATGCGGTTTATACGTTGTCAATCAAAATATTCATCATCTTTCATGTACTTTTCTTGCACTGCTGCAACTGTGGACTTCTTTGTTAAGGAAAACTCCTGGTTTTACTCGACTAACTTATCAATCACATGCTTCCATCCAGAAATCCAGCAGCTCAAATCATCCAAATGTAATATGAAAAATTCTATAAAAACTATGAAAACATGTAATCTCAATTATATGCATAAGAGCCACGTCTTGCAATTTCCACGGATTCACTCAAGCATGTATCTAAGGTACAATAGGCTAATAAAGCCCTTACCATGTTTTAAAAACATGAACTAAAAAGAGAACCTTCGGCACTTGCACGCCAATTTTTAGATTTCTCATGAATTTTCTTCCTTTAAAGTGTCTCAGATCTTGGATACCTTCAATCTTGATGATTATTTAACACATCAAACTTCATTTGGGAAAGAAATAAAAAACATTTTTTTTTTCTTTTCGAGCAATTCAGTTGAGAAACCTTTTGCAAAAAACAGACAAAAAAGTGCGTATGCAAGAGTTGCAATATGCAATGATGCAAGTCAATTATGAATTGTTTTTCAAGCCATATGCTGCATTCAGGAGAACGAATGAAGGAATAAAATGTTAAAACAATAAAACACAATAAGGATATCTGTAATAATCCCAATCAGCAGGACGGACTGCTATTTTACTGAATTCAACTGCACTGGCATCCATGTCAGAGAAAATGTACCCATTGCTCTTGTCTATCAATTTTACAAGATTCCCTACACTCTCTTTATCCTGAAAAGAAGCATTTAACTAAGAACTTATCTGGACTCATTTAAATGGATGGAAAGTGGCATGCCTGGATATCTAAGGTTGCAAAATCAACAAGACTGTAATCCTCTATCACCTCACATAGTTCCTTTGTAAGCTTTCTGCAATGATAATTGCAAGACGTTTACATATAAGAATGGACAAAAAAAATAATACACCTCCGGAAGAAAATTTAGGAATACATTAACTTTGATCATTTCAGGAAGGAACTGATCATATATTATCATTGTAAGTGATCGCATATTCCTTTCTCACTGATGAATCAGTAGTTGTTCGAAGTTTGAATGCTTTAAAGTTCTAATCCAACATAGACTAACAATCTCTAAGATCAGAGAACAATAGAACATGATTCACATTATTCTTCTATACCATGTTTATAACATATGAATGGGTGCTGATTCATTCCGGAAAAGAGAATTTGTCTAACTTCTAAATTCAGCATCATTAACAGAATCAATCTCTATGAGTTCAAAATGGAGAACAATGAAAAATTTTATTACATTTCACTCTGTTCCATCATAGTCTACCAAGCATGCTCTTAGTGCAAGTTTTTCAGGATGAATTTTCAGATGTCTAACTGTGAAGCAAATGGTAAGCTATTCAAAGCAAAACTAGATAAAGAAAAAACTATTGTGAAACAGAATTTGTAACAACCAGTTATGAAATAAAATGAATAAACTGGAAAAATTCTATGCATCACAGAAATTCTCTTGTTACAGCAATCAATTTTTCCTTCCCCCCACCCTCCTTCCTCCGGGGACTCAGTAAGCAACATAAAGGGAATCCCAGTGTACTAGGTCTCGCTTTTGGGAACATCTGAATGCATAAGCCTAAAATAAAATGCCATGCCAGAATCTCCGTTCCCACACTGGAATTAGCAATTTATAGCTCCAAAGTAGCATTAAGAAAGTGGAACAGAGGCTAATTGGTCTCTTAAGTTAAAGAAATAAAAGAAAGTTCAGACTCAGCTAGGCATGTTACAATGACAATGGTTAATTGTAATAATTTTTCTAATTATTATCAATTTTCAAATCTACATGTTTCCACTGCTATATTCACAAGGAAATTGATAACTTCAACCTTCAAAAATTAGAGGGTACTATCCTCTAAGACACAAAAATGGACCCACCAAGTCAAGTTCAATTCCAAGTCATAGTGAGACATTTACATGATATCCAGTCTGCATTTGAGATTATTTCTCTCTTTATTGGATGTCACATATAAACAGTTCATCTAGAGCATCATGATTTCACATATATACATATACAGATGCAAAAGTTCATTGAATGGTGATAATCTCTCTTAATCTCTACCACTTTGGCCATGAGGGAATTGATCCCTGATTTCTTCAGATAATGTCACGAGATATTAGTGCCTAAAATTTAGGTAGCACCCACATCAGAGGCACAAAATACAAAGACTCGTCCACATAATCCATAACTAATAAATACCTGTACTTGGCGGCACGAGGATACTGATCAAGATGCTGCTGCAAATATGATAAATCTTGCACGTCTGTATAGAAATCGAGGTTAAAAGCTGCAAGACATCAAAATATGCAGATGATTAGTAAGGTAACTATCACTTGAAATATTTTGTAAAAATTTGATAGCTCGTGCAACATAACAACAACAACAACAACTAAGCCTTAGTCCCAAACAAGTTGGGGTCGGCTGTATGGATTATCAACAAAATAAGCTCAAAAGACACCAAAAAAGAAGAAAATAATCATAGCACCTAGTTTGCCATAGCTTTCAATTAGATCAATCTTAGATAAGATGTTGATGTGTGGGAGTTCCAGATGAAGCATAGTTGACAATGAGAGAAGCAGTGCACTAATATATTTCCCAGGATCACTGCAGAGATGGGCATCAACAAGATGCACCACGGTCAACTGCATTATAAAAGGAACCATTAATATATTATCAGTAGCAACATCAAAAATGATAGATAAAGTCACCCAACAGTTCATAGTCACGGTGTTGCAACATTATTGAAACGTAAAATCAATAATAAGGCTGCAATCATACCTTAAGGGTCAACTTCTTAATGAGTTTCATTATAACATTCTTAGCATTTGAATGAAGGAAAAACAATTCCACCTGGCCAGGGAAATCAAAAAGAAGGTAGTGATCTGCAAAGTAACATAAAATAGTTAGGCAACAAAAAACATCGATAAAGACAACAAATAATAATCAGCAATTAAACTACACACAAACACAGATGTACAGAAAGAGACAGCATGATCAATAAGTCAATCTATCTTTAATAGCATGTAATAACAGTCAAACGCAGAACATGTCCTTTGTCATCTAATAAAATGGTTGAAAGAGTGTGTGATAAGCATAAGATATCTCTTTCAAGTTCATTAGGCTAAATTTATCAGTTGTTTTTTTTTTCACCAGAGTTGTTAATTCAATTGAAACAATAAAATTGTTCTCCACATGAGAAACTTTTCTAGCAATTCCAGCAAACTGAAAATTATGGTTCATGTATGCAAGTCATCTATAAATCAATAAAAATATTTTAAAGGGCATGCTATACCAACCTTTCAAAAGAGGTTCCAGTTTAGATTCCAACCAGTCAATATTTTTCTCTAAGTAATCCATGCAATACACAAGACCTGGTTAAAAATAAGAAAATATATTATTTAGGTAAGATAATGCACTTCCAACCGCATAGTGCAATTTAGCAGACTCACCTCCGTTAGGGCCAAGAGAATGCTCCATCATTACATCACTTAGTTTAATAAGATCCTCAATATTCACAGCACAATCATATCTAAATTTTTTCACGTAAAGGAAACCAGAAAATTTGACACAACTTTACAACAAAATCAGTTTGAAAAAAGGATACGGCAACGCATCATTTGCAGGATCCAAATTGATGACTGCAACTTTCCTGAATTGCATTAAAGCTGCTAAATAAAATTTCCAAAGTATTAAAATTAAAAGTGGAAGTTTGAAATTGAAAGTACCTGCCGGTTAGAGAGAGAAACTGAGACATGCCATTGCAATAGGTGGTTTTTCCTGAACCAGGTGGACCTATAACCACTTGCCCAAACACCATCCTTAGAGAAATTCTTCTGCTTTGATTAATCTTCGCCTTTAAAAGAGAAGTAGAACAGAGTGAGATTGAGATGAGTTGAATCTTCACTCTTTAGATGTCGATCGCAATTTGAAAAGGAAAAAGAAATCCTTCAACGATAGGCAAAATTAATGTTAATAGAGAATTATAGAATGGGAAGGCAAAGCAGAAGGGCTTCAGTCTTCACAGAAAGAAAGTTTAGGAGTGCCGATTAACTTCCGTAAAATTACTAAAATAAATTAATACATCTCTGTAAAAAAAAAGAAAAATATAAAAAGACGACTTTGGGAGGGGCATTCCGAGAATCGAACTCGGGACCTCTCGCACCCAAAGCGAGAATCATACCACTAGACCAAATGCCCTGATGTGATTCTTTTAACATGTTTTTTATTAAGTTAATATATGTTAGTTAATCTAAAATAATACCTATTATTACCATTTTAACAGAGGTGAAAAAAAAATGAGTAACTTGGGCGAGTGGTCCTTAAACCAACCTGGTCCATGGATTAGACAGAAGTGATCTATCTGTTTTTTTAATATGGGCAGATCACATGGTTCTTAGATGGGGGTTTATTATGATTAAACGGCCATATGGTGTTTGCTGCTAGTAGTGAAATGATTTTCGCTTGTAAAGGACCCAAAGCTTAAGAGCAGCATCATGATTAATGATTCATGAATCATGAGTACATGTGAATGCACTCAACCACTCTCTTTATCACCTCTTTTGGGGCCTAGCGCACTTTGCTTCACCTATTACAATAAGCAAACCAATAATTTTTTTTAAATAATAATAAAATTCATATACTATGATCTATGCCTAAACATTCCATCTTCTTAGATAAAAAAGACTATATCATATAAGGTGTATAAATAGTCAGATTCAAGCAATTCCAGCTGGGTATTGGCATGTCAAGTGATGGTATTTGATGTCCTTTGGGGCCTAGAGCCCTCAAAAGCAAAGACTTTTTGGTTGTATGCATAGAAATTATAATAATCCATCGTACCTGATTAAAGATACTTGGTCTCACAAAAAAATTCTACTTAATATTATTTTATTAATTACATATAAAAAAAAAAACTTAGAACTCGATTTGAAAGCTAAATGGAACAACAATGGTCATGACCACTAAATTAAGACTAATTGGTTTCATTAATATTATTTAGTTATAATTTTTTCATTAATTATATTATATATTTTTTTCATAAACTCTTTAACATTTATTTTCTAAGAGTATCCTCTCTATTTTTTTTATTATCGAAGAATATATAACAGAACTTAAAGTTACAATAAAAAGACTAATTTAGGCTCAACTTTCATTAAAACTTTGATTAAGGAATTTTCCTTTTTTATGTAATAAAAATAATTTCACCATCACTTTCTTTTTATTCACCTTTTACCAAATTAAATGTACTTGACACTTATGATTCCTTAAAATAGTAAAAGGCCAAGAGCCAATAGCTAATAAACCTCCTTTTAAGTTTTAACCCTTAATATTAATGAACATAATTCAGTTAATTAACAATGGCAGAAACAGAGGCTTCAGGCTTGACTAAAAGAGTATCTTCCAAGAAGCATTAATGGATGGACTTTTAGCCTATCACTGATGGTCCCCGCCTTTTTCATTTTAAGTTCTTCAACTATAGAATTAATTTTGTGGCTTATATCTCTATGACTATGACACTGAAGATATTATTTGCTAGAAATAAGATTCGAAGAGGTAAGCCCAGGCCAGGACCAGCTATTAAATCTGGTGGTTCATCAACACATCAACTAAATAATTAACAATAAAGATTATCAAAGTGGGCTCCTGCAAGTAAGGACGTGCCTCCCATAATTTGCATAGTAGGAGGGAGTTGTATAATAAAGCATGTTAAACACTTTAAACAAAGCAAACCAAACCCATTAATTATAGTTACAGTTTACAGATTAAGATCCTCTGGAATTAACATAAACACGATTGATCATCATATCATTAATGACCTTAGTGGACAAGACATTTCACCAAGAAGGGTAAACTTTATTTTTCGTTTGGAAAAGCTAGCCTATCAATAATTTTCACTGATAATCTTGTTTACAGCTATTGCATTACCGGAAAGGCATAAAATATCTAAAAGTGAAAGGGTAGTTAGGTGCTTCAAAGTTGGACAATATCATTGCCAACAGCCACTAACTTCAATTATAACAAAACTGCTTTTGGTCTCCGCAATATCCTTTAACCCACATTTCTTTATCATCTCTCTCTCTTCCCTAATCTTATCTCCTTCCCATTAGCCCCCATACCGCGAAACTGAATATAGTTTTCATCTTGTTAAGGTGAAAATTTGAAGCCATGGCATTTGCAGGAACAACCCAGAAGTGCATGGCATGTGACAAAACTGTTTATCTTGTTGATAAGTTGACTGCTGATAACCGTATCTATCATAAGGCCTGCTTCCGATGCCATCACTGCAAAGGAACCCTCAAGGTGTATGCTTTATGCTATATGCTAGTACTTTCCTTTCCTTGTTGATATGCAGATTTTTTTATAAGATAATAACTCCAAAACTTGTTAGATCCTTTTATGGTACATATTACAGTACTTGACTGTTATCTGCTTTCCGTGTTTGTATATTTTATCTAATGTCCAAATTCAAAATTCACAGTAGATCAGTCCATCAGAGTTAAATGTAAACCAATTTTAGCATAAGAATAGACATTTCAAGCATATTAATACATCTGACCATCCTAAAATTACAAAATTATGTTTAAGTCTCGTGTATTAGGATACCTTTTACGAGTCGACATTAAAATTACAGACTCATTACTCAGAAATCCTAAATTTCACCATTGTAAAGCAGCTTGATTTGTTCAGTATGCTCTGAATCTGGCCTAACGGGTTAAGTCCGCTAATTTATATTCATATTTGCTGAGAAAGACTAGATCTTTATCACAAATCAGCTTACAAAAGAATTGATGTTATTTATCACAAATTGAGCAGCATAAGATTGCCTTGAGATGCATGAATGGCTTTACAAGCTTCTAGATTTTTATCTGCAATTCTATTGACAGATGAATCTAATTGCAGCTTGGCAACTACAATTCCTTTGAAGGGGTACTCTATTGCAGGCCACATTTCGATCAACTCTTCAAAAGAACTGGCAGTCTAGACAAAAGTTTTGAGGGTAACAACCATTAAGTATTGATGTAGCACCTAGAATTATTTTAGCTTCCTTTTTATTTAATGAGTTTAACTGATTTGCTTCCATTGTAAATATTCTTTACAGGGACACCAAAAATTGTAAAAGCAGATAAACATGCTGACGGTGAGGTAATTTTTGAAATTTAGATGCTTAAATGCCATAAAGATGAGTATCAAATATCTGTCGTTACAATTGAGTCCTGATTATGAACTGCTCTAAACAGAAACCTAATGCTGCCAAAGTTTCGAGCATGTTCGGTGGAACCAGAGATAAATGTTTTGGCTGTAAGAACACTGTCTACCCAACTGAGAAGGTAAAGATCACCACAGATTCATTCTTGGAATCAAAAAGCTGTATTAGCTTTTGCACAACTTCAATGAACTGACCATGCAAATGTTCTCTATATTAAAAGGTTACGGTGAATGGAACTCCTTACCATAAGAGCTGTTTCAAATGCATCCATGGAGGATGTGTAATTAGCCCATCTAACTACATTGCTCATGAAGGTCGACTCTACTGCAAACACCACCACAATCAACTCATTAAGGAAAAGGGCAACTTAAGCCAACTTGAGGGTGATAGTGAGAAGGATTCCGTGAATGAGAAGGCTAATGGAAGAGAAATTGCTGCAGAATCATAATTTAACGACTAATATGATACATCTTTTTCTTGCATCCTCCTCCCATACCATGTCGTTGAGACGCTTCATGGTTTGGTTTGGTTTTCCCTGCAGTCCAAATGGCTTTGTGCTTATAAGTAGATGAAATTCTTGATATTTCTAATTGAATTGTGTGGGATTTTTGTTTGTTGTATTTGGTACTATGGGTGCTCAAGTGAGAGAAGACCTATTTGATTCTCATTATATGATAAAATGCGCTCAGATGGTTTAATTTGTGAATTCTTATCGATTCTGCATAGATGCTGATGATCAGCATTTCTTTACTCCAATTAATTTCCTTTTAATTGTCACTGGTTTTTTCCTTGAAACTTTAGCCAAGCGTCACTCTGTTTTGGGGGTTTACAGGAGAAAAGACAGAATGCTCTTGCCTCTTATAATTATTATCCGACTTCTCGAGGACTGTAATTTGGCAATATTGTGCATTTCAGCATACAGCATAATAGACAATTGTACAAGAAGCATTTACCTAAAATTACGATTTCAGCAATGCTGGCTTCTCCGCTAACTTTCTTCCCTCTAACAGCATTAACTTAACAGTCTCTGCGTCTAATAGCAGGGACGGAAGGGAAGAAACAGGAGATGTTGAGGGTTTAAAGAGTGAAATGACTTTTTGAGCCGGGAAGTTAATCAACCTCAAAAGTTGTGAAACACTTTGCTTGTTTTGTTTACACATTCCAATTTTTCAAATAATTTGTATCTAACAGTATTGCAAAATCCAACAATGAAGCAACCAAGTTTAAAGAAAAAATTGTAACATGACAAGGCGATACACCCCTTTTTCTCCCCATAAAGCATCAGCTCAAATCTAAAACTCTAATCTGGGAATGGGTCATACCGAAACTCCAATAAATTCCTTTAACATATTTGGCTTGAATAAAATCATTGACAACAAACAAAGTTTACTGCAACCTGGACAGCAATTGGAAAACATTCTGCAGGCTTGTCAGTACAAAAACTCTACATTGAATTGTGTCTATTGCACAAAAAGTGAGGTAAAGAACCAAGACTGGATAAAAATCAACATTGAATAACTTTTAACTTTATCATTTTGACAACAAATATAATACACTGCCATTGAGAATTATGGCATCAAGGTACAACTCTATTTATACATGGAAGATCTCGTGCAAGGATGTCTATCAATCGCTACCAAGCTCCATTGAATCAAGAAGATGACCATTTTGGGCAATATGCCTCAGGTCTACAATATAATTGTCCCGAAGAAACCCAAATCCAAATGTCCCATTCTTGTACTGCCAAATCCTTCCCTCAACCCGCCAAGGATTTGCAGAAGTTCCTGCCAAACCTGGGATGACTAAATCATAACTAGAGTTGATGTACATAATGCGACAGACCACCTCATTATCTATCAGAGGACATTGGCAATGTACGTCCTTTGATGTCGCAGGCGGCCGAAGATGTATTTGGCTATTGTATAAATAATCTTCTTCAAGTGACAATGGAGACTCTATAAATGCAGGGTTTGTTGTCCAAAACACTGGTGTAGAACTAGAAAGCCGTTCAGACATATCTCCAATCCTTCGGCAAGAGATGCCAATGCCATCATATACTACAAGATAAAATTCCAACTTCACGTCATCACAAATTCCCTGCAACACGAAGCAGGAGAGAGATAGAGAGAGAGAAATAACGGAGTTTAGTCAATTATATTTAGTCTCCAAACCTGTTATATATCTTTTTATTAAAAAGAAAAAAATTACATAAAGTGTATATAACACTAACAACTTATAATCCAATTACACACAAGAAAATTGCTCTCAATTTTCTTTCACAAAAGCTTTTCTCTCTTGAGTTTTTTTTCCTCAAAACTTTAGTTAATAGATTTTTTTTGAAATTGAATTTATTCATAAATAGTTATTGGGGTGTTTTATTTATAGATGAAAAAGTGCCTAAATTTTCTTGGCTGTTGGCCAACCATTCCTTAATGTCTTTGGTTGTTGGTTGGCTAACCAAGTTTGACAACTAAATATTTTTTTAGTTGTTGGCCAACCAAACTTGATAACTTTGACCAACAATCTCTCACTTAAAGACTGATTTCAATCTGTCTTCACACCTCTGTAACAGTCTTTCTAGTCTTGTTACTTTAACAAGCTAATTGAAGTCGAACACAACTTCAGTTTATCGATAGTCACTACCTTTGTTAACATATCCGCTGGATTCTTAATATCTTAGATCTTTTTCAGTATTAACATATCATCTTCCAGTAAAGATCTAATGAAGTGATAATAAAGTCCAATATGCTTAGTTCTAGAATAAAATGATAAATTCTTCTCCAAGTGTATTGCACTTTGTCTATCACTATGCAAGACATTCTTCTCATGTTTGAATTCCAACTCAGTTAACAAACCTTGAAGCCATATCATCTCTTTACTGGCTTCAATCACTGCTACATATTCAGCTTATGTAGTGGATAGAGTGATAATCTTTTGTAACTTTGACACCCAACTAACAGTTGTATTTTCAACAGTGAATATATACCCAGTGGTATTTTTTCAGTGATCGGCTTCACCTCCAAAGTTTGCATCTACGTAGCCTTATACTTTTAACTCTCCTTTACCAATGTACAAATATTTTTCTTTGGTGCCCAGCAGATATCTCAAAATTTATTTTATAGCTTTTCAATGAGCTTTTTCTGGATTTGACATAAACCTGCTCACAACTCCTACTGTATAGCCAATGTCTGGTCTTGTATAGATCATTGCGCATATTAAGTTTTCAATGGTTGAGACGTAAAGAACCTTAGCCATGAGTTCTCTCTCTTTCTCCGTCTAAGGAGATTGATCCTTAAATAAACGAAAGTGACCATCCAAGGGTGTGCTAACTAGCTTGGCGACACTCATATTGAACCTTTGCAAAACACGGTTGATGTACTCTGCCCGAGATAACTGCAAGAGATAACTGCAAAAGTCCTTTTTGCTTATCTCTTGTGATTTGCATTCTAAGAATCTTCTTTGTTGGACCTAAGTCTTTTATATTAAATTCCTTTGACAATTGTTGCTTCAATCTTCTGATATCTTCCATATTTGAACCTGCTACTAATGCACAAAATACCCGAAGAGGTATGAAGCAAAAAAGAGATAAAACTATCACATATAAGAGTTTTTGGTTGTGTAGCTTATGTGCATATTAGTGATCAAGGAAGAAATAAGCTTGATCCCAAATCCAAGAAATGCACCCTCATCGACTATGGCAAAGATGAGTTTAGCTACCGCTTTTGGATGATGAAAATAAGAAGGTGATCCACAGTATATATGTAATTTTCAATAAAAAGTGATGTACAAAGACATGCATAAAAAAGACGCTAGCAACTCGAAGAAAAGTGAGCCAATATTTACAGATGCAAATGATGTCCTTGATAGTCCCGTGACAAAACCAATTGTAGCAAGTCCTCAGCTAGATAAACTCATTGGACAAAGCAGTGTGCAACAGTCTGACACACCATAACCTCTTATTCCAGCTCCTGTATTGAGAAGGTCTTATCGGATTCATGTGCCTAATAGGAGATACATAAACTATTTATTGCTGATTGATGGAGGAGAGCCTGAATGCTATGATGAAGCCTATCACACTGAAGATGCTAATAAGTAGGAGCTTGCCATGAAAGATGAGATGAAGTCTTTGATCTTTACCCAGACATGAAAACTACCTGAGCTACCTATTGGAAAGAAGACACTCCATAACAAATGGGTGTACCGGGTAAAAGAGGAGCATGATAGTTTCAAGAGATACAAAACTCGACTAGTTGTCAAAGGATTCCAACAGAAGGAAGAAATTGACTATACCGACATTTTTGCTCCAGTTGTAAAGCTTAATATTATCAAATCGGTGTTGAGCATTATTTTCTTTGAAGATCTTCATCTTGAACAATTAGACGTAAAGACTGCATTTCTTCATGGAGATTTAGATGAAGAAATATATATGCATCAGCCAAAAGGTTTTCAAGAAAAAGGGAAGAAAAACATAGTGGCGGTACCAGTTTGTCAACAAAGGTGTTCTAATATGTGGTGTACGTAAAAATTGTCAAAAATGATCCAGGAGGAGCCGGATTTGAGTGGAAGCAATGGTTGCAGATGAAAGGAATGAGAAAATTGAAAAGTTTAATGGCGCAGATTTCGAGTTCTGGAAGATGCATATAGAAGATTATCTATACCAGAAAAATCTATATCAACCTCTCTCTGATAAGAAGCCAGATGATATGAAGGAAAAAGATTAAAAACTTCTAGATAGACAAGCTCTCGGAGTTATCCAATTAACTCTATCCCGTAATGTTACTTTCAACATAGCAAAAGAAAAGACCACGGCAGGTCTTATGAAGGCTCTCTCCAGTATGTATGAGAAGCTCTGCTATGAGCACGAAATCAGAATGGAGAGAACCGTGTCGGGTACGCCTCAACACAATAGTGTAGCTAAGCGTATGAACCAAACATTGAAAGAAAGAGCCAGCTGAAAATTTCACTATTCATATAAATAGTACCCTTGCAAAAAAAATTGACAGATTTCACCAAACCTTTGATACCAGTTGTTGAAAAAATTACGCAGATTTTCCTATAAGTTAAATTAGTGAGAATGAGAAATGACAGTGAAAAATAATACACTCACAAAATTAATAACGGAGTTCAGCTAATTGTGTCTATGTCTCCGGACCTTCTGTTAATCTTTTTACTAAAAAGAAAAAAATTATATAGAGTGTTTACAACTCTCACAACCCACAACCCAATTATATATAAAAAAATTGCTCTCAATTTTATTTCACCAAAGCTTTTCTCTCTTGAGTTTTTTTTTTCTCAAAACTCTTGCTAATAGATTTTTTTTTGAAATTAAATTGATTCATAAATAGTTATTGAGGTGCTTTATTTATAGATGAAGAAGTGCCTAAATTTTCTTGGTTGTTGGCCAATCATTTATTAATGTCTTTAGTTGTTGGCCAACCAAGTTTGATAACCAAATATTTCTTTGGTTGTTGACCAACCAAGCTTGATAACTTTGACCAACATTATCTGACTCAGGACTAACAAAAGATTCCCCACCCAATTCCAACAAATTTCCATACACTTCCAAGAACTTGGTGTAAGTAGGAACCAAAAGCATAACAGTCGCTTCTCCAATTTGCTCTCTCAAATCAGCATCAGGAATTGTATAAAAACACCCTTTATGCCTTTTTACCATTTCTTCAAATCCCTTCAAGAAAGATTCTATTTTACCTCTCACAGTATTTACATCAATGCTGCCTATATCTTCCTCGTTAATTTCCAGCAATCTTACAAGACCTCCCCAAGCTTGCCTTCGATACATGTAAGCTGATTCCTCTGCTACAATCTTGTACTTCTTGTTTCATGTTTTGCTCTCCTAATAGCTTTCCAAGCTCTGTATTTCTTGTTCTCATGTATATATACCAATATGTGTTCATGGCAAATACATGGGACAGAACTTTGTCCTTGTAACGACTTCTTTTTTATTCAATGTTTCTTGTAAGTGCTTTCATTATATTTGTAATGGCATCATTGAGTAAATTCTCATCGGTTTCAGGTTTTGATAAAATTCCAGCTTTCCATATTTGTTCTGTTCGAAGAACTTTTGCCATTGGTGCACTGTAATTTTCCGTGGCCAAGTACTTGAGGTAGTTAATGGCATATCTTATCAATTTTGGGACTGAACCGTCTTGTGGTGGAGGAAAACCATCTGAATTAACTTCAATTTGGAGACCCAACTCCCAAAAGACTTTGCTTGAAGCATGAACAAGAAGTTTTTCTAATTCTCTAAATCTTGTACAAATATCAGCTTCACCTTCAAAGATTTCAGAGAACTCTGTTTTAAGCTTTTCTAAAGAGTCGAATATGTCAAGGAGCTTGAAAAGTTTTTGAGGTTCTTTACTGCTCCTAGCAACACCTTCTCCAAATCGAAAGAAAACTGCCAAGATTTTGTCCGCAATCTTGACAAAACATTCTAACCAGACAATTCCCTCCAAAACTCCTCTAAGAATTTGGTTGCTAAGTTTCTTTTCTGATCGAAAAACTGTTTGGACCGCAAGTTCAAAGTGTTGGATCCAAAGGCTTATGGCTGTCTCTATATTTTTCCACTCCATTTCATCAATTTCTTCAGGAGAATATGTTCTCAAATAATCCGGGTTCAGCTTCATTAATGCTTTTGCTGCTCTTCTATATCTCACCTATTGAACAAGAACAACATAACACGAGTAAAATTTTTTTAGCATTAAGATTGTAACACTTTTCACTCATAAATTAGTTGGTATAAGATCGGATATAGGTAAAAAAGAAAAAGAAAGAGGAACCTAAAAATTCTGGGTATGCCTAGTTGACTTGTAGGAATAATATGTATATGCAACATACCTTGACGAAGATATTAATGCATATATCCAAGCAATCGTTAGCTGCTAGAGTTCCAGAAATTCTTCAAAGAATTTCATGAAAGGGGAAGAAAATTTAATTCCCCTAAATGAAAGGGGAAGAAAACTTAATTCCCCTAAAACCTAAAATATGCATAGATCACTAGATTATTCAAATTAAATTGCAAAGGGCAGAATTGCGTACCTGACATCATCGTATGTTGATGCTGAAGACGATTATGGGGTTTGTTGCCTTCCAGATGATACACACTTTAGGTTATGCGGAAGCACTACTGAAAGAACGTAATGTTCTCTAAAATTGTTATGTTTCCCCGGAGACCACGACCCCTTATTTATAACTGAATAAATTTCTATTTTGGTCCTTCAATAAAATAGAAACACTTAACGGTCTCTACATTTATAATCCTATTACGAGTAGAACACCTCAATAGTCAACAATCCTAATTTGATCAAAACTTTAATTTGACTATTTTAATTTGACTGCAATACATATTTAATATTTAAATATATTTAGCCCACACTTATGATTAATTAGAGGATTAATTTTAACAATATAAAATTAATTCTAACAATCTCCCACTTGGGCTAACATATATTAAATATAAATGTATATACCTTAATGAGCTCATAAAAGCAGTCATACTGAAGGTGCCTCAAACAACTCGTCCATTGATTATATCGATAAAGGACTGAAGGGCCAGTCGCCACATTCATCGTGACTCAAACCATCATCAATCACATTACTAATACTCTCAAATGACATGGATCAATAATGGGAGTGTAGCATGGAAATTACATGTAATGTGATCTAATCATGCCTGTTTCCAACTGGTCACACTTTAGTGAGATCAATCAATAATAATACAGAGTGTAATAGAGAACAAAATAAATACTTTATTTTCTGCAGAAACTGAATGTACATAACAAAATATATCCATTACAAAACAGAGCATACACAAATATAATGTAACCATAATGAACAAACTCCCACTGAAACTAATCAGTCTCAAATAATGTGACACCCATATGAGTAGTGTGCTCATGAAAAACCTTTGGTATCACTTTCTTAGTGACCGGATCCGCAATCATGGAGTTCGTTTCAATATGCTCTATGGATATCTGTCTACTCTGTACTCTCTCCCTCACAGCCAGAAACTTTATCCCAATGTGTCTAGATCGAGAAGAGCTTCTGTTGTTGTTGGAGAATAAAACTGCTGAGTTATTGTCACAGTATAACTTCAATGGCCTTTCAATGTCATTCACAATGCGCAGCCCTGTGACAAAGTTCCTCAGCCAGATTGCCTGATTGGATGCCTCATAGCTTGCTACAAATTCTGCTTCCATGGTGGAGGTAGCTACTAGAGTTTGTTTCACACTCTTCCAAGAAATAGCACCATCAGTCAAGAGATATATGTAGTCTGAAGTGGATTTCTGACTGTCTTGGCATCCCGCGAAATCAGAATCAGTATACCCAATGATCTCAAGCTGATCTGATCTCCTGTATGTGAGCATATGTCCCTTCGTTCTCTGAAGATATTTCAAGACTCTTTTGGTTGCTTTCCAATGATCCATTCCTGGATTGCTGAGATATCGCCCTAACACGCCAACTATGAATGAAATATCTGGACGAGTGCAAACTTAAGCATACATCAAACTCCCAACTGCTGACGCATAAGGAATCTTCTGCATCTCCTGAATCTCAAGTTCACCCTTTGGACACTGATCAAGACTGAATTTATCTCCTTTAGCAACTGGGGTATCAATTGGTCTACTGTTATGCATACTAAATCTCTTAAGCACTTTCTCAATATAGCCCTTTTGTGATGATCCAAGAATACCTCGAGTACGGTCTCGATGTATTTGAATCCCTAATACAAAAGAAGCTTCACCTAAATCTTTCATCTCAAAGTGTTTTGAAAGAAAGACTTTGGTCTCGTGCAGCAAGTCCTTACAGCTAGTAGCAAGCAATATGTCATCCACATATAAGATCAAAAAGATAAACCTACTCCCACTGAACTTGTGATACACACAATCTTCCATAGCATTTGGCTCAAAACCGAAAGAGACAACTACTTCATGGAATTTGAAGTACCACTGACGAGAAGCCTGCTTGAGTCCATAAATAGATTTCTTTAATCTGCATACCAGTCGCTTTGGGTCTCCAGACATAAAAATTTTTTTGCTGCACCATATAGATGGTTTCATCAATGTCTACATTGAGAAACGCAGTCTTAACATCCATTTGATGAAGCTCAAGATCAAAATGAGCAACTAGAGCCATGATTGTCCTAAAAGAGTCCTTCGATGAAACTGGAGAGAAGGTCTCTTTATAGTCAATCCCTTCCTTCTGAGTGAAGCCCTTAGCTACAAGACGTGCCTTATATCTTTCCACATTACCTTTAGAATCCCTCTTGGTTTTAAATAAATATTTGCAACCAATGGGTTTCTTTCCTTCAGGTAATGGAACAAGATCCCAAACTTGATTATCTTGCATTGACTTAAATTCTTCACCCATTGCCTCAATCCACTTCTGAGAGTTGGAATCCTGCATGGCATGATGAAAGTTGATAGGATTATCTTCCACCATGTCTACAGTGTCCTCATATTCCTGAAGATATACTACATAGTCATCCGGAATAGCATTTCTTCTCTCTCTAGTGGACCTTCTTAAAGGCACAGGTTCTGGCTCTCAAATTCTTGAGGTTGTTGAGCTTGTACTTGAGGAAGAACAACTTCTTCATCCTGATGGGGAAGTTGATCAACATTGTCTTGTATTGGATCCGAAATTACTTCTGGGATATTAACAATTCTAGGAACCTGAACAGTCCCAGGAGCAAAGATAGGAATCGACACTGAGTGTTCCTGACTCGATCCTTCCTCAAAGATAATGTTTCTAACCTTATTTCTCCCCCCCAAACTCAACATTCTCAAAGAATGTTGCAATTCCCGTCTCAAAAATAGATCTGGAAGTAGGATTATAGAACTTAAAATCCCGAGATCGCTCAGAATAACCAACAAAGTAGCTACTAACAGTTTTGGAGTCCAATTTTGTTTCATTAGGCCTGTAAGGCCTAGCCTCAGCAGGACATCCCCAAATATGAAGGTGTTTTAGACTGTGCTTGCGTCCAATCTAAAGCTCATAAGGTGTTTTTGTAGCTGCTTTAGTTGGTACTCTGTTAAGAAGATAGACTGCAGTCTTTAATGCTTCTCCCCACAGAGACTCAGGTAAAAAAGAATGACTAATCATACTTCTAACCATATCCATAAGAGTCCTGTTACGTCTCTCAGATACACCATTCATGCTGGGTGTACCAGGCATGGTGTATTGAGGGACTATACCACAGTCCTACAGGAAAATAGCAAATGGCCCTGGACGTTGTTCACCTGAACCGTCATATCTGCCATAGTACTCACCTCCACGGTCAGATCTAACATATTTAATCTTCTTTCCGAGTTGATTTTTAACTTCGGCCTTATAAGATTTGAAAACGTCCAGAGACTCAGATTTCTCATGAATGAGATATAGGTACCCATAACGTGAGTAATCGTCTATAAATGATATAAAGTATCTTTGACCATTCCTAGTTGCTGTAGGGAATGGGCCACATATGTCCGTGTGTATCAACTCTAAGACGTTTGATGACCTATTGGCACCTAATATCTTTTGTTTAGTATGTTTACCTTTAATACACTCAACACAGGAGTCCAAATCTGTGAAATCAAGTGTATTTATGATACCATCTGACACAAGACGCTCTATTCTAGATTTGGATATGTGACCCAAACATCTATGCCATAGAGCAGCTGAGTTATCCATATTCAGCTTCCTTTTGGTACCTATAATATTAACTTGCAGGGTCTCATTATAAGAGGCATCGATATCTAACATATATAGATTATGAAGTGCATACAAGAAACCAGTACCTAAAATTTTTGAATCCATAGATAAAGTAACTTTATTGTTTCCAAATGAACAAGTAAAACCAGATTTGTCCAAATGGAAAACAGAAATTAAATTCCGCCTAAAAGACGGAATAACAAAAGTATCTACTAGATCCAAAAAAATTTCAGTTCTTAAACGCCATCTAAAATGTCCTATTGACTCTACTTCTACCGGTTCGTCAGTTCCCATATAAACGTATCTTTCACCGTCAGTTGGCTTTCGGTAACTTAGGCAACTCTGCATTGAAACACTTATGTGACTAGTAGCACCAGAATCTATCCACCAAGTGTTTCTAGGTACCGAAGTTAAATTAACTTCAGAACAGACTAAAACCAAATATTTTCCCTTATCAGCAGTCTTATTATCAGTATTTTCATTCATAGGGACAAAGTTGGGATTATACGGCATGCTAGCTGAATTCAGAGAAAATAAATAATAAATAAATGACATAAGCTCACAATCCACAAAAATTGAAACAAATCACAGAAGTAGAGTTCAAATATTGGAAACAAGATACCAGACACAACATTAATATTCTCATCTTTGGACATAAAATATTAACTGTAATTGGTATCTCAACGCAGTAATCAAATATTGACAATTCAGTCCTGTCAAATAATAAACCTTCCTTTGGGCCGATTTATTATCCACATGGATAAACACATAATAATTATCACATATTTATTACCGCAATATATTCTCAATTCAGTCAGATAGCAACCTTCCTTTGAGCCGGTTTACTACCCGCAATGAATTTTAATACACCTGTCTAATATCCCAAATAAATTAATTTACACAATAGAGGTCACTTTGGTAACTTTTTACTTCAATTAATTTATTATTAAAAATATTAGACATAATCAGGACTAAAATACCAAAATTTAAACTCAATAAAATTCTCACATTATAATAAATTGATTGCAATATTTATATGAATTAAATTTAAACTCAATAAGATAATTAAAACCAAATATTGCAATAAAAAAATAAACTTTAATTAATTAAATTTTTTTTAATCTTTAATTAATTAATTTACATAATTAATCAACCAAAAATTAATTAATTCCAGAAAAAATCACAAACACAAATTCAAGTCCAAAAATTTGATTTTTCCAGAATCAATTAAATAATCACAGTAATTTAATCCAAAAACAAATCAAACCAAAATTGATTTCAGATTACTAAATTCGATTCCAAATTAATTCTAAAAAATTACAATCACCGAATTAATTTTCTAAAATCAAAACAATAATCAATACCGCAATTTAATCGGAAAATCTAGCAACCTAGCACAGGGCTCTGATACCAATTGAAAGGGGAAGAAAACTTAATTCCCCTAAATGAAAGGGGAAGAAAACTTAATTCCCCTAAAACCTAAAATATGCATAGATCACTAGATTATTCAAATTAAATTACAAAGGGCAGAATTGCGTACCTGACATCATCGTATGTTGATGCTGAAGACGATTATGGGGTTTGTCGCCTTCCAGGAGATACATACTTTAGGTTATGCGGAAGCACTACTGAAAGAACGTAATGTTCTCTAAAATTGTTATGTTCCCCCGGAGACCACGACCCCTTATTTATAACTGAATAAATTTCTATTTTGGTCTTTCAACAAAATAGAAACACTTAACGGTCTCTACACTTATAATCCTATTACGAGTAGGACACCTCAATAGTCAACAATCCTAATTTGATCAAAACTTTAATTTGACTATTTTAATTTGACTGCAATACATATTTAATATTTAAATATATTTAGCTTACACTTATGATTAATTAGAGGATTAATTTTAACAATATAAAATTAATTCTAACATTTCAATCTCATGCTCTGAACCCAGATCAGAAGTGGCTAGCTGATAAGCTTCATCATCCCCATCGTGCGGCTCTCCAATATTTTGGTGCTTTAATTGCTGCAATACTCTCAAACTGATCTTGCAAATTGAGTAAAGCTTGATCAAGAAACCCATCAAATTTCATGGCACCAACCTTTGTCTCAAAAAGAGCCTTGAGAGTGATTAGAGCCTCTCTCAACCTATGCGCCCTATACTGATCTGTGGCTTTAGTCCTGCTCAAGAACTCCGCTACCTCTTGTAGCTTCTGAATCACTGGCTCACCATCTTGACTAATGACGTTAATAGCTGCGTTTAGCTTATCCACATAATCAACGAATTTAAGCAAGAGCTTCAAGCGTTTCTTTGACTTCTCCTCGGTGGATAATTTAGAAGAAATTTCAAGAATTTTGCCTTGGAGTGACTCGGAGTTTTTGAAAGTATCGAGAAGAACAAGAGCAGGGGAAACAGCTCAGTTAATTCTGGTTTCGAGGGCTCTTGTCGTGATAGCCAAAGAATGCAAAGGAGCTACTCTTTTTGAGGTAATTGATCGACCTTCATTTATAAGGACAAACATTTTATCCATCTTTATTAGACTATCCTCCATCTTGGTGGAGTCATGAAGGAGGGAATTCAAATCCGAACATGCCAATTCCAGAGTCGAAAGCGTCAAGTCGTTTTCCTGAGAACCTATTGATATCTTAAACATTCAGAAGGGAAATGGCTGTAGCCTGCAGAGTTGTATATCCTGAAGATGAGTGGATTTTGTGGGGTGTATGATGTATTATGAGTTGATGACATGACAAGCACACACAACAAAATAGGGAGTGAAACAGAGGAGGGGAAGCGAATATAATTATGAGAATAGGTCTCTCGATTCAAGCTAAGAACAAATGGCATTGGCTTTTTGGAAGTTGACAAATGGCCAGACAATTTATTAAGAATCAATCCACATTTGCAGCCGGTTTTTTCTATTTCAACTTTCTACTACATTCAAAAATTCGAACACAGAAAAAATAACGAGTTCTTATTTTGTTTCAATGACTTAATGAAATGTTTTTTGTTTAGATTTTTCTCCAAATATAATTAATTAATTAATACATAAATATCATTTAGTGATATATTTAGTAAAATAAAAATTAATTGTTGAAATTTAAATAAATGGTCCACGGTCCATTCACAAATATAAGTAATTTTAGATCAACATATTTATAAAAAATAAGATTATTTATAATTTTTATTTCAAATTTATTTCTCTATAATTTTTAAAAAATTATATTTAAAAAATTAATATTTTTAAGTTTTTATAATTCTTAATGAGTAATAAATTAAAGGAGAAGATTAATTTAGTAAAATGGTTATATAAAATAAATTAATAAGTATTTTTCTTAATTTTTGAATAAAAATGAAATATGTTTGTGAATAAATGGAGTATAATCACCACTTATTATATTTAATTAATTTTTTTTTGAAAAATTCTTTGTCAAAGTGAGCTGGATTGGGAAAATGTATATTTTTAAACCAAGCTTCTCATTTTATTATCAGCATATTATATATACCATATTTTATTATAAAAAATAATTTGATGCCTAATTTGAAAATAAAAATGTTTTCAACAAAACAAAATTAAAAAAATTGATTTGAGTATCTAACTCCACGGGACATTTACATAACTAAAAAAAAAAGTTATTTCTAAAAATATTTACATTTTTATAAAAAAATTGAATAAAATTTTACAAATACATATTCACTAAAATAAAAGTTTTTTTTTCAAAAATATTACTTCCTTTACTACAAGAAATATTTTACTTTAATTTTTATTTTTTTAAATTTCACTATTAAATAAAAATATTTTAATAAAATAATAAAAATTAATATTTTAAATTATTTTTCATCATATAAAATATTAATTTTTTTTATAAAAGATAAAATTTTAATTTTAATTTTAAAGAATAAGTAACACTCAAAAAATAAAAAATACAAAAATATATTAATAAAAATTATTAAATTTATTTTTAAACAAATTTTATATATTATAAATATAAAAATAAAAATTAAATACATAAAATTTCATTGTAAATGTGTAGGAAATGTGTTGTAGATACATTTTAGATATTGTAGTTGTGTTGCAGGTGTTATATGTATGTTATGTTTTTGTTATTTAAATTATATATATTTTATGTAAAAGTTGTTAAATATTATGTGTATATTATTAGAATAAAAAATAAAAAAATTAAATTAAAATATTAAAAATATTATGTAAACGTATTGTAGATATATTACAGATATGTTATAGATATAATTTATATTATTGAGTGTGTATTTTATATATATTACGTGTATGTTGTGTATTTATTAAAAATATGATATTAATTTTTTTAGAATAAAAATTATAAATAAAATAAAAATTACAAAATTACAAAATTTTGAAAAGAAAAAGAAAAAAGACCTTTTAAAAAGGAAAATTTGAAAAAAAAAATGCAACTCATAAAACCGAAAAAAAAAAGAGCCTCAGGTTCATATATATAAAAATACAAGATAAAAAGTAGTAAACAATATAACTTTCTCTAACTCCGTCCCATTTAGTCAGTAGGCTTCTCAACCCATGCCTCAAATATTTTTGGGAAAATAATACTCTCCATTAATTTTTTTTAAATTTTTATTTTTTATTAAAAATATTTTATTCATTTTATTATAAATTTATTATTAAATATATAAAATTTATAAACTCAAAATAAACTTATAATATTATAAATTTTAATATTTTAATAAATAATTTATAAATATTATAAATTTGGAAGCATTTTCAAAATTTTTTGCATTTTTATTAGGGACATTTACGTAACTAATTTAAAAAATAACTTTTATTATAAAAATACTACAAAAGCTAAAAATATTTACACTTTTATAAAAAAATAATATAAAATTTTAAAAATACCTCATTTCTCAGTAAAATGATTTTTTTTAAATACATCTTCACTCAATATATAATCAATATTTTACTTCAAATTTTTATTTTTTTCAAAATTCACTATTAAATAAAAAATTATAATAAAATAATAAAAATTAATATTTTAAATTATTTTTTACCATATAAAAATTAATTTTTTTATAAAAAGAAAAAATTTTATTTGAATTATAAAAAATAAACAACACTAAAACAATAAAAAAAACAAAACAACATATACAAAAAATACATTAATAAGAATTATTAAAATTATTATTAAATAAATTTATATATTATACATATGAAATAAAATACATAATTTTTTTTATATAGATATATTATAGATTTATTGTAGATATATTGTAGATATTGTAAATGTATTATAGATATTGTGTGTATATTAATTTTTTATAATTTAAATTATATATATTTTATATAAAAATTATTAAATATTGTATAAATATTATATGAATGTCTTGAGAATAAAAAATTAAATAAATAAAATTAAATAAATATTAAAAATATTATGTAGATATATTGTAGATACATTTTATATTATTGAGTATCTATTTTATATATTATGTATATATTTATTTTTTATATGTATATTAAAAATATGATATAAAAAAATTTCAGATAAAAAAATATAAAAAATAAAAATAAAAAGGTTACAAAAAGAAAAAAAATAACATTTTTAACGTAAAATTATAAACAAATGAGTTTTGACAAAATTTAAAAAAAAAAAATAGTCACCATAACCTTGAAAAACAAACATCCAAAAGCGGCATATAGTGTAATTTCATTTTTTAATAGAAGCCCAAAACTCTTTAGTAAATATGACCCATGAAAAAACGGTTGCCTCGAATATAATAAAAAAATAACACCATTCATTATATTTTAAAAAAAATATATATTTTTATTAAAAATATTATATTATAAATTCATAATAAATTAATTATAAACTCATTATAAATTTATTATAAATTCACTATAAATTTATTATAAATTTATTATAAATTAATAAAAATATGATATTTTAATAAATATTTTATAAATTTTAATATTTTAATAAATATTTTATAAATATAATAAATTTAGAATTATTTTTTATTTTTCTTATATATTTATCAAAAATTTAACTATAAATATGAAAATTAAAAAAAGGGCCTAAACTAATTCATATATAAGAATTTATTAGTTACCATAAAAACAAAAAAAAATAAAGAGAAAAAACAAAAATAAAGAAAGAAAACGAAAGTAAGCGAAAGTGCGAAATTTCTGGTATTTTCCCGGCAACAATTTTAATTTTTTATTTATTAACCTCCTCGTCATCACTCGCCAGGGCATAATTGTAGAAACCACAGGTGACCGGTCCGAAGTCCCAGTCGACAAAATCCGTACCTTCTTCTCCTTTCTTTTGGAAAATTAAATCCTTGAAAGAATGGCAAGCTCTTTACACCGGGGCGCTTTAATCCTTGCTCGAGCTAATCGATTGGCGGCACTTGCATGTCGTCGGAGATGGTGCTCTTCCGACTCTTTGATGGAGGTTAAACCCGGTGAGGTCGGCTTCATATCTGGAATACCCGAGGAACACCTCCGAAGAAGAGTATGCCATGTTCATTTTCTATTTGATTTTTTTTTATCAAAATTTTCTTTTTGATTCATTCATGTTTTATTGTATATGTTATAATTGAGTAACATTTTACTGTTTTCTAATAGATGAATGAGATTCAATGAAATCATTTGGCTTCTTAGTGTTTTATTAAATACTAGTAATATTTCACAAATTATTGGATGGACTTGTGGAATTAAGAATAGAAAATTGAATTTGGGAAATATAGATAGAATTTGGATGTTAATTAGATAATAATTTGTTTCCGCTTTATGAATGCCAGGTAATTATTTACTCACCTGCTAGAACTGCTACACAACAGGGCTCAGGGAAAGTTGGGAGATGGAAAATTGATTTTTTGTCTACACAGAAGTATGTTTGCTCAATTGCATGCTTTGGCCTTTAATAATGAACCATTGGGCCGTGTTTATAGACAGTGGTGTGGTGTTTAATGAAATTAGTGGATGTTGTAAAAACCATAATCCTTTATTTGGTATTTTATTCAGGTGGGAAAATCCATTGATGGGTTGGACATCTACAGGAGATCCCTATGCCAATGTTGGTGAGGCAGGACTCAGTTTTGATAGTGAAGAAGCTGCAAAATTATTTGCTGAGAAACATGGTTGGGAATATACGGTATGCACCTTTTTAAGTTGTATTATTTACAGCGCAGGTGTATGAATCTATGAATCTTTCTTGTCCTCGTAGTCAGATTCTCCTTGAGCGTTATGTTTCTCTTACTAGTTCCTTTCTTCTCATAGCTAGTGAAACTCTACAGTAATTACTCATGGACATTAGGCAGCCAAATTTTAGCCATAGCTTTTTAAGTTATTTTCCTTTTTGAACTGATTCTGTACATATAGATTTGTAACCATCTAACAGCTTATTTTTTTCATTCTTATATAAAAGCTAACATGTTTTCAGTTCATTTTCTCCATGTTGCATATCCTTGCAATGACTTCAATTCTTTTGCAGGTTAAGAAGCGGCATACACCTCTTCTGAAGGTTTGAGCTTTTTCTATACACTATATTTTCCAGAAATGCAAGACTTGCTTTATGTAGAATTGAAATTAGTCGGTTCCTTAAACTGTTTTACGTGGACAGCACAGAGTTGAAAAAAGCAAACAAGAAAGGGCTATAGGAAATTCAAACAAGGATCTTAAACAAAGAAACTTATAAGAGACCAAAAAAATGTAAAAGATATACTAAAGAATAGAATTCATGAATTCTGAAATTGAACTGACATAGATAAATGTATGAGAGAAAACTATATGTTAAAATTAATAATTTAAGCATTCATAATGTCCCAAATACACCTTATATCAAGTCTAAACTGACTAAACTGTAATATAAAGCGAATTTCTATGATCATCGTCTTATGAAGGATATCACTTTAAATTTTTAGAAATGCAAATCAGCTGCTATTCCATTCCTCGCTTATCACAGGCAGCTTTTATATTCAAAATGAGCATTTATAACATACAAAAAGTGGCTGAATTTGGGACTTAGGCTTAGCCTATTGTAATTAAATTGTCCAAATATTCTTTTATTATTTGTTAATCTCTGTGTTCAAATGTAAAATTTGTTTATTTATTTATGGTATATATTTCCAGCCCAAGTCCTATGCTGACAACTTTAAGTGGAAGGGCCCAGCAAAAAACGAGGATGGTTAATGTACTGCATGCAACTATCCAGCATTCATATATTGTGATGCTTTAGAAACTGTAAGCTTTGTCTTGTATATCTATTGTCCAAGCTTAATATGTATTTATAGTATGTTCTATAATTGTTGTGAAATAATGTCTTTTTCTTGTAAATACATATATTTTAATGTAGTGCATGCAACTATCCAGCATTCATATATTTTGATGCTTTAGAAGCTGTAAGCTTTGTAGTGTATGTCTATTGTCCAAGCTTAATATTAAATTTTATAGCGTGTTCTATAATTGTTGTGAACTTATCTTCCTGCCAGCTTCTGTCAATAAAAAAAAATTGTCTGGAAAATAATGGTTGCGTGCACCTCTTTAAATGTAAAATTTTTCTTTGCCAGATTATATTGCTAACATTACCGACGACAATGAACATTTCCTACTCCAAAGACAAGCAAAATATCTTATGAACATTTTGACTTTTAACTGAAAAGCTAAGAAAAAACTATACATATATTTGATATCTTCATATATATACCATGAGATAGATAATAAGATTCCTTTTCTAGTGTAAAATTAAGTAATCAAACATTGGTGCTGGATTGAGAACCCTCCCTGCTACGGGTGTGGAACCTCCAAATGAACAGGTAGTCTTTGGACTCGCAGGACAATCTTATAACATCACAGAAAGTGTTGATTGATTTCTTCTTCCCTTCATGTCCCCATTCTATTCTCACCCAGCAAGAAAACCCTTTTGATGAAGCTGGTACCCTTGAATCATCAAGATGAAGCATTACCTCCCCACAGATTCTCTTGCATGGACCGCCTCCAGACCGACCATCCCCTGTCACCATTGAGTCAAGCCATGAGCACTCTGGCTGACCCACCATTTCTTTATATGCAGAATTTGCCAGCCTTACTTTGTAGTTGGAATCAGATATCACAGCTGGTAATGCCTCAGACTCCACCTCTTCCTCAACCTGCTCCGGCTGTTTTGGAATTTGAACTGGTGGGGTTGGGATTGGGTCTTCGCTGATGCACCCAACGCTTATGCTTGAACCAATAGGTCGAATTGGCTGAGGTGCTATAACATTGCTGGTTGGCTGAGGTTCTTGAAGTTGCTGCAAAAGATCCTTATCTTCTGGGATTTCAGCCAGAGTGTTCAAATCTATTACCTCCTTTTCTCTCGGCGGTTCTATGCAACTGATCTCAGGTGCAGTTGATTGATTACCAACAATAAGAACTGATGGCTGGTATGGAAGAAGAGAAAGTGTCACCAAATCTGAAGTGGTTGTTGTGACTGGAATATTTTCCAAGCTGTTGTTAACCACTTCAGAAAGTTTCGAAACAGGAAGCTGAGAAATCCCATGAGCAAAACCCTGCAAGCAGAAATGTCTAGCAGGGGATATTACATGACTAGCAGGAGAAAGGCCAAGAATAGGAGTTGTTCTTGGTCTTCTAATAGTGGGAGGAGATATAGCAGCTCTACCTCTCTTTCTGGTTCTAGTAGGCCTTGCTTGCAATTGAGGCCAGAGATTCCTGAGGTAAGGAGATTGCCTAATCTTCTGAGACATTGATGAATTCTCACTTGAAGAATTGGAACTAGTCTCAGGCTTGGGTGCAATAGGCCTATACCTAGACATAATTTCAGCTGTTTTCGCAGTAGTGGAGTAAGGACTAAGAGTCTTGATCATGGTGGCTGGTTCCAAACTTGTGCTCACTCGGCTACTCTAATTAGAAGAGAATGGGCAATCAGATTATCTAATTGGCAGAGAGAAAAAAAAAAAAGACAGTGAAGAAGAAGAAGAAGAGAAGTGAGAAGGATGATTTGTTGAAGTGAGGTTTTTAAGGGTAAGATTAAGCCAATAAGAGAAAGGCAGCATGAAGCAAAGAGAGAGGAGAAAATGACACTTGGGAAAAAAATGGTGGGTACGTGTTTGAGATTGTTAGAGATAGGGACATGTGGGAGTTGGGCATGGCAGTGGGTCCATGCATGTTTACACATATTGAATGGATAGACAATGGTTTTGACAAGTGAAGAGTGAAGCAGAGTCAGTTGTGTAAGCTGGGGGAAGGACTCAGTTTTTTTTTTTTTTTTTGTCATTTAACCAATCAAAAACAATCTATCTTTATAACGCGTGTGGAGCTGGCTTCCATGCGTGGATACACCTATCAGGATTGGCTTGGTTGTTTCTTGGTTCTGGCATTTTTTTTTTGTTTTAATTAGTCTTTCATGATCGGTTATTTTTGGCGCTCTTACAAGTGTCGACTGTTGATATATTTTGCTTTGCATGTAAACATGGATGAGTTGGACTCTGACTGGAGAGTGATTGTGCCTCGGGACCTTCAATTTTTGCATTACGTGGATCCCTCTATTTTAACACCTGGCTTTTTCAATTCCTGATTCTGCTAAAGCGTGGTGTTTGCTCTTCTGAAACCGTGCTCCTTTTCCCTGTTAGTCTGTTACTGTTAACTCCTATTTTTTTTTTTAATTTTTTTTTTCACTTTTTAAAAAAAAAAATTAAAACTAATTTAACGCAATTTGAAAAAATTTTGAAATTAAACTATAAATGAATTAATCTCAAATAATATAATCTGTTTTAATTCAAAGTTAAATTCTCTATTCTTTTGTAAAATTTTTCTTATCTTTGATAAAATAAATAAATAAATTGTTGGCACTATTATGTGCCGCATATCGTAATCTCTCTCATAGCTTGGATTTCAATCTGATCACATAAATACTCAGATCTTGAAAGATGCAACTGGAACATTCTTTAGATCTAATCCTGAGCCTGAGCTCTGATAATATATATATATATATATATGAATATAATGAATAGATTAATTTTGTGTGTGGATGATTTGAAAAAGATTGGAGATTCCTGTTCATTCAGAAGCAAGAAGAGTTCGATAATCTTCAAACTTATCCTCCTCACTATAAGATCGCTTCTGTTCCTTGAGTCTTTGAACACATTATCTCGTGATTCTTTGTCAAGGTAGTGCATATGTGCAGGGAACGCCAGATATAGCAAATAGCCAAGCTTTTTGGGCATCCTTCTGGGCTCTCGCATTATTTCAGATTCTAGCCTAATCCAAATTTTCCTTCCATAATCATGTGCCCTGCCTCGATCGTCATTATGGCCATGAATGCAAATGCTGTGTTCTTAAATAAACGGGCTGTAACATGTTCTTGATTTTTTTAATTTTGGACTGACAACGGCAAAGTATTTGCATCAACTATAGGATGGTAGGGAATCCTTATTTCCTTTCTCATCTCATAAACCAAGTAAATTTGTCTAGTCCTTGCCCTGCAGGGGAATTTATCCTTTTTTATTCTTAAAATTAAATTTTAACAATATAAAAAAATAATAATTCATTATAATTATATACTTAATAATATCATAATTATATGCAATAAAATTTAAAAGATACTACAAAATAAAATATATCAAATTAAATTTATTTTATTACAACATTTATAATATAATATATATATAATTAAATATATATTATAATGTATAATATGTATATTATAGTAATAGTATATATATTATATGTATACAGTATGTGCATTTTATATGGTCTCTACGAGTATCGAGACATGGATCCTTGCAAGGCAAGAGTATATTCCTTGTTTTCGTTCAGCCTGGCGCCTATGCTAATAGAGAGATTTTTCTTCTCGTCTCTGTCTTCGTGGGAGAAAAATACATAAAATTTTAGTCATGTCCGATGCAAATCTATTGTTTAAAATTATTTTTTAAATAATTAATTTTAATATAAAAATTTCAGTATTTTATATAAAAAAGATTAATAGATCTGTAATGCTAATGACTTTCTGTGAAAGAAAGTGAACTTTTATTTTTGTCTTGGTAGCCTTAATTTCATCTTAATAGATAAAGTTCATTACAAAGGTATAATTACGAGCATTCCCTCACTGGTGACTTTCTTCAACATTAATGATTTCTTATTTCAGTACCAACCCTATATGAACAACCATTGCTACCCTTGCTGCAAAGTAGCTCATAAATTAAAATGGCAAATTCAATTTTAAATTATCTAATATTTAATATGATTAAATTAATAAATTTTTAGAATGTATACAAGAAAATAACTTAATAACCTTCAAATTTCAAAAAAGAAAATACGTTTATTCTATTGGGACACCAACAACTATATTATTAACTCTGAACAAAGTTAGGCAGTCAACATAAATGAAATTCTAAAAATTAATATAAAATCAAATTTTAAAATCGGTTGCAAATGAGTTAGACTCTAAATTTCAGTTGTCATCAACGGTTGGATTGAAATATTACCTCATAATTTTCAAATGTTCTCATATTCCATTTGTTGAAAGAAGGAAGAATTAAGAATTGATAACAATTATATGCATCAAATAATTAGATAAAAATTAAGAATTAAAGAAAAAACAAATGAGTAGTGTGTTAATATACCAAAGGACATTAATACACTAAGGAAAACCAAAAAAATTCATTAAAAAAATAATTAATTAATCAATAATTAGTTTAAAAAAGGTAAAAAAAAAGGGAAGAATTTCAAGAATTAATAAAAATGAAGAAAAGAAAAAAAAGCATGGCTTTACTATAATAGAAAAGCAAATCCGAATATAAATATTAGTAAAATAAAAAAAAGAACTAATAAATAATTAATATAAAAATCGTAAAATAAGTGACGTCGATCAAAATATTAAATTTAAATTATTAATGGAATGCTTTTCATGATCATGTCATAATAATTAACTTCATCTTAATTTAGACATAGAATGGCTAAATCTAACTTCATCTTTTTTTCTTTTTAATTATTTGGGAAAAAGAAGAAACATATAAAGTTAAATTTAAGACTTAAACAATTAATTTCATCTTAATTTAGATATAAAATGGCTAAATCTAACTTCATCTTTTTTTTATTATTATTTAGGAGAAAAGCGAAATATATAAAACTCAAATTTAACACGTAAACGAGAAAAATAGTCGCCCATGACCTCTAAACCTAATTTCATATTAATTTAGTTACAAAATGCTAAAGATAAAAAAAAAAAAAAAACACTTTCAGAGCTAATGATTAGACTGTTTGTCGTTATAAGGATGGGGTTTAACCCCCTTGCTTAAATGATGATTTTCAATAATATTGTATCAGACGGTATAGTTTAGTTTTATGTCTGTTTTGATTTTTAATGTTATAGTATGGTATCTCATAATTTTTTTACAGTTTAAAAATTATGATTTTTGTTAAGATTTTTTAAACCACTAAATTTGTGATTTACTATGATTTAGATTTTTTTTAAAAAATACCCTTAATAAATGCTTAAATTTTCAACTATATTTTTTTAACTTAATAATCTTTCTTTTTTCTCATCTCATTTATTCTCTAAAAAATAATAAATAATAATAAAATTAATTATCAATTATAAAATAATTATAATTAATAATTCAAATAAATTATTTATAAAAATAAATTATTGACTATAAAAATTAAATTTAATATTATTTATATAAATTTTATATATTTGATTAAAATTAATTATTGACTGTAAAAAATAAATTTAATATTATTTTATATAAATTAAAATTAAAATTAATATTAATATTAGTTTGAGAATATTATTATCATTTTATTATTACTATAACCATATTATATTATCAAACCAAATAAAAATAGCTCAATTAACTATATCATATAATATTATCTTTTTAAATATTATAAATACTATTTACAGTGCTATAATTCAAATATAGCCTGAAATTTAGGGTTGATAACGAGCGGAGATTTTTTGTTATTTTTTTCCGTGGAATGAGAATAAAAAATATACTTTCTGCCGTGCGAAAACTCGATATAATATATATATATATTTAAATATATAATATAAATTATATTTATACATTACAATATATATCATATTTTTAAATTATACTGGAATATATAATATATATTAATATAATATATTATATATTATTTATGTCATATTTTAATTATTTGTATATATAAAATAAATTTAACTTGATATATTTTATTTTATTTTATTTTTTAAAATTTATTGCATATAATAATTAATTAAATATATAATTATTATAAATTATTAATTTTTATACTTTTAAATTTTAATTCAAAAAAAAGATATAAATTTTCTATAAAAATTTATGTGAGGCGGAGATCCCCAAGAGAATGGAGACGGGGCAAATATGCTTCCACTTATGGGATGGGGATCTCCGTAGAAATTTCCTATCTTGGCAAGAACGAGAATGAGAAACGTTTTCTCGCCCCGTTCCATACCGTTGCTAACCTACTAAAACTCTAAGTTCAATTACTAATGAATTCTACTAAATGAATTTTTTAAACCCTTCACTAATCCTAAAACTGACAGACATTAAAAAAAATAAAAAAATTGTGTTTAAAATATATAATTTTAAATAATAAAATTAAAATTAAAAAAACTTTAAAATGAAAATAAAAAGATAAAGAAAGAATCCAAGTTTGGGTTTCATCACATAGCCTTCATCCAAATTCTATGGGCTCTTCTTCATCCAAAGAAAGAGAGATTAGTAAGACTGTCGTTGGAAAAAACAGCTTTAGGGCGATAAACAAAAATAGAAACTCTAACCATAAAGCATAGCAAAACTTCATGAGGAAGTAGGACAAAAGGCTCAAATATATATATATATATATATATATATATATAAAGCATTAGGATATTTAAAAAAGAGAATTTGTATGTGATTCAAATTAAAAGAGTTAAATTCTGGTCTAAGTTTTTTTTCTAAATTCTATTTAATAATAACAATAATACTAATAACAATGAATATATTTTATTTTTATTGAAATTTATGAAAATAATTTATAAGGTGTATAGTTTGTATCTATAAAAACTAAAATATTTACTATTATTGTTAAAAAAAATTAAATATGATATAAAAGGACTCTAAAATTGTGTATAATATATGATAAAGACATATTAAATAATAATGCATGTTTAATTATAATTAAAATTTATAATATTTTTTTTATTTTACTAAAATTATGACCTTTAATTTATGCACATTTATTTAAAAAATTATTAAAATTATTAAATATTATATATATTTTTTAAATTAACTGTCATCTAATATTTAATTATTATTAAAATTATTATCATCTTATTTTATTAATTAATTTATTATTAATAAAAATATAATTAAAAAATTAATTAATTTTTTTTATGCGAGGTGGTAATTTTTGTGGAATAATTTTTTTATAAAAATAATAATTTTATCTGGTCAGAGTAATTATTTTATAAATAATTAATAACAATAATTACTAATTAATAATTTAAGGAATTTAATGGATATTATTATAGTTAAAACTTAGAAGTGAAGTTGCCAAGTAAAGGCACACCCAAATCCCAATTCCACTTCGATCTCGTCGAAAAATTAAGCATTAATGGCTTGATTTCTCTCAAATGGAGGACAAAAAAAACCCTGCAGATTTTCCTTCAAATAACGTGACTCTTGTCCAGCTTCAACAACGCTGGATTCAAGAGCAGCAGCAGCAGCGAAAGCTATAGGAGAATCAAGAAGAAAAGGAGCCAAATCCCCGAGCTCTGAACATCAAAAATGGCCAAACTGATCAAAGAAATTTTACGAAAACATATCGGCAACCCATCATCCTCGAGATCATCATTGCCTTAATCAATGTTTATCACTCAACCACACTGCTCCATTTCAAAGCTGAATGCTCCATTTAATATTACAACACTCCATCACCAAACTTAAATGTTTAAATACACATTTATCGCATCTCTCAAAGTATTTAATCAGATCAAAACCTCAGTTCTTCCACATAATATATAAAACTAATTGTCACTCGCCAAGACAACTATTTAACAATAACTTGGAATTAATTGATTTTTCATATACACCAGCAAGAAAAGCCATTGAAGACCTGATGAGAAGAACTGATAAATAACAGAAGAATAATGACAAATAGCATTTTCTAACATTGAACAGATTTGCTTTTTCTTTAATGAATAGATGTTAAATGTCCAAATATTTATAATTATGTAGTCCATGATTAAGTAATTTGATCATTTGAGGGAAAATAATTTTATTAGCTTCTGACATCTTAAACTAAGACTGTATGACATAGGTGTTCTGATCTTAATCTTTGTTGCTGCTATGGGATTCATATCATAATGATGTTCAGGATTAAAACTTTTGAAAGAGATTTACGTATGCACATATGAATGATGTGAATGGTAAATTTTGTGCAATAACTTGTATGTGTGCAAACATTGACAATGGGATTACATGGTTTTAGTTGTCTTCTCTACCTTTCTTCATTTCTTATTTAATGTTATTGACTTCAGTTTTAGTCTTTCTTTTATATAGTATTTTCCCGACTGGAGGTATCGAGCAGAGTCTTTGTCTCTATGTTGTTCTAGCCCAGGAAATTAAGATGTGAACCGAGTTGTTCATGGAGCTTTCTAGTTTGACAGCTGAAATGCAGAAAGAACTCTCGTTTAAGTTGCTAGGAATGGTAAAAGATGCTTTATTAGTTTCAAGTTTGAATCACATATCAAGTCATGATATTATCAGACAGCATTTTGAAAAGTGAGATGATTCGAACTATAGTGTTTTATACAGTGTGGTGCTTGGATACGTTATAGGCCAAACTAGTGTGAGTTATGATTTGTTACTGGCTTATTTCATTCAGCCAAGGAGCATATGTTGCAGTTATATCTTAGATTCTTTGCAGTTATACTACAACAAAAATTCCTTCTGGGATAATTAGTCTTACCTAAAGGCCAGCATTCCTTTTTAATCTGGTTATGGATTGTGGATTTGATATGGATATTGGCCCCTGCACTTATCAGTGTTATGCACTAAGAGCATACTCCGATCTCACTTTATAACTTATGAAAACTTGTTGGGATCATTACCTGTATTTCATTTAGTTGCTTTTTCATGAACATCTAATCATGGTATTTCATTTTGTTGCTTAAGACACGAGAGAGGTTATTTCTGCGCCTGGCAAATGCATCAATGAAATCCTTTCAATTTTACATGGTAATGTAAAATATTTGTGCCTGGTGTGATGTTGTTTGAACATTGTTAGTGATGAACATCTACCAATGCAGGTCTGATTGTGATGCTTGGAAGAAGCTAGCAGAAGGAAAGGAATGGTTCGATACAGTGAAGCAATTGAAATGTATATTCTGAACTCATAGCAGGCAATTCTGAACTGTCAGAAGTATTAGGAATTGATATATATGTTAATTGACATGATTCTCATTTTTGTACCACTGTTATGTTTAATGCCATGTGCGATGGTGCGTGCACAATGGCATAACCGCTTAACCACTTAATGCTATGCCAACATGCAATTGACATCTCTCATGGTATCAGGGACTCAGGAATTTTGTATTGTTTTGCATTTGTTTGGCTAGTCGAGCACCAGTAGATATTGATTTTCCTTTCCGTTTTCCCCCACATCCAACTTGCTAGTCCACCAACAGCACTTCAGCTGGAAGTAGAAATATTGAAAGCTATTTCTATCTGTGGCATGGTGGGCCTATGGCTATTAGGCAAAATCTAATATGTTTTTGTGTTGTTTCTGGACGCAAAGACCAGATATGAGATTAGTATGTTTTATCCATCTTTTTCTGCAATGAATTCATCATTGAACTTGAGTGATGCAACGAAAAGCAGCATTTAATTTTAAGGGAGGGCTGCCGAATTTCTCAATAGCTGATAAGAATTGCTTCTATATATATTGAGATGAGAGATGGTAAATGTTGGTTGCTCATGACCAGTACTTCTGTAATGTGTAGCAATTATTATTGCTTACTCTATGGCTCGTCAAAATGGTCAATTTTCTAAAAAAAAATTAATGAGTTTTTTTTTTTTTTTGCAATTTCTGTATTTTTGTTATTAATTAGTTAATGAAATGAAAAATAGTGATTGGGTATTTTAGTTCAATAATTTTTATAAAATTAAGAGAATAAAATGGATAATAGCATGAACTCTTTTTACCATTTTCAGAATGCAATTAGCTCAACATTCCGTAACTCTCTTTTTAGGTTTTGAGCTTTTCATTGATTTTACGATGACTGCCATTGCCGAATGATGGACAATAATCAGCCGGGAATATTCAATAATATGTTTTTTTTTTATTCATCCCATTGATTTTTTCAAGAAAGTAAACGATTGACCTCTAATGGATTTTATATATAAAAAATAAAAATAAAACCGAATCTTTTAGAAAACTGAATACTATCAGTTTATTAGGGTTTCCGTTCTGAACTTTTACGATGCGTAGATCAACTGAATTGTTCTGTCGCTCGTCTGCGGTTTGTCTTCCACTTTAAAACAACATGCCGTGCCGCTCCATCTGTACAGGCGACACGAGCCTTTGGCGCCTCTTTCATGCGTGTTTTTTTATTAAATAAAATTACCAAAAACTTTTACAGCATTATAAATTTATTATTGAAAAATATATTACTAATTTTATCAGAATTTTTTTTGCTTAATTTATAAATTTACCGAATTCTATATCTATACACAAAATTTAATAATCTATTATGAATTTATTTTACATATAATTTTATTATTTGATTATTATAAATTTACTGTATATTTTTATAAAGTGGTTAAAAAACCTCTGATAAAAATAAAAAATTTAAAAATATGATAAGTGACATATTTTTTTTATTTCTTTAAAAAATAATATATACGGTATAATTTATTAAAATAATATTTTATTATAATTTTTTTATTTAAAAATTTTATACCTCTTTAACTAAGTCCGATTTTGCCACAGGCCAAAACAGTGTAAATAATTTCAATATGTTGAAAAATAGCCCAATGCACAATGTTAAAAAAATATAAAGAAAATTTGATAGTCGTAGAACGTTAGAACCATTTGAAAGTTACAACAACCTGTGTGTTAGGATCATATAATAATTGTGAATTAATGGCAGGTTATATTGTTTTAATTATTGATTGATAATTAATAAATTTTATTTTAAATTTGAAAAATACTCCACCCGTTAGTATATTTTAGCAATCAATATGCAAATTGTAACCGTTACACTCCCAAAAAATGATAATTGAACAACGTTTATTGCAGACTACTCGCCAATTTGAAGCTTTCCGTGCTCAGTTTACTATTTACTATGAATTCTTGATACTTTTAAATTAATTTTGTCAGGTGCCTCAAGGAAAGAAGATATGGCCCAAGCCGGCAGTGGAGGTGGTGGTGGCGGTGGAGGAGGAGGAGGTAGCGGAGGTGGTTCTAATAAAAAGGCAGAGGAGTTACAGCCACATCCAGTGAAGGAGCAGTTACCAGGAGTTCAATATTGCATCAACAGCCCTCCTCCATGGCGTCCGTACCCTCTCAGTACTGTTTTAAGCAATGGCATAGACACATCGACATTTATTTCATGTTCTAATTTTAATAGTGTACTCTTTGTTTGCAGCTGAAGCTATTGTATTGGGGTTCCAACACTATCTTCTGAGTCTTGGTATTACTGTTCTAATTCCAAGCTTGATTGTGCCTCAAATGGGCGGTGGTGACGTAAGATTTCATTAGTAAATTTCCCAAAGTCTGTTTGTGTTAAATTTTTTTCCTATAATTTTTTTTTATTTTTTTAACCTTTCACAGGCTGAGAAGGCAAGAGTAATACAGACATTACTATTCGTTTCAGGATTTAGCACTCTGTTTCAAACTTTATTTGGTACTCGCCTTCCTTCTGTAGTAGTGGGTTCATATGCTTATGTTATACCCACTACCTCAATTCTCTTAGCTTCTAGAAATAACATTTATATTGATCACCATCAGGTAAAGTTTTACACTTGCTCTCTATCTTCTTTTAACTTGTTAATTCAATTGATGGATTTTCATTTCAAATTTAGCCTTTTGGGTAATTTTTCAGAGGTTTATACAAACAATGAGAGCAATACAAGGAGCTTTAATTTTTAGTGGCTGTTTCCAAATGGTTATGGGTTTCTTGGGTCTCTGGAGAAATGCAGTGAGGTCAAACTTTTTCAAGTTTCTCAGATTCTTCTTTTAATCATCATTTTTGGCATTGTTACGATGTTTGAGTTTTATGATGATAAGTGTTTTCATTTTTTGGTTTTTCAGGTTTCTTAGCCCTCTTTCTGTTGTACTTTTTGTGACTTTTACTGGACTTGGGCTCTATTACCTTGGTTTTCCTCTGGTATGAATTTTCTACATGCTTCAAATCTATGCTTTCACTAGTTCTATTATCAATCCAATGTTTTTCTGTTATGTTTAAATTAACAATAACAATGGATGGAATGTTCAATAAGCTGTAGAACTATTTTTAGAAGGAAAAGAAAAAGAATCTAACTTGCTTCTTAATTTTATTCTCTTTGCAGCTGGCAAACTGCGTAGAAGTTGGGCTTCCAGAAATAATTGCAATGGTTTTCATATCACAGGTAAGTAGTTTGCTCAAATTTTCGTTTATTCATTTGATCATTTCAATTATAGGCTAACTATTTGACCAGATAATTTACAGGAATATGTTTTGTATGATATGTGATGATTGAATAATTCAAATACCTTAAATAATATTGCCAAATAATGTGTAGTTCATTAACATTCTTGCAGTATCTTCCTCATTTCGTGAAATCAAAGATGCCTATATGTGATCGGTTTGGGGTTCTGTTCTCTGTTGCAATTTCATGGCTATTTGCACAGATTCTGACTTCAAGTGCTGTGTATAATAATAAACCTGCAAAAACTCAGATGAGTTGCCGAACTGATCGTGCAGGACTTGTTAGTTCTTCACCTTGGTAAGAGTATACCACAAGTACTATGAGAAAACTACTATGCTGGAAATGAACTACTATGCTGGAAATGTTGACAATAAGTAATTCAAGCTAGTTCTTGAGGAGAACCTTACATGTTCGAATTGTAAAACTTACAAATTAGCTAACTGACACTTCCAAACTGCTTTTTTGATATCATCCAAAATTATGCTTTTTCAAAAATAAGTTGGCCACCGCGGTGTATTAGCTTGTATAGCTGCACTTGTTAATCTTTTTATATAAGTTATCCAGAGACACCAGACAGAATTTGTACTTGCTTTGGCTCTTTGATAGACATTGTTATCTCATGTTATGTAATTAATCAAATGTAGGATATATATTCCTTATCCATTTCAGTGGGGAAGCCCAACATTTAAGGCTGGAGAAGCCTTTGCAATGATGTCTGCTGCCTTGGTATCTTTGTTTGAGGTATAACGGACTATTCAATATTTAACTTCTAAATTTGCTACAAGTTTTGAAAGTCTTTTGTTTTGATATTTGATACCATACTCTTACGAATTGCAGTCCACTGGTACATTTTTCGCAACAGCAAGATATGGAAGTGCCACTCCTGTTCCACCTTCAGTTGTCAGCCGTGGGACTGGCTGGCTGGTACAATGTCTTCTTTTGATTTTCAGTAAATATTGTGATTTTCTTGTCAATACAAAGCTTCCAATTTGTTTTTCATTCGACTCCTTACAAATCTTTTTTGAATTTTCAGGGCATTGGAGTCTTGTTCAATGGTTTTTTTGGTTGTGTGACTGGATGTACTGCATCAGTGTAATGAACTTGTTCCTTCAGAATTGTTAACACAAAATTTCTTTTCTTATGTAGTGTTACAGTGTCAGAGTCCTGGACCTTGAATTATATGCTTCTATATGATTCAGATAATTTATCCATGTACAAGCTCATAATGTTTCAATTCTAAACCATTATCTTCCAAACGCATAAATGAGAATTTATCCTTTTGAATTAGAAATCCTTAAATTCTGAAGCCACTTTGCAGGATATTTTCAGTTCTGATGGTTACAGAACTATAATTAAACTTGTTCTATGTATAGGGAAAATGCAGGTCTTTTGGCATTGACAAGAGTTGGAAGCCGAAGAGTAATTCAAATATCAGCTGGATTTATGATTTTCTTCTCTGTATTTGGTGAGGTCCATTTGTTCTCATTATCACGTTTGTGACTGTGTATGTGAGTGTCTCTCTCTCTCTCCATTCTTTTTTATAATGTTCTGATGGACAAAATTTTTTCCTTAACCAGGAAAGTTTGGGGCACTATTTGCATCTATACCTCTGCCAATTGTAGCAGCCATGTATTGTGTTTTATTTGGCTACGTCTGTAAGTAAATTCTTTATCCTTTTCATTAATATTCAAAAGCAGAATTAAATCAAATGGGTTTTTTCTGTACTTAGACATTTATAAAGTTTCCCAATCTAAAGAAAGATTCGAACTTTTAACAGTTTCCTATAAATTTGCACACAGCTTCTGCAGGCCTGGGATTTCTCCAGTTCTGTAATCTAAATAGTTTCAGGACAAAATTCATACTTGGATTCTCTTTCTTCATGGGAATTTCTGTACCTCAGTATTTCAGAGAATACTATCAACTAGGACCAAATTTTGGCCATGCTCACACTGGTTCTAGATGGGTGAGAGTCTTGACTTGACCGGTCTTATTCGAATTGTTTGTTTAACTGTGAGTTTTACTGGCCTTTAATTAATATGAACTTCTTTTTTTTTTTGTTTTTCCGGTTCGCTGAATTGCAGTTTCATGATATAGTGACTGTCGTCTTCACATCCCACGTGACTGTATCCGCTTTAGTTGCCTTGTTCTTTGATTTCACAATTTCCCGGGAAAATGATGAAACAAGAAAGGATAGTGGCTTAAAGTGGTGGGAAAAGTTCAGTTTATACAAGTCAGATATTAGAACTGATGAATTCTACGCACTGCCTTGCAGTCTGAATAAACTTTTCCCAGCCATTTAGTCTTTTTCCATTGTTCCCTTTACTGCCTGAAAAAAAAAGATAGCTACTTTTTAGCTGTTTGTTGTAGCTAAATTTCCATTTTTGAAGCTCTGTTGAATTCTTGCTGAAAAACCATTCTTTCAAGTTTTGCATTGTTCTTTTTATTTATTTTTTAGATGTTTATAAAACTAAAACATGAAAATTTAAGATAATTTCTAAAAACAATTGGACAATATATTGATTAAAAAAACGAAAAACATATGCATTTGTGTAACCTTCATGGCCAAAAAAATCCTAACAGTTTATAAAATGTGTACAAAGTGACACTGCCATTTGTCCATTCTAAAGATAGGTGTTTTAGTTTTGATTCAGTTTATAACTGCCAAAATCATCATCTCGTCTGTGGATCTTAGATTTTCTCTTTCTTTCCATCATCAAGATTCTCCAATTGGAGACTATTTTGTTACATAATTGTTAGTTTTTGCCTAAACCATTTCTTTTTTGGGGTTTGGTTCTCTTCTAATTCTCTGCAAACCTTCTGTGTTTTTTTTTCTTTTTTTCTTCAAATCTGTGTTTCTTCAATTCACAGTGGTACATTACCTTTGCATCTTTAATCTCAATTCTTCCGTTTCTTTTTGTTTTTTCTTTTTTTTATCTATGATTTTTCTTTTGTCATTTTATAGGCATTAATGATGAATGAGCTCTTTATTAGGTTGGTTTTATAAATTCCTCATTATGTTTTTATGTTTAAACTTATTTATTTATTTGCTTTGGGTTAAGAGTAATTTAGATCTATTTCTCAACTATGGAAATTGTATGGCCCAAAATTGCTTATATTATATGGATTGTGTCAAATAATTATTATACCAGACAACAGCCATCTTAATCAATTAATCATCTTTGATAATAATTCATTTAACCTCCTGTAATAACTTTTAATCCGTTCTCCGTTCTAATCCCATTTTTTTTATCATCTTAAACAAGCAGCAACAACCTCTATGCAATATATGAAGAAAAGTACAAAATTTTCTTCCAAAATAATAATTCTACATCCACCAGCAGAAGGAATCACAGGAATTTATTATATGAACACGCAAAGAAAATAATTGTACTAACCAAAGAATGAATTAATGGGTTTGTTTTGATTTTGGGTAACAGAAATAATGATTCCTAGTCGTTACAAATACATGTTTCCTGCATCTGATAAAATTGATAGTCCAAAGGACTGTGAAGATGGAGATGAAATTAGTTCAAAGGAAAGAAAGGGGCATATGCTGTGGAAGAAAGAGAAATATCAACTTGTTAAATAAAAGAGAAATATCAACTTGTTAAATATCACTCATTGCCAAGCTATTTAAGAGACAATGAGTTTATCCATGGCTACTGCCGCGCTGAATGGCCCTTGAAGCAAGTCCTCCTCAGCATCTTTAAAATCCATAATGAGACCCTTAATGTCTGGACGTAAGCATTCTGTTTTGATATGCTTATTTGATATTACTGAAAAACAATGGTCTGAAGAATGAAATTATTCTCTTTTTTTTTCCGTCTTTTCCAGGCATTTGATTGGATTCTTACTTTTCCTGTTCTTGACTGTATATACAGCAATGAGAATTCCTGATGTTCCAGATATTGGAATTCCCTTGCAACATTTGCCTGATATGCTTCCAAAAGCTGATTTTTACAAGATTCATTCAGACCTCATGAAATGTCTTCCTTCCTTACCCAACATTCCAGATCTTCAGAGGTTCAGAGTGGATTTAAAGTCATCTTTGCTTTAGATGGAATTCCTTTCCTCGCTTTCAGGGAATTTCATGGAACTTCTTACCACCTGCTTGCCTGAAAGATTTATTTGGATGTATAATGCGAATGGCACTCTTCTGGTAAAAGTACTGATCCCATTTGCAAAATCAGGAATTCTTATTCTTATTCAGTTTCTGATTTTTCTGTGAAAAATGCTAGCAATAATATGGATGTTGATCAAATGCAGCAGCAACGAACCGAAGATGATATGTCGAAAATCATAGCTTCTTTGATGTTTCACCCTATCACAAGATGGCCATTCTTCCCTTTCTTAGGGGGCACAATGTTCTGCTTGCTAGCTAGCAGCATATGCCACCTTCTCTCTTGCCATTCGAAGCGAATGTCTTATAGAGTTGACTATGCAGGCATTGCTGCTCTTATTGCAACCTCTTTTTACCCTCCTGTCTACTATTCTTTCATGTGCAACCCCTTATTCTGCAACCTTTATTTGGGGTTCATAACAATATTAGGCACTGCTACCATCATATTCTCTCTGCTTCCGGTATTCCAGAAGCCAGAATTAAGGAGTTTTTGTGCTGGTCTCTTTTTCGGTATGGACATGTCAGGCATAGCACCTATTCTCCATAAGCTGATACTCTACAGGAATCAACCTGAAGCACTTCAGACCACAGGTTATGAAATCCTGATGGGGATTTTATACGGACTTGGAGCCAGTGGCGGAACCAGAAAAAATTTTCTACCGGTGCTAACTTGATCAGCTATAGACTGGCAGCGAAAACTTCCGGCGAAACTTTCCGGCAAAGACTTTCGGCCGGTGAAGACTTTCAAAATTAATTCAAAAAATAATTTGACAAAGCACAATTACAAATGGAGTTAAATTAAATACTCAAAATAAAAAAAAATTTCAACTCAATGAGATGACGATCAAACCAGATTGTATATTTTTTACCACTTCATTAACTTAGCAAACTCATTGCCCAAAGCCTTGAGAAATCTCCATTTGACTCTATCATTTGGTACAAAATCACAGTAATTCGTATTGATTTTAATCAAACAAGAATATATAATTGCTTCAAAATCCAAAATTATCGACCAATAAATTTATTATTTTATCTTAATAAAGAGATAAATCATACTAATATTTTCATTAGCCATAATATTCGTTCTTAATCACACTAACTTTTACTTTGATAGTAGTTTGTAAAAATTTAACTAATCATGCAAATAAAAAATAGATTGTAAGGATACATTTCATATTTAGTAAATTTATTGAAAATACATTTTTAAACAGCAAATTCTAAAACCAGGACAAAACCAGGACAACTCTAGCTAGGGTGTGTGGATTTTTAGTTTTAAATAAAAAACTATTGTAATTTCCTCAAAATGAAACCTATTTTAATAAAAAATTATAACATTTATTAGAAAAATTCTTAATAGTAAAATATTGCATAAATCAGGAATTACATTATTTGAATCATTTAATATGTTTTAAATAATTTTATAAGGTCTCAGCAAATTATTTTATTTGACACGACAGGCAATATTCAAAATAGACGATACAACCTCCGCTAACCGCTTACGAGTAAACGACAGTCGTTCAAATCAGTCTTCATCTCCACTCTGCTTGAATCTACAAATTTCTCCGAAAAAACCCAAAATCTGTCATCTCTTGCTCTCTTGAAAAGTGTAAACCCAGAAAAAAGGAAAGTAAGTGGGTGATGAATCCTAAAATAGACAGAGAACATGGGCATATGATGATCTTGTCTATCCATTTTCAAACTCGGGTGGTTGTCAAGCTCTCTTGAAAGGAATAGCAATTGGGTTAGCAGAGAAAGGTTATAGGGCTGTAACCTTTGATATGAGAGGTGCTGAGAGGTCTACTGGGAGGCCTTCTCTCACTGGTTTTTCAGAAATCACTGACGTAATTGTTGTCTGCAAATGGGTTTGTGCCAATCTATCTATTAAACCCACAAAAGCCAAAATTCATTTTCCTATTCTTCTTCTTCTATGTTCTGCACACCAGCCCCCTCTCTCTCCTTCTCAACGACGTCACCCACATCACAGCACCCCTCTCCTCCACTGGTGCTGCCGGCGACCACCAAGGGCTCACTCTCAGCCTGACCGGTGCTCGAGCGGGGGTTAGCCCCTTGGTGGTTCCGCCACTGCTTGGAGCATTAGTCTATGTGACAAGAATTCCTGAAAGATGGAAAGCAGGCAAGTTTGACATTGCAGGGCATAGTCATCAACTTTTCCACATCTTAGTTGTGGCAGGTGCTTTTACACACTATCAAGCTGGGCTGGTGTACTTAAGATGGCACGACTTGCACAGGTGCTAGACCTTTTGGACAGAAACCCATGGATGCTTCCATTCATGTTTCTTGACCAGGGCTAATGTCAGGTTGCTGATAATTTTGTTTTGTTTTTGGCCAATGGGTCGTTATGTAGTGAGGCCAAAAGGTTATGTAGTGGAAAATGACTTCTTTGTATCCATTACAAAAGAAAGCTGAAAATCCTAGTTGGAACAGTTTGAGACATATTCATACAACAATTAAATTGTAATTGCTAATTATATTTATATTCTGAAATGGGAAACCATTATTTCAGTATTCTTTACTGCTTCAAAAATTAATTTGACATATATTCTAGTTTTGTGGATTGACAATGTTTCATAAAATTAGGAATAAGATGTATTATCAATTTTCAAAAGATATTTGGCCACAAAAGCAGCAGTTAGGAAAGTGAAACCGAAAAAAAAAATAAAATGAAATAATAAAATTAGGAAGAAAATGTATAATTATTTTTTTGAAGATTAGGCCACAGAAGCAGTATAATTATTTTTTTTAAGATTAGGCCACAGAAGCAGAAGCTAAGGAAAGTGCAACAGAGAGAAAAAAAAATGAAACCTGCTTTCATTGAGAGTTGAACTCAAGACCTCCCGCTTACTAAACGGGTGCTCTAACCAACTGAGCTATGAAAGCTTGACGTTTGAAGGATTTTAAACTAATGAATTTAAATGCATTAAAACCGATATAATTAATTGTAGCCATAATATTAGTGACTTAGCTGCCAAATTCATATCTCAAAATATAAAAAAGTATATTATTTAAATTTACACCACGTTTCATATAATATACTCCCTCCGTATCATTTATATAGAAAAAGCAAAATGAACACGAAAATTAAAAAAATTTTACTTTTTTTTATCTCTATTTACTTAAATACGCCTAAAAAAAACATCCCTCAAATTAAACTTTTAAGGCAAGGGTATAAATGGTATTTTGTCTCATTCCACTTCTCAAAATTTACCTAAAATGGCATATTTTCTATATAAAAGATACACCAAAAAAGGAAATTTTCCCTATATAAATGATAGGGAGGGAGTATTAAAGATTTCAATTCTAACACAGCCCTTCAATTATTTCTATTGAAAATGATGTATGTTAAAGAAACCAAAAATAATTGGCCAATGTCTGCCAATAATTAAATGTTGAGAATTAATTGTAGATTATTAACAATAAAATAATTGTTAATTGAATTCTACATTAATGAGATAATAATTCATGTTTGAGTGACATTTTTCATTTCATTTTTTTTTCAAAAAAAATATATATGAAATTTCAATCAATTGGTTGGTAAGTAATTTCATTTCACGAGCCATTTTATTTCAATCATGTAAATGTAGCACAACCACCCAATCTGGAATTTCACGGTGATCGGATACCCCAGAATCAGAATAGGGCCCTCCGGAGCCTAATCATATCGGAACTAGTACAATGGTGAGTGGTGAAGCCAAAGCCTAAAAGATTGGTGATAAATAACCATGAGCATATCTCAACCGTAAATGGGCTTTTTGTATGGGCCCATCAAGTTTGGATAGTAACATGGTTACACGTGTTCCTTTTGCTGATCTGTAAGTACTTGTTTGGATACCCTAACATACGTTTCCCCCAAAAGACATGGCGAGTTGTACCCGGATGACTTCTTCTTTTTTTAATATTATTATGGCAGGCCACTTGTTTCCTGTGCTTGTACTTTCTAATGTATGGCCTGTGTTATTCTGATTTCATTGCCTTCATCAAAAGATTTTCCAAAATCTCTGCTTTCTACCAAATTAAATTAAATCTATGTTTGTAAGAGACAACCTTTTTATTTTTTAGTGTACTTTGAACTTATCTTTTTGAAAAATTTCATCCCAATAATTATTGAATTTCTATCACTTGATTTATGAATGTAACTAGTTTAAAATTAAGGAATAATTTAAAATATATATATATATATGAGGGGAAAGTGAATTTTGCATTAATTTTATCGTCAAAAAGGTAATAACACGATGATATATTTTTGCTTTCATGTGTTATAAAATAAAAAGAGTAATGAATTGACTAGAAAGAGATACACTGATTAAGATTAAATGAGTTGATTAAAAAAACAAATTTATTAATTATTTAATTTTTATTACTTTAAGCTAAAATTAAATTTACATCAATTGAATGAGTCATATATTTAAATCGAGTTAAATATTTTAGTTCTCGATGAATTCAAATTTTTTTAGCAGAACTTAATATATATTTTATATAAATTTAAATGAATAGAAAAATTAAATTAAAATATAAAAGTACTCTGAATGAAATTTACACACGCATGTATAGAATCAAATTTGTCACCTCTATTTAACAGTTGATATAAACATGTGATTTGAGGATGACCACAAAATCGAGACCCCATTCATACATACATGAATAAATAACCTGATAAGAACTGACTGTTTCTCGAGATCTTATTATTAAAGGGGTAAAGATTTATAGTACACTAAGTTTTAAAAAAATGAGAGAGAAAGATATTTGTTTTCTGGAGAACAGTGCCATCATCTAAAGAATGGCATCCATTGGAAGGGCTATAGCTCTTAGCCTCTTACACAGCTCCAACAACCGAGCTAGGTTTATGCCCACAAATGGTGGCCAGCACCTCAGGACTTCAAGAATCAAATTGTTGAGCTGCTGAGCAGTACTCATACTCACTCATATGATTTATTTGTTTTACTGGGTTAATTTTTCACTAGATACTAATTTATAAGCTAGCTCCAAGTCCTAATTTCCACAATTATATTTGATTTTTTTTAATCTGTATTAAATTATATTGTTTAATATAATCATTATTTTATGTTATATAATATCTCTTAAAAAAATTAGTGTCAATATATACTGATGAGTTTTACATTGATGGTATTATAAAAACTTTCAGAAAAAACAAGGGGCCGGTGAATTTATATCTAACTTTTTTAAATTAGAAGGAGATATATATTTGAATATTATTAAACTATTATTAATTTAACTATTTAAAGATTATTTCCAAAAATGCAAAATTAATTATAAGTTTTAACTCTCATAAAAACTAAACTAGAAAAAAGAAAATTAATTAATTAAAGTAGTGTAATTAATGTCAGATAGAAACCGACCAAACTATATATGAGATTGGTAGATCAATTAATTATTCTGTATGAAAATGGATGGTCAGCAATGCATGAGATTGAGATTTGAGAATGACAATTGTGAATACTGTGTAGAAATTACAATCTATATATATTTTTTTTTAAGTACATCATAAATTGCCTAGGTCTATTTTCACTGAGTCCCTAGATTAACAACGAAGCCCAAGATCATCTGGCGGTTAGTCCATTATCTGATTAGCACTGATACCATGTAGAAATTACACAGGCTATGCGAGTGTTGGGCCAAATATACAATAACCATATAAATGGATTTGGAACCTCATCTCAACACAAAACTAATTGGCTTATGTTAATGTTCAATCTACACCACATTATATGTCATTGTATTTTATTATACTTTTCAGATGTGTGATTCATTTATATTCTCCAACATACTGTATATTGTTTTTTTTTTTTACGAAAAATCTTGGCTGAGTTTTACCACTTTTTTAGAACGGAGTTCGACTATTAAGATAAATTCTGAAGAAGCTAGCCCAATAATCTATCGTGAGAATTCTCACTTCAATACGAGCTTATGAAATTTGCTTCACATTTGGTACATCAACACTTTTATACTTACTAAAGTTGATTGACATATTTGTATAGATCGAATCTGGTACCTCTTTGATGTTAATCTTCTGCCAATTTTTCTATACGTGGTGGGTATATTGAATATTGTATATTATTATTAGGTCCTCAAGAATGATTTTTCTGTATTGCGTTATTGGCTTTGTGGGTTAAGACTTCAAATATGGAGGACTAAAAGCTAGACGGTGGCAATTATATATATATATATATGTTTAGAGATACTTTGTTATATTGGTGATAATGACTTAATTTAAAACCCTAAATTTTTATATAATATGTGGGTATTAATTTTTCGTTTAGTAAGTACTTTGTTGGGGACCAGAAATATCCTATTTTGCATACTTGATACTTCAACCAAAAATACAGAGATTTAGCTTTCACATCTACGTACCTAATACATCTAAGCAAATATTACTTGTAATTTTCTATAATAAAAGGACAAGTAAAGAGTTTGGATATTTTGGGTGAAATTCTTGGACTTTATAATATTCCATCATCTTGAATCAATTATTTTATTGATATAATTAATGATTAAACAAAGAAAAATAAATAAAAAGGATAAGTATATATATATAGCTATTAGTTAATAAGCTTACGTGTGGATCGGTATAGGATTTAATACAATTGCTGGAGGTGAATAATAAAATAAATGTGATGCAGACACATAATAAATTAAGTAAAAGAGGCAATAATTCTTATCTTCTTCTTCTTGTGGTTATTATTATTTTAAATTAGAGTATAATGTGAAGAGATTTTTCTCTTTATAAATAAATACTGGTGGAGAAATATTTATTTAGTTTGTTTAATTTTTTTTTATGTGAAAGAAAAATATATAAAGAGAAAGGAGAATTGACTTAGGGTTATGGTGAAAGGGACATGGTTTTGTTGGGGTTTGAAGATGAAAATGAAAGTGAAGACTTGTTCTTGGAAGGGAAGTGAAGAAAGTCTTGGTGGAAAAGTGTGAATGTGAGAGATACTGGTAGTGTTTCTAAATCATACTGTAGCAAACTGGCATTGTTTTTGACCCTTCCACTGTTTGGGGACCATTGCTTTGCTTGCTTGCTGGCTACCTCAAAACAAATTTCATACAAAAAGCCCATGCTGCAGTTTCTATACAATTTAATATAATTTGCTGTTTTGGTGGAAGAATATTTAATAATTAGGTCGAAAACCATTATGAACTTCTTTTTCTTTTTATTTCATTCATCACCTGCGGAACCACTCCAAATTTTGGAAAAAAAAAATTATTTTCTTTTTTTTGTTACAAATTGCAATGTCAAAGATAAATTGAAAACTTAGTATTCTATATTTATTTTTGAATATGAGAAAAAAAATCATGCCATTAATCTTAGTGGGTTTTGGTGATCATTTGTTATATATATATATATATATGTGTGTGTATATATATATATATATACAGTCACATTTAATGAACTAATAATTATATATATATTGACATTTTAATACATTTTGAGGAAAATATAATCAATTTTGAATCTATTATTAAAAAAATAAATATTTATCATTAGATTATGTCTTGGTATATATATACATTTATCTTGTTAAAAAACAAGTAAAAAAAAGCTATTAATTGAAATTGTAATCAGTTCTATTTCCAGAAATTAATAAGGTTATATCATTGTCAATAAGGTTATATCTTTTATAAAAAAAAAAAGGTTATATCTAATATCTTGATTCTTGCCAACCAGACATGGATTTCTACAAATGTAGAAGGAAGGAATGGGTAATTAGGACCTTTTTTTAGGGCAAATGACTTGATTGACATAAATATAGAGTTTCTATATATGTTTTATTTTATTTAGGGCTGCAATCGAGCCGAGTCAAGCTTCGAAAAGCTGAAGCTCGGCTCGTTATAAAATAATCGAGTTCGAACTCGAACTCGAATCGAGTCCGAGCCGAATCCAAACTTGTATCGAGCCAGCCCATATATCATATACCTCAAGCTTGAATTCGAGCTTAATTTAAATAAGTTTAACGAGCTCAATCAACTTATTTCATTTTTCATTCATCTTTTCTACATTTTCATAAAAAAATATTAAAATTTATATTTTTATAAAAGATGAATAATATGATTATATATTATTAAAAGTAAAATATTATATTACTATAATTTTATATTTTATTATAAATTATTAAGTTATTTTATATTATATATTATTTAATTTATTTATCACATGTATCATATATTAATAAATTATATAAATTAAATTAATTAAAAAATTAATATATTCGCATATATAATGTAAATTAAATTATATATATTTTTAATCTAATATACTAAATGAGCTATAATACGAGTTTAACTCACAAGCTTTTTAAATGAGCTAGCTCGCGAGCTAACGAGCCAGGTATTTCTTAACTTGAGCTTGACTCATTTAACAAATGAGTAATTCGAGCTCAGCCTGAATGAATTTTTATCGATCCGAGATACAAACTGAGCTCGAATAGCTTGATTCATTTACTGTAATAATTTTATTTTAAAAAAAAAAAGAAAAAATATATGAAGAATTTAAGAAGAAAAAGAATAAAGAGAAGAAGAAGAAGGTTAACCAATGCCAACCGAGTGGTTACAACAGGAATCACGGATGAATGGACTGGCAAAGGGCCACAAGCTAACAAAGGGCATGTGCACATTTGTGAATACAATTAGTGTATTGGACCATATTGATTCAGACGAAGATCCTAAACTGGCCCCATTTTCGATCTTTTCTATTACTCACACTACTTAATCATTTTCTCTCTATCCATCCTTCACCTTTTCCCCTAATTTAAGGGTCACTTATTTTGTTTAATTTATTTTTTTAATTAATCAAATTCCTTTTTTTCATTTAATTTTTCTTTTCACTAATTTTATGCGTTCTTTGAAGATATTTTTGTGAATTGCAATACCCATTTAATTTCATACCTTTTCAAATATTTATTTACCATACAATAATTTTAAAACATAAATATATGTACATTTTCTTGCATACAAATAAGGAAAAAGCATCAAGATATTACATATCAATCATGTTGTTTTACAGTAAGCATTTGATGTCATATGAAGATTTCTCAGAGATTTAAAAGTAATGGGTATATTTAAGTGATAAGGAATAGTTTAAAATTTTATTTTTCATTAATATTTAATTATTATACACACATATATATATATAATCAATTTTCAATAGGGAGAAATCTAAACCCCTTCAAATAGCAAAAGATCTAGTTAACTATTAAATTACAAATTCAACAGGGAGCAAAACCCTTTCAAATAGTGAAGTATCTTAATAGAAGTATTTTCCTAGTTTGATATTATTTACATTATCAATGATAACAAAAGATTCACCAACATTATTGGAAGAGGGACCCAGAAACAGCTATCTTGGACGTACCAGTGTGGATTTTCTAACTTAAAATAGGAAACTTTGTTGTCACTTGAGCAAATTACACATATTAACCATACAAATCTCATAATCCATTACAAAAATGGTTTTTTTCTATTTTAACACAAACAAGTTGATAATTGAGCCATTGATGTTATATAAGATTTTACGTGTAAGCTATTACTTAAGAAAAAAAAATCAATTATTAAAAAAAAAAAGAGATAGTTGCAAATTAAAGTTATGAGGTGTAGAAAGTCAAGAAGAATATAATAAATAGTCAATAGTAATGCAAGAATGATATCAATCTTAGACGCCTAGTAAGACCAAAGTCTCCAAATTAGAGAAATGAACAACAAAAGGGTCAAACACTTGGTGTGAGCGAGTGATTAAAGCAAAAACATATGATAAGTATAGTGGGGACAGCGGGGGATAAAATTGAAAAGAATTTGTAATGTGCACTCATTCATTCAATACTAGGTACAATGAAAATTAATATAATTCTTGTCAAATTTGAATTTGAATAATAATAATAATAATAATAATAGAAAATTGTAACCCCTACTTTTAAGTGTTTTCCATGTTGCATGTGTTTTTTCACATAAATAAGGGTGAGTATCCTCTCACCTTGAGTACATTTGAATTAAATTTTAAAAGAACCGAATAAATTAAATTTAGCAGTTAAATAATTAAATTAATTTGCTAAATTAATTAAACCGAATCTAGTTGATATTTTTATAAAATTAAACAAACATAATCAAGTCAATATATTTCGGTCAAGTAATTTTGTAATGTTTTTTTTATTAAAATACACACGTATTTATTTAATTATTGATATATATATATATATATTCTTTTAAATTCGTTAAAAATATATGTAATATATATTCTGTTATTTTAATTTTTTTGAATATAAATTGCATGGAACTGAATAGATCAAAATATAAAAAGAGCACTGAATTAAACTAATTTTTAAAATTAGCCATAGTAGATTTGATCCCACTCAATTTTTTTTCGATTGCACCAGTGTTTTCCAGTGTACTATTGTTGAATTTTATTATACAGTTAATATATAATAATGGCCAAAAAAAGTCTTATTCAAAGATTTTTTTCTTGTACCAAATGCGTGTTCAGAACAGAAAGACGGGTGGTCAATCTAGCACCACTAATGTAGTAACGAGGAATAAATACTATGCATTTGTTCATATAATTTAATAGTAATTACAAACATAACTTATATATATATATACGTATTAAATTTGGATTTCCACTAAACACTAAACAGAAAAATAATCAATATGAAAAGGTTAATGTAAAATAAAAGTGCAGGTCATCGAAAACAAATTAATCAGGAGGGATTAAATGATGAAGATAATTCTTATCTATATTAAGTGTATATAGTCAAATAAAATCAATTAAAAAAATAATAATAGCAAATATAACTAATTTTACATTCAATTTAAATAAATCTCTCTTAAAATGACAGGTCATTTTTTTCTAATAACAAGAATGAATATCAAGTCATTGTATATAAAAATCTTAAATTAACATTAACATATTTTCACATTGGCAAAACTACAATTATCTAATCATGTTGTTACTATATAAAACAAAAATCTTTTAATACCTGACCCATAATATTATAATGAGATGATATTACTTACCAATGGATTTTCTTTATTTTTTTTTTAAATATAATTAGCATGAATATTGATATTATAATCCCCGCTTCTTATTTTTGCAGTAGTCAACTTAATTTAAGTAGTTGGTGATTTAAAATGATTAATCATTTCAAATTTGATATCAAATGTATAATCTTAAATTTTACACTTAAATTCAAATTCAAATTCACAATAATTTTAAATCATCACAAATCTCTATAAGAATAGTGAATGTATATGTCAATTCCATATTTTTTTTATATATAAATTATATTGTCAAAGTCGAGTCAGAGCAAATTCCTTACTTACTGCATACAACTATATGCCCGACATAACTAGAAAGTCATTTACCAACTTATTTACCCATCCAATGCTAAACCCATGTATTTAATTGAGCAAAGTTCCTCAATTAGCTAATTATTACCACAATTATACATGAAATTATGAGTGATGTCCCTTATTACAAATGTTTACTTCTGATTGTTTTCTCTTTCTCTCGTCTTATGCACTCGAAGCCAACTGGCAACTTTGATTGATTCACATAAAGATAATAAAATAAGAGGGGGGCGAAAGGATAGCGCAAAGGACAAAAGTAGTATAGGATTTGAATGTGATTCTTTTCGTTTTTTTCTTACTATTCCTCCTCCATCTTCTACTTATATACCTAATACACATTACCATCTTCAACTCATTTTTATAAGCCCATCTCATTTTCTTTCTCCGTCACTCTGTTCTATAGTTTATGTGTAGGTTACTATCAGTAACATAAATCATAGCAAAGAAATTGGGTTTTTGAATTCTAATAATAATAAACATGTCAGCCTCTCAATGTAGTAGTAGTGGGTGTGAGTCTGGTTGGACATTGTACTTAGATCAATCTTCTTATTCTAAAAATCATTTAAATCAGTTTGTTGATGGGAATTATGCTAGAGTTGATCAAGAAGATGAAGGTGAAGAAGAAGAAGAGGATTTGTCTATGGTTTCTGATGCTTCTTCTGGGCCTCCACATTATTGTGAAGATGATTATCATGAAGAGTACTGCTTTGGTGATCAATTGGTTAGTAATAAGAAGAATAAAAGCAAAAAGAAGAGCAAAGAATTTATTTCTAGGAGTCAACACTATTCATATGTTGATGATACTGCTAGTTCCCCTGTTTTGGGCAAGGCAAGTTTAATTGATTAATTTTTATAAGAAATTTTATTGGTTCTTTTTTTTTTTCATGTTTCCAATACAGTGTTTATATAAATTAAATAGATGGAATATTAATTTATTTGGATTATACAGAAAGTAGGCAAGAATATTGAAGCTTCAAAGGAACAAGTCCTGGAATTTTCGCAAGGTTTTTCTGCTACACATTTCAAGGTATAACTTGATTGTCAATATATGAATACAATTTTTTCTTGTATATATTCATGAGATACCATTGCCAATCAAATGTTGCAAATTTTCTTGTTCTTTCAGGGGAAATCTTCACTCAAGAAGCACTTAGGTGGATTCTTTCAATCATCTCTTGCAGAAAAATCAAACTCAAAAGAGCCAGGTTTGCCTTTAAAATATTTTTTAGAAAAATTAGAAATAGGAAAGCTAAAGCTTTAAGCTTAACGCACTTCCATGTCTCTAACTTTGTGTTGGTTAATTTTGTATTGATTGACAGGTGGTCTTCAAGGAAGAAAATGGAAATGATAGACACTAGTAGCAGTAATTAGCCAAATATCTCTTGTTTCTGCCGCTGTAGTTGCTGTGGAGAGAGAAATGTAGGGGATAATGAAAAAGAGAAAAGAAAAGAAAAGGGCAAAAAAAGGCATTAGATCTCAAAGGGATTTTGTTCCTTTCTTTTTTATTCTTTTGTTTTTTCTAAATTCTACTCCTTTTTTATATATATTTATACATAATATAATATATTTTCCTGTCAATGCAGTGGGAAACAACCTGAAAACATTAAAAAAAAATTAATAATAATATATGTCTTTACTCTTTAACACACTTATCCCTTTTTGCTTATTCTGTCACTAATAGTGTTCACATTACGAAACTATAACTCTACTGCTCTTTTTTACTAGTGCAGAATCCAGTTGAACAGATAATCTCAGAGGAATATAAATAATATTTACAGAATAAATGCCTATAATAATAATAATAATAATAATAATAATAATAATAATAATAATAATGTGTCTTATTAAGGCTCCAAGCTTTTTGTCATGATATATGTTAATGAAGTCAAGTCAATAATCAAGAAAAGGGTATCCAGAAGAGAGTAATTCAGGAAAAAAAGAAAAAAAGACGTAAAAGATTGAAGACTGTTAGTACAATAAAGATTTGTGGTCCTTCAAAAAACAGAGTGTCTTTGCATTTGGCACTACCCTCACTTCCTCACCCATGTCGACCCAATCACTCATGCACAGTGTAACATAAACTAGCAAGTCTCTTAACTCTGAAATAGATAAACAAAGGACCAATGCCAATCCATAACAAGCCATACCAATCCTCTGGTGGGCAATAAGTGACCCACAAAATTTTCCCAGTATTTGAATTGCCAGCCTAACTAGCTTAAAATTGATAGGATTTGGTAAATTTGGTAATGTATGCCTCTTGTAGAGTAGAGCCAGACAATTTTTCAGATGAAAGGATTTAAAGGCAAGCCTCGTTTTCCACCAAAAGGGACCAGAAAGCATTTCTCTCTCTCTCCCACCACCATTTGGTAGCTGCCTACTGAAAATGTGATCCATACATAATATTGGTGCAATTATTGAATTTGTTTTGGTGGGTTTCGTTCAAAATATTTATTGAAGGTGTTCCCATCCTCAAAATTAGCACCCATATCTTAGAAAAGGACTTTGATTTTAGGATAAAGACAACACCTCCACCTCTCTGTCCTATCAACATTCAATCTTCCTTCTCTTTTCTTGTAGCTTTTTTTTTTAACTTTATAAAAATCACTTCACACACCTTAGGATAGATATCAACTTTTATAAGCTTAATCAATGCCATCTGTACCAATTGGATAATAATAATAATTAGTACTCCAAATATATAATGTGATTAATTGGTAGGTGCCTACCCTGCCTTTCTATATTATTTTGCCAATCAAAATCTTTGATTCTTTGCTTATTGATGATAAGATTAAGAAATAAGAACTAACATATAAAAAGAATCTTTTACAGAAAATCAGGGCCTACTCTCTCTGTTTGTGTGTAACCAATTATGTATATAATTGTCACATAATACCTAAACAACTTGCATGGATTGATATATACATGCTCATTCATTCATATAATTATAGTCTCTCGAAAAGCACCAATAATTGTAATGAGTTGAAACTAACTTGTCTTTTTCACATTTCTAAACTTTTGTCGCTGGTTTCGCCGCATGATCAAATTAAACACTTTTATCTTAGCCTTATCAACACTTCCACACATGCATTATATATATATAGTACCATCACCACCTAAAATCTTGAATATCTCTCTCTCTCTCTCTCTATATATATGTATGTATATATAGCAAAATAACTAAATACAACATTGTCTTAATAAGTAATGGTTTTTTCTTGTATTAGGCCTAAGCCAAATTGTGCAAAGTCGATTTTTTTTTAATACAAATTTGGAGAAAAAATTATACCGTATCTCGGTGTGCACTCAAATGTTTATTTTTATTCTCTTAAGTTTTAAATTTAAATCATTAAAAATTGCTTTATAAATTAATGATGTTTTGTACTGTAATTTGTTTTCAACTCAAAGCTGCCTAACAAATTCTCTTTCTTTGGCTTAAAAAAAATTCTCTTTCTTTGGATAACTGTTTCCTCAATGTACAACCAACTTGCACGAAATCATTCCCAAAAAATATTTTTTTTAAAAAAAAGGATCATAATTTGAAGTTTTGACTTGAAATATTCCACACACTGCTCACAGTCCCTTAAAAGTAGGAAGTTTAACTATACATATTTTAGCATCCACATGCATTCCACTTAACACGTCCTGTACGGCACAACATATACCTAATTTACACTCAACTTTATTACTTGTTGTCCTTAATTTCTTTTTATGATAATGAAGTAATTCACTATTATGCTATGAATAAGAAGCTAATTAAATAGCCAACTTTCATTTACACGACATCTCCAACGTTTGCTTTATGAAATACTGTTGACACGACCATATTATTAGGAAATCACTATTTGACATTTGGGATCCGAGCTATCATTGAAGGATGTTTGATAAATTTAATATTTAAAAAAAATAAATTGAATTAATCATTTCATTATTTTAAACAACAACTTACTTTTTAATTTTGGAATTTCTTTAAAATTTAGTCATGATTACTAAATTATATCTAAGGATTAATTAATAATTATTTAGAAATTAAATTTTATTTCACACTAACCACACCCCTCGCACATGATTTAATTAATGTGTCGGCCCATTGGAACTTTTATATAATCTCCCGACTCCAACATCCCAAAGCATTGCGACTTGGTTGGCTGAAATTCTCCTTAATTAATAATAATTAATAGTAAATAGAATTGCCTACAGTAAAATTTTCTGAACTTTCACATTAATATGAATTGATTATTTTCAATTATTAAGTTTGATTTATTAAATTTTCAACAAATACAAAATTTGTTTACAAGCTTAATTACTAATAAAATGTAATTACTTTGTAAAGTAATCTTGACTCAATGTAATGTAATTCATGTTTATTTTGTAGTAATTTTTAAATTAATTATTGAGTTATAATATAGAAAAAATATATCCTCCATTATATTTTTAAATTTTTTTACTTTTTTATTAAGAATATTTTAGTTATTTTATTATAAACTCACAATAAATTCATTATAAATTGTATAAAATTTATAAACTCATTATAAACACATTGTAAACTCTTTATAAACTAATAAAAATTTAATATTTTAATAAATATTTTATAAATTCTGATATTTTTATAAATATTTTTATAAATATTATAAATTTAGAATTATTTTTAATTTTTCTTATATTTTATCAAAAATTCTATAATATATATACATAATAGTATGTAAGCAGGCCCAATAGGACTATTCAAAGATGGTAGGCCGCCCATCAAGTAGTTTATAGGATTTTCAACAAAAATATAAAAATAATTTTAAATAATTTTAAATTTATCATATTTATAAATTATTTATCAAAAAATCAAAATTTATAAAATATTTATCAAAATACCATATTTTTATTAATTTACAATGAGTTTATAATAAATTTATTATTAATTTATAAATTTTATATAGTTTATAATATATTTATTATAAGTTTATAATATAATAACTAAAATACTCCTAGTAAAAAAGTAAAAAAATTTAAAAAATTTAGTGGAGGATATTATTTTTCTTTATTTATATGCAGTCTGAAGTATTTCTTCAACCCCGTGGTAAGGTTGGCTCGAGGTACTTATTTTTTATTTTTTTTATTTTTCTTATATTTCAATTTTCTAATTTTGTATTTTATTTTTTCCTAAATTTTTAGTTTTTAATTTTTTAATATTTCACAAATTTATTATTTCTTTATTTATTGTGTTGTTAATAATGTGTTGTTAATTTGTAGTTAGCATGGGTTTGCTTGCTAATATTATTTGTTGTTGCTACCTCCAGATCCACTACTTTCTTGTTTGACTTTTTTTACAATACTTGTTTAATTGTTTTAACCGTTGGTAATGGTTAGTTGTTTTAACAATTATATTTAGAAGTGAGATCTTTCTATTGCAAGCATTAAGAGTGTTATTGTGTTTTAGAATCTTAAATAGTTTGATTTGGGACAAATAATAATTGAATTTAACTAATTATTTTCTAATTGAAACTATAGAATGCAAAAAAAAAGGTGAATAAAGTTTAAATTTCTTTTTAAAGTAGCTGAAAATCTGTCGGCCCACAGTGGCGTAACATGTTGGCCCGAGTGGCTCCTCTGGGGCCACTTTTCTATGGCCCAAAAAATACTCGGGCTAGGTCTTAGGCAAGTGTTAAATCTTGTCTAATCCGACCCAAGTATAACCCTAAGGCCCAATCTCAATTAAAGTAATGTTACTTGAATTTAATATTTTCAGTCAGAGAATTATACCCCTCATTAAATTTTATAAATTTTTTATATGTTTATAGGATATTATTTTGATAATTTTATATTTTATGGAAGCAATAATAAGAAGATAATATTAATAAACCCACATTACCACATGATCTCCATTTGGATGTGGGAAATTAGATGATAATCTAACAACAAATCAGAGAAAACAAAAATCTACAATTTGTGAAGAAGTAGCCCCATACAACAAGGGAAACCTCAGATTAACAAGAACACTGACATATGTCGATGAACCATTGATTGGCCGATAAAAAGACCCAACACTTGAAAGAATAAAAGACCATATCCACTGTGCCAAGCATCAGAACCAAAGGATGTCCTGAAAGGGAGCCTTGAATAAACTGCATATTGAGGCTCCAGAAAGAGTCGGAGAAGTTAATAAACAATCTTTAACAGAGGGCAAGGCCTCACCAAACTTAAAATAGATGTGTTCTTGATGGACATAGAGTTGAAAGATTAATTTGTTTATGTTTTCCTTATATCTTCAAAATCAAACCAATCCAACAAAAGAATATCGAAACCTTAGATCGGCATATTACATCAATCATTCCACTGAATTAATGGAGAAAAACTAAAATAAAAGCAAAAAGGAGCAAAATTCTCAAACGAAAACAGCTAGATCTAGAGCTGACACCAACTTTTAAAATTTAGGGCAAGCAACTAAATAATGGAAAGAGAGAAAGAAATCAAAGAGACGCAGAGAGAGATATTTTGATAATTTTATAAAAGTGTATAACAAATTTACAAAAATTTATCATTTGTATAGTTTTGAAAATTTTATAATATATATATATATATGTATTTTAATTTTCTTGACGGTTATGTAAAAAAAAATTTCTTTGTGCCCGCTTGAAGATTTCTTAACTCTATCTCTGGGCTCATACCCGTTTGAGAGGGTCCAATCTGAATAGAGATAATTACACCCAGGCCATTACGGTAATAATTTCTCTCTTTTTGAAAACACCAGTCCCGTACTGAAGTTTAATTTTTTTTTTATTTTTACCACTCTTGCAATTTTTTTTTCAAATTTAACTTTTTTTTTTGTAGATTTTTTTATTTTTATAATTTTTGTAATTTTTTTCATTTTATTTTATTTATATTTTTTTATTTAAATTTTTTACATCATTTTTTAATATATACTTAAAAAATAAACATATGCATAATATATATACAACATACACAAAATACATGCTCAACAATATAAATTATATTTATAATATCTACAATATATTTATAACAAATCTACAATACATCTACATAATATTTTTAACATTTATTTAATTTTATTTATTTTAATTTTTTATTTTAAAAATATTCAAACAATATTTATACAATATTCACATAATATTAAATAATTTTTATATAAAATATGTATAATTTTAATAACAAAAACATAATATATAATAATATCTGCAACATTTACAACACATCCATGTAATAAAATTATATATATATATTTTATTTTTTTCATTGTAAATTTATTTAAAAATAAATTTAATAAATTTTTATTAATAAATTTTTATATATTTTATTTTTTTAGTATTATTTATTTTTTATAATTAAAATCAAAGTTTTTCTTTTTATAAAAAATATGATTTTTATATAATAAAAAATAATTTAAAATATTAATTTTTATTATTTTATTATAATTTTTATTTAATAGTAAAATTTAATAAAAAAATAAAAATTTAAAATAAAATATTAATTGTATTGAGGAAAAATATATTTTTAAAAAGGAAATTTTTATTTTATTTAGAAATGATGTATTTTTTAAATTTTATATTAATTTTTGATAAAAGTAAAAATATTTTAAATATTTATAATTTTTTATAATAAAAATTATTTTTTGAGTAATTTTGTAAAGGTCCCATCTAAATAAAAACAGACCAAGGCCCAACTATAGAACCACGTCCCTTGAGTTTCACATTTGCATTTCTTCCCGTCTCGACGTCCGTGGGAAAAAACAAAACGCCCACAATTTAGATCTAAGTACCATTTGTTGATTGTTGGAGTGAAGTTAACTGGAGTTGAACATGGTAAAACGTCATTGCTAAGAGCAATTCTCAACCGTATTTCTGAAATGGAGGACGCTTACGCCAGATCCATCGCCGAGGTAATTGTCTTTCGTCGCTGCAATTTCAAATGTAAGTGTTCATTATTGATGAGAAGCTATAAAACAGGATTAATTGACTTTTTTTTTGCCTTTGTTTTGTGCAGGTTTTGGACTTCTTTGGTGTGGACCCGACAAAAGGTCTTAGTGATTCTCAGGTATCGATTTTGTGTTTTTGTTGCTTAGAAGTTGTTCTGATTTTAATTGTAGAAGTGGAACTGGCTTTGAGCTGAGTTGAATACTTAGCGAGTTGGGCATTAGGATTTTTGAGTTTTAAGTTACGTGTTGTTGCTTCCAGGTTGCTCTACATGCGAGTATTCATGGTAAAAATGGTATGTCTTATGTTTCCAGAACTTCTACTGCTATTTACCTGTATTTTCATTGTTTAAATTGTTGGATAATCTTCCTTTAAAACAATTGTTGCAATGTTACTTGGGCTTTGCCCCTTCTGCATATTTGAGGGCTTAGGTTAGGAATTTGTAAGTATATTTCTGATTCTTTGAAATTGTGCTTATACTTTTCTGGAATTGGATTGTTGTGGGTCTGTCTCAACCTTTGTTTCTTTTTCTTCCCTGATTTTTCTCTGTGGGAAAATCACTAAAGTACCTGGAAATATCCAATGGTTTAATGCGGAAAGCTCTCAGCAAATGGAGATAACTTGATATCCTGACATGGTGGCTTCTTGTCGTGATTTATTTACCTTTTAATTCCCATTTATGTTATAAAATTTTGCTATTGCAAATTAAGTTTTCTTATATATTTTATTGCTTCCACTATGTGATTATTTTCATGTACATATATTTCAGAAGGAAAAAATTTAGAATGGTTGCTTTGTTTTTGCTGTTATTCTCATGTTATGGTGAATTCTTCTGTTTCAGTTAATCAATGATTTGCATTGCAGATACTAACCTTCTTTTTTTCCATCCCATGTCTGTTTATCATTTGGCTGCATTCTTAACTCATGGTCTGCAGTGCTGCCTGAAGAGAAAAGTAAGTACATGGCATATATCTTGCATCCCTCAACAGTTCTACAATCTATGTATATAGACTTGTTGGATCATGCCTCTATGTTTTTTTGATGTAATAGATGAAACTAAAGATAATGCATTTTTCCTCAACTGCTGTCTATTTCTTTCTAATTTTTTGTGATATCATTATGCAAAATGGTCAGGAGGATTAAGTCAATGAAGTTTATAGATTCCTAAAGTAATAAAGTTGGTTTGTTGGGGGAACGTGCAGATGGAGTGTGGAATTCAAGTAGCATGCTTGTTCTCATATGCCATTTTAATGGTGTTTGAAGGTTGCCGGCCTTTTTTTAAGGTGTTATTGTAAAGTTTAAATCATAGATTTAGTCAAGGAAATGAATTACTGATATGATGATGTGCTCGAATGCGCATAAGCCTTGAGGTTGGAAAATGCATTGAAAAATGGGGAAATTCTTATTCAGGAGGGGACAACTAGGCATTCTGATTGTCAATTTTTTTTCTCAGGTGTATATAAATAGGTCAACTTCATCAAGCTTGACTGTTCTAGATTATGCTTATGATCATTTGGAATGATTTTGTAACAACTGATCTATCTGGATGAAACCATGATAAATGGGATCTGGGCGAGGCTTGGCAAAGTGTCTTGGAAGTTCTCAATTTTGTGAATTTTTTGGCCAAGTGTTTGTAACTTAGCCTAATCTAATTTGTTCACAGTGCAGTGGCATTTCTAAAAATGCTGCTGCTTTTTTTATTTAATTAAACCTTTTGGTGACGGTGCATTCTAATAGAAATTTTATGCCACAGATTCTTCTCCTTATGCAGTTTGTAATTACTCAATGCAGGAACTCCCTTCTGGAAATTGGTGCTGAAACAGTTCGATGATTTGCTTGTTAAGATATTAATTGCTGCTGCTGTCATTTCTTTTGTTTTGGCTTTGTTTAATGGGGAGACTGGATTAACAGCATTTTTGGAGCCTTTTGTAAGATCTGATATCTTTTCTGCTTGCCAAGCAGATTCTTGCTATCATTTTGTGAAATAAGCATAATAAACAATATCTTGCTGAGCTTCCCATTGAATTTTCTCCTTGCGTTCTGAATCTGCATTTCTATTCCAGAAGCTTAAATGCATGGATGTCTATTTTTTTGGTTAAAATAAATTTCTTTTATGTTCAAGGATCAAAGTTTAGTTAATAGTAGGCTTATTACTTGTCTTTAGATTAAGATGGATGGTTTTGAATTTTGGCCAGGCCATGTCTAGAATATTTTCTTCAAATGGTTAGGAGCATGATCTTAAAAGATGGCTATTGTGTAACTTTTTTGAGCTGCTGTTATGCTTTAAATCTTATGGATGTGTGTTAATGTGTGATGTAATCTGGGATATGCATTTTTGGTGTTTCTTGTGGCTTCTGTTTTTCATGTTTCTCTGTGTGCCATATCTCTGTTGATTAAGTCTCTTAGTCTATGTGCTTGGCATATGCTCAATGATGTTGAGATCTTTTTATGTTGATTACATGACTTGTGCAGGTTATCCTGTTGATTTTAGCTGCCAATGCAGCTGTTGGAGTAATTACAGAAACCAACGCTGAAAAGGCTCTTGAAGTAAGTTTTTACTTGAAAAGATCTTTTTAACCATTGGGAAGTACATATTACATTCCTTGCACTTTTCAGATTGTACAAGATAAAGAAATACAACATATTGAATCATAACTTATTATTATTTTTTTGGTAGTTGTAGTTGAGGCAATTATAGATCTTGTGAGTCGACTGCTTAATAAAAATGTATTTTTGTTAGTTATGTTCTAAATGCTATGTTTTTAGTTCACATAGATCTCAATTTTTGATAAATGTTTTTGCCCCTCTTGCTTGTAGGAGCTACGTGCCTACCAAGCTGATAATGCAATTGTACTTCGAAATGGTAAAACTAAAATGTGTAGATATTAACTTGTGAAATTTGATTCTGTTTCAATGGTTTTTTTTTCCCTTGATGCATTGATCAAGTCTTTTCAGCTGCACGAAATTTTTTCTGTCAGTGGTGTGGATTATGAATTTTCAGTAGAGGCATATAATTCTCTCATCAGTTTCGGTGTAGAATATGATTTGGTTGGATGTAGGTTCAAGTCTTCTGGTGGCAAAAATAACTGTGCTTGTAGTAGATTACGTCAATTTATGTTGCTGTATCTTTACATTTTAGAGCTATATTGTTTCTTTCCTTATTTTTCCAATTTATTTTGTATTGAAGATGAAGGACGCAAAAATAGAAGAACTTTTGTTGTTTCTAGTGAAGGTTCTTTTGGTTTGAGCTCTGAAGTTGCTGTCTGCTTTTTTTCTTTGACTTAGTTGTCCACCCTGATACTCATGGATTTTTTGCTTTGCAGTGTATTTTTACATAAACAACTAAGCTCAGTTTTTCTAGGGCATGCCAACCCATAAAGGCCAGTAGGAAGAGAGAGAAAGAAACTAGCTAAACTTCTACATTGAACAATTATTTAACCTTATACTTAATTTATTTGTTACTGCAGAGTAAATATATTTGTTATAAAATGCATTTAGCTATTAGCTTACAGATAATTTATACATATATAGAAATGGAAATAGAGGCAATTTGTACATATATAGAAATGGAAATAGAGGTTGCTATTCACGATGAATAGTAGATTATCCATTTTGCGCGTATTTCTTTCCCTTTTTTTTCATTTTATGTTTCTTTTTATTTTCATTTTCTCATACTTTATTTTTTTTATTTTCTATATCCATACATGCATATATAATAGTGGGAATGAGTTATTATTGATGATGAATAGTAAACTCTTTATTTTTCCCTTATTTCTTTTTTTTATCCTCTTTTATTTTCTGGCCTTTCCTCATAATATGTTTGAAGCATTATAAATTTGTCATTCACTATTCAAAGATTTATTTTTTCACATTTAGAAAAGAAAAATGAAGGGTTCACAATTTACAACGAATAGTGATTTTTCCACTTTCATATTTCTTCCTATTATTATTATTTTTTTTTCTTTCCTCATTCTTTTTGCTTATAAACTTATTTATCTATATCTATTTTACACATATAAAAGAGGAAATGAAGGTTACTATTTATGATTAATAGTAAATTCTCCATTTTGCTTTTATTTCTTTCCCCTTTTCTTTTCATTTTTTCCATTTTTTTCTTTACTTTTTTTTGAACTTTCTAATATTTTATTTTATTTTTAACTATATATACATATATTTATATCTGTACATATATAAAAGTAGGAATGAAGTTTTTATTTATGATGAATAGTAAATTCTTTATTTTCCCCTTATTTCTTCTTTTTTTTATTCTCCTTGTTTTTTTCTTTTTCTTTCCTCGTATTGTATTTATATTAATCTATTTATACATATGTAGAAGAGGAAATGGAGGTTACTATTCATGATGAATAGCAAATTCATCATTCATTTTCTATATCTATATGTTTTTTTCTTTTTCTTTTTTCATTTTTCCATTTTTTTCTTTACTTTCTTTTCTTTTTTGTTTTCTCATGTTTTTTTATTTTATTTTCTATATCTATATGTGCATATATTTATATCTATATAAGTGGAAATGGGGTTATTATTCATGATGAATAGTAAATTCTTCAAATTTCCCTTATCTTGTTTATTGTCCTCGTTTTTCTTTTCTTTTTATTTCCTCATGTTATATTTATTTTAAGCATTATAAATTTGTAGTTCACTATTCATAATGAAATAGTGCATTTTAAATAGATAATTTCTTTTCATTTTTCATTGTTTCACAATTAGAAAAAAAATAAAAGGTTTAACATTCACAATGAATAGTGATTTTTCTACTTTCATATTTCTTCCTATTTTTATTTTATTATTTTCTTATACTTTTTTGCATATTAACTTATTTATTGATAGAATATTAATTGTCTTACTTGAAGCTTTTCTATTTTCACACATTATTGCTAAACAAAAATTCAAACAATATGATATGCATGTGGGCTCATGGGTTCATATTATTTTATATAAATAATCATTTATTCAATATAAATAGTCTCTTATTTTTTTGTCTACCCTTTTCAATATATTATTATATATAATATCTATATATCTTTAACTACATATAAGGAGAATATGGTTTTTATTATTCCTCATGAATAGTGAATTCCTCATTATTATTACCTCATTTTACTTAATTTTACCATTTATTTTGTTATAATATAACGAATTTATTAGTACATATATTGCTATTATAAATTTTTGATCAACTTTCTCAATTGTTATTTTTCTCATCTTTTGTTTATTTTCTTAACTTTTACTAAAATGATATAATATAATTTATAATTAATATTTAAAATAAATATTTTTATAAAAGACTGGATCACTGTAGATTATACAGTTGATAAATATTTCTCGTTTAATTTTTACCTTCTTTTAAACAAATTATAACTAAAATTTTGCTTATCTTTTAACATTGGGTGATCACAAAAGATTAAAAACGAGGGTTGAATACTCAAAATCTATTCTTTTAATTGTTATTACTTGATACAATTTATTATCATATAAAAAATACTTTTTGCTTTATTATTTATCCATAAACAATGATATTACATTTGAACCCATAATCTATATGATAAGATAAAGTTTCTCAATTTTACAGTTATTATTTTTTGTTGACTACTTGTATATAACCAATTAGTATGTGAGAGCAAGAAGAATTTATGCATGTTGTTCCCTTCTGAGATATCATTTAATTTTTTTTTGTGTGTTTCTAAAAGACATTTTGCTATTGATTGGTCCATTTGCAATGTGGTGGACAAGGTTCACCTATGAATTTCTCTTAAAAATGATATAAATTTTAAATAAAAAATCATTATTCATGCAATTACTAAAGCAAATATTATAAATTTATACTATTATATTATAAGGTGTATATTTTTTATATATTATTTATTAAAATCAATATTAATAAAATTATTAAATTTATTCATTAAATAATTTAAATTAATTTATCAATTAATTATCTTAAATATTTTTAAAATGGATGCCGCATGCTTGCACGCGGAAGTCCATCTAGTATGATAAACTGCTGTCAGTGTATATTTATTATTGTCTAGTATGATAAACTGCTGTAAGTGTTTATTTATTATTGTTGCTCTTTGTCAATGTGAAACTTTTTACTACAGGTTGCTTTTCTATACTTTCAGCAACAGAACTTGTTCCAGGTGATATTGTGGAAGTTAGTGGTAAGCCAATCGTGTACACTGGACATTCAGAGTTGGTTAATTACTATCATCTTAAGATTTTGTATTCAAAAATAGTGGGAAGCAAGGTTCCAGCGGACATGAGAATGATTGAGATGCTAAGTGATCAGTTACGTGTTGATCAAGCAATCCTTACTGGTACATCTGCTACTGGTTTTTGATACTGCACTTTTCAGTATTAATGAATTTTCAAGTTTATCTCATTTATGTGTTGTTTGGTAACTGAAAATTTAAGAACTGAATTTTGATATTGAATAATGTAAGTAAGCTATTTTTTTTAAAACTGCAAATTGTTTTGAGAGTTCAATGATTCATTGTGTTTAATACAAATTTTGACTTATTATTTTAAGAGAATTTGAATTTAATTGAAACTTTTTAAGTGATATGTAGATGAGGGTTGTCAAAGAAATTTAAAACTGAAAAATGCTAACAATTTAAATTTTAAGTGTTGAAATTATGCATCAAATACCACCTAAGAGACAGGGACTAAATAATGTGGTTTTTTCTTTTTTCATTTTGATTTTTTTTTGTTTGAACGTGCATGTAAATTTAGCATCTTTTTTCTTTAATTTTAGAACTTGAGATGTAGCTTTTTTTACATATAACTTAGTTCTTGGAGTTCTGCAGTCACCCTTTTTTGACATATTACTTAGTGTTATATGGATTTTTTTGCTTTGTACCACACAGTTTAGGGTTACATCTTCAGAAACATCATTACATTTTCTATGTGAAATCTACTTTCTACTCGGATGCAAACAAAAAAATCTCATGGAACCATTGGCATGTACATGCTTGCTGCTGGATTGAGAGAAAATGTGATAAAAATGTCATGTGCAAGTTTGATCAATGGTTCCAGAAATTATTAGCTTTCGCTATCTACTTGTATGCTTTGTCTGAACAATTCAAAAATTTATGTTACCCTTGTTATTTTTTGGCACTCATGTGGTCTATATGTCCACTCATATCTGGACTGAGCCATGCGTGTTGTACGCCCCAATGATATTGTTATGCAGGCTAGGCTGTTCATCTCATGCTTACCTAGCCATTTATACACATCTTGCGCTGACCTAGCCATTTTTGTCTGGTCTGACTGTATACCTCACATGATTTGGCCGAACACCCCATGTCCCTCTTACATGGACTGAGCAGTACTTTCTACAATCTGTGGCCATTCTAATGCAGAGTGGTTCATACACCTTACTTCCTCCTCTTGTGACCCTACATCTTATGAACTCATGGAAACATGTCTGATAGAGACATCATCTGCTTATATGGTGCTTATGATTTTATTTAATTTGGATGTACGATACAGGTGAAGGGACTAACAATTGCTGCTGTATCTATGTTTATTTTGTTTCTACTTACATATGAAGTTGGTGTTTTACAAATATTTCTTTCTGTGGATTGTGTCATGGTTGGGTGTTTCAGGTTCTCTTTGTTCTTATAAGCATGTGCTTGATTTGGTCCAGCTAAGGGATTTTCTTTGATGATGGTGATGACAGGTGAGAGCTGTTCTGTGGAAAAAGAACTCAAGTCAACCACAACAATAAATGCTGTATACCAAGACAAGACAAATATTCTGTTTTCGGTAATTGTTCTATATTTAATGCACTTCTGAATTAACAGCATCAACCTTACATAATAATCTGATTGTTTACTATTGAAGACATTTCTTTATGGATGTCATCTTATGTGAGATAGGATGAATAATGTTGCTTCTATAAAGTGTGGCTTGATGTGAAAAATGTGCTTCTAATGCTTGATTCTGCTTGATCTAGTAAGTAAAGAGACTAAGAATCTAAAATTAGGATGCTACCTGGAATATGGTAGAAATGAGTGGAGATATATCTACCGAGTGATGGGATCAGTTGAAAGCACTTAACTGTAATGAAAAGGAAATGTAATGCGAGTATTTTTTGATGTTTCAGGGAATTAATCTCATAAAGAAAGCCATATGTAAATTCTATGCTATTTCACAGCATGTAAGATCAAATGAGATTTTCCCTGTTTGCTGACTGCCAGGGTACTGTGGTGGTCGCTGGTCGGGCAAGAGCTGTTGTTGTTGGAGTTGGTGCTAACACTGCCATGGGCAGCATACGTGATTCCATGCTGCAAACGGATGATGTAAGGACCATAAATTTTAATTTTTGTCAGTGCATATAAGCATAATAGCTCAATGGAGCCATTTATAGGATTACAGTGTTGATGAGTTGTCACTTCACAAGATAGTTTTCAGGTATTAAGCTGTTGAGCTCTCACTAATATTTTAAAAAGAGGTGTTTTCCCCTGGATGGGTTCTGGAAATGTAAAAATGGCCTTGTAATGTAGGTCATAAATGTTTCTGTAATCTGCGAGCAGCTAATTCTCATTCTAGCAGTTATTTATGTAAAGATTTGTTCCTTAATTCAAAAGATAATTCTTATCTAGGTTATTCTTGTGTTATAAGCAGTGTTTATATGTACTTAGATTAAATGTTTGTTTACTCAAATTTCAACCACTCCCCCCCCCCGCTCTTTTTTTTTTTTCTTTCAGGAAGCAACACCATTGAAAAAGAAATTGGATGAATTCGGCACATTTTTGGCCAAGGTTATTGCAAATCATCTATTCTTCCACTTCTTAAGTTTGCATCTGCTATCTTGAGATAAGCCTTTTTCCATGATAGATGTTCACTTTGTGAATTTACTGGACTTTCACTATGGAAGTTTAATCCCAAATAAACAAATCATCGTTATAGACATTTAGTGTGCTTTTGCTGGATTTTTAATGATCCGTGAAATTGAGTTCCAGGACTAGATAAAATAGAGCTTCAAGTTATTCCACTCCCATGTCTTATTAGATAAACTGAATTATAACAGAATGACTGGATGTAAACTTTGTATGGTTTAGGATTATAAATAATTGTGCAGCAGGATGCTCTTTTTATTTCGAACTTGAAACAAATTTATTAATTACTGCTTACTCCCCTGCCAGTTTTCTAATGTTTTCATGCTTAAGTCATTTCTCCTTAGATTGCCAGAATTATGCGCTCTATCAAACATATCAGGAGCGTCTCTTCCTTTGCTGACAAAATTGCATCTCTTAATTATACCTATTATAAAGTGTCTTTCTAATCTCGATCTGAATTTAGGTTATTGCAGGGATTTGTGTTCTAGTATGGATTGTAAACATAGGTCACTTTCGTGACCCTTCCCATGGCGGGTTCCTGCTTGGTGCAGTCCACTATTTCAAGGTACTGTTAGAGATGAGGTCCTTTTTATTATGTTTCATTTTGAATATTAGTGATAGTGGTTTTCAAATTCATCACTTTGGTAGGTTGTTGTTATGGTCCCTGGTTTGGGATCTAGTTATGGGTCTTTGGAATAGAGGATTAGGTTTAGAAAGGGAGAAGAAAGAGGGGTTAACCTTCATTCTACCTATTTTTACAGACTTCAGAGAGAATCTGCAATCTCTTAGAGCTCGTTAGAGAGAACTCTACAATCTCTGAGTTTTAGGAACTCAAACCTTTTCTTGATTAAATTTCTGCTTCCCTTTTCATTGAATTCAACCGCAATTAAATACATGATTGAATAGGATAACTACCCCTACTAACAAGGAAACAAACTGCCTAGTGGAGGTAAGCCTCCTACTAATTAGGAAAACACAAAGCATGAAACAGAAAGTGGAGGAATAACCGTAACAGTTGTATTGTTCCTTGGAAATTCCTTGTTATCTGATGGAAAGCTATCTATCTTGGCTTTTCTGATGCTATTTATATTTAGCGTAGAGGAAGTTACACAATGGTCAAAAGATATGATGAGTCTATTTGGATGTAGTGGTGATTTTTTTTAAGCTTAAGAAAGATACAAATTCTTTTGAAAACTGTCAGACCTCACTCCTTGTATATTAAATTGTGGAATCTTTTAGTTGATTTATTCATTTCATGTCTTTTTTTTTAAAGTTTGCAGTTGTTGGACCTTGGCTGTACATTGCTAAGCTGTTCTAGTTCCATTTTCTTCTATGTGTTTGTGCTGAATTATCATTTCAGTGTCCCATGTACTAAATTGCACATTCCTGCCCCTGCCCTCACCCCCAGACTTCTATGTTTGTTTATGCACATTTCTCATTCTATTTATGTGTGTTATCTTTGTTGTCTTATTCTTACTGTTAATATTATTACAATTTTAAATTACTTTGTCATGCCTACCTAGATTGCAGTTGCTCTGGCAGTTGCAGCAATTCCTGAAGGGCTTCCTGCTGTTGTTACAACGTGAGTGCTTTAAACTTTTTTTAAAAAATTCTAGATGTTAAAGAGTTTTTGTCCAGGATATTGGCATGGCTGCTGTACTTAATATATTATCAGGTGCCCAACAGAGCTTCTTTATAATCTTGATAAGCTGAATGATTGAATTGTTATATTTAGCATATGTGTCAATAACAAAAAAAGTCCAGTTTCCATTTAATTTTGGTGATTTCTTGACTAGCATTGTTTGCTTTGAAATGAATTTCCTTGTTTTATGTTATATTTCTTTCAGAATTTCATTGTGACCATTTCCGATATGTTGTTCTTGTCAGTTTCTTTCTCAATTTAATCTTTGTTCTCACAATCTTTCTTCCCTTATCTTATCTTTTTCTAGGTGTTTGGCTCTTGGAACAAAGCGCATGGCTCGGTTGAATGCCATTGTACGCTCTTTGCCTTCAGTTGAGACTTTAGGCTGCACAACAGTGATTTGCAGCGACAAGACTGGAACATTGACAACCAATATGATGTCTGTCTCAAAGGTGATGACCTCAGAATATGTAAATATTTTGTGATAAATTGTGAGTTTGAGTCAAACCTTGATAGTTATTTTCCCACCATCTGCTATGACCATATAGATTTAGTTATATTATCATGCAGTTGCTTATTTGGTTGATATTGGTTTTAAACAGGTTAGAGGTGTGTTCTGAAGCTTTAACCTCCTTTATTTGCATTGTTTTTTACTCAAAATTTTCACACATTTGTCAATTATTCTGTGGATGCATGATATTTTCTTCAGTTGCTATTCTTTTTTTTTCTGCTGTCTTAAAAAGTTATGCATTTATTTTCTAAAGAGTTTCATTTCATTATATTTGATATCATACTTCTTTGTCAGAGCTATCCAACACTTAATTGAAGTATCTGCACTCCATAGCTATGTTTTTGATGCATGTACATTAGATATTAGCTGTAAAACTATTTTTGTTGCTTCATACTGAGCAGCTTGTGTTATATCTATTTTTTTTTTATTTTTTTATGATACAATGTCCTACTATTATCTTTCCAGATATGTGTTGTTCAATCTTTTCAACATCATCCTTTGATTGCTGAATACAATGTCAGTGGGACAACCTATGCTCCAGAAGGCATAATTTTTGACAGCAGTGGGATACAGGTATTAGTTTTATTAGATTATTACGGGAGCTAGCTCAATTAGGCTTATGGGTGTATTGTTTAGGATGGCTTAGAGGCATTAAAAATGGTTCAGTCATTTAATCTCTAGCTCATTTAAGTTGTGAATTATTGGACTATGACAAGATATTGGGTGGATATTTCAGGCTAAGGGAAGAATATGCAATGAGATAGTTGAAGTTCAATGACTTGAAGAACTCTCACTTTTTACTATTGTTGTCTTTCCAATTTGATTTCATGTAACAATCAGTACTGGCACCACAAGCGGATTATTAGTAGTAGCACTATCAAAATTATCTTTTAGAAAATCGATCAGGATGCAGCCTCAGTCTATTATATAACCACTTCTAGAACTTAATTGTGGAGGTAGTCATGTACCATATGTTGTCAGAATACCAGGTCTTTCTAATCAATAAGTAAATATTGCTGTTTGGAAGTTCTTTCTATTTGCAATATATATTTTTGTCAAACAACAGCAAGATATGGGTTTACTGGTTTTTGTTCCTTTGGGACTTCTGCTTGCTTATATCCGTAACAACTGATTTTTTTTTAATGCAGCTGGATTTTCCAGCTCAGTTGCCTTGTCTTCTTCACATGGCCATGTGTTCAGCTCTTTGCAATGAGTCTGTTTTACAGTATAATCCAGATCAAGGGAACTGTGAAAAAATAGGGGAATCAACTGAAGTAGCATTACGTGTTCTGGTTGAGAAGGTTAATATCTTTTACATGGCCTTATAAAGATCATCAAATAAGGACCATATTGCTTTTATCTTCTCCAAACTCTTTCTTTCTATTCTCTCCATGCTCTTTTGGTGAAATAATACAATCTAGTGTGTAAACTGGCAGTCTCCTTTTTTCCAGGTTGGCCTCCCTGGTTTTGATTCTATGCCTTCTGCACTGCATATGCTGAGCAAGCATGAACGTGCCTCTTACTGCAATCACTATTGGGAAAATCAATTAAAAAAGGTTTGCTTTTAGAAATTGTATTCTGCATAGATTCTTTTGTATTTTTTAGTTGTATATTGGTTGAATAATTTGGCATATATTTCTCCAGATGGACATATTCTAGATCCTAGTTGTGATCTAATCCCATCTTAGAGAGTGTGCCAATTGTGACCATACATCTTGGAGAAAATTACCTATTCCCAACTGTGATTCTTCCTCTAGCAATTCATTTCATGCTCATTCAGCAAAAGCAAGGTCATTTAGCAATTTCCTATTGTATTTTTTGAGATAAGCTTTAGACTCCGTATGCATATCTGGTCTTTAATTGACTTAAGAGTGCTTGAAGTGTGTAGACCTGGGTTTCTTTGTTACAATGATGATGTAATTTTCATTTCTGAGATATTCCACATATTTTCTACTGGTTCATCTATTGGTGATAAGTTATGGACCTGTTGAATACACGTATGGTTTTTCACTTTGTTTTCCTCCTTTCTCTTCTTTTTTATTTAATTTTTTTGCTCTCATATATAGCAAATGTTTCATAGCTATTAGTTATTTCGTTTTGATTTGTAGTTTGCATTTTTGTTTCTTCAAATTTTCTGCTTAAATACTAATTATATAAAATGCCTGATTCTAGAAAATTTTAGGGTCAGTTTTATGAAAAATAGAATTTCTTCCTGATAAAGTGAACCTTGATAAATTTATTCAAACTAAAGATGTTTATGCTTTATAGGTTTCTGTTTTGGAGTTCTCCCGCGATCGGAAAATGATGAGTGTCTTGTGTAGTAGAAAGCAGACAGAGATTATGTTTTCCAAAGGTGCCCCAGAGAGTATTATTTCTAGATGCTCTAACATTCTGTGCAATTATGATGGTTCCACTATTCCACTGTCTGCTGCTATTCGAGACGAGATAGAATTGAGGTTCAACAGGTTAGAATTTGACTGACAATTCCATGCATCTCCATGATAAAGTTTTAGGGATTGTTGCTGCAACTTTTTAGGGATATTTTTCGTTTGATGATTGAAATATCACTAAAAGGCACCAGATAGCACCTTACATAGGACAGGGGATAGCAATAAAAATTAAAAATTTTAAGTTTTAGATAGCACAGATAAAATGGAATCTAAGTTGGTTTATAGAAGGTCCAAACACAATTGCATTAATTGCAAAAGGATAAACTATCGTGTGCACTGTCTCATTAACATTTTTACCATTGCCAACACCTCTAAGCATCCTCCCTACATTATATCATTTGCATTCTATCAAATTCCACATTTTTGCGGTTGTGCTTGATATTAAAATTTCATTGCATGAACATACATGTTACTATCAGTTTTGCAGGAAAAGAAACATTAAGATGCCTTGCTTTAGCCATGAAACAGATGCCCATGGGCCGACAAAGCCTCTCCTTTGATGATGAGAAGGAACTTACATTTATTGGGTTGGTATGCTTTCTGTTCAAAATGTATTGTTTCTTTTTTGTTTTTATACTTCTATATGTGCATCTCTAAGCATACTGCTCTTCGTTTTCTTTTGCACTGCCTTCTATTTGGATGTACTGTGCTATGTGAATGTATATGTATTTCCCATCCCTTCACTGTATGTATCTGGGTTACTTGAAGAGTTTTCCTGCATATTTTCATTGCAAAATTGGTTTTTATTTCTCTTCTTTCCCTGATATTTTTATTTTCTTTTTGTTGCATTTCTTTAAACAAAGGTTGGAATGCTTGATCCACCAAGAGAGGAAGTGAGAAATGCTATGCTTTCATGCATGACTGCTGGTATACGTGTTATAGTTGTTACTGGGGACAACAAGGTAAATTTGGTACATGCATTTTACTGCTATCTGGCATAAATTTTGTTTTAATCGTCTCTATATTTGTCTTTTAATATGAGATACTGCTTCAGTCAACAGCTGAATCACTTTGTCGTAAGATTGGTGCTTTTGATCATTTGGAAGATTTTGAGCGGCGCTCATATACAGCCTCTGAATTTGAAGAACTTCCTGCTCTGCAGCAAACAATGGCTTTGCAACGTATGGCACTGTTTACCAGGTAGATTTTATGCCCTATATTCTGTTACTTCCCAGTTTCATTGCTGGATGGTGTATTATTCCATGTTCCTTACTCAAGCTTTCAGTTATTTTCCTTGTCCAAATACAAGTTATTTTACTGTATACAAATTTATTTTATCGACATCCATATTTTTGCTATTTATCAGGGTTGAACCTGCTCATAAAAGGATGCTAGTGGAGGCCTTACAGCATCAAAATGAAGTGGTATATCCTTATGTTTTTGCCATCAGAATGTTTGCTTTCACATACCTTAGCAATTATATACATATTACGCATGCTAATTAATCATTTTGAAATGAATTTACTTTATTACAATTAGTTCTGTAGGATCAACAAAATTAGCAAAATTCATTTGAAGTAGTTTGATTGGTTAACCTGACAAGTGGGGTCAACATGATGTGTAAAAGTTATATGATTTATTCAAATTGTAACATAATGGTTTTCAAGAAATTTTTCTTAATATTTATTTTTGGTCTAATGAACTTTTGTTGTGGTCTACACATTTATTCAGCACAGGTTTCTATTAGTTTGTAAATTGAGCTTGAACAGGTTTTTTGCACTTTGTGCATTTTCATGCACAAATAGTAATTTATGCATTTGCAAGCAATTGTATATTTTGTTTTGACAGTGCTATCTCTCTCCACTTGTTTATGATTTTATGTATCAACATTATTATTACTTATCAGTATATTGACTAACACTTACAGTATGCAATCATCATTAGGTGGCTATGACTGGTGATGGTGTCAATGATGCACCAGCCCTAAAGAAAGCAGATATAGGAATTGCAATGGGGTCTGGAACAGCAGTTGCAAAGGTATAGATCACTGGTTCTCTTCACAAGGATGATAGGTGGTTTGTGGGATAGTATGTTTCAAGGATGATAAGTTGTCTGTAGGACAATATATTTCAAGGATGATAGGTTGTTTGTATGACGATATATTTCAAGGATGACCAGTTGTTTGTAGGATAATATATTTCAAGGATGACCGGTTTTTTGTAGGATAATATATTTCAAGGATGATAGGTTGTTTGTAGAATGGTATAAGGATGATTGGTTTATTGTTTTTTATAATAGTAATAATTTATTTATTTTTGCCTTGGTCATCTACCTTTCTTTCTCAAAATTGACATGGTTAAGATGAAAATATATAAATTAGATTTACATGCATACATGCATGTGGATATCCTGATATATGACTATTTATTGTTTGTGCCATTGCTTCTCTTGTGTTTGATAATCGCTGAAGCTTTTCTTTTCCTGATACAATAGACAAGCTTAATGCCTACACTGCTGCAGTATTATATGTTGACTTTGTAGTATATACGCTCTAAAGATGACTTCTATATTTATTTAGCAAATCTTATTATCTTAGTAAAAATTCAAAGGCGAATATTGTGACCTCCCAGTTAAAAAAAAAGGACAGCCCGGTGCACGAATGCTCCCGCAATGAGCGGGGTCCGGGGAAGGGTCAGACCCATTGTGACCTCCCAGTTCACTGTTGATTTTAGTTTCTGGTTATTTTGTTGCATTTTAACTGTAGAATGCTCTTAAATTAGTTAATGATGTATACTTCTTTTTCATGTTCTGATAATTTGTATTACAATTCCAGAGTGCTTCAGATATGGTCTTGGCCGATGATAATTTTGCTTCAATTGTTGCGGTACGGTTGTCTCCCCACTAATATTGTTGTTCATATAGATATTATTGCCATTTCTTCTTGTTTCTTGATTATTGTATTCTTGAAAGTCATCATTTACTCTTACTTGTACAAGGAGAGATCTGCTGACACCTGGTGCAAGAAAATTAAGAGTTGCACCAAAGTTTTCTTTTTCAGTAATCAATTTGACCAACTAGCCATTGGATTGTAATTCTACTCATATAGATGATGTGTATGTTGTGAATCATTTTCTTTTTAAAATCATAGAAATGAAGTTCAATTTGAAGGGCCAAGTAGATGAAATATTCTTGTGACCACATCAACAATATTCTTGTGACCACATCAACTTGGTTATTGATCTGCATGGACTCATGTGACTAAATTATTAATCAAAAGGTTAATTATAAGTATTATTTAGTTTATAGAAAAATGTTAAATGTGGTGGGAGAGTTATTATCCCCTTACTAAGTATGCTAAACCTCTTAAGTTGTATTCTATGCAGGCTGTTGCAGAGGGAAGAGCCATATACAATAATACAAAGCAATTTATTAGATACATGATCTCTTCAAATATTGGTGAAGTTGTTTGTATTTTTGTGGCAGCTGTACTCGGTATACCTGATACCCTTGCGCCTGTAAGTTCATTTAGTCTGAAGAATTTGAACCTTCATTAATCAACTCTATATACACGAAGAAAATTGATTTACCAGTGTTTATGAAAGTGGGCGCCATGCATCATAGCTTGTTGGTAAAAGCCCTATATTCAATTTGTTGTGCATAATATGTTCATCACTATCTTCCTGGTGTTTATGGGGAATAAACTACTAGGGACAAGAAGATTTGGAAGTCCTTTTGAAAAAGTGGTCTTCCAGCAATTTACTCACTTTTAGTTCTTTGTAGCATTAAAGTTTGAAGAGCTAAAACTGATTTCACATTTTTAACAACCCAGGTCCAATTGCTGTGGGTAAATTTGGTTACTGATGGACTGCCTGCCACTGCTATTGGTTTTAACAAGCAAGATTCTGATGTGATGAAGGCCAAACCTCGCAAGGTACTGCTTTAATTATTAGTTGTGTACTTATGTCTGACAATAATAGTCTGTTTGTCTTGGATTCTACTGTTAAGGTAGTCATATGCCCAAAGGCTAGAAAACGCTAGTTCATTTACAATGGTGAAATATGCAAGTTCAGTTTTTGGGAGGTTGCACTTAACAAGTTGCCCCGTAACACTGTTAAATTATCATACATGCACTCTCTCTCTCTCTCTCTCTCTCACACACACACACACATATATATATAGAGAGAGAGAACTTCAGTTTCAGCATATGCTTAGCATGCAAGACTAAATTATCTTTATATTTGTACTTCTTTCCAGATTCTATAGACTTAGGTCTTCATTTTTAGTTTCTCTGTTTTTAATTTTTTACCACAAATGAGTGGAAACATTTGATGTCTGTTCTATTCTGAGTTACTTCTGTTTCATGTACAGGTGAATGAAGCAGTTGTTAATGGGTGGTTATTTTTCCGTTATTTGGTGATTGGAGGTAATAATGTGCTGCACATTGATTGCTGTTATGTTGAGAATTTTAGATGCTCCTTTTTCATTTGACACTTTCATGGATCGCTTTCGTAGTGTCATATCATGTTGCTTACAATGTTGAACTTCAAGGTGGAATTTTACATGTCTATGTTATATATTTTTTAACCTTGCAATCTTCAATTTGCATTCTGATGTTATTCATCTTTGCTGGCTACTTTCTACCAATATGTTTGATTCTGTTGTCCTTTCTTTGTATCAGATTCTTATCTATGATGGCTTTGTCTTAGTTTGAACAAGCCAACTGATTTGCTGTCTGACCTGCTCCTTCCTTTTCCCTCTTTTTTAAATAAAGCGTCAACCCTACATGTCATGTTCAATTTCAGATATATCTGTTTGCTCTTTTATTGCAAATCCTAATAATGATCACTAGATTAGAACCATCTATCTTTTCCGCTTTGAGTATTGTTATCTCCGAAGATTTGTTAAGATACAAAATAGTGGCATGTATATTCATGAATGAACGATGATAGGGTATAATTCAACCAACACAGTTTTGCAGTAGGTTTGGGATTCTTATGATATTTTGATTTGTTATTTTAAGTTAGTGTTATTACTATTTTCTGAAATTTCATAATTATCAAGCTGTTGAAGTTCTTTCAAAGATGTAATAAAATGTAAATTATTTTTTTGTTTGAAATGTTTAAGACCTTGAATCACTTCCACATATGCTATGGATTTCCTGCTTTTATCTTAGAATATAGCAAACTGTATTTAGGAATCACAAGCTTGGCAACTTATTCTCTAAGTTCAATGGAGGAATGATGAAACTGAAAATTATTTGTCTAGAAATTTTTCACCTCTATTCAAACCATATTTATGATTTGAAATCTGCATTAAATTCTTAATGCTTTATTTTTTCATGATTCACGAGGTGTATGACATAGTATCTGGTTGATGCAGCTTATGTTGGCCTTGCCACAGTTGCGGGGTTTGTGTGGTGGTTTGTATATTCTGACAGTGGTCCCAAACTACAATATAGTGAATTGGTGAGATTTAATATTTTTTTGTGACAATTAGTTTATTATATGGGTCTCCGTTGGTTATGATTTCCATTGTGACAGGACTTGTAGATTTGTACAATGAATATAAAAAAAAAGTAAATTATGGTTTTGCTTTTAGGCAGTTTCCCAATTTTGTGCTATGAATTGCTCATTTTGGTTTATTGTTTGCTGAGTTTCTCTCCAGCTGTTTTCAGTATCTGGACTTTTCTCCATCTAGGAGTATATATTTCTCTAGATGAGCATAATCCAAGTCCTAATCATGGCACAAACCTGTATTAAAGAGGAGTTATTTCAATATTGTTCTTTAGGCATTTTAGTGGCAGGAATTTTAAATAAGCATTCTAATTAGTAGGAAACTTAAATAAGCCATATATTTTTGTTGGATGGTTTAGTAATTTTTTGTAATTAGGAAGTAACTCCAGTGCATTTTAGGTTTTTTGGCTTGAGATATTTTGGGCGTGAGAACTTAAGACCTTGGTTTTTGTGTTATTTGTCAAAGTTGGGCTGATTAATACCAGTGGTTCAGCCTCCAAATTCACGGTGGTGGTAAACTCAAAGTTGGCTTTTAATCTGTTTTATATTTGAAATTGTTCACGGTGCCCGATTTTCTCTTAAGTTATGGTTAGAGTTCCCTTTCAAGCTTATTAGCTGATGAAGGTCCCTGGTTTTTAATTGTATGCTAAGCAGTTGAGTTTGAATTTCATTATCAGCCTGAGGGAACAATTACATTCCATTTATACTGTTGCGATCCATGTCAATAAATTCACTTCTTCTTAACTTCTAATCCTTCTTTTATTGCACAGATGAATTTTGATTCTTGCTCAACAAGGGAGACAACTTACCCATGCAGTATATTTGATGATAGGCATCCATCAACAGTCTCCATGACAGTGCTTGTTGTTGTTGAAATGTTTAATGCTTTGAACAATCTTAGTGAAAATCAGTCACTTATGTGAGTATTCTGCTTGATTGAGAATTCATGTATTTAATAGCTTTTGTTTTTGCCCAAGGTATTTCAATTTTGTTTTTTTTTTTTTGATGAATCAAGTCTTATTTCTGACATTCCACTGATCTTCCTTTCTTTTCTCAGTGCCATCCCTCCATGGAGTAATTTATGGCTTGTTGCTTCTATCATACTGACTATGATCTTTCACATACTAATTTTGTATGTTCACCCACTATCTGTTCTTTTCTCAGTAAGTTGTTTTCTTTTTCTTCCATCTCTTTTATGATTTTTTTTTGTTATTTTATAATACTCACTATTATGAGTGAGTTACTGAATGATGAAATATAATGCATTACAGGTAACGCCGCTGTCTTGGGCCGAGTGGACTGTTGTTCTATATCTTTCATTCCCTGTAAGATGCTTCACCTTCCAGTTCACTATTTTTAAACTAATTTGGATAATTTTCTGTTCTCATATCATTAAATTATTTCATATGCAATTTTATCTTGCATGTTGAATTAGTTGAAAAATTATTTGCCTAATTAGCCTTACTGCAATTAAGTGGTTTCCACTTCCTTGATGATTCATTGCTCAGTGTGCCTGTTAGTAGTATTTGGTTGCTTTCTCATGCTTTGAGCAGATTTTACCAGGGATTTCTATCCAATTCTGGCTCATGGTCCTTGTGGTTTCTCATGAACCAGATACTGTGCCAGTGTGCACTTCATTTTATCTATGCTCTTTTTGATATTCTTTTTACTGGTCAAAGACATTAGAGCGGGAGAAGACTAACGCAAGAATTGGGAACTTGTGCATCACATAAGAAATTTTCTTTTATTTATTTATTTTGCATATATATAGCAATTCAGTGAAGCTGCCTTTTAATGAGCCCTTTTCTTTTTGATAATGAGAGCTATTTCCTGAGTTAAAAACTTCTTTTCTTTCCCCTCCGATTTAGTTGACAAGAGTACTTCCTAATCAATGCAGACCTGTGTAAATGTTTACTTTCTTTCCTTTCGCACTGCTCCTAATATTTTTATTTTTGCAGGTTATAATTATTGATGAAATCCTTAAGTTCTTCTCAAGAAATTCCATCGGTAATGTTCATTCTTTCATCTGACACTGCCATTTCCTAACAAAGAGAGAGAGAGAGAGAGAGAGTATGGTTCTGATAATTGATAGTCATAATGATGTTGGGAACATGAATTGTGTTGTCCAAAGGTGGTTTTGATTCTGAAATGCATTGTGTAGTACATTGTCTATTCACATAAAATACCTTAGTACTTGCTTTCTTGTTCCTAGGCACAAGGCTCAGATTCAGATTCAGAAGGCCTGATCTACTTCCGAAGAGGGAATTGCGTGACAAGTAAGAAAGCCTTATATGATCGATTTTTGCACTGACAGACATACTGAATGTCACGCCTTATATACAATAATACATCAACGGATACCAAATTTCTAGCTGTTTAGTTTTTTCTGCAAAGATGCAAGTTATTTGAGGAGGTAAGCAGCACAAATTCTGATCTCACTTGACTACCCAACCTCATCATAGATGCCCTGTCTCGTTGTAGGAAAACCAAGAAGCCGATTAAGCAGGAATTTTTACACATTTCATTTGTTTTACGTCATAGTAGAAAAATATACAGTTTATTTTTCTATTCTATATACTCAAAAGGATTGATTGTATCATTTTTGTGGTTGAATATTCATAGATTTTGACAAGGGATTTTGATGTTCACATCTCTGTAAATGGGAGTTATTATTACCTGTTATTCCCTGTTGATTATGAGTGCTATGTCCATTGCATTAAAAGACTATGATATAAAGCAATAAGGCGTGCTATTAATTGCATTCATTGCCATCGTTAACTGCAAATTATTTGAGAAATTGTCTATATACTAGCTGCCTTCAGAATATATGGTACAATTACTTCTACGGTTGATTATTGTATAAACTATAGATCTAGGCAATGAGCATTTTCAGGGTTGGGGCTTTGGAGAGTACCTAGTTACAAAGGTTCCTGATATGCCCACCTTTTAAACATGGCCAAACACTCTTCAGGTTTGTATTCTGGAGCTGTATGGCCCCCTCCCTATAGATTAAACCAAATAATAATTATGAAAAGAAAAATAGCAAACTTCTAAATAACGCTGTAGAAATCAAAAAATAGCTTACCTTCACTGTTGCATAAGTCATCTGATTAGAGTAGGTCCTCGTATATCTGTTCAATTCAAATATTAAAAAAACACCCTAGTTTAGTTTAGTTAGCAAGAACGAGAACAAGAAGTGAAACAAAGATTCCAAAACATGTTCGATCAGGGCTTACCCTGCAATTTGGCTTTGAACAAGCCTTGGTCGCCAATCATCCACAATTGAGTAGTTTACAGAATTTATCCATGCTCGAGTTCCCAAGAACGGCACGACCATATCCTGATCCCCACTATTCCAAATTCATTCATCAACTGTACATTGATTTTGCAAACTAAATAAGAAAATTAGGGAGAAGAAAGCTAAAAAAACAATAAAATTAAATTCGCAATAAACCAACCTATAGACTAACGAGCGATAACCACCTTTCTTCCCAAGGGAAACATGATACTCAAGGCTGCTTTGAATATCATTAGTATAATTTATTCCATAATTGCATCGCAGCCATTGATTTATACTTCCCTGCACAAAAGCAAAGTTTCTGCATAATTCTTTTCACCCAATTCATGCATTATTTTAACATTGGAATGTTAAATCTTCCAACCTCTCGTATATTTAGTGCTTTACGAACTCTGTTGTCGCCAGCCCAAATATAAGAAAGCACATACCCATAAGTCTATATAAGCATAAAAATTAAAACAAAACAAACATAATATAATAACGCAAAAATGAAAGAGAGTAGAGAAGAGGTTAATATGGAGTTACACGACAGCCAATTGAAGGATATCTTGGATCAATTTCTAGGAAATGTGGAGACCTGTAGTCATAAAGAGATCTTCTTTTCTTGTCAAATATCTCAAATGGTTTTGGCGAAGCAAAACCACAAATTGGTTATTGTCCCGGTTGGAGACCTATAACACACTGAATACACCATTTTATTGTAACATCAGTTTCCATTTTGAATAAATTAAAAGCCCAAACAACAAAAATTAAATGCATACTTAAATTCCTCCATATATTTCAAGCATTCTTTATTACTGGGCTTTATATTTACATACTCTTCTTTGCAGCTTCTCTTCAATGACTGCAAAACAAGTGGTTATGTATCATATTGTTAATTGGTATGGTGAATTGGTAAAATATTGAATGGATGGTTCTCTTAATCACAATTAATTAAGAGAACCGTCAATTATATGACGAGGAAGTTATAAGCTATGTCACCTTTTATTTATTTTTTTATTTTTTGCAAAAATGCTTTATAATTTTTAGAAATTTAAATTTAACTGAAAATTCACTATATGTGTATCTATGATAAACTAAATTGTATATTAGATGCATACCTACTACATTTAAAAGAAAATATATACATATATTTTTAAAAATATTTTTTTACTTTATAAAATATTTTAAAAGAATTACACTATAAGTCACTTTTTAAACTTTTTTTTCTCAAAAATATCCTATTATTTTAGTATAATATACCAAAAATACTAAGTGTATATCTCTAAAATTAGAATATACTTTTTAATATACTAAATATACACTAGACATATATCTCTAAAAAGTGATGATTTTTGAAATTGAAAGTTGAAAAAGGATATTTTTGAAAAAATGAAAAAGAAAAAATGATATTTTTAAAAATAATTTTATTTTTAGTGATTTTTTTAAGAAATCTCAAAAGTTTTTTATAAGAAGTCCAAACATCAAAGTTTAGAACTTATGTGATAAGCTAATATCACAACTTCATGGGCTCAAAGTCCAAATCGCATTCGCATTCGCATTCACTATCACTAATAAATTTAGAATGAGATGATATTATTATAAAACTATTGGATTAATTTACGCAATGATTGAGATCACCTCATGGAGTTCATAAGAAATAAGACCCATTCCATGAGCATATGCAATTTTTGAGTTGGCATCAAATCTTGAATATGTAGTAGGGTTCCCCATTACGTATCCCTGTAACCCATTTATTTCATTTCCAATTTTAATTACAACCATCAAAAATAAATTAAGAAAATAAAAATTTTCTAATAATTTTGTCATTTTTCCAACCTTCACATTTATTTGCGGCTGTATTCCCTCTTCATTTCCTGCATGACCCATATATAAAATTGCAATCAAATTAAAAATTACTGGATAATAAATGAAGCATTTGATATTTCAATATTTTATTTTTTTTTTCCAGTGTTATACCATTTGAGATATGTTGAACTATAGCAGGAATTACAATGCCAGAGTAGGAGTCCCCTGAAATATAAACTGGATTTGGAAGAAATTCTGGATGGTCCTTTAGCCACTTCATGATGTAAAAAAAGAAAAAATCAAATTCAATAAATAATAAAAAGATATGCATGATAAGTGAATTAATATAATTAATATGGGCATAAAAATGGTTAAATTTATATTGAAATCTTATATCTAATAAATATAAATAAATATTAAAATTAACATAAAAATTGACTTAATTTTTTTTTATTAATTAAGGGGAAACATTTAGGACTCCAATATGAGAATTAAGTGGGAAGTAAGAACAATAATGCTCAAGACTACCAAACAAAGACTTGGTGATTTTAACTCTATAATTTTAATAGCTAGATTGAAGACTCTTCCTTGTGAAGTTTTTTTTTTTTTTTTTCTTTTCTTTCTATAGAGTTCTTTTCTCTTTCTTCTGCTCTAGATCTAAGGTTATCATCAGTCTTCTAGTTATCAAAGTCCTAGATAGTTCATCTTTTGCTTAATTTAATATATATTTTAGCTTTTTTAGTGGCCTGGTTCTTTTCTTCCTTAGATCAAACCTTTGCAATGTTCTTTTGTCCTCCATAGTCATAGTGATATGACGTTTGTGGATTATTTCTCTTTGTTTAGTCCTTAACTTGACTATTGGTTTTATCTTTATGCTGCTTGATGATTTTTTAAAATCAAGAATTCTCTAATCTTTCTACTTTATTTTTATAGATTTTAGCGTTTTCACATTAACTTTGAGATATCAGAAGCTGTCTAATCTCCTTCTTTTTGTTTGTGTGTATCGAGGAGCCTAGTCTCTTCTAACTCAAGCCTTTATGGCTAGCTTTCCAAGAAGGTACTTTCAAGGTGACAGTTTTTACTCTTTCAACTCAACTCAAAATATTTCAGAGTTTTATCTAAGTTTTCTAAAGGGAGTTTATTATTTTTCTCTGTCCTCAATTCTCATAGTTATAATATCTTATATTGTTTGGGAACAATGGCTTAATTATTTATTGTGTTTCTTCTTTATTCTCTTATTTAAGCAAAAGTTCCACTTAATGATTCTCTTTTCTGCTTATCTATAGTTTTCTCTTTTTCTAGCCTTTAGTTTGTTGGAGATGTTTCACTAGACCGTTGCTGTGTTATCTTAGGTGAAGATTTTCAAGCTTTTCTTTTTCTGTTTGTCCCCTAATGATATCCCCAAGCCATGCAAGGTCTTTTGTATTTTTCTTTATCTTCAATGATATTAATTTTTACTATAAAAAAAAATTAACAGTTAACTTTTAAGGTTGGTTGACACTTTTAAATGTATGTTAAAGAATTTTAATATGGTATAGAATTGAATTCTTATCCATCAAATGTATGATTAAGAATTTAACATTTATTATTACCTTTCTAAGAAATTGGTCTGCTTGTTGAACTTGTATAAGGTCAGATGAATGAGAAGCAAGCTGGGTTATTGCATAGGAAAATCCAGTGCCCACAGGTGTATCTAAAAATATTATGTTGGCTGCCTGAAAATCACCAGCAATCCATATTAACACTTTTATGAATATGAAGGTGGAATAGTATGGCTGAAAACAACCTTTACCTCTGTCCATGAGCAAGGGAAGCCGGCTTTGAAATAAAATGAGATAAAATTTTTTTATAAATTTTAATTTTTTCATAATTATTTATCTCTCATTTTGTTTTAATAGTATTTTATAAATTTATTAATAATATATTTTTATTATTAAAAAATTAATTAATAAAAAATATTAATATATATATGTGTATGAAATTTTAAATTTATAAGATTGTTCATAATAAAAATAAAATAAAGAGAAAAAAAATTAAATAATGAATATAATTTTTTAAAAATTAATTAAAATAAATAAATTGTTTAATTCATTAAATGAGTTCAAATTAATTTAGTTGAAAATTTTATTTATATATTTATTTTTGTATTTGTATATTATAAATATTTTGTCAATTTTTTAAAAGAGAATTATTGCATATAAAATAAATAATTTATTGTAATTTTTTTGATTTCTTGTAAAAATGAAAAAAAAGAGGGGCAATTTAAAATTTTAAAAAAAATTTATATATAATTCAAAATTTTTTTAAAAATATTATACATATAAAAAATTTAAAAAAGAGAAGGGTGGCAGCCTCGCCAATGTCCATGAGAAGGGGTTGGTAATCAATCTAGTAGGTAAGCTCCCATTATAGTCTACTACGTCAAAATTGAATGGACCTAACATTTCATTCTTATAGTTATTTATATACTTACTGTAATAGTTAAATTACACAATATTATATCAAATAATGTTAACTGATATATAAGACTTGCAGTAAAGTTAGTCTCTTCACTAATTTCATATAGAAGACCAGACAAGGCGGAGCAGCCAGGGCAGCCAGTCAGCCAAAGCAAGAGAGGATCCTCTTTAGCATTCCCCTGTGACTTAACAAAATAGTTGCACATCCTCTGATTTACCCACACCAACATATCTGACGATGACAGAAATTAAATCCCATAGACAACAAATTAATTAAGTAATTAACTTGGATTAATTAAAATTTATATTCATATAAACACAGAGAATTCGATAATTAAAACTAACCCAGTTTCAAGTTCAGAAGGAAGTGGCCCCTGAAACCCAGGAAGATGCTTAACAATTGAGTAAGAACCTGCAACTGCAAGCCCTGAAGATCCAACCTGCAAAACTAGTAATATTATAAAAAAAAACAATAATAGTGATTGGTAAGTTTGTTGATACTGCCATTGATAATTGTCTCTCCTGAATAAATGAAGTACTTGTAACTATAAATACTAAAATATAAAAAGGGGACTTGTGTTGGATAAGAAAACATACAGAAAATGGATGGCTATTGGTTAGTGAAAATGAAATATTAGATTATGTAATACTAAATAATGAAATTGAGAAACAGAGACGTAAATGTTTTTACCTATGCCTTTTATTTGTCATTGTCAAGTAGAAAAATGACAAATATTGACATAGAATTTCAAATAATGTTAATTTTTATAACGACAAACCTTTCATTTTTTCATTATCTTGCTAGTTTCTTCCCTTCTTCTTCTTCTTCTTCTTCTTCTTCTTCTTCTTTTTTCCCTTTAAAAAAAAAGAAGATAATAACATTATTTTATTGACAAGATCTTAATTTCAAGTTTTCATCAGAACATTTGGAGAAATCAAACATAAAGGTTGAAAAATCCTCCGCTAGTCCATAAGTAGGAATTAAATATTCTTACGCATCTGATGCATTAACCAAGTTAGATATAGAACAACTTGTAAGACATTTTTCAATTTTTTTACCATTTTATTTATTGAGTTGAGACCATTTTGTCTTTCAAATGACATTTTTTTTTCTGTCTTCTGCTTCTGCAGTGGGACTTTTTGTTTTGTTTTGTTTTTTTTTTGGATCTTAGCTTTTCTCGATATGGGCTCCCTGTATTTAAGGAATAATTATATGCTACAACTGTTGTAGCAATAAATGCCTACAACGGATCAATGAGATTCTTACACATTGATTAAATGATTCATTTCATTGGTCCGTTGTAAACATTTAATCAACGTGTAAAAATCTCATTGGTCCGTTGTAGGCATTTATTGCTACAACGGTTGTAGCATATAATTATTCGTATTTAAGGCCATCTTATTAAGCCATTTTTCATTTCTTTGCCTTTAAGATCTTCATGGATTGTTAAATCATATCAGCTTTTGATATTAGGAATTTCTTTAAAGATATCTCCAAAAATAAAATTATTTTCAAAAACATTTATTTTCTTTACTCTTTTAAAATACTCACTTTTTAATTTCAAAAACATATCATTTCAAACATTTATATCTAATATATTTTTTAATAAACTACAGAGAAATATTTAAACTCAAATGTAAAATTTAAATTGAAATAATATATGCTTCTAATTGTCAAACTATATATAATATATTTTAATATACTAAACATATACTTTATTTTTAAAAGTATATATTTAATTTATTTAAAATATATTAAAATAATATGATATTTAAAAAAAACTTGAGAACAACACAGTATAATTTGCCATTGATATTAATCTTTTATTTTTGGACTTCCAAAGACTTATCAGAGTGTTGGGCTTCATCATTGTAAAACAAGAAAATTACACCTTCCACGGCATTTTATTAAATTTTTTTAATGTTTTATCAACTGTGTTTTAATTATTTTATAAAAATATATAATAAATATATAATAAATTTATAAAAATTATTATATGTATAATGTACTCACAATATTAATAAAAAAAACTCATAACAAACTATATAAATTTGTTAAATTGTAAACTAATCACAAATCTTAATAAATTTAAAAATATTTTAAAAATATGGTAAATTTTAATTTTTTTTTATTTTTTTGGGTATTTTTGTAAAAGCTTTTGAATAAGAGTTTTTTTATTGATAAAATAATAATTTTATTGGAAAAATTACACAATCTATTAATTTTTTAATTTTTTTAAATGCTCCACAATTTTGGTATATTTTGTATGATTACTATTAGCGGGGTATACTTTTAATATATTAGATATATACTAGATATATGTTTGTATTTTTGGGATATATTTTATTTGAAGCCATTGGTCTGATGACAAGCCTTTCTTTCTTTCTTTCTTTCTTTTTTTCTGCTGTGTTTCTTTGACATATGAACCTGGACTTTTTGTTTTTTACATTTTCCAATACTATATATATGATGATGAATAGCTAAACCAATGAATTGATTTTATAAGAACTTATTTCCCTTCATTTCTGCATATGAATTAACTTGTGGGCTTGAAGTGCATTTTAGTCTACCAAAAAGTTCTCAATCCTCTTAGGCTGTGTAAGAGTTGCAGATATGGTAGAGACAATCGCTTTTTTTTTTTTTTTTTTTTGCCAAAGGAAAGAAAATATCATTAAACATAAACATAATTAGAGAAGCCCAAAAAGGGTTTGGAAAACCCAATTAGGGCTAAAACATACAGACAGAAGAAAAACCTAAAAGCAACCAAATTACGAAAGCAATCAACCATATCCTCACAAAGGCCCATCGGTGTAAAACAAACAGGCAACAGGATGTGCAAATTCACCATCAATGGCCACAAGATGTTAAAAGTAGTAGAAGAGCTGAACATCCTCTGATTCATCCATACCAATATATCTTATTATATGTATTTATAAATTCCATGTCATTAATTCTTAAAGAAAAGACAGTACAGTAACATTATATATATATATATATATAATTAAAAGGCTAACACAGTTTCAAGTTCAAAAGGAAGTGGCCCTTCAAACCCAGGTTGAAACTTCACAGTTAAGTGAGAAACTGAGAGCTGAGACAAAACCTGTAACAACAGAAGAAAAAGAATAATACTGCAGGGATTCATCCAGAGGCGGAGATAAAGGGGGTCCCATGGGGCCCTGTTCCCCCCTCAGTTAAAAATAAAAAATTTTTAGGTATATTTGAGAATGAATATTACATTGGTTGAGATGAAACAGCTTGGCCTTACTATGTGAGAGCACGCAACTTCGATCCACGCTCCCAACATTTTTCATCTTTTTTTTTTCCAATCTTTAAAACTGGGCCTTTTAATCAAGCCCATTACAAACAAACAAGATTTGTCAATGACTCTGCCCATTACAAACAAACAAGAATAACTTAATTGTGACTCTTTCTCTTCTTTCTCACGTTTCTTCTTCGTTAATTCATTTTTCTTTCTTTTTTTTTCAGATAACAGTTTCTTCCTTTTTCAATTTCATTCTTTCACCGATTGGCACCAGCAAGGCAGCGGCAACAAGTTAAGAATAGGTACACCACTTACTTTTAATCTCATATTTATTTTGTTGCAATTTTTTTATCTTGCTAAAATGAATTGAAATTTGAAAAATAATGAATTAAGAAATTGGCTTGAATACTTGAGGACATTATAAATTTGAAATGTTTAATTTGATTTTGTAGTATGAAGTTTTTTTCTTTTTTGAGAAAAGTAGTATGAAGTTAAATTGAAATTATTATTTTTTTGTAGTTTATAATCTGGAATTTTTTTATTTCTTTTATAATTTGATATTTTTAATGTTTAGTATTTAAGTTGAATTGGACCCCCCTTATCTAAAATCCTGGCTACGCCACTGGATTCATCATTCATGTTTATTGCTTTTAGAAATGTTTGCCATTTCCTTTAAGCACTGCCACTGAACCTGTATGTCTCTGACTAGGGATGCGTGAAATCTAAATTGGAAAATTTCAGGATAAGGAACTCCCATAAAATGGGTGGTAATGGTGCAACACCAGTTTTAAAGAGGGTAATCTTACTTTGGATTGGCTTCCTATATATTTTTGAGTGTCATGCTATGCGTAGTATTGTAATTGGAGATTTGTCTTCATTTTCAAAATAAATAAATAAATAATCAAAAAGTTTTTGTAGTTTAAGATAACCAGATTTATCTTAGCTATGTATAGCATAATAACTCAATTTGGCTGCTTATAATTAAATTCAGAGCTAAATTAAATGAGTGGTCAAATTATAAATGCTTTTATCATTTATAATTTATGGGTGGTCAAATTATAAATGCTTTTATCATTATCTTAGCTATGTATATAGGTAGCCCAAAATTTCCATTAAACATATATAGGTAGCTACAGAGATATGGCTCCGTGCTTGGAAGAAATGGCACCATTTCAAAAAGCAGCAATTTTCTTTCTTCTGTTATTGCAGGTTTTGTCACACCTCGCAGTTTCTCAACTGAGGTCGAGGATTAAGTTTCTACCTGGGTTTGAGGGGCCTCTTCACTTGAAACTGGGTTTGTGTTGGAAAAGTGTATCAGCTGCTATCAATAACCATGACTATTAAAATGCCTAAGATCATGCTAAAGTTGTTTTTAAAATAGTCATATGCTAATTGTTGCTATAAAATAAGAAAATATCTTGTTATGTAACGTGCATTTAATTTTTAGGAGTTAGTTGTACTTTGTTGTTAATTTTTGATGCATATAAGTCACTTCTATTCAATAAATTTTTTTACTGTAAAATATTAGCTCAAATAATATACAAAATGGTATAAGAGCTTATTAGTTTATGAGAGCCAAAATGATTTTTCAATAGTTTTAAAAAAAAACTTCCATATTCAACAACCTTCAAGCCTGATAGCTTCAAATCAGGAAAAAGAAATAAATCAAGAAATGCTCCCAATACCAATATTTGATAGTAACAACTATCAAATATGGGTTGTAAAAGGTTTATCTGAATACACGAGATCTTTAGAAAGCAATTGAGGAAGACTATGACATTCTTCAATTGTCTTAAAATCCAACAATGAACTAAATTAAGTATCACAAGAAAAAAAAAAAAAGACTAAAACCATAATTTTTTTGTATGTTTTGTTATTTCTCCCAACTTATTCACAAAATTATTAACCTGCCTTTAGCAAAGGCTATTTGAAATTTCCTCAAAAAGGAATATCAAGACGATGAAAAAATGAAGAATATGCATTTATTAAATTTGATCAAGGAATTTGAATTTAAAAAAATAAAAGAGTCAAAAATTGTGAAAGAGCATATTGACATATTGCTTAGTTTTGCTAACAAAATAAGAATGTTAGGTAAAGATTTTTCTGATCAAAGAATTATTGGAAAAATACTTATCATATTTCTAGAGAGGTATGAAGCTACAATCTCTTCTTTGTAAATTGTTAAAGAGTTGTCAAGTATTACTTTTGCAGAGTTAATTAATGCATTGCAGGCTCAAGAGCAATGAAGGCTAAAAAGAAAAGAGAGACAGTTGAAGGAGCTTTGTAAGCTCAAATAAAATTCAATAATAAAAAGAAAACAATAAAAATGGATATTATCCACCTTGCTCATATTGCAAAAAAAAAAAATCAATCATCTATAACACAAATGTTGGTGGAGGCCTGAAGCGAAATGCATCAAATGTGGCTAATCGGATAACTTTACAATAGTATCCAAAACATAACAAAAGGAAGAAGCTAAAGCTGCAATGAATCAATAATTAGAGGCGGGAGAACTTTTTAGCATTTAATTCAAGGATGAGTGTTAGAAAAGTGTATCAGCTGCCATTAATAAATATAGCCCTTAAAATGTCTAAAATTATGCTAAAGTTGTTTTTGAAATGATTATGCTAATTGTTGATATAAAATAGGAAAATATCTTTTTTTTTTATGTTAGAGATTGCTATGCTTGGTTGTTAAATTTTGATGTATGTAAGCATGGGCGGAATCAAGGGGGACGTACAGAGGATCCATTACCCCCCTTGATTCCTATATGCATATACATGTTTATATATATATATATATATATATATATATCTTTGATAAAAAAAATATGTATATTTATATATACATAAAATTAATAATACATATTTATATAATATAAAATTAATTTATAATATAATATATATTTATATTATATGTAGTACTTATATATATTTGTGTGAGTATGAATATTTTTTTTTATAATTAATTTTTAAATATAATTATTTTAAAAATTAGTTTTTAATTTATTGTTTTGATAATATTATTAAGTATTATATTTTTTATAATTATTGTTTAATTTATAAGTTTTAATTTATTATTTTGATTATTATATATGTTAATTATTTTGAAATTTAATTATAAATTTGAATTTGAATTTGGATGATTAGGTTATTTATTTTGAGATTTGATTATGATATGAATTGAGAATTTAAAATTTTGTTATTAGGCTAATTATTTTATAATTTGGTGATGCATTGGATTTAGAGTTTTGTGATTAAGTTAATTATTTTATAAAAAATATTCTATCATATAAATTTATTAAAAATAATTTATTTAAATAATTTATTTAAAATATCTCAAAAAATATATAAATATTATTTAAAAATAATATATATTATGTAATTTTTCAAAGTAAAATTTAAATATTAAAATAAAAATAATAAAAATTTTAATTTTAATATTTAATTATTGTAAAAATAAAATTAAATATAAATATTAATGTAAAATATTTGTATTAGTTTTTTAGTATGAAAATAAAATTAAATATAAATTTATCTGTAATTCTTTTTGTTTGATAATTTTGCATCCTTTCATTTCAGTGCTGGTTCGCCATTGCATGTAAGTCACTTCTATTTAATAAAATTTTATAAAGCCTTCCTAAATATTTTCTACAGATTCTATTTATTTTTTTTACTCTAAAATATTAGCTCAAATAACCTACAGTTTGTCTTCAATCTTGTACTTAACTTCCAAAGATCCTGCAAGTTTAGAAATTTTAATGTAGTTTTGATGACAAGTAAATGAATCAGATACGTTGGTGTGGATGAATCAGAGGATGTTCAGCTCTTCTACTACTTTGTTAAGTCACAAAGGGAATGCTAAAAAAGACCCGCTTATTATGCTTTGGCTTACTGGTGGTCCGGGCTGCTCTGCCTTCTCTGCATTTGCTTTTGAAATTGGTAATTAACATATTCAATAAGTAAAGATAAAAGAAAAAACACTGGATTTTTTTTTTGTGAATCTTCATAAATTCATATGTAATGTGGGTCCATTAAATTTCAAGATACAGGATTACAATGGGAGCATACCTACTTTGGTCTTGAATCCCCATTAATGGGCAAAGGTAACAAGTTAGAAAAAATATTAAATATATACACTTTGTTATTAATTTCCCGTTAATAACATACAAAACAAGGATTAATTTTCAGGAAGCCAGCATAATATTTGTTGATTCCCCCACTGGTTCTGGATTTTCCTATGAAATAACCCCTCTTTCTTCCAAAACTGGTGATTTCATCCAAATTAAACGACTCTACCAATTTCTTAGAAAGGTAAGATGAGATAAATCATTTTATTAATTATTTCAATTATATTAATTATTGTATATGTAGTGGCTAATGGAGCATCCTGAGTTCATTTCTAGATCAGTATATATTGGTGGTGATTCATATTCTGGAAAAATTGTTCCAGCTATAGTAAAGCAGGTCTTAAATGGTAAATATGATAACTAAAATCACCACATATTTTCCTTTCAAGTTCCCAATTATTTCTAAATTATAACCGGCTTGCAGGAATTGAAGAGGGCATTAAACCACTAATTAATTTTAAGGTCTGCAACTAATTAATTAGTTCCTTTTTCATTCTTTCATCAATAATAATAATTTAATTAATGAAATATAACATATGGTTTCAGGGTTGCATACTAGGAAATCCTGTTACAGATGATACTATTGATGGCAATGCATTGATCCCATTTGCTTATGGAATGGGACTAATTTCTTATGAGAGCTATGAGGTCAGCTACAAAATCCTACATTATAAATAAATAAATTAGCAAGTTCATAACATTTTTTGAGCATTGGACAGGGGAATTTAAAATTACTGAAAAATGTCTAACCATAACTTTGTTGCAGGCATTGAAGAGCAGTTGTGGAGGAGAATTAGACCCAAAAAATCTCGTGTGTGAAACATTAAAATGCATTATATGAAGTACGTACAATAATTAATCATAACACTAAGTTTGTTTTTTATATATTAAATTATCATTCTTATTAATATTATTAATTATATGTATATGATGATGTTCTAAAATCAGCCTTATCATCGATCAGTGTATTAAACATCTTAATACTGAACAAATTTTGGAACCCAGGTGCGCTATTGCTTCACCAAAGCCCATAAATGGAAAAAGAAGATCTCTCAATGAAGAGTCTCAAGACATGTTGGATTCTGATTCATCACTTCCTACAATCAACTGTCGTGTAATTCCACTTCCTCTTCCTTCTGATCTGCAAAGTTATGAAAAAAAAGCTTAATTTTTTGCTTTTTTTTTATGTAACTTCGGCTTGTGCCTGCAGACTTACCGATACATGCTTTCCAGTTATTGAGCCAACGAAAATAGTGTACGTAAAGCACTTCATGCAAAAGAGGTATCTAAGAAAATAATTTATTGTATATTTGGTAATTTATAATGAAATGAATATATAATATATTTCATTAATATTTGAAAAATTAACTGTTTAAACTAGCAAAACAAATTGCAGGGAAGTGTAAGGAAATGGAAGCGATGCAACAAAGAAGAATTGCCATATTCATATGAGATTAACAGCAGCGTTAAGTATCATGCTTACCTTGGGAGAAAAGGTTACCCCTCATTAATTGATCTACAGGTCAATCATCATTTTAGTCTATTAATTAGTTTTACTACATTAAATAAACTTGTTCTTGCCATATCTAGATCCTACTCTATTCAATGTGAAATATATACAGTGGGGATCATGACAAATTAAGATATACCATTCGTGGGAAGTCAACAATGGATAAAATCTCTAAACTATTACTATATTATTGATGATTGGCGTCCATGGAATGTTGAAGGCCAATTAGTTGCAGGGTATGTATTATTTAGCCTTCTAATTATATTAATTAATAAAATTTGAAGAGAAATGCAAGTAAATGTACAACAATATCCATTCCATTGGTTAAAAAATATTTATTATAATATCTTTCTTAATAAATAAATATATAACAAATATTTATTAACCAGTGGAATGTATATTGTTGAACAGTCACTCTTTAAAGTGACTGTAATTAGTATTTTTCAAATTCGAATTTCAATTTCATAGACGAGGGTTTTGAATAGATACACAAGAACTTATTCTAATAAATTGACATACGTGACTTTAAAGGTGAACAATTATATAATTCTCTAATTTAATTAAAAGAAGTTATTTCTTTCAAAACTTTATTAATTGTTTTGCGGGTTAAAATTAAATTCCAGGGAGGAGGGCATACTGCTCCTGAGTACAGACCTAAAGAAGCTTTTGCTATGTTTAAAAGATGGATTAATCAAGAGCCTTTGTAATCAATTAGCCAAAACTAGCTAAAAGTGCTTTCTTAATTAATTAATAACAATTTTCTCCTAATTCATTCCAGTCCATGTACTGGAGATCATAAATTTGATATTACTGTTCTAGCTAAAATGCAATATATCCCATCAAGTCAATGGTACATATGACATTGAAAGAATTAAAAAAAACAGTAAAATGTCAAGTATCAATTATTATTAGCATTGGTTCACCTTATGAGGGCTTTTTTTTAATGGAAGTATTGGCTTTTTTTTGGTATATTTTATATCTTTTTTGTTAATTTTTTTATTTAAAACTTTAGGTGTAATTCTACCTGCAATTAAATTTATAATAATAATAATATTTTTATATTAATTTGAGGGTAAAATAAAAAAAATAATTAAAAAAAATCAGCCTAATTAATAATGTGAATATATCAGGGCTTTCAGAAAAAAAAGAAATGTAAATATGTCAGAGTTCAAAGAATGTGCACGATTAGATACGGTACCTTGAGTAGGTAAAATTCACCATCAAAAGTTTTCGCCTGAAAAGTGTAGTTCACTCAAATTGAAGTGGAGAAAGCCTTTTCACATTACTAAATCTTTTTCAATATTTGGAAAAAGCTAAATTTATGTTTAAAAATATTAAATACATTCACCTCTTATCCCCTTGATATCTGAATCTTTACGCACATATCTTGCATTCGGATTATCAGTCAACCTTTCAAATGTATGTTTTGTCCCTCCAACAATATTGGATTTAATTAGTAGCATTATTTCAATATTATTTTTTTAAAAAACAATACACAAAAATACACGTAACTAGAGAATAATAACTGAATATATTTTATAATAAAATTATGATAATTTTGCGTGGCATACTAATTAATATATTTTCTAAACACACATTTTTTTTAATATTATTTTTATATGTATAAATTCTTCTTTTCATGTTGAACTGAATATAATCAAAAGTACATTAAAATTTCTAATGAGTTTAACAATTTTTATTTATACAACATTTTATAATATAATAGTCTTATTAACAATTTTCATTTCCATGGTTTTATATATGGTAACTTGCTGTTCAATTTTTTTTTTTACCTTTTTATGTTTGATATAATTCACAAATGATAATTAAATCTTTATTTCTTAAAAACTGAATTAAATATCATTTCCTTTATCATTAATTAGGAGAGAAAATTGCAATATCAATGTCGTCTAATTTACTAAAATGATAAGATCAACAATCAAAGATAACTAATCCGGATGTTTTAATCTTTCTGAGATAGTGGGTTTTGTGTATTTACTGTTTCTGCAGAAATACCTTACAAGATTATATTGGATCATTGTTCCTGGCCACTTTCATAATAACACTCGCTCTGCTTATTCAAATCAAGGGAAAAAAAAAATCAAAGACAAGGCAACATATTTAGAATATAAAACAATTTGATATAAATTTCTTTTATTTGATTGAAGTTACAAAAGTTATCATGAATTTGTTAGAATAATAAGAATAAAAATAGTAATTTGTCTATAATTATCATACACAATGCCATGCAGAGGCTGTAAGTAAACACCTATCTTGCCAACCTAAAGAAATGGCCTTCCCACCATCTCTTTCAAATACTCTAAACCCACTACTGCTACTCTCTCCATCAAATTGCAAAGGTGTACAATAATGGCTTCTAATTTTCAAAAGAAGCTTTGCTTGAATCAAACACTTTGAGCTCAATTTAATGCCTGAAAATCCATGGCTCTCCATTCTTCCTTTCCATGTCTCCATCTTCTCAAATCTTGGACAAGAATTATTAGTTTTGGTATCCAAATCATTGTCTTTGTCAAAATTAAGTATGTTTTTTATTTCTTTACCCAGATGATTCTTTTCTATGCTTAATCTTTCTGAACTCTCTAATGGAAGACAATCATCTAGAGAATCAAACATGGCTGCAAAATAGTGTAAAGACTCCATAAATCTCGATAAGAAACTTCTTGGATTTCTGCTTCTGCTACTTTCTTGCTCCACCAAGAAAACAATAGAAGGGTTAAGTGAATGTACTGATTTTAATGTATCAGAAATCTTTAAAGAATCATTCAGAGTATTTAAATGAAAGACTAGATTAACAGCAACTGTTTCGTTTTTCTTCCTCTTTATGAGATCAATAATATTGGAGCCTCTAATCAATCCTTGAAACTCAAAAACAATATTTCGAAACCCTTTTGCGAAACTAACTAATCTACTCTCTGTTTCTTGCAATTCTTCAATGTTTCTTCCACACCCTGTTATCTTCAGTGAAATCCTATTACCAATTGTCGCATTTTCAGAGAAAGATTGTATCAAAGAAGGCCACTGAAACCCGTAAGAGACATCAAAATCAATAACGTGTAATGCTCTGTTATTGCTCTGTTTTTCATTATCAAATGCTTCAAGAATTGCTTGATTTGCAGTGAAATGAGCGAATTGGTAGTAAGGAGAGGCACGATAAAGATCGGTGAAAGCCAAAAATTGTTCTTCATTTGTGGTTTCTTTGATAATCATGTCAAAGAATGGAGATCTCTTGGTGAGAAGTCTTGCAGATAATCCATCTGCAAAATAAGCAACAATTCTTTGAATAGAGTCTCCAGTTAAAGAAACACTTTGATATAATTCAGTTAGATTTTGTAAAGCAGAAACTGAATTATTCTCATCAACAGCAGTTGCTGTAATAAGAAGTAAATGAATCAAATGAAGCCCTTTTCCATCTTCAACTTCTGATGATCCTTTTCTTTTATGCTCTGTTTTTAGCATTTGTTCTCTCATTTGCAGCAGTTTAAAGATCTTCCCTTCTTCACATCCTTCATAGGAATTCAATGGATCAAAAAGAGCCTGTCTTTTCCTCTTCCTTTTCCTTTCACTACTTGAATGATCATGATCATGATCATGATGATGATTAACAATTGCCAAGCTAAGATTAAGAAGCTCCTCTTCTTCTATATCCTCCATTTATGTGTATTATTCTAATGAAAAAGAGAGAGAAACTCAAGAAAGTGAATGTGATTAATGGTATAAAGATTTTAATGGAAGATGAATGGGATCAAAGGGAATAACTCAGAGAAATTCCATTGTGTCATTACATGTGAATAGGACCAAAAGACGAGAGGATAGATAGAGATTGATTGATTATATAGGAGATCTTTTGTTCTTTGTATTCTAAGTGAAAAGGCATTAATTTGCTCGGCACAATTAATTAAATTTATTTTCTCAAAAAAAAGTCATTTCTACATGTTATTGAAATAAATAAAAAAAATAGTTTAAAAGTATTAATTATTTAATTGTTTGAAACATAAAATTCATCTAATTTTAAAATTAGTGGTATTTTTTAATTTAAAATATGAAGTTATTCTCAAGATTGGAAAACTATGAGTTTAAGTTTTGAATTTAGATTAATCTAATATTATAAAGTAAAAAAAATAAATGTAACTAATTTTTTTTATTAATATTTAATATTTTTCAACATAATAATTCTTTTAAATAATGATTTAAATAGTATCAAACAAACTCTTTAAAATTTATCATAATTGTAAAATAAATACTGGAAACAGGGTATTAATTATTAAGATAAGAATTTAATAAGTATAATTAAAAAATAAAAAATAAAATATATTAATAAAAATAGAGATATGGACCTATCATTTTAAAGGTTAATATCCCAAATCGTGTACAAACTTTACACTTATATAATTAAAATATTTAAATTTCAATTTGCCACCATACAATCTACTAATATTTAATTTCTTTTCATTAAAATTCATGACTTTATTTTTTTTTATGACTGGATGGTGATAAAAATAGAATTTAATAGAGAAACGGAGTTAGTGGAATGTGATTTTTTTTATACGTAGCAAAAGGCAGAGATAAGATACAATTTTTCATAAAATTATGATGATTTTATAGAGATATACTAATCTATATATTTCAACACATGCATACTTAATTTGCTGATGTGAAATATGATTTTAATTCTCAAAGATATTTTTTTTTTTGCCATTTGAGAATTTCTTTTTCAAAATTGACTTTTTTGGATATTTAAAATTTAAAATTCAAGATTTAGTGTAAATTTTTTTTCATCATTATTTAGTTATTGAAAAATAGAGTAAAAGATTTAAATGAAAAGAAATTGAATGTTAAAAGAGAATTTAATTGGTAAATTGAAATTTGAGGATTTTAATGATACAAGTCATAAAATACATAGATGGTTGGTGATATTAATCTATTATTTTAATAATAATACTTAAATGTAAATCTATTAAAATTTTCATATCAAAAAACGTTTGATATATATATATATATATATAATCGAGAATCAATGTTATAGGTCAAGAAGAAATTGAGAATGTAGTAATTGTCAAATGGGATGCTTTAGAAAAACAAAGAAAGGATTTGTTATGTTTTGAGGTCATTTCGGTAGTTCGGAAGTTGCACAAAAAGACATAAAGAGTCGACAGAAAACAGCGGGGAAATTTTGGTATCCAACCTACCCTCTTCCAAACACTCCGTTTTTTTTTTCTTTCTCCTTCTAGATGCTTAATTATATATACATGTGTGTTTAGCAACTACTCTTTATTTATTTAATTCATTTATTAATTATTTAACCCTATTATTATTACGTTTTTTTAATTAAAACTTCTTTGCCAAAATCTTATCTTTGTGATGGTTATTTATTTTTTAATTCTTGTTTAGTACTGTGGATTGAAATAGAATGGTGTTCGATAATAATTGTTTATGTTCTATGAAAATCAAATTTTAAATCTTCTTTTTAATTAAAAAAAAAAAGCAAACCACTGATTTTTTTTCTAACAAGCAAAAGGAGAAAACAAGTTTACTATAATTTTAATTCCCATTTCTTATAAATCCCATTTGCTAGACATTGTAATTATCTTAATCGAGTATTTGGCATGGAGGATATTATATTTGTGGTACGTACACAGTTACTTGCAAAGATACTTATTTGATATTACAGATTTTTTTTAATTCCAGTTTAATTATAGATGACTATCCATCACATTTTGAGTATTGTAAAAAAATTATTGATCAAAATTCTAATTATTAAAATGAAAATTGTTATTGGTGACATCTAAATATATTTGGGTATGTGCAAATTAATTAATTCGATTTAAAATTTAAGTAAAAATGGAATAATCATTTTTTTCTATCATGAAAACTTATTAAAGAAAAAAATACACACTATTTAAAAATTGAAACTTGTTTTTTTTTGTTTAATAATAATATTTTTTTCAGTACACACACAATATGTATAGGATTGGCTTCTTGTTCTTGGCTACATTTATAGCAAAAAAATTATAAAAAAACAACAATGGAATCGAGGAGGGTTGAATAATTAGTTGCCTTAAGGAATAAGTTGGGAATTGTCATTACATTGAAAAAGCTGTTTGAATAAGTCTGCATATATATAATTAAAAAAGATCTTATTCTGGTCATTACTGCGGATACTTGTTAGCCGATGAATAATGAGTGTTTGGTAAAAATATAGTAAGTTGTTGTTGTTATTGTGTAAAATGACCAATAAGGGTATAATTTTAAATAAACTCAAAATTTAAAAATTTGAATAATAAATATATTTATAATAATTTTAAAAAATATAATCTACCAGCCACAATAAAAATAGATTGATGCCTTTTTTTTGTAAAATTTATTGGTAGCTTTTTTTTCAAAAAAAAATATTAGTAGCTTTTTTTTTATAAAATATATTGCAATCCTCATATATTCGATTAATTAATATATATATATATAAAAGATTGACGTATAAATCATTGATTTGGCATATATCGTTATACTTTAATAATCACACGTTATAAGTTTAAAGTAAAGGTTATAGATATTAATATTATCTAATAATTCAGGATTAATATTGTCAAATAAAAAAACTATCAGCAGCTGTTTAGAAAAAGCTAGGAGGATGAGCTTTTTCAAACAGCTGCTGTTTGAGTCTTCAAACAGCTAACAGCTACTGATAAAAAAGTTAACCAAACACTTATTCTTTAGCTGATTGACTTGAAACAGTTATCAGCTGCCTCAATCAGCTAAACCAAACACCCCCTAAATTCTAACTGCAACCTTAAAAGTCACGTTAAAACATGGAGGCTTCTGTGCTTAATTCAATCCTTATTTATTTTTAAAAAAGAAAGGATTATGGAAAACAAGTATGCAAATTATTAGTTAAAAAATGTTAAGAAATATTAATTACAATTATTTTAAAGAGTAAAATTTTTATTATAGATTTATTTATTGTGAGAGATACTATAATAAATATTTTCTAATTAATATTAGAAAGATTGTTGAAAAATCACTTAAAAAAAGTGATTGTAATTGGTATTTTTCAAGAATGTTTTCAATTTCAGGGGTACTTTATTCAATTAATAAATAATAATTTAGTTTTCTTTAATCAATGTTTAAATAGGATTTTGAATTATTGGATAATTTATTAATAGTAATATGATATATATAATGCAAATACTAACAAATGATAGATTCTATTTCTGAAAAAAAAAATAGTATATGTTAATTATTATATATTTATATAAAAAAAATAAAAGGAAAAAGCTGATATTTTAATTTCTAGCTAGAGAAATGAGGTTGACATATGGCAAGATGTTGAAGAAACTATGAAAATAATAAATTGTTAAAACAAATTAAAAAAATAATAAATAATTATAAGGACATGATCCCTTAAATGAAATTATAAATAAAAATAATTAAGGACATGATCCCTCAAATCGGTTAGATTCCCTCATGGGTGGCACCTGCAATAATCGTCAAACTCGCAGACCATTTCCGGACTTATATATATATATACACACACACAGAGACACACACAGAGACACACACAGAGACGCACAATGTAACTTATAATATTATAAGTAAATATTTAATGTATTATATGAAAATTTATTCATTTGTGATTAAAAGTGTAGTTACAGTGTGAAAACACCATTCCATTTGTTGAAAATAATTGCAGGAATGATAATTAGATGCGAAATGAATGCATTTTTTTTTTCTTGAGAGAGCCAGAGAAGTCAAACTAGTTTTTGAAGAAGAAAAGAAAAAAGTGCAAGATGCATTTATAATTTATCCATGATTTACATTTCTTTTGGTTGAAAATCTTATAATGCATAAAGGGCAAAAACTTAAGAAACCAATTTACAAGTTTCAAACTCTTCTTTTTTCAAACTCTGTGTTTATAAATATATACACTATGTTTTATATCTAATTTCATAATTTTGATGATCGATATATAGATTATAAATAATTTGAAAATATATAAAAGTAATCTTTCAAGAATATTAAATAGTTTTTCAATATATGTTTTAAAATTTTGGAAGCATGTGTGTGCTTATATATAGGCAAAAATTTAATCAGAATTTTTTTTTTGTAAAATAAAAAAGTCTCTCTTTCTTTTAGACAAGAAGAAACCCTTTATATATCACAATCAGATAAAAACAAATGATTACGTAATAAGTTTGAATGTGAACATATAATTTCATTTGAATTTGTTAATGTGAACATTTATTCCCAATTATTTACATCCAATTCATATTCTTAGCATCATATACATACAATAATATTATAAATATAAAGTCATCAACGTAAAATTGAAAATATGAAAAAAAAAAAAAGAAAAAAAGAAATAAAGGGTGTTGACTGTAGAGGAAGAGATGATATAGTTTTAGGAACAGTTAAGAAGGTAGTTTGATGTTGGAGAAGACTAAGTCAGAAGTCAAAGATTTTAACCGGATTTAACAGCTAGATTCCCTGCAACATCACCTGAATTTTTTTTATTTCTTTTAAATAATTAAATAAACTCACAATATCATAAAAGACTTTGGTATATATATATATGTATGAAATTAATCGTCAGTCAAAAATAATTAATATAACTTTGTTGTTGTGAATACGGCATAAGCACATGAAAGATAGATATTAGTATATATGAAAAAAAAAGGTCGGAATTTACCATAATAATATGTCAATTGCAAAAGGCTAAAAATTAATAAAAAAAAATGTCAAAAATAATTATAAATATCATTACCAAAAGGCTAATATTTATGACTAAATGAAGGCTGAGATTACAAAGAAATGCACAATTTTGGATTTTACTTGAGATTTATATATGGTTTGAATATTCTTCTTTTAGGTCTGTTCAAAAAAAGATGTATATTCTTCTTTTAGGAGAGGAAGAAACAGAGATGGAGATATCATAAATCTTTCCATAAAAAGACAGATGATGCATTGCTTAAAAATAAAGAGAAGAAAGTTCTATTTTCCAATTAAAAAAAAGGGATTTTTTTATTTTTCATTTTTTTAAAAAAAGGGGCAAATTGTTTCGTGTTTTAGTTCTTTGATTTGATTCCTTATAATGAAAGGGTCATTTTCTTACCAAAACCCCATTAATATTTGTTCATTATCTTTTTTGGCAGATTCATTGTTCTTAATTAATTAATTTTGTGAGATATGGCATTATAATTATAATAATACTATAATTTTATTATAGTCATTTTTTGGTTTGAAAATTCATAATAATAATAACAATGAGGTGGCAATTAGATCTGACAGTATAATCAGATCTCATGTTCTCATGTAGAAATAAAATGTCAATTTTTTTTTGAACCTAAATAAAATGTCAATTAGCCTAATATACTTTTATGTTTTTTAATTTATTATAATATTATATTATATCATTTAAAAATAATTTATTATATTCAAATTTTTTTTCATAATTATACCTGCATATGAAATCTACCATTTAATGCTAAAGATTGCACGAAATAACAATAAAAAATTATGTTGTTAAAAAAATATAAGAAAATTAAATTATTAATTTTGACTATATAATACAATTAGTAAGTCATTTTAAAATTTTGATACAATAACTTATTTTCAAAAATTATAAAAAATAAAAAAATAATAATAAAGTAGACAGAGTATAGAATAAATTAATTCTTCAACAAATTATAACATGTAATGAATTTATAGAATGAAATGGGGAAATTTTTGAAAAATGGAAAAGAAAAAGAATATTATGTTACTATTTTTTATATTTTTATCCTAATAAAATTGTTATTTTTACAAAAAAAAAATCCATTAAAATTATCACTTTATACAATCAAGAAAAATTAATTAGATTTTTTTAAATACTATATTCTTATTATTAATGAGTTATTTAATTGAGAGTATAATAATTTTAATATGAATAAGTTAATAAATAGTCCATTTAAAATAATTTTGTATTTTTTCTCTATTCACAAATAATTATCATGTTAGGATGAAAAGTTTTATTTACAAATAATTATCACACTAAAAAAATCAAAATTATTTTATATCTTTATTTTAATTTTATCTCTATAAAAGTATTAAAAAAATTACTACTACTAGAATGTGTAATAAATTAAGAAGAATGATAATTTAGTAAAATGATTATATAAAATATATTATTATTCTATTTTTTAAAATTTTGTGTAAAAATTTTAAAATAATAATTGTTTGTGAATGAAAGAAGTATAATATGTAAATACTTTAATGATTTCCTTAATAGGTACGACGTCATTTTGCCCGAGTACATATCTGAGTGGTTATGGTCCCTCAGCAAAGACTTTTTTTTATCTATTTTTTTTTTTTTTTTTGGCTTCTAATTTCAGAGCATTGATTTGGGAATTGAATTATGAAACCATATTAAATTACTGTCATTTGAGAGAGAAAATTTAATATTCATTGATTGTTATTCAAGTCTGAAATCAATGAAAATAAATGCACATGATACTACACATTTTTAATCTGAAATTCAAATTTCAGTTTCGAATTCAGAAGCTTTATAATATCGAAGAAAAAAAAATCCTTTCGTTTATGAACGGGTAGAAGAGAAAGATTGCTCTTTAACAGCTTCCCTTGGAGAAGCCATAAGCAACTTGCTTCAAATGCACTAATTACTCTGTAGTTATAATCTATCAGTTCGGTAAGCACCAAAAATACCAAATTATAGTTAATGACAATACAAGCATAGAAATGTAAATACAACAACATCTAGGCAGCATAACTTAGAAACTACCACAATTTTAATTATCATCATGGAACTATCTTCTAAGTAAAGCTGCACGTAATAATTTTCTTAGCCTTTTTCTATAGGCAATCAGGGTTGATCCTAAAAATGGCCAACTTGTTACAACAGCAATGAATGCTAGCAACCATATGGAACTTCCATTTCTTTGAGAAATATGATTTAGGCATCTTCTAACAGGGGTAATTACATTTGAAACCTTGACATCCTGGCTGTTTTTATGCTGTTCAGAATCTGAGGCAAAACCAGACCTTGCTTCTATATGATGGTCCTCTTGTCCTACGGAAATAATTTTGTTAGTTTTTTTTTTTTTTGTGATGAAGCTTCTGTAATTTTCTCATGATCCCTTGTTTACTCACCACCTACTGCAGCAACCATTCCATCTTCCGCAATGTTCAAGAATGGGTCCTGATCAATTGAAGTTCCCACCACGGATGCCTGTTTGCTAGTCGTTTGCTCCTGCAAATAGAGAAAAAGAGGTATCAAGTTGAAGAAAGGCCAGTCCATAAGCGGAATGAAAAGAAAGGAACTTGATCCAAAAATGTTGTATCCGATAATTCAACAAGATTCAAAGAGTATTTACAACCATGACTTCCTTATTTCGATAATGTTATCAGTTTGACAGGGAAAATCAGTGTGTATAACAAATTGCACCTTTTGTACATGCATGTAAGGACTAGAGTGTGGAACACCAAGAAATTCATCAACAGCCCTCACCCACCTTCCAAACAGAGAGATATGAAAGTAGAAATCAATAAAACCAAAGGCACTTATGTCAAAAATCAAAGATCTGTGCAACTTTTTTCCCTGAGGATAATAATCTAGTGACAGCGCATGAATCTACTGAATAAATTTCCAATAACGAACTTATCCTAATATCATAGAACTAGCAACTACCACAAGCCAGCTGCAGTCAGTCCTTCAAAGAATGCCAGATGTCCTCCATGTTGTGGTGTGGCCAAAACAATGTTTTTATTTGCTCTGCCAAAAGGAAAAAAGCATTTAAATGCATGTCTCAACCCATAATTACCTATATATATCATATCAGGCCCTCCGATACCATGATAATGGACTATTTAAGAGGAAAAGTAATTTTCAAAAAAAAAAATCAGTGGCTCCACCTGCATTCATCCCAAGGAATGGCTTCCCTTGTACAGACTGGATCATCCAGAGCACTGATACAGAGTAGTGGAACTGCTACATTCGCAACATAATGGGAACTGCTACAATCCCTGTAGTATGTGTCCACAGTCTGAGAAAACAGTATGATATTTTTGGTTACTGGCAGAAGAAATAATGAAAGTCCGAAGAACTAGATGAAAATGTCAGATGCTTACCTCAAACTTCCCAACAAGGCAGGTTGCATAGGTGTCATAATCTCGAATAGATCGTGACTTTCAAAGAACAAGAAGATAATCACAAAAAAGCAGTTGTTAGAGGAGACACTAACACATGTATGACCACAATAATGTTAATGTACGTGAAAATATAAGCTATCATGAAAATTGTTGTCATGAAGATCATAAAAAAGGAAATATAGCTTCGAGCATATTATGTAAGAGCCTAACTGATGTAAAGAAAACTACATTCTGAGACTACTAGTGTGTAAATGATTGCCAAGAATAAGTGAAGAAACAAACCTTTTCTATGCCTTCCCAATTAGCAAGATGAGTGAATTGAGACTCATGTCTGCAATGACCATTTGGAATCTTTTCATATCAAGTCAAGCACAAAATTCATCCTAATGCAAAGTACTGATGTTAAATTCAGCCAAGATCATCAAAAGGAAAAGGAAAAGGAAAAGTAGGAAATTTTGATGGTAACTTTACCAAGTATCATAATCTAGATTTCACCCTCTAACTCAATTGATAAGGTTAGCACACACGTACAATTTTGCATAACCTTGAAGGCCAATTGCTAGAGCCCGGTCGTAGAACTTCTGCACCAGCCTGCAGCATATAAATCTATACCAATCTGCAAAAGAAGGAAATAGTTAATAATTAAAGAATGAAGCAAACAATAGATTTGATGTGAAATGGGCAGGTAAACTTGGTGTATCTACTGACAACTCTAAATGACCTGTTATTTTTGCATTGAGCCTAGTCCCAAATAACCAGAATTGATATCTACAATATCTATCCATATTAGCCAGATGTACTGTGGCTGACAAGTAAGATAAATATGCTCTAAGCATCATACAATTCCAACGAGAAAAAAGGCTTCATTCCCATAACTGATTTATTCTGTGTAGCAAACAGAACCTAGATGCATTAAGGCCTTCCCATGGAAGGTCAATGCCTATACAATCATGAGATATTTAATTAAAGAAACCAAATCAAAGGACATATATATGCATTTTTGCCGTAATATTCTTCTAATATCTTGTGGCATCAAACATATCATCTCCAGTGTACAATTTTACATTTATATAATGCAAAGTTTCTATTTCAAAATTAAACGATAGAATTAGTCTAAGGCCCAGTTTGGTTCACTAAAAATGGGTCCAATCGGAACATAATGGGTGTTTCCAATTTCTCACTTTGGGGAATCATCCATTCCCCTCACTTCCTTACGAATCATATTCCCATTCCCACGGAAATCAAGTCAAACATTTTTACTTTGGTGAACTGTACAATTATTTGCCATATGCTTATTTAAATATTAATATTAAATATATAAAAATGAAATATGAATAAAAATATTAAATCAAATATTAGCTGAATAACTTTAATTAATTAAAATAAATTAAATATCAATAAAGAAAATGAATCATTAAATTTATTTGTCATTAAATAATTTTTGGATTGTCATTTTAAGAAATATAAAATAAAAATTAATTAATTAATAAAACTAACATGAATTAATAAATAAGTTGTTTACAGTTAATAAAAATTAAAATAATTCTAAAATATATAACAAATTAATCTTTTTAACTAAAACAAGCTTATTATATGGAATATACATTTAACCAAATATAAGATTAAAATAAAATTACAAACTTATCCAAAAGTGTTTGACTAATGGTAAAAGTAAAGAAGCATAATAAACGAGGATGTGGTGCATAATAAACAAGGGTTCTCACATCATGAACGGATGTGGGTAAAGAAGTTAGTCCAAAATACGAATAATAAGAGTAATACGAGATATACAAGTTTAAATAATGGTAAAAGATTTTATAGGAAGAAACATAAGAAAGAACAATTAGGGAGTAAGATCAGAATAAGAACTTGGAATATTGGATCTCTTACAGGTAAACTGAGAGAACTTGTTGATACTACGGAGAGAAGGAAAATTAGTATTGCTTGTATTCAAGAGACTAAATGGGTTGGAGGAAAAAGTAAAGAAGTTGAGAATACTGGGTATAAAGTGTGGTATACAGGTACAGATAGAAGTAAAAATGGAGTAGGTATAATTTTGGATCGGAACCTAAAGGAGACAGTTGTAACTGTGAAAAGAGTAAGCGACAGGATTATTTCAATTAAACTTGTGCTCTAGAATAAGATCATCAACATAGTCAGTGCATATGCCCCACAAGTTGAATTGGATGGGGAAAGCAAGCAAAATTTTTGGGATGATATGGATGAATTTATGCGGGGGATTCCAAATAATGAAAATATTTTTATAGGAGGAGACTTAAATGGATATATAGAAAAAAGACAGAGTAAGTTTTGAGGAGGTACATGGAGGGTATGGTTTTGGAATTAGAAATGAAGAAGGTAAGAGTATCATTGATTTTGCTTTAGCTTATGGTTTGATTTTGGCAAACACATTTTATAAAAACGGAATCACATCTAGTGACCTTTAAAAGTGAGCAAAATAGAAGTCAAATTGACTTCATACTCACAAGAAAAGCCAATCGAACTCGATGCAAGGATTGTAAAGTTATTCCAGGTGAGACTTTGACCACTCAACATAGGTTAATGGTTTTGGATATCAAGTTTAAGAGGTTGACTAGTAGGCCAAGGAGGAACAATAGTCCTAAGATTAGGTGATGGACTTTAAAAGGTGAAAAACAATTGTTGTTCAAGGATGAGTTGGTCAAAGCTAGAGGGTGGGAGAAAGATGTGAGTATTTCATCAAATGATATGTGGATATGCATGCCTACAACAATTAAAGGAGTAGCTAGAAAGATTCTTGGAGAATCTAAAGGGTGTGGACATCCCTCGAAGGAGTCTTAGTGGTGGAATGAGGAAGTGCAAAAAGTGGTAAGAAGTAAAAGGGAATGGTATAAGAGTTTGCCCAAGTGTAATAACAATGATGCTTTTGAGCAGTACAAACAAGCGAAAAAAGATGCTAAAAAGACTGTTAGTCAAGCAAAAGCACAATCTTTAGAGAGTTTGTATGAGAAACTTGGAACAGAGGAAGGGGAAAGAGTTATCTATAAATTGGCTAAGATAAGAGAAAAGAAATGTCGTGATTTAAACCAAGTTAAGTACATTAAAAATAAAGAGAATAAGGTTCTGGTTCAAGAAGAGGATATTAAAGAACGATGGAGAAGCTATTTTGAGAAAATTCTTAATGGTAACTATAGTGATAACATTGAGGGTTTAGACGTTAGGCCGAAGAAAAATGTGAAATACACTAGACGGATTAAGTTTTCGGAAGTTAAAAAAGCTTTGAAGAGAATGAAAGTTGGTAAAGCCTGTGGACCATATGAGATACCTATTGAGGTTTGAAAATGTTTGGGAGATACAAGAGTTATATGTTTGACATCTTTGTTCAATAAGATCTTAAGTACAAAGAAAATGCCTAATGAATGGAGACAAAGTAATTTGATACCTATTTTTAAGAATAAAGGAGATATTCAGAATTGCTCAAATTCTAGAGGTATAAAGCTTATAAGCCACACTATAAAATTGTGGGAAAGAGTTGTGGAACACCGTTTGTGGTTAGATACTTATATCTCCTCAAATCAGATTGACTTTATGTCTGGTCGATCAACTATGGAAGCTATTTTTCTTATAAGAGATTTAATGAAAAAGTATAGAGAGATGAAGAAGGACTTACATATGGTTTTTATTGACTTGGAAAAAGCATATGATAAAGTTCCTAGAGAAGTTTTAGGGTGGGTCCTAGAGCGTAGAGAAATATCTATACGATATATCCAAGTCTTGAAGGATATGTATGAGGGAGCTATCACCAGTGTTCGCACTGTGGGAGGAGATACTAAGGATTTTTCCGTTTCTATTAGATTACACCAAGATTCAGTTTTAAGCCCTTATCTTTTTGCCTTGGCCATGGATGAGCTAAAAAGACATATACAGGATGACATCCCTTGGTGTATGATATTTGCAGATGATATTATATTAATAGATGAGACTCAAGCACGCGTAAGTCAAAAGTTTGAGTTATGGAGAAACACTTTGAAATCTAAGGGTTTTAAGCTAAATATAACTAAGACTGAGTATATGCATTGTAGATTTAATTGCGAGAATAGAGAAAGAGGCAAAATTATTTTAGACGGAATAACAGTACCTCATAATACTTATTTTAGATACCTTGACTCTATTATTCAAGAAGATGTGGGTTGTGAAAAAGATGTAAATCATAGGATTAAAGCTGGTTGGATGAAGTGGAGGAGTGCTACAGAAGTTCTATGTGATCGAAAGATGCCAATTAAATTAAAAGGAAAATTTTATCGCACTGTAATACGGCCTGCTATAATGTATGATAGTGAGTGTTGGGCAGTAAAAGGACAACAAATGAGTAAAATGCATGTTGCAGAAATGAGAATGATAAGATAGATGTGTGGTCATACTAGGATAGATAGAATCCGCAATGAGTGCATTAGAGAAAAAATGGGGGTAGCACCTATTGAGGATAAGATAAGAGCATAGATTGAGATGGTTTGGCCATGTGAAACGAAGACCTAGCGATGCGCCGGTTAGAAAAACTGAACAAGTTAGAGTAGATATAGCTAAAAGAGACAGAGGTAGGCCTAAACTGACTTGGTCAAAGGTGGTCCAAAATGATCTTATGATATTACATCTATCAGAAGAAATAATCTTAAATCGTTTTGAGTGGAAAAGAAGAATCCATATAGTCAACCCCAATTGACTTAGGATTAAGGCTTTATTGTTATTGTTGTTGTTGTTGTATCCAAAAGTGTTTGACTATTTAAAATAGGTAAACATTTAAATATATGATCATCATAAAAATTAAAAAATATATTATTAATCATATACATGTATATTAATAATAAAATTATAGAAATTTATTAAAAAAATGAATGCTCATTATGATTCCTGTACACAATAAACCAAATAGTTTTATAATGAATTGATTTCCGATTCCATCCTCTTTCTTATTGAACCAAACACTTAAGAAAAACAAAAATATTCCATTTTTTTTATTCTTCTCCATTCTGTTTTTGGTTCCAATTTTGACTTCAGAGTTTGAATCAAAAAGGCCCCAAATCTGGTGATTATCATTGTTAATTGATGCAGAATAGAAAAGAAGAATTAGTGAAAGAAGTTAAGTTTACTTGAAACATTGTTAATTGATTGTACCCTCATGATGTTAAGTTTACTGGAAACATTAAACTCCAAAAGAGTGTTTTTTGTTAAGCTGAGACACTGACCAAGAGATCCCATGGATTACAAATGGCAGCGGCCCCTGCAACGTGAGTACTTTCACCATCCTCTCCAAGATATTTTACCTGAAAGCAAAATATTCAGAATAAAACATCAGCACATAGATTAAGCTGTAAATAGTATAGCCAGATGCCACAAATTTTATCAAAAGATGATAATGAACAAAGAAATCTTTAAATAATAATATGTAGCATTCAACAGCCAAAGACTATATGAACACCAAATCATCAATTTCAAACCTCATTATAAACAAGGAAGCTTCCTACACTAGTTAACAAAGAAACTTCCTTCACAAACTGTGAAACCAGTCTTCACTTCCATGATATGATTAACGCTTCTCATTGTAATTGGCCAAATTACCAGTAATTACAAACTGAATTGGCTTTTTTTTTCTTAAAAAAAAAAGAAAGGAAGGAAAAATCTGAACAGTCAATAGTTTCAATTTTAAGGACTTGGCTCCACAGCCTCCAAAAAGGAGTTGATCAACCTCAGCAGAGTAGGTAGAGAACTCTTTCAACTACGAACAGAAGCTTATGTCTGTATATGCTATAAAAGATAAATAGTACCTATGCTAGGAAGAGGACTTCATGGAAGAAATTTAATTTCCAAAGGGATTGAAAGTTAAAGCAATGCATATTTGGAGGGAAAGTATGGGAAGGCATACCTTAAATGATGAGAAAACCTTGATTGAACAAATAACGTGCTAAAATTGGACGATAACTTATTTTTTCCTTATTTCATAATAACCAATTAATCGATGGCTACTAGATTTGCCCTGCCACATGCTGTTGGATACTTTATCTAGTCTAAAATAGACAAAGACATTAGCGTTTGTTTCCCAATGGAGGAAAATGTTCCACAGAAGATAAATTTTTATCAATTTTTTTTCTTTGTAACTTAAAAAAAAAAAAGAGCGATAATAAAAGGAAGATTATATGTGTAAGAACAGCCAAGAGTCCCCAAACAACAGCTCTCAGCTATCCCGCAATAGAAGAAGAATTCGGCCAACACAAAGGGAAATCCTGTGAAGTTCAGGAAATTAAATTCTCAAACATGCAAAATGAACTAAAAATAACTTACCAGAATGTTGGCACCAATGCTAGTTCCAACAACAAATAAAGGAGCCTTGGGAAATTCATGACTGAGATAATTAATGACCACCCGTATATCTTCTGTCCAGCCAGCATTGTAAAAGCAATCAGACTGCAAAGTATAAAAAATAAGAAGGAATCAAAATTCACATTCGGTAAGAAAACAGAAATACTATAAAGCTTATTAGGAAGGCCCCAACATGTCAAAACTTAACTGTCAGCTTCAGAAAATCTATATAACACAAATTAACGCCAAGAGACAGTTTATCAGTATCTCTGTGTTGACTATGGCAAATATGACTATTAGCCCTACATGCTAGTGCAGCCAATGTCTTATCAACTCATATTTAAGACCTCAACTAGTTCAATAGCAATTATCAACCAGTAGGCCCAGTACAACTGGATTTAAGCTAGACAAGGAGGGCAAATAATCAATAGCAACAAAGTGTTACTACTGCCATAAGAAGTCAAGAATAGAACAACTACATAATTATACGCTATGTCCGTAAGGAGAAAAGAAAAGTATGGGTCATATTTTGCATTTTGTAACTTGAATTAATTATGTTTTCATTAAATTGAACAAAAGAAACTTACAGTAATTGAAACACCACCCAATCCTCGATGATTACTAACGACCACGTTCCACCCGTGTTTTTCCATATGGAAGACAAAGTGCTTTATATACTACAGTTGACATATAAGAAAATCGTGTATCATTAACTGCATGAACACAAGCATACACATGTTTCATATGCTATAGTTCATATCAAAGAAGAAAACCCAGAATAATTGCAATATTATGAGTGTGCCCAAATACATGCATACATCACATGCACGTACAACCATCCATTCATACTTGCAATCCATTTACCAGATTTAAGGAGACAAACACATGTGATTCAAGAGATAGCAGGTGCTTAAAACATTTAAGAAGGATAAAGGGGAATTAATTTGTTATCCATTATCTTTTTTTTTTCTTTTGATCCTTTATATATTTACTTATGTTTAAGGGATATATGTGAATGAAAAAAGGGAACTATGAGACTTTTAGTTTTGACTGAAAGCCCCCTCATCTAGTTATTCTCATTTATTGAGTTGGAAAGATGGAAAACAGCAATCAGTCAGGTCTACAATGCAAAATAGCTGATTAGAAATCTCATAAACTATTTTTACGTTCAAAATTTTAACGTACATGTGTATGCTTGTGTTCATGCAGTTAATGATACACGATTTTCTTATATGTCAACTGTAGTTCATATCAAAGAAGAAAACCCAGAATAATTGCAATATTATGAGTGTGCCCAAATACATGCATACATCACATGCACGTACAACCATCCATTCATACTTGCAATCCATTTACCAGATTTAAGGAGACAAACACATGTGATTCAAGAGATGGCAGGTGCTTAAAACATTTAAGAAGGATAAAGGGGAATTAATTTGTTATCCATTATCTTTTTTTTTTCTTTTGACCCTTTATATATTTACTTATGTTTAAGGGATATATGTGAATGAAAAAAGGGAACTATGAGACTTTTAGTTTTGACTGAAAGTCCCCTCATCTAGTTATTCTCATTTATTGAGTTGGAAAGATGGAAAACAGCAATCAGTCAGGTCTACAATGCAAAATAGCTGATTAGAAATCTCATAAACTATTTTTACGTTCAAAATTTTAACTTCATGAAAGAAAGAAATGCTGGTTTCTACATTATTCGGTTCTAATTGGATAAACAACTAAAATTTCTGGTGTTTTCAGATGGAATGATTCTTTGTTTTCAAGAAAAATAATTTTTGAAATTCATTTCACAGATGCAAATAAAATTAGGAAACATAAACCTCAAAACTCAAGAGGCATTCTGCTCGATGAAAACTATCAAGTTCTTCGAGTTGTCCACAATTAAGCTGCAAAGTATTGAGTTCAAGCCTAGATTTTCAAGTCTGCAGCTAAGATACTAAAAAAGTTAAATGGGTTATCATGCCCTTGCACTACCAACCCTTTATGTTCAAGAAATACACAGTACAGCCTATGCTTCCATAGATTGTTTTCAAGCTAACTTCACCCCCAAATAAAAGATTTGAAAAACAGTAGCAAGAAAATGAACTTGTAGCATCCAGAAGCACATAAGAGATATAAAATAATAATAATAATAAGAACAATAGAATTATATAGAGAATAACAGAGTTTCCACTTACAGCAGAAGCAGAGTCACTTGTCAATCCAGGAATCACAACCACAATGGGAGTTGTGTCATCTTTAGAAATGGCATTATTCATAAGAAAACCATCTCCTGATACTGTAATAAAATTGAAACTTATTGATTGGAAACTTGAAAAAAAATGTTCCTAATGGTGAAGAATAAAGAAGGAAGAATAGACACTACAATTAGAAAACCGAAGGCAACCGTTGCCATATCTTAACAGCCTAACTATAGACGCCGATTATCAAAGAATTTCAGTTACCATCAGAATGCATCAGCCAGTCCAAAGCAATGGTTCCACCACCAGAAGCATTATAGATTTGTCTGAAACCCCATTAAAATAGAAGTTTATTTGACTCAAATCAACCCAAATAAGAAATTAGGAAAAAAAAAAAGAGCGCGAATAATAGCCATCACCTTCTATAACTGAAAACAGGAGGCCTTCCAAAGAAATTCAAGAAACAAGTTCGGAAATGAGGACTGGAAAGCCAAGGTGTTGCCAAGTACCTAAAAAAAACCAGAGAATTAAGAAGACAAATTTCAAAAACAAATGCATACTAAATTGATTTTTTCCACATTAAATTTAGAAAAAAAAAAAAAAAAAAAGCTACAACTTTTCACCTGCCGTGAAGGATTTTACAGTGGGAAAGGACGCCGTTGTAAATTGGAGATGAGGGATTATAGGTAAGGCCAATGGAGGTTCCACGAAATAATCCAGAGAAGAAATCCTGAAAGAAATGGAACTCGAAGAAATTGTATAGAAAAACAAATGAGAAAATCACAAAAGCCAAGAAATAATGAGAAATTGGAATCAGAGAAAACGCATTGAAGAGAAGAACATAGGGATATGCAGAAGAAGAAGAAGAAGAAGATTGATTAATGATGGTTGAGAAATCCATCGAAGAAGATTGATTATCAAAAGTTATGGTTTGATTATGTTTTGATTTTGTTTGTAACTCCATAAAAGTTTGGTTTTGTTAAGTGAGAAAGATATCAGTTGCAAAAGGGCATTGTGGGCCATGTATTTTATACATTATTAATTAAAAATAAATATATATTTTTTACATTTATTTTGTATTTTATTAATTTATTAATTTTATATTATTTGATTTGTTTTTTTTCTCTTTTTAAGATTTTTTATAAATTTTTAAAAATATATATTTAGAATTTTGATTATTATAAATTTATTGTTTCAACAAAGTGAAGAAGGATTGCATTATGTGTTATATAAAAAAAATTATGAAAAAAAATTATAACGAAAAATCAAAATTAAACTTTTTTTTATTATTTTTCTTTTTTAAAAGAATTTCCAAGATTTTCTTTTTTCTCTTTTGCAAAAACAAAAAATTAATCAAGCAAACTAATGAAGTCATAGTTGATGACGTAACAGGCTAATATATCAGAAATGTCAGACCTCTAATGTAGTAGAAAAGTCTTAGAAAATTGTTTTAAATGGAATATTAATTAATCATAATTATCAGTTCAATGTTACTTACACTACAAGCACGGAAATGGAAATTTTCACTGTCATGAAAATACAACAATTTTTCAATTGTCATAATGGAACTATTTTCCAAGTAAAGCTGCAGGTAATAAGAATTTTTTTAGCTTTTTTCTATAGATAATCAGGGCTGATCCTAAAAGTGGCCAACTAGTTACAAAAGCAATGAATGCCAGCAACCATATTGATTTTCCCCCTCGTCGAGAAATCTGATTTAGTCGTCTTCTAACTGTAGTAGTTACATCAGGAACCTTGAGATCCTGGATGTTCTCATGCTTTCCAGAAATTTGAGCAGTTTCTGATGCAAAATCAGACCTTGCTTCTATATGACACTCCTCTTGGCCTACAACACAAGTCATTTTGTTAGTTTTATTTTTCTGGTGAAGTCGTTCAGAGAGATATCTTTTGTTTACTCACCGCCCATGGCAGCAACCAGTCCATCTTCTGCAACATTCAAATATGGGCCCTGATCAATTGAAGTTTCCTCATGTGAACGTTTGCTTGTAGTTTGCTCCTGAAATACAGAAAAAGAAAGAAGTAATAAATGTCAAAAAGGCCATTAAATTACAAATTGCAGAATTAGGAGAACAGGAACTGATCTAATGAGCCTCAAATGTTACATCCAATAATTCAACAAGATTCAAAGACCACGTTTATATCCATGACTTGTACATCTGATAATGTTACTTTGACAAGATTGGTAAAGAATTGCACCTTCTGTACATGCAGGTGAGGACTAGAATGTAGAACACCAAGATATTCATCAACAGCCCTCACCCACCTGCAAAACAGAGAGAGAGTGAAAAAGAAAAAATATTTTTTTTTTTTGAAAAAGAAAAACAATGTTATTACTTATTCATGTCAAAAATCAAAGATCTGCACAATCTTTCTTCCTCAAGGATCACAATTTAGTGACTGCACATGAATCTACTGAACAAATCTCCAATACAAACTATATCCTAATATCGTAGAACTTGCATGTACCATAAGCTAGTTGCAGCCAATCCTTCAAAGAATGCTATATGTCCTCCATGTTGTACTGTGGCCAAAACAATATTTTTATTTGCTCTGCCAAAAGGGAGAAACATGTAAATGCATGAATTAACCATACTTATTATCAGATCAGGCCCTCAACGTTAAAAGAAAATAAGGGGGAATAACTGAAAAAAAAAATTCAGTGGCTCCACCTGCATTCATCCCAAGGAATGGCTTCCGTTGAACAAACTGGATCATCCAGAGCATTGATACAAAGTAATGGTACTGACACATTTCCAATGTAATGGGAACTGCTAGAATGCCTGTAGTATGTATCCGGAGTCTGGGGAAACAGTATGATGTTTTGGTTAATCACAGAAGAGAAGAGATGAAATCATGAAAATTTCAAATACTGGTACCTCAAACTTCCCAACAAGGCAGGTTGCGTGGTTGTCAAATTCTCTAATATAACGCGACTATCAAAGCACAAGGAGAAAAGCAGTCGTTAGGGGACAAAAAGGACAATATATGTGTAATCACAACGATGTCAATGTCAAACATATATTATGTGAAATATCAGGTATCATGAAAATTAATGTAATGAAGATTAAAAAATTATGAGAAAAAAGGGTTTACACAAGAATCTTCATAAGGCATAAAGTTAAGATACAGAATTTTCTCTTTGTCAAACACATTCATGGGAAGTTGAGAGTTTTGCTCTTAGATAAGTAATGAACTTGACTTTAGTTACTCTAGATATGAGAATAACCCATTCATGACCATCAATATAAGCACGAAAAAGTTTGTATCACTCGCATCTGAAGAGTAGTACATTTACAAGTTGTTAATTTATAATCAACAACTATATGACAGTTAAACCACTTTAGTATCCCCATCAACCTTAAAGAAATGTTACCAGAAGAACTGATTCTTCTTGTTCCTTAAATCCAGTACAAAGAAAATTGCAGAACCATGATCATACACCAAGCAATTTGAAAAAAAGCCAGTGTACATCATGCAATAGGACAGATGATTAAGACAATCCCAAAATGGTATTATGACATGCAATCCCAATAATAGTAATATCTTCATTATTATCAGTGTTTATCAAGTGATTCATGAAACCAAGAATATCATGCATATTTGAGTTTTATTTGTCACCAAGATGAACGTGCCAACCAGGATATTGACTGATAATAAAACTATTAAAAAATCCCACTAAATGATATTTTTGCTAGCAGTATTCATTGATTATAATAGAAGCAAATGCATAAGAACATGGCAAAAGAAGAGAAAGATATAAGATACTACTGAGCTAAAGCCAATCACACAAACTCTTCTGCTTGGTTTACAAGCTTGTGCTGACAATAACTTAAGTTTTCAAAAACAACATTTTAAAATATCCTAATGTCTCTATGCCAGATTGGAAGCTAAATTGAAATGGAGCATATACCAACTGAAAAGGCTGAAAGTCACAATAGAACAGAGCAATTCTAGCAAAGAGCTACTTTCTTTGCTATACTGATTTGACTTCTAACGTGTTCATACAAAATTCTCTTGCTGCAGAAAATTATCAAGAATTTGTGACGAAACCAACCTTAATTATGCCTTCCCAATTAGCAAGACGGCTAAGTCGAGACTCGTGTCTGCAATGACCATTTGGAATCTTTTCACATCAAGTCAAGCGAAAAATTCATTCTAAAGCTTAGAGCAATGAAATTTAAATTCATTCTGAAATCCATTGAAGGAAAAGGAAAAGTGGGAAATTTCGATAGGAATTTTACAAACACTAGCTACATTTAACCCTTAATAACTAAATTGAAAGGTTTAACGCCCACATACAGTTTTGCATAATTTTGAAGGCCGGTTGCAAGAACCCTGCAATAGAACCTTTGCAACAGCCCACGGCATAAAAATCTATCACCAACCTACAAAACAAGAAAATAATTAATAATTTATAAAATGAAAGAAAATCAGATTTTAAGTGATATGAGCAGGAAAACTTGATGCATCTACTGACAGTTCTAAATGATGTGTTATTTGTTGCATTGGGCTTAGTCCCTAATAGTAAGTATAAATTATTACTGTATATATGCAAGGAATGAGAGAAATTTCTACCCTCGTTTTGTTAACTCTACTTCAAACATTAAAGTCCCTTAGACTTTTTTTTTAAGCTGAAACACTGACCACAAGATCCCATGGATTACAAATGGCTGCAGCCCCTGAAATGCGAGTCCTCTTTCCATCCTCTCCAAGATATTTTACCTGAAAGCAAATTATTCAGAATAAAGCATCAACATAAATATTAAGCCGCCAATAGTATTGCCAATGCCATAGCCTCCAATTTACACTTGACCAGCCTTAGGCAGAGCCTAGGATAGAGAATTTTTTCAACCACAAACAGAAAGCTTATTAATTTGAATTATGATCTCAGTATACTGAAGGACTACAAATCTGTATATGCAATGAAAGATAAATAACCTACACTAGGAAGAGGACTTCATGAAGGATATAGACACTTGCATCTTTGTTTCCCCATGGGAGGAAAAGTTCCATATAAATACCATAATTATCATTTCATTTCTATCCAACTCTTAAAAAGAGAGATAATGAAAGGAAAGTATATCAGTAAGAAAAGCCTAATTGAACCCAACAACAACTGTCAGCTAGCTAGCCAAAGAGGAAGAATTTGGCCAGAACACAAAAAGATACCCAGTGAAGTTCAGGAAATTAAATTCTCAAAGCATACTTCATCAAAAAGAACTCACTAGAACATTGGCACCAACACTAGTTCCAACTGCAAATAAAGGAGCCCTGGGAAATTCATGATTAAGATAATTAATGGCTGCCCGTACATCTTCTGTCCATCCAGCATTGTAAAAGCAATCAGACTGCAAAATATAAAATAAAGAGAGAAAGAAAACTCATATTCAGTGAGAAAACAGGTTAGGAGGGAGCAACAAAGAACATTTAGCCATAGCAAACAAAAGACCGAGGATACACCAATTCTGAAAGACTAAGTGCATAAGATATTACTTTTCACACAAAGGAATAGCAAGAATTCATAGTTGACAGAGTCTTCCGCATTTGAAGCATTAAGCAATGAAAATCTATGTCATATGAAGATATTTTACATAAGAACTGATTTACAAATCACCACAGACAAAAAAGTTTCCTATCAATATAAAAAGGAAAGGCAATATTCTTCAAATAAATTAGTTAACTATAACTATAATCTAGCATCACGTAAACATGGATGGTTGTTGTAAATCACCTAAATTACCATATCAAATATAGGACTTGATCAAATAGCAGTTTCGGCCCACATGCTACACCGAAAAGTATGAACTAGGAAGCTCAAGGAGTAAAAAAAAAGAGAGCATATATTGTATTTTACATTTCTTAACCTGAATACATTATGTATCCATTGAACTGGAAGAAGTAAACTTACAGTAATTGAAATACCACCCAACCCTCGATGATTGATAACAACAGTATTCCAACCACGTTTCGCCGTATTGAAGACAAAGTGCTTTATATACTGCAGTATATATCACATGAGAAAATCATGCATCATTAACTCATTGCATGAACACAGATACACACACATATACATATCATGTGCAAGATGTTTCATGTACTATAGCTCATATCAAAAAACTTAACTAAGTATGGTTGAAATAAAACAAGTATGCAGCAAGCACATAACTATCCATACTTGTAAAAAGATAGGATGTATTGAATTCCTGGCGCCCCTTTTTTGAAGTAAAATATTTTAAGTCCTTAGTTATAATTCTAACAAGAACATTTTATTTTAAATAAAATAAAAATAAACGATTAGCTCAATGGTTTATCATATTAAATTTTAAACGATCCAACTTAATGTTCTATAATTTTAAACAATCTGCCATAAGAATCTACGATTAAATAATGGTTTTATAACTTGTATAACTATTATAATATACTATCATAATATTATAACTATTATACTTGTACTTTTTCGTATATGAATTTTTCTATTATAAATTCATAATGAAAACAACAAATTTATACACATTGATAAGTGAATTTAATCAAATAAAAAACTTAATTTGTATATTATATAGTATTTTTTTATCAAAAATAAAAATTTAAAATAAATGATAAATTTGTGCAAAGCGTGAGCTAATTTATTAACATATGTAAATTAATATTTTCAAACAAATAATCTTATATTTGATGTTATTTTAATTCACATTTTAGCATATAAACTTAAATGCATAGAAGTTAGTCCCCCTTAAAAAAAATTTCAACCTTTTTATATTAAAAAAATACACAACGCATTCGATGCTTCCATAAATGGTTACAAATGAACTCACTCCCAAATAAAAAAAATTTAAAAAAAAGCAAGAAATTGAACTTGTAGTTTCCAGAAGCACATAAGAGACATGAAAAAAATTTAGAACAGACTTATAAAGAGTTTCTAACTTACAGCAGCAGAAGAGTCACTAGTCAAGCCAGGAATCACAATCACAATAGGCGTTGTATCATCTTTAGAAATGGCATTGTTAATGAGAAAACCATCCCCTGAAACTGCAATAAAATTCATATTGATTTGAAACCCAAAAAAGAAAAAGAAGTTTATAATGATGAAAATATAAAGGAAAAAAAAAATTGACCATATTCATATCTTAATAGCATATATAAATATTAATATTTATCAAAGAATTTACAGTTACCATCAGAATGCAACAACCAATCCAAAGCAATAGTTCCACCATCAGAAGTAACATATATTTGTCTGAAATTCAATAAACGTACATTTATTAGATATAAAAAAAAATCTCAAATCAGAACCAAAAATAAGCAATTAGAAAAAGGGTGCCTAAAAAATCACCACCTTCTAAAGCTGAAAACCGGAGGCCTCCCAGAGATACTCAAGAAACAAGTTTGGAAATGAGGACTGGAAAGCCACGGAGTTGCCAAGTACCTAGAAATTTCAATCCCAGATTAAAAAAAAAACAATTAAATACAATTTTTTCAAAAACAAAGGCTACATTGATTTATTCCCAATTGAAAATAAGAGCTTTGACTTTTTTCACCTGCCGTGAAGGATTTTGCAGTGGGAAACGACGCCGTTGTAGATTGGAGATAAAGGATTGTGGACAAGCTCAATTGAAGTTCCACGAAACCCAGAAAAGAAATCTTGAAAGAAATGGAACTCGAAGAAATTGTAAAGAAAAACAAATGAGAAGATCACAAAAGCCAATAAATAATGGGTAATTGGTATAAGAGAGAACCCATTGAAGAGAACGGTATAGGGATATAGAGAAGATGAAGAAGAAGAAAATTTATCAATTGAGGTGAAGAAATCCATCAAAGAACAGAGAAAGTGTGTACGAAAGAAGTAAAATTTATGGTATTTTTTAATTTTTTTGAATTCGGATTAATATTTCGGTGAAAATACAATTATTATATTTAAAATATAAATTTATATATATTATTATATTTTCACTTTAGTATCATGTTAAAATAAAATATGCTTCATAATAATTGGTTAAAGAATAGCTTATTCAATGAGAGAAAAGAATATCGAATAATTATTCAATTGTTAATTAAAACACATTATTAATATTAAAAAATAATAAACTGTTTATATATATTAGTGTATGCCTGTGGACCGAATTAAATGATTGAATCGGACCATCTCATTATATCAAATTGGACACATATAACTCAAAACAAGCCGTGCCTCTTATAGCGAGCTCGACACATAATCGACAGTCCATCAACCGAGCTCGTCGTATAGGCTCGATGTGTTGACTAGCGTATCATTTCTCACAATATTCCTTGACACTCTACTATTTGAAGAGTTTGTCTCCTATCACCTAAAGTCTTCCGTGTTCGGCAGAATTTATCTTCCACGTCCGATAGACTTTATCTCTCACGTCCGGTAGAGTTTATCTCCCACTACTGACAGAGTTTGTCTACCACCAACTCACATATATAAAGGGAACTTAAACATACAGGTAATAGGCATTCTTTTCAGAACTCTGACTACCTATATTCAGTACAAGATCGAGTACTGACTTAAGCATCAAAGTCTCTCCACTGAAGCTTGAGCCTCCTCTTTGTCTTGCAGGTCCTTTGGCACGAGTATTAAGCTAAGGAGACCCAACCGAGCCTTTAGTCCAGAAGTCTACCTCCATATCACTGGTGCATTGAGCGTGGACTAGTTAATCCCCGAAAATGGATAATAGGACCCAAACCCAACCCATTCTAGACCCAACCATCCTCTCGCACTACAAAACCAACACATTCAGTCTCCTTACACTCCCCAATGCCAATACGTCCCTCAAAATACTACGCCTGATTACACCTCGAATCACCCAGAACTAGAAATCATTGGAGCCTCGGCAATTTTGGCCCCCATGGCCGGACCCTCTACAACAAACCTGCTTCAGCCTCATTCTCCCTTAGTACAGATGAGCCAAATACCAATGCTCCCAGAGGGCCTGACAAAACGGACGGCTCAAGACCTGACTGCCTCTATTAGAGATCTAATCTCTATCATAAGACACCAGACTGAGTGGCCTCATCCCGACCAAGAACATCCAACTACCAATCAAGCCTCGCCTCAGATAACTCATCCTCAAACACTATCCCCGGGCTATTTCCCCTCGACCCTCTCTAACAAATTTGACTAGCACCCCGTAAGGGATAACTCACCTAGATCGTAAAACCAAGTAAGAAGGAGACTCTATTCTTCAGAAGACACTGATTCCGGGCTAGAGGCCAACCTTACCCAACACCGTACTAGGCAAAAGCGCAAGGAAGTAGAAGTGTCTGAAGGTGATCTCAATGTCCTTTTTGATAAAAGGATCAAGAAGATGCTTAAAAAAATCATACTACAATATAATACCACCTTTCAATCTCCATTATCCAAAGAGATCCTAACAGACACCTACCCGAGCTCCCACATACCAAAAATGAAAGAATATGACTGCTCATTTGACCCCTGGACACATGTTGACAGCTTTTATAATACCGCTCTAGTATATATCGCCTCTGACTCGGCCTTGTGCAAACTCTTCCCTAAGATCATAATTGGTAATGCATAGATCTAGTATAAAAGCCAAGAACAGAACTCCATATTTAATTTTGGGTAGCTCACCGAGCTGTTCATCAATAAGTTCGTAGCGTTCATCGACCCCGAGTAAACCTCGGCGGATCTGCTCAAAATAGTACAAAAGCCTAAAGAAACACTTCGACATTATGTTGAGAGGTTTAACCGGACTGTCAACAAGATTTCTAAGGTGAACTTCGAGCTAGCCTTAGAGGCGATGATTCAGAACACCGAATGCAAGCAATTCTCAAACTCTTTGAGTAAGAACCCTCCAGAGAATTTCGTTGATCTGATAGACCGAGCCTATAAGTATATCTGCATGGACGAAAATGACTGGATATGGGAGGAACTTTAAGCCACCAGAAAGGACTAATCGCCGAAGACATCAGTTGAGCCATCGAAGTCGAGTGCTCACATACCGAATTACTTTAAGACTTCAAAGCCAGCCAGCTAATGGAAAGAACATAGCCGAAGCATTATCCGACCATCTGGCCAGCAACACTCTCAAAAATCTTATCACATTGCAGAAGCCTGGGAGAAGCTAACCCCGTTGAATGCCTATCCTGCCACTATTCTGCACTGGCTGAAGGACAACATAGAGTTCAATTGGCCTAGGCCGATGAGAGAAGATCCTAACCGAGATCAAAGTCTATATTACAGTTTTCACAAAGACACTAATGATAAAACCAATGACTGTACCAAGTTGCAGAAGGAGATAGAGAGGCAGGTACAAGCTGGAGAGTTATGACAGTTCATTGCAAGGCCCGGCGGTTACGGCAGATCAGACAATGATCTGAGCCATCTTCCAATTTTAGAAAAAAATCCCCACTTGAGTGATACATGTTATTGCAGGAGGAGAGTACTACGACACGGCTGGCACATCTATAAAGCGCAGGTCTAGGGAGGTCTTTTTCGTAGCCGAAAGTCACAAAGGCAAAAGACTCGCTGTTACTTTCCGTGCTGAAGAATCTGATCAAGTGTCCAGTCCCCATGTTGATACCTTAGTGGTAGAGGTCGTGGTTCAAGATTTTCTTGTTCAGTGTATTCTGGTGGACACGGGAAGTACGATAAACCTGTTTAACGCTAGATGCCTATAAGAAGCTCTGCCTGCCACTGAATATTCTCAATCCAGTCTTGGCTCCCCTTGTAGGCTATCTAGAAAGGCGATACCGGTAGCAGGGGTGGACACTTACATCTCTATGAAAAGTTTAATATTGAAAATTTTCACTCGGTCGGGTGTGGCAATCCTAAGAGGAAGCTAGCAGGTTGCATGAGACTCCTATACGGTGCTCCTGAAGAATGGCAATATGGTGCTCATGGTTGACTCCCTGCAGCCCATAGATGATTCACAACCCAGAGCAGAGCCCGGAGATATGCTGAAGGATGTTAAGCTTGCATCTGGATGAGCCTTAAAGATTGCAAGTTCATCAAGCCCTCAAAAAGAGCTTTCTCTCAAACATGTAGTTGAACAATATGAGGATATTTTTACTTAGACTTCATTCGATGTTACAGGTATCCCACCCGAGCTTATGACGCATGAATTGCATATAAATCCTCATGCCACCCCAGTCAAACAGAAGAGAAGAAATTTAGGATCGGGGAAACAACTAGTAGCCGTGCAGGAAGTGGATAAACTTTTGAAGGCAAGGTTCATTCGGGAGATCCTATTCCCAGATTGGTTAGCCAACGTGGTCCTGGTGAGAAAGCCCAACGAAAAACGGGAAATGTGCATAGAATTCACCGACCTAAAACCGAGCATGTCCTAAAGACTCCTATCCCTTGCCAATCATTGAACATCTGGTAAATTCCACCGCAAGGTACGAAGAGTAAAACTTTATCTATGCCTCATCCGAGTTCCACCAAATCCCCTTGAAGTCAGAGGACCAGAGTAAAACCTCCTTCGTGACCAATAACGGCACCTACTGTTATAAAGTTATGCCTTTTGACCTCAATAATGTTGGAGCCACTTATCAGAGGCTCCTCAACAAGCTCTTCCAGAGATAGATAGGCCACCAGGTTGAGATATATGATAATGATATGATTATTAAGTCTAAGATTTCAGCAGAGCATCCCCAAGACCTTTTAAAGATATTTGAAATATTACAACAAGCAAACATGAAGCTCAACCCGGAGAAGTATACCTTCGGGGTGGAAAAAATTTTTGGGGTTTATGATTTTAAAGAGAGGAATCAAGGCTAATCCATAATACATCCGGGCTATTCTAGAGATGAAGCCTCCCAAGAACATCAAAAAGGTCTAGAAATTTAACGGTTGAATCACGAGCCTCAGCAGATTTATCTCATGCTCGGCCAAAAGATGCTTACTATTTTACAAAATTCTGAAGGGTTTGAAGCAATTCCAATGGACCGCGGAATGTCAACAGGCATTCACCGAGCTTAAGAAGTTCTTGAGTTTCCCCCCTCCTCAGTCAACTAATCCATGGGAAGCCATTATTCTTAAACCTATCAGTCTCACCGGCTGCAGTCGGCTCGATTTTGATCAAGGAAGAAGATAACCAGCAATACCTCATCTATTATGCCAGCCATACCATGAAGGGTCCAGAGTTAAGGTACTCCCCCCCAGAAAAGTTAGCACGAGCCCTTAAAGCCGCTTCAAAAAAGACTATTATCGTACTTCGATGCACACAGCATCGTCGTATGTACAAACTCTTGCTTAGAAAGATCTTGTAAAGGCCTGAAACTTCGGGCCGAATCACTGAATGGGCAACTCAGCTGGGAAGATTTGATATCCAGTATGAGCCAAGAAAAGCAATGAAGGCACGGATTCTAGCAGACTTTGTCACTAAGCTCTACGAGCAACCTAGCGACTCAACCCCCTAAGAGGCTTAGGTGCTGAACGTAGATGGAGCATCCTGCTCAGAATGATCTAGTATTGGAGCCTTTCTCAAAGGCTCGAGAAAAATTGTTATAAGGTATTCAACCAAACTTGATTTTAGGGCCTCTAATAATATAGCGGAGTACGAAGCAATTTGCTTAGGTCTGCAGCTCACCTCGGAAGTTCGACCCAACTGTCTCCTAATCCTATCTTATTCTCAGCTGGTGGTGGGCCAGTTAATAGGAAAGTATGAGACCCAGGATGTAAACATGACCCATTATAAGGAACATGTAGCCGAGCTTCTTTCAGCTCTAGAGAGGTTAGGTTGTTCTTAGGAGTTTTCTCAGATTGTGCGGGTGAAGAATGAATGTGCCGATAGGCTAGCCAAGGCTGTGGCTGTTAGAGAGGGAAGCCCCAACTATGGAGTCCTCACAAAGACCATCACGAAGTCTAGCTATAACGCAGCCTCTACCCTGGTCACTAAGCCCCTAGAAGGGTGGCGGTTGCTAATCTACCTGTTCCTTGATTCTGGAAAGCTTCCAACAGATCCAGTAGAGGCCAGGAAAATTGTAAAAAGGTCCAGTTTATACTTGATCTATGATGGGGTCTTATACAGGAGGTCCTTTTCCCATCCTTGGAGAAGGTGTGTATCTGAGGAGGAGGGAGATTACTTGCTCTGAGAAATAAATGAACGGATTTGCATAGCATATGAAAGAGCCCGAGTCTTGTCAAAGAAAGCACTATTGTAAGGGTACTTTTGGCCTTCTATGGACAATGATGCCAAAAACCTTGTTCAAAAATGTGAAAAATGCTAGAGACAAGCCAATCTATAGCACCAGCCCGCCAATAAACAAAGACCCATCCGAAGTCCATGGCCATTCGCCTAGTGGGGCATGGATATTTTAGGACCTTTTTCTCAGGATATAACACAAAGAAAATTCTTAATTGTAGCAGTCGATCATTTCACCAAATGGGTCGAAGCCAAGCCTGTGGCCTCTATCACTCCAGCTTCTATAATCATAATTTTTTAGAAATCATTAATCACCAGATTCAACATTCCCCATGTCCTGATAACCGACAACGGTAAATAATTTGATTGCAGGCCTTGCAGGGAGTACTGCGTCGAGCTAAAGATAGACCTTAGGTTCACATCGGTATATCATCCCCAATCAAATGGACAAACAGAGGTAACAAACCGCACTATCATCATAGGATTAAAGAAGAGGATCGACAATGCATGGGATTGTGGACGGAAGAGCTCTATAATATACTATAGGCTTGCCACACCTTACCCAAGACATCCACAGGCAAATCCTCCTTCTCATTGGCCTATGGCAAGAAACCCGTCATCCCCATCGAAATCGGGATTCCGTCAGGAAGAACTCTCGGCTACTCAGAAAACTAAGACTCAGACATCAAATATAACTTGGATATCCTGGAGTTGAAAAGAGAGCAAGTTGCGATTAAGGCCGAGGCCTATAAAGCTCGTATTGTAAGTTTTCACAATAAGAGAGTCTGGTGTAAGCAATTCAACATAGGTGATCTCATGCTTAAAAGAGTTATTACCACACATGGGGTAGTAGAACCGGGAAAACTAGGGGTAAATTTGGAAGGCCTGTACAGAATAACCGGAATACTAAAAGGAGGAGCCTACAAGCTTCAAACCATAAACAGGAAAGAAGTACCGAGAACGTGGAACACCAATAACTTGAAGACATATTTTCAATAATCATTACTTATATAAAATACCATGCACATATAAATATACTTAGTAAAAGAAAAATATTTAGGCAAAAATGAACTGGCCATCTGAACTAAATAGCGGTCGGCCGAGCTATGAACTTCGTGCTACAAATGCGTCCTCATAAAAACACTTCTACCAAACGTCATCAACATTATAACTATAATGCTTGGTTGTTCAGAATTCAGCTGAATTTCATGAATGAGAAAGCATGTAAAAGCAGCCCAAAGGCTATACAAACGCTCTATATCGAGCTATTCATATATAAAAAAATAAAAGCTCTGGATCGAGCAAAGAAAAATGAGGTGGAGCAGAAGGGATAAAGGTATAGCTAGGCATCATTATCTCCAGTGTTTTCTGGAACAGTGTCTCCCGCAGCCTCCTCGTCCTCCTCTTATGGTTCTTCATCAACCAACCGATTTGTATGAATATCTAACATTTAAGGCAAAACCATGTCTGTATTCTCCTCTTTGAGATGCTTTAACACTACTTGGTTGTAACGATACACACCCCGGACATACCACACATTGCTCGCTTGCCTTTCCTACTCCAGCTCTTTGAGAGCGGTCTTTAGAGACTCTTGTGCTACTCATTGAGCCACACGCTTAGACTTTAATGCATCCTTCAGCTCGTTTGCCCTTTTGCATGCTCACTCAAATTCCTGATGAGCATGATGGAAGTTCATTGACACATTCAACAGGCACTCAGAGGTATCATGAAAAAGCTGAGTAAGCTGCAAACAGAAAAACCAAAAATTATTCTGGGACATTAAAAATCAACACAACCATAATTAGGAATTTATTTGGTGCTCTTACCACGGTAGCAGAAACCCGAAGTTCTGAGACTAGAACGGTTGCATCCGTTTAAAGGTACTCGCGCCTCTCCCGGACCATCCCCCCTAGAATAACTGAGAGAACCCATTGCACATAAGGGTCCCTCACAGAAAACTTGGACTTGTGGGGACCTCCGAGCCTATCTACCAATATAGCGGCCAGTCTTATCAGACTATATTGGCCAGGCACTATCTTGATTGAGGGGGTGACCAGACCCGCGATCCCAGTTTCAGGCTCTTTCCCCCTCCGCTGCTTTTGACTAAGACCACCGGCCTCCCAACCCTTCCCCTTATCAAGGCGAGCCTTCTTCCTTGCCTCACGTTCAACAACTCGATCCTCCATTCGCTTCAGCTCTTCCGAGGTAGATCCTTTTGCCATTTATGTACAAATAAAAAATAAGTTGAGTAATAAATCAGGACATTACAAACTTGAAACTCAAAGATAAAAGTATACCGGCCCAGTCGGAGGGGTCAACCTCCCTTACTGCCCCGAACAGGGGGAAATACTCCCTCACAAGGTAAAGGACGTTTCTCTTCTCTCTAATAATGTCCTGCCTAATTTGCTCGTAGTATCCCCACTCTTCTGGACAGAGATTTTTCACTTTTATTACACGACTGTTGCAGGAGTACACCCAGCCGGCTTGGCACCCAAAATCCCCTTCCTTTTCAATAATGAAAATTTGGTCTTTCCAATTCTTCACAAAGTCAGGTTTTTCAAAAAATAGTCCTCGTCCTGGCCTCCCTTACAGATAGAAAAAAAATTTTATCTGCTCGGAATCACAGTTTTAGAATCTAGAAAGCACATAATACCTGGAAAGAAGGTGGGATCCCCAGCAGCCCACATAAAATCTCAAATTCCACCACCGTCAACAAGGCGTTCGGGCTTAGTTTCCCAGGAGCCATATCTTGAAATTCCAAGAACTCTAGAATGAACGGACAAAGTGGGAGCCTTACACTCATACAATATTAGATGATCAGTTGGAGGGTCGTCCATCGTGCGAGTGCGATCACCAGAAACACACATCTTATACTTAAGATGTATTTGATACTTGTCTCAGATGCTATCTACGTCAGTGATGCTAAGACAAGGTCAAATATTCCCAACCAGAGCCTTTTCTGCCACTGGTTGATCTTCCTAATCGTCACTTCCCTCAGTAGGGCCCAACCAAGCCACAGTAACTCTCTCTGGTGAACCCACTAGCTCAGCCACAACAATACACCCACTAACACCTCCCTCAACACTACACTGAGCTTGCTCAACAGAACTCACTCGCACAACCTCAAGCGATTCAACACTTTTTCCAGAGCTCGACTCCCTAAAATCTAAGAAAACAACACTACTTGAACTCATAATACAAAGGAGCAAGGAACACTCACCGATTTACTTGAAGAAACTTCACCAACTGTTTCACACTGTGCAACTGCTGCGAACTCATACAAGTTATTAGAGCACCCGAGTTATTACTTGAAAGGATTAGTGGTTGCTTTCACTCCTCTCTGCCGTTTATATAGGAGGAGCATCGAAAGCTAAACCAATGCAATCAATGCCTCGCGCGGGAAACTCCAAAATTGAAACTTCCTGCCCCCGCCTTCCCTTTCGAGCTGCCACGTTAATCCCCCTACGACTAACGCATCCACAATCTTGTCACTGATTGACTGGCATAAATGCTAGCACAGTAGAGAGGGACTAGTGGTGTATACCTATAGACCGAGCTAAGCGACCGAGCCGGATTACCTCATCGTACCGAACTGGGCACACATAACTCGGAACAAGCCACGCCTTTTGTAGCAAGCTAGACACACGATCGACAATCCGTCAACCGAGCTCGTCGTATAGGCTCGGTTTGTTGACCAGCGCATCATTTCTCATAATATTCTCTAGCACTCCATTATCTGAAGAATTTGTCTCCCACCATCTAGAGTCTCCCGCGTCCAGCAGAGTTTGTCTCTCACGTCTGGCAGAGTTTATCTTCCACCACTGACAGAGTTTGTCCGCCACCATCTCACATGTATAAAGGGAGCTTTAACATACAGGTAAGGGCATTCTTTTCAGAACTCTGACTACCTATATTCAGCACAAGGTCGAATACTGACTTAAACATCGGAACCTCTCTACTGGAGCTCGATTCTTCTTTTTTTCTTGCAGGTCCTTTGACGCGAGCATTAAACTAAGGAGATCCAACTGAGCTTTTAGTCCGAAAATCCACCTCCATATCATATATATACATTTATTGAAATTTATTTTTTTAATTTATAAATTGGTTTAAATGTATGCCTTGTGTTTTATTCAATAAATAGAAATTAATTCTCAAATGTTAAATTCAAAAAATTGAAATTAGTTTATAAAAAATAAAAAAATATAATTCATCTTTTAAAATTTAAAAATAAAAATTGAATATATCATAACAGCAACTTATTTATTTTATAATATAAAAAAAACCGACAAAATGATAAGAATCACACATCCAATTTTAAAATTTTCAATATAGAATTTAGAGAGATAATGGAAAAGAGAGAGAGAGAGAGAGAGAAGCATTAATGGAAGTATATGTCGTTATCAAAATCAATTAAGTTATAACTCAAGTAGCCAACGACTGTTAGCGGGGCTGATAGCTCCCAGCGACTGTCAGCGTCTAGTAAACTTAACTAGTTAATGCGTTACACCTCTTTAGTTTACCATTTTTATAAAGGATAAGTTATTATTTTATTCACATAATTTAATTTCATTTGTGAAATACTTCATTATTCTAAAAGATGATATGTTTTATTTCGTTTTTTTAAAAAAATAGTTAAAAGACTTGTAAAGAACTAAAATGATCATCATTCCAAATAAAAATTTTCACCAATATTAAACACTAAGGTGGTAATTTATTAACACAATTCATTACTGTGTTTGATAATACAATTCAGTACTTAAAATTAAAAATTTTAATTTTAAATTATTTTAAATTTATTTTTTTGATGAAAATAAAAATTACAAATATTTATTTAGTTCGAATGAATGCGTTAATTTGATCCAATCTTATGAATAAAATTATAATTTATTTTTGTATAAATTCTCAATTTCATATGTTTAAAAATCTTAATTTCATTACCCATATAATAGAAATTTAGATAGAGTATAAATGAAAAATGTTTTTAATAGAAATTTAAAAAAATATATATGAAATTGTCCTTTAGTTAAAAGTGGTAAGAAATTATTTATGAAAACTAAAGCCAGTTGTAGTTGAAATTAAATTTCTCAATCAATATTTTGCATTGGATCTAATGCTTGCTTTATTGCCTATAAATGGAGTGTTTGTGGTTGGTGCTGAAAAAAATAATAAAAGAGTATATATTGTACTGGCGAAATGAAATTATTGAAATAATTTCTGTTGATAAAAAAAAAAAAGAAGTAATTTCAAAATCTGGCATGGTAGTTGACGTGATTTTACAGGAATATATTCTCTATTATTGCACTCGAGATGGGTCAAAAACTTCATTTTCAAATTATTTCCCATTTTTAAAATCACTCATCTTATAATATATTTTTTTAAAAAAATAACAATTTTTTTTGAACAATAAAAAAAATAACAATATGATCCCATCATTAGCATCATATATTAATTTTCACATTATATATTAAATTTATTTTTCAATACAATTACAAACAGACAATTCATACCCAGAATAGACAAGTCGCAAAAAGAGAAATTAATTATACCTTTTTATAGTATAAGTGATATAAGCATTGGAAGAAGACTCCCAACTTCCAAGGAACGATTAAAAAAATTAAATTAAATGGGTTATGAAATTAAAATAGCAATGGTTTAATTTACATTAAAAAGGGTGGCATTGTAGCCCATAATAAAATGTCTACATGTATTTCTTCGAGAAAATATTATTCTTCTTTTTTTTTCTTTTATTCTCATTTGAAAATAAATAAATAATGTGACTTGAGAAACATGCAGATTACATTTTGGAGCCTGCCTCCCCTTTACATATTTAAAATATTAAAATATTTCTGTTTTTATAATCCTAGAGCCTGTCTTATTTTAGTTTTTAAAATTGATTTGAGAAAAATTAAAAAAAAAAACACGAGTTTTTAAACTCTAAGCAAACACAGTTTTATAAAAACAGTTAATATGCACTTGTCTTCAAGGCTCAGAGAGTATGTAAACAGTTAATATGCACTTGTCTTCAAGGCTCAGAGTATGTAAAAGATTTAAAGTTTGCTCTTAACCAGCGTCCCTTTGATTAGAGAAGACACGGAAATTAAGATGCACTTCTCTGTGGTTATAATGTATCAGTTCAGAAAGTTTCACAAACCACATAAAGCTCTTCCAAATTATTGTTAATTACATAACAAGCATGGAAATGTAAACTTTACTGCTAGGCAGCATAACTTGGAAGATTATGGGACTATCTTCTAAGTAACGCATTGAATAATTTTCCTCCACACTCATTTTTCGTTTAGCCTACAACACAAGTCATTTTGTTAGTTCTTTTCTGGAGATGAAGCTTCTGCTATTTTTTTGTTTTTTCAAGTATTTCAGAGAGATGATCTTTTGCTTATTCACCACAAATGGCAGCAACCATTCCATCTTCTGCAACATTCAAATATGGGCCCTGATCAATTGAAGTTTCCTCATATGAACGCTTGCTGGTAGTTTTCTCCTGAAATACAGAAAAAGAAACAACTATTAAATGGCAAAAAGGCCAGCAAATTACAAATTGTGTAATTAGGAGAACTGGAACTCAATCTAATGAGCCTCAAATGTTACATCAAATAATTTAACAACATTCAAAGACCACATTTATAACCACGACTTGTACATCTGATAATGTTATTTTGCCAGGATAGGTAAAGAATTGCACCTTCTGTACATGCATGTAAGGACTAGAATGCAGAACATCAAGATATTCATTAACAGCTCTGACCCACCTGCAAAACACAGAGAGTGAAAGAGAGAAGCAGGTTATTTCAAAAACAATGTTATGTACTCATGTCAAAAATCAAAGATCTGCACAATCCTTCTTCCTCAAGGATCACAATTTACTAATTTAGTGACAGTACATGAATCTACAGAACAAATCTCCAATACAGTTATCCTAATATCATAGAACTTGTACCCACCATAAACTAGTTGCATTCAATCCTTCAAAGAATGCAATATGTCCTCCATGTTCTAATGTGGCCAAAACAATATTTTTATTTGCTCTGCCAAAAGGGAGAAACATGTAAATGCATGAATTAGCTATACATGCAGATCAAATCCTCAAAATAAAATGAAAATAAGAGAAATAACTTTAAAAAAATGAAAATAAGAGAAATAACTATAAAAAAAATGGAAATTCAGTGGCTCCACCTGCATTCATCCCAAGGAATGGCTTCTGTTGAACAGACAGGATCATCCAGAGCATTGATACACATTAGTGGTACTGCCACATTTCCAATGTAATAGGAACTACTAGAGCGCCTGTAATATGTATCCGGAGTCTGCAGAAACAGTGATTTGTTGGTTTCTCAGAAGATAAGAAAAATTAAACAAAGTAGATGAAATCATGAAAATGCCAAATACTGATACCTCAAACTTCCCAACATAGCAGGTAGCATGGTTGTCAAATTCTCGAATGTAACGCGACTATCAAAGCACAAGAAGATAATCAAGCAAAAAGCCAGTTGTTAGAGGAGACGAAAGAGAATGCATGTATAATCACAACAATGTCAATGTCAAACATACATAATGTGAAACTATCAGGTATCATGAAAATTATTGTCATGAAGATTATAAAATTATGAAGAGAAGGTTTATACAAGAATCTGAAAAAGGTCAGTGTACATGACATAGTAGGACAGATGATCAGGACAGTCTCAAAAATGGAAATATTCTATTAAAGCAATATATCTTCATTATTACCAGTGTTTATCAAGTGATTCATGCAAGCAAGAATAGCATGCATATTTGAGTTTTATTTGTCACCAAGAAGAACATGCCAACCAAGATATTGACTAAGAAATCTCACTAAATGGTATTTTTGCTTGGAATATTCACTAATTACAATGGATGCAAATGGCTAAGAAGATAGCGAAAGAAGAGAAAGATATGAGATACCACTGAGCTAAAGCCACACAAACTCTTTGGCATGGTATACAAGCTTGTTCTGACAATAGCTTAAATTTTCAAAAACAAAATATTAAAATATCATAATCTCTCTTTGCAAGATGAGAGACAAAATTGAGATGGAACATATACCAACTGAAAAAGCTGAAAGTCACAATAGAACAGAGCAATTCTAGCAAACAGATACTTTGTTTGCTCTACAGATTTGACTACGAACATGTTTCATACTAAATTCTTCTTCCAGCAGAAAATTATCAAGAATTTGTGAAGAAAACAACCTTTATTATGCCATCCCAATTAGCAAGCCGAGCAAGTCGAGACTCGTGTCTGCAATGATCATTTGGAATCTTTTCACATCGAGTCAAGGAAAAATCCAATCTAAAGCTTACTAGTGAAATTTAAATTCATTCTAAAATCCATTGAAGGAAAAGGAAAAGTGGGAAATTTTGATAGTTATTTTACTAAGTAACACTAGTTAGATTTAACCCTCAATAACTAAATTGAAAGGTTTAACACACACATACAATTTTGCATAATTTTGAAGGCCACTTGCTAGAACCCTGCAATATAACCTTTGCAACAGCCTGCGGCATAAAAATCTATCACTAATCTGCAAAAGAAGAAAATAATACTAATTATAAAGTGAAAGAAACTATAGGTTTTATGTGCCATGAGCAGGTAAAATAGTTTTATCTACCAACAGTTCTAAATGATGTATTATCTGTTGCATTGGGCTTAGTCCCTATAAGAAGTATAAATTATTCATGTATATATGCAAGAAATGAGAGATATTTCTACCCTCGTGTTGTTAACCCTACTTCAAACATGAAAGTCATTTAATCTTTTTATGTTAAGCTGAAACACTGACCAGGAGATCCCATGGATTACAAATGGCTGCAGCCCCTGAAATGTGAGTTCTCTCTCCATCCTCTCCAAGATATTTTACCTGAAAAAGCGAATTATTCAGAATAAACCATCAGCATAAATATTAAGCTGCCAATAGTATTGCCAGATGCCATAACCTCCAAATTATAGTTGACCAACCTTAGGCAGAGCCCACGTTGGAGAATTCTTTCAACCAAAAACAGAAACCTTATTAATTTGAAACATGATCACCATATATTGAAGGACTCTAAATTTGCATATGCAATAAAAGATAAATAACCAAAACTAGGAAGAAGACTTCATGAAGGATATAGCTACCTTATTTGGAGGGGAAGTGAGGGGTGGGGGGAGCAACCTTCAAAAATCTGAAAATTTTGAGTGGACAGAAGGCAAACCAAAATTCTAAGGTCACTTGTTTTTCTTTACTTCTTTTCCAAAAATCTATTTACCAATGGCTGCTATGCTCTGCTGGATTCTTTATCTAGTCTAAATTCAGCCCCACAAAGAAACTTGCAACTGTTTCCTAATAGGGGGAAAAGCTCCATGGAAATACCATTCTTATCCTTTTTTTTCCCTTTCCAACTTTAAAAACACTTGCATCTATGTTTCCCCATGGGAGGAAAAGTTCCATATAAATACCATGATTTTCATTTCTTTTCTTTCTAACACTTAAAAAGAGGGATAACAAAAGAAGGAAAACTATATCAGTAAGAAAAGCCTAAGTGACCCCCAACAACAACTGTCAGCTAGCCAGCCACTGAGGAAGAATTTGGCCAGAACATCGAAAGACACTAATGCAGAGCCCCAAGATTATAAGAATATGAAACCTCAATGCACAAATTTCGCATCAGACACCCAGTGGATTTCAGGAAATTAATTTCTCAAAACATACAAACTGCACCAAAAACAATTTACCAGAACATTGGCACCAACACTAGTTCCAACTGCAAATAAAGGAGCCCGGGGAAAGTCATGATTAAGATAATTAATGACTGCCCGTATATCTTCTGTCCATCCAGCATTGTAAAAGCAATCAGACTGCAAAACATAAAATAATGAGAGAAACAATACTCATATTCAGTAAGAAAACAGATCGGGAAGGGACAATAAAGAACATTTAGCCATATCCAACAAAAGATCAAGGATTCACCAATTATGAAAGATTAAGTGCGTATAAGATATTCCTTTTCACAAACTGAATAGCAAGAATTCATTAGTTGACAGAGTCTTCTGCATTTGAAGCATTAAGCAATGAAAATCTAAATCAAATCAAGAAATTTCACATAAGAATTGATAGATACAAATCACCACAGGCAAAAAAATACCTATCAACATAAAAATTAAAGACAATACCTTCAAATACATTAGTTCGCTATAAATACAATCTAGTATCAAGTCCACACAGATGGTTGTTGTCAATCGTCTAAATTACTATATTACATATAGGACTTGATCAAATAGCAGTTTTGGTCCTCATGCTATAGTGAGAAGTATGAACTAGAAAGCTCAAGGAGTAAAAGAAAAGCATATATAGTATTTTACATTTCTTAACATGAACACTTTTTGTAGTCATTAAACTGAAAGAAATAAACTTACAGTAATTGAAACACCACCCAATCCTCGATGATTGATAACAACAGCATTCCAGCCACGTTTCGCCGTATTGAAGACAATGTGCTTTATATACTACAGTTCATATCACATAACAAAATCATGCATCGTTAATCCATTGCATGAACACAGATGTGCACAAATATACATATCACGTCCAAGATGTTTCATGTATTATAGTTCATATCAAAAAAGATAACTAAGTATAATTGAAATATTACAAGTGTGCATACATGCACATGCAACTATCCATCCATTAACCTGCTTTAATGAGACAACCACACATATAAACAACGACAGGAAAGGGGGGTGCACAAGGAGGACTGATCCTTGTAAAAAAAATGGCATTTATTGAACATTTGAACTCTTGGCGCTTCTTTTTTGAAGTAAAAAAATTTCATAAATATATTCAGCCAATTATAATTTTAACACAAACATTTTCTTTAAAATAAAATAAAAATAAATGATTAGTTCAATGGTTTATCATATTCAATTTAATGGACTATAATTTTAAACAATTTATCTGTCATAAGAATCTACAGTCTTAAATTAAAAATTTATTAGGAAACAAATTCACTTGATAATTAATTTTAAATCATGGTTTTATCACCTTTCATATAATGATTATACTTATATTTTTTATAAATGAATTTTTTTTAATCATAAATTCATAATGAAAACAACAAATATGTACATATTGATAAGTGAATTTAATCAAATATATAATAGAATAAATTTAATTTGTATATTATATAGTATGATTTTTGTCAAAATAAAAGTTTAAAATAAATGATTTTGTGTAAAGCGTGAGCTAATTCATTACCATATATATGTAAATCTATATTTTCACAAATAATCTTATATTTGAAGTTTTAGTTCACATTTTAGCATATAAACTTAAATACATAGAAGTTAGTCCCCACTTGAAAAAAATTTCAAACTTTTATATTCAATAAATACACTATTTCATGCTTACATGAACAGTAACAAGTGAACTCACTCCCAAATAAAATTAATATATATATATATATATAGCAAGAAATTGAACTTGTAGTTTCCACAAGCACATAAGAGACATAAAAAAAATCTGTAACAGAATCATAAAAGAGTTTCTAAATTACAGCAGCAGAAGAGTCACTTGTCAAGCCAGGAATCACAATCACAATAGGGGTTGTGTCATCTTTAGAAATGGCATTGGTAATGAGAAAACCATCCCCTGAAACTGCAATAAAATTCAACTTTATTGATTTGAAACCCAAAAAAGAAAAAAAAGAAGAAGTTTCTAACGATGAAAATAGAAATAATACCATCAGAATGCAACAACCAATCCAATGCAATAGTTCCACCATCAGAAGTATGATAGATTTCTCTGAAAATCAATCAGCATAAACATTTATTAGATATAAACAAAAACCTCAAATAAGATCCATAAATAAGAAATTAAAAAAAAACAAAAAAAAATCACCTTCTATAGCTGAAAACCGGAGGCTTCGCATATATACTCAAGAAACAAGTTTGGAAATGAGGACTGGAAAGCCAAGGAGTTGCCTTATACCTAAAAATTTCAATCCCAAATCAACAAAAAGGAATTAAATACAAATTTTTCAAAAGCAAAGGCTACATTGATTTATTACCAAATAAAAAAAGCTTCGATTCTGGATATTTATCCACAATGATTTTGTGAATGATGACATTTCTTACTTCGGTAAGAGATGCCCAGAAATAGTGGAGCATCTGTTTTTTGAGTGTTCATTTAGTAAGGTGATATGGATACAGCACTGCAACAATTATTATTTACAGCTACCAAATTTTTTATAATAGCTAATTTATAATATTAACCTTAAAATATATTACTCATAACTAATTATAATTTTATTAGTTATAAAAATATAATTTTTTAAAATAAATTTAAATTTTTATTTATCATAATAATAATTAATTTTTAGCTATAATATTTTTAATATAATAATAAATTAAATATTTTAACTGTGAATATAAAATTTTAATAGTAATTTTTTATTATTAGGCATACAAAATTAATAGCTATAAAATTTTTATATTTACCGCTAATTGATATTATTTAAATATTATAAGAGAAATTTCATATCGAAAAAAAAAATAAATATAAATTTAATAATGAATATATAAGGAGAAATAACTCATAAATATATTATTTTAAGATTTTATTTAAAATATAGAGTCAAATCAATATATTTTCTTACAAGACTCATAAAGAATTTCTGAAATAAGTTAGCTCTTCAACAAAAATAATAATTTAATAAAAACAAGTATGGAGATGCTGATCAGATTCTGTGAGCTACAACTAAAAAACTTAATATATTTATAATAATTAATATGTATACATTTTACTATAAAAAAATATTTTAATAGTAAAATATCTAATTTTTTTTAGTCATTTATATATTAACACATAGCTAAAATTAAAAAAAAGAACTATAAGTTAAGTAAATTTTATAGCTAAATTTCAACTCCCACTTATAGATACGATATGCTATAAATTAAAATTTTATGATAAAATTATTTAATTATATTAATTTATTGTTTTAGTCGTAATATTTACCATAGACGATAATTCTTGTAGTGCATGTGTTGCAGAAGTGTGACAATGTGACATGAATATGGCTTGGTTTACTTGGACTAGAGAAATCAGCTGGCTCACAAGGAAAGCAATAGGAAAGAGCGTTAAAGCGAGGACAGTTTTGCTTGCAACTGTGTATTGGATATGGAGGGAGAGGAACCAAGTTGCTTTCCAACAGGTTGTTGTTTGATAAAAACACAGTATGTATGAACATTGGGCGTTCTGTAAAATTGATAAACAGTAGACATTTGATAGATAGTTGGTGGAATAGTTGAAGTTGATTGATAATGCTAGTTCTTGAGTTGATGGGTTTATAAGTTGAGGTTGATTATTGGTCTATGATAAGTTTGTAAAGTGTGTGTACCTTTTAGCAATAAAACTCGACTTTGTTGAGCAAAAAAATAAAAAGCTTCCATTTTTTTTACCTGCCGTGAAGGATTTTACAGTGGGAAACGACGCCGTTGTATATTGGAGATAAGGGATTGTAGACGAGATCAACTGAAGCTCCACGAAACCCAGAAAAGAAATCTTGAAGGAAATGAAACTCGAAGAAATTGTATAGAAAAACAAATGAGAAGATCACAAAAGCCAATAAATAATGGGAAATTGGTATAAGAGAGAACCCATTGACAAGAACAGCATAGGGATATAGAGAAGGTGATGAAGAAGAAGAAAATTCATCAATTGTGCTGAAGAAATCCATCAAAGAACAGAGAGTGGAGCGTAAGAAAGAGCTCAAATTTATGGTAGAAGGCTTGGACTTTTGACAATGTGTCACACCAAGATCCGTCACGATCGGATTAATTAAGATCCTCCAAATGGTTAAAATATTTAAATTTAATACCCTCCGTTCCACTTTAATTATAGAATGAAACAAAAAATTATTTCGCTTCAATTATTATTTTTATAAATTTAGAAGTTAGTAATTAATGAAGGAAAAAATTAAGAGGGATAATTAAGAAAAATATTTATTTATCTTGTTGATATAGCTATTTTTACAAAAAAAAAAATTATTTTTCTTAAATTATAATTTTATAAAAATTAAAAAAATTAATTAATTTTTTAATTATATTTTTATTATTAATGACTCAATTAATGAATTAAGAATATAATATTAATAAATTAATAAAAAGTATTTTAATTTATTTAAAATAATTTTATATAATTTTTAGAAAATTTAATAATTTTTATAATAAATATGTATTAATTGAAAGTAATAATTTCAATAAAATGAAAAGAATATAAAATTTTTATAAAATTTATAATTATTAATAATTATATTCATCAATATAATTATTTCAAAAATAATAATTATAAGAGGGATAATTTGTTTTCTTCTACTCCAAATTATATATAGAGTAAATAATTTGAGAGGTGGGAACTGGCCCTAAACCTGCCATCACTGTTGTTCTTAATTTTATATTAATAATAAATTTGAAATTAATAGCAACACCGAATTCAAAGCATGCAACTTGATAAAATGAATATAATTAAAATCGATAAACTTAATTTAATTAGAAATAATTTTCTCCACACATTTCAGAGGCGGTTTGGGTCTTGGTTCGATTGCATATTCCAAAAAGTTTTGATCTTCCATATAAAAAAATAGAATGAATTGTGAATCACGCATCCATTTTAAAAATTTTCAGTACTATAGAACTCAGAGAAATAAAGAAAAAAGAAAAGACAGAAACATGAGAAACGTTAATTTTGTGTTTTTTTTTTTATCAGCAACATGAGAAACATTAATGGAAGTATGGTGGAATGGACCCCTCCCTCTCCCCTCCTCCAATTCAATATACATATATATGTAATTTATATAATTATAAATATATATAATTATATAATAATTATATATATTATAAATATATAATTATAATAAATATATATAAAGATAATTTAATAAAATCATCTAAATAATATATTTATTATTTTAATATATAATTATTTTAATATTAGAAAATTTATTATAAATAATAAATTATTATTTTATAAAAATAATATATAAATTAAATTAATCCGAATTAATTTTTTTTACATTAATTATATTAGAAAAATAACTATTCTAACATTATATTTATCATCGAAGATAATAATAAATATAATATTAGAATAGTCATTTCTCTAATATAATTAATGCATTAAAATTTTTTAATTCGGATTGATTTAATTCATTTTGCTCTTTATTTTATTGCTCCCCCATTCTTTTTTAAGTGTCCATTTAAGAAATGTTTTTTGTTGCTAAATAAGTGACCATTTTAAAAAATAAGATATAATTATTCATTTTATTTCAATATTATCCTTACTTGTTATGATTTATCAACTTGCTTATTAAATGCATCTTTATTACACCACCTGTCTCATTTGTATAGTTCATTAGTTATTTACATATATATTAATAAAGTATGATTAATTTAGTTAAGAATTATTTTTTTAATATATCTTCATTAAATATTACATATTTTTTAAATTATTTTTAATGTTATTTGTAATTATTGTAGAAAATGTGTGTTAAATGAGGGTATAATAGTAAAATGAAGATTTCATTTATAACAAGTGGACTATAATTTGGGACATCCAAAAATGATATAATGGACTATAAAAATGGAATTGATGAAGTATTTGTGAAAGGGTATTTTAATAATAAATAATTTTTTTAATATTGGTAAAATAGTAAAAATGGACACTTAAAAGAGAATAAAGGGAGTAATAAAGTTGATCTTTACTTCCCCGCCCTTCCTTCATTTCGATTGTCATGTAATAATTTTTTTTTTAACTTTAAATGTCATTTTAGGATTTTTAAAAAAATATTAATTAAAAAATTTTAATATTATCCGTAATTAAGTTTTTACTTAATGAAAGAGAATAAGTAGAATAAGAAATATGAAAAAAAGTTTTAAATAAATTAAAATAAAATTTTTATAAAATTTACAATAGCTAATTATTTTTTTGGTTTGTGCGCATTATTCTTATACGACACTTAGAAATAAAATGGAGAAAGTTTTTTTATTTGCATTATAATTATACTGATAAAAAAATTTTGTTAAAAATTTATAAATTTTGATATTGTGAATAACTGAATATCATATCTAATCACATGTGAATTACTATTTAAGATATTATAATAACATATTATGTAGATTTAATATTAGAAATTTCATCAAATCATGAAAATAAAATAATTTATTAAAAATTTATAAAAATTGGTATTATGGATAACTAAATATCATATCCAATTACAGGTTAATATCATATCTAATCACATGTAAATTACTATTTAAAATATTATAATAATGTATTATGTAGATTTAATGTTAGAAATTTCATCAAATCATGAAGATAAAAAAATCATTAAAAATGTATAAAATTTGATATTATTAATAACTAAATATCATATTTAATCACATGTGAATATCATATTTAATCACATATGAATAACTATTTAAAATATTATAATAATGTATTATATAGATTTAATATTAGAAATTTCATTAAATCTTGAAAAAAATAGTTACAATTTTATAAAATTTAATTGTAAATAACTAAATATCATATCTAATCACATGTCTATCATATTTAATCACATATGAATATCGGATCTAATTATATATAGGGACGGAACCAGAGCATGAGGGGTCCATGATCCCCCTTAGCTCCTATGTATATATATATATATATATGTTTTTGTAAAAAAAAAATATGTGTTTTTATATACATATATAATTAATATATTTATATTTATATAATATAAAATTAAAATTAATTTTATATGTACATAATTTATAGTATTTATATATTGAAATAAAAATAATAAAAATTTTATTATTTAATTATTTAATATGAAAATAAAATTGAATATAAATTCGTCCGTAATTTTTTTTACTTGAAAATTTTGTCCTCCTTCGTCTCTGTCCTGATTTCGCCACTGATCATATATGAATTGCTATTTAAAATATTATAATAACATATTTTATAAAATTAATATTAAAAATTTTAGCAAATCATGAAAATAAAAAAATTGTTAAAAAATTTATAAAATTTGATATTTTGAATAATTAAATATCATATTTAATCATATGTGAATATCTTATCTAATCACATGTGAATATCGCATCCAATCACATGTGAATTACTACTTTAAGATATTATGATAATGTATTATGTAATTTTATATTAAAAATTTCTTCAAATCATGAAGATAAAAAAAATCGTTAAAAATTTATAACATTTGATATTGTGAATAACTAAACATCTAATCACATGTGAATTACTATTTAAGATGTTATAATAACGCATTATATAGATTTAATATTAGAAATTTCATCAAATTATGAAAATAAAAAAATTGTTAAAAATGTATAAAATTTGATATTATTAATAACTAAATATCATATTTAATCACATGTGAATATCATATCTAATCACGTATGAATTACTATTTAAGACATTATAATAATGTATTATATAGATTTAATATTAGAAATTTTATTAAATCATGAAAATAAAAAAAATAGTTAAAAATTCATAAAATTTGATTGTGAATAACTAAATATCATATCTAATCACATGTCAATATCATATTTAAAATATTATAATAACATATTACGTAGATTTAATATTAGAAATTTTATCAAATTATGAAAATAAAATAATTCATTAAAAATTTATAAAATTTGATATTGTGAATAACTGAATATTATATCTAATCACATGTGAATATCATATTCAATCATATGTGAATTACTATTTAAGATATTATAATAACGTATTATTACGATTTAATATTAGAAATTTCATCAAATCATGAAAATAAAAAAATATTAAAATTTTATAAAATTTGATATTGTGAACAACTAAAATCATATATAATCATATGTTAATATCATATCTAATTACATGCTAATTACTATTTAAAATATTATAATAACGTATTATGTAGATTTAATATCTGAAATTTCATCAAATCATGAAAATAAAAAAAAATATTAAAAATATATAAAAGTTGATATTATTAATAATTAAATATCATATTTAATCATACATGAATATCATATCTAATCACATATGAATTACTTTTTAAGATATTATAATAACGTGTTATATAGATTTAATATTACAAATTTCATTAAATTATGAAAAATAAAAAAATTAGTTAAAAATTCATAAAATTTGATATTATAAATAACTGAATATCATATCTATTATGTAGATTTAATATTATAAATTTCATCAAATCGTAAAAATAAAAACAATTCGTTATAAATTTATAAAATTTGATATCGTGAATAACTAAATATCATATCTAATCACATGTGAATATAATATCTAATAAAATGTGAATTGCTATTTGAGATACTATAATAATAATGTATCATGTGTATTTAATATTAGAAATTTCATCAAATCATGAAAATAAAAAAATCGATAAAAGTTTTTAAATTTAACATAATGAATAACTAAATATCATATCTAATTACATGTGAATTATTATTTAAAATATTTTAATAACGTATTATTTAGATTTAATATTAGAAATTTCATCAAATCATGAAAATAAAATAATTCGTTAAAAATTTATAAAATTTAATATTGTAAATAACTGAATATCATATTTAATCACATGTGAATTATTATTTAAGATATTATAATAACGTATTATGTAGATTTAATATTAAAAATTTTATCAAATCATGAAAATAAAAAAAAATTCGTTAAAAATGTATAAAATTTGATATTGTTAATAACTGAATATCATATTTAAGCATATGTGAATTACTATTTAAGATGTTTTATTAATGTATTATGCGGATTTAATATTAGAAATTTTATCAAATCATGAAAATAAAAAAAATTCATTAAAAATTTATAAAATTTGGCATTGTGAATAACTGAATATCATATCCAATCATATGTGAATTACTATTTAAAATATTTTATTATTATAAATTTCATCAAATCATGAAAAAAAATATACATTTATTATATAATAAAAAGATTATTCAGGATAAATATATATATATATATATTGACCCTATCAACTATTTTGAAACATTGTAAAATTATATAGAAAACTAAGATAATCAATCGAGTTTTTAGGATACATTTTGGGTAGAATTTCGCTCTGTTTTTCAAAATTACATTCTGATATTTTAAAAATATTTTTTATGTTTTTGTAAAACTAATTTAAAAAAAAAAATTTAAAAAAAGCTTTTTTCTTCCCCAAACTATGAGTTTTTGAAACTCGAAGCAAACAATTTTATAAAAACAGTTGATATATGCACTTAACTTCAGGGATCACAGTATGTAATAGATTAAAGTTTCCTCTTCACCAGCATACATTTTATTAGAGAAGCCATGGAAAATAGAAAACTGCTTTAGATGCACTTCTCTGAAGTTATAATGTATCAGTTCGGGAAAAAGTTCCACAGACCACACAAAGCTCTTCCAAGTTATTATTAATTACACTACAAGCATGGAAATGTAAATTTTAATGTAAATTATTCAGTGCACCTTATATTGATAAATATATGGGGTTCACATGACATTATGAAAGGTAAATCCCACATGTTTGAGATTTGAAGGTGCATTAAACAGGCGGTATTGAATAATTTTCCTCCATACTAAACTTTCTTTTGGTCAAGAAATCTGATTTAGGCATCTTTTCGAGTAGTTGCGTCAGAGACATTGATATCTTCTGTGCTTTTAAGCTGTTCAGAAGCCTCAACAGTTCCTGATGCAAAATTAGACCTTGCTTCTATACGATGGTCCTCTTGTCCTACAATAGAAAGTATTTTGTTAGTTTTCTGCATCGAAGCTTCTGTGAACTCTTCAGGTCATTCAGACAAATGATATCTTGTTTACTCACCATCCATTGCAGCAACCATCCCATCTTCTGAAACATTCAAGTATGGGCCCTGATCAATTGAAGTTCCCTCTGATGTATGCATGTTAGAAGTCTGCTCCTGTAAATACAGTAAAAGAAAGAAATATTAACTACATAAAGGCTATTAAATTGAAAATTGTGGAATGAGGAGAGGTAATGAATCGCACCTTCTGTACATGCATGTAAGGGCTAGAGTGTAGAACACCAAGATATTCATCAACAGCCCTCACCCACCTGCAAAACAGAGAGATAGAAGAGCAAAAATTAACAAAACCAAGGTACTCGCATCAAATATCAAAGGTCTGTGCATCTTTTCTTCCTCAAGGATCACAATTTTGTGACAGGTCATGAATCTACTGAATAAATCTCCAATAACAAACTACATTATAATATCATTGAACTTAAGTACCACAAGCCAGCTGCAGTTAGTCCTTCAAAGAATGCTAGATGTCCTCCATGTTGTGATGTGGCCAAGACAATATTTTTATTCGCTCTGCCAGAAGAGAAAAACATGTAAATGCACATCTACACGCATAATTACCTACATTTATCTAATCAGGTCATCAAAATAACATGATCATAGTCTATTTAAGAGGAAAAACAACCAAAAGAAAATAAAATAAAAACAGAAATTTTTTGTCGCTCCACCTGCATTCGTCCCAAGGAATGGCTTCCTTTGTACAGACTGGATCATCCAGAGCATTGATGCAGAGTAGTGGTACTGACACATTCCCAATGTAATGGGAACTGCTACAGTGCCTGTAGTATGTGTCCACAGTCTGATAAAACAGAATGATATTTTTAGTCACTTTTAGAAGATAAGAAAATCTGAAGAATATAGATGAAATCATGAAAATGCCAAAAACTGATACCTCAAATTTTCCAACAAGGCAGGTTGCATGGTTGTCAAACTCTCTAATAGAACGTGACTTTTGAAGCCAAAAAGATAATCATGAAAAAATACAGTTGTTAGAGAGGAGACAAGAAAGATAATACATGTATAATTAAAATTTTAGATATAAAATACCCCAATGTTTGTTTGCCAGATAGGAAACTAAATTGAGATGGAACATATACCAACTGAAAAAGCTGAAAAGGCACAATAGAACAGAGCTATTCTAGTAACCAACTACATCATTTTCTATGAAGAATTGAAATACCATTGCGTACACACTAAATTCCCTTGCATACAGAAGATAATCAAGAATTTGTGAAGAAACCAACCTTTTTTATGCCTTCCCAATTAGCAAGACGGGTAAGTCGAGACTCATGCCTGCAATGAGCATATGGAAAGTATTCAAATCAAGCCAAGCAAATTTCAATTCTAAAGCCTAAGCACTGATATTTAATTTCATCCTAAAATCAGTCACAAGGAAAAGGAGAAGTGGGAAATTTATTTTTCTAGTAATTTTACGAATTATCATCATCAGAATTTCACCCTCAATAAGTCAACTCAAAAGGTTAACACACTCGTACAATTTTGCATAATCTTGAAGGCCAACTGCTAAAGCTCTGGCATAGAACTTTTGCAACAGCATGCGGCATAAAAATCTATCAATAATCTGCAAAAGAAGAAAATAATTAATAGTTACAAAATGAAAGATATAATAGACTAGATGTGAAATAAGCAGGTAAACTTGATGCATCTATGAACTCTTGTTGTGTATGAAGATGCCAGTAATTCATAGATAATACTACAGAGGGAAGAAGATTGTACTTAAGTTGACTAAATAAACAAACAGAGATTTTACACTTGCATAAATTCAATAAGAAAGGTTTCATGTTTTTAACCTTGTTCAGGGAGATTCCCACCTGGTGTCCCTCCTATATTCCCGTATATTTTATGACAATGTTTACAAAAGGATTGAAAGGAGGAGCTGCAGCATATTTGGGCTAATAACATTCAGGAAGGATACAAACTCCTGTTTTCATTCTCCAATTCTTTTTAGATTTTTCCTCATATATAGTGTCATTTTTTTCCCTAAAAATGGATGATCTGAGAGTTCCCCGTTATTGTGGAAGTAAAATAATGGAGGAAGGAATTGAAGTTCCAAATAAATTGCTTTCATCTCTCACTAAGTAATTTATTTGTTTCTCCATTTGTTATGAATCAGAAATAACTGAGCACTAATTGGATTTTTCAGGGTTGTGAGGGGAACTTTAGGTTTTCAATCGGTGAGCATCTAATTCATTTTGCTTTGCCATTGCTGGACAATGCTAGGTACTGTTTTGTTGGTTCCATACCAGTGTTTGGCTGAGGTCACAGCTGGTTAAATTTTTCACGCGGTTCAATTTGTTAGTGGAATTTTTGCAAGTTTACGTTTTCTCTGGATGCTAATTAGTTGTGGTTTCATAAGGCTTGGCAAAGAAATCACCTAGAAAGACTGGCAACAGAAGCTCCCAAAAAAGATGGGATGCTAAATAGATGAGATGGAGGCAAAATAAGTGTAAATGATCACTGCATATATGCATGAAATCAGAGAAATTTATACCCTCATGATGTGCACTCTGCTTGAAACATGAAACTGCTTTACAGTTTTGTGTTAAGCTGAAACACTTACCAAGAGATCCCATGGGTTACCAACAGCAGCAGCCCCAGCAAGATGAGTCCTTTCTCCATCCTCCCCCAGATATTTTACCTGAAAGCAAATTATTCAAAATAAAGCATCGGGTATAAATATAAGCTTTCGATAGTATCGCCACAAATTTTATCAAGAAGGGATAATGAACAAATAGATCTTTTAAATAATAACTACACAATTTGACACAGAGAGACTAGTATGAACGGCAAATCATCTATTTCAAGCCAATAAGAACAAGGAAGCATCCTTTGTCACCAATTAGCATCAAAACTCCACTCTCAAAATATGAAACCAGTCTTTACTTCCATGATAAAGAGTTCTGATTGTCATAAGCCAAATTATGAGTAATGGGTAGTTATACACTAATTTGAATTTAAAAATGAGAAAAAAAAAGAGAAGAAATCTGCACAGCCTACAATTTCAATTTAAGGATTTGGCGCCACAGCTTCCAAAATAAGTTGATCAAACCTCAGGCAGAGCCTAGGATAAAGAATTCTTTCAACCACAAACTGAAAATTAATTTCCAGTCTGATATCTGCATGTTGAGGGATTATAATCTGCGTATGCTGAAAGAGGTAAATAGTATATCTGTTCTAGGAAGAGGACCTCTCATGGAAAAATTTAGTTTCCATAGGGATTGAAAGATGCAATACATAATCAGGGAGGAAGTGTGAGAGTGCATGACTTCAATATGTGAAAACTTTGAGAGGACAAAAAACATGCAAAAATTAGAAGGTAATTTATTTTTCCTCTTTCTTCCAAAAACCAACCATTCTGCCATATTCTGCTGGATTTTCATCTGGTCTAAACTATAAAGAATTGCATCTGTTTCCCCATGGGGGAAAAGTTCAAGAAAATTATTCTTATCATTTACATCTCCTTTCTAATTTTGAAAAAGTGAGATAACAAAAGAAAGTAAACAATATCAATAAGAAAAGACCAAATGATAGTAGTCAGTTAGCCAGCCATGGAAGAAAATTTTAGCCATCAAGAATAAGGGGAAACCCTTTGAAGTTCAGGAAATTTAAATTTTCCAAAATACAAAATGCATCAGAACAACTTACCAGAACATTGGCACCAACACTAGTTCCAACAGCAAACAGAGGAGCCTTGGGAAATTCACGATTAAGATAACTAATGACTACCCGTATATCTTCAGTCCATCCAGCATTGTAAAAGCAATCAGACTGCAAAGTGTAAAATACGGGAAACAAAACTTGCATTCAGTGAGAAAACGGATATACCGTCAACCTTATTAACGAGAAGCTCCAAAGATGGTAATACTTTAACTGATCCCTTGATCAGCATAAATAAAAACCAACATAACACTCAAATTCTGATGCCAAAGAGTTTATTACTACGTTGACCATGTTAAATGAGGTTCCTAGCCTTATACAACCGGTGCAGCCAAAGGCCTCAACTAGTTCATTATTTATTTTCTAGAATGTTCTGAGACGAGTATTTATGGATTTTAGAAAAAAAATTCATTTTTTAATCTTACGAGATTTAAAAGTCACTTTTTTGAAAACCAAGTGATATCTATCACTTTGTACTGATTGAGGTCCAGATTATATATACCATTTATCGCTAATTCTCTACGTGCTGCACAATTGTTAAGAATTCAATTAGTAAATGAAAAAGGTGCTTAAATAAAGCAACAAAGTGTTACTTCTTCCATAATTTGTCAAGAATAGATCTACTATATAATTGCATGCTATCTCCTTCAAGAGAAAAAAAATAGCATATATTATGTTTTACAATTCTTAAGCTGATAGAATATGTGTTCATTAAACTCAGACAAAGAAACTTACAGTAATTGAAACACCACCCAATCCTCGATGATTGCTAACAACAACATTCCACCCATGTTTTGCCATATTGAAGACAAGGTGCTTTATATACTACAGTTCATATTGAATTAGACAGCAAATCATTAGTCATTGCTTCCACACATCATGTGCAGATGTTTCATATACCATAGTTCATATCAAATCAAGTATAGTTACAATATTACGTGAGTGCATACAATGCACAAAGAGCAGCACATGCAACCAGCCATCCATTAACATGCTTTAATAAGAGACACACATATAAATCAAGAGGTAGCAGGCATTTAACCATTTGAGAAGAATAAATTCATACAGGGCTAATTGTTTTTTAATCACACTTCCATCCCTGTTATCATCATTTTTATTGATCCTTTATATATTTGCTCATGTTTTGGGGAAGCATTTGAATCAAGGGAACAATGAGAATTTTAGTTTTGAGCAAGAGTCCCCTGTAATATGATATTGTGAATTAAGAATTCACACCCAAATCAAAAACTTTAGCAAGAAACTGAACTTGAGTTTCCAGAAGCATGTAAGAGAATTACCATTCCAAAGAGATTAACATAGTTTCTAACTTACAGCAGCAGAAGAATCACTTGTCAAGCCAGGAATCACAACCACAATAGGAGTTGCGTCATCTTTAGAAATCGCATTATTCATGAGAAAACCATCTCCTGAAACTGTAATGAAATTAAATTTTATTGAATTGAAAACCGCCCCCCACCCCCAAAAAAAGGGTTTTAATGATGAAAATATGAAGAATGTTGCCATATCTTAGTAGATAAACTCTAAATGATAATAATCAAAGAATTCCAGTTACCATCAGTGTGCATCAACCAATCCAAAGCAATGGTTCCACCATCAGAAGTATGATAGATTTGTCTGAAAATCCATAAACATAAACTTTTATAAGATAAAAACAAACATCACATCACCCCAAAAATAAAAGAAAAAATACCAATAACCATCACCAACCAACACCTTCTATAGCTGAAAATCGGAGGCCTGGCAAGGAAATTCAAGAAACAAGTTTGGAGATGAGGACTGGAAAGCCAAGGGGTAGCCAAGTACCTAAAAATTCAATAAAAAAAATAAAAACACAGAAGACAAATTTCATAATTAAAAAAAAAGGCTACATTGATGTTTCCACGTTGAAGAAAAGGTACAATTTTTTTTCACCTGCCGTGAAGGATTTTACATTGGGAAACGATGCTATCGTAGATTGGAGATGAAGGATTGTAGGTAAGACTAATTGAGGTTCCACGAAATCCAGAGAAGAAATCTCGAAAGAAATGGAAATCGAAGAAATTGTATAGAAAAACAAATGAGAAAAAAACAAACGCCAAGAAATAGTCGGGAATTGGTACAAGGGAGAACCCATTGAAGAGAAGAGTATAGGGATATAAAGGAGAAGAAGAAGATTGATCAATGGAGGTAAAGAAGTCCATCAAAGAACACAAAGAGAGAGAGAGACAGAGAGATTTGGTAGTGAAAGAAGCTAAACTTATGGCTTCAGTTTCCATGGGTTTTGGTTTTATTGCAAAAAACCCAAAAAGGTTTGGTTTTGCTTGCGTGTAGGCTAGCGGAGGTTTCATGGTTTCAGTTGAAAAACTTTAAGCAGAAGGATTGGCAGTGAAGTGCGCTGTCATATATGAAAAGCTTGCGTGTCCATTGTTGGAGGTTTCATCAGGGCAGGTGGTGAACAACACTCGACAAATGTGCTCCATGTTGGAATTACATTCTCATAATTCAAACAAGTATTCAAATTTTCTTGAATTCAGCTCATCCATTGCCAATATCACACCAAAAATCGCAATTAAAAAATCCCCTTTCTTCCGTCTCTTCTATCCCTACTAAAAACAGAAACTAGCACTTCTCCCATGGCTGCCCGCGGCCCCTATAGTCGCCGGCGGCAGCCTCTAATAGTTTTCCATGTGAAAACTTGAAAAGGAAGGTAGGAAAAAAATAATTATTCCTAATAATTGTTGAATTTTTTTAATTTATTTATTTTCTTGATGATTGATTATCTCCATATATATGCAGAGCTACCTCTGCCTGTTTAAATCAAATTTCATATTCCGTTATATAAAATCTTTTTTTTATAATTCAAGTAAAAGTACGTTGGACTTGAAATCTTCCCGCCATGTAGTCGGCTTTAGTATCATTAAATATCTAATTAGGGTATAATCCATATTCTATGATACTTTCATTATTTATTTTTTTCCTAGTTCAAAATTTGAAATTATATAAAAAAATAATGAAAAAAATATAATTGATTGATGAAATTTATTATTATTAATAAAATTAAAATAGCACTTCTACGATATTGTAAGTATTTTTAATTAATATATATGTATATAATAATTTTAAATAAAAAATATGAAAAATTAAATAATTGATTTGATTTAAAAATTATAGGATTAACATCCTATAATCATAGATGCTATTTATAGAATTAGCAATTATACAAAAATTCACCTAAAATATTTCAAGTAATATATATTTTTTTCAATTTTTTACGAATAAAAAATCATAATAATTTATCAAAAAATAATATTGTTTCAAATATAATTATTCTAAAAATTAATTTATATTTTTATTAATATTTAATTTATTTTTTATATAATATATAATAACTAATTAATATTAATTAATTTATATTATTATATAAATAATTAAATATTAGATAAAAATTAAAATAAATATCCTATTAATTATTTAAAATTTAAAATTATATTATTATTAAATAATAACTAATTATTATCAATATTAAATAGCATAACATGATTTTATCATTTAATTCAATTGAATGGTTATAATTTATGATTTTAACTTATTTATCCTTTCATGATTTTCACATTCCGAATTTTTTTATTTAATATTATAATACGAATCTTTCATTGATATAATAAAAACTATTAAAAGAAAAAGTTAAATTAATGTTCACACATATATTGCTTTTTTTTAAAATCCAAATACAGATATTACTTTGACCGATTTATGTATTCATGATGACTAATAAACTGTGAAACTAGCATTATCACCATCTCTGAGCCGCCATTGTCAAGAATAGCAGAGAATTGCTTGCAGAACACAACAAAAATACTGGTCTGAAAACTCCATTACAATCTTACAATTTATTATATAGTTTCAAAGATTAGTGAAGTCATTATAAAGGTCAATGTTGGGAAGTTTATGTTTAACTTTCTTGGTATTAGACATTCTTGGATTGGTTGAATCAAAGGGCGATTTTACCCTTTGAAGCCTCATCTTCCTTCTTCCCTGACATTTCTGGGTTATGTTTTTGGGTTTTGGAGAGTGCAAGTTATTTTTGGAGAAAATGAAGGACAATCTTAGTTTCTTCTCCAAATATAGTTATGGTGAATAGTACAACATCAGAGCTCAAAAGTTTACACGTGCACAACACACTTCACAGTAAATTAAGGAACTTTGAAAAGTATTTGAAAGCATTCTGTCAATTATTATCAATTACACGAGCAGCATGGAACTGCAAATTTCACTGCTAGAAGCAACATGGAACTGCCTTCCAAGTATAGCCACGTACAGAACTGGCCAAATTGTTACAACAGTGACGAACATTGGAAACCATAGCATCCTGCATGTTCTTACGGTGCTTCGGAAGTCTCAATAGCTCGTGATGTAAAAATCAGACCTTGCATTTATATGAGGTTCATCTTGTTCTACAACAGAAATCATTTTATAAGTTTTTTTCCTGATGAAGCTTCTGTAATTTTTGAAGTATTTCAAACACATGATCTCTGGTCTACTCACCATCAACTGCAGCAACCATTCCATCTTCTGCAACATTCAAATATGGGCCCTGATCAATTGAAGTTCCCTCTGATGAAGGCTTGCTAGAAGTTTGCTCCTGCAAATGAAGTAAAAGAGAAGTATTGATTGGCAGAAACCAGATAGGCCAGTAAACTGAATATTATGGAATGAAAAGAACTCAATCTAGTGAGCCACAAATGTTAAAACCTATACTTCAAAGGATTCAAAGACAACATTTACAGCCAGCACTGATATATCTGATAACATTATTTGAATCAGGGCAGGTAAAGAAATTGCACCTTCTGTACATGCATGTAAGGACTGGAGTGTAGAACACCAAGATATTCATCAACAGCTCTTACCCACCTGCAAAACAGAGAGAGACAGGAAAGCAGAAATTGATAAAACCAAAAAGTACTGAGTGTCAAAAAAATCAAAGATCTACGAATATTCTCTTCCACGAGGGTCACAATTTAGAGACAGCGAATGAATCTACTGAACAAATCTCCAATAAAAAACTATATCTTAATATCATAGAACTTGTAAGTACCACAAGCTAGTTGCAGTTAGTCCTTCAAAGAATGCAAGATGTCCTCCATGTTGTGATGTAGCCAGCACAATATTTTTATTTGCTCTGCCAAAGCGGAAAAGCATGTGTATATATATATATAAGATCTGGTCAGGTCGTCAAAATAAATGAAAATATGCTATTTAAGAGAGAAAAAAAACTTGAGAACAGAAATTTAGTGGCTTGACCTGCATTCATCCCAAGGAATCGCTTCCGTTGTACAGACTGGATCATCCAGAGAACTGATACAGAGTAGTGGTACTGACACACATCCAACATAATGAGAACTGCTACAGTGCCTGTAGTATGTATCCACAGTCTGAAAAAACAGTATGATATTTTTTGTTACTGGCAGGAGAAAAAATATGAAAAACTAGATAAAATCATGGGAGTTTCAAATACTGATACCTCAAATTTCCCAACAAAGACAGGTCGCATGGTTGTCCAAATCCCGAATATAACGGGACTTTCAAAGTACAAAAAGATAATCAAGCAAAAAATAAAATGTTAGTAGAGACGAGAAAGATGATACATGTATAATCACAAATCATCAAATTTGTAATGAAGATTATAAAATAGAAAATAGTTCTTTTTCTATGTCGCAATAGAAAAGAGCAATTCTAGCAATCAACTACTACATTTGTTCTGCAGACTTGACTACTAACATGAACACGCTAAGTTCCTTTTATACAGAAGGTTATCAAGAATTTGTGAAAAACCAACCTTTTTTATGCCTTCCCAATTAGCAAGACGAGCAAGTCTAGACTCGTGTCTGCATTTAACATTTGCAGTCTTTTCATATCAAGTCAAACAAAAAGTTCATTCTAAAGCGCAAGCAATGATATTTAAATTTATTGTAAATCCATCGAAAGGAAAAGGAAAAGCTGGAAATTTTGGAAGTAATTTTACCAAGTACCATTATCCAGATTTCACCCTCAACAACTCAATTGAAAAGGTTAAAACACACATACAATTTTGCATAACCTTGAAGGCCAATTGCTAGAGCCCTGCAATAGAACTTTTGCAACAGCCTACGGCATAAAAATCTATCAATAATCTGCAGAAATAGATTTTTCTTTTTAAGAAAGCAGAAAAAATTTAATAATTACGAAATGAAAGAGAAAATAGAATTGACATGAAACATTAAACTACTTTAGAGATTGTGTCAAGCAGAAACACTGACCAACAGATCCCATGGGTTACAAATGGCTGCAGCCCCTGCAATGTGAGTCCTCTCTCCATCCTCCCCAAGATATTTTACCTGAAAGAAAATTACTCTGAATAAAGCTTCACCATAAATATCAAGATGTCAATAGTATTGTCAGATGCCGCAAATTTGATCCAGAAGTGGCAATGAACAAATATATTTTAAGTAATAACTACACAGAATTTGGCATAAGAAATTAATATGAACAGTAAATCATTTATTTTAAGGCAGTATGAACCAGAAAGCTTCCTTTGTTACCAAGCAACCCCAGACAAAAAATTCTCAAACATACAAAGTGAACTAAAAACAACCTGCCAGAACATTGGCACCAACGCTAGTTCCAATGGCAAAAATAGGAGCCTTGGGAAATTCATGTTTAAGATAGTTAATGACTTCCCGAATATCTTCTGTCCATCCAGCATTGTAAAAGCAATCAGACTGCAATGGAAAATAGTCATACGATTAAAATTGGGAGAATCAAGTTATGGCGTAACACAAATAAAGAGGACTAAAATAAAGATAAACTGAAATTTAATATTCTTCAAATAAATCAATTTGCTATAAATATAATATAGTATTATATCCACATCTATGGTTGTTGTAAATCACCTAAACTGCTGTATCAAATATAACACTTGTAAAATTTCCATTTCTTAACCTGAATATATTATGTATTCATTAAACTGAAAGAAAGAAACTTACTGTAACGGGAACACCACCCAGTCCTCGATGGTTGCTCACAACAACATTCCACCCACGTTTCGCTATATTGAAGACGAGGTACTTTATAGACTAAAAATTACATCAAAGAAGAAAATTGTGCATCATTGACCCATATCATGAACATGGATACAAAAGCATCATATTGCAAGATGTTTCATGAATAAGATAGCCAAGTATAATTGTAGTAGAACAAATATGCATAAATGCACAAATATGCATGGCATGAACAAGCTACTATGCATCCATTAAACTGGTTTAGTAGGCTTTTAAAGCATCTAAGAAGAATAAAAGGGTAGCAATAATTGTTTTTAAATCTCATTTCCATCTCTGTCATCATAACGGAGTTTCTAACTTACATTAGCAGTAGAGTTACTTGTCAGGCCAGGAATTACAACCACAATAGGAGACATGTCATCTTTAGAAATGGCATCCTTCATGAGAAAACCATCTCCTGCAATTGTAATAAAAATAACTTAATTAATCGGAAAAATAACAGCAGATACTACGATTAGAAAATTGGAGGGCATAAATTTTCAAGTTAGATTGATTCGGCCCAATTACAAAGGCATTTAAATAAACAAGTTGATTGACTCTTAGAATGAAGATTGCTGATTGAATACAATAATGATAAAAGAATTTCAGCTACCATCAGAATGCATAAACCAGTCCAAAGCAATAGTTCCACCATCAGAAGCATTATAGATTTGTCTGAAAATCCATCGAACGTAAACTTTTATCAGAAAAAAAAAAGTAAAGTAAAGCAGCAATAATTAATAATAATAACCATGATTACCTTCTATAATTGAAAGCCGGAGGCCTACCAAAGACATTTAACAAACAAGTTTGAAAATGACGACTGGAAAGCCAAGGGGTTGCCAAATACCTTAAAAGAAAACAGAGAATTAAAATGCAAACTTCAAAAACAAAGGCTACATTGAAAAAGCTATAAACTTTTTCACCTGCGGTGAAGGATTTTACAGTGGGAAACGACGCCTTCGTAGATTGGAGACGAACGATTGTAGATAAGGACAATGGAGGTTCCACGAAACCCAGAAAATAAATCTTGAAAGAAATGGAACTCGAAGAAATTGTATAGAAAAACAAATGAGAAAAACGCAAGAGCCAACAAATAGTTGGAAATTGGGATGAGAGAAAAGCCATTGAAGAGAAGAGCATAAGGATATAGAGAAGAAGAAGAAGAAGAAAGATCAATGGAGGCGGAGGAATCCATGAAAGAACAGAACAAATAGAGAAGAAAAGGTTATGGGGTCTTTTTTTTTTGGTTTTGGGGGGTATGGTTTTATTGCGAACTCCAAAGGCAGAGAAGAACAGGTTCGGTTCTGTGTGCGACACTTGTCTGTCGAATGGTGAGTCTTGAGACAGATAGCAGTTTGGGAGGGAAAGGTAGACACTGCTCACTCAAAAATTATTTATTATTTTTATTAATATTTGAATGCTTATTAATATTTTGGTCTTGTCGGACCGTGGGTGAGATAAAAATTTTGATAGAACGAGGCATTGTACTCTATATTAATACCAACTCTATATTAATAGAAATAATATTAATAGAATAAAAAATATATTTTAAATTAAATAATATTATAAATAATTAAATAATATTATAAATAATATTAATAAAAAATAATATTATTAAAAATTAAATTAATAATTTAATAATAATAATTATATATTATTATATATAAATAAATATAATATTAAATAATAATAAATAATTGAATAATAATAATAAATAATAATAGAATGAAATAAATTATCAATAATAATAGAATAAATAATAATAAAAAAATTAATCCATAATTTAATTATTAAATATCATTTATTTATTGAATTATTAATTAAATTTAAATATTGAATTGAATTATTAATTAATATTAATTAGTTAATTTACAAAACAAAGAAAGAAAAATTAAAAAACAAAGAAAGGAAAAAGAAAAAAAATGGGAATAGAAAAGTGTCCATTGTCCACTATTAAAAATTTTAATACTAAAATATTTTTTTCTATCTCCATAAATCAAATAATATTGTGTTATTTTCTATGCTTATTTTGGTACTATTTACTTTATTTATTAGAGATGTCGGAATTCCTTTCAATAAATTCAACAAAAAAAGAAGACAGTTGGATATATTGTCAAAACTATTAACCCATTCTTTAAATCTTTTGTATCAAAATCAAAATTATTATGTGGATTGGTATGAATTTATAACAAATGTAATTTTTTCATATTTTTAAAAAATTTTATTTTTTTTATTTCGTGTATTTTAGTTATTTTATTATAAATTCATAATAAATTCATTATAAATTATATAAAATTTATAAACTCATTATAAACTAATTGTAAACTCATTATAAACTTATTATAAATTCTTTATAAATTAATAAAAATTTAATATTTTGATAAATATTTTATAAATTTTAATATTTTAGTAAATATTTTAAAAATAAAATAAATTTAAAATTATTTTTAATTTTTTTATATTTTTGTCAAATTCCCAAAAACTTGTTTTGGCAAAAGAATCTAATTGGAGTGTGTTTACCAAACCTATAAATGGGCTAAGCCCCCAATAATACTGCTGAGAATAATAATTTTATTAAGTGGTGTTAAAATTTTAAAATAAAAAATATATATAATCAATATATAAATTTATTACAAATAAATTTAAAATTAAATTAAATAAAATATAAAATTTTTTATTGAATATATTAAATATATTAAAACATACTATAATATCCTCCTAAAATTAAAAAAAATCATATTTAAGTGATCATATTATATAATTTATAAGACATATTTTTTTTACAAAAATTATTATTATTAATATCAATTTTATGATATAAATTGAAAATAATTAAATATAATAAATATGTGAAGTATATTTATCAATTTAAAATATACTTATATATATTAAATTGAATGAAACATGAATTATATATATATCAATGCTACTGTAGTTACAAGTAAATATTTCTTATTAAACTTAAAGTTGTAATTTATAAAAGACTAAAAAATTTCAAATGTATTTGTCTATTATTTTTTTTGATGATTTTTAATTTTTCTATTAATTTTTCTTGCAATTTAATATTTTAATTCTCTTAATCTTAAGTTTTTTTCAAAATTATTAGATAAAAATTTTTACAAAAAATAATTTAAAATTATATTTCAACAGTATAATTGAAAAATAACAATTAAAATAATAATAATTATTTTAAAAAATAAGATTAGAATTAGAGGTTATATTTGGAAAAGAAATAATAATAATAGTTAACAATTATTATTATTATTATTATTAAAAAGAAAATCCAAGTGTAAAAGGACAACAGTAAAAATGACCAAAAAAATATTGGCTAATTTATTAAAATGACTGAAATTATATATATATAAGTGCATGAACCAAGGGGGGGTCAATGAACCTTCCGTGACCACCTTGATTTCACCCCTGCAATAAACCATAAATTAATTTATAAATTTTAAATTTAAATTAATATATTTATTTTAAAAAAATTAAGTTTATAAATTGGACTTGTAAGTAAAAAAAAAATTAGAAGATACTGATTTATTATTTTAATACTTAAATTAGTTTGACTAAATGTATTAATTAATTATAAGCCACTTATAAATATTTAAGACATATAAATATAATTTCTCAAAATTTTAAATATTTATAAATTCATATTACTCCCTCTACTTCCTTTTATAAGTGTTCAATTTTACTATTTTACTAATATTAAGAAAATTATTTATTATTAAAATATCCTTTCACAAATAATAAAAATGTATATAATAAGCAAATTGGTAAATCTTAACTAGTAATGATAATATTGAAATAAAATAGAAAATTATATTTCATTTTCTAAATGAACACTTATTTATAAATAAAAATAATTTCTTTAGTAGGGAGTAACTTACAAGCTCATTCTTTTAAATTAGGCCAACTACCCTCTAACTCCATTCTTTATTCAAATCATTTAAATATAAAGTCAATTTAATTAAAATTAGGTTGAGTTTAAGTTTTATTTAAATTAAGTTCAATTTAATTAAAAATATTTGAATTTGAATTTTTTTTAATATAATTTAAATAATTTAAGAATTAATTTGTTTAAACTAAGGTTTTTTTGTCATTTACGTAAGTAATATTTTTTTTATTTAAATCCTGAACCATTCGTATCCAGGTTAATTTAAAATTTATCTACGTTTCTCTTAGTTATATTTATCTTAACTTAAAATTATTTTTTTCAATTTTTTTCCACTAAGATTTTTTTTTTGTCATTTACATAGGCGAGAGATTTTCGTTATATAAAATTGTCAATGAGATGTACATATAAGACTTCCAGGTGTCTTGTTCATAATCTCATAAACACCTATCTTCTGAAGTTAGATTGTGAATATTATAGGAACGTTAAGGGGCTTCCTCATCGTTGCAGTAGCAAGGAAACCAAAGTATATGGTAATATGTCGTCATTAACATTGGCTTTGATTCAAATTAATTAACATATTTGAACCAATCTTTTGGTTTGGACTTTGGAGGAAGCTGTGATAATCATTTTATTTTTTATTTCGTTTTAACTAATAAATGATTTGAGGGGAGAGAAAACCAAGTCCCTTGATGTGAAGTGGGATTTTGCTGCTAAAAGCAATGCACAAAATATTGATTAAAAAAATGCACATGAAAAACTTTAGATGGTCCTTGTATTTGGGCAAGCTATGCTAATCATGTTTTTTGGCTGATATGCGAGTGAACTCATTTTACTGGTGGTTCAAGATTTGCTATTGGCGATGTGCTTTGTTATTGATAATAAAATGTAATTTGTCCCATATTAATATGTTGTTATTTTATCTGTGGCAGTTACTTTTCAAAGCCGCATCTATTTCACATTTGTTGTTGTATAGGGTGTTTTGGCGTAATTTACAAAAGTTAGGTTATAAGAATCTAAGTGCTCGTAAAATAATTATAAGCATTTAAAATTTTAAATAATTTAATATTTATTTTAAATAGACATGGTAGTTTTTCACTCCCTTAGAAATTTATCTCGAATAGAGCGTGAATTTTTTAAATTTTTTTCTCATAGAGATAGAGACAAAAAAAATGTTCTCTCTGAAAAAAAAATATATATATAATATACATATATACTATATACACATTATATACATATATATATTATACTATACATATTAGATATTATTATATTTTTTATTTTATATATATTATATTATATTATATATATTATATTTTAATTATTTACACATGCGAAATGTATTTATTTTGATATATTTTATTTTACTCTTATAGTATTTTTAAATTTTATTGCATATATTTATTGTATTATTATTTTACTAAATATATAATTATAATAAATTATTATTTTTTATATTTTTAAATTTTATTTTTTTTTTAAGAAAGTAATTTTTTCTCGGGGATCCTAGTGGAAAGAAGAATCCCCCTCAGGGTAGGGACAAGGAAAAACATACCCCTTTTATATGGCAGAGATGGAGCGGAGATTCCCTCCCAACACGAGGGCAGAGATAGGGAGTGCTCCTCAACTCTCGGCCCGTTGTCAAGCCTAATTTTGAATGCTTATAAGTAGTTGATAAATATTTAACATATTTGATAAAAAATAATTTTATAAGCATATTTATTATTAAAATAATTAAAAAATATAAAAATTTATATTATAATAAGCATTTATTTAAATAAATATGAATAATATAATAAATTATTTAGTTAAATTATCTTATAGGCTAAATGCTTATAAGCACCAAAATAATAAGCTAGCCCTCCCAACTTATTTTTTTTAGCTTATAAACTTATAAAATTATTTAATAATTGTGTTAACTTAAATTTATAGCTTATAAATTAGTTTGACCGGCTTATAAATTAAGCTAAATAATCTATTATTTGTATTTTCTTGGATCCAACAATACCTTTATTTAATTTAATAAACACATACAATTTTTTGCTTTTATTTTTTAGGTTTATCAAGTCATATTTATAGTATATTGGTGGTTTATTATTAGTATATATGTTATAGTGTATTCTATAATTCCTGTATGATAAACTCAATATATATTATTAATAAACTTTTTGTAACTTTTTGTTATTTGATGTTATTTGAATTTTGATATATGAATGATGACGAAGTAAATCTTAGGACTTCCAAGCTCAGGTTCGGGTTTTTTCTAATGTTGGCCCTCTTATATGTAAAATAACGAGAGAGAAGATCAGGCTCCGTTGGGGAGAATTCAATGTCTAAATCAGAGCTCGTTTCGTCTTAATATAAAAAGAGTTAAGAGAGTCAAAGAGAAAATTTACCTGTGGAGGTTTACCCCTATGTATAATTGGTAAAGAGAGACAACCTATGATGTAGTGTCAACATTGATTATAAATATGTTAGTGCAGTATAATGGTTATATTAGAAAATATCTTTCTGGACACTAGGAGCTCGATTAGATTAAGATGTCCATAACCGAGATCTATCATTCCTCCGAGAGCTTAGTATTGGTGCTAAAAGGATGGCGAATAGGAAAGAGTATCAATGAATTATTTAGACTTTATAATATAATATAAATTGTTTAGATAATAATTTTTGTTTAATAAACCCCCTTATATACTAAATATAAACTCAATATATTTGTAGAATACATTAAAATATATTCCTTTTTTATAATTATGATTTTGTATTAATGAATTACGACATATAAATTATTTATATATTTTGTAATATTGTTATAGATTTTTTAAGCAAGAATTTTTATTTAATAAACTTTTTATATATTGAGTGTAAACTCTATTATTTATATAATATGTCCGTGTGCATTTTTATTTTTTTTAGGTTAAACGCTTTCGTGGTGACTAACCTCCAGATAAAAATATATTTAATTTGAATAAGAAAAAATTATGTCGTAATTAAAAAGAAGAAGTTAAAAGAACTTTTTTGTATTATATAAACAAAGTGGGCTGAATGGGGCCTTTGGTGAAGTTAAAGCTAAATCACAGCCTTATTAGTTCGGAAATTAGAATTAAAATAAAAAGGAAAAAGATCTTTTTATCCAAATTGGATATTTTGGTGGGACAAGTTAAGCGGGCCAAGCAAAATCTGCTTCTCTTAAAAGGCAAAAAGAAAAAGGGAAAAATGGGCCACTCCAAAACCGACCTCCATTTAAAAAGCCAATTCTTGAATTATTCTCTAAATACTTTGCTTAATTGAGTGCTAAAAGTAAATATAAAAGAAAGTAATAATTATAATGGAAATACCAATATACACAACTTTTTTTAGTATCATTACGAAGAGAGAAAATTGATTATGAACCTCTTACTCAGAAAATCACTAAAGAGGATCTTGATATGTAATAAATATAATTTTTAATTTTTTTTAGCATTATAATGGAAGAAATGGATATTTGAATTTATTGTCAAGAAACATGTATTTATCGCTATACTCATATGGTGAAATTATGACTTTAAAAAAAGAAGATTTCTCTTAAAATTCCGATCATTTTGCCTTTAATTATCCTCTATATTTTTGTCTTGATGCTAGTATATATATTTTTATACATAGTTATCATTTTATAAATTTATTAATCTATTAATAAGTCATCTTTATTTGTAAAAAAAAAAATTTAATTGCTCAAAATATATATAAGTATAGATGCCTAAATTTACCTATGATACATCATAAAAAAAAAGAAAAGAAAAAAAATAAGCTTTGAATCATGAAATCTCTTAAAAAATAGTTGAAGTAAAAATTATCACATAATATTAAAAATAAAGAGAAAAATCTAAAAAAATAAAAAATACATTTAAAAAAAAATTTCCAACATTGTTTTTTTTTTCTCAAATTTTCTTATTCTTTAGTGCGTGTTAAATTTTTTATTAGTTCCACGATTTATTGAATGAGTTAAAATTGATTTTGTTGAGTTTTTTTCATTTTTCATTTTTCTATTTTCCTTTTTTGCATTTAATTAAACCAAAGCCTTTTTCCTTTTTTGCATTTAAATAAACCAAAGGATAAAGAGAGAAATAAGAAATTTTATAAATACATATACATAGTTTTTTTTTAAAAAAAGAAGGGAATGGTTGCCTTTTCTATATCATGGCTTCGTCCATGGCTACAATATTTCTCCACGTGTTACAATTTTTAAAATTTACTATAAGTTAGCATTTTGAAAAAGAAATTATAAAATCTAAAAAAAAAACTAAAATCTAAATATTAAAAATGTGGGCCATTTAATAAAAAGTAAATTACAAAAGAAATTAGTGGGAGATGGAGATCAATCAAGCATACATACATGAAATGGAAAATTAGGTGAAGAAGATGTAAAAAAGGGTATATTAACATTGCTTCAAGATTAAGCATATGTGGATGTGTACAGCCATTAATATTCACTGTCATCAAAATGTCCATTTGCGGCCATCGATGACCCTTTGTTACATATCTCAAAAAAAAACTAACTAGAAAGTTTTTTTTTTCTTTTCCAGATGTCAAAAAAAGAGAAAGAGAAATTAACATCGACTGTTACATCCCTATATTTTGTGGTGGTGGTAGTGAGATAATCAATGGAAGGCAGCCATTGAAGCCTTCGAGGCCATATCTGGTGCCGGAGATGGTAACAATGTGAGTGCAAATATCCCACTAGCAGCTGCTGCCACTGCGCCCACCACGAAAGCTGGCAGATTTCCTCCTCCAAATAATGCATCCCATGGTCCACTTGCTACGGACACCACCATCTACAACAACAGTTTAACTCTCTGTTAAAGCTACATAATAAGAAAAATCTATTTTCCTTTTCCTTTCCCAGTTTCCACCAAACATCAAAAAATAAGCAACCAATCATTTCTTTTATTAAACAAAAAATATAACCCATTTCTCCACTTCCCGAAAGTAATAAGATTGCATTATAACTTAAACATCTAGTTCTGATATTATAACTTTCTTTAAGTGTAACACTAGCACTTCATCATATTCTATTCTGTGAATGATGAGATTCTATTTGTTTTCTTAATGGCTACAGTAAAATAAAAAAGAACAATATATAAAGATTGTGTTATTCAACTTTTTTCAATAATTTCTGAAGCCAACAGTTGTATGGGATCCAATGCTTAGCATATATATATATGTAAATGAAAATGAGAGCTTTTTCGTTTTGGTGAAGAAGAAAGCAAAAGCCAAAAAGGCACTGTAATGTTGACTCTTTTTCAATAATTGTAGAAAAGCTGGCATTGTAGCCCATACTAAAATGTCCACATGTGCTTCTACTATAAAAAATATTCTCATAATCATTACACTAGAGATGGGTCAAAATTTGCTAACTAATTCTATTTCATCATCTTTGTTCCTTAGGCACCACTCGATCTTGGCCATGCAATTATTATTTTCCTTTTTTAATTGAGGATTTTTTTTCTTTCATATATATTATTAAAATATGCTTCTTTCATTTCAAAGTGAAAAATAATTTTTATTTATATCAAACTATAACCTATTTATTATTTTAATAAATTAATTAATGTAGAATACTATAAAGTAAAAACTATACAAATAAATTTATATTTCCAACGAAAATAGTTATTTTTAAAATTTTTATGAAATAGAATATATGCCTATCAATTCTGAACAAAAGAGTATTTTTTAGATTTTATCATATATTAAATTTAACTTACTTGAAAAATAAAATTAAATGTAATATGAATTGATTTGATATTTAATCTAAAAAAGTTTTAGTTGATGAGAATAATATATCATACCTGTGGTATAACTATTGAAAGATTCAGAACTCCCAAAGAAAGTCCTAATAAGATAGAAAAATTAAATTAAATGTGTTAGGAAATTAAATTGAAATGGGTTAGGAAATCAAAATAACTTTATAACTTAATTTATGATATCTTTTTTCTATCAAAGAAAAAGAAAAGATGTAAATTTTTAATTACCTTGACCAGCACCAGCATCGTTACAAAATATTGATGCCAAAGCAAAAGGAATGCTATAAGTTATCTGCACAAATTAGTGAAATTTATCATTAATTACAAAATTAAAGAATTAATTAAATACTTAATCGAGAAAAAAAATAAGAAATAGAATTTTAGAAACTGTTCTACAAGGCAACAAATAGTATATATGATTCTTAAAGAAGCAACAAAGACTCGAAAAACTTCAAATTAATCACTAATTAGGGATAAAGTTTTAGATAACACTGAAAGGATAATTTATTTAATTTCAATTGAAACAGCATATTTAAATGTCTCCAAAATTAATTACAAAATAAAGCTACAAGACAAATTCCAATAAATGCACACAGAAAATTATTAATGGCTTAGATTATTTTTTTCTTCACTGGGTCTTTTTTTCTTCTTAATAATTTCAAATAACTATTCACATATTAAATTTTTAGTACCCCATCGACTATTCAAATATAAAAATGGCAAATTAATTTTATATTTTTCTACAAACTACTTCAAAACAAGATAAAACATTAATCAAAATAATCAAAATTAAATTATTACTAATAATAAAAGGTAATCATTTTTCAAATATTAATAAATTTAGAACGAAGATGGTATTTTTACATTAAAAATTAATAATAGAAGGCAAGCTTAATTAGTGGGAAAAAAATTAATTGTACAGGTATGCAAATTAAATATGTTGACAGAGAAATATCATCTGGGCCAACAATATATTAAATCTACCCATAACTATCAATTTTTCAAGAAAAAAACATTTTATATTTGCATTTTTTGTCTATATATTACATATATAGTATATTATGAAACAAAATGCCAAAATCAATGCAATCACAATTGACACAACATTGTAATATAAAAGACAGATGATATCACATGATGTGAATACAAGTTGCTACCGACCGTCAGATTTATTATTTTAAAATATATACTAATGTTGCCTTTAAAATTAAAGATTTCATTAATTAAATTAAATTAAAGATTTCATCAATTAAATTAAATTTATCAAAATAAAAAAAATAAATATTTTTATATTTGACCATTTTCTACGTAAAATTATTCACTACTCTAAGTACCATATCCCCTTTGTTGACAGAAATCCAATAACCAAGATATAATTTTTTAAAATAAATTTTATATTTTGATAAAGTGAAATAAACTTGAATCTTGATGGTATATAAGAAAAAGAACTTACAGCTTGAGGTACTCCCATGACGGCGAAAAGGGTTAATGCACCAGCTTTGACACCACCGGCTGGTGGCAAGGCCACTTTGGTTCCGACGGACACGGTGGTGAAACGTCGGTTGGATTCAGCAACTTTGGTGATCAAAATAGTCAGAGACAAACAAATAGCCAAAATAAAGTTCACAATGCCCCACAATCTTTTAACTCCGCCAACCCCACGCGCCAATACCTCTACCCCCAAGGAGGTGAAACCCAAAACCACCGAGTTAAGCATCAGCCCAAGTGCACCAGCACGAACACCGTGATCATAAAGCTTCACCTCCTCGGCGGTTCCGTTTGACTCCCCGCCGTAAACCTCTCTCCCCATCCAATCAGTATCAAACAGCAAAAATGGAAACCAAGCAATCCAGTTCAAACAAGTAACTAATAGTAAAATCCACATGGGTTTTTTCAGATTTTTTAAAGCAGCTAAAATCTCACCGAAAAACGGCATCGGAGTTGATTCCGATGTCGTTTCATCATCATCACCATCATCTCCCTCACCAACAGCACGGGTACCCTGTTCTGGCGACCAGGGTTTTTCATGAACAAAGCAGAGAGCTGATATCGTAAGAGATAAGAGAAGAAAAATGGAGATGAAAAAACAAGATTTTAGATTTGCACAGTAAACATCACAAGCTGTTGTTTTGGTGAACGGAAATATTTTATACAGATGGGTGTAAGATCCCGCCGCGAAACCAAGAACGTTACCAACGGCCATAAAAAAAGAAAATAAAGCATTGGCCGTTCTTGTTTTTTTCTGACTACCAGCAGAAAGATCAGCGAGTAAAGCCCGGCAAGGACCTTGAAGCATATTGTTAGCAACATCAAGAATCCAAAACCCGACAACAAAAACTGCAATTGCTCGGGTTTTTGGGCTTTTACCAAGAGTATCACCAGAAAGATGTCCAAGATCGGCTGCATATCCAATTAAGAAAACAGCCACCGCGACAGAGGCGGAGCCAGCAGCAATAAATGGACGGCGCCTCCCAAAACGGGAGGTGCAACGGTCACTATGGTAGCCGACAATAGGTTGGACTAACATTCCAGAAATAGGTCCACAAAGCCAGATGAAAGCAGCCCATGTGTGAGGAATACCAAGAAGTTGAACATATGGAGTTAACAAAGAAAGCTGTAAAGCCCAACCAAATTGAATACCAGCAGCAACTGAAGCTACCATTACAATCTTTTTTAATGGACTCGGCTTGGGAGGAGGTGTCACCACCGCCAGCGGAGGCGGAAGAGAGGAAGGGGTTTTGGTTTCTTTGGTAGATTGAGCTGCCATGAGTGGTGGTGTTGGTGGAGGAGGAAGAAGAAGAAAGAGTTGAGTTTGGTTTAATTTTGGGTTACTTGAAAGAGTTTGCATGAAAATTTATAATAGGAGAGTAGAGAGGCAACTGGCAAAAGAGTGGGTTATGGCCTTATCCAAAAAGGTCTACGTTTTTCAGTTGTTGTAATAATACTGTACGCTGCAGATTTCTTACTGCCACGTGTACAATTGTAGTTATATTCTGTTTCTTATAATATTTGGTTTTTATTGCCCTGATATGTTAATTAATTGTACCACATTATTATTATTTTTTTTTTACAATTCCAATTTGATTTTTGCTTCATTGAAATAAATTAATTAAATGAATTGACAAAAACAAAATAAAATTTGAAGTTTTTATCATATCATTTAAGATGTTGGAATAATTATCATGACATATAAATTGTATGATTTCATCTCAAAGTACCACAAATAAATAAATAATAATTGTAACTAGGGGCAGACATAGAATTTACTGCCAGTGAAGTTCAATTTTTGTTAAATCTATATTTTTAAAATTTTTATCAGTCATAATTTTTATAAAATATTTTTTTATTTTGAAATAGAAAATTCAATAATTATTATTATATTTTAATTTATCTTTCAATAATGTAAACTAATTGAAAAAATAAAAATAAATAAATTGAGATTTTAAAAATTTTCATCTCCAATACAATCAATGAATTGTAATTCTATAAATTTTTTAGCATAACTGCATATTTACTTTTCATATATATAGAGAGAAATAAAGAAAATAAGAAATTAATAAATTTAATATTATAAACAAAATTATAGATTTTAAAGATAACATTGTAAAACTTATACAGAGGCCTTTTATATCTTTTTGAAATCATTCCGAAAAAGAGAGAGAGATAAAGAAAGAGGAAAATTATCCTCTATAGCACATTTTTAATTTTTTTTTAAAAAATCTTATATTTTTAATATATTAAATATATATTTTTAAAAATTGAACATATTTTTAATATACTAAATATATACTAAAAATATATCTCTAAAAAGAATATTTTTAAAATTAAAAGTTAAAAAAAGGTATTTTTAAAATTAAAATTAAAAAGGGTATTTTTTAAAATATTTTTATTTTTTAGAATATTTTTGAAAAAATCTAAAAAAAAGAAAGAGAATTAGCTTAAGAAGAAATTTTACAATTACTTTTTATATAAGAGAAAATTAATTGAACAAGAGAGAGAGAGAAATTTTTTTATAAATATTTATTTAAAATAATATAACTTTCCATAGTTAGAGTTATGTCAATTAAGCCGAAAGTAAGTTTCCTAACTTTTACATGTGCAATTAACTTTTATTAAATAATATATTATTTTTGTCGTAAAAATTATAAGCCCTCTCTTTATATATATATATATTATTTACGTAGAAAAAATAAGATGGACACGAAAATTATGAAAATTTTACTTTTTTCATCTCTATTTATTTAAATACCTCTAAAAAAATATTCCTCAAATTAAACTTTTAAGGTAAGGGTATAAATGATATTTTGTTTCATTCTACTCCCCAAAATTTATCTAAAATAACATATTTTCTATATAAAAGATACATAAAATTTTTTTTTTTATATAAATAATACAGAGGGAATATATAACGTTAGAACAAATATCAATGGGGCTCTAATAACAATATAATTTAATAATTATATCGTGGTTTGGTGATGAAAAGTATTGTTGTTAGTACATTTTAAATTCAAATCTTTAAGTGTTTTCTGCTTGAGAAGTCTTCTCATGTAATAGGGAAAAAATTATTATGCTGTTGAGAAAAAAATTTTATTTCTTGTGTTCACAAATTATATATAGTCTACATTTATTTTAACACAAAAATTAAGAATTTAATTATATTTATTTTTCTATTTTATTTACTATAATCATTAATAACACAAATTGTTATAGAATATAATCGATTATATTAATATTACATGACATATTTAAAAACATAATAAGTAAATTTAATTTAAAAAAATAAAATAGGCTATTTTTTCAGACATTTTTAAAAAGAGAAATTTACTATAATTTGTGGATGGACCAAATATTTTATTTTATAATATAAGTATATTCAACTGATCAACTTAATTTTTATTTTAAAATTAATTGAATAGTTATTAATTTTAAAATTAAAATTGAGTTATAAAAGTTTGATTTAAAGATATATACTTATCAGTTTTTGTATTTTCAGAGGAAAAGATAAAATTGTATATCTTCCTTCTTTTTCTTATATTTCGTCTTTTTCTCAATATCTTGTTACTTTTTCAGAGAAATTAAGTTTGATTATTCAGAATAATTGAAATCTTTTTTTTTCTTTTTATTGTGTAAGGGATATTAAAAAAAAGAAAAAAAAAAAAGCCCTGGAACTAAAGCAAGACAGGTAGGCAGAAAAGGCCATCTCGAAATCTCTACAATTTTTTGTAGTATAACATACGCATGTACATTTCCCTTTCATTTTACTAATCATACACGTGTTCTCCTTCCTTATAAAATCTAACACTTGTTTTTTTTTTTTAATTATAGAAAAAAAATAAATTTCACTTAATTAATTATAATCATAAACGTTAGGTATTTCTTGTTTATATTTAACAATTAATTGTGGTACTTCCTTATATAATTATATTAATATTTAATTAGATTTGCAGTACTTCAATTTAATTTTTCATTTCACGGTATGACAAACTTTAAACTTACAGAATTACCAAATTCAAATTTTATTTCACTTAAAATTGAGTAGGTGTAGAATTGTAAAAAATTAAAAAATATATATAGTTTATGGAGTAACCATATAAATAAAATTTTGTTATATGATAATAAATAAATAAAAACTAAGTTTAAGATTTTTCTTTTATATAATTATTTTAATTTTGTGTTTCTAAATCATCAATTAATCTTTCACTTAATAATTAAGAAATTTTGAAATATACTTATTATTAAAAGAATAACTTTGAATTTAGTATCCGTTTGCTTCATCTGTACTATTTCATATTTTACATTTTATTTTTTGCAAAATATTATTTTAAATAAAAAAAAGATAAATCGAGTAAGAAATCAACTCTTCAATCTTATACATACAATTTAATAAATTTTCGTTTGAATCTGTATTGCCTAACCAAAAATATTAGGTTTTTTCTTTACAATATTTCTTAAATAGTAAAAAAGTTTATAAAAAAAAAACAAAAAGGAAAGCTAACTAGATGAAAACTTTTTGTATCAATTTTAATGTATTATTATGTATTAAAGAGAAAAAATTAACTTAGGGTCCTTAGATAAGTTAGTCTAAAAAAACCATCAAACTATAATTAGTCTAACAAGTATTTACAGTTATGTTTGAAATTAATGTGTATTTTGAATTAATGGGTGGAGATATCTATATATAAAAATCAAAATAAAGATATAATATATGCAATCCAATACTTTGAATTGATTTGTAATTAACTAAATAGAAGCCTATAAATTCTTCTATATCTAGAACTATACTATATTTCACATCTAATAGAGAACTGTATTTCAATCTTCTCATGATATTTTTTAAATAGGAAACTCCACCTTAAAAGCATTAATAAACAGCCACTCAATAATTGATCAAGCACATTTTAAATGGAAGATATTCCTTTTGCCTGATGTTTGAGTTGAAAGCTGCAAATTTGCCATGTGATAATATGCAAAGAGAACTAGATAGTTTAGGTTATAATATGCAAAGGAAAATAGATAATATTCTAATTAATTTATTTATTTATAAATTATATATATATAGCTTTAATTAGGCCTACTAATAAGATTTATAGATCTATATATGTATTAAAACATACAATTACGTACAATTAAAGCCAATTATGAGCATCCAACCTACCTTATCCACATGCATGCGTAGTTACTTTATTCCTCTTCATCTTAATTCCCTATATGAATAAGGAAAAAAAATGGCATTTAAATGTGCAAGTCTATAGAAAACAAATATATATATATATATATATATATATTTTAAAAGCTCGACCCTCGAAAATATATTTTTGAGAATCGAACCCCCAACTTCTTAATTGAGAGTATCATTAGGTGGCCATCTAAACTAACCCAGCATATAAAAAAAAAACAACTTTCGTGCATTCAATTTGAAAATTTGAAAATATTTTCAATAAGTCATCTGATGATAACGCAATATTTCTCCAACATTTAAAATTTTAGAATTAACTAACTAGTTGTATATGATTATTTATCACGTAATACATATAAAAGTTGCTTATAGTTAATAAATGCTGGCGAAGAGTGAAATTCATGCATGCAAAGAGCTGACTTTGAGAAGAAATAAATAAAGAGAAAGGAGCATGGAAGACAATGGTGATGAGAAGTAAAGTGATGAAACTAATTGACGTTATCCAAAGAAGAGCAGTTGGCAGTGGCAGTGGCCTCGCACCCCAAAGACTGTAAAAGCAGCCATTAATTATATGTGACTCTCAAATTAAATCTCCATTGACTCTCAACGCGAGGGATGACACAGTCGCCACTTGCTCCCTTCCCTATTGGCATTTGGCTCTGCACTTTACACCTTTGAAATATGTGCTCTTTATTAGTATTTTTTTTTCTCCATTTTATTTTAGTTTCTTACACTTCAAAATTTTGTTGCGATAATATTAGGTTTCTTGAGGCTTCCTATTTATAATTTCATATTTTTGCAGTCCATTAATATATATTGATTAAAAAAGATTCACATATTTAATTAGGAAAATACTTTTATGGATGGGCTTTATATACCTAATCAATAAAAATTAATAAAATCAGTTTTTTTATTATCAATTTATTAAATCAGAATATATATATATATATATACATCCGACATAATTAAAATTATTCGAATAGTTAATACAAATTAACAATTTTTAAATGTTTTTTAATGTCATGAAGATATTTAAATTTAAGTATGTTAGAGTTTTTAAATATATAATTTTTTACACTACAAAATAATCAATGGACTATTAATGGCAGCAAAATATACGTTTCGTTTTGGTCACTAATTAATGATATTTTCAAATTAATAATGAATATATTCATATTAGTATAACATATTCTTTGAGGTTTGTTTTAAGCTACTCCTACTATCATTCTTCAAAGGTCATAATATATGGATAATTGAGTGTTAGCTAATAATAATGTAATGATTAGGACATTTTTTTCACAAAAAAAAGGGGATGAAAATAACTAGTGTTAAAGTGCAAAATGTGTTCTTGATATGGTCTATTTCCAATGTCTAAGTTATTGACTTGAATCCCTAAAATTCTCAAGAAAAAAGATGATTGATTTTAAGAGCATATTTTAACAAGAAAAAACATGTAAGAAGTTCTAGAGAAATTTTGATAACAGTGTTAAATGAAAATATGTATCTCATATCATATGTGCCAATAAAAAAAGGAGTTGACTGGTATATAAGTATTTGTTTTTCATTGTACAAAAGGCTTAGTCAAATTAAAACAAAATCATAAGGCTTTATGACATGAAACTCCTGTTTTTTACCGCCTACCTCGTGTTAGGATCTTGTCTTTGTTTGATATAAACATCATACAATTTGTCCTGTCTTAATGTACCAATAGTGTTTATATATATATATATATATATTACATTAAAAATGTAAAAAAATTATTACTAAAAAAAATCACTTATTACTAAATTATATTTCCTCCCCTCCAGAAATATCATCCACCATTTTATTTTAAAATATTCTAAAATAATTATTTATTTTTATTTATAGAATATATTTAATATCTCTTTTTTATTTCAACATCTGATAAATTCACACTTTAAATAAAAAATTAATGATAATTTAAATTATTTTAAAGATAAAATAAATATATGAATAAGGGTAAAAAAGAGAAACACATTAATTTTTAATGCATTAAGTGAATTTTTTTAAAATTTATAAAAAAAATGGACAATCTTTATAAAAGGGAGGAAATATTTTGATATACTCATATACGAATAGTTTTAAGTTGGTATAATAATCATATATATATTTATTATGACACTAATTCATTGTCCAATAAAATTTATTATGACCCTCATCTCCCTATCTAATCACACATCCTAATGCAAAATACTATTCAAAATCTATTGTCCCTGAACGGAGAAAAAGCTTTATTTTTATTTCCATTGACTATCTTGTTATCTTTGGCCTTTTTTTTAAATCTCACATCGTTAGATGTGGGATATGGAGAGGGGCTTGTTGATTATAAATAAGACTCCTCCCATCTTTATTATAATCAACCCAAAAATTATTAAGCAATTTTATTTTAATGCTTAATAATTTTATCTATTCTCTCTCTTTTGTATTTCTTCTTTGAAATTAATAATATTTTGGTGGTATCTGAGGACATAGGTAAAATTGGCCGAAACTCGTTAAATTTAGTGTTCTCTTTATTAATTGTTTAATAGTTATTTTTGGTATAGTTATGGTGGTATTTTGTGCTAGTAATTATATGTCTAGAAAAATTTTGTCTAAGGAAAGACTTGATATTTAAGAGTGTCCATTGTGACCAATCTCTTTTTTCTAAAAATTTTTCTGGTATAATTGTTGGTACAATTGTTCACATAATATACATATTATTGGTGAAAAATTAATCTAATTTTCACAATAATTGGTATCAGAGCCAAGGTTTTCTAAGTATGCTCTGTGGTTGTAGCGTAGTCTGATCTTTCACATCAGAAAAGATTTTCTTGGATTATTTGCATTCCACATTTGTTAGCTATTAAATAATTTTTTGAAGCAGAAATGACAGACGACTTAGGCAAATCATCCACTCTAAAAGAGACAGCATCCACTTCGTCAATTTGGTTAAAGACTGTTGTGTCAAATGCTAGATTTACAGTGGATATTTTTGATGGTATGGGTTATTTTGGTATATGAAAAAGTAAAGTTCTAGACGTCTCTTTCAGAAAGGTGTAGACATTGCCATTGAAGAAGAGAAATCGGAAGACATTGATAAAAAAAAAATTGAAAAGTTATCAATCGTGTGACTTGTGGTACAATTCGATTGTGCCTTTCTAGAGAACAGAAGTATGCGTTCTCTAAGAAAGTTTTTGCAAGTAAATTGTGGAAGGCATTGGAGGAAATTTTTTTGAAGAAAAGCAGTCAGAACAAGCTTCATATGAAGAAGAGATTATTTCGCTTCACTTATGTTTCAGGTACCACTATGAATGAACACATCATCAATTTTAATCAGTTGGTAGATAATTTGATGAATTTGAATATGACTTTTAAAGATGAAGATTTGGCTTTGATACTGTTGGGGTCCCTTCCAGAGGAGTTTGAGTTTCTTGAAATAACTCTACTCCATGAGAAGGCTGAAGTGACTCTTTCTGAAGTAACTGCTGCACTATACAGTTACGAACTACGAAAGAAAGACAAGAAACAGAGTTCAAGTGGAACAGTAGAAGCATTGATTGGGAGAGGTCGTTCTCAAAGCAGGAAGAGAGAAAAGAAAGGGAGATCAAAATTCAGACCAGCTAAAGATGAATGTGTCTTTTGCCTAGAGAAAGGGCATTGAAAGATAAATTGTCCTAAGCTGAGTAATAAAAGCAAATATGATAAAGAAAAAGCTGCCGTGAATTCAAATGTAGCCGAGTGTGATGATGAAGACTCAGATTTTTCATTAGCTATTATATCATCAACAAGCTCTTCTAGTGTATGGCTACTTGATTTTGGTTGTAGTCATCATATGTGTCCCAATCAGGATTGGTTCTTTGACTTTAGAGAACTAGAAGGAGCAACTGTTTACACAACAAATGACGGTCCATGTATGATTAAAGGAATTGGTTCAATCCAATTGAGAAACAATGATGGATCAATAAGAATACTGTCAAATATCCGATATGTACCGAGTTTGAAGAAAAATCTCATCTCTGTGGGAATCCTAGAATCAAAGGGCTTCATTGTAAATACAGCAGATGGAGTAATAAAAATCATCTCCAGTGAACTAGTGATAATGAAAGGATTAAGAAAGGCTAATAACTTGTGTTACTATCAGGGCAATGCAATTATTGGGACAGCAGCAGTAGCTTCCAATAATGATCAAGAGTTGAAAGCAGCCAGATATGGCATATGCACTTGAGATATGCTGGCGATAAATCCTTGAAAATGTTGTCAGATCAATGATTATTGAAAGGAGTGCAACAACAAATGTTAGATTTCTGAGTATTGTGTCAAAGGAAAGCAGACTAGAGTGAAGTTTGGTACTGCAATCCATGATACCAAGGATATTTTGAACTATGTTCACTCAGATGTGTGGGGTCCTTCCAAGACAGCTTTAATAGGAGGAAAGCACTACTTTGTAATATTTATTGATGATTTTTCTCTGAGAGTATGGGTATATACTATGAAGAAGAAGGATGAAGTGTTGAGAGTTTTCCGCATATGGAAAAAGATGATGGAAATTCAAACGGACAGAAAAGTCAAATGTCTCCTCACAGATAATGGTGGAGAGTATAAAATTGATCCATTTTTAAAATTCTAGTAATAAATCCGATTAAATAGTTGATTTTCAACATTCGATTTTATTAAATATCTAATGTACTAGAAATAATTGTCTTAAATTATTAATGTCCCCATTTCAATTATTTGTTAAATCCTTAATTTCTTTTAGCGGGTTAATGATAATAAAAAAAAAATAGGCATGTGTGTGATGCATTTGCGACTTTGCTTCAAGATGCTAAGTGAAATTTACCAAGATATAATATGAATATTATAATTAATCAGTTTATTAATATAGCTTCATTTTTTTGTGTAAAATTTTATTATTTTCTTATTAAAAAAATACTTTCTTATAGTTTTTGTGAATATTATTTTCATTGAAGTTTAGGACAATTATATCTAATTGCTATTTCAATATTAGCATGCATGCACTTGATTTAATCTCCCTAGTTTTCGACAGCAGTTATAACATTTTAGTATTTGACTGAAATTAATTATAAAATTCTTACTACAATATCTAAGTTCTCAAATAATGTTAAGATCAGGTTAGTAGTACATTTTAGTTTCAAAATCCCAAGTATTAACTGCACTATGATTAAGACTTGGAATTACAAGTATTTTAATTTACCGCGACAGAGGATTAATTAGATCTCTAATGATAGCTAGCTACCCAATATTAAATTACATTAGCTCTTTTCCAATACATTAAAAAAAAAAAAAGGTCCTCAAAATTAAAATTTTAGAAGTATATATATATGATAGTGACACAGCATCATACATTCTAATCTTAATTTAGAAATGGCTTTATCATATACTATAATTTAACGGAAAACTTGGCTTGGGGAAAAATGAATGACTAGGATATTTTCAAATTTAAACAAATAAATTAATTGACATTACTCATTAGGCATTGAAAAAAAAAATTGTCAAGTTATTCACAAAAGATCTTAATACTCTGTCTGATAAGAAATAGAAGCAATCACAAATTTATTTTTTTCTCATAAAAGAAAATTTCAATAACTAATTTAAAATGTTAAATGAATTAAAAAAAATTCAAGTAAGTTGAAATATCATAATAAAATATGGAGAATTAAAGAAAAAAATCATGAATGATTGGCGAGAAAAACGATTATCCCATTAATGAGTAATACATGAACCACCTCCAATTTATAAATTCTCTAAAACCATGGATTAAAAATAAATATTCATTTGTAAATTTTGAAAATATATAGTAAAAATTTTTATTTCATTTTATGTCATCATTAGATCATGTAGGAGATCATTTTTGGTATTCGATTGTGTTGTAGAGACAATTATTTGAGACAAAAGAGTGTTTAGAAAATCGATATACACAAAATTCCTTTTGCAATTTTTGAAAGTGACATTTAAATAGGTATGCATGTGTTTATATATATATATATATTTATTTATTTATTTATTGTAGAATTGTTAATTACAATGAATTCCCAAATAAGCTGACAAGATTCCTTTCTTGTGGTACAATGAAATTTATTAACAAAATTTTTAGAATAATTAGAATATTAAAATTGAATTTTGAACTAAAGAATTTTAACTTTAAAAGTTAAATCATTTGCATATATTCCTACCAAAAATGTGGACACATATAAGAAAACCCCTTCAAACCAATTAAAATGTCATAGAGTTCAAATAATTAATTAAATTTCAACAACATAAAAGTGTTTCAAGAGAGCAATTATTCCACTATAAAATTTTAAAATTTAAAGAAGTTTTGAATTTAATTTCATTAGAAACGTAGTTATATATATATAATTATGTAGCTTATTTTTATGGGAAAAAAAGTATTATAGTAAGTGCACTTATGCTTGTCTACTTTCCAAATTCGTTAATGGAATTTATAATTGGACAATTAATTTAATATGATTGGATACTTAGTTATTGTTAGAATTATAATTCAAACTTCCAATGAGATTTAGATGGGGAATTTTTCTAATTTTGTGTGTGAAAAATATTTCTAAATTAGAAAAAGAATTATTTCTTATATAAAATAAAATTTTTATTTTAATATTATTTCTAATTGAATAAAAATTCTTATTATGAGTTAATATTAATAGCGAATAACATTATAAACAGGAGTATTTTAAAAGAGGTTTCTTAGGAATTTTTTTTTCCATCATGGAACCCAATATTTGAGTAAACCCAATATTACAATCTTTTTTTTTTAATTTATTTGGTGAAATTGAATTCAAAAGTTTGAGTGTTGTTTAAATTTATTGTCCTTTACATCTTGTTATATTGTAATATAAAAAAAAAATTTGTAATTAAATCCATGATGATCCTTCTCTTTTATATCTAAGTTCTCATATTGCACAAAGGACAAAAAAAAGTCAAATAATTTTACACATAAAATGGCACATTAAAAGATAATAATTTAAACTCACTTTTGAAACCTCATCTATGAGCTTAAAATAAAGTTCAGTAGCTTTATTTTTTTTTTTCCTAATATTCTTACCTTTATTGTTTTTTTTTTTTTGAATTTTTCTTCTGATAATTTTAATCTTTTATGGTTTATTTATTTATTTTATTTATGCTAAAATTTGAGCATAAAATCAAATTCTCCACTTACATTATTTCTCTTTAATTTAATTTTTTGGTGCGACTTGGCCCTTGCCATTACAATTCTTTTTTGTCACTTTATCTACCATTCTTTTTTTTTCTTTCTTATTTTATTTTTCCCCAAATTCTTTACTTATAGCAATTTCAAGAATCATTTCTTCCATCTAACAGTAAAAAAAATAGAGAATAATTTATTCACAATCGATTCTACTCTTTTTTTCTTTTTGGTTGTTTTCTTTTGGCTTTCTCATAGAATGATAGAATTTCAAATCATCCATACTTCACTTTCTAATGCATCCCTAAGTTAGGATTTTGCTTTCTATCCAACGAAGATGACAATTACTCTTTAATTTTCATTTTTTTAATTAAAATCATTTCAAGTAATATTTTTCTCAATTTTCAAATACGTGCACACTGAATATAAAGAATTGTAAATCAAAGATTGAGTTATATTTTTTATTAATTTTTTAAAGAAATATCGCACACTCACACAACAAACGGTGATAAAACACGTTATATGATAAAATTATAATAATTTTATTGTAATTTTTTATTAATTTAATTACATAGAAAAAAAGTTACAATTGTCTATTAATTTATTTCAGATTAAATAAATTACTTTTTAAATTAGACAAAAACAAATTATATTCAAATCAAGTCAATAAATTTCTCAAATTAATTTTAAACCTACTGAATTTCACCGGCAATATTTATGTAAAAAAAATCCAATGAACTACAAATATACAATAAAAATGGCAAACTCATATTAGATTAAAATTTCCCACTTCTATTGATGATTGATAATTCTATTTATTTAATTTAAAGAACCCACTTTTTGCACTTTCAATAAATATTTAAACAAAATAAATAAATAAATGAAAATGAAATCCACTTTGACAATTTTCTAGGCTAGGTGGAGACAGAGTCGAAAGATTCTTGCTAAGCAAATGCGTGAGATAAGTACAACTCTGATAACTCAGACCTTTTTTTTTTCAGGAATAATCAGACTTATCATGCAGAGTGAATCTTTTTTTTTTAGTGTCTAAATTTAACTTTATTTAATTAAATATCTGAATTTTGAAAAAAGAAAAATTCTAATTAATTGTATTTTATAAAATTTTAGTGATTAAAATTGGAAAAAAAAGTTAATGTTAAATTTAATAAAAAATTATTAATATTATTTATCATGTCATTGCAAAATACAACCATACCGATTAGTGTTAGTTCAAAACCAACATCTTTTATTTTGTGTGTTTTTATTTTTAATATTGTGGACTTAATATCAGATGGTTATCAAATTAATTATTAAGAATAGAAACTGAAATTATATTTATTATAAATTTAAATTTAATTACTCCCAAGAAAACTGTATTTTTAATCAATAAAACTTCATATCTATTAATAAACTAAAAAATTGTATTTTTCAATCAATAAAATTTCATATCTATTATTAAATTAGAAAGATGTTAGTGGTCGTGTGTCATGGATACTGCCAACTAATGTGGAGTTATATATTATTGGTGTCAATATGAGGTATTTAATTAATTTAATATTTAAAATAATATTTTAAAATTAATATTTAGTCGTTTAAAATTATATAAGTAAAATTTTGAAATTTAATGAAATTTTAAATTATTAATAAGGTCTTGATCTATATATTAATCACTCGATATCAATTGCTTATTGTGATTAGCTATAACAAATAATTAGTCCAAGAATGGAATAGGAAAAAAACAGAATAATTATTTTTATAAATTTAAAATATATTTATCGTGCATAAATCATTAATAAATGTACTATTTTATAAAATAATTGTTTCACGTTTACATTTAAATTAAAATGAAAAATAATCATTTCAATTACTGTTTTATTAAATTTTTTCATGCTATTATGTATTATCTGAATCAAACAAAATTACAATTTTTTGTTTAATAATACAAACTTATTAGAACAAGCTTAATAAAATACTAATATCATTATCCCATTTTTTTTAATCATTTAATTTAATATTAATCTACATCTATCAATTTAGAATACATATAAATCACATATCACTTCATTGAAAGACCTTGATAAGTTTTGCCTACTTGCAAGAAAATGCTAATAAATCTACATTATTGAAAGATTTCTCAAATCCTTCAACTTGTATTAAATGCTGATATTTTAGACGATTATTAACTAAATAGTTGTCTAAACCCATCAAATCATTTTATACCTAAAAATATTATAAGAAAAAAAAGAATAAGGAATAATCTTTATTTAAATTAACGAGAAATGAAGACTATCTTGATGAGAATAATTATACAATTGTAATTAACTCTAATGTTTATCTGTTTTATTTGTGCATCTTTCCTGTAAACTTGAAAAGGATAATTGCAGTAGAAGTGTAACCACAAAAGAAAAACGATAATTATGGCTGTACAATGTTTGAATTAATAATTCATGTATATATTATATATTATTTTTAGACATAATTACTAGATTTTACACCAAAAAATCATTTGTAGTTTTCCAGTGTTTGACATAGCATTAATTTTATGAAAATTTGTTTATTATTAATACTTTTAAACTTATTCTCGAATTAATAAATATATTTTTATTTCATATTAATTGAAAAAACATAATTATTTTTTACTGAAATATAATTAAATGTATATACATTTTTAAATTATATTTTATTTTAGTATAAGTTATATCTATTAAATATTTTCAATAACTAATAATAAATATTAAATATAATTCAAAATTTTAATATATCAATTGATTTATTAAAATAATAAATAAATTATAATTTACAAGACAATTAATTATGTTAATTTGGCAAGCTCATTAGTCGTTATGAAACAGCACATGATGTATTCCCCAAGAGAACGAAATAGATTTCAGGATCCATTCATGTGGGGTTGATGGGGCTTAATTTGTAGGAGGGAGAGAGTACAACTGCCCTTTATTATTTTCTTCTTTCTTTTTCTCAGATATATATTATATATATATCATATAGATATTATTTTGATATAAAATTATACCCTTATAAACTTGATGTCAATAGAAATAATTAAATCTAAGATGGTATCTAACTGCTTTCTTTTCCTTTATAATTCAACATACGATACATTAAATCTTATATGTAGATATTATTATACAATGTGCCAAATTGCTAAATGATACATATAACCTTTATTAATTTGAGCTTTGAAATAGAGTGATCAATTGCTTATTTTGTAGTATTAAATAATAATATATTATATGCCGAAATATAATTTAATGATTAATATATTTTTTTAAATAATAAATTCAGTATTGATTCTCTTTTATTTAATATAATATTTAAAAAAATATTAATGTATTTATTTTAATTTTATTAACTATTTTTCTTAAAAAAGAAAACTACTTCTACTATATATATGATATTAATATCAAATTCATCATCTGAATTTAAATATATATATATATATAATAAAAACAATAAATAAGTCTGTTTTTAAAATAAATTCGAATTTAAAAAAAATATTAAATTTTCTATACATACCTTCAAAATTATTGGCACTAAATACAGCATGTTAATGCGAGCAGTGCCACCGTGACAGAAAGAGGGTCAAAGGCCGTTGTAGCCAGTGCGCACCGTGTCAAAAGATGAGCAAGCGCCTTTAAAGGAGAGTGGACACTTAGCGCGTATCCAGCGGGATTCTGTAGACTTGGCGACTAATCATTGGTTAATGACGTCATCAACGACTTTCTTTGACTTTTGACTAGACCTTTTCTTTCTTTTTCTTTTCTTTTTTCACTTGAATAACAATAATTTCTGACCAAGAGCACTCTTCCGTGTGGACTATACAATTTTCTTCATTTTTAATAGTTATATTCAATTCTTGATATACATTAAAAATAATTTTAAAAAATTACAAAAATAAAATTTAAATTTTAAGAAAAAAATTTTACACTAAAAGTTTTAATGTAAAATTATATATATTTTTAAAATTTTATATCGTTCTCTTATTAATACTAAAAGTTTATAAAGTTGCACTTAAATTAAATGGCTATGGCATATAACAAAATTAGAGGTTACTTTCTATTTGTCTTTTTTTTTTTCTCTGCCCATTTCTTTTATATGATATTTTAAAGTTTTTGTTTTAACTCATTGTTGATCTTTTTGGATGGTTGGATGATAACTTCATTTCTCTTTAATTTATCTTAGTTGTTTTTATTTAAAATATATAAACAAACTTATAATTAACATGTCTTTTTGTTTAGTTTTTAAAATTTGACTGAAATTAAATAAAATTTTACGTATATATTCTTGAAATTATTAAATAAATAACTTGTTGAATTTAGTTTAACTTGATTAATATTAAAATTTTAACAAATTTATTTATTAGTCTCAATTATTACTTTGAAAATTTTAAACAGGCTCAACTAAAAAATTGCACCAAATTTCCTTCACTAAACTCGTTAGTTATTTAAATTAAATAATTAAAATATACAAATTAGATTAAATTCAACCCAATATCAAATCAAATTTAAATATTTTATAAATCAATCATAAATAGCTCAACTAATTTATAAAAATGGAAGCACATCATTGGATGCAGTTAATGGAAACAAAATACATAGGAAAAGAAAATGGGAAAGGTCTTCGATTTTGCTGACGAAGCTCTGACTGTTTGAGAGATGGACATAGCAACCATACGTGTGAGGATGTCAGTGTATTGCCTCTTTGGTAGAATGCATCTTTCTCAGATTTTCTTTTTTCTTTTTTTTTTAATAAAGAAAAAGTTGTGGTTTTCCAACGTTTTTTTAAATTAAAATATTCATCTCTAGTATGATTTTGGAGCTTTTTTTTTAAAAAAAAATTATTGTTTTTAAGAATTAGGGATGAGATAAAATGATATATTTGGTTTAGTTGCTTATGGATAATTATTATTGATAGCCAGTAAGTATTGGTTGTTTTGGTGAAATTTTATTAGTACCTTACTTTCTTAAAATTTTAAATGTCTTTTTATAAATTTAAAAACAAAAATAATTTTATTAAATATATTTTTTTTAATATTGGATGAGAAATTTAAATTATTATAAAGGGTTTTTTATGAGTGTTCTTAGATTATTTAATCAAATAATTAAAATTGAAAATAAAATAAATAAATGAGAATAGATATTTGGACAGTAACTTGCTTTTTTTATTTTTCGGGTTAGTAGAATTAAAAAATAAGCCTTTTTAATCTTTCTCATATCCATCACAAAATAAATTTTATTATGGATTTTATTTTCTAATTAGCTTATAATTTTATTTTGGGTATTTATATTTTGCAACAACCTACTAATAGATCAAATTATTCCAATAATTTTTTTAAATATTACATTATGAAGAGAAATTAGAAAAGAAAAAATCAACCTTAAATCTGTGATTAAGAGAAAATGTGTTTGTCATTAAAGGTATATAATTTTTTTAAATATGATCGAACCGAATATATTTTGATTGAATTTAATCAGTTTATATTATATATACGAGTGAAATTAAATTTATGTTTTGAAAAATTGTTAAGTTCGATTAAGTGATCAAATTAATATTTATTTATTTTTTACTTCAAACCAAATACGATTGACAAATATATATCATATATATATTTATAATATATATTATGTAACCTGACCGATTGAATTCTACCAAACCCAAAAATTTACATAATATTATATATAATTATATATTGAATATATTTATTATATATATTATATAATTCGATTTAACATAATTTAATCTGAAAATATATAGATAAATCAAAAATAGATATAATTTCATACAAAATCAATTTGATTGTTTAATAATAAATTGGATTCGATCATATTAAAATATATTATAAATCTGATCAAATTTTATCAATGTCCATCTCTATTTGCCATTAGCTATACATCAACATGCAAGTTATCCAAGTAATGAGATAATTTATCGTTAGTTAACCACCAAAATATAATTTAATAATTATGAATATATATTATTTTCACTTTAGGTCTTAGGTTCGAATATATTAAGTATTCCCTTACTATAGATAATTAATAAAAAAAAAATCTGCCGTTAGTTAAATTATCAAATTATCTGACAATAATATCCCACCTTTCACATCGTTCCATCACCCTCCTTGTCCCACGCTTCCGCTGAGCACCAAACTTGAATTATTCTAAGAAACGAAGTCCCTCTCAGGCATTTTATCAAACCTCTTATAGCATTTGGTCTGCATTTCGACTCTCAACTCATAGCAGAAAAAATCCACGAAAACCCTGTTGCTACATACGCAAGTTGAGAATAATAATTGTGTATATGTATCATAGTGATTCAAGTCAAATCGAAATTCAAAGTATTCAGACATTATTTCTGTTTAAAAATTCTATGTATGGGAAAAATAACACAAAATTGTGGTTGATGCTCATGTGCTGTTAGCTTCAAGTATTGAAATTATTAATCTTATCTTTTTCTCAGTCAACTTGCAATCCATATTTCGTCTAGGCCATTCTGTTTTGCTTCAACTTGATCAAACCCCATTTGTATTATCTTATCATCTTCCTCTCAATTGAATTTTGAAAGTGCTTCCAAATATCAATTAATTTTCACATGTTTGGTCATGGAAGTCAAGACTATGATCATATTCATGACGTCAATATATACTTGACATAAATATATTACAGTAATGTTTATATTTTTCATAGAAGAAAATACCTTTTTTTTGTCACTCATATTTTCAATGGGTTAGGTGTAGTAATATAAAAAAGCAAATTAATAATATGTATATGATACTGATATTTGAAGTTACCATAATTAGATCTATTAAATGATTACACTGCAGTTTTTAATTAGTGAAAAAAAATATATATTAATATACCGGATCTTTGAAAAGTTTAATATTTTTCAAATTTAGATCTGTAATAACGAGGTCTAATAATAATGCATTTATTTATTAAATTTTTTTATATTTTTATTATAAAATTATTAAATGGATAATGAAATAAAAAGTAATGACAGTGTGATGAGTCATTCCAATAATAATTCAACATGTTAAAAATGTCGGTTAAGTTATCCAAACGAAAGATATAACAAGAAGCAAGCAATGTCCCATTAGCCACCTTCTTCCCTCACACAAAATGTATATGAAAGCTCTGTGCGGGTCTCTAGCTGAGAAAGAGACTGCTAAAAAAAAATTTCAGTTGAGTAAATAAATCCCTTATCTCCAACCAACAATGGTAGGCTCAAAATTTAGAATAATGCATATATTTTTGGATAGAATCATAGAAAATAAATACTTAATTCACAACTCACAAATTTTAATTTATAGAAAAATAATTTTAGTATAAATAAATTATTAAATATGTGTCTTAAATAATAGACTCAAGATCAATTTTCTCTCTCTAATGCATATGATATTCAAAAAGAGAAAGTTATTAGATCTATGTAAAATTTAAATTCTTTTAAATGGCAAGATTTGATTTTTCATCATCAAAGATCCAAAATGGGATTTGATCTATCATTATCAAGATTTATAATGCTTAGGTAATTAGTGTTCAACATTAGAGTGTGAGAGAGAGAGGGGCTATAGTTAGGACAGATGGTATCAGAATAACGTTTGATGTTGAGACAAAACTACTAACAATAATTGTAATAAAAGTGGTCAAAAGATTATTGGATATGGTGACACGAACCTAAGTGAGCTTTCCTTAATTTTGTTGCAAAAGAAAGAATGTGAAATGTTCCTAAAATTTCTTGGAGAGTTTTCAGACATGGACGGTGCCACCCACCAATACAGATAATATGTAATAAGCTTTCGTGGGTGCTCTTTAAAAGCAACCCAAAAGCTGGGGCTGGTTGCTTCGAACATTCTGGTTTATGACTTCTTGTCTTTCTGTCTCCCCCTGCACTGCACCATATATATATATGTCTTAACTAACATTCTGTTGTAATCCTTTTTTCTTTTCCTTTTCATCTAACTAACCGACTTTCAAGCCGCTGCTGTGATGTCATCTCACTACTTAAATCACATGTTTAATTCTTGTCTATATTAAATATTTTTTTTAATATTTATTATAATTTTTATTTTAAAAAAGTTTGATTTTATTATTATTTTGACATGATTGTTCAGTTTTAATATCAAATTCATATCATGTATATAATATCTTTGAACAAAGGAAATTAAAGACTTTCAGAGAAAAGAAATTAGGAGTGTCAATGAAAAAACTAAATGAGAAATCAACAAACATCTAAAATTCTAAATTACTTATCAAATGTTTTATTTTTTTTCTATTAATTTATTCTGTGAATGTTTTTTTTAATGCAACTAAATTCTGGACATTGTGGATTAGTTAATTGTAAGATATTACGATATATTTACATAACTATACTAAAAAATAATTTTTATTATAAAAATATTACAAAAATTAAAAATATTTATATTTTTATAAAAAATTAGTTTAAATTTTTAAAAATACCTTAATCCTCAGTAAAATAATTTTTTTCAAAAATATTTATTCTCTTAATATAATTAATATTTTACTTCAAATTTTTATTTTTTTAACTTCACTAATAAATAAAAAATACAATAAAATAATAAAAATTAATATTTTAAATTATTTTTTATCATAAAAAAATTATAATTTTTTATAAAAATAAAAAATTTAATTTAATTATAAAAAATAAATAACACTCAAAAAATAAAGTATATTAATAAAAATTATTAAATTTATTTTTAAATAAATTTTATATATTATATACATGAAAAATAAAAAATACACATAATTTTATTATGTAAATATATTATTGATGTGTGTATATTATATTTTTATTATTTAAATTACGTATATTTTATATAAAAATTATTAAATATTATATAAATATTAAATAAATAAAAAATTAAATAAATAAAAGGAAAGAAAAAAAGAATGCCAAAGACGTAAAAGTGTAAATAAAAATAACGTGCCAGTATTCTTAAAAAAAAAGAACTTAAAAACCATGTCCGGCGTAAATATCTCAAGATATTATACCTAATTTTAGAATTGAATACAATCCTAATTTTAAAAAAAAAATTGCTTGCTCGATTTTTTGCACCCTCAGGAATAATTAAAGTTACACATCAAACAAAAAATTGAACTTTAAATTATTATAAAATGATTCAAATATTCTGTACACATAGGACTAAAGCAGAAACTATAGCCTGATATTTTTCTAGAACAATTAATAAAATTCTCCTCGAGAAATATATTTTTTTCACCTTGACTTCTCACATAGAAAAAACCAATGACTTTGCATCACTCATCATTCCTCCAACTAATACACAAAATCTCCCCAACCAGGAAGACAGACCACCCAGCAAAAGGGAAAATTGCATCAGATGGGATCATTTTTGACAAGCACAGGCAGGCATCTTGACTGGCCATACTGACATTATCATAAACTTCTAATCGTGTCCACTCGATCGATAACATCCAAAGCTTTTATTCGATCTATGTCAAAGTCGATGACAGGTACAGATGAAGGCCTCCTAATAGGGAATGGATCTTTTTTGCTTTCACTCATTGGTGAGTGGCTACTACTCTTACTCAGCCTATGGTGCTTGCCTAACCGGGTTTTTGCAGTATCAAATTCCTGACTCTTACTTATGCCAGGTGTCTTTTTCCTCTTGCTCACATCTCGAAGCATCTCTTGATCTTCAACTGTCAGTACTGGGGATGGAGAGCTTGGTTTGTGGGTTGATAACTGAATAGTCTTCTGATTGGGTGAACAAATTGGCGATTTAACTGGAGATCTGATTCCACCATTGCTAGCCCTTGCTTGGATGATAAGATGGTGCAGCCAAACCACCAATTCAAGAATGTACGCTTCAGTCTTCTCCTTATCCGCATGGTGTAGTGTCTCAATTCTAAGCAAGTCCGTCTGCCCAGAAGGTTTTTGATTCACCTCAGACCTAAAGAATTTAAATCATAAGTGCTCAAGGAATATATTTTAAGAAAGAAAAGCAAAATGATGCTCATGCTCACCCTGTATTTGCCCATTCTCCAACCCAACCAAATCCATGATGAGCTCTGATTGGCAACCAAAATAAAAGAATAAGAAGACAGAAAATAAATCAGAAACTGAGAAACATATGGCTAAAACAAAAACAATGTACATTATATAGTGAACAAATAGTATAGTCATGAAAAAACGAGTGATGAGAGCCTCTCGTCCTGATCCAATTTTCTATTGTACACAGCCACCACGACTATACATTAGTGTACACTGCTAATAATTCAACCTGGACTGTTTTTTGTAAGTGAATTGTTTTAGTGACAGAGTATCAGCACCCTTTATGGATGAATGTTGTAGCTTACCACTCCCAAAGAATCGGGCAAATTATAAAATCAAACACCAGAACCTAAATCACAGATCAAACTAGGCAAATAAATTCAGTACACAAGGTTCGCTATTTTACTTGGTTGTGTTGGTAGCAATTGGAACAAGCCACTGCAAAGTTTTCTCCATTTCAGCTTTGATTTGCATGACTGTAAGCTGCAAGAATACGTTCGAAAAGAACAATCAACATTCAGCTATCAGCAATTAATACGTTATCTTTGACTAGCAACCCAGTGAAGGAAAAAAGAAAAATCAAAAGAATACCTCTTCCTGAACATGGAATGACTGTAATTTCGAGCGCAAAGCAGATTTGATACTAGGTGGCAGTCCTTGGTATAATGCATCCCTAGTATTTGGAGGGACAGAACTTGATCGAGACACCTGATAATACTCTCAAATATCAGATCGAAGAAAAAGCCATTTGACATAAAGCATCACCCATGTGTCATAATTTGATCTCATCTGTTCTTGCTGAAGAGAAATAAGAGAACAACAGGCTTAATGGGAAAAAGAAGCAAGACCATAAGATATTGCAAACTCACTAGAGTGTCAATTTGAGTGATAATATTTGCATAATGCAATGCAAGACCAGCAGAGCCCAACTTTTTTTGACTACTTGAAGAACCTTTTACTGGTCTCTCACCATCTGCAAGTTATTGAGGATCAAGCATTAAAAATAATTAATATTATTAATAACAATACCAAAGGAAACATCATGTTAAGAGTTGGCTGAAAAGTTCGCACATAAACTTAGGAATTTGATTTTCTAGCCAAAAGGGTGCAATAAGAAATATGAGATGTGGCATGCATAAATAACAAATGCAGAAATTAGCCACTTCTAGAAAATATGCCTACTGACCTCACAAACCCAAAAATTTGAGCATTCTTTATCAAATCAACACAAGTTTCGGAACCAATTTCAATGGTATCCAAGCAATATGCCGTATGTTCCCATGCTAATACAACACTGAAATTGGCAGCAAATATTAGCATAACTTGCTAGCTTAAAAGGAATGAGCCCTAAAAGCAACCAAATTATTGCATTTTGTTTATATATGAGTTTTGTTTATATTTGCTTTTAGTTTGAGTATAATATTACCATAGATGCAATTCCCATATATCTTGGATACAATTGAAACTAATTTATAACTTGTGTGATAATTTAATAAAATTAGAAGGATAGGATAGAACAGAAAAGGGGCATAAAGTTTAGGATTTATGAAATTGATAATCCTAGAAAATAACACAAATGCTAATATGTCCCATGATTTGCAGTTGGCAAGTTTATATTTTATGAAATGCAAAATTCATCTCTACTAATTTTTTAATTTGTGAAGAAATGCAATCGGTTTCTCAGATATCCCTTGTCTCCAGTACTTGTTTCAACTCAGTAGCTTTAATACCCATTATCATGATAAACCACAAATTCCTTTCCTTTCATAAAACATGTGACATTGTAAAACAATCTATGATGCTGATTTACTGAATTTATTGAGACATCACAACCGACAATTTGATTTTGATGGTATATAAGGAACATGGAAAATTCTACACTACTATCAGAAATGTAGCAGCATGCTAAGGTTACAAGGCCAAATTATGGAATGCTTACCAACACTACCAAAAGCTTCATGGATCTCCAAATGCAAGAAATGGACAATATCTACCAGCTTTTCCATCACCTATGAATAAAAAAATTATCTTTTCACAGCATACTATAATAATATGAAATGATTATGAAGATTCTATAGATGTCACTTGACAAAGATGGAAGGGATATGTACTGTATGGTCTGTCTGTGTCCAACATCACGTGTGATGGATCACAGATGCGTACACATGGTAAGATCAGAAAACATAAAAACCAACAAGTTTAAATAATCAAATCTTAAGAAACTAAACCACCATCCTGAAAATGCACCAGAAGCAATAGACTCCTACCTCTTCCAATATTTTGGACCAAAGTGATTTCTTCTTCAAGCTTTTCACATGCTTCCTCTGAGACTTTAATTCCGCTCTTAAAATCGCAAGGCTGTCACCTACATTTCAATCAGATATACTAATAAATAAAGTTACTTGCAAAAATTAACATTCACCAGAAAGAGAGAGAAATAAGAATATAAACAGGTCCCCCACCCCCAACATAATCCATTAGCATTTATAACAGAATCCCAAAATATAGGACAAGGCAGGCGGGCTTAATATCTCAGGTGCGGTAGCATCTGAACAATATGCTTGGGCCAGGCCAAGTGCAAAAATCAGTATTTGCATGTTAGCAAGATCCCAAACTAAAAAGGTGCAATTTCAAGTCCAGAGCCATGAATTGAATGGCAAGACTCTTAATAAAATTTAAGGAAATCATAAACTTCATAGGAACTACAGCTACTTCACTACCACAGGACACATTCTCCCTTTAAATAATCGCAAAACTATTTATAAAAATTAACTACCACAGGACAGGATACATTCTTCATTAAGTTGCAAAAGTATTTATAGGGAAATTTTGATAAGCATACAGGAACGCTGGTGAAGGGCCATGAAAATTTTCAAAAAAGAGTTTTAGATATTCAAATCATCCCCATCATATGAAATGAAAATTTTCAAAAAAAGAGTTCTAGTTATTCAAATCATACCCATCATATGAACTTCAGAGTATAAGACAATGAGTTTTCACAACAATAGAAAGTCCCTAGTTATCAAGTTCAAATGCACTTGTCCTTGACCAAGGAAATACTATGCAACATGAATATAGAAACAAATCAGAAAACACCAAACTATACAACCATAACTTTTGCAGATGACATTTTCTCCTCCCAACCGCTCTTTTATAAAACACCAAACTATGCAAAAATCTTAACATTTTGAAGATGACAGTCCCTCTCTAACATTAGAGAAATATTAGTAATAGAAAATAGTACAATGAGGATAGCTCCTATAAATGCCAGTACATTGAGAATACCTCCTAAAAAGATATAAAAGAGGAAACAAAAGCAATAAGCCTACTAATATAGAACTGGTCTCCAATCCAGTAAATATTAAAAATAACCCTAAAAAGATTTTGGAGGCATAACACCATTATGATGCCGAAGAAACCAAGTTATCCTAAAAGCATCCGCAATAGCTAATAGCTAACTGCCAAAATCTCTGAAAGTGCTACATATTGCAATTTGCCATACTGAAACATAAGAAACAAAGACATACAGAAAAATGATGAAGTAAATTTTAAGAAATGAACCACCAAATGATATCGTAAAAGCTATTAAGGTATGCATTATGAAGATTGAGGAGCCAAAGACAATAAAGACAAAGAAAGGTTAGGAAAGATGGTCTCACAAATCTTCCAAAAAACAACCGCAGGAAATATCACCAACCTTACTTCTAACAAGCAGAAAGAAAAAAAAATGTGAAATGAATTTCTAAGGATTCACACGAGTGACAATGATCCCAGGCATTGCATCCCACCACTTTGTCCTAGCAACCTTAAAATATTGGGAATTTGGCTTTAGATGAAATCATCATAACTGTTTCCTCCTCGCAAAGAAATTTTACACACCAAATTAAAAAGACGAAATTTGCCCAGAGTTCAACAGCTATCCAAGTGACTAAAGAATCAGGTTTACTATCACCCCATAAATCAATGGACAATCTCATTATTTTCATAATGCAATCACACCCAACCAGAATTCTACACAAAGAAATAAGAATGAATGGAAACACTAGCTAAGCATTGCTTGGATGAGAGTAATAATCCTTCCGTAGATAAGAAATCAGCCTTCTACCTATCTAAGCCTTTAGAAATCTTTAGAACCATGAGATCTTATAAGCTACAACATTAACCAAATCATCTTATATAGAAATACTTGTGGATTACTGTCCATTATTGAAATAAAAAAAAATAGCAGGTGTACAACAAATGCACTTCCTTTGCGAAGGACTACAAGTATCTACTCTTCAGCCAATAATAAGACCTATTAAAAGAGAACCCATGCAAATTGAAACCCAAGCTACAATTTACCTCGCTGAGGACCGTTTGAGTTATCATCTTCTTGAAGCTTACGCCTATAATCTTGTTCAAACCTATCCAAGGCATGCATTTCATGATATAATTCCTGCAAACAGAAAATAAAAGGACAAAAAAAAAAGTTCATTGTTGAGAGATGATACAGGCATAAAATACCAAAAACGTTCGTTGCGGAAAATTCGGGTTGTATAATACAATTTTATAACAACTATAACAACTACTCTGCTATGACAGATATATTGAACTCCAAAATACCCAGAACACTTTGCCCAAACAAAAGCATAAAAGATCAGAGCATTCGTTTCATAGAATGTCAAGTATTGCACCATTTTCCAGCATCAAACATACTATTTGAGACCAGAAGCATAATGAACATACTCTGTAACCAAATTTTCACCGCTCAAATAGTCTAGTCGTCTGATAATAGTTTATTCCCACTAGCTGTTTTCATGTTCTGCAAAGCCTTCAACTTTTGAATAGCCAAAAAATATTATAAGCATGCTTTCAAAATTAGCATTTACGTGCTTTTTAATATTTAAAAAAAAACATTTACATGCTTTTCTCAACCTCCTTCACAGCCAGATTGCAACAACTCATTTCCACTTGGTAGCCGATTGCTAAGGAGCATATTGGGCAGATAAATAAAAGGAGCAACCTGAGAACTATTTGGAGGTAACTTAATGAAAAAGTATACCAGGTCAACAGCAAAATGGAAATGATTGTGGTCAAGGAGTATATATATCACAATGCACAAATAAGCTTTGGTCCCAGTAACTATTTATTGCATTTTGGGGAGAGAAGAAAAGAGATGGGAGGGCTTTTGAGGGGGGTGAATTTTCAGCTCACTGTATATGACAGAACAGGGAGGCTTAATACTTCAAACTTCTGATTTAGTATGCAACACTTAGTGGACATGCACACTGCCTTTGACATTCTTTTTAAATGATTTTCATCTTCCAAATCGTTTGACACCTCAGTATTTCCCTCTAATACTATAATTTCTTTGCTTGTATTTATATTAAAGAGGAAAAACACCACATAACAACAAATAGATAATGAAACAAAATCAATGGAGAAGTAACAATTGCTAGGCCATTTATAGCTTTTGGACAATGTGGCAATGGATATTCAAAAAGTGCTGGACAGCTCAGGCAAGATTAAAATAAAACAACAAAGATTCCTAGTTAACAATTTGTAGCTTGCAAAGCCATGTAATTATGTGCCGACCACTCATTCAGAAGCCTTTAAAGTTCAATAATACACATGCAAATGGCTGTGAGGATGGACTAGCTATAAGGACAGGTGTTAGAAGTCCACAACAACTTAATGGACCAACAAAGCTAATTCCTTCTGGACAAGTTTATAAACGTTTTACACGTGGGAATACAAGGGGAGCAGCAACTCTTGATTATTATTTCTTGTTATTATTGTCAGTGAATTCCTTATCATTCTTAGAAGTTAATAGTTGTGGATAGTGCGTGGTTATCTTTTAAAGGGTAGTTTTAATTATTTCAGTTCTTGTGTAGTGTGTCGTTATTTCTTTTGCTTGTGTATTAAAAATGTTGTGATGGAATGAAAAATAGTCAAGATTAACCTTCATAAAACTCAGTTTCAAGAGATTGAAAGGTTCTCTATTAACGAGCCCTTGTTAATAGAAAATTGTGTGTTTGTTATCTTTCCATTCAAAATACGGCAGTGAGATAGGAAGTCCTCCAAGAACAATTGTCAACTTGATTTCCCAGTCAACTAACCTGGTTCCAGCAGATCCACAACTCAATCCACTAGTTGGGACCGTAACAATGGGACCATGGATTCAAACCACATAATAGCAGTTGAGCCCTTATATGCAGTATGCGAAAATTGATGTGCTATCCAAAAGAAAATTCACATGCATTTGAACAAAGTTGAACAAAGATGGATGGACCTCACCTTATCAGTGAAGTTAAAAACGCTCGCTTGGTGAGCTTAAGCACTGAAGCGAAGCGTTCGAATGAGTTGCCACTTTTCATATGTTTGAAGCGCAAAACTTCAATAAAATGCATGCTTTTTGCGCTTTGCTCTTTTGTCATAAAGCGCTAACCTTTTTTTCCAGCATCTTTTTAGATTTTCTTAAGTAGTATTTTTTAGTAAAGGTAAATTATTTTAGCTGCCTCTAACTATACGACTCTTTATATTCCTAAATAATATTTACTTTTTGACTATTGAACTCTTTATATTCCTAAATAATAGTTACTTTTGACTATAGGACTCTTTATATTCCTAAATAATAGGTAAACTGCCAGCTGGTTCATTTATTATATTTATTTCTTTTTAAAACTTTCTATTTAGTAATAGTATTTTAGTCAAATAGGGCATCTATTCTATCTATTTGCTATATTAGTTTTAGAATTGAGTTATTTCTCAAGTGCTTTTATCTATTAATTTGCAAAGTCAATCTTTCTTGACATGTGAAGTGATGTTTGAACTTTCATAATGTTTCTAGTCTTTTGATTTTTGTTTGTGCAGATTTTCAGTTTTGTTTGGCATATTGCATTGTATTGCAATTTAATTATTTTAGATAAACTAGGTTTTACTTCAATGAAGCTGAGCATTTTTTCTGCGCTTTGCGCTTTAGGCGATAGAAAAGTATATCGCTTTGAGTGTGCCTTTCGCTTTTAACTACACTGCACCTCATACAGCATTAAAAGATGCACATAACATATTAATGAGAGCATCAACAATTTCATTGTTGATTGCTTAAACTAAATAAAGCACCAGCCACATATGCATAAAAAAAAACTCGAGAGGTCAGCAAAAAATTAAAGGCTGGATAGGGTAATGAGTGGAAAGATACACCGTCATTTGAAATATATTATATTTTGTTCTACTAATGTTCACCGCTCAGCAAGTCTGGCCAATAAATGTTAAAAGCTAGAAAAATATACCAAAAGCATTTTAGTTTCAACAAGCATTTTGGATGGTGACAACACTAGCAACAATCTTTGCCTGCCAAGCATGAACTCTAGTGAAAAGAATAAAACTATAATGCAAATGCACTTTAAGACCCTAGTCAGTAATGATGCACCAAGGATCAACAAATTGAGCATCATTTCTAAAAGTCAAAAAATTCAGGACTCAGGGGGCTGTCATTGCAAGTGGAAAAGTGTATAAGCATAAATGCATGAACCTGAAAGTGGATTGCATCTCACCCTATTCCCCAGAGAATATAGGACATCACCCAATCACATCCCACAAAAAGAATGGGGAAAGAGATTAAAGGGTGCCTCACGCATGAGGCTGGCTACATTATGACTCTAAAAAGGGACAAAAAGATGCAAACTTCTCATTTCTATGGTTCAAACCCATGACCTCCTTATCACAAGAGTGCAACCTTATCCTTATTCTAGAATCCACCCCTAAATAGAATGGAAGCATAAGCCAAACTTCCCTCAAGTTAGTATATACATGGTTTCATCTAAACTTTTTCTACCCTCCCTCACAAAGAAAGAAGCAGATTGTTAAACATTTCTTAATTTCGACAAAAATGAATCATAATGTAAGCAACAACTTAGGGACATCTTCTCTGTGTGATAGCAACAGAAAATACTCACAGCTGTACATTGAACCAAAGTCATCAATTGCTGCATCACTATCTCTGCTTCTTCCTTCAATTGCTTTTCAGGTGTGAGTTCTGAACTCAACCTAAAATGTAAAAGTAATAACAAAGTTGAAAAAACAAGAACCTTATTTGGAAATCATGACAAATAAGATTCAACAAACAGTTGTAATGAGAATTACTTTTCAAAGTAACGGTCCAAGTTGTGCCATTGAGGATCTTTGCAACGATTTCCAAAACGTACCACTTCTCCAGAAAAAACTTTCAGTTCTTCTCTGCCAGTTAGATAAAAACTTATTAATATTTCCTCTTTACATATTCTATTAATAAAGCTGCAGCAAGTAAAACATAAGAAAAGTATGTTCTCAAATTAATATATAGCTATTTCTGGATCATATACCTTTTATCAGCTGCCGCAATTTTCAAGAGTTCAACCATATCTCTTGATATTAAATTTTGCACTCCTGATGAGGGAAGCACCACATCTTTCAAATGCTTAATATTTTCCTTTGAAAGGGATTGCATCAGATTGGCGCCCTTAACAATTGTATTTGCAACTTCAAAAGCCAAAATTGAAATTTTATTTCCTTTTGTTGTCATTCCAGATGTAAAACCACTGCTCAGATTTAAATTTGTCATGCTACTACCAAGCGTGTCCAACACTTCTACTGCCTTCCCCAGCCCAGCAGTACCGGCTCTGCCCAAAAGTGAGCTTACTTCTGAAACCTGTAACACCAAAATAACAAATTGATTCAATTAAAACATGATAACAAGCATCATTATATAACCCTAATTACCAAACTGCATGATAAACCAATGTCACAATAAAACGCTTCACCCTTAGAGATTTGCATTTTGGATCACATTATCCGGACAGTAGATCATTAGCAAATTAGGACTGAAAAATTAGCATTCCAAAAGATCAAACAACTACGGAAGGAGAATCAAACAATCTCAGTAACACAAACCTTAAAGTTATTATCATGATGCAAATTACAGAATTGAATTTTTTTTTCAGCATTGAAGTAACTAGTATAGCCTTTTTTTTTAAATTAAAACTAAGTTATGATGCATGTAGGTACAGGATATTGATAAGATCTTCACAGTCATTCTCATTGTATTCCATCATATGAAATTCTGCTAAGATTTCCAAAATATGCAATCTAGATTACTGTTTTTTCCCATTTAGTAATCCAAATTTTTAAAAGACGACTTCCCCTACCATATCACAGTTTTAGACAAAGATGTTCTATACTCCCGGATTTATTTATGGTCACAAAGTGCAAACCGTGTGCTTGTTAACCTAGTGATAAACTGCAGCAGCTACCATCTCAATTACATCAAGTCATCAACTATGGTAGATGCGTTCAGACTTCCAGCATGTAATTTATGAACATATTTTTTAGCAATTTCCTTTAAAACCAACAGTTCATATGTTACAGGAACTTAAATGCTCCAGGTGATGCTAAGTGCCATAGATATCCACAGAAGGGTTTAACAGGAACTTAAAATCAAGGACTTCTTTGTTAGACTTGATATCTCGAGAGCTGAGTCATAGAATTTGTTGCCAATTTCCATTTTCAATAGTTGCAATCACCACCTCGCTCCCTAGGCTACTGATACTTCAAATGTTACCACTACTGACTTGCATCACAAATTAACATTAAGCCCAGCTTTTGTTAACTACTAGCACAAACAACTCCTTCACCATTTCTGCATCCTATCTTTGCTTGCTGCTGCTATGCAGTTTTATTTGTTGCCATCACCGCCGCCGCCGCCACCACTGTTCCCAAGCTAGTGATCCTGCCAATTGCCCACCACACTGCCTTAATAGATTATCTTTTTAGAGGAAAAGAATATCCACCTTTCATTTTTGCATCAAACACCATTTTTAATAACCACCCCTGCCACCCCTCTCCCCTCCCCCCTCTTTAATTGACTTTTACACCTATAATTGCAACCAGTAGCATTTCTTTCACCTAATTTTTTATTTTTAATCTGAAAGCTTTATAATGAACTATATATGTTTCTCTGGAAGAACTATAAATTTTATAGATCCTTTCATTTATGGTGTAAATTTTATAATTTAAGACGAGTTTAATTTTTGGTCAAAATTTACCAAAGGAAATATACAAGCAGAAAAACACATTAAAGCTAACCATGAGTGCATGCATAAATCACAATAATTTCACATACCTTTGCAACAGCTGCCTGCTTAGACTTGGTTGATCTAGATTTATTTGATAGAGCCCTTGACAAACGAGGAATGCCATCATCATCATCATCTGGGCTCATTCCATATGGAACCACATTCGCCTCTGGAAATGAAAAGGGTTCTCTCACTTGCACATTCTCCACTAATGGAGATGGAACTGTATTGCTATTTATTTTCAGTTCACGAGACTGATATACAAAACCAGACCCATTAAAATGACCATTCACATGCGGAAAGCCTCCACCGGGAGCATTATCTACAGTCGACCTCCTCGAGCAAAGCCCCCCCATTGCAACGATTAGAAATATAAATTTCAATTCTTGCCCCAAATTTCCATGCAAAAACCAAGAAGTTTGTTTATTATAGGAATTATGGAAGTCCTTGTATCAAAATACTTTGAGACGCTTGAGAACAAGATGCTTAGTAGCAAACGAAAATCACCCTTTACGAATCTGCCACAGGATTAATCTATATCACTTCAAAGCCAAAAATGTAGTCCCTTGTCACATCAAAATTACCACAATACCAATTTTGATCACCGCTAGAGCTCCAATCCATTAACACCAAATCACCAATACTGTAAATCAATAAAACAGCAAGCACATAAATTGCCACTTACAAATCAAAACAAAGTAAGAATATCAAAATCAAGCGAAAAAGAGCATACGATCGAGGAAAAAAAAATCAAAGAACACAAAGTTCAAAAGATTTGAGCAGAATCAACAGAAATTTGAGAATAGAAAACCCAAGTCAATATCAATTTAAATATGGAGTTGATAAAAACAAGGAGAACCCACAAACCAAACCAAAGGCTATTAAGGATCAATCAGTGCAAGAGAGAAAACACATACACAAAGATGAAACAAATGAAGCTAGTACAAAATAGATAGATAACGATAAAGCTAATGAATTTAGTACAAAATATATTAGATAAAGCTTACCAGTAAAAGAGAGAGATCTGAGAGAAGATAAAGGAGATTCGAGTTAGTGTTTGTGTCTACTAAGGACAAAAACAGGTAGAGAGAGAAAGATCAGAAAATGCAAAACCCACAAAGACTGTAGCTTTTTAGAGAGAAAGAGAATGGAGAAAGCTCAGGGAAGATACAGAGAGAATAGGGTTGAATAGGCGCAAAGAGAAAGAGTCTAAAGGCTTTGCTTTGTCAGCCTCTCTCTGGCACTGTCAATCTGCTACCAGTAGAGAGAGAAAGCAGTCAAAACCCCAAACCCACCATCCTCACTCTACTTCTCCATCACTCCATCTCCTTAACCATGGTTTAACATTATTTTTCTTCATTCCCCACTCTCGTCCTTGGAGCGTTACTACACTCTCTTCAATTTTATTTAAAAAATTCCATATTTTTATTTTTTTTATAACAAGATCAATATTCATTATGAATATAATTGATTCAATTATATTATAAAATGACAATAAAATTAAACTACAACATTGTAATAAGTGCATCTTCTTTAAATAAATTTAAGTCTGATTCTTTCTTTTATATTGTAATATTGAGATGATAATATTTTAGAAAGTAAATTCATTCAAACAAAACACATATACATATACATATACACACACTACTGATCTTTGTGACAACTTTTTTTACAATTTAAAAATGCTAAATAATAAAAGTAAATAAAATTTAATAATAAGTCTTCTTTTTTATAGACGGAGAAAATTAAAAATGTCAACCATACCTTATAAATGATGAAGAATGTGTTTAATTTACATCTGAAGAACTATGAGTTTTCTATAATAAATTTTAGAATAAGTAAATATAATATATTTTTTTTATAAATTTTAATTCTTAAAATTACGTAGGCTGTACATCTCTAACATCATATCATCGAATATTGTTTGACAAATCGTGTGTAACATTCTTTCAACATCATATTTGGTTATGTTTGTGTGGAAATTAGATATTAAACTCTAATGACTCAAAAAAAAAACAATTTATATTTCGTAAATCTCATATTAAAACTAAATAGATGTAATAATAAATATAAAAATAAAAATAACTTATTAGAACATAATTGAAATTAAAATAATTAATTTTTATTCTATTGGGAGTTAAAATTTGATTTCATTTCAATTTGTTGGAATTATAATAAATTGGAACCGAAATCAATACCAATTTGAAGTGTGTTGATTTTAACAAATTAAATATTGTTAAAAAAATGTCATAATAAATAATTAAAATACATTATTTTTAATTTATTTAAATCATTCTAGAAATAAAAAATTAGTTTAATTATATAAAAAATCAAACGCTCCCTGGGTAAAAATGATAGGTTTTGGCAAGGATAAGTATGAAGATATAATGTGAAAGTTTAAAGGATTCCTACCCTAAAATTTTAGATTTTACCCTGCTATAGAATCTCCCCATACATAAAATCAACCTCAAGGCAAAAAAAAAATCCCTATATATTAATTTTTTTTTGAAAGCTGCCCCTATATATCAATTAAGCTCCCAATGATAAATATTTTAATCATATCTCAAACAACTTTCTCAAACTAAAGCTCCATATTAAATTATTTCCTTTTTTTTTAATGTCATTTTGTTTTTATACAAAATTATATATATATATATATAATATTTTTTATTTTTTAATTGGTTAATATGTAATAAATTTAACTTGCATATATTTTTATGTTAATATTCAAAATTATCAAAATAAAATATATTTAAATTTATTACATTGTTAGTTTTGAATTGAGTCCCTTTTATGACGAGCGAATAAACCTATAAACTAATATTATTATAAATAATATTTAATTATAATATTTATTATTATTATTAAGATAATATTAAATTATTATTTAAATGGAAAAAAATAAATAACATTAGATAGTTAGGATAATCCAAGGTGATTTTATTTTTTAGGAAAAGGATATTGTTATTTTTTTTTTTGGAAAGGTGAGCGGCACCACCAGTAAATTTTATTAATATCTCAAATAAGGAAAAATATTATCAGTCAGAACAAGGCCCTTAATATATTTGGGCAAAGATATAAAAGATTCAAAAACTCTATAAACTCTTTTTATACGACTATAATGAGCTAAAAAATATGCAATCTGATTTCCTTCTCTGAAAACATGGGAAAAGGAAACCAAGTCAGGGAGTTGAAGCATCCAGCGCATCGCAGAAGGGGTATTATAGCGGTTCAAGGCCATATCAAATAATTGTATAGAGTCCACTTCAGCAACAATTTGAGTATATCCCAAAGAAAAAATCCATTGGAGGCTATGAAACAAAACTTAAGCTTCAGCATCCAAAACATCAGAAGCCTGCAAAGTAAAGCAATTACCAATAACAAAATTGCCCTGGTCATCACGTAACACAGCTCCTCCAGTAACCAAAGACTCAGAGTAAGAGGCATCTACATTTAGTTTGAAATAACCAGTCCTCTTTCTTAACCAATAAACCAAGCGATGCTTGCTTACTTTCTTTCCAAATGAGGCAGGAAGAAGCTCCTTGAAGTAGTTGGTAGCAGTAGCGAATTTAGCAGATGAAAAAGCAATCCCCCATTGCATCAAAACTTTAGAGATATTTAAATGAAGAGAGTGGAGATCAATAGAATCACCTCCCCAATTCAGCTTACAATATGCCAACCAAACATTGTGAACAATTAGAAGAGGGATAAGCCTGCAAAGTTTACTTCGAGTATTATCCGACCGAGTATGAAGCCACCATCACAATTAGAGAGTGGATATTGTTATTATTATTATTATTATTATTATCAAAAAGTTACAGTAAAAATATCTAAGTTTTTTGAGCTCTCTCCCTAACTAATTGTTCCATACCTCCACATACACACGAGAGATTGAGAGGTTAAACCGTAATTTTTAAACTGTGAAAAATAAAATTTTTTTTGGTGATTATTTTTCAATATTAGTACTATAAACACTCATTTTTTGATGATCGTGTCTTCAAAATTGGTGATATAAATACTCATTTTTTGGTGATTATTCTTCAAAACTATTAATATAAATATAAGTTGAATTATCCGTGGACATCGTTAGAGATATAAATATAAGTTGAATTATCCATGGACATCGTTAGAGATAAAATCTGAATCTGAAGCTCCGCTTATATGAATTTAATTTTCAATAAAATGAGGTTTAGAATAAGCATAAGTCTATCTATTCCAATTGATGAGATTGCTATTCATAAACATTCCTGCTTTAATATATAAAGCATGTTGTTTGAATTATATTTTAATACGCGTTTTATATTTTATTTTATAAATATTATGTGTTTAAAATAAAATATAAATTTTACAACTTCATATGCTATTATGTGTGTATATATATAAATATGATAGAGAGAAAAAAAAACATTTTTAAATATATATTATTAAGTTGAAATAGTATTAAAAATATTAATTTTTAAATTAAAAAAGAAAATATCACTAAAATATGCTTGTAAATTAAAAGTGTGATTACATTTTATTGACAATGGAGAAAATAAGACGAACATAATCTAAATAGGTTATAAATGTTAATGATTAATAAGTTTTTTTTTAAATAAATAAACTTGATCAATAAGTAATAATTCAATTAATATAAATTTACATATATAGGAGTCAAGTGGGTATGCAATTAATCTGATTTATTTAATTTTTTTTATTAATCATATATGGAAGATGAAGAACACCTAAAATTTGAAGTCAAGATATAAATGAGAGTAATTACACTCTTAGCCATCAAGTCACAGCTTGGTGATTTATTTATATATATTTTTAATGTCAAATGATTTGTTAATTTATATATTATAACATCTTTTTTTTAAATAATATACTATAACATCTTTTAAATATTATAAACTTTGAATTTCAATCAAAATTTATTGTCAGATAATAAATATACTAATGGTTAGCTTATATTTGGGTGTACATATTATTATTTTACATTGAAGTAAAATTAACATTAAGAGGACATGTAAAAAATAATTATTTTCGTGAAAATCTTTTAATTTGAGAGGAAATGGCGCAAATTAAAGAGAAAAATAATTTGCATAACGGATAAAAATTGAAACGTGAATCAATTTCAGGACAAAAAATGAGGTTAAAATGCGGCATAAAAGTCAAGAATTGGCAGCCGGTCGGCTTCAGTACAGTACAGCGGCTATGGGGCATCTGAGTTTAGTTTTTGGACTGAACTGATTTTAGTTTATAGCACATTAAAAATAGGCTTCTCAAGACAATCCATTCCAAATAAAAGAAAAACCTAAATAATGATTAAAATAATAATTGAGTCTTGCTTTTCAACTTTGCTAATGTATTAAACTATGACTGCTACTAGGTTCAAAATTTATTATTATTATTATTATTATTATTATTATTAAGAATTGAAAAGGAAAGATATTTTTAAGTAAATAATATTAAAAATCACCAACTATCCCAATATTTTAAAAAATTTTATATCATCCACATCATTAATATTTTAACAGGAAACTCCAAAGTGACTTTAAAAAAAATTATGTATTTGACTGCAAAAAAGTTTTCTTTAATAAATACATTAAAAAAAATAAATTTTTGATTTTTTTCATATCATCAACCTGATAATTTGATTATTATCGACTCATTAACTCTTTCCAAAATGATGAAGAATCTTAGAATTACTGATAGTCTGATACAAAAGAGAACTGCATTGGCATCTCAAAAACAATGAAGTGTCCCACAGGAACTACAACATACCTACGAAAACACAAAAACTACGCAGCTTCCAGAATGCCACATTAACAGGGAGCAACTCACAGGATTCAAAAATACAGAATTGGTTGTTGAACCAACCATTTTTAGTTTGTTGAGATCCATAAAATGACATCCACCTATGCTGTAGGAGGGCAATTACCGAAACAATGAAGGCATTTCTCCTGGTCTGATACAACAAACAGCTCTAGTTTTTATTAAATTAGGCATTGTTTCGATCACACGTAGCAGTCACTAATATAGCTGCCATAAAAGAGATGGGAAGCATCAGTTGAATTGCAATGGATCCATATTACACCACAGAATTTTAAGAAAAAAAAATAACAATAAAAGAACGGAAAACAGATGAAAGCTGGAATTCTATCGTACTACAATTTAAGTGTATCGTGTATGCCATGTGTCATGATAACCTGTAAAAAACCCATTTCAGTGGAAGAAATGGACATACCACTTTTGAAGTCCTCCAACTTTTGCACTATGAGATGAGGTCCTCTAATTCATCAATGATAGCTTTATAGCAGAAAAAATATTGCTCCTAATAGCCAGTGAAATTAACTAAATTAGCAATACAACTTGGGAGGGTAAATGCACAGTGATGGCAATGGTACTTCAAAATACATGAATACCTTTAAGAAAAAAAATGATGAATATTAGTAATATTGATATATTTGCACATTTACAGTAAGTTTTCCTTCTATTTTTAGGTCAATAAAAGAAAGCATTTATATGCTATATCATAAAATCATTTATCAGCCAACCCCGAGAATCTTTTCAAATTTTGCCTTTTTTCCAAGTGCTCTGTTCAAGAGTCCATAGACCATCACTTCTGACTCGATCACTAAAGGGCTCACCCAGTGCATAAAGTGCTCCTGCCTAGTCCAGGGGAACAAGGAGGGTGGGCACAATAGCATGCAGCCTTTCCCTTTCATGTGGCTGTTTTCACCCCCTCAGACCCATGACCTATAAGTAACCAAAGGAACAACTTTACCAGTTGCACAAAGACTCGTCCTCTCTGACTCGTTTACTAGATTCCACAAATTTGTCAATGATGTATTTGGAAATAAAAATGAACTTCCATTATGCTTCTCGTGTCACTGGGGTCGAGAGAATGCTAGTAGGTCAGCAAGTTGAATTTGGTATTCAGAAATTCTAGAAGTTGCAGTAAATGGAATAACAAAGGTTGGGAAAGATATAAGAGATACCATGGTTTGAACCATCCCTACACGCTGGGATCTAAACATGGCTATGGTATCAGCCAGATCCAAAGCAGACATGTCTCCCACAAGGATTCTCTGGATTGTATTGTGAATAGTGCAATATGTTCCGGTTCTACCAATGCCTGCACTGAACAAGAGAGATATTGTCTCAGATATATGTGGATCATGAATTGTACTTGGTATCATGAGCATTAGGCAAACCTGCAGTGGACAACTACTGGACCAAGATTGGACAGCACTTGGAATATTCTTTTCAAGATTTCACGCACAGCAAATGTGTCCTTGGGAACTCCATGATCAGGCCACTCAGGGTACTGAATATGCAAAACAGACATGGGTGGCTCCTCTGACTGCAAAATAATAGAGGTGATAAAAAATAACTACCAAGTCAATATTTGGATTGATTATGGTGATGAACTCATTTGCTACTTCTAACAAAATAGTGTATGTTTGTTAAAACCTTTAATAAAATCAGAAATAAACCTTAAAATGCAGGGGAAAAGCTAGGCTTGAAGATGGCTGAAGGATAAGATAATGAAGCCAGCAAATTTAAGGAAGTGCAACTATTAGGTTAGTAGATATGAGTTGTGTTTTAGTATAAAATCAGATCTTCATATTAACATTGTAGCAGTGGAAATTATAGAACATAATTGTGCAGGGCAATACAATACACAATAGATGAAGCATATGTAGTTAGTTATGTACAAGAATATCTTTAAACCTTAATGTCAAATATGCAAAGTAAAATGCTGGTGTTAAATATAACCAAGGAAGTAATGAAGTTAGCACATCCAAAGAGGCAATACACTTGAGGAATATGGAACCAAATTCAACTGCCAACTCCACCACTTTCAAAGCTAACACTAAATGTCTTCAAATTTTGCTTCACTGTTCCAGATCCTTTTATGATTTCATTTTCCCCTGATTGCATGATTTTCTAGAACCTAAAACCTTGTTATTCACTAAATAGATGATACCAGTCTAAACATCTGCAACAGTTCTTAGCATTTATTCCTTAACCAAAGCCAAAGACAATCTGAAAAATCAAGATATATGCTTGTAAAAATCTGTTAATTTATCAAATTAAACAAACACACGTAAAAAAGTTAGTTGATTACTAGATAAATAATTAGAAGAAAATGAAAAACATATTGAGAAATCATCTGATATCTCACTAGACAGTTTCTCATTTTTGCTTGACACTTAATCCGCATAACAATACTTTGGCTAATAAATTAAAAAAAGAAAAAAAATACCTCTTTATAACCCACTTCCAAATTGCTTAGCACCAATGAATTGTCAGTAGTTTTCCTCCATTTAGTAACTAGACAAATATTTCCAAAATCTCTAGGACCATCTTCGGCTTGAAAGTAATCACCACATTTAACAATCTGCACAAACAATTCAAATTGAGAAGTGATTCCCAAATCATAACAAGATCTAAATTCTGCACAACCTAGAAAACAAGTGCTTATCTCCAATCCATTAATACTTGGCTCCTTAGAACAAGAAATTCAAAATGGAAATACTTGTTCAATATATACATATATGCAAGTAACAATTTACTAAACACTGTTTCCAAGTATTGAGCACTTAAGGGCAATTTTGAATATTTTAAATTTCCAGTCTAATCCAATAAAGCAACAGAAATATAAATTAAAATATGTAGTCCTTGCACTATATTTGGAATTGAGCAACATATGCTGTTTCTTTTGCTTTCATAGTAATTACATGTGACTATGAATAAACGAAATTACACTCAATATAACAAATTTAAAATACCGTGTAGTTGTCAACCAACCGAGTAAGCATCACAATCACAGGGCAATGCTGTTGGATTACCATCTCCCAGAAATCCTCATAGGTGTGCGGTAGTGGACCCTGTGTGGCTATAAACTGAGAAATGTTTTCAGATGTGGAAGTCTGCAAAAGAAGAGGAAAATCTAAAGGGTCACAAGCAGGAATCTGGTTCAACGACCTCATAATTTCTATTCAACAAGAAATAAACTAAATCACAGAGTAACTGAATTTTACCGAGATGAAGCTTGCATTTATATATCCCCTAGCAGATGCTCTATAATCCTTGCATGGATTAAGAATAACCCTGTTTTGGTCAACTGAAATTGATAACATAAAAGAAATGGGAATCAAAGGTGTCATTTTCAAAAGGTATATAAAGAACGTAAACTTGTAAGGGACTTGGTTCTTACAAGGTATCACATCCATATAGCGGTTTTTGCTCATGTTGACATTGTCAAGAGCCACTTTGCAGCTATTAGCCATCTGAGACAGTGTTATCCTACTAGCCTGAAATCACAGAAGTTCATCACAATCCAATAAGAACCCCATTTATCAATATGCAATCAAGAACAACAGGAGGAGCTCAAGGCATCTTCCTCTATCTACTATTTTTCTCAGGAAACAAACACAATAGCCTCCAAAATGATTACATGAACAACTAATCCTAAGAACCCAATTCACATGGCTAATCCATAAGCTTAATAGATCAGAAAACAAATGAAATGGATAAACTTCAAATTAGGTTTAATTGTGGTTTAATAAAAAAAAAAAAAGAGATATGTCGATGCAAAATTGTTATCAACCTGCAAATGAGCGAATTCTTGAGTAATTTTCTCGGGATTTCGGAGCTTCTCTTTCAAGAATTGGAGAGCCTCCGAGCAATACTTGTGCTGATCCGAAGTGAGAGAGGGTCTCGGGGGGGAATCGGCTGAGAACTCGAAACGCCCAGGACGAGAGTGTGAAAAGTTGACCGGCAGCGGACTGCCGGAGGAAGAAGCGGCCATGGCCGATCTCCGATGCCGGTGAGACCGAGCGCACGTGGATATTAAGTTTCCCAGTTGTGAAATTGGTAATTTGATTTGTTTGGTGATTTTGGCAGTGAAGTGTATCTGCTGCGTCAAGTGTCCTCAATTTTGCAGGGTAGGGTGCCGTCTGGTGGATGGGTTGGAGGCCTTTGTCCTTCGGCTCTTTGCTGGGGACATTTTAGATCCTGAAATTTTAAATTTTATAGACAATTATAAATTTTCTTTATTGTTTTTTTTTTAAATTTAATGGAAATATTTTCTGATAAAAAAAAGATACTTAAAATTTAATGAATTTGAAGGATTTATTTATACACAGATAAATAAAAACATAAAAAGTTTTATTTTAAGCATTTTGATACATTAAAAATTGTTTATATTCAACAGTATATATGTACATTAATTTAATAATAAAAATGTATTTTTAATAGCTTTCTTATCAACATTACATATATTTTTAAGATTTTGATTAATTTGTTCTTATTTGATTTTCATTTTTTATTATATTATTTTTTATTCAATTCATTTTTAAAAATTTTTGAATTCATTTTTTTTTAATTTTGGTTTGGTTTCATACAATTCAAATTTTCTCCTTAAAAATAATTATTTTGATTTTATGAAAAATTTAATCTAAACCATATTTCTTAGATAATAGATCAAATTAATTTAATTTTGTCGCAATTTAGAAAAATCAAATTCAGCTTAAGTTTAATTTCACACAGTATACTTTTTTTAGTGAATGAGATTTAATTTTTTTAATATACATATATATAGATAGATGGAGTTAACCTGATTTGAAAAATATTTTTTATTATTTTTTATATAATTTTATTAATTTAGAGTATTAAAAATATAAATCTGTATCTAGTAATATTTTCTATTCATAAGGCTCGTAGATAGAGCCCGATACTCTGTTAATGCCGATACTAAACTCTTAAAGATTGATGATATTTGATATTAAATATTCATAGTCTTATTAAATTTTTAGTGTCTGAGAGAGATCTCTAACATAGCCGTCGCACGATGATAATACTATTTAAAAATTTACTGATATATTTAGATATTACCTTTTATTTTTTAGTAATAAATAGAGATGAACTAAATAGATAATTTTTTTTTTTTAAATTTCTTAGCTGACTTATCGACATATAAATCGAACACTGATTTAAAAATTACAATTTTCCTACTAAAGCCAGAGTCATTCACTTGTCCTGTAGAAAAAAAAAAAGCGTCAATAGTTAAATTTAAACCCAAGTCAAAAGTATTTTAAAGTCCACTTCATCGTTAATAGCCATAAGAGCTTAACTCGACTGATTTCACATATTTCATAACTCTATTTAACAGATGGACTTTTTTTTTTAAGAAATGATCATAAAGTATCAACTAGATATGGGGCGAAATTAACACTGTAAATTATGAAATCTTTCATTTTTTTATAACTCTTAACATTTTAGCTGGTTTAACATTTTTATTACCAAAAAATCTTAAAAAATAAGATATATTATTTGATTTTTTTATTAATTATATACGATGACGGATTACTTTCAACTAACAAGCTACATCACCATAGTTAATATATTATTTGATTTTTTTTTTTGAATAATACACTAGTACAGAGAGAATTGATTTTGAATAAATTATCTAGAAAAAATATGTATTTTTTAATTATTGATTAAATAAGTTGTTATGATATCTTAAAGTTTGGGAAATCAACTAAAATGACATCCTTAAAAAATATTAGTATATTTTAGACCTCTTAACCTTAGCTCTCTAAAATGATAAAAATACCATAAGATATTAAAAAATAAAAACCCACAACTCTCTCTTTTTTCACTATCTAATCGTGCTCTTCTCTTCTTTCAGCTCATGCTCTCTATTTTCTTCTCATTTTATGTATTCTTCTTAAGATTTTGTAACTCGAACCTCGACGATATTTAGTTTCTTCATTAAAATTTCATTTTATCTATCAGCTCCTTTATTAGCACATGTTAGTTTATGGTTTTAATTTTATTTATTCAATATTTGGCAACAGTAATTGCTGATAGTGATTTTATTGAACTGTATGTCTCATATATTACCGGCTAAGTTACTCATATTATTTTTTTACTTTATTTTTTTCATTAGATAGTTATATATGGTAGCTCAAAATTTTTTAAAATAAGATATTATTAATAAAATTTAAAAAAAATAAGTTTATATTTTTTATATTTTTATTTCTAATTTATTATTCTCATTCGATTTAATGTTGAGTTTAGGTATTAAGATTGTTCACTGCATTGATGTGCAAGTAGTTATAATTAGTATTTAATCAGTTCTCCAAAATGCAGATGTAAAATACAAAAATAAACAGTAACTAATGTTCATTAACTTTTACTAACTATCACTAACAATATCCCAATTGCCATGAACTCAATTTGAAAACACTCCCCAATTTACCATTGTTTAATATATAGAACAAAATTTGAATTTGAGAAGTGTTTGACTGACTATATGTGAATGAGAAAAATTTTTAATTTAGCAGTTACTAACCGTCACTAACTATACACTAACTATCATGAACTACATTTGAGTGCACTCTCCAGTTCACGCTTTCATAATATATGCAGCAGGAAATAAGAATTTGAGAAGTACTTAACTGAATATGCGTGGAGGAGAAAAATCTTTAATTAAGCAGTGACTAGCTCTACCTCAACTGCCACGAACTATATTTGAATACACTCCCTAATTCACCCTTGTATAATATATACAACATAATGTGATTTTTTAAAAGTGCTTGATTGTGTTTATGTGAAGGAAAAAAATATTTAATTAAGCAGTCAGTAACTATTACTAACGATCACTAACTGTTACTTACTATACCGTAATTGCCTCAACTTCCTTTGTAGACACTCCTAAATTATGTTTACAGGACTTGAGTGTGCATCTGAAAAAATTGTAAATATTTGTTTGCAGATAAAAAATATATGAAGTATTGTGATATGATTATATCTTTTGTTTCTCACCTGTGATTGCAAGATATTGATTTAATTATCTCTTTGGAATGCCCAAACTCAGTGTAGTTATCCTAGTTTATTATGGTGAAAAATTTAATCTGAACACTTCCAAATATGTTGGAGGCTATATGAAATTTGTGGTATTGGCTGAAGAGCTTGATTTCAATGAATTTGGGGAAGTGGTATCAGAGGTGTTTAATGTTGACAGTACTTCAAGGTTTGGGTTCAACTATTTTACCGGCTTTGATGAATCACCACTTTATGATGTTGTAAATGATAGGATATTTAGAGTATTCATCGCATTTGTTACCGATAACATCCATTGTTTACAAATATTGAATAAGATGCCTTTAAATATGGACATGAAAGTAATGATCCATCAGGTTCAAGCGAAATTATTGAAGGACAGTTCACGAATCTTAAATCAATATTGAAAGATCATTTTCACTATGAAGGTAATAATGAAGATGCATGGTTGTCCCCAATGATAAAAGTTATCCATGTTGCGCACAAGGATGATGCACATGTTTACTATATGCATGACAATGATGCTTATGAGTTTTATGACATTCCCATAGAAAATACCACCAAATTTCCTAAAATTTGTACTGTTGGTGTGGAATAGACCACAGAGATTCATGTTGATGGTAATGCTGGATCAGAACAAATGCATGAACTAAAGAGGATACTATTTCAGAGGTGTATGTTGAATCAATTAAAACTATATAATCGACTATTTTGGGCGAAAGTTTCATTAAATAATCTATTGTATAGGGTAAAATATTTAAAACAAAGTGAGATTTCAGTACGACACTGTCAATTATAGCCATGCTGGAGCATTTTCAATACAAGGTGTACAAATCTAATATATTGTTCATCATTGTCTAGTGTATGGATAAATAATGTTCTTAGAGGTGTAGGGCAAAAAGTTTAGCTAAAGGAAAGCATGCACTATATGGTAACAAAACATGTGACTCGCCACTCATGTTCGACTGATTTTCGTCAAAGTAAATATAGACAAGCTACTAGTTAGGTGTTGCTGAGTGTGTTAAAAAGAGACTGATAAATTCTGTTAGGGTATTCAAATCTAGAGATGTGATCGATGATATACATAAAGAATTTGAAGTGGAGGTAAATTATTCCATTGCATTGAGTAGGCAGGAGCATGTTTACGAGAATATCACATTAGGTACTTCAAAACAATTATAATATGCTTCTTATAGCCCTTTGTCATGATGCCAATTAATAAATTTTCTCTTTGGCCTTTGGTATCATTGATTCAGAAAATAACTCATCCGTGGAAATAGTTATTGGAAAGGTTGAATTCACCCAACCGAGCTATGTTATAATTTCTGATAGACATCGAAGCATTTAGAAATGACAGTTAGTGAATATTTAATCAATAATTTACAGCTGGCATACAAACCCAATCAAATGTTTTTCAAGTTCTGAATGGGCTACGTATAATAGCTAAGGAAGAAAAGGATATTGTTTACAATAACAATTTATGTAAGTTAGGGCACACTTAGTGAAAATTAGTGACTGTTTACTTGAGGATTTTCCATATACATACTAACTCATTCAAATGAATTTCAAATTCAAAGCCAAATACATAGACTATATAAGAAAGAATTAGGGAGTGCTTATAAAATCAGTTAGTAGAAGTTAACATATAGTTAATGACAGTTAATAATAATTAGTCACAATTAATGGCTGTCTAAATCTTAATTTACGAGTTACAGTTCCAACTGAAGAAGCACTACTCAATTTCAAATCCAAACTACTCATATTTTAATTAAGGAAGAGTTATGGATTATTTAAAAGGACACAAAAAGCAGATAAGAGACAAATTGTGAGAGTTATTGGGAGTTAGTGACTGTCTATGACTTTATTTTCAATTTGCATGTCAAACGTAGCAAACACTCCTCAATTTCATATTCAGATCCATATATTAGTTAAGAAATTATTGTAAAGTGCATTTTGTTGCATTTAGGGTTGAGTTAGTGACAGTTAGTCAGAGTTAGTGACGTATTTCATAAAACTCAAACGACACTTGAACAATAACACAACTCAAAGAAACAATAACTCATTTTAAATAACTCAAAAAACACAACAGAATAATGTTTAATCCGCCCAGTCACCATTTCAAACACAAATAACCATCGAGTTTATACAATACATCGCACATGACATATTATTCATTAAGGTAACAACTTTAACACGTTCATTGACTCATTTTGCACTTTAAAGTTATTTCTCATTAAACATTGTCTATTATCGAAGTAAATAATTAAAAAAATATTAGAAAAGCAAATTGACCGAAGAAAATGAGCAGAGATTGATAAAAATATTACTATTTTTTTTATGAAAAATGAAGCTTCATTTGAGCGATTAACTATAAGAGATTTACTACTTGCATCTTTGATTCAGAGTGAAAGAGAAAATTGAAAAGTTGAAATTAACAGTTTCAAATTTTGAGAGAAAGGTATGTTAATTTCGATTTTGATTTTTAAAATGAAAAAGAAAATCGTACGCATATTTATTAATCATCTGCCTGTATAATTCTAAGTAGTATTTTTATCAATTTTGAGCCATATTAGATTAAGAGGATTTAAAAAATATTATTGTTTTTTAAGAAGAATCATTTTAGGTGATTTTTCTCAAAATTATATATATATTTTTTCTAAATTAGAATTATGTTAGACATTAATTGATGTTAATCTTGAAACAAGAGATAAAGAAAGTGCAAATTAGAGTTATAATAGGAGGATTGTTTTAAAAATTCACTCTTTTACTACATGAAATATAAAGGCAAAACCGTCCTTGAACAGTTTCCTCGTCTTCTTCGAGCAGCAGCATCTCCTAAACAATGCAATTCCTCTTCCAATATTTCCCCCAACATTGCTGCCGCCGCCACCACCGTAGTTTCGCTGACTTTGCAGCCATCAAGCACCTGCGAAACCGGGGCCTCGACCATGTAGTGCAGAGGGAAAAGCATCTGAATCATGTGCTCAACATTAAGAACCTCATAAAGACAGCCAGCAAAATCTCTCCCTCTCTCTGTCATCTCTCAACACAAGGACTCCCTCAAAATCCCAATTCGCCCTATCGACTTCATACGACGATATCCTTCAATTTTCGAAGAATTTCTCCCGGGGGGCATAGGTATCCATCCTCACATCAAGCTTACACTGTTAGCCGCATTTGTTGACCACAGAAAAAAAAAGTAAGGGATTTAACAATCCCACATCCAAAAAGAAAGGAAATAGGAGGGTATTCCCCTCCTATATAAGTGGCTCAAATTCTTTAGTTCAAAACACACCAAAACACAACAAGTATTTTATATTAGAGATTAGAGTTGAGCTCTTGAAGTCTCTTAGAGTATAAATATTTGGGGGTTGTTTTGTGGGTGTCGGTTAGAAAAATATTTTGAATTTGTGGTTGTAACAATTTTTCACATAGTAAATATTTTTCTTGGTTGTCGTTAGGCAACGGCCGTGGTTTTTCTCCATTTGGGAGTTTTCCACGTTAAATCTTTGTGTCTTTATTCTCTTTAATTTCTCAATTGTTATTTTATTTTCTCATTTATTCCTGCTTAAAGACGGTCCGAGGGGCGGAAAAATAGCGATTTTCCCAACAAGTGGTATCAGAGCTTAGGTGTTATAATTTTTTGTCAAAAATCTTAGTATGCTCTGTGGTTGCAGCTTGGTCTGATCTTCCACATCAGAAAAGTTTTTTGTTAAAAAAAAATTTATTTTTGTTTTAAGCTGTTGGAGACTTTGGAGCTGGAGGAGCTTTGGAAAAGGTGGAGCCGTTATGCTTTGGTGTGCTTGAGTATTGGTGGTGAAATAAATAATTACATGTAGAGGTAAATTCTGTCAAACGACACGAATTTAGTCTAAGGCAAGTGGATTTTAAGTGAGACCATTGTGACTCCTCCTCTTACCTGGGAATTTACCTGGTGTAATATTTATTTCTGGTCCTTTATTAAGCACAAAGTAAGCATGTCGCCAATGAGATGCGAGATTGAAAAATTTGATGGGAGAATGAATTTTGCACTGTGGCAAGTGCAAGTCAAAGACGTGTTGATACAGTCTGGACTACATAAGGTTTTGCAGGGTAAACCAGTCAGCGGAAGAAATTCAGGGAAAGGCAGTGGTAGTGGAGACTCAGAAAAATCCAAGATTAGTGACGAAGAATGGGAGGAGCTGGATATCAAGGCGGCAAGTCAAATTCGCATGTGTCTAGCAAAAAATGTTCTTGCTAATGTGCTTGGATTGTCCACGACAAAGGAGCTGTGGGAGAAACTGGAAGAATTGTATCAGGGGAAAAATATATCCAACAGGTTATATTTGAAGGAGCAATTTCATACGTTGAAAATGGCGGAAGGTACAAAGCTGTCCGATCACCTGAATGTCCTCAACGGTATCATCTCTGAATTGGAAACTCTTGGAGTGAAAACCGAAGATGAAGATAAAGCTCTCCGGCTCATCCTGTCACTTCCTTCAACATATGAGCACATGAAGCATATTCTGAAATATGGTAGTAAGGAAGTGGTGTATGCGGATGTGGTTAGTAAGCTCATTACTGAGGAGAGAAGACTGAATGAAATGAAAAATAAATCTTATGAGAATTCAGCTTTATCTGTCAGTATCAGGAAAAAGAATAAAGGCTCCGGAAAGAGGAAGGTTGTCTGCTGGGGGTGTGGTCAAACTGGACACGTGAGGAAGGATTGCCCGAACGATGGAGCTGATTCGGCTAGAAGCTCTAACGTTGTTGCTGCCAATGTGATCTCCTGTGGCGAAGGAGATGATGAGTTTTCTCTGTAGTTGAGAGAAGTGTGTCCTCATGGCATGATTGCTACCCGTTGAGATGCCATGGAAGAGGACGGATTATTGGTAGCTGGTCCACGGAAATACGCACGGCATTGGTTGACAGTTAATGCAAAGTGTGTGGTGGAAAAATTATGTCGATGGCTAATGAACTCTCGGAAAGTCAACAGGAGGGTTGCACCATAAATTATTAGCGGGATCTCGACATGGCCGGTAAAAAATTCTTGGAGTCTGTGAAGTGATTTCAAGTGATGATACTCTTTTATGGTGGAGTATGATAATTCTTGTTATTAGAATTATGATTCTCGGTAACAGACAATGTTGTATTTTTTTTTCTTTTGTAAAGGTGGAGATTGTTAACCGCATTTGTTGACCACAGAAAAAAAAAGAGTAAGGGATTTAACAATCCCACATCGAAAAAGAAAGGAAATAGGAGGGTATTCCCCTCCTATATAAGTGGCTCAAATCCTTTAGTTCAAAACACACTAAAACACAACAAGTGTTTTATATTAGAGATTAGAGTTGAGCTCTTGAAGTCTCTTAGAGTATAAATATTTGGGGGTTGTTTTGTGGGTGTCGGTTAGAAAAATATTTTGTATTTGTGGTTGTAACAATTTTTCACATAGTAAATATTTTTCTTGGTTGTCGTTAGGCAACGGCCGTGGTTTTTCTCCATTTGGGAGTTTTCCACGTTAAATCTTTGTGTCTTTATTCTCTTTAATTTCTCAATTGTTATTTTATTTTCTCATTTATTCCTGCTTAAAGACGGTCCGATGGGCAACATACACCACAGGTACTTGATCTTGATGCTGAAGAACAGTTAGTATATCAGAGTGAGAGTTATAAACAGGATGTTGCTAACAGACTATTAAAATTGTTAATGATTGCTAGAATTGATAAAATCCCTTTGAGAATTCTTAAAGATATAAGATGGGATCTGGGTTTACCTGAAGATTTTGTGAAAAGTATAGTTCCTGAATTTCCTGACTGTTTTAGAGTTGTTGATAATGAGAATTCGTTTTCCGGGGTGGACTCAGATTTGGAATTGGTTTGTTGGAGTGATGAATTGGCCATTTCTGTCGTGGAAAAGAAGGCAGCAAATGGAGAAACGGAATGCAAAAAGGGGATGCCTATTGCTTTCTCCATGCAATTTTCAAAAGATTTTGAGATGGATAAACAGTTGAAGAAGTGGTTTGATGGGTGGCAAAAGTTGCCTTATATTTCTCCATTTGAGAATGCAACACACCTTGGGCCTAGTACAGACGAGTCTGACAAGTGGACAGTGGGGGTTTTGCATGAGATTCTTAGTCTCTTTGTTTCAAAGAAGGTAGAAAGGGATACTTTATTGTGCCTAGGAGAGTGGTTGGGAATTCGTTCAAGGGTTAAGAGAGCATTGCTTCACCATCCAGGGATAATTTACGTATCAGGTAAGAAAGGAACTTATAATGTGGTTTTGAAGGAGGCCTATAAGAGAGGATTTCTAACTGAGAAGAACCCACTGACCGATTTTTGGAATCAGTACGTTCATCTCATGAACAAAGCAATTGAGGATCGTAAAGTAGTTGGTGTGCCTGGCGGAAGTAAAGAACAAGAGAAGAAGACTGCCCATGAATCTGAAGAACAAAGCAAAAAAGATGATAATTGGGATAGTTTGAAGTCGAATGATATGGATTCTGATTTTGAGGATGAGGATGATGATGACGACTACAAATATGATGATGAGGAGAAGGAAGGTGAGAGTAAGACACATGCTGGTAGAAATTCCCGAACTAGGTAGTCAAGAGAAAATAATAAGAAGAATTTGAATGCAAGAGGTTCTTGATGGAATGCTGGGAGAGAGGTTGGTTCAGAAACATCGTCACTTGACCAAGGATAATATGCCACCAAAAGAATATAACAGAAAAGAAATGTGTAAAAGGGACAATGTCCGTGGGAGCGCACAAGGTAGGTCAACTTCTCTTAAGGGCAAGGAGAAATCACTAATGAACAAGAGAGTAGCTTCTTAGTGAAGACAGTTTCCATGTTGAAACACAAAATGAGCAGGTTGGCAGCCTACTACTAGAGAATTGTTGATTTGAGACCATATCAAATAATCAATAATAGGTAATTTGAGAACAGTACAATGTTTATGCTAGTTCGTCTCGTCTTGCTAACTCTCCAGATTTCATATCTGTCAGCCCAAATGTAAAGGTGGAAAAAAAATTATATTGCCCTACTTTGTCACAAAATCTTACATTTCATAGACAGTTGGGAACAAAACATGCTTTAGTTTGAAAAGTTTTTTGTTTTCAAGTTATATAAATGCTGCCAAAACATAAACTGTATTGATGCTAAATGGTTCTGCTAGTCTAGTTGAATCACAAGTTAAAAATTTGCTGCACTGAATTTGAAGGGCCAACTCTTTCTCCCCATATCAGAAGTCCTGCAATGTAAATGCTTGAAGACCTGTTGTTCGATTTCCCATACTTCTGTGTGAACTGATTAAACATTTGATATAGAACTTGCTGAGCAGTCTGCTCAGTAGTATGCTTGTGATGGCAAAACTGGAGCATGTGATCGATTATCAGGTTTTGGTTTAAATAATAAGGGACCTTGCTTTTAAAGATTGATTTAAGATTACTTAAGTGATAAAGATAAACATTTTGTATTGCTCTGTTAAGCAAGTTAGATTTAAATGCTCATGGTCTTATGGTCTTGATGCATAAACTGAGGTTCCATTTGGTCTGAATCTACAAAAAAGAAAATTGTTGGTGATTTTCCATATAACAAATATACAAATAATTGAATGATGATATTGTGTTGCCTACTAGGAATTAATTGAACAATTAGCTAATGAGCCTAAACTATTTTAGTCTGACTTGGTTCTTTATTTTCTCTCTCTCAATTTTGCAAAGAGGCGGTGTTTTAGTTGTAGAGAGGCCCACCTCTTAATATGATTTTTACCTTTGGATGCAGTTGATACCAATTACAAAATGTACAACATGAATGATATATAAATAAACTTCCACAAAGGATTGGTAGGAGCATCAGGCCTATCAAGAATGATATGTTCTTATTAATCATTTAGCATATCAATAAAAATTAATGATTGGTTTTAATATTACTAGCTATAACTTTCATCTTTTAACTGCTAGGCTACTGGTTATCAAGAACAGTTTTAAGTCGTTAATTCCGACCTGAGATATAAGTTAGTTTATTAAAGTATTAAGACGATGTAGCAATAGTGGCTGGTACTTGAATATTGCTTCAAATGACAGACAAATTAGAAAAATCAGTTCATTGGAATTAGATCCACTTCTTTGATAAGGTTCTTAGTGCAAGTAGAACAGGTTTGAAATTAACTTGGGTGATGTGAAAGAACTAGACAGTTTGAGAAGAATAAATTGGGGTACTTTTTTACACCATTTAATGTCTCCAAAATGAATTTTATTCTCGATCAACTTTTAAGTTTGTCTTTTCTAAAGTTTGTTCAATGTACAATGCTTCATACACAATAGGATTTCATATCTAGAGTGGATACAGAAATCTTTCCATAGCATTAGTGGTGGAGCTTGGAGGAGGAAGGATCATCATCCCATGGCCCAACTTGAGGAAAAGATTAGGGCTCCACCACAGTGCACTAACTCTTACCCTTGTTGAGTTGTTTGACAAAAAAGCCACATGGTCTTATGAACTCTTCGAACAACTTTCTAAAACAAACTGCTGAGCGGAATTGATACAATCCCCTCATCTAATGTATCTTATCTGGTCTATGGTTGTCAAATGAAACTTCTTTTAACAACAGAACTAAAATAATTAGTTTTTGCAAGTGTAAATTAAACCTCTTCTGTACTAGTTACCCATGGTTATTATTGATTGAAACAGCCTCCAAATTATCAAGTACATGTAAAATTATTTGTCATTAGAAAATTATAGTAAGTATATTTTCCTATTTATCTGTTAGACATGCAGGTCTGTGTTGGATGTGTCATCAATTATGCAAAGCTGGAGATCTCCGGTGGTGCTATATAGATGGAATATCACATATTTTGCCATTGTATGTGACCATGAAGATTGGTCACTCTTCGAGACACCAGCATGTAATGGTTTAGTGCTGGCAAGTCTGAAGAATATGTTGCTGCTGATTGTGGCTCACTAGCTCAAGAATTCAAAATGATCTCTCACTGTTCCTGGCCTATTCTCCATTCTCAAGAAAAAACACTGCACTTTCAAGCCTACTTTGCTTTGATCTGAGGCTGCTATTCAGATAATTTTTTCCTGTAAGGTGAGTTATAGAAGTCCTTCCCTGTTTTGATTTCTTGTTCATTCCCTTTTTTGGGACTTGAAAGAGAGTGAAATTTACATGCTTAATGTACAGTTTCAGATTGCTTTCTTATTTACAACTATATATTTGATGTAGTTTCCTCCTGTATTGCTGTGGCATGTTGTAGTAAAGCATGGTACTTGAGATGATTATATATATTCTTTATGCAAACAACTTGTTATTAATACTTAATAGTTAACATTGGCCTATTTTATCGTAATAGTCTCTTCTTTTGCCCATCTGCCTGTCAGCTCTATAGATTTCTTTTGTTGCTCTTGCTTCCATAGAACATTGTTGGAGACATTTGTTTGGCTGTGCATTCTTTATTTTAATTTTTAAAAAATTTATTGAAAAAAACAATGTATTACTTATGAAATATTCTAAGTCAATAATTCTTGATAATTATTAATTATCAAATATTTTATTTTAAGATTTAAAAAATATTTTTACGAAAAAATAAAATACATTTGATTTATATTTATTTAATCATGAACTATACAATTTAGTTCCATTAAATAATTAGTATTACTGAATATGTAAAATTGTTTATTTAGTTATAGTTAATATTCTTGGCTTTTTTATATCGTAAAGGAAAGTTACATTTCTAAATGAATTACATTTTGAAAATAAAACTGTTTATACACCGATGTTTTTTGGTCATTTTGAATAATATTGATGTAATTTTAACATTAATGTATAAGTATATAGTAATAAATATTTTTAAAATATATATTAATAAAATAATTATATTGTTCAAAACATAATTAATATAAACGTCTAAAATCTTTGAATGTAAAGGAAATATTTAATCTATCATAATCTTGTATTTTTCATGTATTCCAAATACAATTACACTTTTCTTTTATTAATTATACAATTTGAAAATTTTCAATTATAGTTTTTTTTACCTTGTAATTCTAATGAATATATAATTATTTTCTAAAAATTAATTTATATATTTAAATATAATTACCTTCATTACCGTTTCGTCTTGGCATGTCAAGAATCCCTCGCATTAAGAAAGCAAAATGTTGGAATATGATTGGAATTTCTTTTATCGCATAAGTTCTTTGATGCTTGGCTTGTAATCTGCTAATACTTATTGTAATTTTGGAATATAAATTCAGCGATAAAAGTTGTTAGGAAAGATTAGCTATTCTTATAGAGACCACCAACCAGATTCATAAATAATCAAGAATTTCAAAATAAATCTCTTTTCCGTTTTTTCAGAAGCTCTCTCTAATTAACCAATAAGAAAGCAAAATGTTGGGAGTAAAAAGCGCATGATTTTGTCCAAAGTATATATATATATATATATATATATATATATAGACAGTGAAAATGACATGAAATTTAAAAAGCACATGATATTATAAGATGGTTCGGCTCACAATTCTGTCTTCAAGCTTTGGCACATTGAAATTGAATCACTTCATGGACTCTGATGATGTGATCTTCTGTACTAACATGAACATGTTCATATCTCAGAATTTAACAATTTCTATTATACCTATATTTATTATAAAATTAACACCTGCAATTAAAAAAACGCAGGCTCGCTCATAGGCTAACTGAACCTGTAATAATACAATTTTTATGATATTCCCGATCTCATAATGCCGTTTTAATGTTTGGCCTTTTGGAGCCATTGCCATGTGTGCCCTCCCAACATCTTCACTTTTAAAGTTAGAAAAGAAAAAAAAATCATCCCCAATAACCAACAGAATAGCCACAAGACATCAATTAAAAACAAAAATAAAGAAGAAGATGGTCCATCAAAAATCTAACTTCTCTGTTTGTTTTCTTATAATAAATATATACGTACATAAGGGCTCTGGACACTCTATTTTATATATATATATATATATATATATATATTATAGTTAGATAAGTCAAACTATAAGCAATTCTGGATTGAACTGATATGTAGTACTTACCTTCACTGATACGGATATCTATGTTTTTTGATATTGAGATTGGAAAATTTTCTTTTTAAGCGATGTATTAATAGTTAGTCGTTTTAGAAATGGTTAAATTACTTACAAAATTTTAAGTTTTCATTTTTAGCATATTTTTCTTGGAATTACGTTTAAAAAAATTTTCATTACTTAACATGAGAGATTTTTTTTTTATGTATATCATATATTCTTTATGTGTGTGTGTGTGTGTGTATATATATATATATATAATATTCTTTATCTCCTAGAATAATATTTTTTTCCTTCTTTATGTATATCATATATTCTTTTTGTGTATATATATATAATATTCTTTTATCTCCTAGAATAATATTTTTTTTTCCTATCATGTTACGGAAATGAAGTGTTTTTTTTTTTTAAAAGTTTAAAGGTGTATTATATTGTCTGTAAAACATTTTTTAAGTAGAGATGGATGTAAATAGGGTGAATAAATATGTAAAGAAAATAAATAATAATTAATTTTTTTAAAAATAACAAATTACTAAAATTTTAAAAAATAAAAATATATATATGTTAATTTTCTTATTTCTCATAATAAAAAATTCATATTTAAAAATAATAAAATCATGTATTATTTATCAATTGTGAATGTGGAAGCCTGATTTATAAGGGTAAAATCCATGAAATGTCAACTTTCCAGGTCCTGCTGCCTGCAGGGCAAGGGGCGCTGATCATCCCCATCCACTACTTTTTTTATATGTACTGTAGGGAATTTTTATGGAGCCCCTACTTTCTCCTCTGAGAACTATACCCCAATAATGCCCACTTACTTTTCCTTTTATTCTCATTTCTGATTTCACTATATATTTTTATTTTTCTTTAGAAAAATTTTAATTCTGAATTTCACTAAAATTGTACTGTCAAAATATTATTTCGTGTTTTGCAATTTAATAAGATTATATCACATCGAATTAAGAAATAATAAATATATTTAATCTTACTCTAACCTAATTGAGATAGAGGATGCAACCCTTATTTTATGTTCCATATTTCTTAAATTAATTTCTCAATTTTTTAAACTTTAATTTTATGTAATTTTTCAATTACTCATTTATTTTTTATTTAAATTTTATGTTTATTTCATTGCATTATGCATACTGTCTACATATCAATTTCAAATAAATGTGCATATTAATATGAATTTTTTTCACTCTTGAATATTTTGCTTATAGAAAAAAAATATTAAGACTCCTTTTTAGAAAAAAAAAAATGAAAAGAGCTACTCAACCTATTAGAACTCTTGGAATGAAAATAATATTTTATCTTTCTTTAAGGGAAGCCTCGCTTTTGCATAATTTTCCAAGATTCTAATGTCAAAGTTCTTAATAGAAATTCCAAATATTCTTTAAGAATTTTGTTAAACAATTTTTTTAAACAATAGGAATCTAGTATATTTAAATATAATTTGATTTTATATGTATATATAAGATTTTAAATCAGTATTTACAAGATTAATGAATTTTTAATTTTAATCTAATCAAAATCAAATTTTATTTTTTTAAGAGAACATAAAAAAAACACATGCATATAAAAAATAATAACTGAACACATTCTGCAATAAAAATAAATAAATCAAAATCAAATTTAATATAGAAGAAAGGAAAGAACTTTGATTTTAATCTAATCAAAATAAAATTTATTATTATTTATAAAACGTGATAACAGATCATATTGAAATCTCTTTCCAACTAAAAATAATAAAATGATGTTAAAAACTTTTTTCTGATTAAAGAAAAAGAATAATAGAGGTAAAATAAAACATGATTCAAATATAATATCTTCCATTTTATAAATAAAGAACATGAGAACCTAAAATGGCCATGAAACTAAAATTTAGGCACTTGCAAATTTTGGAAATATACATAAAAAAGGGAAAAAAATAAAATAAAATTCCATTGAGAAAGCAATAATTACAAACCTAACTTGTAGTTTTTTTTTTTTTTTTTTTTTACTGAAACCTAACTTGTAGTTGTTGACATATGAAGGAGTGGAACCCATAAGTGTAGGCCAATAGGGTGGAAATTTGTCTTGGGCCTTGGAACCTTCTTTTGCTCCATACACATATGTTTAGCTTTTTATGAAGCCAAGCATAACTCCCATGTGTGATTTGTTTCTTGCTCTTTGCCTGCCTAAATTAAGGTTATGTTTTAGTGGTTAGGCTTATATCAAATCTCAAGAAAATTAAAATCACTCTTAATTTTAAAATCTTAATTTCTAAGGTTTTTGATCTTTATAAAAATGTAGCTATTTGTTTCTTATCCATTGGAAGGCAGTAGCATAGGGGCCCCAAGAAGCAAATCATGCAAATAGATAAAAGAGAAAGAAAACAAAAACAAAGCAACTTTAAAGAAGCAAGCAAAAAAAGAGTAGGCCAATTCATTCATTTCCTGTTAAAAATATATATTATCTGCAACACTTTATATATGGGAATTGACATTCTCTCTAGCCACAAACAGCTGCATGACAAACCCAACAATATATATAAAATAAGTTTTCTCTATAACAGCCTCCTCATCACTACAAAAACAAATACCAAGAAAAGTTGCGACACCAAAATTCTCAACATGAGTCAGATACTCTCCCCAATAAAAGATTAAAAAAAGTAGTTAAAAGACAAAACAAATCAAATAAAAAGTTTAGCACTAATCTCATACTTTTTTTAATTAATTCTTCCTCAGGAAAAAAAAACACCAATCTTTGTTCTATACTAACTATGCTATGTTACCATTTCCATTAATTAACAAAGTTCTACTCTCTTCTTCTTCTTCTTCTTCATGTTCTGTATCTCCTTCAATACCATCTTTGTTTCCACTCATTTCAATGCTACAGAGCTTCCTAGACTTCAATGCTTCATGTTCCCAATTCGTACGGACCAACACAACATATAGAATAGACACAGCACAAGCCACTTGAGCAGAAAGAAGGCCAATCCATAACCCAGCAAACCCCACATTCAGCCCAAAGGCTAGGCCCACTGCGACCGGGGTACCCACGAAGTAAAATGATCCCAAATTGATACGGGCTCCGATTGCTGGCCGGGCCGTTCCACGTAAGATTCCACAGCCAGTTGTTTGAGGGCAATTACCAAGCTCACAAAGTCCTATTATAGGCAAAACTGATGCAACTAGACCTTTAACGAGACCTTCTTTAATGAACAAACCAGCCCATCTTTCTCTAAGGAACACAGTCCATGTAACATTGATGATACCAATTACAAAGGCACAACCCAATGCAACCATGGCAGCTAGCTTGGCTTTGTATGGCTCACCAGCACCAAGCTCATTTCCCACCTGAGATATATATAATAAATTTTCCTTTTTGTTTGCTAAATGATATCGTCATAAACCAATAGAATTCAAGCTTTTTAAGAGAAGTGCTTACTTGTCATGTACTAATTGTGTCCAATCACATTACCTGTGTGATCTTCAAAGGGTCCCTAATGTGATGCAATCACCCAACCGATCAAAAAGGATGACTTTTCGAGATTACCCAGTTTACTATAGAGTACCTTTCTTTACCACTGTGCAGGATTATATGAAAATGGAGCGTTTATACATTTTCTTACTTGTATTGATAATTATAACATTATGCTCAAACCAAAAGTAATTTTCCATTATCAATATTTTACATTTACCTTATTCATGAAATAAAAATTTAGGATTTAAGACTAATATGATCTTAATTAAACCGTATGAAATATCATATTATTTGTAACACTCTACTTTATAGACTAATGGACCCAAACAAATGTGGTTTGTTTTTATGCTGTTTCCATGTTCCGCTATTTCCTAGCTTAGGTCAAAAAATTTCTGTTTTGATATGCAGCAATCATTAAATCTTAGGCCACATAAAAGATGAGAGAAAAAGGGGGGAGAGGTGAAAATTTTTTAAGAAATGGGCCATATTTTGACTTGCTGAATGGTAACATCACGAGTATACATTTAACTCACAAGAAGAAGAAATACCAAAATCATAAGCTGAATAGCATGAATCTATGTTACAGCGACCTATCATATATTTTCAATGAATTAAAACTAAGAAATCAAAAATGGCAATTAGTATAACTAAAAAATCCAAGTGTTTTGGGTAAGTGTTAACTTTTAATGCAAAAGATAAGGATTCAAACAAAAATGAAAAGGGTAAGAAGTGGGTTTTAAAGGACGTACCCGAGCAGAAACACAACCAGCAAGGGCCATAGGAACAGTGTACATCATGCTAGTGGTCTGAATAAGTATACCAGTGGCGGCCACAGCCAGAGTGGGATTAGGCAAGTACCCTGTCATTACTATCACTATCTCATACCACCACCACTCCAAGCAAATCCCTAAACAACTAGGTACAGCCAACTTCAACAATGGTCCCAACCCACCACATACCCCTCCAATCCCAACCGTCCATCTCATCTCCCACCGTCCGCTTAACCACCACACATACCCTACCATCAATACCACCATGTTCATGTTAGTCATCACTGATGCCGTTGCAACCCCAGGGACCCCCAAACCCATCACCACCACTAGCAGATAATTTAGTGGCACGTGGAATATAACAGCCATTAGTGAGCAGTACATTATGGGTTTTGTCACCCTTTGTGATCTTAAGAAAACCCTCAAAGGTTGTAATAAAGTGTTTGTTAAAAGGTCTGGGAGAGAGTAGATGCAATATGTCGCAGCCATTGCTGTGATATTTGGATCTTGGCCCATCAAGTTCATGATTGATTCCAGATTAATCCATAACAGACTTATGGGTATGATTGCTATGAAGAGAATTAAGATCATACGTTGCAGAGAAAGGGATAGCAGGTCCGAGTTCTTGCTTCCATAAGCTTGGCTACAAACTGGCTCTAGTCCAGAGGCTAAACCCACGAGAACAGAGTAACCAGTGATATTAGTGAACCCAATGGACAGTGCACCCCCGGCTAGCTCAAGACTGCCTAGTCTGCCTAAAAACATAACTGAGACCACTGATCTAAAAAAGGCCATTAAATGTGCTGCTGTTATTGGCAAAGCCATCCCCCATAGCTCTTTTAGCTCTTCAAGAACCTGTTTAATCAAACCCAGTCCCAAAGAAACATTTAAATCAGAGTTGGTAAAATAAGTAACCTATTTTATTTAGTAGTTCAGCAGTCCACTGTTTGACTCTATAGTGGATTGTTTATACAAAATTATTTTTTCACAAATACAGAGCAAGTGAAGTGTTTGTGGAATTACCTGAGAGACAGACGGAAGTTTCTGAGAAGGAAAATCCGGTTTTTTATCCGCCATTGTTGTCTTTGGTGTCTATAATGGTACGTAAAAGACTTTAAACCGAAGAGCTAAACAATTAAAAACCCAAACCCAAGTTGATACATTTAATCAACTTCAAGATTATATAGCAAGAAAATAAGACCCAAGATTGTACTTTTAATGAGATATGAAAGCAGGAAAAGGAGGTAGACATCAAAGATTGGAATTCGGAAACAAAAACCCAGAGAAGAGCTATAGCTCTATTTCTCTATAGGATGAGTAAAAGTGGGGTGTAGCAGATGCATTAAATAGAGAAGTAACAGAAAGATGGTGGAGACTTGATAAAGAAAGAGAGAGAGAAAGGCGTGTAAGTAATTTCAAAAACTTGTTTTTTGCTTTTATATTATAATATAAATGTATATATACATATATATTAGCATATCATATAATAATAAAAACTGAAAGGTATTTTCGTGATGAGCTAGCTTCCATGTACGTACATGGCTATTTATGGCAGAGAAGGACAAGAAAAAGAAAGGGGTAGGCTTTGTTAATGACGGCGAGAATCAGAAGGAGAGAATGAAAGGTCAGCGAGGGGGAGAAAGAGAGAAAGAAGAAGATGTTTTTATTGTTGCAGAGAAACGGAAACAGAGCCTTTGGACGAAAAACGCGAAGAGGAAGGAGCGAGTGAGGTCAGAAAATGTCAGTTTTGGGTAGCCAAACGTTTCATTATTTACTCTTTTAACCTTCTTTATTGGAATGTGGAGGAGCTTCCTTATTAAAAAAAATATTTATAATTGTGTTTATATTAAGACATTTTTTAGAAAATTTATCCATTTGAACAAAATAATTCTGCTTTAAATTTATATAAACATATATATATATAAGATTATCTTCTTCCCACTAAAATTATTCAAATTGATGCAAATATTAAAATAATTATTATATTTTTTTAATTTTATAAAAATATTTTAAATATATTAAAATATTATCTATTAATTTAATATTTATATATTTAAAATTATTATACTTTCATTTTATTAACTAATTCATTAATAATATAATTAATTAATTTTTTAAAAGGTACACAAGAATAATAATAAATTTAAATTTAAATGGCACATTAATTATGTCAATGATTTAAAAACGATGAAATTTACTGTTTTACTTTTCATGTTCAACAAAATTTATTATTTTATTTTTATTGAAAAATTAAAATAAAGTTAAAATTATTTATTAATAGTATAGTAATTATAAATAAATATTTATGATTATTTCAATTGCAGCACAAATTAAAATATAAAAAATATTCCCATCAAAAAAATTAAAAAAATTAAAAAAATTAGTGTATTGGTTATATTGCATGATTAAATATAATATAGTGATAAATATCAAATAGATGATAATAAATTTAAATTTAAATTATTTTTTAATTAAAAAAACACATTATTTATATTTATGTAGACAAAATATGATATGAGTTATTATTTCTATTTTTATCAAAAAAAAAATTGAAATCATAAAATAATTTTTTTATATCATTGATGAAAAATGGAAATGAAACTTCAAAATCTTTAACTTTTCTTGAGAGGAAAGCCCGTAGAACGGGTATCCACTCTGAATAGATGAGAGAATCTCCATTTTCTTATTTTCATATATTCTGTTAGAATCTGAATCTCTATTCATTATCATCACAACTTGTAATATATATATATATATAAATATATATATTAGTTTGTAATACATTAGTATTTTTCTGATAAAAAAAATCCATTAGTATTTTACTTTAAAAATATTTTTCTCTCATATATAATTAATTAAAAAAAAGCTTAAAAAGAAAATAATTCATTATCATCTTTTCATACTAAAAGGCTCAGTAAGTTTGACCAGGCGCAGCGCACTGAAAAAAAAAATCCAACACTCTTTTACATAATTTATTTTGAAGTATTTGATAATTTTTTCAATATCTATGTTTTGTTTGATTACTAATTTATATAAAAATAATTAAATTTACTGTAATAAAAAATAAATTAGATTTATTTTAATGTGCTTGATAATCTTAATTAAATAATAAAAAAATAAAATTTTTTCTTCATAATTTAAATCAATAAATAAATATATAAAATATATTTTTATAATATTATCCTTATCCATTAAATTAATATAGAAATAAAATAAAATATTAATAATATTTTATATAATATAATATTTTTTATTTTTTTTATTTGGGTGAAAATTTATTTTAACCATTTAAAAAGAATTATTTTTCTAAAAAAATTATCTCTTTTTGATTAAATATCTAAGTAATATAAATTTAAAAAATCTTATTTTATTTACATTTTTTCTCGAATTTTGTCAAAATAAATAATATATTAGTGATTAAATTAGGCATTATATTTTTTTAAAGACCGGTCAAATTATATATGTAATTGAAAATAAATGATAATTTTATGATATTCCATCAAAAAAATAATCATTTTTCATATGCATTAAAAAAGTAAAACCAAGATATTGATACTGCAAGGTAAAATGTTACGGTAATATAATTAAAATATAATCGAATTCTGATAACAGTTACATAAAAATTTATACCCTAATTTATTATGAATAATAAAAATGCTATCTATATTTGTTTAAATTTATTTATAAATTACATATTTCTTATATAAATAGATTAAAATATATTTAATATTTAAAAATATTAAGCTCGTTATTATCTCTAACTATATATTTTTTTTATACTCGATTAATTGTGTTAAGGATTTCTCCCTTTTTTTTCCATCAATATGAGACTGATGCTCTCATATAATTTGTTATTATATTTAATTTCATAAAAGAAAAAATTGACATTCCATTATTATGAATCACAAATGCCAAATTGTGACTGATTATTTTAGCATTTATGATTTAAAGTCATGATCAAACTTTTATCTCTCACAATATTGAAAAAAAAATGTATAATTAATGATATATTAGAAAAGATAAGTCCAAACTAAAACTTTTTATTTAAATCCATTTTTATTAGTTTATCAAATATCCTGAATTTTTAAAATTAATATATTTAAAATTATTTAAAATCATAAATCTTATCAAAATTTCTCTTTTAGATTTTTTTTTGGTTATTTTCATATAAAATATTTAATACAATAAAAAATTAAATTGGGATAATTAAAATCGTTAGTTGAGATTTTTAGCCAGTATCTCTTTCTAATTTGCGACGATATATATAAAATTTAGAAAGCGGGTGTTTAGGATCATAATTTAGAGAAGTTTCGCCTATATTAATACGAAAAGCCATTACAAAACTAAATAAACAAAAAAAAAAATCACTCGCAAAGGTTAAAATATTTAATTAATACCGTTTCACGTTTAAATTATAACATTGATTATATATTATAAATTTAATTTCCTTTGATATCTAAAATATTTTATTATATAAATTGATAGTGAATAAATAATATTATTTCATATCAACTTTATATTCTTAAATTATCAATATTTATAACTAATTAATGGCTGGAGTTGAGTATATATATATATATATCAAATTTTATTATTAATTAATTAATTAATATGAATAAATAAGATAAAATTTATATATTATTTAACAAAAATCTAAAACTATCAATTAGCGACATATTATTACATATTATATTAGAAAAAAATATGTTTATAGAAAAAAAATTAGATATTAAGAAATTAAGATAAAAAATATATATTTTATTTTTCCTAATTATTAAAAAAATTAAATATTAATCAAATAACAATTAATTGCAGTACACATGAACTCATTTGTCGAAATAAATATCATAACGTGTCTCTAATTAGAATAATTATATAATGAAACCGTTGTATTACAATAAGCCAATTGAATATCAATATATGACAATATTATAATACAACAAGTCAATCAAATGTAAAATATTATCACATATTAATATTCAATTAGCTTATTATAATGCAACAATTTTATTATATAATTATTTCTCTTATTACGTAAAACTGCACCATAAGGTAGCAACGTTATACCTTATTGGCTGCCATCTGGCGCTCACAGTGAATTTGATGCCGTTATTATCGGTTTTTTTTTCTTAATATTATATTAACAGAAAGGGGATCCATCCTGATTCAATAGAAAAAAAAAATATACACTTTATTACTAAATTATAAGTGGCTGTTTAGGTTTTCTTTTTTCTTTATTATTATTCAATCAAAAAAATTCATTGCAATCATTTAAAAAAAAAAAACTGTGATGTGGGCCGACGTTTTTTTTTTTTTTTCAGTTTTCAATTAGAATTTAGACGTCCATAAACCACAAATGTATGTAGGCGAATAACAATGTGTTGTTTGATTTAGTGATTTTACTAAATAGTACATGCATCATACAACATATATTTTTAATTAATATATATACATATAATAATTTTAAAATTTTATAATAATTTTGAGTAAAAAATATGAAAAATTAATAATTATAAATATTTTCTCTTATTTGATTATTAATTTAAAAATTATAGAATTAACATCTTATAATCATAAATATTATTTATAAAATTAGCAATATTGAAATTTAGTAGATTATATATATGATTATTATACTTTTAATATTCTAAAAATTTTAACAAAATAAAAGAATATAAATAAAATTATTATTTTAAAATAAAAATATAAATTATTTACCTTCTCAAACTATTTTTTAAAATATTTTATGAGTTATGTTGAAAATTTCTAGTATGGTTTAATTGTATATGAAACACCTCTTATTATTTGTATGGTGCTGTGAATATAAATAAGAAAAAATATGTTAGATTATAATAACCAATAAACTAAATACTTGAAAAAAATAAGAAAGGACAAGGAGGGAGGGGGAGAATTTGTAAAAGCAATATTTTTTTTTATTTTTTATGAATAAAAAAATCATTAGATATACATTATTCCTATTCACTAAAAATAGTGTTCCTTCAAATATAATTATTTGAAATTTTAATTTATATTATTAATATTTATTTTTTATGTAATATATAATAACTGATAACTATTAATATTGATATCATAATCTTATTTAAACTCACCAAATAATAATAATTTTAATATTTTAAAAATTAATTTATGTTATTAGATAAATAACTAATTATTAGATAAAATTTAAATAAATATTTTATTAATTATTTAAAAATTAAATTATATTATCATAAAATAATTAATTATTATCAATATTAAATAGAATATTTTAATTTTATTTTAACAATCTAAATAACAGAATAATATTGTGCTAATATTATATGACTAAATATTATACTTAGATGTGTTATTTGTTATTGAAAGTTATTATTACTTATATTACGTATTATTATTAATATGTTTAATGATAATTAAGATTGTTTTATTAATTTGGTTAAATTTACTAATATTGTGTTTAGTTGTACAAAAATCTCAGAAAATTTGACTATATAATCTCATTTGACTAATAATATTATATTTATTTGCAAATGATCTAATTTTAATATTAGACTTACTAAAATTTATCAACTAGTTGGCAAAATATTTTACTTATAGAGAATATAAATAATATTTTACTGAAAAAGTGGATTAAGAGGTCCACTTATTAAAAGACAATCATGCTCTTAATTTAAAATATGATAAAATAAAAAAAAATGTTATAAAGATAGTTGAGATATTATTTAAACATTTCTTTTAAAGTTAGGTTGGAATAAAATAATTTAATATTTTTTTCAATCAAATTTTTGAGTATTTTGTTATATCTTCTAAATACGATAATATAATATTTTTCAGTGAAATATAATTCATGTAATATATTTTTGTAAAATATATTTTTGGTAATTAATTTTTTCAGTAATTTACCAAACGCACTATAAAATATGTAAAATATATCATATAAAAAATAAATGGGAATTACATAATATATATACATTCCTGCACTGTTATATATATATATATATATAATACTAAAATAATTATTGTTAATATAATATAGTGTCACATGTTGCAATAAATTTTTTAAAAATAAATTTATTATTTATTATAATAAATATTTATTTATCTAAATATAAATATCTAAAAAATAAGTTTTTAATAATTTATTATCTTATTGGATAATAACTATCTATTATTAACATGAATATATATAATATTGTAATCATATTTAAACTCTATAAATAAATATACCTAATAATTAATTATTTATTTATTTAATAAATAATAAATTTAATATTTATTTATAATATTATAATTATATTTAAACTTTCTAAATAGATACATCTAATAATAAATCAATTATCTAGTGAGTGTTTAGCTTAGCTTATAAAATTTATCTTATAAGTACTTAACTTAACTTAGCTTATATTTAGCTTACATCTAAATATATAATAAAAGCGTACAAGCATTAAAAATTATAAGTTGTTATGTATTTATTTTAAGTGTTTATAAATAGCTAATAAGTATCTAATATATTTGATAAAAAATAATTTACAAGCACATTTATTATAAAATAATATAAAATTATATTACTAAGAGCATTTATTAAAAAAAAATAGAAGCAATATAGGAAATTACTTGTTTAAACTAGCTTATAAGCTAAGTGTTTATAATCACCAAAATAATACACCGGTATCCTTTATCTTATTTTTTTTAGTTTATAAGTTCATAAAATTTTCTAAACAAATATGTTAATTTAAATTTAAAACTTATATGCTAAGCCAAATAATTTCATATTCTAATAAATAATAAATTTAATATTTATCTCCTGATTATGTGATCATCAATTGACCTAAATTTAATAATAAATTTTATGGTTAATATAATAATATATAATTTTAAATTGATATTTATTTATTATAAGATAAAATTTATTATATTAAAGATAAAATAATAATTTTATAGTACTTTAATAATAGATATTTATTTATAAAATTTAAATCAAATTAAGATATATAATGATTTAAATTTGTTTGAAGAGTTCAATAAAATTATAATATTATCAAGATAATGATTAATTTAATATTATTTAAATTATAATTAACTTCATTTTATATATAAGATATATGTGATTTTTTAATTATATGTTATTATCTAAAATTTATTTATGTTACTATATATATATAATGAATGATATAAGATATATAATTCATAAATTAAGTAGTTAATATATAAATAAAGTTACTTATAATTATATTACACAAATCATAATTTAAGGTATGCTTTTATTAATGTATTTTTTTTAAGAATATTAATTTTACGGTTAATGTAATAATAAATCAAGTATATAATATATAAATTTTTTAGTTGATCAAAAGTCGCTTGAAGTATAATTTTAATTATTATTAAATTGATATTTTAGATCCCTGGATAATGTTTTTTTAATTTTAATGTAAGTCTTTTTTTTATTTATTATTGACCGTGTTGAGTTCATTTAGTTTAAAAATAATTTATATTATTTATATGAAATATTATAATAATATTATAGTGTTACAATCTCTTAGTATTTTATAATCTAATTATTATAAATAATTTGTTTAGATTTATTAACATATGCACGTACTAATTTTGTTTTTTAAGTTGTAGGTAAATATTTATTTATTTAAAATCATGTGGGTTGTATTATAGAAAATTCATAAAAGAACATGCTACCTCTCTTTTAGACACTCAAATTTAAATCTCTCCCGTGTTAAATTCCTTCTCGCAATATTACAAAAAAAAAAAATTTTAAAATTAATTTGTAAATGATAAATATTTCAAATTTAATTATTTAACATAAATTTAGAATAATATTAAAATTGAGAAATATTTTTTAATATTATTAAGCGCTTAATTATATATTTATATTTAATTACATTGAAATTTTTTCTCATTATATATATATATATATTTGCTTTTATAAATTGAAGATCTCACACCAAAATACGGTGACGTATGATCCGGAATTCGAATTTGATGCTCTTTTTTTTTAATGCCAATAATTAAGAGACTTTATTAATTTTTATTTAACCAGTCAATGAACTTGATTAAGCATCTTTTACTGATTTGGTTTGCCTTTATATATTATATTGTTTATTATTATTATCAGAAGAGTTTTTGAGCACCTAATATCACAACTGTGAAATAAATAAATAAAATAATTAATATAACAGTAGCAAGCTAACTTTTTTTTATCTTTTTTAAAATTTAACTATCATTAAATTTTAAATTCAATAATTTATATTCATAATGATTCCCATTTTTCTGTCAATTTAATCATCAAGATGTAATTTAGTAATAAAAAATATATATTTATTCTACTTAAATTTTAAATTCAAATTTTAAATGTCTCATTCTCCATATATAATTAATAAAAAAAATTATAATCATAAAAATAACTTAATAATGAAGCAAAAACTTCAATAGTTATATCTATCTCGTGTTATTTATATTTTATAGATGTATTTTTTGAGTTATTAATGAGAATTTCTTTTGTATTAAAAAAATATTGAAGCAAAAACTTATTACTGCATTATTCTTTAACTAATGAATTACTTGAAAAATTATTTGAATATATAATCATTTGAAATAATTGAGAATTAAGATTTAATTTTATATATTTTTTATATATTTTTGTTGAAAAAGAAATTTAAATTAATTTTTACATTAAACATCGGCACATTAATTAGATGGACTCAAAACAAAATTCTTCCTCAATCTGCTTTTATATATCGAAATATTTTTGAGTAATAAATTATTAAAATTTAAAATTTTAATTTTGTGCAATATAAAAATAAACTGTGGATTCTAATTGCGGTTCAACCGCAAAAACCAAAAAGAGAAAACAAAATAAAGTATTCTGAAAAGGGAAGGAAATCGAGATTATGCATTTTGATAATGATATGAGTTTTAATTATATGATTTTGGTGGGGAAAAAACAAGTCATAAAAGCACATATTATGTGCGTACATGATTAAGTGATATATCCACTACATCCCATATCCCATTGTAATTCTTTAAGTGATTGACACATGCCATTATTAAAATTTAAATATAATTTTAGAAAAAAAAATAGTAGTAGTAGTAGTAGTAATATAGAACAAATAATACAAAGCAACTTTAGAAAAGGAAACTATATGTACATATTTTATTTTATAAATTAAAGCTGAATGAGTAGTTAGGTATGGAAATGGACTAAACAATCCAAAAGGGCATCTAATTAAAGAAATAAATTTAAAAAAAAAAAAAAAGAAGGTTAAGATTTAGAAAAGATTAGGGCATGAACAGAAGCAAAGAGACAAACTTTATCCTCATTGTCGAGATCTTACAGTACATAAATCATAAATCCGATCATAATGTCTCTATTATAATATTAATAGCATAAAAACCGTATTATAATTTATTATTATTATATAGTCAATATATCTAAACAATTGGATGTGTATATATATATATATATTAAAAGCTCGACTCCCGAAATATGTTTTCGAACCCTTGCCCTCTCAATTGAAAATAACAACAGGTGGCTAGCTGAGCTATCCCAGCTGATTACAATATATATATATATATATATATATATAGGTTAAAGATGGAACTAGCTAGTCAATTCATTACTTCTATTTTAATTAATTAAATCAATTACCTATTTTCAATGTTTTTTCATTACATTTGTGCTAATCTTTTATTATATATAATTTATTTATTAAATTATAAATATTAAATTCATCCTACATCTAAAAATTATAAAAAATATAATAAATTTATAATAATAAACAGTTTAAGTCATTTTGTATTGTTAAATCTAATTTATTGTAAGCCCGATTATCTTACTTTTATCTGAATTACTATATGTTATTTATTACTTAATTATTACCTAATTTATTATGATAGTATAAAATTTGACAATAAAAAAAGGTTTAACTATATTTTCATTTTTAAGAAAACGATATGAATCATGAATGGTCCTTTATATATAGCCAAGAGAGGTCCACTTTTATTGGAAAAGCTAATTTAATTTGTCATGTAAAGTTTATGCTAATGCTTTTTAAGTGTGGAGCTATATAAATTAAATCTTTTGTTGAATACACTATGGGTGTGATTGGAATCAGCAATAATTAAAGTTGGATGAGTGGTTTTATCATATAATAATCTAAAAATTATAATAAAAAAGAAATAAGGGAGGTTTGTGATGATTTTGAAATCTTTTATATTAGGTAATCTAGTATTTTTATATATAAAGATAATTAATTCGGTCGTTGTGATCAGACATTATTATGAATTTTTTACTATATTTTCTATGAGATTCTTATTTCTTCTTTCTTCGAGCTCGAGTTATAGAAGAAGGAGAAGAAGGAACAGAGAAAAGGTATCAGCAACAATAAGTTTTATTACGGAACAGGTTGTGATGTTCATATCAATCTATTATGCGTCTTTACATCTAGCATTGGATACACCTGATACAATAACTATTCTAGCTCTACACTATCTATTATTTCATTTCTTATGGAACAATCACAAACACTTTTTTTTATTATAGATCTACTACTAGAAATTCAATGCGTAATATTAACATTCAATTTGTATTCCTGAATAATCTCATTTTTTAATTATTCAACTATTTTATTTTACCAAGTTCAATGTTAGTCAGATTAGTCAACATTTATATGTTTCGATACAACAAAATGTTATTTGTAACAAATAGTTTTGTTGGTTGATTAATTGATTACATTTTATTCATAAAATGCGTTTGATTGATATTAGTCTGGATACAGCAAAATAATTCTATTAGATATAATGTATTTTTTCAATCTAATAAGTACCTTATGTAAGAATTGAGAAATTCCATGGCTTGAATCTTTAGTATTCTCTTATTTATTATCTGTGTCTATTCTACTCTTTGTTTCGGCCATTGTAGCACATGTGTCGCCTAAAGTATAAGGGGCATGATGACTTGACGTCATCCTCACCTTCCTCCAACTTATCACTAGCAGTCTGTTTATGGTTCTAAACTCAACAGTGGTGATTAAATATGAGAGTTGCGCTCGTTACGATACTTAACCCAACACTTACAGCACGAGCTGATAACAGCCAAGCACCACATGTGTTCGCGTTCCCAAAGGCACCTCTCTCTTTCAAAAGGATTCGCAGCATGTCAATCCCTAATAAAGTTTTTCACTTTCCATTGAATTAAACTATATGCTCCACCGCTTATACGGCTCACGTCAATTCTTTTGAGTTGTAAGGTTGAATAAAATAAAAAAATTAATTAATAATTTGATATAATTGCTATACTTAGTGCGTGACTCATTGGTTTTTTAGAGTTATGATTAAAAAAAGGGTTGACATGTACTATATACCTTATCTATACGCGTATTAGAACTCCTTTTAACGATTTATGTATTCTCTTATTATTTTTAACTGAAGAATCCATTAATACAATAAACATAAAATTATAAATGCATCAATTTTTTTTTATTTTTCTATTCTCTTATTATTTTTAATTGAAGAATCCATTAATACAATTAACATAAAATTATAAATGCATCATTTTTTTTAATTTTTCTATTGGCAGTGAATTTTTCATCAAACACTAAATTTCCTTTGGCATCTTTGAAAAAGGAAAAAAAAGAAAAAAAAATATGTTTTTCCTTAATGAATAAATCCAAAGCGACAAAATATTCACCTCAAGTCTATTTCTGCACACCATCATCTTGTTTTTTAATTTTGTTGATGTTAAGATATCTTTTCCCTTTATGTTTATTAATAATTTGTTTTCTTGAATTGATAATTTAAAATAAAAAAGTATTTTCAAGTTCAAAATATTATTATGAATAATTATATTTTAAAAATAGATTTAAATTCAAATTTCATTTTAATGTAAAATGATTACAATCAAACCCATATCATACTAACTCTATAAATCAAGAGGTTTTAGATATGATATTTACTTATGTTGAATTTTAAATTATATTTTATAATTGAATTATATTTTATCTATTATATATAATTATTTCATAATTTTGTAGTGTATTTTAAATAAATTTGATTTTAAGTCAGACTGTGAGTCTTAATTAATAAAAAAAATATATCATATCCGACATTTGAAAAGTTTTAAAAATTTCCAAACTCAGATATAATTATAACCAACTTTAGTTTTAAATAATATCTTTTATTTGGAAAAAAAAAGCTCTCTTTTATTTGCATGTCAAGTTCAATCACGAACTTGAAGACTTAGATGGGATATTATTTAATGATGGAAATAGTAGTAATAAGAATATAAATTAACATCCAATATAATTTAGTCCGCTAACAAGCAACAAAAAAGCCATCATTATCATGAAAAATTAGCAAAAAAAAAGGGCTAATTTCTCTCTCAAATAATGGAATATTGCCCAATAACAATGCTCACCACCTTTAAGCCATTTGAAAGCGGCCTTTTGTGTGTTTTTGGCCCCCATTAAAAGCACAAGCCGATGGCATAAATCCATCTTAATGCACATACACAGTACAGTGCTGAATGCCTTTCATTTTCAAAGTATATATATTCCTTTCGTATCAATTTAAATATTATTTTAAAAAATTTCACTCATATTAAAAAATTAATTAGAATTATTAATTTACTCTTAATTAGTAATTTTTTAGGCTAATTTCAATGTAAAGTACGTAAGGAATTTTATGCAGTACTTAGTTAATGACAGGCGCATAGCTTTCAAGCCTTAAGCCAAATACATAGCATAGTTCCACATTAGAGCATATAGAAGAGTCCAATAAATAACAATATACTTTTTTCATTTTCAATTAAATTTATGTTTTTTCTTAGTTTCAGGTAAAATAGACATTATTATAATATCTTTTTATAAGCGCAAGTGGAAGACGATAGATATTTTTTATTAAACCATATCACGATTTTTTATACATAAAAAATTATAAATAAATCAATATCAGTTTGAATTTCAATCGAAATAACATAAAATTATCAGTAAATTGTAATGGACATTAAATAAATAACATTAAGTTTATCATTAAATATGTTATTGTATTAATAAATATGTTGTCTAATCTTTGCAAAAAAGACTTAAATTTTGCTTTTACATATAAAATGTCAATCGAAGAAATCGTTGCACAAATCAGTTTGGGAAGATAATGGGTTATGGGAAGCTAATAATTTTAATTAGTAATCAATATTAATAATTATTCTATAAACATATAATTAATGACTAATATGAATATTTCAAGAAATATACAAGGTTTGAAGTATTAATTTTATTTATTATCAACAATTTATACTTTAATTAATTGTTCTGTTAACATATAATTAATAATTGATAATAATATTTCTTGATATCTTGTTTATTTCTTGAAAAGTGAAGCAAAGCAACGCAGCGAGCCAGAGAGATGGACGGAGACAACCCTGACTAGGTTAGACTTTTGGGCCTGTATTAGTTTTTTTTGCGTTCAACTTTACCCAAAAATATGTTTGGGTTTTGACAAAAAAAAAAAAAAAAAAAAAACAGAAAATTGAAATAAATTCTAAATTTAATATTTTTATAAATTATTTATTAAAATGTCAAAATTTATAAATTATTTAATAAAATATCATATTTTTATTAGTTTACTATAAATTTATTATTTATTAATTTATAATAAATTTATTATGAATATATAATAAATTTATTATAAATTTATTATGAGTTTATAAAATTTATATAATTTTATTTATAATAAATAACTAATATAACAAATAAAAAATAAAAATTAAGAAAAAATTATATCAGCATTAAATTTTTTAAAATTTTTACTTTTTTTATTATGAAAATTTTAGTTATTTTATTATAAATTCATTATAAATTTATATAAAATTTATAAATTCATAATAAAATTATGATAAATTTATTTTATTTATTATAAATTTTTTATAAATTAATAAAAATTTAATATTTTGATAAATATTTTATAAATTTTAATATTTTAATAAATATTTTATAAATATAATAAATTTAAAATTATTTTTATATTTTTATTAAAATTTTAAAAATTAAAAAAATATAATGGACGATATTATTTTCTCCAATTTGTTTTATTGGATTTAAATTGGTACAAAAGTTTTACTTTTTGGGTTCAAAATTGAGCCTCAAGTTGTTATTAATTGGGCCAGTCATAGATATATAATTGGGCTCAAATGGACCAAGAGAGTTCAAACCCCTATTATGCCAGAACCTGGTGCGACGTAAGTGACAGGAAGTTAACGTCATCTTCGATCATCTTGAATTATATTTATGGCCACATAATAAAAAATGCCACGTGAGCATCTGCCACATCAGCATGCAACATATCATATGCCACGGAGATTTTTTTTTTCATTTTATCAAATTAAAACTAACATGTTAAAAAAAAAAAGAAAACTTACATAAAATTCACTTTTACAAGATTTTTATTTTTATTAAATAAAACAAAAATTATATTATCAGTTCTATTTTTATAGTAATAAAACAAAAATTATATTATCCATTCTATTTTTATAGTGTAATAATTATTTTCATATATATTAATAAATATGATTAATTTAGTTAAAATTTAATTTTTTTAAATATATTTTTATTAAATATAATATATTTTTTAAATTATTTTTAATATTATTTATGATTTTAATGAAAAAATGTATATTAAATAAAAATATAATAATAAAATAATAATTTTATTTATAATAAATAAATTATAATTTAAGATATTTAAATATAATTATAATTTAAGATCACTCAATTCAAATTCGGCCTAACGCTTGAGTTTATTGAGTCGGTTGGTGGATGGGATGTGGGCCATGCACTTTTATTTAAATGCACCGTCGGAAACAAGTAAACGTCTCTCTCAAAAGTCTAATATTTAAAAATTTAATTTCATACTTGTCACAAATGTACCGAATTACCCCTTGCTTGCATCGGCTTAAAATATTAAAAAAAAAAAATCAAGAAGGATAGTATAGTCTGTTTATCAAATTTACTGGTCCAGGAGAGTAGGGAGGATGCAGCTAAGAAGGTTCCAACTGGTTGCATACTGGATGCAACTTCTATTTATTTAATTTCATAATAATAATAAAATAAATAGAAGTTGACGTTGACCAACTTGTTGAGCAAGCAATCCTCTGTAGCCCTCATCTTTGACCCATTCAAGCATGGATGGCAAATGCAAGTTGTGATCAATTTATTTTACATTTCATTACTTGATACAATTTCCATGTCCTTTCACAATTGGTTCTTTTCCCACTTCTTAAAGGATGTTTCTTGGATTTCGAGAAAAAAAAATGCACAATAAGAATTTCAAAAATAATAAAAAAAAAAGCACAATAAGACTTTCTTGTACTCTTAATTCTCTTTTCAATCTCATATTTTTTCCTAATTTTAAAATTTCTAATTAATTTGTTATTTTATTTGTGATTTCTAGTTAAAATAATTGTTACATTACTTAGTTTTTTTTTTAATTTTAGAATTATGGAAAGTTGATTCATAATATTTGGGAATTGGGAAGTTGATTCATAATCAAATTTTACTCTAGTATTGCGATTATTTTTTCAATTAATAGTTATATTTCTATCTTTCAAATTTTTCTGTCAAATTAAATTTATATGTGCATTCTTAAAAGTTAACACTTACAAAATTGTATTCATTCTCTCTCATTTTTAATGTCATTGAAAAAAGTTGTTTGGGTGCCAATTAATAATTCATATGATGAATTAAGTGAACACATATCCTTCTAGCATTTTCATGTTCATCGACAAGACAACAACTCCAGCTGAAATTTAATTAAATCCATTAAGAAATTAACAAATAACATTACACGTGATGCAAAATTGAATTGAGAGGCTTGCAACATTCCGTAATGGAGCCCCCAAAACAATCAAAAAATTAAATTTAGACAACCAACAACAACAATTCCTAATTCCTACACTATACTAATATAAAAAAATATTACGAAAATTAAAACCCTTTTTAGTAAAATTATACACAAATAACATACAGAATCCAAATTTAATTAAATTAACTCTTACCCACCTCCTCCTTTTATTTTTTCTGTTTGTTAAAACTTCCAAAACCCTGCAGATATTTTAGCATAGCAATGACTCAAGAAACATATCATTATCTCTTGGTTCTTCTTTAGTTCTAGAAAAAACATTGTCATTTGATGTTTGATTCATGTAAGGCCCCATAGGATTTCCAAAACCTGAGAATCCTAAGCTACCTGGGCTCTGAAACATCTCTAGCGAAAAGGGTGCTTCCCCTTCTGATGTAGTCACCGGAAACCTTAAGTTGCGAAGTGGGTTGGCTGGCAAGTTATTAGAATGATGGTTTACAGCAGAAGGCCTTATTGCCATACCTGCATTGTTGTTGCTGTTGTTGCTATCAGGCAATTGCCTATTGACAGTGTGACTTCCGCTGCCACGGGCAGCCGGAACATCATGGTTGTGTTTTCCCTCGTATGTTGTGATCACTGCTCTATGATCATGGGATGCTCTTTCAACATGTTTTCTTACAGGACATCCAGGATGTGTACATTTGTAGTAGCTCCTGTATATAGTGATTAGAACATTAATTAGAGAAGACGTCTTCAAAAACTCAAATAAGCTAATGCCACTAATTGTTTTCAGAACTACTGAGTGAGTGAAGATTATATTTCAGTTGAAGCCTAATTAACAAAAGAAACTTTAAATGACACAAAAGATAAAAAATTTGTCCAATTAAAGAAACTACAAACTGCACACTAATCCATTTATAGTAGCTCTTGTATTGTAAATTTGTAATAACTAGAACGAATTGGAAACAAGTTCACAAAACTCAAATGGGATGTTGGAGTTATTTTAGAAATTATAAGTATTTACCGGTTCAAACTCTTTTAAGTATATATTTAATTAAGGGAACACAAAACTGATTAAAAAAAGCACCAAGATCAAAATTTTTTCCATTAAATTAAGTAAACTCTAATAGGACTAAAAAGACAAGGAACATTGACAAAACCCATATTTTAATATTTCAAGAACTTTTGGATCAAACTTTAGTTTATGACTTCCAATTTGAAAAATCTTTCAAAAGTTGGAAAAAAAAGGAACTAAAAGTGAATGAACTTTTACCTGGGATTTGGATTTCCTTTGACCACTTTCTGCCCATATTTCCTCCATCTATATCCATCATCAAGAATGTCAATGTCACTTGTAGTTTGAACCACAACTCTAGGCTCTCTTACTGTTCTGCTTCCAGGTGCTGAAATTCCTTCGTTTTCACCCTCTGTTTTCCTGAAATAAACCCAATAAGCAGAATTTTAAGATCATCTACAGCAAACAAACAGATTAATCTCGTTTGTGTTTGTTAATTAAGAATTTACCATCTTTTGGCTTCTGGTTCATCTTCATCAAACTCGTCACTTCTAGATTTACTTTTCTGTGAATCAAAATCATCATCTCCTATTGATATTGAAGAATTATCAGGTGTAGCAGCAGAGTCCATTTGTCCACTACCATGGGTTATTAATGATTGCTCTGGAATATCATTTGTAGCAGGATTAGGAGCTTGAACTGCAAGATTGGTAGCTGATGATGAAGATCTCCTAGTAGATTGAGGCTTAGGATGGTTATGGCTACCCTTATAAACAATCTCTGTTATTTGTCCATCTAAAGATCTCTCAACTTTCTTTTTTGTAGGACAATTAGGGTATGTGCACTTGTAATAACTTCTTGGATTTTCACTTCCTTTAACTTGTTTTTGACCATATTTTCTCCAATTGTATCCATCTTCCGACCTTCTCTGTTCTCTTACTGACTGATATTGCTGTTGAGGACCACCATAATCTGATTGGAATCCATTGTCGCTTTGAGTATTTGTTTGAATCGCAGCAATTTCAGGGGAGAAACTATGCATACTCTTCTCTCTGCCAATATCATCTTGCTTTACGGATTCTTGAAAACTCCATCCTTTTTTCTGTGCCTGAAATATCATTCCATTAATCGAAATCTTTAATTACCCATCAAGATAAACGAAAACAGAGAATTTTGACAATTAGAGAAAATTGTTGCTTACAGTTTGAATTGTGTCATTTGAAGTTTGAAACATTGTTGATGATGTTTTAGGGGGTCTTGCAGCCGGCTGAAATGAGAAATCAGAATAATTTTGATCTTCTTTCTTGACATTTTGCTGGTTATTACCAGAATCTGTCTTCCAGTTAGGCGTCAGACCTGGAAATGTCCCAGTAGTTGGAGATGGCAAAATCTGTAAAAAAAATAATGATAATAAGAATCAAAACCCATCTGTCTAATTATTCCTCGATTTAGCCCAACATGTTGGCACAATTATTCCTCAATTTAGCCAAACAAGAACCAAAGCATAAGATACAAGAAAACAGCACAGTACCCAAAAAAAAGGAACTTACGTTGGAAGAGTTCAATAAGACTGGAGAGTCAAGAAGCTCAGTGGGGCTTAAACCGGGAGGAATAGCAAAGTAAGAAGAAGGAGAAATAGGAGGAGGAGAAAGAGGCAAAGAAGGAGGAGGAATAGATTTGAATTTGGGCACACCAGACCCTGTTCTCTCAGCTATTCGATCAGATAACCCACGCCGATGATGCTGAGCATTTGTATTAATAGGTTTATTATCGCCAGCAGATGCGAGAAGATCAGAGAAAGAAGTGGTCATGAAGGCAGATGAAAAACTAAAACTTGATGGGTAAGAATTTGCAGATGTATCTAAGCTACCAGAAGAAGAACCCATCGCATAAAACCGATGAACATACACAGAGAAAATAAGAAAGTTGAGAACTTTTTAAGAGATGTGTAAAGAACAATGGAAGATTTGGGTTGTTGAAGAAAGAAGAAGAAGGAGAAGGAAAAATGGTCACGTATCGAACAAGGTATGGCTTGTTATTGGATTTTGAGGTTGGGTTCCAGGAAGGTTACAGAGGCCAGAGCTAGGAGGTTTGACTATGGAAAAAAAAATTAATAAGGATGGTGGGGTACGTAAGTTATGTATATTTAATATTTAATATTTCAATAATTTTTTTTATATGTTTTTTACGTGTGGATTGTGTTATTTTTGGTCAAAACTTGTGGGTTTGACTCGTTTGACTGGAAGGCGGCTGACACTGAGATATTTTTTCTTTTCTATTTTTCTTGGTGAGAGCTTTTTGTTTGGCATTTTTGTTTTCTTTTTTGCCGTTCAGCTGTCCATGTTTGCGTGTACATGTATTGGGTTGCTTAAACTATCTTCGTATGTAACCAAAAATCTGATCATTTTGTGAAAAAAATAAATCTGATCCTTTTTTACTGTTTCAGGAACAGATCAGATGAAGAAGACTACTACAAATAATAAGGTGGGTACTTAAATTGTAAGATTTCCCGAAGATTTTATCTTTTTTGTTCAGTGCTTTATGGGTTTGTCCTTTACGTTCATTAAAATTATACTATATTTTACGATGTTTTCTTGATTTGTTCTTCACATTAAACTTTGGATCCTCTAGCCAGTAAGTAATAGTTTCAAAACTTTCTACTTCTAACTCTGCGTTTGAAGCTTATTTTATTTTATTTGTTTTAGCTTCTTCCTTGTAATCAATATTTGGAAATCTATGATTGGAATGTGAATTGCAGAATTAGGCGATTGATCGTTTACATTCATTTGACTGAAGACTGGTGAGTGTTAATTCATATGCATGTACCCATCAAAATTTGATTTTCTCGTTTCTGGAATTCTGATATACTAATAGTTAAGTTTTGTCCCTGCAAGCACCTTAATGTATCCTCAAGATTTAAATACTCAGTGATTTCAAATTTAAACCAATGTAAATAAATGTATCCTCTAGATTTTAGTAGTAAGTGATTTTTTTGTAATTTTTCTCATTTAACAATTCATTTTTTGGAAATCTATGCTATGAATGGGATGTGAATTGGGTCTATGCTGTTTAGAAAATACATTGACAATGATTACGAGAAAATTTGTCAATTGTTGTGTGTTTGATCGTTCCTTAGGGTGCCCATAGCTCCGTTCGGTCATTGAGTATAAGTATTAGCTGAAATGACATTGTTGTTTTAATGCTGGTAAATTTGGTTAATTTTTTTTATAAATTTAAAATTTTTTTATTTTTTTTGGAGTATTTTTCTGAAAATTTTATACAAAACCATTTCTTTAAGGGAAGAAAACGTAGAATTTATAGCCAAAAAATCTTGTGCTTCCTTTCTCTAGCTGTATTTCTTGTGTTCTCTTGAGTGCTATTTCTTTTTGCAATTGCAATACATATAATATCATAAATTAGTATTTATTTATTATATATAATATATTCATGCTCAATTTTTTGTTATATCGTTAAGATTTGTGCTTAAGGTTTTATGTAATAAATATTAATTAAAATATATATGTGTTTTGACTTTTAAAATTTTTATCATGTAATTTATTATTTAAATAGTATTTTATTAAGATCTCAATTTAATTAAGGTCGATTCTGAAATGAATAAGCCATTATATTAATACTAAAGAATTTTTATATGAATTTTGTATTTAATAATATAATTTAAAAATTAAATTCTAATCAATAAGAAAACAAAAAACTAACTTTATTAATTAAATTAACTCTCAAGAGTTAGGATTGCTATTTATTTATTTTATCTTTTACAATGAGAGATCTATCATGATAGCAAGATAGATTGGTTGGTTATGACAAAAATATCAAGATTAAAGCATTTTCAGGGTTAAAGTGTAAGGATATTTTCTCTTTTTGAAAAAAATACATCTATAAATGCTCACAACTCGATTTGACAATTCTGTTGCTACTTTGGTCATTTAGAAAAATTCTAATTAATATTTTTTTTATAAATCTAATTAATAATTTCTTTTTAAGAAAAATAATTAATAGGCAATTAGAGGGTGTTTCTCAAAACTTAAAAGCTGGTCAAAACTGATTATAAGTAGTTTTTAGATTATAAGTTGTTTATTTAAGTGTTTCTGAAAACTTAAATAGTAGATTATAATCTGATTTTAATAAGTTTTTTAAAAGTTGGGTTTTGCTACTTTTTTTTAAGCATTTATTTTTTAAGCAGTTTTGACCAAGTAAAAGACCATACTATCCCTACCTAATCTTCAATATTTTAAATTTGCCCATCCTATACACTTTAGTTCCCATCAAAATTTTTTTACGCTTCTTCTTAAATAAATTATTATTAGTATTATCATTATTATTATTATTATTGCAAAATAAATTTTGAATTGACATTTAAAAAATTATTTTTATACAATAAATAAATTCAGGGACAGTTTAGTCATTTTGACAGTTTCTACAATTAAAAACTGATTATAAGCTGATTTTACAGAAACACTTAACTGATTATCAGCTGATTATTAACTAATTTACAGAAACGCTTAACTACTTATTTTTAATCTGATTATAATCTAAAAATTACTTATTCACAATAAGCTGAAAAGCTCCATTTTTAAAAAACAACCTCTTAATTTAAGATTGTAGAAGACAAGCAACTGAAGAGTTGCACATCTTATTCGTGATACGTACCTTATTTAGGGGGTGTTTGGTTTAGCTGTTTGATGCAGCTGATAGAGGTTTGAATCCCAAACAGCAGTTGTTTGGTAAAATTTGATGTTTGGTAAAATTTTAAAACAGCAGCTGATAGCTGTTAGGAACCCCAAACAGCTGCTGTTTCAATAAGCTCCTACTCGGAGCTTTTTCATATCAGCTGATAGCTGATTCATATTAAGACTATATTAACCCTATTAAAATAAAAATAAAAATAATATTTATTAGATAATGATATGCTTATTGGTAATTTTACATTCAAACTGCAACAGCTATTGTATTTTTACCAAACACTAACCCGAATCAGCTACCAGCTATCCGCCACCAGCTATCAGCTATCAGCAACCGCTATCAGCTACCAACTGCTATGAACAGCTAAACCAAACAGGCCCTTAGTTCAAGTTGATTAGGTTGTTTGTATTTAGAATTTATAGTAATCAATTAATAACTTATTCAATTAAAAAAATATATTTAAAAAATAATATATATAATATACATTTTGAATTTTAAATTAAATATATTTTTAGAGTGAAACCATCAAATAAGCATGTTATGAATAATTTTTATCAAATATATTATTCCATATAATATCATTATTATACACATATATATATATATATATTCATTTTAGTCATGCCACTTACAATATTGTGTTTAATTTCTTTTATATTATTATCTTCTCGCATTCAATTTTTTTTTTCTATGTGAATTTCAATATTTTAAAATTACTCATATATCATATTTTATATTTTAAAAAATTCATTTATACCCACGATGACGAAAGAGAGTAAAATTAAAATAAAAAAATTATAAAAAATTAAAAAAATATATATATCAATTTATATTTAATTTTATTTTTATTTAAAAAAATTAATACAAATAATTAACATTAATATTAATACAAATAATTAACATTAATATTTATATTTAAATTTTTTATACAAGAGCACCAATATAATTTCTGTTGGCTAAATATAAAAGGGACATTAAGATATTATAATACTTATATATATATATATATATGTATATATGAACTAAGGGAGATCTATTGGCTCCCAAGATCCCTTGTCCCCTGGATTTCGCTATTGTATTGGCATTGTTCTTATTTTAAATTTTTAAAAAAGGTAGAACTTGCACATGGTAAATTGTAAATCGTGTGGCTTTTATTAAAATTCCATGAAAGGGCAGATTTTAGCATTTAATTGCTAATACAATTGTTGAATGTTCATATAGTAAAGTAAGATATTTGGATTTAAATCTTCCAATATTATATTAATCATTTCAAAAAAAAAAAAACATGTAAAAGAAAATTTATTATTTTTTTCGTAAAGAAATATAATTATGCAAATACTTAGCTACGAAGGATGTGATAAAATCCTAAAAATTTTACAATTTCGTAATTTTATTTCTATATCTCAATTAAGTCAATTCTGATTTTTTAACTTTCCATCTAAAAAATCTTGGCAAAGTTGGTAAACCGCAACAGAGCAACTCAAATAATGACTGAATTAAACAAAAAATGAAACCCAGAAAAATAGACCAATCTAAGATTTTGGTAAAAACTAAAATACAAGACAACAAAAAGTAAAAAAATTAGGATTTCTTTTCATCATTTCTTAGATTTCTTCGGAGAAAAAATAAAGAGAAAATGAGACATTCCACCAAATTTTTTAAATTTTTTTTATCTTTTTACTAAGAATATTTTAATTATTTTATTATAAACTTATAATAAATTTATTATAAACTATGTAAAATTAATAAATTTATAATAAATTCATGATAAATTCATTTTAAGTTCATTGTAAACTAATGAAAATATAGTATTTTAGTAAATATTTTATAAATTATGGTATGTTGATAAATAATTCATAAATATAGTAAATTTAAAATTATTTTTAATTTTTTTATATTTTTATCAAAAGCTGAAAAATAAATAAAAGAGAAAATTAGATGTATAGAACACTCTTAACTTTTTTTTAAAAAAAAATATATCCTATTTTTTATATATTTTTGATATATCAAATATATACCCTTAAAAATTGAGTATATCTTTAATATAATAAATTTATATCTAAAATATACTTCAAAAAATGGATATTTTTGAAATTAAAAATTAAAAAAAAAGATATTTTTTGAAATTAAAAGAGAAAAATGAATATTTTCGAAATAAAAAATACATATATTTACTATGGATCGAATGGACGGAGCAACTAAGCCTGAAAACCAAGGCCCAATTAGCATATCATTAAACGAAAAAAAAATTAGTGGAAATTACACTGTGTTTTTAATCTTTCTTTTCAAAAAATATTTCTGAAAATAAAGTATATTTTTAATATATTAAATGCATGTTAAAAATATATCTTTAATAAAAGATATTTTTAATATTGAAGCTTAAAAATAAATATTTTAAAAAAAGAAAATAGATATTTTTTAAAATAATTTTATTTTTTAGTGTAACTTTGAAAAAATCCAAAAAATTATAGACTATCTCCAACGAAGGTTTAGGACTCCGACAACCGCAACGGCCATTGCCACTGGTAAAGCAAAAGATCGTTTTGTTTTTTAATAAAATTAAGTTACTATAAAAAAATTATCAATAATAATAATAATAATAATAATAATGTCCTTTTTAAAAAAACTTGCATAATCTAATATCTATTCAATATACGAAAATAATAATGCGCTTATGATTTAATGTTAAACTAGATATAGATTTCATCTAATTTAAATTATTTTAATTAAAATTCAGTAAGACTTTATTTCAAAAAAAAAATTAAAATTCAGTAAAACTTAATGCGAGTTTCATATGGAGTTCAAATTAATAACGTGATATTCATCAGCTTCAGACGGCACAGAAGTTGTCAAATTCTCGTGAAAGGCACGAGAAACTGAAGAATTTTGTCTTCATCTTGCTGTGCCATTAAACTGAAGATATTTAAAAAAAAAACTGTGATTTAAGATAATTTATACAAAAATTAGATCCACAAAAATTAAATATTTTCAATTATAAAAAATAATTATATAATAAAATTAATATTTTTAAAAAAATATACCATTAATGTTGATTTATAATTTTAAAATCTCTAAAGTTGAGAAAAGGATGAAAAGAAAAAATTTTAATTTGTTGAATATATAAATAATATTTTTAAATGGAGTTGAAGATTTATAAATAAAAAAATAAAATAAAATTGCAAATTAGCAATATGATGATAATATTTTTAAAAGTTGAAAAAAATATTCTTACACGAATATAGAAGATTTTTAAAAAATGATAGAAAATTTTAAAAAAAGTAGACACCATTAATGTAATTTTTTTTATAAAATATTAAGAAATACTGTTTAATGAAAATAATGAAAGATTAGAAGAAAAATTAAAGTATTTATCTATATTATTTTAAAGATAGAGATAAATTGATAAAAAAAAATATTAAATAACATAAAAAAGGGTGATTAAAGATTATAAACTAATCCGAATATGTATTTAGTATAATTGAATAATAAGAAGAAGAAGTTAAGAAAAGACTAGTCAATGAATGCTTCAGTCAAATCCCAAAACGACGTGTCTTTAACTTTGAGTCACACATAAGAAGGGTGCAAAAGTCTTTTTAAGTTGATTGATTAATGAAATGAAATATGTGTATATATATATATAGATTATTTTAAACTACATATTAATTTGTGAGTTTCATTTGTTTTATTTATTTATGAGAGAGAAAAGGACTTGGCCAAGAAGATTCATATAATCTGCTGTGTCTCCAACATCTTTCGCTCTCTTTACATTTATATTATGAAAGGGAAATTAGTTATAAATATCTATACCAAGTAGGACCTCCCTCAAAAGTTGCTAATTAAATTTGCCCCTTAATTTAATTTATTTTTCTCTCTCATTTATCCTTATAATTTTATTTTATTTTTTAAATTATTATACTTTCTATAAATAATAAAAAGATTTGATGTATTATTATGTATTTAAATTTAAATAAATAACACATATTTTTTGGGAAAGTGTATTATTTGATATTAATTATCATGCCGTGTATATGTAACAATGTGTTCTCATTTATGTAAATTATTATAAACAAAAAGCCATTGTATTTGGAAAATGATACTTCAACCAGACTCCTTTCTCACCTCTTTATCTTTTGCTACTGCACCCAACCTTTCCTCATTGGTCAAAACTATATATCTTTGTTCTTTTTTCTTTTTAACTTATGGGTTTTGGTGATTATATTATTTTTTCAAATGAAAATGTAGATGAAGTTAGATGGATAGTATAAATAAGTAATCTGGTTATAGTAAAGCCACATTCTTGACAAATTTATTAATAGTGTACAGTTTAGATTTTAAGAACAAAGAACAAGTCTTACAACATATATATCATGATAATGTATGGCCTTCGATCAGCAAAAAGATTACTATGTACAATTTTCGTGTCGTGGTGAGTGAATTGCAATTGTGAAAATGGGTTTTTAGTTAGGATCAGAGCCACACAGTGATGAAGATTGCTTCTCTATGTTTCTTCCTGAAGGCAAAGGAGAAAGTCCGGTTGTCTGGTATGATGAAAATGATGATGCAGCAGGAGCAGAAGCTGAAGCTCCAAAGGTTGAGAGAACACTGACATTGCTGCTAACATTAAGGCTTGTGCCACTAACAGAACCTTCAGTAATTGCTTTTGGAGCTGGTGGTTTTTCAATCTCTGCTATTCCTTCTAGCATTTGCACAACTTTTCCCATCATCGGCCTATGAGATGGTTGTTCTTGGATGCACCAAAAACTCACCTCAGTTGCCCTCTTTGCTTGCTCAATATCCATGTCACGATGATCAACCAGCCTTTTGTCCACAATAGCATTCAAATTCCCCTTCTCAAACTCTTCATAAGCCCACATGGAGAACATTTTTCGATTTGTTTCTTCTGAGACTTCAAAATTCCTTCTTCCACTCACTATCTCCAGCAAAACCATACCATAACTATAAACATCGGATTTGGAAGTTATTGGGAGATTAGCAAGCCACTCTGGTGCCAAATATCCTCTTGTCCCTCTAACACTTCTCAGGGTTCTGTACCTATGATCTTTAGGATTTATGAGCTTTGCAAGACCAAAATCTGATACCTTGGCATTGTAGTTCTCATCCAGGAGAATGTTTTCTGGCTTGATATCACAATGAACAATGCAATCTAGACATTCTTCATGAAGATATGTGATACCTCTTGCAGTTCCAAGAGCAATGTTAAATCTGTGCTCCCAGTTCAACAATTTCCCTGATTTTTCATCAGTAGGGAAAAGGAAATTATCAAGTGAGCCATTCTTCATGAACTCATAAACCAAAAGTCTGTGGCGTCCCTCAGAACAAAATCCAATCAATCTCACCAAATTCAAATGGTGAGTGCTACTTATAGTAGCAACCTCCATTCTGAACTGTTTCTCACCCTGTTCGATTCCCTCAAGTTGCTTTACTGCAGCTACTGTTCCATTAGCAAGAATCCCTTTATAAACAGCTCCAAATCCTCCTGCCCCGAGCTTCTCCTTGAACCCTTTTGTTGTGCGGGGTAGGTCCTTATATGAGAACTGCACTGGTGCACCAGAGGCGTACTCAAGAAGAGCATACTGAGCAGACAAACTGCCAAACTTGGGACTATTTCTACAACACCACCACCATAAACCACCCTCTATAGCAATCAAACCAAAAAGGGTAACCACAACAACTAAAATAACAAGCCAAACCCCAAGTCTGCTTTTGCTCTTTCCCGTAATCTGCAAATCAGCTGAAGGATTTGGTTGCACTGGTCCACAAACCTTGACAAATGAAGTACTAGGAAGTGAAGGATTCTGATAGCCACTGACAAAGTCTGTTGTTTTCAAGTAACAGGTTCCAGTTCCATCAGATAAAGAAGTCGAAGCAATACATGAACTACCCGTAAGACAATTCAATCTACATGCCGATATTCCCATAAAGAAAATCTGAGAGGATAGCTCAGGCAGGTAAGTCAAGAACATGGCATGATCCATGTCCAACATAGTAGAACTCGCAGAACAATTCTCAATCTCCACCTTTCTTTTACAACCTTTTCTACTATCATTCATGTCAACAAACTCAAAATTTTCAGATGGGCATCCACAAATCGGATTTGAATCCGAATCATTGTAGCTACAAATTCCCATGTTTCCACAATATCCAAAAACTTGACATTGATCAGTCAAAGCAGCCCATCTCATATTTTTAGTTCCACTACCTAAAGCAGAACTATAGATTCTCAAATTCCCATCACTGTCTAACTTCAAAAACCTCAATATATCACAACATTCTGCATAATCATTACTATAAGCCATAATATAAGGAGTAATTAGATTAGCATCATAGATACTTAAAATCCCAATTGGCTGCAATCCCAAAACTGGCGAACTCAAATTAGAATCAACAGATGAATTCAAACCTTGATTCCAGTAATATATGCTATTATTCCAGCTCAGCGTTAGATTCCCATAATTACGAAGCCCAAATGAGTAAATCCCAGATTTCAGAACTTGGTTCACCGTGAAATTCTGACCGGGAACGATGGTATCTGTTGGGTTCTGAAAACTGGACCAAACGGAAACGCCACTCCTATTTCTAAGGACTAAATCACCGGAATCATCCAGTGAAGCGGATGTAACCCCAAGATGGCTAGTATTAGAGTCCCAGAGGACAGTACCAGCACCATTGACGAGTTGGAGAGTACCATTAGAGCGGAAATGGAAGGCTCCACCGAAATCAACAGTAACAGATGGGCCACCAGCAGTCCAAATAGGGACACCCCCGAAGTAGTTGATGGCGGCGACATAGCTAGAACCCACTTGGACAAAACCCACAAAAAAGGTGCTATTGGGGGAAGACCAAGTGAGGTTAAGATTGGAAGCAGAGACAGAAGAGCCTGGAGAAATTTGGGCAGCTGAAAAGAAGAAAAGAAAGGAAAGAAAAACAGTAAAAAAGATAATTTTGAGCTCCATTTTTTAGCCAAAGTGATGTTAGAAGTTTTCGGTTAAGATGTATATGCATATGTACACAGAAGCTCCGTTTTTCATATTTATGTTTGTATCTGGGAGATGAGCTTTTGACCCTGTTTTTGGGTATACGTTGCAGACGACAAAGACTTCAATTCAGTAAAAGGCCGCGAAGGTGGCGGGTGGTGGTCGATAGAGACACTCGCTTTGAAAATTTTGTAACTAAAATAAATTAAATCAGTTTTTTCTTTAAAAAAATAAAATCAGATTTTTTTAACTACTTTCTGTGGGATTTGAATTTTTTATATGATATTTTCATCATTTAATAATCATAAATTTTAATAAAATTTTTAAACTATTAATTTAGTAATTAATCATAATTTAAAATTTTAAAATATTATATATAAATTTTAAAATATCAAATACATATAATTTTTTATAACTTTTTAAGATTTTATAAAATATCAATGAGCTAAATAAATTTTTTATATTATACTATAATATATTACCTTTTTAAAAATAATAAATAATAATTATAATATCATAATACATAATAGATAATATTATGTTATATATTACTAAATTATATTTTTAGTCATTCTAACATAATTTAATTTTAATATTACTGATATAACAGTTATCACAATGATTTTAGCCACCTTTTATCTCTTTGGGAGATTGATATTAATTATTACTTTATTCATCATGTAATTATCGTTATCAGTTTATCTGTTAAAAAAATTATTAAATTTTTTAAATATTATACAAAATTTTACATTAATTAAAATATTCTTATTAATTAATTAATATTATAATATTATTTTATTAATTGAGTCATTAATATAATAAGAATATATTTAAAAAAAATTAATTAATATTTTTTAATTCTATAAAATGATAATTTAAGAGGGATATTTTTTTTTATAAATGAGACTATTTGAGTGAAACTAATAGAGTATTATTTTTTTAATTGAAATAAAGAAGATTTCATTGAAAGTAAAAGCAAGAGCACAAAATTTGAAGAGAAAATAAGTAATAGAGTTGGGAAAGAATTATTTTATATTGGATGCTTATATATTCAACCAATAAAATTATTTTATCTTTTTGTAATTAATTTTTTAGTAATTTTTATTGTCCGAATGTATGTACATCCAATGTAGATAAAAATTTTCCTAGCAGAGCAAACAAATAAAAAACACAATGCAGCCACAATAGACAGAAAAGAAACTGAATCTAAATTGAAGATAAATAGAACAGAGAAAAGAACACAAGCAAACAACACAATAACAAATAGGAGAAAAATAAGTAGAATGCAATATATCTTTAATAATATTCTTGTAGTAGCCTTAGACCTAAGATTGGAGCTAAAAATCAGAGAGACTTCACTAGAAAAAAAAAAAGAAAAAAGAAAGAAAAGCTTAACAGAGGAAGAGGCCGATAATCTTTTATTCTTTTAGGACATAGTTTCTAGATGATATTAATCAAACATATATTTTTTTTAATTATGCATCAAGTCGGGAAATTGAATGAGATCTCAGCATTTGAGGTCAATTCATACCAAACGTGAAGTTCACTTAAATTTTAAATATGAGTAGAGTGAAAAAATAATATATAAACTTATTATTTAAATTCATAAATTTATTATTACAAAAATTTGAGTTCAGATTCTGATATCGGATTTTTAAGTGTATTCTCACTAAATTGAATTCATTAAAAATATATTATAAGCAATTAGATTCTTTAGCATGATTAGACTTATTTAGAATATATTATTTTTAAGAAGATTTTATATTATTTTTGAAAATTGATTAAAATAATTCAACCAACCTGAAACAATTGAATTCAACGAAATTGATTTTCTAATAGTAAGAAAAGAGGAGGCCAGGAATAAAATGAGAGAAGGCTCCCTTTCCCAACTTCTATTCAACTTTCAATTCTATGAGTATTCTCAAGTTTTTCTTCTTCAAACTTTGAGTCCATTATAAGAAGACCAGGTAAACTGGGTCTCATAATTTTCTGACAACAGATGGCATAAAAGTTTCTCCTTCTTTTTCTTTTGATTTGGATTTTAAACAATATTATTAGATTATTAGCATTAAATTTCAAGTGGATTTATGCATTTTGAAGCTACATTAAACAAGCACTCTACCTTAACGTTCAAATTAATTTACGTACATTTTGTTATCTAAATTTTAAACTTGATTTTGCATACAGTAAACAAACACTTATAAATATATATATATATATATATATATTGATGAACAAACACTTATATTTTGTTATCTAAATTTTAAGCTTGATTTTGCATACACTAAACAGACACTTATAAATTTGAAGCTAGAGAATAGTCGACAAATTAACCACACACAATCTAATTCAAGAAATTCAAAAAACCTAATCTAATTAATTCGTGGCTAATTGTTTGACATTAATGGGATAAACTTCACTTGCAAGAGTAGAATAAAAAGCCTTAGCTGCTATAAGATTATTCACTTCTTCTGTTGGATGCAATCCATCAAAGAACACATATTTGCTCCTTTCTTCACAAACTTTTCCATCTTTTTTGCATAATATAACATTTCCACCATCTTTTGGAGATCCCACTTCACAGCAAGCATTACTTGTGTCCTTGAATCCTGTTAGATCATATAAACCCAAAAAAAAATTTAATCTTGAATTTTCTTTTAATTTAAAATTTTGAATTAAATTTAAGTATTTTCGAAAGTCATTAGATTATAGTCTAAGCAAGAAAATTTTTACCATGGGCGATGGGATTTTTGATGATGTCAAAGATAATTTTGTAGGAGTTGACAAAGACAATATGAGAAGCAGGCATTTGTATCTTGGTGGCATTGACAAGCGACATTAATTGAGTATTGAAGAGGTCCGCTGCACTGTTCAGAGCTTCGATGCAAGTATTGTTATGTGTTGTTATACTATTGGCCCTTACAAAGGGATAGCATCCGAGTGGATTTACTGATATTAGCACAAACTTTCGACCCCCTAATTTGTACAATCTCTGCACAAACATTAAATTCACTAACATTGTTAAAAAAAAAAATAATAAAATAGTGAACAGACATAAATAAATGAATGAATGAAAGATATATAGCATTATTATTGGAATTGAATAATGCATGCCTTAAGTTGCTTAGACAATGAGTTGATGAGAGTAGCAGTGAAGTCTTGAAGAGTACTGTCAGAAGTTGAAGCAGATGGTCTCAGGAAGTAGTTGAAAGAGTAATCGTTTCCTCCTGTTCCTACAACAAACAAGTAGTTTGCTAGCAATTTCTCTCTTTTCTGACCCTTCAAACCCTCTAGTTCTGCCAATGTAACCTTCTTAAAATTTCTCACTTGCTGATTCAAGGTTATCACTTCAACCTGCATGTGTTCATCAAAAATTAGAGCTCGAATTGGAAATCTTATAATTTTGAGGCAATTCCAGTGTCACTAAATAAAAAATTTATTAATAATAATATATATTTCATAGTAAGATTTTTTTTAAGGAAATGTTTCACATTAAAATTTAGATGGTGTATATATAAGTAATAAAATACAGTTTTTAAACTCAGTTTTACATCAAATTTAAAGAAAAAAGAACATTTTTGGAATGCCATATTGAAGTTATTAAAATAATTCTAAAGATAAATTTAACATGGTTTAGTCAAAAAAAGCAATTTGAAATAATATTATGAATTGCGTGAGAATTGAAAATTTCTTTTATATAGTCTTATTAAGCGATAGTCTCATTTTATTGGCTAAAATTAATTAGTGATTATGATATTCTAACTAATATATGACTTTCTTATCTATTTCTTCAATAAAAAAATACTGATATATATATATTTTCATCATATATATGCATGTCGTTAGATTTGGTGTATAAGCCAATTTTGCACATTCATATGTCCATAATAATTAGAGATCTAGTTTTTTTTTTTAAAAAAAAAAAACTAATGAGGCCAAATTTATGATAAATATTACCAAAAATAATATTTTAAAATTATTATTTAGAAATATTTGTAGATTTATTTGTCATAACCAAAACTAATTAAAATTTAACTATCAAAACCAAAATTAGTAGCCCTTTTAATTGATATATTCAATATGCATGGTTCTCATATTTATGGCTTCCAGAACAATAACATTAATAAACCTGCATGGAATACATGCTCGCCTGAATACAAATAAATGAATATATATATATATATATATTAATAATATAAAAATAATAATATATAAGAAAAGGAGAAAAAAAAAAGAAACAAGAAGAAAGGTCTTACAGCAATAGAACCAGTCTGATCTAAAATGCCAGAAGAACCAGAAGCAAAGTTAACACCAGAGAGAATTTTGAATCCTTTGGTTGCAGGATCAGAAAAATTTGGAATTAAAGGAAGACCAAGTTTTTCACAGATAAGGTCTATCACATTTTTCCCATTTGTGAATCTCCCTGAAGGCCCTTCTGGAAAATCTATTCCATAAGGATAATAATTAGCTTTAGCTCTTGATTTTGGAAGAAAGTTGTTGTTACCATTATCAACTAAAGAGCTTCCAAACACAAACATCCCTTTGATTTCTCCATTTTTCTGCTCTTCTAATAATACTGTCGAATAGCAACTTAATGGGAAGAAACATGCAATAATCGAGAGGCTTAAGAAGAAGAAGAAGAAGAGAAATCTTGAGGAAAGGGTTTTTGCCTTTTTTTCAGTCATTTTGGTCAAGTTGGTGGTTTTGATGTGTAGCTCAAGTTTTAAGGCAATTGTGCTGTGTTAAAATTGAGAGTTGTGTGTCAGTGTATATATACATATACAGATAGTCCATTTATGCAAGAAAGAGTAATGGTTGTTTTTTTTTATTAATTGTATAGTCAAATTAATTTAAATTTGAAGGCAAAGGTTCTTTACTCCTTTTTTAAAAAATTACTGTATAATACAATTCGGATTCTAACACACATTTTATTTAAAATAGTATATTATTTAGAATAGCACACTAATTAAATAATGATGTATCTTTCATATTTTATTATTAAAAAATTAAAGACATTATTTAGAAAAATTTTAAAATATATTTTTAGATAAATATCAATACATATTATTATCTAATTAGTTTATCATCCTAAATAAAATACCTAATTCAAATCACCATTATACCATATAATTTCTCATTATTTCAAAAGGCATTTAATGTTCCAGTGTCTAAAAGTATATCTCAAATCATATTTAAAGATTTTCAATAAATTAAAAAATATATAATAATTAATAGCTTATATTATATTCTTTCCGTCCCAAAATATTTGCATATTATTCTCTTTTTTAAATGTCCCAAAATATTTATAAGGTTTAAATATTTTAATACTTAAGTAGTATTATTTTTCTATAATAACCTTTATAATTGAGTTATGTTTTTAAGAGGAGTTAAAATATTAAATGAAGGACTTTTGTTAATATCTAAATATATTAAGGGTAAAAAAAGATAAAATAATTTTTGTTGACCGGTTCTTAATATGCATATTTTTTTTAAAAGTATGCAAATATTATGAGGTGATTAATGGTTAAATTTTATGGTAACTACTAACTAGCTACATATAGTATATAAGACCAAGGAACCCAACAAAACCAAGGGTTGCTAATGCCTCTGGCTGGGGAGCCATGAATATCGATTATGTGCATATAAAGTTACAAATTATTTTCCATAAACAGGAAATCTATATATAGTTCTTGTCTAGTTGATATTTATTAGAGAAAATTATACTATTTAACATATATTTTTAACTTTTTTTAAAAAAATATTCTATATATTTTTTTAATATATTTTTGATATACTAAAAGTATACTCAATATATTTCTTTAAAAAATGAATATATCTTCAATATACTAAATATATATCCAAAATATATTTAAGGGATATTTTTAAAATTAAAAATAAAAAAATATGTTTTTAAAATTAAAAAAGAAAAGTGGATATTTTTGAAAATATTTTTATTTTTAAGGTATTTTTGAAAAAATCCCTATTTATTATTATTTATGCCCCATTACTTATTTCACAAAAATATTATTTCCTATTTGAAACATTAAAAAAGTTATTAAAAGAAAAATATTTTCCTATATTTAACACAAAATTAAGTTATTTTCAAAATTTTAATAAATTTATTATAAAAAAATACACACCTATTTAATTATATAACCATTATCATTATACATTAACATCATCGATCGCTAATAATCATTACTAGTTATTGTGGCGGCAATTACAATATATAATTTTTATATTTTTCTCATATATTTAATTAATAATTAAAGAAATATGAATTTTTATAATCTTATAAGTTTAAAGTTTTAATGTAATAATAAATTAAAACTCAATTTATAAAATTATAATTTGAAAATAATTTAATTTTAATTAGAAAAATTTTTGACTAACTTTTCAGTGTATTACAAAATCAGAAAAAATTAATAATTTATAGAGATAGAGTTTTATTTATTATATATATATATATATATATATATATATATATATATAATGGGTTCACCCTCAATAAACCTATTAAATGACTCCGTGTAATAATATTTTTTTTTAAAGTTTTAATAGGAGACCCATGTCTAAATATTTTTCCCAATAAGGTTGGTCAATATGGCTATCCCATCTTCATTTATTGAATTTGGTGAAATAGCCAGTGATATTTATTGAATTATTTTTGTAAATTGCTGGATACAAATTAAAAGTCATGGACAAGGTCAGAGAATTAGACTACATTATTCCAGCCAAATTTGAATCTATAATTTATCAATAATTAAAAAAAATGAATCTTCATTTATTTAATAAAAACTTCGGTTCCCATCACTGCTTGTAAATCAAGTTGCGTTTGAGATTAAATCCTGTTTTTGACCTATTCTCCAATAATTATTGATGAATTATTTTTATAATTTTTAAATATACAACTTGATGATATATATAAATATATATATATGACGAGAGGCGCTGTATTTAATAATTATTTTAACTCAATTGACGAATTAAGTCTACTTGTTTACTGAAGAAAATACTTTTTAATTCAACTAAAAATTTATTTTATTAAACCATTAATTTAATAATTATATATATATATATGTATGATAATTCATTTTAAAAAATAAATAATATCCGATTAATTAAAAAAATTAAAAAAAAGACAATCTTTTCGGATGATATTTGCCATAGTGGGTTTGTGCAGTATGGATCAAAGATCAAAATCAAAATCAAAGCATTAATTATTATATGAAAAATTAAGTTAATTTGTGTGCTAAAATTATAAATGGCCAATGTATTCTATGAAAAAAAAAGAAGAGTTGATGGAATATTTGATCAACTTGTAAATCCATCGATCAAGAGAATGAAAAGCCATATAGAAGTTGTCTAGAATTGCATTGACTATTTAAATCCCTTTCTCTTTTTTGGCAAGAACATATTTGCCATTGTAATTCTAATATTTGATAGTATTAATTATTATGCTTTCATATACTATCAATATCTATATTATATATATATATATATGAGTGATACATCATCAATTTTTTAAAATAATACTCTCTTATTTTTTTAATTAAATTTTATTTAATTTTAATAATTTATATAGATATAAATTTTAATATTTATTATATTTGTGACTATTAATCTCCTATTAAATAACTACACATTAATATAATTTTATAATATTAATTAAAAAATTATCTTTTTGATTTTTAATTTTTTAAAAATTAATTACACACAAATATAATTAAATTAAATTAATTATATATTAATATAATTTAATAAAATATTTATATTTTATTAAAACCAAGAATATAAGAATTGTTGAAAGAGGACAAATCATCAATTTTTCAAGATAATGCTATCTCATTTTTTCTCTTTTTAATTAATTTTTAATTAATTTTAATAATTTATATAAAACATAAAATTTATTATTTATTATATTTGTGACTATTAGTCTCTTATTAAATAACAATATATTAATATAATTTTATAATATTAATTAAATAAATTATATTTGTGACTTTTATTTTTTTAAAAATTAATTATACATAAATATAATTAAATTAAATTAATTACACATTAATATAATTTAATAATATATTTATATTTTTTTAGAAATTTTAAAAAGTTAAAAAATATAAAACTTTTAACGTTCATAATACTTTATAAATATATCTAGGATAAAAACTAATACTTCATTAAATATAAATATGTGACTTTTTATCTTCATGTATTAATTAATATTTTTAATTTTAAAATTCATTAGTAATTATTAATTATTAGAATTATAATTAATTAATAATATATTAAATATGACTTTTTATCTTCATATGTTAAAAATTTTAATTAAAATATGTATCAATAATTACTTATTTATTAATAATTTATTAATAAATTAAATATTTAACATTTCATCTTCATTATTTAATTCATTTATAAAAAAAATTCATTTAATTATTTATTTCGATATTATATATCCCTTTAAACTAGCCTAAATTGTTCAAAATTCTCTCTAAATTTATTATAAGAAAAGTAATATAATAAAATTTTTATGAATTTATAAATTCTTTAAGTTACAGAAATTTATATCATAAAAAAAAATTATATAAAAAAGCTATGTTGCATGCAAAGAGATAAAATTATAGTAAATTCATAACTCTTACTTTCAATATTTATTTTTTCTATTTTATTATTATTATTATTTTTATTACAACAATATTATAATTAATTTTTATTATAATATTAATTTTATAATTAATTTTTTTAATAAAGCGGTCACTAATTTATCATTTCTTATATAATCTATAGTATTTTTTTTTAGTATTGTTACAAATTATTTTTTGCTTTTTAGATATATGTTGAACAACTTTTTTTATAATGGAGAAATCATTATAATCTTATATTCTATTTAATATAATATATAAATATTATGTTTGCATTTTTAATTTAATTCAAAACTATAAATTTTATATAAAATTTAAATTTTACTTTTATATATGAATTTAGAATTAAATAGTCATAAATAAAATAAAAAATATCAATGATATTTGTTTTTCAAACAATGTAAAATTCATTACTGAATTTGCTAAAAAATTATATTTTATTATAGGCACATTTTTTATTTCATAATAATAAGAGAAATTAGTTAATTTTATTACATAATATTTCTTATTATTTTTAATATAAAATACTGTCATTAAAATTTTAATAAATAATATTAATTATAGATATAATAAATATTTTTATATATTAATTAATTTATTAAAATAATAAATAAATTATAATTTATAAATAAAATATATACTTATCATCTTAGACTGAATAACAATTAATATTTATAATTAGGATCCATTTGAATTTAGAACGAGAATATTTTTCAATCAAAAAAAGAAAGTTTTTCAGCTAAATTAGTTAAAATAAAATTTAATTTGAATCCAGCTAGCCAACTTCTGCTTGAAAAATTTTTAACCGTTGACTTACTAATAATAAATTAATATGAATAAATTAATATTTTTGTTTAGAATTAAGTTTGAAGTTATTTATATAAATTGAATTTCTGACTTTATTATAAATTTTTAAAGTTTTTATCTTCTTACTGAATCATACTTAAAAATAAAAATTAAAGGTAATTTTTTCTCTTTTTAAACACTAAATACAATTTAGTAATAAAGTGCGTTCAGTGCAAAATGTATTTTTTAAAATTAAATTTATTTAATTGTTTATATACATATTATTTTGAAGAAATTATAGTCATGAGTTATAATATACTTTAGACAATTTAATATGCTATTTAGTTAAAATTTAGATATTTTTGTTGTTTATAAATGTGATAGAAAAAAATTATTACTGTAACACTATAATACTATATAAATTAATATTAATATCATATAATTATGTTATTACACTCTTTAAATAGTAAAAATAAGCTAATATATTCAAGGATCTAATTCAATGATAATATTTAATATTTTATATAAAATATTATGATAAAATTAAAAATATAATAATAAAGCTATGTAAATATAATAATCATGAAATTTTATTTAATAATTTTTTTAAAAAAATATATAATTTTACATAACATAAATTTATATTCAAAAATTTTTATAAATTAAACTAAATTAATGAAAATTTATACTAATAATATATGATACTAATAAATTTTTTATGACTTAAAAAATATTATTATAAAAAATTAAACATAACATAATAAATAATAACTACAATTAAAGTATATAAAATACAATATAAAAAAAATAAAATTCGTGCATCGCGCGAGCTACGCCTAGTTATGTATATAAAAGTCAAAAATTGAAGAAGTGTTCTAAGAGTGCCACATTATCAATTTTATTTTTAATTAATTTTGATAATTTATATAAAATATAAATTTTTATAATTATTATAATTGTGACTTTTAAAATTCTATTAAATAATTACATATTAATATAATTTCATAATATTAATTAAATAAATTATATTTATGACTTTTAATTTTTTATAAATTAATTATATATTAATATAATTAACTAATATTAATCAATTTATATATATTTTTAAGAAATTTAAAATTTTAAAAAAATATATGACCGTCAACCTTCCTAAGAAATTAATTATAAATTAATTATTTTTTGAGAAATAATGATAAATTTATTTATTTATAATAATAATTAATTTATATATTTTTAGAAATTAAAAAATTAAATATAAAATATATGACTTTTAATATTTTTAATAAATTAGTTATATATTAATAATTAATTTAAATACTTAATTTATTTAATTAGTAGTTTATTTATAATAATAACTAATTTATATATTTTTATAAAATTTAAACAAATATGAATTTAATCTTTGTGATAAATTAATTATATATTAATATTTTATGTAATAATAATAATAGTAATAATAATTGTAATATTAATTATGATCAATAAAAATATCAAATTATGGAATAAATTAATTATATTTCTCTATCTATATTATTTCAATGAAATTATCATAAAAATTAAAATAAATATAATATTTTGCATTTTTACAATAGAATTTATAGTTAATTTATATATAAATAATTTATTTATTATATTTATTTATATTTTATTATTTTCATTCCTATATATTACACGGGTAAATAACTAGGTTAAAAAGAAATTTTCAATTAACGAGTACATTTAGAGTATTTATTAATATTAATTAATTAAATTAAATTTAAAACTTTTCTAATAAAAAAATTAATTATTAATTAAATATATTTTTATTTTCAAAATTACAAAATTTAAATTATTATTAGCATTATCAATTATTTGATTTAATTTTTTTTATTTTTTAAAATTATTTCATATTCTTTCTCCTCCATATTATAATGTTCCAAGAAAATATTAAGTATTATATAAATTTAATAATTTTATGAGATTCTCTAGTATTTAAAAAAAGAAAAAAAGATTGTATGTTTGTATTTTAATTATTAATAATTAATAAAATAAAAATAAATGAATTTAATAAACTTAATTTATATAAAAAAAAATTAATGAATAAAAGAAATTAAATTTGTATAATATGTTAAATTTTTTTTTTTTCAAAATTGAGATAAGTATTTACTATTTATTATGGTGGAAAATTTGATAAAGATGATAGGTAATAAATTAGTGAAGGACAAGGTGGAAAGCTGTTCCATCAACATCTGCATGAATAATTGAAAAGGAATTGACAAACAATGATCCTGCACAACAATTGCCACACACCTACCGACTGCTTATATTTTTATGGCTTCCATTAATCCTTTGTCAGTCCTTAGCATCCTCTCAAGAAACACTACTTCATACCCCACATTAATTCAAATTTAATATTGTCCTTACTATTTTATATCCAATTACTAATAATATTCTGAAATTTATCAATTACTAGATGCATGATATTTTTTTATTATTCTAATTTTCAGAAATATTATGTAGTTGTTTGAATTAATAATTGCACAAAATTGTTATTATATAAACTGGAACGGTTCATCACTCTCTTTTCCATTTATACTCTCCCAAACACTCTGCATATCTCTACATTGTTTTTCTAATATATTGTAAACATATCTCAAACCACTTAATTATTATATATATTAAAGACTCTTAAGTGATCTAATAATTTAGATATCGTTAAAAACTGACTTCCCAATTGCCGATGGAACGCTGGAAACCTTAACCAACATGGATATTATTAATTAAACCATATTTTTCAGTTGATCATATCTTTCCTAGTAAAAAAAAAAGAACTTTATCTATAAATATTCATAAATCATTAAACAAATCCAAAAACTATTACGATTTGGTGATGCTTATGCTTTCTTAGCTTAAAGGAGTTTAATTTGGTGATGCTTTCTCAGTTTAATTTGGTAATTTTATTTATTCAAGAATAATTTTATTATGTATTTATTCATAGATTATATTTGTGGGCATTTTTTAAGATTAATTATTATTTTTTCCGTTCAATAAAGATTATTTACTATTTTATTTTAAAATATTTTAAAATAATTATTCACTTTTATTTATAGAATATATTTAATGTCTTTTTTCTATTTTTACCATCTAATAAATTCACACTTTAAATAAAAAATTAATGATAATTTAAATTATTTTCAAGATAAAATAAAATATACGAACAATAATAAAAAGAAAAAATACATAAATTATCAATATATTAATTATATTTTCTTAAAATTTATAGAAAAAAATGTAATATACTTTTTGGGATGGAGGGAGGAATAAAATTTTGAGTATCGTAATTTACTTTTTTTATTAAGAAAATTTAGATAATTTTAATAAATTTTTATAAAATTTATATTTTTATAAAAAATATTTTACTAGATTATTTATTATTACAAAAACATCATCTAATTTCATGGACTTGATTTTTGTATTAATAGATGGAATCATAAAAATTCATAAATATCAAACTTTTAATTTTTTCAATTTTTCATTGATTTATACATTGACTCCAAACTGTATTTATCATCATTATCATCAAAACAGAAAGTGGCCAACAATTATGCCAAACAAATCAATTATTTGACATCATCGTTCATATCTTTTTTCCAATACACACACATATGTAATAAAATATAATTTTTTGTTTTTTTAATCACATTTATAGCGTTTCAAATATAATATATAATTAACCTCTACTCTTAATGAACAATAAAACTTTGGTGCAGTGGCATTAGAAGATCTTAAATTTTTATTTATATTTTATAGTATTTTTAAAATTTAATTTTTATTGCAAAATACATATAATTGTGTCAAAAATACAAAGTCATACACTAAATTAATTGACATCTTCACTCTGAATTAATGGTTGATAACTGAATTTTGGAGCATTCATAAAGAAACAATTATCTAAGTTCTAATATATATTATATTCTGCCATAGAATTAAAAATATTGCAAATAAATTAGTAGAATTGATATTTTGACCAATCATTATCTATTTTTTATTATTTTTTTTATTTTTAATTATTATTTCTTAATTATACAACAATATTATTAAAATTTTATTTATTTTTATTATTTTAAAATTAGAAATGAATAAATAGATTGCTAAAATTATGTTATCATTATATAATAACTTCATCAGTTATATATATTTTATTATAATTTTATTATATTTTGGAGATGTATTTTTTTATTTAGTAATAAAATTTTATTTTGTATTGAAAAAGCGGATTGCTAAAATTAGAGAAATTAAAAATAGAAATGACACTAAATCGCTTTGCGATTTCTAAAAATCATTAAATTAGAGTTAATAATAAAAAAAATATTAAAATAAATAAAACTTTTCCACACACTAGGGTTGACTCAGAGATTCCGTCCACTTTTGTGGGATCCACAATCATGCATTCTCATCTTTTTTTCTGACGTGGAAATTCATGAGTGGTGTTATAGTAGGACCCAAATACGCGCGCAACTTAGCTCGTGACATAGAAGCTCCTCTTTAATGCTCCAAAGAATCTGATCCCACTCTCCTTTAACTTCGATATAGACTGTATCGAGTCTGAAAAATCAGATCTTCTCGTGTTAATCTCTTAGAAATCTCGAAACTACAAACTGCCGTCACTAAAGTTTCAACTTTTAAGGTTTGTTACTTCGATATTAATCACTGGCATATGTTTTTATTTCTTCCAATCTTATGTAGTAATTGTCTTTTTTATTTAATGTTGCCGTGTTTGCATGTTTATCAATTAGTTGGTGTTTTTGGGGTTTCACAAAACTTGAACTTTCTGAATTCCCTGTTTCGTTTTATCGGTGGAATCCATTTTTTTCAATTTGCCCACGATGTGGATTCAATTGATTATGGTTGTAAATGGGTTCGTTTGGTTTTGATTAAAGCCTGATAACTTGCCATGAAAATATCTTAAATTTTGTTGGGGTTTCGGTTTGAGTGGTTCTTATATAGCGTTGAAATGGGAGTTGGGTTAGTGGGTATATGAGCATTATGTTTGATGATGGCTATTACTATGTTTTTTGACCTTTTCTGCTGAATATAGATGTTTCAAATACAGGCAGTTGGTATATGCACCTAATAAAATTTATAAGATTTCGGAGAAATCCTTTGGTTGGAAAGGACTGTGACTCAGACACTCGTGATTCGTGAATGTGTGCCTGGAAAAGATTGTGGTCTATCTTCAAGAATGATAGGAAAGTTCAGTAAAGGGCCTTTCTTTTCCACGCCATAATTAGATTCTATTTTGCATCTTCTTTGGTATGCTGTGCATCTTGTCTACATGTTTTTCAATATTTGTTAATTTGCCAAACCTCTAAGTGTAATAAATCATGCCTGCCATGAAAATATTGGGCATATTGAAGTACAATGTACTCTGAGAGTGGCTTAAGAGCATAAGCTTTTGAGCCTGTAACTGTTGTGATAGTTCATTTTATTCTTTGATCTTGCCTAACTTGCATACTTGAACTTTCTTGTCTCTTAAGTAGCCCCTCATTTATACTAGGATCCTAGACAGATTTGTGCACTTCCTAGTAAAAGAACTGACTTTAATTTCTTGTGCTAGTTTTAGTTCAAAGGACAGGATTAATGCAGATAGTTTTCTTAGAATGGAAATCTATTTGAAATGTCAAGATATGTTAAAATGTGTTTCTTGGAAGCCCTGGTTGGTATTAATTTCAGATTTTGGGCCATAAAATGTTGCCAACATGAAGAAGGATGATGTGGACCATGTGGTGGTGGACAACAATCGAGAAAATCCAATCACAAATTCTCAAGTAGGAAAAAGTAAATGCTGGATGATGTATTAATTGAAACTTATTATAAGTTATCTCTTTCCAATTCTTGCTGCTATACCATTTGGATAATTAGAAAGGCGTCTACTATTTTCTAGGTCTGATTGAGATACTCATCCTTGAAAGCATAATGAGTAGTTTGATTGTGGGTGAGCATCTTTAAATTCATGGTAAAAACCCTTATATTCTGATGCGATCTAATGAGTGCACTATTGTCAATCACATAGTTAATGTCTACTTCCTAAGTCAGGATTTCTAGAGGTCCATTCATTCGATGGCATGATTGGAGGAGAATATCAAACCATGTGCGATGGCAATTGTTTTTATGGCATGATCTTGAAATGTGTCACATGATGAGTGTAGTATTTTAGAAACCTTTATTAGGGGGGAATTTCTACTTTTGCACCATATTTTCCTGCTTTTAACAAGATAGAATCCACTCTCAAATTGGTGGCACTGTGCTTGAAAATTGAAATAGGATAATATAGAGCAGTGGAAACTCTTGGGCATTAGCCCAAAGGATAAAGAATGAGGGATTGGGCACAGGTTTTTTTCTTACAATTAAAAGGATAAAAACACACGGAGAGAGAAACAGAATGACAAAAGGCATTGATTATCATTATCATTATTGGTGATGAATCTAGTATTTGGCATCTATGCAGAAACTGGAAAATATGATAAAAATGATGGCAAATAGGGTAACCCGGTTGTGTTATATTTTTTTGGGAAAGGTGTACTTACGTTGAAAATTCCTTTTATTTATAAGCCCTGCCGTTATCATGATTTAATGTATGTATGTATAATGAGATTCATAACTGGGTATATGGATATATAAGATGGTTATCCCAATACAATATTTTCTAAACCTAGAAATTTTCAATTTGTTGAAATTGTTCAGTAATCCTGGGTTTGAATTGAAGTGCAGAAGAAGGTTGTCAGTTCAAAGATGAGTGATGCTCCTTGTAGGTGAATCAAACTGGGATTGGATTATGGGAAGTGCATGTGAATATATGGCAGGATTAATGGTTGTTGCTATCAAAATGTTCTCTGTTGCCTGGAATGATGGAACTTGGATAAAAAGAGGAGGTTGATTTGTGATTTAACTTGGGGTAGAAAGATGAAACCATAGTTTATTATAGAAGTAATGCTGGAGGTTGAGGATAATTTCATTGATAGTTTTGATTGGCTGGTGAAGGACACTGCATTCACACATGATGTCTGGTCTTTATCTTTAGAAGTTGAATAGTAGTGGGACAAAATTGTAGTTCTTTAGAGGTTGTTGGGGAGCTTTTGTCATAGTGCAAGTATAGACTAAATCCTCTTTTTGCTTCCAACCTATTGTTGTTGTTACTACTGTTTCATAAGATTTCTATCACCTGCAATATTTGACTGTCTACATAGCTGCAGTAGCAAGTACTGCTGAATGGCCTATTATTGAGCCCAATTATCTGAAACAGAATTTATATTTGTTTTATTAAAGTTGAAATTCATGTCTAATCATATGCGTTATCAGCATTCATTTATAAAATTCAATATTCAAAATTCAAAATGCATGCCCACCAGATGCAATGTACTAGGGTGTGAGATACGATAACACTGAATTCCATTTAGTTTTGCATTTCAATATAATTCTATTTTTGCCGTGTCAGGCACCTTGATGTCTGCACAAAGATAATGCATGTGATTCCTCCTTATGGTGAATTATCCCATGGAATTGCTGCAATTTAATGTCTTAGGGATTAAATTTCTTTCTTTCTTTTTTTTCATTTAGAAATGAGGGGAGCAGACTTGAAATCTTGTGTGAGTCAAGATATGCTCACAACCAAGCATGTGACCTTGTGTTTAGCATGTTTTAATACTCCAGTGTGTTTAGCATGTGACCTTTTGATACTCCAGTGTGTTTAGCATTTGACCTTGGTCTCCTATAGTCTTGTGTTTCTGTTATGTACATGGGTGGGACTCTCATGCTTGAAAAGGTGGCGATAGCATATACATGCACATATTAGTATATGGGACCCAGTTGGTAGATAAAAATACACCTCTTTCAGTCAAACTATTCCCAGGAACTGTATATAGGCTCTAGAAAATAGCGTAGTAGTTTACCTCGTTGTAGTTTAACTCGTTTTTAATAGCGAGTCCCACCTAGGTGCTATTTTCGTCCCACCTAGGTGCTATTTTCAAACATTCTTTGCATCCATCAAGCCTTCTATCACTCTAAAACTTTCTTATTTCTCTTGCATTGGCAAAGAATCTATAAAAAGGAGCCATAGTGACAGAGACAAATTTGAGAGTGAGACTTTGAGAAAATGGTTCCATTTGTTGCTAGTGGTGGTGTAGAACTGGAGATGGGTTTTGATTTGATGGCACCGTAAATGAAGATTTGGGAGGGTTTGGCCCAATACGAGGCTCTATTGTTATAAGGAACAAAGAGTTGCAGAACTGAAAATGCTTGTTCTTGATGCTCCTAAATTACAAAGGTAAAAAACCTAACAAACAAGAGACACAAACAAATCATCATTCTAGGTCAAATCAAGTTTGCTGGGAAACTGCTAATCAAAACCCTGAAAATCCAAGTGGTGATTCTAAGGCTGTGAGTTATCAAAGATAACTGATCAAAATCCCAATATGCTAATCACATTCATATTCTTTTTAAGCAACGCAGCAAAGATTAATATTTTATTTTTGTTTGCAGCAAGGCAGCATAGTTGATCTGAAAATAGCCAAGGATCAAATATGAGCCTGGCATGTCTTGTATGCCACAGCGTAGAAAGTCCATCACACTCTTTTAGAAGCTACTCTGTATCAAGTTCAGACAATGAAGGAAGATGTTCTGCCATTGCAACCTGCTTAACCCGGAAGTTATCTCTTCCTCCTCCTAGAGCAAATCCTTCTTTTGCATCAACATCCAAAGTCACCCCTTATCCAACTAATCCCAGTCATGATGAAATGACAGGACCCCCACGACTAGTCCGAAGCTGTGCTGTGCGAAGGGATCTTGTTAGAGATTGGAATTTTGATGGGGTAGGAATGGAGCGTTAGTTCCTTCGAGAAGAGTTGGTGCTTCTCCAAAAGAGATTGGAATTTTGATGGGTTAGGAATGGAGTGTTAGTTGCTTTGAGAAGAGTTGGTGCTTCTCTAATAGTTCGATAGTGTTAGAGCATAAATTTGCAATCTTTTCTAGATTGTTTCTATTATGGTTGTAACTGAACTCACTCTTTCGCATGAAGAGTTGGAGCATTTGTGACCATTATAGGAAATTCAATATGAGATGATGTTCATATTTCTTCTATTCTTGCATGGGACTGCTAATCATATTCACTGGTGAAGAATCCAAATTAGTTTTATTTTTTTAGTAGATTCCATTTTTGGTTTGACATTTGCATGGTCGCAGGCTTGCAGCAGAACGCTGTCTGTTTGGGTTCGAACTGGAACCTGGTATGATCTCCATGGAAGGTTTTGCTGAGAAACCCTAGCTACTTGCAGATATTCAGTCAATTTAAGTGGATTTTGGGTTGAATTTAAGGCGAATGCAGCAGAAGGCTGTCATACTCTACATAAATTTTTGTTAGTGGCAGCCATTATCCAAAAGAGAACTATGTTCCTGCAGAACCCAATCTTCCTTGGAGACTCAAAAACGAGTCCATTAGCATAATAAGATGGTAGAGCTGTTTTTGTTTTCAAGAAATTTAGTTGATAACAATTAATTTATATTAAGATTCTTTTGGTCGGTTTAATGCAGAGAGTTTCTCAGAGACACGGAAAAACTCATTCTAACATTGGAAAAAAAAAAATCTTCCCTTCAATTTGCACTAATATTGTTTATCAAGAAAGAGCAGAAGTTCTGAGGGTGCGAAAAAAATTTGCAAATATATTCATATATTTATTCAGACACATAAAAAGATTACATATATGGAAAAATCTACTACTGATGGACGAACTATAATGACGAACTTAGATCTACTTATGAACTATGGGGACATTATATATAATTGGAATATTGAGTCTCCTTAATTTTTTTTTTAACAGTTCTTACCGTCATCAACAGTGATGACTATTTTTGTGTCTTTTTAAGAACGACGTCGTTTACCAAAAGGTAGACTTTAAATTTTTTGCTGATCAATATTTAGGCTTCGGTTTTTTTTAATCATTTTTTTTTTCGAGTCCCAGTTAATGGGATTCTGGCAACAGAAAATGTCATCTAAATCCTGTTTAAATATAATGTTCTTTACTATATATTAATAATTTAATGATAAAAATAAATTATATGATACATTTTTTTTTGAAATACTTTATAGTTTTTAAATAAAAATATTCATTTTTTTTAATTTAACGTAAATATATTTATATCTCTCATACATATTTTCAGAAATGCTTATTTTTTTCATAAGTCGCACAAGTAAATAGTATTTTTTTTTTTACTAATCGCGTTATAAATTTATAATTATTTAGGGGAAAATAAAGGCGACGACAATCGCTGAATCAGTGAATCTGGAAAAATAGCTCCAAAACCAGTTGAATAAAAGATTAAAAGGCCCAAAACGCAAGAAATGCCTCCAAAGAACACCGCCGCTGCTGCCGCCACCTCCGCCGCCACTAAAGCAACCACCTTCCCATGCTCTATCACTTTTCTCTTTCTCACCTTCATTTTCGTTTCTATTATGTCTCTCTCTCTCTTCTTGTCACTTTCCAACTCAAACCCATATTTTCCAAATCTTCAAAGTAATCTTCATGCTCCCCAAAATTCCCTCAAAGTCTACTTAGCAGTACTGGTCTCCCTAGATCCCTCAACTATGGCCACCTTGACCAGTACTGGTCTTCCTCTGTACCCGATCCCGTACTGGCTCCGACCCGGAACATTCCCAGACCCACAATCACAAAAGCTCCCAATACCCTCCCTACCCTGAGAATCCATTGATCAAACAGTACAGTGCGGAGTACTGGATCACTGGGGACTTGATGACCCCAGAGAATTTAAAGTCTCAATCTTTTGCCAAAAGGGTATTTGATGCTAATGAAGCTGATGTTGTTTTTGTACCATTTTTTGCTACATTGAGTGCGGATATGGAACTTGGAAGAGGAAAAGGCACGTTTAGAAGAAAGGAAGGAAATGAGGATTACAAAAGACAGAAGGAGGCTACTGAATTTGTGAAGAATTCTGAGGCGTGGAAGCGATCTGGCGGAAGAGATCATGTTTTTGTTCTCACAGGTATTGCTATTAATCAATTTCTCAATGTGTTTCCCATTTGTTTTGGCTTTGACTTGATATTCAGCTGTTGATTTTTTGGGGGACTTCTATTTGTTTCAATTGGATATATGCTGCTTAGAGAGTTTGAAGCGATTATTGCTGTAGGTTTTAGTTGATCTATTATGTTTTTATGTTAGGTTACAAGTAATTATACTTAAGATCTTCAGATCTTAAAAAGTTGTGGTAGTTGCGTGTATATTTTCCATGTATTAAAACTGATTTTGTGTGTTTGGAGAATATGCTTGTTGCTCTTCACTTTGTCAGATTGGTGTTTGGTTTTGTGCATGATACCATATCTGCATTTTATACTGCACTTCAATGGATTTTTCCGTGTGAGCTACTAGAAGCATTACCAATACTAAATGATATTATAATTATATTTAACAAGGGGTTTGCTGTTGTATAATTCTTTTTTTGGCTTTTCTTATTTTGTACTTTTTTAGGCTGTTTATAAACGCCAGTTTGTTTATTTGGGGATTTCGCAAATAGAGCTTCTGTACCATTTTCATAAAAAAAAAGTGGATAATAATTTTTTTGTGCTTTGCTACACGAAATTCACCATGTTTTGGTTGATGATGTTCATTATTCATGACAGTATATTAATGTTTTCTGGCTTAATTATTGCTGAATTGATGCCCCAACTTCAGTATGAAGGATATCCCTATTAGTACAACATTTTAAAGTTGTTATTTTTATTATTTATTTTTATTTTCATTTTCATTTTCATTTCATTTTCATTTTTGTGTTTTAATACTCTTTTTTTTAATATGATTATGAATAATGATTCCTTGTTTCTAAGCTTGAAACATTTAAAAGGTGCTCAATTTTGCTTCATTATGTGACTAATGTTAAAACTTTCTCATCAACAGGGAGGTGTAGTTCGAGAAAAATTGTGGGACTTGTTGGTTAATGAGCCTAGGGTTATCATGGAAGAAGGATTTCCCAATGCCACTGGTAGAGAGCAGTCAATTAGAGGGATGAGAACTTCAGAGTTCTGTTTGCACCCAGCTGGAGACACACCCACTTCTTGCCGCCTTTTTGATGCCATCCAAAGTCTTTGTATACCTGTTGTTGTCAGTGACAATATTGAACTCCCATTTGAGGGAATAGTAGATTACACAGAATTCTCAGTTTTTGTGGCAGTTGATGATGCCTTGAAACCAAGTTGGCTCGTGAATCATCTTAAAAGCATTTCTGGAAAGCAGAGGATGAATTTCGTCAAAAAATGGCCCAAGTACAACCAATCTTTGACTATGATAATGGCCATCTCGGTGGCATTGGACCAATTCCTCCAGATGGTGCAGTGAATCACATGGAAAAAGGTCCACCAAAAACTGCCCATGATTAAGGAAGCCATTTTGTTAGAGAGAGGAGGAAACCAGCCGGTGTATCAATTCCTTTGCGGTGCCATTGCACTTGAATGACATTTTTTTGTCAATTTTGTTCTCTTCTAGTGCAAATAGTATTCTATGTAATAAAATTTGTTGTCAGAAAGCCATTCGATCTTGTATTTGATTTTACTGCCCCATGCGCGCGTTCTGTTCTTATTGTCTAGCAATGGTATAAATTATCAATAGTGCCTGAAGGCAACTCAAAATTTCGACCCACACCATGCATGTGTTCTATTCTTCTCTCTCTAGTTTCGATTTTAAATCAGGATATCAGTATTCATGTGTTATCTTATAAATTAGGCAAAGTAAGTTTACAAAGGTGTAAATGCTAGAAAACGAAACTTCATTTTCTAGAGTACAAAGCATCCCTCTGCAGCAAGAAAGGGTAGCCAATTCCTTTTCTTTTGGAGGGAAACAATACAAACAAAACACTGATCACAAACCCAATAACAAGAGGAACAATGTTGATAACCTTTCTGGGCATTGCTGGATAGTAGCATCCTACAACATCAGTATGCGAACCAGCGAAAGCAAGAAATGCAATTAAAGAAAGTGATGTATGGAACAAATCATACCATCTCAGCCGATAATCTGAAGGCAAATTTGGTCTCTTCCTGCCTCCATTGAAAGTCCATATCCCTTCGAATGTTGCCACCCCATAAAACAACCTACCAGTTGATGTGCGGAAACTATCTGTTAATGTGAAAAAGATGCAGGAGGCGGCCAGAAAAGCCCAGAAAAAACCCATCAGCCAGCGGTTGATAGAAGTGCATTTTCCATCATTGGTCAGAAGAGGTGCGAAAATGGTGAAGGCAAGGATTGTAGCAGTTGGCAGGAGAATGTTGAGCCTAGCAGTGCCACTGAGGATTACATTGATCAAATACAGGTAATGTGATTCATCGGGGTCATCATCTTTCATATTGTAGTAATCACTGTCGTGCTCGCAGCTTTCAATAAGGTCTTGTGAGTTTGAATTGTCCATCTTTGCCGAGCACATTTAGGTGAAGAATTTGCAAAAGAAGAGAATTTATTGACTCGTAAAGATGTGAAACTAAAGATTCCTTGTGGAAAGAGGCAAGCAATTCTTTAATTTTTTTCCTCTACAAATCTTGGTATCTTCAGTTCCGTGTTGAGGTTTCACTCTGTACCAGTTGGTGATTTTTGGCTTTTCTTTCCGGCTCAGAATTCTCCAAGGAATTATATGCTTGGCAGAGTATTTTCCTTCTTTGAACTCCAAGTTTCGGAGAACTTCCGAGAAAAAAGAGAACATTGGAGAGGACAAGAGCAAAACACAAACGACATGACTGTAATCTGTTAAAAACAGCCAATCTGCAGAAGCAATGCCATTTGTCTTCAGTTAACTGCCAATTTATTAGGCAGGCTATAAGCCATTTATCATCAATTGATGATCACCAGACTACAAAACGTAACAAACTACCATTCCCCATTCAGTGAAGATTTCCAACATCGTTTCTTGTTGCAAAAATGAGGGTTTAGCATACACGAAACAAGAACACAACATGAAATGTGTATTAATAGATGCATCTTTTCATTGATTCGAAATAGCCAGTTTGCGGCCCTCTACACTTTTTCAATGGACTTCACAAAATTCACAAGCATTTCAGATTGGTCAAGGTAGACCTGTACATACAAAACTATCCCCCATAAATTTGCTAAAAATTGCTAAATAATGGGGGGGCTGACTATATAACCTTGAAGCAAGTCTGTTTACAATAAAATCATGAAAAACATAGCATAACTAGTGAGAAAACCCATTTAACCCTCCTTGCTTTGAGGAATTTGATTGAGAAAAGCCATTATCTCTGATGCCACAAAGTTGACAAGGGTCAGAGGATCTCCGCGAGCACCAGTTGTCTGGGACACTCAAGAAATGTGTAGACATAAACTTTCTGAACCTTTTCTTGTACTCTTTTGGAGAGATTACTGTTGGCAAGACATTCTTAGGGACAACAAGGGAAGACTTGACCCATGTTTCCAGCTGTTTGTCCCAGGTATACTGCCTAAGATAATCAATGATCCCACATACAAGCTCTCGCTGCTGGGTATCTACCCCAACAAGTAAAGAATAATCCATTACATTGATTGACTGCAATGAAAAAAAAATCTTTCAGCTGAAACACAGAACAATAACAATTTTCTGATTATCATCAAGACAACAATTTCCAAATTGTAAACAAAAACTTAACGGGGGTAAAGGAAATTAATTAAAGGCATGCATAAATTAAAAGAAAGAGACAAAAAGTTGAAGAAATTGATATACTCCTTATTTAGCGAAATTTTGATTAATAAGCTTAGGAATTTTTTTATATAGTTCCAGAAAAAAGAATTAGGAGACACTCACATTAAGAAAAGTTGTGTCATTCCAAACAGCACGTTCCAGAAGACGCTTTGCTTTACTGTTAACATATAGTGGAGAGGAATTCATGTCATTTACGAAGTTTTGATCTAATAGAACATCACCTGAACCATCAGTAACTGAATTGTATCGAGCGTGTAGAGCACCCTTAAGATCATACTGACGAACAATGTTTCGCCCAAAGGAAAGATTCTCCATAACCATCAGATCATGCCTCATTTCTTTCCCACTTCTTGCATGTCTAATAGTTACCTAAAAAATTATATTGAAACATTTAAAGCCAGGAAAAACAAAGTAACAAGACTACTAGAATTTTTTAAATCAATGCAACAGACCTGATAAATCCCAAGAACTTTAGCTAGACAAGTTTGGTTCCCCAATTCGAATGACTCGTTCATGTACTTGAAATAATGAGGAGCAAACTTAACAAATGATTCAAATTCAGTCTTCTTGATTTCCTTTATAATGAATCTGTCATCCAGTGTTTTAGCGAAAAAGGATTTGCTCTTTCCACCTTTAGCATCCCAGTTCTTACAACGACTGAGAGAAGCAATATAATCTTCCTCAGATGGACAGCACCAACTCCGAAGATCACGGAACTGCTTAGCATATAAACAAATGACTGAATATTTACCCTTTCCAAGTGATTTTGTAACCCCGAGAGACACTTCAGGGCTAACATTCTCAGGAGGAACCAGAGATTCCAACAGATTGAACCCATCAAAACTGGAAAAACGTGATTCTTCTGGAGAAACACTTAAAGTAGACTGGAATGAATCCAAATCAGAAGAACCATTTGAAGACCAATGAGAAGAAATTCTGGTGGGTATTCGTGTCAGGATGTGTGAACTCTCAGTTGATTTAGCAAATGTTCCACCTTCTTTCCGACCATCCTCATTAAAAACCTCCATTGACACATGTATATCTTTCAAAACTGCCAGGGCACAGCCAATTATACTAGAGAGTTCACCATCATAGTCTCTCACAATATAATTATCGGTTCCAAGAGGGATGTGCAGCCTTGGTCCTTCCTCGTTGATTAATTGATAAGCTGCAGATATGTGTTCTTCTATATAGCTATTACCAGACTGAAATTTTGGCATGAAACCTCTCTCAAGATCCTCCATATATATCTGACAGATTTCTGAAAATGGCATCCAGAACCATCCATTCGAGTTTTCTAAACTGGATACTAGTGAATGCAGAGATGCACTCTTTCTAGATGCATCTGAATCAACAACAGAATCACCTTTGCCAATATCTGAGGCAATAGGAATGGTCCTTTCAACTTCAAAATCACCAGACAAAGCAATATCATCTGCTTGGAAATTTTTATCACTAGAATGATGAGGGGAAGACCGATCATGTGTCACAAGTAACTCGGGGCGGGGTGATCTATTCTGGCTCAAACCATTCATGTTTGATCTCTCTACATCTTCAGCAAAAGCAGATGAGTTATCCAGATGATTTTGAAGTCTAGATTCTGGCATAGAACCATCAATTGGATTTTCTGTTCTTGATAATTCATTTGCTTCAACAGAATCACCTGACATATCCTTCACATTGCCACTATTGTTTCCCAAAACAATTTCAGCTCCTTCATTTCTTCCACCACTGGTGACATTTGTCTTTGATTTCAATTGGTTGTGCACTGGTTTCTCAATAGCACCAGTGTGAACTAACGAAGGATTGGACGACAGCAATGAACTTACCCGCAGCTGCCAAATGTATGATCCAAGAAGAAGTTCCCATAATAGTCGATTCAAGCTAAGAAACTTGTAAGCCTTGTCTGTATATCCATTCTTAGCAACAACATTGTTAATGCATGCCTGATTTTTTCCCCACACACCAAAAAAAAAATTCTTAACAATGAATTTAAAAAAGAAAAACAGATGTCAAATACAATATGAAACTGACCAAATCAGAGAAAATTGTCACATTATTTAGGAATGGAATAAAAGGAGTTCCTCAATGAGGCAAAAAAAATCAGAGGCTAGCAAGCAAAGCAAATTCAGGTATCCCTCTTTAAAAAGACTTCCTAGTTCATGTCTGTGGGTGCTATGCTTCTTTTCAAGGCATTCAACAAATTTTGCAAAATAATACTCAGTATGCAAACAAAGAAAAGACAACTAAAGGTCTCTATCTTTGTCTCGATTTACATTTATGGGATAGGTAAATGAAACAAACATGTATGGAAAGATATCTAACCTCAAACTCAGACCTTTCCTGCTCCAACATGCCTTCAATATCAGAGAATTCTTTTAATGAACCACGAAGGTTCAAAACAGAGCCTTCAAATTGAGTTTTTAACTTCTTCAAAGTTTCTGCAATCCCACTGAAGAGTGATCTTCCTTTTGAATACACCTTAAAAAAATCGAAGAAATTATCAATCTCAACTCAACATAATTTAAAAAAATCACCAGAAAAGGAAATCGCACTCCATTGGGGAAAAAGGAATTTATTTTCCCACATTGCCTATTAATCATCATCAGAAATTAAGGAAGCATGCATTATCAGATTAGACACATACATTGTCAAATTCTAGCTTAAGCCCGTCATATTTAATTGAATGGCGGAACTCCAGCATCTGAGGTGGCAGAGACACGGTGTAAGTTGTAACTGGAGAGTACTTGAACATTGCTGCCATTGGACCTAATCTGCAAAACGAATTAGGGCCATGAATAATGAGAGAAAAAATTAAAGCCAAATCTTTGAAGTCTCAATATAACATGGTTATACAGATAACAAAAAGGCAGGCTGACGCTTAATCAATCCAATCTACTTTTATATGCTAGTTCCAAAAAGCATGGAAAGGGAACAAAAAAAGGTTCCCCAAAATACTCCTAGAAGAACCTATTATCCCAGTGTATGTGATGGCAATGCACCAAGGATAGTGGCAAATACCACTTCCATTAATATATATTATTTTTCCTACTTTATATTTTTCTTAAAATTTTGGTCTAATTGAGTAATAGAATTGTAGCACTTAATAATGTACTTGCATCTTTTTTAACTCCTCTCATTTTGCGAATTGAGAATAAAATTTCAAGAGAATGTGAATTTTAAATTAAATTAAAATGTGTGCGCCAGTGCATGTGTATATCTATATTTTGAAACATAGTATATCAAAATAAGATATATTTCAATAACACAGGAATGACCATATGGCCCATTAGAAAGGTGCCTTCCTGTAGAACTTAAATCAAACAATGTATAATAAAAAATTGGGAGGAAAAGAAAAGGAACAGTGGATTAAATCAAGTCACAACCATGGGTCTACAACACTAGACATGACAACAATAGCTAAAACTTAATATAGATTAATAAAAAAGAAGAGGATAGAGAAAAGGGAAATTGGAAGGCAGAGAAAAAGAGCTTTCTTATCGCATCATAAGTCCAATGCTAGCAGGAATATTTTGAAATAGAAGTTGCAGATACTTGCATAAAACAAGAGTAATTTGTTTTTCATTTATGTATGTTAAAAGTATTTATAAAAAAGCCTCATCCTTATATTACTTGGGACAGGATTCAGGGGCTGTTTTCAAAATAAAATTGAAGTTGGATTTTGTTATGAACTGATTGGTTCCTACAGGCTTGATAAGGAAACAATTGACCAAAAAGATAAATTCATTTCGCCCTATTGCAATCTGCTCTGCTCACATTTGCAATTCACCCTCTAGATTCAAATCACTAGATGGGGAACTGAATGAATCAATTCATATACTTAATTTTATTTAATTTTATTTCCTAGTTTTTTCTTGATAATAGTACTCTCTTTGCGAGTTCAAACTCTTTTTTTTTTTAATTTGGCCATGTATATTCTTGTTTTGACCTAAACTAGCATACGTTTTGATTCTAAATTTTCATTTTGTTGTTGGTTCAAGTACTTTCAAGTTTCAATAGTTAAAATTGATTTCAGAGTAAAAGAATGCATGTACGCTTTTGTCCCACCCAGGAGGTCCTATGAGACATCAAAGCCCCTATTTGAAGACAATAACATCAAACTCAAAAAAAAAAAAGATCCTTGTAATTCATACCCAAAGAAGTAGAGGAAGTCTCTCTCCAGGGAATGGCCACAGCAAGATAATTTACCAAATGAAGAATAGTGAGAAAAGCTCATCTCCAAGAACTTTCCAAAAGACAAACAACGTGCTGCTGTGGAAATGAGGACTCTTTTTGTGCCTTTTTTAACTCCATTCTTATGTTCACATTTACCACAGCAACTCCACATCCAAATTTTTCCTTCCGCTGCTCGAGGCAAAAGCTTCTGAAGCCGTTTAACTTGTATTGTCAGTTGCTTGTTATGATGTGCATAGTAGTAAAAGTGAGCTTCTGGCAACTCTCCACAAGTGGTGCACTGCCTTTTCTGAGACATACAGCAGTTTCAATGAGAGAAACTTCAAATGATGCAACCTAAATATAGAAAATAACTAGGAACCAATAACATTTCTGCCATATCATGTAACTGAAGGTTGCTTCTCTTGCATATATAATATTATTTAAAATGGTCACTAGACAAGACTAAATTTCAACAACTCAGGATGAAACTATTTGATACCAAAAGTATGTGGTAGTAAGAACCCAAAAGGTTTTTAAGCAATCCAGACCGCAAACTGAGGTGATAATTTCATAAATATATCATCCCTAATAAATAGAGATGTGGCCCCACCTGATTGAGTAAATTATCCAGAAGAAAATTTCCAAGAGGTACGTCGAAATTCCTGTAGAACATGATATGAGAAAGATGGCTTTGCTCGCATATAGTCCCTCTCAAGGAATTCCGGCTTGACATCAAAACCAAAATACTCTGAGAATCCAACATTGCATTGACATCATCCTTGTTCTGAATTTGATTTTCTTTACTGTTAACATCTTTCACTCTGTCAACTGGCTTAGAATGAGACATCAAAGACTGAGGTTGTGCATCATTAATTGATTTGTCTTCATCAAAACCATTTGTAGACTCCATATTACAATGGTTGGAAGTTTTTAAAACTGGAACCTCTTCTGTGCTTTGACTGACGTTAGATTCTCTACTATTGAAGCCAAAGTAATTAGCCAAGGACTGATATGGAAGAGATGAGGCAAGAGGAAAATTATCCCCTATAACTTTCCTAAGAGATGCTGAAAGAGAGGAAAATCCAGAAAAAATGACAGGATCATATTGCATAAAAGACATGGGATTGCCTTCTAATCCCATGTTTAAATTGTGGGAGCCTTCATCATGGAGTCCACTAGAAATGGAAATATCAACAGTAGATGCCTCAGTTTCAGCAATTGATTGCCCAACACAAGGAATGCTAGAATCACCAGTTCCTAAAACAGAAGAGTGATGATCCCTTGGTGACATAACGCCGCCAGGTAATGGAACAGTTGAGAACATTGCTTTCCAATCAACAAGAAATGCAGTCTCAAGAATTAAAAAATATGCCATTATAACTGCAATCTGCACCACACATTTGACCCTCTTCAATTCATCACTGTGACTTCCTTTCAATAAGATCTGCAAGATCACATTGTACAGCCAGTTAAGGATGTGCATAAAAAACTCACTCATAAAATCATAAACGTTCATCATATTCATGTAAAATTGAAGTACAAATCAAGCAGGTACAGGAGGCAATAATTACTGACTCAACTTGGTCTCATTAACAAACTAGTTGAATTTTGCTAATAAATCTTTTTGCTTCATTGCGTTCTATCTTTTTGCTTCATTATGTTCTATCTCCTTGCTTCATTGTGAGCTCTTGTGATAGTAAACCATGAGGTTAAATGGCTTAATAGATTTAACAAAGAATATTATTTGGAAAAAAAAGAGTTGCTCTGGTCAAGAAAGCAATAATGATGAAAATAGCTTCTATAATTATGCTGCATTCACAAGGTTTGTGGATTTTTGAAAGAGTTTAAATGCCTCCACTCCAGGTTCAATGCATAACTAAAGAAGACAACAGAAACTTACTGCACTGACAAGATAACATATTTCCAACAATATTAAGACAGCATACGTGTAGTCACATGCCCATGTCAACATTGAAATAGACAATATTCCAATTGACCAAAAAGTTTTCAGCAGCATTTGCAAGTGTGTTCATCTCTGTATGGGCAGGTGCATTTTGTACTGTGTATGCCATGTTTGCATGTGTTCACGCATTACCACTCGGCCCAAAATTACAGAAAGAACATGAAAAAAGAAATAAAGGTCTCCAGACTCACTGTGGAACCCAGGTGTGTGGGACAGCCCTCAATGAACATCAATGTCTTACTTGGCTTCTTTCCCCCTTCACCAAACTCATTATGTTCCTCCACAAATTTTTCAATTTTAAATGAGTCGCAGTGCTTTAACTTTTGACCCACTAACGTATCAGAAGATAAAATTGGCGAACCAGTACAGCAAGCAACTCTTTCTAGGCGATGGAGCTTCATATCATAGACCAATGTGATTCCTTTTGCAAGAATAGACTCCTGAACATCACGGGATACAGATTTTTCTACCAAAACCACATTTGGGCGGCATATGTCTATCACATCCATAAGTGACTTCAGATTATCCTTTTCCTGTTTTCAGCAAATGATCAGAAGTAGCAGCATACCTTCATGACAGAGAAGACATCAGGATTCTGATCAACTTACCAGATCCATTGACTTAAACGATGACAGCCCACTTGAAGATTGACCGAGTGCTCCCCGGATCAGTAACAACCTTGGGTTCTGGTAATCAGTTGGCATGTGCTTGTGAGCAGCATGCTTTTTGAACACTAAGCCCTTGACTACTTGACTGCAGAATACAGAAATCAAAACATAAAAATAAATTACAGGTTCAAAAATTTTATAAAAATAAAAGCATTACCCACTATTCACTGATGGACATGAATGATATTATTCATATTTGTATTACAATTTATCTTGTTTTTTTAGTCATGTACAACATAAGAAGTAAATTTCATAGCCTGTCATACTTATTTTTTGATAAAACTGTAGGATTAAAAATTTGCAACTAATGGATAAAAGAATATTATTGAAACATGGAACATACTTCCAAAATTAAAAGCTGATTTAAAAAATTCTCTCTAAAAAGAAAAAGATGTCCATGCCAACACAGGGAGGGATACACATTTCAATCACAAGATTAAGACAAACTATGGGAATATAGTGCACTAAAAAAAAGGCACAAATTAATTATTTTTTACGTAACAAAAGTCACCTTTCACTACGAGAGCCTGTTGCAATGCATTTCACTTTGACATAGCCATTTGGGTCCATTCCTTTCCCATCAATTGCATCAGGCTTCAAAAATGAAGCAGCTTCCCAAGATAAAAGACTAACGATGTCTACCCAACTTTCACAATCTTTCCCCATAGAGGTGACACCTGCGGTTTTAACAAGTTGACTCACAATGGCCTTAAATTTCCCATTTACAACCTCCTCCATTTCTTTTTGTTTTTCTTCTTTGAACCTGTAGCTCCCACTGCCTTCATCCATGCAGCAACTCAAGGAGCTTGGCTTGCCCCATTTGGTGCCATCATCACACTCATCATCATCATTACAAGCCACACTCCCCTCCAAATCATCTTCCGGGTCTTCTGCTTCGGGAGGCTCCCAAACTTTGTCATCAATTACATCATCACCAGAACAAGAAGTATCATTTCCTTCATTTGAGCATTCAAGAGGATTTGAAAACGAATTACCTTTTGTTTCTTGTCCATTAGGAGTTTGCACAATTTCTATGTCTCTCACAATGTCTCCATCACAGCTATTATGCTTTTCCTCCGAATTGTTCTCTGTGACTCTATATAATCTATTTACTCCATTAACAGGAGCTTCCAAGTTTGATTTATGTAGGTGGCCATTCAGACCATGACTGACGTCCTCCTGAGATTTTTCTACTTTACCGTCCTCTTGAACCCCCCTAATAAAATGAACATGAAAACTATAATTAGTACCTAAAAAACCCAAGGGAACCAACAACTTATTTCAATGGTCAGATACATACCGGTCATATGAATTTATATCAACTGAAAGATCACCTGAAAGAGCAAATAATAAAATAAAGCAGAAGAACATAAGTATAGAGTACAAGGTATTAATCTAATAAAATCAATAAATAAAAAAACAAACAATAACATAAACAGACAGAAACTTACTGCAGCTTGAATTAGATCTATCAGTGCTTGACAATGAAGTTGTTGGACTGATCATTGGTGAAGCAAGACTCGAGCCATCCCTCTTTATATGTTCTTTTGCCTGCTTTTCCTGACAAAATCTACAAGACCAACTGTGCCCTTCACCATTTAATTTTAAAGAATTCTCATTCTCCATTTGCCTCTTCTCATCCTCAGATTTTGGAGGTTCGGCACCACAATAGTGACACACGCTACACATCCAAGCCAGAAAAAAGTAAAGCAACAAGCTTATTCCAAATGAAGTAGAAAACTGATCGCCTGTTTGGTTCAAGCAAAGAGATCAATTTATTAATAAGCGTGTCATTCAATGTTTCTCACACATATGATACTTTCGAGGCATGTAATCAGAAGGAAATTTAGAAACAAACAGGTGAAGGGCATCTCCTCATCCTTATTTCTGTCATACTAAGAAGCATTTCTAAAACTATTTTCATTTCATCACCATGCTTTTCATGTTTAAGAACTTTCATTCAAGGATTCAAGAATTCAACATGTCATGTACTACCAACACTCAGAATTATAAGAAAGAAAATCACAAGAAGGAGAAATTGGTAAGTAAAAAATTAATCAATTTATGGATCCCATAGTAAACGAGCAATACAGAATGACTTCTTTACAACAAAAATAAAATTTAAAGTAAAGGAGCAATACGCAATGACTTCTTTATAACAAAATTAAATTTAACTTAGAGAGTCAAAGACACCCATCCAATGACAATTACTTACTCCATCAAATTTCAATTTTATAAGAAAAAAATTCACAAATGACACAATGGCAGAAGAAGCAATCCTATGATAGACCCAGATTCAATAACAAACAAATAGCATTATCCTCGAAATTCATTATTAGTAATAAATTTGCTTATCAAGAACAGTAACTTAGATAGGTCCAGTCTAACTCTCTAAGGTGCTTAAATCCCTACAACTGGTAACATAAAAATGAGTGACATGGAGAATCATCATCGATCAAGATCAAATAGAACAGAAAGCACAGGAGAAAGAGAGAGGTTCATAGAAACAGTGTATAAGCCCAGAATCTTCCGTACCCATTTCAAAAGGCAAGGTGGAAAAATCAAGATCAGTACTCTCTTGATAAGATAATAACCAATTCAATTTAAACAAATCCCAAAAAAAAAAACTCAACAGTGACAAGGAAAAAATAAAAAACCCAAATCTTGAATCTATCAACTAGCCAAGACAAACCCAAAAATTAGTCAAAAGAAAATCCAATAACTTTGAAACCCAAAGAAGCAAAAAGGAAAAAAATTTCCATCAACCAATCCGCGAGATTTCAATACAGATAGCCACCACTGATCTACTACTAGGATAAAGCTCACCAAATCAATCTTGCAACTCCAAATGGCAACTAAATAAAATTCTTGACAACTGTTATTAGCCAATATTTTGATACACAAGTTACCATTTATTTTTTAAGGCTAAACAGGTAAAAAAAACTCAAAATAAAGAATAGACCCATCACAATTAACAAATCAAAAATTAATTAAGGAAAGTAAGGAATATAACTTACTGTTAAAGCAGTCCAAAGAAACAACAAAGATATGATTTTTCTGTTTTCAATCTTTCATAAGAAACGTAAACTAACATTGCAAATACGAAGATTGAACTCTTTCTTTCAAATTTTTGCAGCAAAATTAAAAATAATAATAATAATAAAATTCTGTGTATAGGAAAGTAAAGAATTTATTTTGAAGTCTGAAAAAGAAAAACAGTCGCTAGAGGGAAGAATGGAGAAGGAGAGAGAAGGCACAAGGCAAGAAATTGGGAATAAAGTTTTTATAAGTGGGGTCCACTGTGTAGTCCCCACAATTTCTTTTATATACTTCTTTAATCTCTTTTTTTTTCAAACTATTGTTGCATTTGAAAAGGTAGATTTATATGTTCTATTTATTTATTTTTTATATTTATTATTATGATTTATGAATCATTGTTTTTTTAATGATCCATTAATTTACTTGTTAATTTAATAATAGATTTGGATGCGTATATTATGAATACACGCATAAGTGAGGTGAATTTAAAATATATATATATATATATTTTATCAAAAAAATTAAATGTTATTGTATTACATTTTTAAATTTAAATAATTAACTTTTGAAATTTTGTACACTATATAATCAATACTTTTAACTTTTAAAATATAAATAAGTAAAATAAGATATTATATATACATATTATTTGTTATAGATAAGTATACCTTTAAATTATTAATATTTAATGATGTAAAATATTTAATTATTATATAATTTAATTTAGTGATGAATTAAGAAAATACATTTACAGAACTCTCTAGAGTAGTGATAATAGAATAAATAATAATAATAATACAGCTACAGATTAATTGAATTTTGAGCTTGCTGATTTTTTTTGTTTTGATACAGAAGAATTTAAAAATTCACAAGTGGCAGTGAAACTATGTCATGGTTTTCAAAGTTAGGGTTAATTTACTATTACAGGTAGCAAGTTATAGAATATGATTCACGAATATCTGAACCTATCAATAGGATAAATTAAATTAAACTGTATAATTTTGGGATAAATTAATGAAGATAAATGGGATAATTTAAATTTATTGTTTAATTATCTTTTGTGTTGGATGATATAAAATTAGACAATAGACATTAAATTTGATCATTTTAAATGAAAATTCTGAACCATTAATTACTGTATTTTTATTTTTATTTATTATTATTATGTGTTTTATAGCCACTAATTTTGAAATGCCATTCAAAAAATTGTTAAGTGAACAATAATATTCAAAAAATGAAAATTCAGTTTCACATTTTTTTTACGACTAATAATATTTTAGTAAGTGGGCGTTTGTGAACTAAGCAAATAAAAACGCATGAGGTGTACAAAACAAAGAAAAATATAAATTTTGACAATAGAATATTGGACGGCGTTCACATACATGTAACCAAAGGTCAAATGATATTGTCTTACCTTTACAAATTTGATTTTATTAGTCATTTAGTTTGATATGAAATTAATTATTCTCATATATTTTTTTTTATACATTTGACTTTCTTATTAATTCAATTTTTGTTTTTTAAATATTGTTAATGTGCTTAAAATTTTATAAATTTCTTAGAGAAAAAAATCATTTGTAAATTGTAAATTAAAAAAATAAATAATAAATTATTTTTTAAGGACTATCAAAATTTGGCTTAGTAGTTAGAAAAGTATATTATTCATATTTAAGTTTTGAGTTTTAAATCTTAAATATTTATTTCTCTATGTATTATTAAAAATCTTATGAAAAATAAATAATTTTAATTAATTTATGAGCTACTATATTCTCATATCACCGAATAAACTGAAACTCAAAGTTACAAATTGACAAAAATATATATGTAAACAACATTTTAAGGTGAATAATAGTTATCATTAAACACCATAGTTGCCTTAATTTCTCACATACAATCTCTCCCGCTCTCTCTCTCTCTTTATATACATATATTTCCTTGAATTCCATTGGACTCCTTTCCCAAAATATATTTGACAGCAAAGGCATGAATTTAGCTCAAAAATGGTAAAAATAATCTACTGCAACTTAGATCACTATAGTACTACCATTAACAATAAGCCACTTGTCAAATTAATTTATACACATTCTTAATGCCACGTGTAAATATCTAAGAGGGCAAAGGCCGTTGATTGATTGCAGTGATTGAGCCACCTGTCAAAATTGATCACTGACTTTTTTTAATGCCACATGTAAATATCTGAATCGGCAAAAGATTTGACTGATTGATTGTATAGATTGTTTCTTTATTTGGAAATACATGCAATAATTGGAGATACTATTTCACTGCTTTCCACGTGGCAAAATGGTCATTTGAAAATAGTTAATTACTAAAGTACCCTCATTCCGTGGAGTAAAGGATATTTTCGCAGACTGATTTGGCAAATGATGATTGGTGAAAGAGTAGAGATCGTTGAAAATTAGGTCCGTATATTAAACGTAAAGCAATAATGGGACTCCCGAAACTCCAATAGTAATTTTCACTTAAATTACAAACTTTCAAAAAATAAAAAAATATATATATAAATATTTATATATTTTGAATTATCTGCTTTTATTTTGTTCAAATTTAAGATGGCATTTCTAATTTTATTAGCGGTTTGTCAAATCAAAGGCCCATTACATGTCTAAAAGACTAAAATGTTGACTAAGAGCCCCTCCAACCGTGCATCAATTTTTATTATAGCATATGATTTTTATTTCAACTAATCGTCATTTATTGTTTTATTTTGAAGATCAGCTACAGTATTACATTATATTTAATGCAGCATTGTAACTGTATCATTTTTTAATTTTTTATTATTTTTTATTTTTAACTCAAAACTTTAAATATTTTCTAAACAAGTCTTATTTTATTATTTTTTAAATAAATTTTTATAATTAGGTATTTATTTTTTTCACCCACTCGATATATTGTATTATTTATTAATTTTATATTTTAATAACTAAAATATAAAATTTTATTTAAATAAATATGATGTAAAATATGAATTGTATTTATGACAAATTATTTTATTTATAATATAAAAAAAAAGTGGAATTGAACATTTATTATAAATGGACAAAAAATATTAATAAACAAAATAATTAGCAACACAACATTAACTTTTTATTTAATCAAGCTACAAACAATTACTTTTTGTCTAAAAAAATATACCATAAATAAAAACCATACTTAGCCTAAAAAAATACACCATAAATAAAAAAATTATTAACTTAGTCTAAAAAACACATTCAATAAAAAAACTACTAAAAACATAGAAAAGACAATCATAAAATAGAAAGACTACTTAAATATAGACAATCATGTAATATGTGTGTCTATTTTCTTTGTAATTTGCTATGATATATTTAATTAATGTGTGGCTTTAATTAATATGAATGTATTTTTATAATTAATATTTGCTTAATGTATTTTTATAATTAATATGTAATTAAAGAATTTTCCAACTTAATATTTTTTTATTTGTCTCTAACAAATATAATATATTTTTTATTAATTAATTTAATTATATTTGGATGAAATGCAAAATATATAAATATATGGGGTGAAAATATAAAATGATATGAAGTTTTTAAGTAAAATGGATAAATAAAGTTGAAGTAAAAAAATAATATAATATTAATGAAAGAGAATAATCTAAACAGAATATTATTTTTGGTGATAAAAATAGTGCGGATGATTGGAGATAATGTTACGCTATTTTAGTATTTTATACTATTTTAGTGTAAAAAATAGTGCACATAGTTAGAGTTAGCCTAAGTTTTAAGAAAATAGATTTTTTTTTAGATTTTCCCTTTCATTATCTTTCTTCGTTTTGTTTATTATGAAAACTTTATTTTTATTTTTTAATGTTATATTTGGGCTTTCTTTCAATTCTAAGAGATTGATATCAACTCCCATCTAAAAAATAAATAAAATTTTGAGATTAAATTGCAGGAAAATTATTTATTTATTTGTAAATATCATTTTTTTTTATAAAATGATTTATCAATTAAAAAATAAATATTGAGGATAATATATAAATTTTGTTATAGATAATACTACCTGGCAAAAAAAAAAAGTAGATGCATTTGGTTTGATTGAAAATTGGACTTGTTTCTTTTTATGCTGTTCAATTTTATTTTTTAATTTAAAACCAAATTTGTTTATTTTATATATTTAAAAGCAATTTTAGCATGATTATAAACAATCATTCGTTAGCTCTATCAAGAAAATCAATTTAATGCGAATAACATATTTATTATAGGCTTAATATATATATTATCTCTTAAATTTGATAATTTTGATAATTTTATCTCATATGTTATTTCAATAACTATTTTATCTCTTAAATTTAACTTTTTCGTAATTACTGATTTAATAATATATTTATATTTCACTCTTAGAGACACATAAAACTAATTAAAGCAACATATTTATATTATAAAATATCAAAAATATCTTTCAATAACTTAAGAAATTTTTAACATATACAATAAAATTATAATAATACCCTTAAATCATTAATAAAGTTTTTCAATTTTCAGTGACACCAAAAAATAATAATTTTTTTTCTAAAATCTAATTCAAAATTTATATTTTAGGAATCAAAATTTTTGTCTAAAAATATAAGAAGAAGAAAAAGAATACGAGGATGAAGAAGAAAAAAAAGAAATTTTTTTGCTTAAATCTTTAATGATCTGAATTTTCTATATTTTTGTCAAAAAAATTTATTTGTTTCTTAAAAAATTTGACAAATTTAAAAAGAAAAATAAAAAAAGATGATTTTTTTGCCGAAATCTTAGACGATTGATTTTTTTTTGCTTTAAATTTATATTTGTTTCTTAAACAAATAAATAGATTTGAGAAGAAAAATAATAAGAAGAAAAATAAAAAAGAAGAAAAAAATAATTTTTTCGCTAGAATATTTCACGATCAAAAATTTTTATTGTTTGCTAAAATTTTTTATTTGTTTGCTAAAATTAGAAAGAAAACGGCCGAAATTTTTTATTTTTATAACTCACGCATAATTAAAAATCTGAATATATTAAAATAAATATTAATTTGTTATGAAAAAAGTTAAATTTAAATGGTGAAATAATTACTCGAATAATATAGAATGCAAAATGATTAAATGTGTCAAGTTTGAAAGATGATATATATATTAAGCCTTTATTATATTATATTATTTAAAAAAAAATACATACCCTAAAGTTGTAGTAATAGTTAGATCTCATAAAAAATATTTTTTATACTTGGGAGTTATTAGTTGTCATGCTCTGGTATCTGGTATTTCATCATTGTAAATTTCAGCATAATTGGTCCTTATATTGATTTTGATTTTGAAATAATATTTAAGTTTATTATTTAACATCTAAAATATAACTTATTATGCTGAATTCATATTTTAAAAGATATTTTAATACCAGACAATGATAATAAAAGAATACATAAATACAGTTTAATATATAATTTGATTTACTTGAACTTATCGGTTTGTAATTCATTTTTACTGCTAAAAACTAATGAAAATACTAAAATACCCCCTATTTAGACCATTATATCTTACGCTAATTACCGGCGGCCCGCGGGGATGGAAAATGAAATAAAGTTTGTAGATTTTTTGGTTTTTAGTTTTTTTTTTTTTAATTATTTTATATTTTAAAATTCTAATTTCATATTTTTAAAAACTACATCAAAATTATTAAAATTTTAATTATTTAAAATAAAAATTTTAAAAAAAAGATAAAAGTTAATTATAACCTTTAAGAGAAAAAAAAACTGTAATAAATATAAAATATTTTTTCAAGATTAAAACTCTCAAAATCATATTTTATGAATTTCTATTCTATATTTAACATGAAAAATAATTTTTATTTAATTAAAAAATTTAAAAATTTAAAAATATTACATAGCAATTTTTTAAATTAAAATAAGAAAAATCTCGAACACAATCTAAATTAATTGTTTTCTTATCCTTTTAATTTGTTTATTATTAATAGAATCAAAATTTAAAAAAAAAAGTAATTAATTAAATCAAATTTGCCATTTTTCTATTTGATATTCTTGTAGTCTTGTTAATGAGTATGGCCAGCTGTATTATATAATTCAAAATTCCCTCCATTGATGACAAAAAAGGACAAGAATTTCTGATTCAAATTCCATATGGCATTGGGCATTGTCACAAATTTTGCATAAAGATTTTAAATTCATTTTTTATTTTCGAATTTGTGAAAATTATGACCCACTTCATTTTTAATCATTTGTAAGTGTTAATAATGTCGAATAAGATTAATACAATTCCTGAATTAATTGGCTCCATTGCAAATTCTACAGCTATATTAATTCTCTTTTCGTTAATCATTAAGGTATAGAATACTAAGTAAACTTTTTCAATTTTGCAAATCCAACTTTATTTCTAATAATATAATTTGAAAATTATACTCACCATATAAAATAATTTAAATTATAAATGTGATGAAATCACCTTAATTAAATATTTAATATTAATATACAACCTCAATTATGAAGGGGAGTCTTGGCGCAATAGAAACGGTCTCTTGCAATTGCAAGAGAATGCCGCATACAAATATCCAATTGATCCGATCCTTCTCCGAACTCCGCTTATAATGGGATCATTCGTGCACCGGACTGTCTTTTTTTTTATACAACCTCAATTATATCAAATTATTGTCACACTTAATCAATATCATATCAATTATTATAAATCGATTACTACATTAGTCAATAATTGATATCGTGAGACATTAAAATGTCTGAATGATATATTTCCACCAGGCTGTAGTAAACAATGTAATAAGAATGAAGAGACACATATCTAACGCATTTGATATTTTATTTTTATTTTTATTATTGCTATAGTTATTGTTATTTTGTTGCGGTTAATGGAGCATAAAAATTTACGGAGAATTGAAATTCAAATGGCTTCTCATTACTGGTAGAAATTTAGATATTTGGCAAGCAAAATTCAAGAAGATATTCTCCTGATCTCATGTCCAATTAGAGAACAAGTTAGTGCTTTGTAACTATTTAAGGCAGATACTTTTTTTCCCATCAAAAATTTCCTAAATTATAATTTTTTTAAAATTATCAATTTCAACTTATATAAACTTTTTAATGAAATTATTAAATTCTTTAAAAATAAAATATTATATATATACTTATTAATATTATTATATTTTTATTATGTTAATTAATTTATTAATAATAAAAATATTATTAAAAAATTAATCGTATAAAATAATAATTTTATTGAGATAATTTATTTTATATAATAATGGTAATTTTAGCACGATGGAGGTAGTTAATTTCATACATGGGTCATGCTTGATTGATGGGTTGGGTTTAAAAATCAATTAATTTTAAGATTTTTTAAAAAAGTTAATAAATAAAATTATTTTCAATAATATTTTCGAAAACATTCACATCTATTTTCAAAAATTAAACTTTTTAACTTTCAATTTAAAAATATTTTATTTTTAATAATATATATTTAATATATCATACTTTCAAAAATATATATCTAGTATATATTTAATATATTAAATATATCTAAAATTGTGTGAGGTGTTTAAAAAAAAAGTAAAAAAAAGGTGAATATAATGTGATTTTTTCATTAATTTTTGTTCGCAAGAGAGATAAAGAACAACGCATTCATACTGGACAAAAATTTATTTTTTCTTTTACCGCTTATTGGCCATTTTGAATTTTTGGTACAATATGCTAACATTAATTGGACTGTTCAGACAAATTCAGTCTTTAAAGGGAAAATTCCAACATGGGCTGAGTTGGAATGTATATACACCTCAGCAACAATAAATTGTCAGTAATAAGAAAAATAACTAATTATATTTAGGGTGTATTTACTTGTAAAATATAATTTTTATTTTTTTTATTTTTTTAAGAAAATTAAAGTATATATTTTCTATAGAAAATTAAAAAAATGCGTTTATTTTCTATAGTATTTATTTTCCATTTTGATTAAGTTTATATTATATATATCTATATATAAATAGTAAATAATAAAATTAGCAGGAAATAATATTAAAACTAAACCGTTATTTAATTTTAGTAGATTGAATAATGTGTATTGGATCATTGATTTATGAATTATTATAGAATAAAATTATATTGTATACTTGCTCCATTCTATTTTTATTTTTTCCACTTAGCTTATCATTTGATGTGGATTTTGGAAAATCCCATGTTTTCCACGGAAAATATATTTTATATGTTTTATAATTTCATTTTAAATTTTACAAAATTGAAAATTTTGTTTTACATTTTTAATTTTAGAAAATTAAATTATATGAACATCATCTTCTATTTTTCATTTTTCATAGAAAAACTTTATGAAAAACAAGTTTAATTTTCTAGAAGTGAACATACCTTTAGTTTTTTAATAATACCCACCTCCATATATAAATAATAGAAATTACGATTAATTAGCATTGTATTAAGCTGAAGGGACATGGTAATATTTCCCTTTACACATGCATCTATAAACCACAGGGCAAGACTCTCCAATTGAGCACTTGAAGCTCACCATCACCCTCTTGCAAGGAAAACAAGGTCCACATGCATGGGAACAGTCCGGCAAGCTTGAACCTGTCGGGAAAAGTTCCATTCCTGATTCTTCTCTTGCTCCTTCTTGCTTTCAAATTACACATAATTAACCATAATTTAGATTAAATTACAATACACTAATCAATATCTTATCATATTTTTTATGAGCGAAGAGTATTAATTATGAGTCTGCCATCTAGAAAAATATGCATTTATTATTATTATATCGTATCTCGGTCTACTATCATAATTTAGTTAATAAATTAAATAATCAGATATCACATGTAGTTATATTGGTAGATAGGAAAATAGACAAATCTTGAGAGACACCTGACTTTCGGCACCATTTGATGCTATTTCTTTATGAAAACTGACTGAAACATCGGAGAGAAACTTAATTATATTTTTGATTTATATAACATTCTTAATGCTTTTTTAATGTTTTTAGTTTTACTTGCGACCAAAAATTATTCTAAAAAACTGGTAAAAAAATTAACATTAACCATTTTATATTTGTTTCATGAACTTTTGATTTGACCGTTTAATGAAGTAGTTTTTTAATTTATGTAATTATATTATGAATCCAATTTCAAGTAAATTGATTTCACATGCACAAGATGCAGTGCTCTAAATTACTAATAAAGGACAAAAAAAAAAGGTAAAATGTTATTATGAGAAAATTCTAAGTAATGTAATGTGAAATAATTGAATTCTTACAAGAAGAAATTAAGGTGGAAATTAAGTAAATTATGTTTGACTTACAATGATGAGGAGGGAGGCCTTTGCCAAAAATGAGTGGCAAGAACATAAGCAAAAGGAAAGATTTGTGGGCTCCAAAAAAGAACTTCATCTTATAGCAAATTAGAAACTAAATATATATATATATATATATAATTGAAGAGAAATACCATTAAAAAAAGTATCACTAATAAAGAAAGGAAGAAGAAATGAAGAAGAGCAAAGTGTTTTGATGAAGGTACTTAGGCAACATAACATTATTATATATTATTATAAGAGGATGGTTTTAAATGTTAAAGAAGGTACACCTGATACTCTTCACATGATCCCCGGCTTTCCTTTCATGAGTTTTCACAAGTTTTGTTGAGTCCCTTCTATTATATATATATATATATATAATTTAAAAAAATAAATAAATAATTTAACTATATCTAAACTCTACAAATATAAACTTATTGGATTCATTAGTAGAATGTTACAGCCATACATTGAAGTCTACTCTCACTTCACAAATGTCAATATTCTCAATAAATTTTAGTGATAAAATATACTCAGTGAATTTAATATCATATTGTAATTCAAAATTTCTAAAATAATGAATTTATATTATATTTTTCTCTAATTTTATCCCTTACGGATCCATATGTGATAACCCTTCACAGTCGGTAATTGAAGAAGGGACTGCCATAAACGTGAAGGGTGAGAGTGTGATATAAATGAAGTTGGTTCCATCCCTTAAAGGACACTTGTCCTTTTCATGCTTCACTCTTTCGCAAACATATCTTGTTCTTGTTGGCTGCTGACCATCCAATTAATAACTACTACTACTACTACTACTCTATCGTTTATAGTATATGTTTATGATTTATTAAATATATCAATGATTTAATATCAAAGTATCTCCTTCTCCCTTTAATGAAATCAGTGCACAGTACAGTGATTCTCAAGAGGATCTTGAGTAAGAATTGTCTTTTATCTATTGCTATGTCAAATATTTTTAGTTACTTAATTATGAGTTATAATGTTAAATTATTATATGTGCTATAATTCAGTACACGCGGATCATAATAAGTATTAAAGTGATAATAAAGATTATTGCATAAAGAAGAAGCTATTTCACTAACTAAAATTTAATTTGACTATTATTTGAAAATAGAAAAATTAATTTAATATTTTAAAAATTATTATCGAACAGTCTCCAATTTAAAATTTTAAAATTTAAATTCAAAATTAAATTAAACTAAGATAATTATGTACTGATTCAAACTTCAAATTTAAATTTTTAAATTCAAATAATTAAGATAAACAAGTAAGATTATGTTTTATTAGAATTATTTCAAATGAGCAAAAATAAATTTTCAAACTAATTCAAATTTTCCTTGAATTAAAGTTACTCATTTTTTAAATTTTAATCTTTCTCTTTTTCAAGTAAGAAAATTAATAATTGATAAAATTTATAAGTTATATTTTCATAAATAATAAGCTACAATAATCTATCAAGTTCAAAGAAATTAAGTTGATTTTTAGATGATTTTTTTATTTCTAAATAGAATTTCTAAAGTTGTTGATTTCTAAAATAAAATTATACCTACTTTTTACTCAATATATGATTTCAATTTAACAAGTAATTAGTGGTTAGTCAATCACAAACATTAAAATTAAAATCAATAAAACTTTAATTCAAAACAAGAGCGAATCAATCTATTAAATACTCATCCTCCACAAATCTAAATTCACCTAATCTCACTAAAGAGATTAGTTACTTATAACTAAATTAAACATAAAAATCATAAAAATTAAGAAACCAAACATGAAATTCATAATTCTAATATTCAATTCAACGAAAGAACATAAGTATTAAAGAAAATATAAACTTAAAAATCTAAAGCAAATATAATGTTCAAACTAGACGGATGTAGCTTGCAGAAATGATGACATCCTCCTCAAAGCACAATCTTTTTTTTCCTTTGATCTCTTCTCCAATAGTAGATGAAGCTAATTATAGAGACCAATGAAAAGTGTAGAAGAGTTATCCCAGGATGGCTGCCTCACCTCTCTCCAAAGAATCTCCCCCTACCTAAAAACAAATTCCTACTTTAAATTCATTCATTAATAAATTCAAATTCTATTTTCAAAGACAATTTTCTATCACATACCAACTTTATCTCCATTTTACCCCTTCATCAAAGTTGTAGCCCTTAAAAAGTAAATAACTTTAGACTTTTAAATCACCTCAATTAGACTTCAGAAATCTAAAATATGACTCAATTACTCTTAGTGGTTCGGACTGAAATTCTGTTTCAACATCTCAGGTCTAATTTTGACTTAATAGTTGAAGGTATAAACGATTTTGGATTTCAATGAACTGGACCTCTCTGAAAAGCTTGAGATGTTTTCTACAAACTTCAATAAAAATAACTTTTTTAATCTCAAATTTTATCATCACCAAAATCTTTATTAAAACTTTAAGAGTTCAATCTACCTAAAATTTTAGTTTGCAAGAGTTCTATAAAAATTAATTCAAACTAAACTTTGTTTAAAAATAATAATAATAATTAATTAAAACACATAAATAAATTTAGAATAAATCAATTTAACTTAATTTTATGCTAAAATTAATAGAAAAATATATAATTAATATGCATTTATCATATAACAGTTGAACATGATAATCTATACCTGTTCATACATATGATGTATCAATATATTAATATCGTGGCGCTAGACGAATTTATTAGGCAGGTAAAATACTCTCTCTCAAATTTTGTAGGTGTTCTATAACCAAAGCTTGAACTTGAGATCTAAAATAGATCTCGGCCATTTTATTCATACCTCAAGGATAATAACTTAGTATTTTAATATGTTTGTGAGTATTACTCCATTAAACAAGTATTGTTTTTAACTTGATAAACCTGACTAGATATGCTATATCATTATATATATATATATATTTAATTTTATTTATATAATCAATATAAAAATTGATAAATCAAAATCTTTTAGCTTATTTAAAAAAATTTATTCGAAAGCATAAATTAAACAGTATAATCTTACTGCAACTAATATAGTATAAATCAAAAAAAATATATCAAATACAATGAAAGATTTTAAAAAATAAATTTGTTCAATACTTTAGTCAATGATACTAAAATCAATTCAAAGCCATTGGGTTACAGCCCATGCTAAAATCAAAGTCCATTAAACTCTTATGCTAAAACCCAAAACCTCACCACCAAAATGCGTCGCCATCGCTTTAGCCCTTGCCTAGCAGTTGCCGGCAATTTTTAATTGCACACCTCTGGGAATTTGCTCTGCAACAACAGAACACACTCAAAGATTCCTTCTTTTTCTCTTTCTAACTCTGCAAAATGAGGTAAGCTCGTTTCCTCTTTCTCATTCCAATACGTAAAATCCAAATCACAGAAGCTGCATCAACATCACCAGATTCTTGATTTTATTATCTTCATTTTAGTTTCCATTCAGTCCAATCTCCTTTCATTTGTATTCTGTTTTCTATAACATGAGTTTTATTCCACAACAATTTTGCACAAAATTCACTTCAATATTGTCTTCAACCTAAACCCCATCAAACACATATCCCCAAAACCCTGAATCTGATAACCCTATTAGGGTTTTGCAATTTGGTGCTTCATTTTCAACACAGTCTTCAAAGTTCCCTGAATATGAGATGCCTTCGGTCACTTGGGGTGTGGTCCAAGGCAAGAGAGAAAAGTTGGTTAATCGTGTTATAATTTGTGATTACCTTAAGTCCTTGGGGATAATTCCTGATGAATTGGAGAACTTAGAACTACCATCAACTGTGGAGGTGATGAAAGAACGTGTTGAGTTCTTGCAGAAGTTGGGATTAACCATTGATGATATTAATGAGTGCCCTTTGATGCTAGCATGTAGTGTCCGGAAAAATATAATACCTGTGTTGGGTTACTTGGAAAAAATTGGCATTAGTAGGCCTAAACTTGGGGAGCTTATTAAGAGTTACCCACAAGTGTTGCATGCTAGTGTTGTTGTTGAGCTTATGCCAGTTATTAAGTTTCTTCGCGGGCTAGATGTGGAGAAACAAGATATAGGATATGTTCTGCAAAAGTATCCTGAGCTTCTTGGATATAAGCTTGAATGGACGATGAGTACTTCTGTAGCTTATCTTGTAAGCATTGGCGTTAATCCTAGAGATATTGGGCCGATGGTGACACAATATCCATACTTTCTTGGGATGAGAGTAGGGACCATGATTAAGCCACTTGTTGATTATTTGGTTTCTTTGGGTTTGCCAAAGAAAATAGTGGCTAGGATGCTGGAGAAGCGGGCATATTTGCTTGGATATGATCTTGAAGAGACTGTTAAGCCAAATGTGGGTTGTTTAATTAGTTTTAGAATTAGAAAGGAATCGATTCCTTCAGTTATAGTGCAGTATCCACAAATTCTTGGATTGCCCCTGAAAGCGAAGGTATCTTCAAAGCAGTATTTCTTCAGCTTGAAGATCAAGATTGATCCTGAAGGGTTTGCGCAAGTGATAGAAAAGATGCCACAGATTGTTAGCCTTAACCAGAATGCGATTACGAAACCTGTTGAGTTCCTTTTGGGCCGAGGAATCCCATCTGAGGATGTAGCAAAGATGGTTGTGAAATGCCCTCAGTTAGTTGCACTGAGAGTTCCACTCATGAAAAACAGCTATTACTTTTTCAAGAGTGAAATGGGGAGGCCAGTGAATGAGCTTGTGGATTTTCCTGAATATTTTACTTATAGCCTGGAATCCAGAATCAAGCCAAGGTACCAGCGGCTGAAAAGCAAGGGGATCAGGTGTTCATTGAATTGGTTCCTCAACTGTAGTGACCAGAGATTTGAGGAGAGATTGCAAGGTGATTATATTGAATCAGAAAGTCTTGGTCCTTCATTTTGTATGGGTGGAAAGTTAGAATTATCAGGACATGAGGTTGTATCAGACGAGGAGGATGAGAGTGATGATGAAATCCTTTACAGGCGCACTGTTTCTCTATAATAATTTGTCAGTTACATCAATGAATCACATTCATATTATATCAAATTAATTAACCTTTTGAAATGGTTTTTGCTGCCTGTTATATTTGAATTTTAACAGATTTTTTTTTCAAGTGTTAATACTGACTCGATTGTTAAACGAGATTGCTCAATATAATGCCATTCTAAACCATGTTAAGATATTGCTCTCAAGTCTTAATTAATGAGATTAAGGGAACATTCAGATGAATTAAGAATCTTCAACCAAAAAATTCATATTGAGATGTAAAGATTTTTCTATTTTCATGGATTACTTGTTCTTAACTGAAATAATCTGAATTGCAGACTGCAAAACTGATCTGATATTGTTATGTTATATATGACATTTGATTTTTACTATTAAGATATAGTTTGTTAGTTAAGAGCTTATATTATTTTCACTTAGACGTCGAATTTGAGACTTAGGTGTTCTCTCTTCTCCACGTGCAATTAATAAAAAAAAATATTTATGACATTTCATTTCTTGGGGATATTTGCCTTGGGAACATCTTATGAGGCGATGTGGCAATTCCAATCGACCCCCACCACCTTCTTTCATTTTATTGTTTTGGCTTGGGTATGGTATATTTCAAGGTTGGTGTTTCAGGTTTGGTCTTTGGATAACTGCATGTTTTAATCAAAATCACAAAAAATGGAGTTTATGGTATTAATACTCTTAAAAAAAAATACAAGAATACATTTGAAAAATGAAAAGTAAATTCATTCCAAAACTTCTCTATACCAGATAAACATTCTCAAATTTATCTATCCTAAGATTATTAGCAGAAGTGGATACATTCACAAGTAACACTATTAAGACATTTCTGAGCATACAGTATAATAAAATTCTTGGAGATACATAAATCCATGCATGTGCCAAAATTGCAATTTGGCAATGGCAAATCAAAATCTTCCCTGCAAATCATTTTATTTTCTTTCATCTCTTTATAACTCAGTCCTGTAAAATGCCAATAAAAAAAATCAGCATAACAGTTCAAAAGAGGAAGTTGTATTATTAGTTTCTTAATGCTTATTCTAAGTTTGAAGTACCATTGTACAAATGAATTATGAAAAACTAGCTCTATAGAATTAGTATGAAAAGGAAAATGAAAGAAGATTGAGGATTCGTTTCAAGAATTTCTAATGGAAATTAAACTAATAAATATGAAATCAAAAGGAGAAAATTAAAAAAAAAGAATAAAAAAAATAAATGATTAATAAAGTATACCATGTAGGAGTTGATCAGAAGCAAAGCTGAGGGAAAGTAAAATGGCAATGAAAATGGAAAGTAGAATCTGCTTTCTCATCTTCTTACAAAATGATGAGAGTGCTTTGCCTTAGGGGAGAGCTGATGCGAAATATTGTGTGCAGTAGCAACACTGCTCTATAAAACAATACTGGTAGTTCTGTTTTTACGCACATTTTATGAACATGTATATGGTGTGAAGTGGGAACTCAATGCTTTCCTCTCTTTCTTTTTGGCACACAACATTCAATATTAAATTATTATTAGCTATAATACATAGGCTCGACAGTTTTCATAAACTTTTCCCACCTCCTCTCAGATTCGAACTCAAAACTTACTAATCAAAATTTTTTGGACGCACATTTGATACTCTTTATGAGTTTCTTTTTAAAACAAATAGTTTTTTACAAATTAAATATATATATATGTATATATATATATATATATGATTTTAAATAAAAAAATAAAGAAAAAACTCTCTTAATAATGTCTAGTGATGGTTTTTGTTAATTCCATCATAAATCAACAAACTATACTGAACGAATGCTTTGAAGTTTGTAAAGCATTATAGCTTAGAAATTTCTTTCTAAATGGTATTTTCAGCCATCAAAGATCAAAAATCATCAGTTTCTAGTGGTGCAGCGGTTTGTATAAAAACAACTTCACAAGTTTCAATGGTGAACACAAGTAACAGCCATCGTATATTTGTATAAATGTGCAAAATCAATTTCTTCCCGTTGCATATGAGTTCATTATTTACCATACAGGGAGTTGATTTTTTAATTCACCGAAACTCTGCAATCTCAAACGCTCTTGCAGTTCCATCAATAGAAGCCGAAACAAGGAAATCCAGATTAGCAGATGTGGAAAGAGACTGAATGGCAGCAGCATGGCCGCTGAAAGTTCTTATGCAGTCGCCAGAAAGACTATCCCATATCCTTACTTTTCCATCCACACATCCGGTAGCTACATATCTAGATGCACCTAGCCATACCAAGCATGTAACACCATCCTGCCAGAAAGGAATGAAGTTCCAATTGTTAGACAAACAAGGGATATTTTGTTGCCATGGCTATACAATAACACATATGTAACTCAAACTGGTGAGCTCTTAAGGTTCCACTTTATATGTGTACGCCCAAAATGCTAATGTCATTCTATAAGGCTTGTCGTCATTCATATTCCTTTTCTCATGTCTATAAATGATTTGTGCTTGATCATATTCATTTGACTCGTCTTTCTTGTAGAAGACCAGATATAGAGCCTCAGTTTGGGAAATGTAAACACTTTGCTCAGATTAATAGAATTTTAGGATTAAACTTCAGGAGATGTGTTTGTTCATTGCCATGCCCCAACATGATTTACTCTTCTACTAGCTAAAACTTTTCAAATCCAAAAGTGTAAATGAACCAACTCTTCATCATTTGAGAATAGACCAACTGATAAGAGCTCTGTTTTGATGCGTAGAAACTCCATAACTATAGTAGTTAGATCCATTCCCGTAATAACAAATAATAAAAACTATGAAAATATCAATTTTTCCTGAAAATTCTGACGCAAGCATGAATGATATATTTGCATTTTAGCAGGTTCATCTATTAATCCAATAAGAAATTTGAGTTGATTAATTATATAAACACAAAAAATAAAACATAATTTTAACAGACCTCATGGTCACATGTGCAACGAGCTGATGAACGCTGCAGATCCCAGATGATAAGCTTCTCATCCATGCTTCCTGTTGCAACCCAAGGGGAGCTGCAAGACAGAAGATGGAAGAACTGTAACACATGGCTACACAAACCAAAAGTTAACCACATAAAACTTCACGTCTTTGAGTCACATTTTTCTTCCCTGCCTTTTTTGAGGGAACAGGAAGGGGACGAGAAGAAGAGAATGGCAAGACAGACTAGTGCATGATCTTATAGGTTTCCCTCTTTGAATTTACATGACCTTCTGTTCAAGTTCAATTTCATGTAAAAAACAGTTAATAATTACCTCAATATAGTCGGAACAAAAATCCAGAAACAATTAAGACCTTGAGATAAAATTTTAATTGACCTGAAGGAAATGAAAAAATCGGATAGTCCAAACATCAGATTGTATAGGGTTCACTCCATTTTTATGGCCCAATTTCTGATAAAGCAATAGTGGTGAAGAACTAGTAAACAACGTATGACTCCATCATTGACCCAGAAACTTGAAAAGTCAGTAGCACAGTCCGATGGTAATAAGTTATATAAAAGCTTAAATTCACAATTCAAAATGAAAAAATCATTCCCACATCTACAATTTCCAATTTGTGAATACTCATCGATATAGTCATTATATTGATAAACTCAAACGTGATGGTGAGCTTGTCAAGGAAACACCAAAACTTAAATTTGCATCTGCATAATACAGGTGGACAGCTTAATTGGAGGACTTCCCAATGGCACATAATTGTCGTTTCAACTCACTAGGTGTCAGGAACAACCATTTTGGCACACCAGTTTCTTCTCCCTTCACAATTTCCTTTTAACATATACACATATGCACAGAAAACAGAGAAAGAAAGAAAGATTTGGACTGTACCTTGGTGCAAATCCAACACATTCAATTGAATCTGAGTGAGAAACCAGAGAGTTAACCACCTGTTTACAGCAACAAGAAAGTTTATTAAGGATTACTGATAGATTAGCAATTATTACTGCAACAATATGATCAAATCATACAAGCGTGCAACAAGTCAGAACTTTTCCCCACATGATGTCAGTGAGTTATCAGCAGTACATGCCAACAAACAATATATCCAAACATCACAAATGAACCTCGAACAAAAATAAAATAGGTACTCATCACATGGTAATGGGATCAACTTAGAATGGCTATTGAAAATCTAAATGCTCATAGGCATAGGAGAATCATAGTATCCCAAATTCCGCAGCTGCTAAGATACAAGGTTAAAAGGGAAAAACCTAGACAAGCTTACAGGCAGCCTAGGAATGGCCAACATCTAAACTGTACATTGGATGATAAGGTACAAAACTAATACAATCTCTAGATTCTAGACTACCACAACAGCTAGATTCTTACCGAATCACAACAATAAATCAGATGGAAGGCTTAAGAGGAAAGAAAAAGTAGAAAGCAACTCAAGGAGTACTACCAAAGCAATGACTGACATACAGTACAACCAAGGCAATGACCGACATACAGTCACATTATACATAACTTGACAGTAGTAAATATAGAAAAACAGAAGGACAAGAAAACAAACCCTCCCAGTGGTTATATTCACTATGTGGACAGAACCTTCCTCTGAACCAGTAATGGCTAGAGTAGAATCTGCACTCAATTCCAAGCATGTTAGTCCTGCAGAGTGATATGAATGACCTACACAGAAGAAACAATGCAGTCAGCCATGAAACAGAACCGCAAGAAAGCAAGTTACATCTATTTTTATGACAGATGTTTGCTTAAAATTAACAGAACCATTCCGAAAGGAGATATTATTAAAGGAAAGAATCATATGAATACAGAAAAAAATAGTGAAATCACAATTCTATTTGGTACCAAGTGTACTCCAACTTTCATCTACTATGTACTTCTGAAATAATTCCCCCTCCTGTCAATTCTAAAACACTAAAATATTGGCATGAACTTGAAATTGTTGTCTTAAATAATTTCATTTCCAGTTTCAAACATTTTTAAAAGTTTCCAATATAATTTCAGCTTGTTCTGGATAGCGCATTCCGTATTTGACTGACTAGGAGATGTAAAATTTCAATATTGATCAAATCATAATGTCTTTGATATAACCAGAGCCCACCCCAGTAACAAAGTTGGAAAGGAGATACAGAGACTTAGACAAAAGAAGATGAAAAGGGCATTAAGCAGGAGGAACCTGTAAAAAGGTAAACAAGAATCCTTGTATGCTAGCCTATACTCCATTACAAAAACAACAACATAATCCAGTGTACATGTAATTATGTATATTTTAGATGAAAGCATGAAATGCAGGGGCTGGATTCACTTCTAATGAAGCATAATAAGGAAAGAGAATACCAACTCATGGATCAACTTATGACAAAACATTGAATTAGTCAGACTGAGAAACTATAACCAATTAAGCAAGAAGCAACAGAACTACAGCAACATGAATTAAAAGAACAGAAATAGAGGCATCCATATGATGAGAGAATTAAATTTTTCTGGCATAATAGGTTTGGACTTTTCCTAGTCAACAAGTTTTTAATCAAAAGACAAAAACTAAAATGAAAAAAACAGTTTGGCTGAATCAAATTAAATACCTCTTACAATGTGAACATTTTCTCCACTTCTTGGATTCCATATCCTCAAGGTTGCATCATCAGAACCAGTGCAGATTGTTTTGCCTTAACATGCAGCAGAAGGCAGATTAGTGAAAGAGGAATTGGCCAAATTATGCTAAAAAAAAGTCTAGTAATAATAACAACAATATATAGGGAAGAAACAAAAGAAGATAATTTCATACCATCAGGAGTAAAATCACCACAAGTGACACTACTGCCATGTCCAGAGAACATATTAAGAAAGACACCTTTCTCAGCATTCCACATCCAGGCATTAGAGTCCTCAGAACCAGCCAAGACTAGTTGCCCTCTTGGATGCCATTTGAGCCACTAATACAAGGCATAGTCAATCCTCAAGACATATTCCGATAAAAAATTATGGTAGACAACAATATAACCAAGTTCAGTTAACAGTTCACATTTATTCCTCCTCCAGGATTATCAAATTTATGTTTCAAGTTTCCTGATGAAGCATCCCAAACTTGCACTAATCCTTCCAATCCCCCAGATGCAAGCAACTGTCCATCAGTACTAAAGGCTAAACTAGATACAGAATCTGTATGACCTGTAAAAAAATTTCCAAAATATTATGCTCCATGACATGAAAAAGACACAATATTTACACTCGTTTTAGTATTACACCTACATGGGTCAGAGTAGCAGAGAGTGTTTAGTGTGAATGGAAGACTTTAGCACATGCAAACTTTATGAAAAAGATTAATAGGAACAAATGGTTATACCTTGAAGCTCAAAAGTCCCATCTGCTTGACCAATCTTCCAAAGAAACCCTTTGTCATCCTGGCCGCCAGTAGCTACTGATGTAGGATCTGTTGGACTGCAGGAAACAGTATAGAGTTCACCTATGCAGAAAATGGAAGCAATGATACTTAATCCGATTGCCACAAAATGCATAAAGGTATGAAATGAGAAGCCATATCACATACCATTTCAACCATTTTCAAAAAAGGATAAAATAAAAAATAAATAAATTTTGCGATTAACTTATATTTGACATTAGAGAAATCCCTCCACTGATGAAAAAAATCAAAAAATATCGGAAAAAAAAGAAGTTCTAACTCTGAACTAAAATATCCAAAAATTCAAATTTCCTCAAATCAGTTGCAGAATAATGATGCAAAAACTTACTTGTATGGCCAGTGAATATGTGAATAGAATCATCAATTCCATCTGAAAAACACCAAAAACACGTTTTTTTAAAAAAAATCTTTATTAAGAATATTACATTGAGATCGAGCAAATTGCAGACTTACCAGCATTTTCACCGTCCGAGCCAGCTACATCGTCGGCATCGGGAAGATCTACAATGATAAAAAGTGATAAATTTCAGTAGAAACTGGTAAAGAAATTGATGTGAAAGTGAGGTATATCAAGTTATGAACACAGAGCAATATATGAGGACCTTCTTCGTCGACGGCAACTTCGTGTATAATATCAGACTCGTCAAGAAAAACCTCGCCTTGATCGTCGTCTTCTTCGTGGACTGAATTTGGACTATTCATTGTTCCTCTCAATTTTTGTGAGCTCCGTCAACAGAGGTTTAGCCAGGGTTTCTGACATTTTTATTCATATGCAAGCCCATTTATGTCTATAAAATTTACAAGGAAATAATAATAATAATAATAATAATAATAATAATAAATTTATTATTATTATTATTATTTTCTTTCTAATTTTAAAGGAATATGTGCTATGGGTTTTAAAAATTGAAACAATTATAATATAATTTCTTAAATAATTTTTCTTAATTTTAAAGATAAATTTCTAAATATATAATTTGAATGTAAATTACTTTTAAAATTATTTGAGGGAAAATTTTTCATTTTATAAGATATATAAATGGATTCAAATTCTTTGACCTATTAAAAAAGATAACAAAATTTGAGCATATAATTAGTAATATAGAAAAAATAAATAAATTTAATTTATCCTTAGTTGTTAAAGTTAATTATTATTTTTCAAGACTAATTCATTGTTTTTAAAGCACACATTTACTTCTAGAGATATTTATAATTCAATATTTTATTATAAATATATTTATTTATTTTACATGAAGAGGTACATATATATATATATTTTTTATTTTCGCATGTATACTTTTGGTATAACTAAGTCTAAACAATTATTTTTAAATGAAACAATATTCTAATTCTATATATTTATGTTTCAATTATTAATACTTCAATTAGGGGAAACTTGTAATTTATAGTTAACTCTAAAAACAATTTAATTACAAAACTGTTCTATTTTGCCAATCAATATTTTTGACTTCCTAAAAATTGAACTTTTTTTATTTGAAAATATTAATAATATTTTAATATTATTTTAAAAAAATCTTAAGAACTAAAATATAGTGCATTTAAATCATTAAAAAAATATAGGACATTTTAATAAAGAGAGCGTTTTTAAAAATATTTAAAATCATTTAATTCAATTAAAAATTACATATATATAATAATTATGTATTTTGTCAAATCCAAAGGGTTACCCGTTGGTAATTTACCCGCTTAATGATATCTAGAAATATTTTTTTGTTAGTTATTTATCATATCGAAAATGGTTTCAACTTAAATTTTTTACTACTTGAAGTTAAATATTTCACCGGCGCATTCCAGTCAGTCTCTATTTTTTTTTTTTACCAAGAGAACATAGATATATTAAAAAGATAATCCCAAATTATAAAGAAGCCTCTATCATGAGATGAAAAACTACGAAGAAGAAGCAGAAAATGAGAACAGAACTTCATGCCATACGCTAGGTAAATTGGCCAAATGAGAATCTCCAATAAAGACTGAGAAAATGAGAGTTAAGAGCAAAACTGCATTGTTTTAATTCAATGGTGGAATCAGATTTTTGCTTAGGGAGCCAGCATGCAGCGAAAGTTCGATGAAAGAAGAATGGCCGGCGGTACCTCTAGTTGAGCTGTGATTTGTCTGGCTGGGAGTGGGGTGGAGGCTACTGGGGGAGGGAGGCAGGGACAAGGGCTGCGTGATTTTTTCTCGCAACTCTATTATTTTTTTTAAATCGGTTCCTGGCGAAATGACGTCGTTTCAATCATTTCGATAGAGGCTAAATTACAACAACAACTAAGCCTTAGTCTCAAACAAGTTGAGGTCCATTGTATGGATCCTCAATAAAATAAGCTCAAAAGACACCAAAAAAGAAAGAGGCTAAATTAAAAAAAAATAAATACGTTTATGGCGAAATGACGTCATTTCGCTAGGGACTAATTTAAAAAAATAAATTTTATTTGCAGTGAAGAATTCTTCAACCTCTCGCTGCGAATATCTGTGCAAACTCAGCCCCCACTAATAAGGGGCTGAGTTTTGCATCACATGTGGCTTCCACTTCTTTCTACCGGTGAGAGAAAGTCGTGTGACCACACACGATCCTATAATAGTTCTGTCACTGCTTTAATCCAAGGACTATCAATGTATTGACAATGAGCCATAAATAAAAATCAGGAAAAGACTTAATGGAATAATCGAAGATGAATGTCACAATCCTCTCCAAACATGAGAATTTAAAGAGACTCTGAAAACATAATACCAGAATGGTATTTTGAACTAAGCAGCTATGAAGGCTGCCCCCATCTTAGATATAAATAATAGAGAGAGATTCGAAACTTGAATAAACTTACAAATTGAGATAACAGAGGCTGATAAGTTTTTTATAAATGTCAAGAACTATAAATACCATGAAAATAGAGAAGAGATGACCAGAACCATCTATGTCTAAGAAATCTATAAATCAAATCTCTAATTTATTGGGAAAACTAAATAAAAGAATAGGAAAAAAAAAATTTAGGATTATCCACGGTCAAAAGGGCACCGATCACTTTAAATCTAAATTTATAATCAAACAAGGGCAGCGGCTACAACCTCAAACTGAAAAAATAAGTTTATTTTAATCATTCTTAATTACACAATAATTTAGTGATAAATATATGAGATCACTTTAGAAATTACTATTATCATATTTGATTATCATCTATATTATATATAAAAAAAGCTAAGGATAGAAGAAATATTTTATGAGTGACACATTTAAAATAATGCTATCTAATTTTTTTAATTTTTAATTAATTTTAATAATTACATAAAATATAAATTTAATAATTATTATTTTTGTGACTTTTAATATTCTATAAATAATTACACATTAATATATAATTTTACAATATTGATTAAATAAATTATATTTGTGACTTTTAATTTTTTATAAATTAATAACACATTAAGATAATTAAATAATATTAAATAATTTATATATTTTTAAAAAATTTAAAAAGTTAAAAAAATATACGACTCTCAATCTTTCTAATAAATTAATTATAAATTATTATTTTTTAAAAAATAATTATAAATTAATTTATTTATTTATAATAATAATTAATTTATATATTCTTAGAATTTTAAAAAATTAAATAATAAAATATATGACTTTTGACATTTCTAATGAATTAATTATATATTAATAATTAATTTAAATATTTAATTTATTTATTTAATAATTAATTTATATCTTTTATAAATTTTAAATTTTAAATAATAAGAAAATATGACTTTAATTTTTCTAACAAATTAATTATACGTTAAAAGTTTATGTAATAATAATAATATTAATAATAAAAAGATTTATAATCATAAATTAATATTGAAATTAAAGATTTATAATCATAAATTAATATTGAAATTAAAAGATTTATAATCATAAATTAATATTGAAATTAAAAGATTTATAATCATAAACACTTACTTTTTGAGTAAATGGAAAGGAAGTAGAACAAAAAGGAAAAATCATCTGTTCTACTTCCTTTCCATTTACTCAAAAAGTAAGTGTTAAAATCAAACCAAGAACTTGAAAAAAAACCACAAAAATTAATGCATTATTGTTATTAACTGACAAAAAAAAAAATTTGGTATTAGTCATGGTGTTATCGCGACAAATACGGCAAGCTATTATAGCCCACGCTTTCCTCAAATTTGCTTATCTTCTTCATATCGAAGTGGCTATGGTTGTCCGCTCACTGGATAATACTCATTTCCTCCACCATTCATTCTTTCCCCTCGAAATCTCCACCGTCCAATTCTATCAGAAGTACCTTTTCAGCCATACCCATTTTCAAGCCTAAAACTACTATCAACTCACAGTCTTCAGCTCTCTCCTCTACCTTTCTTTCCGCCGCCGACACTACCATCACCACCGGCAATGGCAGAACTCCAAAACACTCCAATATCCCTTCAATCCAAAATTCTTCCGTCTGCACGACTCCTGAGAACTATTTCCTCTCGAAAACCCTTAGTCTTTCCTTCTCCGCCACTTTTCCTTCTCTCAATCTCTCGTCCACCACCACCACTACTACTTCCCATCGGTCCCGCGGCGGATCCTCCGGAGCCAAAATGGCAGCTACAGCCGCAGGCATTTACGCTACCGCCTTAGCAGATGTTGCGAAATCGAATAACACACTGGAGCAAACCTCCGTCGACATGGAAAATATCAGCAAGTTCTTCGCTGATCCAGAAGTCAGCACTTTCTTTGTCAATCCAACTATCGATGTAGAGAAGAAAGGGCAACTGATCGACGAATTAGCAAAATCGACAGAGCTGCAACCACATACGGCGAATTTTTTGAAAATATTGATCGACGCGAAACGCATCGATTTGGTGAATGAAATAGTGGAAGAGTTTGAATTGGTTTATAACAGACTTACTGATACAGAGCTTGCGATAGTGAGTTCTGTGGTAAAATTGGAGTCGCAACACTTGACACAGATCGCAAAGCAAGTTCAGAGATTGACTGGAGCTAATAATGTGAGGATTAAGACTGTAATTGATCCGAACTTGGTGGCTGGATTCACAGTGAGATTTGGAAGTTCAGGCTCTAAGCTTATTGATTTGAGTGTGAAGAAGCAATTGGAAGAAATTGCTGCCCAGCTTGAATTGGGTGATATTCAACTTGTATGAGATTTTATGTTTATAGTGTTTGATTTTGTTATTCTTTTGTGTAATGTGTTTTTTGAATTATCGGATTAAATTTTATGATAGCTTTTTGTTGAAATTGCGAAGCTGAATTCTAAGTGAATTCTTTTTTTTTTAGTATTACAATCGATGAGGGGGAATCGATCATCGGTTATACAACTAAATTTCGGTATTCAAAGAAAAAAAAAACAATTATATTGGATAACAATTGGCTTCGATTTCTAGCGTACTATTATTTATTGAAGTAGACTAAAATTAGAAAATATTATGGAAGTAAGACAGAGATTAGTGCAATGTCGCAAACATTAGGTGAAAGGTGAGGGGGAGAGCAAGTGACTGTTGTATTACACGTTTGTATTGTTCTAATAATATTATTTTAACTAAATAATTATAAAATTTATCAAGTTTTGTATATTATACTAGATAATTTTTATATTTTCAGTATTTAATTTTTAAATTTTTTTATTTTTAAAAATTAAACTGTTTAATTTTTATGTTAATAAAAATATTAATTAATTATTTTATTGTTATAAAATAATTTTTTTACTATTTCTTTATATATATATTTTTTGTTATTTATTAAGTCATATTTATTTTTAATTTTATTTATATTTTTTACATATAATTTATTTTAATTTTATAAATATTATTAAAAAATAATTTTAAACAATACGAATAATATCTTTTATTATTTTGCAGATAATATATATATATATATATTATTTATTTTAATTTTATAGATATTATTAAAAAATAATTTTAAATAATACGAATAATATCTTTTATTATTTTACAGACGATTTATATATAAAATAAAATTAAATATAAAATAAATTTAATAAATAATAAAAATAAATATATATAAAAAAGTGCAAAAAGTTATTTTATAATATTAAATTAGTTGACTAATGATTTTATGATGAAAATATTGATAAAAAGACTAAACAGTTTAATTTTTAAAAACACATGATTCAAAAATTAGATTTAAAAATATAAGAACTGACTAGTATAATATACAAATTCTCAGATATTTCATAATTATTTAGCCTATTATTTTATATTTTAAATTAAAATTTTTAATAAATATTAATTGAATACAATAAATAATTAAAATTTTTGTAATATTTATATTATTTATTTACTATATCAAATACCAACTGAATTTAGTAGGTGTAAATTTTCAATTAAAGAGAGAGAGAGAGAGAGAGAGAGTCTCTCCGCAATGTTTTTATTGTAAAGAATGGTAATATGAAGATCTAAGTTGAAAGGAGAAACAGAGAGATGAAGTGTGCTCTCAATGACAAAAAGAGAATTTGCTGTGAGGTGTCCTTCAAATTCGGCTTACACGGTGTGCTCTCCTTCTCCTCAAGTTCCTTCTTTTCTTAATTTCTAGTTATATATATATTAAATAGTATAAATAATATTAAATAGATGCATATATTAATTAATTTAAATGATAAATAAATATATTATAATTTGAGAGAAATAAAAGTGTATTTATTAATTTAGAAATGGTGACGAAGTGTTTCATAATTAATTTCGTTTGATGAAATATTTCAACGAACGAACTGTAGAGGCAGTACAGGACAGACTGACCAGCGAGGCAGTTTCGCCGATTGGTCCCACGTCATCAAGGAACTCTGAAAAAATAAGCTAAAAGCTCCGTCTCCACAGTAATATCGTTTCCTTAGCACACAACGCCAAATCCAATAATAAGCAAAAAAATAACTCAAATTTAAAAAAAAAAAAAAAAACGAAAACCTTCAATCGTAAGGAAACAAAACCAGAAAACTCCGTTCCGATTACGCGTCTTCTAAGTGAAGCAGGTAACCCTATTTTATATATTTATATATATTTTTAGTTAAATTAATTTATTATCTTTCTTTGTCATCTTATCAATTCGAGACAATAATCTAACATTCTTCTTCCCCCTTCTTTTAAAAAAATTTAGATTTTTTTTTAATATATTGATTTTCTGATCTGATCGCCAGCAGTCATGTCGATACTCGATTCCTTCTTCAATAAGGGCTTTAAAGCTGTCAAATGGTAATTTCATTACTTTATTTTTTTTCTTATGTTTTAATTTTTATGGTTTTTATTTTTTCAAGGATTTATTTATGAATTTATGTGATTGGGAGTTTTGGTTTTGTGCTTAATTCTTAATCTTTTGATTGAATGTATATTTTTGGGAAATCTCTTTCTACAGTAAAACTCTACTCAAGTTGACTATACCACGCATAAAGTTGCTTAGGAATAGGAGAGAGATTCAGATCAAGCAAATGCGTCGTGACATTGCTAAACTTCTTGAGACTGGCCAAGAAGCTACTGCTCGCATTCGGGTATAATTGCCTTTCCATTGAAGTTCTTGATTTTAGTAGCTGTCCTGCTGTTTTTCATGGATAAGAACAATTTTTTTTCCTTTTTTTTTTTTTAGTTTTTATGATTTTGTTATGTTGGTGGAAATTCTTAAATTTTTTTCCCTATTTCAGGTGGAGCATATAATAAGGGAAGAGAACATGATGGCTGCCCAAGAAATCCTTGAGCTATTTTCTGAGCTTATCTCTGTGCGCCTTCCAATCATCGAAGCACAAAGGTCTTCTTCCACTATCTTTCTCATTATGCTTTGTTAATAATGCTCTTTCCATATAGATAAAGATAGTTGTCCTAGTTGTAATGCTTTTGATATCAGTAGCCTTGCAGCTGATAGGCGTGGGATTTGATTAGGATCAACTGTTTAAATTTAGGTGGCATTAAATGTGGGCTACGTGAAGAAAAGAGCTGCATATTTGTGGGAATTTGCAGGATAAAAAATTAACAGGATAAAAAATTAAACAAAATTAGCTTGTTTGGGTCTGTTTAGCTGCATGGCTTTTAATGATCAAATGAATTTGGGACTTTGGTTTTATCCCAGCAAAAGAAGCTTATTCAGAAAGATGCTAAGTTTTGGCACCTACTGAGTGTTTGAAGCATTATTTTATAGAGAAGAAGGTGATTGGTACAGGATTGTGAGTTTCAACATAGGTTTAACTGATGAATAAATTTATGATTTTTATTATTATGGTATGCAATTCAGAAAGATGCTAGGCTAGTGTCTCTTGAGATAAATTTATAATTTTTTGATTGCCTAGATTGGACTAACATGGATGTATTCTATACTAGACACACTTCCATTGGCACCATTGGCTTGAAATATTTATAAAGATTGTTGAGCATTATTTTCTTCAAGTAACAGGCAATCCATCTCCCTGTACAAGTTGACTCAATAACACTCCAATTTAGTTAGAATCTGTTGTATGGTTCATTGTCCTTTATTTTGCAGTTCAGAATCTTATCTCCTTATACTAAAGCAATAATAAGAAATGTATATTTGCTCGAGGAAATAGTACTAGAGGAGCATAAATGTATAATGTCCTTGTATTGTTTTGATGATCATCATATCATGTGAGCACTTTTCACACTTTATATGCTTTTGAGTTACTGTTTTATCTGATTTTACTTTATCAGCATTTAATATTTACTAAACCTATATAAAGAATGAATAAACAAAACTCTGTAGCAACTTATCATTCAAAGCTTCACTTTTTCTTGGAAATTGAATGTCTGATATGCCGATTTTACTTCAGGGATTGTCCTTTAGACCTGAAAGAAGCAATATCTAGCATCTGTTTTGCTGCACCTAGATGTGCCGATCTGCCAGAATTGCTGCAAGTTCAAATGCTATTTGCTTCCAAATATGGGAAGGAATTTGTATCTGCTGCTACTGAGCTTATGCCAGAATGTGGTGTCAATCGCCAGGTTTATCAATTGTCAGCTTTTCTATTTTGGCTTTATTATGATAGAAATTGACATGTTCATGTTTCTGTTCTTGTAATGTTTTCTTGTAAATTAAAATGGTGCAGTTGATAGAACTCTTATCTGTTTGTGCTCCTTCACCTGAAGTAAAATTGAAGCTTCTGAAGGACATTGCTGAAGAGCATGAATTAGATTGGGATCCAGCTGCCTCTGAAGCTGAACTTTTAAAACCACATGCAGATTTATTGGTAACTGATGTTCTCTTGCTGTGCTAATATTTATTTCTTTCCCTGCCTGACATGTTTCCTTATTTTGTCAGAATGGTCCAATGCAATTTGTCAGTGGGTCCACATTGCCCCTTCCAAAAGAGAAACATGAGGAAACATTGACCTCTGTTCCTGATCATGCTCACAACCAACAGCCCGAATCTGATACAGACTTTGATGAGCTAGATTTTCCTGAAGTTCCTAAGGTGTCTTTACGGCCAATTGCAAATGCTGCCTCTGCATCAGAAATGGATCCAATACCACCTACTGCACAGCATTGCATTGATCATGAATCATCAAATCTCTCTGCAGCTGATGAAAATCTAGCCCGAACACCTCATTTAGAACAGGAGGATATGATTGAAGAAAAGCTAGTAATTGCCAAGGATGAAATACCCAAGGAAGAAAAACAGTTTGTGCCATTTATATCTCCCCCGTCCTTATCTTCTGCACCTATTTCTACAAGACCTAGTGTATCTCCCCAGTCAGCATCTCCTACAAGACCTAGTATTTCTACAAGACCTAGTGTATCTCCCCAGTTAGCATCTCCTATTTCAAGCACAAAAAGTGAGGTCAATTTAGACCTGCAGGATGTTTTAGCAGCTGCTCAATCTGCTGCAGAAACTGCTGAACGTGCAGCTGCAGCAGCCCGCTCAGCAGCTACTCTTGCACAGGCCCGGATTAGTGAACTTGCAAAAAGAACTAGTGAGAAATTCCCCGAGAATGATAATGAGAATCCATTTCATACAGATATTCCTGATCAATCAGCCACTAAAGAACAGCCACATTTTGATCATCAACATTCTTTTGATGATCCGAATATGGTTTCAAACTATACAGATTCACATGGGCATGAAAAACTCAAAATGGAATATGATTCTCCCAGTGGTCACGATTCTGCGCAAGGGTCTATTTATCATCAGCCACTGAGATTGCCTTCAATGGATGATGAGTCATACTTAGCTTACCCTAATTTGTTTACGAGGCAGAACTCGAATGTTGGACCCAGTGCACAATCTGTGGCAGATACTTACCATTCGACACATGATGTTTGAGTTGTTAGATCTGTGAGCATATCTATTTTCAGGTCCGATGGGATTACTCGTGAATTGATTCAGTGTTATGGATCTTGCAGTGTGGTGTTGATCCTCATATTTTATTTGTAAAGTAACGAGGCCAGTGGCTATTATAGAGTGCAAGGACAATACGCTGTAATTGTGTTCAACAAGGCTTTAGATTATGAAAACCTCTACTGTTTTAGTGGCTGTGAAACCTTCTCAGATGGTTTGCATTGTGATGTGTTGGTGAGGTTTAAGATTTACTGTACAAAAGATTCATTGTGTTGGTAATAATTTAATAAATGTTCGCTTCCCTCTGAAAATTTTGTTGCGTAGCCGCCAGAATGCATTCAAGAGGCACCGGAATGCAGAATGAGATTGATGCCAGAATGCATTCAAGAGGCACCGGAATGCAGAATGAGATTGATGCCGCTCTACTTGTTAATGATTAATGAATATTAGAACTCGCCCAAATTTCTATTCCTTTCATAATGGAATTTTGTTATGATTGTTACTAGCACGTTTTAATCAAATAAGAGTTCCATTAATATAGGTTAAAGTTAAAATCACAGGAGTTTAAAGGAAATTTTGTATTCTAAAACTTTATTTTGGTTACGTTCACTTCTGATTTTTCCTGACTAGTTCTTATTTCGCTTCATTTTTTAAGATACTGACTCTATCTAAACCAAATTGAATAAACAAGATAGTTGACAATCGCGTAGACTTGAGTGTGGAGAATGCTATGGCTTTAAGTATGTTTAAACACAGATTCATTGATGTATGTATATACATATATATGATTTGATAAGAAATAGATAGAACAGGGTGCATAAATTTGCATATGCAATTGAAGCGAGGAAGCATACATGCTAAAAGGAAACTAAAAAGAAAAGAACAAAGAGCCAATGGGAGCAGAAGATGATACAAATTGCACCTCAACAATGCTGACTCGTATACACAAATGTAATGAATAAAATGCAGAATAGACTTACAGGAGACTCAATCAGGATGGACATGTTCATAAAATCAGGAAGGCCAAAAAAGAAAAGAAAGAAATAAAATGAAAAGGGTAAAATTATGATTAAAAAAATAAATAGTAAGTGTTTCCTCTTTACTTGTAGCTGTGCCAGGGTCACCTTGGACCAGATAACTCTACCGCGTGCAGATTTTCCGTTGAGTCAACAATCCAGTCAGAATTAGGATGAGGCGCTAGTTCCACCTCTTGCCGGTGAACTTCTACCTTTTGCCATTCATCCCATCTCTCTGCCAATCCATCCCCTTCGAGCATTCTAACCACATCTGACATTTTAGGCCGTTCCATTGGGGAGCCTTGTGTACAGAGCAGTGCAACCTGGATTAGTTGCTCTACCTCAGCTTCTACATATTTGTTTTGGAGATCAGGATCAACCAGCATTTCTAATTTTTTCTCTTTCAGAAGCCCTTTTACCTGAGATGACAGCCACAGCAGACGCATGAACAACTCATCACTCTAGAGCACGACTGAGCAAAGGAGAAAACAGATGATATGAACAGACAAATTTCATGCAGGCATTAGAGTTCATCCAATTCCAAAGTGGCAAAGCAACAAAAATCTATAATCTCCCAACAACCAAAGGGAAGTTAAATGACCAAGACTGGTGCGCCAGGATATTGCTAACTTCGGAAAATTCCCATAAGATAACTCAGTACTTCTGTATGAACATGGATCTTTTTTCTTTTCTTTATTTATTTATTTGTTGACAAGGTGAGCACATTGAGTTTGAAGTTAAGGTACGAATCCTTCTTTTGGACCAAAAGTTTCTAAGCTTTAAATCCTAAACCTATAAGGGCATCACTGACAGGCAACTTTTCATTGATGAACATCTAACAATGCAGAAATGCCCATCTTCCAAAAAGCATGTCATACAAGTGAAAGACAACAACGCATTGAGGGTAAAATGCTCCAGAAATTACATAAACAGCAAACACCAGTAACAGAATGCATACCCAGTCAAGTAACATGACATCATCATCATTTGCAAGCCGAGCAAGGTCAAAAGCCCTCTGTCCAGTAATTAGCTCAAGAAGCATGATCCCATACCCAAAAACATCAGTTTTTTCAGATGATTTTCCAGTAGAGAGGTACTCCGGAGCTATGTGCCCTATTGTACCACGGACAGCAGTAGTGACATGAGTATCCTTGTAGTCCATCAACTTGGCTAACCCAAAGTCCCCAACAACAGCTTCAAATTCCTCATCCAGTAAAATGTTAGCAGCTTTAACATCACGATGAATAATCTTTGGGTCACAATGATCATGCAAATAAGACAGACCCCTAGCAGATCCCAGTGCAATTCGCTTTCGTGTTGGCCAATCAAGAGGAGGTTGAGATGGCGGGCGTTCTACAAGCATCCATCAAATTATTAATGAAAGAATGATGAAAGATAGAAAAGAATGTCAATGTTAAAGCATACAAATGCAATCAACCAATCATACATCAAAGGATGTTGCAAGGAAGAGGTAAAATATCAATGATAAATGGGTGAGAAAGAGCAAGCTTGCCTCTTAAACATGAAGCAACACTTCCATTTGCCATGTAGGGATAAACAAGCAGTCTTTCAGTCGGTGTCATGCAAAACCCACGTAATCTAAGAAGATTCCGATGGACAGCCATACTTATCATCTCTACTTCTGTCTGAAACTGCAGCTCCCCTCCAGGTGTACGCTCTTCTTTCAGTCTTTTGACAGCTACCAAGGAGCCATCTGCTAGACGTCCTTTGTAAACCTTACCAAAACCTCCTCTACCAAGAATGTTTTTGTTGCTGAAGCTATCTGTTGCAACCTGTAATTCTCGCAGTGAAAACCTTTTAAGCTGTCCCAGATGGACTTCAGGATCCTCTTCAGCTGCAAGGAGATATCGCATATGATTAACAAACTGTCAACAAACATTAACAATGTTAAGATTTCAGTTGAAACACTAACCAGGTACATCAAAAAAGAATTCTTGAGGTTTCCTACGACGCCACCAAGCAAATGCTATTGCAGGGGCAGCAAATAGCAAGGCCGCACCAGCAGCTACTCCTCCAGCAATTGCTCCAGTTGCACTATTTCCTCCTGAAGTTTAATGCAATGGAGAAATATCAAATCAGTAAATAATTTATTATATTATAACAAATTATTATTGGCAACACCTTCGAATCAAATTCAATAAAATGATGTACTTCATTTCAATTTCTGAAATAGCATCACATAATTATACTAAAAATGAGTAAACTCATCAAAATGAAGTGATTACTCCTGCATTAGGAATCCAATCAACTGGTTTTATATGCTTGCCTTAAATAAAAACAACAGAAGCTAAGATGGAAAGAATATAAACATAGATATCTCAGATGGGTCATAAAATAAAGTGCAACATAGAAACCCTGTGCAATTGTTTTATGTTGATAAGGAATTCTATTGATAGCGCGAATAAAGTAAAATCAATATGTGTTCTCCATGGTCTTGGGAGAAGGGCCAAATCATTGACCAAAATAAATTACTCTTTTTCCAATTAATTCAAAGACTTTCACAACTCAGAATGTCCAACAATCTTCAGTTGGGTTGAATTTAATAATTCAACATTACAGCACCTAAAAACAAGGGAAAGGGAAAAGTAGAGAACGATTTTATAAGAGTTTAATCCCATATTCATGTAACTTCCCATGTATACTTGGCAACATGCATAAATTAGGCCATCTAATTTAACAGAAAATTAATGAACTTGAAGCATACAAGATAGGTCAAATCAAATTCCAAAAACAAGGATCGAACCACTCGGCAAGAACAAACTACTACAAGTATAAAGATCATCTGCAGCAATAAGTTCAAACTACGAGCAAATGGAAGTTCACCTGGAGTAGAAATTGGGGGTGGTGGAACAAATGGAGGTGGCGGCGAAAATGGAGGAGAACCTGGGCAGGGATGCCCAGTAACTGGCCCACAAAGGTCCAAATTGTTAGCAAAACTGCAAGGCAAACAAGCCTTTATATAAAATCTCAAAATAGTCAGTGAAGTCATTGAAGGTCCATTTATTAGCAAACAACCTAATGGGAGTGAACATTGAGAAGGAACCATTGTCTGGAACAACGCCAGAGAGTCGGTTGTTTGAAAGGTCCCTGCATACCAAATAAAAATATACACACATCAATCCCGCAGTAAACATTACACCTCTAAGTGTGTGTGCATACAAACTCAAGTGAGAAATTTTTAATGACATATCAAAATGAGCTAGGCACTCACAAAACTTGAAGTGATGAAATATTAGTCAATGACATAGGAATGGGACCCGTCAAGCTATTGTTGTTAAGCCGGCTATCCTTGCACAAACATAGGCAAGGACCAAAACAATATTATTATCCAAAATCAATCAAGAGAGATTACATTAACAGACGAACATAAAAGTGAATTATATTTAGTGGAAATTATCATTGCAAAAATATGGCCCTCTTGTTTTGAGGGAATTTGCATCTGTGAGTGTACGTATACACATGCAAGCCATTGGTGGGTGTGACCTCCATTGCGTGCATAACACTAAACCATGTAACAATCATAAATGTCAAAGCCAAAAAATATTAGATTGAACATTAATTATTCTTGCTTGCACTTCATTGCAAAATTAGTATATTGCAGAATACAGAGCAATATATGATAACAATAGTTAAAGAATGTGGCACAGAATACACTGGAATCCATAAATGATATTGATCAGGTATCAGTTCGACAATTGCACAATGCAGATATTATATATTTTAGTTGCATAGTAAGTTTACTTACAGGAACCGCAATTTTGACAGCTTGCCCAAACTTTCTGGGATGGGACCAGAAAAACTGTTCAGGTAAAGATCCAAGCTCACTAAACTAGTCAAATTTCCAAGCTCATTGGGAATTGGTCCACTTATGTTATTACTGTACAGCTCCCTGTCATAAATAATGAATTCAATGACTCATGCAAAAAAAGGTTAGATGAAAAATGCATCAGCTGTCAACTCAAAAGACTTGATGCAACATCAACCAATGGCCACGAAAAATGTTCTGAAAATTTATAATTAGATCATAAGCGAACACTTATCATCCATTTGGATACAGTAAAATAGAAGGAACTTTGCAGTCATGAAACTATGTTTATGAGGAGCTTCTCTGGGACTTGATTTATGAATTATGCAGTCTGCATATGATCATTATCCTGTTATCTCAGGGATCCTGTAGTAAATCATATCTATATCAACCAGTAGAGATCACATGTCTGTATCTGATCATTATCCTGTTATCTAAGGGATGTTGCAGTAATTCCATCATATCATCTATATCAACCAGCAGAGATCACATGTCCAAGTTTTGACCTATTGACTACAGAATTTTTCAACTGTGACGATCAATTATTCACTTATCAAACTAGGCACCTCGATATAGAGATGCAATTTTTTGACAAAGACATGGCACAACACAACTTCCTGCAGAATTTAAGGTGCACTGTGGTATACAACAAAAAGCTAGCAAGGAGAATATTAGATTGACCTAGACCTCCAGGAACCAAAATAATGAGATTTTACAATCTTTTATAGTTCAATGGCCTGAGCATAGATTCCATTTCATTCAGTTTAAAATCTTGATGGATAACAGGTTGGTTGAAAAGCACAGTAATCTATGTTGTGCAAAACATGAGCTAAAAAAGATTTTTTCAACCATTTTTAGGACCTCTTCTCATAGTATCGCATCAGAATACATATCACATGAAGAATGTCACAGTGTTTGCTTCTACAAGACGTAATGGGAAATTAAAATGAAGGAAAATGCTACACTTGGAGTGTTTATCTATTGCATGTAAACACCTTGGGCTCAAGGATCTTGTTCCATAACAATTTAAAAGCTTCTATTGAACTTGCCAAAAAGGAAAAATTCGTAGCTCCCAAAGAAACCAATTGTTCTCCCATATCTTCTTTATTCAAAACATGGACCAAATGGGGTAAAGGGACAAGTTCATAAAGTCTTTCCTTCTCTTTTTCTTATCTCTTTTCCCTACCGGTTGAAATGTCAATCTTTTTCTTATCTGTTTTCCCTACCGGTTGAAATGTCAAATCAAGTCAGTTTTCAGGCAGAAGTTTTGCCAAACTACTCAAGTCATCTCATACTACAAATTGGAAATAGGTAAACAGCCACTAGCAGAACAATATGAACTTGCAAAAACAACTGGAAAAATAGCAAATCATTCTGTTTGTGCACCTATTTAGCAGAAAAGATATGTAATCAACCCTAGAAAACCAGAGATAGTGACTTACAAGTATTGCAAGTTTTTAAGCAGGCCAAGTTGTGTAACAAGCAGACCAGACAAAGCAGCATTTCCAAGATCACTAAGAAGTAAAGAAGAAATATAATATAAGTGGCAGAACAGCACAATCCAAGTAATTTACATCTTACGTATGTAGTTGGAGGATATCAAAGGGGAAAAAAAGCATACACTCTTATAACACTGTTATCATTGTTACAAGTGACGTGGAACCATGTGCAAGGGTTGACAAGAGTAGGATCCCAACTTTGCAAGACATTGTTAGGATCAACCAAGTTGCTTCTCAAGCTGTGCAGAGCATCACCTGTTCCAATAAAACTCTTAGGAAACTACATTGGCTGCCAATATACTACTGAAGGCATACAGTAAGCAAGAAGGAACCGGTGAAGAACAAATAAATGGATAGGAGTTCCCAAAAGCACTATACTAGATGCATGATAAGTCCTGAAGATCTCAATTCTAAATGTTACAGGTTTTGATGTTGAATACCAGTTAAACTAATGATTCAAGCCACGCGATCAGTAGAAATGAAAAGCAAAAAAAATTAAAATTAAAATAAAAATTCTTTAAAACGAAATATGTAGAGTTGAAGGCTTTCTCCAGTATACAGGGTTAGCTAAACAAATTAGGCATGTACAACGTAATGTACAACTTGGTATACTGTTACCGATGTCACAATGAATCTGTAAAAGCGCACTTGCCAGATATACACCGAAGTATGTGTCCACTAAAACCATGTTCAATATTAGAATTATTTGACAAAGGCACCTGTATGCACAGAAGAAAGAAAAAGAAAATAGTGTCTCAAGAGACTCTCATTAATCTGCAAAAGCGATTTTGACTAAGACCCGGCTTCAAGTCATAAATGGCGCAAACTACCAATATTCTTAAACTGAACTAAAAGATCAACACTCAATTCTTCCGATTTTATTATGATTAATTGGGCAATCAAAAGGGAACAAAAGCCAGCAGATAATGAAGAATTCAATGGAATCACCAAAAACCATTATCACAGAAGTACCTGTACCAAACTATAAACAGCCATTATTCACTACCCAAACAATTCATAAAAATTAAAAAGAAAAAAACAGAAACCTATTTCCACAAATCAACAAACAAAGCAAAAACCAAGATCGAAGTCTTCTAATATAGAAAAAGGAAAAGAACCCCAAGGGAATATAGTACTAAAAAAAGCAATAAAATAAGACAATCCTTACCTTCCATATTACCCAAAACCAACCATAATGGATTCAGCAGCAAGATCAGCCACACAAAATCCAAGTTTCCAACTTTCCTCTCCATCACCCACTACACAAAAAAACCCACACTCCTTTAAACTTGTAGCCTCTCAAATCTCCTCAGATCCAAACAACAACACACCAAAACCCAGCTCACCATCACCCAACAAACAAAAGAAAAAAACAAAGAAGAAGAAAGAAAACCCAACAAACAAAACCCTAACTTTTTAAAATCTTGAGTATAACCCAACCATTATCTCCCTAAATTACCATCTCAAAAATCACATCCCAAAAGCAAACAACACCTTCTGATCCCTTTCTCTCTCTGTCTTTCTATATCTATTCATCTCATTAACAAAACAATGACAATCCAAAAAAGCAACAGAACAAAAAAAAAGAACAGCAAACAAAATATAAATAATTTCAAAACATTTTTCACCGCTTTAATTTTTTTTTTTTTAGCTTCAGAGCTTCACTTTAAGTGAAGTGTGTGAGCTCTTCAATAGCTGAGAGGAAGGGAGAACTTTTTTTTTTGTTTTGAGTCCGTTTAATTAAATAGGAGTGAGAGCGTTTGTGTGGGGCTGCCCGAACGGAGAGCTGACCGCTGCCCGAACGCAGTCAAAAAATCGCATTCGCGCTACAACATGGAAAGTGACGTGACCCGTAATAACACCGTTTTATGGTCAAAATGTGGGACCTGCTGCTGCGAGTGTTTTATTTATTTAATTTGTTTATTACTAATTTTTTTGCCATGTCAGATTCGGTCCAAATTATTATAATGGCATTAGTCATGTTATGCCATTGTTGTTGTTATGGCTCTTGGGCTCTTTTGGTTAGTGATGTTTCTGTTTATATTTTTTTATTATTAATTATTTTTTCATTGCTTTAAAATTTTTATAAATAATAGCATAAAATAAAATTTTGGATTAATTTAACACTACTTATCATAATTTTTAATACATTTTAATTACATATTTTTCTATTCATTTATATATTTTTAAATAAATTATTCTTATAAATAAATAGTTCATTTAAAACTATAAATAAAAATTAAAAAATTAAAATTTAACTATTAATTTTTAATTTTTTAATTATTATTATCTCCATTTTATTTCAAGTATCGTATAAAAAAAATTCTATTTCACTTCAATTATCATTTTTAAAAATTTAATAAAGTATTAATTAAAAAATTTTAATATTATCTCTTATTAATTAATGAAAGAAAATAATTATTGAAAAATATAAAAAATAATATTTAAATAAATTATAATAAAAATTTTATAAAATTAATAATGACTAATTTAGTTTATACACCCTATTTTTATACTGTACTTGAAATAAAAATAAGAGAATACTAAATTATTATTTTTTTTATTTCATTAAAATTATCTCTTTTAATTCATATACATTTATTAAAAATTATAATTTTTTAAATATTATATAAAATTATTTTAAATTAATTAAAATATTATTTATAAATTTATTAATATTATAATTATTATATTATAATTTTATTGATTAATATATTAATAATAATGACATAATTAAAAAAATTAATTAATTGATATTGATTAAAATTTTGAGAGGAATAATTTTTTTTTATAAATATCATAATTTCAGCTATATAAGTGACGTATTGAATTTTGAACTACTAATTACTGAGTTTCATTGGATGAGATAATTTATTTGATTAATTAATTTTTGTTTTAACTGATATTTAGTTCAATTAATTAAGCCAAAATACTTTACCAAAAAAAATTACTTGAGCCAAAATAAATATGTTTTCCGTTTCTAGTACCGTCCAAATCCAATGACGGCAGTAGCACTCGTAGGACGGCGTAAGTGGATTTTGTGATTGAGACAGCTTACCAATGTTAACAAATATTTTATTTTAATAACTTATTTTGTTTGTAGCCAAATTATTAATAAAACTTATTAGATTATTTGAATCAATATTATACCCTTTTTTTTTATCATAATCAATGCTATACTTAGATTTACCAATTTAGGTATGTTTACTTTGACTTTTCTTATTGTTTTATATTTATATATTTTGTGTATCATTATTATTATTTAAATTTAATTTTATATATTTATAATATTTGACCAAAAAAATCAATATTATATTAAATTTATTTGATTTTATCTATTATCAATTAAATAATAAAAATTAATATAATTTTCTCAAATTTTCATAATTATAAAGCATTCTCAATTAGATCCAATTCAACCCACCATGAAAAGAATATAGAAAATGTCCACTTTGTTTATGACAATTATTTGGTCAACTATTTGCCATTGTTGAAGATAATGGAACATCCAATGTTTTGTCAATAGTTGAATTGATAGTGATTTTTCTTGATCTAATTCATTTAATGGATAAAAACCATATGAACAAATAAAGCAATTCCCCCAATTGAAAAAAAAAGAATAATAAAAATGAATTATTATATTTAATAATTTGATTGCTAAATTCTTAATCTAATCACTATTTTATCACGAGATAAAATATTTTCTTATTGATCATATGCTTCATTTTTAATACATGCTTATCTAACACAATTAAAATGGCCAAATTTTATAAGAAAAAAAATATTTCATTCTAAATACGTATAAATACAAATAAGATGACAAATAATAATATTTTACTTGTATTTTTTTTAAATAATATATAAATACGTGGAGAACAATCACAATAAATATACAATGTGCACTTACCAAATGGCATCCATTCAAACTTATTTTGTTTTTCACCTGCACTCAATCACAATCAAAATCGAACAAACAAATACAAAAGTTTTACGGAATTTAATAAATATATTTATGAAAAATATTATATATACGAGTCACAATATTATAAGAAATACTTGTATTAGTAATGAATATTTATTTTTAATAATATATATGTTATACTATTAAAAATAAATTAATAATATATTTTCATTTTTAGCAGAATATTAATATGAAATCAATACCATTAAATCTAATATTTATCGTAAACAAAATTTAATATTCGGTCGTTGCATGAAAAAGAAAACAGAAGGACGCATCAAACATGTGGTTGTGCTATAGACTCTTTTGTTACAGACTTATGGTTTAAATTAAATTTTAGACATCTAAAATTAGCAATATGAAATGAATATTGTGAACTTGCCACGTCAACTCCGCAATGCTTATTTGTCTGTGTTTTCGCGATAATGAATACCAAACCGATCAATTATTGTTTTTTTCTAATTAATTTGTTCAGTAAGAAAGAAATATGAGAGAAATTTAAAAAAAAAATGTGTTTAAATTACCTGTTATAGTTATTTTTAATTAAGTTTCTCTAATTTTAGAATAAATCTAGATTTATATATAAATTTTTTAAATATTTATTTTTTCTCTGGGTAATTGGTAAATAAAATAATAATAATAATAATAATATACATGAGGCTTCTCGAGCCTCAATTAAATAAATTATTTAGAGTGATTTGGGATTGAGTTTGGACATGTATTTAAAAAGTGATTTTCAAATTTATTTTGTTTATTTTTAAAACTACTTAGATTTTTTTCTAGAGAAGAAAAATCTCTATAGCAATTCCAAATAAAATTTAAATTTTAGTTTTATTTTTGAAGTTGACTGTATTATTTATTTGATAAATATTTTCTTATAAAAATATTATTCTTGAAAATGTTTCATAAAATACATATAATATTTTATGAAATGAATAAAAATTAATTATAGAAAAAATCGACAATAAATCTCAAAATCCTAAAGAGATATTAAATAATATATTTTCATAAAAATAAGAAAATGGAAAGCTCCCATTAAAAGTCTAAAGATAAACAAAAACAAACAACATAATAGTTAGAAGTAAACTAGCTCCACAGTAATTTTGATTATCACTTTTACATGTTTCATGAATTAATTATATCAATGAAATTTGCATTTTTCCAATTTTTAGTATAACATATATTTAATGCTTATAACTAGTTAGATATTTATACCACAAAATGGAGAGGGAGTTTACTTGCCAAGCTATTTTTTTTAAAAAGAAGAGTAAGGTAAGGCTAATAATATTGGCACTAAATTTAGTAATTCTTTTAATAAATATAATAAATTTAGACACTTTTCTGAATTGGGTTCTTTGTAGAGAATGCACTAAAAATAAAATAAAATTTATTGGTATCATTATTTATTATTAATAATATGGAGAAGAAGCTAGTTGGGAAGTTATAGAAAACCCCAAAAAATCACAATCTCCAAAACATAGGTGGAGGGACCCTTTAGAAAAGGTCACAACCTTTTCATCTTTTATAAATGGGAGAAAATAGCCTAATGCACGTGCACTTCCAGATCATTGCACGTGTTCATCTATTCGGCTATGTGTCCTCTTTTTGGAATACTAAAATTGTACAAAAGAGCTCCCCACTAATATTTTTTTTTTTTTAGTAATTTTTTTAAATTTCATTATTTAAATTACTTAAAAAAAATTTTGAGACCTATAAAATAATTGTTATTTTTTCAAGTCTACTGTATGCATAAGTAAAAAATTATTATATATATATACATTTATAAATAAATAAGAGAAAATAATTAAGAAAATTAATATTGTACATTTTTTAATTATTTTTTTCAAAAATATTATATATATTTTTATATAAATGTATATGAATTATATATATACATATGAAGTGAAATATAAAATTAATATATTAGATGTACTCTAGAGTATATGTTTAAAAGTTAAATATTTGAGAAATTAAAATTTAAAAATATATTTTAAAAAATTGACCATTTTTCAAAATATTTTTATTTTAAAAAATTTACATAACTATCCAAAAAAATAATTTTTATTTTTAAAATATTTATATTTTTTATAAAAAGTTAGAGTAAAATTTTAAAATTACATCATTTTTCACTAAATTTTTTAAAACATTCATCTTTAATCACTAAAATCAATATTTTACTTCAGTTTTCATATTTCATTTTCAAAGTTTATAATTAAATAAAAATATTTTAATAAAATAATAATATCTATTATTTAAAATTATTTTTATCATATAAAAGTTATAATTTTTTTATAAAAGGTAAAATTTTAATTATAAAAAATAAATAATACTTTCAAAAAAATTTTAAAAGTAAAATATATAAAAACATATTAATAAAAATTGTTAAATTTATTTTTAAACAAATTTTATATGTCATACACATAAAAAAATAAAAAATAGATATATTTATTATATAAATATATAATAGATGTTGTAGATATTGTCAGTATATTATTTAAATTGTATGCATTTTATGTAAAAGCTATTAAATATTATATGAATATTGTGTGGATGTTGTGATAATAAAAAATAATAAATAAATAAAATTTAAAAAATATTAAAAATATTATATAAATGTGCAGTAGGTATATTGTAGATACATTGTAAATATTATAGATTTTATTTTATATTATTGTGTGTATATTTTGTATGTATTATATATGTATTTAATTTTTTGTGTATATAGTAAGAATATGACATTAAAAAATTATAATTAAATAAATATAAATAAATTTCAATATAAAAAATAAAGGAAAAAGAGAAAAAAATTAAACAACAAAAAAAACAAAAATGCATATCCAAACAATCCAAACCTTGAAATCCACACTTGAGATAATGAAAAGAGATTTATTGTCAAAACAATTCAATCTGTTGTTTCTGATCCCTTTTTCCTATATTTACACCTGCATGTCAATCAGTACCTTTTACTAACCTAATTTTGAAACAATCAATGAATTATTTCCTCCAACAAGACCTCAGAAATTTTTAGTTTCCTCGTCCTCAGTGCTTTCTGTTACACATAAGTCTTTATCTTTTCAAAAGACCTATGCTGAAACTATAAAATCTTCAGAACCTCCTCCTCCTCCAGGAGTATCTGAATAATGTTCTCAACAGCATATGGCTACTCATACATCTGATTCAAATTCTTCTGAAACAGATTTTATAGATTCTAATTCCTCAAACTCTGATTCAGAATCTCAATAGGCAAATATTTCTCAACTTTTAATGGCTGATCCTCCTCTTGATCATTCTACCACAAATCCAATTATAGAAGATGATCCTCCAGATGAATAATCTTTAGAATATAATCTCAGATTTAAACATCAACGAACCAATAAACTTACAAATGGTCCTTGATTTATTTTTGATGATTTATCTCCCAGAAAATGGAGATCAAAGATTCTAGAGTTTAATGGTTGGATTGATTTACAAATGGCAAAAGATGGCGTCTCTCTTTCTCAGGTTCTCAAAGAATTTGATTCCAGATCTTTTATCTAGACCTTCAAAGCTAATACATGTTATCACCTTAGCCAACAGTTTTTTCTGTATCATGATGTTTAGAGAATACAGACCTGAAAATTTTTTATCAAGACCATCATTATGGAGAAACCTTAATATAGAGTTTCCTTCTACTTGTCCTTATATCACTCCTGCAGTAGTTCAAGAATTTACCAGAACTTAAATTATTATTTATCTTGAACATATTCATAATAATTTTGATATGAATCCAGAAGTAAATGCTTTTTATCCAAAATATCCATGGGGGTTGGTATATCACATTTGCCCTGGTCATCCAAAGCATTCAGCTGAATTATGATTTTTATGGTGTCTTATGATACTGTATAATCATGTTGTAGAAATCTATGTGCTAGATATGCTTAACTATATATCTGTTGTTGATATTCAAGCTGATACTCATACAAATCCTTTACCATGAAAGTTTTTCAAATGGTTTAATGATGTTTCATGGTGGCAACGACAATTCTTGTAGATCATTCATGAGAAACAGTTATGACAGAAACCAGATAATGAAGCAAGAAATTATTATGCAATTTTTATTTTGCATAAGGCTATTTTTCAATATCCCTAGCCAGGAGTATTTTGGTCAATAAATCAAACTGCTTATTGAAAAATTTATTCTGGTCAGATTTATCACAATTATCAAAAGCAAATTGAATTAAGAGCTTATCTCTGCAGCCTTAATAACTCAAGAGCTTTTTTCAGACAATCAAAAGGCCTCTAATTTGCATTTCAATGACGAAAAATAAAAATTGGACCAGACATAATCAATAATATGCTAAAACAACAACGGAACTCCCCTGCCAACTCACTAGAGAATATTTTGTTGACTACAGTCCTATGGACTATGAACAGATAGAACAAATAAGTCCCAACACTTCTCAGCCTTTAACACAAAGAGATTCTTTCCATCTCTTTCACCTCCACCAGACCCATATAACTCATCAAATTTTGCTCTCATTTCAGCTATCACAACAATGGCTAGCTCTTCAATTCAACAAATTGTTGATGGAACTCCAACCACTCAAACAGACATTAATGAAATTTTAGTTAGTGCCCATTCTATTCAGCCCACTCACACTGACAGTGTTAACTATATGGCAGATAATCCTTTAGTGCATTCCTCCTATAACTCAGATGATGAAGATTATAGAAATATGAATCTGTCTCCGAGTCATTTTGTATGGTTATATTACTGTACTAACTTTTTACTGTTTGTAACAGTATTTTGTTTGTAATAATTTACTTTCAGAATAAATGCATGTACTATTTATGTAAGCAGGATGTGACTGTACACTCACTGTCTATTTTTTTATATTTTCTGAAGTCATTGCTTACGCCTTCATTATTGTAAGTTTGCTCCTCCTCTGTCTGTATAATGAGCTTTTATGTATCAGTTTGAGATAAGAACTAATAGCCTAATCTCTCTCTCTAAATAAACTATGCAGTTCTAAAATATTTTTTCTTCTTCAATCTGAGTTATTATTCTATTTATTTATGAATTGTGCAATGATACAAAAAAATTGATATTGAGTGTGTTAACCAGAGATAGTTAAAAATAATAATGTCCTATTTAAGCCTTGAGTATGGTTGTGTTTATAGACGATCCTTGAGACTATATGGTGAAGTTATATTTTATTTATCTTTTTGATGATAGAGTATGCCCTGTATGAAACTTGCAGCTCAGATTGATCCTGTTTCGGCATGATGAGCACTTTAACTTTTAATATCCATGCCATTCTCAAATAATTTAAAAAATAGAGATGCATGTCCATATAAATGACAAAAAAAAATTTTGTCCATAAATTTGAAAATGCTAAAGTAGATTGACGTAAACAGTATAAATATCCCTTTAATTTTTTTAGGAGTGCTTTTTGAACAATCCCAATAATTAAATAGCAGTTTGGCCCATTGACCTTTGACCTTTGATCATGCGATTCATGCCCAATAACTAAATATAATTAATTAAATTAAAGCCAATTCTTTAACTATGCAAGAAAAAGGGAATAAAAGAATGAAAAAAAGTGGGTCCCATACAAGTGCGATTATCAATAAATTCTTCTCCAACAAAAGGAATAACTTTCTTTTTTCTTGTTTAATCCAATTAATTATGTAAATATGAATGTGAGAAAATTAGGTTTTAGCTTTTAATTGATTTCAAGACATTGTTTAATTAAAGCGAGTAAATTCCAATTATGTATCATTTCAAATACAAGTTGTTTATTGGCCAAAGAGGTCATAATGGGTATTTTGTAATGAATTTTATTTTCATATTTATGTAAAGATTCACCTGATATTATGAACAACAAATACATTAGATACTGAATAGTATTAAAATATGGCATGATGGAAATATAATTCATTAATTTTTTTTTAATGTTGTAAAGTAAAGGTTCCATTAAAACTCTTACTGACTCGGAAATAAATTTACAGTGAACGCCCTCTAAAGGGCACTCTTCGATAAATACTTTCACTAAGGAATTTCTCTAAAAATATTTTCAAAAATAAAAATATTTTAAAAAAAATACAATTTCTTTTCTAAAAAATCCAATTTTTATTTTCAGTTTTAAAATTTTAAAAACACTCCACCTTTTGAGATATACGTCTAGTATATCAAAATATACTCTTCGCTTCTAAAGAAACATATTTAATATATATATATAAACTATAAATATATTTTTTTAAAAAAATGGCAAATAGCATAATTTTCCTTTTTCACAAAGCTACAAGATCTAATTTCTACATAGCCTCGGCAAAACAGGATACTCTTAAGTTAAGGGCCTAAGGCCCTTCTAGCGGCCCAGCCCTTTTTTAATAAATAATAATAATAAAAGTATTAATTCATCAAACCATTGAAAATGAGCAAAAAGTATTAATTCACATATGGTATGTGCTAACTCATAAAATATGAGATTTCTTTATTCTAATGAATTATTTTTTTAATTATTAATTTTATCAACATGGCAGAATAAATTTTTATTTGTTACCAACTTGCATTCAATTGTACAAGCATATGGTTTAATTCAGAGTACATATATAGTTAAACAAATAATTATATAAATTTTTTTCTATAAACACATATATTTATTCAAAAATATTCGCGACTAAAATCCATAAAAATATTACATACCTAAAAATCATTTATAAAAAAATAATTTTACGAACTGATGAATTAATTTTTTGAAAAATTTAATATATTTCAAATTTATATGCGATTTATTATCAAATCTAATAATTTATATAGCATATGAACGAAGATAAATATTATGAGATTTATATATATACATATGAGATTTGCATAAAAAATATTTCAAAAATTAAATTATTTTCAAAAGAGTGAAAATTAAAGATTTTAATTCATTATCTGATATAATAACAATTAGTATAACTTAATATAATTTTATTGAAATCTCAATTTATTTATTATTTTAATTAATTTTTAAAATATTTTTTTTTTGCTAAACATAATTGTATTTTAATAAAATAATATTATTTTTATAGCTAGTGAATTGAGTTAGAAAATATGTATGAAAACTGAGTCATAAAATAATAAATACTAGTATTAAAGAGGCGGACAGGTAAAGCCAACAACTCCACCATATTGGAAGAAGGATGTCAGATTTCAGGTATTAATAGAACTCTTTCTCTGTTTGTCTTTTTAACACCTAATCTCGGTATTTAAAAGCTCTAATCACATAAAAATACCTTTTAATACTATTTATTATATTATTTTTCTTGCTAAATAACGACAGTTAAAAGTTAAAATCATTTATATAAATTAAGCTAAAAATATATATTGATTCAAAAAAATCAATAAGTAAAGAATTTCATAATTTTATATGAAGAGAAAGAGTTATTGCTTATAGGAAGATAAAATGTAATTATATTATTATTATGTAAGGTAGAAAATAAAATAATTTCTGATATTAAAAACCGAAAAAAATGACAATAAAATAGTTAATAGAATAGAAGGTAATTTGGTTATTTTGGTACTTGCAATATATACTCTCAATCCTATAGCTACACTTTTTTTTTTTAATTTATTTCAAATTATAATTAACTTTTTTCTAAGTAAGCAATGAATAAATAATATATTTTTCAGCCGGACATTAATTTTATCTATTATTTATAAAAAAAATTAAATCATATCTACGTAAAGAGAACATATAATATTAAAATAAAAATATAAATTTTATAATAAAAATTTAAAATATATTTAATTTTATTTTAAAAAATAAAAAAATAAAAATAAACACTAAATTTTAAATTTATATTAATATAAAAATTATTTAAATAAATTAGTTAATATTTTAATTTATATTATCTTTAAATTTGATATTATTAATATTAAAATAAAAATGCAATAAAATATATATAGATTTATATTTTTAATTAAAATATTTAATTTTTGTGAAATGAAGTTTTTTTTTTTCTTTTTAATTGCTTACGAGGTTAAATACTGATATACAGATTTAAATGAGGCAGGAGAGAAGACAAAGGACACAGTAGAGCACCGAACAATCATTTATGAGGGCTATTTAATTTGGGGTTGAGAAGCAACAGAAATACATTGGAATTGAACAAGAAAAATGGAGGAGTCACCTTATAAGAAGCTACAAGAAGAAGAACATGAAGAAGAAGACAGAAGTGCAGTTCGCAATATTTCATGTATGAATTCTTGTTTTCTTGTTGAAGCTATTCTCAAATGTTTGGGTTTCGAAACTACTAAAACCACCAGTCCAAGTTCACCACAGAAAGATAAAGATAATAATAATAATAATAATAATGATGATGATGATGATCAAAATCAAGATCCTCCCTCAACTACTGCTGTAAGTCTCTCTCCTTCTTCTATTTTCTTCTTTCTTCTTTTTTTCTTTTCTTCAGCGCCGAGTTTAAACTTATAAGTATATTTCTTTACAATTAGTTAAAATGATGTTTTAATTCTTTAAGCAGCAGGAAGATGCTGTTCTTCCTACAAGCGATCCTCCAAGGCCAGCAGTAAGCGTTGGGAGTGGCGGTCAGATTAATTAATTAACTCCACCAATCACTCTTCAATGAAAGAATGCCTCTATTGTTGGTTCAAGACTACAAGCTTTAATTTTCTTCAATCTTCACTGCCTATGTTTATAGATTTTGCAGTCAGTAGTGTTGTGTGCCTGTTCTTCGATCCGTTTCTTTTTTCATTGTTTTTGGTTCTCTTCCTCTTTGCGATATGCATAGTCCTGTAAATCTATAGTTATGACTTTAACCAAACACTTTGGTACGTATTTTAATTGAATTACTTGTTTAGCAATGGATTTTGAATTTCTTCTCACGGTTAGTTGGTTAATTATTTTTGTATCAATTAATAAGAAGTTCAACCCAAGTTAGCTAGCAAGCTATTCTAGTTTGAGAACTTCAATTAATTGGAACTTGTGTTAGTATATATGAAATTCTTAGCTATAGATTCAATTGAACTAAACTTGGTTTAGGCTATATAAATAAAATTTTGTATATATCACGAAATTCATCTCTAATATATTCATTTAGATATATGAAAAAAATTAATTAATTAGCAATTAATATTATTTTATCATTAAAAGAATTACTTAATTTTCTATTTGACTATATATATATATATATTTGCATGTGTATTATATATATAGATGAGATATTTTTTAATTAAATATAATAAATTTCCAATTAAACTTAAAATTTCAGGGATAAAACTTGGAAAAAAATTTAAAAAAAATTAAATAATTAATACTGATGACTAGGCTGATGACAAATTAATCATAGATTTGAGATATATATAATTTTACCAGGTACAATATACGTTGAGCATGCTTTTAAAAGAGTGTAAAATCTTAATAATTACCTCATAATTTACTTGCTAGAGGAGATATATAACATTTTATATAGTAATTAATTTATATATATTTGCTCATTTAATATATATATATGTCATATATGTACCAAAAAAAATTAAAAATATTTGGCAGCTCCTTGAACACTTCATTCGTAATGCATTTAATTCCTATAAAAGGTATTATTTAATGATTTTTTTATATGTACTATCAACAGTAGCAATAAATATTTTATTTTATTTATTGAAATACACATTACAAAGGAACTATATAATAAATTTCAATAGCATGATATATTATCTTCCTCCTATTAAAATGGTTTTCTTTAACTCATATATAAATATTAAATTAATTATTATATTCTTTTAATTTTATAAAAAACTATCTTAAATATATTAAAATATTTTATTAATTTATTAGTATTAAAATTATTATTATTTTATTTCATTAATTAACTTATTAATAATACTAATTAATTTTTTTAATTTTATAAAGTAATATTTTTAGTAGAATTCTTTTTACAAAAATAATAATTTTAGTGGAACAAAAATAATAAATTATAATAAAAAATAAAATATTTATTATTTTTTAACATATGGGTAGATTATAAGTCTTTTTTATCCCTTTAATAAAAAAAAATTAGGAAAAATCAATTAAAGCTTCTTAATTAGAGTTTTTAGTACTACTTCTGTTTCAAAAATAAATCTTTTTTTTTAATTTTAATTTTATTTTAAAATATTTAAAATATTTTAATATTATTTACTATTTTACTCTTTATATTTAATGTTATTATTAATATATTTTTTTTAATAATTTAAAATAAAGTAATGCTAAATAGATAAAATTGATCCGAATAAAAAATATTTTATACATTAATTATATTAAAAAAATAATTATTTTAATTTTATATTTATTATTATTTTTAACAATAAATATAAAATTATTATTATTATTTTTTTAATTTAATTAATATATAAATATTTTTAATTTAGATTAATTTGATCCATGTAATATATTTGCTTAAAATAATATATTTGAGAAAATAATAATTAATTAAAAATTAAAGATAAATTAATAATTATAGTTAATTTCTTAAAATATGTGAAATATTATAAAATGGAAGGAACAGAGGGATTAATTATAAAGAGATAAGATAGAAAGGAGAGTAATTGGCAGTGATTAATTCATTTTAGTCAAAGATAAGAGGCAATATTATGGATAGAAAGGACAATCAGAAGGCTCCCAGAAGCTTTGTAAGATGGAAGCAATAACTATAGATTTATCATCACCATCATCATCATCTTGTATGGCCGCATTCATATCCTTCCTAAATTGTTCTCTTCCTTCCAATCCCACCGCCGGCGGCGGAGGTGGAGGCGAAGGCACTTGCTGCTGGGGAGGAGAAGGCGGCAGACCCAGAAAAGGGTAATAAAAATTAGTTCGAGCTTTTTCAATGCCACTAAAGGAAATTGAAGAAATCATAAGCAATGGCAGCTTCTTCCTCCGTGTCAAATGTGCTAAGCCAATGTCTTTCTTTTGTATATGGGTTTCTTATCTCCACCGCTTACCGTCCCCAAGGCCGCCGCCGAACTCCAAGGTATTTGCTTGATTGCCTTGAGCCTCTTTTTGGGTTCCTGTAAAACATTAGTGGAGGAAAATTTTCCTTTCTATTGCATGTTCTGAGAGGAAGAAAAGGAAATGGATGGAATTTATATGCACAATTAGTTGATTAAATTATAATTTTTTTATCCCACTGAATAGATTAAAAAGGAAGTCTACCGTATTAATGCTTTTGCAATGAGCAGAGTCTATAAAAGAGTCAAATTTATTGATCCTTTATATGTGATATTTCTTTATAATTATAAGATACTGTTTTTACTACTGGAACCTATTACATTAGATCACACAACCAAGACTTCACTAAATAGATTGAGCAATTTAAATTATTAGTATTGGCATTGCAATTTAAATTATTAATATTAAATCTTCTTGTTCAGTTCTTAAAAAAAAAGGTATTATCAGGATCTCAATTATCACCTCTTGCACTATAAAATAAAGTAATTTAATTATTGAACTTCTTTATAAAATTATTAATATTTGAATTTTTATTTTATGTAAAAAAAGATAAATATTATTAAATTATTAGTTGAACTGTATTTAATTATTGGGAAATTGAGAAGAGATATATAATATTTGAGCATTTAGTCAAGTGGGGCAGGTAAAAAGCATGGTTCAGATAGAATAAATTAAGTTTTGTGCAATTCTTTTGTTTATTTGATATATTCTGTTACTCTAATTGTGTTTGTTATATATTCAGTTCCTGAAATTCCTCTTCAATGATAAGATTAGTGTGAACAAAATGCACAATTCAATGCAACTCATCACGAATTGGCTGCCTGTTGGCTTTTAGTGATATTTTCACTTTTTTTTTCCGCTCCCACATTCGAGTAATGAAAAAAAAAGGAAATCAAAACATAGAAAATAAGAGTATGGTCTTAAAAATACAGTAGTACATGAAATTGCAAGTTTTCAATTGAAATATTTATCTTCTTTTGCAAAATTTGGAACAATGTGTTTATCTTATAATGCAAAACTCTTTTTTTCTGAACTGTCTTATAATACAAAACTTAGAAGATTATAAAATAATTAACAAGTTTTAATTTGATAGTATTTAATTTAAATAATACTAAGATTGAGTATATGCATTGTATATTTAATAATACGAATAGAGAAGAATATAAAATTATTTTAGACGGCGTAGCAGTACCTCATAGTGCTCATTTTAAATACCTTGATTTTATTATTCAAGCGTATAATAGCTGTGAAGAAGATGTAAGTCACATTATTAAAGCTGGTTGGATAAAGTAGAGGAGTGCCGCATGAATATTACGTGACCAAAATATGCCAATCAAATTAAAAAAAAAATTTACCGCAATATCATATAGCCTGCAATGATGTATGGTAATGAGTATTGAAATGTGAAAGGATAATAAATGAGTAAGATGCATATTGCAAAGATGAAAATGATACGATATATTTGTGGACATACTAGAATGAATAGAATTCGAAATGAGAGTATTAGAAAAAAAAAATAAGAGTAACGCCTATCGATGATAATATAAGAAAATATATATTGAGATTGTTTAGCAATGTAAAATGTAGACTTAGAAATGTACAGATCAGAAAAATTAAACTAGTTAAAGTCGAAATATCTAAGAGATACAGGGATAGACTTAAATTAACTTGGACAAAAATGATTCAAAATGATCTTACTATTTTAAATTGATCAAAAGAGGTAGGCCTAAATCGATTCGAGTGGAAAAGAAGAATCTATATAACCGGTTAAAATTAACTTGAGATTAAGACTTTATTGTTGTTAATACTATAAGATTATAAAATTATGAATTTAAATTCTATTAAAAATTATTCTACTGGTCCAATGGCTTAAGTGTTTTTATTTACCTTCAGGTCAAAGCAGAACTGGTAATTGTTCACACATCATATCTCTCCTGCACCTAAATTAAATGGTTTATGATTTTATGAGAAGTACTTTAGACAGTCAACTCTTTCACAGATTTTGCAGTGAATACTTCTATAAGATATAGGGCCAAATAATCAGTTAACTAAACTGCCTTAACAGAATTCTATCCTAAAAGCTGATATTTGTCCTCCGCCGTTTTTGAAGGTTCAAATTTCACACTATGCATAATTCTCTAGCTAAGCTAGAACAAGAATTAGTATCCCTCTCTTTTAACATTCTCCGCAAATCAAAAGCCAACTAACAAACTAAAGAACAGCATCAATCGGTAAACTTGGCAACAATAACTTTTTGAAAAAGGGCTAATGTGCAAATTTTGCTTCCATATTCTAACAGAGAACAAGTGTTTCTATTTGGAAGCAATATGAAATCACTAACCTAACAAAGATTAGCAACATTTCTCTTATCTGCGTTTCCATTCCCTTATTGGACGACTTTCTGCTAACGGCAATCTTAATATTTTTTGAGCATTACATTATCAAAAATAGGAATCAAGTCTGAATTTATCTAGAGAAGATAAGTTTGCCGAAAGACTATGCCTCGGCATGGATCCGGCAAATCTTAATATAGTTATTAATGCTGACTCAATTTTGCTCGGTGCTGTCTATAAATGCACAGCAAACATGGAAAATAATGTCAAATGGCATTTTCTCTGTTTTAAGAATGAATACATAATTACAAAGATAACTTCCTGTTTTTTCTGAATCAACAAATTTTACTCTCAATGATCACTGAATTAATTAACCATATATCCATAATTACAAAGATTAGTACAGGTGGGAGACAATATGAAACGAAAAATACAATATCAACTAAAATAAAATAATGCATCAATTCATAATAAGTCAAAATTTTACATCCGTTGGAATTGGCAAGTTGAACTATGTAAGCTTTCGCCAGAGAGATCCTTTAGAAGCTTGCAAGCACTTTACTTTTGGGAAAATGAAACCAGTCTTTGGGGGGTTTCCATCGATGAGTGAATTCTCATAAATTTCTTTGCACTCTTGTACTACCTGTAGCAAGGACAACAATGTACATTTAATAAAATACTCCTAAAAGTGACTTACCAAATAAACAGCAACATCTCCGATGGAATATTGCCCCTCTAAAGAAAAAAGAAATAACATAAATGCAGTGTCATTTCATTTGAGGATGTTTTTTTAGTGTGAATTTGAGTTATTTAAGGTTGTCAATCACATCCCAACATCCCGCAAGAAATGCATAGTTTTTATTCATTTGGGTGTGTTTGTGCTTTGGATTTGCACAAGAAACTGGATAGCTGGTGATTACCTCTTTTGCGTCCTTTCTAGGAATGCCCTCTCGCATTCCAACAAGCTTCTCAACCACTTCAGGCTGCATTGGAACAGAAAGAAAAAGAATTACATAATAGGGTTATTGTAGCAGAAACCTTAAGGAATTTTGAGGTGCAAGGATTACCACTAGCGTATAAATGGAACAGAACAATAGTTGAAGCAAATTACTATAGAATTGAATTAATATTTTGTGCAACCAAAGCATTCTACTAGCAGGTGCTAATCCAGTTACACATAACCAGGTCTCACTATTGAAAAAAATATCAATTCAGACTGAAAGAACAAACCCCTGAAAAAGAGCTAATTAATGTTTACCGGACAGTCGGGTTGATGTTCAAGAATATTTGTATAGATGAGTGTGAAGGTATCCAAGCTCTCTGCTGAAGCAAGTTCTCTTAAATCACTCAGTATCCTGACTCTACTTTCCACTTTCTGAAGCAAAGGTTAAAAAAAAAAAGCTTACAAACAGCAAAAAAATAAAAAGAGAAAAAGCAAGAAAGAAAAAGAAAACGGACAAATCTACATCAACATAGAAATTTACTTTTTGAATATATTACACAAGTAATTGTAGTAAAATTTCTAAATAAAAAAGCACCACTTACAGACACACTAATGTACTCCCTGAAAAAGTCCATGATAACCTCATCATCCAGTCTCATCCGTTCAATAGTCTCTTCCTTGATGTAGTTCCTCTGGAATAATCATAAGAACATTAAGGATGACCTATCAATGAAATCAAAGCCCTCTCCTATTCTATATTAAAGGTCCATCATAGGGCCCAGAAACACAGCCGACAAGTCCATTTTCCTAAGGTGACAAGAGGCCAGAGAAGAATGTGCAAGAAAAGATCCAATTTCATATCTTATGAGGAAGCAAACCTGGACAAGAAGATGATCAATGTAAACCACAACTGTCTCCTCCAGGCAAGCTTCAACAAATCTCCTAAACGATCTTTCTTCAATATACCTTTATTACCAAAAATTAAACCAATAAGAATAACTGTTCTGGTTAGAATAAACAAGCACACAGGAATAATGAAGCAATATCTAAATAGGACAATATACCCTTCAACATAAATAGTATGGATTCTAATAGGTGACAACCCCATGAAAATGCTATAATCAAACCAATATGGAGACATACCAATAGACTTTGGGTTTCAAGATAATCACTTCAAGGTCAGAGGAAGACTTAACTGCTACGATTATAACCTTACACGGGTTAGTTAGAATATGAAGTGATTTTAGTCAACATTACCAAATCAACTAACGAACGATAGAGGCTCAAAGTACATCATATCACAACAAACTTTCATATTTCCCTTTGGTTACATCTTATTACCAGATTTTAAGCCGCATATTATGGATTAACCTGCAGGCCATCCCTCCACAAATTATGTCTCTTTGACTACAAGATGACATGACTTTGCAAGTGGGATCCATGAAGCTAAATCAACTTTAAAGATATAGAGATGCAATTTAGCCTATTAATCCATGGGCATAAAACTAATAGCTTAAGATGTTTCACAACTAGCTTACACTCTTTAACTATTTTTGCTCTACTAAAGAGAAGAGGATGAGCTACTCTCGGGAGCACAAAAGAAATTGAACTTACATCTTAACATCTGTAAAATAGTCACCAAATGTTGCAACTAGGTACTCTGTGACTTGTCCTTCACTCCATTCTGAAACATAAAATTGATTTAGTTACCTTCCCTCAACATTTGTGGAAAATAGTATTAGCAGACAATATAGCAAAATAATCCAAACATAAAAGTAGCCCCATTGCAGCATGTATCAGAATCAAACAAAGATTTTTAGAAGAGTATAATATTTCATAAACAAGACAACTAATCAAGCTGTCTAATTGAACAGTTCCAATAAATTATAGATTACACTAAATCTCAGGACTCCCCAATTAGAAAGCACTCCAACTAAACTTTTTTTTTACTCGAGAAATATTCTCATACTAACTATTCTTTTTTTAGTGGTAACGCAATTAATACAAGTACAACGTGCTCAGAATTTTATTCCCAAAGAAAAATTTACCCTAATAATTAGATATCGTAATATGTGATTAAGCACACCCATGATGACGGAACAATAAAAGAGTCTAGCACGCAGGCATCAGACACCTCCAAAGGGTGATGCAGAACCAGTGCAAATTTAGAGTACCATAAGGACTGCAGATAGAGGACTTATGAAGGTCAAAATTACATCACCTTTCTGATAAATTTTGACAAGCAATTCCTGCACTCCAGGATCTTCGAAGATAACCCTAACAGTTAGATGCACAGCTTCCTGCCATGAATGAATAGTTTGGAGACAAGTTTGATTCTCTTCAAAAAAGAATGTCCACCAACAGAATTATGCACTCTACAAAAACATGCTACCTCTACCCATTCTAGTAAAGGTATCAAAAATATAGTAGAAAAAAGGACTTGCAATGATCAACTCCATGTTGCATTTATATAATTGCTGCATCAGAGTTGGACTTTTCTAGTCATTGCACCAAAAGCATCAAAACATATGAAGGGCAAAAACCAACACATTAATGCACACATAACTCTGGTGCCTCTTATCATTTTATCTCTAATCTATTCCGACTATGTAGTATAACCTCAAGCAAAACAACAAACAGAGACCCTGGATAACAAATGGGATGATTATCAAACTTGTTCACCTATTAGCACCAAAGAGGATTAATCTAAACAGATACTTAAAATATCATTCATGACAATCAGAAGCCCATCTCAAAAGAAATTAATAGCTCAGTTTCCAGACAAATAATTGTGCAACCAATGATTTGCCAGCAGGTAATCTGTGGGAAATCAGAGGTAACCAGAATCCCTCAACTGTACATGATGCAGTCAAGTTAAAGTCCCAATTAATCTAGGATTATTAGTCCTACTCCTCTTCAATATAGGATTTAAATAAGAAGTAGAATTAGGATTATTTAAATTTTAGTTTCCTTGTTATTTTAGGATTTTTATTTACTAATAAGAGTATCTTATTAAGGATTTTCCTTTTAGAATTAGGATTTGTCTTATCTTCTATAAATAGGATAACATTATGTATTATTCTTATCATTCATATTATTTTCAATTTTTATTACAATTTAGAGGTTTATTCAAACCCTAATTTTTTTCTTGTTCCAGCCACTATTATTATCCTACTTTAGCCCGAATTGTTGAGATCTAATTGCTATAAACCCTCCCACTGCGTCAAGTGGTATCAGAGCTGAAAATAGGAATATTTTGCTATTCCGTTGGAAGAGGTAGAGGCAATCAACTCTAACAAAATGAATTGGCTGAGATGCGAAAAATGATTGAGGATTTGACCCGGACTGTACAAGCCTTGCAACGTCAAGAACCTGTGGAAGCCCAAATGGAGATTCTTGAAGGCGACCACGAAAGTGAGACTTTAGAAGATTTGGAAGTTGAGGAGGAACTTGAGGATGTGAACCCTTTTCATGAAGCTGGAACCGTTAATCAAGCGGCAAGAAGTGGACTGGAAACACCGTTATTGCATGCTCTTGAATTGAGTAGTGGAGGAGTGACGATCGAAGTAGCTGATTTTTATGGAAAACTACATGCAAAAGATTATTTGGACTGGGAAGCTAGTCTAGAGAATTATTTTGAATGGAAACCCATGGCTGAAAATCGAAAAGTATTATTTGTGAAGCCTAAATTGAAAGTTACTGCACTTCAATGGTGGAAAGCCAAAAATCAGCACTTGGGAACACATGAAAAGAAAGCTACGAAAACAATTTCAGCCTGCTGATTATACGATGGAATTATATGAAAAATTCCATTGTTTGAAGCAAAACAACTTGTCTATTGAAGAACACACTGCTGAGTTTATCAACTTATCACTTCAAGTTGGTTTATCTGAAAATAATGAGCAATCTATTGTCTGCTACCTTGTTGGTTTAAATCGATCCATTAGAGACGAGATGGGAGTTATTCATTTACATACAATTGAGAATGCTTGTCAATATGCCTTAGAGGCTAAAAGTGGGTTTTACATTTCGCTGCTAGAAGATCTATTTACAAAACCAATTGGCAGAATAATTTGGGTGCTGAACGTGGGTCACAAGCTAGTCAATAGAATAGGAGATGAGCTACTACAACTAGTAGAACTAACAAGAGTGCTTCCAATGTTGACAAGAGCGAACAAGGAAAAAATAGTCTCTTATGGTGAGCAAAACAGATCTGGTTCATCTATTGCTAAAGAAGGCAACAACTCTCAAGTATGATGTTTACTTGAGGAGAAAAAGGTCATACTTCATTTGTTTGTCTACAAAAGAGGGTAAATCTAGTTGAACTTGAAGAGGAGACAAAACCTATTTTTGACGAATATGAAGACGAGATTGAAGAAATTGAGGTTCATCCAGCTCAAGGTGAGTCCTTGATGATACGTAGGGTAATGACAACAAATAGCAATGATGAAAAAGAAGATTGGAGGAGGCGTAGCATCTTTCGTACATGTGTTATCTGTGAAGGAAAAGTTTGTAATCTTGTCATTGATGGAGGAAGCATGAAAAATATCATATCAAAGGAGGTTGTGGAAAAGCTAAGACTTCCTACAACAAAATATCCTCATCCATACAAAATGGGTTGGCTGAAGAAGGTGCACAAAATACCTATAACTTCTCTATATTTGGTGAAATTCACTATAGTAGGTAACTTAAAAGATGAAGCTTTATGTGATGTTGTACCAATAGATGTTAGGCATATTCTTGTTAGGAGACCCTGGCTGTTTGATAATGATACGGTACATACAACGAAGCCTGACACTTACTCCTTCTGTAAAGGTAACAAAAGGTACACTTTACATCCTCGTAAGGAAGAAGCAAAACAATTGGCTACAAAAAATTCCACAACCAGCAAAGTAGATAGATATTTAAGTACTAAAAAATGTGAAGTTAAAAACAGTGAGACGGGGGTTATGTATTCTTTAATAAGAAAAATTGTGGAAAGTGACCAGACTAAGAAATTGCCCTAATTTTCCTTCGAAATTCAACAATTATTGAAAGAATATGAAGACTTAGTTAGCGAGGATGTGCCAAGAAGCTTGCCTCCATTAAAAAACATTCAATATGCTATTGATTTAGTACCTGGAGCAACTATACCAAATATGCCCGCATATAGAATGCCTTATATGCAACGAGCTGAGATAGAAAGACAAGTTAAGGAGTTGTTGGAGAGGGGTTTTGTGCATGAAAGTAAAAGTCGTTGTGCTTGCCCAGCTCTACTAGCCCCAAAGAAAGACAGTTCATGGAGAATGTGCGTGGACAGTTATGCCATAAATAAGATTACAGTCAAATATCGCTTTCCTATTCCTCGGTTGGAAGACATGCTAGATCAGCTAGCTGATTCTAAGGTGTTCTCTACGCTTGACTTAAAGAATGGATATCATCAAATCAGAATGAGGTCTGGAGAAGAATGGAAGACAGCTTTTAAGACACCCGATGGACTGTTTGAGTAGTTAGTAATGCCTTTTGATCTTACTAATGCACCAAGCACATTCATGGGGGTTATGACAGATGTACTCAAGCTTTTCTTGAATTTTTTTTTTGTTGTATATTTTGATGACATTTTAATTTATAGTTATAATAAGAAACATCTAGAGCATTTGCGAAAGGTAATAACAGTACTACAAAAGGAATAGTTGTATATTAATTTTAAAAAAATGCAGTTTTTTGCAACCAAAAGTAATATTTCTTGGATTTATTGTGCCAACAGAAAGATTAAAACCAAATCCAGAGAAAATTAGTGCATAGAATGGCCAGCACCTCAATCCCTCAAAGAAGTTTGGAGTTTTTATGGCTTGGCATCTTTTTATAGGAGATTTATTCGAAATTTCAGTTCTATCATGAGTCCTATAACTGAATCCATGAAAAAGGTGAATTTCAATGGTCAAAATCTGAACAAAAAGCCTTTGAACAAGTGAAAATCTTGTTGACTAAGTCACCAGTTCTTGCACTACCGGATTTTGAGAAATTATTTGTTGTTGAATGTGATGGTTCACATGTGGTAATTGGAGTTGTCCTTAGCCAAGATGGGAAGCCTATCAAATTTTTCAGTAAAAAGCTATCTGATTCTAAGAAAAGCTATTCTACTTATGGTTTGGAGTTCTATTCCTTGGTGAAGGCTATTCATCATTAGCGACATTATTTAGTTTACCGCGAGTTTGTGGTTTATTTTGACCATCAAGCTTTGAAATATTTAAATTCTCAAAAGAAGCTTAATGATCAATTTGCAAAATGGAGCTCTTTCCTTGAAAAATTTAACTTCTCAGTAAAATACAAATTTGGACAGTCTAATATTGTGGCAGATGTCCTGTGTAGGCGATCATTACTTTTATCAATAATGAGCACTCAAATCACAGGTTTTGAAGAATTAAAGAATCAGTATGGCTCAAATACTTATTTCAACAAAATCATAGCTGAATTGCAGCAACCCTCACGTGCTAAAAGATTGTATCAATTGCATGAAAATTATTTGTTCAAGGGTAATCAGTTATGAATTCCTGAAGGGTCTTTAAAAGAGCAAATTATTAGAGAACTTCATGGGAGGACATTTCGTAAGGACAAAACTTTTGCAATGGCTGTTGATCATTACTTTTGGCCAAGAATGAAACAAGATGTAGAGAGGTTGGTGAAGAGATGTTCAGCTTGCTTATTAGGTAAAGGAACAACTCAAAACATTGGATTATATACTCCTTTACCAGAACCAAGGGCACCGTGGATTCATTTGAGCATGAATTTTGTTTTAGGACTTCTAAGAACTGCAAAGGGATTTGATTCCATTTTTGTTGTGGTAGATCACTTTTTGAAAATGGCACACTTTTATTCCATGCTCTAAAACCTCAAACGCAACTCATATTGTTGAATTATTCTTTCGAGAGATTGTAAGGCTACATGGTATTCCCACTTCTATTGTTTCTGATAGAAATGTAAAGTTTATGGGACATTTTTGGAGGACTTTATGGAGAAAATGTGGCACTAAATTGAAGTATTTCAGCACGTGCCATCCGCAAACAAATGGCCAAACAGAAGTAGTGAATCAGAGTTTGGAAAATTTGCTAAGATGTCTTGTAGGGAATAACTCAAAAACTTGGGATTTAGTGATACCTCAAGCTGAATTTGCCTATAACAATTCTGTCAATCGAAGCACAAAGAAAACACCTTTTGAGGCTGCTTATGGATTAAAACCCCAAAATGTGGGTGATTTGGTGCCTTTGCCATAAGAAGCTAGGGTAAGTGATGGAGGAGAATTAATTGTTGATCACATCCGGAAAATTCATGAAGAGGTTAGGGATGCCCTAAAAGACAGCAATGCAGCGTATTCTTTTGCTGCCAATCAACATCATCGTATGCAAGAATTTAGAGAAGGTGATCAAGTACTTGTACATTTGAGGCGAGAATGATTTCCTAAAGGAACTTATCACAAGTTGAAATCTAGGAAGTTCAGGCCATGTAAAGTATTAAAGAAAATTAGTTCTAATATCTATTTAATTGAGCTTCCACCAGAGTTACAAACAAGTCCAATTTTTAATGTTGCATACTTGTATCCTTTTTATGGATTTGATGGCGTTTCATCTTCCATTGAAGGTCAAATTCAACAGTTGCCCGTTGCAAATGCTGAAGTTATTGATGAAGTGTTAGATGTCAAGGACGTTCAATCTAGACGAGGCAACCCATATAGGCGATTTTTGGTGAAGTAGCTTGGTAAACCAGCAAATGAAAGCACTTGGATTTCTGAAGAAGAACTAAAGCGCATTGGTCCAAGCATATATGAGGAATTTGTCAAGGCTTACTCATCGGAGCCGAGTAACTTTTCTGACCCAGGGAGGATGACGCAATCAAGTTAAAGTCCCAATTAATCTAAGATTATTAGTCCTACTCCTATTCAATATAGGATTTAAATAAGAAGTAAAATTAGGATTATTTAAGTTTTAGTTTCCTTGTAATTTTAGGATTTTTATTTACTAATAAGAGAATCTTATTAAGGATTTTTCTTTTAGAATTAGGATTTGTCCTATCTTCTATAAATACGACAATATTATGTATTATTCTTATCATTCATATTATTTTCAATTCTTATTACAATTTAGAGGTTTATTCAAACCCTAATTATTTTCTTGTTCCAACCACAATTATCCTACTTTAGCCCTAATTGTTGAGATCTAATTGCCATAAACCCTCCCGCTGCGTCAGTACATCTCTATGGTTTTCAAACTAAAAGGAAACTATGAAATAACCCGTCACCTAGAAGACAATAAATAGAAATCAACAATCTTAACAGCCCAACCACTTACCAATTGATCAAAATTTATGTTACAATCCTCAATGGCTATAGCATTACAGCAAAGAAGCATAATTATGAACTAAGATTCAAAAGGAGAAACCATTTTGCACATCATCTATATAGGTCTTTTGCATCATTAAACCACCAAATAGGTAATTTGAATTTGATGATGAGGTATGTAATTGTATCATGAAGAATCAGTGCTCATAGATAAAGGATGTGGTACATCACCAGCATAAAAAAATGTTGGAATATAAGGAGACCACATATGAAATTGAGAAAAAGAGGAAGAGGAAGAAAAATCAAGAGTTAAAAAAGAAACTTTATCAAGCTTTATACCTTTGCAACCTCTAGGAAGCCTTTGCAAGAATCTTCAAAATTAACCTGAGAAAGAGAAAAGAATCATCTCTTAAAAAAGGCTAAAAGTTAGAAATAATTTATTTTCCAATACGCAAGCTCCAAGCTCTAGTGAGAGAAATTGATTGCATCCACCAATTGATGTGTGTATGGAGAAGAAAACAACTAGGAAGTCTTTGCAAAGATAGTAAGATATTCATTGCCAATATTTAATTATACAGTGGCATCTGATATTGTAGTAGAGTGACAAGAATAAATGTTGTAGTACTTAGGTATTCTTTACTATACATATGCCCTAAAAATAAACCAGAGATGGACAATAATGTGCAAAAGCATAAATATTATTTCTCCTTGTAATAAAAGAATTAATTTCATTGGAAGAGAAAAATATAAAGGAAAGCATGAAGCAAGAAAGAAACGAGATTGAAATAAATAATGTAACTAAGAAAAGAACTTGTCACAGGAAAACTAGATCATGGCATTCAAACCTAAAATCAAGCCCCCAGTGAACTTTTCAAGGGAACGGCAGCCCCTGGCAAGAAAATTCACATATTCACTGCATATATGGGAAGACATTTTATAGAAGGTGTACTTGCCTACTCATGCAAGATACCTAAGCCCTACAAAGAACAGTGGCTTCCTAATTAATTCAGATGTCTTCCAAGTCTAGATAGCTGATTTCTAGTCTTGATTGTTTGAGTGCATGCTGAGAAAAAAAAAAGGTAATGGCAATTAATGGATACCTAAAGTTAGAAATAAGATGATTGAGAGTGGTATTACAAGAAGAAAACCCTAGGAACCATGCTGATGTTGCAAAACCTCAATACCATTTCCTTACCCTATAACAAATTATGAAAACCTCTGTTTGTACTAAAAAAACCTTAAAACATTGGATCCTAACCCTAGATCAATGTATAGATATCAAAATCCTAGTCAAGGAAGACAAAAGCCAAATTCTCAAGCTTAATCAATATAGGAGGATGAACAGTATGCACATAAAATGGGAGCATAAACAGTATAGTATCAAAAAGAAAAGGAAATAGGAAACAGAAAAAGAAGGTTCTCTAACAAATTGAGGATTCAGACAACCTAAAAAAAACCATAATATAACAATTATATCACTTTCAATCTCCACAACCAGGAGAGAATGATGTCCTTAGCACAGTTAGCCTTTCCTCCTTCTATCCCTTACAATTTTCTACTTCTTTTTCAATTTCCTCCTCTAACCAAACTCAAAATTCCTGCCTGTACTCATATTTTCAACATTGGAAAACATATTTTGTGCCAAAAAGGAAAAGGGAAAACAAGTTGAGCAAAAACAGAAGGAAGCAGGAAAATAAATGTAGCTTAACCTGCTCAGCATAGTTTTGAGGAAGAGCTTCAATTGTGCTGTTACTCAGCTCCATTGCAAGGTCATAGCAGCGCAGATTGTTGTTAATCTGCGGATATGTTTACAGTGGAAAATATGTGGCAGATAAAATCTACGCGGCAAACTACAAAATAACTTGCACATAATAATATAATTAGAAAAGACCCACAAACCATTGCACATAAAGGTTCCAGACCAATATCAGAAGCAGGTTCCTCAAGCCTCTTCCTTTCAGCTGCTTGAAAATCTATCATCACCTAAAGAAAGAAAATGGTGAAAACCAAAAGAAAAACTGAGGAAGGAGAAAACTATGATGCAGGCAGAGATCAGGACCCCTAGTACATACTATATAGTAAAAATGTAATAAAAATGTATTAATCCCTCTCTCTCTCTCTCTCACAATCACTCAAGTGAATGCAGTTCCGCACATTAACACATAAAAACAGTCTACTTCCATGTGGTGTCAATGGAAGTCTTTATACTATATGTAAGTACATAGGCAAAATAATAAGTCAGGAAGTACATATATGTAACAAATATTCACAATGATAGCAATCAATCAACACAATCTCAGCAATAACAATGGAACAGTAATAGAATTAGTAATGGGGAGGATTAGTATAGGGCAGAATAGGGGAGAGAGACATATAGGAAGGGAAAGTGAGATAGAGAGAGAGGGAGAGAATGAGGGAATAATCAATATTTTTCTTAATTGATTTCCTTGTCACTATACACAGTCATATATAATTCTGGTGACGCTTCCTTACATTCTGTTAGCCTATTTTGTCCCTATCTACAAAATAATTCTTTCATCATTCCCTTTTTCATTTTGTCTCTTTGCCAAATTAACACTCAGTCTTTTCCTTCTTTCCTCTCTTCCTTCTCTTATATCTAACAATATACTATATACAAAATGATGTCAATGACTATATATATATATATATATATAGAGATATAGAGAGAGAGAGAGAGAGAGAGAGTCATTGACATCATTCCCAAAATATAACAATTATTTCTACAGAATCTACCCATGCTTGCCTGAATAATAGCCAAGGAAATTCTGTATAGCATGACATCAGTGCTATTATCTCTAACAATTTGAACTTGCTCTGCCAGAATCCTGAACAAATCAACAGCAGCTGGAGTGTACAGTTTTCCATCCTCTGTTTTCTTTGGTGGCTGTACTTTGTCAGCTTCCAGGATATTCATATACCATTTCTGTAGTGTGCACAAAATAGTAGTGAGAAAGACAAGTAGTCAGCTAAATAATATAAACATCCAAAATATAATAACACCAATGATTAACAAGATATAATATCATTACCCTTGTTGTAGCTTGCATTCTCTCAAAATATGAGTTCATGAGGGGATCCATTGCACCACTCTCTGAACAGACTTGAGCTAGAGACTCATCAACACCGAGTCCAATCAGATTATCTTGGTATTCAACTACCCAGCCAGTTACCTAATTGTAAGCAATCAGAACCACAAACTCATCATTGAGAAGTACTTTAGAGTTCCCATTCAATGTAGAAAACTTTGAAGTCAATTTTTGTGAATTATTTTTTAACTTGTTATGTCAATGTCGTATTAATTGTTAAACTTTAGTTGCCTCCGAAATTCACTCTTAGGGCAGACATCTAATGAATTCTGCTTATAGATACAGGGTTTTAGTGAATGCTTCACCAACTGTGGATAGTGAAGGTAGCATTGGGTTGACCTCATAGACACTGGTGCCACAAGCTTAGCAGCAGGGATTACGTATTATTATATCTGGTATTAACCAAGGAACTAATTACAAAAGGAGCATCATTAATTACATTGCAAATCCTCCCATGATTTCAAAATCAACAAGTTTATAGGAGTATTAATGTCAGTAACTAAATATTAATGTTACAATAATATATACTAACACTTTATTCTATAATGTTATTCCACAGATGAAAATATTTTGGCCACTAGAGGTATTAGAATGATCTTCTAAGAAAAACACATAAACTTACAATGAGTTGAGCTTATTATCAAATTACAGTGTTCAAATTGAAAAATTTTTATGTTGAATTGATGAATACAAATTATATTCTTTTATTTTATTCCAAAAATAAAAATCATCTGGCCACAAAAGGACTAGAATGATCTTCCAAGAAAACAAAAATCTTCGAACATTAACAAACAACTTCGCCATGCTTTTTGACAAGCATTCGATGCAAAAGATCGCGTGAACCAAAAACTTATTAACAAAAAAGCATGCTTGGGAAAGCTCACACAGAATGAAGTTTTTTTTTTGCTACAGGAAAATAAGTCCTGCTCCTATTAACACAGGGGCTGGGAATGTTACGAAGGTAAATATGGAGATATATATTTACTTTCTTGTTTCTAATTCGTCAACTCTTATATCTTATTAATTTTAAATAAGCCAGTCAACACCAGTAGTAAAAAAAACCACATTTTCTATTCTTAATTACTCTTATTATCCACAGCATGAACATTTATCTTTATCTTTATTGTCAGAGATGTTTGGTGATACTGGTTTGGGTAGCTAGATAGCTCATGAAAGTTGATGCACATTAAAATGGTGAAGTTGGGCATGATCAAGCCACACTACATCATATGACTCAGTAATACACATACAGATCTCTTCTGCAATCAAATGTCCCCGTATGGCTATCAGGTAAGATGTCAAAATCGCATAAGGGACAGCTGAAATACCTTTAAAATTTCTATATTTGATAATTCATTTGCCCTGTCACTCAGCAATCGAAGCATCTGAATGAACCTCTCTGTATACAGATTTACCATCAGTTGAAATATCTCATATCTGCAAACATCAAAGATAAAAATTAATGAACCAAAGAAAATTTCCTAGCCACCAAAAAATTTGATATTTTATGGTGAGATGACTAGCAGGGTTTTAAATAATTTAATCACAGTTCGAGTATCAAATTATTAGACTATATCAGTTCGTATCGAACTGTATCAGCTGGCAATACCTGAATTTTCTAAAAATAAGAAAAATACTCAAACTTATAGTTCAATATATTAAACAAAATATACACATATAAGTTGTCTCAACATCTAAAGCAATTTGTGATTTTCTAGTAATGATTTATACCTATGCAATATGGATTGGGTGTATTTGCTATGAAATAAAAGTTGACAAATTGAACAAATCTTTAGTTAAAAAGAATAGGGGAGTAATTGCAAATTTGACAGAAGTATGGGGCTTCTAAATGCATGTAGCCTCATAGAAACAAAAAAGTGGCTTTCCCATTAATAATCACATCATGAAGCACATGATCGCACAAAAGTAGGCCAAAGTAAAAATAAGACATCTTAAGATTCAAAAAGTAGTTGAAAGCCTGAAATAAGCAACTGCCTGCATAAATTAACAAATAGAAACAGATTTGGCATGCAGCAAACCTTGGAGGAAAACATGGGGCCACATAGTCATAAATATCTCCAAGCTCTTCTCCAATCTAAATGGCAAAAAATGAGAAAGTCGCCAAATAGCATTAGGAATTTGACAGTGTTAACAGTCCATAGCAGTTTGCGAAAAAAGCAATGCTAAAAACTGAAACACAACTGAAAGCAGGTTAAGCCATAAAATAGTGGTCAAATTCGAGAGAAGCAAGAAAAATACATAGATTTGATGGTACATATGCATATTTACTTCAACTCCAAATCCAAATCATATGAATGAAAGCAAGTGCACAAGAAAACACATGCATGTGGACACATGCAAATACAAGCACCAAGCTAGCCTATTCTGCAGCAGCAGAACCAGAAACTCAGACATACACTAGTGAGTATTTTTTATTTCAGTACTAATTGTAGCACATAGATACACCAGTTTCCACAAAGAGGAATGCTAACACTGGGGATCTTACATTAACAATGGAAATGGTATGGAATATTATAATTCCAAGGAACCTACATCATCTTGATACGCTCAAGAACATAAATGGCATTGTGAATCTCTTACAATTGCCAATAATTACTTGGGCTGATTGGAAAAATGAAAATATTTACACAAAAAAAAATCCAGAGTATGTATCAATCGTTATATCTCAAAGATTCAAAAGTCAAAACCAATATTGGAGTCAACTCCGCCAGTGCTCATTGAAGTTCTACCTTGTAATATTATATGAGAAGCGGACATGCTCAAATGTCTGAAACCTTTTTAAACCTCACAGTTACATCACAAATACAAAGTAAATCAACTTGCAAACACATCCTTTTCCTCAGTTGCAAGTTGTCACATATTATAAGATCATTATCTTTTGCATGTCCAAATGAAGTATTCAAACTTACATTTTCTCAAGCTATATATCCATTATAAAACACCTTGCAAATACTTTCAATATGGATTCGTTAAAATATTTCATTGTTTTTATGTGTCAAAACTCTACTTGGGACTACTAACATTCAAGCAAACTCAGTATATGAGACACCTTTTTCAACTAGATTTCCATCCCACAGTAAACTTTGAATAATTATTGCAGAATAATTAACTGCATACATATGACATAATCTCATAATTTGATCATGTAATCTCATAATTTGATCATGCAAACTTTTTTACTAAAGAAGACATAAAGTGCAAGAAAATTTTTATCCCAACAAACTAGGATAGATCAAAAACCCAATATATATGTTGCTCCATTGTAGATATCAAAACAACATACCACCCGGGCTTCTTCTAAAGCAGCTTTATGGTCTTCAAAGACAAGCTGATAACAAAATCAGTGTCAGAAAAATGCATAATGGAAAAAAGAAAAGGAGAATATCATATCATATAGGAGAGTGATTAAGAAAAATATACCTCAGTTAGTAGCCTATTGAAGCGCGCTTCAACTGCCTTCCTAATTTGCTCATAGCATTTATCCTTATAACCTTTTCCCTGGACCTTTAACTTCTGTTGTGTAAGGTTTTTGGAAGAAGCCATTGTAGTAGTTTTTCTGCAGTCAATAAGGAAACAAATAGCTGAAATACAGTTGCAATACAGGTCGAAAAATGGAAAAGGATATCATAAAATTACACCAAAATCAGCAATGAGAAAAGGCAATCGAAATCTAGCATAAAAGCAAGGACATAAAACTGAAATAGATAAAAATAGTTACTTGGCAGTTCTACGAGGATTTGCAATTGTTGCCATTGCACCATCTCCCTCAGCCTCAGCTGCCTCCTCAGCAACTTGTTGATCATGAATCTCTTGCATTTCAACCACCCTAGAGGGAGAAACAGCAAAAGTAAAAGTTATTACTCAAATTTTTACCCTCTTCCCTTTTTCTTTTGGGGTAGAATTAAGATGAATACACATATATTATTATTTTTTATAGTGACAATAATGATGGTGGAATGCTTTTCCTAACTGTTTAGATCAATTCTCCATCATCATTCGTGATATAATCCTGATCCTTATTGGAATGTTTAACAAGTATCATTATTGTGTCATGGATAAATGAGAACTACAATATGAGGGGGAAAATAAAAGAAAAAGAATGTTTCCCAGGTACTTAGCTCATATTATTAATACAGCAAATAGAGACCTAAACAGTTTTTCAGCAACCCACCTTATAGCACGAACCAGGGTTTGTGGGCTGCAAAAGTATAGCATGGAAACATTTGTCAAAGAAATAAATAACAAGGCAAGCAAATAATACACACGTGTATATTTGTGTACGAATGTAAATCTAAAATTAACTATTGAAAGAATAATAAAACTGATACAATAGTGAGAGAATAACAAAACTCATAACTTTATGGATAAAGTAAGTACTTTGTCTCGCAAAATATGTACTTAAAAAAATGTATATAATCCTTAAGAACCATAAAATGAAATTTTATTTCTAGTCATAGTTACTTCCATATTTCTTGTAACTACTCTCTCAATGCAGGGCCAAGCAAAATAGCATCCTGGGCCATATGCAGACAGCATGCATTTTGACTCTTTTGACAGTTACACAGAAAGGTTAAGTGATCCTTGCAGCATAATGTGAAACTAGCAACAGGATATTTGCTTCATTTGTCAAGTATCATAACTTAAGCTCTTTAAGGTTGCTGTTCAAAGATGAAAACCAAAAGCAAAGACAGTGGCATCATCCAGAGAGTAAAGTCCACTTCCCTTGACATTTTTTTTTTTTTTGCACAAATAAAATTGCTAAAAGAAGAGAAGATGGTAATACACCAAAAATCATAAGAACGAGGATAAATTATCCTGCTTGAAGAGAAACAAAAGGAAGAGAAAAATTAACAATGGTAAAGGTTTCCAATCTCTATTGATGTTACAAAAACCTTTAAAAGCCTTGGAAGTGGTAAAATGAAGCTCGAAAAACAAACTTATTCCGGAATAGTGAACACACTTGTGTCTGAAGAATAATCCTCAAACTGGTCAGGTAATAGCATTATACCAATCATTTCAAACAGTGTTTTAAAAGAAATCATTATACATTACTGATGTTGAAATCATTATTTCAATATCATTTGTTGCCAGAAGAATAGTGTTTCACAATAACACTATTAAAAGATATATCCAATATCACTTCAACAGTCAAACAACAATTTCCCTCCTTTGACCCTTGCAAAGGGGAGAATCGCGCAAAGGACACCCTTTATATGAAACACACAATTAATCCAGAAAGAATGACTGAGCGAACAACTAGATGCAAGAATATATGCCCCAAGAACTAAGAGACACTTTCAAATAAAGACATAGAAAACTTCAAATACCGACATTTCAAAGATAACAATCATTATACCTCTCTTTTGAAAGTTTGTAGAAGTTGGAAATATGACCCCATAATGTCTTCTCAAAGGTCTCCCAAGTGCGGTCTACATCTTCAAAATATTCTCTGGGCATCATAGAGACGAGTCTTTAAACCCCAAGCTAAAAAATAGTGCACAGTAAAGATCAAAAGTAAACAAATTATCAATTTCAGAGCTTCCTTCTTCATGGTTGCCATCATTGCCATCTTCCAATATTTCCTTTTTTTTTCTTTTTCAGTTTCAGCATGTTTTAACCTACCATGCCACATTTAACCATGCTTTACATTTTGAATACAATTAGAGCCCATAAACAGCTTAATTATTATAATTTTTTTGTTTGTAACAAAACAGATGGCCAAAAACGGGGATACATAACAAGCACATGCTACTTGTCCACTAAATCAGACAGCTCCTTTGCTACATACCTTAATCTGCCAACTTCTTCTTTGTGAGATGCTGCAGCTGCTAATGCAAACCTTCGCTTCCCATCAAGTGCTGTTAATCTCTATGACAAATTGATAAGAACAAGGCATAAATAAACAAGTGTCTATGGGAGATCCATTTTGCTCAGAACTTAACATCATATTCATCCGTCAGGCTTACCTCATAAGTATTAACAATCTCTTTATCATCACTCAAAGAGTTACGTGCCTCAGCTGCTTCAACAGATATGGACATCATACCCTCCACATCCTAAAAAGAATGAAGAAAATAGTCAAACAGAAAACCTACAGGAAAAGAATAGATTGAAACATTGATAGAAGCTGAAGCTCAAGGCACAAACTACCACTTACAGTAGTGTGTTACATTATCACACAGCAAAATCAATCAACAAAAACCTCTAAATCCAACAAGGTCAATCCCTTGTATCAAAAGGTGCAGTCATGCAAGGAGCGCATACAATAGATATATAGTAATGGCAACTGACAAAATTTAAACAACTAATGGTTGAATAACGTTTCCCACCTTCAAGGTCATATTTAGGTTATTCCTTGCATTGCTAAGGAGCTTTATCTGATCATGATTGTCAATCAAGGTTTGACATTCTAGGCAGTACCTAAAGCATGAGCCCATTGCAATTATAAAAAAAGCAGAAAAACTAAGCAACCACATAAATCATACTAAAAATAATAATAGTATAATATCAACAATCCTCAACAAATTCAAAGGATCTTTGCAGTGTGCCTCGTCAAGAACATACTTTTCAATGGAAATAAAGTTCTGGCGAAGCTGGTTTATCGTAGTCTGTGATGAGGTCAGTGCTTCCAGACCACTTTGTGCTTGTTCAACCTGCACTTCATAATAAGAAATAAAAAAATGTAAAAGACCAGTATAACCCACGAGCAATATCCAATTATCAAATCTAGGTACCTGTTCTACCACCATTGTACTGAGTTGAGCATCATTTGCCTGCAAACACAGTACAATAACAAGATATAGATAAGTGCTATTCAAATTGCGGAGCTGACTTAAATCAAAGATCCAATTCCTCATACTTCAATTGCAAAACCTTCCTTATAACACAAACTAAGTAAAACCTACACGAGCATTTGAGCTTTTTTTAACTATAAAAAAAAAATGATGATTTATCGAAACTAAAATAGTGAAATGCCAGCTGAATTACGTTAGATATAATTGAGATCCCCAATTCTGTTAACGAACGATGAAAATTGAAGATTAGAAATGGAACCTGTTGGCGCGTAATATAATCGGCTTTGATCGAGGAAATGGAATGGAGGAGTTCAGGTAGCGGCAAGAGCTTCGCCACCTCGCGCACGGCGGCTTCCTTAGCTTCGATGCCGAGATCCTCCACCATCATACTTGCAGGACGATTATTGAAGAATAAAAAGTAAAATTATCAATTAATTCTAAGAATCTAACGAGAAATGGATGAGAAATTGAAGTGCAAAATCGTTTTGAATAAAATCAAGATACGGCGTGAATTCAATGCGCTCAACGACCGGGCCGGTTCAATTCAACTGCGGAAAGCTTGAAAACTGCTTTTTTAAATTTAATTACCAGAAAACCCTTTCGGTTTACTCGCAGTTGAACATATACCTCCGCAAGACCTTGGTTGGATGATGGTTTATGATTGTTTCGCATGGTATAGTATTGGATTATTTTGTATTTGTCTTGATTTTCAAGATGGTTGTATTATTTCTTACTATTTTAGCATGATTTTAAATAATCCAATTTAGTAGTTTCACATTGTTAAATACTTTTTGTTTTAAAAATGTCTTCTATAAATATTTTAAATTTCAAAATTAACATTTTTAACTTAATAATCTTTTTTTCCATTATCATTTTTTATATATTAATTTTATTATAATTTTTTTAATTTAGATTATTAGAAAATATTTTTTTATATATTTTATTGATTTTAATATTTATTTTTATTTTTTAATTGAAATTAATTATTGATTATAAAAAAATAAAAAATAAAAAAAAGTTATTGACTTAAAAAATAAAAATTTAAATGAATTATTAATTATAAAAAAATAAAAATAAAAATTATTTATGAATTTTAATTAAAACTAATAGCAATTTTAATTTTAGAGTATTCTGATCATTTTATTATTTTTACAACCATATCATACTATTAAACCAAATAAAAATAGATTAATTAATAAAACTGTACCAAGTCATTTATCTAAACATGATAAACATTACTTATATTGTACCATGTCATCAATTTAAATATGATAAATATTACTTATAGTACTGCACTATACAATACTATATTATACCTTATATTAATAAATTATACTATCAGTCATCTAAATAAAGTTTAAATCAATCAAGTATTATTATTATTATAATTTATTAATTATTATTATTTTTAACTATATGATGAAAATCATGAACAATTTCTTTGAGAAAAATTATTAAATATATTGTGGTTAATTTTTGTAATTCACCAATATTGGAGTGTATTGTTGAAAGTGTAATTCAAAAACAGCATAAATAGTATAATTTTCTCTAAAATAATTAATTAGATATATGATAGGCTCTTTTTCGTCTTTAAGAAGTCTCGATGGTTGTTGCAGATTTGGTTTAGTTTCCGAATTCATAATTTTAATTATTGAGTCAAACAATTAGGCAACGAGGACCCCCTTTTTTTACGTACACTGCACTAGAAAATAAAATTGTTCATTATTATTCTCATATTAACCAAAACTGCGTGTTTATTTTTATTTTATGGTAGTTCTAATTTATTTTTCTTATGGTAAAAATATCAAAAAATATTTAAATTTTACCTATTTTATTTTTATCATAATTTTTTTAAATAAATTACTACATAAATTTATTTATTTTTATTTCAAATCTATTTATTAACAGATTTGGCTTATTTTTATTAGATATTTTGTGATATATTAGTTAAAAAAAATGATCGGGCATTAAAAAAATAATATTTATCTATTTATTTAAAAAAATAAAAAAATAATAAAAAATAAAGGAACGAATGTTAAAAAAAATAATACATGTTTACTTATTCTAATTACGAAATGAACAGGGGCTAAAAAAAATAATGCCCATTCAAAAAAAGGTAACTGGCATTGGTTTTTTTAATGCCCATTCATTTCATTTTAGTTTCTTTAATGCCCATTCATTTCATCATAGAAGATTATTATTATTATTATTATTATTGAATGAAGATTCTTTAACCCATTTTTTTTTTAGTATGATTTGTTTGAACCCATTGAAGAATGAATTTTAACAATTACTTCATAGTTTCTTTATCACCACCCATTCATCAACATCATGGCAAGATCTTTTGAAGCTCCTCCTCCTCCTCATTTTTGTTGAGTTTTTTCTACAGTTCTTGTTTGCATTTTAAGTAGTCGTTCTTCTACTCCATCAGCTGCTTTGGTTGCGGCTTCTCTTCTTGATTAAACTCATTCAAGAAATTTTCATCGGCTTGAAATATAAAAGAACAGTCGAAAAAATTATTATTGTCAATCAGATTTATATATCCAAAATTCTCCAAGCTCATGAATCAACACCTAATCCTTGATCAAATTGATCAAGCGGTTGAGGAATCTCCATAGAAGCAGTAGAAGACAAGCTGTTGTGGTTTCTTCTACTTGTTCATACCAACTAATATTATCACGATTGTATTAATTATGGTTAAAAGGTCGGGAATCTCAATGGCTGTAATTTTTTTTGCTAAACTGATAACAAATAATAATTAATTAGACAGAGTCTCAAAGCCATTATTCTCATGCAGAAGATGAAGTTAAATTAATAATACTTGCTTGTCCCAACTTTCTGATCCCAGCATTCAAATGTGAAAAATATTTTTCTGAACTTTGTACGAGATAAACCCGTAGAAACAACTTACTTACACTTCAAACTTTCTAATTATTATTGACCCTTGTTTAACATTCAAAAAAATATTTTAATATAAACAATTTGCCTCTTGTCCATGTTAATGTTATTGCTTCATCAGCATACATGTGCTCTTTGTCAGAGTGAAATTCTTTTGTTTGTGTTTTTACATTTTCATTTTAGCTTTTCCAAATGTGGCTCTTATGCAATAAAATAAGTGTTAAAAGAATAACGGTTATTTTTTTTAACGAATATTAATTATTTTAACCTTCATATTTTCCAGTGATTTTTTAATTTTTTTTTAAAGATTAAGTGAACGGTCATTATTTTTTTAAATACTCGTTTATTTATTTTTCAAATGACACGTCAATAAAATACTGGATAAAAATAAATTAAATCGATCAAAAGATAGACTTGAAATAAAAAATTAAATTTATATAATTATTTATTAAAAAAATATAATAAAAATAAAAATCGAGATAAAATTTAAATATTTTTTGGTATTTTTGCCTTTCCCAATTCATAATTCTAATTAACTAATCCAGTAATTAGGTAGTAAAATGCCTGTTGTTTTTTTTTTCCTAGTATATATTCTGCACTAGAAAATAAAACTATACATCTCTACTAAAACTATATATTTATTTATTTTTAGCTCATTTCTAATTGGTCCACGAGATTGATATTATTCACTTTCCCGGCAAGAAATCTTTAGTCCTTTACCCCCAAAAAATACTTTTTAAAAAATCTTTCATCACTTTAATTTCTAATTTTATATAATGAATCAATTATAGTATGTTAGTCCAATAGATAGGTAGTCTAGCACTCATTGCATTATTTTGACAAAATTATATTTTATTCCTCTTATGGTCTAATTTAGACCTGCATTCTATATTTTTAAAATTAAATTTTGCCATTAGTTTTTCCATTGTGTACAACAACATTTATGTTGATGGCTTTTGGTATTATTTCACAATTAAATCCCTCAGTTAAAAAATGAATGTACATTTTAATTTTTTTAAATCATTTCGGTAGTATTTTTATTTTTTTTTATTTTTACTCTTTTCAGTCAATAAACAAGTGAAGTTATTATTAATTATTGAAGAACTTGGATCCATATTGTGCATTTCATCAACACAAGGTGATAATATGATAAAATAACTATCAATAAATTTATGTACAAAAATGTAATGATTAGAAGTAGTTTTTGCATGACCTTTTTCAACCATAACCGACTCAAACTATTTGTACATTTTATCTAGGTGTTTAAATCAACCAATACAATTTGTTTCTCAATTTACAAATATAATTTTTTTTTCTTTCACCACAAAATATTCAAATTGTTACATATATATTTCCTCCTCTAAATTGCTATAAAAAGAAAGTTATTTTAATATTCATTTACTTAACCTTTAAATCAAAATTAGCAACTAAACTCAAAATAACACATATTAATGACATCTTGAATGTTGGGTAATCTCTTCAAAGTCAATTTTTTTTATTGAAGCCCATGAATACTAATTTTGCTTTTGTATTGTGGAGATGAGTCCGAAATTTATTAGAGTTTGAAAATTATATCCAAGACCCAATCCGAATATTTTTTTAACCTGACCTAACTCGGTTGAATTAAGCCAGATTATTCAGATTATTAGGCCTTATGAATACTCCTAACCTCTATTAACTATAAGGGAATATTTATAAAACTACTTATAAAAATAAATTTATTTTCAAAAATACTACACAAAAGAAAAATATTTATATTTTTATAAAAATTTAGCTCAAATTTTTAAAAATACCTCACTTCTCATTCAAATTTTTTTTAATACATTTTCTCTCATTTCAAGCAATATTTTACTACAAAAATTTAATTTTTTTTCAAACTTTACTATTAAATAAATATATTACAATAAAATAATAAAAACTAATAATTTAAAATATATTTTCAACTAATAAAATGTATTAATTATCTATAAAAGGAAAATTTTAATTTTAATTATAAATAACACTAAAAAAATTAAATAAAATGTTAAATTTATTTTTAAACAAATTTTACATATCATAGACATAAAAAGAAGTTTAAAAAAAATGTTAATTTTGTTGTATTGATATTGTGTGTATATTGTATATATGTTATGTAGATGTTGTAAATAATGTTGATATTGCGTGATGTTATATTTATATTATGTATTTGTTGTATATGTTATATGTATGTTGAGTGTATATAAAATTTTAGAAAATAAAGTTAAAAAATATTAAATATATTGTGTAAATATTATATAGATGATATGTGTATATTTGACATATGTGTGTATATGTCATTATTTATTTTATATGTATGTTATATATATTGTGTATACACTGTGTTTTTTTGTATGTTTATTGAAAATATGAGAATAAAAAATATTTATGAATAAAAAATAAATAAAAATTTAAAATTTAAAAATTTAAAATTAAAAATTAACAAAAGCAAAAAAGAAAAAGAAAAATCATCCAATATTTAACATAAAAATGAAAAAAATATAGCTAAATTAGTAACTTAAAACAAAAAATAAGCAACTTATCAATTACCGTACTTTGTGTAATTTCCTCAACTATAAGACTTTATTACACAAATTATATAAAAAATTAATTTAATTTGATTTTGCTATGAAAAATTAAATTTTAATTTCCATTTATAAGTAATTTTATATTTTCCATAAAACTAATTATATATATGTAATATTTGAATTCATTTTATCCATTTAGTTTGATTTAAAATAAATAATTCTTTTATGATTTAACGGCAAAAATTAATTTCTTTTTTAAATCGAACTTTAGCTTAGAAAAAATAAAAAGAAAGTTAACAAAACCAAGAAGTAAATTCACTTGCTAAAGTACTAAGCTTTTTTTTTTTTCCCCATGAGTAATAGTATTCGATTTTACCGCTGAAGAATCAGATCAATCAATCATGAATATATGAAACATTGTCATGTGCAAGATTACTAAACATTTTGACAAATTAAAGTCATGATATTATCTGCATGCCTAACTGGATGAAAGGAATTTCGATGCCATTTGACCAAAATTTATATTTTTAGTTTTACGTGCTTGTTCTTAATTGTCTTTTATAGCAATCTATTTACGTATCCAAGTAAATTTCATTCACAACTCTCATATATAATTTTAATGATTAATAATTATTTATTTTATAATGGAAATTTAAAAATATACCAGAAAATAATTTATTAAAAATTCGTTATAGCAACAAAAATAATCCCTCAATTTTAGTGATATGTTGGAAGATTACTAAATATCGATTCTAAAAATTGAACTTTAATTACTGATAAAAAAAACAGAGGAAACATTAAGGGATTAGTCTTAGTTATTACAAGCAAAAACCCTAGTTTCACTTCAAAATTTTTTTTATTAATCAAATAATGATATCTATTATTTTTTTTTGCTTTGTATTTAAGATTATTTAATTTTTTAAATTAATTTTGACTATTAACTGAAAATATATAATATTGTCCATATTTTTTATTATTTATTTAAGATCGTGTAAATTTTATTTTAAAATTAATATTGATAATTAACTAAAAAAATACACATATAATACAAATAAGTAAACATGCTACCTATTTTTTAAAATTAAATATGATATTTTTTAAAAATTAAAAATTATATATTAAAATAATATTTTTATCTATTTATAAATAAATTAAATATATTTAATAGCAGTTTTAAGTATCAATATTTTTAAAAAATTTTACTTTTAATTTTTAATTTTAAAATTAAAAATTCATATTTTAAACATGCTTCCACTAACAAATAACGATGCTTCTTTTTGTTTTGCGTGATTCTCAAGTTTTATACCTATATATTTTGTTCAAGCCTTTTTCCTTTTCCAAATTATTTTAACATTCTTCAAATTTAGCATTATTATTTATTAACCCTTTAATTTGATCTTTAAAAAATAATAATAAAAACTTGAACTTATGATTTAGATAAATTTTAGAAATTAAATAGCAATTAATCTTTAAATTAACATTTCAATCCTAATATTTGTAATTTTTATATTTTAAATATTCTTGACATTTTAATTTATATAATATTTTTATCATAAAAAATTTAAAATAGAATGTACTTATTTTAATTCTTTAGTAGTATATGGTATTATAAATCACTTTAATCATTAAAAATATTTATTTTCCATTTAAATTAATTTAAAATATTAAAAAATGTTAATTTTAAAATGGTATAAATAAATTTGCTTTTATTTCTTTGATTTTTTCCCCACTAAACCTACTTTATACCTAACTCAGAAGACAAAAAGGTAACCCAAATTGCATAAGATAGGATCTGAAGGCTCTAGTGGTGCATGTTTATCAGGAGACCTAAAGAACAATGGTGGGGGTCTATGGAAATTCCATTGTATGATATGATCTCCATAAAATCTTTTATCTTCTTTTTCAGGATATAATTTACTACGTACATATTAATAAAAGATATACTTATATTCATGTTATAAGACTGAGCGGCAAACATTCATCCTAGCTAGTTATAGTGCTTGATTTTCGACTGGCTACTTGAAAAATAAATGTATTACAAATTATAATTAATTTTGAAATAAAGGCTAATTACATTCTTTTTTTTTTTTTGAAGAAATTACATTCTAATTATATATGGAAATCCCATTGTATGATATGATCTCTCTAAAATTTTCTATTTCTTCTCCAAGGTATGTTTTCCGTTCCACTACAAATATATATATATATGATCTCTCTAAAATTTTTTATTTCTTCTCCAAGGTATGTTTTCTGTTCCACTACAAATATATATATATATATATATATATATATATATCACGTTATGAGATTGAGTGGCAAACATTCATTCTAGCTAGTTACAGCGTTTGATTTTTAGCGAGCTACTTGAGAAATAAATGTATTACAATTTATAATTATCTTGAAAGAGTACTAATTACATTCTAATATAAATTGAAATTCCATTGTATAATATGATCTCCCCAAAAAATCTTTTATTTCTTCTTCAAGAAATGTTTTATGTTCTACTATATATTAACAAAAGATATATTTATATATCCCGATTGAGTGGCAAACATTCATTCTAGCTAGTTACAGTGCTTAATTTTTAGCTGGCTACTTGAGAAATAATGGAGGATCCCTTGTTAATTTATAATTGCGTTGAATTAAATGCTAATTTCTTTCTAATAATATATGGAGTTTCCATAAAAAGTGATGTTAAATGTTGGGGTGTCAATTCAAAGTCTCACATTGGAAAAGCCAAGAGACAATTGAGTAGTATATAAGCATCTATACCCACTTCATAGTATGAGGCCTTTTGGGGAGTAACCCAAGAATAAAATCGTGCGGGCTTGACCCAAAGTGAACAATATCATACTATGTAGAGTAGATGGTGCGGGCTTGGGGGTCCAATAATTGGTATCAGAGCCCGGTAATGGAGCCCGCAGGTGATCCGTCTTCGGTGTGTCTTGTGTCGAAAGTCTTCCTGATATTGTGGTGGTCAGACGGCGTGTCCCGTGGGTGAATAACGGCGGTACAAGATGATTAAGACGGATTGGTGTATGGATTATCGCTCAAGGGGAGGCCATATAATGTATTGTCCGTGATGTGTGGTCCTTGGCTTGAGGGGAGGATTGTTGGGGTGTCAATCCAAAGTTTCACGTTGAAAAAGCCAAGAGACAATTGAGTAGTATATAAGCATCCATACGCACTCCATAGTATGAGGTCTTTTGGGGAGTAACCCAAGAATAAAATCGTGCGGGCTTGACTCAAAGCGAATAATATCATACTATGTGGAGTGGATGGTGCGGGCTTGAGGGTCCAACATTAAATGGATCTAATTGATATGGATTAAATACATAATCGCAATGTGAAATTTCTTATTTATCCTTAGGTACATTTAAACTTAAATTTGAATTTCTCTTTATTCAATATTCAACCAATAACATCATTAAATATTGTTTCTTTTCCTATACATTGAGCATTGTTTATAATTAATAATTTAAGTTTCTAATACATTGAGTTTTTTTTATAATTAATGATTCAAATTTTCAAATATCATAATACATAGAGCTTTAAAAGTGTATATACTTTTAATATCCTTAGCAATATATTTAAAAAGTCTAATCCCATGGACAAATTTTCTGTTTTATGATATTTTTTTTGCTTGATTCATCTTCTTTGAAAAATAATATATATATATATATGTGTGTGTATATATATATCAATTATATATAGTCGCCATATATGTATATATATAGTATTATACTTAATAAATTTATTATTTATGACTTATAATATTCTTTATCAATTATATTATACAATTAAAAAATATATATTTACAATAATTATTAATGTAGAACTTCATCAATTATGTTATTTAAAATACATATATGTTTATAACATTTATTATGTGTATAACTTATAATATTATAATATTGTTTGCCAAAAATAAAACTTATAATATTCTTTGTCAATTATATTATACAATTAAAAAATATATGTTTATAATAATTATTAATGTAGAACTTTATCAATTATGCTATTTAAAATACTACATGATTATAATATTTGCAACATGTATAACTTATAATTTTGTTTGCAAAAAAAAACTTATAATAATTTTTGTCAATTATACCACAATTATATCATACAATTAAAATATATATGTTTACAAAATTATTAATGTAGAACTTTATCAATTATGTTATAATATTTACAATATTTATATATATTGTAATATTCTTTATCAATTATTAATATTTTTTAAAAATTTAATTTTGGCCTGGCATTCAAGCGAAGTCAAAATTGGACCCTATTATTATCTAATTTCATAATTCTATTAAGAAATGGATGATTTGGACTAAATTTAAAAAAGAAAAATACAATTTAGTAAAAAAAAATTACAAGGGCCAATATAAATTTTTCACTATAGTACATAGACTAAATTGGACCTTACTCTTTTATATTATATAAATGTTTATTAGATTATAAAAATATTTATTAGTAGTATTAACAAAGTATATTTAGAAAAGATAGATTAACTATTGAAGATTAATTTACTAAGTATATGTATGTATGTGTGTGTTATAACTATTGAAGATTTTTTTATTAATTATTCTTATATATAATTATATAATAGTATCAATTATATGATTATATTTATTAGTAGTATTAACTAATTAAGTATATTTAGAAAAAAATGATTATATATATATTTATGTAATATGTGTGCATTATAACGGTTGAAGATTTTTGATTAATTATGATTATATCTAATTATGTAATCGTATCAATTATATGTACTTAATAAATTTATTATTTATGACTTATAATATTCTTTATCAATTATATTGTACAATTAATATATATATTTACAATAATTATTAATGTAGAACTTCATCAATTATGTTAGACTTAATACATAAATAAACATTTATACTTATAAAAAAGATCCTATTAACACCCTCCGCTTTACGTTCTTCCTATAGCACATATCTACATACTTAAAATGATATTAATATGCCCTTAACATGCCTATTCCTAAGCTCACCATTGGTCAGTATATTACACGCGCCACATATCCATTTTACATGACATTAAGCTCATTCTTCTCTACTGTAAAAAAGCTATTGCTAATAATGCCAGTGATTACGTTTGGAATTTAACCAAGTAATTTCTATCTGCATTCTATTTCTTAATTATATATATTAATCTCTACTTATCGAATAATCCTTTCTATAACCAACTAACAGTGTGCACCTTAAGAGAGCAAAATTTATATACAGCATAGAATAAACTCACATTTGATTGAATTTAGAAGAAGAAAAATTAATGAAATTTTAGGAAACCAAAGCAATTATTTACATTCTAAGTACTGATAATAATTACTCCAAATCTTTGCTACAATGGATATATAACCATGAGAATTACAATAAAATTCCCAAATCATAGAACAAAAAATTAAAAACTTGCAAGACTAGCAAGAAGAACAAAAACTCCAATTTGAAATCCCAAATTCAATTCTTTAATCATGTACCCAGCACTAGTAGAAGAATCAGTATCAGTACCAGTAGTTGTTGAAGCAACCAAATCAAGGGTTCCCTTGGCTAATAAATTCGCCTGACCCATTATTCAATCCTTTAATCGTGTTTAGCCGAAAATATACTATTCATCGCCAAATCCACCTGCCAAATTTTTAGTTCAATTTTTCCATTTTTTTGTACTCTCATATAAGCAAAAATCACAAAATTCCTATGTGAATCAAACTCTGTTGCCAAACCTCACACATCAAAAGACAATCTTTGTGATTACACTGTAAGAAACAATCTTATATTTCTTAACAACCAACGCATCTCCTGTAGATTTTCAACCTATAAGAGCCTGAGCTCCTACCATACCGATTTCATTGAGATTAATAGCTCATGCAACCTAACCATCAGGTTTGGTTTGTTGAGCCTTGAAATCTGAGAAGGGAACCAGTTAATAGAAGTTAGGGAAGAGAATGGGTGTGAAAGTATGCATTTATAGATTATCTTGAAGATGAGCAATTGATTTTGCTGAGAAGGGAACTAGTTAATTGAATATGACCGATTAGTTAACTGAAGTTAGGGAATAGAATGGAAAAAAAACCTCTTCACGTGCCTCTTATTCCGGTGTTTTCCGCATACTTACTCAAGGGCATATTAATATCATTTTAAGTATATAAAGATATGTTATAGGATGAACGTAAAGTAGAGGGTGTTAATAATTTTTTTTTTATAAGTGCTTATTTATGTATTAAGCTATTATGTTATTTAAAGAACATACATATTATAATATTTACTATATGTATAACTTATAATATTGTTTGCAAAAAAAATTTACAATATTCTTTGTCAGTTATATTATCAAAATATATATATATTAGACTATTTAAGTTATTATTGCACTTATAAAAATAATAATACTTATTAGTAAAATAAATAATTATGATGATTAAAAAATATATATATTACTGATAGTTAGTGTCAAATATATATATATATAATAATTAAAGTTAGTACATTAAATTAAAAAATATGATTTAAATAATAATTAAAATGACTATATTAATATAATTGTAGTAATTTTTGGCTAACCAATAATAATAATAATAATAATGAGTAGAATAATTAGATAAAATAGCAATATTAATAATAATATATATAGTGGAGTGTATAGTAATATCAATAAAATAATAATAATATAAATAATAATAAATAATAATATATATATATATAATAATATAAATTAGATAAAGACACAACTTTAAATATAGATCATCAGATGTGAAATTAGTGGTCTTAGCATTAAAATTTTTTTTTCAATTTAAATAGGTTATTAATTAAAGATGGAAGAAATAAATTTGAATAAAAAGAAAAAGAAATAGAGAAGGAAAAAAGAAAGGAAAACGGGAGAGAGAGAGAGAGAAAGTGGAAAATTTAAACAATGGAAAAGTTTGTTCAAAATAGTAGAGGGAGAGGAAGAAATTGTTGGAGCATTAAACTTTATCAGCTTCGTTCGATGTCTTTCGGCCACTGTCAAGCAACACACGCTGGCCACTGGAGATGTTAACTCGATGAGCTTTCCAACGCCATAAAAACCACGTGAATCGCCGTATGGGTCGTTCGAAGTGCCGATAGAAGCTCTCGCCGACGTCAATTTTGGAGGCTATTTCTGACCACTTTTTGACTATATTTTTCGGTGACACGGGTATTTTTAAAATCATCTCATATTAAGCTTCGATTCGGTATATTTTTTGTAAATTATAGATAAAGTTTTAAAAATTCATATATATATACATGTAGATATATTTTCACACAAACAGTAATTAAAATTTTAATTAGTTAAATTTTGGGTTAATAAAAAATTTAGGATTTAATTTTGATGACACCATTATGATAAATAAGAAATAACTAGAGAAAGATAAAATATAAATAAATATAAATAAAAATAGTGAAAATAATAAATAGTTAGTTAAAATTTAGAAAATTATTAAATTAGAAATTATAGTTGATTAATTATTATTGTTAAAAAAATAAGAATGAAAGATAATTAATATTGTTAAAATTATAGAGGCAGTAAATTAAAATAAAAATATTAAAATTAATTGTAAATTAAAATATTTTAAATACTTAGTATTTTTGACGAATTATGAATAAGTTAAAAAATTTTATATAAAATAATTAGATAAATATTATCGATATTTAGTTAGAATTGAGGATTAGTTTTTATATATGTCTCATATCATGAATATTGTAATAGTTAATAATTTTTAGTTAATAATTATTCTTATATTACTCTAGCAGTGAATACAACAGCTGAAATAAATCATAGAGGTAAAATAGTTGTATTTACAAATTTAGCTTTTTGACTAAGGTGAGTGGGTAAATATGTAACATTATATTTTTCTTAAAAGTATTATATTTATATATAATTTTGAGAAAAGTATTTACTAAGTGAATTTATTTATAGTGATGATTATTTCTGAATATTAATTATTTTCTTATTAAGTGAGAACAAATAATAATAGTTTAAATTTATATATATATAAATGATTGATTATATTATACTGGATAAATTAGTTTATATACACTCTTTTATAAACCTATCTGATCGCACATTGATGACGGATATTTAAATTTAATAATATTATAAAATTATTTTTGGCCGGGGTAATTACTCTGCACACGTGTATTAAAATTATTTCTCCTTAAACTTGCAAGGTAAGTTATCATGCGCCTTTGGATTGAAGTTCAAACAGAAAGAATTTATATTTGAGCTTATATAAAAAATAACTGAGATTAAAATTATATTTATTAAGCCGAGTTATAGATAATATTTATAATATATTTATTATTAAATTTTATTTGTTTTTCTTTGTTACATGTTTACCTATTCACTGAGTAGTTGAACTCATCCCATTATTATTAATATTTTCAGATATTTTTGAAGATCAACTTGGTAGACTTCATTAGAGCATAAACTCTTTAATTTGAAATTCTTCTACGTATATAAGAAGTTGAGCCAACGAATTAGCATTTTCAGCTTGATTTTAGTTTGAGAATTATTTAAATTTTATTTAGAATATTTTTAATGATGTAAATGATGTAATAATTATTATAAATGATCATATACTTGTGAGAGATATGAATTAAATAGGTTGTGATTTAAAATTTATAGTAAGATATGTCCACCCTAGCTTTGGAGAGTTGAGATATGATACAACTAAATTCAAATTGAACCTTATCATTAACTAGTTTTATAGTTATATTAAGAATAGATGATTTGTACTAAATTTGAAAAAAAAATCAATTTAGTTCAAAAAAAATTATAAGGCCAATATAAAATTCTTACTATAGTGTATGGACTTAATTAGACCTTAGTCATTTATATAATATATGCTTATTAGATTTTATTTATTAGTAGTATTAACTAAGTAAATTCAGAAAAGATTGATTATATATATATATATGTATATGTATATATATATGTATGTAGGTATGTATATATTATAACTATTGAAGATTTTTTATTAATTATTTATATATATAATTATGTAATAGTATCAATTATATGCATAACTTATTATTCGCCGTGTATATATATATAGTATAATATTTAATAAATTTATTATATATGCTTATTAGATTATATTTATTAGTAGTATTAACTAAGTATATTTAGAAAAGGTTGTTTATATATATATATATATATATATATGTTAAGCTTGTGCTATAAATATTAAAAAAAATTTATTAATTATTTTTATATATAATTATGTAACAGTATCAATTATATATATTTTTATCATTCGCCATATATAATATAACACTTAATAAATCTATTATTTATCAATTGTATTATACAATTAAATTATATATGATTATAATAATTATTAATGTAGAACTTTATCAATTATGCTATTTAAAATATACACATGTTTATAAAAGATTTATTTAGAAAAGATTTATTGTATCAATTAAAGTAAGATTGAAAATAATTAAATAGAGACTTTAATATATTATATCAATTAATTTTATTATATTTACTTTATTAGTAATTATTAATTAATTTATTATATGTTACTTTAATTATATATATATTTAATTACCTTTTTATAAATACTGTATATTATCCATCATACTTAATAACTAGTTGTATTCACTAAGAGCTAATTCAAAATCTAATATGTGATCATAAATTGTTATATTAATATTGATGCAAAATGTAAATCATTTAAATGAAATAATATAATATCAAAATAATTATAATAGTATCAATTATGTTATATTGTATCAAATATGTTATATAAATTAAATATATATATATATATATTTATATTACATAAACTTATAATATTCTTCATCAATTATATATTTTTGTTAAAATATTTATATTATATATACTTATTAATCAATGTATTGAAAATATATCATTAATTATTTTCAATTCTCAATTCATTGAAAATATATATCATTAATTATTTTCAATGCTCGAAATAATTAATGAACATTATAAATCATTAATTATTTTCTATTCTTAATTCATTTTTAAATATATATCATTAAATATTTTTATTAAAATTAAGAGTTCCAAATTTAGGGGTAAATAAGAAATTTAATATTATAATTAATTATTTGATCCGGATCAATTAGAGCCCTATGTTGTTAATGTTACAGCCTATTTTCGCCGTTGAGATTATTAATTCCAAGAAATGGGACTGAAGCCAAAGTATTACCCTTCAATGCCACAGTAGAAATTTTTTTTCAAGGGACAAGTTGCTTGGTGGTATTGATCATCCCATGCATCTTCATGGTTATAGCTTCTATGTTGTTGGTGGGGTTTTGGGAATTTTGACACAAATGGAGACCCTAAAAATTACAATCTTGTTGATCCTCCTTTTCGAAACACAGTAACTGTGCCGATAAATGGTTGGGTTACCATCAGATTTCAGGCTATAATCCGGGTAATGAGCCAGTTAATAGTTGTTTTAATTCCAGACTGTCACGATATTCAAAATTTTGCAAACCTCATATATATATATTTTTTTTGAAAGCCTGGACTGAAACCTCAAACTTAGTAATTTAAAGAGTGGCTCAGGGATAGTGTGCGACTAAAACTAACTCAGAAAATGACTAAGTCCGCCATAGATTTTTATTTATAACGTAAATAAGGAATCCCGGAGGAGTCAGAAATTACAATGCCTTTGAGAATGGAAGGCATATTGACAAAATTCTGAAAATTACAGCAAATGAAAAATAAGCGACTATATCTCACTAAGAAATTGGCAGCTTGGTTGCCCTCACAATGGACGTGATTAATAACAATGTTATCTGAATTCATCAAATGTTTAATCTTGCTCAGAGTCCTTGAATTTGTCGTGTCCGTGCTAAGTGCATTGATAGCCTCAAGAGAGTCACATTCAAGAAGGAGAGGCATGTACGGTATGTTGAGACCCCATTTTAATCCTACCAGAATGGATTGAACCTCAGCCTCCATTGGACCAGAAGCCTCCAAAGGATAGCAAAATGCAGCAAGTACATTACCACCTGCATCTCTAAGAATCGAGCCACCAGCCGCCTTTGTACAAGAGAATGAGGCATCAATAATGATGCAAACCTCATATATATATATATATATATATATCATGTTGTTATGATTTTGAGCTTTTTTGTATATTTTTGGTTACAGGAGTTTGGCTTCTGCATTGTCATTTGGAGAGGCACTTTAGTTGGGGCATGGAGACTGTCATCATCGTTCAAAATGGCAAGAATAGAAAGGATCAGTTGTTACTTCCACCACCAGACATGCCATCTTGCTAGCTTATGAATGAATGAAATTTTAGTTATTGTATCTATTTATATATCGAATTTTTATGGTATGGTTAATCATAAGCTTGATCAATATTAATTATTTAATTAATATATTAATCTTTATCTTAGAAGTACTAATTATGTTCTTGATCTGAAAATATACCATATATCATATACAATTCATAAAATTTGGTTACATGTCTTGGATTGTTGGCCTCAATTTGATAATTAAATATTGGATTAAAAGAAATATTCCATTGCTTTTTTTTTATTTAAGTTCTTTCCGATTATTCATATTGGAAATTCAATTCTTTTTAATTATTTGTCTACATTTATTAAAGAGAAAATTATACTACACGGTAGAAAAGTTTTACTTTTCAAGAATAATGCACAATTTTATTTACACTTTTAGGCCACAACGATCTTTTTTTTTATTTTTTTATTTTTGCCTTTTATTTTATCTATATCTTTTTATCTAAAAAATTTTTTTATGTCATATTTTTAATGTATATATATAAAATAAACATATATATAACATATACATAATATATATAAAATACAAACTCAATAATATAAAATACATCTACAATATCTACAACATATCAACAATAAATCTACAATGCATCTATATTATGTTTTTAATATTTATTTATTTTTTTATTCTCAAAACATCCACACAATATTTATACAATATTCACACAACATTCAATAATGTTTGCATGAAATATACACAACTTTAATAACAAAAATATAATATACATACAACGTCTATAACATATCTACAATACATCTACAACACATCTATATAACGAAATTATATTTTTTTAAAATTTTTTTATGTGTATAATATGTAAATTTTGTTTTAAAATAAATTTAATGATTTTATTAATGTATTTTTGTATGTCTTATTTTATTTTTTTTAGTGTTACTTATTTTTATAATTAAAATTAAATTTTTTTTATAAAAAAAATAATTTTTATATGATAAAAATAATTTTAAATATTAATTTTATTATTTTATTATAATACTTTTATTTTAATATTGAAGTTTGAAAGAAAATGAAAATTTGAAGTAAATATTGACTGTGGTAAGGAAATATGTATTTTTGAAAAAAAAATTACTTTATTAAGAAATGAGATATTTTTAAAATTTTATATTATTTTTTTTTATAAAAATATAAATATTTTAATTTTTATAATATTTTTATAATAAAAGTTATTTTTTATGTCAGTTATGTAAACAAACCTTTATCAAAATTCTCAAAATCGATATAAGAATTTATGAAAATATATAAATATCTAAGTTTAAGAAATTTTATTTTAAAATAAATAAATATAATTTATTAATTAAATTAAATATAATAATATATATCATTTCAATATAAATTTAATTTAATTACATATATACAAAGATAAAAAAAAATAGATAACTACTTTAATTATTTTATTTCACTAAGTGCGATGTACTTATACATATATATATATATATATATATATATATTATTTTCGTTAAGTGGCTACAATATTTTCTTCCATAAATGTTTCACTAAGGTCTTATTAAGTTCATAAGAACACTATGTATCTTGTGACTTATGTCCATTCAATTCCATTTCTATTCATTCCATTAATTTAAAATATTAATGCATGAATGTACAAAAGTTAAAAATTTATGATAGATTACAAAACCCTTCGAGTGAAATAAAAAATAAAAAACGCAAACTAGCTTATCTTTACAAGTTAAGAATAAAATTTATATAAGTTAATCCAGGGAAAAAAACTCAACTACACATAAATATTATTTTATATACCTATGTAATGATTAAAAAAAAAGATATATCAAAGTCTTGGAACTCATGTTAATTTAATCAAGATAAATTAAGTTTCAATTAAAATATATTGGAGTTATAATAAATTAAATTTCCCTTATTATATTTGTTACAAATCATTTATAATTTTTATAAATAATTAATATGAGGTACACTCCCCGTACATATTTTATATATTTAACAAAATCGCTCAACAAAAAATGTACAGTAACGTCTTATAAATGAAAGTATATAATAAACACAATAAACTTGTACCGATATTTTCTAAAAAAAAAGTCTTATTTAAAAATTAAAAACTACATACATTGTTAAATAAGACTTAATATTGGAAATAAAAATTGTTTTAGTTACATCCTTATCGTAATGATTAATTCTATATAGCGTTAATTAATGAATCTTTAATTTAATGATGTGAAAATCATTTAATCACTGTAAAATTTAATTACAGTCCAACTTCAATTCAAATTAAATAAAAAAATATTATGTTTTGCTACAAAAGATTAATTTCTAGAAAGTGTGTGTGGCCAACTGTCAAAGAAAATATGTCTAACCAAAACATGGGCAGGAAGGCCTAACAACTTATTAGTAACTTGCTTGACTATAATTTCTAATTTATGAAATTTTAGATTTATATGTGCTTTTGTATAGGTGGGTCTTGGCATACTTTTCTTGAAGAGAAATGTTTCCATTTATTAATAAACTCTATGTGTAATTTAATGATGTATAGATTAGGCAAAGCCCCAGATTTCTACTGTCTATAAATGCAGTAAAAAAATTAAGGATTTTTTAGCAAAGTAGTCCGATATTTTCAAAGGGTGTTTATGATTCTGATATTCTCCAACCGACCTTCTAAAATAGCATATCATTCCTAGATTATAAATTAAGTATTTGAAAAATATGCATTGTTTTTTAGCATAACAGATTATAATAATAAATTGGCTATTTCCAATTAATTGATAGGAGGATTTAAATTTCAACCTTCAATATTTATAGTTATTTCAGCTTTTAATCAATTTAGCTTCTAAGTTCTAAATAAATGTCAGATTAATTATGTTGTACTAATCTTTTCCAGTTGGAGGGAACTGTTTAAATAGTGAAGAGGTGAAAAAGCTTATATTCAAAAGAAGATATTGTTTGCCAAGGAATTAATCTTCATATTCAAAATTTTAAGGGGTTTAATCTTTGTTATTCTCCATTCCTCGGCTTCTAACAATTATAATTTTCAGGTAACAACATCGATAATTTATAATACTGTAACATATCCTTCTGACATCTAATATGGAATTGATAGGTAGATGGCTTTCTTGTTTTTGGTACATAGGAAATTTGAAAATGAAATATGGTATAAAGATTCGAATAAAAATACACAATGCAATGCAAAACAAATATTTTATCATAATCAACTGAATAATATTTAACCAAATTGCATATATAATATTTAATTTTGTATATGAATGCTTTAATTAGAAGTTGGTTAAATAAGTCATCATTATTGTTTACTTAATAATTAAATAGTAATTAGTATTTTTAATATTAACAAGATATAAAATTTGTAAATTTTTTTATAAAAGAAGACTATAATTAGAAATTATACATTATGGATAATATTAGTAAAAAAATTATATTTGTTTAACTTTACTTGTTATTGATTGAACTTTATTTATTTATTAAACTTTATTATTTTTATTTTATAGTTATTTTTATTTAAATTTGAATTCATTGTGGATTATTTTAAAAATATTTGAGTCAATTATCATATTTTTCTTTATTAAATTGTAATGAATGAAGTTCAAACATATGGAGTTTAACAAGCATAAGAAGGCAAGTGTTTCTGAAAATGCCACAAAATCACCCAAGGTGAAAAATAAAAGCAAGAGATCTTGAGTTTGAGAGCATTTTGAGTCAAATAATGATGAAAATTCTAAAAAAAAAGCTAAATATAAATATTGTAGTAAATCTCTTGCATGTCTCTCTACTAGTGGTATTAGTTGTTCAAGCAATTATTTATTTAGGTGTAGACAATAGTAAAAGTACCTTAGCCTTTAAACCCCAACAAGATGTAGTGGACAAGAATACTGCTTTTTTACTTGCTAAAACGATCATAATGGATGAGTTGTCATTTAGGCATGTAGAACATCTAAGGTTTCGTGACTTTTGTCTTGTGATACAACCACGATTTATAATTTCTTCTCATCAAACCATAGCTAGATGTTTTGTCCAAACAGTGAGCTCCTCTGCCTGTCACGCTGCAAATGACCACCATATGAAGGCACACATGTCAGACAAAGAGCACGCTACCTAGGAACTCCCAACGTTGATTCCGATTAGTTCCGATATCCTTTTCTAAAGAGACAGATATTACTCAAGAATCTAAAATTTTATAAAATATTGTGTCAAATATTAATATAGAGATTTAGAACCCAATGTTAGTAGTGTTGTTGTTAAATTATATACGTGTATGAAAGTTGTGTTATTGTATTTGTTATTATGTAATTGTGTTTGTTATTGTGTTATTATATTTGATTTGTCTATCTTACTTATTTTTATGCATTTAAGTTTTTTATTTTGGATTTTCAATAATTTAGTATTGAATATTTATAATGATCTTATCATCTATGTTTTGGATTATAAATATTTAAGTTGAATATTTTTTATTGCTAAAATAATAATATAATATATTTTATTTAGAGTTTTAAAAATGGAGATAATATTCGAATCTCCGTATCCAAGTAGATCCGGATCCGAACCATAGGAACCAAATTTTCCAACTGAAATACTCCGAAAAATATGAGCAATTTAATTTGAAAATTCTTTTGCTACGGTTGGGTTCCGGAGATTTCATTTTCAAAATCTTCTAAATTCAGTTTGAAGCAAGATATTTTCTAGTCTCTGAATTGTTCCGAACAACCCTACCTAGGAGAATCGATGGTTTTTGAAGGATGTGAACGAGGGTGAAACTTTTCCTTTATATAATTGGTTAGATGGTAATTGTCTTATTTCAATAAAGATATTTTTGTACTCATGTAGCAAAATAAAATTGCATCTTGAATTTAAAAAAAACATGTTTAAAAAAAAGCATCAAATCTAATTTTTTTATACAATCATGGTTTAGTTAATCAGAATAGAATTTTTAACAATAAAAATTAAAAATAATTTTAAATTTATCATATTTATAAAATATTTATTAAAATATTTACCAAAATATCAGATTTTTATTAGTTTACAAAAAATTTATAATGAGTTTATTATGAATTTATGAATTTTACATAATTTATAATGAATTTACTATGAATTTATAATAAAATGACTAAAATATCTCCTGATAAAAAAGTAAAAATTTTAAAAAATATGGTTAAGGGTATCATTTTTTCACCGGGATATTGTGTTTTGGGCTATAACTAAACACCCACAAAGTGATTTTTAATTTGAGAAAATGACACCCTACACTATATTTTTAAAATTTTTTACTTTTTTATCAAGAGTATTTTAGTCATTTTATTATAAACTCATTATAAACTGTGTAAAATTTATAAACTCATGATAAACTTATTATAAACTCTTTGTTAACTAATAAAAATATGATATTTTGGTAAATATTTTATAAATTTTGATATTTTGATAAATATTTTATAAATATGATAAATTTAGAATTATTTTTAAATTTTTTGTATTTTTTTCAAAAACCCTTTTAATTTAAATCAACTTTTTTTTTTCCTTTAAATCACAATCTCAAGTGGGCCCTTAATAATGTTATAAAAAAATACTTAATAATAAAAACAAATTCATATTTTAAGCGCATTTATAATTTGATAAATTTTATGAACTAAGTAAATACAATTATTATTTTTATTATTTCTTATTCAACACTTTATCATTGGACAAATGCACATATGTCCAGTTCACAATATAATTTTATACTAATTTTTTAATTTCATCATCTTTATCTTGTTTAAAATATTTTGCATAATTTATTTTAGGTCAAAATTGAAAGATAAACTTATATCAATGTATTATTATAATTAATATATCAAAGTTCAAAAGTTCATAGTCGGTGAAATAATGAAATTGACTTTAATATAAATTTAATTTAAATATTTAATTATTGAAGTATTGAGAAGTCTCGAAAGTACCCTGCTACATAGGATTCTCTTGGAAGCATCCTGCTGCCTAGGATTTATGCACGTGGGATGGAACGATTCAAATCATAATTTTTTTATTGGAAAGAAGATGCGTGTGTCAGTCAATACTTAAAATGGCAAGTTTTTTAAAAAATTAACCAATTAGTTTATTTTGCTTCACATATTTAAATTACGTATACTATATATATATACATAAGAAGTCATTCAAATTAACTACTAATTAAATTATGTGGGAGAAAAAGTTAAATTAACAAGTTTTTGTTTGCTAAGAAATGTATTTCATATCGAAGGTTTTTGGCTTCCAAGTTATAGGGTTTCTGCTGCTACCCCACATTCTCTATTGTCAAGCCTTTGCTCGTTACAAATTTGTGGTTAGTAAAACATGCATAAATATAATTATATATATAAATATGACCTAAGCTGGCTTATTTAATTTTTTTTTTTTACAATTAACATAAAGTTATAAATGATGTTGAGTTTTGGTAATAAGTTTTTTTGGAAAAGAAAAAAGATAGGTATAACAGACTAATTTTGATTTATTTCTAATAATTTATTTTTAAAAAACATTTTGAAATGTTGGATTTTTACTTTTTGATTAGTGGAAATTTATTAAGAGTTGAAATAACCCGGTCGGCTATATGTTATATCACACCTAATTATATTAAATTTCTTATTTCCAGCCTTTAATTAATTAATTTTGGACTGAGATTTAGAGTTGTTTTTCCAGTATAAATATTATTTGTATGATACAATTGCACTATTTATTTATATCTTGTAATTAGTGGTGATGCTAATAATTAATTAACTACATAAATATTGTTATTTTATAGCTGGAAGAAACTTCATTTACGAGATTATGCAGGACAAAGAACATCTTGACAGTAAATGGAGAATTTCCAGGACCAACACTCTATGTTACAAAAGGAGAAACCATCATAGTTGACGTCTATAACAATGGTCACTATAATGTCACCATTCACTGGTAAATTCAATTGCTTTCAATCAAAGTTCGAACTTACAATCTGATGGGTAAGAAATTTAATTTACTAGAAAAATTAACTGTAACAGGCATGGAGTGAAACAATTAAGAAACCCATGGTCAGATGGTCCAGAATACATAACGCAATGTCCAATTAAACCAGGAGCAAAGTTTAGTCAAAAGGTTATATTTTCTACGGAAGAAGGGACTCTATGGTGGCATGCTCATAGTGACTGGACAAGGGCCACAGTCCATGGAGCCATAATTATATATCCTGAAAAAGGAACTACTTACCCTTTTCCTAAGCCTCATGCAGAAGTGCCAATCATAATAGGTGCAGAGAAAACCTAGCCATAGCTCATACATATATTGATATTGATTAACTGATATTTGGGTGTGTGTTAAAGATTTGAAATTAATGTTTGTTGGGTCTGTAGGAGAATGGTGGAAGCAAGGAATAATGAAGATTTATGATGCGTTTGTTCAGTCAGGAGGCGATGCTATTGTTTCTGATGCTTATACTATCAATGGTCAACCTGGTGATCTTTATCCCTGTTCCAAACCAGGTTTAGTTCGTAATTTTGTACTATTGATGATCATTTATAAATAGCAAACTAAATACTAAACTATTTCCTCCAAGCTTTCAGTAATTATAATTAATTATGGGTCTTGCAGAAACATTCAAGCTTGTGGTGGATTATGGCAAGACTTATCTACTCCGATTAATCAATGCAGCAGCACAAGAAATTCTCTTCTTCTCAATTGCAAGACACAATCTAACAGTAGTGGCAACAGATGCTGCCTATGCAAAACCATTTACAACAAATTGCATAACAATATCTCCTGGTCAAACCTTTGACCTCTTATTACGTGCAAACCAGCCACCATCCAATAACCGCTACTACATGGCGGCCAAAGTCTACTCGGCCATTAAAAACTTCACCTTCGATAATACAACCACCACAGCCATAATCCAATATAGAAACTCCACTTCACTAAATTCAACCCCAATATTACCAAGTCTTCCCTATTACAATGACCCAAATGCTTCAATGAATTTCATTTCTAATCTTAGGAGCTTAGCTAATGAAAAATACCCAATTGAGGTCCCATTAAACGTAACTACTAAATTATTTATGACAGTCTCAATTAATACATTTCCTTGTCAATTAAATCGCACATGTACTGGTCCAAATGGAACAAGATTAGCAGCTAGTTTAAACAACATAAGCTTTGTAAACCCAATATCTGTGGATCTGTTAGAAGCTTATTATTATCACAGCAATGGGGTTTTTGGGAATCGATTTCCCAATTTTCCACCATTTTTGTTTAATTTTACTGCTGACTATTTGCCTCTGTTTTTGGAAACACCAAGGGCAAATACAGAGGTGAAAGTTGTGGAATTTAACTCTACAGTGGAGATTGTTTTTCAAGGGACTAATGTGGCTGCAGGAGCTATTGATCATCCAATGCATCTTCATGGATTTAATTTCTATGTTGTTGGACTTGGATTTGGGAATTTTGATAAAGATAAAGATCCTTTAGAGTATAATCTTGTAGATCCTCCTGCTCAGAACACCATTGCTGTGCCTATTAATGGCTGGACTACTATTAGATTCAGGGCCGATAACCCTGGTATGTTACACTTTTCAGTTTTATTTATTTAGTTTGATTTTGATATTTAAACCATTCAATTTTTTTATATGATTTAATTATTAATTTTATAAAAAAAAATTGATCAAACCAAATTTTTAGTTATTTCATATATATAATACAAAATTTTTATAGTAATTTCAATTATTTTTATTTTATTTCTAATATTTCAGTTTGACATGAACACGGAACAGGAGTATGGTTCCTGCATTGCCATTTCGATCGGCACATGACATGGGGAATGAACATGGCATTCATAGTGAAGGAGGGCAAAGCTCCCCAAGCTCAAATGCTGCCTCCTCCGCCGGACATGCCGCCTTGCTGATTCCTTAGCCCGCCACAAAATGAATTCCACCAATATAGGAATGATGAAGGCAGAAAAATCTCTATATTATATTTTATTAATATTTTTAAATGCAAAATAAATTCTTATTAGTAAACTAAAAATTAAATTTGTATGGTGCAAATAAAATTATGTAATTTTAAAATATATAAAATAAATATAATAATTAATGAAGTTATTGAATTTCTTTAAACGCTTTCTAAATAAATAATGGATAATAGTAATATATCACGAACAATCTTATTTTCAGTAGGACACTCATTTTATTTATCATCTATATAAAAATATTGAATTATCTCCACTATGAAAATGATATCCCCCATTTAATCAAGAAAATAAATAAACTCCATTAGAGAAGAATAAATATTTATTTAAAAAGGATATATAATCTTTAATTAATAAAGTATAAAATTACATAATAAAAATTTAAATTACATTCAGTTTTATTTTAAAATACGAAGAAATATAAATATAAGAATAAATACTAAATTTTAAATTCATATTAATTTAAAAATTATTTTAAAAATAAAACACAAATAAAAATATATAAAATAAAAAAAATATAAAGTCAAGTAATAGATAAAAAAAGACGAAGAAAGACATAAAATTATCATCTATTAATAAATTACAGTCAACTCAACTCTTAAATCAAAGAGGAAATATGTTTGAAACTAAAAAAAAAGATTAGGATATTCTTACCTCTAATAATATTTTTTATTAATTTGAATTATATTTGAACTAAAAATCATATTTTTTTCATTCTATTTTAAATACCGTATAAAATTTTTTTTGCTCTATTTCAATTATTATTTTTATAAATTCAAAGTAATATTAATTATAAAATTTTAAATTTATTCTTATAAGACAAAATTAGTAATTAATAAAAAGAAAATAGTTATAAAAAGGTAATAAAGTAAAATACTATAAATTTTTTTATAAAATTTATAATTATTAATAATTATTTCGATATGTATAATTATTTTTAAAATAATAATTGAAGTTGAAGAAGAGCGTAACATTTTAAAATTCAATTTAACATTTCATATATATATATATATATTATATTTTCATTTCAAATTTTATGCCGTTCATAGATTTCTTTTTATTTAACGGAAAAATTCTATTACTTACTTTTTCATGTTTATTTATATTTTAAAAATTAGTTTCTTGCATTCAAACTGGAACATGATATATAACTACTCAAATCACGTTCATATACACAGTATGATTATATGTAAATATCTCTCTCTCTCGTTTGAGAGGTTAATAAAAAATTTCAAATTTAAAAAATTCCGCAAGATTCGCTCAGTGAAAAAAAATAAAGAACTTAAATTAATAAAATCAGTAACTCCTTATGAATAAAAAAGTATTATCACATTACTGTAAATGTAAAAGAAATGGGAAAAAAAAAAATAACTGAGCAGACCTGAGACAGAGCCAACCATATGAGATAGACTTCTGATTTCAAAGTTTCATAATATAAAAGGTTTTATATGAAGTGTCATTATCAAAAATATATAATAATACTCTAATTCATTGAATTGATCATACTCACGGTTCAAAGGTATCAATTTCAAAATTAAGAAAAACATTAGTATAACAATTAATACAGTTATTATACATGATTAGTTCAACAGAATCAATACCTTGCCTCGTACTCCATTATCTCTATTGAAAAAGGATATCAAAATGTAAAGAGCCAAGAACCTTTCTAATTACTTGTAAGAAAGAACTATCAATTGCTTAAGAAATCTTGACTTTTAATTATTCAACATAATTAATTTATAATTAGAAACAAGATTTCCCATGTTTATTTAAAAAGAGAGAAAATGATATATTTATGTCTTGATCATATAAAAAATGTGACGGAATAAGATCGAAAAACGAAACCCTAACAATAATCGCTACAATCCAGAACACAAACAAGCATAAAAAAAAAACAAACAAAAAACAAAATTGTTTACTTAGTTCATCTTTACACACAGTAAAGGCTACATTCAAGGTGAGGAGACAAAACCCCTCAGTCAATCCCTTAGAAACTTTAGAATCGGCAGAAACTGTTACAAGCCAGCAGTCTCAGATCATCCCTCTCTCTCAATTACAAACTGTAAAGCTCACATCTCTAACAAAATCACAGAAAACAGGCTCGCAAAACAGATCAAAGAAATCAGTACAGAGAACCAAAGAAGAAAACAGAAAAAACACTCTAGAACACGCTGACTGCATAGAGAGAATGAAAAATTACACAGTACCCTTATAACAAGGGTATTTATATCAACCCTAAACCCGTGCACAGGAGAACCACATGAGGCAGCTCTTCAACACTGCACACAAAACGCACCATATCAATTAAGTAGGGCAAATATCATCACAGGTGACTTTGAGTCACTTAAGACCCACAAAAAAAATTAAACACTTAATCTCTTTTTAATTTTCTTATAGTTTCATACTTAAATTTGAAGTCCTAGGTTAGGGCTGTCGAAAATTTAATGAATATTTTCCTAGAATTTTTAATAATTATACATTGTTAGCTACATGAAATTTATATTTATATTTTTTTATTCAAAATTTTTAGAAAATACTCCCTCCATTCTCTTATTTTAGAAAAAAAATTTATTTAGGTGATTCTCTTTACATAGAGAAAGATGCACAAAATAAAAATTATTTGAGAGTGTTTCTTAAGAAAATTTTAAAGCCGTCTTTATAAATAATTGTATTTTGCACATCAATCAGGACTAACGGCAGACAAATATGAGTTGTAAAATTAACATGCATCGTTTTCTAATGCATGAATTAATGTTATAGTTATGAGAGATTTTATTAATTGCACTCTATTTTACTAGTTGGGATACAACTATGAGTTAATTATTGACATACATCACAATATGCACTAATTTTAACTATCAAACCCTAATTATTTAAAAAATATAGTGATATCAGTATCAAACTGATAATTGGGGCACAATTTTAAATTATATCAACCGATATAATTTGAAATTTTTAGGTCAAAATTATGGACTAATTTTAAAATAAGTGCATTTGTATTAAATGACAAATTGTCATTTTTAAGCCACAATTATTATTTTTAGTGTCCAAAAAATAGTTTGTTAAAGTCATCAAATTTAGTTAAAGAGACTCTTTTTTTCCTCAAAATATTTGAAGATAAATTTTGATACAAAATGACTATAAATTCATAGAGTAACCCCTTACTTTGCTCCATGGAGGGAAAATTAAATTTTTAAGTAGTTGAAAATTTTTATTTTATGAAATTTAAAATTTTAACCAAATTAAGGGCACAATCCCTCATTCATTCTTTTTTTTTTTTTGGCAATTTTAATATTCTAAATAAGACTTAATGTTTTGTTTGAATGAGTTATAATTATGAGGCTTTAATTGTGCATTATTCAATATTAATAAGGGATATTGTAAGTAATTTATAGGCAAAAGAGTTCTCATTGACGACTGATATTTATACTTGAATTCATAAATTTATAAATAATAGTTATATATTTTTTTTCTTTCTTCAATATTTTATGCACAAATTTATAAGTGTTACACCCTACTTTAAAAATTTATATCATTTTTTATTAAACTGTCTGAATATTTTTAAATCTCATTTTCATCAATTGAATATATTTATTTATCGATACCATAAATCAAGTTTTCTTTTAAATTGTGTCTTATTTACAAAAATAATTTAATTATATATTATAATTTATATTGTCTGCATACTAATATGTGTCCTTATTATATAAGTAGATGACAATTTACCTTCTCCTTTTTAAAATAAAAATTTTAACCATAAATACTCTTTAAAATATTATATTTATGAACCGTCTCTCTTTTAATATTATAAATTATATAGTTAAATTTATTTAAAACTAATTAAAATAAATTATAATTAATAGATCCATTAACTATTTTCTCAATTCCTATATTTTTTATGTTGTTTTCTAAAATAAAAGAACGGCCAAGTAGTGATTTCAATCCTATTATCAATTAAAGTCAGACGATCCATCCTTTTAACAAAACATTATTAGGGGGTGTTGGCAGCCGTCCAACAGGAAGGATATAGGTTGCGTTGCAGGCCTGCACCGTTTATACTTTAATTAATTAATTGAAAAAATATGCCTTGTATCATCTAAAAAATAAAGTTAATTAATTAACAAAATTATGTTTAAAGATATTAAATTAAAAATAAATAGTTATATGTTTAGAAAATGTGGAGAATTTAAACTGAAAAGTGTGTAAATTTATGACACACATGCAACGATTATGTATAAATTTCAGGAGACAATTTGAGGATGGACCGGCCGCCCTAAGTTTACTAGGAAGAATATAGGTGAGCCTTTTACCAAGCCCACCCACATGATGCAATAGTTTCATCTCAACCAACAAATGACGAACTATTGAATATATTATTTATTATTACTAATTACAAATATTGGTTCAATTAATAATTTGAATATATTTTTCACCTTGAAGTCAGGATGTCAAGATAATTATATAACAAATCTAATATTTATATGCTTGGGTAATATTTTATAAGTAATTGACAAATGCATTAATATTTTATAAGCTATATAAGTGAAACAAAATTTTGAGACCATAAGAACAAAGAGTAAATCATAAACACAAACATAAAAATTATATCAATATTATATTAAAATTTTAATTAATAATCAACAAGTAGTTGATGTGAGCTGTTTAACACTCTTATCCTTTAAATAAAAAATTATAATTTCAATCATTGTAAATAAAGTTACTATTTACTAAAAACACTTTACTTCTTAATAGATCGATTCGATGCGAACATAATTAGTTATGGCCAAATGGATTCAGAAATACTTATAATTATAATAAAAAAAAATTGATTAATATAGTGTACAGATTTTGCTAATATATATGAATTGTATGATGAATATATCTTATATATATATATATAATTACAGCTACTGAAATTATATATCTTATCTTTGATCGAGGGATTTTAAATTAAAATACACCCCAGTTAATATTTATAAGAATCATCAAATTTTCCTTAGTAGATAAGTGGCAATTTAATTATTGATCTATTAAGTATTATCTTTTGTGATCGCTGTCCTTAACTGTGGTCGGTTATCTATTAATAAGATTAGTGGCAACTATTGAATAGTTTAAGTATTGTCCTTAAACTGTGATTGTTGATACATTGAATATGATTCTCTTTTATTGATTAATGCTGTTAAAGGAAATTTAATAGAATCGCAAATTAATTAAATTGCATCTGCTATTAAGAATTCTTCTTTAAATTTTGATTGATTTATTAATCATCCTTCACAATTGGAATCTATTATCCTGTATGATGCACATCTTCTTTAATTAATAATTTTCTTTTTCTTTTCCTTTTTCTTTTCTTTCTGAATATTACATTATTGAGGAATGAGAAATCAATTCGGAATTTTATTGTCCAAAAAAATGCATTTGCCCTAGATTATGACTTTTTTTATGCATTTAATATTGTCCTTTGTGTTTTTTTTTTGTACTTCCTAAAAATAAAATTAAGAGTGTTTAACAATAATGTTATGTGCAACAAAAAGGATGAGCTATTCTCGCTAGATTTTGCATATGTCCATTATCAACTAAATTAATTATAATTAAATATTTTTCCTGTAATGAATAAACCCATTGATTATAATACTTAAATAATATAATTAATAAATAAATATCAAGCTAAAAATTTTAAATTTGAATCTTATCCTCTAAAAATTTCCAATTATGTAAAAAAAGAAACTCTCATATAATAAAACAATCATAATTAATCACAAACTACTTCCATATTATTAAAAACTTTCTTACAAAACAAAAAGGTTAATTGTCACTTACAAAAGGAGACACTCAGACTCTTCAAAGACCAACAGAGAAGAACCAGACTCATGCAACAACTTAATTAAAATATAATTAGATACATAATATCCAAATTTATGAGTATATATAAAGTATATATAAATATATACTACTTTATAATAATATAAAATATATATATATAATATCCAAACTTATGAGCAGTATTAATTACTTTTTATTTTCCAAGTCTTACTTCATAATAATAGCAATCTTACTAGAAATTACACACGCCAACTTGCCGCAAAACCCTTAATTAAAAACTCTTAATTGACATTACCAGTATTAATTAATATTTCTTGGAATAGCCACGGCAGAAAGTGGATTCTTCATTTCACAAGACAGTTTCATTACTTCACTCAGGTCACCTGGGTTAGCCACGTCCTGGACCCATTCGAAATGGTGCACCAACTTAGCCACCCAAAGGGTCAATGTAACAAGCCCAAGGTTCTTGCCTGGACAAACCCTACGCCCAGCTCCAAATGGTGCAAGCCTGAGGTCTCCACCTCGCACATCCACGTCAGCGTCTCGACTTTCCAAGAACCTTTCTGGCTTAAACACCATTGCATCTTCCCAAACTCTTGGGTCATGGGTTATGGCCCACATGTTGACCATCGCTGTTGTATTCTTAGGGACCACCATGCCATTGCTGAGGTATACATCTGATGTGGACAAGCGGGCCCAGGTGGATGTGCACGTAAAGTTTCTTTGACTACAGCTTGAAGGTAGGGTAATTTAGATATGTCACAATCCGTGACCTCACTTTCATCCTCCACAATAAAATCAATTTCATTTCTGAGTTTGGTTTGGATTTGAGGGTTCAAAACTAACTCTGCCATTACCCACTCAGTAAGAAGTGCAGTTGTATCAGTTCCTCGAAAGATCATTTCCTGAAATCAACAAAATTGTCAAAGTTTTGCCTCCCAATTATGAGTCAAGATTTAATTAATATTTGTCACATTGCATAGAATATAGAGTAATAATTAAATAGCAAATGTTATTATCCATGACTCTGTTATATGTCCTTTCAAAAATTTTAAAATCGCATGAAAAATAAAAGTTGCATGAAATAAGATAAATTAATTAATACAAACCCAAAGAACGGCCACCATATAATCTTCTTGAAGTTTCTCTTCTCCATCCAAAGAAAGCAAGACATCTACGAAATCAGAATTATCAAAGACCAACTTAGACTTTCTTCTCAGTTCATGTTCTTGAATAATCTGCCTTACAAGTTTATTAACACGAGGAACAAGTGCAGAGCAACGTCCTTTAATTTGAAATGGATCATAAAAATAGTTTAACCATGGAAGATAATCAGACCAATTAAAAGCACCCAACAACTCAAATCCTTCCCTAACAAGATCATGCAATTCTTTAACTTCATCAGAATGTTTTATAAGATCATATCTCTTCCCAAAAACAGTCCCCATTATATTATTAAGAGAAGCATTTTGGCGATGCTTACGGAGAGAAACAACTCCACGATCAGATATTTCGTTACAAATTTGAATCAACATATTTTTACAGTCAACCTGGCGCCATGGCTCATGAGCTGAAATTCTTTTAGGACAAAACAAATGAGTAGATGATATTCTTCTCAGTAGCCGCCAATATGAGCCATTGGGTGCGAATCCAATGGCTCGGGTAAACATTAGAATTTTAGCTGATTGTTTGATGGGTCTATTAGCGAAATGGGTAGAGGTTAAAATTTCACGAGCAATTTGAGGGTCAGAAGTAACAACGACAGGTGCTGAACCTAAGCTAAAAGCCATTAGCTGGTTAGCTGATAAGCTTAAAGCCATGCAAGAAAGAGTACGGTGAGCTAAGTCATGGCTTAAACTGAATAAACTGCCAAAGAAAGGTAGGTTTCTTGGTCCTGGAATTGGGACACAACCCATTTGGTTTCGACCATTTTCTCAGGCCCCTTTAGAAAAAGCCCATGTCAAAATAGGGAACGATGTAAAGATAAGGAACATGAACATTGGATTAAAGAGATTTTGGGTTTGTAATGTAGCTGGGAGTGTAAAAACCCACCAGCTAGAGTCCGAAGAAGTTGAAGAGAAATCCATGATAGAGAATTAGAGATATTAACAGCAGCTATAGCAAGGGAGAGTTAGAGAAAGAAGAGAGTAATGAGAGGAAACAGCTAATTGGTTTAAATAGAGTGAGCTCCCAATGATAAGGTTTTATTTTTTATTTTATTTTTTTGAACTGAGCAGTGAGTTTAATTTTATATTACTCAAATCATATGTATTAACTATAGAATTCTAAAATTATTGCTTAATATGAATTGCTTCCTTTTTCTCCAAATTCTCATTAATTTTTCTTCTTCCTTAATTTAAGAGTTGGATTTTTCTCATTCATGCCTTATAGATATATTTTTTAATTTATTAATAAAAATTTATTTTACATTAAAAACACTATAGAATTCTAGAATAAAAAATGAGATATTAACCATAAATTTTATATTTAATAATATTGAACAAATTATTTATATTTTATAAAAATATAAATTAAAAAATAAGCTAATGTGAATTCATGATTTCTATCTTGAAAAATTATTAAGTACATTATATTTTATATTAATATAAACAAGTAGTTTATCCGCGTGACACGTAGATGTAATCTTTTTTTTTTTTGAAAATACGTAGATGTAATCTTTTTATCTTGTTATAAAAATTTTATTATGCATATGTTATTTTATATATTTATACATTAATAATTTATTCAATATATAATATTTTATCTTCAAATGTTAATAATTTTAGTTATTTAAATTTTAGATTTAATATAATTAGTAATCATTAGTATAGTTTTAAAAAATAAAAATAAAATATGATATAATTTTTTATCTCTATGTATTAATAGTTTTATATAATAAATTATAATACATAAATGATAGGTAAATAGATAAATAACTATAAAATATGATGTTTTTGTATTATACATATATATTAAGTAATAATTTACTTTTTATTTATTTTTTAATTTTGACTAATAAATTTTGTTATATATAAAATATTTTATATTCATATATTAATAATTTATTAAATATATAATCTTTTAATTTCAAATATATTAATAGTTTCATTTAAAAATTATTAATTTATTAATAATTTATTAAATATATAATTTTTTATTTTTCTATATTAATATTTTTAATTAAAATATTTATTAATAACTTATTAAATTTATTAAATATATAACATTTGATCTTTATATATTAATATTTTTAATTATTAAATTTATATTAATAATTTATTAAATATATGAGCTTTTTATTTTCATGTATTAATAATCTAAAATATTAATAATTTATTAAATACATTACTTTTATCTTTATAAATTAACAATTTAAATTAAAATATTATTAATATTTTATTAAATATATGATCATTATACTCATATGTTGATAAGTTCTTTTACTAAATATAATAAATACTATTTTTTCACATTATGCATATATGTATTTTATAGCACTAGATAATATTTTTATTTTTCTTGCCTTATACATATATTTTATTATTTAATTTTTTAAAATTTTTAAAACATATAAATTGATTATTATTATAAATAAATTATTTAATTTATAATTAATTTATTATGAACATTAAAAGTTTTATATTTTTTAACCTTTTAAATTTCTAAAAACACTAAATATATTATTAAATTATATTGATGTGTAATTAATTTATATAAGATTAAAAGATAAATATAACTTATTAATTATTAAATTTTAAATTTTAAAAATTATTAAAATTAGAAAAGAAAAATATATACTAGGAATGTTAAAAAATATATATTCTATATATAATTATATATATTAGGAATGTCAAAAATAATTATGTATTTATTAATTATATAATTATATTATATATATTAGGAATGTCAAAAATTATATATTTTATTTTTTAATTTTTTAAAATTTTAAAATATATAAATTAATTATTATTATAAATAAACTATTTAATTTATAATTAATTTATATATTTTCAACCTTCAAAATTTATAAAAAAAATATAAAAATATTATTAAATTATATTAATATGAAATTAGTTTATATTTTATAAAAAACATATATTTTATATTTTATTTTTAATTCTTAAAAATATATAAATTAATTATTATTATAAATAAATAAATTTATAATTAATTTCTTAAGAAGGTTAAGAGTGATATATTTTTTTAACTTTTCAAATTTTTTAAAAATATATAAATTAATTAATAATATTAATTATATTAATATATAATTAATTTTTAAAAAATTAAAAATACAAATATAATTTATTTAATTAATATTATAAAATTATATTAATGTGCATTTATTTATTAGAAGATTAATAGTCACAAATATAAAAAAATTAAATATTAAATTTTATATAAATTATATTCTAGAATAAATATTTTAGAATACTCTATTTATAAGAGGATATTATTTAAAATTAATTAAAAAATAAAAAAATATTATTTTTAAAATTTAATGATATGTCATTCTTTCAATATTTTTTTTTCATTCTTAGCTTATATATATATACATATATATATATATATATATATTATAGATACATAGATCTTATATCTAGAATTATGTAGAAAGCCAAAAGTTCTGTTCAAAAAAATGTAGAAAGCCAAAAGTGCAATTAAAATTCAAGCTGAAAAAAAAAAGTGCAATTAAAATGAATCTTTTTCTTGCTATATTAGATAGTAAGTTAAAGAAGACCAGTCAAACTCGGTCAGCGAGACCTTTTCGGTTTTCACTTTCCAGCTTCTGACTTGTTTGTTTCTTTTTATTGTTTTTTGAGTTTTCAAATTGAATGTCCCAAATAAATTCCCTTAATCTTATGATTTTAGTATAAGTACGCAAGCATTCCAAAACAAAAAATGGAACGTTTTCTAAGTATTGAAGTTTATTGCAAATTAATGAAAATATTTGAAAAAATATTGGATTCTTATTAATTCAAACGGTTTAATACTTTCTTATTATATATGGAGTTTCCATATATGCATGCCTCGTAATTCTATAGGTTAAAAATACTTAAATTTTAATTTTTGTCTGATATTCAGGGGCGGAGCTGGGGGGTCGTGTGGGGGCGGACGACCCCCCCTCGCCGGCGGCAATGAAGACTTATATAGGAAGAGCTCCGCCCTGCTGCTGGCTGCTGCGTTGCTCCGCCCCCCCCCCCCCCCCCCCCCCCCCTCTCCCACGACGCTCTCATCAGCAGAGAGTCAGAGACTCGTTCACGTGAGAGGTTGAAGACAACCTCTCACGTGAATTTGGCATTTCAGTATTTTTTTACACTCTACTGAGTGAAACGGCGCCGTTTCACTTGAAACGGCGCCGTTTCACTTAATAGAGTTAAAAAAAAAAATTTAAAGCAGCAGCAGAGCGAGCGGGAGCGAGAGAGGCAGAGACAGAGAGAGGCTGAGACGGGTTGCAGAGCAGACGACCGGCGACCGAGCAGGCGAGCGAGAGAGACAGTGAACGGACGGCGACGGCGACGGAGACGACCGAGCACGAGCAGGCAGACGGCGACTGGAAATTTTGCCCCCCCCTCAACACTTCTCTGGTTCCGCCACTGTTGGAATTGAAAATTATTTTTAAATAATAATTTATTATTAAATGTAATTAATTTTCATATATTATATGAAGTTTTATTTATCATATTTGGTTTCAAAAAGGATAAAAATTTCTATTATATATCTCTTTCATCACGCCAAAATATAAATTATCAAATATTATGATTTACAAATAAAAAGAAATTTTAAATGCATTTATCATTGTTTATAAATTGTTCGGATATTATTAAAATTTGGTAATAATCATATGGTACTGGTTGTTTAATATTTAATTGTTTTTAATAAAAATAGTTATAATCGGATTGGTGTGTGTGCATACATTCACATGCATGTGCATACATCATATGATTATATTATTTTATAAGATATGATATAAAAGTTATTAATTTTTATATTAATATATAGAGAATTTTGTTTGATTATATTTATTTTGTTTTTTGAACAGAGTGATTTTGAAGAGAGAAATGAGTTTATGTGCCCTAGATTGAGGTATATATGTACATAGAAATTTTTGTCCAAATTTATATAATAATGAGCCAACCCATGATGAAAAAACTATCCACCGAGCCTTTTTCTAGTAATATGTGGCCTAAAGTATATAAATAAATTAAAACTAGGTTCTTCCTATATTATTTAATTTCAAGTAAATAATAAGGAAATAATTAGTTGGCTTGTAGAGAAGATTTCTATTCCTAGATCTCAACAACCACTATTACTTCCCATGTAAAGGGTTAGAAGTTAGAACCCTAAAGTTAGGGTTCTTGGTTAACTAAAAGAATTAATCCCTAGCTTTTCACATTATTGATGATCACCTTATTTTTTTAATTCAATTTCCAAATAAATCTAAAATTAATTGATTTCGCTCCTACAACATATTTGAAGTACTAATAATTATAGAATAATTTTTTTTGAGAAAAATATGAATTATTTATTTATATTGTCAAAAGTATATATTAATTTAAAAAATAAAATTATTTATAAAATTAAAAGTTAAGAAGAAATTAATTTGATTTCTTTAAATCATCTTACACATTGTTAATAGAGTATTAGAATTGATAACTTATACAGAAAAGCATGTTATGCAAGGGTAGTTTTTGCTATGAAAACTAGCCTAATTGCTTTAATATCAACAATAAAGTCAAACAAAATTAAATTAAATTTTGAAAATTTCAAAATTCAAAAAGTATATCATATGATACTTCTGCGAAAGAATTAATATTCACTGAATCACATAATTAGAATAAATCACAAAACTCGGAATGGAAAATACTGAACGATAAAATCAAATTCATATTTGAAAAGATGCAAAGTAACATATTGAAAGAAATTTGTGTTTATTAAATATAAAAATTAAATGAAATAAAGAAAAATAAATTATTTTCATCAATTAATTAAATCAATATCATTTCTCCGATTCAAAGAAAAAGTTTAGAAAAAAAATGAAAGAAAAATAATTAGACGATTATAGAATGATCATCATAAATTAACTTTTGGATCTTTCTTCTAATTACAAATTAATATATATAAATTTAGTTGTGAATTAATTTTGCCAATTAGTCTATGATTTTTTATTTTTTGTTTATAATTTTAATTTTAGTTACCAACTAAATTAAAGTCAACTTTACTCAAACTATAATTGTTGCCATATCAGAAAATCACGGAACAATTATTAATGGTGATTCTTGATTCCTGAAATTAGATATTTGTGCAACCAATATAAAATTAAATTATCGTACCAATTAATTAAAATAGATTATAAGATATCTAGCTATAAATAAAAATGAATAAATAAAGATAATGAGTCGAGAAGGTGAGTTTGAACAAAGGGCTTCACACATTATAATATGATCATAAATATTAAGGATGATTAATTAAAAATTTTGCACTCCATCCATTTCAATGAAATTATCATTTTTACAAAAATAAAATAAAATTTATTTTACTAAAATTGTAATATTGTATAATCAAGAAAAATTAATTAATTTTTTTATAGCTATATTTTTATTATTAATGAATTAACTGATAAAATAAGAGTATAATAATTTTTTTGACCTCAAGAATATGATAATTTTAATACTATAAATGAGCTAATGGATATATATATATATATTCTAGTTTATTTAAATAATTTTTTATAATATTTAAAAAATAATAATTATTTTTTAATATGCATATATGTGAGCTGGGAGAGCTATAATTTTACTAAATAGTGAGAGTATTAATTAACTAATAAATTAGGGGATCATACTCTCTTTTAGTAAATTAAGGAAATGAAAGTTGTGAGTGTTTTTAGCCTTTTCACATGACACACGTTTATGTACACGTGTGATTTTGAGCAAAAGCATACCCATTTAATTTGTTTTCATGAATTGCGAGCTCTTAATCCAATCTCCCATTCTCCCTTTATGTCCTCTTTAAGTCACGTAATTTGCTACTTGGAAAGTGAGAATAATAATATTAATTAAAATTACTAATTACCCACGCATTCGATTTTCTTTTTTCTTCAGTATGTTAAAGTAAAAAAAAAATTAAATTAAACCACATTATTTATTATTTTAAAGAAATTTTACAACATTTCACATATGTAAGGTTAAAAATTAATAATTTCCTCCCATATATAACTTTATGTGTTTCAATTGAAAGATTAATTTAAATTTAATTTTTCTGGCATCAACTGTTAAAAAAAATAAAGACTATAATTTAATTTTCAATTTATAGTACTATAACTATATAAATAAAAAAGTTGACTTAATTTCAGCAATCCAATCATTTAAGTAATTTGAAATTTGAGTTCTTAAACAAGAGAGTAATGTAAGCTAATTATAACTGATTGTCTCTCTTCTTACTCTAATAAATATTATTGTTAAATATAAGAGAATTAGAATTTTAATAATCTCATGGAAGAATTTTTCATAATTTGTTGTGTAATTTTATATTAGAGTAATGTTAAATGAATAAAATTAATTCAAATTTAAAATATTTTATGTATTAATTATATTAGAAAAATGACTATTCTAATTTTACATTTATTATTATTTTTTAATAATAAATACAAGGTTAAAATAGTTATTTCTCCGATATAATTAATATATAAATATTTTTTATTTATATTAATTTAATTTATATAATATTTTTATTTATATTAATACTCCATCAGATCAATTTGAGTTTCTTTTTTTTTTTTGCTCCCTTCTTTTTTCCTCAAAATTAACCTTCTATTTTTCAAGAAAAAATTAATCTTTTAACAAAGCAGAAAGCTGACCTTTTAATTCGCCATGTCGCTTGTCTCTTTCAATTCTGAGTTTCAGTGAGAGGATAAGTTCAATAGACTCGCTCACCAAGTTTGATTAGTCTTCGTGACTTGAGGTATGATAATCTTAATTTGAAATTTTCTCATTCACCAAATGTTAAGAATTATTATTGGATGAGGAGGTGAAGAATTGGGTCAATGAGGCCAAGCCAATTTAATACTGACATGTGTTATTGATATTTTCATTATATATACACCCCTACAAACTATATAAATTAAATAAATTTGATAAATTAATTATAAATTCTGTTAAATTTAAAAATATTTTAAAATCTAATAAAATTTATAATTTTTTATTTTTTTAAAAAATTTTGTAAAAAATAAAAAATAAACTTCTTCAAAATTATTTTAAAAAATAAAAATATTTTCAAAAAATTCACTTTTCTTTTTTCATTTTAAAAATATCAATTTTTTTAATTTTTAATTTTAAAAAATATTTATTTTCAAAAATATATTTTTAATAATCTAAAAATATATTATATTTTTAAAAATATATATTTAGTATATAAAAAATATATTAAAAAAAGGATATATTTTTTTTAAAAATAATAAATAAATTATACAGTATAATTTTCTAAAAAAAAAGAAAAAAGTGATGAGCTGCAACCCGCCATGTAGCCCAAGACCATGTGACTGGAAAAAGCAAAATAACCTTTACTCCAATCCAATTTGATAGACTTTCAACTTATTAAGAGCACAACAATGGCAGATCGAAAGTTCATAGTACAGTTTCTAAGTTTATAAGGGGGTGAATTAGATTAAGATGTTAATTGATTTTAAAAATTTAATGATATTTAATTTAGATTTATTTAAAATTTTATAAAATTTAATGATATTTAATAATATTTTTTAAAAAAATTTATTAAAATCTAATGGTATTTAAAAAGACATTGATTTTAATAGATTTTATAAATTTTTAAATTTTAATGAATTTTAGCATTTAGATATAAATAAAAAAATTATTTCATAAATTTGTGCTCCATCTCAAAGATTTCGTAAATTTAACTTTTATTTCAAATTTTTTATATTCATATATCTCTAACGAAAATTTATTTATTTTTAATATAAAATCTCTCACAATATATATCACGCAGCATTTTACAATTGACTAAATTTTATTTAATAAAATAACATTTTTATGTCATTAAATTTTTGTTAATACATATTTATCTCGCTATAAAAAATATAAATTTGAAGAAATTCTATAACCTTAGTTACGAAGGTATTTTTAAATAATTATTTATAAATTAGATTTTTCAGCTTTAAGTTTTCATATTAGATAGTTTGAAAATTTATGAAAATTTTTATAAGTTATTTTTTTTATTCTCAACCATAATATATATATAAGTCGAACATATTTAAAATATTTTTTAATTATAGAATTTTTTTATTTTATTTTGAAGTGTATTACTTTTTAATAATATTAAATAACATAAAAAATTTAAAATATAAATAAAAATATACTAATTTAAAAAAATAGTTGTATATATATACATGTTGAATGTTATACTTAACACATTCTCAAATATCATTGAATCGTCGTATTAGATAATTTAAAAATACACAATTTATTTAAATTTTAATTACAAATAAATACTTATTAATTATACATAAAAAAAATCTCAGTTATATTTTTAATATTATTTCACTATAAATAACACGTTAATTTTTTATAATTTATTTTACATATAATAATAAATAATAAAAATGATATAATACTTTAATATATTTATCTAATATTATTTTATATTTTAATTCATCTTTATATTTATCATTTTATAAATTTTTTATCTTATAATACTAATATTAAAAAAATTTATATTTATATAAAAAAATTGTTTATTTACTATAAATTTTTTTAATATTTATTCATTTGTCTAATATTATAAAAATTATATTTATAATATTTTATTTCTAATAAAATATATCATATTTTTATCAAAATATTAATTACATGAACAATTAAAATTCCATTGAAATTTATCAAAATCTATAATAAAAATTCAATAAACTATTAAATTCTATATAAAATTCTAAGAGAATCTATAAAATTCCATTAAAATTTTAAATTCCATTAAAATCATCAATTCTTTTAAAATCCATTAAAATTCTAATTAAATACGCCTCCTAAGATGTCAAACAAAATACACAGGATAGGCCTTCCAGGCCGTAGATCAAAAGATACCATCAACTGAATAGATGAAAATAATCTTGCTTCAAACCAGAGAGACACAAGAATTTGATTCAAAGAAACGAACTAACATAGGATAGATAAGTCTCAATTAATAAACAATCTCAACTGGCTCGAAACCTTTCTCGATGGATGTCTTTACTGCATCCAGTATTAGTTGTGTCTTTCTACTGCGAGTTGGCCAACTTTGATCAGGTTTTGCTCCATTTGCCTTAATATTTCCGACTAACCGTGCAAATTCTCTTACCATGCAAGCTTCCTGAGGGAGATTTGTGGTAATAGTGTGCTGGCTTGGTGGTGACACCCACCCCGTCACTAGTTCATTGAACCAAGCTTTTGAAGCTGTTGTGTAAGAGGCTTCCTTCTCATTAAAAGGGATAATGAAATCGTTGAGGTGTAAGGTTCCCATTGTTCCGATTGCAGTTATATACATAGTCAAATGTGTTAAGAAGGAGCAATGGAATGTTGCTACTTTTCCATCTTCCCAATGTAGAGAAGCCCCACAAGCTAAAACCACACCTGCTTCATTTAAAATAGGCCCACGCATGGCTATAACAGTCTTTGGTAGGTCGTAGTCAGCAGCCCAGAGAATTGCCCGAAGGCCATACCACCCAGCATCACCAAGAGCACCAAGACCATCAAGACCTGGCTTGACACGAATGTCATTCTTGAGAAAGTCCTCATCACCAGCAAATGTAAAGCAGCTGTGTATCTGGTGCACCAAATGTTTAGAACAAAACTTTTTAACATAGGAAAGAACGATGAGAGAAATCAAAGACAAGAATATGCCTTACAATTTTTAGTCTAAAATGGTGATACAACACTAAAAATTTTATTTCATATACAATATACAACATTATGTTTTCAATTAGGAAAATTATTCTCAAGGACAGAATTTATTTTCAATGAAATGCAGATTTTTAACATATTAGATTTCAAAGTAAGCCTTCCATAGCACCTCAACAAGCACTATGTACAAGGCAATATGTGTGCTTGTACATATCAGATCGTTACAAGCATATACCATCCCAAATCCTTCCAAACTTCGACAAACGCAGATTTAGGCAAACATTACCTATGCTATATAATTCATCAGATACAGAAAAACAGGGAGTTGTACACATTTTAATATAAAATAATCCATACATACTTCATTTTAACCAATTTATTAAAGAAAAATATGAACATTATCAATGATAACCATAAAAGACAAGATTAAACAAATCTAACACCCTCGTGCCCTCCTCTCTCAACTCTGCACCCTCAACTCACTCCATGTGATTTATGTTGTGCACAAAATAAAATTCACACTAAATAAAGAACATAGGTTCATGGCAAAAAAAAAAGAACAAAAGTTCAATTATAACAAGAGGATGAACCATGCAAGATAGCAGAGATGCACTCATAATAAACTGGTACTATTGCTCCTGAACAAATGTACAGTGATAGTAACAAATGTTGAAGGTGTAAAGGACGATCAACGGTGATTGGAATTTCTGAAAATAACATGCACTCGTGTTAATAGAAGAAGCAATTAAAGAAAAACTCTTGCAGCTTCAAGAAAGGATGCATAAACTTCTAATTTGTGAACATTCACCATTGAAAATTTAGAAGGAATGGACGATTAGTCATCCTAAGTTACATCTAGCACCTCGTTGAGACATACTGAGACAAGGAATGTAACAAAGTGCAAAGAAATCAACCATTCTCTCCCATTGCTTGGAAGCAAACGAGAGTACCTATATTCAATACAATTATTTAAGATGTGAAACAGAGTATGCATGTCACTAACTTTATTTTTTGCTGCTTTTTCACAAAATTTCTATTTATTATAGAAAGAATAAAAAGTAATAAAAAATAACATGGACAAGAGCCATATATTCGTTTTAACTTCATACTATTTACACAAGATATTTATTCCCACTTCCCACTCGTGATAATCCATCAGCAGAGCTTATTATGTATCTGGAATGTATCATCCAAATGAGTATTTTATGAGAAAACAAGAGAAGTTCCAATATTAACCAAACATTTTGAACCTTCTCAAGGATTCAAAGAAATCTTTACACCAATTTTAATATTTGCAACTATTTTAAGTATAAACAAAACAAATAAAGTCCAACTCTACAATCACATGAACATTAATACACATAGAAAATGAAAGCAACATTTCCAGGAATAATATAGTTTGGAATATATACTAAGAAAAAGTATAATTTAAAATATGCATACTAAGAAAAAAGTATGCTTACCATTTCAAACACATTAGATGAACAGAGCCAGTCAGACTGTTAGGCAGTCACTAATCATTACCAACTTAAGAACTTAACAAGCATATAACCAGACAACACCCAAAAAGGGCAAAAAGAGCAAATAAAAAGTCAATTTCAACAAACATTTCAACCCTCATTATGACACTATTACAAACTCAATTCCGGCCATAAATTCCAATAATTTTGGCCAATTGAAGAAATTCACTAGAAGTTTTGCCGTCATTAATCTGTCTTTTCTTTTGCTCAAGCATAAGTTACCTAAGAGGCATAACCACCAAAACCAAATCTTTGTCTTGCATTCTACAAAATCCTTTTACCCATTTTAAGATAGAACAGAGACAATAATATAAAAACAAAGGCAATCCAAGAACGAAATTTGAAACGGAAAAATTACTCACCGTTCTGAGCTCTCCAAACCGTTCCTTATCACTCAAGAATTCCTTCATCTTCTCAGTTCTGGGATTATGCATCCACATAGTACCATCCATAATCTGCACTCCATTAGCTTCACAAACCTCTAAAATCTTATCGAACTCACCGACATTAATCCCCACGGGCTTCTCCAACAAGATATGCTTCCTTTTCTGGGCAGCCAAACAAGCCCATTTCACATGAAGACTTGTGGGTAAAGGAACATATACGGCATCGATATCCGGGTCATCGAGTAGGGACTCATAGGAACCATATATCTTGGCGTCAGGAGGAAAGTTGTTGGCTTTCGCAAACGCCGCCGCTTTTTCCACCGTACGACTGGCGATGGCGGAGATTTGGGCGTTGGGTGCGAGAGTAATTGCTCGAGAGAGCTTCCGGGCTATCTCTGCGCACCCGATTATCCCAAAATGGATTGCCGTTTCCGCCATTTCAGTGAGAGAGTGTGCGTGTGAATCTTGTCGGACACAAGTGAGATGGTGGCAAGGGAATGATTATTTTAAATGGGTAAAATATTTTTAAAACTATAGTTTATTTTTTATTATTTTCATAATTTATATATGGAAAAATATATTCATGCATGTTTCAAAGAATTTGTAAATTTTTTTACAACATTTTACTTATTTTGTAACTTATTTTGAATTAATTAAAAATAAATAATTTGCTTTAAAGTTTATCAATTTTTCAATGTGAAAGAATATTTTTATAGAAAATCAACTCAATTACCCTTTTTTTTAGCTAAAACAACTCATTGAGCTTCATATATTACACATTCCATTCCAAGATTTTAAGATGACGATCATATAACATATCACCTTATTATGATTTCATGTCTAATTTCATTACACAGAATAAAAAGATAGGGATGAGAATGTGGGAATTTAAACAACTGTATAAGATTTTTTAATGATGGTTTAACTATAATTACCATCTTTAGTTTTATTATTATTTGGAATTAAAGTGTAATTTTTTTTTATTCACGTTTAATAAAAAGATGTAGATGTAGCATAATAATTGATAAGTTTCATACATATCAAAAGATTTTAAATATCATATTGAATTAACTATATTTTATTTGGATGTTGAATCGTATTTTAACAGTAAATATATATTTTTATAAATTTAAAATAATTTTTTTAATTATAATATTAAAAATAATTTTTTTATTATTTATTAAAAAATATTTTTTATTTTTTTTATTTATGTATTAAAATATAAATAGTAGTTTTTAAAATTATTATTTAATATAATTTTATAAAAAAATATATTTTGAAATATATTTTTACTTCTCGATCAATTGAAACAAATAATTACATATGAGTTCTTAAAAAATTAAAAGTTGTATTCAATATTTATTTTAAATTTAATAAATATTGATAATTCATATAAAATTACATATTTATATGAAACATGCTATCAGAAGTGAGTCCACAGCTAGTTTGATCTAGCAAAGCTCTCTGCAATTATGACGTATCCTTTTAAATTGACAGTAAGCAATGACCACGTGGCACTATCTAAAGCCACCTGTCATCAAAGTTTCTAACATGGCCATTTCGAAACGCTAATTCTCAAATGCGCAAACAAACACGGTGAAAGCTCGACACTGATTTTCTTTTTCAACGTCTATATAAAAGCAAAGCATAGCTTCTTTTAGAAACATGCTTCAATTTGACAGTGAAAATCAATTAAAATCAACTTAAGAAATTTTAAATTAAAAAAATAAATATAAATAATTTTTATTTAATAATTTATACTAAATTTTATAGTTTTTTTCTTAAATTTTTTTTTGTTATAAATTCATATATAAAAAGATTATTTGACAGATATCAAATTAAGCCAACACTCAAGCTCTATTAAAAAAAATTAAGAGTAATATTAGAGTTTAAATAATCTTCAAAAAAAACCTATGATGTGTTTATAATAATATCTATAGTTATATAAAACTATATCCATATTTATAATTATAATCATAATCACAAATTATGATCACAAATACATAATTAAATTTAATAATCATAATCATAATTATAATCATAAATACATAATTAAGCACATACTAAAAATATGAAGTGATCGATATTTAAAAAAATTATAATAAAATATAAAAATAATAATAATTATATATCTATAAATTATAATACAAAAAATAATAAATTGATCGATAAATCTAAAAGTTGTAATGAAATGAACCTGAAAAATATCTTTAAACAAATGCAATACTATAAGTTATGCGGTCTTTTTTTTTTTAAGTAAAAAAGTTTTTTAAATATTAAAGAAAGAGTGTTATTATCAAAGAGGAGCTTATTAACAAAAGCAAGCAAAATAAAAAAAAAGTTTGAAGTTTACCCCCCAAATGATTCAAGAAGAAATATTAAAAATATACCTCAACCTGATGTAGAAAATCAAGCAAGATCAAATAAAAAAAATTTTAAATTTTAAAAATAAATTTAATTTATTTAGTAGTTTATTTCAGATTTTGTGATTTTTTATTTTGATTTTTTTTGTTACAAGTCCATGTATAAAAAAATTATTTGATGGATATAAAATTGATTAATTAAGCCGATTCTTAATTAAAAAACCAACAGTTTCTCTTATAGTTAGTCAAATCCAGTTTTGTTCTGAAGTACAGAAAAACACAATGTCGCTTGCGCCGTGGTTCGGTAGTTGGGGGCGTGGAGGAGGTTGGTCTTCTACTGATTTGTGGGATGCATTTGGCGGTGGATGGGATGGATTGACCGCGGCGGCCGGGATCGTGACGAAACCAGTGCATTGGCTCACGTTAATGTTGATTGGCGCGAGACTGACAACGCTCATATTTTGCGTGCTGATCTTCCTGGTAGCTACTTATGTATCAATATTAACTTAATTATTTTCATTAATTGATCTCCTGTCAGTCTTTTCTAATATATTAAAATATTTTCTGATTATGCTATGGAAAAACAGAATAAATTAATAAATTTTTGATAGTTGAAAGAAAAGGAAGCAACAGGTATAGGTTGTGCAATAGGGCTATGTGTGCTGTTGTCATCTGGATGTGAATTAGTTAGAATTATATTAGCTGAGGTATATGGATTATTGGGTGGACGCAGGAGTGGGGAAAGAGGAGATGAAAGTTCAAGTGTAAGATGGCAATATACTTCAAATAAGTGGAGACAAAGTGAAGGAAGTAGAAGAAACGAATGAAAGTGGCACCGTGTCGAGCGCCGACGAGGTAGCTTTCTCAGACGGTCCCGGTTGCTGGAGAATGCTAACCTAAGGTCATCTTCAACACTGCGTTATTCTAAAATAATACAGCAAATCATCGAACCCTACGCTATTTTTTACGCTATTTTAAAGTTTTGCTATAGTAGTGCGCCGTATATGGCGCACTATTGTAGCAAACGCTATATTTTTTTTTGTTAAATTTTAATTAAGTATAAAAGTTTAAATTTTTATTTTGGTTAAATTGTTTTAATTTATATAATATATTGTGTTATTAATTTATTTTATATTTTTAATAATTATGAAAATTTAATTTGTATTAATATACTATTAAATATATGTAGTATTTATAATAAATTATTTATTTAGAAATTTTTTGTATAGAAATAGTGATATTATATATATATTATAATTAAACAACATACATTAATAGGAAAAATAATTAATTTGTATTTTTTTAATAATGTAATATATATGTGTGTATTTTATTTTTAATTTGCTAATTAATGTATGTTTTTAATTAATGTTTGGTTAATGTATTTTATAATTAATGTTTAATTAATATATTTTTATATTTAATGTATTATATGGGGTTAATATATAAAATGATAGGAAAATTTTGTAGTGAAATGAATAAATAAAGGTAAAGTTAAAAATTAATATAATATTAATGAGAGTGAAGAATATGAAAAAAATATTTTTTTTATCTTAAAAATGGTATAAATGATTGGAGATTATATTACGCTATTTTAGTGTTACATAAAAATAGTATAAAAAATGATGCAAACCATTGGAGATGGCCTAAATAATATTAACTGTAGCCTTGAAAGTGGAGTGTTAACTTTGACTCTGCTTATAGACGTGGCCTGAGTTTTGATCTTCCTGTTAATTAGCTACCGATTGTATATATTGTTGGTGTCTCCCTGTGTGTTTTTTCTTGTGGCATGTACAGCTAAAGAAAAAAGAATAGTTTTTGTCTTGTAAGTGAATTTGTTTTTTTTTTTTGAAATAAATAAAAATGGGAATTTGTGTGTTTTCTTATAATTTTATGTCAATTTGTATCCTTAATTTCAGGCTTATTGAAGTTTTTTTTAGTATGAATTCATTTAACAATAATGAAAAATCAGGATTGTAATCAGGATTGTAATTTATATATACATATAAAGTGATCAGACCACTAAAATTAAATAAATATAAAAATTTCATTTTTTTTAAAGGAAATGAATTCCTTTGTCATCAATATATAAATAATAATAAATATTGAAAATTGGAAAGATAAATTTTATGGATCACAAAAAATAAAAGTTGGCTTGCTGAAGCAGCACGCAATCCTCAGCCTAGACCAGAACCAACTTCTCCTGCTCCTTAACTAACACATCTTCTCCTACTCACTAATTCCAATCATTTCATTTCATTTCCAAAAATACGAAAAAATGTTACTCCTTTCTCCACATTCTACACACCTCTTTCCCGCCAGTTCCTTACCTAAAAACCTTAAACGACAACCGTACAGGTAGTTTCCCCAGCCACCGCGCGCTGTTAACCGCCGTGGCGACGATGTGGATACGTTTACTAAGAAGTCTGGTTACATTTTCGAGCTCAGTGCCACTTAAGCCGACTCTTTAATCGATTACGTTATCAAAAAAATTTCTGCTCTCTTTCGGAGGAAACCGTTGATTTTGTTACGCAGATTGTTTCAGATAGGTACCACTTACGGTAGATGGTTTGGGGCTTGCTATATTGATTCCTTAACAAAGAAATCTGATAAAATGTTCAAGGTTTGAGAGCAGGAAAACTCTTTGATTATTAGTAATTTTTTTTTATAATTTCTCTTTTTGTGAAGCAACAGATAGTGTATCCTTTAAATTTTAATTTGTTTTTTGTGTTATTAATTGCAGATTAGAGCTGCAGAGCTTCGGAAAATATTGCAGGAACTTGGTCCTGTATGTTCTGTTCATCAATATTCACAAATTTGATTTTTCCAGAATTTGTTGTGCTTGTAAAGAAGAAAAGACAAGCGTGTGGAGATTTCTTTAAGCAATCTTTTATTCGTTATTTATGTTTTCAGGCCTATGTCAAAATTGCACAGGCTGTTTCATCTCGAGCTGTAAGTTGCACATGCTTTGTCATTTGTAGTTACAAAACATTCTTCTTGTCCGTGGAATGTACTTTATTCTTTTTTATTAGAAATTCATAACATTATTATTGGTTCCTTAGTAAGAATGCCTATTGGAAAGGCTTTTCAGTTTTTACTAACGCTATGTGAACAGTGAATTTATATTTAACTTAGTTACATTCATAATCGGTGAGACTTTGTTGTTGGCATTGTTCTATGAACCTCTACAAAGATATTTTGATCTCATTCATTATTCCTTATTTTCTTTATGATAAATTGTGAATGTGGGTCTTAGTCCCGCTGTCATCTATTACTTTTATACATATACTACGTATATGAATGGTATGAAAAATGAATTATATCCTCATGTTCATTAATAACAGAATCATATTGGAATATATATATATATATATATATATATATATAGAGAGAGAGAGAGAGAGAGAGAGAAAGCATTTGTACATTCATTTTCACATTTCACTCATCAAATAAAACTTTAGTTTCTATGATTTTAAATGCATTTATGTTCTATATATTATGCGATTGTTTGAGCTTTCTTGCCATCCAATCACCACTTGGATAATAAAAATAGAAATGCTGCATGCTTAGGCCTATTCCAGCAGTTTCTCTATTTATGATGTGGGTTTTAAATCACAATTTTTTGCAAGAGGGCTTGCTTTCAGTAGAAAGAGAAAAGGAAAGGAGCACATGTTGCTAGCAGGCTAATATTTTCTTGTAGGATTTGATACCACCATCATACCTTGACGAACTTGCACTATTGCAAGATCGTAGAGCTCCTTTTTCATCAGACATTGCTTTAAATACAATAGAAAAGGAACTTGGATTGCCAATAGACCAACTTTTCTCAGAAATTTCACCAAAGCCTACCGCTGCCACGTCCCTTGGGCAGGTTTGTGGTTATTTATTTTCCATCATTCATCATGTAGGATTATTCTGTGAGTTCTTTTTTTTTTTCCAATTATATATATGTATTTATAATCCTTCGACTTGAAATTATTGGTGACTTCTTCTCTTTTATCTTTTTCTCTCTTTTTCTTGTGCACATGCACATAAAACACACACACAGGTGTATCAAGCGAGGCTTCACAGAACTGGATAGGTTGTTGCTGTTAAAGTTCAGAGGCCAGGAGTTCAGGCTGCTTTTGCCCTAGACATACTAATCTTGCTTTTTATAGCAGGGGTGGTGAAGAGAGTAGGCAAATTTAACTCTGACCTCCAGGTAATCACACTTAACAAGAAGTTGAAACACAGGTATTTATGCTAAATTTTGCTGGTGATAATTAAGAAACATGGATTTCAATTTGCAGGCAATCATTGATGAATGGGCATCAAGTCTTTTTCGGGTAGATTTTTTATCCCATGGTGTATTAATTATAGTGCATAAAATTTTCCAAGTTCATTTGTACTGCATGCAATTATGCTCTTATTTCTTTTCAGTTGCATCAATCATGTGGTGTTGATGAACGCATGATTGCTTTGCTAAGGCACCTTTTTTTTGCTTTCTCATTAACAAAAGAAATACTCACTGTTTAGCGAAATGCAAATTACTAATAGTATTGTTTCAATTGCTACCATCTCCAAGTCTTGGCATGATTCTTATGCAATCCTTTTGTACCTTCTTTTGTCAAGTTGAATTACCTGTCTTGGTGGGATGCTATTGCATGTCTCTTTTTTTCCGGTGATGCACAGGTATCTAAGCATGTTGAAGTTTGAATGAAATGATATAAGTGCACCCAATACATGTCTAAAAGAATATCTCACCACAAGCTTGGTTTCTATCTTAAAGATGACAGATAATTATCAAGGGGCACATTGAAATCCCATTTCTAACTGCAAGTGACCATTTGATGTTGATTGTCCTCCTTTTCTGGGATTGAGCTAAATAATTTGATTATTGTGATGTATAAGCTAGTTGCTTATTGATATATGTTGTTTTTTTATTTAGCAAGTTAATCCTTAAAAGAAGCAAAGTACCATTAATAAGGGTTGCATCAAAATATTTTCTCTAGTTAATGGTCACTTGATAGAAGTTTTTATTTTTATTTTTTTATTAAATTAAAAACTTGGCGCAACGGTAAGTGTTGTCGCCGTGTGACCTGAGGTCACGGTTTCGAGTCATGGAAACGGCCTCTTCCAATTGCAAGGGAAGGCCGCGTACAAAGACCCAATGGGTCTGACCCTTCCCCGGACCCCGCTCATTGCGGGAGCATTCGTGCACGGGCTGCCCTTTTATTAAATTAAAAGAAAAATTTTACCGTACTGTAATATGACCTGCGATGATGTATGGTAGTGAGTGTTGGGCAGTAAAAGGACAACACATGAGTAAAATGCACGTTGCGGAAATGAGAATGATAAGATGAAAGTGTAATCATACTAGAATGGATAAAATCCGCAATGAGTGCATTAGAGAAAAAGTGAAGGTAGCATCTATTGAGGATAAGATAAGAGAGCATAGATTGAGATGGTTTGGTCATGTGATACGAAGACCTAGCGATGTGCCGGTTTGTAAAACCGAATAAGTTAGAGTAAATATAGCTAAGAGAGACAGAGGTAGGCCCAAATTGACTTGGTCAAGGGTGGTCCAAAATGATCTTATGATGTTACATCTATCAGAAGAGATAACCTTAAATCGTATTAAGTGGAAAAGAAGAATCCATATAGCCGACCCCAATTGACTTGGGATTAAGGCTTTGTTGTTGTTGTTGTTTTTTTTTTCTTGACTGTTCATAACTTTGTTTGTTATGTTGTATAAGCCAATTAAATTATCTAACTTTTGTTTTTGATTTACTAAGTAAAATTGTTACAGGAACCAAAATACAGTAGTTTTGCTTGATAGATCATCCTGAAAAGATTTTTTAAGCAAAATCAAAAGCCTTATCTTGATGTTTTGGATATGATTGATTAGAGAGAAGACATTGCCTCCTTGTGCCTTGTGTTGTGCATATGTAATGCTGGATTTGTGAGTGTCATACAAAATAATATTACTGAGCATGCCCCTCTAGTATTTTTATTTTTTATTATCATTGTAACAGGGTAGAGTTCTCCTTTCTAAATTTTTCTGCTGTTTTTTTATAGATGTTCTCTAATTTAGATTGTCACCATTTCATTGGCTCTACCTTTCAAATTGTTGATAATACGATGCATTTTCCGCTGTTAGATGGACTCCCATTATCTATATGTTCATTTACCTAATTTGAGGAATATTCTTAGAGCTTCATATTGAATACAGGTAAATCACATTGAATGCAGGAGATGGACTACATGAGTGAAGCAAATAATGGACTCAAGTTTAGGTAACAGCATGATTAGAAAAAAATAAATATACACGCAATTTTTGTGATTGAAGTTTTCTGTCCATTATCATTGTTATTTATTTTTACTGCCTCCTAGTTCTACTCTATAATTTTTTTCTAATTTCTTAAATGAAAAAAGGTTATTGATATTTAACATATCATGAAAAAAGGTCCATGCTTTATTAGGAAATTTTTCTATACAACTATAAGTATGATAACATTCTATACTCATTCCTATATTTTATTTAACTTTTGAATTTACATTGTGTAAATAATGAAGAATGCTTAAAGTGTTTTCAAACAGTAGTTCTGTTCTTATATACTGCAAAGTTTCACTGAATGATGCTATGGCAGTGGAGCATTCTGATTTTGTTTTATGCTCCTTTTATTACTTCACAAATAAAAAAGCACGCATGCATTTATGTCCTAGTAAGCAGTTTTATATTTGTACTTTGTTAATATTATGCTTAATTCTTAAACTGAAAGCTTTATGATGGTATACAAGATGTTTTGGTTCCAGCTCTATGGTGGTATATGGAGCTCACAACTCGTAAGGTCCTTGTAATGGAATGGGTTGTGGTACTTGTATCTTTGTTATTGTGTGTTTATACTTGTACCCTTGTTGTTGTTCTGTGTTTTTGTGCTTGTTTTCATAATAAGTAAAGAAGGGAAAATCACTAAATGGGAACCAAGGTAAGTGTAACCCAATTATAAAAACAAGGGTGTGGTTAATGGGAAAAGGAATCTGTAAAACTGATTGCAATATGGACATGCACAAAATGCTGCCACCCTTTAGCTGTATGGTTCCTCTTTATTAAAAGACTTTTTTTTTTCTATCCTTATAAGCCAACAATGGTGACAAACACCAAAATAAGAACCATCTTTTCCTACAAAGAATATTCTTTACCTGTCTGGGTGTCCATGATTCAATCTATCCTGCTACTGAACATGTAGCTTCTTCAGCTTCCTAGTTTAAGCTCTATGTAGCAATTAGTATTACAAATACTGCTGCACTTTTGTATTTTTTCCCTGAATTCTGAAGATTGCTTCTTCAAATACTCATATTTTTCTACATGCGTGCACCTACATGCGCACACAAGTTTTTGTCTTGTGTTTTATTTTTTATTTACTTATTTATTTGTGATTTTTGATAGGGGTGAAAGTTGTCTGAAGTTAATGATCTTTACTCAGTTGAGGTGCGTGTTGAAATTAAGTGTAATTCCTGTGATTTTTTATAATTAATCTAGATTTCTTGTATTGTTTGGCTCTGTCTGTGGCTAAGATCAATTACTCTTTTCTGGTGCTGACTAGGTAGGTGTTTACTGCTCGTTTAATCAACTTTTGCAGTATGGGTTCTATCATGCTGATCCACACCCTGGAAACCTTCTTCGCACATACGATGGGAAACTAGCTTATTTAGGTATTTTTCCCTTAATTAAAATGCTCTGCTGAAAATTTCTCTTTGCTTGTATTATTGCCCTTCACTCTTCTCATATCGTCCTGGATTGGTGTAAATTTTGGTATGGCATTATGTAGTATATGGGCCTTTCCAACTACCTTAGAACTTTTTTGTGCAAGAGTGTGCCAGTTTAAATGTTTGCTCTTGATACTCCCTGTGCTAAGCCTATTTTAGTGTTAACTTAGTTGTGTGAAGCCATCCCTCCCTATATGTTATATGTTTTTGATGTAGCCTTATATGGGGTTTTATGGCTTCAACTTTTTGCTTGATGGTCTAGCAACTTAACTATATATCTACTTGATAGAGTGTGGAGAAAAGACCTGAGATTATACATTAACCATAAATTTTATTCCACATATGACCAAAAGAGTATGCAGTCTGTGTAGTCTTTCAGTTTTTGCCATTTTATTTTAATTTTGCAATCCAATTCAAAAACTTCGATTTGCTTTTCATTTTTTATATATGCAGCAAAAGATGATAAGAGAACTTATTAGCCATTTGATAACCCAGTTGCCAACAGCATGCCTCGTAAGTCTTAATGTAGGAGATTAGACCAATTCCCATCTCCGCTAGAAGAAAGAAAACTTGGATTACATCATAGTTTTGGTTTTCAGAATCCATGTACTTTCGCGTACATCAGTGCTTTGATACTGCATAAGATAACTTTCATGTATTAATGGAAGGAAATTAAGCTGCAGAATTAACTTCTAGTGCATTTTCCTTCCAGATTTTGGAATGATGGGTGAATTTAAACAAGAATTTCGTGATGGATTTATTGAAGCTTGTCTTCATCTTGTAAATCGTGATTTTGACGCACTAGCTAAGGACTTTATTACTCTTGGGCATGTTTATTATCTAGCTTGTAAGCCAATCACTGAAGACATAATTCTCATTGATATGGGTGCTCACAACGCTGAATTACTTTCTGCTTTACAGGCTTCTTCCACCAACTGCAGACCAGGAGGCTGTTACAAAAGCTTTAAAAGGTTTTTTGTTTTTGTACACAGGATGCTTTAATTCCAAGTTGTTGCATTTGTTGTTGTCTCTAATGTCACCTGCTTTTCTATAGGTGTCTTCCAAAATGCTGTTGAAAAAGGAGTCCGCAATATAAGTTTCGGAGACCTTTTGGGAAATTTAGGAATTACCAAGTATTCTCATTCTAACTTTTGTATTGATTGGATATGTAAATTTTCTAACTTATGTGCCATGATATCAAGAAAACACTTGTATGAAGTTCAATCTATCTTGGTATGTTCATGTACTCTTCTGTGCTGGATAAGTTTTTGGAATAAAATAGCAAATTGGTCAATAAAGTTTCAGAGGAAGTTGGTTGCTTTATCAAACCCAATTACATTGTTTGATGAGAAAGAAAACTACTATCATCAAAGTGGCACACTTCTAAGACCTTTATATCATTCCTATATGGTAGAACATGTTCCACTCATCTTCTTTGCAATACAGAACTCTTCTATGGTATGAATATGAAGTTCATCAAAATTTGAGGTTTTGTATGTGCTGATTTGAAATTGCCTAGTATGTCGTTTCATTCTATGGAGTGAATTCTGTGTTACAGGCTTTTGTTTTCATTTATTATTGCAAAATTTTGAATCAATGTCTTATTTGGATAGACACATGGACTGCTGTTCGAGGGCTTGTGTGATGCTTTGAGGATATAAAGAATTTGGTTATTTATCACACGCCAAATATTGCATTAGAATTGCAATTTTGAGGAGTCATTTGACCCGTGTAATAATCTTATGTAACTGTTATCAGCAGTCACTGCATAATCTTTGAAGCAAATTGGTTGGCTGTTTGTCAACAAATTACAGGAAAATGTTCTCTAATATAATGGGAAATTTAAAAGGTGCTCTTGACTAGAGAATTGGCCTAGAATCTCTCCTCTTGCTTGGCTTACCTTAAGAAGAAACAAAGAGGGGGGGAGTATGAAGCATGGGAAACAATGAACAGTTCATTGATACACCTGTTATTGTGACCTTTTCAATGGATTAAGTTAAAATATTTTTATTGAATGTTTTCCTGTTCATCATTTGCAGGTACAAGTTTAAATTTCGAATACCTTCATATTTTACTCGTCATCCGCAGGTAGTCATACTGCTGTATTATGTGACCACTTTGTTTGATGGTTGTCAGTTCTATGTTTATTGGAAAAATGCCAATATTGCCTTACCAAATTTCATTTCTTTTCCTGGTTCCTACTCTTGCTGTATTGGAAGGCATTGCTGTCAGTATTGACCCAAATTACAAAGTTTTGGGTAGTACATGCCCATGGATTGCTAGAAAAGTATTAACTGACAGTTCGCCTAAACTGAAGTCTTCGTCTTCATTGCAAGCTCTTCTTTACGAGGCAAATCTGCAAACTTTTCTATATTGTCAGTTAGGCAAATATTGTTCTCTTTTATGCACAAAGCATATTAAAATTCACATTTCCTTTTCAGGAAGGAGTTTTCAGAATTTATCGTTTGGAATCTCTATTTTCAGAGGTGATTTATATATCTCTTGAACTTTTTCTTCTGCCTCTCAACTATTTTCAGCTCGATTGTTATTGTTATTAAATTATATGGCCACAATCTCTCTATTTTTACAAGTTTCTCCATGAAATATGTTCTATTCTGGATTATGATTATAATACTTGATGCATTCCATCAAAAACTTGCTGGAGTTTTCTAAGATTCTTATGGGACAAGGGCTTCAGGGGCTTTCAGAGGAATACCTTGGTATTTTTCAGTAAGATTGGAGCCCTTTAGGTTTATCCTCTATCCTTTGGCCTCTCTTTCCTTTAATAAAAGTTCCTTTTCTTTTCTTGGTTAATAATGATAACAATATTTTAGGCATTCATATCTTGCCTTCGCTTCTTTAGCAGCTTTATTAGAGCCTGACCCAAAAGAATCTAGACTTGGATTAGGGATTTCTTTTTCTGAGTCTGAGAGGATCCAATTAAGGCCTACCTAATTGCAGGGTATATTCCTTAAGGCCTGTCCCAGCCCAGTCCGTATGCAACTTTTTCCTTTATTCCTTTTTTGGTATAAATGGAATTGCAGCGTATAATTCATTTATAAATGATAAAACTTAATTTTGATTATGTTGAATTCCATAAAATTGATCTCATGAGAGTAAAATGAATTTTCTCATTCGTACCAAATATGAAATCATGAAATTCCAAATGAATTCCACAAAATTTAACAGAAATCATTTCTATTAAACAAAGTCTGAAACACAAGCATATATTATATTTATTTTGGACTGGGATTGGTCTGGGTTGGGTATTGAAATTAGCCTAAATCTAGCCAGGCCTGGCTGAGAGTCACCTCTAGCTGTTGAATGGAGTGACTGCTGTTTAACACTGAACACTGAATATGCAAATCAAAATCAAACAATTATATAGGTTACTATTTCAAAAAATTACCATTACTTTTGAACTTTTCTTCGACCAATGATTCACATTGTTAATATCTTCTTCAAAAATGAGCAATATTTTGGACCTATCCAACTGAAATTCCCTAACCTTTTCATTCTCTGATATTTCAGTTTTATTGCATTAATTTATTCACAACCTTACACTAAATTTGTAGCAGTCCCTCCGTGCCCGCACCGAAAGAGCCTTGGTTAAGAGACAAACTTAAGATGCTGCTTCTAAAGTGGCTATCAAGCAAATCCTTTCCTTCACCCTAACAGAGAAGGTTTTCTTTTTCCCCTTTGCCTTTTGTTTGTGATTTCAACATGTACAGAATTAACTTTTATTGTTTCCAATTTTCAACTTGAAATATTAGCAGGGTGCCTTTGTGAGGGAAATACTTCTTCAAGAAGCTGCTAAGGTAAGTTTTTGACTCTGTAGGTGTCATCTCTATTTTGTTGATTGCCCTCAGCTTCAGAGCAAAAAAGGGTGATTTCGGAAGAGTAAACTGTTCTGGAGGAAGTCAGTTTTAGCACATGCAAGGTCACTTTTAAAGAGATTAATTGCCACATATCATAAATGATTTGCCTAAAATTAAATTAACTTTTATTAGAAAAACTGGTCCAGATTGCTCTGCATTTAATTATTTTGACTTCTTTGGGAACTAAAGACGACTGCTTCCTCTGTAGTGGCAGCTTGAAATATAAAGCCTCTTGGCTGACCAAGAATTGCATGTATGAAATATTCCAAACATGTGTTTTTATGTGCCTTCACATGTTCATGTTGAAAACCATGTTTGTTTTCGCTGACTTCAGAGTAAAGAAGATCAAATTAGCGGGGAGTTTTCTGAAGTCTAATATTATTTGTATCCAGTATGGAACTGGGTTGATTTGTCTGTTTCTCAATTCGTAGGGTTAACTTTTATGTGTCAAGATTCTTTAATAATCAAAAACTATGTAAACAATTTTGGTTTAAAATTTTGTTTGAAGACCTACAAAGTACTGTTCCCTTTATTTTCTTGCAAAATGTGCAAAGAAGAAAATGTATTCTGCCTCTGGCGTTAAACATGAAATTCTACTATTCTCTCATGTCATACTTATAGGTTTTTCCCGAGTCTCAAAAGGCAAGGGTATATAGTTGAACAAAGATTTCTTATTAAATATCAAGAAGTCGCCAAGTCTTACTGTTTTTCCTTTTCCTCCATTTCAGTAGCCCATTCTTTAGCATGAAACCTATGCCTATTCCCCATGTACTTCAATCAAGTGGCTGCCGTTAGCTGGGATGTCTAAAACTGCTTTTTGAATATTTGTGCAGGGTTTGGATGCATTTGGGCTAGCAACACTTGATTGTTTAAATTTTATAGCAACTACAAGCATACCCTTTGCTGCTCCCCCTTCATCCTCATCAATGACCGAGGAAGACATAATGAACTTGAGAACACTGCATCGCTTTATGCTACTATTGTCAGGTTCTCAAAAGAATGGTAGTTCCCCCAAGGTGAGAGCTCTCTGTATCTTGGCATTGTGACATTGAGCTTATTAGTCTGCATTTCTATAGCTAAAAAGATGTACGATTATTCTTTCTGTGGACCTGGAACATATGCACACACCCATACTTACACAGGACATACATTTATAGCCTTCAGTAAAACTCTTCCTTTAAATCAATTTATTATATTTTGTAGATCATGGTGATAGTACATGACGGGAAGTTTTCCTTTCATTAAAAATGAAAGCCTCTGTGAACTTTTAAACAATTTATGGTGGCTGATTGGCCCTACAAGACAATTTCCATTCTTTCTACCTTATATGAGATAATTTAATTGAAAGACAATATTCGACTGAACCTCATGTACGCTTATGATAAATTTTCAATAAACCTTTTTTTTTAGTGCCGCTTATAATCTAACTGTTATTATACTTAAATTAACATTCATATAGGAAATTAAGCGGAGTATTCCATACAACAGTCAGAACATTTACTGGGAAGAAACATTGCTTGTTCTTAATCAACTTCAATCAGTTCAAGAGATTCTGCCCATCCTTTCTGTTTTTTCCTGAGGTAAGCTCATGTATGTTTATAAACATACTGCCTGCATATATTAATACTGCAAACTGTGCTTGCGCATATTGTCGCATATAAAAATTGGTGGACCTGCAAATGTACCTACACATTCATGTGTGGGTCCTAATAGAGAATTGCAAAAATATGATTCCTGCCCTAGGGAAAAGGAACCTGCCCTGGAAGTGATTTGTACTATGATGACAGTAGATACCCTTTTGGCCTTAGGGCAGATGTGATAGTTCTGATGCCTTTGCATTTTTAAATGTCTTAAAATAAGATGTCATTTACCAAGTCCTTTCCAAAATGGTCAATCTTCTGGCGAGGCCTTTATCCATATATGGCAGCTTCCACCAGAGTTGCAACAGCAGTTGCTTCTTTTGCCAGCTGATCTTGCTGGAAGGTTGATTTCCCGTGCTGCGGCTAGGACCATCAGGAGGATGTTTCTTTGATGTCAATTGAGTTTTTGGGGGTAAGCATAAGAGATATATATTTTTTTTTTGACGATTAAGCCACATGGCTTCTGTTTACGTCAGAATTGGAAAGGGGAAAATAACTATTAAGGTTGGGGGCATTTTGCTGTACAAATTACCTGAAAATGAGCTCAATTTTTTGCTCTTGCATTCATTTTTTTTTATACTTTTTTTTAAATATTTCATAGTTTTCCTGAATCTTTTAGGTTGGAAGATATAGCTAATATTGTGTATAATTTGTTCATGTCGTGTGATAATTTAGGATATCACTAATTTCTTTTATTTACCTGCGTAGTCTTACAAAGATAATGGTAACCCTTTTTTTTAACATCTAGTAGGGCTCTAAACATGATTTTATGTAACCTTAATAAATTATATACGACTTCACTTAAATTCATACCCTAACAAATCTAGATTCGTCTTATGTATTGCATTTCATTTTCATTTCCTTTGCGAACCAAAACTACTGCCTTGCTTTCCATTGCCATACCTGTTAAAATTCTACGATATATATATACGTATATGCATATATATATTCTACATTACAATTTCTTAAAGAGGCAAAGGCAAATGTGAACCCTTGTACCATATGATAAACATTTAACTACTGATCTAATGGTTTTACAGACTCTCGTACTAACGCTTGCTGGAAATGTTTAGTGAACTCCGTGGGTAACTTATGCATAATTAAAAAGTTTGTTTTATCTCTACGTTTAATTCAAATGATAAGAAAATCTGAAAGTTCAGGAAAAAGTTTGGATGGATTTGCTGTTGTTGCCCTGTAGGTAGTTCTGAATTTGTGTAAGCACCTACCAAAATTCAAAAAAGTTCTGAATTTCTTACTGTTTCTTTTTTTCACAAAAATTTCTACAATGCCTTCCATAATTTATTTGCAGAAATTTTCTTAGAGAAAATTTACTTCTATTATCTAGAAAGGCACAATCGAAGTATACCGCATGCCACCTGTTTGATGGCTTTTTAATTTTTTTATCAATATCTTTTGGTTTTTCTTTTTCAATGGCAATGTCTATATTTTACTGAAAGAGGGCGTCTAGAATCTCACTTTGCCACATATAAAAATGACTTGTATCATCAAAAATTTATACTGCAAATCTAGTATTTTACATAACAGTCCTTGATCAAATTGACGAAGTGAATATTGTCTCCTTTTGTAATGGGTGATTTGCCTGAGTCGTTTATCATTTGTTATTTAAAAATTATTTAATAGCTAACAAATGCGGAATACAAATAATCCAAGAAAATTTTTTCTGATATGGAAGATCAGACTAGACTGCAATTATAGAGCATACTCAAAAAATATTGGCCCTGATATCAATTGTTGTAAAATTGAATTAATTTTTACCAATAATATATATAGTGTGTAAACAATTATACCAATTAATTATACTATGAATATTTTTAAGAAAGGGAGGTGGGTCACAATAGACACGTTTAAATACTAAATCTTTTCTCAGACGGAATTTTTTTAGATATATAATTAATAGCACAAAATATCACTACAACTATATCTCAAAATAGTTATTAAATAAACAATAAAGAGAACACCACAATTTAACGAAGTTCGATCAATTTTACCTACGTCTTTTGATATCACCAAAATAATTTTATTAATATCATAGATGAATAACAAAAAAAAAAGAAAGAAGACTTAAATTTTTGAGATATTTTTCAAATAAGAGCTGAAAGGTTTATATAGGGTTTAAAAATTGAGTTGATGAAATTAGACACATCTTTTATCTAAGTTAGGTATTTTAATTTTTAACTTCTATTTCTTAAGTTAGACACCTTTATTTTTTTACCTTAAAAATAGTTAGTAAATTTTTATTATAGATAAATAGGTAAAATAATATTTATTATTCAGACTAATGATGTGAATTAATAATTTAATTTTCTTACAATATCTTTTATCATTATTTTTAGTTTTAGTAGAACAAAAATTGAGGAAAATTAAGCAAAATTCAATTTATTGTTTAACAATTTTGTTTTGTTTTCTGTCGAAAATGAAATTAAATTTTGTTACATAAAAAAAAAACTTGGTCTTCACCAAAATTCAAAAAATAGAAGTCTTATAAAAAAAATCATCAAAAATTGATACCAAATGCACTCTAATTTTCTCTGAGATAATTTATCTTCTTTTATGTAAAAAAGATCACAAATTCAGAAAAAAAAATATATATATATATTGAACACCAAAAACAAGATAGGAAGAGTTGTTAAGATAAAAAGGAAAAAAAAGGTTATATTAATTAAAATATAGAATATGATCATATCAGCATTAATGTACCAGATCCCATCAAAAATTTTTAAAATATAAATTTTATTTTACTTAATGGTCTTTAATGACATATATGTATGGTAGCTGCTACTCTTTCTCGTTGCAATAGATAAAATAAAAGAGGATGGTGACATACTTGATATATACATTTTATTTAATATATATGGTAATAATCACACCTAAAAATATTATTTTAATTTTTTTTTCTTCTTTCATTGAGAAAAAGAAAAAAAAATGAACATAATATATAAATATATGACAATGGTCCTGTACTAATGGACAATAGTCTGAGTGGCAGTTGGGATTCCCCTGAACCACTGAGTCAATTTCGTCAAATTTTTTTTTTAAAAAAAACATAGCAACAAAATAATAAATTGGAAAATTAAATTTACTACTGAAAATTAATCAAGATTTTAGCTAATCCAAACCTTATCGACCCACATATTAAAAAAAAACACATACACACACACACACATTTCACTATGTGAGATTTGTATATTTATTGCCCTGCATAATTTTGATCTTAAAAAATATGTAAATAGACTATTTTTTAAAAAATATTTAAATAGACTATTTAAATTTAATATTCAAAACCTATAAAATCCATTATGTCAATGAATTATTGTTGGATTTTAGTAGGGTGAGTGGCTTCGCCCCTGAATTCAATGCATCAAATTAAACTAAGAATAACATTTTATACATACAAAAATATACTAATTCTAACACAATCATATAAAATTATTTTCCATAATATCATATGAAATTCATTTGAGCTTAAATATAAATTATTTTATTTTCATTTACATCACTATTAAAACTACGAAATAATTTTTCAATTTTTATGGTATTAAATGGAAATCCAAAAAAAGTACATGTTTTTTGCACTTAAAATGGAAAGTAATTACTCTTTAACTTCATTTCCTCTGCCTCTTATTCTGATACGATATATAGGCAAATTTTTGCACGTAGTAGCTAAAGACGTGGAGGGATCATAGTTTTAAAATTTGAAATTTTTAATAAATATTATTTATATTTATTTTTTTAAAAAATTAATATTATATTTTTAAAATTTAATCTTAGAAAATTAAATAAAAGAGATACTTTTAATTTAAGATTGAAGCTCCGCTGCTCTATTATTCTAATTTAGATCTCGAGTTCAAGTTTTATTTATCCTCTTCACATTTAATTAATGAAAAAAAAGAGAGAAGCTTAAATATAAAAAATGCAAGAAAAATTTCTCCAAAATTTACATATATAATTAACAGAAAAAAATTTACTTAATTATTCTCAGATAAAACAGTAATTCGTTCAAACTATATAAATTAAGTTAACAAAACTTCTTCATTTTTTAGTAAATGAAAGATCAAATGATGTCTTATTTGGTTGCTGAGTATAAATCATAAAAAATAAAAATTAAGTGCATTTGAGATGATTTTTGTTTTTAAATTTTAGCTTTTTTATGAAAAAAAAATAAATCCTATTTGGTAATATTATTAGATTTTAAATTTTTCTAGTTAAATAAAAGTTATTTTAAGCTAAATATGTAATATATAAAATATGATTTTGAGAGTTTTAACTATGAGAATACATTATATATCAACATGATGTTATCTTTTTTAAAATTTTTTATTTATTTATTTTTTAATAATTAAAATTTTAATATTATGATATATAATTTTTAAAAACATACAACACATTTTTTAAAAATATAAACAAAAACTAAAAATAGTTTTTAATTTAAAAAAAACAAAAGCAAAAACAAAAAATGTACAACGTAAACAAACACGTCAATTTAAGCATCATGAGATAAAAAGGTTTTTACTATTTTGCAATACTCTTTTTTTTTTCCTTTTTCTTTTATTGTATTCTCGGCAACCAAACAGATAGTTAAAATGAGAAGTGAAAGTATTACTATTTTTTATTGAAAAAGAAAATCTCAGAAGAAATTGATATCCATGGAAATGGTGAACAAAAAGAGAAAAGAGATGGCAACATAGAGTGAAACGGCATCGTACCTGAGAGGGAAGCATCACTGGATGGAAGTGAATGAGAAAGTGAGGTGAACATCATAGCAAAAGGAAGAGAGACTGATCAGAGTCGAATCATGGAGCCGAAGAGAGCGGTGAACATTACTTGAAAAGAATCAAATTCACATGTTCGCATTGCTTCTTAGCAGAGCAAGGACACCATAATTGTATTTTCCTTTTTTTACCAGATCATAATACTGTCATATTTGCTCAAATTTGTTAGATTTTCATTTATCTAATACAAAATATGAATATATTATATTATAATTTTACATTTTTAATAATATTTCATATTTTGATTTTATTGATATTATTCACTTTTTATATTTATATTTTCACCTTCTAAATTTCATTTACTTTTTTTTCTTCTGTTATTTATATTCATATTACGTACTTTCATTTTTAAAACATCTAGGCTGACTTTGAAATTCATAGGATTAAAAACATGAGCTGTTTTTTATTTCATGGATTAATATAATTGCACTTGCTTTCTACAAAAATAAAATTCATGAATATTATAGATATTTTTTATAATTCATTCATTCATTAATTTAAGAGACTTTTCTCAAAATCTCACCCGTTATGTAGAATTTCAAAAATCATCAAAATTTGAAATTGTGATAAATAATAGATTTTTAACTATCCTTCTCTAGAATCCCTGCAATCCTGATTTCAGTACCATTTTCTATTTCTTTCTTCTTTTCACCCCCTTCAACACTAAATCAATGAATTAATCAGAGAATGATAAAAGAACAAAATCATAAAACATAAGCCAACAGGTTTTAAGTAGAGGTGATTAAACTAACTGAAGGAGCAAACTTTAGTTATGTTCATTGGTAAAATACTTGCTGTCAAACAAGTGCAGTGAAGTGATGGCACAAAGCTGGCAAAGCCAGCCCTCGGAAATTCAAAGATGAAACAAGGTTGCACAAACTCCGAAAGCTAAAGAGCTACACAAAATTTCTTTTCCTTTTCTAATATAAATTATTCTTTCACATATGCTAATCACAAGCTAAACAATGTTACATGGATGGTGCTTGCTTGTGCATTTCACATCCGAAACTGGATCTTATGTGAACTAATTTTACATGCATTTATAATTAGAGATGAATTAATACTAGCAGGCATTTGCTTCCAAATGGGAAAGATCCTGCAATAAAAACAAAGGCACTGAAGAGAAGTTCCATGTCCCCATGCCTGGTTATGATGGCTGAATCTGATCTCGCCGAAGTGCCTGTTGAAGCTGAATAACTTGTTGTCTCTGTTCTGGTGGCAATAAATTCAACTGCTCTGACGTGAGGTTTAGCACTTGCTGCAATAATGCGGACTCCACATCCGGTGAAAGCTGTGGCTGGGAAAAATAAACAATACAAGTTTTTCATAATAAGAATCAAATGAGCATTTTTTAGATTTAACATCATTTCAGCTAATCAAATCAAATACAAATAGCAGAAATCATAAAATGATATGCAAGTATAATGACTATCACTCTTCCGATTGAGATGTTCACAATGCTTGTAGACAAGCAAGCTGCCAACAATTAAAACATTTTAACACGTGCAATAGGAAACCTGTCATTATATGGAAATGTAGAGGCACTTCCATCTACATTCCACTTACAAATTATCAGTAAAATGGTAAGGATGATTGATCAACATCATCTTCTGATGTATCAATGTTTGATATTATTGGCCCACTGTACGATACACTATCACAAGCCAACCCCCTAACACGGAAGAACCTCCAACAATAACATAAATGATTGAAAATCTTCTGCTGTCACTAGAAGGGGTGATCTGAATCCGATTTTGATGTTCAACATTTTTATTTGAGCACACTCGGTAGGAATTGAACCCTGATAATAGCAGTTGTTGCAAAAAGTACTTTGCAGCAAAAGGCTTTTTAACATCAGGGACATGAATTAGCTACTTTTAAGATGCTGATAAAGTATCAAACCAACCGAGAATCAAGTGCCTGAAAAAGTTACCGATGCTATTGGCAACAGCATCTTCTCCTTGGTTTCACTAACAGCAATTGAGCAAAAACATTGCCTTGCTTGACAGAGTCAATTGTATAAAAAACGAATTTAACTAGCCTTTCAGGAATTGAACTTCTGTAAAATTCCCTATACACCTGCTATCCAAATGAACGCATCTACACCTATGAGCAAAATGGGCCACTTCAATTCTCAAATGGGAGGAGGGAGGAGAAGAGGGGAAGAACGAGGGCTAATGACAACAAGTCCTGAACTATAAGTGCCTTTTTCAATTGTGGTCTTCTTTAAATTTTATCAAAGGCACCAATCATTTTCTCCCTCTTCTACCAACTGCTAAAGCTAATGAGGCCAAGTTGCATGGAATTATTTATTTACATCAAGCTGAAAAGGAGTCATAGTAAAGCTCACTAGGATGGAACCCAATAAAAATTCATTTCTAAAATTGGGGAAGAGATGTTGAAGTTCTATGCCAATTGTTAGACCCTCTACTGAACTCCTCTTCACCTTCAAACATCCTAACATCTTTCCTCTCTAGTGGTAACTCCCCTTCCCTACTCATGATTCTGCCTAGAACAAGAAACTATAAGGAAAAAAGGTAAAAAAAAATGGATTCACCATTCTCCTCTCTTCCCCCTAAACCAAACTCCAAACACAAAAATCTTACATGTGACTATCACATAAAAAGATATAAATGCATAAATATAGATAGAGGAGAGGTTGATGGAGGATGTCGATTCTGGAGTTCTATACAATAATGAGGAACACAAGGCATTAGAAAGGCGAATCCTTAAAAGGCTTTCACTGGAGATCAACTAAAAGATTTACTTTTGCAATCCTCCAGCAAAATTCCTTTCCTTCCCCACTACATTCCCTTTTCTTTCAATTGATCACTTCACTCTGTTGCTAGACTTACTAAAAAACAGAAATCCAAATCACTTTGGGCCAATTAGATGCATCTTCAATCGTTGGCACACCAGTCCAGGAGAGAATAATCAGTGGCTACTGCTATTATTCTCAATTAAGTTCAACACAAAAATACATAAAATTTAAAATGGACACAATTGAAAAGGCACATAAAGTTCAAGAGTTATTGGTCATTGCCTAAAAAAAAAGAAATTGTGAGCCAATACTTAAGGACCAAACATTGAAAACTTCAGAAAATATGTGCTTTCACTACATAGAAATTCACTTTGCCCATCATATTCCTTGGAATGGTGCATCATGATATCTTCAAAGATGACCATTTGCAATTTGTGAGATCAAAATAGTCAGTTCACACTGAAAACGGAAATTGGAAGATTGTGACCTTACCTGAGAAACTTGTTTTTCAGAATGTTTCAACTCTTCTGGCTTAGGTAGCGGATTTGCAGGCACTGAATTGACTGCAAAGGCTTGAGATGGTCGAACTGCAGTGTTATTAGGCCCGCTCAAAGACCCCAATGAGAAAGGCATGCTCCTTCCATCAGCCAATTTTAGCAGCTTTGAAGGGCGACTTACTGGCTCTTTAGAGTCATTAACCACGTTAGTTTGCATGTTCAAATATCCACTACTTCTGTGGACTCGACCTGTATCATCAGGAGCTTGGATAAGTCTACCAGCAACATTTCCAACTGCATCTGAAATCCCTGATGATATTGGAGGTCCAAGCTGTTAATATAAAGTACATTAGGTACCAACATAAATAGTTACATTGATAGAAATAACTATGACCAACATTTATGACAAATATTTGCATGCATCCATATGAAAAATATATACACTAGCCAAAATTCATTAATCCTCTTTTTGGTGATAAAAGGGAGCAAAGAAAGAAAGGAAATTGTGGAGTGAAAATAAAGGGAAAGAAAGTTGATAGATATTTAGTGAAAATACATTAATATCTCTCCATTTTGAAGAGATTAATTTACTGTCGATCTATGCTAAAATATCTTTATATTTTCTCTCTTTCCACTTTCTGCCAATTAATGTAGCTCATATACCTTTCTTTCTTTCTTTTACCGTATCCTAATCTGAGAATGGATGGGTTAAAAAACTCTAATAGACTACTAGGAAAGATTTGGTACCTGGAATGCAACATCCGATGGAGTAGGACGAGGTAAAACAGATGATTGTATTGCTACACTGGGAAGCACAATCTGCGAGGTATGCCCAAAATTTGCAGTTCCAACCTGTTTTCCTGAGTGTTGTAACAATGAAGATGGTATTTGTTGGTTCAAAGATGAGGAATTTGCCAACTGAATTTGTGGTCTAATAGAGGGGTGTACAGGTGGAAGTGGTGGAACTCCAGATTGGCCTGGTAAGGTAGCTTGTTGAGGAACAGCACTATTGACATGTTGTGGAATCTGAGTCCGAGGCTGCATTGGTTGTGGGGGTACAGAAAATTGGTTTTGGACCAAAGAATTTTGAGGTATGGCAGAGAATTGACCTTCTTGAATTTTGGGCACCAAGCCAGAGTGAGTCCTCTGTGCAATGGGGGGTAAAACAGGGAGAGTTTGAATTACGGACTGCTTGCCCTGTTGATCTTGTAAGGAATGTAATGCAGGTTGACCTGGAGGTTGCCGAATATTTGGCATCTGCAACTGCAAAAATTAAAAGCATTTCTTAGGTGGCATAATGGCTAAGAAGTGACTATAAAACTAAATAATAATTGGAGGTTTTGAAACAAACCACTTGTGGGGTCACCATTCTCAGCATTATCTGCACCTGTAAAATTGCCAGACAAAGATCATTAATATGAAGTGGTACATAGCTATCAATAATCAAATTGCACAAGAGAGATAATATTAGAACAAAATCACAAGTAAACAGGTTATTGATACATAATTGTACAAAAATAAACTCAACAAGCAACCTTACTGTCCACAAAGGAGGTGAGAATCCACAAGGTCAAGATTTTATTTAAAAAGAAAAATGTCAAACCCCCTACATCCTGAATTCCATGAAAAAGATGGGTGTGTCACAATAAATGGCTTGAGCAAGAACCAGACAACCCCCCCCCCCCCCCCCCCTCTAATATCTTTAGTTAATAAACAGTTCTGAGAAGAAATATTAACAATAATACGACCTTCTATTTTATTGGAACAGCCAATAATGGATGAGTACCTGAAAAAGAGCTTTTGGCAACTGTGGTTTTGCGAGCAACAACTGGTGAGCTAGATCCTTGTTTTGTGTGGCCATCATCTTTGCAGTACATATCCAGAAAACACATAATCAATCCATGCAATCCAGGAAAACAAATTGAGTGAGCTTTATTTAAATGCATACCTTCAAATCGGACATGATATCATTCAATTGACTCCTCGACATTTTGGCCAAATGAAGAGTTAACGGATCACTAGCTAATGCTGATTGACCCAGCATACCATTTTGATTAGACTGAATACCAGTCTGAGCACCACCTAAAGCTCCAGCCATGACAGTTGCTGCAGTTATAGCTATATGGAGACCAATTGGCTGATGCTGAGCAGATTCACCAAGGATTGCTGGACCCCCTACTTGTTTCAGATGGTCTTTTGATAAAAAAAAAGAAATGCCACTAAATTTATTAATGTGAAAAAAGATAAGTCAGCAAGCAAAGTTTGGAAAAAAAGGGAACAAAACTAACCAACATTTGCAGCCAGTCCAGGTCCCCCACGGCCCTGCAAGATAATTGAGGGTATCCTTTTTACTTAGTGTGTTAACCTTACAATAATCTGATATTTGAAACAACTACAACACAAAGCAGAAAAGCAATGCATTGACACAAAAGATAAAGCAATTCCAGGCATTGTAGAAATTATTATAGTACACTAACAAGATTTAACTAAAGTGTCACCAAGTCATCGGGAGAATATGCTACTTTCATCAATTCTGATTGCAGAGTAGGCCATTAAACCATCATTTAACATCAAGCCGCTCCCCAGAACAACTCTGGCTAAAGTCTACACCAAATTACATTCCAAAGCTAATTAATGAAGGTCTTTAGCATTTGATGGATCTGCTATTGCCAGGTCAAGAAACATCTTTGGGTGCTTGACTGGTGTGTCAAATATTCATGACTGTCATGCACTAAAACTCCAACCCAATGTTTAAAGTCTCACATCAAGATATCACAGTGGAAGTAAGAAGTTACTTTATGTTCATTTGTTGCAATGAATTCCAAATATTCAGTGAATCAGCAGCACACATATTGTTAATCATGATTTGCTCCAGCTTCAGTAACAGTAATGCAGGAGATTAAGATAATGAATATCAAAAACCATACAAAGAGCACTAGGAGTGACCTGGACAGATATTTTAAAAGTTCAAGCATGCAAATACAGCAAAGTGCTCAGAGTATTATTAACTTTTGTTATCAGAAAGTTAGGGAAGAATATCTCATGGTACAACTTCGAGGAAATAAAAAAAGCAAAAGAAACAAATAGCTTGGGCTAGGCCTCAAAATTAACTTTACCTGTTCTCGATTTCTGTCTGCATTTTTGTCATTTTCAGCAAAATCAACCCGTAACTGCCTACCATTGATCTCATAACCCTGGAGATTACGACGAGCACTTAGAGCTGTCTCCTCATCCTTATACTCACAGAATCCATAACCTTTAGGTTTCCCAGTTTCCCTATCAATGACTAACCTGAAGCAAAAGGGAATATAAATTATTTTAGATAAAAAAAAAATTACTTGCAATTGAGGAACACTAATAAATGGGAAATATGAACAGATTAGTTTACTCAAAGGCAAACCACCAATTGTACATGTTAAAGAATAAAGCAGAGACTTTATTGACTTGCCAATCTTTTTTTTCTTACAGACTTACTATAATCTATTCTTTCATAGCATTTACACTTTGAAAAGACTTAAACACTAGTCAATGCTCATTAAATAATTATCTATCCCAGCTGATCGTCTTTGCTTTTATCAAATGGTGATATTTTTTTCTTGATCTTACAATAGATAGTCCCATCTTAAAACACATTCCATCATTGTAACACACATTTACCAATTCAAAAAAATTTATTTTCATATACACGCTGACTACACCTACTGGGTAATTGTTTCATAATAGCTCATCAAGCCCCATATGCTTCTTCCAGCAACTTTGCTAGCAAACCATAATCTCGGTTTTGGTCAAGTCAAAGTAGTTTCATTCAAGTAAGAGATCACTTCACACCTTGGCGGTGCTTACAGCTCACGCCTATCGAAGTTCTAATGCTGCACAGCTAAAAATTGCCAAGAAAGCACATTTTCTTCAGGCCAGATGATGCAAAACCAAATGAACTCCTATTTGTGGGATTGTACCAAGTCTTAGATGGGTTGGGCAAAATCCCTACTGTTGTAAGCAGAAATTATAAGCAGGATTTGGGTATAACCCTGCGAGGAGTTCTCATTTTCGAGGATATTGTACTTCAAATGCAATGACATTCTTTGGCATTGCATTTCATTTTTTTTCAGTAGCCAGTCCTTTTTGCTGTAAGTATCTGCCCAGGATTTTAGCCAACCTCTCCCATAAATATTGCTGATATGCAGTGAAGACTGAAGAGCATGCTGCATGCAGCGTGTATAGACAAGCACTAAATGATTCTACATCACTCCTAGTCATTACTGGCACAGACAGATTATCAATTCAGAATAAGCATATCGGTATCCCATACTTTTCCAATCAGAGTGTCTTCTTATCTTTCTCCCTTCCTCTTCTTTTTATTCACTTTTACTAAACAGAGCATCAACCAACAAAACACCAGCATGAATATAATCTATATAAGAATTGCTGAGCAATTTTCATAATGATCTAAATGCAAGATGGAGTATAAACCAGAAGAAAAGATAAAACCTTTTAAAATATCTGAAACTGTTAACCCACATAACAAAATTCAACACTCAGCAGCCAAATCCTAGAGCACAAAATAGATATTATGGTCTGTTATTTCCTACGAGTGATTTTAAAAAGAAAAAAAAAAAACAAAAATCCTGACCTGAAAGATACCACAGGCCCAACCTCTCTGCAGATATCTATCAACTGTTCCTCAGTAGCGTCATAAGGTATATTCCCAACTGTCACCATAAACAAAAACAAAAACAAACAATCAAGCAACAAACTGCAACAAAATAAGCAAAAAAAGGAACTTCAAATCACTAAAATCAGCTCCGAATATCAAATTCGCAGGTGCAGATTTTCGATTTGAAGCAATTAATCTAAGGCAAAAGAGAAAGAGAGAATTAAAAGTTACCAAAAACGCAGCGATGCTGAGAAGAGGAAGCCATGAATTATTTAACAAGAGAAGAAATAGGAGAAGTTGAAGCACAGCTTCATCTTCTTCCTTCTACACATAACTCTTCTCCAAAACGATGCCCTATCATTAGAATACAAATCCGTTTATCGTTTTTCAATAATATAAAGAAAGGTTTTTGTGAATGAATTGGAGAGAGTGATTGGATTGGCTTTGGGCCTTCAACAGAGATGGGGATAATTTGGCTTCTGTTTCTCTTTGTTTTCGTGGAAGGGCACGCACAAGCAGAGCAGAATAAGAGACTGGGGCCTGTTACGAGAGTGTATTGAATTCCCAAAGAATGAAAACCACCATTAGCATGGCTAATTTATACCTTAGAATGTGAATTGAGATTTGAGATTTCAAGCAACTTTCTTTCCTGAATTGTGATGTTCTTATTTCAATTCCATTTCTGGTGTTTTGACTGTTCATAGGATTATAAAATAATAAATGGGTAAAATTTACCAAGCCCTCGTAATTTGACATGCTTTACATATTTTGTCTTCTCTGGTCCATCATTTTTTTCATATCTTAATTTTTTATTGTTATGCATTAATGTCTTAATTTTAAATTTGATTACATTTTAATTACCAATTTGTTTAAAAAGTAGAGTATTAAAAAAAAGGAAATTAAATTTGAGTCCACTCTCAAATTAAAATGTACTACTTTCTTAATATATACGTACATAGTCGAGCATTACATTTTTAGTATTATTTTTCAAATGTATATTATAGATTAATAATTCTAAATGCATAAGTTTTTCTTTTAAATGTATATAAGAGTATCATTTTTTGAATATATAGTACAGATGGATGGTTTTAAATATGTAAGTTGATAAGCATTATCATGGTGGAAATGAGTTTATTTTTGATATGCATTAAAGGCTAACATAAAGTCCAACTTGTTTGGACAAAATTAAGAATGTTCATATTCGACAAAAAGTCCAAGTAGCGGACGTCGGAGATAAGGTGAGGGAAGGAAGACTTAAATGGTATGGGCATGTTTTAAGAAAACCTCCTAATGCTGCGGTTCGTAAGTGTGAGAATTTGTTGATTGAGGGGGCTAGAGGTCGTGGCAGACCTAGAACTGTGTGGAAGGAGGTGATAGCAAGAGACTTACGTGCCTTAGATCTTGATGCGGATTTGATTAATGACAGACTTGAATGGAGACGTAAAATCCGTGTCTTGGAAGGGGCCTAAGGCTGGAGTATCTTTTTTGGTGTCTTTTGAGCTTATTTTGTTGAGAATCCATACAGCCGATCCCAACTTGTTTGGGATTAAGGCTTAGTTGTTGTTGTTGTTGTTGTTGTTGTATTAAAGGCTAACATGATTTTTAGGCTAAAAATTTTTGTAAATACATAAAGTTAGGCTAAATTTATAAGCTCGATCAATTTGTCACTACAGTATTCAGGCTTCTAATTTTGAAAGTCTGCATCTAACACAGAATCTCATGGTGAATGAGGACCAAGATTAAACCCTTTTTGTTAAATGGTTGAATCTCAGTTCTTCACAGTTGTTAAGGCTTTCTTGAATTGATAATGGATTGATCAAGTAAATGTACAATACCAAACAAGCTATGTCAAAGAAAAAAATAAAGAAAAAACAGATGTTGGAACCTAAATCAATTAAACCATAGATGGATAACTGGTAATAAAAGAACCTAAATAAATAATTTTGCTTATGAACATATTACATATCCATGTATAAATAGGATTGCAACCTATGCTATCTGGAGTACTGCCGCCCTTAATGACCAAACCTTCAATTCTTTACACCCAAAACCTCATATTTGAAAATCCGAATCCTTATAACTAAACAAAGGGTTTATCTTATCCTCACTTCCCTAAAACCTAGTACCCCAGAAAATTAGAAAACTTCCCACATACATACAATAATTTCATGAGATAGTTCTGTCTAACACTCGTACAGTTCTCACTAAGACCCATAAGACTGCGCATAATGCTCCTAAAATAAATATTAGAACAAAAACCTTATTTCCACCAGCACTCCTTGCATTTGCAGCATGAATATGCGCAGTTTGATTATCAGCAGCACTGGTATTGCTGTTTTTTATGACATTCATTCTCAGCTTGCTGAAACTAGACATTCGCTCAAAAGCCTTATTCACTAAAGGACTTTCTGAAGCTGATGCAGGGGTAGTAGGTATTGACTCCACAAAGGACCACAACGCAGAGGAGAACCAACCAGAAGTGTCATCATCCACTCCACCAGTTTGATTTTCATTAGTTACAGTCAGATTATTGATGGATCCATTTGTGACACCTGAACATAACCAAAATGGCCAGAGATTTAGATTACATCACATTCTAATAGTTGATATCAGTGATGTCCAAATGAAATATTTGTACTAGAAGAGCTCTTGAATTTGGCTGGAAGTCCCACTTTCACACAGGCTTTATGCCGTGAGGACCACCATCTGATCAAGAGCTCTGAATGGAAGGGCTACCATTACAGCAACTTCAGCCAAAATAAAGCACAACTTAGTAGAAAAAGGCAAAAAAAAAAAAAAAAACACCAAGTGGAAAGTGAGAAAAAATGCATGTCACAGAAATTCCAACACATTTATACCTGGAGTTTCTTGAGGAAGAGTCCCATGAATTGATTCTGTAGCAGCACTAAAGACATCGCTACACTGATCATGCACCCAGAGCTGATCTGTACCAAATGCTTGTGGCTGCAAGCATTCCAAATTATTCATGGTTGAATGTGGCTGTAACTGGTAGTCCAACTGGTTTTCCACTGCATGGGACTGTAACTGGAACCCAACATCATTTACATGTGAAACTGTTTCCTGGTCAACAGGCCCCAGTTCATGCAAAAACAAGGCAGCATCTTGGAACATATCAAGTCCACCCAGTCCATCAAAATCGTCAAATCCCAAGTTCTCTACAGGTTTCTCATTGTTGGATAAGGTAGGTTCCGGATCTCGGAGATCATCCATTTCCAGGAAATCAACATAGAACTGGTATCCCTGTCCAGAATTATTAGGAACAGACATGACTTCAGGTGCCTCAGCGGATTGCAATGTAGAGGTAGCTGACTGGCTGAACACCAAGCTGTCCCGCTCACAAAACTTCTGGCCATTTGTGGGTGACACAGAGGTTGGCTCAGGAAAGATAACTCCTCTGTAGGATGGATCTCCTAATGTACTTTGGCTATCTTCATCAACGGCGACCTAAGAGATTTTATATAGACCAGAAAAACATGAATTTGGAAAAAAAAAATGAACAAATGAAAGTATGAGAGCAATTTTATCTCGTTAATTAGTGATTTCCACGTAAGTCAAACCAGAAGCCATTTTTGCCAAGGTCTGAATGATATGACAGCAAAGTAAGAAGGACATATTGCTATATAGAAAAAGATAAAAAAAATTAGAAGAAGAAGAATTTAAGTGGCAATTGTCAATTTGTCGTGTCAACACAGGTTGCATCAACAAGATGACATTAAGCATGCATGATTAGATTAGCTCAAAAGGTAAAATGAAGGAAACTTATAAAAGAAAATCAATATGCAGCTCACCTGGGGTAGTCCATTAGTATAATCACTCAGATCAAGTGGATGTTCAGCAGCACATTGTTTCATGAAGTCCTCAAGACCGTTTAATGGTTGCTCCACTTGAGCAATAGCCCTCGTGTTATCAGCAGGAGATATATCTGCATCTTGCTGCTTAACAGGAGTAACAGAGTTACTCAGGTCCACATATTCATCATCAGCCCAATCTTCTTCCTTAAATGGCGCTCCATACTGCTCACCATTCTTAGGACCAGGTCCACTTTTCTTGTAAACCTTGTAAAGTGCATAATAATCCTGCCACAGTAAAAAGTTTAATTATCATGAAAATACAGTAAATAAGCAAACACACAATGTAAATTCCTGATGCATACTTGTACATTTGGGCATCTTTTGAGCTCCCCTTCGTCCACAGTGTATTCATGCATCACCCAGTCAGTCCTCTTACCATTAGGAGCACGGCCTCTATAAAAAACCAGGGTCTTCTTTACTCCAACATTCCGAGAATTGCACACTACATTACGGTCCTTCCCAGTTGCTTTCCAATACCCTTGTCTAGTCGCCCTATTTGACCTTGCTCCATTAGGATACTTCCTGTCCCTTGGACTGAAGAAGAACCATTGCCTATCTCCAGTCTTCAATATGGATTGCGCTGGAAATAATTTTCATTGTTAGTGTCAAAACAAACAAATTCCATCGAAACATCAAGAACAAGAAACCCATAAGCACAGTCATGCAAATTCAACCCCACATCAAATACCCTATCAAAAGAGTCATGTGTGGTTACCCTCAAAGAAATCTGTATCAAAACTATACACGAAACCATCAAAACAATTGAAAACTTCCACACAAATAAAAAGCCAAAAGCCAAACTGATTTCTACATTTCTACACTTGTAAACAAATATAATCTACCAACACATATAAGCATTATGAAAAACTAAACCAAACCCATATGAATATATAATTATAGCCTAGTTCAATTAAAGCTGGTTAGTGCATCAGAATCTGCAGGAAAAAAAAAAAAGAAACAGAAACATATTTTTTCCACGGCAAATAACCATAAAGCAATGCTCAATATCCAACAAATTAAGAACTAAGAACCAATAAGCAAAGTCAACGCACCAAAATCCCAAATTCATATTAAAAAGAAAAAAGAAACAACAATTTTTGGATAGTATAACCTAAGATCTGATAGAATGAAAATCAAATCAAACACAACAATAAATCAACATATATAGGGGGAAATGAGACCCAGCAAAAAAAGGGTGAAAAGCAGCAAAACAAACCATAAAAAATCAATCAAGTCAACTAATCCCAAAAAACGGAGGCAAAATGCAAGCATATCATATGTGTAGAAAAACAAAATACCAGGCAGGTCTTCTGGATCCCACTTGTAAACATCAAGTTCAAGGATGATATCAAGCTTTATCCGTTTCTTACAGATTTTCCTTTTAAGATAATACAACACCAGCTCCTCATCCGTCGGGTGAAACCTAAACCCAGGAGGCCAAGCCTTCTCATCACAGGCATCAGCAGCGAAACAAGAACCCGTCGTCACCGTCATCGACTGTCAGTCACTAGTTAATCAACTTGATAAACCCTCTCAAAAATCTACAAAAAAAACCCACAAAAATAAACAAAACTCAATTCGATTTTGGATTAATTCAAGAGAAAGAATCTACATGATTTGATTAGATTTTGAGGGAAAAGAAAGATTTTTTTTTTTTTTTGGGAGGTGGATTGTTGGTCAAGCAAGAAATACAGAAGAGCGAGATTTGCGATAGGCAGTCTTATAAGGCAGCTGTTGTGTAAGTTCGAAGAAGTTACGATTGGGGTTAATGAATTTTTGGCGGGGTTTCGATTTGGTGGAGCAGTGAAGAGCGAGTTGTGATTAGTTGAGGTTTGGATAAAGAGTTTAACTTTAGTTACTTACACACTCGAACCAATAAATAAATAAGTTTTAACAAAAAAAAATATAATTTTTATTTAATTTTTATTATCCATGTATATATATATTCAGTTTATCTAATAATTTTTTCTATTTTTTATAAATTATATTTTCAAAGTTGAACAAGATAAGACTATAATTACGGTAAAATTTTCTCTATCTAATTTTAACACATTTATATATTCAGAAACTCAAATTTCATATACTTAATTATGTTAAAATAATTTCTTACCAAATAATTTATATACTTGATAAATATATATATTCTTTGGTAAATTACATCTAGCGTCTTATAAATATACTAAACTTTATACATCTCTATATAAGAAAATATTCTACCAATTGATATATTTTTTAAGAGATAATACATAAAAATAAAAGCAAAATATTTTATAATTTATAAGGATTAATTATATAAATAGTCTTTAACCTTTCGTAACTTTTCCATAAAAATTTATCAACGTCAATTTATTAATTAAAAAATTTTCAACTTTTAATATTATTTTAACCAATTTCTTAAATTTTAATTTGTCAATTAAAAATATTTAAACTTTTAACATTGTAACAATTAAATTATTAAATTTAGTTTTTGGACACCAGATAATGACTTGGTAAATACGCTGACAATATGTGAATAAAATAAATAAATAAATAAATAATTCAAATCACATGTGTTGGATAACAGTAAAAAATTCGTATATTCACTGTTTATTAATTATAACTCAAATTTATCTGACTATCTTTCTCTCTATTTCATCGATCTTTTAATATTCACAATTTATTCTTTTCAATTCAAATCCTAACCTAACTCTATACTGATTTTTAAAAATCATATCCAAATCAAAGTTTTTTTCTATATGTTATTTTATTTTCTTATCTAATTCTCTTTATTCAATTCTTTCGTTTCATTCTTCAGTGGTTAGCAATCGAATTTAGAAATTTAATTAATACAATATTGAAATTTGAGAAATTTTTAATTGATAAATAAAAGTTTGGGGATTTAATTGTTACAGTATTAAAAGTTGAGATATTTTTAATTGACAATTTGAAGTTTATAAATTTTATAGGAAAATTATAAAAATTTAGAGACTATTTATATAATTAACCCCAATTTATAATAAAATAAGTTATAATTTGACTATAGCATGTTGAGTTATTAATTAATATATTACTTAAACACAATTATTCTTTTTTGATATAAGAAGTTGAAGCTTCTGTCCAAACTTTCTCCACAAATATTCGTTATGTGCATTTATTTATAAAAATATATTAAAATCATTGTTCATATTTTTAAAATAATAATTTTATAAATACGTATTTATTTATTTCAATTTCACTTACTTAAAAAAAACCTTGAATAATGATTTTAAATCACAATGCATATTAATATATATATATTATTTGATTAACACATTATTTTAATATTGTATTATATATATATATATTAATTTTTTTATAAAGAATTGTGTATGTATATATATATATATATATTTACACGCTAGAAATATTACTCAAGTAAGAATGTGGTTTAAATGATAGAATATTTCTCTTACACGGTGAAAGTGTAATTTACCATATATTTTTGTAATAGGCATATTAATTAAATTTCTCTTCAATTATTATTTTAGGTGTATGAGATAAAGAGTATATATGCGGAATGACTTTTCAATTTTGCATAGATGTTTTTTCACTTAATAAAAAATTTGCATAGATATTTTTATTTTTATTAAAAAGTCATTCGGTGTATATATATATATATATCCAAATAATCACTGGGGTTAGTCTAGTGGCCATTTGATATTACTTTTCACGAAAAGATCAGAGATTTAATTCTCTAAAAATAATTTCTGAGGGTGGAGCTTTTGAAACTTATAGAAAAAAAAAAAAAATATATATATACATATATATCCAAATGTTAAGCTATTGCTAATAATTGTAATTGACTATTTGACTTTATTCCAAAATATGTTAATGCTGCAATCGTACAGCTTCTTTTTTTTTTTTCCTTTCTTTCTTTAAAGCTTAATTCTAATAAATAAATATCTCACCACATGTATACATTTTGCAAATTTGTATCCAATTGACACACTATACAATATATATACACTTTTGAGAATTTGCATTAATTTATAACATTTCATTAAATATATCATCACCATTTATTTATATCGCAAATGTTGAAACTTTTTTACACTAGTTATAGTATTTTTTATCATGTTAAAAAAATTTTAAAAATTATTAAAATTAATTATATAACCCTATTACAAATATGAATTTTTAAACTACTTATTTTCAACCGTTTATATCAATTAAGAATTTTAATAAACAAAATTATTATATATAAGATAATTTATATTCATATATTATTAGTTTATTGAATATATGAATTTTTATTTTTATATATTAATAATTTTTGATAATAAATTTTAAATTTAATATGATTAATAAATTAATAAATTTCAAAAGACACAAAGTGTATAGATAAAAGTAAATAAAAATAATAAATGATATTTTTGTATTATGTATATATATTACATAATAATTTATATTTTTTTATTTTTAAATTTCAGTCAATATTTATATTATATAAAAAATATTTTATACTTATATATTAATAATTTATTATATATAATACTCCTCATTTTCATATATTAATAACTTTAATAAAAATTTATTAATAATTATTAATTTATTAAATAAATGATATTTTAGTTTATATTTAATTTTTTAAAATAAATTAAAAAATTATTATTATTATTTTAATATTTATATATGGGTTTGATGTGAAAACAGAATGTATTAATACATAATAAATTTAAGTATTACAAAAGAGGACAATATATATCTACACGTTATACAGAATATATATATATATATATATATATTTATATATATCTGCACGTGATTTAACTATTAAGTGTTGACTTAGCATATTACTATTAGACCCATATAAATATAATAAAAAAAAATATTTAAGTTACACACGACAACACACGCAACACGCACGCGCCCACACCCACTTACATGCACGCACAAGCACACACATGTTAGGAATAAACATTCACACGCACGAAAATCTCAACAATCCTGATTTTTTAATGAATAATTATTAAGTTGCTATAATAAATGACATTTTAGAGTTAGTAATTATTTTATTAAGCATAAGATTGGTTTTTTTTAATTTGTTTAATTTAATTCTAAAGCTAATTAAATGGGTAATTTTATTTTTATTTTATTTATTTGATTTTTTTGACATATTTTATTTATTTGATTTTAATTATTAGGATAAACATTTATGAAATATTTTTAAAATTTATAAACTGAAGTAATAGCGTTGAGCAATACATAACTAATTTTGGTAAACATATAAACTTATAATATATCAAAATTCAGATTTTAGAGTTAAACATTTAATAATAGTTTTAAAACACATAGTTCAACTTTTTTTTTTTTTGTAGTGAATTTTAGTGATTTTGAAATGCCTTTAGAATTAAGAAGTTTCGACTTCCAATTTTTAATGGAAAACAATATGGGAAAAAAAAAGGAACACTTTATTCTTTAACTTATCCCAAAAGGAATATAATTTTTACAATTGAAAAGGAAATAACAAATAATAATAATAAATAAATAAATATTTTATAGATAAGTTAATATTGACATGAATATGAAATTGCTAAATATGGATGTACCTGAGGAGGTTGAATTTGCCTCTTTGGAGTTTTAATTCTTAAGGTAAGTTCAACAAAATTAAACGGTGACTAAATGCACTGAAACACTTAAATTAATAATGCCTTATTATAACTAATACGTTGGATAAGAGGATTTCCTTTCCGTTATCAATTTGAGTAATATGTCTGTTAATGCTAGACGGGACAAGATTGATGGTTCACATTTAGCTTAGGTCATATTTATTTCATAATTTTTCATGGTAAGATTTGATATTATATGATTTAATTTTTATTTATTTTGATTTTTACTCATTTATAATATAGTTTTTTTATTTTACTATAGTTGATTAAAAAGTATAAATTTTTAAATTACTTATTTGATAATTTTTCACAATTTTATAATTTTATTTTTAATAAATATTAAAAAAATTTAAACACCAAATATATGCTAATAAATAATTTTTCTATCTTCATTAAATATTAAAATTTTAAAATATCGTTAAATTAAATAAAAAATTTTACTTGATCATACTATATCATGCTATATTTTTAAATATAATAAATATTATTTATAATATAATATTATATATTATTAAATTATACTGTAGTCACACATATAAATTATAATAGGATCAAGTACAGCACTAAAGTAATTTTATTTTAGAGGAATAAATATGTTCAGATTTTGCTGTAATTCTTTAAAACTAGGATGGCCAATTTGTAAATGATATTGCCATTTATTCAAGTGGAGAAATCATTAAAAAACTGTTTTAATTTAAAGAAATGGGTTATCTGCCTTATCATTTTTTGAATTAAATTATCGTGCTAATTCAGCTGCTCACTTTTTGGCAAGGGTAGTTAAGCCATATGCAAAACATTATTTTATCTAATGTTATTGAGCTTAATTTATTATTATTATTATTATTATTATTTTCTTCTTTTTTTTTTTGTTACGGATTCAGATTTTTATCACAAGAAAAATATATTAAACAAGCCAAAAAAAATCAAAGGAGACAAGGAAAAATTAGAGCCAACTCCTGCTTAATAATGCATTATTATAACTAATATTTTTTTTAAATTAAAATGTCTTAGAAATTCAAAATATAATCAGGAATGAAAAGAATTAAAATTAAAAAGCAAAGGTTATTAATATAAAAAAGTGAGATTAGTGAATAATTCAAAGCGAAAACCAGTTTAGTCAAACTGTCCCGCAATTTGAAAGGTAAAAGAAAGGTCCATGACCTTTTCTAAATACATTTTTTAATAATTCGTAGGACATTATGAAATTAAACACTATCGTTTTATTTATTGTCTGGGCAGGAACTTCATGTTTCCATGTCAATAAAAAAAATGTGTATTTAAAAAACATATTAATTAATATATAACTGTTTTTTTGTGTGTTCTTTTAAAAAAAAAAATTTAAACACTGTTATTTCATATTTGTTTTCTTAGTTTTAATTTTTTAAAACTCTTATTGAGTATATGAATAATTATTTGAAAATTGTATTAATTATGAAGTTTAAACTTAAACGTGAAATTTATTTTAGTTTAAACATAAACATGAAATTTATTTTTGTTTATTTCATTTTATTTTACTTGGAATTTATATTTATATTGGTTTGAAAATTTTAAATTTAGCAATTATATTTTAGCTATTTTTCGCTAAGTGATATAAAAAAAATTTTAACCTTCATATCAAATAAATTCTTTAACCTAATGAGCTAGGTTAAGGAATTTTAACATAATTTTTTTAAAATTTACATAATTATTATAAAAAAAGAATTGAAAAAATTATATTATTATTATAAAAAGAAATTATCATATTTATATTATTTTCCACTTCAACTAAATACCAAATACAAAATAAATGAATAAAATTTCAAAAAACTAAAATAAAAAATTTTCTGGAAGTAAAAGAGTTATGAATTAAAAATAAAAATATTCATTGAAAATTCAATAATTCATATTTTACATAACTTTTTTTTTTGGGTACCAAATATTTTACATACAGAAAAGATTAAAAATCTAATTTAAATTTTTTTAGTCATTAAATTATTATATAAATATTTAATATGCATTATTATATGATAATAATTTTTAAAAAAATGTGAACATTTATTGCTATACGGTAAAAATACTACTCCCTCCATATTATTTATATAGGAAAAATTTCTTTTTTATGTATCTTTTATATAGAAAATATGTCATTTTAGGTAAATTTTAGGGAGTGAAATGAGATAAAATACCATTTATATTCTTATTTTAAAAGTAGATTTTGAGAGATATTTTTTTAAGGGTATTTAAATAAATAGAGATGAAAAAAATGAAAATTTCTTAATTTTTGTGTTTATTTTATTTTTTCTGTCTCAATGATACGGAGAGAACATAAGTTAACGAAAATATCAAGCTCCACGTGCACGTGTAAGTAACCGAAAAAAAAAAAAGCAGAAAACGGGAAACAAATTTATTTTTATTATTTAAAAATCCAGCAGAATTTCACAGAGAAAAGGAAAGATCCAATCATTTTTCTGGTCTTCCAAACAAAAATAAATTAAAAGCTTTACACAACGTAGGGCAAGTGAGGCTGCTTCAGGCGATAATCTCTCTCTTTTTATCTCTCTGTCTTTCTATCTGGCATTTGAGCTTTTTTAAGAGCAAAGAAAAAAAAGTCTCAAAATTTATTCTCAATGGCTTCGAAGTGTGCAAGTTCACAGAAAAACTTAAAATCACACTCGCACACCTGTCACCAAACAAAAAGTGTGTGTGATCCAAAATAGTAGGGCATGGAGGTTTGCCTTTGGTAGATCTGATTGTTTACTTGCTCACGATCTCACTTTGTTAGTCACATTGTCTTTATCTTTTTTCTCTGTTTCTGTTTCAAATTTGAATCGTTTCTGTTATGTTTTGTTTTGTTTCGTTGCCGAGAAATGAGGTGTGCTTTATAGGTTCTGTGTGGCAGATTTCAGTTATAATTTAAACTTATAGTTTTTTTTTTGTACTTTTTTTATACAAGCTTCTTTAAATTTGAAATTAGAAATCAAAATTTAAAATTTTAATATGATAATCTAGGATTGTAGTTTTATTTTCCGTTGCTTTTTGTAATTTTCAGTAGAGATACGATATACAATGTGATGTAGCTTCGAAGTTTGTTTCTAAATTCTGATTTTTAATTAATTAATTTATTTTTATTTTTACTTTCGGTGCTCAGGTTATGTGGAATGCTCATTCATTTGCAGATCTTTAACTTTAATGTGGTCTCAAAGGTGGAGATTTTTGAAGCTCTAATTATAAGTTCTACAATATAAACAAGTCATACTTTCTGTTCCTAGTAAATTGGATAAAAAATGGTGTTTTGGGAAGGTTATGTGAGTGATGAAGCAATGGGTACTTTTGCCCCAATTGTGGTTTATTGGTTGTACGCTGGGCTGTATCAGATGTTACCGCCGTTGGATAAATACCGGTTGCACACTAGAAAAGAGGAAGAAGAGAAGAACTTGGTGCCACTGCCGAAGGTGGTCAAGGGTGTTTTGCTTCAACAGCTAGTTCAGGCGATAGTCGCTCACGGGCTCTTTTTGGTTAGTTATTGAACTTAAATAGATTATTTCATATTTGCTTTCTATGTCATGTTGTTATGAAATGATTATCCTTGCTAGTGATACTTGAAATCACTTATGAGAGTTACACACGGAAAAAGATAAGTGAAAACTAATAACTAATCTAAGAAGAAAAGATTGTTGGATACATGTTTTTTTTTCATAAAGAATTAGGAAGCATTTGTTACATCCACAGAACTGAATCCTTCGATGAAGGATTACTTTGCAATGTGCGGTAGCTTGGCAAGTAAAAATTGAGTTCAAGAAGGAGCTTATTAAGACCATTAATAGTCAACAGAATTCTCAATTACCGTGAAAAAGAAGACTTGGCAACTCAATTTGATTTTTGAAAACTTGTTCTTTTAGGTTGAACTCATCTTTGAAATGTTTTGATTGCAGATACTTGGGATGAATATTTTTAACTTGACCTATCACCTTTAACTTTTAGGCAATTTTGTTAAAGCGTGATAATTCTTTTTAATGGCAACGCATTCTTGTTTACAACAGAATCTTCTGAATTTAATTTTCTTTTGAGATTTTTCCTTTAAGAAATTCATTACAAATTATCTTGTGCAAGAATGCCCTCTGCTGTTCCTTCATGACCTTTGATTTCTAAGGATTGGAAAGTACAACTACTGAAGCATCCATATCGGGTAACAATTGCTTTTAATTGTATGTAGTATAGCTATGTTCCTCCTAGTACCTAATAGTGGCCTTCAGCACAGACAAGCTAGACAAGTTTGGCTGTGTTGTGCTGAGAGAGGCTTTTGCTGGGATTCTCATGGTTAGCAATATGCGAGTAAGAAGCCTGACTTGCTGATATAAAATTTCCATCAACTTCTGAAGCAGTCCTGCTTAAATCTGTATAAACATTGTTGTTCCAGGATTATGTTTAGCCTGCATATGGAACATGTTCCTTAAAGTTGCTTTGAAGTTGTTTTTGGACAATCTTCCTTAAGATTTCTCCCTGAAACAAGTCAATGGAAGTTTTGATTTCATCCTATCATTTGTGGGGCACTTGTGTTTTTATATATTGGGCACTTGAGGAAGCCACACTTGTGTTCATCCGTATCATTTTTTTTTGCTTGCTCTTTTGGATGGTTCTAAGAGATACTCTCAAAGAACAAATGGATAATTATGTTGGTGTAAACATGTAGAATGCCCATAAACACTTACAGAATTACATTTTCTGCATATTGTCATTTCTATAACAGAATTCTTCATATTGTAATTTCTGTTGTAATTAAACAAATGCATTCAATGTTAAAGATTTACAAATGAGTACACATACAGCCATCTCATATATGATATATCTAGATCCTTGGAGGTGTTGCAACTTGCATATGATACTCCATGTCAAACCATGACATTATCATCGAATTCTGCAACCCATATATTTTGGTATTTCATAGCCGCATGTTGGCATTTGATTTTGGCATAGCTAATTTCTAGGTCTCCTTACTGCTTAAATCTCACAAGTTCCATTTGAACAGTAATTGGGCGCAAATTGTATTGCCAATCACTTTTAACTTATGATTGAGTGCAATTGTAGATTCTATTGGTTAATTGCTTCAAGTGATTGATTCTCTGCATTAAATGGTTGTGTGCTGTAATTCTGCTTCTTCCACCCGCCATTACCTGTGTCATCCCATGGATTCCTTTGCAGTCCTTGTAGCACTACAAGGTCTTAACCAAGGGAAAGCTATCATGTACGTGTTGGCTCCTTCGTTTTGCATGCAATTTCAAAGTTCCTGATAATAGTATTGCTATTATTTGTGCAATATTTTGATTTTCCTATTGTTTCTCGTATAGTTAACAATTCTTTACCTGCTGGGCATATGCCCTGAAAGTAATGGACATAAATTAACAAAGAGATATTTTTGTGTTTGATGCAATCAACATATTATGATAAGATGCTCCTTTTTGACTGTTTAGTTGTTTCCTGACCATTGTTAGTAATGATGTTCAGTCCTTGACTTGCTTTTAAATTCATCATTCCAGGTAAAGAAGTAAACGTGCCAAGTTTTTTGTATCTTCCATAGAGGATTACATGGTGATATGTATATATAAGTGGTAGGGGACTAGGCAAGCTTGTTCCTTATTACTCATGTTCTTATAATATGTAGATCCGATCTATGAGATCTCATCAAGAAGGGTCTTGTGTTGTAATTTTCCAATGTGGATCATTTTTAGATCTAATGCTGTGATTGTCTATTCCCATAGCTTTGCTCTTTTAAAATTTATTTAATATATTACGGATTCGAGTCGTGGAAACGGTCTCTTGCAATTGCAAAGGAAGGCCGCGTACAAAGATCTAATGAGTCCGGCCCTTTTTCGGATTACACGCATAGAGGGAGCGTTTTTGTACCGGGCTGTTCTTTATTATATTCTGTATTGGATATTAGGGAAGTCACTTAGCCTGTGAAACTTTTGGGAAAAACCAAACTAATGAATGTTCAGAACCATTTCATTTTTAGAGTTTATTTATCTAATCAATTTCATCTTTTAGATTGTCAATATCTTCAATTGCTTTTTCCTCCCCCCCTTTTTCGCTTTTATTGTTGGGGTCGGAGGCCTATGTGGAGAGGAGAAGTTATGTGTTACCTTTTCTGAGTTTTTATGAGTGAGTATTTCCTTTTATTTGATTGTGCATTCCTCAGATAAAACTTGAATTATGTTGTTAATTGGTGAATATTTGTGTCGGTTGAGCCTTGTATTTTTGCAAGTTATGTCATACATGAAAAAACAAATGCACTCTGAAACTTAAGTGATTTCAAGTTACTGGGAAAAGAAAGATAATTTTTTTTTGTTTGTTTTGGCTTGTTTATGGGGAATATTTTTCAGTACGCATATGCCATTGAATCACTATCAATTCTTTAAATTTTTAGCTCTATAGCAATGTGTTGTTTTATTCAGTCTTTTCATTTTCACTTACTCATATATTCTCTTTGAATTACATCAGTAGGGTTCTTGGTGTTCTTTGTTGGCTGATAAGTAGGAAATAGATCTATAGGCCCTTAATCATTCAGGCTTATTCTTCCAACTCTCTTTCCTTGATTCATAACCTTTCCTTGGTTGAGATGATAAGAATATCAATTACTTTGTAGTGTTCTATTTGATCTGTGAATATTTAGAAACTTTGAATAGACCTGCATCTTGAATTTTTTTATTATCAATTGATAATTAACTTTTCACTCTCTTGCATTGTTGCTGCAGTTGACCTCAACAGCAGATTCATCTGGGATCACAAGTCAGCCTGCCATTCTAATCCAAATTCTGCAGATTATTATTGCTATGTTTGTCATGGACACATGGCAGTATTTTGTGCACCGCTATATGCATCAGAACAAATTCCTATACCGCCACATCCACTCGCAACATCATAGGCTTGTTGTCCCTTACGCAATTGGAGCCCTTTATAATCATCCACTGGAGGGTCTATTGCTTGACACGGTTGGTGGTGCCATTTCTTTCCTAGTCTCAGGAATGACTGCACGGACAGGAGTAATTTTCTTCTGTTTTGCTGTGATTAAAACTGTGGATGATCATTCCGGACTTTGCCTGCCTGGCAATATCTTTCACATTTTTTTCCAGAACAACACTGCTTATCACGACATCCATCATCAGCTTCAAGGCACCAAGTACAATTATTCTCAGCCATTCTTCTCTATATGGGATAAAATTCTGGGAACCCATATGCCTTACAATCTTGTAAAGCGAGCAGAAGGTGGATTTGAGGCAAGGTTGGTGAAAGAAGAGTAGTTCAAATTTGATAATTTGCTGTGTCATTTCAAGTTATAACTTAGCAGATGCATATTCTTTTGGTTGAGACTGCCATTCTTGGGAAGTTGAATCAGGATTGGTTGTTGATGTTTTTTTATGTACTAGGCTTCTAGCAAGAGAGTCCTTTTGGTTTTGGGGTTCATTCATCTTTTTCTAGTTGATTGACAGAGTATTCGTGTGTAGTCGGTAATGGTAATTCTACCAACATACGGTACCTGACCAATTGTAACTGTTCTGTATGTAGCATATTGGTTCTATCTTTTGTTGATTTGATTTGATGTTCGCCCCATAGGGCTGCTAGTTGTTTATTGGAATATCTTATTTCAAATTGTGAAGGCATTGCAGTAGTTGCTGTTTCGTTTGGAAAAATGAATGCTACTTGATTACTGAAACAGTTCTTTTTGAAACGTATCATATTATTTGGAAAAACTAGTTTTGAAGCGTTATTTACTTTGAATTTTTTTATAATTAGAAGACATGGAATTTACCTTATGATGGTTTACAAATTTATGCTTCCTGTTATCATCTTTCCCTTTGCATGTACAGATGCCAAAAAGGTAGTTTTCAAAAGATAAAATTACAACTACATGAAACAAAAATTAATTTCACCAATAATCTCTGCAAGAACAAGAACCTTGCTTAAACCTGTGAAACCTTACTCGATCTCTCACAATAATTTCTCTATTATATATCGTTGATATGAGCTTAATCATTATATGACAATCCCCACATATCCTAAGATTCTTAATCACTTGAATTGGCATATCCTCACTACTACTAATCAAACCAAAAGCCACAGCCAACTTTTCACTGTGATAACACAATGCATTCTCCTTCTCCTCTTCTCCTATATCATGCAACACAAAGCATGTCTCAGCCAAATATCCATATTCCTTAATCTTGGACCTAATCTCATCTAACTTGGCATAAATTTCCCTCCAATTTTCATGACTCTTATCACCATTGTAAAACTTATGTATTACACCTTTTTCTTCAATGTAGCTAAGGCCAGGAACCTTCTTCACATCTCTATTCTTCATGGCCTCTCTTACCCTGCCGACATCAGTCCATCTCTCCTGTGCTGCATAGACATTCGATAACAAAACGAAATCACCATCATGGTTAGAACCCATCTCAACAAGCTTATGCGAAACAACTTCTGCCATTTCTACATTCCCATAAGTCTTGCAAGCACCAAGTAAAGTCTGCCAAAGTACCATATCAGGCACACTAGGCATAGAATTTATAACGTCATAAGCCTCCTGAAGCCTCCCAGCTCGCCCTAGCAAATCAACTACACTCCCATAGTGCTTAATATTAGGTGTTACTCCATTCTTCTCCATTGAATTAAACAACCTAAAGCCATCTTCCACTAGCCCAGAGTGGTTACAAGCGCAAAGTACAGCAAGATACGACACAGCATCAGGGTTAACACCAGCTTCACTCATTTGCTCAAAAAGTTTAAGAGCTTTATTCCCTTCACCATGCATTGCAAATGCCATTATCATTGTGTTCCAAGAAACAAGGCTCTTCCAACAATTCATGTTCTCAAAAACTGAATACGCTTTATCAGCAAATCCACATTTAGCATACATGTCGATAACTGCATTACAAACTTGCACATTCGTATGTAACTTCTCATCTCTTATGTAACCATGAATCATTTCACCTTCTTTAATAGCACCCAATTGCGAACAAGCAGAGAGAGTGCCAAGAACAGTAATTTCATTAGGCTTAAATCCCATAGTCCCCATCTTCTTAAACAAATCCAAAGCTTTTGTAGGCTTGCTTCCTTGAGCAAACCCAGCAATCAACGCATTCCATGAAGCAATATCTCTCTTAATCATTTCATCAAATACTCGCTGTGCACTATCAAGATCGCCAATTTTTGCATACAAGTCTAATAATGTAGTACCCAGTAAAGCGTCAGCCATGAACCCTTTTCGCACAATATGGGAATGCAGCTGAATAGACTCAGAAGAAGCTAAAACGCGCGCGCAAGCTTTTAAAACAAAAGAGCATGTCAGAGCATCAACTCTGTGGGATCTACGCACCATGGTTTTGTACCATAGAAAGGCTTCTGTAGGGGCAGGGCTTTGAATGAGGCCACGAAGGATAGCGTTCCAGTCATTGGTGGAAGGGGTAAGAATTTGGGAGAAAGTGTAGATGGCAAAGGAAAGGCAGTTAAGAGAGAGGGTGTAGAGTTCGAGAAGCCTGGATCGAAAAGGGCAGACTCGAATTTTGAATTGGCCAGTGGTTATGAGGTAGGATTGGAGTTGCTTGGCGTGAGAAAGAGTGGTGCATTTGGGTAATTTAGAGTCTAGCAAAGTGGCCATTCCATGACACTGACTGAGATTTGGCTGCAGCTCCACTGTTATTTATTTTTAATGTAAAATCCAAGAGAGGCAATGACGGAGAAGGTTGTTGTTTTTTTTTCTTTTTTTTTTTCCTTTTCCTTACTTTTCTCTTTCCGCTATGTTTTAGAAAATTAACATTACACTAGTGCTAAATTTTAAAAATACTAACTTTAAAAGGCCCTCTACAGTTTATGCAAAATCCATTGGTCCTATTTTGGCCTGAACGGTGCCGTTTTTGTTCATTCCCAGAGTTTTGATTCCTTAATTAGATCGGTTAACTGAAGGATTAGAGGCTCAAAAATCAAGAAATCTATTTCGAGTTATGTTCAGATTCTGGTAATAGCTCTCTACTCTTCTAAGAAATGCATTTATAGTTTTAATTGCGATTTAAATTGGGAATTTCTGTTGAATTTAGATACCTAAGCTTTAATTTTTGTTTTGCATAATGACTGATATTTTTCGATATATTTTGTGTTAGAATTTGGACTTTATATGATTTTTAACCCCGTAATTACAGCGTAAAACACTTTAGGAACGGCGATTTGTTTCTGTATTTGTTTGAGTCTGGATATGTTAAAATTTGACGTCATTAGGATGCTGTTCAGTATTCATGGCATTGCAAATCGTAATGTATAACTAGAGGCATTACTGTTTGGTTTTAGACATTACATTACTTCTAATGTTCCTCTTGAAATGTGATGCATTTGGTCTGTGCTTAATAACTGATTGTGTCATTTATAGTAATAAGGAACCTACTATGTTTGGGTATTCAAATATTCAAAGTAAATTAGATCAAGGAGAAGAAATGAAGAGAAAAAAGAAGCCAAGTTTATTTCGCATCTTGTTGTTTGGATGTATAAATATATTGGTGGGAGAAAGTTTTGTTTGGTATCTGCAAGCATATGCCTTTAGATTACTTTTTATTTGTCAAAGTTTTTGTTTTTATAATTTGTATAGCATAGCAGTCGCATTTTCTCTGTCTGCTTATAGGGGTTCTCAGGATCAACAAGGTCAGCCGCTACCCCAAGATGTTCCTTCACAATCTTGGTACCCTCTATCTGTAGTGAACTCTCCTAATTCTATCCGTCCTGCAACATCTAGCAGCAGCTCTTCTAGTAGCTACAATTTGCAACAACCTACAGAACGTACAGTCTTCTTTACATGTTCCTCCTGCTGAAGCAGCTGGTGTTTTTGTTCTTTTGAAGGATAAAAGGTGAGTTACCTGATGCACAGGGTTTTATTGTCACTGTTTTGACTGTGTTGCAATTTTTCTCGTGATCTTTGCGAGGTATTTCATGCTTGATCTTGTTTATATAGCTTTACTGCTGGTTTTTATTAAAATAAGATGTTCACCGGTGACTCGAACATGGCGATATTTTCAGATACATTTATTTATCCTATGATACATCAAAATCAAAACTAGAGAGAGGGACACAGGGAATCAATGTAATTTGCCAAGAGGGCGAGTTTTTTTCTCATGATGTAATTTTAGTCTCGTTATCGAACATGCACAAAATAATAATTCATGATCAATGTGCCTCCCAAACACCACCTGTATACAACATTCTCAAATCTCACCATTATTTAAATAAAATTAGGATTTTCTGATAGTTTGATGTTGATGTGGGAATATAATGACATTGTTCTCTATTGTATATGCACCTGAAGTCCACAAAACATATAATTTCATAGTGATGTTGTATTGCAAAACTTGGATTTATACTTAGCTGGTCAATGCTTGAATAAGTTTTTCATCCTTGTTCATTGAAGATACTTATTTTTCTGAAATTTCAAAGGAGAATTTGGTGTCTGATAACGGGTTACTGTGCTTGTACATTGTGATTCATAATGCTGGTTGTTATATTGAGACATGGGCATTTGCCAATTTTAATTAAAGGTTGGGTTGGCACTGGATTAGGTTTTAGACTTTTAGGTTAATTCCTATCATTCAGAATAAGATGGTTAGTAAATTTTGCTTCTGTGAGAAGGTGGTAAGATTTTTATTCAAACAAAATAAAGAGAATGATAAATTTAGGTATTCTGATTATATTACAAGATACCATGTTACATATGTTTCTGCTTCCAATCCTTTTCTTGCTTTTGTTTAAACTATTCTAGTGTGGATTTGATCTACGGAAGTTATTGTCTGACAAGGATGCATACCATCATTTTATGCTTTCTTGATGAAGTTAAAATTCAAAACAATGTAAGTTGCAGTTTTTCCTTCTTTTCTCTTATTTCTGCATTTACAAACAAACAAAGGAACTCGGCTTGTTGCTTGTTTTGTTAAAACATTGATTATTGCCACATTGTATCCTCTTCTAACTTCTGTCACTATTCTTATCAGATAAGAGATGAACTCTGCAAAGAAACTCTGCAGCTAGCTAGTAAATTTTTCAGCTTTTTCTTTAAATTTTGAAAATTGTTGGCTTTCATGGAAAATAAAAAGAAGCTAAATGGCTGTTTCTGTTGAATAGGAGAAAATTTGGAGAAGGATTCAATCATAATGGAGCTAAGAAACCAGGTGAGTTTCCATTCACTTTTTTACCAAGCTGTAAACCAATTTCACATTTTTCTTTCGGCGTGCAGAGCAGAATAATACAGACAACAGAGCTAGCAGCCGCCCAGGAGAAACTGAATGAACTAGAAATACAGAAGGAAGAGATGATGAGGTCCTGTTCTCCTGCATCTCTTCTTCAAAGGCTTCAAGGTATATAAATTAATAACTTCCATGCTTATGATTCAAGTTTAAATTTAAAAGATGTGTTTTATGATTGCAGAGCCAATGAATAAGACAGAGGAGGAATCTGAAAACCTTCATAAACAGCTTCTTGAGAAGGAGATAGAGCTCGGGGCTTTTGTACAGAAATACAAACAACTTCGCATCAGTTATCATAAACGAGCGCTTGTCCATCTTGCAGCTAAAACATCTTCAACTGGGTGAACTCAATTTGACTTGTTTGAAAAAATAATACAATACTTTGAAAAATAATCTGTAAAGAAATTAAAATTAACTTAATTAAATGTTGGAAAAAAAAATAAATAAAAAAAAGAGAAGGGTAAAGTTTCGTTTGTAAATCAGATTTTTATTTTATTTGTGAAAAATAATTTGTCTAAGAAATGTTTTTTAAGAAGATTATAAAAAAAAATACTTTTCTAATTAAAATCTCTTTCTATTTGTTTAGTTATAATATCAAGAGTTAATTAGAAAGATTAAGAATATAAATTTATAAGATAAAAATATGTTTAAACTGGTAAATTTTTTTTATATTTTTAAAATAGATTATTAAATATGAAATAGATTATATAAAAATAATAAATTATGGTAGTCGACGATAACTTTTCAATGCATATTTTTATGTTTTTGTAAAAATAAAAAAAAATATTTCTCTTATCTGAAAAATGATATTGCTTGCAATGAAAGAAATAGTACGATTTTTGAGCGCTCCAGACATGAATAATTACGTACAGATGTGAAGAAAAAAGAATTTTTTAATCAACAAGGGAAAAAAATATAAAAAAAAAAAAAGAATTTCTCCAAGAATGATCCACGTGGCCCCTGGAATCGAAAGGAAGCATCTGGACCCACAGCTCGCAAGTCCGTTTCCATGGACGCCAAAAACACTTTTAGGCTGTACTACACACACTATGTGCGCTCTCATTTGCTAGTTCTATTTCATCTTCTTTCTGCAGCCACTGTGAAGCTGAAAGTTCTCGAAAATGAGGTTCTCCATTTCCTTTTTGTTTTCTTTCAGCATTTTTGTTTTCTTATTTGCTATTTCTCGGCAGCTAAAATGAGAGTTTATGGCTTTTCTGGCTTTTGCTTTGCCTCAACGGGCAGAGAAGACCTTTGGCTTTATATTATGTCTCAAATGGCTTAAAATCATCACTTTTGGTTTCTAATTTTTGCTTATATGTTTATGTAAATCTCTGTTTATAAACACATTTATGAAATCTTGTATGGCAAATTTCTTTACCCTATTTGAGGTCAAGGCTTTAGTTGAGTTTTAGCACTTGCAACGGTCTAAAAGAAGAGACAGGGTTCAGCTTATATATCAATGGCCTTAGATAACTACTAACTAGTGCTGTCAAATTCCATGAAAAGTAATTTTGGAAAATTTGAACGTTCAAAGAGATTTTGAGGAGTTTCAGATGATATGAAGATCAGTCAGATGAGTATGTAGATTCTAGTGAATAGGTGCTTGATAAACTTATAGCCTCTTTTACTCTTACAATACCAGCAAGGTTGATCTTTTCATTTTTCTGTTAGTGCTCAGGATATTATGCTCTTGAACAGCGCATAGGATGTTGAAACATTGGATATTTTAATGTTGTTGATCATTCTGTTTTTATTGCAAGATCAGTAAACTTTTTATTGTTCTATCTTTATATTTATAATTTTTGTGTTGAACATTCTACTTTCAGACGTCTTTCTGTGAAATGTGCCCAGGGGTCTGCTAAGCTGTTCATCACTTTTGAGCTTCCTGATGTACAAGATGTGAAGCTTAAACTGCAGCCTGTAGGAAAATCACTCTTCTCTGCAACCATCAGAGCTGATAAAATACGCCATCAAGTTCATGTTTATGTTTTAGACAAGGTTAATGTAGATTAAGCTCGTAGACTAGGTTTTTTTTTGTTGAAGTATAATTTACTGGATATAAAGGATATAAATATGAGATTTGCAGGAGAGCAAGCCTACTATTGGCTTCAGAAATATCAGCTTCCTCGAGAAGAAGGCAGTGATTAAATGGTGGAGCAGATTGCTGAAACAGAAGAGAATCACTACTGTGGTGGTAGTTCGAGCACCAGCTGAAGTGCAGATTAATTTTGACTTTTCTGTAAGTAGCAGTATCATTTCAAAAATGTTTTCATCAGGTTCAACTTTTCTAATTATTCAGTAGACTCCCATAGCTTACAATTGGCACTCTATTTTGTTTATTGGCACTGTTTTTTTTGTTTATTTCAGAGGCTGATTTGCCATTAAGGTTTGGATGGTTCAGCTTCCAGCTCAGATGATGGTAAGTATTTTGCATTTATATAAATAAAGCATGTTATGCCTACTAGAGAAGAGTATCCAATTTCCAGAGTCTGCACCGCTCCATTTGAAATGGAAGTATCTAAAATGACTTACTATCGTTGTAGATGATAGCAATGATACTGGCACAAAAGAGGAGAATGTGGAAGAAACACCTTCAGCAAAGGCAGGAGGTGTTCCATCTGCAGAGAATACAGAACCAGCAGTGTGTGGTAGCAGTGAACCTGATATCAAGAAAAAAACTTCATCAGATTAGTTTAACACTCCTATATCTAGATTAGGTAGCAGCTAACATACATATTGATCCAAAGAATGTTCAAGGTGCTTTAAAAGTTTTACAAAGCTTCAACTTAATTAGCTCAACTTAATTAGCTATGTTGCCAATATTAGGGATCGATCATTGGTTTTGCTTATTGGGATGATTTTATCATTTACTCTCTTAGAAAGGTATTGCATGGTTATACACTTCATTTTTAAAGGATTTTGTATGGCAATTTAAGGCAATTCATTCTGCTATTGCAAACTGGTTGCATGAAGCTAGAACCTTCACATAGGTTCATGTTTTGAGGTTCTACAGTGTATTATGTGTTTATTTAGTTTTGAGAATAGTTTCTACTCCCTCCGAACCCATTTAAATGACGGTATATAAAGTTAACTCGTATTTATCATTTCTCTTTTCAACATAATCGTAGAGAGTAATCAAATGGTCTCAATGTGCCAGTTCTCAGTAATCAGTAGTAGTCGCCGTTTTCTCATTACCATTCTTTTACTACCTACCTTAGAAGCACTGAAAATCCAAATGCGGAACCTAGTTTACCCAAAGAGTTCTGTTAGCTAGGGCAGCAAGAATCCAAATCTGAATCTGAACCCTACCTCCAAGGAAACCAATTTAAACTTGAGAAACTGAACGAGCCCCAAATTCAAAATGTAGAATCCAACGACTTGCTGTGCTGTTTAGAAGAGGTTCTCTTTCTTTATACATCGTTTCTTTAGAGAAATATGAAGGAAAGACTGGCTGACTAGGCAATAATTGATAACTGGTTCAAATGATTTATCGGCCAAAAAGACACCAAAACCATCACTAAACTGTGCAGAAGGTACTACCTAAGTTTACAATGAAAACACAATGTTGTGCGCAAGTTTTACATAAGATTATCTCAAGTAACACAGTCAAAGGCAAAGATATGAGAAAATCTACAGATATCTAAAGATCACACTGTAATGCAAATTTTGAGACAATGAATTTATGCTCAGTTGCCATCGTTATTTGATCAGCTGTTTGGCAGCCTCATCACAATTTCAGATGGGGGTCGTAAATTGCAAACCATCTCCTTCGTCTTCCCAAAATAAACCTGTAATATACAAAATAAAATCTTGAGATCCAAAAGAAAGTTGGCAAGAGATTGGTCATATGAGGTATGTACTAACTTACAGTAGTTGCACTATAAAAGTTAATGGTAGGAGGCACATACCTGATCCAGAGAGTTCCTGAGCTTACCCTCCATTTCTTCTATCATCCTTCCCATGTTGCATAGATGCCCATCTGCAGCTGAGAGGTCCATGTTCATCTATAAAAGATGGGCATTTTGAATTATTTTCCATGAACCAAACATACTAATTTATTAAGGCTATTGTGAAGATAATGGCACATAATGGCTAACGCTCCTGAGTTCCACACAATGAAACTATCATATTCTGTCATTTAGAATTGAGAAAGAATAAGCTCCACTGACATCATGACAATGTCTTATTGCTCGCAAGAAGTGAATAGGCCGTTTCAATCCAAAGCTCTTGCTCATTAAAAGTAAACTATATATGAAGTTTGCACTTCAGAGCACAATGAATTTAAATGAATCAGGAAAAAAGAGGCCAGTCCTTAAAAATTTAATTTCCATTGAACTTGTCAAGAAGAGTACAACTTGATCAACACTTAAAAAGTAAAATTCTATCCTCAAAATTGAGAGTGAGGGGCAAGGAGACAGCACATAACACATAAAATACCTGTCGTCTAATAGACCCCGAGAGACTGAATGTACTGGATGACTCATCAGTTGTAGTCAAAGACAGCATAATAGTACTGGTCAAACAATAATGGGCTATTCCTTCCTCCTCTTGCCCCACCTACACTACAAATTAAGGTTACAGCAATGGTAGAATGACTAGCAATATATTTAATACAAAGAAATTGGAAAAGGAGGGGGAAGGTGGAGATTTTATCTTATGATGTCAGAAGTCCCTGGCAGTTCCTTACCTCAATAACATGGATGGCATCCCAAGCTCCCTCCTGCAGATAACCCCTTCTGCCATGCCCTGTCTTTGAGCCATCTTTATCCTCAAAGGTAATAGCAACCCCATCAGAGACATCAAACTATGTATTCTGAGTGCTAATTTGAACATAAATGCTCACCTTTCTTTATCAAAAAGCATGCTACCAGACCTTCATTATCATCCTCCCACATGTAAACAGATGAGATGCCGCCTTCATAATACCTACCAGCTTACCAGTTGATCAGACTGCTAAACCTTTGGACAAGCATAAATAAATGACAATGACACAGAAAAAACCTCACTAGGAAAAAGTAGAAGCATCCATTTGAAAAAACATAAATTTGAAAAGAACAGAACAATAATTTTATTCTATTCCAAGATCATGCACAGCAAAGAAAAATAAGGGATTTATTGGATTGGCACTACTGCGGATCATTATGAAAACTATAACCAGTGACTTGAAAAACAACTCTTTTATAGGAGAATCGTTACACCAAAAAAAAAAAAACTCATTCAAAGACGAGGTAAGTAAAGGACCTCACTGGTCACGATAGATGGCAAAAACTTCATTTGCTTCAATTTCAAGTTTCCTCAGCTCCATAGATGGATAGAGTGCCTCTTCCAGTAGTGGATGATACTTATTTGACCAAGGTGATCTACAAGAAGAAAGCAATGATTAGACACACACAAACAAATCCATGAACACAAAAAAGATAGTATCCTGTGATGTAATTACACAATGGGAAAACATAAGCCTTGCAACAAGCACTAAAACATATAGTACAAAAATACTTAATTATCAGGAAAATGAACAAAAGATATAAACAGTCATACATGTGAATAAACATACATGTGGAATGATGAAAGCCACAAATTATACAATCATGAAAAATAAGGTCATACAAAGTGCAAAGAAATACAGTATAAAAATGTACTTCCACTTTTATGGACAAATGTTCCTCTCTAAAATTTATGGACAAACAAAAGTCCTTGAAGCAGCCAATGTTTGCAATTCTATATGGAAATCTATAAATTCAGGACAGATTATCTCTACATGATAACAGAATATGCATAAAGTGGCCACCTTGTATCATGTTATAGCAACAAGCTCTGGTAAAGTACTTACCTGTAGGAGTCAGCATCCCTGTTGTATTCACACAATATGAACTCCTTTCCACAGTCCACATCACATAAGACCTGCTTCCAAAAATTTTATGACCTTACAAGATACAATTAAATTTATCTTGGACAAAAATGGTATAAAATGATCTTGTTATTTTAAATTTATCAGAAGAAATAGCCCTAAATCGAATCGAGTAAAAAAGAAGAATCCATAGCCGACCTCAATTAGTTTGGGATTAAATCGAATAAAGTAAAAAAGAAGAATCCATAGCCGACCCCAATTAGCTTGGAATTAAGGCTTTGTTGTTGTTGTTTTGTTTGTTGTTTGTTACAAGATACAATTAACATTACAGAAAACATTTAAAATAAATAGAATACAAAACCTAACACCATACTTAGAAAACTGCAAACTATTCATTAATATAGATTGCAGTAGAAGTAAAACTAATTCATAGCATGGTCTTTCAGAGCATGGGAAGCCATTAGTTTACATTACCAAAACGATTTGTCCCAGCACATGAAGTAAATCATTCATAAAAAGGAAATGGATAAGAGCTCAAATATAGCATGTATTTGAGTTCCAAATTTGAAATACATTCTGCCAAACGTACTATTTTTCACAAGTTAAAACCCTAACACAATAAGATAGATCCAATATCCATTTTAGTTTTACAAATATCCAGATAAGAAAATGAAAATTCACTCAGTAAACTTCATTTTACATTTTTAGTAAAATTGAATAAAGCTTTTCTCAAATAAATTTATCTATTTCAAATTCTATATAAAATACATAAAGTAGTTATCCTCTACGCTGAATTCAAGCATATACATTAAAGAAAAAAAACACTCAACAAAGCCAACCCTATCTATCTCACATTTTCCTCCATTTTCTCATAAACCAAACATACACATACCAAACCTAATGCAGCAACTAAAACAAAATCAGCATCAAAACCACCAAGCTAATCGAAACTAAACCCCAAACAAAAAAAAAAGTGAAATAAAATTTTAAGAAAATGCAAAATATTTATCACCTGGAGTGGCTGGTCGACCTGAGAGAGGAGATCGGAAGAGTGATTCGGAAGGAGGCTGAGAAGAGCGGAGAGTGCCGTCTCCGTTTGCTTTGGATGTATTCTCCGTATCAATCCCAGCGCTGCTTCCATTATTTTATTTTATTTTCCTTTCCGTTCACAATAAAGCAACAAAGAAAAAGGAAACAAAAACAAAAGGACGGATTCAATTTTCTTTCCTTCCAGACACCGAAAAGAAAAAAATAAAGGAAGCAAAGAGGCGCGTTGTTTGATCCAAATTTCCCTCGCGGGAACGACTACTGTATAAATGAAAGCCACCGTCTCGCTCTAATTTCTGGTATTTTTGTTGTGCTGCAAACACTCTTATTTCTTTTTTAATATAAAAAAATTGAGATAATTACTTTTTAAATATAAATACTATTTCATATATTCATAATTTAGTTAATGTAATGATAGTAATTTTTTTAAATTGAGATAATTAATTTTTGAACTAATAATAAACTTCAAATAATTATTTTTAAAAGAAAATTTTGCTCATAAAAACTACTAGACATTGGTTAATTTTTAATTAACTTGTGTATCAATTAGGAAATTATGCATGAAATTACCGTTTTACTGTATAATCTCTTCAATAAATTTTATTTACAGATAATTATTTTATAACTTTTATTTTAAATTTATCTGTTTATAATTTTTTAAGCCTCTTTTTATAATTTAAAAAAATAAATTTAAAATTTTTTCTTTTTTAAATTTATGTAATTCTGAATAAATAATAAATTAGAAGAGAAAGATAATTTAATAAAATTGTTATATATAATAAATTATTGTATAATATTTTTAATTATTGTGAAAAAATTTTAAAGTGACTTTTATATATATAAAAACGAAAAGAGTACTAAATTGGAATAATTTCAATACATATATATATATATATATTAAGTATATAAATATAGATATATTAAGTTGGCATCATACTAAACGAGGTAGCTAGTTTGCTGCTTGCACTAGTAGTTAACCAGTAAAGCTGTTCATGAAAGAGGAAGTTATGAAGGAAATGCAGAAATTAATACATTATATATAGTGTATTTAATAATTTGTTGTATAAAAAATTAATATTTATATAAAATTTTTATTATTTTATCTGTTTTAAAAAGGATGTTATTTTTTTTATAAATTAAAAAAAATTAATTTATTGATAATTTATATATTTTTTATAGTCTTATTCATATAATGAATTATATCTAAATTTATCTTGAATATAGTATAAATTATTATTAATTTTTTATTTAAAATGTGAAATTATTAGATGATAAAATAGAAAATTTTTTTAAATATATACTATAAATAAAAATTAATAATTATTTTAAAATATTTTAAAATAAAATAGTAAATCATCTTTATAATAGAGGGAGTGAAATTTAATGAAATCATTAATTAATTCAATTAATATATGTTAGGAATAACTAAATTATAATGAATTTATTTGCTTTCCACCCAATCTAATTTCGAGTCATTAAATTTTTATATAAAAATATAAAATATTCATTATCAGAAGAAAATAATAAATATAAATTTAATTTTTACTATTTTTCTCATGGATTGATTGTGAATTTTTATTTTTTAATACTTTTGCTAAAATAAAACTAAAATAATATTAAAATTGGGTAAAAAGATGGAAGAAAATTCAAAATTAAACCTAATAATAATTATGAGAGCAACTAGGGCACAACTTTTGAAATGTTAGAATGATAGGCTGTGATCATTCTGACTTGATGTTGCAAAAATAATTTTTATTTTTTTTTCCTTTTTTTTTCAATTAGATGTGTTTATATTTATATATATAGAGATTTTTAATTTTTTTTTGAGGGTGGGTCATCATATCAAAGTAATCATTTAGAAAGCAGATAATTTGAATACAAGGTTTGATGAGCGGTGAGTGTCATGAGTTGTGGCGCATGCATGTTACCTCTACCCCATCTATCACTCACGTGGAAGAGTTCATTTGAAGACACGTCGATTTAATTTCACAAATTTATCAATTAACTCTAAAATAATTTAGTTCCCATCTGAAATTAATTTCTAACTTAATTTTTTAATTTTTTTCCTCTTTTTGATATGTCTAAAAATCTAAGTACTGTGAATCAAGTTCAACCAGATGATACATAAAATCAAAAGAGGTTAATGAAAATGAGTATATCTCTCTCAATAGCTTAAACTTATGATAAAAATAACTAATTTTAGTTTCAATTAAGTGTGTTGGCGCAGAAAAAGTGTTAAAGATGGATGACTTCTGGAATCTAGTCCCATCACTTTTCCTGTTGTAAACTCGTACCCAAATGAAGGCTAAAAGAGTTTATCACATGATTTGACCATTAGGCTTACAATGAATTATTTATTTTCCTTAAAAATAATATAGTTAGCTCAGAAATTTAAATGTTGTAATGGTAGGACGTAATCTAAATGTCATGCCCAATGGTTATCATATTTTAGGCCCATATTTGTAAACTGATGATGATTTTTTTTGCCTTTCTTTTTTTTTATTCCCAAATGTTTGTACTTTTTTTTTATCTAGATATAAAATTATAAGGTCAATCCAATCAGAAATTCAGAATCCAAACAAGCAGATACTGTTCTGAATTTCTGATCCAATTAGCTTTCCTTCATTTTCCAGCATCAGACAGTTTGGTACATAACTCGTACTTTTAAGGCACTGATAATTTGGTGATCATAAGTAGCAGTAGCTAATCATAAGTAATTAAACATAAATGCTTGCCGTTGGTGATTATAATCATTTAAAAAGAATTTGAGATTCAGTCTTTCAATTATAATTTTGAATCCCCCAAAAAGCTACTCCAGATACGCACACACACTCACCGAATACACCTAATCAGAGGTAAAGAATTCACAGCACATTTTAGCTCCCAATCAGTCATTCAAATCACACTATCATAACTCATAAGACTCTTCTTCCCTCTAATAACAATGCAAGATTTCAAAATTCAAACTGGGGATCAGCTACAAAATTGAAAAGGACAAGCACAAATTGTAACCGACAACAATCCATTAATATTAAGCAAAAATGCTTTGCATATGTTCCACTGTATATCTTCAAATTTTAAGTTACTTGTGGTATCAACAAGGAATACAGATATTCGTCTTACTTCAATAAATAAGTACACAAAATTCTAGTTGATAAGTCAGCAAACCAACTTCGCATTTTCTAGTTTAGCAGGCCGTTCCACGTATGATTCTGGTGGAAGTTCAAGGACGTTAGTAAGTTATGCAGAAACCTCAATATCAGAAAAAAAAAATAATAATAACTTAGATGACACAAGTTGTACAGGCAATAGAAATGATCTCAGGTAATTTAATTTTCATGATATGAAAGTCAATTGCCAGTAAATATGGGATTCATAAATCTTTTTCTCTCTTAGAAACGGAACAGTAAGTTAAATAGTCAACCAGCCAAAGCATCCGAGGAAAAAAAATTTTCCATTCAAAAACAATAAAGAGTTAAATACATGTAGAATGGCTTGCTCTGTAACCGAATCAAACTTCATGAAATTTCACAGAATGCATAAAGCACACAACCAAGCATTCTTATATCAAGTGGTCTACGATGGAAGGGTAAATTACAATAACACCCTCAAGATTTGACATAATAGGACTTTAGTTAAAGTAATTTAGCTTACCTTTTCCTTCATATGGTGACAAAATGAATGAGAACAGGCCAACCATTTATAAGGAAGTCCATCAATATTTAGGGTCAAGGACTTGCGCTCTGTTGGCCTCAGCATGAGGGAACTATGGGACACTTTCTTTTTTACTGTTCCATTATTTGATGAGCTCCTATCTGAAAAGTTGGAAATATACAAGTATCGCTAGTCAACCAAAGAATACAGCTAAGATAGTATGGTTCCAAAAGAGATAACAGAGTTGTCTTCTGCACCATTTGACAAAGGCAAACAGCTAAGCAAAGCTTCATGAAAGATAGCAGCTTGGAGTTGGTAAAGTTGACATCTATTCTCCAAGTGAACACGCAAAGCTCGGCCAGCATCTATCACACATGAAGCCAAAACTATTAGCGAACCATTTATAATATTGTTATAGAAATTGGCTACCAAGTTAGCTAGCATTTGGAGAGCAAAGGATATGAACTAAGTGCATGGCTTGTCTCAGCATCTATCATTGTATCACAAAATTATAGAATTGAGCTTGTTGAGGTTAGGGAATAACTTCAACAGGCAGAGTTTTCTTTATCTCAATCCCTGCCCAGTAGATGTTCCACTGAAGTGACGTCCTAGGCAGACAATTTCAAGACAACGCTATGATTAAAGACTTCGCATGAAGTGGCTGTTCTTCAGACTTGAACTTGCAACTCGAATGATGCAAAGCCCAAGCCTTCAATCATTACACCAAACAATGGTCCTTGATATGCATAATGCCGGCTGCTGTTAATCAGAAAACAATAATCCATGTTGTATCATGCTGTGAAAGAACTATTAACCAGCTGAATTGGTGTAATTTCATACACATGAAAAATACACTTAATCAGATGTGACTGGTATGTTATGGTCCAAATCTTCTCCTGGGAACATATAATTTATATCTCTACATTGTCTGGGAACATATGATTTATATCTCTACATTGTGAAGTTGCACGCTAATCCTATATACAAAGCAAACCCAAGATACTACCTCCATCTCATTTAAATTGTCACCTTCAGCTCAAACATACATATTAAAGAAATTATTAAATTTTCTCAATATTATATAAAATTATTTGAATGGACTAAAATATCCTTTATTAACTCATTAATATTAAAAATATTTTATTTTTACTTTATTAATCAACTTATTAATAACAGGGGTAAAGTTGAAAAAAAAGTAATTAATTTTTATTGATTTTATAAGGTGATAATATTAGTGGGACAAATTATTTTTGTAAAAGTGACGATTTAAACAAGACGGATGTAGTAAAAACCCAATGAAGTAACAAAGTTCAACAAATTTGGTAAATATTAAAACAATGTCAGAAATTTATTTTTCATATTTAATCAAGGTCTTTGAATTCACAGGAATAAAGAACCAGTGGAACTTCTGCAGCCATGCGAAATTGGGGTTTCCTCCGTGTCCTATCAGTATCCAGTAACATATCTATCACCTGTGCATTTGGTTGATTCAAATGAGTTCCTTTTATATCACACGAGAAGTTCTTGACAAAGAAGAATACTGTGCAATGTAACCAGTCTTCAATACTATATAAACGATGCATCCCATGGACTTGTAACCAATTATTAACAACTTTTTTCTATAATTCCTAACACGAACAAATTCAAACTTAAGGAAATCCCTTGCCATTATGAATGAAACCAATAAACATCAGGATTGTTAATTACTTAAAAATTTCTAGCTCACCAAGAGGATCGCCATGCTTATTTATATGTGAACAAGCAGGGAACATTGCCTCCAAATAGTCCCCACCTGAAAATCGTGATAAACAAGCTATCATGTTTGTGAAACTTCTGTTCATCATGGAAGAATATGTCCTAACCTAACGAATCAGATACAAAAAGTTTTTACATGAAAGCCATAATCAAAAGAAACAGAAACGTTTTCCATAATCTAAAGAAACGGGATGGATAATTTTTCTTTTCTTTCCTTGAAAAAAAGGTTTCCTGTAATGAAATTGGTATTATGATTCCATGGTTTATTAAAGCACATGGACTGGTAATATTGACAAACAAAATAGAAAAAATTACATTCTTCACAAAATAATTCATTGGTATATGATCAGGTTTCCTCAAGGATGGTATGACAGCAACACAAATAATGTGTGTGAGCACCATATCACATGTTGCTATTTCTAACATGCAATATAGTTTATCAAGGGGGAAAGATACTCCAGAATCACGCTTACCTGCCCAACAGCAGAAACTCCTTTATCTGTTCTACCACATCGTCAATACTGTATCTCCTTTTTGTTACCAATTAAAAGTCTCATCTGCTCGAGAGCTTTGAAAATCTCGGACTGCAAGACAGATTATAAAAAAATAATTTCACTTATTATAGCAACAGATCATTCAGTGAAAATAGAAGAATCACTTCTCAGAATTCCAAGTGACATTCTTCCTTAGAATTCCAAGTAAATTCTTCCTTCAGAAGCTATTTCTTCATAAACCCATCACTTTTGTTGATTCAAGCGTAAGTGTAGCAATATCCGATTGAGACAAGCATTGATTCTTCCTTTCTTCTTTTTTTTTTTTTGAAATAAGAAAAGGGAATAGAAGGAAAACATTTTAAAGAAAAATACAATACCTCAACAGTTGGATCCATTTGTCCCTCTGAAGAAAAACCATAAAACCTGGGCTACAGAACAATATCATTGCAAGATCTTTATTATTCTCAACTGTCATTGTAAGAAGTGTATTCTTCTGATTTATAAATATAATGATGTCAGCGAAAAGGAGAATACTTTGTCACCAATAAAAACGATTAAAACACTTTCCAAAAAAAAGCTAAAAACATACTAAATCTGCAACTTTTAGACATTAGATCTAAGCAGATGGAATGTCTTGTTGTCATATGATTCTGTCCATATTTATGATCAGATATATAGTAAGAGAAAGTAAGCATACAGATAGCTGCATGTTGTTGACAAAATGAAATTCAGATCAATATTAATGTCTCAATGCCCATTTCTTTGAGGGCAATAACAGGTGGAAAAGATTATACAGTACTTCTAGAAACGATAATATAAATGATGCTAGATTAAGTACCTTTGACCAAAATACATAACTTTTAGGGCAACATATCTCGTAATATGGTGATTCATGGTGCTTGTGTCATAACCTGTACATAAAGAAATGCATAGTTATATAAAGCAAAGGTGCTGGTCTAATTGGCATCTGAAAACAAACAGGGAATACTGGTGATTAGAGTCAATAAACGCGGCCAGGCACATAAAATAACAAAACTAGTAGAATAAGTTGCAATGTAATGTGACCTAATTTATGAAGACTTACCTTCATTTTCTGGTCCATTTTATTCATTTTATTTTCTTCTTCTGTATGTATAATTTTACAATATTCCACTCCAACCCTAATCCCAATTTAATTGTGTACGAGTCTACAATGGCAATCAGAACTATGGTAAGTTGTGTTGAATATAATCTAGTAATGTTAATTCATGGCCCCATCTTTCTTTGAACTTCACTCTTTCCAACTCAGTTGATCATTGCTTCTTTTATATATATATATATCGGTTTATTATATTTCACATCCAGATATAACTGAAGTTGATGATCTTTAATTTGTTAATTCTACATTTGCTACCAACAAACAATAACCTAGCCGCATATTATACTACAATGACCGTGTAAATTAGATTCAGCTTCATGGCTAAGAAGCCGCCTATCTAATCCTATATTAGAATGCTAAAAGTAAAAAAATTACCATGCCCACTAAGAAAATGAAAATACAAAATCATATAATTCAAACCTGAATACAAAATCATATAATTCAAACCTTAATCACTACAAAAATGAAATTTAAATAAAACCCATATTTTTAACAATAACAACTAAGTTAAAGACTAAGGAGGAACCTGGAATTTTCTCTCTTTTCTTTCTCCTAGTCTTATCTCCTTCAGAATTTACTTCCCCGTTCTCCTCAGTCAAAGTTTTGCTACATTGTACAGTGGATCCATCAGATTTATCCTCTGCCTGCATCACAAATTATAAAATAAAACAAAACAAAAACTGTAAACTAAAAGAAAACAAAACAGAGAAAGAAAATGAATTGATATATGAAATTAAGGACAAGCAAACCTCAATGCAGCGACAATTGGAGAGTCAAGAGGATAATATAGCCTTCTCAGATAATTCCTAGTTAAAGTGAATAAAATTAGTGAAAGAAAACATTTTTTTAAAGATTCTACAAGCAAATACGTGAATGAAAAGGTGAAAGGAAGAGAGTAGAGTACCTTGACTCTGTTTTGTAGAGAAGCAATTTCGGATTTTAAATTGATTAAAACTTCTTGTTGTTGCTTTTCTTGTGACATGGTCGATTGATTTGTGTGGCGGTTAACTGTTTTCAAATGCTGAGCTCACCCTTGGTTTTGGCAGGGGAAGAAGAAGGAGAAGAAGGAGAGCGACTCCAGTCAAGTTATTGTCTTTACTGTTTCCAAAAACCTAAAACGATGGCGTTTGAAATAATTTGCCGAAATTTAAAATTTTAATATAAAAGTTCAAATTAATTTAACAAATTTATTAATCTTACCTGGAATTTATTTTTTCCAAATATAAAATTTTAATATAAAAATAAAATTTTAGTATAAAATAAATTAATTTTAGTTTTCATTTGAAATAAAAAATTTAATTCATTTAATTCTACAAATTTATATTTGAAATAGCATAATTTAAAGTATTAAATTATATATTTTTATATTAAAAAATATAATTTCATTTTATTTTTTATTTTTTATTTTTTTTATCAATAATGATATATATTTTTCAATTTTGCTGTTGAGAAACTAGGTTACAAAATATATTATTAGATGAATTTTAAAATTTTATTTTTACTATCTTAACTTAAAAAGTAATGATGGATATAATTTCATTTTTTTTTTAATTTGCTTTTAGCCGTAGATTTTCTTTATATACGTATTATAATTTTTTCATATATTAATAAACAATATTATATAATTTATTATAATATAAAATATTTATAAATTAAAAAGGAAAAAAAGCAGCCTTAAATAATTATTTTTTAAAAAAACTTTTAATAGACGAACGATTTTCCCGGCAATTTTTGTATCCATTTCACAAGGCACAACAGAAGGCGGTCTCAGGCAAAGGAATGAGGAGCTTCTCCTTTTGAGATCCGACTTCAATGCATTGCTAACAAATTAATTTCTCCATAACATGTAATTTCCCAATTTTTAATTTTATCAACATAATTGATCTACTCATTAAATCATAATTCCGGCGGCCATATAGTGATCGCCGGCGCACACTGTCGCTCTGGCGAACTCTCCTCTGTTTGGCTTTGTATTTTTAGGTAATACTTCATTTTTTTTCTTTTTGGAGATTCAATTTTCTTTTAATTATTTGTGTTTCTTTTTTTTTTTTTAGTTTTTTTTTTATCAAGTCCTTTGTTTTAGCTTTTGATACGTTATACGTAGAAAATTGTTAAACGAGAAGGGAAGAGTTGCCAGTATTTGAATACTTGATAACACTACAAGATAAGCATTCGATTACTGAGTTACTAAAACGATGACATTCAATTTTGATTTTGTTATTACTCAAGAAGGCGTGGAGTGTGTTGTTGTTAGTATTTGGCTATTGGTGTGTTCAAATTTCTATATAAAAAAAATTCAGTAATTGTTGTTATTGGCTGTGTTTTAGCTTATATAATGAGTAAAGATATGAAATGTAATCATGATTTTGATTGCATAAGGTTCAATTCAATTATTATTTTCTTAGTTTCATTGGGTTTTTCCATATTGTTCTTATTTAGTAAGATGAAAAATCTTCTTGACTGATTACTTTTTTGTGGTTCTTTTTATTTTAATTATTTTTATAAATTATGCCAATTAAAATAATCAATGCAGAAATTCTTAAATTTCTTCTCTGAATTTTTTGAAGGTTTTTCTAAACTGGAGCAAGTGGATTAGAAAAAAAAAATCTTTAAAGTTATTACGAATACTGGCATAAGGAAATATTTAAATCCCACAAAAAGCAGATACAAAATGCATAATACTACTGAATACGTGATGATTGACAGACGATCCCATTGGTCAGTGTTGCTGACTACAAAGATTGATGGTCTATAAATTTGCCTCTTAGAACCAGTGATTGGTTTGTGGAGTAGAATTTCAGGGTAATGGAGTACGGTGATGGTTTTGTGTCGAATAAGCATCAAGAGCTTGCACGTGCCACTTCAAAGAGTGCAGATCCATTATCTGTTTCTCCATTGCAGATGTCAGTGAATTCAAAATTTCCAGGGTCACCAAGATCAGAAAGGCCAAGCAAGGGGAGTCCGATCAAGTCTGATGCACATTCACATTCTCCAAGAGATGGGTGCCTTATAGAAGGCAAGATACTTTGCTTTTGGAATCTAACAATTAGAAAATTCTTAGTTTTATCTCATAATATATAGAGACTTTGTCTATATAAAATGCTTTTGTTATCTAGTTATTAGACCAGCTTGTCATCTAAGCATGTGATGTTCTGTCTTTGCAACGTAGACTTTGCTAACATGGTTGATTTGAAAGTACTTTGACGACCAAAATTGTTGATTGAGATAAAAAGATTGTGTAAATTTTGTCTTTTATTAGTTAAGATGGTTTTTCATGGGACTCAAGATCTTTGCAGATTAAATACTCTCTGATTTATTTTAGTTAAAGAGCTACTTGTATCTTGATCTTCTAATAATAATCCGTTTCTTGTGATTCAGGCGGTAAAGATCCAGATAGCAATTATTTTGTTGATCCAAACGGTCCAAACTATGATAGCAGCGAGGTACTTAAATTAATAATTTCTTACCTTTTCGGGTTCAGTTGATGAATTTTATTTCCATATTTGGAAAAGTTGTGAAGCATTTGGAAGGGGGTTTCTTACTGCAAGTGCTAAGGTAATATCCATTTGTTGTAGGAATATGATCATCGAACTGGGAAAATAGATTTCAAGGAATACAAGAAGAAGGCTTCAGTAATAGTGGAGGAATACTTTGCAACAGATGATGTTGTCTCCACTGCCAATGAATTGAAAGAACTTGGAATGTCTAGTTATAACTATTATTTTGTGAAGAAACTTATCTCTATGTCTATGGATAGACATGATAAAGAGAAGGAAATGGCTGCTGTTCTTTTATCTGCTCTTTATGCTGACACCGTTCATCCTTCACAGGTTTACAAAGGATTTTGTAATTTGGTGGAGACGGCAGATGAATTAATTGTAGATATACCTGATACTGTTGATGTTCTAGCATTGTTTGTAGCTAGAGCCATAGTTGATGACATACTCCCACCTGCATTTTTGAAAAAACAAATGGCTTCTTTGCCAGCAGATTCGAAGGGGGTTGATGTGTTAAAAAGAGCTGAAAAGGTCTATCTAGCAGCTCCTCTTCATGCAGAAATTATTGAGCGTAGATGGGGAGGTAGTAAGAATAAAACAGTTGAGGATGTGAAGGGTAACATAAACGATTTGCTGGTAGAGTATGTGGTGAGTGGCGATAAGAAAAAAGCTTGCAGATGCATCAAAGATTTACAAGTTCCCTTTTTCCATCATGAAATAATTAAACGAGCTCTTATAATGGCAATGGAAAGGCAGCAAGCTGAAAACCAGCTACTAGATTTGCTGAAGGATGCTGCTGAAGAAGGTTTGATTAATACAAGCCAAATAACAAAAGGATTTAACCGAATGATAGATGCAGTGGATGACTTGTCACTTGACATCCCAAATGCAAGAGATATATTGCAGTCATTAATTTCCACGGCTGCATCAGAGGGTTGGTTGTGTGCTTCATCTTTGAAGTCACTCTCATTTCCACCGGTAAAACAACCTATAGGAGGTAGTTCTACCCAGGTTTTCAAAGCAAAAGCTCAATCTATTATTGAAGAATATTTCTTGTCTGGTGACGTTTCAGAGGTCAGTAGTTGTCTTGAATCAGATAACTGTAATGGTTCTGCCGAATTGAATGCTATCTTTGTTAAAAAATTGATAACTCTAGCAATGGATAGGAAAAATAGGGAGAAGGAAATGGCTTCTGTTTTGCTGTCATCTTTGTGCTTCCCGGCAGATGATGTTTTGAATGGTTTTGTTATGTTGATAGAATCTGCAGATGACACTGCACTGGATAATCCAGTTGTTGTTGAGGATCTTGCTATGTTTTTAGCTAGATCAGTAGTAGATGAAGTGTTAGCCCCACTACATTTGGAGGAAATTGCAAGCCAGTATTTAGGACTAGGCTCAATTGGTAGCAAAGTCCTTCAAATGGCAAAGTCATTGCTAAAGGCTCGACTTTCTGGTGAGCGAATCTTAAGATGTTGGGGTGGTGCAGGGAGCAGCAGACCTGGAGGGGCAGTTGAAGATGTCAAAGATGAAATTAGAAAGTTGCTGGAGGAATTTGAGTCCGGAGGCGACATCAGGGAAGCTTGCCGCTGCATAAAGGAATTAGGCATGCCTTTTTTTCACCATGAGGTTGTTAAGAAAGCATTAGTGACACTCATTGAGAAGAAGAACGAAAGATTGTGGCTATTGCTTCACGAGAGTTTCTGTTCGGGGCTCATAACATCTTATCAGATGATGAAAGGTTTCAGCAGGGTAGCAGAATCTCTTGATGACTTGGCTCTTGACGTGCCTGATGCTGAGAAACAATTCATGCATTATGTTGAAAAGGCTAAACTTGCAGGGTGGTTGGATTCCTCATTTTGTTTCAACAAAACAGGACATGCTATAGAGAACAGCACTTTTCCATGATAATGGTAAGCTTTACATCAGTTTCTCATACAAGTATTGCTCTTGGTTATATGTAAACTAGCTAATAAATGCAGAATATTCAACCCTGTTTATTATAGCTGTCAGAATCATACATTTCCTGATTTGAATCATATGATTTTCTTTAATTCAATTCTCCACGTTCTACTCGAACTTATAGTCCAAATTGCAAATTTACCTGAAAGAAGGCTGAATCAGGCAAATTGATATGAATCCATTAATTCAATAAATGTTGAATCTTACCATTCAAATCAATCCATGATTCTGAAAATGAAGATTTCAATTATCAATTAGAACATTGATTTCGCAACTATTATAGTAGAACATATATAACTACTGTTCTTTTAACCAATGCATTATTTATAAAATACAGTGCTCTTGGTCTTCACTTGTTTCTTGTCAACTCTCTGATCAAAACTGATGACAAGTAACAGATGAATTTCTTTTAGTTTATCTGACATTCTATCTTTTATTGCAGGATTCAGGAAAATATTTTTTGCACGCTTCTCATCTTATCAATTACATTGCAAGCTAAAGCAGAAGATAATTTGAATATTTTATAGTGCTGACAAGTTTTAGATATTTAGTTGTAATCTTTTGGGAGGATAATATTAATTTCTTTGGAAAGAAGAACAAAAAATATTGGAAATGTAGTTTTCATTTTCTTGATTAAGTTAGTTTGCTTATTATTTAATTTTCATTTCCATAATTTGCTCGTTTAATTCTGGTGTTGTTATTTACTCTTATAAATCATTATTTACTCTTATAAATCTTGCAGATTTTTGTATTATGGGTTTGTTATAAGGCTGATATCCTTCTTTGGTAGTTTTTTTAGATGAAAGGAAAAAAAAAACAATCTTTAATACATTAGGTAGGAAGAGAAAAAGAAACAAAAATGGTCAATAGATATTTTTTGTTTGTAAGTTTAAGGAATCAGAAATGCTATTTAATTATTAAAATAATATTATTAAAATTTATTTTTAATAATAAGTGAAAAAATCTCTTATTAAAAAAATGAATAAAAAGATTTGAAAGGGTAATCAATCTCTTCTTTTGTTCAATTTGATCAACTCCTGAAGTGGGCCTTAGAAATAACCTAATAACTCTAATCTTAATCATATTTTTCTTTAATTTCCTTTCTTATTCTTACTTCCAAGAGTGGCAAAAGTTTCAAGTATGCATTGTATAAATTGTAATCTTTATTAGGATTATATTGTACTCAAATATTATAAGTAAAAATATTAAGATTATATCATACTCAATTATGTAATATATGAGTATCATCTTTATTAGGATTTAAATGGATTTAGCTACTGTAATCAATATAAAACAATTTCTAAAATAAAAATGAATATGTAATTTGTATATGAATGGCTATTGTTCTCATTTCAATATAAAGCCATACAGCCCTAACATTGACTCCATCAATACTAAAACGACATAACCGAAACTATGCCAGGCTGTGTCTTTACTTTAGTTCGACAAATTCTAGCTACCATTTCCAGCTAAACGGACAGCAATTATCAAAACGACAAAACCATCCAAGTATTCTCAATGTGTTTTGGTTTCTGTTGATAGTCATCTGATCCTGGCTTATCAAATATATAGAAGGAACGATACAGCCAATTATGTGACTATGTGGTGGTACTTTCCCTGCTGTCGTTTCAGTTATTCAAATAACGCACTTGCTTAAACGACGATCCGTTTAGATTTTAGAGAATGGTGTTCGGCGAACTGTATTTATTTTTAGTTATTTTATTAATTATAATAAAGGCCGGCTCTGCAAAAAGCAAATGGAGATTGCTGAAGAAATCAGAGAAATCGAAGAGACAAACCCAATCTCCAGTGAATCATCACAAAATGATTCGAATTCGAATCCGAAACCGAAAACGGTGAGAACGAAGGTGCCGGAGGTGGAGATCCATCTGTACCGTCGAGGCAAAGGTCCGATAGAAGTATTTAAGTCGAGATTGGGAGGATGGGACCAGGACCAGCTAGAGGTTCGAGATATACTGGACAAGTACCGGTTCAAGTCGATCTACGCTTTCAATCTGAATTCTGGCAGGGCTGCCCCCGTCAGGTTCAATGTGGGAAATGGAAGGTCTCTACTGGGGTATAGAGATGGATCCGTGATTTACATTGATGGAGAGCCAAAGGTATAATTTAATTCATGATCGCTTTTTATTAATTTGCAACTTTTTAATTCATTTTCTTGTTATTGATTTATGAGAAAATGGAATTCTGTTCAGTTTCTGTTTGGTTAGTGAGAAAGTCAAGGAAAAATGAATTGGCTGTTTATATGTGTGTGTGTGATTCATGCACAAGGGCTCTGTAAGAAACTAATTTTATAAGTGTTTTTTTTTCAGTGGAGTGGTTTTGTTTCCTAAAATTGCTCCAGGTAAATGGCTAATGTGCAAGTTCACAAAAAGAATTTTTTTTTTTTAAAAAAAAAGCTAAATTTAAATTCTGCTATAACCATTATTGAAAAACTGATTCAAAAAGCCATAAATTAAGAGTAGAAACAGCAATGTGGTGCTAATACCCAAGTTCCTGCTAAGCAGAGAAAATTTACTATATGCTGAATTGCTGAGCTTTTTCATTCAAATTCTTCTGTGTTTTATAGTTTTTGACTCTAATTATTTAAAACATGATATAAGTTCTATGATATCCTTGATTTTCTTTAGGTCATTATGTTCCAATCTGCTGCTTGTCAGCTAGCTGCAGCAAATAACATAGGTGCTACAAGCTAGCTTGGACTGTACAATGTTTTTGTCCAAGTCAAATCTCTATTCTAGGCACCCACTTTCTGATGTGGTATTCTTTCGAAGAAGTTTTCCTGGAACAAGTTTTCTAGATTGTTGATACTAGATAATCAAGGGACATATGCATGCAGAATAAACAAGTGTTGATTGTTTTTTCCCACCTCACACTTGTCTTTGAATTTGTTAATCTATTTAGGATTGCCGATTGATTGGGTTTTGAAGCTTTACATGCTAGCTTCTACAAATCTATATTTAGGAATTCTGATTCTGATTGTATTCTGAGGGGCCATTACAGTAGACTCCCATTTATTTTCCAGTTAAAGCTGCGTGATTTTCATATGGTTTTGGAGTATAAACCAGATTGGAAGTGTATGTTGGAGTTCATCACCATTATTTATTTCTCTGATTTGGCACTGCATTATAGGAAGCTCCCTTTTTGTTAATGGCTTGCGTAGAAGACACTAACCAAAAGGGATTGTATAAAACAAAAGAATGGAGACAACACATCGCATCTTCAGTTTCCATTGTGAAATATTTAATTTTTCTGGACTCTTTTTTTGTTATTATTGTTATTTGCATGAATAAACCAGTTTGATACTTACCCAAACATACACTTTTATTTATGCTTTTTTACCCATATCAAAATTGAGTCTTGGAATTAGCCAACCTACCTTGAAATTTGTCATCTATATTAGTTGTCATAGAGACCCAACAAAAATCTCTCTGATCAAGTACTTCCCAGTGTGTCTCTTTGCTATCCTAATGTTTCTTTAACTGTTCTCCTACTTAACCTTTCTAATTTCTATGTTTAACAATCTTGCAGAAGGCCTGCATTTGATATAAAATATTCTTCATAAGAATAATCTTTTGGCTAGAATTTCTTGTATTGGCATCGCCTTAACTGCATTTTCACTGAAATGAAGTTTGAACTCCTTTTTATCTAATACAATAATTATACAATTGCAGGATTCCTTGATCAAACCTGTGACGAAGATATTGTTTGGGGTAGCAGTTATAACCCTTTTGATAACACTGGTGGTGAAAGAGCCTCCAGAATGGATAAAAAGATCAAAATTCTTTGGTGGAAGCTTCCCTCCATGGATCCTGGCTTGTGCAGTCATCGTTTTTACTCGCATGAGGAAAAGAACAAAGGACTTCTTGAAGAAGCATGGCTGGTAAACACGTACTTTTGGGGTGTTTGTTGGAGGAGAAGAAGCTGAAGCCTGAAGCGCCCATGTGACTATTTTGAATTTGTGTAACAATGATATTAGATGCTACAACAGTATTACCACGAAGCAGCTGTTTCCGTGTGGTCTAATTGGATTTTGACTGAAAACTTCATTGCATCATAAATAAAGCTATAGAAAATGTGGATAAAATACATTATTTTTTGCTACTATCGTTATAGTTCCATGTACTAAATTGTGGGAGATTTTTATTTTTCTCAAGGGTCAATAAATTTTTTTTTTTTTTTTTGCGTTTTTGATTGCCAAATGGCCTCTGAAGGGGTTTGAACTTCTAATGTCTTTTGCAGTTGGTCAACTAACTTAAAATTTCACAATATTTAAAATAATTTTAAAAATAAAAATAAGGTATTGGCAACAGTAGACTCGCTATTCTTAAAATTAAACCAATTAAACGGAAAAAATATAGAATTTTTAATTAAAAGGTGTAAAATTATTTTGGTAGAGTATACATTAATATGACATTAGACTTATTTTATTGTTGTTGTTTTTGTTAAATTCATTTGATATAAAAAAAAATATAAGAATGTTTTTGTTAATTGAAAAGTTCTTAATAATATTTATTTTAAATTAAGAGAATATTTTTACTTGAAAAAATGAAAAAAAAAATTAATAAAAAAGTAACCAATGATTTTTGGGCAAAATAATATTTGAAGAAAAATGAACAACGATCTTATTGATTGATTTACATAAATTTATCTCCCACATAGTTAACATAAATTTATATCACTTTATTTCTCCATTTGAAAGCTCATAGTTTAACATTATCCCCCGTAATACAGGGGAAATTCCATTGTTATCTTCAATATATACATCCCGCCATTGCTAAACTTGACTGAAGAAGATGAAAGGCGAGACCGTATGTGTAATAGGTGCCTCAGGATTTATAGGTTCTTGGCTAGTTATGAAGCTTCCTGAATGACGCTACTTTGTCAAGGCAACAGTTCGCGATCTTGGTTGGAAAAATTCTTAATTTCCTCTCTTTTATGTTTTTCAATACGACAAACGACAAGCAAGAGTAAGTATTTTTCTGTCTTCGTTTTTGTGGCTGCAGGGAACATTAACAAGGTGAAGCATTTGCTGGAGCGACCCTATGGAGAGCAGACTTGATTGAAGAAGGCAGCTTTGATGATACTATTCAAGACTGTACTGGTGTCTTCCATGTGGCAACTCCTATGGAGCTCTTAACCTATCAAGATCCTGAGGTGATTGCTTTTAGGCAAGTGCTTGATTAGTTCATAGTTCATATGGAGAAGAAAATAATTTATGTTATGGCATAATGAAATAGTAAAACCAAATGTAAATGGGGTCTTAAACATTATGAGATCTTGTTTGAAGGCCAAGTCCATCAAACGGATAATCTACACCTCAACTACAGGAACTGTTGTCGTCCAACCAACACCACCTTTACAGTATGATGAAAGCTGTTGGACTGATATTGATTTTTGCAATGCTCAGAAGATGCCTTTTTGGTTCAGTATTTTCCATAATTACCATTCTTCTGTTATTTTTTTACTAAAAAAATAACATGCATTTAGAAAGAAAGAGTGCTTGCGTTAAGGAATATATTAGTTAGCATACCATAACAAAATTGTCATAGTTTTACTGTGAGATATGTTGGATATTGTTCCCATAATGTGTCTGTTCTTTCTTCTAAAAAAGATCAATAAAAATTTAATTGTCATGAGATGCTTTATGTAAGGGTCTGGGCATTGAGAATCATCCAAAATTTAATTGCATAACGCATTTTACTTATGTTGTCTTGTTTGTAGCCATATTTTGTTGGCAAAACAATGGCTGAGAAAGCGGCTTGGGAATTTGCCAAAGAAAATGGCTTGGATCTCATCATAATTCATCCATCTATTGTTATTGGTCCATTTCTTACCCCTTCACGCCCTCTCAGTATAGATTTCGGAATAGCCTTGATAACATGTGCAAACATCATAACTGTTGTTTCCTTTTTTCTGCAATTAATATTTTCCCACAAATCCAAAAGATAATTATAACTCATATACTACAGGAAATGAAGCTTTGTACAAACTGCTGCCTGCTTAAGCAATGGTGCATATAGATGACGTTTGCAATGCTCACATATTCCTGTTTGAGCAGGAGCAAGCAAATGGAAGATACATTTGCTCCAGTCATGGCTATACAATTCTTGATCAAGCAAAATCACTGAGCCAAAAGTATACTGAGTATAATGTTCCTACCAAGTATGCATAGACAAACAAACACTGCTTCTATGTGTGTGTTAAACTGGCAAGGTGACAATTAGTAGCTGTTATGAAGACTTACTAACATTATTAATGTTGCAGGTTTGAGAGTGTTGATGAAGACTCTTTGAAAGTTGTTCTCGCTTTTCAAAAAAGCTGATGGATTTAGGATTTACATTCAACTATGATTGCAGCAAATTTGATACAGGGGATTTATGTGCGGAAGCTATTGAATTCTGCAAACAGAAGGGGCTTTTATAATAGTCTTAGAAAAGCAAATCAATCTTTTTGCAGTGACTAATCCTTTAATAATGTTTATTACTTTTGTTTTATTAACAAGATCAGCATCATTAAGTACCCCTTCCACTTGTTACTTTTCATTGTTTCAATTTTATAAAAATTTTATGCCATTGAAATCTTCTTTTCCCCGCAGTTCCCTATACAACCTTTTCTCAACTAAATCTTTTATTTTTCTTTTTTATTTATCAGTAGAACAACATCTCCTTTCGCTTCCAATATTTAACTAGATCAAGATCGGTACAATGTTAACAACTGGGCTAGCTGATTCTACAACATAGAACAACGAAATGAGTTAACGTTAAAGTCTCTATGTTGGTGATCTTTATTTGTCAATTTTCAATAATTAAAGTTTCTTGTCCAACATTAATAGTCAAAGAGACGTACAAATTAACAACGAATGCCAGGAAAATTCTAGCCAGGAAAACCATCAATTGGACGTTTAATTATCCAGCCCACTTGGCCACTACCACTCAATATAAACTAGCGGTGTCGGTTTCCCTGAATAGCACCATCCATTAATGGATCTACTTTCTGTAGATATCCAAAGAAGGGGGGCACTCGGCAGCCATTAATGCTTGATTTAATGTGATATTTTACTTATCAACTGTACTCAACCTTTGTAAAAGAAAGATGAAAGGGAAGACTGTGTGTGTAGCAGGTGACTCAAGATTTATAGGTTCTTGGCTTGTTATGAGGCTTCTTGAACGACACTACTTCGTCAAGGCCACAGTTCGCGATCCTGGTTTGAAAATTCCCTCTGTATGTTTTCAATTAAAACAATTAAACAAGTAAATATTTTCTATATATGTTACTTTCTTTGGTTGCAGGGAACATGAACAAGGTGAAGCATCTTTTAGAGTTGCCAAATGCTAGCACCTACTTGAGCCTTTGGAAGGCGAACTTGGCTGAAGAGGGAAATTGATGATGCAATTGCAGGCTGTACTGGTGTCTTCCATGTTGCTACTTGTTTGGACTTTAGGTCTCAAGATCCTGAGGTAATTGCTTGCACTGCGATTTTCTTGATGAATTATTTCTTGCAAGAAAATGATTTATATATTTATGTTATGGCATGCAGAATGAAATAATAAAGCCAACTGTTAATGGGGTCTTACACATAATGAGATCTTGCTTAAAGGCCAAGTCCATCAAACGGTTCATCTACAACTCAACAATGGGAACCATTAACGTCCAAATACCACCTCCAGGTACTCCACCACCTGGATATGATGAGAGCTGCTGGACTGATATTGATTTCTGCTATTCTCAGAAGATGCTTGGATGGGTCTGCACATCCATACTTTTAGTTTCTTTCTATCTCAAATGTATTTCCAATTTATAAACTCCTTAATTACCGTACTTAATTATCTAATTAATTATGCTGTCTTGTAGCCATATATTGTGGCAAAAACAATGGCTGAGAAAGCAGCCAATGAATTTGCCACACAAAATGGGATACATCTCATAACCATTCTACCATCTATTGTTATTGGTCCATTTATTACCCCTTCAACGCCTACCAGTGTACAAATGGGATTATCCTTGATCACAGGTATATATATACACCACCATCACTACTGTTGTTTCCTTCTTCCTGCAATTAATTTTTCTCATAAATATTCCAAAAGATCATAACTTTAACTACTAAAACACAGGAAATGAAGCTTTTTACAAAATGATGACTGTAGGAGCTGCGGTGCATATAGATGATATATGCAATGCTCACATATTCCTGTTTGAGCATCCACAAGCAAATGGAAGATACATTTGCTCTAATCATAATTTTACGATCATTGATCTTGCAAAATCACTCAGCCAAAAGTACCCAGATTATAATATTCCAACCACGTACGTATAGACAATGAAACACTTCTTATCCGTAATTTTTCTTTTTTCCATTTTCTTTTCTTCGAGGATTTAAAGCATTACTAATGTTGCAGATTTGAGGGTGTTGATGAATCTCTGAAAGCAATTCCTTACTCTCCAAAAAAACAGATGGGTTTAGGATTCACATTCAAATATGATTCTAGCAAATACAATACATGGAATTTATGTGTGGAAGCTTTTGAACTTCGCAAAGAGAAGGGCTTTTTGGAGTAATGTTTGAGAAGTGAAGCTCATATACAGGACATGGCGTTAAGAATTGAGAAGAAAGCATGAATACGAGAATTGTGACGTAAATCTATCTTTTTCAGTAATTAAACTTCAAAGTTTATATGCGCTTCTGTAATTTACAATCATTGTTTTTCTGTGTACAATTATTTATATAGTTTAATTTAAATAAAATTTAATATATATTCAACTTGATGTTTTTTCAGCAATAACTACAACATCATTGTGTACACAGAAATGCTTGAACAAAAACTGCCAATAAGTAAAGAAATGCTTGAAAAAAAAAATTGTTTACATGACTATCCTAAAAAATAATTTTTATCTCTTGTTTTTCATTGAATGTAATACATAATTGATAAGTTGTCAAATCTGATTCCTTCCTCTTTAATTCCAAATAAAATACCAGACTCATATCATCAACAATTCTTAATGCCGAATAACAATTTTTGACTTGATACCTTATATCCAAAATGGTGTAGTCTGTATTGATCTTCAACTGATCTGATAATATACTTACTAGGTATTCAAAGTGTATGCTAATGTAATTAGTATTCCATCAACCTCAAAGTTTACAAAAGTTTCTTCATCCTTTCAAATTTTTTTATATTTGATCAAAATTGGTATATTTTTTATCAATATTTGTATTAAAAGATCTGAAAGTTTATTATAATAAGCTAATAGAAAGAACTAAAAAAATTATAATTAAATTTGTGACAAGTAATATAATTAAAAAATTATGTATGTGTCAATTCCGATTTGGAATCTGCAGATTTTAAAAGAAGATTGAAAACAGATTTGTATTTAAATACAATTAAGAATTTGATGCTACAAAAAAATTAAAATTTTTTACAAATGATTTTAAAAAATTTCTTATTTGATTTGTGTCCCTAAGATTTACAAATGGGAATGATAATTGTTGTAGCCGAATGTACTGAGATTTTTTACTTGATTTATGTCTCTATGATTTATAAATAGGGCGAGAGAAATTACAGTGAGTTAGAATTGATAGTTTTATTTTTTTTCTCAGTTGCTATGCTAATCGGATACTTTTAAAAAAGTTACTCTAGATTTTTATTACTACTGAAAGAATATAAAAACGGGGTATATTTGTGAATGATATTTAGTTTTTGGTTTATTTGTGAACAAAGCCCAACTTATAATTGACCAGGCCCACGCGAAGAAAAGTTAAGAAAATGTTGCGTTTTGACCCAATGGCATAAATGAGTTTTTCAAAAAATTACATTGAAGCTCGATTTAATATTTTAAAATTTTTAATTTAATTTGAAAAAAATTCAAAAAACTTTAATTAAATTTAATAATTATTCAAAGAAAAATTTAAAAAATTAAGAAACTGTGACATACTATATTAACGATTACCACACATACTAAAAAAATAATACTAAAATAAATAAATAAATAAAAAGTGGATCAAAAACAAAAATTGCAAGGCGCACGAGCTGAAAACACAAGTTAAATAGGTTAATTAATTAAATTGCCGGCAAGATGCCAAGAACTAGAAAAAATAAATAAATAAATAAGAATTTTCATAAAAAAAAGGATAGAAAACAAAAAAGGCAGATCGATGTTGGCGCCCCTTTTTTCTTCTTCTCTTTCTCCTTCTCATCTGCTTTCTTATTATTCATAAAAAAAGATCATAAAACAGTGAAATTTTTAAAAAGGATTCCTTTTAATCTGTTGGTATTTTTTACATAAATATAAAATACATATATATTTATATGTTCAGTTTCGAACTCTAAAATCGGTAATTTGTTGAATTAATTCTATTATAGTAATACAGCGCCATGTCAGTGCGTAGGCGTACGTTGCTCAAGGTCATCGTTCTTGGCGATAGCGGGTCCGATTTTTGGCTTTTCGTTTTTGATCACATTCCTTTTTTTTTCCTTAGATTCCTTGGATATTTTTGTGGCGAAAATGATAATGAAATATCTATTTTTTTTTTTTTTGTGAATTTTAGGGTTGGCAAGACTTCTTTGATGAATCAGTATCCTTTCCGAGCAACGAGTAGGTTATTGTATTTTTTTTTTTCTTTTGTGCATTTCTTTGGATGTCTGTGGATGATTTACTGTTAATTTGTATGTTTTTGGGATTTTGTTCAATTTAATTCACATTTATTTTCAGGTTTTGTAGTCAATGTGGTATAAGGAATCTTTTTTTTTTCTTGGTGTTATAGATACCGATGTCTGTTTCAATTGGGCTAAATTATTTATGCTTTAGATTTAAATAGCTACGCAATGAATAAGAGTTATTTTTTTATTGGTTGGATTAGTATATTTTCTTTGCCTTAATTGCTTACCTAGATATGTGCATAAGAAGTTTAGTCAGCAATATAAAGCTACAATTGGTGCTGATTTTGTGACCAAAGAACTCCAAATTGATGATGGACTTGTCACTCTGCAAGTAGGTTTTTTTGGTTTTTTTACCATCTTTCGTATCATTCAGTTTCGGAGTATGTGTAAAATGTGTCCTTTTTTTGGTTATGCTGAAATGTCGCTATTTAGATATGGGACACAGCCGGACAAGAAAGATTTCAGAGTCTTGGAGTTGCATTCTACAGAGGGGCAGATTGCTGTGTTCTTGTTTATGACGTTAATGTGATGCGGTCATTTGATACTCTTGAGAACTGGCATGAGGAATTTCTTAAGCAGGTTTTTGTTGTTTTTTTTTTCTGGTTTAAGTGTTTCTTTATCTATGAATTTAACATGATGATTTACAGCATTTATGTGAGTAATAGTTGCTAATGTTTTTAGCTTTTCGCTCTGATTTCTAGACAGTGGAGGCTGCTTTCTTCTGCCTTTACTATTTACTTGTACCTTTGATGGACTTAGGATTCAATCAAAGGTCTCTTACACACCCTGCTGAAGTTTTTCCTAGCGAGTTGGCTATCACCTTGTGTTCTTAGAGAACTGCATTCCCATCCTGTAGTTGACTTTATTAGAGAAAGTTATATTAAAAGACTTAATTATACAAGGCTTATTGTTCATGTAATCCTTTCTATCATCTAACTTATGTGTTTGTGTGTATATGTATAAATTTTGAAGTACAATATCTGTTTGTGAATGAAGGATGGTTTTGGAATAGTTTATGCCACACAATATCTGTTTGGTATGAAAAATGAACGCGTTATAAAATAACAAAATTTTCTTTAGTTGTTTATTATTTGCTTGGACATACAGTGGTAGTGGCAGTTGAGAATCAGTTGTATTGGCAAGCATGGGGATTTATTTATGAATCTTGCCCCTGGTTGACACTTTCCTTCAGTCTTGACTCTCAACATGAACTACACTTCAGGTGGCCAATGGCCACTTATGACCCAATATATGAAGTACATGACACAATACCAAAAAGGAAGAGAGAATCTAATTAAAATGTAAAAATTGATTCTCTGTGATACAACTGAGTGAAATGAATTTCAGTTGTTAATGATTGGTAAATACAATAAGGAGTTCCATGTGAAAATGCTCTTTAATGGGACTCTTTTTATATCTGTTCATTAAATCACTGTTTTGCTTCGTGGGCCTGGAATTCCCTCCTTATCAGTACATGGCAAAACTCTATAGGAGTGAATGTTTACCCTTTTTAACCCCAATATCTAAAGCACTCTTAAGGACAAAATTGGGCTGAAATTGTCTTTGCAATATTGTTTTTTGGCTTATTTATCTGGAAGCTCCTTAGATATTGTGTATTGAATTAGAGTTTTAGCCCTGTAATAATACTGTGGTTTTTCTAGTTTGATTTCTGATCAAAATGGTTTAGTTTGATTTGAAAATTTGAAAACCACAATTACTAGTTTGGCCTCTAAATTAGACACCGTAGCCCTCACTATTATGCAGCTAAGAAGAGAAATTTGGGAGCAGTTTTCATTTATTTTTAATTGAAATCTGCCTAATTATTCTTAAATATGTCCATCTAGAACTACAGTATCAAGCATATGGCAGGTTTGGAGTCAATCAACCATCTTGTCGTCTATTCTCCTTGTCTTTTGGCCCAGCAAATTTCGATTGCTGTTTTTCTTTGATATTCTTAAAATTGGAATGAAGGGTGACTGTGAAGATGACCAATTTGCAAGGCAGCCCCTACATTTTCCTGCCTGTGTAGAGCTTTAAATATCAACTTATGATGCTAATTTTAATAGTTTATAAATGATGCTAGGTTTTAGTTTGAGTAATGTTTACTTACTACATTTTTCTTTCATGTATTTGTTTGGATTGTATGGTTGGCAACATTATAAGAGTAATACAGGTGCAGTGTAAGATATCTATCGATAAGGATTTTAGAATATAATTGGCAACATTATGGTGGGCTCTAGGGGTGCAGTGAGGGTTTTCTGTTGATAATGAATTTAGAATTATTTCTATTGCTTAATTTTTGAGTTGCTATATATGTTTAGAGCCATGTTGTAGATTAGGTGGTGATTTTTGTTGGTGTTTTATGTCAAAGGCAGGAATAAAATTTTTTTTTTGGATCAATCATAGTGTCAAAAATTAATACACAAGTGCAGTTTGGTTGTAAACAGGTAACATGGGTTACATGACACATGTGACTTGTTTACTGAATTGGTTATCTGCCAGCACAATTCAGCTTAAGAAAAAAATAAAGACTCTATGAAAGCCCTTCTTTTTCTGAATTTTATAAGTTAAATTACCAAGTAAGGGATGAATGATTGCCTTTAGATTGCTAACATATGCACAAGTTGAGAAACACAATGCCTTGATTCACCAACGTTCATTCAGTTGGTCCTTTCTGTCAAATTTGTTTTAATTTGAATCTGTTGATGTTTGTCCTTGTTTTATTCTTCAGACTTTCTTGAATAAATTAATATGTGAAAGTTGTACAGTTGTAAAGAAATATTATTGTAATGAGATTGGAGTATAATGTCAAAACATCTTTTGTTATTTGTTGCAAGTATGTTTCATAAGCAGAAATCCAGGTTTTGGACTTCAGAGATCAACAAAATTGTGTTTAGCTTGTGCTTGAGATGATCCCCAATTACATAACGTTCAAGATTATGCTTAAAGCTAGTTTGAATCTTTAACCTGGTGCTTTGTAGTGTTGTTCCGACATTTATTGGTTTCTCCCTCTATTTAACAGTGTTCTTAACCTATAGTAGGATTTAGAGACAGCCCGAATTGAGAATTTAATGACTATCTAATAGTTGCCTGCTCTTTTCCTGGTTGATTGTTTGCAGCTATTTTTATGGATGATGCCATTTTTTCTTTCTCTCTTTCCTTTTTTTTTGGAATGATCTTAACATGGTTTTCATTCCTATTGTTCCAGGCTAACCCACCTGATCCCAAGACGTTTCCATTTATATTGCTTGGAAACAAGATTGATATTGATGGTGGAAATAGTCGAGTGGTAAGGAAATAAGGTTTAGTGTTGCTAAGTTTCTTTGTTCCGTAAATCTTAGTTTATTTTATGGCTATGCAGGTTTCTGAGAAGAAAGCAAAGGACTGGTGTGCTTCAAAAGGAAACATCCCTTATTTTGAGACGTCAGCAAAAGAGGATTACAATGTTGATCCTGCATTCTTGTGTATCGCTAAAACTGCTCTAGCCAATGAGCATGAACAGGACATGTAAGTTAAAATTGGTAATACATAATGCTAATCATGGTCATAGGTTTAGAAGAGAAAAAACAAGTAAATCCTTCAGAACTGGAAGACCAGCAGTACATTGCATAGACGTTATTTTTGTCCCTACTATGCACGTATGAGATATAGACAATTTATGTGGAAAAAGATGATGATAACATAAAAAAAAGAATAATGCCATTCAATGACTCTTCAGAATAGAATCACTTTTGGATTGCATTAATGGTGTTGTCAAAACTTTTATCATGTAGATCACTTGTGGCAGGCATGGCACTGTCATGATATCAAATCAAATCTTATGGAGTATGAGAAATAAACAAATTCATGGTGAATCAAGTTTTATTTTTGTTTAGGAAGCCCATAGCCTTGCTTACCTCTGTCTTCCATAACAATTATGCTATAAGTGGGCTCCTGCCCTGTGCTTCCCCCACCTTGTGCAATCTATTTTCTTGTCTAACCATCACTATTCTGCTCTCTTCCTAAATACAAGAGAGAGAGAGAGAGAGAGAGAGAGAGTGAGTGAGAGTGTATGTGTCATTCATCAATATTGTTTTTCTTCTTTATTTCTCACTCTTGATTAAACCATTGAACAATCTTCAATTTGCTAGAGTAATACTCTATCAATTAGATAACAAAAAACACTAGTTCCTCACACCATTATTATTGAGTTCTATTTTTGTTTAGGCATTCTTAAATGTTGAAAAAATGCAGTTGTAGCTCTATTTTGTGAATACAAGTTGTTGATTGCTCGTGAGTGGTTGATTGAAGGGGCAAATTGTATAGCTTGAAAGGCTTGGTAGCATAACATAGGGATTGTTGTTAAGAGTGAAATAAGTGGCGGTTTGAATGTGAGAAGTATTCTTATTAGATCATGATCAGTATTTCTGGAGATGTTTTCTTTTCTTTTCTCTGACTCCTGTCTTTATAATTGGTCAATTACACCTAGCGTCTTAGTCCTTGTTCATTCTTTGTTCTGCCATATCTTTTTTTTTTTTTCTGGTGGTATGTATATTCTATCAGGATGGTCATCCTTTTCTTTTTGAACCCATCAGAGAGAGAATTTTTGTTTATGTTATTATCTGCAAGAATGGAATTATTTTTTTTTGTGCTTTAGCAAGTTTTATGATGAAAACATGGGGAAAAATCCTGATTCAGAATTCTGTGGGCAATATACACTAGTTATATGATGTCTATTTTCTTTTTGCGAGTGAATAATCATTTCTCAGTCTCTTTTGATTTTTCTCTGATTTTATCTGAATTTTCTTTTCCAATTCAAATCCCAAAGGTTTGATCTCAATCTTGGACTTGGAACCACAAGAAATGCAATATTGAGTTAATATCTGCACCTCAAAAGTGTTAAATATTTGTTGTCATATATTCATTCATTCTTTGCTATTAATTTGCAGCACCTAGGCAGGCCATTATGTTTGTTTACTATACATAGTAGCACATTGATGAGCTTGTATGCCTTGTTTTCTTTACCCCTATTAATTCAATATGCATTTTACTGTTGTAATTGGTATATGGGTTGCAAGCTTAAACTGCATATGAATCTTTCAGTTTCCTTGAAATATATGTTTGTCACTTGAAAATAATTGTTGGTTTTATCATATGCTCGTTAGGAATTGCTAATATGATAAATGCAATAATCTACTCATTCATTTGCTTGTACATCCTAAAGAATTTGTTTGACGAGCTTTTTCATTCATAATATTTTGATTTGATTTGCAGATACTTCCAAGGCATCCCTGAGGCAGTTTCCGAGAGCGATCAAAGAAGCGGCTGTGCATGTTGAATTGATTTGACAAACTCTTCCATTAGTATTTGCGGTTGCTTAATTCATTTTTTTTTGTGTTCTTTGTGACTCGATTTTTTATTTTCTGATTACACATTGTAATTGTATACTAAGCTCACATGATTGGAGCGTTGCTTGATTTTGAAAATGTAGTACTATTTTTTGGGTAAAGATGAACCGAGGTTAAAATTGTGGAATCATATATTGATTGATTCTCAATGAAATGCAGCTAGCTTGGTTTTAATTCGATGCTCAGAAATTCAATGCTTATTATCAGACTTGAAAATCGTTGTTTAAATTTCTATTACAGGGATTTGGTTCATATCTATGCTAGGCTTGTCATGATTGAGTCGTATTCAAAATCAAAAACTACTGTCGGTGCATGTTTTCATATATATATATATATATACACCAGCTCATCTAACTTTAAAATGCGTTTATAAAAATTAAAAAAAAATTGATTTTGATTTTGATTGAATAGAGCTTATTTGAAAAAAGAAAAATATCAATCAGTTGAAAACAGATTAAAATCAACGGGAAGATTTATAAAAAAGAAAAGAAAAAGAAAACTACTCGCCCAAAATCAAATAGAGGACGGTTCATGTCCTGTGTTCTTGCACGGACTTATTTCTAGCTCCAAAGAATGCTTCATTTCATATCAGCCTAATAATAGCACATGAAGCAAATAATAATATTGATTAAATTTATTATATGATTGGAGAACTAATTAATAAAGATAGAAATAAACAATTTCAGAAAATTATAAAGATACCAACATGATGAAACAAACCATTTAGCAATCATACATATATTGCTGAAAATTGAGATTTTAAAATACATAGCCAACTCAATTTCTTAATAAAATCTATACATGCCTCAATTTATGAGGCATTTTTATTTATTTTATATTATATTATAAGCATAAGCATTACAATACATTATTTTATTAATATTGAAAACAAAACTACTAGCAAATCAACAGGATGCAGCCCTCATCTTCAACAATGCCTTGCACACTTCTGTATTTGTTTATCTGCAAGAAATAAATAGAAATGACAACTGTAAAAAAAGAAAATGAAATTTTTTTTTTAAAAAAAAGGAAGAAAAGAAAAGGGGAGTTTGGAATTAGTAAAAAAAAAACGTACCAATTTTTATTAACTTTGCAAACAACGAGGCGCATGTATTGTCTGAGCTGTTCGTCGTCGGAGTATGAATCGCCCCATTGATTTTTGATTTGTATTTCATCCTTGTCCACTTTCAGTTCAGTAGCCACTCGATCAATCACGTCCTTGATGGTGGCGTTGTCATCGAAGTTTTTACTAACTTGGCCCAGGTTCCAATCTGACACTTGGCTCAGCAAAGAAATCGTCGGCATCTTGTTTTTCTCGGTATGTATTATCTTCTTCTTCTTCTTCTTCTTCTCTCAATTTACGATTTGATTGGACTTATTATACTTAAATTTGTGTTATTTATAAACTTTCTTTCTTAGAGGGAATATCAAGTGGCTTCAAATTGATATTTATATATTCTTTTGAAGGGATGCCTATCTCACCGAAAGTGATGCTTCCATTTATCTTTAGGGACATTTAAAATATAATTTAAAAAGAAAAAAAAATATACTGTTTAAATAAGAAAAATACGAATATATTATATAAATAAAAAATTCTCCTAAAATATAATTTGTTTTTTATATATGTTGAATATATATTCAATAAAAATTAAAATTTGAAAAAAAAATATTTTATGTGATTTCCTTTTTTATAGGAAAAAATGTTTAAATTGGTCCATTTAATTTGATATATTTTTTAAAATTTTTGTATTTGATCATCGTTTATTCCCTTTATTTATAATTTTTATTTTTTACATAATGCAACTTGAATTATTTATGTAAGAATTAGTATATTATGTATCTATCAATCCTTATTTTTTAAAAAAAAAATTAATGAATTATCATCGTGGAAGAGGACATTTTAAATTGCAATTGCTTTTTTTACCTTACATGTATCTTTCTATCATTTATTCCTTTCGTTATAATTTTTTTGGATTTTTCTATCTTTTATTTCTTTCATTATACTTTATTAGATTCCCACTTTTATGGCATGCGGAAGCATAGTTATAATTTTTTTGATATCGGACCATCTTGAAAATTTTAATATGCAACTTGAGGTTCAGCCCGACTTGAGCTTAGCTCTAAAATTTTGACCCGATATTTAATCCTATTATATTTAGAGCTTGCTCAATTAGATTCAAATTTCTCAGGTCGAGTCAAATTTATTGAATTTTCAGACCGTTTGAACATCCTTACAATTTAGGATTGATTCTTCTTTTTCCAATTATAATACAATAAAAAAATTTTATTTTTGCCAATCTATTTTTATTAATAGAGATTTAAATATAATCTATATTAAATGAAATATATATATATATATCAATTTAGATCTGATATATTTTATTTTTAATCACTATTTAATTTCTTTGTCTTGTACGCATGTAAGGCATCAGCAACTCATTTGTCTTTTAATTTTTGATTTATCTCTTTCTACCTTTTTTTTTTTTTGGATTTCCATTTTTGTGAACCTCTTCTTCTTCTTCTTCTTCTTTTATTGGTGAACCTCCTTTTATTTTAACTGTTGTTCAACCATGCCACCACAAGTTTCTAAAAAAATCAAAATTTGTGTTGCTGATTAATCCAATACTTAAATATAGAATTTTATTGGTGATTATTAAAAACAATCTTTAATGATTTGAGAGGCCATATAAAAAAGAGTTAAAAACATATATTGTTTCCTATCACTCGCTCGTACAATCACCCATTTAGAAACTCTTTTAAAAAATATTTATTGTTTTTGAAAATAATTAATTTTGATTTTATTATTCCAAAAAATATATATCTATTATAATATTGTATTTAAATATAAGCCATATTGGATGCTTGGGGCTGAGGGGAAGGCATCGCACAGCAGGTGGCATTTGAAAAGCAAAAAATTCTTTTATTCTTTTCATAATTTAATTTTGCTTTCCAGAATTTTTTATTCTGGGAACATAATTTTTTGACCCTTATTCATATATTCAGTGTCGAATTTAGGTGAATCGTGTAGGGACAAATAACTCTCCTTGTTACCATCCACATGCACTTATAAAAAAAATGTTGACCACCGGTGATTTTATCGTTAATCGCAGTCTCTCCTAGACAAGTTTTATTTACAGATAAAGGGGGGCTGAGGGTTGAAGAAGAAAAAAAATAGAGTAACAAAATCAGAGAATGGAGACGCTGAATAGTAAAGACATCGACCGATCAGCGATGCTGATGACTACCGACCAATCATCAGTTGCTCCCTCTCATTTCGATCCTAGTTTTGCCGTTGCATATCCTCCATCACAAATAATATTTTTTTCCTTCATTTATCGTGAAAAGAATGTTTAATATTTAAATTTAATAGTTATTACTAATAAAATTTAATATCGAAGAAAGTTCCTCAAAAAATAAAAATAAAAATCGAAAAAAATTGATCAAGTTGATATATAGGTGGATTCGCTTTTGAACAGAATGTTCTAGACTCTAATATTGGAGAGGCCAAAATTAAAATTTTGAAATGGGATCTAATGAAAATCAATCAAAAACAAAGGATAATAATAATAATAAATAATTCGTATTAATTTTGCTTTGTAAATCAACTTTAATTTGGATGCCAATTTGCAATTTTAAAACTATAGGATAAAATAAATACTAAAATTAAAATATAAAAAGTAAGAGATGTCAACTGTTATTTGATTAATACCTTAAATTTGATTCAACAATAGAAAATGTTATGAAGAACAGCCAAGCAAATTAAAGTGACAGAAAGATTAAGAAAATCAATTGTGAAATGATGTCTCTACCTAACGAAATTAACTATAAAAGCCAGCAAATCTTTGTAAATTGAACCCTAAATTATTGCATAAAAGAGGGATTCAACAAGTAACCAAAAATTAAAAAGTTTCATGTTCTGTAAATACATACATGCATACCTCACTTTAGGCATTATCCATTTTAATTTAGGAGTTTTTTTTTTAAATATCCTAAAAAATAAAATATTTTTAAAAATACTATTTTTTAATTTCAATTTTAAAAATATTATTTTTTCAAACTTTCAATTTTAAAAATACTCTTTTTAGAGATATATTTTTAATATACATTTAATATATTAAAAATATATTAAATTTTTTAATAATATATATTTAATATATAAAAAATACTATAAATATAGAATATTTAAAAAAAATATTAAAAAAATACTATAAAATATAATTTTTCTAATAACTTAGAATTGCCCAACTTTCGTAAGCGTTGTTGGACCAGCACATTCTCATTCTCCAACTCTATAGCCTAAATTGCTGATGTGTCACTTGTTTATCTTTTTAAATATTATTTTTTAAAATATTTCATAATTATAAAAAAATTAAAAAAATATATATATTTTTAAAAAATTTAACTATAAATCTATTATAGATATATTTTTAATATATTAGATTTATGCATCTAAAAAGTAAATTTGAAATAACTATTTTTAAAATTAAAAATTAAAAAATAATTTTTTTAAATTTTTTTAAAAAATGTAAATATATATTCTTTTGTAAAAAGATGAAAGTTTTCATTAATGGTGGGGAGGACATTAGCCCAAACTCAACTAGATCTAATTGGCTAAAACTCAACATATAACATATGATTTGGTTGATCTACGACCTCAAAAACTGCTGTGATGATATATATATCCAGTCTAAAGTAAAAATTTTTCAGTTTATATTCTTTGTTGCGATGACATAATCAAATATTGAGATTTTTAACATGAAATTATCGTTTATATTGAGTTGTTAGAATTATAGTTATGTATTCTAAAATTTAAAATTTAACCGACCCGCCGTCTGACGGGTCGTTTTTTGATAAATTTATTTTTCAAGGTCTTTGAACGACACGTCGTGCAATTCTTTTGCGATGACGTCGACTTTAACCAACTGGTAGAGTTAAGCTATGACGTGGACACATCCTTTCCCACTACTTCGTCTTCGTCTGCGTCTTCCTTCTTGACCATCACTTCTCTGCCATCTCGTTGAAATACAGAGAAGAAATCTAATCTATAGCACTAGCAGTAACAAACAATGGCGATTCCATTAACAGTTGGATTAAGAAATCTGTTTTTAGTATTATGTTGTGCAATGTTTGCCAATCTTATTTACACTCTCTCCATTGATGGCCTTCCCTTCCGCAATGGCCTTCTCACGCCGTAATGTAATATCCTTTCCTTCTCTCTCTGTCTTTTCTCGCTTATTTTTATTAAATTTCTCCTCTGTTGTTGCTTTCAGGTGGATGGCTGCTACTTTAGTTGATTTCTACATCAACGTAGTTCCCTTTGCGGTACATCAATTCAATCTTAACTCTCTATTTTTTTCCTTCTTTGATATTTGATTTGATTTTTCATTGCAATTTTTGGATTTGTGTATTATTGTATCAGGTTTGGACTTCCTACAAGGAATCAAACTGTATTAGTGCAATTATTTGGATAATTCTTCTAGTATGCTTTGGCAGGTGTGTTTGGATAATTCATTTTCCTAGATTTTGATAAATAAATTCTTTTGCAAAATGAGAATTTGATACATTTTCAATTATGGACAGCATTACAACTTGTGCATACATTTTCATTCAATTTGTCACCTCAAGAATCCTTACAAGACCCAATGTACCATGTTCTAATGCGGCATGAGAAAAAATATGTACTCACAACTTCAGGTATATGTTTTGTGCTTGGTGGAACAATTTTTTTATTTTTTATTTTGTATTGAAATTTGAGATAATCATATGCTTGTAGTCCATGCTTGATTTGGAAATTTTGCTAATTTGCTACAGCTTTGATAGTGTGTGTCTTTGTCTATGACTGTTTTGCCAGGTAACTCCTGTCAATTTGCTTTTGCATGAATTGATTTCCTGAATTCATATTGTTTAAAAATACAACTCAATTAAGCTTTTTAATCGTATTATATTTGGTATCAGACATGTGGACCCTTGCTCTGCATTTTACTTGGTTTAAGGTTACCTTATAAGAAGATATGCTGCTAAAAATCTTTCAGACCACTTATTCCTAAGTCATCGTAGGACCTAGTTTATCTCTTATCTTCTTTGCTTCTATAACTTGCAAATTCTCCATTTTCTACGCGTACAGATGTGCATGTGAGTATCTGTCATATTTGTGTCTATGGCACTTTAATATCAGAGAAGCATCTGTCTATATTCTAATGAGTGAAACATACACAGTAAGAGTTAAATATGTTTAAGTTCCTATGGTGCATGGCATTAAATTAGCTATGAGCTTGGTTTTGATCTCTTGTGCATAACCATTTACTTATTGATAGAACCTTCCTAACTATAATATAGTTGATATCATACATATGCCATAAATAACTAATAATTATAACATTTAAATGTAACAATATTTATACAGCTATTTCTGCATTAAATCTATATTGCCTTAAAAGATGAAGATTTAGTCATAAAAATTCTCAAGCTCCAGATTCTTCTTTGTAGTGGTAGTCTGTATGGTGCTTTTGTGCTTAAATGAGCTTTAGATCACTATGTATCTATTCTTTATTGTCCTGATCCGTGATTATTTTCTGCAAGCCCTTTGACTGAGCATAAGGACAAATATTTAAAGAATTTTTTGAGGTTGTGAATGCAGTTATATAATATAATGAACTTTTGTTAATTGTTGAATCTTCAAGCTGCTCTTTATTCTTTATTTCAAGCTCCCCATCTCTCTCTGTTTCTGTCTCCCCATTTGTGCATTGACGTATTCTCTGCTTTTTAAGGGATAGAGTGGAAGAAAAGAGGGAAATATCCCCGGTTATAACTGCAAGAATTGCTTTCAGCATTTTGGGTTGTTTGATGTTGGGAACTTTGATATACACCCTTGTAACTGATGGCTCCCCTTTTCGCAAAGATCTCCTTACACCGTAAGTTCTTAGGCCCTTTCTATCCTTCTTCACCTTTGTTTGAACCCTATAGCAATACAATATGATAGTCATCATTTAGTCAGCTCTTCAGATTTTAAGAAAAAGGATGGTCAATAATGTGCTTATTTTTTATTTTAATGAATTGCTTTATTTGCCCATGCTGGAAATTCTTCTCATTGATGATTTTTTTTTCTGGGAGCAACATTTCTTTGCTGATGTGACTAGCAGTAATAGTGAGCAAATGCTTTTCTTTCTTTTTCTTCAAAAGATGTTTTTGTCTTTTCTAATTGATCATTGAATTTTAAGAAAGCCTCATTGAAAATGATAAGGGATTGGCTGATTGTTTGGAATTCTAAAGATCTTGTGGCAGTTCGAGGATAAATATATGTATTTTGTAATGCTATTTATTAAATTTTAGAACATCAATAAAGGGTAGTGGTTTCTATATATAGTTGCTTCCACAACTCCTTTGGTATAAAAGGAACGTTAACAAGGTATGCAAAAGAAACTACTTGCTTCCTTTGTTAGCACAATGGAGGGAAATAAAGTGGAAGAGGGATTTACTTTACAATGCCTCAAGATCTTTGCATTTGAAAGTGGATGAAAAATTGAAGGAAAACGATTTGATAACCATATGATAGACTAGACAGAATATAGTTCAATGACTAGTTTTTTATAGTCAAAATGCTAGAATCCTTCAGTTCAGAATAAGTGGTCTATAATCCAACTTGGAGAGAGAGAACAAATATATCCATACAGATTGGATCTTAGCTGTGTTTAGGATTTAAACTGAATGTGTATGCAAGTGCTTTTCAAATTCATCTTATTTTATTAGTGCATTGAAGAATAAAATAAATTTCCTTGAATTGCTAAGTTTTACATTGATACAGAAATGAACTGGTTGGTTCATCATTCATGCAATCCATATTTCCCTCAGAAAAAAAAAATGCAATCCACATTAGAAATCTTAAACATGACTGGCAAGTTGGCTTGAATATTTTGGGTTCCTACAGGGAAAAGAACTGAACTCAGAAATCCTTAAACAAGGGAGTAGAAGATCAATTTATGACTTTGCTTAAAAGTTTATGTTTGTTGAAATATTGGCGATCCATGTCTTCACAGAATTATAGAGTTGTTTGTTGACATGTTTCTATTCATATCTATTACCTACATTGCTTAATATGTGCTTTCTTGATTGTCAACTGTATGTATAATGTGAATAGTATTTGTTGCTGAACTAATTTGTTTGCAGGTGGATGGTTGCAACACTAGTTGACTTCTATTTCAATGTCGTGGCTCCTTCGGTGTGTCTAAAATACTGAATCTTCAGATCACTATTATTGGGCATGTAAGATATTGAATGAGTATTCATCTACTATTTTAAAGATCTTATGGTATAATAAAAACTAATATTAGTTTTATTTAAAATGGTTATCAAGAGAAATTTGAAATTCTTGAATTTTTACACTTATGCATTAATTTGAATAAATAAAATCCTTTGATATGAATTTATGTTTGGGTTGCCTACAAGGAATCAAGTTGGATCAGTGCATTCTTGTGGATAGCTTTATTGATATGTTTTGGCAGGTAATATACTAAAATTTTAGTCCTCTACATAAACTATTATCCTATTAATCTGTTGAAGGAAAATAATCAGAAGAAAAAAAAAATCAGCTTGTTATGGAATGCATCATTACACCAGACCTGTTACACTAGAACTATCTAATAGGTCACGAAACTATAAAGCTTTTATTCATAGTATATTGAATTGCACAGGCACTTTCCTTCTATGCTAGTCTTTTGTTTAAGCTACTTACACCAGCAATAGGACATGCCATGGTTACTGGAATCTGTTAGTAGTACTGCTATTGGTGCAAAACCTGTAAAATCAATGTGAAATATATCTGCCCTTCAAAGATACAAGAATCTGAAGAACATTTAGAAATGAACGAATGAAATATTGGTTTGATTTGTAAGATATTTTTCACTGTTCCACATAATGATTTACTTGTCCGAATATAATATCACACTCAAGCATTTGTATATAATTAACATGTTTTTTCATTACCAAATTCTGATATTTTGGTTTTCCAACTTTTCAGCATTACTACTTGTGCCTGCATTGTTGGACAGCTATTTCAGCTTACTTCTCAAGATCCTCTATACCTAGTTTTATTGAATAAAGACAGCAGGTGAGTCTATTGTACCCGTTTTTATTTTACTTTGGTGCTTGCTTTTAGTTTTTATTATTATTATTTTTTTAAATTTCGTCTTTTGATGATTATTTAAGAACTGCATACTTGTAGGTATGAGAGAACTTAGTACGGAAGAGCATCAGGGGATATGTGGACAAGAAGATTTCAGGCCATGATTGTTTTTACATTTCTGATACAGCACGATTGTGTCTCAGCTTGTATAAAAAAGACGAGTGTTCAAGAAATGATCTCTGGTTTGATATTTCGATTATAAATTGTACATCAATTCAATAATAATTCTATTATATATATATATATATATAATTAACTCCATATTGTTAATAATGGGGATATGTGTATTGATATATGTATTGCTAATGTGCATGTAAAATTTAGGCCATACTGGTGACTATTTCAGTAATTAACACAATATTATTACGCTAACATCAGCTTCCATTTTTTTTTTTTACTAAAAGAATATTAGCCTCCAATTTGAAATTAAATTATAATGAAAATATTGGTTGGTGATAAAATTAAATAAAACACTTCTTTTATTTCACAAAAATTAATTATTTTTATTAAAAATATAAATTTATATGTATTATTTTATTTTATTTTTATTTTAGTATGAGATATATTTAAAAATTAATATTAAATAGGAGTATGATAGAAATTTAATATGTCAACTAATTTATTAAATTATAAATAAATTATAATTTGAGATGAAAAAAATAATAAATTTATCTATTAGACACAGATGAAAGACATATTTATTTATGCTTTTAAGTGTGTTTTATTAATTTAAATAATTTTTTTAATAATGTACACAATTATTTTGAAACTTTTTATTTTCTAGTACAATCCAAAGTAAAAACACTAAACAATTTGTAAATTCTGATGGGCAAGAGATTTACATAATTAACCGCCTCACTCCTCAGATCTGGAAATTCAAATCAAAAAAGAAAAAAGAAAAATGGAGAATCAAAGAGGGGACCCACGTAATTACACTCTCCATCTCCAATTAGAAGATGAGAATTAGATTCCCAATTCTTTCTTTCTTTGCCTGCTCAGTGCTCAGTCCCACACCAAAATTTCAATTTCGATCTCTCTCCATCTCGCATATATATATATATATATGTCTATATATATATTTATATAAATAAATAAAAGGTCTCCTCTTTCTCCCATCACAAGTCAGAAGCACTAGCTAAGATGCAGATCTTCGTCAAGACCCTCACTGGAAAGACCATTACTCTCGAGGTCGAGAGCAGCGACACCATCGATAATGTCAAAGCCAAGATTCAGGTACCCTTTTGCCTTTTCTCTAGTTTATTGCTTTTTTTCCTTATATGCATCGATATTTCTTTTGGGTCTGCTTGTTTTTATGGAAATTTGACGCTTTGGTTCTTTTTAACCTTTTGAATTTCAATTGTATTGGGAACTAACTCGTTTATATAATCTTTTTTTAGGACAAGGAAGGCATTCCTCCTGATCAGCAGAGATTGATTTTTGCTGGTAAACAATTAGAAGATGGCCGAACCCTGGCTGATTACAACATCCAGAAAGAATCAACTCTTCACTTGGTTTTGAGGCTTAGAGGAGGAACTATGATCAAAGTCAAGACTCTCACTGGGAAAGAAATTGAAATTGACATTGAACCAACTGATACCATTGATCGAATCAAGGAACGTGTCGAGGAGAAGGAAGGGATTCCTCCTGTGCAGCAAAGGTTACAATTTCATCTTCTTCTTATCTAAACCTTAACATTAGTAGTATCTTTATTATTGCATTCTTTTATATCCCGCGTTTTTACTCGCTCGCTTGCTTTAGATTATCATTGTTATTGCATTTGTGATTTGTAGGAGGCAGTCAACTTGCTACCGCTGTTGTTATACAGACCATATATCTTATATATGCCATGCCAGTGTTCTAAAATTTGCTTTAGTATGAGTTTCGCTTACCCATTGAGTTGTTCTTATTACCCATCTGAGTCAAAACATCTTTTTTATTTTTACGCATGATATAGAACCAATGATTTTTAACCATTGGTCTCCAAGAACATCAACAACCGGTACAGTCATAGTGAATTGATAAATCATACACCTTGTTACTTTGCACAAGAATAGTTTTAGCTAGTTTTTTTCTTTGCACTGTGATGTTTTTGTCTTATGACATTGATGGTTTGCTGACACAACAACGGTTGCAGGCTTATTTATGCTGGTAAGCAGCTTGGCGATGACAAGACAGCTCGTGATTACAATATTGAGGGTGGCTCTGTGCTTCATCTTGTGCTTGCCTTGAGGGGCGGAATTATTTAGATTGTTCTTTTATAATATAAAAAAAATCTACTTGTTGAGGCTTTGTCGCAAACTGGTAACTAATAGACATATTTGTTGGGTTGTGATGTGTGAATAAACATGAAGATAATACAAGGAACATGTTCTAAGCAACATTTCTTTGCATGAAACTGCCTTGAATTATCTACTGTTGCCAATTTTTCTGCTGGGATATATACTTTTAGTTGCTCATTCGTTTTATGATGTGTATGATTGTGTGCCATCCTTTGACTTGAATAACCTATTTGTGTTTGATCTTTTATTGATAAAATTTGGGAGAATTGGATAATCTGATTTGCTTAATAAGGGATGCTCTTAGCAATTTCATGATATCACTATTAATGTTTGGATTGGTAGGGGTATTATTGCATTTTGCATCCATGATTGGTGAAAATTCCATTTTGGTTGACTGCATTATTTTAGTTGTGACAGAATAATCACTATTAATCTAAAATTCCATTTTAGATTTAGCTGCCATATACTTGACTCTGTTGTTTTATCAGTTCTGCAGATTAATGACAGGGGAACCTTAAAGATATGATTTGCCTTTTGAAATTTAGAATAAATGTTATTGTTTTCTAAAGTTTGGAGAGCATAATTTTGAAGTCTAGAAAATAGGAGGTTTTCGCTTTTACATATTTTTCTTTTTTTTCATTGGGTTTGTATTAAAAAATGGCACCTTTTTGCCCGTCCTACATTTTTAGGGTAGCTGGCCTTTTACCAAAAGACTTAGGACATTAATGGCTAGCTTCCTTAAAGGCAGGCAGGGACGCCTGTGTTATAGTTAACTGACTTTAACTAAATGGGCTAGTGAATATGGAATTTAAATTGGGTTAGAAATATGGGCTTATGATTTAGATTGTAGGGCCATTATAAATTGAAAATGAATATCATTTACAATTATTTTGAATGATAATTTTGGAAATTATATTTCACTTCAATTGAAATTCAATAATGACCTGTTATAAAGAAAACTTTATATCATTCTGAAACTTTTTGTTGAAATAACAACTTTTTTTAAAAAACACAGCATATCATTTTTTTTTATTTTTTAAGTATCTTATAATTTTATATATTTTTAATATGCTAAATATATTTTTTTGAAGTATATTAAATTTATATTCTTAAGACTGGAATATTTTTAATATTGAAAGCTATAAATAAATATTAATAAAAATATTTTTATTTTTTTTGAAATATATATATATATTTCTTTATTGAGTATAATAACTCTTGAAACCTCCTAGTGAAAAGTTTCCAAACCCCAATACAGTTGACAGATATTACTCTTGGAGTTAAAATCTTAAGCTTGATTCTGTTAGGCTTTTTTATATTATTATTATTATTATTATTATTCATGAATTAAAGTTTGTTCCAATATATACCTTTTTAGTTTTTAATATTTATTATTTCAAAATTAATACTTCTAAACTTTTTAAATTTATTGGTTAATCAAAATTTCAATTTTTTATTATAAAATAATAGAATATTAACACTAATTTAAATCAAAATTTGTGGTGCTTTATATTTTAAAACTAGTAAAATACTTAATTAGGATGCAATGCTTACGTGTCAAAAAATAATATTAAAAACAAAAACATTCCCAGAGACATTGATTCCTTCCTGTGAAGCCCATCCAAAAAAGAAACCAATAGATGTCGTATAACTCCAAAAGTTAGAGTAAAACAAAAGCAAAAAGCCTAAAACGACAATATAAAAACTCAAACCAAGGGGAAAGGAAAGAAAAAAAGAGCACAAATTCATGCAAAAAAACAATGTATAGAATTGCCACGTGATCTACAACAAAACACACACGTGCGGGTTCGGTTTTTTTAACTTCGAAGAAGAAAAAAACCGAACCGTAAAACCTGTCCCTTTCTTTCCATCACATATATAAACCCTTCTCTTCCTCATTTTGTCCTTCTCTCCCTCCTCTTTCACTTTCCAGATATAATAAGGAAAAAATCAAAAAACCCAATATATATATAATTAATTTTATTTTTTTCCATTCCTTTTTTAGATTGGAAGCCTATTTTTTCTATTTAAGTTGTTACTGGTTACTTGATTTTCTTTAGAAATTTTTTTGGTTTTTTCTTAGTGATTCTTTGTGAGGAGAAGGTATGGCGGCAGCGGTTGCGGCGGTTCCACCTACGTCCAATACGGTTGCTGCGCCTACAGCAGCGTCGGCGCCCGCGACTGTGGTTCCTTTGACAGGTCCATTTGCGAAAGCATCTCTATACGTTGGGGATCTGGAGCAGAATGTTAATGAAGGCCAATTATATGATCTCTTTAGCCAGGCGGCTCAAGTTGTTTCTGTCAGGGTTTGTAGGGATCAGGCTAATCGATCATCCCTTGGATATGCATATGTTAATTTTGTCAATCCTCAAGAAGGTAATTGATTTCGATAGATTGATTATGTTTAATTATTGTTTTTGTATTTAGATCATTCGTTATTTTTATTTAGTAATGGATTAAGTGTTTGTTTGATTTGTGATCAATGCTTTAGATGATTGTGTCAAAAGAGTGTGTATGTGTGTGTCAATGCGTTGGGTTATTATTCTTCTGTTTTATGTGTTTTAATTTTTACAATTATTTTTCTGTCTTTAAGGTTAGTGTTTTACTTTTAATAAGTGTGTGCATGTTTTAATTTGGAGATTTCTGATTTTTCTTTACCAATCTATGCCTTTTATTTTCAAGTTTGATTAATTTGGTTTTATTTTTCCTAGGAAGGAAAAAAAGGGTGTTCTCCATTCATAATTTCATACATGCATTTATTTTAATTTTTCTTTTTATTTGGTTGTTTTCGAAATTTGATCAGTTTTTGTATTATGAAGTATGAGGTATTATGAATATTTTGCATCAAAAGACTTTCTGAATTTGAATATCATCGCAAAACTATTAAAAAAAACTTTGAATTTGAATATCATCATTGCAAAACTATCTGTTTTTTTTATTTGTTTGATTTGGGGCACATGGCACATATGTACTATTCATTCAGAATTTCTATAGACTTGACTATTTTCATAAATTCCCAAAGCAATCACCTATTCCTCTATCCTGAGCAAGAGGAGGAAAAACTTTCTTAATGAAGTACAGAGCTAACCCATATCTTGATCTGTAAACTGCAGCTGCGAATGCTATGGAGGCTCTGAATTTCACTCCTTTGAATGGTAAACCTATCAGGATCATGATTTCTCATCGAGATCCTAGCATCAGAAAAAGTGGATATGCTAATGTTTTCATCAAGAACCTGGACACATCGCTTGATAACAAGGCATTGCATGATACTTTTGCTGCGTTTGGGACAGTTCTTTCTTGCAAAGTAGCTGTTGACAACAATGGTCAATCAAAAGGATATGGTTATGTACAGTTTGAACATGAGGAAGCTGCACAAAGTGCAATAAAACGGTTGAATGGCATGTTGATAAATGATAAACAAGTTTATGTTGGACTTTTTGTCCGACGTCAAGAAAGGATTATGGCTAATGGATCGCCAAAGTTCACTAATATTTATGTTAAAAACTTGTCTGAGACAACAATTGATGAGGACCTTAAGAAAATTTTTGGTGCTTATGGTCCCATCACCAGTGCAACTGTTGTGAAGGACGAAAATGGGAAGTCTAGGTGTTTTGGTTTTGTTAACTTTCAAAACCCAGATTCCGCTGCTGTTGCTGTTGAGAAGCTGAATGGGGCCTCTTTCAATGATGATAAACCTTGGTATGTCGGGAGGGCCCAAAGGAAAGTAGAAAGAGAGGTAGAGTTGAGAGCTAAGTTTGAACAGGAAAGAATTAGTAGATATGAAAAACTAAAAGGTGCAAATTTATATCTGAAAAATCTTGATGAATGCATTAATAATGAAAAGCTGAAGGAATTATTTTCTGAGTTTGGTTCTATAACATCATGCAAGGTATATTCTACTTTTTAGTGGATTTGTGATGTATCACCATTACTATTATGTTGTGGGATACTGTCATGGTCTTGGCGCTTATTTTGTTTTTGTTTTTTGTTCCTGTACCCAAATATTTATTTCAGGTCATTCTTGATAACCAAGGTTTGAGCAAGGGCTCTGGGTTTGTTGCCTTTTCTACACCTGAGGAAGCTTCAAAAGCTGTTAGTTCTTAATTGTTTGTCTTTTTCTCCCCTTCAGTCTTTATTTCTCTGCTTTTACATTCCTGTTATTGTAATCTAATTTTACAATGCCAATGGCAATTTAGTTGAATGAAATGAATGGAAAGATGATTGGAAGGAAACCTCTTTATGTTGCTGTTGCCCAGCGCAAAGAAGAAAGGAAGGCTCGACTACAGGTATTTTGTATTTGCATCTCTTTCTGGTTATATTAAATATAATGTATTACACAATCTCTCTCTCTCCCTCTCTTTCTCTCTCTCTCTCTCTCTCTCCTTAGTTCAGAATTAGAGTTTCAATGCATTGTTAGTGGTAAAGCATTTAATTAAGAATGTTGCAACAAAGCATTTGCTTAGCTTGGCCGCAAATGGGCTGTTCTTTTATTTTTTTTTATTTTTATATGATTTTTTATTGATAAAAATCAAGCACAAGAACCTATATACCATTCTGTGATTATAATTGTAAATTCAATGAAGCTCTTGCTTTATATATGCCTTTGTTTTTTGGTTAACACAGTACATGAAGTCTGAGAATTGAATTCCTCCTGGTGGACTCTGTTGGTCTAGACATGCCTTTGATGAAACAAGATACTTGCCAAAGCCTCTTTCAGTATTGTACCTGTTATACAAGTTGCTATAAGCTAACTAAACTTGAGTTGTTAGTGCATTGCCTTCTGGAATATGAATGTTCTGAATGAGAACCATACTTCTTATTCTAATATTTGACATGGCAAAACCATGCCATACGTTTTATTTCTTATTTTTGACTCCCATTTACTGGATACCATTACCATACATTTTATCATTCTATTTCTCAATCTGATGGATCACCCTAATAATCATGTTTATTTGCAGGCACAGTTTGCTCAGATTCGAGCCCCAGGTGGACTTTCCTCTTTGCCTTCAGGGATTCCTGGATATCATCCAGGTGCACCAAGACTTGCACCTCAGCAGATTTACTTTGGTCAAGGCACACCTGGTATGATACCCCCTCAGCACGGAGGCTATGGCTTCCAGCAGCAGTTCTTGTCCGGTGTGCGCCCTGGTGTTGCTCCAAACTTTATCATGCCATATCACCTTCAGAGACAAGGCCAACCTGGGCAGCGGATGGGAATGCAGCGTGGGGGAAATCCCCAACAGATGCAGCAGCAGCAGGTGCATTATTCTTTGAAGTGTGTACTGAAGTTTGTAGCCACTGTTTTTTTTTTCTCATTAATTGATCTTTTGACTCTGATTATTTTCTATGTTGCTGAATGGTGTTTTTATTTAATTGGTTGATTGTTATTTGATATATATGGATTTAAGATAGTAGGACCTTATCCATTCATTTCTGATATTTTTCTTGATTTATAAAATTCAGCTGTTGCACCGTAGCAACAATCAAGGCTTAAGATACATAGGCAACACAAGGAATGGCTTGGACTCATCTGTTGTTCCACAAGGTCTAGTGGGTCCAATGATTTCATTGCCCTTTGAAGTTGCAGGGGCTCCTATCGATGGTCAGCAGCCTGTTACCATGCCAACTCTTGCATCTGCTTTGGCATCTGCTCCCCCAGAGGCCCGCAATGAGGTTTTTAACAGTACCTTTCTCTTTACTTTAATGGGATTTGATTACTAGTCATGCAGTACATAATTTCTGTTATTTATTGTGCTATACTCAGATGCTAGGTAGTCAGCTTTATCCGCTTGTGAATCGTCTTCAACCAGATCATGTGGCGAAAGTGACCGGGATGTTACTGGAGATGGATCAAACAGAGGTATTGCATCTCATAGAATCACCAGATGCTCTGAAAAACAAGGTTGCAGAAGCAATGCAAGTCCTACGAGAAGCTAGTGTTCCTGGCGTCAATGATCAGCTTGGCTCACTGGGATTGAATGAATGAAGTATGACTTGCCTTCTTCGTTGTCATTATTTGTTATTATGAGCCTATGTTTTTGAGGCTGGATTAAGAGTTTTAGGACTATTATTGTTTTAACTTTTTTTGGTATTCTTTGTTAGATTGTTATCATTTGATAATGTCATTAAATTAAATTTATTTGAAAATTTTCAAGACTTCTTCTGCTCTGCTGTTCATGTGATTTTTTTTTTGAAATATTTTAACAAGTAGCACTTCATTAGTTTATAAGTAACACTTATGCTACCAAGAATAACTGTTGGTTCTTTTGTATTCTAATTACCAATCAAAGTACACTAACTAGAAAAAGAAGATAATGTCCACCCAAAATTCATGATCCTAATAGGAAATTAATATCCTATGAAAAGCTTTAAATGAAATCTGGGTGGATATCATCTTCTACCTTCTCATCATCCAATATGGTGTCCCAGATATCAAGGCCACAATGATCCATTCCATCTACAAAATTCATCTTATTTCCTGCTTCCAAGGTATCGTCATCATGGTCATTATTTATATAAGCATTCCACTTGGAAACTCTTGCTGCAATTGTTGGTTGAGTTTTTCTTTGATCATTGTAGTCTTCTGCACTCCTTTTGGAAGCACTAATGACCTTTTCAGGCTGATAATTATTTTCTTCTTTCCCTGCAATTCAAGAAATGAATGAATGATACAAATAATGCAGTAAGAAATTCCTAATATACAATATTCTTCTTAAATCTTAATTTTGTAAACTGGGGAAGGCAAATTTCCCATTCACAAACACTATCTTCAGAAATAGGGAAATTACATTGATTAAAAAGCATAATTGCTCTTGTTCTTGTTAAAAAATTCGACTGTAGATAGTCAAATACCTTGAGAAACGACATGTCGGTTGGGATTACTCTGAGAAAGCTGGTTTGTACAATTTGTCACTACCATCTCCAATGTCAAACTGGGAACAATGGTTCCTCAATTTCGATTTCTTAAACATCCCTCTTGGCAACTGTCACAATTTTTATCCCCAAATTATCCCCTGCATGCAAAATTGTTCACAATTCGAAACAATTACCCAATTAAACTAAAATCCAATCAGAATCCCCAATTAGAATTCTACCCATTTGCTGAATTGATCATGTTTAAGATAATTAATCCATTAATTACCTTCTTCAAGTTCTTCTTTTATATTCTCCTTGTTCCCATCTTCTTCAGCATCAAGATACTCACTCCAATCAGACCTTCTCTCCCTCTGTTGATCCTCTAAAAGACCACTATCAAACGGCGAAGATATTGGGGTTAGGGATTCATGTTCTCTGCAGTCATCGGCCAATTTCCGAGACATGTTGAAGGACTGAACAAACTTGCGTAGGTCTTTAGCCATGTAACCCTGGGCAAAGATTTTCCGCTCGGATTGCTTCTGGTTGCAGACCACACATGTCCATTTGTTGCTACTATTCTTTTTCTGCTTTACCTGTTTGCATATATGCACATGAGCAAAATCCCTATTGAAATTTTATTAATCTAATTGAATCCGAAAATGATATCATCGAGAGAATAAGGGAAGGAGATTCCATGCCTGCATGGTAGAGCATTGGCAGCACTGAACAGCAATGAAGACGATAGAGGCCATTTTTGCGTTTGTGATTTAATTTCGGTTCCGTAGATTCTAAGTTGAAGTTTTGATTTTTCAAGACCTAATTTTTGGATTTTTGGCGCCAAAATTTTACAATTTTGGGAACCGGGTAAAGCATTGGGCTTTCTCTCTCAGTTACAGGCTTAATTTCTATGGGCTTCTTCTTCTTCTTGGCCCAGCCAGTAACAGCTTGACTTATCAAAACCCTCCAAAAGAGCTTTTCTTCAGCTTTGAGGTTAGGCAAAATGGAAACATCTGGCTAGCTATGTCTCTGGACTCTCACATTGAGATGGTGCTATGGACAAAGTTCCAAATCTCCAAATGATTCACAGAGCTTGCCTCTGAAATTACAACCGATTTCGCTTCAATTTCTCCGGCTCCTGTGATAGTGGGAGTTGCCACCGGCGCTTTCTTGTTCTTGGCCGACTTGGTCAGGCAAGTACCATTGCCTGTTTCCGTTGATTTTCTGCGTGCTGAATCCTATGGTTCCGGCACTCAATCCACCGGCGCACCCACCATTTCCATGGACTTGAAGCTCGATATTCATGGCCAACACATCATTCTGGTATTATTGCCTTTCACAATTGCCTGTTTTTCTAAATTGCGTCTCTTGAATGGTCGCTTTGTAGCTTGGAATGCAGTTGTTTGAAAATTAAGCTATAACAATTCGTTAATGACCCATTTTCAATTTTATCTGCCATGGAAGTGGAAATGGAAAGAATGTCTCTCTGAGATTGCTTTGCATTTCTATGAGATTATTAGAGTGTTACTATTTTGCACTGCTTTTATCTTTCATTCTGATATATTTTTTTTCACAGGTTGAGGGCATTGTAGACACTGGAAGCACTTTATCCAGTCTTATTGAGCACTTGAAAACAAAGGGAGCAACCTCCGTTTCAGTTTGTACTTTTCATGATAAGCCAGCAAGAAGGAAAGTCCATTTTGAACTAGCGGGTGATGGAAAGTACTACCAAGGATTTGAGGTATTTTCTATATCTCTTTCTTTACTTATGTGTACTCAGACGCACCTTTATGGGTTCAATGAGAAAAATAAATCATGATGTGATAGCCCTTTGTGGAAAGATTAAAATGGCAGAAAAACTCTATTGACCTAATTCTGCATAGTAGTTTTCTTTGTAATTTCGAAACACTAGAACAAATGGTTCTCACATTTAATGATTTCAGATGATAATAGAACTCTTGAGCCTGCTTTCTGTTCTGAAAATGTCATTGATTTGTAGAAGTGATTTAGTCGTCAATGTAACTGGCCAGCTTTGATAGAAGTGTCTGATTTTTGGCCGATAGCATTTACAAAGCTATACCTGGTTGACCCAATATAGGAATAACTTGTCAGACTCGTTGCCATTGATTACTATGTTTGGTAAAATGCTTCCTGGAAAACCCAGATGACTTTCTTGGTCAGTGGTCACTTTGTGTACACTCCTTGAAGTTCTTCTTATGTAGAATATGGCTTTATGTTACTTTTAGCTTGTTACCAGCTGCATATTGTTATTAGCATGAATATCTGTCTTTTATTGGCAAAGGACTGGTTTTTTTTTTTTCAATACCTTCCTTTTGCAAATTCCTGACTTTCTTGTATTGAAATAAATCTTGGTTACGGAATGGACTTCGCTGAACTATACAGGAATTTACCTTATGTTGGTGTCTTGAATTCTGAATATTATCAATCATTTGATTCATCATAAAGAATTAGAATCTGACATCCATAATCTTACTCTGGAAATAGAAATCATTGGCATTACATAGTTATTTTATAGTTATTTGAAAAAGGCAAAGCGTCTTGTATGGACGTGAATGTACTTATTATTGGACCTACATTTTGGTAGTGATTTAAATATTTTGAGTTTATATGTAAGATTTGATGTAGTTGTAATTTGTTTACTTGGGCTTTATACTGGGCGTTGTAATATTGGTAGAGAAAGAAGCAAAAGCCTGTGGAAGTGACTCAAGTGAGGTCTAGTTTCCGTCAAAGAAGTGCATGAGGGAGCAATTTATAAGAAAATAAAAGAAAAAATGACATTATCTATCGAATTTTTTAAAATTTTTATTTTTTTATTATAAATTCATAATAAATTCATTATAAAGTGGTATAAAATTTATAAAATTATTATAAACTAATTCTAAATTTATTATAAACTCTCTGTAAATTAATAAAAGTATAATATTTTATAAATTTTAATATTTTAATAAATATTTTATAAATATAATATGTTTAAAATTATTTTTAATTTTTTTATATTTTTGTCAAAAATTTAAAATAAAATATGGATTCGTAAGCACTTAACCTCGCTTTGAATATCGTAATATCACTTAAATTGGATTAAAAGTGAGCATAATATACTGTATACTATTTCATTATCTTAGTACACCAAAATTATATTGATAAATTTATATTATCTCGCCCGCCCTTTTTACCGAATTACAAGTTAAATTTTATTTTATTATTTATAAATATAATTTTTTATTTCACATGCACGTGATTTTAAATTGTTGTGATTCAAATATAATCAAGTAATGAAAATATTTTTGTGATGAGGTGACGTCGTTTTATTTCAGTCGCTCAAAAAATAAAACATTTTGTTGAAGCCAAGCAAAAACACTTTGTACAAAGCCCATAATTTCAACTTGTAAAGCATCAACCGAATTCCATTGCAGCTCTTTCGGTCGTCACTCGGTGCTAAACAAAACCAGCGACTTGGACCTGCTTTGATTGATTCAACTCCAAAGCGCAAGCCGCAACACATACCGAGCGACTATTGCCGCCAAGACGCCATGAAAAGAGCAACTAAATCACTTCTTAGTCTCTCTCTTTCCCACAGAATTCTTTCTCAAACCAACCCATCACTACCCATCAAATATTTTTCAATATTAAGGCCTCTCAGTTCAAAAACCACCAAAAGCTCCTCTACTTCAACGAATCGTGATAAAGACTCTCTTATCCTTGAAAATTTTAGGCAAAGGAAGCTTCGGAGCTCTTTAAAATCCACTACTCAACAAGATCCTAAGACAAATTCCAGCGATACTGAGTTGGAAAGCAAAAATGAGGGTGGTTGGGACGGTGAGAATCAGGGAAGTGGACCAACAAAGGTGGTGTCTAGTTTTGAAGAATTGGGTTTGAAAGAGGAGGTGGCAAAGGGAAGAGTGTGGTTTTGAGTTCGGATTCTGGGTCTGGCAGGACTCTGGCTTACTTGTTCCCTCTCGTTCAGGTAATCTTTTTGACTTCCATTGTGTTATTATGCAATTCGGCATGTAAATTTTAAAACACAAGAAATTTGGGATTTGATTCTCTTGGTTGTTTTTTTTATTTCGTTCTGTTTTCTTGCCGTTAGTTTTGCACATCAAGTGATTGAAAATAATCAAATATGCTTGTTTAAATGGGCTATCATACTTCCTTATAGTTCTGAATTTTTTTTTTAACATGGTATTAAAATGCCAGTTTTGAATGTGGATGGAAACAAAAATTAATCCCATAATACTATTATATGCTCGCTATGTGATTGAACAAAATTAGAAGAATTTTCATTTGTTAGTATTTGGCAGCTGTTGAGACGAGATGAGGCATTGTCAAGTATGAAGGCTAAGCACCCTAGGGCCATTGTCTTATGTACCACAGCAGAGCTATCTGATGAGGTCTTAAGCACCCCATTTTGCTGTGTGCTTTTTTGACATATTTATCATAACTTCAATTTGACAAGTGATTTTGGCTACACTCTGAAGGGATTTCGCATGGCCAAGCTCGTCAGTAATTTTGCACGAATAAAATCTGCAAGGGAAAGTGGTTCTGATAAGTTCTGCCCTGAGGATGTGTTAGATGCTCCAATTGGAATGTTGATAGGAACACCTTGTGAGGTTGTTCAGCAAATTGAGGAGGGAAGCATTGTTATTGATAATAACAAATACTTGGTCAGGATCTCGTTGCTTGCCATGTTTAATCTAATATCATTAAATATTTTCATTTTGCTAATCAATATTAAATACTAACATTTCTTCTCATGGTTGGAAGATTGTTGGTTTTTATGTGTGTGCCAGCACACATTAGAGTGTGAAAGCAAAATGTCCTTGCACAATGCATATTGGTTAGTTACTTGACAGCCAAAATTTAATGATAGGTATTGGATGAAGCTGATGCCATGCTTGATCATGGCTTTGGTCCTGAAATCAACAAGATCATAAGTCCTTTGAAGAATCGTGAATCTGAATCCAATGATAGAGGACTTCAAACTATTTTGGTCACTTCCACAATCTCAAAGGTACAGGCTTGCACTATAATCTTAGCAGATATCCAATATGCTGATAATTTCTGTCTGGCTTTGAACTCTCCATGAAATTTGTATTTTATTTTGGATTGCTGGGATGCTATTTCTGAAGAGTTTTACCTGTTCAAACCTGGCAGATAATGGGAGAATGTGAAGTTGTGAAGCGTCTTGAGCACGATAATGACGGAAAAGTTGCAGCAATGCTGCTTGAGATGGACCAGAAGGAGGCATTTGAGATAATAGAGTCCCCAGATGGTCTGAAGAAGAAAATGGCTGAGGCCATTGATTCCTTCACATCAGGATCTTGAACTCAGTTGCTTGCACCGTTCAATTGAGAAAATTGTACTGATAGAAGTTTCTCTTGATGGTACCATGAATCAACTTATTTAGGCTCCATGAGTTTGTATAGTTCAAGAGGTTTTCCCCAGCTTTTTGAATCTGTTTTAGTCGGTGGTCTTTGACAAGTACAACTTTTAATGGCTGAAAATTTTGTTGCATTATGACATATTTTTAGAGAGATTTAAAGATTATGTATATATATGATTATTTTAACCACATGATACTTCTGTTAGATTAGAGTTATTTACATGCTCAGTGGACTTTCTATTTTCTCACAAAATTTTGGTTGTTTGTTACTGTATGTTTAATTGAACGCCCATATACTGATTGATCATGGAAGTGGTTTGAAGTTTCTGGGACCAAATCGGTATTCAAAATCCAATTTGAATTAATAGTAAAGTTTTTGGCTTTTGTTGATCCTTGGATAGAATCAAGGTGTAGCTGAGTTAAGCTGATTTAAAAATAAAAATGCCACTGCTCTGCTTAGTTTTTGTAGTGATAAAGCTTTTTGCTAAGTGCAGCTGGTATTGCCAATGGCAAACAATAAATCAATAAATAGACAAACAAATAAAGAAAAATTGCTTCTTTATTTAAAATAAAATTCAAGGTTATGTTTCCAGCAACATTATATTTTATCTTTTATAGATTTGAATTTTTATAAGACAAAAAGGATATTCAATGTTCAACATTTAAACTCTCATAATATATAGTTATTTCATTTTAATAAGTATTAAGTTATAATTATATGAGTTATATTAATTATTGCTATAAAATTTGAATCCACCTTGAGATTTTCTTTTTCAAAATTTATATATTCAATTTCAGATTTTATAATTTAAGTGGATAGAATGGTCAAACGACATCTTAAAAATAATATGTGAATCCATGTATATAAAGTTATGGTTTTTAAATTACTCTAAGACTTGATGCTATTGAATAAATAAATTTGAAAATTAAATGAATGAAAATTAAAAATCTTATCATATTATTAGCAATTGTAATTAAACACAACTCATTCAAATCGGTAAAATTATATTTGATTTTTTTTTTAGTTTTCTGTTTCTAGTGCACGCTCAATAAACGACTTGTCGTACTAACTAAAAGGGCGACCGGACGTTTCCGCCAGCGCCGCTTTATCAACGTTCGCTCCTAAAACCTTGAGAAAGCCATAAAAACCCGAAAAAAAAATCCACAATCCAAATATAGCCAGTGGCCATGGCAGGCACATCAAGAACACTCTTAAGCCTCTCTCTTTCCTCAGCAACCAAGCACTATTGCCCATCTCTCAAATTCCCAAAACCCAGTAGGGTTTTACTAGGTCTTAGCTTTAAACCCCTCTGCACCGCGTCAACCACCACTGCTTCAGCAACAGCCACTAGCACAATCTCTGACCCGGACCAAGGGAAGCACTCAATCCTTCTAGAAAGACTTAGGCTCAGGCACCTCAAGGAATCCTCAAAACACCCACATGCCAAAACCCAATCCCCACCAAAACCGATTGTTGCTGTTGAAAGCGAAGAAAATGATTTTAAGAAGTCAAAGAAAGGGAAAAGGATGGTGGGAAGTTTTAAGGAGTTAGGTTTGAGTGAAGAGGTAATGGGGGCTGTGAGAGAGATGGGGATTGAGGTTCCTACTGAGATTCAGTGTATTGGGATTCCTGCTGTTTTGGATGGCAAAAATGTGGTCTTGGGGTCTCATACTGGGTCCGGCAAGACTTTGGCTTATATGTTACCTCTTGTCCAGGTGAGTTTCTTTTCATTACTTGATTGATTTTCCAGTCGTTTTGGCTGTTATTTTGTATACTTTGTTGCCTTCTTGGTACATTAATTTTTGGCATCTGTTTATGTTAATGCACTTTTGAAATTTAACCGTGAAATGTGCACTGGTGATTAAAATGGGTTATTTCATCATTGAGAAAATCATATTTCCCAAATCGGGTGGTTGAAATCATTCAAAAATGATAAACTTTTAGTTAGTTTATCAAACTGTTCCACTCTGTTTGCTTGTTAGGCTTCGCCTATGTTAGAAAATGATGAAAATAAAAAATCATGAATTTTAGTATTGCAGGTGTTAATTAAGAATTGAAAATGATCTTGCTTTTTGCTTCATCTTTTGCAGCTGCTTAGACGGGATGAAGCATTGTTGGGTATGCTAATGAAGCCTAGGCATCCTCGAGCTGTTGTTATGTGCCCTACGAGAGAGCTAACTGAGCAGGTACTTTGAATTATTTGGAATTGATCTCCAATTTTATGAGCTTCATTTTTGTAGTTGACAGCATAATGTGTCCTATAGGTTTTCCGTGTGGCAAAGTCTATAAGTCATCATGCACGATTCAGGTCTACTATGATTAGTGGCGGTGGCCGGTTGAGACCACAGGAAGACTCATTGAATAACCCCATTGATATGATTGTTGGGACCCCTGGCAGGATTCTTCAGCATATTGAGGATAGGAATATGGTTTATGGTGACATAAAATACCTGGTGAGTATCTAATGTTATATTAAAATTTTCTTTTGTTGAAGAATTTTTTTGAATTTCTTGGATATGGGTATTTCAGATCAATGTGTGAGGGCTGGGTAATAAATTTAGTTTTGAGAACTTCAGCTTGTTGCAGAAATTTTAATGCACTTCATGATGTTGCTAATCTTTTAGTAGGTATTGGATGAGGCAGACACTATGTTTGATCGCGGGTTTGGTCCTGATATTCGCAAGTTTCTAGGCCCATTAAAAAACCGTGCATCAAAACCCAACGGACAAGGGTTCCAAACAATTTTGGTTACTGCAACAATGACAAAGGTTTGTGATCTTGGACTATCAGCTTGCTGAATATACAAAGAAAAAAATGTTTATCTTCTGTTGATTATTGATAAAAGTCAAGGCTCATATTTCCCTTTCATTCCACTGTTATAATGGAATTAGGTTGCTTCTCTTCACTTTTGATATGAGTTCAATCTTCCACAGCGATTTAGGTTATTCTGTCTCATACAAGTTATAAACTAGTCAGGTCATGTAAGCATGTTATTGATAATCACATTGTCTCTGCCCCAATAATTTTTTCTTGTTATGGTATTGGTACCTTTACTTGATATTCAATTCTTTTCCATATGCAGAGGAAATTTGTGCTTTAATTTTGTATCTAGTTGAGCAGATGGCATATTAGCATGTGAAATTGCAAAGGTTAACTCCTCTTTTTTTTTTCTGTTAGTATAATTAAGGTGATGGTACAGTTAGGTTTACTTATGCTTCATATTTGCTTTCATAAGCATGCAAGTCATTTTTTAATTAGCTTGAAGAACTTTGAGGATGCTTGTCTGGGATTGCTAATTTCTAAATAATCTTCCTGCTTGTACAATTGAAGGAAGCGAGCAGTTGAATTTTGGTTCATAGCTTTCTTGGATGGTTCATGTGCATGCAGCTTATCTAGATTCAGATTCAATTTAGTGAATTTTGGTGGTTTTAGTTGATGGCTGTGGTTTGATTTATTTTCTTCTTCATGGCATTCAAGAAGTTTGGATCATTGACCTTTTAGAAGTTGTGCAGGCAGTTCAGAAGTTGGTTGATGAGGAATTTCAAGGAATAGCTCATTTGCGCACATCAACACTGCATAAGAAGATAGCATCTGCTCGTCATGATTTTGTAAAGCTTTCTGGGTCTGAAAACAAGCTGGAAGCATTGTTACAGGTTAACTGCTGTTCAGCTATGCTATACTCTCATACAATCCATGCTGACATGTGTGCATTTTTTTTATGTTATTGGTGATGAAACATATGGCTCAGAGAAACATTAGCTTCAGCATCTTGAGACAGAAGGTGCACAAACCTGTGACCAACAAACCCATATATGTAGACCTTGATGATATACTTCCAACAATTTTATGACAAACATATCTTGACTATAATCAATGAAAAGCTACCTTGTAAGAATTTTCCGACATTCTTTCATTTAGACGGATAGTAATTGTGAACAAAAATTCTAAGACAGCTTTCAGTTGTTGTATCCTAAGCAGCAGTTAGAAGGTATTTCTTAGTTAGGTTTTATTTGTATTATTGTTTTAGGTCATTCTGGTCTGCATATGATTGGCTTGGCACATTGGTGCTTGAGAACTTATGACCTCTGATGATTTTTGAATTTGATGAGTTTGAGAATTGAGCTAACCTCTTCCCATATAGTAGTTTGATTGTCAATATATGCCAATTCAGCCAATTATTGGTTTGTATCTTCAGGTTGTTTGTCAAAAGAGATGATGAAATCTAAAAATGGTTGAGTTGCTATTAGTTGAATATCCTTTTAAAATCCGGAATTTAACTTGGTACATTCTGGTGAGTACAGGTTCTTGAGCCAAGTTTAGCAAAAGGGAACAGGGTGATGGTGTTTTGTAACACATTGAATTCCAGCCGAGCTGTGGATCACTTTCTTGCTGAAAATCATCTCTCTACTGTCAATTACCACGGAGAGGTGCCAGCAGAACAAAGGTGAGATCATGAAAAATATTTTGTTTACAAATTTGTTATTTATTGGCATTTTAGCACTTCACTCCATAGTGACTATGGAATTCTAAAAATAGAATAATTATATATATTTTATTCTAGGCACTTAGAACACATTACATAGAACTAGAGTACACAGGTACACAGTTTGGATAGTCTCCTAATTTAGTAAGATTCCTTATCTAGGTAGATTCCTAATATAAACAAAATAGCTAATAGGATAATCATATGGAATTATCTACACTCCCCCTTAAGTTGGTGCAAAGGTATCCAACATGCCCAACTTGCTAATTTGCTCTTCAAAAGGCTGTCTTAACAGCTCCTTCGTAAAGATATTTGCTCTCTGCTCTTTAGTAGGAACAAACAGAATATATATGCTCCCATCATCCATTTTTTCTTTGATAAAATGCTTGTCAATCTCAATATGCTTTGTCCTTTCATGAAGCATTGGATTGTGTGTAATACTAATGTCAGCCTTGTTATTACAAAATAACTTCATAGGAGGTTTAACCTCTAAGTATAATTCTGCCATAACTCTTCTAAGCTACAAGACTTCACACACTCCTTGAGCCATAGCCCTATACTCAGCCTCTGCACTACTCCAAGCCACTACATTCTGCTTATCCAGGTCATCATATTCCCCCAAAGATAGGTGCAGTAGCCCGATGTTAATCTCCTGTCAGTGATGGAGCCCGCCCAGTCCACATCGATATATACTTCTATGCTTCTTTCTTCCTTCTTCTCAAAGAACAACCCCTTGCCCAGACATCCTTTCAGGTATCTCAAAATTCTAAAAACAGCTTCTAAGTGTTCTTCATATGGTGAGTGCATGACTTGACTCACTAAGCTCACTGCAAATGCTATATCAAGCCTAGTATGAGATGGGTAGATCAGCTTCCCAACTAGCCTTTGGTGCCTCTCCTTGTCTACTGGAGTACCATTTTCAGGCTGTCCTAGTTTTCTACCTGGTTCCACAAGTGTGTCGCAGGGCTTACATCCACTCAAGCCTGTTTCAGTTAACAAATCTAGAATGTATATTCTTTGGGTAACCATAATTTCCTTCTTGGATCGAGTTACTTCCATGCCAAGAAAATATCTAAGTTGCCCCAAGTTTCTTACTTCAAATTCTTTTTGGAGTTGTTCTTGTAACTTCTCTATTTCCATCAAATCACTCCCTAGTAATTATGATATCATCTGCATACACTATTAGAATAGCCATTTTATCTTCCTCAGTCCTTTTAGTAAACAAGGTATGGTTAGACTGACCTTGAGAATACCTCTGTTTTCTTAAAAACTTGGTAAATCTGTCAAACCAAGCCCTTGGGGACTGTTTTAGTCCATACACCTTGCCCCCGAAGTTGTCCTTGAACCCAGGAGGTGGCTCCATGTACACTTCCTCCTCCAAATCACCATTCAAGAAAGTATTTTTTACATCTAGTTGGATTAGGGGCCAATCGAAGCATGCAACCACTGATAATAGGACCCTAACAGTGTTTAATTTTACAACTGAATAGAATGTCTCGGTATAATCCGCTCCAAATATTTGGGTGAAGCCCTTAGCTACCAACCGAGCTTTGTATCTTTCTATTGAGTCATCTGCATTGTATTTAATGGTGAATACCCATCGGCATCCCACCAACTTCTTCCCGCTTGGCAAGTCTATTTTCTCCCAAGTACCATTCTTTTCCATGGCCTTCAATTCTTCCAAAACAGCCTTCCTCCATTCAGGAATAGCTAGAGCATCGTGTACACTTTTTGAAATTTTTGTGCTGGTTAGTGTGGAAATAAAAGCAGAAAAGGTTGGAGACAAATTTGCATTGGAAACCAAGTTAGAGGTAGGATATTTTGTGCATGATCTTTTCCCTTTCCTTATTGCAATAGGAAGAGAAATATCACAAGGGAGATCATTAGAATTACCCGGTTGGGTGCTAGCAGCTTCGGTCTCAGATTGTGAGATGTCAGGACTCGAATTCAGAGTTGATGATTGGATTACATCTAGGAATACTTTCCCTGCTCCCTGAAATGATTTATGTCTCTCCTTACCTCCTGCTTCCTCCCCAACAATCTCTTCCTCCAAGTTTTCCTCTTGCCATCCTTGTCTAGTGGTCTGCTCCCCTGTTTCACCATTATGCTCTCCCTTTTTCTTCCAATCTCCTCAATTGTTGGTCTTTTTAGACTAAAGGTCTAAATGTTTTTTTTACCAGAATTCTTATCTTCCTCGCTAATATACTCCCCTTGAAGATGAGTATTGCTGCCATTAATTTGCCCTAAAAAAAGGTAACATCCATAGAGGTAAAATTTTTTTGTGATTTTGGATCAAAACATTTATATCTCTTTTGGGTTATGGAATAGCCAACAAAAATGCATTTGATGGCTTTGGGATCCAGTTTTGTCATTTTGGGGTCATGGTTGAAAATAAATATGGTACTTCCAAAAATTTTCAAGGGAACAGGTGGGTGGGGTCTAGTGTTAGGAAAGAAAGAAGACAAGGCTTGCAATGGGGTTTGGAATTTCAAGGTTCTAAAGGGAAGCTTATTTATCAAAAAATTGACAGTGAGGACAGCTTCTCCTCATAGGTACTTTGGTACATTGGTTTGGAAGCTAATAGCTCTAGCTATTTCTAGTAGATGCCTGTTTTTTCTCTCAGAAATCTCATTTTGTTGTGGGGTGTAACTGCAGGAGGTTTGGTGGACAATTCCCTTGCTGTTCAAAAAATTGTTAAACTCTAAGTTCACATATTCATTCCCAGTATCACTCCTTAACATTTTAATCTCCTTTTAAAATTAATTTTTTACCCATGTGACCCTAGAACAATCATCAATGAAAGTAATGAACCAGCGCTATCCATTGGGTGTTTGAATTCTAGAGGGACCCCATAAATCACTGTGAACTAACATAAATGGCTCCGGACATCTACTGTTTTGAATGGGATAATGACTTTTATGAATTTTAGCCAATTCACAACATTCACATTGAAAATTACCACTTTTATTGATAAACAAAAGAAAAAACAAAGATTTCATGTCTTGTAAACTTGGGTGGCCTAATCTATAATGCCATAACATTATTTCTTCCTCCTTATTTCTAACTGTAATATGACAGCTCCCTACTTCATGTTTCTTGCCTTCTTCTTGCAAGACATATAGATCTCCAATAACCTTAGCAACCCTAGTCATCCTCCTCGACTCCAAATTCTGAAACAAACAATGAGTAGGCCAAAAATTAGCTTTGCAATTCAGATCTTCGGTTAGCTTAGCGACAAAAATAAGGTTATAAGAGAGATTGGGGATGTGAAGAACATTTTTTAGTGTTAAAGTATTGGATATAGGAACCGTTCCTTTTTCTGCAACAGAGGCAAGAGAACCATTTGCAATTCTAATTTTTTGGTTTCTTGCACATAGTGAATAAGAGGATAAAAACCTAGAACTGTCAGTTATGTGATTTGTAGCTTCAGAATCAATTATCCAAAAGTATGAGGGTATAAAACAAACAAGAGCTTTTGGAAGTATTATACCTGACTGGACTAAAGAATAAGAGGAATTTGAGTTTTTTTTAGCTGGAAGGAATGTGTACAGATGATCAAGTTGCTCCCTTGTGAAAGGAAATGTTCTGGAGGAACTGGAAGCATCTTGGTCTAAACTGGAATGTGTTCCAGCTTGCAACGCTTTCCCATCTCCTGCTTTGTTGCTCCCTTTTTTCTTCCAGTTAGCTAGCTTGCCATGTATTTTTCAGCAGGTATCCCTTGTATGCCATGGTTTATTGCAAACATCACACCAAATTTTTGGCTTGCTCTTTCCTTTATCACCCTCACTATCATAATTCCTTGAGACAAAGGCAAAGCTCTCATTCTAGAAATCTAGGTTGCCATTCCTCCCCAATATTACATTCTTCTGAGTCTCCTCTCTCCTGACTTCTGAGAAGACGTCCCTTATTGAGGGTAATGGCCTGCATCCCAAGAGACGTCCCCTAACTTTATCCAATTCTGCCCTCAAGCTAGCTAAAAAAACAAACACTCGTCCTCTGTCAACTTTCTCTCTATATTGGGCTGCATCTTTTGAATTTGTCCACTTCGCTTCTTCAAAGAGATCCAACTCCTGCCATATTATAGTCATTTCATTATAATATGCAGTCACATTTTGCTCCCCCTGCTGCATCTTCCACATTTTTTAATTGAGTTCAAATAGTTGAGCATAGTTTTCCAGGTCTGAGTATGTTTCCTTGACTGCTTCCCACATGTCTTTGGCTGTTGGGAGGAAAATAAAGGGTCTTGCAATTGCTGGCTCCATCGAATTGATGAGCCAAGCTATAACCATGGCATTTTCCAAGCACCACTGGTCAAATTTAGGGTCTTCTGGCCTTGGAGCTTTGTTTGCTCATGTTATGTACCCTAATTTTTCTTTCCCGGTGATTATAAGACGGGTTGATTGGGACCACTCTTGGTAGTTTCTTCCATTCAGCTTCTGAATTGAAATTTGCAGAGAATTCTCTGGCGGCATATTGACCAGATCAGATTGATTTCCAGAATTAGTGGAAGCGGTTGTGCTGTTGGTGTTCTCAAAAGATGAAGAAGAAGAATGAGATCCCACCATTGCAGCTTTGTAATTCATGGTAGCACGTGTGGCTCTGATACCATATGAAATTCTAAAAATGGAATAATTATATATATTTTATTCTAGGTACATAGAACACATTATATATAACTAGAGTACACAGGTACGTAGTCTGGATAGTCTCCTAATTCAGTAAGACTCCTTATCTAGTAGATTCCTAATATAGAAAAAATAGCTAATAAGATAATCTTATGGAATTATCGACAGTGGCTTTACTACATTGCCACACCAATCAGTAGAGATTCTTTTTTGGACAAAATTTTGGCTTTACATTGTACTTTGTGGTTTTCAGTATTGCTTTGTGAATAGCGTTGCTTGATGGTCATGTTTCTGAGTGGTATTTTCTTTTTTTTTTTTTCACTCATCTGAGGAATGAGAGTACAGGAAACTTCCAGTACCCCAACCCCCCAGCCTTGCTCTCTATCTCTTTCCTTTCTTGAGTATGGTGTGCGCGAGATTCAATTTTTTTTAAGATCTATCTTCAAATGAGGGGGAAAATGAAAGAAAAGAACTATGCTAATGTGCTTTTAGGATTATTTCTGCGTGCATAAAGAGCAGTCATTTGGATGTGCTATGAAGGAACTGCAACCCACAAAACAGTGCTACAAGAGAATCATTGCATTGTGGCACTGTCATGTGCCGTTGGTGGGCAGCACCAACAGCACAGCTTCGAAGAGTGAGCTCTAGATTAACAGTGCAAGGGAGAAGTTTGGAACTTGTGTAAGGGGGCTGTGCACTGTCGCATGCTGTCGGTTGACAGCGCTGCCAAACTCTCTGGAAGAGTGAGCTCTAGATTAACGGTTCAAGGGAGAAGTTCAGATCTTGTGTAGAGGGGCTGTGCCTCCTTTTTATTGTACTACTGAAAGTAAATTACTTTTTATCTATCATTTTTGTTAATTTAAAAAAGCAGCACCAATGAATTTTTACCCATTGACTTTTATCACTCCTTCCCAGTTACCCTGCCCATCATTTTTTTTATTCTCACCTTTTTGTACTTGATATGTTTTATCATTTGGATGATGCTCATTTTTAGTAAGCCAACTATTCCTGATAAAACAGGGTTGAAAACCTCCAGAAGTTTAAGAGTGACGATGGAGATTGCCCCACATTGGTCTGTACTGACTTGGCAGCTAGGGGACTTGACTTGGATGTAGATCATGTTATCATGTTCGATTTCCCCTCGAACTCTGTAAGTAACTGTTTTTATTCTTTTTTATTTGATGTCGCCTCAGTTTGGCATCCATTTTAATGTTTCTCAGTTTCTTATTTTGATATCTGCTCCAACATTTGAAAATTGACCGCCCATCTCTTGGTATTTGGTTCAATGAGAAAGAATCAAATCCTGTTCAATTGAGAAAGAATGGCTACTATTCTGACATAGCCATTAGAAGGGGGAGAAAAAGACTGATGTGTAAATTTTTTTTCTTTGGCTTGTAGATCGATTACCTTCATCGCACAGGAAGAACTGCTCGTATGGGTGCAAAAGGTAGCCATATAAATTTTTCAAGCTCTATAAATTCTAAACGCATCTATCCTAAGATCAATTTAAATCATATCAGGAAAAAGTACAGGAAAAAGGTTGTAGGTTCTTCTAGGCACCATTAACTTGAGCCAAACTTCCTGCAAACATAAGTTGATATAAGTTGAGTCAAATATTTTTTCTGCTTTTGGCTTGTGACAACATAAGTTGCTATCCTCGCAAATTTTGGTGCTGAAAAGCTTTACTTACATATATGAAACTCTAGATATTTGAACAGTCACCTTTTTCTCGTATTAATGTTTTTTTTTTGCATCTCTTATTTTTCCTTGTTTCTTTTACAGGGAAAGTGACAAGCCTGGTGGCCAAAAAAGATGTGCAGTTGGCCTCCCGAATTGAGGAAGCGATCAAGAAGAATGAGAGTTTAGAATCCCTGACCACAGATAATGTTCGGAGGGACATTGCCAGGGCTCAAATAACTGAACAGAAGCGAAAGAGTGCAAAATTGATTAAGCAATCCAATCAGAAAAACAAGATTAAGACTCCTATAGTTAAATCTTCTAGCAGCAACACCAATTCTACATCATCGTCCTCAGTAAATAAATCTGGAAAAGCGTCCACTCCAGCAAAATCTGCAAAGGCCGTTAAAATTGCAAAGACTATGAAGTTATCAAATAGAACATCTGTAAGCATGAACAAGAAAATGGGAAGCAAAAAGTCCAGTACAGTCAAATCTACAGCTTCAAAGGTAAGTGTTGTGCCACTTAGGGGTCGGTCATCGTCATCTGGCAAGAATGAATCACTGAGGTCCAGTTGATTTTTATTAAACTATTAGAAGAAATGCTTTTTTATCTCTTTTGTATTAATAGCATCTATAATGTTTAATGTGAAAGAAATTGTTGGTCAAGTTCTTTGCCCATATTGGCTTTTTACCCATTAGCACTGGAACCCCTACTGTTTTTTTGGATTCGCAGTTTTAAAAAGTGCATGAGATGTAATTATTTCTTTATGAGAAAGTCTATCAGTCAACCATTCATGTCGAAGGAGGATGTCTGCAGTTCTTATAAATTCCTGAAGTCAAATTATCTGAAGATTACAAACTGTGAAAATTAGAACGGTGTTTACTAACATCTGGTTTATGAAGAAGCCCTTGCGTTGTTGATCACTTCCAGGTGAGCAATGGACGAGGATTTTTGGCAGGAGTAACAATATTTCCATCAGAATCATAAATGATGACACCGGAAAAGTCTGGCAGCTGGCACTTCCCTCCCATAAGTATGTTCTTCTGCCAGACTGGAACACGTTGCAATTGCTGTTCACTACCGAACATGAGTTCATCGTTGTGAATTCCAGTGCTTAGCATCATATCTTCAGTATTGAGTTGTATACTAGGATCGTGGTTGGAGGAACAATGGCAAGAAATCCAAGAGAAGAGCAGCCAGGCCAACTTGTGATGTGCTTAGTGGTGTTTGTAGCAAGTGAAGTTGGCGAGCCATAGGGAATTTTGGTGTTGGTTCTTATTGTCAGTCTCTTTATGTAAATCTCACTTTTGCCAAAATGGGTTTGTTGCATTTGAAGGATTGGTTAAGGTTTAGATTGAAGATTGATATTAATTGACCAGCCAGTGTGGTTTTGGTGATGACCTTTGACCTTGATTGCCTGCTTATGCAATATTTTCTTTAGTTATGCTTTTTCTTAATTTCTTTTAAAGAAATATTATCAATTAGGATACTCTATTAGCTAATATCCATTCTTTTTTAATATATCGAAATAACAAGTGAATATACTAGTTTTATGTAAATATATAATTTTTTATAGGTAAATTTTATTTATTTTAACTTAGCAACAAAATCTCATTTAATCATGGGAAAATGATATTTTTTGCTATGTTTTTTTAAAATTTGTATTTTTTTATCAGGAGTGTTTTAGTTATTTTATTATAAACTATTTAATATTTATAAATTCATAATAAAATTCATGAAAACTTCAGTATAAATTTATTATATTCATTATAAATTAATAAAAATTTGATATTTTGATAAATATTTTATAAATTTTGATATTATTTTATAAATAGTGTAAATTTGGAATTATTTGTATTTTTTCTTGTATTTTTTTGTAATAGAAGACTCAGTCATTAAGAGAAGTTTATCCATGCAATTGTGATGCTTTTATTTGGAAATGCATTTGAAATGAAAATTTTAGCCCTCAGTGATCGATTCTTAGGAGCCTAATGCGATGCTAGATTCATTCATCCCAGTCTTTATGTTGCTTTCTTATCATTTGGTATTCCATTGCGACTTCTTGCTGTTTTTTGCCTCACGTACGAGTGTTCTTTTGGGTCCTTAAATAACAGTCTCAAAATATAGTACACAGAGTTTACCAAGAGGAGCTTGATTTCTCTTGGCAGTTGAGAGAGTAATTAGCTTTGTTGTTGTATGTGGTTTTCTACTACAATTAGTACACAGAGTTTACCAAGAGGAGCTTGATTTCTCTTGGCAGTTGAGAGAGTAATTAGCTTTGTTGTTGTATGTGGTTTTCTACTACAATTGAAGTCTTGAAAACTCGGTTCTGCTTCTCTTTTTACTTTTTTTTATTTTCTTTTTATTTTTGCTTCTAGAAATGAGTTTAATTTTAACAAAAAGCAGTTGATCTTAAACACCAAATAACGGAATGATGAAATTCCTTCATTTAGTGTAGTATCTTAATGGCTGTGGCTAGACCATTATAAGTATCTTGTGTTTTATTATGTTCATATGATTTGATTCATTGCATTAGCTACACAACCATAGGAAAACCAATATTTTCTATTAGTTTTCCATTTCTTAATGTTCTTCATATTCAAGAAATGGGTCGAAGTGAAATTTATTTTATCTAAATTGAATTGAAAAAAATACGGTCTCATCCTATTTAATAATTTTTTAATAAAAAGAAAAATTTATAAGAAAAGTAAAAAATTAGTATTTTTTTAAACCTAAAAAGTTAAATTTCATTTATGTTTGGATTCTAGTTTTATTTAAATGAATTATTTTTTTCACTTTGATTAATAAATTGTGTAAAAAATTAAAAATTCTAAGTTGACTAAACTTGTATCTTACTATTGTTGTTATGATGAATGCATAAGATAGCTTTATCCGAACAGACTTTGCGCATTGTTTTCTAAGATCATCAAGTAATGTCTATCGGAAAGATCAAAGCCAGCGAAAGGAATTATAAGGAGAAGAAAGAGTTAATGAAAAAGAAGGAAACATAGGCAAATGGAATGATTTCTGATCACACGCGCAAAAAAAAGAGGCAAATGGAATGATGAGGCTTTTTGGGACAAGCTGAGTGATGTTAAAACAAAAATTCACTGAATTCACAAGCTTACTCTTAGTGACTGAAATTTGTTTAGGTATTTTTGCACTATTCTGTTTTATCATATTCTTCTTTTAACCCTTTTTAGAAGGGTACATTTTGACTTTAATCCCAAACAAACTCATAGACAAAAGATGATACTTTAAAGACAATGGTAGCTGAAAATGTGACACTAAGAAATGTGATCTTTAAAAAAGGACAGAGATTCTCATATGGGGAGAAATAGGGCATGGGCTGAACTGTCCTATTGTGGAGACTCCATACAAATACAAGATTTATGTGATTTGTTTGTCTTTTTTCTTTCTTTTTGGATTGCTTTAAGGCATGATACCTGGGACTGTAAAAAGATTGGCCTAAGATCTAATCACAACCAAGAAACAAAAAGAGGGAGAAGCTTATTGAAATTTTAAGTATAAATCTTTTACATTTCTTTATTGATGTTTCATCAAGGTATTACCATGTTAAGGTTAGTCACTTTAGAATTTGAATATTTGCTTGTTTGTTTATATTATTCTATTGACATTAATGATGTAATTGAAAGAAAAGGGCAGCAATGAATGAGTTGTTGATTATTTTCTTATAAGATCTTTTCTTTTTGACCAGAACTTGTGATATATTAAAAATGGGGTATGGTCCGTATGAAATAAGAACAATGAGTCATGTGGGGAAGGGAGAGTGAAAGCATGGCCTGTTTCTGTCTACCTGCTTTTATCCTGCGATACAGACCCTACAAGCAATGCTGCCTTCTCTTCTAAAATTTTGGCAGTTGCTCCACTTCTCCTAATGGGTTCACAGATATCCCATTTTTTGTTGGGATACATTGATATATTAAAAAAAAAAAACGGAAAGAAACTAAATATAGCTGATGTCATAATTTTCCTACTGTGATCATTATATATTGACCATGATATATTAACATCCTTACACTGGAATGGCAACCCAGACTGCAACTCTACCTCTTACATTACAAAATTATTAAGATCCCCATATGAGAAATTAGTTGTATGCCGAGTTATAATTTAGTTGCAAGTGCATCTCCCCTAAACGGTTCCAATTTCGATTCCCCCTTCTCTTCTCATATTGTAACTCAAAAAAAAAAGGAGAAAAAAGTTGAAGTCCGCACTAAAGCCCAACAGCTACCTCAGATTTTGGACATTACTGAATGTTTCATATGATTCTTATGATCTCCCTTGATTGCTTTGTGTCTAAAGCTCCCTTGTTATGTAAATCTTATTTGTCTGATGTATGAAGTAAAAGATGTCTTTTGTTAAATTGAACTTCTAAGAAACTTTGATTAGATATAATTCTGTTTTATTCTTAACTGCAATGCAAATACTATCAAATTCAGGCTGAAACTCTGGGAACCTTGCAAAACTTGGATTAAAGAGTAAAATGAATATTGTATAATGAAATGCTGCCTAGTATTCAGGAATTTGCAATCAAATAATTTAGGGGAAAGAAAAAGGGTATGCATGGATAATAGAACATTAGAAAATGGTTATAATGATAAGGGGAAAAAAATAAGCAAAGCATGAAACAATTCAACCAAATTGCTGTTTCTACAACTGTACAAGAAACCCAAGATCATAATAACAGTACCCAAAGCTTCCTCTTCTAATTTTTCTCAACACCACCTTTTTCCTTCTTGGGATAGAAAATAGCAATTAATCATTGATGTTCTTGAAAGGAAACAAAATAAAAGAAGAAAAAAAATCAACTTTCATTTGATGACTGTTTTATTAGAGGTTGTGAAGTCTTTCCCCATTCGTCAGGTGGGCTCTTCACCTCCACTAACAATGCCACCACTTCTTTCATGGTAGGCCTCTCTGCCGGTGAAGAGTTTACACAAAACATAGCAATCCCTAGTGTTTGAAGCATTTCCTGCACCATTTGATCTGGTAAACCTTGCAGCTTTGCGTCTAGTATTGAAACTGCTGGTTCAAAACTTCCCATCTTTTTCTTCACCCATTCAACTATATGCAACCCATCTCCAATTTGAGGCTCCACAGCACTGCGACCGCTTAGAATCTCTAGCAACACCACGCCATAGCTATAAACATCACTTTTTTCTGTTATGTTCATGGTGTATCCATACTCTGAAATGGACAAGAAATTAATAAGAAATCGAACTGGCTTTTAACTCTTAGAAACAGCTAGGAAAAGAATTAGTAGTTGCTAACTATATTATTTGGTATTTAACTCCATTGAAAAAAAAAATCACTGACTTGACAATTGACATCAGACACAGGAAAATAGGAAGATAAAGTACTTGCCTGGAGCAATATAACCCCAAGATCCAGCAACTCTGGATATGGCTTGATGATAATTTGGAGAACTCATCAGTTTTGCTAGGCCAAAGTCTGCTAAATAAGCCTCAAACTTGGTATCTAATAGTATGTTATTGCACTTAACATCTCTGTGAAGTATCGCTGGCACACAATCATGGTGAAGATAAGCCAGACCCTGAGCTGATCCTACTGCAATCTTGTACCTTGTTTCCCAATCCAAATTTCTATTCCCTTGCAATAGTTGTTGCAGATTACCATTTGGAATGTAATTGTATAGAAGGAGCTTGACGCTTTTATTGGAACAATAGCCTAGGAGTCTCACAATGTTCCTGTGTCGAATGTGTTCTAGAATTTGAATTTCTGCTGTAAATGAATCTACTGATTCTTCATCTCGTTTTGTTTTCCAGAGCTTTTTTACAGCAATCAACTCCCCATTAGGCATTTCAGCTTTGTAGACAACTCCAGAACACCCTTTCCCGATCACATTTTCATCTCTCAAGCAATCCAAGATGTTATCAATGGAAAAGTTGAGTTTTTGAAATGGGATAAAAGTCCACGGATAAGAGAAATCTTCAGCTCTTGATGAAGAACCTGATGCCCCTGAAGATTTTTCCCCTATATACCTACGGTTTCGAGCGAGTAAAATCCATGAAGCAAGAACTGCCACTGTCACTGACGCCAGAATAACAGAAATCAATGCCACAGTTTTGGCAGATTTTAATCCATTCCTTCTGATAAGCCTGGATGAACAAGTAGACCCATCTGTGGATTCACAAAGATTTGGATTTTGAAGGTATGAATTCAAAGACAGAGTGTGAAAGAATGGTGTTACAGGTATAGGACCTGAGAAATTATTGCAGGAGATATTTAGGGAAGTGAGACTAGTGAGAGAACCAAGAACCTTAATCTTTCCATAAAGAAAATTATGGGAAAGATCGATTGATTGTAATTGTGTTAGATGAGACATTGTCTCAGAGAGTTCTCCAGTAAATGCATTGGAACTCAAGTCTAAACTGATGGTTAAGCTTGTGATGTAACCAATTTCAGGTGGGATTCGACCGGAGAGGCTATTGTAGCTCAAATCAAGAAGTGTTAGTTTTTGCAAATTTTTAATTGAGCTTGGGATTGAACCTGAAAGCAAATTGTTGCTGAGAATTAGCTTGTTTAAGTAACTGAAATTTCCAAAACTTGAAGGAATTTCACCCGTGAAGCTGTTTCTGCTAAGATCAAGTTGCTCTAAATTCACTAACTCCCCTAACTGTGATGGTATTTCTCCAGTAAAGTGATTGTTGTGCACATCCAAGAGTTCAAGAACTGTGATATTAGCAATCTCAATAGGAAGCGCACCAGAGAAATGATTCATATACAAATCAAGAAATACCAAATTCTGCAACTGCCCTATCTCTTTTGGAATCAGACCTGAAAGTTGGTTTTCTCCAAGCCTCAATCTCACCAAAGATTGACAATTTGCGACACTTCGAGGCAACCCTGCCGTCAATGAATTGCCAAGAAGCAGAAGCTTGCTCAATTTCTTTAAACTGAAAATCTCGTCTGGGATTGCTCCTGTAAGCTTGTTTCTTGAGAGATCAAGAGCATATAATTCAGTACAGTTACCAAAAGAGGCTGGTATAGTACCAGAAACAGAGTTACCCCACAAGAAAAAATTCTGCAAATATTTCAAATTCCCTACTTGCCATGGAATTGCACCTGAAAATTGGTTCTTATCAAGCTGAAGAGCAGTTAAACTTGTACAATTACTTAACTGCCAGGGAATAAAACCGATTAACGAATTATCAGACAAGTGAAGTTGCTCAAGAACCTTTAACTTACCTAAATCACCAGGAATTTCACCAGAAAGATCATTAGCAGAAGCATCAAGAACGACAAGGGATGAGCAGTTCGAAAGCTCAGCTGGGATAGTTCCAGAAAGTGCATTGCCCCAAAGAAGCAAGCCAGTAAGTTTCTGCAACTTACCCAATTGAGAAGGGATAGACCCAGTAAGATTATTCATATGCAAATACAAGTTTCTTAACTCGGAACAAAAACCAATCTCAGGTGCTATTGAACCAAACACCTCGGTATCATAAAGAGCTAAAGTTTGTAAATTTATCAAATTCCCAAATGTAGATGGTATAACACCAGAAAGCCCAGTTGCAGCAGCACCAAAAGTTGTCAAATTGATTAACAGTCCTAATTCGGGAGGTATTTCCCCTGTTAAATAAGGATTGCCCCCCACTCTAAATTGCTGTAAAGAGATTAAAGAACCTAACTGGGATGGAATTGAACCGTTGAGAACATTATCTTGGAGACAAAAAACCTGTAAAGAAGTAAGATTTGCCAGTTGTGTTGGGATTTTACCAGATAATCTATTAGAGTTCAAGTAAAGAAACTGAAGAGAAGAGAGAAAACCAAGTTCTTTAGGTATAGAACCTGAAAGAGAGTTAGAGGAAAGGTCTAAAAGTCTAAGGTGAGTGAGTTGGCCAAAAGAAGAAGGGATTGAACCAGAAATATTAGTGGAGGAGAGATTCAGAAGTTGTAAAGAAGTTAAAGAAGAAATTTGTGAAGGAAGTGAAGAAAGATTGAGAAATGTGTTAGGGAGAGACAGAGAAATCACTCTGTTCTGCGGAGAACAGGTAATGCCCTGCCAAGAACAGGGTGTTGAGCTTGATGGGCTCCAAGAAGAAAGAACAGAGGAGGATTCTTTTGAAAATGGATCAGCTGCTGATAGAATAGATAGAAGAGCTTGTCCATCAGAGGATAAAGAAGCTACAAAAGGCACTGTTTTTGCCATATTTAATATTACCAAGATCAAGAACAAGAACAGAGTATGGTTTTGCTTTAGCTTCTCCATTAATCTTAGGCTATGAAACTAAGAAATGAATCTTTTTGATGGTAGATGTTGTCAATGGTGAAGTATTGATGAAGGATAGAGAGTCCAATCTAGGAGACAAAATCCATGTGAGAGAGAACGAAAAGGATGCTTGAATTTTGCACTAAAGAGTTGAAAAACCATGCATGTGAAACTATTACAAAAAGCTAAGTGCCATCAAAATCTTATAGTCAAAGATTACTTCCAAGTTTGCGGTAAAAGAACGTTACCAAAATATTAATGGCACAAATAAGGTGGTGGCGGCGATGGTGGCGACTGGTGCTGCTTGTGGTAGCCTGGTAGGTGGTGATCATGATTATATTATAAAAACACGACAAGCTTTTCATCAAATTAAGCTATGTTGTTGCACATTTTGAAAATGGTTTCAGGGCTCTGATTGTAGGTTGCAGCAGCGGTGGCGGTCGGGGTGGTGGTTGGTGGCTGAGCTTTGGGTTTTTAAGCTTTTGTTTTTGCTTGCTCTGTTTACATACTACTCCCCCCTCCCTGCCACGAAAATTATCCACCTTTGTTTACAATTTTTAAAAAAATATATTCACAATTCACATATTTTTTTTATTTTTATTTATATATTTATTTTATCTTAAAAATAATTTAAATTATTATTATTATTTTATTTAAAATATAAATTTTTAAAATATAAAATAAAAAAATTAAATATATTCTATAAATAAAAATAAATATTTATTTTAAAATATTTTAAAATAAAATAATAAATAATTTTTATGGAACGGCAGGTATAATATATTATTTTTTTTAATATGCGCACGTACTATTACTGATATGCTTTGAAATTAATATTTTATCGTTTAAATACTTACTATTATTATTTACTTATTAATGTAGTTTATTTGAGTGCTTACCGGTTATTTTACTAATAGTCCATATTGCCCTTGTTAGGCATCATCAAGATATGGAAACATTTTTGTTGTGAAGTGAGGGTAGTATTGAACTTTTAATTAATAAATATTCCAATTGTTTTCTATTTTTTTTCCCATTTCTACACGTGTCGTAGGAATTTTTATTTTGCTGAATAGTATTGCTGGCGTGGCAAATTCATAAATTGCCATTAGCAAATTTATGATTATGCTTTAATACGATATCAATTTCCTTTTTTAACTGAAAATCAATTTTTCATTACACATTAATATCTATACTTTTTAATAGTAGATTTTACTGCTTAATTTAACTTATTTTAATTTTATCAAAGTTAGCTTGTTCTCAATCTGACAAAACATAACTCATATATTTTCATATTTTTATCCAATACGTGGAGTTTAATTAATATATTAAACTTAATTTTATTCGGTGATATTAGTATTATTTTAATTTGATTAAAATGATAATTATATTTTTTAAAAATTATATTTTTTTATTAAGATTATTTTAATTATTTTATTATAAATTATATAAAATTTATAAACTAATAATAAACTTTTTATAAATTTATTATAAACTAATGAAAATATGATATTATAATAAATAATTTATAAATTATGGTAGTTTAATAAATAATTTATAAATATGATGAATTTAAATTTTTTTAAATTTTTTACATTTTGTCAAAAACCCTTGATTAAATTGAAATTAATTTATATGATGAATAAATTTTTTGATAGTCTTATTATATTTTTTTGGAGCAAGGAATTTTGAAATAGTGGGAAATAAAATGAACAATAACATGCAACCCTAACAGTAAAATTATTTAATATTTTTAGTAAATTTATGAGATAGAGCATATATTAATTTATCTAATGATTTTTTCATATATTCTATGATCAAAATTGATTGATTCACTTATTATTTCTTAAAATTACAGAAAAATTAATTATTTTTTATTAAAAATATAAATTTATATATAATTTAATATAAGATAGATTTAATAAATAATATTAAGTAAGAATATTATAAAGATTTAATATATTAATTAATTTATTAAGAATATTATAAAGATTTAATATATTAATTAATTTATTAAAATAATAAATAAAAATAAAAAATTAATCCATTATTTTAGGACAGAAAAAATATGTGTTACACATTTAAAAATAATAAAATGTAAACAATATTAAACTAAAAACAAAAAGGAAATTGGAGTGTAGTGTGTGGGTGGGCAGTACCTAGGGAAGTGAAGAGTTCGATGATAATAGTAGCGACGCAGCTTAGAAGATTGTGAAAGGTAAAAAGGAGTTTGGAGTAAGCAACCAATTTCAAAGTCTTTCATTATTATTGTTATTATATAATACTTCCTACGTTATGCTTCAAAAATCATTTTAGTAAAAAAATTTATTTTATCTTAAATATAAAATTTTAACTTTAGCATCATTTATTTCATAAACAATTACCACTTTAAAGTTTTTATACAAAATTAAAAAAACTATGTAATAATTATTTTATATAATTATTTTACTAATTTTATTCGTAATAATTTTTTTATAATTATATAAGAATAAATTTAAAATAAAAATATAAAATAATTTTAATTTTTATAAAAATAATAATTATTTATAAATAAAATTTATCACTCTGAAGTGATAATTATTTATGAACGGAGGGAGTATATTTTTTTAATTTTAATAATTAATGATAAAATAAATACTTAAAAAATAATTAGAGAAATTATTATAAATTTTATGAAAAATTTATAATCATTAATTATTATTTTAGTACTTCATCCGTTTTAATTTAAATGTTATTTTAAAGTGTTTATTTTAAAATATTTAACATTTAATAATATTAAAATAAAATTTAAATATTGTTTATTAATTTATTTTTTATATTTAATATTATTGTTGACGGGTAGAAAAGTTAATTAGGTATAAATATTGAGGAGAAAAATTATTTATATTAAGAATAAATTAGTGATGCTAATTAATTTTTTTAATATAATTGAAATCTTTTAAAATGGTATTTAAATCGAAATTGAGGGAGTACGTGTTTTTTATTCTTAAACAATACTTAAAAGTACTTATTAATAATGCTTAAATTAAAATGCATAAACAATGTGGTCTTAAACGTGGGCTGTGCTATTTCAAAGGGATTAAAAAAAATAAAAAGGGCGGGGAAGCGTGGATATAGAGGAAATTTAATTGGAGAATCTAACTTGTTTAGGCTAAAATTATCTAAATTATTTTTTTACTGAATATGGTGAAATTAAGTAAGGTAAGGCTGAAATAGCTTACCGAGGACCAACAAAGGGGTAGTGGGTTTGTTTCGGGAGTGGGGCTAAAGATAATAATCTACACTGTTAATGAGAGAGAGAGAGAGAGAGAGAAATTAAATTAAATTAAATTGAATCAGGGTTTTTGGAACATTTAGGGCACAATTCACGATTAGGGTTTCCATTTGGCTTTGGATTTTTCACTTTTTTTTTTTATCTCTAATGTATTAACTACACAATGTATGTGTAGCCGCACTTACCGTCTCTTGCTAATAATGTTTTAAGATTTTTGAATTACGAATTACAAATTGATTTAGCCCAATTTTAATAGTTTAATCAAAGTTAAACCCTAAATTAAGACATTATTATGAGTACCTTGAATATAATAAAAATAATCATAATAATAATAATAATATAATTACTATTAAATTATTAATCAAATGATGGAATATTTATCTCATAATTCGTAGTGAAAATTGGAAATTTGATAATATTTCATTATCTTTAAATGAAAATTTTAATGTATTAATTAAAAATATAAGTAGTAAGAAGTGTTTATTGAGAACAAGCATTATCAAATATATAATTGTTGTCCTAAAAATTTTATCTTTTTATATAAATAAATATTAAGATTATAATAATAAATAAAATTACATTTCTCTTTTATACCTTTAATAGTACAATAAATTTAATTTTGATTTTTTAAGGCATTAAAAATAATTTTTATAAAAAAATGAATAAAAATTATTGTTTCATTTATCTCAAATTGATAGACTCACGTCTTACTGAACAAAAATTTTTAAAAAAATTAATTATTTTTAATAAAAATATAATTTTTTTATAAATATTCTTATTTTAACATTAAATATGTTTAATAAATAAGTAATCTAAAATAAGAATATTATAGAAATTTAATATATTAACTAAATTATTAAAATATAATGAAAAGAATATGTTAAATAAAAGGTGCTAGAAAATCAAAAATTGTAACAATATGAAGATGGACATAATGAAGGAAGATGTAGTTTAGTTAGTATATATTGTACTTGTGCTTTGGTTTGATAGCTTCAAGTGAAAAACTGTTACTAATAATTATTAAGACTCGTTTACCCATTCCAATCCCAATAAGATCATTTCTTGAAATTATTTTATCTGTAGAGAATAATTTAATTTCATTTTTTTTATTGCATTTCCGAAATTGTAAAAGCTGAAATCAATTTGATTTACCTATAAGTGATTCAGAAATATTATCTATATATTTATAATAATTTTAAAATTGATGGCAAATTTTTCTCTATTTATATTTAAAATTTTTATTATAAATTTAATCACACTAAATGTGTATTATAGTATATTATGTTGGATTGAAATTTATTTTAATCAACTTAACACAATTCAAAATTCTTTTGAAATCAAAATAAGTTTTAAAATTTAAACACATATAAGATTAAAAATAAAATATTAAATTTTTTATGTTACGTATTTGAGTCTATTGTTTAAAAATTTTTTATTTCATAAATATGGATTGTAGTTATTAAAAAATAATAAAAAAATGAATCAGAAGTATAGAAAAAAATCATCAAAATATGTATAATAATACAATAATAGATTAGGGAGGTCCAGCTGCTTAAGTTTCCTCTCAGAGCAGCCAATACACATAAAATAAGAGGAGTCTCCAAAGTCCAAATTATGCCTCAATCCGCCGCTTCTTTTCCATAGGCTTAGACCATTGCTTTTTAGTGATTAATTTCTCCCTTTTGATAACATTTAATTTTTAAATACTAAAATTAATTATTTTTTAAAATATTTTATTTTTTGAGATATTTTTTAAAAATTTCTTAAATTAAATTCGAAAATATTTGTAATGAAAATATATAATATAACATAAAATTGGATTTTGAAAATTTTAATAATGTATAACCATCAATAATCTCATATTAATATTTAACAACTAATCACTTGTTTATATGATAATTGCTTAAACAAATAGTTGGGTGCATGAAATCTTTATTATTATTTTTTTAAATTTTTACATACAAAAAATTAATTGGGTTGAATTAGTTTATTTCAGAAGAGCTCATGAATTTAAATTTTTTTTTTTTTTGAGATTTTCTCGTGAGAAATTAGAGTTGAATCAGTTTGGATTAAATTGTGAAAAATGGATATAAAATTAAAAAAAGAAAAAGAAAAAGAAAAGAAAGAAAATAGGAAAGTCATAATTTGATTTGGGAGTGAAGAAAGGAACAGAGAAGCAAGTTTTAAGGCAGTTAACACGGATTTAGGTCTGCTCGCCGTTTGTATTTTGGGGACATTCAATTTTTTTATTACTACTTATTTAGGTTTCTTTAAACACAAGCATTATCTATAATTTTCTCTTGTGCAAGCAACTTAATTAATAAATTCTATACAATTTGATTTCTATTCCATGGCATTTACTGCAAATAAGCCTTGATTTCTCTATTTATAAGCATTTCTAAATCGTTTATTGTTAAATAAACTTACATTTCAAGCTTTAAGTTGAAATTATTTTCCCTTAATGATACACAAATCTCGTATAAGTAGGTTTGATCATGAATCGTATCTTTAAGTCTTAATTAGTGAGAAAAATTATAGACTGACAATTTGAGTCTTTAAAAAAAAATTAAACATTTTCGTAATCCAAACCCAACCCACAGCAGGAATTTACTTCTAAAATTTATAATTTAAACCATCAAATTAAAGTCATCTTAGTAGAAATTACGAACTAATGGAGCCATGGTTTTTTTTTTTTTGCCAAACAGAGATGGACTTTGTTGGGTAAACATTGTCTATAAAATTCATGGAGCCCCCAAACCTATTAATTTAGAATCAATTTTTTCTCATAAACAAAAGAAGGGAAGCTTTTCTAATTCTTATAATAGCACAAGAAAACATGAAAAAAAAACTTTTAAAAAGAAAGAGAGACCAAGCTGCTAGGGTTTAGGGTTGCTATTATAACAAACATAGCACTTTCAATTTGTTTCTTTCTTCTTTATTTTTCTCTGTTCCTGACAGAGCCAACAAAAGGTAGAAATATATATTAAACTCCCATAACATAGAATCAAAATGTACTTGCATTTTCTTTCTTTATTTTCTCAATAACCAAACAAATTTACAGCATCCACATGCCTGCTAATGATTGGCAACCCAAATGGTCTTGTTCTGACTTTTATTATATAAAAAATAGCTTTGGGGATCAATTACTCATTTCATTAGTGTTTTCTGATATAAGAGTAAGAGATAATTAAGGTTATGGGTTTGCCATTACTTACAAGATGTATGAAATGTCCTTTCTAATTATCTGAAGTACAAAAAGTAACAAGTAGAATAAGGTAATTGCAGGAAATGAATATCACAATTGTAAAAAGAATTGAATTAATCAAACTGTAAGAAAATTTTACATCCAATAAAGATGGCGTACAACAACTTGGCAGAACTCACGTCCAGGCTGTGATTATCGAGTATTAACCATCATATTTCATAATCTGTGGGAAATTTACCGTATGGATAATGCAATACAAAAACCCCATAAATTCATTCTTGCTGCACAGTGAGAAAAGAGGCCTGAGAAGATCTTTTCCTTTTCTTCGAAAAGTCCCATTTGGGTTTCAAGGTGAGGGAGGAATTAGGCATGAATCCTCCCTCGTCCAAATTAGATAGCACAACAGCTTAGTTTCTAGTCAGTAAACTCCATTAGTCCCTTTCAAATTTGAACCATTTCCAATTTGCGTACATAGTTGCTTCATTGTCAAATGGTAAAACATTGTTTAGAGGTTTTTTGGACTTGCGAGTGCCTAAAACAACAGGAAGCTTTTGCCTATACTTCTTTGCCATCTCTTCAGCCTCCGCAAACACTTTCTGTGTGAAGAATGCACAATTTTTTCAATGGAACTTGTACTTAAATCAATATGAGACACACAAAATGAGAAAGGAAGATACACCAGAAAAATAATTGCACCTCTTTGTTTGATATAAATAGGCCAGGCTCACTTTCAAGGTCAGCAATACTGCACGTCACATGCAAAATTTATCATTAGCAACCTTCCTGGTACCCTATCTGGCATTTGAAAAATTTAGAAGTGACAACGTTTCCATATTCTATGCAACCAAATCAACGATTAGACACTGATCAAAGAATGTTCAGCAGGTGTTAATTGGGGCAAAAATTCTATGTAAAGCTACACGTGTGTGTGTGTGTATATATATATATACAGTTAATAAAATTGGATTAGATCACAAATAAATTTGAAGCATCAAATGAATTCAAAAAGGCAACCAATTGAATCCACAATAACCTGAGTGAAATTTTATCAGGAAACATTGACTTCACAACAAGGACTTGAACCTTCTCATCAACTTTAAGTACGTTACTGACAGCAGTAACTCGGGTTCGACTGATGTTTGAGATATGCAGCAACCCACTGAAACACATATATAAAGGTTAGGATATATTTTACCGATGATGAGAAACCAAGTTTTAGCATTTGCAGAAAATCACCAATGGAACAGTAAGAACACCAGACAAATAGTAAAGCCACTTATAGTTTAAATTTGGAGAATCCTTTTGCTTATCCCATACCTTATATATGCCTTATGAACTAAAACGAGAAAACGCATTGAATATGTTTATAAGCTTGTACATTTTCTAGTAGTCCCCAACTATTGCAAAAAAAAAAAGAAAAAAAAGAAAAAGAAAACCAACTGATATTGATACCAAATAAGGGTATATCAACAAGGGTAAGTTGCCATTGCCCAACCAACAAAAGGATCAGCATTTACAGATTTCAGCATAGAGGATAGTAATAAGATTATCAAATGACACAAGTTATGCCACATTTCCTCAGTGTTTGTGCCTCTCTTTCTATTCCTTACCAATCATGTCTTTAAGAAATTTAAAGAAATACATCTGTTCAAGCCCACACAACCCTTGTGCATTCAGTATCATTTTTGTCCCTCATCCTACATCAAGACCATCTTTCTCTCCCGCTTATGTGCTACACAACAATTTGGAAAGAATTTGCAGAACATCACATAAGTAAAAACCTCCATCCCTCAAATCAAAAAAGCAGGATGAATAAAATACAGAATGAGACAAGCTTGTGAACAAAAAGCGTAATCCATGCTCACCTCCGGTTAGTTTCACCAATTCTTACTTGAGCTCCATATGGAAAAATCTTCTTAACAGTTCCTTCGAGAAGTGTTCCCTCCTGAAGGTTTAACATCCCCTGCAATTGTCTCAAAGTTAGCAAGCATTTCCCCCAAAAAAGAAAAATTGGAAATAGCAACATCAAGCTGAAATTAAATGATTATCCCAGACAACAAAGGGAGAAATGTAAAATGGAATGCCACATGGAAACTAACCCAAGCTTCCCTTTCACTCAGTATTAGATCATTGTTAGTCTCGTTTATTCGAGTGATCAGAACATATATTCGGCGGCCCACCTACAAATCAAAAAATTGATCATTTACAGAAAAAAGGAGAAAGAGAAGCAATAGCAGCAACAATGAGTACTCAATAACATTTGAAAAAATGCAAGAAAATAAAGCATATATTGGGCAAAATAAAAACCATAAAAAAGGAAATCTGTAAACTGAGTATGGGTATAGTGAAGATGCCAGGAGGCCTTGTTCTCCTGGTTATCAAATGATATGGCAGCAAGACAGCTGACCAGTTTGCTCAAGAGTACAACCCACTCATGCATACAGATAATCACTCCACCAAATTCTGAGTAGAAAATCCATAAAACGGTGCTTTTACAACAACTATTACAAGTTGAGACATAAGCAATTCATTTTAAAATGAAAAAGTTCAAAACATTCCAACATATTTACTTTTCCTTTGGATATCTATATTGTCAAGAGCCAAGTGGTGAAACTTTGCTAAGTAAACCAAGATGCGAAACTTTGCTAAACAAACCAAGATGCGAAACTTTGCTAAGCATAGCATACTAATGAAAATACAACAAAAAGAATGGCATTTGCTTCTAGTGTATGAAAATACAACAAAAAGAATGGTATTTGCTTCTAGTGATTAACAATAAAAATTGTTGAGCTTGCATCGACATGACACCAAGTTTCAGGACGCTTCAAAATGAAATATTTGCAATGAACATTATCTAATAAAAATTCTTAAGATAAATTATATAAGCTTCCTATTATTTGCAAATTTTTTGTCCACATGCATGATAGAAATATGCATACAACAGACTCCAATTAACTTGGAATTAAGTATTAGTTGAGTTGAGTATGCATGTTAGGGACAACCACCCGATGATAAAAAAGCATTATACCAAGAATACAAAAATATTAGTTATGGAGCTGAAAATAAGATATTTAAAAGAATTGCAATTAACATTTTCTTTCAACTCCTTGAAGTTGTTCACTCTGTTCATTAACTCAGCCTTTGGGAGGAACGCCCGCAGTCCCTGCAAAAGTCAACTCTAAAAATGTTACTATTGACATGTGATGCATATGCATACAAAAATTACTTGCATAAAAGACATGCAAACCTCAATTCTTGTAAGCAGCCCACCAGTATTCCACTCTGTGATTTTAACCTCGATAGGTTCATTCAGTTCTTTAATCTGACTAATCCAAAGCAAAATGTCAACAAGAATATTGATATTCAATATCATTTTGAAACTCTAATTGCAAGCTGAATGCTAACAGCTAAAACAGCTGGAAAGATATGTATGCATAGCATAAAACATTTGCTATAGCAAATTCCCGTCAAAACATAGAAGACAAAAAACACAAGAAATTATCCACAAGCTCACAACTCCGCACAAAAGTTATAAAATTCAAAAAAATGAAAAGAAATAAGCGAGAAAAGAACCTGCCTCACTCGATGCCAAGCTATCCGCTGGAGTAAACGTCTAGATGAAAGCAATGGCCGGCCACTCAAGGTCCTGCCAAGAACCTCCGCAAACAGTATGGTTCCAGTCTCCACCACAGGCCTTCCTGGCCCAGTTCCCCCACTCACTGCAGCCTTATCCTTAACAATTCCCATCTTCCCTCTGACCATAAACCACTCAGCGTCATTCTTCATATCACATAACAAATATCCCATCTCTTTGTCATACAAAGGCAACACCTCCTTTGTCAGCATGGTACCTAATAAGTCTGCCCCAACATTCACATCGAGCTTATTCTCATTACCAGAAACCACAACACCCACAACGAAATCGCCAGGTTTTGGCTCGTAGTAGTCCACTTTAACTTTCTTACCTTCCTTATCTTCATTACTCACATCACTCTTCTCCTCTACAACATCCGGGTCATCTTCCTCTTCATTAACATCTTCTAATGTATCTCTAGGCTTAAAGAACTTCAAAAAAGGGGCTAAAGCCTCATCTTTTTCAGGTTCTTTAGATTCTTTATCAACTTCTAAACCTAACCCATTATTTATAGCTACTGGTGAAGGCTTATTTAGCAATTCAAGTTCTTCAGTCTCTTGAATTCTATCATTTTGCGCCTTATCAGGCAACCGAGTACTTGAAAAATCATCAAAAACATCATTTTGGGAGCAAAAGGAAACCTGGGCACTTCTCCAAAGTGAAAAATTCTTGGAAAATGACAGCTTTTTGAGTGAGCCAATAGTACAAAATAATTGAAAACTCGAAGGTTTAAGGCATTTTTTATGGATTAAACCGTTATATGTGAGAAGGAAATTATCAGTATTAAGTGGTGAGGAAGAGTTGAGAACAGAAGGAGACGTACAGGGTTGACGAAGGGTTTGCATCTTTGGTTATCCAGAGCAGAGTGAACCTCATGAGCAACCTCGTCCCCTGTTGCAGCTTTCAATCTGGTGAAATACTGAAATTTGTTTTAGATTTTTTTTCCCGCAACAAGTAGAGGCAAATCTTAAGCTTTGCTTTACTGTTTTTTTCTTTTATCCCTTATCATGCTTTTGTTATATACTGGGCTGTGAAGACATTGTCAAGCTTGAATGTAGGTTTAACAGGCCCAACTATCTCCGGCTTTTATTCCCCGATGGGTCTTGAAAATGCTGTCAACACCATTCTATTGAGAAAAAGAACAGCTTTCAACATATTTTATAAAACTTTTTCATATTTCATCAAGATATTTTAGTTATTTTATAAAAATATATAATAAATTTACAAAAAGTATTATAGATATAATAAACTATACAGATTATATGCATAATGAGAGAGAAAATCTATAGGAAAATTAAAGTCTCTATAAACATAAATAATATCTAGGCTTGTGCATGGGCCAAGTTTGGCTGGATTTACTTCTTTTAGTCGGAAATACTTCGGGCCACCCGACCTTAGCCAAGAGAAAACAGAACAAAGACTCCTTATTTGTCTCGTCAAAGCCAAGCGCGCCGGACTTATATCCACTGCTCCAGCAAATAAAAAAAATTGATTTATTTTTAATATATGAAATATAAAAAAAATGAATGTATGTATTTAATGTAGTAGTAATTGTAAGTATGTACCAAATGTATAATCTCATTTATTTTTTAATGTAACTATTGTTGTAAAAGTTTTAACAAATATAAAGAAATTCATTTTTTCTTGTACTTTATATTAAAATGAATGCAAGTGTTCTGTAAAAATATTTCAAAAGGGCAAAAAAGTTCATGTTAATCTCACTTTTGCTTTAGTTGATCCAATCACATCATGATATTTACAAAAGAAAAATAAAAACACTTTAAAATTAAAACTCAAATAATTTGGAATCGATAATTAATTAACTATTTAAATTGAATAAAACAACAAGACTTACCAATAATTACTCTTTTCATTTAGTTAGTTTGTTTATTTATTTATTTTTGTCATTGCTATAAATTGGATGCATATATATAATTTATTGAATGTTTAACAGCCAGCCTCAGAAAACATTCCCGCAGAAATAAACCCTGATGACAGACTAATTAGTTTTTTTAATGGATTATTGAAATTTGAAAAGTTAAAAATTATTCCAACATTCTAACCATTTTCTCAGCGAAATTAGTAAATATGTGAGTCTAAAAATAAATTAAAATATTATCAAAAATACATGCAAAATTAGAGGGAAAAATCAACCTAACAAGTAAGGCAATGATTAATAAATTTATAATTATTTTTCCTACTATTTTATTATATATAAGAAAATTATAAAATTCAGAAGATAAATTTTATCATTGCAAATAAATAGAAAAAATTTCAAAATGAGCTAAACAATCCTTCATTTATTAACCTCCCTATAAATATGAGAAAATAAACTTGCATATTGCATACATACAACAAGCAATCAGAGTTCAATCTTTAGGATAACTCACTCTAGCGAGCAACAAAATAAAAAAAAATACATATATATTAATTTTATGCATAAATATTTATATATATATAGACAATTAAAAGAATTATTTACAGGCAACTAGAAAAAAAAATATTTTTAGTTTTTATTTATTTTTAATTAAAAATATAATAAAAATATAATTTTTTTAAAAAAATTATGTAATTTTTAATATTTAATATTATGTGAGCAATCAAAATTTAAATGGCCTAGAGCAACCAAAATTTCATGACTGACTCTGTAGATAATTAATTTAATTCTGTTTAATATGGGTTCCAATGAATTATATAAAAGAAATAAATAACAAATAATTAAAAATTCACATTTTAACTTTTTACTAAGCCTATAAAACTATGAAAATCGCAGTTCTTAATTCAGCAATATAGTTTATAAATAATTAATTAGAGAGACTAACTAGTTTATAATAATATTAATAACTACTAATAATTATTGAAAATAACAATAAACATTTATTAAACAACCATTTGACTTAGGAGGCCAAATATCACATGCCGTGTCTAACAATATTCTTATGATAGACTTGCTTTACGTACGTGGCATAAAAGGGATGATCTAAATTAAAATATTGAATAAATAAATATATATATATATATACCCCTAAATTTATATTATTTAAGCACTTTATTTTTTTATAATTTTAATTTAATTATGTAGTATTATAAATTTATATTTTTTTAATTTATAAATATAAATTTATTAAGTTACACCTAGTTATACTGAATTACTAAGATATTTATTTAGTCAAAATATATAAATATAAGAATATAAAGTAATTAATATTTATTAATATAAGTATTTATTAATAAAAAATAATTAATTAATTAAAATAAAAATTAAAAGAGTAAAATGACTAGAAATAATAAATTTAGGGGTTACAGGTGCATCGGGGCTAAAATATTTGATAATTATGAGTGCAAAACTATTAATTTTGAGCCCCTAAAAACCTTAGCTAAAAGAGGCTTATCTCATTATTTATGCTTAATTATTTAATAAAATGTTTACCTAATTATTTAATTTCATTTCATCAGAGTACGTATCAGAAAAATTGCAGAGGAGGAAAGACCAGCGCCGCTAATTGTGGTCTGTAAAAACATGAGTATGGTTGGCAGGAGATTCTCCTATAACAAAAGACAAAATTTTCGTTCAAAAAAAAAAACAAAAGACAAAATTAATTATCAACGTTAATTAATTAATCCATTAATTTGTAGACAAAACAAGTAGCAGCTTTTCAATGATCCTTCAAAATATTTATATTTTTGATAATTAATTAAGGATGTTTGACAAAACTTTTATATACATTTGAAATAATGTTTTAAAATATAAAAAAACTAATGATTTAAATTATAATTAAAATTAATAGCTATTAGCGTTTAACTTTCAACAGCAACCACGGAGAAAACAACCTTCAATTTTTATAATTATACAGCATACTACATGTCATTATCTTCATTGAATTTTTAGTGATAGGTTGGTAATTACTTGTTTAGTAGGCTTGTAATTAATAAGAAGATTTTTTAAAATAATGTAAATGAATGAATTTGAACAAAGTTAGACATATTCATATTATTTGTTTTATGTGTTAAAATTTTAATAGAACGACTTATTATTAAAAAAAAGTATTCTCAATTTATAGATTATGACGAACACTCACATATCAATACATAATCATATATGATCTGAGTAATAAATTTATATTTAAATCCTCTTTCATCTTCTAAAAAAAAGGCACTCACTGCATATATTTAGTGTAAAATAGTATGTTGATTTGTTACTATTTTTTTTTTGTTAAGAATCAATATCTGAAATTTAATAATACCCCTAATGTTATAACTGGGTTTATTTTGATTTATTTGATTACAGATTTTATATTAATTTTAAAAAAACATATATTTATATAATGTAAATTACCAATTTAAGTGGAGGAAAAAAAAACAGGTGAATGTTGTAGAACAGACTGGATCCAGGGAGCCATGGCCATGCATGTGCAATAGACATGAAAAATACCAAGAAAATATTATGTTGTCCTTTGATTCTAATTTTATTTTGTTACAGTCCTTAATTATATATATATATATATCAATTATTGACCCAGTCTTTCAATTTTTGTAGAATCCTTAATCAAAGGCTTAGCCCATAATTCTTTTCCTGCCACGTTGCATTTTTGTATATTATCATGCTGACAATAACACATTCATTTGTTAACTTTAATTTTTTTTTTTTGAAAATTTAGAATCATCGTATCATTTTTTATTATACTCCCTATCTCTTAAATAGATATATTTACTTTTTATTTTTATTCATTCTAAATTATAAAATATTTATTATTTTAATATATTAATTGACATATTAATTATAGATCTATTTTTGTACGACGAATTAAGTATTAATTAAATAGGTATGCTAATTTTATTTTCACATAAAATATATGTAATTAATCAACAGAGTTTATCTTATGAACAAGTTTGCATTTTAAATTTAAACTAAATTCAATGTAAACCATGTTTGTGTCATTATGAAAAATAAGCATGGTTTACATTGAAGTTAATTAAACATCATTAGTCTCATTAATTATAAACTAAGAATAATTAAACTATGCTATTAATTAGAAGAATGGAGAAGAAGAAATGGGTTTTGTGAGTTGTCGATTGGTAAAGCCTCACAGGGTATATAAATGATTGAAATGTACAAACTTTGCCATAGTTTTCACAAGTTTGATTTTTCATCAAAATAGAAAAATAATCAACAAGCTTGATAAATGGACCACAGCTGACAAATCTCACTCGCCTCTTTTTTCAATTGCTAGATGATAAATTGTATTTATATGTGGTTCACATTAAGCTTAATTGTTAGGACACAATATACTCTCAACTATTCCAAATTGTTCATTTTCATTCTTTCTTCCATATATAGTCCTTATATGAATGGGCTTTTGTTTTTATTAATTTTGTTATTCACTTTAGGAGTTTTTTTATAGAAGTATTTAGTTTATTTCCTAATTTTTTCCCTTTTTAAAAAAAATTATAATTAAAGTTTTTAATTTGAATTCACAATTGATATTCAAACAAATAAATTTGTTTAAAATATAAAAGTCGACTTTACCAAGTAAAAAATTAATTAAATCCAAATCTATTTCTTAAGTTGGTGCGTGTAGTTCTTATATCTAATTTTATATTTTTATTTTAAAAAATATACTATTTTATTAAAATTAGTGAACAGAACATATGTTTTCTTAAAAAGAATATATAATTAGTGAGCAATGTTTTACATAATATGTAGTACTTTCTCGATTTTACCCGTATGACAAAAACGACAAAATAAATTAAAAGCTGCATGTTAATTTCTTTATATATAATTTTAATTAATTTCGTAAAAGAATCATTCGACGTATTTTTAATACAATTTTTAAACTCATCTTACATCATTGATTTAATTTTAAAACTATTTTTATAAAATTATTAATATGAATCAAAATCAAGTCAATAAAAATGAACAAATGGGGTTGAAACTGAAGTTTTATAATATTAAATCAGACTCAAGTGTGATTAGTGAAAAGTAGAAGGTTGATGTATGCATATAAAGATAAGTATTCATCTATTTCTTTACTCCTTATCTCTTCTAGACTTATTCTTCTTCTTCTTCTTCTTCTTCTTCTTCTTCTTCTTCTTTCAACAACTCATATATATATATATATATATATATATATATAAAGAAATTAACTATTTCTCATACACCAAGAACAAACACTATTGATCCCTCTTCTTTTTCTTCATTATCAAACACAGATCAAAACCTCTTCTCTCACAGAAATTATTGACAAGGGAAATAAAATTATTAGCTGCAGAGACGATCAGGTATGTGTATATATACATGCATATATGAATGATTTCTGCACATTTCTTACTTATTTATATATAATTTTTGATTTTTTATTTCATGTAATTGAGTTTGATCGATCATCGGTTTCATTAGTAATTATTGATTACTTTTCTGTTTGATATATTATAACTCCTGGTTAGATCTCTTCTTTTATTTTCTCTATCTCTTTTCTTATTTTCTTTCTTTTTTAATGAGTGAAATGGTTAATTAATAAGGTTGAGATTTTAGTACTTTAAGATAGTTTTAGCTTAATTTGTGATTACTTGCTAGCCTTTGCCAATTTGTTGTTATTTCCTTAATTAATTTCACACTAATTAATATCATTGAATTAGTTAACTATTGCTTGTTCTGTTATAAAAAAATAATTAAATATTCCAAAATTTGAAAGAAAAATACTCACCTTTTTTTTCTTCTTTTAATCTTTGGCCTTTTATACGAAGTTTTCGGGACTTGCGCTGATTAATTCTTGGGCTAGCTAAATAGATTAGGAGGAAAAGTAGTTTTCTTTTTGTTATTCTTATTCTTCTTCTTCTTATTATTATTATTATTTTGCTTTTAGCGTACCACATTAATGAAGTGACAAATTTGGAATTCGAAATAATTATTTGCCAAACAAAAAAATTAATGTATATTCCATATATATGAGCTCCCTTTTTTAAAAATTTATGTTAAATTATAACCATTTCAGCTTTAAATTAGTAATAATATTATTAAGATTATATAAACATGATTAATAATATTCATAATAACTTAGATGACAATTTAAGCAAATAATCACTTTAAAGTTCTCTCTATTTGTAAATTGTCCATATATAAACTTAGTGAATATTGCACATGGTAGAGATATGTCATGATGATGGTAGGAGTTGACAATATAAATATAAAATTCCATACCAATAACAAAAAAAAAAGGAAAAAAAAGCATATTTTTTTTAAAGGAAAAATTTAGGAATTTAATTAGCCATATTTAATAATTATTTAAACAATTAATTTGCTTTTTATTTCTAAAAAAAAGGAGAGTGCTGCCGCCACCACCATATGACATGCATTATACACGCTTTTCTAGCACATGGGACACTTTAACTTCCATTAAAAAGCATTTGTTCTGTCTAATGGGCCATTCAAATTTGTTTTGAAATTGCAAAAATAATTTCCTATTATTGGTTTGTCATGCACACACATATATATATATAATTAATTTTTCCTTTTTTTTTTCCTTTTGAAATGTTCTCCCAAATTATATTCTGTTTATATTATATATACCCAATTATTGGAAATTTTATAAATGTCTACATTTCGTGATCTCTGTCCCAAATTGGAAATTTTTTTTAGACAGATAGCATGATAAGAGTTTCCAAATGTATATTATAAATTAAACATTATTTACAAATTTTGGCTTTTTATCAATTTTTAACTTCATGCAATTAAATATAAGATTGAAATTATTTAGTTTACTATAAAAAAACCCTCCTTTTACCAATATTTAATTTCAGAAATTTGATAATAAGTCAGGTCCATTCACATTATAATATTATCAAATATATGTGTTTTATAATGTATATATTGATGTAAATATGTTTATTAACAATTTTTTTATAATATTATTAAATATATGTGTTTTATAATGTATATATTGATGTAAATATGTTTATTAACAATTTTTTTTTATCATTTTCCATGCTTTAAGAGTAATAATTCTCAAAATTTATTATTCAACCCTTAGTAAGTTAATTATTATAATCAAATTAATAACTAATAATAAAATATGATAGAAATATTACTTATATGTAATAATATTATTATGTATTAAAAAATATAATTTTTATTAAATAATTATATTATTGTTGTAAATTTTTAATCAAATGTTAATTTTAATTAATAATCAGCTAATTTTTGTTAACTACAACTCGGTTCAACAAAATTGCTTAATAATTAATCAAATTTTGAGTCACTCTAATTTGTGGATATTAGGTGGTGGACTGTTGATGCGCCACCGTTTTTGGACTTTTATCTTACGATAGGGTAAATGGTAATCAACTCGTCATTGTGTCTGCCAACTGCCATTGAGACAAATAATGCAGGTTTCACTATATATTAAAAATATTATTAATTTTTTTAAATAGATTAAAATATTTTTTTTATTAATTTATTAATATTATATTTTTATTTTATTAATTGAGTTATAAAGATATAGTTAAAAAAAAAATTAATTTTTTTATTCTATAAAATAATAATTCGAGAATAATAATTTTTTTTTAAAGTGATGATATGAGAAGTATAAAAATTAAATGAGTTTAATAAGAGTTTGGTTTTCAATAAATATAGACAGTATAAAATGAGTTTCAATCATACATATATATAAATAGATTACTCACTCTTTTAGTTTTTATTTTTCTTTTGAACATGTCAATTGTCAAACGTTTCCCCACCACTTTCTGGCTTCCTGTGCGAATATGAATAAATACTAATAATTGTTCAAAAAAAAAATAAATACTAAAATATTAAATGTTATCATGCGAAATAAAATATATTTTATATTAATTTTAGCATAACAAAAAAATATAAATTTATATATTTAATAAAAATAATTAATATTTTAATTCATTTAAATTAAAAAAATATATATATTCATTCGAGGTAAAATAAGTAATTTATGAACATAAGATATAATATAAAATTAAAATTATAAATTTTTTTAGCTAAAGCAATTATTAAACGCATGTGACTAATTGGAATAAATTGAAATCGCATAAAATTAAAAGATAACATTTAATTATTCTCAACTATAATAATCTAATTAAATTTTTTATCTGCATAAATTCTTAGCAAGAATTCAAGATTTACATATAAAAAAGATTTAAGAAATAAGATTAAAAAATAATAAACAAATAAAAAAACACAGTACAGGAGTGGCAGTTGGCTACTTTGATTGGATGCTAAAAGCCATCAAGGTATAGATATCACTGGTCAGCTCAAAACAGCAGTTATGTGGAATTGTGGATCTCTATTGGTTAGGGTAGTTGCATACTTAAATTAAAAATTTAAATTTTAAAAGAACCAAAAAATTGTAGCTGAAATTCCACCACGTGTTCTTCTGTGAATGCGACTTTACGGTGGGGACCATTAGCCTGTGGGTTCCTGTAACGTAAGATCATACTTCTATCGTATAAAATTACCAACCCGCCACTTGCTGTCCAAAACGGCCCGTGGGTCCCTTCAACGCGCCTATGCCGTCCAAATCTAGGGATGGCAACGGGCGGGGCGGGGAGGAAAAATATTCTTCATCTCCGTTCTCGTTCGACAGAGAATTTTCGAGGGGAATTTTTGCCCCTTAAATGGGGCAATTCTGCCCTATTTTTATTTTTGCGGAGATCTCTATCCCGTCGGGATTTTCACAAAAAAATCATTTTTATTTTTTTAAATTAAAATATAATAATATAACAATTATTAATTTATAATAATTTTATAATTAATTTTATAAATTATTAATTTTATAATAAATAACATAAAAAATTTTAATTTATTTAATTTTCAAGTTTAAATATTAAATATTATTTTTATTTACGTAAATTAATATAATTTGTATAATATATAATATAATAAATATAATATATATATAATATAATAAAAAATATATAATATTATATATTTTTATATAAAAAATCGGATCCCCATAAAAATAGGGACGAGAATTTTTAAGGGACGAGAAGTACTCTCCTCGTTTTCGCTCCGTTTCGACAGATGAAAAAAGTTTTCTTTTTATTTCCATACTCACAGAAAGGAAAACGAAAAATCCTCACCCTATTCAGAGCAATTCTTCACAAAAAGTAAAAATTTTCCACTCAATATCTACTTGACATTTAGTCCTCCTCGTCTACTTTTAGTTTTTCTAATGTATAGGAATTTTATTATCGCACTAATAGTCATTTATTTTATTAAATTGTATTTCAAATAAAATATTAATTTGTTATAAAATATAATTAAATTTTTTATTATGTGTTTAAATGATGTTTGGTAAAAAAATAAAATATTAATAATTTAAGTATTGAATAATATAAATGAAAAAAATTTATAATAATTTATTGTAAGTAATTTTTAAATTATTATTTGTAAATAAATTTTTATTTAATTAAAATTTTAAAATACGTATTGCCAAATAATTATATATTACGTTAATAAATATCAACTTAATTATATGCTCTAATTATAATTATATATATAATAAAAATATTTTGTGTGACATTTTAATTAAATTTTAATTTCAATAATATTTGAGGCAAATTATATAAGTATGGCTAAAACTCTTTTTCAAAGAAAAATTAAAAGTTAAGAAAGTTAAAATAAATAATAAAGACTAGCGAAATATTTGTATTTAACTAATAAATTGTTCAATATAGTAAATATTAAATAAGCAGTAATTTTATAAAGTAAAATGTTATATTTCCCTGGTTTAAGAAGGAATAATAATCAATCTAGAATCCATCTTAAAAAATTATAAAAATTAGTGCTTAATGGGGATTTAGACAATATTTCAATATAGTTTATTGGGATTTTTTTATTGAACTAATTTTATTGTTCAATACAGTAAGTATCTGTTTCCTTCTCTATTATTCAAATTATAATAATTTCTTATAATATACTATGTTTTTATGCAATTTTCATGTTGGCAATTGGAATCCTCAAATACATAAAAGCAAACACAGCATAACAGATGCCATTATCAGCACAGCCTGCAACTGTAAAAGCGCCTTTGCTTTTCAATCAATTAATATTTTTTTTTTCCGAGAAAATAAGTTCTTCTAATTTATTTATTCATCTGATATTAAATTCCTAATTATCCACTCTTAGTAATTAATAAATAAACAAATAAAATAATCACCATTATCAACCATGTAATAATTTATTTTTCTTAATTACGACTTGCAAGTCCAACTTTATGAACGGTTCTCTCCCTACATTTCTGAAACTACTTTTGATCTCTCTCTCTCTTTGAACTTCGAAAGATTTCACTCTATTGTTTCTCTGTGCTATTTTCTGCTTTCTGTTTTTCTTTTCTTATTTATAAATTTGTTTGTACATATATTAAGAATTAACACAACATTTTGAGGAATAATGAAATATCCACAGACTATGAAGTCTCGCTCAAAGGAGCAACCAGAGGTATATTTTGCTCTCTTTTTTCTCGCTATAGAACTTTAATTTTGTGTTTTTTGAATTGGGTTTTGGTTATTTATGTTATTTATTTTGAAATTCGGGTTATGGGATTATTTGCTAAGAAAAAAATTGGACAGAGCAAAAGTTGGGCTGAAACCTGTTCTTGTTTGGGTTGTTCGTGCCTACAGCTCTTTTGGCCAAGAGTGGTTATGCGTAAATGGTTTAACATCGCCGCCAAAGAGTCTGATTACAGCGCCGACACTGAATCCGACGACGACGACGATGATGAGGACTTTGATTCTGTTTGTGATACCCAAGGTACCTCTATTTCACTCACAATCTTACATCAATAGTAAAAGTTATAATATAACGGGGAACTGGTGGATTTTGTTCACTTACGATGATTTTTTTTAAAATTGTAGAATTTTCTCAGTTGGGGCGAGAATCGAGGTTTAGAAGTAACAGAGGAAAGGATGTTCAGGCGGATTCCAACAATGGTACCGTTTCTTGTTCTTCTTATTTATTTATTTTTATTTCTCCTGATATTTTTGGGTTTTTATTTATCTTTGAATTATGCAGCCGATTCTTGGAATTTAAAAAAATTTTGGGTTTTTGGCATAAGTTTGATTTTGCTGCAACAATCTGGTGTTTGAAGCATTTAATTATTGAAAACAAATTTTTTCGTCTAAATCTTGTAGTTTTGTCTTTGGTAAATTTTATTGATTTGGAATATGGAAATCTTTATTTTTGCATTTGGTGGAAATGCTATCTGTTTAATGTTATTATTATTATTATTATTTTGTCTATTTATTTATTTATTTATTCTTTGGTGTTTGTGGAATTTGATTTGGTCTCTTGTCACATCAAGATGCGATCTAAGACTATCTTCGGATTGTAAGGAATAATGGTTAATTATATTTACTTCTTGTATAAGTGCTGGCATTTTGTTGAAAATGGAATGATGAGGCCAACCCAACTCCGTGTTTGACCAAGCTAATGGAGTCAGGTGCCAATGCATTGCTGCTACTTTATTTAGCTAGTTAAATATTTTCTTCGGATCCTGGATGGATATTCTTCTAATGGTTTGTTTTGGTCAGCTATTGCCAATTTCTTGCTTTTATTTTTATTTGTTTATTTTAAATTTGTATATCTCTTAGAAAACTAAATGCCTGTATTGGTCTGCTTCTAGTTTTGGTGGACACATAAAAATTAAATAATCCACAGCACAGGAGTTGGTATTGAACCTTTTAATTGAGCTATTTGTTGTCCATTTTTCAAATTTCAGATACTTTTCCAATGTTAAGGAGGCGAAAATCAGAAACTTTTAGGACACAGTATATAAACACAAAGGAAGTCAGGTTTAGTTCTCATCTGTTTTATCTTGACAATTAACCTGCATGTAAATTATAGTTGTATTGGTTCTGAAGATTTCAGTTTTATCAGTTTTTGTTGGCTTGAACTCTCTCTTTCTCTCTCTCTTTTTTTTCTCCCTTTTCCCAGTATGAAATAAGTTTATCTAAACATTTGAAATTTATTTGAAATTTTCTGCTGTAGAATACGTGTTGGTACATGGAATGTTGGAGGAAAAGTTCCACCTGATGACCTAGATATTGATGATTGGATTGATACTAATGACCCTGCCGATATATATGTGTTTGGGTAAGTGTTTTCTTAATTTTTGTTTTGAACCTCCTCTTTCTGTGTGGAACTTCCATTTATAACTGATATTCTGTCACCTCCATAAAATCAATTATTAATTTTATCTAGTATATTGGGGAGAATGGATTTTGTGGTGCTTTATCTACTTGACTGGACTCGAGTAATATTACTTGCTTGTTATTGCCTTTAACTTCATGTACTATATTTAGTTTGCTTTAGTTAAATGCACAATTTGTCTTCCCAGTTTTGTTAATCTATGTTGTTCTGAAGCTGCTCTTTATTGGGCTGAACCTGTCGTACCTGCCAACAGAGTCATTTGAGAAAATTTCTAAAAGCTTTCCTTTTACAGTTTTCAGGAGATTGTACCTCTGAATGCTGGGAATATATTTGGTGCTGAAGATAGCAGCACAGTTCCACAGTGGGAAAACATTATTCGTGACACACTGAATAGAATTCGACCAACAAGGTCCAAAATTAAATGCTATAGTGATCCTCCATCTCCATCAAAATTCAAACCATCTGATGATGTGCCAGATATAGAAGAGGAAATATTACTTGAAAGTGATAGTGATGTTGGTGAGGAAATTCATCCAGTGGATGAAGAATCCGAGTGCTTGGATGAAGCCAAAGATGGTCCAGTCAATGATAGTGGTAAATTAGATGTCGCCGTACAACAGAATTTGGAGAGGCAATTTTCTTCTCCAAAGAGATTAGATCGATTAAATTGCTTGCGGACAGAAGATAACGGCGGAGATGTAGTAGTGCCAGTCTGTAAAAACAATGGCAAGTTAACCAAAATGCTTAGTGGCACTGAAAGGATTGGTTTGAGCTGGCCAGAGCCCCAATTAGACTTACTATCTCAGCATGTGTTGCAGAGACCAACTTCATTCAAATCAATAAAATCTTTCAAAGCGAGCAAGTCTTTTGGAGCATATAATTCTTTCAAGTCAGTTACCAATGGAATGCAATCAGAATTAGCTTTGTTTGCAGGACTTGACCTAGAAGCCTTTATGAAACGGAAAAGAAGATCATCATATGTAAGGATAGTAAGCAAGCAGATGGTTGGAATTTTCCTCACAATTTGGGTTCGTAGGAGCTTGCGCAAGTATATTCAAAACTTAAAGGTCTCCACTGTCGGTGTTGGTGTCATGGGCTACATTGGTAACAAGGTCTGTTCCATTATATTTTTGTGATAGATTTTTGTATGTTTTGATTGTTTTTCACCTTCTTAAATTCTTGTTTTGATTTTGAGTGTTTCATTTGACTGTCCAACCTACTTTCATTAGATGTGTCAAAGAATATGTTGCCATACTGATATTGTTATGTGTGCAAGACCAAAATGGATAACATTTGTTTTTTGATCTGATGGTCATGATATTGCGGAGTGTGGTGAACAATAGGTGCTTGCATTTTTTTTATTAAATTTCCTCTCATTTTAGAGTATTTTCATCAATGGTAATTTTTTTCCCTGTTTCTTGTTGTTTGATGATTTTTGCATGATTAATGTAGCACAATTTGCCTTGTGGCTTGAATCCTTAAGCCTTAAACCTAGGACCACCAATTGGAAACCTTTGATGGATACTGTATGGCCCAAATTCTGAAACTGTGAGGACACTCAACAACCTTGGCCTTTTATTTCAGAAGGCCTTAGACCTCAACTTCATAGCATACAAGGGTGAGCTGGCGTGTAAATTCTGATGCATTTTGAATAATCTTGGTATGACTTGTTTACATTCATGTTTTAGAGATAATTGGTTGAAATACAAATACCTAAGGACTGAGGTCTTGTTCATGCAAAGAAGAAATGCCTTGTCAGAACTCATTATTGCTTTCAATGCCTCGTACTTTTTTTCTATCATGCACGCAGGAAATAGTAACCAAAGTTTAATTAGCAATGGTATTTTTGTCATTTCATTTTTGAAATGCATCAATGCTTATTCTTTTGCTGTAATTCTTCAAACAGTAAGACGGTTCTTCAATCTTCCAGGGATCAATATCAGTCAGTATGTCTATATATCAGACTCTTTTCTGTTTTATATGCACTCACCTAACATCAGGTGAAAAAGAGGGAGATGAACTCAAAAGAAATGCTGATGTGCATGAAATACATAGAAGAACTCAATTTCACACGCTATCTGGAATTGGCCTTCCAAGAAGCATCCTTGATCACGAGTAAGTATGCAACATCTGATTAAGACATGGAGACAGGTTTCTTTTTGGCTGTCTCAAATCTGACATCTGGCACATCATTATAATTGTTCTATTTTGCTTTTATTAATTCTCTCATTTTTTTTTATCATAATAAGTGAAGATCCTCCAGTCTTTTAATATTTTAACTAACTCAATTAAAGAAATGAACTGTCTAATTATCTGCTGTTTTTCAAAGCTATTGCGCTTGTCATTTATGATAACATGCAAGCATTCAGGGTTCCTTTTCAGGATTTTATTTTTGATCTTCTCTCACGGGGGATGCAGGGGGTGTAGATTCAGAATGTTAATGGTGCTGTAAAATTCAAAAGTAAAATCTGTCGTAATTTGAATTAGGCCCTCAGACATCAGGGGGACTGATGATTAACATCTTATCTTGTATCAAGAGTGGGAAGCACAGAGCAGGGGGACTGTTTTGATAAAAAAAACTTGTTTAAATAGCCTGTAGAGCTTTCTTTTCATATTTATGGGGGTTTATAAGTACCCAAAATAAATTCACAATCATGCTTTGTAAAGTGTGTGGGTGGAAAATTTGGGTGGAAGGATGTTTAAGTTTGATTGTTGGAGGAATAATGCCTGAGTATCATATGGGATAGGTTTATATCTTATATTGACATAATGTACGGATGTCCATGACTGTTGAACATTGTCTGACACCTTAGTGCATAAACTACAACTGTATCTGCATGTTGTGGAATCCATGAATTTATGAGTTCAAGGCATGCAAAGCTAGCCATATGTCCAGAGTCAGAATTCCCATTTTAGGTCCTTTTCTGGGATGAGGTGTTAGCATAGTATTTAACTAGACAGTTTCTCTGTTGTTCTTTTTCTTTCCATGTTTCTGCTAGCTATTTGCATAAAAAACAGAAAATAATATGTCCAAAGAGCACGGCATGGCCTGTGATGTTGAAATCAAAGTACATTGCGCATATTTTCTTTGGTACAAAAAATGTTACAAAAAGAAATTGCTTGGTAAAATTTTGTATGGTTATTTGTTCCTGTGATATTTTGTCTAGTTTTGGAGATGATTTTTCTATAAAAGACGTGCTTTATGAAGGAATCTTAAAAATTCATATTTTGTATAATAGTTAACATACTTCTGGTTGGAGAATAATCTTAGAAACTCGTTACATGTCAGAATTATTGATAAAATAGGATATAGTGGCTGTAAGTTCCATCAAATACATGCGGGGTGCATTCTTGAAGACATATTTGGAGATAAATCAAATGGATTCCATTTTTTCCTTTGGGGTTTTTTTTTGTTGTTTATTCACATTTTTGATGTTGCATCACACTTTGTGATTCTGCATATATTGCCAAATTTTGTAGACTTAAGATGAATGATAAAGGGGAAGGTACGACTGACATGTTGGTGTTGACCTTCCCTTCAGTTTGTGCTTGAATCTTCCCCACCTTTCACATTATTTAGGTGTTTGCACTCCTACTATTAGCCTGAGATGTTAACTTATTGATATAATAGGATATAGTGGCTGTAAGTTCCATCAAATACATACGGGGAACATTCTTGAAGACATTTGAAACAAACCAAATGGATTCCATTTTTTCCTTTGGGGGTTTTTTTGTTGTTGATTCACATTTTTGATGTTGCATCACACTTTGTGATTCTGCATATATTGCCAAATTTTGTGGACTTAAGATGAATGAGAAAGGGGAAGGTACCACTGACATGCTGGTGTTGACCTTCCCTTCAGTTTGTGCTTGAATCTTCCCCGCCTTTCACATTATTTAGGTGTTTGCACTCCTACTATTAGCCTGAGATGTTGACTTAGATGTTTGGGATGGGTAGCATATCGTATATTGGCTAACTTATGCCTGAAGTTTTCAGGCATGTCCATGTTGAGCCAGAAGAGATAATAAATAATCTCATTCAAAACAGAAAAGTTTATTTTCACTTTATATTTTTGATGAACTTCAATTCTTCAAAGGCTATTACCAATTTGTAAATTATTTTATTAATACATATCTGCAGAAGAATTGTTTGGCTGGGCGATTTGAATTACCGCATCAACCTGTCATATGAGAGAACACGTGAACTAATCTCCCGAAAGGAGTGGTCCAAGTTAGGGGAGAGGGATCAGGTATGATTGCAATTTATTATGATATACTTCAGATGATTGAGACAGTTTTCTTTGACATAATCTGAAAGTAATGGATTGCAACTTCGATGTGTCTCAAATCCATTTCACTTCTCTTTTCTTATTAAACTTGGACTTGGAATGATATCGAATTGCTACGATGTCAACTACATGTTAAATTTATCATATCTGATGATGGCAGCTTTTACGAGAACTAAGAAAAGGCCGTGCATTTGATGGATGGACTGAGGGTGCACTGAATTTTCCACCGACATATAAGTACGAGATGAATTCAGACAAATATTATGGAGAGGATCCTAGAGCTGGGAGACGTGTTCCTGCATGGTATGCTTCTGCAAGATTTTTAGTAGCATGCCAGTTGCTCTGCCTGTCTTTTCCTTTCTTGTTGATTATATATATAGGTTAACTAATCATTGTATGCCACTACATTTTTCCTATTTAATTTTGGTATTTTAAAAAAATATTTACTGTTGAAATAATCCCTTGCAACGAATCTGAGTTTGTTGTTTCTTTGTTATAGTTTTTCTTTTTCATTTGTTTGGTCTCTGTGTCCATGCAGAAAAGTGCATGATGTCTATGTTTGTAAAAGTGACATGGTTCACTGAAATTTTGTTGCTTGCTTATCTTTGGGGAGTGTGTGCGTATTTTGCTTTACTTGCCATATGAAGTTTTACTGCAGATTGTATCAGTTAGGCAAATATGGGTTTGGTCAAGATTTGTATCTGCAGATTACCAAAACCAAGTATAACATTTTGCTTCAAAGAATGTGGTACTCATTACTTTTTTTTCCTGTACATCGAATGTAATTTGCTTCTAAGCCAAGTATCTTTTCTGTCTATATGGACTTCAGAAATTTTAATGGTCTAGCAACACTCTCATTTTAGCTGACATACACTAATAGCTTCATACAGACTCATTAACATTCTGAGTGAGTGGATTTACTGTTCTCAATACAATTCTTTGCAGCCATTCCAATGTCCACTTCTTAGCGATCATTTTGGAAAAGATTCTAGGAGGGAGATGGCAGTAAGTTATATAACGTTGATTATATATCAGGACCAACATGGGAGAGTAAATTATATGATGATGATTATATATCAGGACCAAAAGGTTGCAAGTGGTTAGCTTTTGTAAAAAAATTTAATGAGCTTCTTTACACTCTCCTCTCCCCTCTCCTTGTCATGCTTTCATTCCATCTTTCCTGTACAATTTCTCCTACTGATATTCAGTCCAAAGCATTGCCAGCTTTGGACTGTACAGCCCTTAGTTTCTTTTCCATGTAATGGTGTCACGGTTTGTAGTTTTGAATTAAAATTTTTTTCCTTATAATTATCCTACCTTTATTTTGAGATCTTACCTTGCATGATTACTGCTGATTTGATTGCATATACATAGCAAGTGAATGTTATACTTGTTGAATTACAGAAGCCTGTCCCTAGACATGATATTGCTGACTTTATCCATATATAATTTGTTTCAATTTCCTCATTTTTTTTTGTTTTTGGAAATGAAAATAAGATCTTTTTTGCCCACATTCCTGTGATAATTGCTAGCACATAAAACTTATTGTTGGTAATCAAATTCTTGTGAAAAAGTTTTGCTAATTTATTATAATATTCTAGGTGTGACCGTATCGTCTCTTATGGAAATGGAATGAAGCTATTGAATTACAGGAGAACAGAGCTCAGACTTTCTGATCATCGACCTGTGACAGCCACATATATGGCAGAGGTTGAGGTGTTCTGTCCTAGGAAGCTCCAACGAGCACTCACGTACACAGATGCAGAGATTGAAAATGAGGAGGTTGTAGAAGAAAACATTGATGTTGGAATGAGCCACTTGAGGTTGGAGCAGGTGAGTAGTATCCTATATATGTTTTTCAACTGCTTAAATATGGACAGTTTTGACTCTCAATTGCATTAAATCTGTAAATTTTTTACATTTTAAAGGAAAAATACATAAAATTAGAAAAAAGTAGCTTATCTATTTTACTAGAAGGACAAGGGTCCTGCTTTCCTATAGTGAAGCTTGCTCTCCTGCCCACGGTATTAGTAACTGGATGAAAAGCATTTTCATGATGGTGAAGGATTTGACCTTATTCTGCAACAATGGAACTCATGCGTCAGAAACTGCTTATGAATTTTATCATTCTTACAGTTTCTAATTGGAAGTTAATGTTTTATCCACTGGAGGGTATGTGTCAACAGTTGCTAGTCTGCAATTATTACAGAAGACACTAATAATGTTTCAGGCTTTGCAATGAATACTGATTATGGAGGAGATTGTTGCATAAATGTGCCTCCTTTGGCTGAGTTGTGATTTCTATTTGTTGACCTGTTTTGCGAGGCTTGAAATTGAATCAGGACACGACCTATATAAATACTTCTCATTGAACTTGATTTGGTTTAGTTCAGTTCACTTTAACTTGTTTTTAAATTATTTGACCAAATAAATCAGTCCCACCGATTACTTACCTCTAATGGTAGCTTTAAAGCAGAAGTAAGATGATGACATGAGAAAAGGGTTTATTTTAGAGATAAAAAGGGGAAGGATTATCTTCCATTATGCTCTAGTTATTTCAGGATCATAATTGATTGAATAAAAAAAAAACTCATCATAAAATTGATATGATCATGTGAAATGATGCAAAACCATCAATCAATTATGAGCCTTGGCGCAACGGTAATCGTTGTCGCCGTGTGACCTGAGGTCACGGGTTCGAGTAGTGAAAACGGCCTCTTACAATTGCAAGAGAAGGCCGCGTACAAAGACTCAATGGGTCCGATCATTTCCTAAATCTCGTGCATAGCGGGAGCGTTTGTGCACCGGATTGCCCTTTTTTAATATAGAGGTTCTCACATTTAGAGTGGTTGCCTGAGATCTGGTGCAGACTTGCTTGCTTTAAATAACTTTCTGACTATAAGCTTTGAATATGGTGCAGGAAATTTCTCAATGGGAATGTTAATGAAGATTGGAGACTAGCTAATATAGAATTTGAAGTAGCTAAGAGTGAGAACCTTACAATTTCTTGATACTATTAGTATACTGTAAACTTAAAGATCCATTCATTTGATTTCACCATTTTTTTTTTCTTTCACAACATTGTATATTCCAGGTATTGTATTGATTAGTGCATAAATGGCAAGGGTTTTCATATAGATTTCATAAAAATATACAGATGATATGTTTGTAATATGTGAATTTAGAGATCATTTCAATCACACGGGTTGGTTACTATACCTCCAGTCTTGTTGGTTACAATTATTGTAAAATCATATAATCATGCTACAACAACAAAGCCTTAATCCTAAGTCAATTAGGGTCAGCTATATGGATTCTTCTTTTTCACTCAATACGATTTAATGCTATCTCTTCTAATAGATGTAACATCATAAGATAATTTTGGAACACCTTTAACCAAATCAGTTTAGGTCTTCCTCTGTTTCTTTTAACTATATCTACTCTAACTTGTTCGGTTTTTCTAACCGGAGTATCGCTAGGTTTTCGTTTCACATGGCTAAACCATCTCAATCTATGCTCTCTTATCTTATCATCAATAGGTGCTCCTCCCACTTTTTCTCTAATGCACTCATTGCGGTTTTATCTATCGTAGTATGACCACACATTCATCTTATCATTCTCATTTTCGCAACATGTATTTTACTCATATGTTGTACTTTTATTGCTCAATATTCACTGCCATACATCATCGCAGGCCTTATTACAATGCGGTAAAATTTTTATTTTAATTTAATTGGCACATAGAACTCCTGTAGCACCTCTCCACTTCATCCAACCAGCTTTAATCCTATGATTTACATCTTCTTTACAACCTCCATCTTCTTGAAAAATAGAGCCAAGGTATCTAAAATAAATACTATGAGGTACTGCTATTCCGTCTAAAATAATTTTGCCTCTTTCTCTATTCTTGCTATTAAATTTACAATGTATATACTCAGTCTTAGTCCTACTTAGCTTAAAACTCTTAGATTCCAAAGTGCTTCTCCATAACTCTAACTTTTGATTTACCCCTGCTTGAGTTTCATCTATTAATACAATATAATTTGCAAACATCATACACCAAGGGATGTCATCCTGTATATGTCTTGTTAGCTCATCTATGATCAAGGCGAAAAGATAAGGGCTCGAAGCTGAACCTTGGTGTAATCCAATAGAAACGAAAAAATTCTTAGTATCCCCTCCCACAGTGCGGACACTTGTGATAACTCCCTCATAAATATCCTTTGACTTGGATATATCGTATATATATTCTCCTACGCTCTAGGACCCACCATAAAACTTCTCTAGGAATTCTATTATACGCCTTTTCCAAGTCAATAAAAACCATATGTAAGTCCTTCATCTTTCTATACTTTTTCATCAAATCTCTTATAAGAAAAGTAGCTTCCATAGTTGATTGACCAGGCATAAAGCCAAACTGATTTGAGGAGATACAAGTATCTAGCTGCAAACGGTATTCCACAACTCTTTCCCACAATTTCATAATGTGGTTCATAAGCTTTATACCTCTATAATTTGAGCAATTCTGAATATCTCTTTTATTCTTAAAAATAGGTATTAAATTATTTTGTCTCCATTCATTAGGCATTTTCTTTGTACTTAAGATCTTATTGAACAAAGATGTCAACCATGTAACTTCTGTATCTCCCAAATATTTTCAAACCTCAATAGGTATCTCATCTAGTCCACAAGCTTTACCAACTTTCATCATCTTCAAAGCTTCTTTAACTTTTGAAAATCTAATCCGTCTAGTGTATTTTACATTTTTCTCCAGCCTAATGTCTAAACTCTCAATGTTATCACTATAGTTACTATTAAAAAGTTCTTCAAAATAGCTTCTCCATCGTTCTTTAATATCCTTTTCTTGAACCAGAACCTTATTCTCTTTATTTTTAATGCACTTAACTTGGTTTAAATCATGACATTTCTTTTCTCTTATCTTAGTCAATTTATAGATAGTTTTTTTTCCATTATTTTGTTCCAAGTTTCTCATACAAACTTTTTAAAGATTGTATTCTTGCTTGACTAACTGCCTTTTTAGTAACTTTTTTCACTTGTTTATACTGCTCAAAAGCATCATTGTTATTACATTTGGGCAAATTCTTATACTATTCCCTTTTATTTCTTACCGCTTTTTGCACTTCCTCATTCCACCACCAAAACTCCTTCGAGGGATGTCCACACCCTTTCGATTCTCCAAGAATCTTTCTAGCTACTCCTTTAATTATTGTAGACATGCATATCCACATATTATTTGATGACATACTCACATCTTCCTCCTACCCTCCAGCTTTGACCAACTCATCATTGAACAACAATTGTTTTTCACCTTTTAAAGTTCACTACCTAATCTTATGACTATTGTTCCTCTTTGGCCTACTAGTCAACCTCTTAAATTTGATATCCAAAATCACTAACCTATGTTGAGTGGTCAAAGCCTCACCTGGAATAACCTTACAATCCTTGCATCGAGTTCGATTAGCTTTTCTTGTGAGTATGAAGTCAATTTGATTTCTATTTTGTCCACTTTTAAAGGTCACTAGATGTAATTCTCTTTTTATAAAATGTGTTTGCCATAATCAAATCATAGGCTAAAGCAAAATTAAGGATACTCTTACCTTCTTCATTTTTAATTTTAAAACCATATTCTCTATATACCTCCTCAAAATCTACTCTGTCTTTTCTTACATATCCATTTAAGTCTCCTCCTATAAAAATATTTTCATCATTTGAAATTCCTTACATAAGTTTATCCATATCATCCTAAAAATTTTGTTTGCTCTTTCCATCCAATCCAACTTGAGGGGTATATGCAAGTGTTTTGTGATTGGTATTGCAATCTTATGTCTTTATCTACCTTTTATTTATTTCTTTTATGAATTAGCCATTTTAAATTATTAAAGACAATACAAATTTTTGTGAATAATGTTTCTCTTGTCTCATAAGCAACATTGCTATAATATGCAATTTAATATATTTTTTGAAAAATAAATTGATTTCTTCTTATATATAATTATTAAAAAATGGGCAACATTTAATATCCTAGTTGAAAGAAATCATATTTCCAATAAATTTTAGCTTAAAAACTTTGATCAATATTTGATAATAGATGAATATTATCAAATAATATTAAATTGATGTAATACATGGAATCTCGCAAAAATGCATTGCCATGAGGGCTAAATTTTTCTTCATTTTGTAAGATGTTTTAATGAAAAAAATTATAATATAAAAAAATAATAATATGTATTAGTCTATTCTTGAAAAATATCGGACTAATTATTAACTCAAACGTTTAAATACTTTAATTATATCATTCTACAGAGCAAATTATATAGAAAATATGAATAGTGAAACTAAAAATTTATAGGAAAAAAGAAAACTCAAATCACCCCTTTTTTTTGTGAAGTTTCATAAGTTTTTTTTTTTAGTCTAAGCTTGGAGTTGCCGTCAATTTATTGCTAGACGGCAGTCTCATTTATTTTTTTTTCTAATTTATTATTTAATTTTTATTATTTTTTTATTTTAATTTTTTATAGTTTGTTCTCAAATAATTTTTAGATCAATATAAATCTGAAAGATGACAGATAAAATAAATGTTTTATTGAAAATCAGATTGTCTATGGTATGTTACTACTTTGTATATGTCTATGGTATGTTGCCACTTTATATATATCTTATATATTTTAAAATTTTTAAAATTTTATTTGTATCTTACAGATGTATTTTTTAACTTATTATAAAAATTTTATATATATCTTATATATTTTAAAATTTTTAAAATTTTATTTGTATCTTACATATGTATTTTTTTAACTTATTATAAAAATTATTTTCATTAAAAAAAATTATAGAAAGTAATTGTTGTCAAATATCATTAAAAAAATTTGTATGTCAAAGAAAAATATTTTAAATTATAATATCTTTAACTACACCCCAACTATGAATTAAAAAAAAGATTACACACCTAATAATTTTATTTTGGGTTTGAAATTCAAGTTCATGTGTTCCTTCTCCTCCCAAATAATTGATAGAAAAATTTTATTATTTCTTTTTTTTTTGAACGATACAATTTTAATATTTTTTATAAATATGATTTATTTTTTATCCAAGACTGAAAATTTGTGGCAATATTTACCCGTACGTGGCATCTATGCAAATTAAAAAGACATTTTCAAACTTTTTTGCTTCAGCACCTTTGCTCCTAATTCAAAATCAAATTTTGTATGATAACTGTAAAACTCCATTTCCAAATTCATATCAATCCAATTTTAGCACTTCCAATGTTCCTTCTCAGAGTAACCTTTCCATTTCCAATCAATTACTTCCCTTTCTTTCTTATTCTTATTCTTTTTGTTTTTGCTTTTACTCTTTTTATTAACCTCATTGTTGTTTTCTTTCTGTACCCCTCTTTCATAGACATGTAGATCAACTGCCTTTGGCGTTTATGGGTATATGAATTTCACCAAATCTGGTTTCTTGTAAGTCCATTTCTATTTTTTTCTTTGGATTCTGATTATTCATGAGCTTCAACTGATAGAGGCAGGGTGTAGTCAGTAGTGTCTCTGTTTCCGTCTTCGTTTATTGCTGATATAATTGAATTTTTACCTAAAAATGAAGCAAAACTATATGATTGGAAAATATGTATACTGGGTTTTGATAATCAATTATAGATGAGTGTAATTTGTAGCAAAATATTTTCAGATGAAAATCAAATGGTAAAATTTATAATATTGTTAGGATGGTTATGAGTTTCAAGATGGAAGTAAACCAGATTTATGGATTTATTGATGCTTAGTATTCCTTTCTGTGCTCATGACTCATCAACCAATGTAACTCATGGAAATGGTTCTCTCCAATAATTTATGAGTTTCAAGATGGAAGTAAACCAGATTTATGGATTTATTTATGCTAAGTATTCCTTTCTTTGCTCATGACTCATCAACCAATGTAACTCATGGAAATGGTTCTCTCCAATCTTGAATAATTTATAGTTTCAACGATTTGTAGGGAGCATTCCAAAAGCTTCAAACCGGAAGATATGCAGACTAGAATAGATGGGAAGAACTGCATAGTAACTGGAGCAAATTCTGGCATTGGTTATGCAACAGCCGAGGGCCTTGCTTCACGGTGTTTCTCGCTTTGCGTATTGTTTGATTTTTTGAGTTCACATTTTGAATCTTATTGTTGTATGGGTATAATAGATTTCTCCATGTTTTTTCAGTGGGGCAACTGTATATATGGTATGTCGTAACAGGGAGCGGGGGGAAGCTGCTCTTTCTAATATTCAGAGTGCGACAGGCAACCAAAATGTTTACTTGGAGGTACTCTGCACCTTTTGTAATTCTATATTGTTAATGCCTAAGTTATTTGGAATTTGGTTACGGTATTCTACATATATTGATATTGGGATCTGATATCATGGAGGTATTCTTCATTAAATCATATTCATAGATTCCTAGAAGTTTGCTTGAATTGAGGTAATTTTAAGCGTTTGTTTGAATTTGGGTAATTTTAAGTAAATATTTTTATAGTTGAAATCCCATTAATCCTAATTAATCTGTAATCTATAAAGCTACAGTATAATTTTTGTTCTCTTCTTTGTGAGAAGAGCAAAGTAGAACATAATTTCCAAGCTTCTAACATAATTTCCAAGCTTCTAAGAGTGGAATATGGAGAGACCATTACATTTTGGATTGTCATCCTGGACTGCTTGTATTTATTGTCACGAATCTCTTTAAACTTAACTGCATAATATGCTTTTAGTAAATTCAAATGAGGAAGTTTTGATTTCTTTCACGGTTGTTAACTTGTTACATGAGTCAAAACTTCCTTGCACTTTGTTTTGATAATGAATGGCTTATTATCTATAGTTTTCAGGTTTGTAATCTTTCATCAGTTAGCGAGATCAAGTCTTTTGCTTCCAGATTTGCTTCAAAGGAAGTGCCAGTTCATGTTTTGGTAAAATTCCTTTTTTTGTACAATCTGTAACAGATATGCTTGATGAAGTTATATAATGTCTAGAACAAGCAGACCATGCATGATTAGGGAACCTAATTCTTACAATTATTCTAATGTGTTTTAGCTTCCATTTCATGAATGTGTTTGTTTTACTTTTGGAAATCAATTGAAAAATATGATGACATCATTTTAGTCTTTGATAATAGTTAGCCCACAACCCAAGCAAATTTAGTTCACCTGCTATCTTTGCCAACGAAAAGTCTAATGTGGATGTGCTTTTCTGTTTTTAGGTTAACAGTGCCAGTATGCTTGAAAACAAACGAGTTAGAACATCAGAAGGGTGTGTCCCCTTTTCTTGATAATCTGGCATCAAAAGTCAAAATTTATGAATTGTAGCTGTATTACTTTCCTGGCGGATAAAATGATTCCTGTCTCTGTTTTACTCCAGATTTGAATTGAATTTTGCTGTAAATGTGTTGGGTACTTATGCCATGACAGAATTAACGGTGCCTTTGTTGGAGAAAGCTGCACCTGATGCCCGAGTTATTACAGTTTCCTCAGGTGGAATGTACTCAGCTCCCTTGACCACTGATATACAGGTGATTTCAGTTGTGAATTTGTTAACCTCCATGAAATTCATACTTATGAAATTGGATGATCATGAATTCCAACTAATTGTTATATTACAGTTTAGCGATGAGAAATTCAATGGGATGGAACAGTATGCTCGAAACAAGAGAGTTCAGGTTTGTAATATATGCATGAACCATAAGAGGAATTTGTGTTCATCTCTGTTAGGACATTTAAAATGTTACATCAGGTAGTTATTCTACAACTGTGACTAAACAACCATTGGAAACAAAAACAAAAAGCTAACAGCATAGGATTTTATGATAAATGCTTGCTCACTATAACTAATGTAATTTTTGACTGCCCACTTTCTGTCTTTGCCTATGCTTATTGAATATGAATGTAACGCCGAATAATGCTTGTATAGAAGTAGATTGCTAAAAAGAAAAATGGAGTTAAGGGGATGCTCATTGAGGAACATGACATTAAGAGAAATTTCCTTTTTGTGATTTCCCCACCTTCCCTACCAAAATTAAACTTGATATTCTTATATGGTGTGCAAAAAAATGGTTCTCAACCATCCCTAGTGGCTATGCCTTTGATGCAGTTAGTTCATCCATGTTGCTGTTAACTAATATTAACCCAAGCTCTAGTGCAAGCTTAAGCCAATAATTATGGTCATAATGAAATTGTATTGGTCTATAGACCCTGCCAAGTTCCACTTCTGATTGAACTGGACCCCTAAGAACCACATGGTTCTGAACTGGACCTCTAAGAACCACATGGTTCTGAACTGGATTTTTTTTCCCTGGCCTTAGCTGGTCTGGTAAAGGTTCGGAGGTTCCATGAACTGGAACCTGCGCATGGCCCCCCTTATATAATAAAAGACATTGGCAACATTTTAATCTCTCTAGCAGTGTATATGCATAGTTGCATAATATGTGAGAAGTTATTGGGTAGGACTATCCCGTGGTCCTTAGGGAGGATCATGGGTTGAGTGATTCATATTAGTTAAAGATTAAACCTAGTTTTCAGAGTCTTTACCTAATAGTTTAAAGCCATAAACTCTAAAGTTATGTGGTTCTTTAAATTCTTTTATTCTGGAGTTAAAAATAAAATACTGAACGGCCTTATTATTTATCCAGTGAAGTTACCAAGCATTTTAGATAGAGAAAATTACACAATATACTACTTTTAGATTTTTATTTTTATTTTTACTGTTTTAAATTTTTATTTTCATTTTTAACTTTTATTTTTTTTTATCTTTTACTTTTATAAAAATACGGCACTTATTTATTCCTTCTATTCTTCTTCTTTTCTTTCCTTATTTCTATTTTTGTTTACGTTACCTCTTTCCAGGCTTTTGGCTAGTATATACCTTTCCATTACCACTTATTTATTTCTAGACTGTTATAATTTACTTTTGTCTTGTTGCTTATTAGTTGTACAAATAGTCATTGCAACAACATTTCTCCAATATTTCTTTACAAGGCGCTCAATAAAAATGGTATATTTTATTTGTTTCATATCATTTCACCTTTTTTTAGCAGTAATCATTTCACCTTATTTGTTCACTAGTTTTTTATTTTGATTGAAGAAAAGCATGGACAAGAAATGTTATTAAAGATACATTTGAAACATGATTGAAATAGTTTTTTAATTATTTAGATTTTTAACAAATTTAATGATTATATCATTTGTATTTGGGTTTAATTTATAAATAAATAACGAAAGAATAATAACATATATGTTGGTAGATATAATTATATGTTATATGTATTTTAACTAAAAATAACAATATATATTTGTCTATATAGGTATATATTGGTATATATTATATCTATTTTAACTAAAGAATAATAATATATGTATATATATCAATATATATTTATATATGTGGATATATGTGAATATATATATTATATATATTTTAACTAAAAAATAACAATATATGTTGGTATATGTGAGTATATATTATTATATATTACATATACTTTAATTTAAAAAAAATGGTATTTTTGTAAATACAGACTTCGTGTTTTTGATAATATATTTGGGTATATGTTGATATATGTTTTATATACTTTCATTAAATAATGGTAATTTTGTAATATTAAATTTATTTTAAATTAATTGTTATTCTGTTGTATTTTATTTAATTAATTTATATGAAAATATATTAAATACAATATTAAAATATTTATTTTACTATTACATTTAGTTAGTGAAAATATTATATATATGTATATATATTGCATTTAATTAATGAAAATGTTATATATATATGTGTGTGTGTGGGCGTGTGAATCAGTGTGTTTGTGTATATATGGGTTTTGTGTTTATATATATATATATATATATATATATATGCATGTGTACATGTATGGGTATTTTAATTAAAGGAACACGTGATCAATTTGTATAAAAAAATGTGGTCTTTTTTATCATAGTAGATTTGTAATTTGGAAACTTGATTTCCATAAAATTGAAAAAAAAAAAGATGGGCCGTATCTTTGAAAATAAAACTTGATTTTAGGTTAGCTTTGTAATTAACCTTTTTAGATATTAAAGTTAATTCTTGTACACCCCTGTATAATTTTTCAAACTTGTGTATTGAGCTGTTCTTTATTGCAACCCTTGTTAGGTGGCATTAACTGAAAAATGGGCTGAAATGCACACGGACAGAGGGATCTCATTCTACTCGATGCAGCCAGGTTGGGCTCAGACACCGGGGGTGGCCAAGAGTTTACCTAGTTTCAATACTACGTAAGCATCTTTTCTATTATGATGTATATTTGATTTTACCTTGGATCATTGGCATGCCTTTTCCTCATAAATAAATGCATTGCAGGCTCTCAGGAAAGCTAAGATCAAGCGAGGAAGGTGCAGACACAGTGATTTGGCTAGCTTTACAACCCAAGGAAAAACTAGTATCAGGTGCATTTTATTTTGATAGAGCTGAAGCCCCAAAACACCTGATGTTTGCAGCTACCAAGGGATCTCATGCATTAATCGATTCCATTATCAGCAATCTTCGTTCCATGTCTCCACTTTCTCGTCGATTCGAGAATATGCTTGAAGGCATTATTTGATGCTTATGGGAACAGGCAAAAAAAAATATTTGCTGATTATACTCTGCCCATAGACAAATTAACAAGAATTACAAAATAGTAAAATACAACTTAATGCTATTTTCTTTTGTATTGCTACTATCATTTTCTTCTATAGAACTTTTCCTTTCGTCCACAATCACTTGCAAGTAGTCATATCTATTTTAATTAGAATCCCAAATCCACAACAACTCAATGATTTACCTTCTTAATGATTTCCACATGGGACTTGTCGAGTTAAAAAAAACAGGGTCAAATCCATCATGTGGCATCTACTACGTAACTATTAACATGGACATCAGCGAATCCAAACAGTTCAGGCTTTCTCAACCAATATTGCTCAAACCTCTGTCTTGCATACTCCAAAAAGTCAAAATCAAGTTTATTCACATAACCCTGCAAACACAAATGCAAATTTAATATTTCTGGAGAATTCTCTGTTACAGGCACGCGCATGCATGCTGTTGCTGATAATGATGAAATAAAAAATACAGAATGCTTACTGAGATAATTCCCCATAAGCCCCAAAATAGATGGTTTGCAAGAGTGTAGTTCTCTGCATCTTTAACTAGCTTTACCACTTCATTTTCACTGGGTTTGTCGCCTGTAAATCAAGATTTTCCAAGTTGCAAAACGTTTAAGAATTTCATAGATTATATGAAGGTTCATAGTCATATCTAGTTTGAATAATTAGTGGCAATTACATTTTTTGCTTACATGCTAACTATCACGGCAGGAAATTTAAAAGACTAACCTGCAGAACTTAGATATGCACGAACAAATCTGCAGCGCTCCTCCAATCCTATTGAGCGATGCAATCAAGAAAAATTCAAAAGCTAATCCGAGTAGAAAGGCTGACCTTATTATTCCTAACACTGAAACAGAAAAATTAAAACCAACTTGATATGAAAGTTACCTGGATATCTGCTATAGTCTAAAATATGCGGTGTATCAGAGTGATAATTTGCTACCATTTCACAGAAGTGATTTGCGATATCATATGCAACAGGATTGTAACATGCATACTCATAGTCCTGTGAACATGAACAAATAGTAAGAAAACGATTGTTCACTGAGAGAAGCAGAATACTTCAGACAAAGAAGTACCTTTTCTTTGGCTTCTCATTTTCTTTTATATGATTAGTTTCAACTGCAATTATTTAGCAGTAAATTACCAAGTAAAACATATTCACAATTAAATCTAAAAAGAAATGAAACCCAATAAATAAGCCTTTCAGTATATGTTTGCCTGCAATTGGAATATAATATGCAAGTGGTAATTTTTACGCAGCAGTCGTAAACTATTAATAGTTTGCTCAACAACTTATTTTAGACTTGACAGATGCTGCACCCACTTCCTTTGCCGTCTGAACAGTTCAGAAACGAAATCACAATTTAAACTTTACAGGAAATACAAGTTTTCCCAAGTACAATGTCTAGCGTTCAAACAAAGAAGTCAACCAGAAAGAGTTTGATTTGAAATAATGAATAAAAAATTAATGCATATTGTAAAAGCAATATGATATAGTTACTGAAACAATACTGAAAACTTACAATTATGGTGATTGATCTTGTCTCTTCATCCATCATTATGTTACCATATTGCAGATCATTGTGACAAAATCCAATTTCCTGATATTCTTTTGACAGTAGCTTCTCTAGCATGTTAATTTCATCTTCTAGACTATCCAACTGAAATTTCTTTGCATTGTTTAGAGAACACAGACTTTTCGCTTCAGCCAGCCAATTCCTAAGAAAAAAAAGAAAAATATATATATATAAAAAGAAAAGCGTTGTAGATTAAAGGCATTAGATTAGATATCTTCAATCCTAAAAATATACAATACCTCATTCTGCTCCACAGCAATACATTTCGTGGACCTGGCATATCAAGATCATGGAACTCTCTCATCTTTGCTGCTACTAGAGCAGATATTTCAGAATCACGGAGGTCAGCAGCCGATAGTGTCTGGTCATCCAACAGAGAAAAAGAGAACCATGATTTTTATGAATTGGAAAAAAAAAAATCTAACATGGAATTATGTTCTATTATCTGCATTGACTTATCAATTAGGTTTCATTAATAAAGAAATTATCCATGGACTGTAATAATGAAGGAAAAAGAATATATATGCATAAAACTAAGAAAAGCTACAAAGTTTTATTAATAAGTTGGAACATCAAATACGTTAAAGTATATTCCTAGCATCTTTATGACCAAATTAGTTCAAAAAACAATTTGGCCATTTTCAATTCGTATTTTCATTTGGCCAAAATCCCCATAGATAAAATTAACTGTTGACTGTGTTTGCTTTTCTTGATCCCAATTTCCCACAGAACAAAGCTATGTTTCTTGCCTACAATTATTGCTAAGAAAATACTCTCTCAACAGTACAGAGGAAATATAAATTTTGAAATGTTTAAAGGTGAAATCAAGATGAAAAATCCCCAAAAACATTACATACAGCAGTATACTTAAGAGAAAAACATTTTACAAAGAGTGATATTTACTTATTGTGGAGAAATGTCAAGTTCCATAATCCTCAGTTCTGAAACTCATTCGAGGCCTCTTGATTTACTTAAACCAAATTTGAAATGTATCAATAATTATAATCAAAGCATGCATGATAAATTAGGGTAATAAATCATCATTTCAATCTGTCAACTGGTAGATCATAACACAAACATATTTAGTCATAGCTATAAACATATGTCCAATTCCTAGTTAATAGATGCTAGAGTTCAAAATAAGGAGTTCAATTCACTTACCCTAGCGTGAATAAACTCTTCAACTCTGCCATCTTGAAACCGGCCAAGAAGCCTAGGTCCTTGTCCATGCTTTGACATGCACTCAAAAGTCCTAATCTCATCATCCCTTTTGAAAAACACTTCAACACCTTCACCATAAATCCGAATCAATAATTTTCTAATAACATCACTATTCTTTGTAGGCCAATTTATCTGGAAAACCTCATTAGTCATAGCTCCCTTTAATGGTATGATCTGCAAAGAATTCATATCCTCTACCACATCTCCCCACTCAGATGCCAATGATTGAAGAATTTCTTTTAGTTCATCAGGAAAAATCCCCTTAATAAACCCATTTGTTTTAATCGTCATTTCCGTACCTACAGAAAACGATTCTTGTGATTGAGATTGTACTGCAACCCAAAAAAAAAGAGCAAAAGAGACTTAAAATTCAATCATTCCAACAACAACAACCCAATAAAGGAAATGATAATTTAGATCAAATTTAGTGCAAAGAATCCTGAACTAAATTTAGTACAAGAATCTTAAGAAAATCCAAGTCAAACAAAAATCCCCAAATAAATATAAAAATAAAACTTTAACCAAAATAAAGAAAAGGGTATAAACAAAAGATTAAGCAGAAGAACACACACCGAAGAAAGTTGAAGAATTGAACCAAGAACATTAAAGAAGAAACAGCTCCAAGAAAACAGCAGAAACGGAAAATGAAATCCAAAGATTGTATGAAACAAAGAATTTATAGGGTAAACAAAACAAAACCCAAAAATTAAAATATTGGTATACTTACACGCGCACGCATATAATAACTGCACTTTTTAATTGTAAAATTAATGAATCACCTTTCTTGGATAATAACAATGATAAACGTCCCGCGTAGAGTTTCCTTGAATTGTGTGTGTGATATTTTGGGACAGTTACGCATAGAGGTTTGCACAATTGAAACAAACGAATCATTGTCGGCCACGCGTAATAGCCGGATCGAATTTCTGGCTAAGAGAAGAAAACAGAGTACTAAAACAGAGAGACGAGTGATAGAGCATATGATGGTTCTGAGAATTTCCAGGTTTTGAAGGGTAAATCAGTCATTGTACTTGTTTTATGGTCTAAATATTTAGCCAATGAGTACGTGACACGAGCGCTTATACTTGGTCTGACGTTTCTTATAAAACGATATGTCGTTTTTTCTTTGAAAAAATAAATAAAAACAAAAGAAAAGGGTGAGTGTAGCTTTTGGCGTATATTTTCTGGTCTGAAAGCGACGGTTTTGGCGGTTGACTTTCGAGGTAGTTATGATGGTCAGCATTGGCGGCAGTATACACAATTTTTAATAATATTATAATATTATTTTTTAAAATGAAAATAATATTATGAAGAGAAAAAAAAAATAAAGATCTGCTTATGTACAATATATATAAGAAAAAGAAAAGGTGACTTGGAATTTGTATTTACTGGTTTATTTTGGATCGACATTAAAAAAAAAAGAGAAAAAGGCAATAAATTTGCAACATTTTAAAAAATATTATATCATGTAATTTTCTTCTATTATTATTGTTATTTTTTTTTTGAGAAAGAGAGTTTAGTTTTATTAATGATCAAAATAACTCGATATATAAGGAGGAGGTATATTAAACTACACTCCTAAGACTGACTCATAATGAGCACTCACAGCAACATTATGAACCACGACATTCGCAGACTTATAATTGAAAACACAAGAAACTGACTATAACTCACTAATGAGAAAGACACAATCCTGAATAACAAGGCCAAAAGACGAATTATCCATTATAGAAGAACTCAGAATAGCTTGAACAACTGTTTTTGCATCAGTTTCCACGATCACACTCCTCCACCCAAGCTCTTTAATCCAACTCAATACTTCTCTAATGGCAATAGCTTCGGCTACCTTAGCCGAGTAAAAACCCACCACACGCCATGATCTAACTGCAATAAACTCTCCACCATCATTACGAACAACAGCACCAATACCAACATATCCAGTACTCGAACCTGTAGAGGCATCAACGTTGGCTTTCAAACTTCCAGCCGGAGGTGGCTTCCAATCATGACTTGCTGGAGACCGTGTAGTTAACAAAAGTCTAGAATTTACAACAGTCCAGTCCCTATAGAAACTTACTGCCAAACTCACAACATGTTTAGAAGAAATAATCTTTCCTTGCCACACCACCAGATTTCGATTAAACCAAAGAGCCCACACAATCATAAGAAACAAAGCAGCTTGTGTATTTGACAAAGGAAGTAAAACATCTACACACTAATCCATGAAAGAAATAACAGGTGAACTTGAGAAAGTAAATCCCGATGAGTTTCATACCTCAACAGGAAAAGGACACTCAACGAAAAGATGCAGAACTGTCTCACCTGAATGATAGCAAAAAGGGCAAAAATCCATCACTTGTACATGACGGTTTGCCAAAACAGCACAACAAGGAAGTACACCCGATAACGCTTGCCAAACAGTATTCTGCACTTTAGGAGGAACACTAAGCCTCCAAAGCTTCCTCCAAACTGCCTCATAGTGAACATTAACTTCATTAAAGCACCCCACAGCTAAAGCATAGGCTGATTTAACACTATAGGTACCTGCCTGCTCAAATTTCCAGCAAATTTTGTCAGGAACCACTGCCATGCCCAAAGGAATAGATAAAATGCTTCTTTGATCATCCTCATTAAATAAACTTTGGAGTTTACCTCTGTCCTATTGCCTATTCTGAATTAAATCAGATACAATATTAACACTGCAAAAAGAAGGCCGAATAGAAGAAACTCCCAAAGACGTGCCACTTGACAACCATGGAGACTCCTAAAATGAAATGCTTGTACCATCACCTACACGCCAATAAATACCCTCCTTTAACAAGGATCTTGCTTCCCAAATACTCCTCCACATATAACTTGGGTTCGAACCCAACATCGAATCAAGAAAATTTGATGTAGGAAAATACCTAGCCTTAAGAACACGAGCAACCAAAGTATCCGGGTTTGTAACAATCCACCACCCTTGCTTCCCAAGAAGAGCCAAATTAAATTCCCTTAGGCGCTTAAAACCAAGACCACCTACAGCCTTCACCCGAGCCATTCGATCCCATGCCATCCACCTAATACCTCCTTCAAAATTATCACCGCTGCCCCATAAAAATCTAGACATAACCCTCTCAATCTCATGACATAAAGATTTAGGAAGGAGAAACAAACCCATAACATAATTTGGGATAGCTTGCAATACAGTCTTCAACAATATCTCCTTACCCGCACGAGAAAGAGGTCTTCTTTTCCACGAATTTAGCTTCTGCCATACCCTATCCTTAATATAGGCAAACACATCTTTTTTATTCCTCCCCACAAATGAAGGAATACCTAAATAAGTACCAAGAGAAGCACAATCCACAACACCAAGCAAACTACAGATGACATTTCTTCAATCTAAAGGAGTATTCCTGGAGAAAGTAATAGACGACTTGCTAAGGTTTATTTTTTGACCTGAAGCAGCCTCATACAAAGCAAGAATACGATGAATAACATCAGCTTCCTCCATACTAGCATTAAAAAAAACCAAACTATCATCCGCAAAGAATAAATGCGAGATAGTCGGCCCACCTCTAGAAACTCTACCCGGAGTAATTGTTCCAACCTGAACAGCCTCCTGAATTAATTTAGAGAGACCCTCAGCACACAATATAAACAAATTTGGGGACAAAGAGTCCCCTTGCCGCAAACCCCAGGAAGGAATAATAGGACCAATTTCAGAATCATTTTGAAGCACCCAATATTTAACAGTGGAAATACATTCAAGAATCAAATAAATCCACTGGCAATCAAAACCCAAAGCAATTAACACATCCCGCACAAACTTCCACTCCATACTATCATACGCCTTGCTTATATACATCTTCAAAGCTGCAGAAAAATCAGTACCACGACTACGCCTGTGAAAATCATCTCGAACGCAATAATACAATTATCTTGAATTAATCTTCCAGGAACAAAAGCACTTTGACTTTCAGAGATGATCAAAGGAAGGACACTCTGAAGCCTTTTAGCAATCATCTTAGTAATAACTTTCACAAGCACATTACAAAGGGCAATCGACCTAAATTCAGGCATAGATTCAGGCGAAGAGACTTTAGGTATTAAAACAATTGCCGTATTATTGAGATCAGTCGGGAAAACTTTATCACGCAAGATAGAGATACAAAACATAGCCACATCATTGCCAATTAAATCCCAATAAGCTTGGAAAAAACCAGGGTTAAAACCATCCATACCTGGCTATTTATCCGGCCTCATAGAAAAAACAGCAACACGAACCTCCTCAGGGGAATAATCGGCTAGCAAAGCTGAATTCTGCTCCTCTGGAATAATCGGCTATTATTATCGTTATTGAAATAAACAAAAGAAACATATCACAAAAGTTTAAATTTAGATTTTTTTAAAACACAAATACAAGATTCACATTTTAGTTTAATTTTCAAACTTTAACTGCTCAAAAAAAGAAAAAGAAAAATCTAGTATGATAATTTAAATCTAGTATGATAATTTTATTATCATCTTACTTTTTTAGTTAATTTAATTTGAATAAAAAATTAAAATTTAAATTTTATAATTTTAAACACGATTCTAATTAATACCAAAAACTTATTTGATTTATTATTATCTTTTGTGTGAAACATTTGATACTTAATATCATGTAATTAAATATTAGAAATAATGATGAGATTATATTCATTGAGATAATCAAATGTCTTTTGAGAGAGCAAAAGAACACTTAGAAATATCCTTCTGTTTAAGTTAAAATTTGGAAAGAGTTTATGCATGGAAAATTTCAAGTCTACTTTTATTGTATTAATTTGGCAAAAATATCAAAAAATACTTAAATTTTATCTCAATTTTCAGTTTTATTATAATTTTTTTAATAAATTAGTATATAAATTTATTTTTTCCTTCGAATTTTATCTTTTTATCTATTAGACTTATTTTTACAGGCTATTTTACTACATATAAGTATATTTTTATCTTTTTATTCTAAAAAATAAAGTACCTGACATTAAAAAAAAAGTAATGGTTGCTTATTTATTCTTTAAAAAAAAATAAAAAAACTCACGAAATAAATGAGCATTAAAAAAGTAACGAGGGTTAAAAAAATAATTGGTATTAAAAAAAATAACAAGGGTTAATAAAAGAGAATAAAACTTATATTGTTTAAAACTTCACTAAAATATTTCATTTCCATATTCTTTTAAATTTTACTTAAGAGATAGATTTGTATAATTTTCAGATATCTTGATGAATTCTCTGATGGGATGGCATACCCTTGTTATTGTGAGCACAGGGGATCAGTTGGAGAAGGAGAGGAGATTTTGGGGGATGATGGAGAGAGTGAGCTGTCAGAGACTTTGCATAGGAGAAATAACGTTTTTAGGCAGATAGGTTTTCTGGGTTTTCCAAGAAAATGGGGGAATTTCAAGAAATCATTTGGTGGTGGAAATAATTGGTCTGATTGTGGGTGCGAGTCTTGTGTTTCTTGGATGAAGAAAGATGGTGAACACAATTTGCATGTAGTTGTCAGGGAGCCTGCAAGAGATATATATATATATATATATATATATATATATAGTCTAGACCTATTTTTACTGATCATTGATTATTAATTGGCTACTTCAGGTTTTGTTTGTTTGCTTTATTAAGTTAAAATATATGTTGAATTAAAAGCTTGGTTCAGTACACTTTGTATCGCTCCCAAATTGTGAATTACTATTAGATTTTAGATATAATTAAATATATATTTTGACCAGAAGTGAGCATTATGTTATATAATTATGGTGAATTGCCTTTCACTTGGTATAAATTAATTAAAGAGGAACTCGATCTCACTACATCATCAAGTCCATTAATTAGTTACCTCAACTTGTAAAATCAACCTGATGTAGCATATACAGTAACTAAGTAATGTTGTCATTTCTTGTGCTACAGCTGTTAGTAAGAATTGCTGTGAAGATTTGGAAGAAAATGTGATATTCTTAGCATGGATTCCTCTCTTCTTCCTCATTTTGGACAGAAGCTGTGTTTCCAAATCTCTCCGAGCCTGTGAAACACAACTATAGACTATTTGCCATTGACCTTTTGGGATTTGGAAGAATCCCCAAGCCAAGAGACTGTCTTTACACTTTGATAGATCACTTGGAGATGATTGAAAAATCTATGATCCTTCCATTTGAGTTGAAGTCTTTCCATCTTGTGGCGCATTCAATGGGTTGCATTGTTGCATTAGGACTTGCTGCAAAATAATTAAAGAACAAGGAAATGAAAGATTTTAGTACGGTTTTTAACCATATAAATTTTATTCTCTTTTTATTTATGCTAGTTACTTTTTTTTTAACCCTAATTATTTTTTCTTTAACTCCCATTATTTTTTTTAAATGTCCATTCATTTTGTGAGTTTTTGAATTTTTTTTCAAAGAATAAATAAAATGAGTACTGTCCATTATTTTATTTTTTTAGAATAAAAAATAAAAATATATTGACACGTTAGCAAAATATCTGATAAAAATAAATTCAATTGATAAAAAGATAAAGGGAAATTTATGTCCTCTAACCCTCCAAAAACATATGTTTTCAATAATACGAGTGACGGAATTTTTTTTTTCAAATTTACTTCACCACGTTATTTTTTCTTTTTTTCAATTTTTGTAATTTTTTTCTATTTTATTTTATTAATATTTTTTATTTAAAAAAATTTTAATGTCATATTTTTAATATACACAATATATATATATATAAATATATGATATATACATAACATATATAAAATACACATTAAACAATATAAATTACATCTACACATCTACAACACATTTATAATACATCAACAATACATCTACAATAAATATACAATAAACCTACATAATATTTTTAATATTTATTTAATTTTTTAAAATTTTTTATTCTAACAATATTCACACAATATTCAATAATTTTTTCATAAAATATACATAACTTAGATAATAAATATATAAAATATGCATAATATCTACAACACATCTGTAGTATATCTACAATACATCTATTATATATCTACATAACAAAATTATATGTATTTTTTTAGTTTTTTCATGTGTAAAATATGTAAAATTTTTATTTAAAAATAAATTTAATAATTTTTTAATATATTATTGTATATTTTATTTTTTTTTATTTTTTTAGTGTATCTTTTTATAATTAAAAATATTTTTTTCTTTTTATGAAAAATTTTAATTTTTATTTGATGAAAAATAATTTAAAATATTAATTTTTATTATTTTATTAGAATATCTTTATTTAATATTGAAGTTTGAAAAAAAATAAAAATTTCAAGTAAAATATTGATTATAGTGAGGAAAAAAGTATTTTAAAAAAATTTATTTTATTGAGAAATAAAATATTTTTAAAATTTTATATCAAGTTTTTATAAAAGTATAAATATTTTTAGTTTTTGTAGTATTTTTATAATAAAAATTAATTTTTAGAGTAGTTATGTAAATATCCCAAAGATAAAAGTAAAAAGAAAAAATAAATTTATGTGCTAATTTGTCAAAAAAAATATTTATGATAAAACTAAAAATTGAGATAAAGTTTAAGTATCTTTGGTATTTTTTTTCTATTAATTTTTAAAATATAATATAAGATATTATTAGATGTATAATTAAAAAAAATAAAGGAAAAGTAAAATTGTTAATGTTTTGCTCATCTATATATAAACCATTTGTTTACTTTATAACTATATAGTCATCTACGGTAATAACATTTTCTTTTAGTTTACAAATTTAATTAATTTATTTTTAATAATCTTTAAAAATAATGTATAATAATAATTTTTGTGTAAATATATTTTTTTATGTAGAAAATTGTATGATAAAAAACACATGCATTCTTAAAATATTGCATAAATTAGTAAACCGAAATGTTATTAAATTTTTTATTTTTCATATATATAGCATGTATTGGCATACAAGAAAATCACATACAACTAATTATAATTAAATATATTTAATTACTATATTATATTACTAAATTAATTAATTATATTATTATTATTCATTGCATTTAATTAATTTCAAATTAATTAAAATAAAGTTTAGACTTAAGTTTCTCTTATCATTAATGCCTTAAGAACTTATTTGTAAGATAATTTTTAAAAATAAATTGTAAGATAAAATTATTTTAAAAATAATCATTAATTAAGAATCAAATTTTTGTCCATGTTAAATTCTCTCTTCATATATATATATACAGCGGCGGAACCACCATGGGGTCGTGTGAGGTCACACGACCCCCCCTCACCGGCAGCCAGACGTGGAGGACCATAGTTCGCCGGCCTCTGCGCTGAAACTCAGTCCCCGCTTAGTTTCAGAGAAAATTGCAGCGAGGGGTAGACGAACCCCTCGCTGCAATTTCATTTTTTTTTATAAATTAGTCCCTGGCGAAACAGCGTCGTTTCGCCAGGGACTAATTTTTTTTATATATAAACCCCTGGCGAAACGACGCCGTTTCGCCAGGGGTTTATTAAAAAAAAATAAACCGGCCTAAGCGAAACGACGCAGTTTCGCTTGGGCCGGTTAAAAAAAAATAAAGGGCTGCGTTAAAAACGCAGCCCTTCCTTCTTCTTCTTCTTCTTCATGTCTTTGCCCCCCTCTCTTCCCTGTCTCATATCCCCAACCCACTGCCAGCAGCACCACGCCACCACAGCCACCAGCCGCAGCACCGCCGCACCACAGCCACCAGCCGCAGCACCGCCGCACCACAGCCACCCACCTCACCGACCCCCCCTCAGTAACATTCTGGTTCCGCCACTGTATATATATGACCCCAAAAAATAGTTATTTGTTAAGATATTAATATTAATGTTAACTGTCAGTGGTCAGATTTTAATTTTTTGATTTTTTATTTTTTTGTGGGACAACATATAGTATTGATTTGTTTTACTGCTAATTAAAAGTCAGTAGTACAATAAACAGTTTAATCATTAATGACTATAGATATGAATTTGTTAAGAGTTGATTAGTTTTTGGATTCTGTTGAATAAAGACCTATTCTTTAGGGCAGTCCTATTCCTTAGGAGAGTCTTAGTCTTATGGATTTATTTGTTTTTGCTGTTTACGTTTTTGTTTTGACTTTATTGTAAGGCTATATATAGCCAAGTCTGAACCGTTTAATTTCAGCAAATGAGAATTCCAGTTGTTTAAAGTTCTTTGTTCAAGTTTCACTTAAGCTTTAACAATTGGTATCAGAGCCCCCACTGGGTTTCTGAAACGAGAAGTTGCAATCTTCAACGTTTGTCAAACACTGAGAGAATGACAGATGACAAAACTTTAACGAAGATCCCTCACTTCGACGGTCACTATGATCATTGGAGTGAGTTGATGGAAAATTTGCTCAGAGCAAAAGGTTTGTGGAATTTGTTGGAGAAAGGCTTCACAGAACCAATAGAAGGGACGAAATTAACTGAGGCTCAACAGGCAGAGCTGGATGATGCAAAGACTAAGGACTATCAGGTAAAACATTACCTGTTCCAGGCTATTGATCGAACTGTTTTCGAACAAATCTTAGACCGTCGTACATCTAAGATTGTTTGGGACTCACTGAAACGGAAGTTTGGAGGAAATCAGAAGGTGAAGAAATCTCTTCTCAATGCCTTAAGAAGAGAATTTGAGATCCTGGAAATGCGAAATGATGAAACGATTACAGAATATTTTTCTCGGGTGATGTTAGTTGCAAATAAAATGCGAACCAATGGAGAAGAGATGCCAGACAAGAAGATTGTAGAGAAAATTCTACGCACCCTGACAGACAAGTTCACTTATGTTATTGTATCCATCGAAGAATCCAAGGATATAGATACAATGTCCATTGATGAGTTGCAGAGCTCATTATTGGTACATGAACAAAAATTTCGTCGACCCAGTAACAATAATGAAGACCAGGTGTTGAAAATAGAAGGTCGATCGAACACAAGCAATCGAGGAAGAGGAGGTTACAGAGGAAGGGGGGCGTGGAAGAGGTAGAACCAATTTTGACAAGGCTACTGTTGAGTGCTACATATGTCATGATTTAGGGCATTTTCAGTATGAATGTCCTAAGAAAAATGAAGCTAACTATGCAGAGCTCGATGAAGAAGATGAGATGTTACTAATGGCCTATGTTGAACAACATGAAGCAAAAAGAAGTGACGCATGGTTCCTGGATTCTGGTTGCTCCAATCACATGGTTGGTGATAAAAATATGTTTTCCAATTTAGACACAACATTCACACATAGTGTCAAACTTGGAAACAACACCATAATGAAAGTTTCTGGAATTGGGACTGTGAAATTAATTCTGCAAGACAACTGTTACACTGTTGGGGAAGTTTTTTGGGCGCCATAACTCAAGAATAACCTTTTAAGTGTTGGACAACTTCAAGAAAAGGGAGGTGCGGTGCTGTTCAAAAATGGAGCATGTAGTGTCTATCATCCAAAGAAAGGAAAAATCGCAGAATCCATTATGAGTGCTAATCGGATGTTCATTCTTCTGGCAGAAACATCAAAAACAAGTATGAGTAAATGTTTACAAGTCTCAAATACAGATCAGTCAACACTTTGGCATCAACGTTATGGCCATCTCAGTTATAAAGGCCTTCGTACCTTGAAGCACAAAAACATGGTAGAAGGATTGCCATGAGGAACCAAGTGTCACCTGCGAGGCATGTATGAAAGGGAAACAACATCGAACTTCAATCCCAAAAATGAGTTCCTGGAGAGCATCCGAAAAATTGGGTCTTGTTCATGCAGATTTATGTGGTCCGATTACACCATCTTCGAGCAGTGGAAAAAGGTATTTAATATGCTTCATAGATGATTTTTCTAGAAAAGCCTGGATATATTTTATGGTAGAAAAATCAGAAACATTTAATCTCTTCAAGTGTTTCAAGAATCTTGTGGAGACAGAAACTGGAATGCACTTAAAATGCCTAAGAACCGATAGAGGAGGAGAGTTTAACTCTGCTGAATTCAATGACTTCTGCAAAAGTCATGGAGTTAAGAGACAACTAACCACTGCCTACACGCCGCAACAAAATGGGGTCGCAGAACGTAAAAATCGAACTGTAACGAACCTGGTTCGAGCTATGTTGACTGAAAAAGGCGTGCCCAAAAAATTTTGGCCTGAAGTTGTTATGTGGGCAAATCATGTCTTAAATCACTCTCCCACACTAGCAGTAAAAGACATGATACCTGAAGAAGCATGGAGTGAAGTGAAACCAGCAGTAGATTATTTCTGAGTTTTTGGATGTATCAGTCATGTTCATATTCCAGATGCTAAACGGACAAAAGCATGGTTTGTGTATTATTCGGAGTCAGTAGTGAATCCAAAGGGTACAGATTATTCAATTCAGTTGAAAAGAAAATCATCGTGAGCCGTGATGTGGTGTTTGAGGAAGATAGAAAATGGGATTGGGAAAATTGTGAGGATGAAGCAGAATTAATTTGGGAAGAGAGCATAGAGATTTAGAAAAAGGAAGTACAAACAAGCACTGAAACTGCAGAAACAAGCACTGAAACTGCAGATACCTCTGCTGAATCTGTTGTCACAACATCAATTAATCCAGTTGCTGAACAAATTGATGAATCCGAATTGGTTCATAGGGCAGACAGAACAAGACGACCACCCATATGGTCAACAAACTATGTGACCGGTGAAGGTTTATCCGAAGAAGAAGATGTCAACATGGAAGATGATATTAATTTTGTATTTTTATCAGTGTCAGATCCAGTAAGCTATGAGGATGTTGTAAAGAGCTCAAAATGGAGATTGGCTATGGATGAGGAGATCAACTCTATCGAAAAGAACCAGACATGGCATCTAGTCAACCTACCAGCTGGTACAAAGAAAATAGGAGTAAAATGGATCTACAAAACCAAGTTAAATGAGCTTGGTGAGGTAGACAAGCACAAAGCAAGGTTAGTCATAAGAGGCTATACACAGAAACATGAGGTTGATTACACTGAGGTCTTTGCTCCTGTGGCTAGAATAGACATTGTAAGGATGATTATAGCACTTGCGGCTCAAAATGGTTGGATGGTTTATCAATTGGATGTTAAATCAGCCTTTTTGCATGGGGAATTGAAAGAAGATGTCTTTGTAGAGCAACCGAAAGGCTATGTCAAGAAAGGGAGTGAGCAACTGGTATACAAACTGAATAAGGCGCTCTACGGGTTAAAACAGGCACCTCGAGCCTGGTTCAGTCGAATTGAAGCTTATTTTATCAAGGAGGGATTCCAAAGCAGTTCCAGTGAACACACACTTTTCGTCAAAAGAAAGGGAGGTAAAATTCTGATTGTAAGTGTGTATGTTGATGATCTATTGTTTATCAGTAATGATGAATTAATGTTGGGAGAATTTAAAAGTTCCATGAAGAGTGAATTTGAGATGACTGATCTCGGTCAAATGAGATTTTTCCTCGTTATTGAAGTTTTACAACTCTCAAATGGAATTTTTATCAGTCAAAGGAAGTATGCAGCTGAGGTTTTGAAGCGTTTTGAGGTAGAAAACTTCAACATTGTGAGTAATCCAATTGTTCCTGGACAGAAAATCGACAAAGATAAAAATGGTGTCAAAGCAGACGAGACTTTGTACAAATAGATTGTGGGAAGTCTGATGTATCTTACTACCACACTGCCTGATTTAATGTTTGTGGTGAGTTTAATTAGCCGTTTCATGGCTTGTCCGACGCAATTACACATTGCAGCAGTAAAAAAGGTTTTGCGGTACTTGAAAGGCACAACTGGTTATGGAGTTTTCTATAAAAGGGGCAGAGATGGTAAATTAATTGGATTCACTGGCAGTGATTATGCTGGTGACATGGAGGACAACAAAAGCACTTCAGGTTACGTGTTTATGATGAATGGAGGAGCAGTAGCCTGGTCATTTAGAAAACAACCCATAGTCACTTTGTAGACTACAGAAGCAGAGTTCGTAGCTGCAGCTGCGTGCGCATGTCAAGCCGTTTGGATGAGACAAATACTCAGTGAGATTGGGCATTCACAAAAGGAAGGAACGAAAATTATGTGTGATAATACTTCAACCATCAAACTGTCAAAGAATCCGGTTCTACATGGGCGTTCAAAGCATATCAGGGTAAGGTTTCATTTCCTCAGAGATCTTACCAAAAAAGGAATAGTAAACTTATTGTTTTGTCGCACTCACGATCAGCTTGCTGATCTGTTTACAAAGCCTCTCAAGTTGGAAGCCTTCTAGAAATTACGAAGGAAGCTTGGCGTCTGTGATATTTCAGATTTAAACTAATTCTTTTTAGCCAAGAATAAGTTTAAGGGAGGGTATGTTAGGAGTTGATTAGTTTTTGGATTCTGTTGAATAAAGACCTATTCTTTAGGGAAGTCCTATTCCTTAGGAGAGTCCTAGTCTTATGGATTTATTTGTTTTTGCTGTTTACGTTTTTGTTTTGACTTTATTGTGAGGCTATATATAGCCAAGTCTGAACCGTTTAATTTCAGCAAATGAGAATTTCAGTTGTTTAAAGTTCTTTGTTCAAGTTTCACTTAAGCTTTAATAGAATTCGCATAGCGATCCTATCCTTATTATGATAATCAACAATAGAACTTAATAGCATTCAACAATTATGTTGACTTCACATATAAAGAAAGCTTAATTTCGGTAAAAATAAAAAAAAAACGATGCCGTTTTCATTATATGCTGAAAGAACAAATTAATATATTGTCAAATACTGATGCCAACCACCACTCAATCCAAGTAAAGTTCATAACATATATAATCTTCTTCGCTATTTTTGATAAAAGAGAAAAAAAAAATAGCCTTGAGATTGGTAGAGAGAGAATTGCAAGAGCAAAGGCAGAGATTAAATTTTGAAAGAAATCAGTTGTTAAACGACAATTCGCATTTGAGTGTAGTGATCCGATGTTTTGATGGAATAGAAACCCTTTGAAAAAATAAACTAAACAAACGGCAAAGAAGTTATTGAAATTTTGCATTGCGTTGGGAAACAACCAAAGTAAATAGAATTGGTCGTTTTTATAATTAAGATAAATCCATTTATTGATTTATTTTACGGGGATTGTTAATGAACTTCAAAATTAATTAAATAATATGTATATATAATGAAAAGATTGATATACACCAAAATAAAATATAATCTATATATAATATTAAAACAGATAATATTGATATAATATAATATTATATCACGTGGTATGATACTTATATTTTTTTAAAATATTAGATTGAATTATTATTTATTAGAATAGATAATTAATTAATCATTATAGATAGTTATTTAGAGAGTTTAAATAAGATTAGAATATTTTATTTAATATTGATAATAATTAATTATTATCTAATAATATTTATTCAGAGAGTTCAATTTGCTTTGTTAAAAAAATTATAATATTAAAATTATAATAATTAGTATATATAATATACTAAACTTCAAGAATATTAATTCTATAAACAGTATATTGAAATAGTTTTCTATATGCCAAAGTAATATTATTATACATAAATAGTTTTTTTAAAGTTGTGTTTATTTTAATTATCCCATAAAATATCATAATATTTATTTTATACCACATTTATTAATAAATTTAAATCAATTATTAAATAAGAAAAATGTTTATGATTATCAATTTAATTTTCATATTTTTTTACTTAAAATTATTATGTATATATATACATTAATTAAAAACATCTGCATAGTCTGCAGGTGCTATTATAGTTAATAAACTAATATGTTTGACAAATATTTTAATTAATTTCAAGAATTGAAATTTAAAGCGTGTAGGATACTATCTAATAATAATAATAAAAAATGACAAATCCTCGAAATTCAAAAATGGAAAGTAGAGAAAGATTGAGGAAAATACTATTATGCACTATGTATATATTATATATAAAGATTAAATTAATATTCTAATCATTAGTACTCAATTATTTTTTTACTAGTTTAGAGAAATAACAAAGAAAATGTGCTGTAATCTTTTATGGTGGGATTCTTCTCTTGAAATACACTCTATCTAAATGTAGAAAGGTTATGGATGAATTGGTTCTAATCCCATATTTTATATTATTGTGATGATTGTCTTGGCGCACTAACATTTCCAGCAAAGTCGTCTTGGCTCTTGACAAGACTGTGTCTCACATAATGGCTTTCAGCACCAAAGACGCTACCATGGCGGCCAGTGACATTAGCACTTGATTTTAGGACTTGGGAACATTCTTTATCTTCTTCTCTCTCGCACTTTATCCATGCAAAAGCTGATCTTTCAATATATGTTGTATGCATTGTTGTCAAAATCCCGATTCAAATCGTAGAATCTTACGATTCTACGAGTTGAATATGGGATTAAGTTTTGAATCGGTTGTAAAATCGTTTTTTGGGTGCAATCGGTGCGAATCCCGATTCTAATCGTTAGAATCGGTGGAATCGCGTTTTGCGATTCTGCAACTATGGAAACAGACATTTACAAACTTGTATAATACTTTTCAATATTTACAATGGAGGCATTTCATGTATTTCATACTTCCTGCCTCATTCACTGGATACTTCTTTGTGAGTATGAGATGTCTAGAAACCAATCAGGTAGTTCGAAGTTCAGGTCCTATTGTACACAAATTACCAGACCTCTGTTTTTCACAAATTGCTCTGAGATTTAAGAGAAAGTCTGGGCTAAATCCACTTGATCTTCACTTGCCTCCGGGCTAAATCCAATACGGAGATCTAAGAGAAAGTCTGGAACTAAATCCAATAAAACAGGAAAAGATGGAAAGATGAGATCCTTGAAAGACCAAATTGATTCTGTGTTTTGCCCAGAGTGCCAGGGAACTGGTGCGAAGATTGAGGAAAATGAGCTTGAGATGCCAACTATCCCTCTTTCAGAGGTTTGCCTTTTCTTTTGGTGATGTGATTCGATTATTATTTGGTTATTCCTTCCCACAGTAGTCGATATTATGCTGGTGAAAATTTCAGGAATGCAGTCCTCAATTAAACAATCAATTAAGTGCACATATGTGCTATGTTGGCTTATGGATCTACAAGGATAAATAAAATTGTACTCAAATTTTCATAGTTTTGTTTGGTGGCATCTAAAGAGGTGTAATTATATTCAAAGATGATCTGGGAATTAGAAGCAAAGAGTGCTATTTTCAAGGGAATATCTAGATCTTCATTCTTAATCTCATGGTTTTTTTTTTATTCAGATGTTCAAATACAAGATTAGAGTGAGTGATGGACGCAGAGCATGGATGAAAAATCCTGAAATGTTGAAGAATCGCTCAACTGGTTTTCATTTTCCTTCCCAATCAGAAGAAACTACTCAGGTATTCAGATCTCTACTTGCAACTTTTATTGATGAAGAAGAGGACTCATTTTGTTAAAATTGGATGTCGATTTCTTACTTGCAGGAAAAGGTGGTGCTACTCAAATTGCTGCATTTGTACAGAGCTGATGAGTAGTGCAGCTGCATTGCCAAACAAGCTCCAGTTGCTAAAGCCGGCAATAATTCAATCTAGTTTCATTGGTAGGTTATCATACAATATTTCATTTTGCATTATTATATTTTTTTTATTTACATTCATCTTATCAATTGATAATTTTTTTTCCTTTTAATATAGGTCCATACAAAGAAAAGAAATCGATTGTATAAAAAAAAAAGAATGATTTGGTGTTTGTAATGTATAACTTGAAGTTGGAAAAAAGAGTTAAGAAAAATATTGGTCCAAGTGAACTTTGATTTTACTTAATATGATGGTTTGGATGTTGGTGATGCACCAAATGAGGCAATGGATGATGATGATATCTTCGATTTTACTTAATATCTTTAATAATTATTTATAACTTATGTTAATTTATGTCTTTTATTTTAATTTGTAGTTTGAATATATATTTAAACTTGTGAAATTAATCATTTAATTGTGATTTTATGTTTTTTAATTTGTTAAATGTAATTTATTTATAAAATATGGTCAAATTTTCATTTGATGTAGAATCTCACGATTCAAATACGATTCTACCGACGATTCTACAATTACTTTTCGATTCAAGGTAGAATCCCGATTTTGACAACCTTGGTTGTATGAGCTTAATTAGTTAATTAATGTTCACGCATTCGATCAATTGAAAAAAGCTAAGCTAGAATTGATAATTTAATTACCTGGAGAAGGTGCCTTGAGTTTCTTGGAAAAGGATCAATATTGATGCTCATCAAGATCTTGCAGAGAAAACCGTCTCGACTTTGAAAGATTTTTTTCAATTTTCTCCACATATTGCTCATTGTTTTGAATCCAAATTCAAAAATTTCACCACTTTCTTCTCCTTCGACAACTACTTTCAAAAGTTTCAGAACTCGTAACCGAGTTTCTCTGGAGACACCATACGTACTTAGACTAACGTATTTTATCATTCTTCCACACACAGCTTCATCTTTTACAATTGCCCACCTGCAAATATAATTAAAGACCAAAATTCTATCACCAAATTAGCAATCTTTTTCATATATGCTGGAAATTTTAAATAAAAGCTTTCGGGATAGTCGTTTTTTCAGCCAAATTATAATATTATTACCCAAATCTACTGCCAGCATGACCGGTAAGCTTAGAAATTGCAAATATCATTAGATCTTCATCAGCTGGAGCTGGGATAGGTGTAAAATGAGGCCAATAATAAGCAAGATCATGAATTGTCTTCACTGATTCTCCTTTAAGAACTGCCTTCATCAATTTACCATCAGGATTGTTCGGAGAGTTCACTAATTAAATGTAATTGCTTGATGAGAAATCATTATTCTTCTTCTTCCAAGACAAAGTGTCTCCTTTGAATTTGTAATCTTCAGATTGGAAAAATTCTGTTTGCTCTTTATAAACCTATGTGTAGCAAAATTAATTAAACACATTAACAAATTATATATATAAACTCTATTTAGAAGATGCTTGGTAATTGGTAGTGAAACTTACTGGGTAGAATGGGACTGAAGCTACAACCTTAGAAGGTACTGATGAAGAAGAAGAGAGGGCATGAATTGCAGCATTAAGAAGTTGAGTTGCTCCTGCACCAAAAACAATGTATCTTCCATCTGTTTTTGCATTCCCAACAATGGAATGGAGTTTAATGATGTGAGACTTTAGCTTTTCTGAGATTAATGAACCATCATTGAATTCATAGCTCATTCGATGCCATCCAGGCACCACAATGGCACTGCTCAATGCATATTTCAACCAGAAGGGCTCCAAGAATATGGGATCACCACTGTAATGATTTTTAAGAGTGTCTATTAATTAGTCAATATTCAAGCTTCATAAATAATTCGCTTTTAAGTGAGGAAAATTCTTATCCAGACAGAATGTACATACACCTAGCTAATAAAAAATCAATAAAAGAGTGATTATAGGAAAACTAAATAATTTCTAGGTAAGTCTTTCCTTTGAACTGAAGTGAAAGGTCGACTTAGTATATATAATAATTAACAGTTAATTCTATAATATTCCCTTATTGTAAAAACCATAAAATTGACTGTAGGAATGGCTCGGTTAAGGGATTGTCTGGGTTCAAGTTCAAGAAATTTTTAAACCTGAACTAAACTATTTATATAGCGGTTCTAGGATGGTTCAAGAATGGTTGATTCTAATTCAAGCTCTGATTTGAAGGTAATTGGAGAGGACTTCTCAAAGAGGTGGTTCAAAACTGTTTAAAGGCATTTTGAGGTGATTTAGAAAACAATTTATATACTGTTTTAATTAAAAAATTTGAGAAAAATTTATTTGAAATTAAGATTAATAAAAAATAAATTTAATGAGGAATCAAAACTCATATAGTTCTTTTATAATAAGTAGATATATTTTATTTATCAATATGTAAAATGGAATAAAATTATAGTATATGTTGGGGTTGCTGAGTTTTTTTACTTAAAATCAAAGCAAATCACTAAAGAAATAACAATCATAATATTAGGTAAAAAGTTAATTTCTTGTTTATATAAATTAACTTATTAAATTGACTTTAGTCCATATTTATGTATGCTGTTATTAGGTTATAAAATCTCTATATATATGTGTAATGAATGAATAAAAATAAAGGTGAATACACGAGTGTGTTTGTATGTAGAAAAGAGACAGAGAAGTGAGAAAGAGAGAAGAATTTTTTTGTATTCAAAATGAAAAAAGAAAAAGAAAAAAAATTGTATATTTTCTTTTACTCTCCTCTATTCTATATACAGTGGCGGAATCATAAATTTACCGAGGGAGGGTCAACATTTACCGGCGGTGGTGGGGCTGCTTGGGTTGCTGGTGAGTAGTGGCTGTCTTGGCTTGGGGTGGAAAGGGGGAGAGGGAAGAAGGAGAGGGAAAGATGAGAAAAACGCAGCTCCTTTTTTATTTTTGAACCGGCCCAAGTGAAATAGTGTCGTTTGACAGGGACGATTTTTTTTTAAATTTACCCTTGGCGAAACAGCGTCGTTTCGCCATGGGTCATTTTATAAAAAAAAATTAGTCTCTGATGAAACGACACCGTTTCACCAGGGACTAATTTATAAAAAAAATAATGTTATTTGCAGCGAGGGGTTCGTCTACCCCCTCGCTGCAGACAGTCTGCAACTTAGCCTCCTTCAACAGGGGCTGAGTTTAGCTCCACCTCCACCGACATCTCTACTTCGCCGGTGAGAGAGGATCGTGTGACCCCACACAACCTCATGGTCGTTCCGCCCCTATCTATATATGATGAATATTTATTTTCCTTAATCTCTTGCACTTTTTCTCTATTTTATTTTATTTTGTGTGTTTATTTTTTTGTTATTTAAGGAATGAGTGTTATTTCTGTGTAGCGATGTTTGTCTATGTATAATATTTGTATTTTTGAATCCTTCTAAAAGCCATGGTAGCATCAAAATTCCTAAATGAGTGTTTATATGTGGAGTCTTCTATCTTAATATTCCTCCAATTACTAACATTATAGATTAAAAAAAGTTTTCGTGGAATAACTTAAAAAAAATTAATGATAATAATTAAGGATATTTTTATTTATTATTTTTTTTCTTCGTATATTTATTTATATATTTTTTTATTTAAATGTTATATATATAAAGACACAATTAATTTATTATTTTTCTAACATTAAATTCTCATACATAATTTTCTTAATAGTTATGTTATTTTTGACATATTTTTTCTACTTGATTGTAAAACTTAAATCATTTTTAGTTTATATAAAATATCATAAAATATTTTAATCTTTTAATCTTTTTCATTTTTCAAAAAATATTATATATATATATATATATATATTTTACAGAAAAAATAATTATTATTTATATCGAATGTAGGGCGAACTCATACGGTCAGAATGCCTTTAAGAAAACTAGTCAAAGAATTAAATGTATTAAAAATTCGAGATACATGGTTTAATCTATTGTAAAGAGCAAAATAATGGGCCGCTTAATTCCCTTCTCTGAAGGTGTGCTAGATAGATGATGAATTGCTATTAAGAAGTGACATAAGATGAGCAATGGCAGGGTCCGAAGCTTGAGTGAAACTAAAAAGAAGATCAACCAGAGTCTGAGAATCACTTTCAACTTGGATGTTTAGAAGATGATTATGAAGACACCAGTCCAGGCCAAAACGAAGAGCATTAAGTTCGGCCGAGGCTGCGTTGATAGCACTAATGGGGAAAGAGAGACCGATTATGAACGAACCAGCTGCATTGCGAAGGACTGCTCCCCCAGTGGAATGAGAGAAAGTAAAAGAGGCGTCTACGTTGAGCTTCAAGAAACCTAGTGGAGGTTTGTTCCAATAAACAAGGAATGATTTTAAGCTTTTCAAACTGAAGCTATCCGGAAAAAAATCAGAGAACGCAGGGATCGGTCTGACAAAACTGTCATTAATATGTGCTATACCCCAGTTTAAAATAAAACCTGATATCCGATGATGTACCATAGGAAAGAAAACTGGCTCGTCTCAAAAAATATTATATATAATATACATATTAATTATAAATATTAAATTAACTCAAAATAAATTATAAAATATTTTTAATCACTGGTTGAGCCACCGGTTTTAGTTTGGAACCGATGTTTCAATGATTAATAAAAATCAATAATCTGAATAAAATCATATATTACATATGGTTCAGATTTTAGTTTAACCATGGTTTCAGTTCTAATCGGTGTGGTTTCGATTTAAAATCCAACTGTGGCTATGACTAATTAATCTGAATAACTGGATTTGTGATCAATAATAATATTAAAATTGGATTAAATTAGAGTAATTTTTTTTTCTAATTTTTAACAAAATTTCTAATTTATTATGGATAATTCTCTTTTTAATCGAGTAGAATTTAATATATTATACAAAAATTAACTCTTATACCGTCTTATATATAGCTAATTAAAATAAAATATTAAAAAAATTCATAATAAGCTTTAAGGGTGATAAATCTTACCTATATGCATCCACTTCACAATTAGGAATATGGTGAGAGCAATCAGGACCTGTAAAGCAAGCATTACTCTCACAAACGGGTTTATGATAATTAAGACTACTTGATGATAAACCATCCAAGAAAGCCCTTCCATGGCCTGAGCACGCAATAGAGGCAACGGCTTCAGCTTCTTCTACAGCTCCAATTGCTTTGTTCTCCATTCATCACAAACAAGTTAATTAACAAAAGATTTAGAATTACTGAACAACTCAAGATCAAAAGTGTGCTCTTAGAACTTTGAATAATATTCTTAGCCATCTCTTTTCTTTTCTTTTTTTTTTTATTTTCTTTCTTTCTTTCTTTCTCAGTGATATGACAATTTTTGCGAGATGAAATAAGATATATATATATATATATATATATGTAAGACATCATGCATGGTAGAGAAATTGGTATTAGTTGGTACCATCTATTATTAACAAAGAAGGTTGGAGCCAGAATTAGTTTAATCAACAATTAACATAAAATGTTACGTATGCATAATTATTTAATTAATTAGAAAGACAAAGCAGCCATGTTTTTTTTTACTTAGTATGTAAATTAATTACCAATAAGAGGTTAGACAGACACATCATCTAATTAAGAAAGACAAATACACAATGTTTTCTTCAAGCAAGTAGTAGTAAATTAATTACTATTTAAGAACTAAAAGTCAATTAAAAGTAGTATAGAATTAAAAGAAAGACAAACAAGTGAATTTAGAAATTTATTAGATTGGCTAAAAAAAATAAAAATGGAGAACACACTAGAGGGAACACTAGGCAAGGAACCCTCCCAGATGAGGAAGGGGGATGATAGAACAAGGAAAAAGAAGGTGAGAATGCGAGATGAAGAACAGGTGGACAACCCCAAGATATGGTATGTTTCCTTTAAAAACAAACTTATGAAAGACTCAGAAAACTTCAAGGAGAGGTTCTTTTAGGGCTTGGATAACTTAGAGTTTGGTTCTGAGGACCTCAATGTCTCTGAAGAGGAAGGAATGCCATCAATGATTTTTTCCCAAAGGGTGAGGGAGGCGCTATACAAACCATGGGATCCTCGGTGATCATCAAGTTGTTAGGGTGCGCCATAAGATGTAAAGCCTTGTGTAGTCAGACTATAAATTCTATGGAGAGATTTTGGTTTCTTTAATGTCATTGACCTGGATGGAGGTTTCTTTCTTGTGCAATTTAATCTTGAAGAGGATGTGGAAAAGGTTCTCACAAAAGAGCCATGGATGATACTTGGACATTATTTAACAGTTCGCTCTTAGTTTGCAGATTTCAATAGTGAGGATGATGAGATCCACTCAGTTGTTGCATGGATCAAGTTACCAGGCCTCCCTCTTCAGTTGTACCATACAAAGGTGCTTCGAACAATAGGAGAACTAGTAGGGAAGGTCGTTAGAATTGATTGTAACACGAAATCTATTTCCAAAGGCAAGTTTGCACGTATAGTTTGTAGAGCTTGATCTGAATAAATCACTTCTTTCCAAGTTTAAAATTAAGGGGTGTACTCAGATTGTCGAATACAAAGGATTGCCAAGAATTTGTTTTGAGTGTGGCAAATATGGCCATGTAGCAAACTTATGCCCTCAACAAGCTTCATCAACAACAGAAACGATGGAGGCGACATCTGTGACTACAGAGGCGACGATGGATGCTGAGGGGTTAGATCGGAATGAAAAATTTGGGCCGTGGATGGTTATCTCTCAAAAAGGAGGGAAAGTGTCAAAGAGAAATATCAATTGAATGATCCCCGAGCCCCCCAATTGAAGCCTGAAGGATTGAGATTTGATATCCTGGCTAATTTAGATAATAACTCGGGAACACATGTGGAGGAAAATCTCACTAGGGTGAAATTGGAATAGAAAGAAAGGGACAACTACCTCTAGTTCCTCTGCAAGTAAAACAAGGGTAGCATTTAAGAGAGTTGGAAGAGATGCCAGAAGCATTTTGAGGATGCCACGAGCAAACAACCAAGCAAACCCTAGACGTGACACGCACGGCGTGACCATTTTTTACAATCCTCATAATAACAACATGACCTCGCCAAGAATTCCTCTTCAAGACAAATGTTTGAATATTATACCATTAGCCCCTCAAATGAAGGTACGCAAATCTACAGCTTTTACCAGCCCAGTATTTTCTTTAATTCCTAACATATCATTATTAGACCACTCTAATCATACAGTTGTATCTATTATGGATTCTCAAATGGTTGCGAATGATCCTTCGAAACTTGGAGAATCTTCTCTTGAAATGGTAATTGCCCAGCCCAAGAATTCTATGGGCATCCATGAAGGAGACAAAGCTAATGAAATTGTAATCCTAGGTGACAAGGGTTTTGGGACCTCAAAGACAAATGAAATGATAGTAGGTGTGGTACCAACCTCTTGGATGAGGCTTAAGCTATGCCTCCTTGGTTCTTATCCTATTTTTTCCATTTATTTTCATGGATTTCTTACTAATTACATGGAATTGCCAAGGTGTGGCATTAAAAAAGTTTTTGCATGTCTTTCGCAACATATGCAAGTTGTATCATCCTTGGTTGATAGCCATTTTTGAACCCCGTATTAGTGGTAGTAAGGCTGATAGTTTCATTAAGAATTTTGGATTTTCCAACTCTTTTCGGATTGAAGCTATAGGGTTTTTTGGTGGTATTTGGTTGCTTTAGAGAGATGAAGTGCAAGTATCTATTCTGGAAGTCCATAGTCAATTCATTCATGTTGAAATTATGGATCAGAACTACAAAAAATCTCTATTCACAAAAGTCTATGGCAGTCTCAATCCCATGTTCAGAAAAGTTCTTTGGGATGAGCTTGGTAGGTTGGCCTGCTCTCATAACCAACAATGGTTGATAGCTAGTGATTTTAACTCCATTCTCTATGCTTCGGAGAAATAAGGGGGAGCTAAAGGTAGGGAAGGCATTAGTAGCCATTTTGCTCATTGGGTGGAAGAATTCGAAATCCTTGACTTGGGGTTCCAAGGCCCTAAATTCGCATGGTGAGAGGTAATATTAGGAAGTGCTTGGATAGGGCTCTCTGCAATAATTACTGGCTAAATACCTTTCCAATGGTTAAGGTCTTTCATTTACTTAGAGCACATTCTGATCACAACCCTATTTTTATTTAGTTTTATGGCAACAATAAGGGTACCTTGCCTGAACAGTTCCATTTTCTGACCCCTTGGCTAATGCTAGATAATTTTGACCAATTCTCAAACTTCTCAAATAAGATCCTGATCTGGAACAAGATTGTTTTTGGGAATATCTTTCACAAGAAGAAAATCCTCGTGGCCAGATTATCGGGTATTCAATCGGCCCTAGAGAGAAGGAATCCTGCTTATCTTCGTGACTTAGAGATTGATGTTAAAACTAAACTGGAGGAAATCCTATTCCAGTAGGAGGTTTTATGGTTGCAAAGATCGAGACAAGATTGGATTAACTTGGGTGACAGAAATATAGCCTTTTACCATCAAATTACAGTACAAAAGAGAAGGAGATCTCGCATTGATTTCTTAAAAGATGAAAATGGAGTCTGGACAAATGATGTCTCTAAGTTAAAGGATATGGTGATCAAGTATTTCCATAGTCTTTACACGGAGGATAACATGAGTCATGATCCTTATATTGTGAAGTCCAAATTTCCAACCACTGACAATGCTAAGATAATCAAGCCCGATGCTTCCTTCACTAATGATGAGATTAAAGAAGCTCTTTTCAAAATGAAACCATTAAAGGCACCTGGAGTATATGGGATGCCAATAACTTTCTTCCAAAGCAAATGGAATTTTGTGGGAGGTACTGTGACTAGATGTGCTAGAGATATTTTGGAAGGCAACGGGGTCCCTGAGGAATTAAATAAAACAATGCTTGTTCTAACCCAAAGTCGAATGTCCTGAAACTATCCTCCAATTTTGGCTGATAAGTCTTTGTAATGTGGTGATGAAGATGGTCGCCAAGACAATTGTTAATAGAATTAAACAAATTTTGCTGAACATTATGAGTCCAAACCAGACTAGCTTTATTCCCGAAAGATATATCACGGATAACAAAGTGGTAGAACAGGAAATAATTCATACCATGCGGAAAAAGAAAGGGAAAAAGGCCTTCATGGCTGTTAAGATTGACTTGAAAAAAGCATATAACAAGCTCAACTGAGATTTTATTATAAAAAAAAAAACTTTGACACTTACTGGTCTACCCTTTAATCTTGTTACTGTTATTATGGATTGCATATGTATGGCTTCAATGCAAATTTACTAGAATGGAGATGTGACTGAATCCTTTCACACTTCCAAAGGATTGCGTCAAGGAGATCCCCTTTCCCTATATATTTTTGTTCTTTGTATGGAACTACTGGCCCATGGCATAGTTGAATCTGTTGATAGGGGATATTGGAATCCGATTAAATTAAGTAAGAAGGGCCCATTCATTTCAGACTTATTTTTTGCAGATGATGTCCTTATTTTTACAGAAGCCTCCAATCATCAAGTGGGCATGATCAAGAATGCGCTTTCTGATTTTTGCGTAGCTCAAGGCAAACTGTGAACCTAAGAAAAACCAAAGTTTACTTCTCTAAGAATATATCTTAGATCATGGGTAAGTAATTAAGCTACGATTTGGGGGTGAAGATGATAGATGACCTTGGTGTTTACCTTGGAATGCCACTCTTGCACAAAAGAGTAACTAAGCGCACTTATCAGAGCAATCTCGAAAAAGTTCATCGAAAGTTCAATAACTGGAACACGAGCAATTTAACCCTTGCAGGAAGAGTTACGCTTACTAAGCATGCAGTTGCATCCATGCCCCTGTATGCAATGCAATCCACTTGCTTGCCTTCTTCCTTACTAGGAAAAATTGTTCAACATTGTAGAACTTTCATTTGGAATGGTAGTTCCAATAGGAGGGGTCTAAATTTGGTAAAATGGGAGGAACTCTGCTAGCCTTCTGATAGAAGGGGAATTGGCTTGCAAAACCTCAAATGCATTAATGATGCTTTTCATATGAAATTAAATTGGGAATTTACCACGAAACCTAATCAGTTATGGGTCCAAGTTCTCAAATTGAAGTATGGGCGACTTCCTAGTCAAATTAGTGGGAAGAATGGCTCTAGACTCAAGTGTGCCATGGCTAAAAACTAGACCAGAATGATTAAAGGAGTGCATTGGGTGGTTAACAATGACCAGACGGTTAAGTTTTGGCTAGATAAATGGGTGGACGGGCTGGATAGTTTAGTTAACTTCACTCATGTTGAAGTACTAACAGATCAGAAATCAAGGAAAGTGGCTTCTTATGTTGATCAGAATGGTAACTAGAATTGGAGAGAGTTTGAGAACTACCTCCCCTATCATGTTTTATGCTGCGGGGATCTCTAAGGATGAATTCTGCTGGGCTTATACAACCAATGAGAATTTTTCCATTAAGTCAGCATATGAACAATTAGACTCTAATAACTGGCATGAGAGGAGCAATGATTGGAGTGTAGTCTGGAAGTGGCAAGGGCCGATGAGAATTTGTACGTTCTTATGGTTAGCCATGAAGGAGTGACTTATGACAAATTTAGAGCGAACGAGGAGACACATTTCCCTGGATGACAGCTGCCTAATTTGCGGAATGGAACAAGAAATAGTGCTACATATCCTAAGAGATTGTACTTTTTCTAAACAAATATGGTTTAGGATTATTCCGAATAACTATCATTCGAAATTCTTTCTTTATAATTTAAGATTATGGATTGTTGCGAATATGAAGTCTAAGCAGATGGGAAGAGAGAATCAGATGTGGAACTCCTTCTTTGCAGTCACTTGCTGGTATATTTGGCTGGCTAGAAATGCTCATATTTTCTCAGGTGAGCGCTTAATGGTGCTAGTTTATGCTCTAGTATCAAGGCTTATGTTTTGCATATTTTGGCTGGCTAGAAATGCTCATATTTTCTCAGGTGAGCAACTTAATGGTGCTAGTTTATGCTTTAGTATCAAGGCATATGTTTCGCATATTTTGTTCGCCCAGCTTACTTGGATGAGAACAATACACTTTTCTAATGCCAGAAATCTTAGTTATGTCAGCTGGCATCCCCTGCCAGAAGGGTGTTTTAAGCTTAACACGGATGGAGAGTGCAAAGGACAGGAAGGCAAGGCATCAGCTAGTGGAATCATCAAGAAATTCTAATGGCAATTGGGTAAAGGGCATATGATGAATTTGGGAAGTTGTTCCATTACTAAAGCTGAATTATGGAGACTTTTTTGAAGGACTAGTGCTAGCCTGGAGTCTTGGCATAAAGTACCTGCAGGTGGAGGTTGATAGCCTATATGTTATTCAATTAGTTAAAGGAGGAGAAGGAAGCAATAATATGCATGGGCCCTTGATCAAGAATATCCAGCAGATGTTATCCTTGAACTGGCAAGTGCATATTTCACACATCTATTGAGAAGCCCATTGTGTGGCTGACAAGTTAGCAGCATATGGACAATAGGTTCCTTTTAGCCTTCACATACTAGATGAGATGCCATCTGATTTAGCGACATGACTTCATCATGATGCTATTGGAGTATCCTATCCTAGAATGGTCCAGATGAGCAACTAAGTTTTTATGGCTTCCTCTTTCATTAAAAAAAAAAAATACAAATACACAATGTTTTCTTCTTCTTGAAAGTAGTAGTAAATAAATTAATTACTATTTAATTAAGAATTAATTATAGTCAATTAATGTACTTAGTATTTACTCAAAAATAAAGAATTAAGGACTGCAAAGCAATGCCCCATGTTATAAGCATACAACGGAGAAATTATATAATATAACCGTGATTTCAATTAAACATTTTAATTAAAATAATAAACTAATTATATAATGTATAATATGTGGCGATATTTTTTTTGAATATATATTTTATAATTTATTCGGGTGAATTCTATAATTTCTCTAATTATAATATATAAAAGATATATTATTATTAAATTAGTTTGTCATGAGGATATCTAGTTGGAGTTATGGTGATATAATATAATTTCTTCATATAATGAGTAAATGAGCAAAACGAAAATTTTTTATTATAAGAGAATTTTATTATTATTAAATTTTACCATTTAGCTCAAACTTATTGGTGCTGCACTCGTCTTGAAGATTGAGAGTGAAATTTTATTAAACTTCGGTATACTTTCTGATTGAATTTTAGGAATTTAGAACTTAAAACAAAATAACAGTCAATACTAAATTTAAATACTCGTTAATAAAAAAAATAAATTATTACTTTTACGCGTTGAGTTTGTCAATTAAAAAAAATACTTGTTATAAATTTTTAACGGATCAGATTAACTATCGAAATGAAATTAATATAGAAATTCATTCATCGAAGTCATGGCTATCTTATTAGACCAAATAAGCAAAAGTTATTTTTCATTTCCACTACAATATAAGTACAATTTTTAAACAAAATTTAAAGTCTTTTATATTGGCTGATATTATTGAGCTCCGAAGTGTATTCAAGGGAAATCCAAACTCTTAATTTTCGAACTTATTCTTACTCTTTTTTAAAAAAAATTAAAATTATTCTTTTGGAATCGAATATGATAAAACCAAAACAATGATAAAAATTTTATTACCGAGTTTTAATATAGTTGCATATTCAGAACTCGCACTTAGGACCTCTAATTAAATTAGTCACTTATTCTTACTCTATTTTTAAAACACTTGTCTTCTGTATAAAATTTTGTAGTGTTTATTGTAAAAGCTAGTGTACTTAAAGCCTTTATTGTAATAATTTTATTTGAATGTTGAGATATCTTAAATCTCAAAATTGTTGTATTTATTTATATATTTGAGTGAAATTTCAGCAATTTAATAAAAAAAAAGGCGAAATTCCGAATCAATTATAATTATAAAAGTTATTAAATAGTATTAACGGACATGCCACCTCAATCTGAATATATTTTATACGGATTTTCGATTAGACAATTGTAAATTTTTTTAAAGGACCTAAAAAAAGATTGTAAAATTTTTTAAAGGACCTAAAAAAAGATACTCAAGCTTTTTGCAAATAAATAACTTGAATTCCATGACAACACTATTTAAATTTAATGAACCGGAAGTGATTGAAAGAAAAATAACTTTTGATTATTTAAAATAAACTATTATTATAAGAATTAAATAAAAATTCACGGAAAGTTTATGAAATCTAAGCTTGTTAAGGTCAATTGAGTTTTTCTGTGGAGATTCTTGTATCCTCTATTCTTTTTCTCATTTTTCTTTTATCTTTTGCTCTTTAATTTTATGTCTACTTTTTTGGCATTTGGAGATTGTGGATAGCAGTTACAACTACCTCTTCCACAACTGACGATTACTAAAGTATCAGCTTTCTTTTTCTTCTATAACTGCTCTTTTAAAGATTGACATTAAGGCTTGTGAGTCTTCTTCTTGTAGATGAGCTTCTTCATTAATAGGCTAAAAAAATCAGGTATGATGCCAACAAGCAGAAATTTGAATTAGTGCAATTCTTCTTTTTTTTTTTTTTTTAAGGTTCGAATTAGTGAAATTCTATATCAAAAATTTAGGAGAAATGTATGTAGGACAAAGTGTTCTAAATCACTCTCTAACTCTCTCTTTAATTTGTTGAATTTATATTATATTTAAATTGAAATATTAATTAGAATTTTAATTTTCTATTTGTCCCTTCATTATCATATAGAGTTCAATTATCTGATACTCAAATTTTATATGAATTTGATTTGTACATAATAATGTCAATTTTTAGCCTCGAATTAAAGGAATTGATATAACTAATAGTCTAATATAAATGCTCCAATGATTCAGTTCAATTATTGTGCAGGAGACAGTTTGAAAAATTCATGAATTTATAATTAGCAATCGACACATCATTACTTAATTAATTAATGGCATAAAATACTAAGAGTGGCGCATTTGAGTACAGCATATTTAAACGATTCTTAATTTTTCAATAAAAAAAAGGTTAAGATATATATATATAATTTAAATTAATTATTTAGAGATTCCTATGAAAAGAGTAATGATTTCATATTAATAATAATCTGAAACTGTAGTTGCGTGTTGAGTAGGATAATTAGGTCATTCACAATTGCAAAGCACATTGAAAATTCATTTTGTTTAATTAATCATATCTGATAAATACGATGTGCTTTTCGTTATTGTTTTTATATAATGATGACCAGAAATGGCAATTAAAATTAATATACTTAGAAACTTCATAAAAATATTAATAAATAGTGACTTCTAATTATGACTTATATTAGGTAAAACAAGTAAAACCTTTTATTTTTATTTTTATTTTTTGAAAGTTTTTATTTTTATTTAGAGCCACAAATGACAAGTGTTCAGATTAATCTGTATTCTGTAATCTCTGAATCGTTCGAATGAAGTATTCAAGAGTTGGCTCCAATTTTCCCTTACTTGAAAAGATGTATGCATGTGTAAAGGCACATTTAATTATATTATATTTTTTTTTTCAATTAATTGTATCGATTAAATATTAATTTATTCTCAGAACGTTTGACTCAAATCGAAATAAAAACAAAATTAAATTTGAAATGAAATGAAATGGAATTAGAATTGCAATAATTATTTATAGTTTTATTTGATTTACTTTGTAATTGAAATTCAAATCACAATGATTATTTATTATTTTATTATTATTTAAAAAAGTAAGATATATTATAATTAAAAAAATAAAAAATATATTTTATTTTAAAAATTTTAAAAATTCAGAAATATTGTAATTAGAAAAAATGATAAAAAAAATTGTCTTAATCAAATACCAGATAGATTATTGGTGCATTCCTCAGAAAGACTCATCAATCCTATCACAACTCTGAGATTCAGCAATAAAAAAGAAAGAATAATACATCTCACAGAAACGAATCAAAAAACAAGATTCAAGTTTGCATACTTTACAATGTATCACAACTTTGAGTAACTAACTACAGCATGACAAATCCATTCACAATCCTCTTTCAACCTAAACATTGAAGTAAAATTCCATACTAATTATATTTGCATAGCAACAACAGAAAAAAATCCAGAAGATAAGTGGAATCTCATTCCCCTTATTTCTCTGCAACCAAATAGAAAATGAAATGGATGCATACAGAGGTATGCATGGGTAAAATTCAGTCTCATAGACAAACACATATATGCACAAAAATCAACCATCAAATTTTCCACAATCATCCTCAAGTGAAGAAAATGGTTGGTTGACATTAGGGTGGCATAGAGGGAGAGGAAGATGAGGATGATAAACCAAGTTTCCATGCTTGAACAACATATAATAAAATGGGCTGCCTCCAGGAACAAGAACAAAACAATAATAATATCTGATCTAAACTTCTACTTTCCTGGATGGTAATTTGGAACACAGAATTGTGGTTGATAAGTGATAACAGATACGCTTGGTATTGTTTCTTTGCAAGCTAACAGTTTTTTTAGAAAAGTTGAATAATCTATCTAAAGAATGAAGAAGATGAAGGAAAAGTTTCTGCTTTTGTTTTAGTCAATGGTCAATTTCAAACAATTCTGTAGACTCTGTACATGTACTTCTTTTTTCTGCCGCAATTTTAAGCATATTGAATAATTATCATAATGGTGACTTTATAAGCTTTCTTCTGCATCATAGTTACAAAAAAATAATGATAAAGCTTGCACTGGGAAGAGTTTGCTCCTGAAATATTGCACACTAAATTCAGAATGCAATTGAACTGCATCATCTAACAACATTGAAACACAATAGAAATGTACAGAAACAGTTCTTCAAATCAAGCACCATATGATACTAACAATACTAGCATTTTGCTTGAAATGGCAGCAGCATGTAATTGTTGAGGGCTTAAGTCAGATTACTGGAAAAGGTATTTACTGAAGTTGAACCTTACCATTTTGCTCTACAAGTGATGGTAACTGTGGTGCTCCATCTGACAATAACTGCAAGGAACAGTTGGAATAATGCATAAGTAATCATCACTAGCTGGTCACACAAAAGTAGGAAGAAATTATTTTTGAATTCTTTGTTTGTACTTTTTATTGCAGTGAAAAATTGGTTTCAACCAGCAAAATGCATCAATATGTTTAAAATCTAATATAAATAGACAAATTATTCCCCTAACTATTATTACTTAGAACATATAATTGTTAGCTAGAGCCTCAAATTTTAATTAAATTTCACAATTTGAAGGGAAGATGAGGAAAGAACTGATATAAATAATGGTGTAAGACGAAGTATAGTTCATTTATTTAACAGTGTCCAAACCATCCAAATCAACCAGTGAAATGATGAGTTCAGTGCTAACAGCAGAAATGGCCTCTTCTAGAAACTAAAAAGTTCAGGAAGGCCAGAAGAGAGGGGAGGAAAGATTTGGCATTGTTAAGAACTTCATAGAACAACACAAAACTTTGGAGACTTCATGAAACCTTGTTTTCCAAGAGAATACAAGCAAAAACATGATGGCTGGCAGCAGTACCTACAATTTAGTGAGCATTTTCTCCCAAATATTAATGAAGATAGTTGGTCTAAATAATTTGACGCTTTTAGTACATTCAACTTCATATGATATCCATGACAAAAATAAAAAGAAAGATCTTTGAAATTTAGAATATGCATACTTAGACAAACTAAACTCTTTAGTTCACATCCCAATATCCTCACCTTATCAAGTTTTTTATTGTCCTATCTGATGCTGGAAAATTCTTCTGGCTCCCTCCAACAGCATGTCAATGCCAAGGACAGAAGGAAATATGTTCTTTCGCTAGGCAGGCTACAAGCATGGGAGGTTTCAGTAGAGATAAAAAGTCACTAACAGTACACACACAAGGTTATAAACAGTTAATAATAAAAAAACTTACCCAACTACTTGTCCACTAAGAACATGAAATCCATTTGCCTTAATCCACAAGCTGAGAGAGCCAAAATTTAGTGCATCAATTTTGCAGTATCCCATGAATTTCACGTTCAATAGCTTGGAGCTATCAACTATCCATTTGCTTTCATAAACTATATGGCTACATAATTCATCCCTAGGAGCTGGTTTTAGTGATCGTAGTTGCGTGAGGGGGCTTGTTATCACAGATTTACGGTATTCCTCCATAGCTGGTTGGACATGCTTCCACCAGAAATCAAAGAGTGCAATTTTTAGAATGTCCCAGTATTCTAAATTTCAATATAATCTAAATAGACTGCTTGCTCCAGGAGTCCAGACATAGACATCCATCCAATCCCTGTCCATGATTTCCATTAAACCCTGAGCTTGTGGAATATGATACAGAGGAATCCGCTTCCAAGGTGAAGCATTGCGCATATCTCCATTGAAAAATGGACACTTTATTTCAAGCACTCCTCGTGAAGGCAACGCATAGACCAGCTTCTCAACTACCCCATCCGGGGAAGCTGCTAGCCAATCATCTGCTGGATTCTTCTTACCATATATTTGAAATCCAGGAAATAAAACATTATTTCCCGTAATTAACTTGTATCTTTCAAGTGCTTCCTCTTCTTTGATATTGCTCCAACAAGTAGCTAGGTTACCAGAAAACGGTTAAATTGCACCAATTTTCTCTAACCAAAGCTGGACTCTTCGGCCTCGCCAAAGACCAACAGCCCCACCAAAAGCACTTGCTGTGAGTTTATATTTCTTTGTTCCTGCCAGTTTTTAAACCAATGCTGAAGACCTTTTGACTGAAGAATTGGGAAATTTTCACCAGTTTGATATTTAGGAGGAGGATCAAAATGGCTGGAATATCTTCTGGCGGAATTATTATGATTGTAGATTTCATTGTTAACAATGAAACCGTTCCTAGTTGAAACACATAAGCTTTGGGTTGAATAGTTTCTTTTATTGATAGGAAACACCACAATCAACGCACCAAAATTAAAAGCTATAATTGCAGTTGTTATACGCCAGATGAATAATCCGGGAGAAGCAAAACACCAGTTTTTCACTGTCCAAATGTAAAAAAGCAAATTAAAAAAAAAACAAGAAAAACATCAATATTATGTATTAAACTAAGAAATCTTAATTTTCAGGGTTCATCTGATATACATACCCATTAGAACAAAGGCATATTTATGTAAAAGCAGTGACACACCGGGAAAGACCGCAAGGATTCCGACGCATAGGGGCGCCAACTGAGGCTCTTGTGAAAATAAATTACAGAGAAAAGAAATTCTGAAGATAATGACTCAACCATCTGTTTTTTTTTTTTTCAACGTACAGGGACGAAACTGAAACCCTAGAGCAGAGAGGTTTGGAAAATACCTTTTTCTTTCTTTCTTTTTTTATTTATTTTTTATTTTTTCTCTAATGGGCTATGAGCAGTGGGCTGCGAACTCTTCTGCCAACCCATGTACTGCCTATGGGCTATAAATGGGTAATAACAAGGAATTATTGCACTGTGCATATTTGAAAATTTTGCAATTTCAAAAGCAGTGTATACACTATGTTTTATTTTCGTAAATACGGAAGCGTACTTTTTTTTTTCAAAATCATATTTTTTAACGTTAATTTTTTTATAATTTCATTTTTTCAATTTTTTATTTTAAAAAAATTTAATATCATATTTTTAATATAAACAAAAATAAATAAATATATACAACATATAAAATACACACTCAACAATATAAACTGGATCTACAATACCTCTATAACAATATTATAATAAATCTGCAATATGTCTATATAATATTTTTAATATTTTTTTAATTTTATTTTTTTAAAATTTTTATTTCTATAATATTTACAAAATATTAAATAATTTTTATATAAAATATATATAATTTAAATAATAAAAATATAATATATAAATAATATATATAATATATGTATAATATTTATAATACATCTACTATATAAGTATAACATATTTACATAATAAAATTATGCATATATTTTTTATTATTTTATATATAATATGTAAATTTTATTTAAAAATAAATTTAATAATTTTTTAATATATTTTTATATATTTTATTTTTTTATATATTTTTTTAATGTTATTTATATTTTAAAATTAAAATTAAATTTTTTTTATAAAAAATTATAATTTTTATATAATAAAAATAATTTAAAATATTAATTTTTATTATTTTGTTATGATATTTTTATTTAATAATAAATTTTAAAAATAAAAATTTAAAATAAAATATTTATTATAATGTGAAAAAAATATTTTTATAAAAAAAATTATTTTAATGAAAATGAGAGTTTTTTGAAATTTTATATTAATTTTTTAGTAGGGGTTTTACTCTTAAAATATATTTAAAATAAAAATTACTTTTTTTAGTCAGTTATATAAATGTCCCCGACCACTTGCTTTGAGATTACAGGCAAAAGCGTCAAGGGAGCAACTTCTGTTCTTAATCAACGATTTTCTTATTCTTTCAGAGAGAAAACGAAAAATGAATGCGGATGGACTGGAGTATAAGAGGTGCGATTATCAGAAAGACCCACAAAAATGTTTTGCATCAGTCAGTGCAAGAGAGGACAAGCAATTTGATTTCCTCGGTGCTTTACGTGGTAGGTGTTGATTGAATTCAATTCATATTCAAGTATGTGTATGACGAGCAATCTTTAGGTCACCGAGAGTGAACTTTATTTTCTTTTGATTTTTTTCGGGGTGATTCAAAATTTATCTTTTTGCTGTTTATGATGATCCCTGCTACTGAAAAGTGAAAACTTCAAATGCATTTGAATAGTCTGTTGTAGTTAAGTCTGCGGAACAATTTTTGTGAGTTTCTTGTTGTGGCCATAAATTCTCTACAATGTTCTAATGGTCGTACTCTCAGCTTCTTTTATAAATAAATTTGTTGTTGCTTCCAGCTCCTGAAAGCATATGCTAAAGTGAACTGTTAAGGGGTTGTGGTTGTATATTCTAAAATCAGGAAAAACTCTCTTTTTTCTTCAGCTACAGGATTTCAAATCTTCTTAACTATAATAGCAAAATAGAATACTGAAAATGTATCTTGTACCGCCAAAGATCATAATTAATAATATTTTATGAGTTTCGCAGAGGGAATTGTTGCTGGAGGCGCTGCTGGTGTTGTTGCAGAGGCTGCTTTATATCCAATTGATACAATAAAAACTCGACTCCAGGCAAGTTGTCTTTTTATACTACTTTCTGCTCTTTTTGTTGTTGCTCTAAATCCTTGGATTACTTTCAATATTGTTTCAAATTTATAAGTAGGGTCTGATGAATGACTCAATTTTTTTTATTAACTTTATTATGTGGTTGCATTGGATGTTGCATACTTTGATCATACTGCGATGGAACACTGAATATTGGAATTTGATTACTATTTCCATCATCGCTGGTTTATTAGTCTTGATTCCAAATTTTGCTGCACCGTCACTACTTAGTAAGAACTTAATGTCTTGTTGTTTTTTTGGTCACTGAAACACTTTTTAGTGAAGTGTATGTACTTTGCAATGATGAATTTGTTATTTATAATCTACATCATTTTGAAAAGAAATTAGTGGGATGATGGCTTCTCTCCTTGCATGATATTGTCAGCCTTTTCTTTTATTATTTTGGCACCTTTTCTCACAAATCTTTTTCAGCCTGCTCTTCCTAACAGTCCCAAATCTAAATTAACAATATAATAGAGGTAATGAAGACCTCAGAAGGTATTATCTCCCTTATGTATTTTTGCCTTCAAATCATAGTTATGAGACTCATTGTTGTTATTTTTTGCACTATTCTTTAGTTAAATGGGGATAGATGATGTTTGATATGAATTTTACCCAACGTCAGATTTATGTGGACTTGTCTCAAAGGTTTTGGGAGATGAGAAGGGGAAAAGATTTTCACAGATAAAAGGGAAAGATAATTTAGAATTGTTCTATTTCTGCAGTGGCTTAGTGTATTTGAATGGAAAGATGCAAGAATTTTTAAGGACCAGTATCTTCTACGCAGTGTGCACTGTGGTTGTAATTGACATGCTTGTTCATATAAAAAATGCTAGACTTGTATAAATTCATCAAATTTTTTATTTCTTTTCTCAAATTATGAGAATTGATGCATGTGTTCCCATGTTAGGCAGCTCATGGTGGAGGAAAAATTATGTTGAAGGGACTGTATTCTGGATTGGCTGGAAACCTTGCTGGTGCCTTGCCGTGAGTACTTAATTGCATATATTCATATATGTATCTTCTACTTCACTTCTACTTCACATATGTACCACAAAAGTCTTTTATGGTACATATGTGAGCAGTGGGCGTTTAAACAGAGCTTGCTTTTGTTTCTTCAGTTCCATATTTCTGCATTGTGGATATAAATATAAATTTCTGTCATAACTCATAACTTAACTTTGTCTCCAACCAATTTAATTGGATTGGCTATATGGATCTTTCAGTTTTTCTCCCATTATGGTCAGTTTGGTGGTACACTTTCAAAAAGGCCTAGAGATGCTAAACCTTTCTTGACCACTTCATTCTTATCATCCTTAATCTATGTCTTGTCTTCAGACCTTTAACTTCAATATGCTGAAGCTTAATCTTTCAAACAGCTGTACCCACCTATGTCCAATATGACCAAAGCATTTCAATCAGTCCTACTTTAATTATCCTCCAAGTGTAATGCTTCCTTCTCATGAACATTCTTGTTTCTTGTTCGATTCTGTCTGATGTATTCTCATGTGCATTTTAGAGTCCTCGTCTCTGGCACACTCATTTTGTGGACATATTGTTTTTTCACAGCCAAAATTTGCAACCAAACATTGTTCTTGGTGCAATGTTGGTCTTTGTAGAACTTCCCTTTCAAAGTGCCAGGGATTTACAGTCATATGTGGTGGGTGATAGTCATGTATCTCTTCCATTTGCAATCATTCAGCAGCCAAGGTCATGTAAATAATTAAAATTTTTTGTTGGAAGGTATTCTGAGTATGAGTTTTCCATTCATCTGCAGGGCTTCCGCCATATTTGTTGGTGTATATGAACCTGTGAAGCAGAAATTGCTAAAAACATTGCCTGAAAACGTCAGTGCTTTTGCTCATTTGGTAAGATTCCTGACTTCAGGTTGCTAAACCTATTCTTAGGATAATTGATTTGTTAATCTGGCGTTATTTTTCTTATTTTATCCACTAAGAGTGGTAGGCAGCAATGGAATGTAAAACATAACCTAAATGTTTCTAGCCTAGCTTCCAGAAGATCAGAACAATTAATTTTCCCCTTAGGGCTTTGCTGTCACTCTGGCATTCATAATTTTCTTGGCATTCATGATGGTGATGTCTAGCTATTTCATGGTATTTATATTACATAAACTAATATGAAATTTAGCTGTCTTTTCTTTAATGTTCTGAGTTTGTGGATCACGCATCTTTTTTTTATCTGCAATAAAGAGAATCCTGGGATTCAATCTATTGGATAGAGCCTCTCTTTTTGTATTATAATAGGTTGCAAGACTTCACCTAGACTGCAGGTGCTGTAGGAGGTGCCATTTCTTCTCTGATTCGCGTGCCAACAGAGGTACTTAACTTGCTTCTTTTTTTGATCCTTTTTAGTTTCTTGTCAGTTCTACTTAAATGAACCTTTTTCAGGTTGTTAAGCAGAGAATGCAAACAGGGCAATTTGCTTCAGCCCCTAATGCTGTTCGTCTTATTGTTGCTAAAGAGGGTTTTAGAGGTCTCTATGCGGTATGTGATGTTTATATCTAAACTTTTATCATCGCTCTCCTGGATTTAGTTTGGTATGTTGGCTTTATAGTTTTCTGCTTTGCAAATGTTTCCTGGAGAAAGCAATAAGCATCTTATCACAAGAGAAGAGTCTGATGTAGTAAAATGGTCATGACAAGCATCATTGTTCACAAAACTTAAGCTATAAGCAAGCCAATTGTATGTCATAGCTTTTTACTGCTGTTTGATTGTCATTATTCATGTGGATGTTATTTTTCTTGGTTTATGAATTTGTTTTTGGTGTATGTATCCTATTCATTTATTTATTTGAATTGTAGGGTTATAGATCCTTCTTATTGCGAGATTTGCCTTTTGATGCTGTCCAGTTTTGCATCTATGAGCAGCTCCTAATGGGATACAAACTAGCAGTAAGCTTCCTTTTGTTACTTTTTTGCATATACATGCAAAATGTTGATCCTAGATGGACTTTTCTTGGTTGCTCCGTTATTATCACATCAAGAGGAAATGATCTTATTTGTGTTTCAAGCATATTTGGTGATCTAGCCAAAAAATTATGAAACAATAAACATTTATTGCCTTTTTGTGCAGGCACAAAGAGATCTAAAAGATCCTGAAATTGCAATAATTGGTGCTTTTGCTGGTAATGGAACATTTCAGAAGCTCCCAAGTTTCACAATGATTCCTATGCATTCTAATAACTAATAATGCCCTTGCTACATAAGATAACAGATCTTTTATATTAATAATGTGAAAAAAGTTATAAAAAAATTAATGAACATTGTCGAATATGAAATATAAGTCATGGAAAGAACACAATTCTTTAAAATATTATAGAAATATGATGAACCATGATGATAATATTAGCACAAAAAACTAATTAATTGGCCTTTTAAAAAAAAGGAGAACTAAACAAACATAAGAATCTGCACATAACTAAACAAACTAATTATAGGGCTCGTCCATAGGCCACTCCTTTGCCATGTGCTATTCTTGGTGCTACTGTAGATAACAATATATTTGTAACCTTGAAGTTAGGATTTCTTAATTTTAGTAAAATCTAATATCATAATTGTAATATTAGAAATGTTGTTGTCTAAATCCCAAAGAATTTGATTCAATAGTGTACAAAGATTTAAATCAGAAGATGCAAGCCACTCAATGAGTAATGAAGCTCAAACAAAATACTCTTCACTAACTGGATAAAAAAAATACGTAACTGTAATTATAACAGCCACCATGTGCCTCCTCCAATTGGCAACAGAATCAGGTAAATAAGAAATCCATTATACTGTTCGCCCAGTATACTGCAAATAGGAAATCAAATCTAAATATGAATTTGAGGTTATGCTCGTATAGGAGGGCAATACCTGTGTTTATGCTTTTGTTGTCGGTTGTCTTTTGAGTTACATATGATCTTATCTTTGTCCATTACTGTGTACATTCAGTTTTTTCTTTCTAAATTAGTGTTCTCTTATCTTAAAAATAGGAATCTGAAGTCAGTCCTAACAGAAATCATTTATATTGAGGACAATTACATTTGTTTGATGAAGTTCAAACTTTCATTCCTAGGGCTTACCACAAATTAATTATCAATTTTTATGCTGTTGCATATACAGGTGCAATAACTGGAGCTCTAACTACTCCCCTTGATGTAGTGAAAACTAGATTAATGGTTCAGGTATGGATAATCTGTGTTTCTTTCTTTGTAAGATATAATTAATGTTTTTTCTTCTTCATTATCTTTTTATAACTTTGCAAGTGTGATTATTCATTTCCTTTCTCTTCTTTTTATAGAACACTAATAAAGTTTCTTCTTTTTTTTTTTCCTTTTCAAATTTTTCCAGGGATCAGCAAACCAGTACAAGGGAGTTTTTGATTGTGCCAGGACTATTGCAAAAGAAGAGGGAGTTCATGCACTTCTGAAGGTCTGTTCATTGGTTGTCTTTTTTTCTAGTCTCTACCCATTAAATGCAATTTCCAAAGTGTGGTAACCATTATTTTCCTTATTTTTTGGAATATATTTTCGAGGGTGTTTCTTAAAACTGGAGCTTTTCAGCTTATTGTGAATAAGTGATTTTTAGATTATAATCAGATTAAAAATAAGCAGTTAAACGTTTCTGTAAACTAATTAATAATCAGCTGATAATCAGTTTATAATCAGTTAAGTGTTTCTGTAAAATCAGCTTATAATCAGTTTTTAATTGCAGAAACTGTCAAAATGACTAAACTGTCCCTGAATTTATTTATTGTATAAAAATAATTTTTTAAATGTCAATTCAAAATTTATTTTGCAATAATAATAATAATAATAATAATTTATTTAAGAAGAAACATAAAAGAATTTTGATGGGAACTAAAGTGTATAGGGTGGGCAAATTTAAAATATTGAAGATTAGGTAGGGATAGTATGGTCTTTTACTTAGTTAAAACTGCTTAAAAAATAAGTGCTTAAAAAAAAGTAGCAAAACCCAACTTTTAAAAAACTTATTAAAATCAGATTATAATCTACTATTTAAGTTTTCAGAAACACTTAAATAAACAACTTATAATCTAAAAACTGCTTATAATCAGTTTTGACCAGCTTTTAAGTTTTGAGAAACACCCTCTTCATTATATGCTTTTATTGACGTGGAAGAGCTGCTAGATATTAGGACTGGATTCCAACCAACAAAAAAGAATAAAAGGGTTTATGAACAGGATTGTTTTTGGATTATATTCTTTTATGTTTGTAAGATGATCATTCTTGAGTCATTTCAGCTTTTATCTCCATCTTCTTGTTTCTGGTGTTCTTATTTTTCAAGAAGGAGAAATATTATGGTTCGCAGCAAAACAGTAGGAATCTGCATTTTTTCCTAACAGTTCAAAAAGTAATCTAAAGGAATCGATGCATGATAATGTTGATCTATGATGCATTTTGAATGTCCAGGATTTAAAGTGTAACTCGTTATCTCATGACTGAATGTCATTTTTGAGAGATAAACACAAAAGAAATGGGGAAGACAGAAAGGGAGAGGAGGAAGAAAAATTTTGATTGCTGATTTGACAGAGATACTTGATATTGATGTCTTTATGCTCTGGCAAGAGTATCTTGTCAGTTATATAGTTTTTACTGTTTGGATCCTGTAGGTTATGAATCCTTAGAAGAAATGAGAAATAGAATGCATTACTACTTGGACACTTTCCAGGATCAGTAGTTGTGGCCAAATATAATGATTCACAGAACTGATCAATCAAAGTAATACCAAGTATGAGATATGAAGTGTCTTAGTAGCTATAATTTTAATTAAGAGCTTACAGCAAATAAGATTGACACTTTTTTCCATGTACTGCAGGGTATTGGACCAAGGGTATTATGGATAGGTGTTGGAGGTTCAATCTTCTTTGGTGTACTTGAAAAGACGAAGCAAATACTTGCTCAAAGGTATCCAAGTCCTACAATGAAGTCAGTATCTTTCAAGCAAGATTAACTTTTGCAGACTACAGGTTGAATGTTGAATCTTCTATCAGCCTCCATCTGCCATTTGATGGTCTTGTTCACCTAATAGAAAAGCTGACCAATGTTGAATCCAGCTTAGACTTGAAACATAAATGCTCTGTTTGCAAAGAAGTCTTGGGATCAAATTCTACAGGTTGCCACTTCCTTGTATATGTTGAGAATATATAAATTTACATAGTTTATAATGAATTTATAATAAAATAACTAAAATATCTCTGATAAAAAAATAAAAATTTTAAAAAATATAGTAAAGTATGTTATTTTTCTAAAATTTTTTAAAAGGTTTAATGTCTATTATAATTTCTTTATAAATTAAGGTTTGTATATCTCAATTCACCTAGTTTACCTGAAACCATTCAAAAATAAAATAAAAGTATATTATGTGATTTTGGCAATAATATGTACTCATCACCAATTTTATTCATAATATTTTTTGTAATTTTAATGAGTAAATTTTATTTATTTTATAAATTTAGATTAAATATTTATAAAAATAAATAAATATTTTTTAAAGGTAAAATATTTTTACAGTTAACAAATAAAATAATAAATATCCATGTTCGTATTTAATTTATTATTTATAATGATAAGTTGGGATGACAAATATAGATACATTAGGATGGAAACTCGACTTCGATGCCATTCCTAATTACTAGTAACAACATAAAGAAGGAGCCCGTTTAGAAAGAACAGACATGAAAATGCGATTCAAACTTGGTTATTATGAGTATCTGCTTGTTGGCTTACTGTGTTTAAATCGTTTTTCAAGCTGAATTTGCGATTTCAATCCTTAATTATACCCAAATTTAAAAGGGGAAAATAATATCTAAAGAACATATAATAAACAATGCACATACCCTCAAATAAAGAAAAATTTCATACGACGCCGTTTCGAAAACAACAGTAATAAGTAATCAACAACCAGTTACACACTTACACTTGAACAAGTAAATAACTCGAAAAGATACGTTGACACAGATTAGATTCTGGGCGTGGTAAAGTTTAGAAACTATAAAACGCTGTCGTTTCATTTCCTTGACCGGTCTTACAAAGTTGGAAACCCTCTCAAATAATTCCCCTCTAAACCCTCAACTTTTTGGCCTCTCTTCTCGTCCGTGGCTGCGCTTGGAGGCTCTTCTCTCTCTTTCTCTCTCCGCCGCCGCCGATCAAACTGATTCATATTTTGTTGGGAACTTGCAATCATTGGTGTTGTTGGTGGCGCTGAATTAAAAAAAAAAAAGAGCACATCTAATATTTTTTTATAACATAAATAGCTATAGAGCAAATGCTTGAAGCTGTTTACCGTAACAGCTCAATCGAGTGGAAGCCGTCTCCGGTTGTAGCCTTAGCCACCAGCGCAGACGACTCTCAGGTCGCTGCCGCTCGTGACGATGGCTCCCTTGAGATTTGGCTAGTTTCTCCTGGCTCCGTTGGTTGGCACTGCCAACTGGTACTCCTCACACTCTTGTACTACTTATGTGTGCATATACATAATTAAATTGTGTGTGTGTGTGTGTTTTTAACTAATTAGTTGGATTATTTGATTGATTTTGTTTCTAGACTATTCGTGGAGACCCTAATTCTAGAGTTTCATCACTCGTCTGGTGTCGTATTGGCTCAAAAGGATTGCCTTGTGGCAGGTTGTTTTCGTCTAGTATTGATGGTTCAGTTTCAGAATGGGACCTTTTTCACTTGAAGCAGAAGGTAATTTTATTTTTGGCGATATTATAGTTATTGTATTAGCGGGAAAGTAGTAGATATTGTTTTAATCTAAAAATGCGACCAAGTTTCATATTTTAATGATTTGGTTAGTCGTTGAATGATCTGTATTGCTTTTCTACACCTGTAGACTGTCCTAGAATCCATTGGAGTTTCCATTTGGCAAATGGCTGTGGCACCCTCTAGTAATCCTCCAACTCAAAATGATATTATTGAATCCAAGGACCTTGGGAATGGGTTTTTAAATGATAGGCAGAATGATACTGACGATGAGAGTGGAGATGATTCAGACTTAGGTGAACATCATGAGCAGTCTGCTGTCCAGGATTCAAGTTTAGCACTTGCTTGCGATGATGGCTGTGTGCGGATATATACTACTGACTCAAATGAGTTAATATACAATAAAACGTTGCCTAGGGTCAGTGGTGAGATCTCTTCACCTTTTTGGCTGCTCATTTCTGTCACTGATTTTTCCTTTATGAAGAGCCCCCCTTTTTTTAACTTGTATTATTTTTTGCAGGGCGTGTTTTAAGTGTTGCTTGGAGTTCTGATGCAAGTAAGATATACTCGGGGAGTAGTGATGGGTGAGTTTTGCGTTAAATTCACTGTATCTACTTTTATGCTTGTGTTAGCTAAGGTTTCAAATGCATTCAGTTGGTTAATTTTTCTCAGCATACTAGAATAAACTTGTAATTCTTGCAGTTCATTGCAGCTTCTTCTTCCTTTTTATTTCAAAGTGTACTATCTTATGATGTCAACCTTCCTGCAGAATTATAAGGTGCTGGGATGCTAAAGTGGTTCGTGAGATTTACAGGAGTACAGTTGGGCTTGGTGGTTTGGGTAGTGGGACTGAACTTTGTGTATGGACTTTACTTGCCCTGAGGTAGTAATGGAAGCATTTCTATACATTCTGATGAATTATTATGTATAAATTCGAGCAGATAATATATTTTTTTATAACATTGCTGATCATCAGTCATTTTCAATTTTCAGATGTGGGACACTTGTTAGTGCAGACAGTACTGGTAGTGTTCAGTTTTGGGACTCTCAACATGGGACTCTGCTGCAGGCCCATTCTTTTCACAAGGGTGATGTGAATGCTCTGGCAGCTGCACCTAGTCATAACAGAGTGTACTCTGCTGGATCTGATGGCCAGGTACAAGTGTTTGTTTTATTTGGGGTTGAAAGTTGTTAGAATTTTCTTCCTGTGGCATTGTGGATTTAAGAGATACAAATAAAAAATTCCATTAATAGAGTCTAACTTCATGCATCATCATGGAACATTCTTTATATTAGCTTGAGTGAGCATATGTCTCACACAGATTATGTTCTAGCATTCTACCTACCGTTTTTATTTTAGTTGGGAATGGAGTTTAACTATTCTGCTGAACTCAAGTTACCTCTGTTTGCAGGTTATTCTTTATAAGCTTTCTAGTGAGACCGTTGGATTTTGTGATCAAGTGTCTCATAAAATGATGAAGAAATGGGTATATGTTGGTTATGTAAGAGCTCATACGCATGATGTTAGGGCATTGACAGTGGCTGTACCAATTTGCTGGGAAGGTCTGTACGAGATTTTATATTTTTTAGTTTTCTTGGTACTTCTCTTGGTGCATTAGTTTAAAGTTTTCTCCAAGCATTTACCAGAAGCATATTTGTATACCTTACCTTGTCATTGATTCTACATCAGATGTTTCTCAGTTATTTAAATTATGTAATATGGCAGATCCATTACTGGATGAGAAGGTAAAGAGAATTCGTACTAGGAATAAGCCTATGGATTTTAGCTACCGTAAGTGGGCCCATCTGGGGGTTCCAATGCTTATCTCTGCTGGTGATGACACAAAGCTCTTTGCCTATTCTGCCAAGGAATTCACCAAGTTCTCTCCACATGATATTTGTCCTGCACCCCAGAGGTTGCCTATCCAGTTGGTTCTTAATACTGCACTCAACCAGAATTCCCTGCTTCTAGTTCAGGGTACTTATTGGTTAGATATTCTCTGTGTTCGCACGAAGGGTAGAACCATGACAGATATGGGTCCTGGCCCTTCGAGAGGGCAAGCAAATACTGATTTGCTAGCTCGAATTAAGACTAAAGCATCTCAGAAGATCATATGCAGTGCCATATCCAATTCAGGGATGCTATTTGCTTATTCAGACCATGTTAAACCCAATTTTTTTGAGTTGAAGAAGCATAGCGGCAAAACTGCATGGACTATTAATAAAAAGCAACTCCCCAAGTTACCTTACGCGCATTCCATGGTTTTTAGTTCTGATTCTTCAAAGTTAATGATGGCAGGGCATGACAGAAAAATATATGTAAGCTTTTATTTTTCCCCTTTTGGCTTTGGTCTTTTTTTTTATTCAAATTTGTTGAGACATAGGGAAAACTAGTGAACTTCTAAGTAGCTAGTTTTATGTTTTTGATGTTCTCATCTTGTTGTGGGACATGTCTTATTTGGCCATCTGTCATCTGTTGATATGGTTTCTTGACTGCTTGGCTTTGTACAATTCTCAAGTATAGTTCTACAAGCTTGGCTTATTGTTTTGTATCAAGTAGAATATGAACACAATCAACAATTTTAGAGAATGTACATGAGGGTTACAAATTTTTTTTTACTTTTTGGTATTAAAAAATTGGTTATTTTTTTCTTTTTTATCTGATGCATAGTTGATCCTGTTATTATTGTAGTTCATGAATAAATACTAACTCATGAATAAATACTAACCTTTTTTTATGTCAATTGCTGCAGGTTGTGGATGTGGTCAGCTTGGAAATAGTACATACCTTCACACCTCGGCATGAGGACTATGATGAGGAATTACCACCTACTGAGCCTCCTATAACCAAAATGTTTATCAGTGGTGATGGGCAGTGGTTGGCTGCCATCAATTGCTTTGGAGATCTCTATATATTTAATTTGGAGACACAAAGGTATTTAGGATGCTTTTTTGTACAATGTTCTATCGGTAATTATTATATTGTGTTATCTGAAACTTGGTTATGATTCGTGATTATCATCATTTCTTTTTGTCTCTGTTTATTTTGGGCCATATCAAGAATGACGGCATTGTTAAAAAAATTTCATTTTAATGGATACTTGTCTGAGGAGCTTTTATGTATTGGCTAGTCCAATTGGATAGTTTGCAGTCAGTTACAGTCACAGGTTATAATGAAGGTTCTAAGATTTTATCAAAATTTTGAATTAATTCTAATTTAATCTTTGGTGCAAATAACTGATTACTCTAGCAAAGAAGTGGCTTTTGTGGACTGGAAAAGTTTGAGCTACCTGTATTCTTTTGTCAAATAGCCTAAATTGTTTGCTGTTTTGTTGATTATCCATTATTTATTAGAAACCCTTTGATATTTGAGATAAAGTTGTTTAGAATGGTGAAGGGATCGAAGGAAAAATCATGAGTGTTGGGTGGTTATTTTAACTTATACCGATGGGTTATTCTTTGGAAATTATGAATATTGTGTTTTCTATATTTTCTTCTGGTTGCTTGGTCTTCTTAGTTATAGTGAGCAATAATTTATTCTTATGGAACAGGCAGCATTGGTTTATCTCAAGATTGGATGGTGCCTCTGTTACAGCTGGTGGTTTTCCTCCTCAAAATAACAATGTGCTTTTAGTAACAACCTCTTCAAACCAAGTCTATGCATTTGACGTGGAGGCAAAACAGTTGGGTGAATGGTCTATGCGGCATTCATATGTTCTGCCCAAGAGATACCAAGAATTTCCTGGGGAGGTTATTGGGATGTCATTCTTACCTTTATCAAGTCCACCTTCTGTTATTATTTACAGTGCCAGGTGCTGTTCTCTCCTTATTTTATGTCATTTCCTCAGCTGTGTTAATTTCTTGTATGGTCATAGTGGAGAACAAAAAATGTCACTTTCTCCCTGTTTTTCAAGGTTCCACATTCAATCTGTTCAAAATGAGTGAAACTTAGTTTTTTCATGCTGTAGGGCCATGTGCATGATTAATTTTGGGATGCCAGTGGATCGAGAAGAGGACAGTGATCTGGTAAATGGTCAGTGTTCTCCATTGAAGAAGTTACAAGACAATCTTATTAATGGAAGATTGAAACGTAGGTTAAAAGACTGTCAAACAGAAACTAAACAACAAAGAAATTTTGAATTTGTTGCTTTCAGAGATCCTGTTTTATTTATTGGAAACCTTTCTGAAAATTCTATCTTGATCATAGACAAACCGTGGATGGATGTGGTTAAAACTTTTGATACCGCTCCTGTACACAGACATATATTTGGGACATAAATGCTATGTTGATGGTTGTTTACAGCCTCAGACGAAGATTGCAGACAAGGCAATCAATCCAACAATTTTGACTTCACATTTTAAGTCCATACTAGATTGGGGCTGAGGAGTTGGGAGGGGTATGGGGATCCAGGGCATGTTGTCAATTGTATCCTAAAATAATTACTGACCTGTTAAAGTAGCAATTTTGTCTTACCATAGTTTTCTTTTAAACTTGTTCAAATTCATGTTTTTGATATGTAATTGCATAGATTCGGTCAGGTGGTAAAATCTTTTTTTTTTTTTTTGCCTTTTATTTTATATTTTATATTATATTCTTCTTTTATTTTATATTTTATTAATATTTTTTATGTAGAATGTTCTAGTTGCCACCTTATGTGTGTGGGAGTGCTTGGCTGGTATGTACTCCCTTTGTTGTTTCGAGAGTTATTATTTATTCCAAAGGAATTGATGCTCGAGTGATAGTGAGAGTAATTTTGTCTTTTAATAATGGAAATATCTTGAAGGTGATATTATTTTCTGAATATAAATGATTACTTTCAGTAATTGCAACTTATAAATTGGCAATCTTATTTTTTCTTTATTATTATTATTTGCTTTCCTTCAATCTCAAATAAATTTGAATCATTTCTTCCACATTCTTTTATTATTAATGTTGATTTTTGCAAATATCTACCCATATTTCTCTCTTTCATGTCTTATATCTTTGTGAAATATGTTTCGTTTCTTTGGAATGTCTTTGGAATCTTGTATCCATGATTCTTGGTCTTCCACGAAAAAAATTTAAAAAAAAATTCTAATTTGTTGAGGATGTTAGGTCATTTTCACATGACCAACTTGGTGTTTGGTCTAATTAAAGTTTGTTAGGACTAAAAATAATAATAATAATAGCAAAAGAATTTTCACATGAGAAGGATTACGAGTGATTGGCGTTTGACATTTTTACTAGTTTTCATACGACATTTCTTTTTGACTCAAAAAATTATAGAGGAACTCATCTGGGGTAAACAAAAAATTCTCAAGAACATCATAATCTAATCAACATTTAGTATCAATTAAGTGGCAATAGAAGCAAGATAATCTGCGGTAATTTTTCCCTTTTTTTTTTTTTTTTTGATAAATGTGTTGCACGTAGACATCCCCATCAAGAGCTAGAAATAATATAATCTTTTATAAAGTAGAATCATAAGCGTTAATCAGAGCAGAAGGGACACTTTTTGAATAAGATGCAAATACACAAAAGCTGTCAATTTCAATAAATAAATATTGAATCTTCAATTTTCATGTCAGATTTAGTTGTACAAAATACTCTCCATGATTCGGATAAAACCATTTGCTCCTGTCGGCTTAGCATTCATGCGACAAGCATCACCAGCGTTCAATTTACACGTCAGATTATTACAATATATATATATAAAGAAAATTGTTGTGATTTTTTAATGAAAAGAAAAAAGATCCTGTGGACCGGTAAGAAATTATATTTGCTTATATCTTACAAGTTTAAAACTGATTTTAAACAAAATTTCAAACAAAATCAATTTTATGCTCATAATAATCGAGAAAAGATAAATAGATATTGGTCCTTAAAAGTTGAAATTTCTTCTCTATTTTCATTTTGGGACTAAAAACAGCTTTCTTTTTTCTTAAAATAGTTAACGAGAATATTTAAATGGTAAATATGAAAATACAACTGGTTAATCTATTTATTTACTAATCTTAATCTATAATTCTATAAAATGTCAAGGATATCAATGCAAAATTGCTGACAGTTTCTGATCTCAGTAATTATATCACTAACCATGCTTTAGAGCATCATATCTTAATTCTGTTTTTTTAATTTTTGATAGACTGGAATATTTTTGAACTACGATTTTGATTTATTCATTAGTTTATTACTATCTTTCCCATTTCCGTCCTATTAATAAAAAAATTTCAGTTCATCATGTCTATTTTTAATGAATTAATTAAATTGTCTACACAGATCATGCTCAGCTTATATATTTAAAAATTACTGTTTAGATACTAATTTCGAAAATCAAATCACGGGTCCTATTGATAATATTTAATTTAGTAAATTAATGCCTTTAACATAATAATAATAATAATAATAATAATAATAATAATAATAATGTAAAATTACTTTAAAATATATATAAAATTTTAAATTTCATCAATATTAATTTTTTTATTTTCTTAAATTTTAAAAATAATATTCAATTGCTAGACAACATATGGCCCATTAATGAAGATTTGAAATGTCAACGCATCATCTATCTTCACAAATTGTCCGCCAATAATGCTTGTTTTGAAAAAAATACAATAATATTTGTTCAATAACATATTGATGATATTATCAACATGATATTTAGACATTATTTATTATTTTCATTAATAATATTTTTTATTTTTTTTTTGTTAAGAAACAACTTTATTAAAAATATTGATGTTGGGATTATCTCAGGAGTTATTTCTAACTCTCTGAACTCATACCCGAATACTACTACCGCTATTATTTTTCTACTTATAAGACAAGAGAGAATGGAGATTGAGCTCTTTGGGGGAGTCTTCGATATTTAAATCAGAGGTCGGTTGCTATGAGTAAAAAAGAGTAAGAAAGAGAGAGTAGGGATCCTTTACCAGTGGGGGTTAATCCTCTATTTATAGTTGATGCGGGGGACAGGGTCTGGCCTATGTCAGCATAATTTATGGATATGTTGTTTGCTAGACATCTGAAGCTAGATGGGACTAATAATGCCCGAAACTGAGGTCTTTATACTGCTGAGAGCTCAGTCATGGAGATGACTAGACACCGAATTTTGGAGGAGAGCTCGGTAAACTATGGGGTATCATCAGTAGTCCCCCTCAAGTCATTGATATTTATGTCAAAATCATGCATAGGAGCTGGAAAGCACCCGGTTGAAAGTGCATGTGTTGACTAATAAGTAGATGTTGTATCACAATATATAGTTTTCAAGTGTGGAGCTCGGTAGATGAGCTTGGCTAGTGGGGATATTGTATCACTAGTCCCTCGTCGGTCGTTTAACATTCATGTCAAAGTGAGGCTTGTGACAGAGGAGGCGACCTCGACAAGAGAATATAGAGAAAATGAGTAACACAAAGTAGAGCTCGAAAACTAAGAGCTTAAGAAGCTCAAGTAGTGAGAGAAACTGATAAGAGTTCGGAAGTATACTCTTCTGAGAAGTCTTGGCATTCATGCCAAGGAGTCTGTGAAGATTCCATAAGTACACATGTCATGTAGAGAAGAAGTGACGCTTTAAAAATTGAGGTAACGGTTGGGCGAAAATTGAAAAGACGTAACTTCTGCAGTATTAAAGAGGGACATTGATTCACATGGCCGAGGTGAACTATAAATAGAGGGTAGTGGGACAACATTCGGTACACAATTCAAAAAAGAGAAGCTCAGTTTGTCTGATTAGTTAAGGCTTTAAGAGCTTAGTTTAAGAGGTTAGTTTTAAGTTTATGTTTGAAGTTTTTCATTTAAAGTTCTAGTTACAAAATGGTACAAGCAATCATCAGCTTGGTTGTGTTAGAGGAAGGAGGAGAGGTGGGCTCTCCGAGTGTACTGGGAGAGAAAATTCATGTCAAAACTGGGCTGGAGGTGACCGAAATGACCGAGCCAAAAATAAAAAGACAACCTCAACTAGTGGATAAAGAGGAAGAAGTAGCTGAAGTCCAAGGAGTGCACCCGAGCTCTGAAAAAGATCAAGTAAGAGATATTAGATCCACACTAATAGAGATAGACTTGGCCGAGATTCGACAGAAGTACCAAATACCCAAAGAGTACAAGATGCTTGTCCCAGAGGAGGATGCCCGAGTTTACAACAGCCTGTTAGAACACCAATTGATGATCTTTGAAGAGGATCTAAGGTCGGGGGTTAGGTTTCCTCTGCGTCCCTTCCTGCTGGCTTTCTTGCGATACCACAACATCACCTCTCTATCAAATCAGCCCAAATGCATGGTGAACAATCACGGAGTTCGAGATACTTTGCGGGTTGCTTGGGGTTGTTCCTACCCCTCGAGTGCTAAGTGCCTTCGGTGTGCTCAGAATATGCCCGGGAGCATGCGAGGACTTTGTGTACTTGCAAGTAAGGTCGGGGCTCCGTATATTTACAGGAAAACCAGATTCGATAAAGGCATGGAAAGATCAATTTTTCATTCTAGAGAATAAGCAGGGGTTCGGCTGCCAAAATATTTGGCGGGTCAACCCCAGTGGCGAACAAGTGACCAGGGGGTGGCTGGACGAGAACGAGCTTGCTGTATTCTAGACAATGGAAAGAGACATTCTGAGGGAGAAGAGAAATGTCATTGCATTGATAAGGGAGTACTTCTCCCTTGGAAGGGCTTCAAAGGAGATTAGGCCAGAAGACCGAACATGTATGCTTTATGCTTGAATACTTATTTTTTTTTGCTTAAAATTAATGTGATAAGGTGTTTGGTTAATTTGTGGCTTGATTGAACAAAGAGGGGCTCGGGGTCAGCGAGCAAAGAACTCAAACGCCTTGCTGAGAAGGAGGCAAAAAGAGAGGCTCAGAAAAAAGCCAAGATGAATTGCGAGCAAGCTTCCAGGACCAGGCCGCTAGGGAAGAAGAGCTTGCGGTGGACTTAGCTCCCTCGAAGGCAATACCAAAAATTGAGTTGCACAGAGAGGGGGGAGAACACTTGCAACAGACAGTGGTAGACAAGAACCTACCTCAAACCTAAGTGGAAGGAGACTTGCCACGGAGAGAGGTGGATGAATCACTAACCCGCATGTACAGCATGGTTCGGCTAGTGGAGGTGGTGAATGAGAAGTTAGCTTGCGTGCATGGCGCTACTCACTCAGTACAAGACACCGGGCCACAAAAGGTATTGAAATAAATATACCATGTTATCCCAAAGGAGAGGCGCGAGAATGCTCGTAAGAGCTCGGGTGACGTAACAAATAGATGATGACAATGTCTCATATGGTAAGGAACAATCCGAACATTTATACTTGGATTAAGGTTTAGCATGGAAATGAACTAAATGAACTTTTGCAGGTTGCCAAGTTCGCGCATACCATCAAAGATCGGGCAGAGGGCCTGGCAGCCAAATTTGCTCAGGCGGTGAGGAACTTTGATGAGGAGGCCGCAAAGAGATGAGAGTTGGATAACTCCTTGAAAGCAAAGGATGAAGAGTCAAAACAAGTGCAAGAAGCTTTGAGAAAGAAGCTTTGTATGCCAAAAACGAAGAGCTTCGCCTGGCGAAAGAAGCTTAAAATCTAAGGATGTCGAGCTACTCCTGGCAGAGGATACTCTGGAGGCCACTCTTTAAGGATTGATTGTTGAGTCTGCGAGGAGTGACAAGTGCTATGTCCAATCGGCTGAAGAATGAGAACTCGAATATGGACTTGTCTTGGATGATGGAGATAGACATCGACGAGCTAGCTACTGAGCAAGAGGCAGAAGACGAGGAGAATCTGGATCAAGAAGACAAGGTCGAGGATGACGAGGTCTAGAAGTTGAAATTTGTAAAGTAGATATAAGGTGCTTATACTCGATCCATATAATTGTAAGGACCGAGCTATACATGTGATAAATTTTTCTGATTAATGAAAAGTCTTTTCTTTTAAGCTCGAATTTTGTACTTGTATTTGATTTGACTCGTTGCATGATATGTTATGTGCATTACATATTTGGTTCGATCGTCAACCGAGCTTGTAATATGTTGTGTGATGTTAACATGTTTATGCACGAGATGCACCTGAGCATCTCATAATAGTGTGCCCTAGGCACAATTTTACTGAACATGCTTAGGGTACGGGCCTTGAACACTCTCGTGCTAAGCAACCAATCAAACTATAAAATTAAAGAATAAAGAGTGAGCACCTGGTTAAAGATGCGCTATGTACGATGGCAGACCAAACAAGAGTATCCTAGTGACTATTGGCTTGAGAGCTCAGCCAAGCTGCTTGGGCTCTGCATTCAATCAGATTCTTGGTTTTTTCAAGATGCAAGACTTTTGTCTATGCTGTTAGTGTGATCATAATCGCGGGAGTAGGAAGTTTCTCTTTGATGAACTTAACTTGAATGCCCTTCTTTGGATATCAAGGGTGCCAGTGCTCGGATATCGGGGGTGTTAGTACCTCTTCCTTTGCCTTGACATTCATGTCAAGCAGTCTCTTGGGCATGCGATTGAAGGATTATTAGAACGCCTAACTATGTATATTGATATACACATCTCTAATACAATAATAAAGAATTATACAATAATATAAAAGTAGGGCTCAAAAACATATACAAGGAGTAAGAGAGAGAGAGTAGGGATCATTTATCTGTGGGATTAATCTCCTATTTATAGTTGATGCAGGGGGACAATATCTGGCCCATGTCAATACAATTTGCAGATATATTGTCTGTTAGATATTTGAAGCTCGATGGGACTAATAATGCCCAAAATTGATGTCTTCATACTGCTGAAAGCTCGGTCATGGAGATGAATAGATACCGAATTCTGGAGGAGAGCTCGATAAATTACGGTATATCATCAATAGTCCCCCTCAAATTATTGATATTTATGTCAAAATTATGTATAAAAGCTCGAAAGTATTTAGTTAAAAGTGTATGTACTGACTAATAAAATAGATATTATATCATAATATGTTCGTAAATGAATTTGGCTAGCGAGAATATAGTATCAAATATAAATATTTATATAATTTATACTTTATGAGAAAATTCTAAAAGCTCCTCTTTTATTAAAATATGTTGTAAGCCATGTGCTGGACTCAACCAAGAGTGCCTGTATACTACCAGGCATGTGAACATTATCTCTTTATTATCAATTAATAAAATTTATATATATATATATATATATTAATCATCGCTTGGAAAGTAAATAATCTTTATTAATTAATTGAAAACCGAGAAGAGTTTTCTTATTGTGTTGCTTCGTCCCATAATTTCAGTGAATTAAAAAATAATATATAATTTAAATATATTAAAGAATAGATTCTATGGATAATTTGTAGGCATTCCCGGTTTGGTTTACATATTGAGCCTAATTCACGTGTACACAGAAATTAAGCAAGGTGATTTTAGCCTTTCATATTTTAAAAAAATGCCGTATGTAATTAACATATCATAATAAAATTATTATTAAAAAATATGTTGAGTCACTATTCTAGTTCTTGTCAGTAAATATGAAAAAAGATCCTAATAATTTAAATTAGATTAAAAATAATAATTTAAATATTATTTATATATATAATTTTTTGATAAATAATAAATTTTATTATAAATCAAATATCAAAACATTGACAATTGAAAAAAGGAGACAGAGACTTCCAAACTTCTATATTTAATACTTTCTTTGTTTTACAGATTAAAAATAATAATTTAAATATTTCTCTATATAATTTTTTGATAAATAATAAATTTTATTATAAATAAAGTATTAAAACACTGACAATTGAAAAAAGGAGAAAGAGACTTTCAAACTTCTATATTTAATAATTTCTTTGTTTCACTCCCTGTAAGAAAATAAATTTTTTTATTCCATCTTAATTATTATTTTTATAAATTTAAAATAATATTAATTATAAAATTTTAAATTTACTTTTATAAAAATTAATAAATAAGAAAATAAAGATAAGATTAGTAATAAAGAGAGAATAATTAAAATAAATAATTAAATAAAATATTATAAATTTTATAATTATTAATAATTATTTTAGTCCATATAATTATTCCAAAAATGATATTTAAAGCGGTACAGAGAGAATATATACAAAAACTTAAGTTAGCAAAGGAGCTACACATTTATCGTATCTTCTCTAAATATTAAAAATTGGGATCTTAAAAATGTAAATTTAATTATTTTATGAACACAAAACTCACATAGCTTTAAGTAAATAAATAAAATATACAAATAATTTCTTTTTCAAGAGAATCTTTATTATATATGGGCAGCAATAAGTATAACTATTATCGTCCCCTTGAACATAACTCAACCCCACTCCACTCCACCAAGACAATATGTCTTCTTCAAATTATAAGATACAAAACTCAACAAATAATTCAAAGTTTATGGTGTTGTTATTAACATCTGCAATTATAAATCTGATATTAATATCGAAATTATGGTATGTAAATAATAATTTGAGTTGGACAAGAAAAGCAGCAGAAGAAGCAGAAGCAGTGGCAGCCATTTCTTGCTCAGGCCATGGAAGAGCTTTCTTGGATGGCCAACTGGTTCTTTCTGATCATGGAAAACAACTACCAGTTTGTGAGTGCAGCTCTTGCTATGGAGGTCCTGACTGCTCCCAGTTCTTCCCTGATTGCTCTGTCAATGCTGACGGGTATGTACTAAAATTTTCTTTCTATATATTAAACTTGAAAGAAAATTATTTTTGAGCAGTAATAAGAGATATTTTCATTAAAACAGAAGATAAGAATTTAAAGCCTCGAACCAAAGGTATAGAGAGAAAGAAAATGATTTATATCATATATATATATATATATATATATATATAATATTATAATACAGATTAATTTTCTCCAATATCTGCTAAAAATCTTTTTGCTGTAGTTTTTTTTTCCTAAAAATCTTGTTATCGATCGAATTGATAAAAGAAGGTACTTTCTTTATAGAACAAAAACGTTTTTCATTGCAATATTCTACAAATATTTGTGATATTTGTTATATTTGAAATTTTTTAGGTATTTAATTTTAATCTATTTCCAAATTTTATAGTTAATTTTTTATTTTTTTTAATAATTAATCATTTTAAAAAATATATTTTTCATGTGAATGTATCATCATCATCATCATCACCATATCAAGGATTTGATTTGGTGCTCAATATAATAATATAAACTCAAATTAATGTAAAATAATCATAGTGGGTTTATAAAGTTGCAATTTGCATATATATATATATATTAATAAAACTTTAACAAAAGAGAGTAAAGAGAAAGTTTGACTTTTTTAATTATTATTATATTTATTTTTTAAGAAAATGTATAATAAAAATTTTGCTTGAAAAATAAATTTTAATTTGTTAGAAGTTATTACTTCATTACAAACAAATTAAGGCACTAAATGAAGATAGTGATTTTTATTTTTTATTTTTAAAATTTTAGCATAAAGCATGACGTAATAAGAGATTTCAAGGGCTTTTTCTCAAAAATAATAATAATAACAATAATAAAGATTCCAAGGGCTTTTATATATATATATATATATCTTCAAGTATCTTTGCAATGCACTTGCTCCTACTAGTGAAAGTGATTGGTATAATGTGACCTGTGTGCTTTGCTTTAATTTGCTGTGCTTTCACTTTCTATCTGACGTCAAATACTTCATGATTGTAATTGTAATGAATTTTTTTTTCCTACCTTTAATGTAATAAAAAAAATTGAGTAGTGAAAAAAAAATTGAAATCCTATATATATATATATATATATATATATATTCATAACTTATCATCTTTGAAAACTTAATATTTATTCATAAATATTTATAACTTCTCAACTTAGAAGTTTTGTTTTACATTCTATATTTTTTTAATACATTCTGCGAATGAATAATTAATTCTTAATTTATTGTTTGAAAGAATATTTTTTGGTTATATGTCAGTGTACTTGAAATTTTACATATAATATTCATAACTTATCATTGTTTATGTACAAGTTAATTGTATTGATACTAATTTACTATTTATTAAGATGGTGATAGATAATTTAAAATGAAATATTAAAAATTTATAAGTAGAATAATAATTTAACACGAGTCCGAAAAGATAATTTGTATAAAAGAAAATTAATTTGAGTGATGTAATATAAAAATTGAAAAAATTATAAAATTATTTAAAATTTTAGCAACTTATTGTACTCAGTGGAGATCCATTATTTCTGGAGCCGTATTGGGTGAAGAATGCAGAGAAGAGTACAATAGTAGTAGCAGGATGGCATAGGATGAGCTACTCTTACATTAATTCTTATTCTTATGCGATCTCACAAGAACTTGAAAAGAACATTCACAAGCTTCATGCCATTGTTGGAAATGCAATTACTCAATCAAGATTTATTATATTTGGCGTTGGCTCTACTCAACTTCTTAATGCTGCTGTTCATGCCTTTTCTTCTCATTACAATTCCTCTTCTCCTGCTAGTGTTGTTGCTTCTATCCCCTTTTATCCGGTAATTAGTTTTGCTGCTTTCTTACTTGATTTCGATCAAATTTTATATCCAATTTGTAATTAATTTTTCTTACAAATCAAAACCTTCTTGCAGGTTTATCAACTACAGACAAATTATTTCAGATCAGTGGATTTCAAGTTCCAAGGAGATGCATCCTTATGGAAAAACAATTCAGATGCTAGCGAAAATATAATTGAGTTTGTAACTTCACCCAACAATCCTGATGGGCGGCTCAACAAGGCAGTTCTTCATGGCCAAAATGTCAAATCAATTCATGACCATGCTTATTATTGGCCTCATTTTACTCCAATTCCAGCTCCAGCTGATGAAGATATGATGCTTTTTTCACTTTCTAAGCTTACTGGTCATGCTGGCTCTAGATTTGGGTAAAACCCAAAACTTGCTCAATCTCTCATGCATTAAACAATCCTGCTAATGTATTTTATATAAGCCATTTACACTTCTGTGTGTACAGGTGGGCAATAATAAAGGATGAGGCCATCTATCAAAGAATGATGACTTACTTGATATTAAATACCATTGAAGTTTCTCATGACGCTCAATTAAGAGCTCTGAGGCTCCTGCAAGTCATCTTTGAAGAAGGAAATGAAATATTTGAATTTGGACATGAAACCATGAGGACACGTTGGGAGACATTGAGCAAGACAATAGCATTGTCGACACGTTTCTCTATCCAAATAATACCACCCCAATATTGTACCTATTTCCAGAAAGTCAGGGATGCTTCACCAGGTAATAAACTCTATAGTTATAATAGGCATTGCAAATAAATACTTATGAATAACATTGACAAATTAAGTTCCTGCAATAAAAATTTTAATTCAGCTTATGCATGGTTGAAATGTGAGAGGCAAGAAGATGAAAACTGTACTGCAGTGCTTCAAGCAAGCCATATCGATAGTCGTCCAGGTAGGCTATTTTGGGCTGAAGATCGTTATGTGCGGCTCAGTATCAACAGAAGACAAGATGAGTTTGATTTGTTGATTCAGAAGCTAAAAAATTTAGTCTCCGAGGAGGTAGATGGTCCTCAGACCATGTGAAGAATGTGACCATCATTTGGTTATGTCCATTGACCTGCATTTGCGTTCCATTAAAAGAGGTCATGTCTATTGACCTTCTCTATATTTGTAGGTAGTATTGGTGGCATTGCATTACCGGTTTAATAATATCACACTCTATTGTTGACAAGGAAAATGAAGTTTCTTCAGAAAGCAAGACAAAATATATCTGCAAAATTTTCCATTTTTACTTGGCATTTAACCGCCTGTGTATTTTGTTTTTCTTTATAAATCTCAGAAGGAAAAAAAATGCACATTCAATTACAATATGATTTCTACCAACACCAGAAACTACTTTATTAGCACTAGCATTACGAAGAATTGACAGTTTTACCTCATTCAAGTAGCAGTTTCGGCAATGAGATTCATGATATCAAAACACTACAAATATGCATCACAGAACATGAAGTTTCGCTGATAGTTAACTGCCACAGAGCATATTCTCAAGTAAAAATAAATCAAACTGTTTAATTTTCTCACTAAATCTGAGTCTGCAATACAAAATTCTAGGAGTGCTGCTCTGCTTTTTTTTCTTGTTGGCTTTGGCACAAATTAACCTTCAGTCAGAATTACATATTAAATATGAATTTTGTATCTATGCTAGCACCATTTAAGTTTCATTGAAAGAAAAAAAATAATTAATGAACTCAATAGCATGTCTAATATGTGAATATTTGCCCCAAAACAAATTAGCAGACGCTTTAAAAATGATAAATGGCAAAAAGGAGTATGTTCTTATATGAACAACAACAACAACAACAACAACAAAGCGTTAGTCCCAAGTCAATTGGGGTCGGCTATATGGATTCTTCTTTTCCACTCGATACGATTTAAGATTATCTCTTTTGGTAGATGTAACATCATAAGATCAGTTTGGACCACTTTTGACCAAGTCAGTTTAGGCCTACCTCTGCATCTCTTAGCTACATCTACTCTAACTTGTTCGGTTTTTCTAACTGGCGCATCGCTAGGTCTTCGTTTCACATGGCCAAGCCACCTCAATCTATGCTCTCTTATCTTATCCTCAATAGGTGCTACCCCCACTTTTTCTCTAATGCACTCATTGCGAATTCTATCCATCCTAGTATGACCACACATCCATCTTATTATTCTCATTTCCGCAACATGCATTTTACTCATGTGTTATCTTTTTAATGCCCAACATTCACTACCATACATCATAGCAGGCCGTATTATAGTGCGGTAAAATTTTTCTTTTAATTTAATTGGCATCTTTCGATCACATAGAACTCCTGTAGCACCCCTCCACTTCATCCAACCATCTTTAATCCTATGATTTACATCTTCTTCACAACCCCCATCTTCTTGAAGAATAGAGCCAAGATATTTAAAATAAGTACTATGAGGCACTGCTATTTCGTCTAAAATAATTTTGTCTCTTTCTCTATTCTCGCTATTAAATCTACAATGCATATACTCAGTCTTAGTCCTACTTAACTTAAAACCCTTAGATTCCAAAGTGCTTCTCCATAGCTCCAACTTTTGATTTACCCCTGCTTGAGTCTCATCTATTAATACAATATCATCTGCAAACATCATACACCAAGAGATGTCATCCTGTATATGTCTTGTTAGCTCATCCATGACCAAGGCGAAAAGATAAGGGCTCAAAGCTGAACCTTGGTATAATCCAATAGAAACGGAAAAATCCTTAGTATCCCCTCCCACGGTGCGGACACTGGTAATAGCTCCCTCATACATATCCTTCAAGACTTAAATATATCGTATATATATTCTCCTACGCTCTAGGACCCACCATAAAACTTCTCTAGGGACTCTATCATACGCCTTTTCCAAGTCAATAAAAACCATATATAAATCATTCTTCATCTCTCTATACTTTTCCATCAAATCTCTTATAAGAAAAATAGCTTCCATAATTGATCGACCAGACATAAAGCCAAACTGATTTAAGGAGATACAAATATCTAACCGCAAACAGTATTCCACAACTCTTTCCCACAATTTCATAGTGTGGCTCATAAGTTTTATACCTCTATAATTTGAGCAATTCTGAATATCTCCTTTATTCTTAAAAATAGGTATCAAATTACTTTGTCTCCATTTATTAGGCATTTTCTTTGAACTTAAGATCTTATTGAACAAAGATGCCAACCATGTAACTCCTGTATCTCCCAAACATTTCCAAGCCTCAATAGGTATCTCATCTGGTCCACAAGCTTTACCAACTTTCATCTTCTTCAAAGCTTCTTTAACTTCCGAAAATCTAATTCGTCTAGTGTATTTCACATTTTTCTCCGACCTAACGTCTAAACCCTCAATGTTATCACTATGGTTACCATTAAGAAGTTCCTCAAAATAGCTTCTCCATCGTTCCTTAATATCATCTTCTTGAACCAGAACCTTATTCTCTTTATTTTTAATGCACTTAACTTGGTTTAAATCACGACATTTATTTTCTCTTATCTTAGCCAATTAATAGATAGTTTTTTCTCCTTCTTTTATTCCAAGTTTCTCATACAAACTCTCTAAAGATTGCGCTCTTGCTTGACTAACTGCCTTTTTAACATCTTTTTTTGCTTGTTTGTACTGCTCAAAAGCATAATTGTTATTACATTTGGGCAAACTCTTATACCATTCCCTTTTACTTCTTACCGCTTTTTGCACTTCTTCATTCCACCACCAAGAATCCTTCGAGGGATGTCCACACCCTTTAAATTCTCCAAGGATCTTTCTAGCTATTCTTCTAATTGTTGTAGACATACATATCCACATATCATTTGATGACATACTCACATCTTCCTCCCACCCTCCAGCTTTGACCAACTCATTCTCGAACAACAATTATTTTTCACCTTTTAAAGTCCACCACCTAATCTTAGGACTATTGTTCCTCCTTGGCCTACTAGTCAACCTCTTAAGCTTGATATCCAAAACTACTAACCTATGTTGAGTGGTCAAAGCCTCACCTGGAATAACCTTACAATCCTTGCATCGAGTTTGATTGGCTTTTCTTGTGAGTATGTTCTTATATGAAATATACAGAAATTTGTTACAGTGAATGCTTCACACCTGACTTGACCTTTTTAGTAACTGTCAACGGTTTAAAAAGTTGAATTTCATTCTAATTAATAGTAAGCCGAAGAATACTAAGATGATGATCAATATAGTATAAAACTCAAAATGAAACCCCAAAAATGTTTCCAACCCTGCTTTACCATCACAGCTGCAGTCATAAATACTTCTTAGATTCTCCACAGGAGTGACTTCTGGATCGAGAATAAAGTCCACAGTCATGGCCACTTCTCCTAACATGATGCATGTGGACTTTGATTTGTACCCAGGCATTGAGGCCACAACTACAGACATTTGTCACATACAAATTAGAATTAATCTGGGAAACAGAACTAGTAAGCTTATGTAGATGAGGCAAAACTCGACTTGAATGCACAACTGGTGAAAAATGAGCTTGGGGAACATGTCATATTTTAAAAGGTAATAAAAATTTTACCAGAAAGTTGGTTCACCACTAGGTTGCATTTACATTTTTTTTACTATGTGTCTTATAGTTTGTTAGTGCCATGAGCCTTCTCGTTGGTTCTGCATTTCTCTTGAATAACTAAAATTTTGACAACTTCCAAGATCCATTTTAAATACTTCCAAAATTTTTGTTTTGCTTGAACGAATGACATTCAACCATGAAAAGAACTTTAAAGTGATGTTCAGTGCATGGCATCAAATACCTTCATATCTCTTTGAGGGGGTAAGCAAGCGATGGTAATCAGCAAGCCCTCTGCTAGCTTTAACCTGTCAATCACAGTTAAGGATATGCTAAGGAACATGTTAAGAACAAATCATTACATCAAAGCATACCACTCATATATTCCCTTGAGGACTGCTTTCAAGTTTCAGAAATTATGCATGGAATTTTGAATTCAATATAACACCCATCTTCACAGTGTAGTAAATTGACCATTAATAACATACATCAAGACATGAATATGGCAGTCAAAAAAATCCCTGAGATAAATAGAATAATCTATTATAATGTTCAATACAATTAGCAGAGATGTTCAATTTGCAGGTTCAGGACCATTTCTCTGACCAAATACTTATGTCATATATTTCACTTGTAAGACAGGCCAGGTATCACAATCCCAAGCCTAGCTCTCTTTATTTGCGGGCCATAGTCAATACTTTGATCAAACCCCACATTTCACCAAGTAGTTCTATATTTGTAAGAAAGCCTAAAGGCACTGCATGAAATTTGAAATTAGCATTTAAGCCTTGTCTAGTGATAGAGATGAGATGCTCAGCCCAACATCTCCATTGAGAGGAAGAGAGAGAGAGATGGCAACTGACAAGGGTAGAATCATAATACATGATCCTAATGGCTTACAGTAGAAATAAATATAACCACTTAATACTTCAGGGATAACTGAAATAAGCTTTAATTTCAATTTAGTTAAGGTCAACTATATGAATCTTTTTCCTTAACTCCACTCAGGTGAAGCAACTACTGCTACTTTTAAAGAGACTTTAGGCCGACAGAAACAAGAATTACATGGATGTGAACATACCGTGTAATTTATTCCCTTGATCGTGATAAAGCCTGGCAGTGGCCTCCCTCTATCAGATGAAAATATCCTTCCATGTACTCCTGTCTTTTAAGAATATAAGTTGTAAACATAAATTATCTGACACTACATGAAAATCAACTGATAGAATATTTGGCATGTCATGCCTGAGAAATTCATTACTGTCAATCTTCATGAGCATATGAATCATTGAAAGAATACCTTCTTTTACAAAGGAAAAGAAAAGATAGGATGATTACAAGGATATCGCTCCTAAGATGTGTGTGTGTAAAACTCTAGATATATGGGACCAAAAGCAAAATGTCTATCGCTACAAGTCTTTTACAAAGGAAAAGAAAAGATAGGATGATTATCCTAAGATGTGTGTGTGTAAAACTCTAGATATATGGGACCAAAAGCAAAATGTCTATCGCTATAAGGGCCCCAAATCGTACTAAATGATCTTCTAAAGGAATCCCTTTAATGGCATCAAAAGCGAATATCATATGATAATAATGAAGACTAAATAAATAATAAATACCCAACTATATCTTACCTTCACAAGGCTGGCTACAAGGTTCAGTAAACTCATTTTGTTGTACACCCAAAGTATTGGAAGCTGCACAAAAATACAGCAAGAAATAATTAATTGGATATTTAGAATATAGAAGGGAGCAACACAGGAAAGAAGGGAGTGGGAAAATGTACTGATGGTTAAGAAAACCACAGATCAGTAAGAATTCAAACCTCATCAGCACTAGGCCATTCGTCGTCACTAATCTCCAAGGTCAATTCAAAGCAGCCAGCATGTATATAGTTCCAATCTTGCATTCCACCATATATTGGGTACCTGTAGCCAACTTTTATTAGATATTGCCCAAATAAGAAATAGGATAAGAAAAGAAAATTAGACATAACAGTCCTTAAAGGAGTGCATATTTAGCAGCCCAAAATAATCTCCATATCAGTTCAATACTCACATCATAATCTAAATTATAAATAGTTAAGAACTGCTATACCAATATGCTCCATTTGTAATCCCTTCAGGAAATTCTGTGCTTAAAGACAATGGCTATACATACTTGCCAAGAACCGGAATGTATCATCATCAGGACATCCAAAGTAAGTTTTCCTGAAATTATTTCACAACTTCAGAGAAGCTTAGTGCATAAAAAAAGAAAAGAAGTCTTTGGCAAGACAAATTAAAATTATTCTGATGTAATTCAGCAAATTAATATAATAGCTTTGAGGGGATGACAGCAGTGGATTATGTGACACTATCACAGCAATGCTTTAGAAGTGAGAACTTGGATTCAGAAGCCATAATGTTCTTTTACTGTAGACTGTAGTAAGAACATCAAGGAGCCAAAACCATATAGTGGCATCTAATAGAATTTATGCACCATCTAACATCTAAGCCACAATCAATATAAATAATCATGAAACATGGCCACAAGGATACCATCAAGAGAAAGAAATACCTGAAAGCCACATCATGGAAATAACATTATGCTATAATATGGGACACGGACAGATATGCCAGGCAATAGATGAGCGCTCAACAAACATAGAACAAAAATATGAAAACAGGCAAGCAATATTGACCGAGTATGTTCTCGGTTATGTAAGTCTAATAATATTCCCTGACGGCATTAGACCATAATTGTAAGTATATAACAGGATAAGACATAACAAAAGGATCCATAGAAATCTCTTAATTTTCCATCATGATTAAAGTTCGATTTTATGGTTTTGAAGGCATATCGCAAAGGCAGATAATTACCTTTTATCCTCTGTGCCATCCCAAGGATAATTTGCAACAAGTGCACCCTGAGGAGAGAAACAGGCATGAGTAAGAAGTATCCATAATGCAAATGATGTCTGCAACAGTACATTTCTTTATTAGTTATTAGAGAATATTAAAGCCCACAGAACCGACTGCAAGGCAAAGCTTGATCCTAAAAATTGTAGTTTTCATACCAGCCAAATGCACTATCACTAAAATATAATACAACCATATAATATATAGCTTCAGTCACTTCTTACTAAATAGTCCAAAAAAAAGAGAGAGAGAGAAAAGATGAAATTTCTGATTCACCACTAACTATTTTATTTTGTGAAATCAACATGCAATACAAAAAGAAAACCATGCATGTGATATAAGATAGCTATGGTGTGTATGTGCTTTTATGGTGGGTAGCATGAGAAAAGGAGATCAAATCTTACCCCATGCAAACTGGCAGATGCTGTGAAATGTATCTCTCTCAACCAATTCATAATTGCTCTTGTTTCAGGTTGGCGTGCATTTATGTCTTCATTTATAGGAAAGAACTGGCAATTTTGTGTTGGTCAATAGCGATTTACCATCAAACTTCAAGAAGGAATAATAGCACAATCAATCAATCCTAGAAATGAAATCATTCCACAAGTTCATTCAATGCACCACTCAAAGAAATTCATTACAACATCCCATTGCATGAAATGTGGATTTTTATATTCTTAAACTTGACTAGAATATTTAACCTCAAGCTCTAAATACTTGTACTAGATAAGATACAAATCTGTTTAAAGGCTTTAAAAGCATGACTATCTATCTTGATACAGATTATATATTTCGATCTTGACCTAAAGACAGAATATAAGCAAAGAACTTTCATGCAAATATCAAGAAGTTAATGTTTCCCCAGGGAAAAAATCATAAATCCCAAATCAGAGGTGTTTTGGCATTATAAGATAAATTTGAAATACTACAATTCTTAATTAACCCACAGTTTTATGATGTCAGTACATGCTGTAACTTGCATCGAGGATAATATAATGCAAGCTCAAATAGGTTCTAACTCCTAATTACTGAATTTGATTCCTCATCATAAAATAGTCTAATTACTTGCACTTTTAGGGTTTTATTTGGATCAATGACAAACAAAATTAAGAAAAACTAACAACAACAGAGATACCTGATCTGGAAAATCTCGATTAAGATCGATATTGTTTGCATTACCACGCCTCCTCAATGAAAATCCATCAGGATTCATTGATGGAAGAATATGAAGGTGAACATTTTCCACTATCAATCTTGCCTGTAAAGTTACAGATGAAGATTTCAAGTAATTGATTCATTGTAGTTAAATATATCAGATCTAGAAGATATTAATCAGCATTCACACCAAGCATAAAAAACACCTGCATTAAATGGATTTCATTCACTAAAAAATTGAATGAAAATATAATCTTGCAAATGAATGTTGGTGAAACAAGGCTATCAAACTAAAAGAAGGGCGCTGGAAAAAGCTCTCTTTTTTTTTCTGAATCTTCTGAAGCACCAAAAGGAGATATTAGCAAAAATTAACGTAAATAAGATAGACAAACAAATGGATACATGCATTTAAGTCCTAACCAGGCCCTTTTAATAGTGCTAAAGTTGGATTCATTTGGCAGAAGAAAAATGCATTACTTTAGCAAGAACACTAAAAGATCTGGAAAAAGTCCAAGTGCGAAGCAGAAACTGAAAATGAAGATAGCAATTGCAATAGTTCTAGTTCAACCATAGCCAATACAGATACAAAAATATATATATATAAATTATGAACCAAATATCCAACAATGGAGGAAATAATAACTGAAAAATGAAAATCAAAGAACCAAAATGATGAAATTGGAAATGTAAAACAAATGATTATGGAAAGTGATTGGCAACATAACAAAGAAAGTGCCTTCAAATAAAGCAAAATGAATAGGAAAATACCAAGGGATCCTTCAGATAGTTATTGCAAATCCAATTAGCAAGACGTATCAAAAGTTCACGTCCAATAGGTTCATCCACATGCACATTTCCAATAAACTGCAAATAAAGCAATAAGACACAAGTTGCTCATAATGAACATTATTTTTTTAATAAAAAATGCATTTCATCCAAAGAATCCCAAAGGGGATGCACATCTAAACAAAAGAAGCTCCACTCTCTATATTCAAAAAATAAAAATAAAAATCTTAAGCTAATTACATATTAGTCCTTAAAAAAAATTAAGGAGAGAAAGAGATAACAACACAGAGAATTGAATTTTTAACAATTTTCTAATTGAAGGATTCAGCATTTGCTTTTCAGTATCTGAACTTTTTGTCTCACATTAAGTCATAATTGGATTAAATTGCTTAACATAATTCAATGAGGAGTCAATTAGAAGAAAAGAAAAGTTTGAGAACTCAATTAAAATCATACATCGTTCTAAGATTCCCTACAAAGTTGTCCCTAAAACAATCCATTTTTGAACTGGTATTAATCCAAAGTCCTTGGTAGCGAATCTGGCAATGGCTCAATGATCAGAACACAGAGCTAATTAACAGCTTTAGCAATATTTTATAACTTGTTTCAGCAACCTCAATCAAACAAATTTTCTTCCATATTTTTTTTTCTTGCCAAAATATTTAGTATAACCTAAACTTGCTAACCTGGCTAAAAAGGAGGAAGCTTAGGGGAGATTTTGAACAGAGAAGTAAGAATTTTATTTCAAACTGCATGATGTTTAGATTTCAAGTAAACAATCTAATATAAAACAACTAAAGATTCAAATTGTGAAAAATCGAAAAGACAAAAATTAGGGGAAAAAAGCCGCTCGTTTGAAAGCGTACTTGGTCCATAATTCACCTTGAAAGCAGGTTCAGGCTCTTCCTCACCAGGCTTGTCTGAAATCTCTATGACCCACTAAAGCCAAAAATATGAATACAGAATACTTAGAAACAAACAACATAAAAGCAAAAAATTACAAGTGAAAAAGACATGATAGAAAAGAATTAAGTGAAAAAGAAGAAATAGAACTAACTTCAGTGAAACCATTACCAGTGGAACTCCATTCATGCTCTTTCCAATACTGATTACCAATTCCAAAAATCCCTCAAAGAGAGAAACGAAGAACACAAGTTAGAATAATCACCATAAAAAAAAGAAAAAGAAAACACCATCAATGCATAATTAAATCCTATTTATTAGTAAAATTACCTATATATCCTAGAAATATCATTGCATCTTTTACCAAATTCCTTCACAGCCTTTTCAAGATCAGAATTACTCAAATATCCACGAACCTTCTCATCACTGTGACACAATTTTTTCATATCATTCATCTTTAAAAAAATAAACAAAGATATGATTATCCTCACAAATGGATGAGTACTTTATCTTAGGCTGGTTATCCTCAACTAGAAACCGTCTCGCAGAACTCAAAGAACTACTGCCATTGTTAATACCTATATAAAAATTTTGAGATCATTTAATTTTTAGTAAAAAGATAACATATAATTTTTTTCATTATTATTAAGCCAAAAAAATTTTAAAAAAAATGCATTGATGTGTGCAGAGATGTAACTGAAGAGAAAGTGATCCGTTCTCCGCCTCTACAATTGGAGGAAGTAAAGAAGGAGAATAAAATGACGAGAGAAATTAAAATTTTCATTTGTAAATTAGAAAATTAGAAACGAATTCAGTATTTTTTATGGAAAAAAATTGTATCGAGATTTTGTTGTTTTCTCGGATGTCCATCAACTCAAGAGGTTTGATCGGAGAATTCGATCGATTTTCATGTCTTTCTCTGGTTTGACATGGAACGTTGAACGAGGAAAGTAAAGAAGATGGAGATTGCACGTGGGAAGAGCACGTTATTGAGAGAGTTATGACAGGATATGGATTAAACGACCTTGGTATTTTTGTTTCCCAACTGGTAAATTCGACTTGTCGTTTTAACCTGTTTTAACCTGTTTGATGCAGATTAAACTTTCTTCTGCCCTGTCATTTTTTAGCCAATTAATTTTTTAATAAAAATAAAAAAAATTATAATTTTTTATTTTAAATAATAATTTACATAAATTTTATTTTTTAAAAAAGTAATAAAAATTAATTTTAAATTCTTCATGATTGGATATAAATTCAAGAGATAATTACTCCACGCAAATAACGTTTCTAAAAACACGGCAAGCGAAAATTTTTTTATATTTTTATTGTTTATATTTTAATTTTTATATTTTTTATATTTTTTTTAATTTACTTAATTTATTTTTTATTTAAAAAATTTGTTAATATCATATTTTTAATATATTCAAATATATATATATATATATATAATATATACACAATATATATATAAAAATATACACTTAACAGTACAAACTACATTTATACATTTACAATATATCTACAACACATGATTAATATATCTACAATAAATTTACAACACAACTACATAATATTTTTTATATTTATTTAATTTTTTATTTTTAAAATATCCACACAACATTCATATAATATTCACACAATATTCAATAATTTTAAATAAAATACGCATAACTTAAATAATAAAAATATAACATACATACAATATCTATAATATATCTACAACTTCTACAACACATCTATAATATATCTACAATACATCTATTACATATCTACATAATAAAATTATGTGTATTTTTTTATTTTTTTTATTTATATAATATGTAAAATTTATTTTAAAATAAATTTAATAATTTTTATTAATATATTTTATATTTTATTTTTATTTTTATTTTTTTAGTATTAATTATTTTTTATAATTAAAATTAAAATTTCTTCTTTTTTATAAAAAAATATGATTTTTATATAATAAAAATAATTTAAAATATTAATTTTATTATTTTATTAAAATATTTTTATTTTAATATTAAAGTTTAAAAAAATTGAAGTAAAATATTAATTATAGTGAGTGAATAGGTATTTAAAAAAATTATATTATTGAAAAATGATGTGATTTTTAAATTTTATATTAATTTTTTATAAAAATAAAAATATTTTTAATTTTTATAATTTTTTTTATAATGAATATTATTTTTTAAGATAGTTATATAAAGATCGGTAAATTCAACATAAGTGTCCCGGTACAAATTATATATAGGGCTTATTTTTAATTTTGGGTTGTTGGTGGCTACAAGCATACGGGCTTAGCTTAATTTTGGATTTTGGGTGGACAACGGACATTAATAAGCCATGCTTTCACCAAATAATAAGTTAGTCTCTCCCATTGTGTATATATATTTAATTAGTTTTTTTATAAAAATATAAAAGACTAAAAATTATTTTAAATTTATTATATTTAAAAATATTTATTAAAATACTAAATTTTTATTAGTTTACGAAGATTTATAATGTGTTTATAATTAGTTTATAATTAATTTATTATGAGTCTATAAATTTTACATAATTTATAATGAGTTTATTATAAATTTATAATAAAATAATTAAAATACTCTGATAAAAAATAAAAAAAATTAAAAAATATAATGAAGAGTATAATTTTTTTAATTTAATTATATATATTTATATATATGAGTAAAAGAATTGTATTTTTAAGGTGAAAAATGCGGAGGATTATATATAAAATTTTATGATATAATATCAAAAATATTGGTAAAATTTGGGTTTATATGAAGTATTTTGAAAAAGTGGATGTATGTTTAAAAATATTTCAATTCTTTTTTAAAAATAGTAAACTTATATATATATATATATCAAAAATATGGACACTGTATATTTTTAATTAAATTTTTAAAAATACATTTTTTAAAAATTTTATAAAAATAAAAAATAACATATGATGTAACATCTTTCTCAATTAAATTTAACTGTCAGCACACCCTTACCCCTAGTTTTCTGGAATCTGCATTCCATCAGTGTTTTACTTTAATGGAAGCTAAGTCAGACAAAAAACAAAATTCAATTAAGCACGTAATTATCTTATCCGCCGTCCAATTCTTTTCAAAATCATTTATCATTGGTCTAACACAACAGATCATAGTCCATGGACCCACCTAAAGGCTGGGCTGGCCTTAGAATTAATGGACACGCGAACGGTAGCGAAAGTAACACGTCTCTAACTTCAACACATGACGGAGGTTTTACGATTTAATTAAAGTGAAAGTGAGAATTATTTTTTTTTTAAAAAAAAGTATTATAGAATTTACCAATTTGGAATTTTGGGTTATTAGTACCGACAACTGTCCTCTTGGCAATTAAGTATTGGTCCTTGTTTTGTTAATTTTTTATTGACTGCTAACCGACGCTGATTAAAAAATAATCATTTGATTTTGTTTCTTGCTCTCTCTTAGCAGCGGGAACATTTACCTTATTTTTTGTTTCTTTAAATGTCATTATTATTGTTATTAATTAATTAATTAACTATGTTTCTTTTCTTCTTATTCTATATTGTTCTTTCCCCACAGTAAGCTTCTTAACCTTGTTAAATTAACCATATAATAGTAAATATCTTTTTATAATATGATTATAAATGGGTTCACATTTTCCATTAATTTAATGATATTTTTATTTAATTTATATTTTTTAAAATTATTATAATATTTACAAATTGTTGTTATTATTTTTTATTAAGTGATTCTTGTAATATTTACAAATTAATTTGTATAAATTTTAAATATTTACGTAAATATAAATATAAAAATATGAAATATTAATAAGATAATTTTATAGAGAATTGGTTGACGGTGAGAATGTTAAATAATTCCTAACTCTAGTTTGAAAATAGCCATTCAATTGGATTAATCAACTTAAATGAAATAATTCAAAATATAATTACTAAAATAATAAAATAAATAACTTATCACTAATTACAATGAAATAATTGTTTAGCTCACAGATTAAAGGTGCTTATGTGCTTTTATCCCATAACTTTCTCCCAATTTTTTTAACTGTTTGGTTCTTGTTTTTTTATTTATTTTGTCATTTTCACGTTAAATTTTCAGTTTTTTACATTAAAATATTTTTAGTGGCAAAAATAATTCATGAGACATTTTATTAATGCTAATATAAAATTTTATTAAATATTTTTTCCCAATAAAATCTATCCATTAAACTCAAAAATGGTTTATGTGGCAACTTACTGCAATGAGATATATTTGACATCTAGTACATATTAATTTTTAAGTCGTATCAGTACTGTCTGAAAATCAGAACTTTTTTTTTGGAGAGGTTTATAAAGAGGTGAAATTTATTTGAAATGTAGAAAAAACAGTTCGTATAATTTAATTAACAATTTAAAGGGTCCAAAAGAGGTAAAATTTATATAATTAAAATTTTGAAATTATCATTAATAATTTTATTATGAATTTTATTTTCATTGTAAATTTTTTTAATGTAATTAAGGAATATAAATTTTTAAAAATTCAATAATAAGAAATAAAAAGTTTAATTTTATTAAATAAAAATCCATCTTTTATTGCCGGAAATAAAATATCATAAACTACATACATATACTTTATTCACATGTATGATATATATCCACATGCATATGCTATGTACATATGATTATATGGATGTATACATTATATATATGCACATATGTATGTAGGTTCACATGTAAAAGCAAAGTAGAGAAAGTGGACCTCACACAATATCATGGGCGCAAGTGGAAAAACCCAAAGATTAAAACAAGATATATTCCAAACACCACACGGTGCCACGTTTCTAGATTTCAGACTCTTCATATATCTCTACCTCTTCTCTGATTGGCTACACGTCACCAATCACTTTTTTGAGATTTTATTATTTGTTTATATTATTAATATTATTAGAGGTCCCGGTTAGATATTCTCCATATAATTTCTGGTACTCCCTTATTATTTTTTTTATGTCAAATTTACCCTTAATTAAGCCTTCACAGAGAAAATAAATGAGATCAGTTAATGAAAAAAATTTGCAGGATTTTTAAAGGATAACAAAATTAAAAAATAAAAAAGCTCATTTCAACTCTTTGTATTAGTTTAAAATTAGTTTTTCTCCATTTTTTATCTCTTTGTATTTTCTTTAAAATTCTAAATTTTTCTCTGGGAGAAAATAATTATTAAAATAATTAAAAATCAAATAATCATTTTTAATGTCGATTACAGGGAGTCTAAAACAATTAATCCAATTAAAATTCCATAACAAACGTACTAAGTAATATAAATATAAATTATTCAGGAAAAAAAAAGAAATAAGTAGATATGCTAATATTAATGTTTTTGAGTTCATTAAAAATTTCTTCATCATTTAAAAAAAAAATCTTCCTCAAAAGAAACTCGAGCATGACTACTTTCAAAAATTGCAGCACCTCTTTTTATAAATTTTGATGAATAAAAAAATGTAATTTGATTAGATAATTAATTCCTCAATTTTTATTTTTTCACTAAGTGAAAATTTTCAAAAATATTTATAATAATTCCTTTTCCCTTTCTCATATATATTTTTATTATCTCTCAAATAAGATATCCAAAACTCTATTCACAATGTTGCAATGCCAGTCGATGTTTCAGTAAAATTTTTAATTGTAATTACTTCTTCTTTTATTATCATAATTTTGTCAATTACATCAATATATAAGCTCTTGACATATTTTAAATCAGAATTGATATAGCTGTAAATTTAATTTGCTGATGCCTATCAAAATCACATATATTATTCACTTATATTCAATTAATTTGATGAAAAAATTATCATAATATTCAAAATTATTAAGTGTAAACAAATTTATTTATTTTGTTATTATATTAGATTTTTAATTTCATACAACTTATATATGCCATTTTACAATTTTAAGTACTTTACAAATAATTTTTCTTATTTTAATTTATAATTTATTTCATTTAAGTACGTTTTTAGATATTTATTTTTATTTTTTTATATTTTCAAATTTTACGTATTTATATGTCTTTTTCAATTTTTAAGAATTTATTATTATTTTTGTAAGCATGGAAAGTATTATTACAATTATTATACTACTAAATAACCTAAAAATTTAGGGATTCCAAATTTTAAATAGTCACTTATATAATAAATTACATTACATATTAATTACTTCTTGAACCACACTTAACGTGGTTGATTTATTAAAAAAATAATTAATATAATATATTAACATAGTCAATTGTATAAATTTATATATATAATAGTCAAAAATATTAAATTAATCTAGACAATTACATAAATTTATATGAATAATATAATCAATTACATTAATTTATGTTTATAACATATTTAATTACTCCAAATTAAACATGTTATATAACCAATTACGTTAATTTATACATATAATATAACTAATTATATTAAATTAAATTTATTATATAGTCAATTACATAAAATTATATACATAAAATAGTTAATAATATTAAATTAATCTTATTATATAGCATATTACATAAATTTATACATATAATATAATCAATTATATTAAATTAAACTTATTATATAGCCAATTACATGAATTTATATACATAAAATAAATAATTATATTAAATTAATCTTATTATATAGTTAATTATATGAATTTATACATATAACTTAGTCAATTACATTAAATTAAACTTATTATATAGCCAATTACATGAATTTATATACATAAAATAAATAATTATATTAAATTAATCTTATTATGTAGTTAGTTATATGAATTTATATATATAAATTAGTCAATTATATTAAATTAAATTTACTTTGTAGCAAATTATATAAATTTGTACTTATAACATAGTATATTATATTAAATTAATTTGATTATGTAACCGATTGCATGAATTTATATATATAACATGGTCAGTTGCTTTAAATTAAACTTATTATATAACTAATTACATGAATTTATATTTATAAAATAGTCTATCACATTAAATTAATCTTATTATATAGTTAATTACATGAATTTATACTTATATTTTAATATATTATATTAAATTAATCGTATTATATAGCCAATTATATAAATTTATATATAATATGAATTTATACATATAATATAGTCGACAATATATAATTAGTATATTAAATAAATATAATAAAATAATTATTATATATCAATTCAATTAAAATAAATAATTATAACCATGAACAAATATACAATATAATTATACTCACATTTTATTTGAAAATAAATATATAATAAACAAATATTTAACTTTTAAAATATTATAATCAAGTTTCATTTAATTTTAATATATTATTGAAATTTTATATAATTTTACATTCATATCTTCTATGATTGAAGTTAATTCTATTATGAATATTACTTAACATAATTACTATATGATACCAACTAATTACACATTAAATATTACTAGCTATTATATATTATAACTATTATATATAAATAATATATAAGCATTAATAAATTTTATTTTTATAATATTGGATATTAGATTTTTTATAAATAAATAAAAAAAATAATGTGATGACATAGTTTTTTTTTTAAAAACAAATTGAAGTCGTAGAGGATCGAACTATATATTTTTAACACAAATATAAGTAATTTAATATTAAAATGCAACAAATATGATTAAGTAATCAAATTGTTTTTCTTTTACTTTATTTTTTACTTTTTTTATTCTTTCTTTTTACATTTTTTGTTGTTTTTTCTTTTCATTTTATTTATTTTATTTATGTTTTTACCTTATTTATTTATTTATTTATTTATATTTATATTTTTTAATATTTTTTTCATCCCATAAAGATTATTTACTATTCTATTTTAGGATGTTCCAAAATAATTTTTTTATAGAATGTATTTAATGTCTTTTTTTTATTTTGCTCTTTAATAAAATCACACTTTAAAAAATAAATTATGATAAATTGAATTATTTTCAAGAAACGCATAAATTGTCAGTGCATTATTTATATTTTCTTAAAATTTATAGAAAAAAATGTGACATTCTTTTTTGGATGGAGAGAGTATTAATTAAAATAAATAATCTAATAATTTAAAATATTTTAGGCAGACAAACTTATTAATTAGTTGTATTTTGATAATATTGAAATTGAAAAGTATATATTTCTAATGTGTATTATTTAATATGAGTATTTGGAGGAAAAATAAATTACTTATTTTAGAATTAAAACTATTTGGAGGGTACTATTGACTTTTTACTTAATCTGACCGAATTTTGGCCATCATAATTTGACCAGTTTAATTTTTTCTTAAAATAAATAAATAAATATGTTACTTTCTTCGGACAAAATGATAGAAATACTTCTCATATCATATATTTTAAGAAAAAATAGATTATTTAATTAATAAATGAAATATTTTCTATAATCGAACTATTTTGTCATCTATTTATACTAAATAACTATTAATTATTGTAAAAATTAAAATTAAAATAGATATTGACTGAGTTAAAGTAAAGTAATTGATATAATGTTATTGATTATAAAATATTTTAAATAAATATATAATAGTTAATTTATAATGTGATTATAATTTAAATAAAATGACACTTAAAAAAAGAAAAATATTTCTATTATTTTTTAAAAAATAAAGTATAAAATTTGTCTTTTTATTTATGAATATATTAATTTCAGTTGAATAAATCAAATTCGGAAGATGAATTTAATACGATGCATTATAAACATATAAACTTTAGTTTATTGTTTTTCGCATAACATCAAGGCAAAATATGGTTTGACGGAGCAATTAATCAAGCTACTTTTTTAATCAAAGTTAAAGAAAATAACATGAAAGCACTTCAATATTTTCAATGCTATAATAAATAAATCATGTGTTAAGTCAATCATTAAGAAAAAGCAATCAATCCATTGTGAATGAAATAGTAGTAACAATAACGATAAAGAGGATGTCAATTCATGCAAAAAAGTTGCCACTTTCATAAGTACCAATCCTTGTATTTAGCATATTAAGTACATGATATCTAATTGAATGGCAAATTGCGTGTATTTCCCACTTGAGATCAATCAATTAATTTTTTTTTTTTTGGGTGGGGAGGAAGATTGAAGTGCTGAATACTTACTTTGGGAGTCAAACCATTATCTTTTATATTATTAGTAAATTCAATTAAAAACTAGTTTTAATTTGGAAGTCAACAAGAATAATACTGCTTCTTTTTTCTAAACTTTTGTGTTGTTTCCACTTCAACTTCTTCATCAAAGTCAACCCACACTCACCACGATCTTTTAAATATGTAATAGTCGAAGCTTGATTATTGAATTAGTTATTTTAATTACTTTCCCAATTGCAAGAAATTTGCAATTTTAGTAAATTTTGGAATTCAATATCTATAATGATTATTTTTACATAATTTCACTTTCCTTCAACGCTTAGATTTATTGTTTGTTTTACTTTTATTAAAATTTTGTGATTAACTACATATGGTACATAGGGAATTAGGGATCAAGTTGCGCGATTTTGACAATTCTTTGATACATTTTTAAATTAAATCAATTTAAATAGTTTAAAAGAGTATTAACTCAAATAAAACCAGCAAATACAAATAAACTAAACCAAACCATTTTGAACCGGATGATTTCGGCATTTTGAATGGATTTAAAACTTTAACAATAATCAAATATTACAAATTACACCAATACTAATTCACCAAATATTACAAGTAATAATTTTAAAAAATAAAAATATATAATATAGCATCACGTCATGTTATATAAAAAAATAAATAAATTATTCAAATATAAATTGAAGTCTTAAAAATTAATCAATAAACTAATGAGTGATATATAATAGCTTCATTGTATATATATATATATATATATATACATTTTAAGCGATTTGGGCAGGTTTGAGTTGAAAAATTCTCGAACCTAAATCAAATCACCTAGTAAGACAATTTGAGAATTTTTAATCAAACTCAAATTATTTTTAAGTGGTTCAACGGCCCAAAATAGCAGTTTAGGCGGTTGGCAGGTTGGAAGACTAAATGCTCATTCATATAAAGAATACCTAGAATGCTTGAACCTAAAATATAAATAGAATCAACATATATTTTTTATCACCAAATTATATCTTGATGGCCTACTTTTATTAAATTAAACTTTAATAATTTAAATTTAGATTCATAATTACAACTCTAACAATGACTTTAACATTGACAAGTAGAGAAACATTAGTCATATTGAACGTGGAGACTTAGTGTAAAATTAATCTCTTAATTTCGAGGGATTAAAATATCATTAAGATAAAAAACAAATGAATTAAAAACTAATTATTATATATTCTTATTGTTTGGTATTTAAATTTCATAAATTAATAGCATAATATTTATTTAATTATAAAATGATAAATCAAAGGAAAAATGAGACCCTCCATCATAATTTTAAAAATTTTTACTTTTTTATTAAGAGTATTTTAGTCATTTTATTATAAATTTATAATAAACTGATTATAAACCGTGTAAAATTTATACTCGTTATAAATTAATGATAAACTCATTTATAAACTAACTGTAAACTCTTTGCAAACTAATAAAAATCTGATATTTTGATAAATATTTTATAAATTATAGTATTTTAATAAATATTTTATAAAAATAATAAATTTAAAATTATTTTTTATTTTTCTTATATTTTTGCCAAAAATCCTAAATCAAATGTCATTTATGCGAAATTAACTCTTCACGCAAAAAAAAAAAATCATAATAACAATTACATATATGCAATAATTAAAAGCGCAAATGCATATTTATACCCTGAAACCATCTTATGTTCATAATCCTATTTTATAATATATATAATAATGATAATAACAACAATAGGATTATTATTAAAATTAATTTTTAACAATTCATTATTTATATTTTTAATATTTAAAAAAATAATAGAAAAAAAAAGAGTAATGTGCTTGTGCACTATTAATTAATGAGGTAGTGGTGGCTAAAGAGATTTAACTAACCAACCAATAAAGCAAAATGACCAAAGCAACATTAAATTATAAGAAAAATAGTTAAAAACTTAAAATTCAATTGGTATTAAATAATTAAAAAATCATATTTCATGTTATTTCAAAATAAAATAAATGTAGTTAATGGATACTAATAATAAAACCCACTGCTTAATCATGTTAATCGTTTTGTCTACTTTACTTAGGATTAATGTAATCTTATTGTATTTTAATTTCATAAATACTAAAAACAGTAATTTATTTAATAATATTTTTTTAATACTATAAAAAATTATTATGTATATACAGTTAGACATCTTTTTGTAAATATATTGAAATGTTATTATTGTTTGAATTATTTATTATTGCAAGAGAAAGGGTCAAATATCAAGGTTAAAGCTTTCATATTTTAATTCATAGTCACTATAGTTGGCAATTGAGATATTCTTTAATTTTTTCTTGCAAATTTATAAGTAAAAACTATTATTTTTTAATATTTTTTATACAGTTCAAAAAAAATATTTTTCGTTAATTATAAATCATTCAAATAGTCATCTCTCATATATTCTATAAATTCCATTTTGTAGGAATAATTGATTTTATTATTATATATTTTATTATTTAAATTTCAAAAAGAATCCATTTTCTTCTACTAAAATCTCCATAATCTCAACCTTATTTAGAGAGAAATTATTATATGTTATAAATAAGTCACTTGTTATTCATTTTTTATTAATTAAGATATTATAAATATATAAAAATTCTTAAAATATTTAATTTTAAATTTTAATCAATAATTTATGTCCGAAAAAAATTAGTACTAAATCATTAAACGGATAAGGATATTTATAATAAAAAACAAAAAATAGAAACAAAAATTTTTAGAAAAAAAGGAAAGAGAAGTAATAACCCATAACCCATTCAGGCTTTTAAGTTTTACGATTTATTAATTATTATTATTATAATTTTTTAAAATGCAACAAAAATAAACTTTGGATTTTCCGAAAATCCACATGTAAGGTAGACATACTCCTTAGTATGTAAGGCCACAAAACCCATGCCGAAATATCTAGGCAGCTCCATCCAAGAACTCCAAAATATATTAAAATAATACCAAACTAATCTCTTTGAACAAATAATATTTTATTCACATGTAGTTCTGTTTGTGTACTTTTCTGTAATTTCACACTCCATATGTTTTTGTCTTTTTCCTATTTTTCCAAAGCATCGTGCTTCTTACGTTTTGACATTTTCTAGAAAAAACGTATGACCAGACCCTTAAATTTCAATTTTCATGTTAAAATTTTTCTATAAAATGAAAATAAATTTTAGTCAAAAATTATATAACAACAATATATAAATCACTAAAGTGTCACATTACTTTTAAAAAATTATATTATTTAAAAGTTTATGGATTTAAAAGTATTTTACTTATATAAATATTTTAATTTTTAATTGGTGTTACGAAATTTCTTTATTAATTTTATTTTATCATTAAATTTTTTTAATATAAAAAATTTTAAAATTGTTTTTATCAAATTTAGACAAAACATCACAAGCCAAGTGATTTGATATTGAATTTTTTTTCTATAAATAAATTTATCTTTAAATAATCTTAATATAAAAAATTTTTAATTTTTTTTTATCAATTTTAGACAAAATATCACAAGCCAAGCGATTTGAGATTGAGTTTTTTTTTTAAAAAAAATATGACATGTCATGTATATACATACATATATATATACATGCATGCATGTGCATACACATGCCAAGAGAAATGACGTCGGCTTCTAAGGTGAGAGAAAAATATCATTGCCACGTACGCAGCAAGCTAAAGCTCAAGAGCTCCTCAAAAGATCTCCTCTCTCTCTCTCTCTGTTTTTCTCTCTCTCTGCTAAGAACTACGGCCTCTTGATAATTTCTAAGAAAAAAGAAAATCTCATTTTTACGAGTCACAGCAGTAGATAGAAAAACCGTAGAAACAGATATCCCAAAGAAATCAGCAAAATTAAAGCGTTTTCAGATTATCTGTAATTTTATTACAACACCAGTACCAGGTACTTCCTTTCTTTGTTTTTGGCTTTTTTTTATTATTTAATCATCGGTTTCTTATATTTTGCTATATGATTATAAAGTATAAAACCAGATTTGTTAATGATAAAGATGTTTTCTTTTTTTTTCTTTCTGGGTTCTTAGATTTAAGTTTAATTTCCTTCTATTTCTATGTGTTTTTTTTAAATTATATTTAATTCTTTATTTTCAGGATTTGTTCTTTATTATTTTTTTTTTACCATTTGAAAACGATTTACCAGAGAGCCATTCATAGACATGTTATTGCTCTCTGTTTTGTGTTTTAATGGTGCTTTTGTGGGTTATCCATTTTAATTTTTTTTCTTTTTCTTTTTCTTTTTCTACTAAAGTTTGAGTCTTTATTGTGCACCTGTTTTGATTTTTTTCCCTAATTTTCTTTACTTATCTGATTGTGGATTCTACTCTAATTTCTACTCTCTTTTTGCAGTGTTCGTGATTCCAGTACTAATTTGCGTTACAAATATCAGGTTTTGGACCTTTAACGCTGTAAAGGAGCTTAGCTTTCAAGTTTTAAGAATAACGTACTGAGATTAAAAAAAAAAATCATTGAGAAGTGTAATAATATGTTTTTGAATTATTTCAGCAGAGGCGAGATCAATTCTTTATCTTGAATTTAGAATTCTGGGGGACTCGGGTAGTAATCTTGGGCGGAATGTTGAACTACGATATACTGATTCTTGATTGGTAGTTGTTGAAGGGGAAGCCTCTGGTTTTTTCTTTTGGTTCTCTGATTTCTTAGCTTAAAGAGAAAAGGGTTTATTTGGAAGATAAAGGATTTGCTTTTCATGGCAAATTATGAGAGATGGATTGATGGTCTTCAATTCTCATCATTGTTCTGGCCACCTCCACAAGATGGCCAACAACGAAAGGTTAGATAAATACCTTTTAGCTTTTTTCTTCCCCATCCCCAGATCTTCTAAGTATTATATTTCATTGTTGTCTTTATTTAAATTGCATGTTTCCTTCTTGTTTTTGTTCTTTGAAATTATTATCATGTTTGATTTTTTCTGTTTTATTTTCTTTATTTTTTTTCTTAATAATAACTTGTGAAAGAGGTATTGCTTATCATATTACCTCCTTAGCATGGGTGGATGATGGGAAAATTCTGATACGGGGTTCTCATGTAGCATTGAAAGAATCTCATGGTCCATTTGGATCGGATGATTTGAAATGAAGAATTTGTTTAGTTTTAGTTCAAATGTAATCTAATTACACTTGTTAATGAGAAAGGAGAAGTCATACTTAAACCAAATTTCAAAGGACATATTTTAAATCACATCTTTATATTAGGTTTCTTAAATTTATACTAAAGGTTTCTTAATTCGGTCTTAGACACGATCTATGTGTTATAAACATCAAAACTCATATTTATACTATGTGCTATCAGCCCAATTGTGTTTTTTCTTAGTGGAAATGTATTTAAAAATATCAAAATGGTTTCCATATTTGACTGTACACTTTAGCATACAATTATCTTGTGAGTGAACTTCAAATCCTTACTAGCCAATGCCATAAATAATTCATTCTTAATGCTAAAACTGTGTGTTTAAGCCTATCCTTTGTCCCCTTTTTATTCACTAATTGATATGGGGAGGAGACTTACCTTCCTTTTGCCAATCAGTGTGTTTAAGCCTATCCTTTATCACTTGTTCTTCTTTATTTTCCCTATTCGAACGTACTTGCTATGTGTATGTCGCCACCTAAGGATTCCAATTACTTCCTTCACATTCATTGCTCACTACTTGTAGATGAGCCCTTAGGATTGCCATTCTTCCTTCCATGTCTCTTCATAAATCATCTCTTCTCATTGAGTATTACACTACTATTACTTGTTTACAGCACTACCTCTTCCTTCCTTTGACTTATAAGAACCCTTATTCATAGTATTTCTAAGCCCTAGTATGAGGTTAGATTGGATTTGATGATTTGATGTAAAATGTTATTGTCATATACAAGAAGTGGCTATCCTAGTTTCTTTTCAAACTTGAGTCCATTTGGCATATGGCAGTTAAGTTTGATTTGCACCATAAATGGAATATCCTTAATGCAAGCCCTTGAAAGTTCCTGTACATGCACATCACTCACTTTTTTTATTTTCTTTAATAATTAATTATAGAGCAACTAATGGTTTTGTATATGCTTTTAGTAGGACAGGTAAGATAAGAAGACAATTTATTTTGCTTTGCAATTCATCTCAATTGTCTAGGGTGGATAAAATGATTGTGTCTTTCAATTGTTCGATTAATCATTTGTCTCTCCTATGATCGTTTTCTTTTCTTAGCAAATGCAAATTTAGGAAGTCAAAGCAAAGGGCCTCTCTTTTTGGTCTAAGATCTTTCAAATTCTCTTCATTAGTGTGTTATGTATTATAAACATAGTGAGTCATTTTCACTTATCCTTGTTATGTGAGGTGACATAAGCAATTCGGAATTACTTGTTTAGACTTTTTGATGGGAATTGTTGTATTCCTTTTGTACTATGAAAACTTTTGTTGATTTAATGTGGAATGAATTTGGTGGTAGAATGGATGCCTAAATTTAGAATTGTGATTTATTGGTTGTGGAGTATTTTGGATGGAGAGGAATGCTTGCAATTTTTAGGCCATGTTTTGTCTTTTTTAACCTGTTGTGGGATAAAGTCTTTTTCTTGTTTTCTTTACGGCCATATGCATTTGACCCTTTTATGGCTATCCTTCTTTAGTTCAGTTTGAAGTGCTACTTTTTCATTATTTTGGTTTTGTGTTTGGTCTTTGAGAGTTGGCTAGATTAGGAGAACACCTATCCTCCAAGTTGTAATATTTTATTCTTGTCAACAACATTAAATATAAATGAAAACATATTGGAAGTGTCATACAAGTCTGAGTGTTCAAGTTAGAAGTATATCTTCCTTTGCCTATTAAAAATATAGTTGGCAATCTATCTTGATTGTGTATCTCTTTGGATTTGTGAAAAGGAAGTGCTATACTTTGGTGTATTCCCTTGCCTTTATCATTTGTTTGCTCTTTGTGCACTTATTTTCCACTAGAGATCCAATGTTTTGAGTTTTTAGAATCATAATAATAGGAGATTTGAGATCTTATTTTGTTATTGGGTATCCTTGATTCTTGTTGGAGAATATAATCCTAAATTGAAAAAAGTATGAGAAAATATAATGACATGTAAGTAGAGTAAGTTGGATCTTCTTTACACAAGGTAATTGGTTTTGTATAAGATGAGGATTTAGCCCATTTATATGGACATTGATATGTATTTGGTCCAATACTCCTAAGGTCTATGAAATTTTAACATGATATCAGAGCAGTAGATATTCTAGCGGCCCAATAATTTTGGGCTTGTATTTGATGACCTGGAGTTTGGGCTAGTAGAAGAGTCTAGGCATGTTTGTTAACTTAGGGTCTCAAGAAAGTATGCCTACGTAATTTGTGATGGACTTTAAGAGTTGTTGCCATTTATGTTTGGCAAGTGACAACTGGTCCAGGTCTAGTTGCACTTGAGGCGAGTGTTGGAGAATATAATCCCACATTGAGAATGAGAATTCAATCCTATTTATATTGACACTGATACGCATTTTGTCCAACACTCTCAAGACCCATGAAATTTCAACAATTCCAATTGCTCTTGTAGGGGTCTTTGGAACTTTAACGAGTTCTACAAAGTTCTCTTGCAAGTCCTTTGATAATTATCCTTTTTGATTTAGTAGTATAGCTTCTTTCCTTGGCTAATTATGTTTGGAAGATAAGATTCCATTTGAATTAATGCTTTTGTCCTGCATTAGTTCTCTTGATGCAGGACGGCTTTCCGGCTGACCTATTGGATGTTAAGCTCTTAGTATTTCCTGCTAAGTTCTATGGTATAAACACCAATTTTTTGTCTAGGTTGGGAGACCTAATAAGATACTACTTGACATATGTTTTGTGTCATAGAAGTAGTTAGTTGCGTCATTTTTTCTTAAATTGCTTATTTTCCTGTTCTGTGTAGATTGGCATTTTTTTTCCGAGAACTCAAGAGAATTATTTGACGTAAACATTTAGAGCATCTAGGAAGGGAACACAAGTACAAGGTTATGGCATTGTGCTATGCTTGTAATAATAGACTTACTTGGTTTGAAGGAATATTATAATTTTGAGGGATCAAGTTTGCTTGTGCCGTTGGAATAAATCCAATTTTATGGCAGCATTAGGCTCTGCTAGGCTTTTGTTTTTTCTGCTTCTTGGCATTCAAAGTGGTCTTAGTTACATCTAGTGGGATTTGGGAGCTTTGTTTGCATGGCTTTGTTTTTATTTGGGGAATGGGCCTTGGCACAACTGTAAAGTTGCTCCATTATAACTGGAAGGTTACAGGCTTGACTGGAAATAACATCCCTGCTTCTAAGGGAAATACTGCATATTTTTTTTTGTACAGTTTGCAATGCAGGAATCCTCATGCATTAGGGTACTTCATTTCAGTTATAGCATGATACACTATCCTGCTTATTATTATTCTTGTATAATTAAGTTCCTTCTTTTTCTTTTTTTATTAGAGAAAACCAAAATTTTTAAATCGATTTTAATATGCATTTTAATATTTAAATTGTTTTTTTTGGGTGCTCCTAACTATCATGGATCAAAAGAATTCTGTTTATGCATATTATAAAATTAAACATCAGAACCAATAATAAATAGAAAATGCATTTAAATAGTCTCCCATTGGAAACTCTGATCCTTGATCTTCTATCTTTTCTGGTTTGGTGTTTGGTCTGGCTTCCAGAAAATAGCTCAGTAGTTAGTCCTATGAGCTAGTTTTGAGCTGGAATATGGTTGTTCATTATCATTGCAGGTGTATGGGACATTGGGGAGATGTTCAAAGTTGGATAGCAGAATCTTATAAAGTAGAGGTTGTAATCTATGGGGTTATCTTCTAGACTTCTGTGGCCACATTATATTTCAGCTACATATGTTACCATGTTAGATAGGGGATGCTTTTACCAAGCATGCCCAGAAGGGTCCAGTTGGATGTTCCAAATATGAAAGATGCCCTCCTCTCCGCTTCTATATTCTGATCAGCTAGAGGAATTTTCACTTAGGAAAGAATAGTGTTTCAAGCATAATATGTGCATCATGAAGGATGACGATGGAAGTTTAATTATAGAAGGGTCATTTGGATGACACTTCAATGCTTTGTTGTTATGCATTTGCTACTGCAGCATGTATTATTGCAGATTAGTTGGTTCAGGCTGGATGGGGCTGCAAAATAATTTTTGAGTTTTAGTTTAATATTTTCAAGTATTAAATCATATACATCGCTTGGAAGAGACCTCCTTATGATCAATATTATGTATTTTGAAGGAGTAGAGTAGCAGGGTGTTCTGGAGTGAAAGCAAAGCTGCATTATATGAAGATGGAATGGTTTAAATTATCTCTCTTATTCACCTTTTTCTTTAATCTTTTAGGGGCTTCACCTTATGAATTTTGAGATATTTAAGGTCTCTTTTACTACATTCTTAGAATGTGTAAGTTATGACACTGCCTATCAGTCTGCCTTCTTGCATTTGAAAGAAAAGGAAATAAAACAGTTTTGTGAGGAAATAATTTCTGATTTGTGAGTGATCTCTGGACTCTTATACAATTCTAACCCATATTTCACACAGGTGATCTTAGGCTGTTAAAATGTGGAGTGCTGCTGACATTTTAATTGTTTCTTATAATTAGTGAGGCCATGATTTATCATCTTTTCTTGTTTGCATGCTCAAATATCATAATTCTAGAACATAATGACAGAGTACTGACGACATCTAGGGGAAGATCGGTAAAATTCAATATCAGTGCAAACATTTTTATCAGAAAAGGATTGGAACAGTTGTATGGATATGCGAAATTGAAAATAATAAATGATACAACTCTTGCTCTCAGCGCGATGCTTTTAATATACAGATAGTGTTGTTTACATTCATTTATTGAATTTAGCTAGTATTATTTACATTCAGATTACTGAATTTAGCTTGACATTGAGATGAATCTGTTTCATTAGCATCTTTTTTGTTCTAAATTCTAATGGCTCAAGCATTGAGAAGTGCTCCTTTTGGATTAATTGACTTTGAAAAGTTCTTGCTCTTGAAATTTCTTATCCATGTTTATACTTTTTAAGATTTCTTTGTACTGAAGTACAGCTCCTCCAAAAATTGACATGCATGTGCGTTTTCTTCTTCTCCCTCTCTCCAGGCACAAATTACTGCCTATGTGGAGTATTTCGGGCAATTGACTTCAGAACAATTTCCTGATCATATTGCTGAGGTATGCTTCATTTATGTGCTAGTCTTTCTTATTTACATGGCATGATAATGAACAACATTTTTAATCTTCATCAAACGGTTTGTAGTTTTTGGGAAATATGTTATTGATGTGCATATTGTTTTGACAGCTGATTCGTAGTCGTTATCCATCGAAGGAAATACGCCTCTTTGATGATGTTTTGGGTATTGATTCTTTATCTTTGACAATATATAAAACAATTTATTACACCTGTATCAGTAGAAAACATTCTCATAGCTGCATCATAATTATCTCACGTTTTTTTTATCATTTCCAGCTACTTTTGTTCTCCACCATCCGGAGCATGGGCATGCTGTTGTTCTTCCAATTATTTCATGTCTAATCGATGGTACACTGGTGTATGATAGGAGTAGTCCTCCATTTGCTTCTTTCATTTCCTTGGTCTGCCCAAGCGGTGAGGTACATGACCTGAACCTTTGAGATCTCCCTTCCTTCTTCCCTTCTTTCATTTGTCTTGTTAAATGATAAGATTTACATTCTTAACAAATTGCCGTTCAAATTCACCTTTTAATTTTCACTAATTCTGTCTTCTCATTAATTATGTTTTTTCTTTAAACTGCATTAAGCTTGTTATTTGTTCATTACAAAATTAAATTGCTTTATAAATGAGAAACTTCAAATTGTTGATGTATATTTGCTTTTGCTTTCTCCAGAATGAATATTCTGAACAATGGGCTCTGGCATGTGGAGAGATTTTGCGAATTTTGACTCATTACAATCGCCCAATTTATAAGATGGAACAACAGAATGGGGAATCAGGGAAAAACAGTGGTGATGATAATGCTACAACTAGTGGCCGGATAGATGGAGAATTTTGTCAGACACCTTCAGTACAGCAGGAGAGGAAACCTTTAAGGCCTTTGTCCCCCTGGATCACTGATATATTACTAGCTGCTCCTCTGGGTATTAGAAGTGACTACTTCCGATGGTGAGTGCATTGTTTCATTGAATAATTGTTGTTTTTTTTTGGGCTAGAAAGTAATTAATATCAAATTTCAGACAGTTAGTCATGCATGCATGGCCAACTATGTGGTACCAGATCCATGCATGTTTGGCCAACTATGCTTCTATTTGCTAGCTTTTTGTCCATTGCCACAGCACTTCATCTTGTTAATTTAAATGATACATCTTGGGTGAGAATTTCACTAGGTATAACTTAGTATCTAATGAAATCAATTTTTTTTTTTTCATTTGCTAATTAGTTTAGCCATGCAGAATTAGTGTTGACTTTTTGGGACTGGCATTCTTTTTTCTTTCCCTTTTTCTTCATTGGAACTTTCTTGACTGATAGGATTTGCATCTGCACTTTGCTTGCTTTGTTGCATAAAATTTTGGTACAAGAAATTGACTGTTGTAGAAAGTTAGAAACTTATAATAACCACCAAGTTCTCATTGGTGATATGTGTTCTTTTTCCAACTTATTGCAAAGAATATACCCTTAATCATAAACTTCAAAACTAAATTTCAGGTGCAGTGGTGTTATGGGTAAATATGCTGCTGGAGAGCTCAAGCCACCAACAACTGGTTTGTTATATCTATCTTTGTGAATATTAGATATGATTGATTATCCTGCTACTATCTAGTTTAATTACTTGTGTGTGTGTGTGCACATACACACTTGGTGCATGAATATGGTTATTTATATGCCTTTTTTGCAATTCTAAATCTGATTTTGGAGCATTCTTGGGTGTCTCCCCCTGTTTGGTGAAGTTTTCAAGAAGTGTTGCTATAAAAAGTATTGCTATTATGGCAAATATGTTAAACAAAATAATAATTTCATTTTATTTTTTTTAATTTGCTGATGCTTTTTTCCGCAACTTTAAGTTGTATAACCGGTGAGGTTAAGATAATATCTTACTCATTGTATTCTCAAATGTGCCCAAACATTAATAAAGGTGTCTAAACATCATATACTATTCTTAGGAATGTGCGGATTTTAGAGGTGTCTAAACATTGATAAGGCAATTAATTTCCACTCGTTGAAAGATGAATCTATGCACTAGGAGTTATATGGAATATTTTCCTATTTTCAGGATATATTTAAGATGGTAGACATCATCAGTTTCAAATACAAGGTTTTGCCCTAGCAATTCTTAGATAGCAACTAGATATGTCACTAACAATTATTTCACCTCTAAAAAATCATACAAAACAAAAGGAGGTGTTTAAACATTCAAATGATGATGGTTAATTTAGCCATTCATTCTAAATTGGACGCTATGAAAAGTGGGTTAAATGAAAATGCAGGTAGATCTATTTTCTGTTTCCCAGTTGGCAACTTATTTGAATACTTCGGTGACCTACCAATTGTAGAAGTAGGATCTTTGGCAAGCAATAAGCACTTAAATAATACAATCGAGTGTACCATCTTCTTTCTCATTTCGAGGAAAAGGTGCGGGAGGAAAAGGAAACAACGGAGAGATCCAAATCAGACCTAAATGGGAATGACATGAAAAGTCTCGAAAACTTTTTTTTTTTTTTTCTAATTTTTTTGTCAAGTTTTTTAAAGATGGGTTCAAAAAGGGAAAGCCGTTTTCGGGGAGAACCAAAAGGCAGTTCAGCTTGAAGAACTCAAGGGAACCCCCCCACTGATTGTAGGACTTTGTCCTTTTCCAACTCTTGACTTTTTTCACTTTTGGTTGGCCTGATCGGGCGGGGGTTCGAACCCGCAACTTCTGGGGTGGGGAGTGAGGTAGCAGGACAAAGAGAGGGATGGGTGTATCTGGATCTAGGCCAATTCCCCTATGCGGAGAAGGGCTCATCTCCCTAAACCATAAGTCGCAAATCTAGGCGCATGGTCTTTGTTCATTATTTCGAGTCTGGATATCTTCGATAGCATTAGGGTCATGTCTCTAATGATTATTTCTCATCTAAAATTCTTTTTTGATTGTTGTTCATAAATTGTTTTGATGTGAATATGAATTTTATTGACATACAATCAATATCAACAATCCTTTTAGATCACGTATGTTTGAATACCAATCAAAAGCATTTCTCCTAGTAGCTTGAGCTTGTAGGCAAGATCTCAAAAATCGGTTTCATTCTTGGACATGTTCCAGCGCCTAAGAATGGTTCTATTCTCTGTGTTAATATCCTTCTTTTCCTATCTAATGATTCAAGATATCTTCTTTAAAGCTATCCTTGTTACAAATTTTTAAAGGTCACTTGTTTGAAAATTAATTCACTATGAGTGATTTATTAAGACGTCTAGTTCTGCTTCTATTTTAGGGTGTATGGTTTAGGAATAGCCTTTTAACATATTACACTCTGGAATTTTGTAATTGAGGTCCTGTTTGAATGGGTTTATGGCGGTGTTTAGGGATGCTATTTCACTCTTATCAAGTTTGTTCGTTGGGCATTGCCATCTATTTAATTTTCTTTATCAAGGATTCCTGTTGGAATGGCTGAGGAATTCAGACAATTGTACGTAATTTTTTTTTCATTTCAGGTGGGCATTGTAAGTTGGATTTTACCAAGTTGGCTAGAGGATCTTCTTTAAGCCTAAAATTTTACTAAGTTGGCTAGAGGATTTTTTTATGCCTAAAACTTTTGTGTGTGTGTGTTTTGGGGGGGGGGGGGTTATATAAAGGTATTGGCAATTTGGTGCCTATTGCTATGGTGGCAATATGGTCAAGTAATTTCCTCTAGAAGTAGGTTCCCTTCGGCACAGGAGATTTTTTTCTGTAGTAGACTTGTGGGATACAAATATAACAAGTGCAGATGAGAATTGGATGCCCCTCCAGCGATGCAGAAATTTAAGTTTATGTTTAGATCTTCGGAGGTGTGACAAACTCTCTTTGGCCTTTCTACTAGAAGGCGGCACTGTTACAGGTGCATAATGTGAGATGTGGAGGGAGTGTTGAGGGACTTAAAGTATGTGCTATTAGGTTCATTCATTAAGTCTTGCACAATCTGCACTTTGTTATGGCTTACTTTAGTGATCACTGATGAAATTAACCTTATGATAGCCGGGTTAAAATTTTCTAACACAATTCTGAAATTAAAAATTGGCCTGGTCAACACATTAAAATTATGACTAAGATTTCTACAAAAATATTGCAGTAGTGACCTTATTGCTACAAAATCAAAGTTAAATTGATTTTAATGATACAAATTAAAGTTCAGTTGACCATGCTAAAATTTAGTGATATTTCAAGAACCATGGATGAAATTAAGCCTGGCATGAGTATACGTGCAAATGCTCTTTTTGGTTTTAGGAGGTTGTTGCTAGCAATATGTAGCACTGAAGTTAGTATCCTTATCTTACAGAATAATCACAGTTCCCTACTGTTATTTTTAGGCATGCAAGCAGTATGGTCTGTGGTTAATTTCCATTCTTCTGGAGCTATAAGAAAGATGTCGGTTCAATGGGATAAGGGTGGTTGTGGTTGTATAATGCTGAAAAATGCATTCGTAGATTTCATATTCTCTTTACTAAAGAATTATGGTTTTATACTAGAATACTATGGCAGTTTATAACTTGAGACAAATATGTCTGTCAACTGACCTTTTTTTTTAATTCTTTTTAGCTTCATCTCGTGGATCTGGGAAGCATCCTCAGCTCATGCCATCAACCCCAAGATGGGCTGTAGCCAATGGTGCCGGGGTTATATTAAGTGTGTGTGATGACGAAGTGGCTCGCTATGAGACTGCTACATTAACTGCAGCTGCTGTACCTGCACTTCTACTTCCCCCTCCAACAACAGCTTTGGATGAACATCTGGTTGCTGGGCTACCTGCTCTTGAGCCATATGCACGTTTATTTCATCGGTGAATATTTTAATATGTAACTGTATTTGTTTGACCTTTCTTAGATACATTGGTATAAATGTCTAGGTACAGATGTGTCATGTTTTGGTTGTGTCTGTTATTGCCCACATGAATTTTTTGAATATGCATCATTATTTGATGGAAATGGCAGCATGTGAAGGCAAAAACTTGTATAACAGTTACTGAAGGGGTCATGTAGACAGTGGGATAGAATTCCTCTGTTTACAATGTCAAACTGCTGCCTATCACTTGGTTGAAGCATCCTACATGTTAAAAGTGTGTTAAATGTGTTCTTTTGATGAGCCAGGTATTATGCAATTGCAACTCCAAGTGCCACCCAACGTCTTCTTCTTGGACTTCTGGAAGCACCACCTTCATGGGCTCCAGATGCACTTGATGCTGCTGTACAGCTTGTGGAACTCCTCAGAGCTGCTGAAGATTATGCATCTGGCATAAGGGTAAGTTGGAAAGTTGACCAGTGGAATTCAAAGTTATTTGAGAGTATCAAACTGATTATTTTGTTTCTGTTTGATATATTTGCTTATAATTGTTTTCCTTAGTAAATGGTTTCATCATAGGATTCCCCCTCTTGCGACGAACTATGCCTTGTTGATTTTCTTAGCCTTTAGTACAGAACTGAGGAGCTATGATGAGGGGACTAGTATTTTACATTTGCATGAGATTACACATGTGGACATGCAAGTTATTAGTTTTGTCTGTTGAAAAAATGATACTCATGGAAATAATTATAAGGGAGAGTGCTTCAACGCAAAACAATTTTTCAATGAAATCCTTCCAACTCTTATTTTTCTCAATCTAGTACATGAACTTCTATAAGTATCGATTTAGTCCTAATTTTATGGAGCAAGCAACATGGAATTCTAATTTGAGGACCATGTTAGGCTATTTCATATGATCAGAACTTGGTTAGTGCTTTCTATAATTGGATGAAAAAGTATAAGTTGGAGCACTTGGTTGAAAAATTGTCTGGAATATTTTTGTTTTTCTGATGTTCTGTTCTGGTCTCGTTGAGGGAGATATTTTAAACTCCACTCCGTATTTCTCTTCTTTCTTCACTGATGGTATTTTCTTTCATCTAAAAAAAATTTACCAATATTGCTACTGACAATTTTCATGAATTCGATGAGCTTTTGGCACATGTATAATCATATGTTCCTCGTGTATTCACTTACTTCCAGAATCATAAATGAGAAAATACCAGTATATTGTACTTATGTATTTTTCCTTCTTCCTGCTACCCAAATTGTTGAATGAAAGCAGGCATATTTCCGCTAAATTAGAGCTGCTTTTAACATAAAATAAATGGAATAATTTACCATGGACAGTAGATCTAATTTGATTGGTTATTATGGGTACCAATGTATTGTAACTATTGTAACTCAATCAACTTATCTTTTCAGTTTTTGCCCTTCCATTCTGCTTAATTTCTATTTGCTTGCTATTGTAGCTTCCCAGGAACTGGTTGCACTTACACTTCTTGCGTGCAATTGGGATTGCAATGTCCATGAGAGCAGGAATAGCTGCTGATGCTGCTGCTGCTTTGCTTTTTCGCATACTCTCGCAACCTGCATTGCTTTTTCCTCCACTAAGGCAAGTTGATGGAGTCGAAGTTCAACATGAACCTATGGGTGGTTATATTTCAAGCTACAGGAAGCAGGTAATATAAAGTAGTAACTGTAGCAAATTCATCATCATGGTTCTTTTTTTTTTCTTCAGCTGGTGAAAGAATTTCGTACTGCACTCTATTTGAATTTGAAAATTGCAACCATAAAACCTAACCTAAAAAAGTGGTCATTACCCAGTTATTTTCCTGCCAAGGGAACTGAAGACAATCTTTTCTAATCCTTGTGCATTTTTGCTTGAATTGGTTGCTTCCAGGCCTTTAACCTGAAACCTGTTTTCAGTGCCTAGATTTTAGCTTTTGCACTAATTATTTGAACCTAACTACCATCTCAAAAATTTGTTGACCAGATAGAAGTGCCTGCAGCTGAAGCAAACATTGAAGCAACTGCCCAGGGGATTGCATCTATGCTTTGTGCCCATGGCCCTGAGGTTGAATGGAGAATTTGCACCATATGGGAAGCTGCTTATGGTCTGATTCCTGTAGGCTCCTCAGCGGTTGATCTTCCTGAAATCATAGTGGCTACTCCATTGCAGCCTCCTATATTATCATGGAACCTGTACATACCTCTCCTCAAGGTCTTGGAATACCTTCCTCGTGGAAGTCCATCTGAAGCATGTCTCATGAAGATATTTGTTGCTACAGTCGAAGCTATTCTTCAGAGAACATTTCCACCTGAGTCTTCCCGAGAACGAACCAGAAAAGAAAGATACCTTTCTAGCATGGGATCTGCCTCCAAAAATCTTGCTGTGGCAGAGCTTCGCACAATGGTCCATTCACTCTTTTTAGAATCATGTGCCTCTGTAGAGCTTGCTTCACGCCTATTATTTGTTGTGTTAACTGTGTGTGTTAGTCATAAAGCTCAATCCATTGGAAGCAAAAGACCAAGAGGTGAGGAAAGTCATCTGCCAGATGATAGCTATGAGGACTCACAATTAACGTCTGAAATGCAAAGTAATGGGAAGTCTAGAAGGTTGAAAAAACAAGGTCCTGTTGCTGCATTTGATTCTTATGTTCTGGCTGCTGTATGTGCTCTTTCCTGTGAGCTTCAGTTTTTCTCCTTTATTTCAAGGGGTAGCAATCATTCAAGTGCTAAAGATGTACAAATTGTGGCCAAGCCTGTTAAATTAAATGGATCTATTAGTGAGTTCCAAAGTAGTATTGACTCAGCTATTCATCATACTCATAGAATCTTAGCAATTTTAGAGGCACTTTTTTCTTTGAAACCGTCTTCTGTTGGTACTTCTTGGAGTTACAGTTCAAATGAGATAGTGGCAGCAGCAATGGTTGCTGCTCATGTTTCTGAACTATTCAGACGGTCAAAGGCATGCATGCATGCTCTTTCTGTTTTGATGCAGTGCAAGTGGGATAATGAAATTTACACCAGGGCATCATCACTATATAACCTTATTGATATTCATAGCAAAGCTGTTGCATCAATTGTTACCAAGGCTGAGCCACTGGAGGCATTGCATGTACCAGTCTGGAAAGATTCCCTTGTGCGTCTGGATGGAAAAAAGCGAAACAAAAGTGGAAGCACAGATTGCTTTGATTCAGGGCAGTCATCTTCCTCACGATGTGAAGAATCAGCTTGTTCAGAACCTAGAATTAGAAGTGAGAGACCATCCTGCTCAGAAGAAGGTGCAGGAAGTACCTTGGGCAAGAGCATTGCAGGTTTCCCATTAGATGCTTCGGATTTGGCCAATTTCTTAACAATGGACAGGCACATAGGATTCAATTGCAGTGCACAAGTTCTTTTAAGATCAGTGCTTGCAGAGAAACAAGAGTTGTGTTTCTCTGTTGTCTCACTGCTATGGCACAAGTTGATTGCAACACCTGAAACTCAGCCTACTGCAGAAAGCACTTCTGCCCAACAAGGATGGAGACAGGTAATTTGCGGAATATAAAGCTGGTTTTTGGATAATTTAAAAATAAATTAACAGTAAGAATCAATTTGGATATGGTATTAATATGAAAACATTACAAGATTCCTATCTCCTAAGCAATTTGAGAATTTCAATGTGAATTGGGAAAGTTAATCTTTTCATTTTCTCTTAAATCTTTTTTCGTTTCTCAAAAAAATTGGATTAGACTTTAACTATCTTTACAATAAGCTTTAATTTGATATAACATAATGGCTTGCATGGGATAAGTTAGAATTCTGCAAGAACCTTAGGGAAATTTTTTTTAAAAAAAAATCAGATTCCTTTAGAAAGATTCACATATTAATTGTTGTTATAAAGACAAACAGAACTCTCAAAATTGTTCTGCTTAATGAGTAATTTTTTCAGAATACTTAAATTTGCAAGATTTTGTGAAGCTGAAAATTTAGAGAGAAAATTCTACCATATTTTTGGAATTGAAATTCTTAAAATTTTTTAGGGTTCAAATTGCAATATTTTAAGTGTGTAGTTATAATTGAATCCTTGCTATGGTTTTTTTTAATGTAATTATCCTTTACTCATTCATTTATCTGCATGTTGTGTCTGATTGGAAGCTACATGACTTTCTAGTTGATTGTATTTCCTTCATTCTCCTAAATGAAAATTTCATTAATCTCTGAATTGACAGCCTATCTAAGGTCCTTGTGATTAACATTATCTGGTATAAGATATCCCCAACTGGATTGATCAATACAAGAAGGGAAAAAAAAAGATAATGAGTATATTGGATACTTGAAAAAAGGAAGGGGAAAATGAGGAGGTGCCCATGGACCTAAGCATGAAATAGTCAGGAGCCAAGCATCCTTGTCAATTGAAGAGGCTGCTGATTTTGCAGCTCAATTAAAAGCTAATTTCTGAGCAAGTTGTGATCATCTTAGAAAATTGCCTCCAACTGAATAAACTTGGGCCACACAAAATTTCTGGTCTGAGCTAATCAAGTTTCTGAATAGGCTACTTTCATATTAAACCAGGATCCTTATGCCATCTTGCTCCTGCGTTGTACTGCACTATTTTTTTTTTCCTATCAGAATCTTTTCTACACTATTATCATTCCACAGTTCTAGTTTGATGTGCAAAGGAAGATTTGACTTGTTCATTATTGAAGAAACTGAATTTAAATGTTTCACACTGTAGGTTTTTTATTTGAATTTGTATTGCTCTTCTCTGTAGGAAATGTTTTCTTATCATCTTATCTTGATGTATTTAGGTGGTTGACGCACTGTGCAATGTTGTATCAGCATCGCCTGCTAAAGCAGCTACAGCAATTGTTCTTCAGGTCCAAATTTTGTTCAACTTGGAAATTTTTTGTTGAACATATGATTGTTTTGTTTTTCACTTGATACATTACTTGGACGCTGCCCCATTGTTTTGTTTTTCACTTGATACATTACTTGGACGCTGCCCCTTTTCTGTGAAAGGGAACTGCACCTCCAAAATAGGACAATAGAATTTCAGAACCATCAACCCTGATTACCCTCCAAAATAGGACAATATAAATTCAGAGCCACCAATCCTGATTGCCTCTAACACAGGACAATAGAAATTCAGAACCATTAATCCTGATTGCATAAACATACTGAAAAAGGCCCAAGTAAATGCTGGGCGATTTGAATAAATTCTCAGATGTTATTTGCCTATTTTGGAGGTGGACTACTGGGTGTCTAAGCAATCTTGTTTTGTGGTTAATTTTTTCCAATCACTCATTTTATATAGTCACTTTCATTGCCTTGTGTGCTTGTCAGGCGGAGAGGGAATTGCAACCTTGGATTGCCAAAGATGATGATCAGGGTCAAAAGTTGTGGAGAATCAATCAGCGAATAGTCAGATTGATTGTGGAACTCATGAGAAATCATGATACACTAGAATCATTGGTAATTTTGGCAAGTGCGTCAGACCTACTTCTTCGTGCAACAGATGGGATGCTTGTTGATGGAGAAGCTTGCACTTTACCACAACTGGAGGTAACTAACAATATATTATTATTATTATTATTATTATTATTTTAAACCAGAACTATGGTGAGTAATTTTTATGTTCAAATACATGGTCTGCTTACCAACTCTTTTCAACATTTAGATTTATTAGCTTTATCACCTCTTTATCTGCTGTGAAAAGTTACATTTGAGAATCAGATTGATTGAAGGTTATTATATTGCAAGATATAGTCAAGATTCTGTATGGTATCAATTGGTTGATGTTTCAATCTTCAATTTGTGGCAGTTACTGGAAGCAACAGCTAGAGCAGTTCAGCTTGTTATGGAGTGGGGAGAATCTGGATTTGCAGTTGCGGATGGCCTTTCAAACCTGTTGAAGGTAAGGGGTAAAAAAGAAAAGAATATACCTCATTGGCATTTCCAGTTTCATCGAAAGTTTGCATGTAGACAGAACATGACAAACTGTTCAAAATATAGCACCCATTATTGGGCTATTAGTTAAAAGATTAAGCTTTTAGGTAAGATAGTTCCGTCATGAAATATCCGAGGGTTATCCTTGTACTATTAATCAAATTTGAAGACAAAGTAAAGGTGGTCCTGTGTTTGTCAACACTTCCAAGTTTTGTGAGCTTTTGTCTGAAGGTGGTATTGGAAACATAAAACTTGATTCTTGGACCTTTAAGCTTGAACTTTTATGTTAAATGATTTTTTCGGCATGAACAAAAGCCACTCTTCACTAATGCAGTACACATATGCTATGGTATTGGAATGCCTAATGCTGTATGACATGATGACCTTAGTAGTTTGAATATTTTTTTGGTAATTCAGTTTGAATATATATATATTTTTTGGGTAATTTATGCAGTGCCGTCTATCAGCTACTGTCCGATGTCTTTCTCATCCAAGTGCACATGTCCGCGCTCTGAGCACATCTGTTCTTCGGTGTATTTTGCATACTGGTCCAATAAAACCTATTGCTAACCAAGTGGACGCAAATGGCATTCATGGCCCCTCTTATCAGTACTTTAACATTGATGTCATTGATTGGCAAACTGATATAGAGAAGTGCTTAACTTGGGAAGCTCATAGCCGGCTCGCAACAGGAATGTCTATTCAATTTCTTAATACTGCTGCCAAAGAATTAGGCTGTACTATATCCATTTGACATCTACTAGCTTTTGGTAACAGTTTCAGGTTTATAACTGTGTTATTTCTTTTTTTATTTTTTCAGAGTGAGACATGCATTCAGGTAGAAATAGACCTTATTAATGGGATTGAAGAACATGTTAGCTAAAGCTATAACTTTCACTTTATTCGTCTAGATTTATAGCTTCAACAAGGATAATAGTGCATGGTGAAACAATTGACAGGGCCGCCATAAAAATTGTTATGTGCTTAATATTTTATCCAGGTAAGTCAGATATTTAAGTTACAGGCCTTGTTTTAACATTGCTGTGTGGATTATCAAAATGTAATTTGGATTTCCTCAACAGAGGTTCGAATAGCAGACAGCATCAAAGAGTTATCTACTTCAGTTACAATGATGTGATTATTCATTATAATATATGACTTCATTGCTTCTCTCCTGCTAGTCATTAAAATTTTGCCTTTTGATTCCTGAAATAATTTTCAAGTTTCTGGGAATCCTGTTTTATTGCAGATTCATGAATATTAAATTCATCAAATATATGATAGTGATTTTGAGTGAATGTTCCTGTCAGGAATTTTATGGATGTTAACAAGAGGGAGCAATTTTGCTCCATCCCAAACGTGTCAAGGAAATTTATCTTGGTCTGAGTTGATTCAGGACATGCTCAGATTGGATTTAAAGGGTAAAAACTGAATTCAAAATCTTTTAGATTTTGAACGGTTTGCTAACAATTACTTGTTTTATCGCATTTTGATAATGGATTGAAAAGAAACTTGAAATTAATTTTAACGGTAAAAATTGAAGGTAATTTTAACATACATTTTAATGTTCAAGATTAAAATTTTTAATTTTATATTTTAGAAGTTTAGAACAAATATACAAAGTTTTAAAATATTTTAAGATTGTAAAATATTGTTAAGGTTATAAGCAACAAACTTAAAAATATTAATGCTAAAATTACTACTTAATGTAAAATATAAAAAGAAATATATTTGTTATCTTTTTATATAAATTTTAAAAAAATATAATAAATGTATGGATAATTTATATATATTTATTTATTTTTATTTATATATTTATTTATTTTAAAAATAATTTAAATTATTATTAATTTTTTATTTAAAATTTAAATTTATTAAAATATAAAATCAAAAAATATTAAATATATTTTATAAATAAAAACGAATAATTATTTTAGAGTATTTTAAAAATAATTTTTACGTGGCAGAGAGGGTAACATAATTTAAACTGTTTTGGGGGCACGATCGGAGGATATTTTAGGCATTATGGAAATTTTTTGAGGGTAAAATAATCTTTCAATACGATAAAACCCTAGCCAGAGTAACATAAGACCTTAAAAAACCCTATTCCCTTTTTCGGCTGCTTTCTTAGCAAGTTGCATCTGCACCTGTTTCGCCCAGATTCCCTCTCCACCTCACCGTGTCTCTGCAAATCCAATATGGTAACTAGGGTTTCAACCGTTTGTTTTTGTATCCTTTATTTTTTTATTCTCTTTGTATAAATTGTACCAGTGTATTTCTTTAGCTTGATTTGGAATTGAAATTACAGTTTTTTGTATATGTTATATTTTATGTTTAGATTTGTGTTTGTTTGTGTTTGGTTTATTTTTAGATAGATTTGAATGTGGGTATGAATTTTTGCGGGTGCTTGTACAGTCTCTGGTTGCAAACGAGGACTTTCAGCACATTCTTCGTGTGCTTAACACTAATGTTGATGGGAAGCAGAAGATAATGTTTGCTTTGACCTCAATTAAAGGTATTGGGAGGCGTTTTGCTAACATTGTCTGCAAGAAGGCTGACGTTGACATGAACAAAAGGTCTGCTATTTTCTGTACTTCTGTTTTTAAATGATTATGTTTAATTAGAAGAATTTCAGTTAATAAGATGGATTGGAAAATATGGTCTTTTTAATTTTTTTGTTGAGTGGAATGACTGTTTATTGAAATTTAGTTTGGAGTTTTTGTGGATGTTTGCGTAAAGAGCTTTTTATGGGTTACAATGCTGTGAAATATTTGAGATGTAATGATATGCTTTTATTCTATTCATTGTCCTGGAGAAGGTTTTTGTTGTGGTCATATTAGAAATTTTAGTTTGTGGAATATAAATTCATAATCACAGAGGCATTGCATTGCACATGCTATTGTTATACTTGCAATTTGCTTGAGTTTCATGTGGTTGACTGGTTTTGATTCATCTAAGAATAAGTCTTGTGAGTTGTGCATATATCCTGATTGCTTCGTTGATTTCAGGGCTGGTGAATTAACGGCTGCTGAGCTGGATAATCTCATGGTTATTGTTGCAAATCCTCGTCAATTCAAGATCCCAGACTGGTTTTTGAATAGGCAGAAGGACTATAAGGATGGTAAATTTTCTCAAGTTGTGTCTAATGCACTTGACATGAAGTTAAGAGATGATTTGGAGCGATTGAAAAAAATCAGGTAATTCCTTATATATTGCCTTTGTGTTGGACTAAGAGGTGATCGTTTATTGCTAGATCTTAATTTTTGTTGATAAACAAGTTTTCATTTGTCACCTTTGGTATTTCTCGTCCCTCTTGTAGGCATTTTCTTATTCGTTGAGAAACTTCTTTTCCCTATTTTTCCTTTTTGGGGTTGGGGGATTCTTATATTTTAAGATGTCTTATTCTGTAACATAATTGGTAAGGTAACTGAATATGTCTACAACTAGCGAATCATGATATTTCTAGCTGATTTGGACTTTATTATTATTATGCAGGAACCACCGTGGTCTAAGGCATTACTGGGGTCTTCGTGTTAGAGGGCAACACACTAAGACCACTGGTCGTCGTGGAAAGACTGTTGGTGTCTCTAAGAAGCGTTGAAGATCTAGTTACTGGGTTGAGCAATTTTATATGTGCTAGAAGAGTTGGTTTCTTGCTGCGAGCAAGTTTTTGCAATAGAAATATTTAGGTCTGATTTTGTTAGATTGGAAGGGTTTTGAAGCTATTAACTGTTTATTTATTTGAGTCACTTGCAGAATTATATTAAATGCTTTTATAATGTTTGCAATGCACTAGTTTTAGATGAGGTTTTTTTTTATGTTGTGTTATCCTGAACATATGATTCTTTCTTTGCTGCCTAATTTGAATATCAGTAATCATTAATGCCATTTTTGCCGACAAATTTGATATACACATTCATAGGCACCTCCAAGAATGAATGCAAATTTTTAAAATGATTGAAGAAAGAAAAAGAAGGATTCGATTCTGTCTAAATGGCAAATGATATAATAGTATTGGTTAATACTATAACTGTAACCCAATGTGTGTGCATTTAGTGATAATTTCATAAGAAAATAGTGCATCAGGTTTTTCTTGATTGGGTTCTAATATTAATCTATCTTATTAATGCTTTTATAATTGAACCGCTATCTTCCTTCTTCGTTAAAGTGAAAAGCAGAATGTTAGCATGCAAACTATTCAAGGTCCCAATGAACTGCACTTTTTAAACAGTATATGGTAAAGATGATTTTGCGACGAAACGAACGAGTGTTCCTGAGAAACTGAGCCGTCTGATAATTAGCTGTTTTGGTCTTGATCGGTAAACGGCACGTCGTCCTATTGGGAATTTGTCAGACAACCGGAAGCATCTCTAGTGGAAAACTGTACGTGGCCGTTTAAACATGGCATCTTCAACGACATGTCATTTTATTTTTCTTTCTTTTTTTTTAAAAAATTTTAATATCAATATGAGGAGGATTTAATGTCCATGGTCATGGTGTCTCAATGTCCAATTAATTAATTCCCATGTGCTCCTTTGTTGATCCAGCTGTCGCGCTACACTGCAGGCCTCCACGCTTTACGACCACCGTTGCACTTATAATTAAAAATTAAATCTGACATTATATAATTGAAAAACGAAAAATTATTATAGAACATAAAAGTATAAGAAAAATTAACCAAATTTTATTAATATAACATAAGTTACACTCGTGTGTGTCATAAATATATTAATCTCTAAAATTATAATTTCTTTTTTGCCAAAATTAAAGAAATTATATTAATAAAAACTCCTGAAAACATAAGAGCCTCTACCATGGGAAGGAAGCTATGATAAGGGACAACAATACAGAGCAAAACGTAAACTTGGACAATCTTCTCAATATGAGAGCCTCTGGCTAGATAAAGAAAAGAATCGGCCATAAAAGACAGCATCTGATGATATCTAAGATCAGAATTACCGTAAAATAAGTCATGGACTAAAATAGTCCAAAACATAAGCCATAAATAATTTCACAATTCACATCTTGAGCATTCACAATTCACATCACCAGTAATTCCACAATTCACACAAAAAGAAATTTCAATTTCAGTTCCCATTTTCCTAATTTAGTATCTGCCCGTAAGAGCTCACTGCTACACCTTCACAGTTTCTTTTATTACCTCACATTGCTCACTCTCATTGTCGTTTCGTTTCCATGGTATGCCCTTTTTGATTCCCCCACGAACTCCATTCTATTCTTTTGACTTGTAGATCTGTTTTTTTTTTCATTCATGAATTGGCTCTTTCTGTGAAAATTTAGTCTGGGATCTGAATTTTGATTGTTGCTGTCGAAGTGTATGGCATGATTTTCGAATTGGATTGTATTTGGTTACGAGTAACATTTTGCGATTGATCTGAGATCTATTTTTCTCATTGATGGGATTATTTGATTCATGAATGCAATATTTGATCTTTCTGTAGTTTAAGTACTTTTTTTTATTGAATAACATTGTTGTTCATTTTTCATTTCACACATTGAATTGTACTTTTAATTGATACCCCTTAATCATTTCTTCTTTTTTTTTGGTAAGAAAAAAGGAGTAATTACTCATGTGTTGTCTCTAAAACAGTTAGAATATCATATAAAAAGTTGACCTTTCTATTTTGTTTTTACCATTTGCAGTCTAACGCACTTAACTAATAATATAGGCGACACATTGAAATGGGTATTCTTTAAGAATTTTTATGGTGTCCAAGAGTGAATTTATTTGTTTATTTTTTGGGCATGTTTTTGTGAATGTTTTTCGGGAGTTTGTTAAATAGATGGGCCAGATAGAATTGACATTTCTTTTTGAGCTGTTGCTATTGATTCTCTACTAATTAGTTAGACATTTATTTGCTTACTTATTTTATGATACTGATGTCTAAATTCAAAATTCAAGCTTTTTGAAAACTGGTGTCACAAAATAATCATTTGCTGTTGAATGTAGATGGACTTATTTATGGAGAATGAAGGGTAAAAAATCTTGAAATAATCAGTTGTGGAAGCACTTTTAAATGGCTCCAGCTAGCAAGGCTGATAAAAAGGCAGCAGTGGATGCAACTGCATGGATGTTCAATGTTGTCACTTCTGTTGGGATTATCATTGTCAACAAAGCCTTAATGGCCTTCAGTTATGGTGGGTATACTTTCATTCCTGCTTATTTTCATTTATGAATTCCTTTCAATAATGTAGAAAATAGTTAATAGTTTGCGACTTATTCTTACCTCAAAGTATTTGCTTTATGAATTTTACCATCCTAACTGGTCTCCCATTATCTTAGATCTTGAGCAATAGCAATATTGTAACTGGGATTCTGCTCCTCACTTTATATAACAGTGAATCTCAACTTTCTTAGCAGTTCATGTGCATTGGCCATTTTAGTTGACATATTGCAATATTAATCACCCATAGTGTCTGCTGCGGCTTTTTAGTTCTAAAGAAAGTTTGTTAATATATCTAGTTTAACAGTTGCATTTTGATGAATTTCTGCTTTTATTTGTGAGCTAGAGTATCCTCTGTTTTAGTTAATTTTGCCATTTACATGTCTCACGGTCTGTTTATTTCATAAGCGAGATTGCTTTATGGTTTCTCTTACCTGTAGAAAGTGAATTTTTCTGGTGCTTGTTGCACTTGCAATTGGAGTTCTTCCTTTGAATGGAGGCAAATCTTGGATGTGTAGTGAATAAATGGAGTTACTAATCATAACAATAGAGCATAGTCAACAGATATTGATCTCTAAGCTTATAACTGATTGATTGAGTTGGGAATTACGAATGCCTTGATAAGGTTATAACAAGCAAGGGTTTGGTTTAGGCCCATCAGGAACTGAAAATTTGGGGCGAGTTAACAAGGGAAAAAATATCATTGGAATCATAAACCATATTTGGATAAAATGGTTTTGACCATTTCTATGTTGTCATATTTTTTTTCTTTTCTCTCCTTTTCTCAATCAGAAGAAGCCTTATATTCCTCATGTATTTAATTCCCTCTCTAATAATAATAATTTATATATATATATATAGAAGTGACATGAAAGCAACCAGGATAGTGGTTTTGTTGTGGTTGGTGTTCAATTTTCATATTATAATATGTAATCATTCATGCTGCTTATCATTTGTTTGCTCACATTTTCTATGGCTAATGATTTTCTGCAGCTACAACACTAACTGGTTTGCATTTTGCCACCACAACCTTGTTGGCTTTTGTTCTAAGGTGGCTGGGATACATTCAACCTTCTCATCTACCTTTCCCAGAACTTTTGAAATTCGTCTTCTTTGCTAACTTCTCAATTGTTGGAATGAATGTTAGTCTGATGTGGAATTCAGTGGGCTTTTATCAGGTAAAATATCACGTAATGGTGGGTGGGTAGGTATTCAATGCAATAAATTCATTACTTCTTGTTCCATTTAACTGTCAGATTGCAAAGCTGAGTATGATTCCTGTGTCCTGCCTTTTGGAAGTGTTGTTTGACAAGATTCGCTACTCGCGGGACACAAAGTTGAGCGTAGCAGTCGTTCTCTTGGGTGTTGGTGTTTGCACTGTCACTGATGTAAGTGCTAATACCAGAGGCTTTATTGCTGCTTTCATTGCAGTCTGGAGCACTTCTCTGCAACAGTGTGTAAGTTGTCCATTCCTTGCATAAAACATTGAGCAATTTTTTTTTGTCTCTTGTTGTGCACATCTGCATGTGTTATGTGTATGCATCTATTTATTTATAAAGCTATATGGTATTATATTTAATTTTAAGATGCTTTAAACATTGTAAATTCCAAGAACTTGTCAAAAAAAAGAGTTGCAAGAGTGGCAGATATTCAGAAATATCTAATCTTGCAACCATGTTGAATTGTTTGTTTGCAGTATGTGCATTACCTTCAAAGGAAGTATTCGCTTAGTTCTTTCAACCTACTTGGTCATACTGCTCCAGCCCAAGCTGCAACACTGCTGTTAGTAGGTCCCTTTTTAGATTACCGGTTGACAAACAGAAGAGTCTATAATATGGCTTCTATGGTGAGCTATTCAGTAAAGTTTGGCTTTTATTTAATTCTGTACTTGGTTAATCTACATGGATTAACAATAATTTTCATATATGCAGACAGCTGTATAGGTTTTAATGCATGCTGTAGAAAATATTTGACTACTAAACATTGATCGCTTGATTACTTGGAGCTGGGTGACATGAGTATGTAGTATGTATGTATCGTGTTTATTTCTACCTGGGAAGGGATGAGGTTTCTAGTACTATATTCTCATGCATTTGATTGTTGTGTTTTAGAATATGTCATGCATTTGATCTTCAAATGCATGTACACACAAGTTCATTTGTGTGTTCATGTAGCCCAGTCAAATATTCTTCTGTGCCAGAAGTGATTTGGCCCTGCTAGACTAAATTTGGGAAGCCTATTCGACTGTGTATACTGATGCGTTTTCCATATTATATAAAGCCAAAGTATAAGCATTTCCACTTAAAATAAAGTTTGAGCGACAAAAAGAACCCAACCCTAGTTTATGGGGACTGTAAATGTCCTGCAGTCTTAGGCCATACTATCATAAAGCATTACTGCCAGTAGGTCCCCTTTTCCAGTGAAATGTCCGAACATAATAAACAAATAATATATTCTACTTGTAAATCAAATTGGAATTCTCATAACAGTATTTATACAAATTAATACTGCTGCATGAAAGTGGAATGACATTCCCTGTTTAGATTTGACACTGTAACTGGATTTGCTGTTCTGTTTTCTTTATCCCAAAATATATCTGAATAATTCAGCTGCTAAGTTCGTAGCATTTATTTGCATGTAAATGGAAAAAACTTCTGTTCCCTTCTTGCTTCTGACTTTGTTTTCAATAATCCACACTCACAATTTTCTTTGCATCGATCTTGACAGATATTTATTATTCTATCATGCACAATTGCAGCCGGGACCAATCTCAGCCAGTTCATCTGCATTGGCAGATTCACTGCTGTTTCATTTCAAGTGCTTGGTCATATGAAGACAATCTTAGTGTTGATAATGGGGTTCTTCTTCTTCGGAACAGAAGGTCTTAATCTACAGGTAGTTTTGGGTATGGTCATATAGCTGTTGTGGGAATGATTTGGTACGGTAATGCCTCCTCTAAACCAGGAGTAAAGGAGCGTTGGAGCATTGCACTACCGACAAGCAGACAACAAAAACACAGTAGCTTATCAGAACAGAACCTAGTGAACATGATGCTAAGGTTTAAGCATTTATGTAGGATATAATTTTAAAAGGGTAGCTAATTCCAAAAACTTCTTAGTTTTTTTTTTCTTTTTAAAGCAATTCTTAATTATTTTTTAGTAGACCATTTTGATGCTAATTAATTTCTTCTTGATTCTATCTTCCTCATTTTTCTTTTACTGAATTCTATCAAGGGAAAGAAGATTTGTGCATAAGGTTAGGCTGCAAACTTTTTTTTTTTCAGGAATATAAACTATGATAATTATTTCCTTTTATTAGATCTTCAAATCATTTGTTCTTTTAGTTCAATCTCAGATATTGTGAGTGTGCTGTCTCCATATGCATTTTATATACTTGCTTTTTAAAAAAAAAATTATCATTTTTATCAGGTTATTGGTAATAATTAAGATTGTGTATCTCAATAAACTAGGTGAATAAAAATAATAATAGTAAACCAAAAAAAAAGCCTCCATGAACAAGACTTTAGAAATCTTATTACTTATCATGAAAGAAATAATATAGGGCTTATTTTTTATAAACAATCATTTAAAATTGATTTTAACTTTCATAAAACATCGGTGGTATCCTTAGATTAGTTAGAAAATATTTTATTTTTAAAAGAATTTTTAGTCTTTATTTCATTAAGTGGGGATCTACAGAGTTTTTAGTAAATTACTTAAATGCGTTTTACGTTTTAAAAACTGAAGTAAAAAACAACGTGGTTAACTGTTTCTTTTGAGGCTAAGTAGTATATACATGTTATGTTATATTTCATATGGCGTCATTGAGCACCGTGCATTCTTTCCATTTTTTTCATGTTTCCATACAACAGAAGGCCAAGCGTCACATCCACATTGAAAACTATCATTCACTCAGATTTTGATTTTTTTTTCTTTATATATTTTGATTTTTTAAGTGTAGTGTTTTTTTTTTAAATTTTTAAATACAAATGTCTCTCAACTAAATAATAAAAAACAATCATATTAAATGAGTTTGTTTCTTTAGTGATTGTTTGTATTTTAATTTTTTATTATATTACATTATATTACATTATTATTTTTACAAATATGAATGTAAATAATAAAAATAATTTAATATGATATATAAAAATTAAGTGGTCTAATAATATATTATTGTAGAAAAATAATTGTTTATTTAATTATCTCTATTATTTTAAGTTGTATATAAAAATTGGGATAAAATCAATGTAATTGGATAATAGAAATCATCTAATAATTTTTATTTTCATGTAACTTATAAAAATAATTTATATTTTGCAACCCTTTTATTTAACTTAAACATGACTTAAATTAATTAGAGACAAAACCAAAAAAATTTTATTTTTTTACTAAGAGACATAAAAATTATCAAAACAGAGATTGGAACACTCTTAGTTTAGATAAAGACTTATTTTTATAAGCTTATGAAAAACTGTAACTTAATTGATATTTTCACTTATTTTCAACAGAAAATTTAAGGAAAGATTTATCTTTCTCTTAGCATTGATGTTGGAGGTGAAAATTGATTCTAAATATATTAAAACATAAGTGTATTCTATCTTTTTTTGCCAATTTTTCTTTTTCAGATTTTTTACATTGACAATTGTTGCATAATATCATAAAAAAAAAGATAAAAAGTTATCAATATGAATAAAATTATGTAAATATTGATTGTATACATCTGGATTTTTTTGTATATTGACTACTCAAAATACTCACCTCTATATTTTTCTTAATAATAAAATTATTATATTTACTGTTATTTCTTTATATTCTAATATTGGATCATTTTATTTTTATTGTTGTATTTGCAAAGAAATATTATTGGAACTAAAAAAATATTTTGATATATAAAGCCAAACTTTTAACAATCCTTATAATCTATATTTTTATTTGTATTTTTGTGTTTCTAGCTACAATAAAAAAATATTCTTTTAATAGGATATCTATTTAATATTCTTTATTATTATGGTTTCACTATAAAAATATAGAGAACAGTATTTATTTATATATATATATATCCGTGCATATTATAGAATTTATAATAATGTAATTTAATTTTTTAAATCAAAACTTGAATTTATAGGATTTTCTTTTTTAATATTGAAGCATAATTATATTATTATATTTTTTTTTTAAATCTTGATCATTCTTTTATATTAGATTGTTATGCTTTGAGAATTACTTCTACATTATTTATAATTAGAATTTATATTTATTAAAAAATAACATTAATTAAAAATCATAAAATTTAATACTAAAATCTATCAAATTATATTACATTTTTGTAATTGTTAATATAATTACAAGAATGGTATTTTGCAGGTGATTTTCTAAATTTATATAAAAAAAGTCACTTTTGAAAAATAGTAACTGGCCTGTGTGTGGCAAAGTACGTAAAAGTTAATGGTTTAAATCTTCCTTTTAAGAGATTTCCAAAGTTCACTTGTTAAGATTTATTATTAAACATGCCAAAAACAAAACAAATATGAATAACACGATTGTTTTCAAAAAATTTCAATATTCATAAGGCTTTTAATGGAAAAATATTGGCTTCTAAAAATATATAGTGAAAGGAATGGATGAACTGAATTTAAGTAAATACTTTTATTCCCTGATCCAAGTTTGGTATATAAATGAAAAAGAAAGAAGAAAATAAATTATTATTTACGAAGTGATATGGTTTTTTTCTCTATAATTAAATAAAAAAATTAAAATTATGAATGAAATTATTCGTATTTGTGTGAATACCTTTTCTAATTTTGTTAATATATATATACACACACATACATATTTTTAAATAATTAAGGTACATTTACATATCTATATAAAAGAATTTATTTTAAAAATACAACAAAAGCTAAAATATTTACACTTTTATAAAAATATTAGAGCAAAATTTTAAAAATATATAATTTTTCACTAAAATAATTTTTTTTAAATACCTCTTCCTTCACTACAATTAATATTTTACTTTAATTTTATTTTATTTTTTGCTTTCAAACTTCACTATTAAAAAAAATATTCATCATATAAAAATCATATTTTTTATAAAAGATAAAATTTTAATTTTAATTTTAAAAAATAAATTACACTCATAAAAAATAAAAAAAAGTAAAGTATACAAAATATATTTAAAAAATTTTATTTTTATTTTTAAATAAATTTTATGTATTATATGATAAAAAGTAAAAAAATACATATAATTTTATTATGTAGATATGCTGTAGATTTTACATTTTTGTTATTTAAGTTGTGTATATTTTATATAAAAGTTGTTAAATATTATGAGAATAAAAAATTAAATAAATATTAAAAATATTATTTAGATGTGTCGTAGATATAGTTTGTATTATTGAATGTGTATTTTATATATGTTATGTATATATTATATATATATTAAAAATATGACATTAAAATTTTTTTTAATAAAAAATATAAATAAAATAAAAAATAAATAAAAATAAAAATAAAAAAATTACAAAAAGAAAAAAAGAAAAAACAACACATAAAAGTAAAATTGAAAAAAAAATGACCATGTATAGTATTCTTGAAAACGGAAAAATTCATAAAACAGGTAATTATCTCAATAATTAAATTAATGAAATATACAGTCCGTAGATGGTAGAAAAAGATATAACATTATCCTAACCTTTCGGGCTCGCCAAGTGTCGATCCCAAATTCGCACGCTCTGAGTTTATATATTAATATTAACATTATAAAAGAACCAATTTAATCCTTTACCTTCACGCTAAGACAGAATTGCTTTTCCAAGTTTTTTTTTTTTTTACTTTTCAACTATTTCATGCTTATTACGAATGGGTAAATAGAACAAATCAATTCGACTTAATTATTATTTTATTTTAATCATTTGATCAATTTAACTTAATTATTATTTTAATTAATTTAACTTTTTAAATCAACTTATTTGATCAATTTTAGTTTAAAATTATGATAAATTAATATTATTGATTTAATTTCGACGTATATATTTTATAAGTCAAAATCGGTCGAACAAGATAAAATTTATCAAACTTAATCAATAAAAATTAATTTTGTAAACTTCTCCTCTCCAACAGTCGGTTTTATAGGATAAATTATCTTTTTTTTTTTTGAAAGGCACAGGATAAATTATCTAACTCAATTAATAGTAGTCAATTTAATAGATTCTTAAAACTCAATTAAACCGCCCATACTTTTTTACTTTATTAATTATGGTTATTATTGTAACACCCCGATACTCCATATAAATACTATACATATACCTAATATACATACAGTACATATATAAAGCATAAGGATGTCACTTTTCGCCGCTATTTAAGAAAATCCTTTAACAGTGTTCAATTCACAATACATTAATTGAAAGAACATTTACAAAATCATTATACTTTAATGATCTTACATATATGATAATCTTACATTTATTAACATTTCCTTTATACATATGAAAACACTTCATAAAAGAAATACATTATTATTCAAAAGTTTTACATGTATGCATCACCCTCTAGTTGGTCTCGACAAACTCATACTCTTCTCGTGGCTTACCGAAATACTTCATATCTTCCACCTAGTCACCTGCGCGATTACACAACCGCGCTAAGCCCAAGAGCTTAGTAGTACAAATAACATATAAACATAATATATATAAATTCCAACATAACAAGATATATTAATACTAAGTACTTATAATTTCTTAGCATGTTTGTATTTTCATTCTTAATTGCACCTTTCATATGTCTCTTCTAATTTAATATGTTATCTACATAACTACGTATCATTATCACCAATCACAGATCCATCACTAATATTCACAATCAATATATCAATACACCCATTAACATGTCATAATTCATAACATTTCATGTTATTATTTATCCACAATTCACCACTTAAGAATCCCATTTCCAACAAAGGTAATCATAGATCTCATTACTCATTTAGTTCAACCTTTATATAACACATTGAAAACAAAGACAGACTCGGGCCCAAAAACTCTAATATGTTATTCAAAGTTCAGAGTCAACTGCTTTGATCATATTCACAATAATCAAGCCCGTAGGCAACATGTATCATATCTCTATCCATGGATAGTGTAACAGACCCAGTCTCTTGGACCATCAACCCATTAACATGAGGAGATCCTCAACCCGGCTAAACTGTTACAAATGGAAGTGGTTTACGGGCCTCCCATTTCACCTATCCAATGGTTCATAGGCATGCCATCAAAACAGGACTCTGAAAGTTGAATCAACACATTAGGTACACACTTATTCCATTATCAATTGAATCATCATAGCCAATCACAATGGCTTCATATCACATTTGAATTATCATAGCCAACCACAATGGCTTCATATCACATTTGAATCATCATAGCCAATCACAATGGCTTCATATCATATTTCATTCATCATATGAATATACAACATCAATTACATTAACTAACAAATGTATTATTATTCAATCATCTCATTCACCTCATTATAACTCAAAACATTAGTTTCACATCTCTTTATGTCTAAATTTACACCAAGGTAATTCATCATAAAAGTAATTATAATAATAAATTGCATTGCACATACCTTTGTGAATGATCCTCATTTCTTCCACACTATACAAGTCATAATATTAATCACATTATAACACTTCATCACTCAAGTATACATAATCCAACACATTACACATTCATTAAGAATTATTTCTATTGTGATCCTTGACAACTCAATTGGATGATTTATTTAACATGTGTTTGAGGATCTTATTGTAGGATTAGGTTATTTCAAATAAAACAGAACATAACGTTACTCGCGGTCGCTACAAACCAGGGTACGACCGCTATACACAATCGAAAGATAGAACCTTATCACAGTAGGTTTCGCGGTCAGAAGTCCGACCTAAGTCGCGACCGCCCTTCACAATCAAAAGATGAACCCTAACACAGTAGGTTTCGCGGTCAGAAGTCCGACCTAAGTCGCGACCGCACTTCATATAATAGCGACTGCACTTAACATTATAGCGACCGCCCCAAATTACGGGTCTCTCATACAAAACCCTAAACATAGCCACATCTCTTTGCAATGAACCAAAACACATAACACACAACATAAACTTATTCAAATAGACCTCATCAAAGTCACTAACACTTATTTTGCATGTATAGCACAATATTCACATTAACCATACATTTACTCACTTATCACTTCAAAACCCTAAAACCAACATCATTCTTGTTCTTCTACTATCAACATCCCCTTAAGCCTACAATCTTTACAACCAACTCAACACCAATTCAATCTTTTAACTTACAATCAATTTTAACACTTGTAAACACATACCAAACACACCAAATCATCACATCAACAATTTATAACTCATCTTAGACACAACTTCCAAATTAACAAAGGAAAACAAGAAAGTACTTACCTTAAATGAAGAAATTCCACAAATCTTTAACCAAATCCCTTGATTCCTTCTTCAATTTGGTTCTAGCATCAAGAACACTTCTCTTCCTCTCTCTTTTCTCCCATGGCCGGCACACCCAAGAGAAGAAAAGAAAAAATCAATAAAAGTCAACCATGTCTTCTTCTTTAAATCTCCACCACACAATTCAAAAGAATTATTACTAAAATACCCTTCATCCATTTAACTTAACTTTTGTCTCTTATGTGCCCATTCATGTAATTTCACATATCACACATAAATATCCTCTTCCACTAACCATCACCTTGACTCTTCCTTTGACCAACTTATATGTTATATATATCATCATATAAACAACATATATACTTCTCTCTAAACCCTCTTTTCTTTCCCAAAACACATATGCATAAACATTCTCTTCCAATTTCTTTTCTTATCAAATAACATATACATTCAATCACATTTAAAACCAACAACATAATCAAAACTTCTAAGGCATACTTGAGGATATTACAATTCTCCCCCTCTAAAAAGAAATTTCGTCCTCGAAATTATCCATCACAATAACAACCCATTTATAACAAATCACCATCTTAATATCCATATGAAGATAATCATATTCTTACATTATGATTTCCTCAAATCACATAACTTTTACTCTTCCCTTTAATTCAAACATCTTTTCCCCATTCATAACTCATTTATGTATCAGCATATTACCTCTTATATACATTATCATACATATCTCATACTCTTAGCATAACTATACATATTAAATCTCGATAATATTAATTCGCAATCTTAGCAAAATTTAGATCAATCGATCTAGCTATCATAATATAACCATATCTCAATATACATGACCTAATTCAATTAGGTCAAACTTATTCTCAAATTCTAATCCCTCAGGATCCATCCGTTCAACTTTTTGAGACTATCCTCATTAATAACAAATCTCTTTAAATTATCTTTCCATATCCATATATATATATATATATTTTGCTTATATAATAGCGGTGTAATCTCACATAATTCTCATACTATAATTATCACCCATAGGTCATTCATTTAACATTATTTCTATCCATTAATTCCTCTTATACAAAAATATATTCAATATCATTTTCAATTATATCTCATAATTTCTCCCATTATCATTTCCTCACATTATCATATCATTTCTATATATACATAATCACTTTTCTATCCATTCTCCAAGATTCAAAACATTTACACAGTTCTCTTCTCTTCCCATACTTTTTGATAATTATAAACAAATTTCTAACATAGAACTTGAAAAGATATAACTTTACCCTTCATAACTTCTAACCATGTTTCTTAAAACAAAATTTTTTCAACCTCACCCACATAATACTATAATCAAATCATCTCAGACCCAAATCTGCTGAGAACAAAATTAACCAGCCAATTACACTAACAAACCATACGGCCGGAGTATAATAATAATCACGTCTGTAGTTTATAAATCAATATTGCTTCTCTATTATTCTTCTTCAAACATTTCCAATTACAGTACTAAGTTTACATATTCCTTCTCTATACTTTTGTTATTCCCAAAAGTTAACATAATTCAACTTTGTTCCAAAACAATTTACTCTTGATCATAAGATCATCATTAGCCTAACTTACGTCAACAATATTATTTATAACATCTTTATGCACAACATTCAATCATATACAAATTCATTTATTACTCCACTTCTAATCTATCTCTTGTAAAACTTTTCATACATTATACTTCCCTTCATATTTTACACATATACATATAATATTTTCACGTGCATAATCTTTGAACTAGAAAACATTATATAATAGTCTAGCTCAATTATTATCATAACAATTCATCATCCAGTGTTACTCGAATCCTTTCTCACTCTTCATTTCATCTCATAGTCGAACTCTGCATAGATCAAGACCTAATCTCTCATAGGTCCACTAATACATGCCATATCATTCTCCATACCACTAGACAAGTAATTATATCCCATTTACATTCAAAGGTCACATTCACAATGTGACTTGCTTTCCACATTTCTTACATATTTACACATAATCATACAATTATATTTAATTCATCTTTTACATATCATCAACACAATTTAACATTTATTACTTTCATTGCACAACATCATTCTTATCCCTTTTTGATATGATTTAATTGTTTATCACTCCACACATACATACACTCTAACCATAATAATATTTCACAAAATCTTAATCACAATACTAAGGTGACATCTCTCTCACCTTTATTTTTTTTTTTAAAAGCATTTAATATACCATCTTTATATCCATTTGTTTACCATTCCACATATATATACATATTACATCCAATCATCTACACATTGAGCCCAATAACCTCTATACAATTTCCAAGTCTAATTATCACAATTCTCAGTTTCTTGAATCAACGTTGTTCAATCCAATTCTTACTATCAATCTTATCACATGACCTTACTTCGCACAAATCTGACAATGCAAGTGTAATCATTCTCAATATTAATAGATATGTAGTTGTATAGGTTACAAACACGCAATACTATGCGTACATTACATTCTCAAGTGATCAACTCAATCCTTGATCACTAACATATTACATCACTTTATCACATTTCAAGTAGTCAACATTATCATGACTATTTCATCACTTGTCAAACTTTTAATTCATCAAATTACATATTTGTAAATCATTTTTAATATGTAACATTATTTATTCCACATAGATCATATACATACTATACATTAAACTTTCACTATTCAAGTATTCTTTTATTGAAACTTAATTTACTAACCTTACGTTAGTAATATCAGCTTTAAAACTCATATATAAACCATAGTATAACATCAAAACAAAACATTTTATATATGTATATTACATATTACCACCATTACCATGAGCCTTCACCATATTCAAACATATTACACTTTTAACATTAAAATCACAATGTTGCATTACCATAACAATAAAAACAATATCAATATTCATGTTATGCATTCAACCAATAAAGCTCATACTTACAAATGTCACATTTCATTGTTTCAATAGTTATATCATCATCCATTATACTCATTCAACATAAACACACATAACCCAACAAGTATTTAATATTATAATCAAAGTTCATTTTCAATCAACAATCATGATCTCATATATGAACCTTCCCCCAACCAGGTCGGTTGCCCACTGGGCCTCAAGCCACTGCCAATCTCAGGGGTCCGCAGAAGGCAGACATGTTCATTCATTTATATCTTTTAAACATTACTTTCTCAATTCATTTCATTCTCATAATCAAATTAGGCAAACATGCCTCAGTCATTTCAAACCACATCACTCAAATGTACATAATCAACGGCATTACACAAACTTTTTCAATGATCATCATACCTTTCACATTTCATAAATCATCATTGATATATATATATATATATCAATTTATCTTATTCATAATTTTAGAATTATCCACATACATTTTGTTTATATCGATTAACTCACTTAATATTTCACCAGATTCTCATCAATTAATAACCTATCTATCTATTTATTTCTTTATATTACATCCACATCTCAATAAGCAATAATTCAATATTTGCTTTCTTTAATTTTCCTCTCATGCAGAACTTTATCCACATGTTATTATTCATCTCATCTCATCTAATTCAATTACATTACAATTCACATAATACCACATCCGAGACCAACCTAGGTGTGAATGCATATGCATGTATTACAAATTCTATTTCCAAACTTTTCCTCTTTACTTTCATTTAAACTTTTCAAAACTCTTCTTTTTAATTCATTTTAAGCATTTCAAAACTTTTTCTTTTTAATTTCACTTAGGCCGAGAATCTCGAACCTAAGCTCTGATACCAAAATAATTGTAACACCCCGATACTCCATATAAATACTATACATATACCTAATATACATACAGTACATATATAAAGCATAAGGATGTCACTTTTCGCCGCTATTTAAGAAAATCCTTTAACAGTGTTCAATTCACAATACATTAATTGAAAGAACATTTACAAAATCATTATACTTTAATGATCTTACATATATGATAATCTTACATTTATTAACATTTCCTTTATACATATGAAAACACTTCATAAAAGAAATACATTATTATTCAAAAGTTTTACATGTATGCATCACCCTCTAGTTGGTCTCGACAAACTCATACTCTTCTCGTGGCTTACCGAAATACTTCATATCTTCCACCTAGTCACCTGCGCGATTACACAACCGCGCTAAGCCCAAGAGCTTAGTAGTACAAATAACATATAAACATAATATATATAAATTCCAACATAACAAGATATATTAATACTAAGTACTTATAATTTCTTAGCATGTTTGTATTTTCATTCTTAATTGCACCTTTCATATGTCTCTTCTAATTTAATATGTTATCTACATAACTACGTATCATTATCACCAATCACAGATCCATCACTAATATTCACAATCAATATATCAATACACCCATTAACATGTCATAATTCATAACATTTCATGTTATTATTTATCCACAATTCACCACTTAAGAATCCCATTTCCAACAAAGGTAATCATAGATCTCATTACTCATTTAGTTCAACCTTTATATAACACATTGAAAACAAAGACAGACTCGGGCCCAAAAACTCTAATATGTTATTCAAAGTTCAGAGTCAACTGCTTTGATCATATTCACAATAATCAAGCCCGTAGGCAACATGTATCATATCTCTATCCATGGATAGTGTAACAGACCCAGTCTCTTGGACCATCAACCCATTAACATGAGGAGATCCTCAACCCGGCTAAACTGTTACAAATGGAAGTGGTTTACGGGCCTCCCATTTCACCTATCCAATGGTTCATAGGCATGCCATCAAAACAGGACTCTGAAAGTTGAATCAACACATTAGGTACACACTTATTCCATTATCAATTGAATCATCATAGCCAATCACAATGGCTTCATATCACATTTGAATTATCATAGCCAACCACAATGGCTTCATATCACATTTGAATCATCATAGCCAATCACAATGGCTTCATATCATATTTCATTCATCATATGAATATACAACATCAATTACATTAACTAACAAATGTATTATTATTCAATCATCTCATTCACCTCATTATAACTCAAAACATTAGTTTCACATCTCTTTATGTCTAAATTTACACCAAGGTAATTCATCATAAAAGTAATTATAATAATAAATTGCATTGCACATACCTTTGTGAATGATCCTCATTTCTTCCACACTATACAAGTCATAATATTAATCACATTATAACACTTCATCACTCAAGTATACATAATCCAACACATTACACATTCATTAAGAATTATTTCTATTGTGATCCTTGACAACTCAATTGGATGATTTATTTAACATGTGTTTGAGGATCTTATTGTAGGATTAGGTTATTTCAAATAAAACAGAACATAACGTTACTCGCGGTCGCTACAAACCAGGGTACGACCGCTATACACAATCGAAAGATAGAACCTTATCACAGTAGGTTTCGCGGTCAGAAGTCCGACCTAAGTCGCGACCGCCCTTCACAATCAAAAGATGAACCCTAACACAGTAGGTTTCGCGGTCAGAAGTCCGACCTAAGTCGCGACCGCACTTCATATAATAGCGACTGCACTTAACATTATAGCGACCGCCCCAAATTACGGGTCTCTCATACAAAACCCTAAACATAGCCACATCTCTTTGCAATGAACCAAAACACATAACACACAACATAAACTTATTCAAATAGACCTCATCAAAGTCACTAACACTTATTTTGCATGTATAGCACAATATTCACATTAACCATACATTTACTCACTTATCACTTCAAAACCCTAAAACCAACATCATTCTTGTTCTTCTACTATCAACATCCCCTTAAGCCTACAATCTTTACAACCAACTCAACACCAATTCAATCTTTTAACTTACAATCAATTTTAACACTTGTAAACACATACCAAACACACCAAATCATCACATCAACAATTTATAACTCATCTTAGACACAACTTCCAAATTAACAAAGGAAAACAAGAAAGTACTTACCTTAAATGAAGAAATTCCACAAATCTTTAACCAAATCCCTTGATTCCTTCTTCAATTTGGTTCTAGCATCAAGAACACTTCTCTTCCTCTCTCTTTTCTCCCATGGCCGGCACACCCAAGAGAAGAAAAGAAAAAATCAATAAAAGTCAACCATGTCTTCTTCTTTAAATCTCCACCACACAATTCAAAAGAATTATTACTAAAATACCCTTCATCCATTTAACTTAACTTTTGTCTCTTATGTGCCCATTCATGTAATTTCACATATCACCCATAAATATCCTCTTCCACTAACCATCACCTTGACTCTTCCTTTGACCAACTTATATGTTATATATATCATCATATAAACAACATATATACTTCTCTCTAAACCCTCTTTTCTTTCCCAAAACACATATGCATAAACATTCTCTTCCAATTTCTTTTCTTATCAAATAACATATACATTCAATCACATTTAAAACCAACAACATAATCAAAACTTCTAAGGCATACTTGAGGATATTACAATTATAATAATATTACATCCATTTTTTTACCTATCAATTTTTTTATAAATTCAGTCAAAACAAATCATTCATATTCATATTAAAAAAATTCAAAAATAAAAAAAAATTGACACTAAAAATTCAATTCAATTTGAGAAATGAATAATTTTTCTTATCAATTATATTAGTATTTTTTTATAAATTACACATATAAAAAGAAAGAACGTTTAAAAAATTCAAACTCAAAATTTAAATTAAAGCAACATATATCATTGGCCACCAATCTACGTCTTGATGACTCAATTATATCAGTGTTAAGTTTACAACAGTTGCAAAATTTGCTCATTTGGAAAAGAGTTTTCATAGGAGAATAAATTTTAATTTCATAAAAACAAACTCAAGTGTAAATTCCGTTTAAGATTATTGAGTGTAAATATCTTGTAACGTGCAAGCATGCACTGAATTAACAGTTTTATATTTAAATAGTTTTATACAAAAATAAATGCAAAAAATAAAAATGTTTTAAAAATGTCTAATTTTTTTATATATTTGTATTTCAATTTCTAATTTTAAAAATATTAACTTTCAATTATAATATTTGCTACGTCAAAAGAATATATCTAATAAAAAATTCTTAAAAAATAAGATATTTAAAAAAAATAAAATAAAAAGGTGACACTATGTAATTTTTTCAACTTAAATCTATATATTTTTTAGAAAAATGACACCCTCCATAATATTTTTTAAAATTTTTACTTTTTTTTCAGGAGTATTTTAGTTATTTTATTATAAATTCATAATAAATTCATTATAAAACAGTATAAAATTTATAAATTCATAATAAACTCATTATAAACTTCAATGTAAACTATTTGTAAATTAATACAAATCTAGTATTTTGATAAATATTTTTAAATTATAATATTTTGATAAATATTTTATAAATATGATAAATTTAAAATTATTTTTAATTATTTTTATTTTTTTTACCCTGTATTTTATAAATTTAGGAGTAAACTTAAATTTGAGAAAACTATACTGTATAGCATATATATATTTTTAAAATATCCTATATTTTTTTTGTATATTTTTAATATATTAAAAATATATCTAATGTATATCTTTAAAATTTGAGTATAACTTTAGTATATCTAAAATATACCTCCAAAAAATATATTTTTAAAATTAAAAATTTTAAAAATGATATTTTTAAAATTAAAAAAGAAAAATTAATATTTTTGAAAAATATTTTTATTTTTAGGATATTTTTAAAAAAACCTATAAACTTTTGGACTTTGAAAAAAATATCTTAGAAAGTATAAATATTTTTAAAAATATCTTCTTAAATATATTTTTCAATTTTAAATTTGAAACACGCTCTCAGAGATACAAAAAGAGCATAATAAAGGCGTTTCTTTGTGTGTGCGTGAATATGTTCTTTTTAAGTTTTTGAAAATAAAAAAAATTCAAAACTCAGAAATAAATATCAAAACTATGAAAAAAAAATAGATATCAAATTAGGTAATGGAGCTAGCCGCAAGAAGAGAAAATTGAGAGTTGATTAATAAGAAAAAAGAATAACGGGTGTCTCCTTCAGTTACAAGATTAGACAGCTTGATCAAACAGCTGTCACAACTTGCAGTATAAAACTCTTGCAAGTTGAAGATCAAATAGACCAGCTGTCTCCTTCAGTTATAAGATCAAATGGCTGACAATAAAATCAACAACAGAATTAATTAGAATGTTGCAAATTATGAGCTAAAAATTCTAGAAGGAAAGAGAAGATTTACTGTTATTAGTATAAATAGAAGTTAGAGAACTTAGATGAGGTAGCTTCTTTTGCTCATTCTGTATTTTGATATTCTTCTTCTTCAGTTTTATCAATTTGTAAATGTCATTCCTTTCAATAAGATTTCAATACAGATCTTCATTTTCAATATTAGGTTTCAAGAAAATAAAAAATTTAAATTATGTTCATATAGTGTTAGGTCGAATAAAAATTTGCCCAAGTTATTACAATCTCATATGATTTTCCTTATTAGTGCTTTTGTCCAGTAGTTGAACAAATTAATATCTTAGATTTTTATTCATTATTTTTTTGATATCAAAAATAAATATTTTTTAATGAAATTTATTAATAATTCAAGACTGTCATTTTATTATTATAAAAAATTATAAATTTTAGCTAAAATATTTAAATTTAAATAAATTTAAAAGTATAAATTGATAAACTAAAAGGCTAATTATTATACTAAAAATTATCATAGTAATACCACCTTCAAAAATTAAATTAAAGGTGATTTATTAAGCTATTTGAGTTGAAAAAAATTATATTTTATTAAAAATATTTTAGTTATTTTATAAAATATTTAATAAACTTATAATAAATTTATAAACTTAGTATATATTTAATAAATTTATAATAAACAATATAAATATTAAAAAAAACTAAGATAATTATTATAAGTACAAGTAAATTCCAATGCGAGCCATCCCTTTTTTTTTTTTAACTCTCATATATTTTTATTCTTTTTTACTTTGAGGTTGAAATTGTTGTGGGTTAACTAAACGACAACCTATTTAGTATTTTTTAATATATTATTTAATTTTTATATATTTTTTTAATTTTTTATATTTTTATGTAATTTATTCTTAAATAAAATTTTAAATTAATATAGATATAAAATTTAGTATTTGTACATTATTTTTATATTTTTTTATTTTTTAAAATAAAACTAAATACTATTTAAATTTTTATTATAAAATTATATTATTTTTTATTTAAAAATTATGTGTTATCTTTAAATAGAATTTATTTATCATTTTTTAATAGAGATTTATTATTTTTAAATAGAGATTATTTTATTTTTTTATACACTAAATTTAATTTTAGTAATTTCATTAATTATTTACGTTAAAATTTTATAGTTTTATTTATATATTATAGACATATTTTTTTTTATAAAAAAATAAAAAAGTAAATTTCTTCGCTACATCCAACAGTTGTATTGTATACGTAGGTGCATAGGAAGCCGTGAAAGCTCTAGCAGTGCATACGCGTAAAAATTTTTATTGGACTTTGGCTTTTCTAAAATACTTTACACTTTACGTGTTGAAACCTTTTTATACCAACCCGACAGCTAAAATCATCAATACGACACAGTTTGGGTGCGGTAATCAACTGTACCTCACGCCTCTGCTACTTAATGCCCGACCTATCTCTTTCCCACGTATAAAATAGTACAAAACAGAAAGAACCACAAAACATCTCACTTTTTCAATCTCATCATCTTTAGAGAGACTCTTTTTACAAATTTATTATTTTTTTTTGTAAGATAAATTAGGGTTAAGCTTTGATTAATAATTATAAATAAAATCTTCTTAATATTTAATCGGTGGAACCGGAAATTGTTTGGTATAGACGATGGGGAAGAAGAGGAAATCGATTGCAACGAGTCTCGACGAGGTGGATCGGACCATGTACGCGTCGTTTTGTAGCGCCGCTAATTCTTTGTCACAGCTTTATACTCAAGCTATGAATCATCAGAAACTTTCATTTCAAGCCGGTGAACGCCACGGCCTTGTAAGATTCAGATTCTCTTCATCTTTTTGAATTTATTTTTCATGATTTTAATTGTATTTTTTATTTTTTAATTTGGGATTTTGTTTTTTTGGTAGATTCTTAAATTTTGAGATAAAGGTACTTCCTGGTGAATATATGTAATTGCGTTGTTTGATTTTAACGATTTGAAAAAGTTTATATGTATTGATTCACAGGGATTAATTATGGGATTATATTGATTTTTTTTTCTTTTTAGTGAATTAATTTTACAACTAATGCGTTTTTGTTTTGTTTTGGTGGATTAAGTCAATCGTTAAACCTTTCCAACTCAAAGAAGCAACTGGGTTAAACCTTGAGTGTTTTACTTTTTGTGGTGGAGTGTGGATAAACATGAAGTGTCCTGGCCTTTTAATTATTGGAAAAAGGAAATTATTACTAATTTATAAGTTTTTTTTGGGAATTGAAGTTGCTTAAAGTACTTTTTAATCTTTTAATCTTGGAACTTAGATTTATTTATTAATTACTAGACTCTTTAGCATTGAGAAATTTGTACTGAGCATATAGATATTATTGATAGAGGACGAGTGAATTCTCGTGTCTTATTTTTGCACCATTGGCGTTTGATACTTTGATGTGAAGAAAGAGTTGGCTCTTAAGAGTTATACTTATTATGAATGAGAAGAATGAAGAACTGCCATTCAGTGTGTTGTTAGAGAGAAAATAGATAGTAATTTAATAACTTGTTCATGATGTAATTCGTTAAGAGGATAATTATTTTATAATGCTAGCACAAGAACACCAAATGAACTTAGAATTATTTATTTAAGGAAATGAGCTTATAGAAGTGTTCTTATTTGTACAAAAATTATAATTTCCTTCATAAGTAATGGATAAATGCATTCCTGTACCTTAGTGCTTGTATCGCATGACTTTGATATCAACAATTGCTGCCCAGGAACTAAAATATTACTGAGTGACGTGCATAAAATAATGGAATTCAATATGCCTGTCAAGGGAGAATATCTATAATGTTCTGTAAGAATCATGTAAAATGACTGAGAGTAATAGTTCTGATGCTAGTGAATCCAAATAAAGTAAAAAAAAAAAAAAAATTCTGGGCCTTTACTATTTCAGCACATGGATTATGACATTTACACAAATATCTGATGGACTCAAAACTAATAGAGATCTTGGTTATCTAGAGGATGGAAGTAAGAGAGTTTTGGTATAAAAGCCTGTTTTTGAGATTGAGAAGCTGGAAAATAAGGGTTCTGGTCAGTACAAAGGTTGAATTAGTGTTAAAATATTCGGCTGTGATGATTATAATTGAATTTTGACAACAGATGAATATTATTCAAATGCTAGAAAAGGAACTGTGGACTATGATATTGGAACAGATGAAGTTGTAAATAGCAAATTATTAGGTAAATTTTGCTAGCATGTTAAGATTCAAAAGAGACAACTTTGATTTTTTTCGGCGGTAGTTTCTTTTTGAATTTAATGAAGTGTCTAAGCTGGATACTTTTTAATTATGCAATGTTATTAACTCAAGGTAGAATTAAGTGGTGAATTTAATGAAGAATGTAATAGTCATTACAACTATGGTCAAACAACTATGACCAACTCCTCTTTTCCCTCTCTCAACCTCTCCTTTCCTCAAAGAAAAAACTTATATACAACCTTTTTTCTTCTCGAGCTTTGGGTTGCCCTTTTTCTATGACCTTGACTTTTGTTGTTGGTATCAGAAATGCTTTTTCATTAGATTATTATTTGTATGAGCATCAGGCAACCCTGAACTGTTATCTTATACAATTCTTTCTGTTCTGATTTGTGCTAATGTGTTATAAGCTGCTATTTTGGTCTGAGTATGATAATTTGCTAACTTATCTTGGTAATTTTGGTTTCAGGAAAAACTTTATCAGTGGATTTGGAGACAGCAAGAGGGAGGATCAAGAGTGGCAACAGGGGATATAATAAATTATATTCAGGTTGTGTGGTTTTGGCCATCTCTTTTCCTTGACCTTGTGTTGCCGTATTTAGGATTGTCAATATATCATGCTTTTATTGCCTTATGTCTTTCATGCTCGTATTGCTTTGCCTTTTTAATATTTATGAATATCCAACATCTAAACTGCTTTTGCAATTGATGTTGATCCTACGTTGTCTTTACATTTGGCTATAAGACAGCACACTTTGTGAGATATATCTATATAGAGTTCAAAATAACAGTGTCCTTTAAATTAGATTATGTTATAAGCATTAATAGATCTTTCATGTTTATCCTCTTCTGCCGATACCAATGCAGCCAAGGAAAACAGATTTAGAGATTATTTTATGAGCTTCTTTATACTGAGATTCAAATTGTTGATTTTTTGGCACTATAAAACATTAAAACTTGGGGTCAAGTTTAACCCAAGCAGGTGATTAAATAATACAGTCAAGGCAAGCTAGATTTATGCATTATTTTTATTTGCTTGAGGATTTATAAAATTCATATATTTTGTTAAAAATTTTATATTTAAAGAAGATTGTGGATTTAGTATCATTTAGGAATATTTGTTTTCCATTTGCAATATTCAGAAAGTTGTTTCCTTCCTAAATTTCTTTTTTTTATGTTCTGTGTCTGAGTTCTTAACCCTATCTTTGTTCTGATGTGATTTGATTTGAAAGACCTGAGTGCTTCGTTTTCTCTTCGCTCTTTTTCCTCTTGTATTGGTTCCGTCAGCTGCCACAGTAACTGGGACACTCTTGTGACTGTGGCTGTGACAGTCTACAGTTTATTTCTTTCGTATTTGTCCTACTGTGACTCTATTATTCAATTTCCTAACCCTGAACTCTCTGTGTGCGTTCGATCTAAACCTTAAAACTCATTAATTTCTTGGGATTGTCGACAATAAAAACATTAGTAGGCTAGTTGGACAGCGCCTGCCCACTAAGCATTATGTACGTTTGTTTTCTGCTGTACTTCATGTAGCCTTTGCTTGAATTTGTTGTCAAACATCTGAGATGCATTTGAAAGCCATTTTGCATTTAGTCTTCTCCTTGGTATGAGTTATTTAAGTTCTAGAATTATTTTCATCCTAGATTAACTATGTAAAATTTAATATTCCAAAATAGCGATTAATCTTACTAGACAACTTCTGAATTGTTTTCCTGCGCAAGAAGCATATCTTACATATTTAATGGTGCTGAACTTGGTGCTGCATGATCATGTTGAATAGGGAACAAACTTACATTAACAATACAATGATGGTACTACAGCTTAGAGTGATATGCTGATTCTAAACCATATTGAACTACTTGCCTGTTGCACCCAGTTATGCAACTAATGAAGATTTTCTTTCTGACATAAGACTGCATTGCACTGCAATGTGCTGCTTCTAAATTTCACATGTTCATGTGCATCCTTTTATAGACCTAATCATGCATCTAATGAATCTCTAACCAAAGACATGATAACTTCAGTGTAATTGTCAAAACACAGGTTTATCTATATTCAAAATAGCTGTCGCACAGACTTTTTATACTTTTTATCTTTAATAACAGAAAATTATACCAAAAATTAACAGGACTAAGTAGTAGATAGAATTGAATGTTATGGGCTAGTTAGTTCAAGTTTCAGAAGTAGAGATTCTGACTTGTGAACTAAGTCCAGTTTCAGGCAATAAGTAGTACATAAGCAAACCAGTAAAATATAACAAATGCTATATGTTTAGATAGAATGGGAGGTTTTGGTTTATGCTTTCACTAGAATTGCTGGCAACCTTGGTAACATTTGTATTGGCAGTTATGATACAACAGTTAGATTTTTGAAGTCTAATTGGCAGTTTTGCTGATGACATTATTTTAATTGATGAGACTAGTGCCGGTGTAATCCGTAAGTTGGAAGTGTGGAGAAAAACCCTCGAGTACAAGGGTTTTAAGTTAAGTAGGAGTAAAACGGAATATATGCACTGTGGGTTCAGTCTAAGGAAGAAGCAGGAACATGAGGTTAAGTTGGATGGAGTTTTGGTTCATAAAACCAAGCAGTTCAAATATTTGGGTTCGGTGTTCTAGAATGATGGCCGTATAGATGAAGATGTGGCTCACAGAATACAGGTAGGGTGGTTGAAGTGGAAGGGTGCGACTGGGGTTCTATGTGATAAGAAAATACCTCTGAAAGTGAAAGGTAAATTCTATAGGACGGTTGTTAGACCTGCGATGCTCTATGTTAGTGAGTGTTGGGCACCAACGGGACAACATTTGCATAAGATGAGTGTGGCAGAAATGATGATGCGAAGATGGATGTGTGGACATACCAGACTGGACAAAATTAAGAATGTTCATATTCGACAAAAAGTCCAAGTAGCGGATGTCGGAGATAAGGTGAGGGAAGGAAGACTTAGATGGTATAGGCATGTTTTAAGAAGACCTTCTAATGCTGCGGTCCGTAAGTGTGAGAATTTGTTGATGGAGGGGGTTAGAGATCGTGGAAGACCTAGAACTGTGTGGAATGAGGTGATAGCAAGAGACTTACGTGCCTTAGATCTTGATGCGGATTTGATTAATGACAGGCTTGAATGGAGGCGTAAAATCCGTGTCTTGGAAGGGGCCTAAGGCTGGAGTATCTTTTTGGTGTCTTTTGAGCTTATTTTGTTGAGGATCCATACAGCCGACCTCAACTTGTTTGGGACTAAGGCTTAGTTGTTGTTATTGTTGTTTCATTTGTGAATTGCAAATGTCTGCTTTTTGATGCGTGTGCTAATTTTTACATATGAAAAATAAGAAATTCTGATTCATGCGGTGAGTTAGGAACCTATAACCAGTATATTCATGCTGTATAACCACTATATTCATGCTGTTGTGGCATGAAAATTGTACAAATATATTGCCTCTCAGCTAGGAAGGGTCAATGAAAAATATATCTATTGGTTGCTCACTGGGTTTGGCTTTGTTTACTACAAATGGAGTTGTTTGCTATTGTGACTCAAGCTTTAATTATTAAATATTATCTTAATCAGATTTAGTCAAATATGAATGATATGAATGTAGATATTTATGATGTTGTATATTTGAATGTCTCCATGTAGAATGAACTGGATTATTGTGGAGAAGAGCCATCAATGTCTCCAAGAGCACCACAACACCAGAATTCCCAACCAGTTCAACTTACAAATTCTGGCTTCCTCGTTTCATCAGGTTTGTCTGGACTAATTACTGCTAGCCAGGGCACTCGCTCTGAGCATGTTGATCAACAACCCAAGAATTCAGTATTCTCAAATGCTTTGTCAAGTCCCATCAGGAGAAGTCTCCAGAACTATCACATCGCTCAGGGTGGCTATTATCCAACTGGTGGTCCACAGTCAGGAAATGCAACCCGCAGTAATGAGACAAACTTTCTTCAGCACCAGAGCAGAGATCCTAATCCTGTAAGTTCCAATGATTCTTCAATGGACATCTAAGATGACAGTTGTTGGAAGCTTCGTGGCATGCATTGGTTAAAACTTAATAGAACTGAGGGAGCTGTTGCAATTACTTTACCGTTTTGGCACATGGAAATGGTTACTTCATACAAGAATAATTGCATGACGCTGGTGACTTGTTGAAGTGCATGAAGAAGAATAGCTAATTGTGTGATTTCTCTTGGGGCAAAATAGCATATGACGGCACCATAACCTATTTAGTTCATCTTTTATTGTCTTTTTGAATGATTTAAGTTGGGTCTTTTATGTCATATAAAGCTTGTCCTTGAATTGACTTCGCAACTTATAAAATGGTAATATCTGTTGCATTTTATCTTTCAGCCTGTCATGTTATGTTGAATTTTCTCTTCTATTCGCTATACTATGGTTTTTTTAGGATACCTTTGTAAATGCATTGTGTGTCTGCTCTGTATGGTCCTAACAGTTCAGTAAGTACCATTTTTTTCTTGAGTTAGCGATATATATCCTGAAAGAAATCTAACATTAAATTACTTTGAAAGGAAAAATTGTTTGTCAGAGAGAAGCCATTATTAATTTCTTTGTAGAATCAAGGCTTGGACTGGTTGGTTTTGGACAGCTGTCTTGCCTTTCCTCGTTTTTGGGTGCATCAAATATTTGAAGGGAAGGAAGTTACCAATATCTAAAATTCTGACTGAGAGGCTGTATTCTGAAGCAGCTACTCGTCATTTAGCTACTAATTCAGTTGCACCATGTTGTTTATACATTAACGTTGATTTCGCCCTGTTCTTTTAATTTGCTTTGCTTATTCATTTTTGTGATTAATCACATGTAGGGGAGAGAGAATATTTATATGTTTCTGGCAAACAAACTATACTTTGATGATTTTTAATTTGAATTACTTATCTCGCGTGTTTAAGCTTCCTGAGTTGAAGCTTGTGGAGATGTTGTAGTGGAGCTGCAATTTTAATGACTTATGTGATGATATCATAAGATCAAAGAACGAACAAATAGTATTTATCAATAAATTTACAGGAGATGCATATTTTATATGAGCTCTGTCATAGCTGCTGTGGCAGCTGATTAAGAAGCAAACATGTCGGCTCTATACACAATGCCTATGTGCATGCATATAAAAAAAAAGAAAAGATATTATGTAAGACAATGAAAATGGGTCCCAAACCATGCGAATCCCTCATGCACCAGTCTCTCTTTGCATGGGTTTGACAAGAAATGAATCTGCACATTATCTACCAGCATTGCTCTCTATTTGAAGAATCCCATGCAATTTGTGTAACTCGACATTTATTTCATCATAGTAATTATAGTGTTATATTTAAAAAAAAACATTGAACTTTTATATTATTGAATTTAATAAGATCACTGAAGTTGGTTAATGCCAAATCGATAGAAGCATATTTAATAGGAGAAAAAACTTCAATTTTGGAATGTCTGCTTTTGTACATTTTTATTGGAGAAAATTAATGACTTGTGCGAACATAGATTTCTTTAGACACTTATATTAACAGTATTTTTTGAACTTTTTGGTTGTTTTAGTACTTTGTATTGATTGAAATTTTTACAAATGTATAGTATAATATTTTTCAAAACTTATGAAATATATAAATTGTATATATAAAAAAAGTTATTCAATTCCGCAAAATAATCATTTCATGAATTATTTTCAATTTCACAGATCACATAGACTCTTGGCATTTTATAGTATTTTTATATTTTTAAAAGGATTCTCAACGAGGGGGAGCGTGGTAAGCATCATAAAAGATGTAGAAAATATATCACTATCAACAAAAAAATCAATGAAAAATAAGACATTGAAAATATTTATTTAATAATTTTTGTAAAAAATAAAAAATTAAGGTTGTAAATTGAATTGAAATTAAGTGATAAGCTACCACATTATTTTATTTTTCTGATGTAACATAAGGTCTTTGGAAAAGATAGATGTTCCTTTATTATCATAAATCTCCATAGCTCTTGATAAAGGCAATATTGTTGCTTATATTATATGACCCTACAAATTTCCCTTTTGGCCAAAGTTCATATGCATGCCACTTTAAACGCTAAAACTTTGATTAAAACAACATGTTGAATAGATAAATATATAGAAGAGCCACACCATACTTCACTTTTTTTTGAAAAAAATAATAATAATACCATTCCAATCATTGATCCAACAAGATTGGATTAAAAAAAACAACTAAATGACTGTTCCATCTAAAAATACTTAGAATTCAAAAGCTTTTCACTTGTAATATAAAAATTCAAAATTAGATCAATATTTGGGTTTGCAATTATGTTTTTGAGTGTAGAGGTGACATTTGACAAGCACACTTCTCAAGTCAAGTTACTAAGCATTTTCTCACTTTAGGCGCAACAATATTACATCAAAATATATGATGTCTATACTCTAATAAAGCATGGCATATGGGAATAATGGGACATCACATAAACAAACATTTTTCATTCTCACAAAACAAAATTGCTATTAACAAATTGGGAATTTGATAAAAAAAAATTTTTTTTTTGTGCATAATGACAATTTATAATCAATAACAATCTTTTTTAGAATTCAGAGTGTAATAGTTTTTGGTCTAGCACTAACCTAGAGATGCTTGGTAGAGTGATCTAGGTTCATATTTGGGAAGGCATGTCCCCATGCCCTTCTGCCCCACCAAACTTGATAGAATATTATTTTAGCTTTATTTTTTTTTATAATTTGAATAAACTTCATTTTTATTAAGATTAAAACTTATAATATAAGAAATGATTCTAATATTATTAAATCTAATTATTGTTAATTCATCCTCATTATACTATATCCTACAATTTCTGTTTTGAATATATCAAAATACACTGTTTCCTTCAGTTTTTAATTTGATGATGCGTATAAGAATAATAATTAATTTTAATATCTTATGTTATAAAATAAATAAATAAATGGTTGCATATGAAAATCAGAATATATGAAATTAAGTTAGAATGAATGGAAATGTAGGTTTGAGTAAGAAAGTGAATACAAAGGAGGAGAAAATTAAAGAACATATAGGATAAAAAAGTAGCCTAGTTATTACCATTACATTGTTTCCCTTGCTTTTGAAAGGAAAGCTTAAATATTCTCATTCAAGTTGGTGATATAAAAATTAATTAAAGTTAGTTTAGGAAGAGAGTTGATCACATCATTTTGCATGGCCCTCATATACATTTAGAGAGACAGAAGGGACACTAACCCACATTTATAAATGTTTTTAATGTTTAATAAATTTCATTAATACATTCATATGATTGAAAGACATTATTTATTAATGTGGTACTATATATAAAGCATATTTTTATCTATCTAGAGAAGATGAATGAAGACACCTTTAGTGTGTGTGTGTGTGTATGAAAAGAGAAAAAAAAGAGATAAATAAGATGATTTAATTGCCTAATTATAGAACTATAAATTTTTATGTCTATATATCCACATATATATTAAGCATTTAAAGCCAAGCCTGTCAAAACATAATTAATTAAGATCTATAGAGAGGATTTAATTGAGATATCTAAATTTGGATTGAGAATTTCCAATTATTCAATATCTTTGCATATTGCCTCAACAACCTTCATTTTTTGAATTTAGATTTTCTTTCTTTCTTTTTTTCTTTCTTTTTTTTTTTCAAATTTTCTCTCTAAAGTAAAGCAACAAGTCACAATCTATCCAACAAGATAAGGTCAAGTTAATAAAAAAAAAAAGGAAATTGCTTTTTAACATGGCATGTGAAAGAGAATGACAACAAAATATCCAAGTGTTAGTGTTAAGTATATATTGAAGAGCACATATCTTGCATTTTCCTAGCAATATTTAGTCAATTATTTTCACATTTTTTTCTTTCATTAAAATTTAGTATAATATTTCGAGGAAATTAGTGGACCTAGAATTTTTTTTCTCTGATTTTTTTTAAATATCGTATTCTTATTTTTAAAATTAAAATACAATAAAAAAAAATAAAAGCTCACAAAATTAGAAGGTCCATTAATTAAATAAAAAAAATAGAATCTGACTGTTTTTTCTATTTCAGAACTCTGATCTTCTGATCTTTTTGCTTATAGCAGTCAGTCACATTTCCTTTTCTCAAGAATTCAGTATTTTACATTACAAGTTACAAAGCTACCTTCTCAAGTTGGCCGATATGTACATATATAAATAATTGCGGTCCTTAATAATATTCATGCTTTTTTCTTGAATAGCTTAATAATCCAGGAAGTTTTAGTACTGTAATTTAATAATTTTGCTTTCAAAGTTTTATTTTATGAATGTCTTTTTATTTATTTATTTTGTAATTAAGATGGTCTATTTTTATATGTTATTTTTTAAAAATGTCTTTATGTATTATACTAAGTTTTTTTTTTTGAAGAAAATAGATAATGATGTATTATTTATGTCAATATTAAAAATTTTATAAAGATAAAATATATTTCTTAATTATTTTAGGGTTAATTTAAATTTATGTTCAATTCAAAATGGAGGATATATTTGCTTTCCAATTGTATTTATTGGTAGTGTTCTTCTGTTATTATCCCATGTAAGTTATAAAATATTAAATAATCTACACATAAATATTACATATTTACATTATTAACTTCACTAAAAAATTATGCTTTTGAGACCACTTAAAATAAAAATTAAATATTTTCATTAAATTTTAATATTTAAAATGATGAATAAGAATATATATAAGAAAAAAAATCTCATGTTGATTAAATATAAAATATATAAATGATTAATAAAAAAAGAAGCTTTCTAATTTTAACAGTTAACTTTTAAAATTATTCGTTATAAAAATATATAAACTCACATATTAAAATAGTGCCGTCTTACTCTTGTTAATATGCTTAAAAAAATTTAAAGGTAATACTGTTTCGAAAATTGTATAAAATTATTTTATTTTGTTTTATAAGAAATATAAATAATAATCAATTAATCTCTTTTTTTTTAAAGATTAATGATAAAATGTCATGAAGTCAAAGAATTTAACAAGAGGCAGCGAAGGTGAATTGGCCTACCCCATCATGAGATAATGGCTCTCAAGTTATCAATTTTAAGCATTAAATGGCTGCAGAGTTTAGGTTTCTTCTTCTTCCTCCATTCACTATTAAACTCTTTGGGTTTTTATTTTTTAATTCTACTCCCCTTAACGAAATTTTAATTTTAAGTCAATTGAGTTCGGCTATAATTTTTATTTTTTTTATTTTTTAATTAAGGAGGAGAAAAATAAAAGTTTCTTCTGCAGCATATATTATTATAATTTATACGGAATGTCAAAATTTGAATTCCTTTTCTAAACTTTGATGGAATTTGCAATTTTCTGTATATTTTAAACTATTTTTTTATTACATATTTAAAATAAATGATTATTACTTTTTTTTTTTCTAAATTTCAATCCGATTGCCTATGCTAATTTTCAACGCTGGGAGTCACTCCCAAATTGAATTATAATCATTGGTTCTACTTAATAAATCCCTCTTCTTATTTCAAAAAAAAAAAGATTTGAACTTGAATATCTTCATTCTAAATTAATATTAAAATGATTTAGCATTTAAAAAAGATAATTAAAAATAATTATTAGATTTTTTTCCTATATCAAATATAACAATTTTTTGGTATTAGCATTTGAAATGACATTAGAAATACTATTATGTAAAAAATATTGTTTGCTTGCTGTGAAAATTACTAGATTTGCCTGCCTTCCTTACCATTTCCTACTTTGAATTATTGAATTAATGAATTTTTATTAAAACTTTTTTCTAAAATAAAATTTTAATCGAATTCACTTGCTTATAATTAATTAATTAAGAGTTTTCATTAATAATAGTATAGTATATTTTTTCACATTTCACAAACAATAAAATAAATGACTAATGGTTGGAGGACCAAAAATAAAATAATAAGTACTGAAGTTGATAAAATTCATTTGCAATCTCTGTCTTTCATCAAATGTTATTGAATAATTAAAGAAAAATATAATTAATAGTAAATTAATTAAGAAACATATATAGCTTAATTAATAAAGCACTCCTAAAAGGAGTAAATTAATTAAATAGTTAAAAGAGTGGACTTGGAAAAAAAAAAGCCACCGGCAAGCAAACAAAAGCAAGCTTTATCTTTTACAATTACTTTCACAAAAAGCGATTAGTGTAGAAGCGAAAATAATTTCGAAAAAAAAAATATATATATATATATTTTTAAAAAAACATAACAATATAAAAGGGGTCCATCACTATCATTCGCCATGGAGTCACTTAAATAATTCGAACCAGAAGCAAGCTTATTCTTTTATTATTATTATTTATTATTATTATTATTATTATTATTTCTTTATTTTTTCTCATTTTCATTATTTATCTTTTTCTTTATTTCTCGTTTTAGCCTTTTATTTTCCCTCTCCAATTCATCGCCGATTTATTCGAGCCGACATGCTAGCGCCGCCGATTTAGACTCCGAGAATCTATTTTTCAGATCTGTAGCGTCACTTTCAGGTATTTGATTTTCTCTTAGTTTCCCGAGAAAAATTTTGTGTTTATAGTTTTGTTGAAACAAAAAGTTTAATGAACTATCAGATTTTGCAAATTTCTGTGTGTTTTCACTGTAAATTGATGTAAACTGAAGCTATGCATGTTAGAAAATTTTGGTTTTTCAATTTAAACTGATTGTTAAGTTACTTTTCTGATTTTATAGTTAAATTTTGTTGAAGATTTGTTGAAAATTCTGTATTTTCTAGGAAAGAATTGAAAATTTGTCGTTTGTTTCAATATTGCATTTAGATCAGGTGTCGAAACTGTTTGGTTCTGCCACTATTCTTAAGTTTCTTCAAGTATATTTGAAGGTAATTAATAATTAAATATGGTGTCTCCTATTTGCATAGCTTGTGGTTCTTGTGATTTTATCTGTCTCTGTTATGTTTTGATAAGCATTTTGTGCACACGTTACTCGGTTTTGGATGATAACGTTTGATGGTTTTGCTATATCCCTGTGATCAATTGCCAATTGCCTGCTCTTTTACTTAGTCAAAATTTTTATTGACCATGTCTCCAATGACTTAGACTTAGTGGAGGCTGGCCTTTTCAAAAAATTTTTTGCCTGTAACAGATTGGTGCCTGGGGCTCTCTTGAATTTCTAAATTTTCTTTGCCACTTTTATATAGCTTGTTTTCTTCTTTTCTGGAATTAAAGTTTCTGCTAATGAAATGGTTGAAGGAGGTGCACCTTTATAATTGTTTGTTCATTAGTTCCTGGAAATTCGATAGATCACCTGCTTATAATTTAGCAAATCATTTGCTTGAAATTGGTTCCTAATAACTTTATAATTATGGTTTTTATTGTCGTTATCATTTGAAATTTTCTCTCTCTGTGTCTCTCTCTCCCACCCTGGACAGTATATTATTTTCTGGCCTCTTGGAGTTCTATAACCTGACTGTGGGATATGGGTGTATGAAGGGTTGGTGTCTTTTATTGCTGCAAAGGGGCAGGGGAGCTACACCGAAACTATATTATTTGGTGTCCAGATGATTAGAACTGATGTTATTGGCAGTGGAAGGAGGAGGGTTCTTTTCTTCTTCAGCTTCTGGGTATAGCAAGGGCCTGACCCTTCTTCTCTTGGGTCAGAAGCAGGAAGATAAACCCATGAGAGTTTCACCGTGGAATCAGTACCAGTTGGTGGAAAACGAACCAGACCCTGACCTCCAGCTGGCTTCCCTAAAGAACACACTTTCCCGCGGGTGCGCTTCCTTTGTGTGCTTTGGTCGCGCTTCCGCAGGACTTGATTCTCCATCACCTCTAAAAGTAGGCCCTGCCCAACAGCAGGATGTGTTGCCAGATCCACTAGTTACCGACAAGGGCAAAGACCATACGACTGAAATCGAAATTAATAATAACGTGAGAAGAGTTACTCTCAAGAGTAGCTTGAAGAAGACACAAAATAGCATTCCAGTACCTGCTGAGGATGCTGATCAACACAATGCATCAGATGAGAAAGGTAGTGATATCCCTGGTCACATAGAAAGGAGAAAGGTGCAGTGGACAGATGTTTGTGGGAATGAACTTGTTGAAATCCGGGAATTTGAGCCAAGGTATAGGAACTCCTTGTTTCCAACTGAAATACTTATGAACAATGCGATAAGTTTGTTTTATGCTACCATGTGAAGAATACTGTGTTGATATCTGTTTTATGTGTGCAATCTTGTGCATTTGTCAGGAGCATCTATATGTACGTACAGTGACACCACTATGCTTTTCTAGTTATACTAGGTTTATATCTGCATAAAAATATCATACTATTATAAGTTTCTCCTATATTCAAATGACTTGCTTCTTAGAAGTCTTAGTGAGTTCATCATTTAATTCTGATATTTTTTTCGTGATTGGTATTCTTCAATACTTTGTATAAGATGTAACTTCGACATATTCAATGCTCTTTACTCAATCCCAAGATGATCAGCTGATTAGGTCATTCTTGCTATCTGCAATTCTGATAATTAGTTTTCTGTTACCTGAGAAGGAAACAAATAAAATTTCTGGCAAGTTTGGTCAATCTTTTAGAAACAGAATATGAGGGTTTCATGGGTACATAATTGTGGTTTTACATATAATATTGCTATGTATTTTCTACTTGTGCCCAACAATGGGGGGTTTAAACTTAGCTTTGGTATCTGGGGTTTCATAAGTTGACGCTAAATGTCTCCCTTGCTTTTGGAGAGTGAATATGGTCCTGATGATATGAACAGTCTTCTTTTGTATCACAATGAACGCAATTTCACCGAGGCCAATCATTGTATTGATTGGTTGATCAATTACACTAACCATTTGGAGATAGATGTTATTTATTGCCCCAAGCAGAAAAAGGAAAAAGTTATTGCATCACATGGGGATTCAGAATGGGTAGAAGTTGTGTTTGGCTCAAGTGGTGAAGAAATTAGGTGGGGTTGTGGGTTTTGAACAGGCGATATAAAGCCAGAACATTCAATATCCTCAGTATAGATGTTTTTAAATTTTTAAGATGTGTACATGAAACTTTCTCATATCTTTATGGTGCCCTAAGTTGTATATGAGATTTTAAGGATTAGGAAACAAAAAATTACGGGTTTATTTTTGGATAAGGTTTTTATGAATTAAATGATTGGTTTCATATGTGTCATTTTTTCAAATTTATGTTACTATGTTTAAGGTAGTGATTTCCTTTTCTGATCTGAATGTTATGGTCTATTCATAATTTGGTAAATTTATAAATAAAAATGGTCTATTCATAATTTCATAAATTTATAAATAAAAATGATTTTCTATAAGACAGATCACAGCAATTGAATTTTTGGGAAAATATTGATTTTATGCATGCCACTGTTTTCTCCATATTGGCTTCTCGCCCAAATGAACCAGAATAATGACAACATAGAAGTTTCCTGAGCATAAAGGCATGAACAAGTATTTTCTAGTTATCAGGAGCCTTAATTTGCTTTTGTATTGCATGGCATATTTCTTATTGACATACGTGTAACTTAAAAAAAGTGTATAGGTTGCTGTGCTTTGTCTATAGTTATCACCGTTGTTATTATTATTTTTCCACTAAGGTTGGTTTTGTTCTTTTTGTTTGTGCTTGACTTAACTAACATCCAGAATAGGGATATCAAATGTATGCCAAATTTAAAGTTAAATTCTTGTGCAATTGGAATAGGATGATACTAATTCATACCCATCAGTGTAGCACTTTATTTTGATTCTCACCTCTTATTGGAGATTCACTGAAATTCAAGGCTATTTTCCAGTTTTAGCTTCATTTATTTTGATTTTCTCCTCTTATTTAGTATACATATCTTATAATCATTACAGGGCTTTACATTATAGGATGCACTTGAGAAGCAATATTTGAGTTGAGAATATTTTACTGGTTTGCAAATATAATGGGCTTCTCCTATTTTTAATGTTTAAAGCTTTTAACTCTTTTTTCCAGTTGCCTATTTTAATCTTCAGGGAATTATCTGACGGGATTTATTCTCAAAATGGTCTCGAGTAGAACTTTATAGATATTAATGGGTTTGCCATGCAGTATTGTATGCAGATGCCCAGAATTAGGCTCTTGTAATTTATCAGTTCTAGTTGAAAAGCAAATATGCAATATAATTTAAGGAAGCAGCAAATATTGAGTCTCGTAGATTCCTTACTTGTTTCCTATTCCAATGTGGTCTTAGATTCCTGGTTGTAGATTGTGGAAGATGGTTTTGGGCTTCGTTTGTAGAACATTCTTGTGCTTAATGCATCTCGCACGCACTCATGCCATAGTATGTGTTTGTGTGAGTGGAAGTCTAGTTTTTTACATCTAATATTTCTTATCCTCGTATATTTCTGTATTGTTTTAAAATTTTCATTGAGGAAGAAGATTTTATCAAATTCGTAGAATGTTATTTTATATTTTTAATGTCTTGGTAACAAGCTTTACAATTATGGTTCTAAACTAGAAGTTTAATTACATGACAGTGAAACGGGTGGATCAGACGATGAATTTGATAATGGAAATGAAAGAACTTGTTCATGTGTGATTATGTGATCGATTTTATTAGCAAAACATTTTGGTGGGCTCAAGTTTTCCTGGAAGGTGATGATGCAGCGCACAAATTACTAATTAACAGAGGTCATCTACTTTCTCCCTGGATTTATTGATTTCTTGGTAAAGAGAAAGGCAAGTAATCGAGTTGCAAAACCATACCAAGGAGCACTTATACTTAGCCTGCCATTCCTGTTGTACTGGTCATTTGTGTCTGTATTTAATTGATGAGGATTTCAATTTTGTTACTCCTAATTTTCTCTTTGCTTTGTTAAATTATTTCTCACTTGTGATTGTCTTGGCCATTGTTTTTTTTTCTTTTTTCTGTTCTTTTCACAATTTATGTGTTATATTATTTTTGGCTCTCCGATGTTAGTCCATGCGATTCAGAGTCTTTATTGTCATAAAGTTTCCAGAAATGTATTGTATCAGATGGCAGAGATAGAGAGCTTTATTTGCAGATTGAGTACTATATCCTCTCCCTTTTGCGGAGACATTTCACAATTTAGTTATTTATCCTTTCAATGAGAGCTTCATATAACGTTTATGGCGGAAAGTGCACGCCTTGCTGAGGTCTTCGATGGATTTTGTGGATAAAATTTTCTCAAAGAAAAACCTGAAGTTTTTTTTTTAATTTTTTCTAAATATTTATAAATTTTAACATACTTGAAAAAAAATGGCAATGGTGCTTTTTTTTTCGGTCCATTGGAAAAACCATTCGGTTTATTGAATTCCTGATCATTTATTTCCGCGTATGATGCTTGTAGCTTTATTAATTTTTTTATATTTTTATGATAAAAATAGAATTGGTGAAATTTATTAAGGGTGATTAAAAAAAAATGAAGTTTTACACAATTTTCAATATGAAAAATGATTAAATCTGCAATATAAAAAAGTTCCATTTATGTGATCTTAAATATTTTTTTCTTTCTATATGTATTTAGTACTTGAAAAATAATATACTATAATTTTTAATAATTTACATATTATGGAATTTAATTTCTTGAAATTGGCACTTTTATCATATATAAAATTAATTTTATTATAAAATATTTAGAAACTTGATGTGAATGTAAAATTTTAAGAGTTGAATAAATAAAATGTGTTTTTTTTTTCTTTTTCTAATCTGATTTTATATTTCTCATGATAAGTTGCTATATGCAATATCCACTTGCAATCAAAGCGCGTGAAGTACAAACATCAAAACCCATTTCTGTTGTTAAAAGTTGACACGCTTTGGGAAGGTGTTTGAGGCGCCAAAAACATCCAACTTTCGCTCTGTTCCAATAGAGTTTAACCAACATCAATCATCTCACCATTAGATACTTGGCCACACCATATCCACACACGCCTCTTCTGATTCCGATAACACCCACAAAACCAAATCCAGTCAAAGACGAAGAAAAAGAAAAACCCACCAAGAGAATAATTATATGCTACAACTGTTGTAGTAATAAATGCCTATAAAAATAATGTAACAAGAAAATCAAGAATTATAACCCTACAAAGATACTGGAAAATCAACAATTATCCTACAAAAACTTTAGAAAACAGGTTTTGGAGAGAGAAAAAAGAGTTAAAGAAAAGGGGTGAAAATGTCAATGGCATCTTCAATCCCATGTATCAAAATCCCAAATACATCATCTTCTTGTTCTTCTCCATCTTCTTGTTCATCAACAAATTCAACATCTTCTTGTTTTAGATTTTCCACTACTACTAAGTTTTGTACTGTGACTATTAGGAGCTCTCAGGCTGAAGGGCCTATAAGAAGACCTGTGGCACCACCTCTTAGAGAACCTTCTTCACCACCAACACCAACACCGCCCTTGAAGCCTGTTCCTCCTTCTCCTGTGTCTCCACCACCTAAGCCTGCTGCTCAGGTGGCTTTGGAGGACAAAAATGTGATTACCTTGGAATTTCAGAGGCAAAAGGCTAAAGAGCTTCAAGAGTATTTTAAGCAAAAGAAACTTGAAGAATCAGATCAGGGTCCTTTCTTTGGGTTTCTTGGGAAAAACGAGATTGCTAATGGAAGGTAATGCCTTGTACATACCCACACACAACTTGAATGTTTTCTAAACGAAATTTGGTTATCTGGGTTCGTGTGGATTTTGGAGTTTTTAGGTATTTTTGCTCATATTTAATCGGGGAAGTTGAATGGTTGTCATTCTATGCGGATGTGTGATTCATAATATAGAAGGAAAGAAAATAATTGGGGGTTTTGCTAATTGGACTGAGATTCTGCCATATCAAGTAATTTTACCTATTCATGAACTCAAAAGGCTTCTCTTAGTCAATGCTTGGGAGCAGAAATTTGCAATTAGATGAATACGAGGAACATAGACATATCTCAATTTGCCCTGTTTTGCACTCTTTTATGTATCCGCTCGCTATGGCAGTTCTTGTTCTTGCAGAAAGTTGCTCTTTTCTCTGTTGCTACCATTTTTTATTCTACTTGTATTCTTTTTCCTCATACCTCTTGATAACTCTCTAGACAGTGAAAAACTGTTATCAAATCTTAAATACTTCATAATATGCTGAAAACCCAAAATGCATTTGTTTTTTAAGGGATTGCAGATTTTGATTTCCTAATCTGGGTCTTTTGAAATGATGTTTCTAGGGTTCTATTCTAACCTTTCAAGTTCAGACTCATTTAAGAGCTAGCAATGATACTGAATTTGATTGGTTATTCATTTGCCAGTATCTCTGTCTAGACCAGGAAATATTTCAATTTTGACAAAAGGCTTTACTCTTTAATGCGGAGTAACAGATAAAACGTCTAAACTCTAACACCAGTAAAAAATTTAAAGCAATATGTTCTTTTTTGAATAGATGATCGCTTGACAACTTCTCTGGCTTGAATTTTTCTAATCATTCAACTTGCATTACCTTTTTGCATATTTCATCACTCAGTGCAAAGTATCTGATACAAAGATTTGTTCCTGAAGATCTAATGCATCACTTAAATAAGATCAAAGTAAATTGGAACCAAATAAGAATTGATATAGCACTAATTTTGGTTTCTGAAATCAACTATTTTCCTTTCTTTCTTCATGCAATCTATGTAGACCCCAAAACAAGGAAGTGCTTTAGACTCTGAACACCTGCTATGTGCATTGCATTGGGACATGAGTTTCTTTTCTAAGGAAACCGAAGTGATCATCGATTGCACTGCTAGGGTTGTAGGAACCTATTACCTATTGTATCTCAATGGTGCAATAGATACTGAATGTAATTGTAAAGTTTGTACATGAATTCTTTATGAGGTTTATGCAAAGTTGGTAGTAATAGTTCTACTTTCACGAATAAACTCTCTTGAAAGAAAAGAAAATGCATATCTTCACTTCTTTGAAATACGGGAAGTTAAATGAATTTTTGTGTTTGTACCTGATAGATAAGAATATTGCATGGCATGCCCTTGAGGATTTTTAGAAGATGTAAGTTTTATGGTCCAATACCTGATATCCTAAACTCAATCTTCATAATTCCTACCTTAGCTACATTGGGTTTGGCTTCATGGAATATCACATGCTTATTTGGAGCTATAATTTGATGAACATAATAACAAGAATTTTCTGACTTGATGCCTCTTGTGCTTCCCATATTTCTGTGCTTGAACAGATGGGCAATGTTCGGTTTTGCTGTTGGGATGCTAACAGAGTATGCTACAGGATCAGACTTTGTTGATCAAGTAAAGATCCTTCTATCCAATTTCGGGATAATTGATCTAGAATGATTCAATTCTTCATCCTCAGCGACATGGATACTTTTTGACTTGTGTAATTTGCCTTCTTGAGCCATCAGTACATTTCCATTTATGTAATTGTTGTATCATATCCAATATTCTGCAACTTCTTTAGTAATCTGTTTTGTTAATGAATTGTCAAAGCTGAATCCTACAAGCTTTTCTTATTTTAGCCATTACTGATTAATTTTCCTACTTTTTCAAGGACATAGATCAGTCTCTTAAATGACCATTTTATAACCGTAATCACAAGTTAGTTACAAACTCAACCTAATTGCTGATGATTTAGATGAACAATTTTATAGCCATTTACCAGCAGAAGCAAGGCTTTCAGCAGAAGCACATTATTCTCTCATATGTCACAACATCAGCAATAGCCACCTTACATTCATGTGAGCATAAAAAAAATCTGAATTTTATAGAAAACCTTACACATCTGATTATGAGCAGAGAAACTATAAACATAAAGCTAATCAATTACAATTCACAGCCTTCATTTATTTGCATATAGCATACACAAGAGTAGCAAAAAACAACCCACAAACTATGCGCATTCCTTTCTGCAAATATAACATTCTTGCCTCGACCCTGTCTACCCGAGCTTCAACATTTGCAATCCGCGTCTCCAACGATGCTATACGAGTCTCCCACCTTGCGTCCATGCGTACTGTGCCATTTCCTGTACGTATATGATCATCAACTTGTAACGAATCATCTTCCCAAGGCTGATACTGACACATTTCTATTCATGCCATATACTGCATTAATATATGAAGAAGCAATAAGGATGGAGGATGTATTTTGACATCCTACTCAAAAATTATGATTCTAACCAAAATCAAATTGGCCATACTCCAATGCTATATATGTTATAACCAACATGAACTCAAATAAAGATCTTTACAATGCTACCGTGCTACCTAGAATCTTAACAAATAGTCCTAATTGATAAAGGATAAGAAACATAATCAGACTGTAAGGCACTAACAGCTAATAGCTTGGCTGCACAAATCATGTTAATCTTGATGCAATGGCGCATTATATCAGATTAGTTAAGATGCATATATTTCTTCACTTGCATAAATTCTGAACATTCAGATTCAAGAAAAAAAAGGCTCATTTTTACTAAGGATTGCCAAAAGTGCTTAGCAGCCCAGATTTTATACACAAACATGTACAAGTCATTCCTCCAGAAGATGCCTAACTTTCCTTCAAAGATATACCAGTACATTAATGTCAACAGAAATATGTTCAGTTTATAAAGACAATGAAAACCTAGGATTGATTCACCATCGATCTACTTAATAAAAACCTGTTATATATGGACAAAAACTAGATTGCTCAAACATTGCACAAAATTAGCAAAAGAAATCAAAATCTAATACACTATTAACCTGCCTATCCTAAAAGTCAGCTAAGACAACTCATTTTATTAACAAATTGAAATAAGAATTTTAGGCTGAACTTGTCAATATGATTCCCAAAACCGAATTGCCATTCAATTTGGCAGATCATTCCTGAGCAATCCATACACCCAAAGTTGACATGCTCATTAACTTGACTGCTATTACAATTCCCAAACCCAGATTGCTTGCGCATCATAAAATGCTAACCAATTCTATTTCGTATTTAGGCAAAGAGAAAAATGTATGTATATTCCAAGTTTGAGTGAATTTTCCAAAATTTCAAGTACCACTGAAATTTAAGAAACATAAACCATGTACAAAGATCATTTAACAGGTTAATCAGAGTAGCAACTACACTTTTTGTGTGAGAAGAAACAATGAAATATTAACTTGCGTAACATTAAAAGAAAAGAAAAATGGTCTTTTAGTTATATTCATCTACTAGTAAATTCTAACATTCCCCAAGAGAATGAAAAATCAAAATCCTAAACATATGCCATAGCCAAATGCTACTCCTATTTGAGTGCTTAAATCGACACAAAGAAATTCAGTAGGGAAAAAAAAAGAAGCGAAAAGGGTTTCTCATGAACCCAACTTGGCTAAAACAATAATCATACCCAGAGAAACCCACCTGATCCAAAATCACAACTAATTCAAAAACATAAAGAGATTTAAACTCTAAAGCATACCTAAGACAGAAGGAGAAGATCGCCGCTGCAATGCAATACGAGTATCAAGAATTTGCAATCAAACCTAAGGCAGAGATAAGAAAAGGGCAAAAAAAAAGGTGTTCGTTGTGTGTTGAAGCTCAGGGATATATATCTAAAGGAACCAAACAAATAATATCTGCCTACAATTGACAAGGCCCATGATCTGGCAAAGACCCGTTTGATGGTCGTACACTCGACTCTCACGGGAAGAAAACCCAATGGGTCTATCATATTCAGTCTTTAGTAAAGAGGTTTAAAAACTGTAAAATGAAGAATTCATACATGGCAGATTGTTCACTTTCTTGAATTTTTCTCTTTTTCTTTTTTTTTTTTCTCAGCGGAAATAACAAGAATTAAGAGAATCTAAATAAATAGCTGAAAAGATCCTCTTTTTCTTTCAACACTGTAAGCTGGCTATGGCCGGCAAATTCTGTGTCATCTTTTTATACAACCTTTTTTCTTTACTCTTTTTTGTCTCTGAAATTTCACCATGTGTCTCACTGTCTTTATCTTTGATATTGTCACTGTCCTTTGTTTTCTACCATGTTAACTTTCTTCAAAACCACACTGAAAAGACCCAGATTTGGCGATGGGCTGTGCACAAGGAAAGCATTCAACAAATTCACCTTCAAAAGGTCTAGAGAGACTTAAAATGGAAAATGGGTACGTGGGGAAAGGAGAGCTAACAGCTCATAGGAGGTCTACAGGGCAGAGGTACTCTGGTAGGCTTAATAATTCTGATCCACCAGACAGAAACTATAATAATGGGGGATTTAGTAGTGGTGACACCAGTGGCAGCGGCGGAGGCAGGAAATTGAGTGATAACAATGGGGAGAGAGATTGCATAATTGGTGCTCGTGAAAAGGATTCAAAGAAGGTTGTGCTGGTTGATGGGGTGGAGGTAGTAAATGGGTGGCCTAAGTGGCTTACTGATAATGTTCCCAAAGAGGTTTTGGCTGGTTTGGTTCCAAAAAGTGCTGAAAATTATGATAAAATTGATAAGGTAAGCAGAATTTGGAACTCAATCCTTGACCATTATCTTTGCCTTCATTAATTAGTTTCTAGTAATTCTTCCCAAATAGCTACACATTTCTGTTGATCATTTGTGTCAAATTGCTTATTGCTGTCAATCTTTTTCTTGTTCTTGTTTGTCTAAATAGATAGGTCAGGGTACTTACAGCAATGTGTACAAAGCTCGAGATAGGGACACTGGAAAAATTGTTGCCTTAAAGAAGGTTCGTTTGGACATATCAGAACCTGAGAGTGTGAGATTTATGGCTAGAGAGATAATGATTTTACAAAAGCTAGATCATCCCAATGTGGTAAAGCTTGAAGGACTAGCCACATCAAGAATGCAATATAGTCTTTATCTTGTTTTCGATTTCATGATATCAGATTTAGCATCAATCATCAACCGCCCTGAAGGAACGCTTACTGAACCACAAGTAGAATTTTTTCTCATTTCTTTCTTTTACCTATATGGGATTTTACTTGGCTTGTTGCTAATTTATTTTCTGTATCACTTTAGGTGAAGTGCTATATGCATCAATTGCTTTCAGGTCTGCAACATTGCCATGACAGAGGAATTCTTCATAGAGACATTAAAGGATCTAATTTGTTAATAGAAAAAAGCGGGATGCTAAAGATTGCTGATTTCGGGCTTGCAAATTATTTTTCTCCTGAAAAGAAGCGTCCTTTAACAAGCCGGGTTGTAACTCTTTGGTATAGGGCACCTGAACTATTATTGGGAGCTACAGACTATGGAGTAGGGATTGATCTTTGGAGTGCTGGATGCCTTTTGGCAGAGATGTTTGCTGGGAGGCCAATCATGCCTGGTAGGACAGAGGTAATAATGAGCCTATTTGGCATTGTTGAAACTGTTTTTCTAAAGCACCATTTTAGATGGAAAAAAGCAGTTTGAGAGTGTGTTAGAACTTTTATGATTAGAAAATATGATTTACCCAGAAAACAAACTCTAGTTACTTACCTTCAGTCAACATTTTCAACAAAGTATTTTTCTCGACAACTCAAATAGTAATGTAAAACAAGCTTAATTATGTTTAATTTGGTTGGGCATTAAATTAACAAGTTTTGTACATTCAGGTTGAGCAGCTGCATAGGATTTTTAAGCTATGTGGAACACCATCGGAAGAATATTGGAAAAAGCTGAGGCTGTCCACAACTTTTCGACCTCCAAAATCATATAAACCTAGTCTGTTTGAAGCGTTTGGGGAGTTCCCTGAATCATGTTTAGGTCTATTAAGCACTCTTCTTGCTTTAGATCCTGCTTATAGAGGTTCTGCATCTTCAGCTCTGCGGAATGAAGTGAGTACTCAAGTGGAAAACTCAACTCATTATGATTCACAATTCCCTTTTTTCAGTACAATGGCTGAACACTTTTTTTATGTTCTTGTTGTAGTTCTTTTACACTAGCCCTTTGGTGTGCGACCTATCAGGTTTACCTGTAATTTTGCGAGAGGAAGATGAACTGGCTCAAGCTAATGAACAAAGAGAGTATGTTTCATGGCAATAAGCAACTATTTATAGCTAAAAGTACCTATTACTTTCGTTTTCTCTTGTCATCAATCAGGTTCTCCAGTTGTCGAGTGTCTATTTATAACCATCATTTTTCTTGTACGCACAGAAAATCTAAAATGAAACGAAGGTCTAGAACATATCATGAGCGTAAAAGAACAGATCGGGTAGCTGAGAAACCAAAAGATCCTACAGAGTCTACAACGGTACTAATTCTTCATCCTTGACTAGACCACAACCTTGCATATGCTGCAACTGCTAAATTGAACCTGTAGCCTTGTATTGAGTTTGTCATGTCACAAGTAATGTATATTTATACATGTTATTTCAGGAGCCAGAAAAGAATGCTGAACCAAAAATCCAAATCCAAGAGCCAGGCAGCAGTAGCACCAGCAGCAGCTCCTCTGGAACAAAGCCAGTTCGCCGGGCTGAAAGGCATATATATCCCAGAACCCACGGACTGTCTCCATTACATGCCTATAAAACCAGCACCACCAAGCATAACAATGACAGCATGTACAGATTAAATCAAGTGAATAGGTCTGCTTCCACCAGAGAATTCAGAAAACTAAATCAAAGAAAACAGTCACAGCTCTATGCTATGGATAACTAGGCCATGTGAGATTACCTCATTGAGCTGCTAGTCTTGCTTTTTCTGAAATACGTTTAGTTTCTTTTTTTCCCACATATCTTTTCTCCATTATTAACACTCAACTAAAGTAAATAAACATGTATACACAGATTATTGCATATTACGGTTTTTTTATTGATCCGAGGTTATAAAATTTAAAAATTGTATTCTATTTTCATGTCTTTTTTATTTTTGAATATTACATTATATTGGGGGAGGGGAATTGATCCGTGTCTATTGCCCCGAAGAGGTGTATTTATTGTTAATGCATACTTATCCTATTTTCATGTCTAGTTAGCATACTTCTGTTTGTTTAATGCAACAATTGATTACAGTTTAAAGAAGCATAAACTAAACTACCTCAGATTATATTGTTGGCTTTACTTTTATCTTTTCATGTTCAAATAGTTTGTTAGTTTGCATATCAGACAAGCTAGTTAATTAAATTATCTTCTCATATTGTTTCCTAGTTAATTTTCTTATCCTTTTTTAAAGAAAAAAAAACCTAAGTCAATCTTTTTCCATTAAAGACAAGCTATAAGCAGAGGCGGAGATAAAGGGGGTCCCATGGGGCCCTGTTCCCCCCTCAGTTAAAAATAAAAATTTTTTAGGTATATTTGAGAATGAATATTACATTGGTTAAGATGGAACAACTTGGCCTTACTATGTGAGAGCACGCAACTTCGATCCACGCTCCCAACATTTTTCATCCTTTTTTTTTCCAATCTTTAAAACTGGGCCTTTTAATCAAGCCCATTACAAACAAACAAGATTTGTCAATGACTCTGCCCATTACAAACAAACAAGAATAACTTAATTGTGACTCTTTCTCTTCTTTCTCACGTTTCTTCTTCGTTAATTCCTTTTTCTTGTTTTATTTATTTTATTATAAATGTTATTTTTGTGAATTATAAATTTTAAGTTGAATTGGACCCCCCTTATCTAAAATTCTGGCTACGCCACTGTATAAGCTCCAAAAACTATTTCCATTTCATGCAATTGGTATGGAAGGAAAAGGATAAAATTATATCATTATGCTAAGGAATCCACTAGACTTTTATTCTTATAAATTATCAAATCAATATCAGTTACGTATTAAAAAAAAATAGTTTGAAAAATATGCATGGTTTCTATATAATCGATTAAAGTTGGTTTTATGACAAAAAAAAAATTCTAAACATTTTCAAAATATATTTCAAGCCTTTTAAAACAAGATATTTTTATCCTAATTTGGGTGGTTTAATTGCCTCTATTATCTTTTTTTTAGTTTTTTAGTATAATTTGAAGACAATAATTTATTTTGGTTCGTATTGAAGATAACAATTTTTGTTGATTTAAGAATGGAATTTTTAGCTATTCACACATCATATATATACATAAAATATTTTAAAATTTAATTAAAATTTTAATTAATCATACTTTATTCTATAAACTTAATATTAAAATTTTAATTGATTGAAGTCTAATGTATAAATATATATATATATATGTAAAAATTAGTATTTTTAAATATTAAACATATTACATATTTTTTTTATTAATTATACGTATGCGAGAGAAACAACTAAAAAGCTCAAACTCGAGATTTAAATAAAAGCAACCTACATTTTTATCCAATAAACTATATTTTGATGATTAAGCCTGTTATATATTGATTTCCTTAAAAATTAAAATATGTAAACTAAATTTTTAGCACTATTTTATTTATATTTTTTTATTTACTATTTATATATATTTGATAATTCATCTAAAATATGACTATTTTTAATATACGGTTCACTTTATAAAAAATGAAGTTATAATATTTTTTTTATTAAGTGCATATTTTGGATAAAAATTGAATTCTTTGAATTTTTTCACTAACCATAATTTTTATAAAATTCATTAATATTAAAAATTTATTTAAAGATAAATATAAAAAAATAAGAAATTTTTTTATAGTATTTATAATATGATACTAAATTTTAAATTTTGCATTGAAACACTGTAATAATATTAAAATTATATATATACTAAAATGATACACTCGTATTAGTTCGAAAATATATATTTCATTATAAAATAATTTTAGTAATTTAGTTATATATAGAAACATCTAAAATATATTATAACAGTTAAAATTATTTATTATTTTATTTTAATTAATATTATTTATTTTTAGACTTTACCTTTATCATTAATTACTATTTTATTTTAGTTAATATTGTTCCTTTTTAGTCATTACTCTTAAAATAAATTACTATTTATTTTAATTAGTATTATTTTTTAATCTTTGCTTTTGCCATTAATTATTCTTTAATTAGTTTTTTCTTACATATTTGTAGTTTGTTTTTATATATTTTTTAAAAAATTTATATATCCAATTGCTCTTCGTATAATGCTAGAATTATATATGATCTTGTCATTTATTTTTTAAATATTTTATTTAATCTTTAATTTTATTCTCAATTATTATAATATATTTTAATTTTTTTATATAATTAAATGACTAAAATTATTTATAAAAAAATAATATATATATGCCGATTGCATCATTATAGTATGTCTGTAATTAGCATTACGTTTTGGTTGTGTTTCACACGCAAAAAGCAAATGTATACATAAAAATAAGAAAATATAAAGATGGCATTGTTTTCATTTTTTAATTGGTTAGTGTGGTTGCATTCTTTCTATTTGTTACGCCACTCTCTCTTTCAATGAGTTAAATCATTATTTATTGATTTTTTCTCTGTCACTTTCTCATTTTTTTTTATTTCAAATAAATGTCTTCTATTAACAATAGTCATTTTCTTTAACCAATTTAATAATTTCTGATTACCATATAATAATAATTCCTTATTAATGCCAATTTATTGAAACTCCATCAAAATTTAAACAAATAAAATTGAAATATCTCATCAGTATTTATTAATTTTAGAAAATTGAATTAAAATAATATATTAGACCAAATTTAAAAAAAAATGGAAGATGAGAAGTTAGATTTTGAAAAAGAAAGAAAATTTGAATGAAATTGCTAAATAAGGGTATGGATAGATGCACTGAACCATTTTCTATTGGCAATGTGTAATCTAATGCTAATAATTCATAACTTTGGTATCCTTCAATGAATTAGGTTTTGAGCTTTTTCACTAATTGCTGACATTTTAAATGCTTATTGTGAGTTTATACATAAAAGTGTATAATGATGATAAGTGTATATTTTTCTAAATAATAAACTTAAAATATTTTTTTACAAAATTATTATGAAATTAACGACGGAGTGTTCATGAAAATTTGATTATCCTCTTCAAAAAGAAATAAAAAAACTGAACTCAATTAATAAATTAAACCTTTTTCAGGCTGAATAAAATTGTACAATTTGATGTAGTTATACCAAATTAAATTGTGAAAATAAATTTGATTTTAATTAGATTCATTTTTTTGAACTGAAATTAAATTTTTTTAGGTTACGTTTCTCAACCAAAAAGGAAAGGACAATGGACATTAAGAGAATAGGTAAGTGATTAAATATATATCAACATTGAATGAATAAATGGTACCTAACTCTTGATATATAAATAAAAATGTGGCAAGGGACGCGTGGCCTTAATAGGGACATTTTAACAGAAACTGTCCTCTGTCTTTAGGACCTCTGCCTCTGGTTTGCTCTATCCTCTCTAATTAATCAATGGATTTTCCATTGTTGTGTTGTTCCTATTTGTAGTATGGATGGATACCCCACATTCCCAAAACCATTTGAAGAAGCATTTAATTGATTCATTCAGTTCATGCACATTATTGCTTAAACATTAATCACCTTTTAATTTAAATGGTATTTAATAAAAAATTTTCAAATTTATAAAAATGGGATTTTAAAACTTATATTCTTGCATGTCATTATTGAAAGATTGAATGTTAATTTGAGATATAAAACAAATTGATTAATGATAGCCTTCTTTAATCTCTTATCATTATAATATCAAATTAATCATCGATCCTTCTCTAATTTCTAACGACTCTTTTCATTCACAACACAAATGTTTACTTAATTTGATAATTTATGTATAATTGTCTATAACTTGTTAATTATGTTAATTAGAGGTTTTTATATAGAATAATTTTAGATAAGATACATATGCTTTTAATATTCATGATAATTTCTGCTTAACTACCTAATTAAACAAAATTAAATGAAACCAAATTTGTTTTGGTAAGGTTGGCTTACTCCTTTAATTAAATTGATAAGACAAAAATATTAGGGAGATTGTTACATAGGAAAATTGAACTTATTTCATTCCACTTCATTTAGGAATAATTAAACAGACCAATATAATTATTAGTGATTATAAATTTAATAATCTTGAGCTTATTAATTAATTTTTATCTCATAACAATAAATTATAAACTTCATAATTAATACTATTTTAAATATATAAAAATGATAAAGTGAAATTTTTTTTTTCTAATATGCCACCACACTTGAACGGAGGTAGGGAGTATATTATTGCCTTTATCATTAATTAGATTTAAATACTAACTGCAGTTTGGACGAATCAAATCGATCAAATTAACTGGGGGAAAATAATCATAACTCTCTTTAATTTCTGCCCTTAATTAACATTTGATTGATATCTGTGATAGACAATTTAAGAAGAGAAGGTATAAAAAAAATTCAAATTACACGATTCTATATAAATATATTTCTGAACATAGAAGGGAAAAACAAAAGAGATGTGTTCCAATGGATTTAAGCAACATATTGAAATATTCTGACATTTATCAACATCATAATTGATTACTTGATTACCTTATTATTATCATCATCATTTCTAAAATTATAAATGGAAATTATGAAAGTTGTAAAATTAAATACAAGAAATTGTCTCTAATTAAAGAAATCAAAGAGAAGAAAAAGGGAGAAGTTCGAGACTCTCCCTTTTTATTTCTTTTCTTTTTTTTTTTCCATACAACATTCAAATCACCAAACTGTATGATGCATGCATGGCATGCAAGTTCCATGAACAAAAGATCACAAAAAAGAAAAACAAAATCCCAAAATAGAAATAAGAAAAATCCTCTTTTGACCTCAAAATCAGAAAATTAAATTAACCATAATATGTAGATAGTATTAATAATAAATATACATAAAAATATGTGATTAATAATAATTGATATTAATTAATCACATACCATAACGAACATCAGTAGTAAATTTGTTCTTGATCCACTTGAAACTGTTTCTAACACTAGATTTAAGCTTACCTTCCATGGAAAACACATTATAAGAAGCTATTCTCTTCTTTCTTTTAAGCTCAGGATCGTTGGATGCTGCGAACCCATTTCCTTTGTGATATGGCCCGTTGAAGTTATAAGAACTCGACCCCAATTCCCCTGAAAAAGACGATGAGTATTCTGGGTATGATTTGCTCTTCTCCATCATCGATCTTTGATCACCAAAACTCTCTAATTAATAACTTTTAAGAACTTTGCTCTTTGTTGCTTACCCACTTCACAATTTTTATTCATCTATTTATAATGTGGGGTTTACGTATTTATATCTTAGAGCAAACATTGGACATGTAATGTTCACATGCATGTCAATATTATTGGATTGGACACAGAATGGATGGTGCTGATTTTGGGACATTTTACAGTATTTTTTTTTAAAATTAAATTAATCAATAAATTGATTTGATTCATTAAATATTTTGTTAAATCAACCACTGAAAAATGAGCGATTCAAAATGTATTTTAAATTCAAGTTTTTAATTATTAAAAATATTTAATGAACTTATATTTAGAATAATGTTTCAAATTGATTATTAAATTAAATCACAACAACTAAATCAAATAATAAAATTAAATGGTATTGTTGAATTTTTGGTTCAACTGGTCGGACCAATTGGACCGGCCGCTCTGGTTTGGAGAGGTAGATACATGATCCAGTGTGGTGGCAGAGCATGCGGAGATGTTGGGAGAGTATGATGAGTGTATGAATAGGGGGGGAAATCATGAGAACCAGTGGTGGTGAGTAGGGAGTGGGGCCTATTTGTACAAAGATGCTATCATCAGTGATGGTAGAAAGGGGTTCACGTGGCGATATGGCCCCACTAAACTACTCATTTTGGGTGGGGGCCCAGATGAAGATATTTAGGCTTTAAACAAGACAATTATATTTATATATATATATTTTAAAAAAAAGAGTCCTAAAAAGAATAAGGTGTGTATAGTCAATTTCAATACATAGTTAGAGTCAATAGGGCAATTATGGCCAATGTTGCCTTTATAAAAAGCAAACATATAGTTCTTCTTTATGCGAGTGTTGGGGGGCTGTTAGTGCTTTGTGGGCCTTTTTTGTTTTTATAGATAGGGCTTCCACTTCACAATTATCTTTTTTTTTTTTTCTACCTTAATCTTTAGGTTTTATCTAGTGTTATAAAAAAAATTAATATTTTCTTTCTTAAAAAAATAAAAAACTATCATACTAATAATGATATTATTTATAATACTTTTGTTTTAATTCTTTTTTTTTACTCAAGGAATATTTTTTTATTATTATTTAGCTTTTTAAAATTTAATTCACTGAACCCAATTTTAAAGGAAAATGGGCTCCTATTTTTTATTATTTTTATTATTATTTAGTTTTTTAAAATTTAATTCATTGAATGCAAGTTTAAAAAAAAAATGGGCTCTTATTTTGGGCTTCAAATAAAATTATAAGAAAATTTTAAAAAAATTAAATTTATTATATTTATAAATTATTTACCAAAATACTAAAATTTATAAATTATTTATTAAAATATTAGAAATTTTTATTAGTATATAATGAGTTTATTATAAATTTATAAATTTTACATAGTTTATAATAAATTTATTATAATTTATTATAAATTTATAATAAAATAACTAAAATATTTTAGATAAAAAAATAAAAAATTTAAAATATATAGTAAATGATGTCATTTTCCATTTTTTTTTTGTGATACAAGAATATATTTATTTAATTATAAATAAAAGATAACTAATTGCAAAACACATGTTTAGGGATTAGTTGTTGGCTGATCAACCTTAAGGCTACATCGAATAAGAGAGAACTAAACTATTAAGTTTTTCACATCAAATGTTTTGTATTTAGCTAAGAATACCTTTTGAATCAATTTACATTTTTATTATGTTGGTAATAAAATTAGTATCACATATTCAAAAATAAGTTTCTATCGTATTAGTGCTAAAACAATATTAATTGTATCTTTATGTTAATACTAAATGGAAAAAAAATATATTGTTCATGTAAAGAGCTAAGTCATAGAGTATATTTTTAAACTTTTCTCTAAATAGTATTCTCATTGAAATTATTTTTCACTATTATAAGTGAGGTTTCAATAATCATAGCTCTCATACTTTTGTACCAAAAAGGAAAAATAATCTTTTGAACAATCTTAGAAGGTCCTTTGAAATAATTTTGAGTTCCATATATTTATTATTAATATGATTGTACAAAAGTATGATCTCTTGGGTGTGACCAAAGACCTCTTTTCTTGGTTTTTTTTTTCTCTGTGTATATCAATAATAAAAATTTCTTGAATTTAAATTTCAATTAAAATCTGATTTATTAAAAAAAAATTATATAATCTTTTAAGTGCAATGTAGGATCATAAGCAAAGACCTTAAATTTGAGAAAAATGTATTAATCAATTGGAGATTATTTAAATGGTGATATATAAATCAATTCACATTATGATTTAGATAAAAGAGCTAAAAATTGATGGCATGGGCAGTGAAAAAGAATTTGGAATGGTACGTTATGCTTATCAGTTATCACCTTAATTGGTATAACGATGACAAACAAAATTGAAAAAAATGGGCCAATTAAAATCCAACAGTCCAAATCCACTAAAATTGTGATTTATGTTTGTGGGGGCAATCCAACTAAATTACATCCAAAAGACGAACATTTTTCATGCAAAAGACAATACAAATAGAACCCAAATTAACTTACACATTGAATAAATAAATAAATAAATAAAAAGGGATTGTTCTATTCTATTTGTTGTCACTAAGCAAACACCATTATGACATTTACGGCATGAGGAGAATTCTTTGCCTAGCTTTAGCAAATTGGCATGCATTGCATTTTTCCAAAAATTAATAATTTCCCTATATTATACTATAATTACTATTAATAATGATTTTAATGGTTCTATTATTCTATGAATTAACTGACCATGCATGATAATTTTTTTAAAAAATTACCATGCATGATTGTTACTTCTCTAATTCATTAATTGGTTGCATGCAAAATATAATCATAATATTCCCCACCTAAGATATTGGAAATTTAAGTTGCTCATTTTTATTTAGTATTTATTTATTTAATTTTATTTATAAATAATTGTCATTTTAAAATTTTTATACATAAATTAAGAAAATTGTGTAATACTATATTAATACAATTATTTTACTAAATATATATTAATTAATATGGATAAATTTTGAATAAAAGTATAAAATAATTTTAATTTTTATAAAGTCATAATTATTTGTGAATATATTTATCATTCTAAAGTGACAATTATTTATAATGGGAGAATTTTTTTTTTAAAAGCAATGCCTTGATAGAATATAGGAAAATTAAGTGTTAGTTTTTATCCACATACATAAAAAGTATACGCGTATGTGAAAAAGACCATATATTTTAACATCATCAATAATACTATAATTACTATACAGTTACATATTTTTTAAATTTTCCTTATATTTTAAATTTATTCATTCGGTTATAATTTGTTTTCTGTAATAAATGTAATTCCTTATTCCCATATTTTAGGTGACAGCACTTTACACGTATACCTTTTTTTTTTTTTTGAAAAACTGTATATATATACATTAAAATTGATAATTTTAAAACAATTATAAAAAAACAATTAGAAATGTTACATTCGACTATTTATATTTTATCATATTTAACAAATTAACAAATTATATTATAAAATAAAAAAATTTTGTGCACAAAAATCTAATTGATGTGTCAGATTAACTTTTTTCGGAATCCAATTAAAAAAAAGAAAAGAAAAAGCCACAATCGAATTTAGATAAATATTACTTTTTTTTTTTTCTAAAATCAATAATTTGACACATAAAGATAGGTGTAAGATAGATTTTGTAGTAATTAATTATAAAGATTAAATGACTTATAATAAGAAAGAAACTTTTGACAATATACAATTTATTTTAATTTAAAATGTTATATTATATGATTTTATAATAATTATGAATTTGACGATATATAAATATATATGATTGAAAAAAAAATCATATTCAAATGATTAATCAGGTTTTTAAATAGGCACATTTTATTTTGTTAATTGTATGGTGTGACTTGCTTTTTAATTTTGATCCCTCATCTGTTTAGTCAAATGGATTGTGATCTGTGAGGATTATCATTGTTTTTGTCCTTTAAGAGTTCAATTTACTGAAATTCTTTATGCAAATTTGGGCTCTATAGGCCCATTTTGATACGAAACCTATTTTTATTATTGAGCCTTCTTTGCAAGTGGGCTTCCTAACCCTTGAGGTGTGGGCAAGAAATCCTTAATAGAAAGAGAAATTTACGCTCTTTACCATTTTTCTGTGCTAATTTTGCAAAGATGCGGTGCAACATCTTTTTATTTCAAAAATATGATTTTCATTTTTTTTTAAAAAAAATTAACTTTCTAAAGCTAATTTTCTTTTTCTTTTTATTATTTTTGTAATTTTTTTATTTTCTTTTTTTACTATTTTATTTTATTTATATTTTTTTATTTATATTTTTTAATATCATATTTTCAACATACACATAAATAAATAAATATATATATATAATATACACAATATATAAAATACGCAGCCAATAACATATAATACTCATTTAATACAACACATAACATATAATACAACACATTTATGACATCTACAATAATATAATATAACACATCTATGACATCTACAACACATTTATAATACATTTATATAATACTTTTAATATTTTTTAAATTTTTTATCCACACAATATCTATATAATATTTAACAAATTTTATATAAAATATACACAACTTAAATAACAAAAACATAACATATAAATAATATCTATAATACATCTATATAACAAAATTGTGTGTATTTTTTTATGTGTATAATATGTAAAATTTATTTAAAAATAAATATAATAATTTTTATTAATATATTTTTATATATTTTATTTTATATATTTTTTTGATTGTTATTTATTTTTTATAATTATAATTAAAAAAATTTTCTTTAGAAAAAATTATAACTTTTATATGATAAAAAATAATTTAAAATATTAATTTTTATTATTTTATTATAATATTTTTATTTAATAGTGAAGTTTGAAAAAAAAATAAAAATTTAAAATAAAATATTGATTATGAAATAAAATATTAATTATCGTGAGAAAAGATATATTTTTAAAAAATTTATTTTTAGTAAAAAATGAGATATTTTTAAAATTTTACATCAATTTTTTATAAAATTATAAATATTTTTAATTTTATAATATTTTTAAAATATTTTTTTTGGATATTTATGAAAATGTCCCTAATTGAAACCACTGCTCGGATCATACTTGTGCTCTGTTCTTGTACTAACTAATTAACGTAACAAAGGTGAAAATAACTATAAATTAAATTATTCCACGCTTCAGATTGCCTTAATTAATATTTTCCTTCTCAAATCAATAAACTCACGTTGTATTTCACAAAAATTAAAATAATTAATTATTTTTATCAAAAATATAAATTTTCATATATTTTGTTATTAAACTCTTATTTAAGTATGAAATATATTTAATAAGTAATATTAGATAAATATATTATATAAATTTAATATGCTAATTAATATATTAAAAACACTAAATGAATTATAATTTAAACCAAATAAAATAATAAATATATTTATTTGGGATGGGAGGAGGAAGTACTGAAAAAGATTAGATTTATATTAATATTTTAATAAATGTGTGTATTATGGGAAAAACTAGGATGGACATAACTTGATTAAACGATCGAAATTATCGATTCAGTTAACTGATAATGTACATATTGGTCGATTCGATTATATATTGAGAATTTCGATAATTGATTTGGTTAACGGTTAATCAATTTTGACATACTGATTAATCGTTAACCGAAGAATTTTAAAACACATTGTTTTATGTTATTGGCAATTTGGCATTTTCAATTTCCTAAAAACCTAATACACCCTCTAATATCTAGTCTCTGCCTCTCATTTTTCAACACCAATCGATCTCTCTCTTTTCTCCTTGACTTTCTTCTCAAACATCATCATCGCCGAGGGACAGTAGCCACAACCAGTAGCAGCAGAAGCTAGTAGCGAGCAGGAGTAGGCGAGCGCCTCGTCAATCGTCACTGGTCGCCAACAGTCACTGCTCGCTAACAGTCACAGCCAATAGCAGCAGAAGGCAGCAGCGAGTAGCAGAAGCAGGCGAGCGACCTCGTCAATTATCACTGGTCGCCAATAGTCACATCAACCTCGCAAATTATTTACTTTTGGGTCAGTTTTTTGTTTCTTTATGGTGATTTGTGAAAATAATTATAAATGCTTGTTTGAATTTTGTTTTCTTGGATTATATTCATTAGATCTATAAATTAAACTTGCAAAAAAAAAAAGAGAGAATAGCTCACCATATACCACAGATTTTTAGTTGAATTTAATTGAATTTATTCAATTTAATTATATATTAAAGTAACCCATTTATAATTAGAGAGGTTGTAATTAAAATAGTAAAAAAATACACATTTGCAAGAAGAAGAGCAAATTTTTAGGTATCTCCAAGCTTAATATGGACAGTTGATTGCTATGTATAGTAAGTATAATTTTAGAAAAAAAAATTATAAATTTGGTTAAATATGCAATTAACCAAATCGACTGAGTCGGTTTGATTAATTAATCGAACTGATTAAATTTAATATTCGATCAATTGAGTTAAAAAAATGTATTTTTGAAATAATCGATCAAATTATAATTCAATAAATTAATTAATCGTTCGATCAAATGACCATCCCTAAAATTAATTAATCGTTCGATCAAATGACCATCCCTAAAAAGGATTATTCATAATTTGATGTACACACAGTAAGCAGTAGGAAAAGTACTTATTCGAGTATATATATAATTATTATACATATATACTGCTCCAATCATGAGAAAGCAATTATTAGTGTGCTAATCTAGATTTTTTTAAAAAAAAAAAAGAGATATCTCTTATGCTCTTTAGTATTTTTTTTTCAAAAAAAGAGATATTATTTACGCTTTTTGATTTTTTTTTACTGGACCTTATGCTCTTTTTTCTATGTATATATGACTGACGAGAAATTATACAGTGAAACTGTGATACCAACTAGAAAATCGTAGTTGGTATCACAAACCATTTAAATTGTGACATATGGCAAAAAATTTTTTTATGGCTTTTTTTTTTCCAAGAAAGATAGTAAAGTCCATGCTTTACTAATCTTCTCTCTCCTCATTTTTCATCGTCTTCTACCTCCATGTTACTGTTGAAAATTAAAATCCTTTTACCATCTCCATCACTGCATTAAACTCAAATCCATTCATAACAATTGAATTTTTTTTTCATAAACTAAGAACATATAAGAAAAAAAATAATTGCTTTCAATAAAAACACCCTTGCTCCTCAAGAATAGCCACATCAATAGTACGGCTCTCTTTCCTAGCAAACTGCAGATCCATGAACATTCCTTGCAGATCATCCACACGATTCTTGGCCTTGTCCTTGAAAAGCTTATGAGATGCCGACTTACAATTGATTTTTGAACCCTTCCCCATTCTCTACAGACTCTGAAAAGACAGAACCAAATTTCACTCAAATAATCTACCAAAATAATTTTCTAACAAAGCTTAAACCATAGAAACAGAATTTTTATAGTGAAAATGGCAATAATAAACTGAAATTAACACAAATTTTTAAGCAGAAAAACTTTAAAAAAATAATAAATCAAAGACAATCAACACATCAGCATAACTAACAAAATTCCAAATATAATCACTCAATATACGTACGAAATTAAGATTAAAAATTAAACCAAATAACGATTACAAAATTTCATCTAATCTTGCTCAGGACGAGTTGGGCATGCTTAACAAAAAAAAAATAACAATAATAATAAATTAAACACAGAAGCAAAAACTCACAGAGAATTTCAACTTTCAATTTGGAGCTCCAGAGAGAAAGAGAGAGAAAGGGAAAGTGCGGCGAGGTTGCAAAGAGAGAAAGAAAGTAAATATTCGAGAACCAAAAAGCAGAGATGCTTGTTACCTCTCAAAGTGTTTTTTTTTTGTAATTCTTAATTTCCAAACAGAACTTTCTTTTTGAAAGATTAAAAAAGAAAAAAAAAATGAGAGAGTGGTTACTGTTGAAAATTAAAATCCTTTTACCATCTCATGAGGAGAGAGAAGATGAAAAATGGAGGTAGAAGACGATGAAAAATGAGGAGAGAGAATATTAGTTACTCATGGACTTTACTATCTTCCTTGGAAAAAAAAAGCCATAAAAATTTTTTTGCCATGTGTCACAATTTAAATGGTTTGTGATACCAACTACGATTTTCTAGTTGGTATCACGGTTCTCATGACTCTCACGTCCGAACTCTCAAGTCTTGCTTTTAAATATATTTTAATTAAGATGAATTTAATTTTTTTAAAAAATAAACTTCACTTGGCTTTATTATTGAATCAAATAAAAAACCAATACATTATTAAGAAAGTTGGGTGAAAAATCTCAACTATACTGACTAACATAAGATATGAATGCTTGAGCAAGATGGTGAACAACTATATTAGCTTGTCTAGAAACCCAGCTAAGAGAAAAAAATGGTCTTGTAAGAAGTGAGCAACATTCAGTCGCTATAACACCAAGAGCAGAGAAGTCGGTCTTATTTTTAAATAGCTTGCACAAGCTCCAGTGAATCCACTTCTAAAATCACTCAATCCAGCTGCAAAGTTGAAAGCCACTGTAGTGCTGCTCTCAACGCTGAGGCTTCAGCTATCGTGGCAAACAAGGCATATGGAAGAGGACCAACAGAAGCACCTCCAAATTCACTGTTCTAATCCCTTAAAACAGCCCCATAGCAAGATTTCAATGAACCATCTTGATAACCTGCATCTACATTACACTTCCACACTTCAACAGGAGGGCGCTGCCATGTTTTTTATTGCATGTGGGGATGCTCAGCACTGCAACTGCTCCGGCCCATGGAAAATTTAGAAGAAACCAAAACATCATATTACCCCTTGTTGATGATACAATATCAAATACAGGAGTATCAATATGTCGCCATTGAAGAGAATTACGAGCATACCATATTTTCCACAATAAACAACATTTTCCAACATCCTCCAATGACCTTTGATCTAGAAATCGAAAGAAGAAGTCATCCTCTCTGTTAGATTGAACAAGATAACATCACTCTCTTCCCACAACTCCCAGCAGGCCTTCGGCTTTGGGCATCTAAAAAACACATACATAATATCCTCCGCATCACCACAAATTGGGCACTCCTCCTCTAAATCAATACCACGCTGAATCAACCTTGCCTTAGTAAATGAGATGTTACGAACAGCCTTCAATACAAAGATTCTGGACTTCCAAGGGATATTCAGGCTCTATAATCTTATCCCATCTCCGGCCATGAAGATGGAAGTCAACATGTTGCTCAAAATTTAAACAAGCCAGATGATAACCAGATTTTACCGTGTAATTACCCTTCTTATTATAATGCCAAGCAAGATGATCCTCAGCATCAACCCTATAGCTTAGTGGGATACTCATAATCATCTTAACTAGTTCATCATCAAACAAACTCTCCACCTTCTCTCTATCCCAACACCCGCCTTCTTTGTCAAGTAAGTTAGAAACTAGGAAATGGCCCAAAACTTCGTTATTGGTGCTGGTAATATAAAAATGATTATCATATGGCAGCCAAGGATCCTGCCATATGAGAACTTGTTTATCATCACCAATCTGCCACTGGATACCTTCTCTCAATAATTCTTACGAAGCAATAAGCCCCCTCCAAATAAAGCTCGGATTATGACCTAATTGAGTTGATAAAAAATCCCCCGATGGAAAGTAACTAGCTTTGAGTATACGACTGAGGAGGCTATTAAGGCAAGACATACATTGTCATCCCTACTTAGTAATCATTGCAATGTAAAAAAGAAACAAATGACGAAAGCCCATTCCACCATTCTGCTTTTTAGCATAAAACTTATCCCAACTTAACCAGTGAACCGAATTCTAATCATTAGGTTTGGAATCCTACCAAAACGAATTCATAATTCGCTCTTACTCCTTGCATAAAAAAATATGCATCATAAAAATACTTATGTAATAAGATGCAATGGCCTGAGCCACTGATTTTAGAAGAACTTCCTTACTAACAATAGGGAGAAGTTTACTTTGCCAACTGTTTATACTTTTTAATATTTTATCTTTTAGAAAAGTAAAAATTCTCCTTTTATCTCTCCTAACAAGAGAAGGTAAGCCCAAATAGTATCATGTGTCCAACATGCTTGAGACTCCAAGAATAGAAAAGATAGAAGAACGCACCTCAAAAGACAAATTTATGTTGAAGAAAATACTTGACTTTTGAAAATTGACAATTTGTCCAGATACTTTCTCATAAGTTAACATAAAATATTTTACTAACACGGTTTCACTTTCAGAACCCTTAAAGAAGAAGAAAAAGTCATCAACATAGAGTAAATGAGAGACAGCAGGAGCTCGATGACCACTACAAAAATTTGACAGTTTAGAAACAAAATTTTTCATTTTTAAAATGAAAAATCCATTTCTAATACAATTTTGAAATGGATTTAAAATGAAAAATTTTTATTTTTAAAAGCCTCATTTCTAATCAGTTTGAAACGGAAAAAAAAATTCAATTTCTAATTTGGAACGGATTTAAAACAAAAATTTCGTTTCTATTTTAAAACGAAACTTAAAATATGTTTCTAATTCAAAACTATATTAAAAACCAACCTCCGTTTCTATTAGAAACGGACTTGTCTGTTTCTATTAGAAATGGATTTATTTTCGTTTCTAACAGAAATGGAAATCTGTTTCTATTTGTTGATAGAAATTTACTTATATTAGAAATGAACTAAAAATTTTAGAAACGGAAATATCCGTTTCTAAACTTTATTATTTATTTTTTTAATTTTATTTATATATTTTTAATTTTTTTATAAATATTATTTATATTCTTTATTTTTTATTGATATTAATTATATTTTTTTTGTTCATGAATTTAGGTAGAACTAAAAAAAATAAAATTTAAAAAATATTGAAATATATATAAAATATAACATAATTATGTTTACATAACATAATTGAAATAATGTACATAAACATAAATGTCAAATGTACCTATAAAATAGTCTGTATACATAAATAAAAAATAAAAAAAAACTACTAATAGATCCAGAGTTTGATATTCGGGAACATGGTCCTAACAAGAAATGACATCATATGTAGGAAGACGAGCAGATGATGGATGTTGAAACTATCTCATCAGCGCATCCATTCGGTCCATTAGTTGGAGATGCGCAAACTCTCACTGCTTAGCTTATAAAAAATATATATTTTATCAATACAATTTCTTATATTTTTTTAAAAAAAATTGATAGGTTTTCGGCACAAACTAAAGCATACCTAACATGAAATCTAGGTTTCACATGTTATCACATTTTCAGTTAAATAAAAATCAACATTACAATATAATACAAATTTATAGAATAAGCAATATATTTTATTATTTAAATAAATTGTTATTATATAATACTGAAATTTTTATTTTCATAAAAAGATTTCAAACTTTTTCAATTTTATTTTGCAACAATTTATCTTCTATAAATAAGTTAAGATAATTGCAAGTTCAACCAAACCATATTATGAATAATTCAAAGTTTCAAATTTATCATCTTTAGTTATATATATACTACATTAGTTATATGAAAATACATCAAAACACCAACAAATATCGTCAAATACAAACACAAATGTTGGGATTGTTTTTTCAATTAATCTAAAAGCAAGATTTTTATAACTCATCATAATTTCATCTCTCAAAAATAATCCCAACACCAAAGTTAAAGAATATAGAGAAAAATTTGTATATACACACTCATATATATATTTGTTCATCTTAACTCTTCATATAAATATTATAATACAAAGTTAAAATCAAATATATGTGTTCATATACACATATTTGTTCATCTTAATCTTCACACACATAAATATATTTATTTTAGTGGTTTATTTACAAATAATTAACAAAAAAAATAAATAGATTCAAATCAAATAATAATTCAAAAATAAATGCAAGTGAAACAAGTGTCATATTAATTAAAATTGAAGATATGATTACCAAAATTTCTTCAATTTCTTGATTTAATCTTTAAGACCCTTGAAACTAACAAAATATTTTCCTATCAAATATAAAAAAAATTTAAATTATAGTTTGAAATTTATTTCACAAAGATTGTGTAAATAAAAATAGAGGACTTCTTACTTGAGATTGAAGAATCACAACTAAAATTTCTTCAATTTCTACTTTGAATCTTCAAGAATAGAGAAAATGCTCCCTTTTAGAGAGAAAATGAAAGGAAAGAGAGAGTAAATATGCATAAAAACTAATGTGGGTGGTGAGAGGCTGCTAAGATTTGCTGGTTAGGGGTATTTGAGTAGTTGATGATGTTGTAAAAGTATGATGAGGTGAGAAAGAAAAGAAAAGAAAGGGAAATAGGGATTTTTATATTTTTATAATTTAGAAATGGATATAGAAACCGATTTACTATCCATTTCTAAATTATAAACAGAATTAGAAATGATTATTAAATCTGTTTCTAAATTAGAAACGGATATGCTATCCGTTTCTAATTCCGATTCCAAATCAGAAACAAATTAACTATCTGTTTCTAAATAGCATGCATTATGCTATTTAGAAACGAAATCTAAATCCATTTTTAATTTTGAACACAAATTTTAGTGCCTATTTTTTTGCCCACTATTAAAAACGGTTTATCCGTTTCAAAATTTTTTATTTCTAAATAGTTTTAATTCCGTTTCTATATTTTTACTTTTTATTCTCTCGAAATATAAAAATAATTTAGAAACAGATTTATTCCGTTTCTAAATTCTGTTTCTAATCAATTTTTATTTCGTTGTAAAATTGCTCAATTTTCATCTATTACAATTCCGTTTTAAAACGTTTTTAGAAACGGATTAATGTCTATTTCTAATTTTCGTTTTTAAATTGTTAAATTCTTACAGTGGACAGACTCTACGAGGAATAGAACTTAGCCTTCCTGAATAGAGAGTTAAAAGACCTCCTCCATGAGCAATGATAGGCCCAATATCTTGTCCATTTAAAGCCACATAATATTTGACAGATTTTACACACTACATAATCAAATCAACCCAGCCCTAGCAAAAGCCCAGCTTGAGCATAATGAGTTCAAGGAATTGTCAGTGTACTTTATCATAGGCTTTTCTAATATTAATCTTCAGTACAACCTCCCCATCTTTACCTCGCAGTTTGATTTTCATAACGTGGATGAGTTAAAAAACAATTAAAATATTATCTGAAATAAGCATTCCTGGTACAAAGGAAGACTGTGATTTAGAAATCATATCAGGCAAGAGTCATTTTAATCTGTTAGCCAACACTTTTGTGATTATTTTATAAATAACATTACGCAAGGCTGTAGGTCTTAGATTCCTCATCGATACAGGCTTTGACTTTTTAGGCACTAAGACAATTGCAGTATCAGCCAATGACTCCCGAAATGAAACGCCACTAAGCCAATTAATACAAGAGTTCTGCACATTGGGACCAATAATATTCCAAAAATGTTGGTAGAAAGCAGGATTCATACGATTTGACCCTAGTGATTTATCAGGATGCATCTGATAAATGACAATTGTAAATTCCATTGGAGAGAAAGGTTCCGTAAGTCATGTATTTTGATCAGCTGTGACTTTTCTAGTGGCTACATTCAGGACAGGATCATAATCACCCACATCAGAGGCAAACAGGTTCTGAAAATAAGTTTGCACCACATTAGCCAATCCACTTTCGAAGCTAACCCAACTACCATCATCAACCTTGAGAGCCTTAATGGAGTAATTACGTTTTCTAGCTGAAGCATGAGCATGGAAATATTTACTATTAGAGTCTCCACATTTCAACCAAAAGGACTACGACTGTTGACTCCAATAGCAATTCTCTTCGGCTATAATATAAATTTAAGTTTTATTAACACTAAATTATTAAATTAAATTTATTTAATTTTTATTCAAGTCAGTAATATTCTAATTCGTTTTTAAAATTTCATCAGTACCTATTCATTCAGTTATTATTTTAAACTATAAAATATTTTTTATCTTATTTGTTAAAGAGAATTTATTATTGTATTCAAATTTATTTCAAATTATTATGGTTTTAATTATGGTTTAGGAATACATGTCCTAGAAGGTCCTCCAGATGGCCTTAATTAATTAGTAATTAATTAATTTGGACATAAATATGATATTACTATTATTTGTATGTGTTTGCACAACAAGATAGGGGCCGACTTTGATTTTTGAATTATCAATTCAGATTTAAAAAATCTTTAAATTTGAACCGAATCGATTATTCCATGATTTGAGGACAATTTTAAAACTATTGGTTCTAATTCAACAAAAGTTCATGAGGTAGTTTGATGGAACGGTTCCAGAATGCAATTTTGAGATGGTTCAAAGATGGTTTCAGCATAATTTTAGACTCGGGAGACATGTATAGATGGTTTTAATTAAAAACTTAAAGAAAAAATATTTAGAATTAAGATTAAAAATATGTTAATTAATTTTAAAAAATAAAAAATAATTTAAAAATATAAATTGTAGAGAGCATTAAAGAGTAAATTAAAGAATTTGTTATAGAAAATATAGGAGAAGTTGGGATAAATTGATGTGGAATATAATTACAAGAGAAATTATAAATATATTTAATTTATACTCTATAAATAGGAGAAATTATTAATTTCTTCTGTTTATAAGAGTGTTAAATAGAAGAAATTATTTAAGAATATATAAATTAATTGAATAAGAGTTTATATATTAACTGAAATCAATTTTTCTTCAATAAATATAGAAATATTGAAAAAATTAGAGAGCATTGGAGAATAAATTAAAGAATATACATAATAAAGAATATTAAGAATATTTATAGGAGTGCTAAATAAGAGAATATATGTATCAATTTATATATAAGAGTGTATATAATAATTGAAATCAATTTTTTTTAAAATAAAAAAAATGTAGATTAATGTGTACACTATTAGAGAGTAAATTAAAGAATTCACATTATAGAGAATATATATTGGAGAGAAAAGTGAAGGAGAAATTGAAATAAATTGATGTGAAATATATTTATAAGAGAAATTATAATTATATTTATAATTTATAATTTATCAATAGAAATTCTCTTATTTTTAATAGTGATAAATAGAAAAAAATTATTTAAGTGTATATATATTTATGGAAAATTATTAATTAAAAAAATTAAAAAAGATATATATTCTAGTTTGAAGTGTAGTTTCAACTGACTTGAGTCGTTAGTTTTAGATTTTGATTCGAAATCACTAATTTTCATAGTTTGTGATTTAGATGAAACTGAATCAAACTACATATAACAGTTTAGATTTCAGTCATAGTTTTGATTTTAACCTATCAGGACTTTTTGACTAGTTTAATTTTGATTTGAGTTCAGCTTGGAACCGAACGGTAGCTATGACTGCAGTAAGTAAATATATATTTTCTTGAAAATTTTATTTAGGATTAATTTTTCCTTATATATATATATATGTCTATATATACCAGCTTGTATTAATATGATTTATAACCGGCGGGATCAATAGAACAGAGAAACTTGATTAATTAAGAACTTTGGACAGTAAAAAAAAAGATAGTCCGGTACACGAATGCTCCCGTAATGAGCAGGGTTTGGAGAAGGGTCGGACCCATTGAATATTTGTACGCGACCTTCTCTTACAATTAATTGTAAGAGGCTATTTTTACGATTCGAACCCGTGACCTCAGGTCACACGGCGAATACAAGGAATATATGAATTACTTTTCATTCACATTTTTAATTTTTAAATACAAGGAATATATAATTATTAAATTAATCCTTAAAATTTTTCGTCACATGAATTTTAATCAATGTTTCATGCATGAGCCCTAAAAAATTATAATACACGAATTATCATTTAAAACACATATAACTAAGATGAAATGTGATTTTCTCTTTCTCTAAGCACCAAAAGATATTCTGACTATTAAAACAATATAATTAATGTACCAACAGAACTTAGTTTAATGGTATTACAAGCATTTTCAGAGTTATAAATTAATTGTAAATTCTATATCAAATTGGAACTAAATTTACTCAGAAATAAATTAGATTATATGTAATGTTTCGATGATGGTTTTTGTCTTTTTGACCATATTCACATCATAATTAAGTCGTTTACATTTTGATTCAATTTTCTACCATCCACGTAGTTATATATATATATATATATATCATATTTTTGGAGTTGAGACCGTTAAAATCATAATAACAATAAAATTTTTTTTATCGAGTTTTAAATGTTAATTTAAATATTTTTTTAAAAATATCTTTAAAAATATATAAATATTAATATATATTGTAATTTTTTAAAATAATATTAAAATATTAAAATAAAAATAATAAAGATTCTAATATTTAAATATTAAATATAAAAATAAAATAAAATATTAATATTAATACTAATTATTTGCATGAATTTCCTAATGTGAAAATAAATTTGAATATAAATTCTTCGATATCTTTTTTACTTAAAAATTTTATCATCTCTTAGTCTAACCATGGTTTCACTATTGAAGGCATCTAATTAAGCTGGAATGGTCCTTTATTAACTGATTTACGTGGTTGGTGCTATCATGCATGTAGTTTTAAGTGTTTAAATGTGTGTATATATATATATATATTTAAAGGTGGACGGTACCACTGCAGATTTTATTAATTAAATCTAATATATGGAAGACTCATACTATCAGTCAATACAACCCCTTTAATGTAATTTGGCAAAGAGATAAAAGATAAAAACCACCTAAAACACCATTCAATCTACTGTAATAGGCTAAAAAATGTACAACTTGATTTGCCTCCCTATGAACATGAGAAATAGAGTGAAAATTTGAAGACAAAAGAGTCATTGCTCTCTTAAAATGCGGTGACACATCAGAGACCGAAGACATTAACTGAACTAGCTCCAAATAATCTACCTCCACCTGGACAGAAGCATAGCCAGCTGCATTCACCCATTCAAGTGCATGAACCAAGGTTGTCAATTCAGCCTCCAAAACGCTCCTCGCCTTGATCAAGAAAGCTCCAGCAGCGATAATATAGCCTTCTGAGTCACGAAGAACAGCGCCTCTAGAAACAGTATGCAAAGAAAATGAGGCCTCAACATTTAGTTTAAAACAATGATTAGAGGGCTTACTCCATGCAACCAGCTTAGGACGTGGCTTCCGACGCCCGAAAACAGAAGGCAAAATGATCTGCAAAACACGAAAGAGGGGCGGCGAAACGATCTCCCGCATGAGCTACTCCCCAACTGAAAATGAACTTGTAAATTTGTAATTCAACACTGTGGGGAAAGAATTTCTCAGAGCCCAAAACACAACGACAATAAGCATTCCATGTATTATAGAGAATAACCTGGGGAACCATATTACAAAGCCTTCCCTTAACTGGCTTACCTGCATTAAGCCACCAGATTGAGAGTTCTTGCCCTAAAGATAGAGTCCCTGAACCTCCATGCCGAAGAGGAAGGAGTGAAGCAGCATAATATTTTCAGATCTTCCTTATAGGAACGCAGCTATGTAAAATATGGTCAACAGAAGCTGAGGCTGCCAAACAAAAGGGGCAGACAGCTGCAAGGGAGATACCCAAACGCTGTAACATACCTTGTAGTGGCAGTGCATTATGAAGAATTTTCCAAGATAGGACTGAAAGCTTCAATGGAACTACAGAATCCCACAAAATTTGCCGTGATATAGTTGTGCTTCGCTTTGGACGAACTAGATTATAGGCCGAAGAGAAAGTAAATTGTCCATTACCACTCTCTTTCCAAACAACAGAATTATCAGTTACCTCAAAGCTGTCCGCAAAAGCCGAATATGTATGGAAAATACGCTTCCAGGCACATGAATCCGTTTGGATGTAGCTCATATTGCCCTGTCGATGATATTTTCGACGCATGAAAGTAGCCCACAAGGAATCCTTCGACAAATAAATCCACAGTTGTTTAATGGAGTACGCATCTTGAATAGCTGCTATGGAGCGAATTCCCAAACCCCCTTCCGAAGTAGGGAATAAAAATTTAGTGTATCTAACCCAATGATGCTTTAGTTCAGCTGAATTGCCACTCCAGAAAAACTTCGCAAATCGCCTTTCAATAATTGCAATTATGGATTTAGGCAAGAGCATGGCTCCCATCGTATGAAGGGGAATTGAACTCAGGACATGACGAATGAGAACAAAGTCGACCACCTGGAGTAAGAAATTTCTTCAACCAACCTTGAAGTTTAACATCATTTTTTTTAAGAAGATCCTTGCAGTGAGAAGCACGGTTGATGCCATGGTAAATCGGCGCACCAAGATAGATGAAAGGCAAAGAGCTTCTTTTAATAAAAAGCAGGTCCTCATACTTCTTAATGGTAGCATTACTTGCCTTGTCTAAGCAATAAAAAGCACTTTTGTCAAAATTCACAAGTTGTCCCGAGGTAATCTGGTAAGAAGTCAAGAACCGAGAGAAATTTTTAATTGACCTTGCATCCCCATTTATAAAAACTAACAGATCATCTGCAAAAGCAAGATGAGAAACAATAAGACAGTGCCTATGAGTTTTATATGGAGTAATTTTCCCTTGATAAATCAAAGCATTAAGACCCTGAGAGAATGCTTCAGAAGCCAAGATAAATAAAAGTGGAGACAACGGATCACCCTGCTTTAACTTCCCTAGTTGGTTGAAAAAACCCATAGCACACCCCATTAACCAGAACAGAAAGGCGAGTAGAAGCAAGGTTCCTGATAATCAGATGAATAACACGCCCTGAAAAACCAAACTGATTAAGCACTGCCTGTAAAAAATCCCATGACACCCTGTCAAAAGCTTTAGCCATATCAAGTTTAATGGCTAAATTATGGCCTCTCGTTTTCTTATCAATATCATGTATCATCTCATTAGCCAGCATAATCTGAAAGTGAATTGAACTCCCTTTTAAAAAGCCTGCCTGCTCAGGGGATATTAAATTCTGCAGAAGTGGTGTCATTTTGTTAGCCAAAATTCTGGTACAAACCTTGCTTATAAACGTGGCTAGACAAATTGGACGGTACTGCGAAAAGCTGGAAGGGTTCTCAACCTTAGGAATGAGCACAATCTGTGCACTGCTAAAAGTCTGCGGTATCGGAAGACCCAAGAAAAATTCCTTGACATCACTGTAGACATCCCAACAAACAATGTCCCAACACTGCCGAAAGAAATAACCGTCAAAACCATCAGGCCCCGGAGCACTATTAGGATTAAGATTCCAGACCGCATTTTTAATCTTCAAATCGCCAGGAATTGCTTCAAGACCATCATTATCCTGAGGCAAAACAATTGTAGGAATGACTTCCAACATATGAGAAACCTGATCCGGATCAAAATCATCATTACTACAAAATAAATCCCTGAAATGATTAACAGCTTCCAAACCAATAGATTCCTGATCCGAAATGCGAGACCCATCAGCAGCTCTAATAGAGACAATGCGATTCATCTTTCTACGCGTCTTGACATAATTATGATAAAACCGAGTGTTACAATCTCCATCAGCAATCCAGGAAATATGGAATTTTTGTTTCCAAAAAGTTTCTTCCAATTTCAGTTTCATGGCTAATGTTGCTTGCGTATCCTGCCAAGAAGTTAAATTAGTCGAAGATGGATCATCTATGTATACAAGCTCTGCCTCTTGAGCATCTTTCTCAGCTTTTTCAATGTCATTGAACAAATGCCCAAAAGAAACCCGATTCCATTCCCGAATTGCTTTTTTCAAACCTTGCAACTTGCGAAACAAACCCTACATTCCTCCCCCAGAAAAACTGGACGTCCATTGTCGCTTAACCATAGGAAGAAAAGAGACATCTGAAAGCCACATGTGCTGAAATTTAAAATATTTAGGCCCAGCAGTATCAACAATCTGACATTCCAACAACATAGGCGAATGATCCGAAGACAACTTCCCCAAATGTCGATACCCAACAGAATCAAAGCCATCAAAAAAAGTAACATTAGCCAAGAGCCTGTCTAATCTCTCCCAAACCCGACCATTAGATCTAACACCAGTCCAGGAGAAATCAGCCCCCTGAAATGGGATATCCATTAAACTGCATTCATCAGTACAATCAATAAAATCTTGCATAGCCTGTAAATCTGGAGAACCACTTCCTTTATATTCTGAAGGATATTTAATTGTGTTAAAGTCATCCCCAACAATCCATGGCTTAGAGCAAGAATTAGAATAAGAAACCAGACTAGACCATAAACTTTCACGGGCAACTCTAGAATGTAACCCATACACGGCTGATAAACAAAAATCAAAACCTCTGGACGAGAAAAACATTGAACAAGATAAAAGCTGTCCATCATCCTTAAAAATAGATACACTAAAAAGGTGATCCTTCCACATAATCCATATCTTATTATTATAGGAGGCATGCACATTATCAAAACCAAGCTTAATCGCAAAAAAGTTTGCCTTACTAGTAATAGCCATAGGTTCTATAATAATCAACAATTCAATATTATGAACCAAACATAATTTATGAAGACGATTTTGTGAAGACGCAACACCACGCACATTCCAAGAAAGAATATTCATTGTGATGAGTTATTATGAGTAGCAAGGGAATTAGTGATCAAGGCATCTTTAGATTTAATTTTCTGACCTTTTTTCGGCGGTCGTCCACGAGCACGAGGAGCCACAGGAATAAATCCATCATCATTAGCATTTGTATTCAAATCTGCCTCAGCAGGTATTTCTCTATCAAAGAATTTGTCCAGAGTTTCAGTATCACGAGTATCACTATTCTTTTCAGAATCTGAAACAGCCAAAATAAAATTAGTAACAGCCCGAGGCTCATCACCAATACAAGCTAAAATAGGGGGCAAAGTATCTGCATTCGGCACATTAGCAAAGTTTATAGGAGCTACCATACCTGTATTTTTATTAAGTCAAAAATCCTGGAGAGATATCTACATGATTTCTGCAATAGTTATGGGAGCAGCTTATTTATGGTTTTTGTCATGTATTCCGTTCAGCTTGTACACCTGCAAAAAACCAACTGGAAGCCCCCTCATTACTCTTTATAGAGTGCTTAAGGCAGCTATTTGTAATTGGCACCTGAATTATCCTTCTACACCTACTGGCTATTTCAGGAATTCAAGACAGGAAATGCAATTTTCTCCTAACCATCGAATCCTGAGGATACTCTGTTTCTCTCAATCTATCATTAGTACTTTTCCACTGAAAAATTATATAATACAACCATAATTCTGAGTTCGTTCAAAAGATATTAGCATGTGTTCTCTACTTTTTGATTCTCAATCTTCTACTTAAATGTTAATTATATATATAAATAGTGAAGCACTACTTATTAATTTAGTCTTTGAGATAGAATTTGAATATATATTATCACAATGTGAACAGGTGGATGGACAAAGCAGCTATAGAATCTTCCTCGAATTCCAATCATTGCTTAGTAGAAGAAGTAAAGCATGCAAAGCGCCTTCTAACACTGACTCCTTTGTGGTCGACCTTCCTAATATACAGTCTAGTGCTGGCAGCTGGGAACACTTTCTTCATTTATCAAACTGATGGCATGAATATTCGAATAAACAATGAGTTTGATTTTCCCATTACTTTTTTCTTTATACTAAAGTAATTAGCATCCTCCATAACTTCATTATTATCGATCTACTAATCTCAGATAAATGGACATTAGTCACACGACAACGTGCGCAGCTTCTAAGATTCAATGTTGGAATGTTTTTATCAATTTTATGCTGCCTTGTTGCTTGGCGAATTGAGGATCAAAGATTTAAATTAATGAAGGAATATAAATATTTGAGTAGTGAATATGAGAATAATAAAATTCCTATGAAGGTGACAATATTAATTCCACAATTCATGATTTTAGGGGTTATGGGGGGATTTGCAGAAGATGGGACTTGCTGAGTTCTTTTATGATCATGTAGACAAATCAATGAAGTTGTTTGAAACCCCATTCAATGGCCTGGTTATGGGAATTGGAAATTTCTCATTATATTCTTTATTCTGTTTCGCAGAAGTTGGTTTGGGATGAGTTTAAATCCGAGTCGGTTGGACAAGTATTTTAGGTTGTTAATGATCCTGAGCTGCGTTAACTTGTGTTTCTGTCGTCTTGTTTCCTATAAATATGTTGGCATAAAAGGCCAACAACAGTCTGAAGCTGAAATCATTAAGAATCGACAACTACAGCTGAGTCAGTTACAAGAAGATGCACAAGATCATGATCAAGAGCACCAGCAGAGAGAAGTAGAAAGAACAAGCTTCATCAAAATATATCTTAGGCATCAATAATGGTCTGTTTGTACGACTAATTGTGTGGCTTAGTAATATATAGTCTAACAATGTGATTTAGCAATGTATATTAGTATATTACTGTATGGTATTGTAATATAAATATTATTAATCATATTTGGAAAGATTGTATGTTTTAATATAGTTAAATAAAATATTTATTATTGGATTTGATTATATTTTATAAAAATTTTAATAAGTTGTGAAAATGACAAATAGATTATGATTACATATTTGGTATTTGTTAAGCCTTATTAGTGATATGACTATTGCATGGTTGCAAGCCTTATAATGTATTATATGTGAGTGAATTATTTTTTTTTTACAAATTATCCATCTTGAATCGAGACAGATAAGTCTGCAAAGGTGATAAATTTTCTCTATTGAGTTTTAACACAACTATTTAGAGAATGGAATTCAATATCTCTGATTATGATAGAACAATTCATTACCAACTGATCTACATATTCGGTGATACGAGTGAGAAAACTATTTCTAGTAATCCATTTATGGTTCCTCTCCAACTTCATTAAATTTTATGTGTTAATTACTACTATATTGGCGGAAAAAAAATTCTAATTATCTCGTATTTTGCATTCTTAAATTTTAAAACTTGATAATTTTTCCATTTGCTTTTATTCTAAGTTTAATGACTACAAGGCACACCAAAATATATTCTAATAGTATAATGCACTTTTTTCACGAAATAATTCCTCAAGATAATTTGTAGGATCGATCCTCGTCCTCGTCCCCCTAATGTACTATTCAAAAAGAAGAAAAAAAGAAGTTTAATGAGGATGAGATTAAGAATCTGCACAAGCCCCTCTCAAGGTGGATTTTGGCGTATTTTTAAATTTGAGTCGACCTAAAATTGGATGGAAAATTACACTTCATATCACGACTCACATTCTACCTCTTTTTTAATTATATGAATAAGATGATATTTTTTAGTCACCGTAGATATAAATATATCTTATTGATAAAAAATCATATTTAAATGATTGATGAGGTTTTTAAATAGGCACGTTTTATTTTGCTAATTGTATGTTGTGACTTCTTTTTAAGTTTTGATCCCTCTTCTGTTTAGTCAGGTGGCTTGTGAATTGTGATTTGTGAAGATTATTACTGCTATTTCCTTGGACAGCATAATTTGCTGAAATTCATTTTGCAAGTTTGGGCTCTTCAAGCCCGTTATGAAATGAAAACTAATTATTGAGCCCTCTCCTAACCAGATGTTCCCAACTTTGCCTCGTTTCTAACAATATTATAATGGCAATCCAACGCCGCTAACTTTTTTTTTTTGCCCTTAAGATTAAATGATAGAATACAAAGCTTAATAAACACATAAAAAACTGTTAACAATTTTAGCAAGCTAGAACATTTATTATGACAGCTCTTAACTAGCAGTTGATTGAAAACTTAATAATTAACAAAGCCGACCATATCCTTTATTAACCACCACCCAACACTATTAATTAACAAAACAAAGTGAGAAAGCAACTACAAAATCCCAACCACTCTTCATCACATAATATTCTCTTAATTAAGTCGACTTCATGACTACTATTCCTACAGTTAACACATACCCATTACAAGCACAAACTGCTCTTTTATCTCATTTCAGCTGAAGAACCAAAATCCTCTTCTGTCACAGACACCAAATACTTATTATCAGAGTTTCTCACTGAACAATTAGCTCGAATTTCGCCTTGGTTTCCTGTCAACACATCCAATTGTCCCATCTTAATCATGCCAATAATGAACTTTTCAAAGAACAGTGTTTCATTAACTGCGAAGCTTGTAACAATGCCTCTTGTCCTTTTATCAGTGTATAAATCTTGGTCTGAGGTGAACAAACCTTGGCGATTCATCAAATCAACGAAGTACTTATTGTCGAATTTGTTAGGAGATCTGATGTCCATAAAGGTTGAATTTTCAGTGTCTACTTTAGGACAAGTTCGTTTAAGATTATTAGCAAATGTCTTGTCCATGGTAGGATCTTGAGTAGGATAAAGACGTTCAGTAAATGAGTTGCAATGGCCAATACCAATAGTATGACCACCGGAAAGAGCCACCGCATCAGTAGCATCTAGATTTTTCCGGGCTAGTTTCACCAGAATTGTTGTAGTGTTAGCAGTAGGTCCAACAAGATCAACAAATGTTTGGTTTACTTCTGCAAAAACGACACCGTCTCGCCTTCCTAATGGGACATCATAGTCAGGTCCACCGGTCTACAGAACAAGTCCTTACATGAATTAGCCAATATATATATATATATATATATATTAAAAATGAAGAAGAAAAAGAAGAAGGGTTTTGGTTTAATTATTATATATATTAAAAATGAAGAAGAAAAAGAAGAAGGGTTTTGGTTTAATTATTATAATAATTACCAAGAAAACGGAATCGCGAGCTGCAATGGCGACAATGTCAGAACAAGAGACGACACGGCCACACTGCTTGTGGACAAGATCGCGAAGATTATTGACGATTTTAAAAGCTTCCTTTCTTAAGGATAAATTGGGAAGTTCAGACTTTTCACTCGGTCCGCCTGCGGATCCATCAAGCAATACTGATCCATCGCATCCCTACATTCACACAACTCCATTATTGATCTTTGAAAATACACTACAAGTTTCCCTATAAAGCATGTGTGACTATTAATTTCACTTCAGCAGTTTTGTTGGAGTCCTTTTAATTTTTAATTTAATGATTTATATATAATATATATATTACGTACTTTCTGTACAGATAAATTATTAGTTTAAATTTTATTACTATTTTTATTTTTTTACCTGTAAATCACATGCATCATTCAATGATGCCTATTTTTAATGAGTTGAAAAGAAGAAAGCAGCGTACTACAGGCCAAAAAAGCAAAAATAAACTAAAGAAGGAGCTTCATTCTTCTCCATTGAAGAGACTAAGAAAATTCTCATCAGTTAGGCAAGAAAAGATTAAAACTAAATAGCTGAAGTGCTGAACTATTGGCTCAAAATCAATAACTTAAATATTTATTAACTATTTCTTGACTATATTTATATGGACACACTGATCATCAAAGATTCAAGAAATTAACTCTGATAATTAAAGAAATTAAAGACATATACAAATTAAGAAAACACAAGAAAGGTATATATATATATATATATATATTTTTTAAAAAACAGTGACTAATTACTGACCTTAACAAAGCAATCATGGAAATGGAGACGAAGCAAGCCAGCTGCTTGGCCAACATCTTTCTTGAACACTTTCTTGAGCTCCTTTCTTATAATATCCTCCACTTTAGGGCAAGCATTTTTGTAGAATGTCCATGAAAGACCATTCTTTATTGGAGGTTTGCTCTGTGCTTCAATGGCACTGAAGAAGCAAGAAGCCACTATAAGAGAAGAGATCAAAAGGATAGAAGTAAAACCCATAGCTCGGTTTTGTTCTCTGTTCCGTGTCCTCACCACTGATGAGTGGGTCTTTATTTATAGCCATATAAATGTTTTTTTTTTCTTTTTTATATGATCACATGTATTTCTTAATTTGAAGGGCCAAAATTAATCATATTTGCATTGGGTTGATTTATTAAAAGATAAAATACTCTTAATTGGTGACTTTATTTATTTTGCTGAAAACTATTTATTGATCATATAAATATTTTTTTTATTATGTTCTAATCACAGTAATGATAAAAACTTGACTTTTTTTTAATCTGTTTTTCCAAGAGTTAGTATATTAATTACAGAAATACAGTTATTAATTACATAATTATAAAATTGAACTAATCAATCGGTAGGCAGTATAGCTTTAAATATATTTGTTTTAAAGCATAAAGATAACAATTAATATTTTTTTATAACAATAGCAATTAATTTTTTTTGCAATAGTTAAATATAATAAGGTAATATAAAGACTATTTATCTTTGTGTGGATAGTTTGGTAAAATTAATAAATTTACAATAAAAAAAATAATAACTTAACTATTTCCCTAATTAAATGACTTCTCACGCCACTAATGTCACTTCAAAATCTTCTTCGTACAATTTTTTTTTTTTACTTTTTAAAATGTAAAAACGGGAAAAAAAAAAAAGGACCAAAATTTTTATAGTGTTTTGAACATATCAAAAAATTAACTTAATTTGACCTTAAATCATCGAAGCTATAGGAATGCAAATTAATCTCAAAACAACGAAGAGAAATAAACAAAAACTTTGAATTTTTTTTTCTTTTTTTTTTCAAATTTTGTTTTCTTTTTCATACTATATCTTATAATTCAAAAATTACATATTAATTTAGATTCACATTAAACAGACCATTAAAATATTTTATAATTTATGTATAACAAATTAATATAAATTGGAGTCTAGCAGACTTATTTTTTCTCCTAAAATTTAAAAATATTCTATTCATAATTCAAGGAAAAAAATGGAGAAGGAATTCATCTCACTCCTTCATTAAAAAATTTTAAAAATTCTAATATAATAAAAAGGCCACTTGTAGAAAGTCTGAATATGTTAAGACGACTTGATAGAATATAATAAAGTAAAAAATAAAAAAGAGATCGTGTCTTAGTGGATTAGGAGACAAAGATGAGCATAAATGAATTGCCCCATTTAACTTGTCAAACTTGGCTCCGCATTTTTACCTAACAGTTGTCCTTTTTGACGTTAATCTTGTGGTCCTTGTCAAATTTAATATCCCTCCCCTCTCTCTCTCTCTCTCTCTCTCTTTAATTTAAATTTATTGCAATAAGACAAAGCAATGAGTTCATTTTCACACGGATTTTAAAAAAGTTCATTTTCACATATTTATTTATTCATTATCTATCTGCAATCCAGATTTAAAATTGACTACTACGTAATTTTCTTTTCTTTCATTAATAATCCTATATTTATAAATAATTTATATAAAATAAATTATTAAACCATTAATTTTTATTAATTAATTAATAAAATATTTTATATTAAAAAAATAAATTATTTTATTAAAAAAAATAAATTAAAAAATACCATATTAAAAATTAATTATATTTATAATAAAATAAAAAATATTATAAATTTAGTTTAGATATTATATATATTTTTTAATAAAATAAAATTATTATTAAATAAATTAATATTTATTTATTTATTTTTTTAATAATTTATTATACCTTTTAAATATAATAATATAATATTTTTTATAATATACATTTGTAAAATATATTTTAATTAATTAATTTTTTCAATAGTCTATCAGATGTATTATTAAATTTAATTTATTTTCATAGTGTTTAAAAATAATTTATAGATAAATTAAATTATTTAATAATAAAAAATTATATTACTTATAGTTAACTAATTTAACTCTAAAAATTTATCTCATTCCATTGATATTGCAAGAAAAAAATTACTAAAGTAAAACATAAAATTGCAGTAAATTTAGTTTCCAATTTATTAATAAATTTTATTTTAATGTTATTAAAACTTTTTCAAAAAACTTTAAAATTATTATAAGCAATTAAAATTTGTTACTACATCTTAAAAAAAAAAATAATTAAAGCATCTTCTAGAAAATCTTGAATTCTAAATTGAAAAACAGAAGAGGCATGCATCTGAAAATGTTCCAAGCATAAAAACTGGTGTGTTAGCCCATGGGAGAAAACTATAAAGAAAAAAAAAATATTGAAGAGGCTAATTTTTGGCTTAAAATTTTGTTTTTTTTTTTGTCTAATTTAGTTCAAACAATAGATAATTTTTCTCAATACACAATCAAATTTGAAGATTGCAATTATGAGTATACACCACATTTCTTTAACGATTTTTCTCTAGTGCTTTAAAAATACTTGTTAATAGCCGTTATTTCCAATAAAACATAATTATAAAATAATTATTCCTGATGAAAACAAATAAATTAATATAAAAGTGAATTGAATAAAAAATAAAAAATTTTGATAGAACTATATTTTATTATAATGAAATATCATAATTGTCACTTTTCATTTATTTAATTTTTAATTTTTATTTATATGTTAATTATGGAAAATGTTAGAAGAATAACTCTGTAATAAATAAACAGCGATGAAAAAAAGTAATACACATATTTTATATGGATTAATAATTCATAATTGAGCATTAATATCTTATCATAAAGAGTATCAAAAGCTTTCCTTTTTTTTTAAAAAAAAAAATGCAGCATCTAATACGCATCATAGCTCTTAGCCGCCCCGCTGCACTTAAAAAAGAACAAAGGGAATAACGAAAGGTGCGAATCATTTCCCTAACGAATGAATATTATTTCAATCCACTTGTAATAGTTTACAAGTTTCTTTACTCAACTTTTTCCAATTTTTCTTATACTTTTTCCGAGAAAATATTATTATTTTAAATTTATTTTAATTTTTTTTCTTGAATTTGTAAAAGTAAACCCTTTTACTAGTGTTTTTAAAATTGAATTGGATTGATTAATTGAAGTAAGTTATTTAAAAATAAAAATGATAATGAATTGGATAATTTTTAATATTTAATCGCTTCGATATATTTATATAGAATATAGATAATTTATAAATGAGTTTGAACATATACAGATAATATTTTTACTATCCGTAATGAATTTAAAAAATTTTTGGATAAAGATTATTAGGTACTTATTACTCAAATCCGATTATATATTAATTATATTTTATTAAAATTTTAATTACATATTTATTACATTATATTTTAATTATAAAATTATGTGGTATAAAATTATTTTAAATAAAATTATATTAATATTAAATATTTATTCATAATTATTTTATTGAAAAAATTTTAATTTATACTTTAAATTTTATAATTTTTATATTTAAACGAATAATTAAAATGATCCGGATAGTAAACAGGTAATATTAAATGGGTTTAGGATGGATATGAGTATAACTATAATCGGGTTTAAATATACTCGAATAATTTAAAAATTAAATAAATTTTCGAGTAAAGCAATTTTTGCATATATCCTATTCATTGTCACTCCTATCCAAAAATCAAAGATTAATCTATTTAAATATAATGAAAAATCAAATTTATGAAAAAAAATTGAACAAAATAGGCAAATCCAATAGAATTGGATTGAATTAAATAAGCTTGAACCGAATTTATTTTTTAAGTTATTTTTGAATGCCAATCGTAGAAAAATATTTATTGAGAATTCACCTAAAATATAACTTTTTAAAAAAGGTTAATATTTTTTAGATCACAATCACCTTAAATGAGTAAAAAATAATAATAATGTCCTTATATCTAATAAAGAAAAAAAAAACTTTCAGCTTACTTTTGAATTCTTTTTTTCCTTGCGTATTCTCTTTATTTTTTAACTTTCTCTCTCTTTTTCTTTTCAAAATACGGATCTGCAGTCATTAGATCTACAAAATGAAGCTTTCTCATAATTTTTTTCTCTCATCGTGCACGGTATATTTTTATTTTTTCATTTAGTCGAATCTGCAACTTTGATTAAAATAAAATATTTGAAGAAAAAATAATTTATTTTGTTATATTTCACTAATATTTGCATATCTGTTTAGTTCATCTTCTTTTCTTATTCTAAAATTAAAATAAAATTTATTTGATTTATGTTGATTTTTAAAGAAAAAAATATGTATAGAACTTCCCTAACTTCCCCTAATTTGCCCTAACTCACATCAAAATACTTATTTTTGTTGTATAAAAATCTCCATTATAGTTTTTAAGATAGTCTGTATACTTAAATCTTAAAATAAATATATCTGATTTATATTAATTTTTAATAAAAAAAATGTATACATAAATATCCTAACTCCCCCTAACTTACTCTAACTCATATTAAAATACTTATTTTTGCTATTAAAAATTTATCATTGCAGTTCCTAAGATATTCTATACACTTGAATCTTAAAATAAAATATATTTGGTTTATGTTAATTTTTTTATGAAAAAAATTATACAGAACTGCCCTAACTCTCTATAACTTACCCTTACTCACATTAAAATACTTCTTTTTGCTATAGAAAATTCTCCATTGTAGTTCCTAATATAGTCTACATACTTAAATTTTAAAATAAAATATGTCTAGTTTATGTTGATTTTTAATGAAAAAAATACACTTAACTGTCCTACCTCCTCATAATTTGCCCTAACTCATATTAAAATACGTTTTTTGCTATGAAAAATTATTCATTGTTGTTCCTAAGACAGTCTACAATCTGAATCTTAAAATAAAATATGTCTAATTTATGTTGATTTTTAATGAAAATAAGTATATAAAACTGTCTTAACTCCCCTAACTTACTATAACTTACATCAAAATGTTTCTTTTTACTATAAAAAATTTATCATTGCAGTTTCTAAGACAGTCTGTATACTTGAATCTTAAAATAAAGTATATCTGGTTTATGTTAATTTTTAATAAAAAAAAATATATAACTGCCCTAACTTGCCTAAGTCGCATCAAAATGCTTTTTTTTTTGCCATATAAATTCTCTATTGGACTTCTTAAGACATTCTACACACTTGAATCTTAAAATAAAATATATATGATTTATGTTAATTTTTAATGAAAAAAATATACAGAACTACTCTAAATCCCCTAACTTGCCCTTAACTCACATCAAAATAAAATATATCTAATTTATGTTAATTTTTAAAGGAAAAAATATACAAAATTGTCTTAAAAAGTACAATAGAGAATTTTCTATAGCAAAAGAAATAATTTTAATGTGAGTTAGGCAAGTTATGGAGAGTTAGGATAGTTCTGCAAACTTTTTTTCTTTATAAATCAATATAAATTAGACATTTTTTATTTTAAGATTCAAGTATGTAGACTGTTTTAGGAAGTGTAATAGAGAATTTTCTATAGCAAAAAAGAAGTATTTTGATGTGAGTTAGGCAAGTTATGGAGAATTAGGACAGTTCTGCAAACTTTTTTCATTTATAAATTAATATAAAATCAGATATATTTTATTTTAAGATTTAAGTATGCGGACTATCTTAGAAAGTGCAATGGAGAACTTTCTATAGAAAAAAGAAATATTTTAATGTGAGTTGGGGTAAGTTAGGGAGAATTAGGATAGTTCTGTATATATTTTCCATTCGAAATCAAAATAAATTGGATATATTTTAATTTAAGATTTCAGTGTGCAGACTATCTTAAAAACTATAATAGAGAATTTTCTATAGCAAAATGAAGTATTTTAATGTGAGCTGGGGCAAATTATGGGGAGTTAAGGCAGTTCTGTGTATTTTTTTAATTAAAAATCAACATAAATCAGATATATTTTATTTCAAGATTTAAATATGCATATTGTCTTAGAAACTAAAATGAAGAATTTTTAATAGTAAAAAGAAACATTTTGATGTGAGTTAGGGGGGAGTTAAGGTAATTTTGTATACTTTTTTTCGATTAAAAATTAACATAAAACAGATATATTTTATTTTAAGATATAAGTGTGCAGACTGTCTTATGAACTGCAATGATGAATTTTTTTAATAGCAAAAAGAAACATTTTGATGTGAGTTAGGGCAAGTTAGGGGGAGTTAGGGCAGTTCTGTATACTTTTTTCCTATTAAAAGTCAACATAAATCAGATATATTTTATTTTAAGATTCAAGTATGGAGACTGTCCTAAAAATTACAATGAAAAAATTTCTATAGTAAAAAGAAGTATTTTGATATGAGTTAAGGCAAGTTAGAGAGAGCTAGCAGTTCTGTATATTTTTTTCTTTAAAAATCAACATAAATCATATATATTTTATTTTAATTTTAAAAGAAGAAAAGAATGTGAACTAAATAAAGATACAAATATTAGTTAAATATAACAAAATACACTATTTTTCTTCAGATATTTCATTTTAATCAAAGTTACATATTTGATTAAATAAAAAAATAAAAATATACCGTGTATGATAAGAAAAAAAGATGATAAGAAAGTTTCATTTTATGGATCTAATGGCTGTGGATCTATATTTCAGGAAGTAAAAGAGAAAAAGTTAAAAAAGAAAAAAAAATATGCAAGACAACACGAAAGTAAGTTGAAAGTTTTTTTTTATTTTATTAGGTATAAAAATATTATTTTTTTTGACCCATTTAAAATAATGGTGATCTAAAAAATATTAATCATTTTTAAAAAGATTTATTTTAAGTGAATTCTCATATTTATTTTTTATATAAATCAGATTTAATAAGTGATATTTTTAAAATTATAAGAGAAGATATTTTTATCATTTAATTTTTATTTTAAAATTTTTATGATTTTAGATTTTTATTAATATTTATATATAAAAATTTATAATATTATTATATTATAAAACTCGTATTAATTAGATAAATTATGAATTGATTATAAATAAATTTAATATTTAGTCCAACTTTAAAAATATTGTACTTTATTAATAAAATAATAATATTGTTATGGTAATATTATTAATTAGCAGCCCACGTGTTCTAGTCTAGATCAATGCAAAAGGGAAAATAAAATACAAAATAACCGACATTTCTTTTATATATTGTATATCTATTTCTTTGTAAAGATTCCACAATTTTTTTTTTTTTAAGGTTATGCAATTTACCTTTAATTGTTTCCATCTCCATAGCAAATGTTTTTTTTTTATTTTCTTTTATTTTCTTTTTTTTTTATAATATCATTTGCTTTTATTGTTTAATAAGTAACATGCATGCACGTAGGATTTAACTTTTAAAAAATCCAACAAAAGTACTTTTGAACTAGTAATCTGTAATCCTTCTTAAAAACTTCCATTAAATTAGTAAATTTTTTTTTTTAAACAATTAACGGTGAATGGATGTTCATTCCAAATTGTACCTTCTATTTTTCATATATTTAAAAAAAGTAAGTAGGTAACTCAATCAGGGAATTAAAAATTATTAAATTTATAAAATAAAACTAGTTTACATTAAATTCATTAATAATTTTATCTGAGGAAACACATTAGAAATACAAAAAAAAAATGTTATGTATTGTATTATAAAAAATAATCAAATTTCATGAATATGAAACAGAGTAGTTATATATTAAAATTAATCCATAACATACTATTTATATAACTTAACAAATCCTTTATTATAAGCGTATTTATTTATTTTGTTTGATTGATTTTTTACGTATAACTGGTTTTGAAAAACAATTGCGATGTCTGCAACTTTTTCAATAAGAAATCGAATGCCTACTTGGAAAAGATATAAAAGCTAAATGAATACAGAATTCAGAAAAAAAAAAATTCATGAAAATAGACAAAAGTAATCATTAAAAAAGTTCCATTCAATGGATTTACAAATCAATTTTCTTTAGGTGATTCCATAATAGATTTATTGATCAAAACCAAAATTTTTTTAATCAATGTAATTAATTTTTAATTATATAAATCGAGTATAAAATACATCTTTAAATTCATTGAATAAAATTAATTTTGATAGATAAATAAATTGATTGGAAAACATTTTAAACTATTATCAACACAATAAATGAGTAGTTTTATATTAATGTGGAGTGGTTGATTTTATTAAATTTTTACAACTTGCGTGGTCAGTGGTGACCATTAGTCGTGTGTCTGCAACACGTAAAGTATTATTATTATATTTTTAAAATAAATTAATAAAATAATATTTATTAAATGTGAGATTTTTTTTTCCACGTATATTATATTACTTTCTCCGTCGGCTGCAATAATAAGTCCGGTATACACAAATCCACGGGCTATAGATGACTCCGAAAACGTCAAGGAAAAGGACTTTGTGATTGTTTAGGATTCGCATAATAAAATATTAAATATTTAATTAAATTTACAATTCATTAAAAATTGAGTTTAATTATATTAACTCTTTCTGAACAATCGAGAACAACTTCAAGTTAATTTAAACATCAATGGAAATAAATTATTTTTTAAAAATTTTAATATTTTTCAGTTTAAATTAGTAAACATACTTTTGTATCATAAAATTAAAAAAATATTTATTTTAATTATAAATATAAATTTATTTTATTATATCTCTATTTTACTCTATTATATAAATTTATTTTATGGTATAAATTTATTTATTTTAATTATATATATAAATTTATTTGTGCAAGTATATATATGAAAATTGGCGCATAATACATAAAATAATTGCGTCCAAAAATTTTTGGGCACAACCCCACAAGAATGGATGATGATAAGAAAAGCAAAAAATATCTTATCCATTATCTCTTTCATTTAAAAGGATATTTCTATCACATTCAGCTGATAGGCCAATCAACTTTGACCTAAATTTTATTTTCTTCTATTTTATCAAATTAGAAAATTTATTAGAATAGAGCCTCACGCACACGATCTCCTGAATATTTTTTTTAAATTATATAATAATATTAAATGGGTAATTATTTATTTATTGTTATAAAAAATAAAATTAATATATATATTGATAAATTTAAATTAATTATCTATAATTATTAAATTATAAAATAACAGAAGATTTATAATACCAAGATATTATCATAATATTTTATATAAATAATATAAATTATTTTTTAAACTAAATAAAATCAACACCATTAATAATAAAATAAAAAAAATACTTACATAAAAAAAAGTAACTCCAATTAGTTTAAAATATTAATTTAATAATAATTAAAATTATACCTCAAATAATTTTGAATCAACTGAAAAATTAACTTGTATATTAATTACTTGATTTATTATTATATTAACTGTAAATTGATATCATAGAAAAATTACATTAATAAAAGCATATCTTAATTCATAAATTATGTATATATAATTATAAGTAATTTTATTTGTATATTAACTACTTAATTTATGAATTGTGTCTCATATACCACTCATTATATATATATATATAGTAGTACGAGTAAATTTTATATAAGAACATATAATTAGAATATCACAATTATCGTATGAATAAGATAGAATTAATCATTATAATATAAATAAAATAAAGTTAATCATAATCTTGATAATATCATAATTTTATTGAACTTTTCTAATAAATATAATATTCTAATTATATTTAAACTCTATAAATAAATATATATTATTATAATAGAATAAAATTATTATTTATCTTGCATATAATTAATTAGCTAACTGCTCATGTCTGTTCAATATCTATTTAACTTTAAGTTCTTAAATTATTTTATTAAAGTAAAATTAACTATGTAATTAATTCTGTAGGTTACGTACTAAAATTTTTTAATTGAATAAAAAACTAAAAATTTTGTATTTACATCTTTAGCAAATGAAATTAATTAAGTTCTTGAATAAAATTAATTTAATTGAATTACATGAATTCAGTTCAACATAAATTTTTTTTAAGAGTTAGTATGAAGAGGGATATATTGATTTTAGTATGATGAAAATACATATTTATTGCTAAAGAATATATATATAATATAGTTATTAATCATAATGATTTTTTTTGGCTTTATAAAATACAGTAAATAATTTAGTGAGCATTAATATTAAATATTCAAAATCTAGCTACCTCAGCTTCGTGGGAGTTAAAATCGTACAATATAAATTATTATAATATGATTAAATTATTATAATTTAATCTAAATAGAATAAATTTTCTCTCATTTTATCTTATAATAAAAAAATATCTATTTAAAATTATACATTATTATATTAATTATAAAATTTATTATTAAATTTGGATTGAGTGATGATTACATGATTATAAGATAAATATTAAATTTATTATTATTTATTAGAATAGATAATTAATTAGTTATTAGATGTATTTATTTAGAGAGTTTAAATATTATTATAATAATATATATAAATATTAAATTTATTATTTATTAGAATATATAATTAATTATTTATTAAATATATTTATTTCGAGAGTTTAAATATAATTATAGTATTATATATATTTGATATTAATAACAAATAGTTATTATATAATAAGGTGATAAGCTATTAAAAATTTATATTTATATTTATATTTAGATAAATAAATATTTATTATAATAAATAATAAATTAATTTAATAAATTAATTAAAAATAAATAATATATTAATTTAAAAAAATTATTGAAAATTATTGTTTAATATTATACCAACGGATAATTATTTTAAAATTATATATAGATTATATATTGACAATGGGACTTATTTTGAATGGATACAACTGAGTTTTTGAGAACAATATATTCTATGTTTTAATTTTTGAACCATGCCTTTGTAGGAGTGGTTCCAATTTATCTCATATCTATTTTTTTTTTTGTAAATTTCGTTTTCTACTCAAATTGAATAATAATATATTTAATTAATATTTTTACTTATATATAGTAACCCTTTAATAAAAAATACTATTCTTTGTTAATCAGTGATTAAAGAGGATTTAAAAAAAAAACAGTAATATTGTCATACGACTCATACCTACATAAAACAAACTTCATAAACATATATATTGCTTAAATGAGATTATGATAAAGCTTTGTAATTTTATAAAGGAATTTGTCATAAATAAAATTTTATGTTTATGATGTTTAATTTCCTTTTTGTAAAATCTTCTGTCCCTTCCTCCATCATAATGGTGGTCACTATTTATGGGCTGTTTGGTGAGTAAGTACCGAAATGAGCAGCCACAAGCCGGCCCGTTTGGGCTATGTTAATCACTCATGCACAACGACAATGTTAATATTATCTAATTACATAATTAAATTGCTAATTGTTGCATAATTAATTTTCGATAGCACATGGGCTGCAAACATGTCTAAACTCTTTTTAGGTGATTTTCTAAAATAATAAGAGGAAATTATACTGCATAACATATTTTTTAATTTTTTTTAAATATTTTATATTTTTTATATATTTTTAATATATTAAATATTTATGTAATATATATCTTTAAAAATTAAATTAATTATATTTTTAATATACTCAAAAAGAATATTTTTGAAATTAAAAAAATTAATATTTTTTAAAATATTTTTATTTTTTAGGGTATTTTTAAAGAAATCCAACTAATAAAGCTAGACTGACAATCCAATAAAATTAGTTCAATATTAACTGAATTATCACACTTTTTATTTTACAATAATTTAAAAATTAGTTATTTTTATTTAAAATATAAATATAAATATAAATATATTTATAAATAATATTAAATATATGTTTAATAGAGATTTAATATATTAATTAATTTATTAAAATAATAAATAAATTATAATTTAAAATAAATAAATATATCTATATCAAAAAACTATTTTATTAATTAATAAGAAATAACCCTATTGTTCAGACATTAAGCAAGAAATAAAAACAACCAAATTAAACATAACTATAGTTATAGTACAATAATTAAAGTCAAGCTTAATTAATTATTTAATTTTTAAAAATTATACAAAACAGTAATAATTATAATACTAGTTCCTTACTTCCTTATCTCAACTCAGACAATGTCTCCAGATCTTCTTCAACAACAGAGACCAAATACTGATTATCTGAATTTCTAACAGAGCAATTGGCACGAATTTCCCCTTCATTATTGGTTAACACATTCAATTGCCCCATTTTGATCATCGAAAGAACGAATTGTTCGAAGAACAGAGATTCATTAACAGCAAAACTCTTAACAATGTCTCTTGTTCTTTTATCTGTATATAAATCTTGGTCTGAAGTAAACAAACCTTGGCGATTCATGAGATCAACATAATATTTATTGTCGAATGAATCAGGAGATCGAATGTCTAACACAGTAGTGTTAGTAGAGTTCGATGCGGGACAGATTTCTTTGAGATCATTAGCAAATGTTTTGTCCATATTAGGATCTTGGGTTGGATATAAACGGTTTGTGAAGGAGGTGCAGTGGCTAAGCCCGATGGTGTGGCCGCCGGAGAGAGCCACCACGTCGGTTGCATCAAAATTCTTAGTAGCTAAAGAAGTGAGAAGTGTAGTAGTGTTGGAAGTGGGTGCTGGTAAGTTATCTAAGGTTACATTTCTAGTTGCAAAGGTTAGTCCATCTCGTCTTCCTAATGGAACTTCATAATCAGGGCCACCTGACTGAAAATAATAAACAAAACGAAAAATTTAATTAAACATGCAATTTCAATTATTTTTACATAGAAATTCAAGTTATTTTTTAACAAAATCTAAAAGGGCACAACGACAATGGGTCAAAGTCTTGGATTAGGTAGCAATCATGTGCTGTAAAAGTTTTTATTTAATTAAAATTTGATTCAGATTTCAATTCATATCCCTATTGTGAAGGATACAATGAATGTTCAAAATCAAAAGCCAAACTTTTGACTGTTAGCTAAAGCCAGGCACAGCTTTGAAGTTCTGCCAGGCCTCACCAGCAAGTCACATGCTATATATAGCTCACCATTAATTAAATATTTAGATTACAAAAGTCAAATATATATAGGCAGACCACCGTCAAGATAATATGTTGACCAATTAATGCAACATTTCTGCATGCAATTGAACTAATTAACAAGCGATTTTAATTAATTTACTCATCAGCAAATATTTTTTTTTGTTTAACATATTATTTTTTATGTTAGAGATATCTATAATTTTGTGTACGTAGAATTAATAATTTGTACTTTTTTTCGTGATTAAATACATTTACATGGATATTTATATCGGGTCATTCTCTTAAAAAAATAATTCACGTTTAATTAATATAATAAATATAAATACTATTTTATATAAACTATATAAGCAGAAATACATTGAAAGCCCACACATTGATCGTGCTTAAGAAGTTGCTTTTTATTTTTATATTTTTTTTATGACATGGAAAGATTGTAAATTTGAAAAAGAGAAATAAATGAATTGATGGACACATTTTTTATTTTAAATAATTAATTATTTTTATTAAAAATAAAAATTTACATATTTTTTCTATTAAATCTTTATTTTAATTAGTATTAGATATATTTATTAAATATTTTTAATAAATAATATTAGAAGTATGTATAATAAAGATTTAAAAATACTTATTTATCAAAATAGTAAACAAATTATAATTGAAAATAAATAAAATATATATATATATATATATCTATTAATTTGATGGATGAGATACATAAATAAATTCAACTGTATCCATTGACCATTGTCCATTATGTCAATGCTTTTTCATAAGAAAGTTATTAAAAAGGAGTAGCTAACAAGCTACTATGAAAATTAAAGCATTCACCATATTCAACAATTGCAAGCCCTTTTCAATGATAGATTTCAATTCAACAATAGACTCGTACTCAAATATCTATTTTTCTAATATATTAAGAAAAACTACTAACTAACAAACCATTAAATATTCATTTAATTAATCTGGTTAAAACTAAGTCTAATGTTATTTTTTTTAATCAACTCTAATGGATTAATATCCTAAAAAAAAACTCTAATGGATTAATATATAGTTTATTGATTTATTTTATTTTTTTTAAAGAATATCTAAAATGAATCGTGGTGACATAAATAATTGACAACCAATTTCTTAATATGAACACTAAAAATAGAGAAAAAAAAAGCTTAAGAGTTAATTACCAAGAAAACAGAATCGCGAGCAGCAATAGCGACAATATCAGAGCAAGAGACAACGCGACCACACTGATTGTGCACTCGCTCGCGCAGGTCGTCAATGATCTCAAATGCCTCTTTTCGCAGAGTCAGATTGGGAGGTGCATCTTGCTCGCTAGGCCCACTCGCTGACCCATCTAACAACACTGACCCATCGCACCCCTGTTTTCAAAATTAATCTTCTTCTTCATGAATAATCCTTAATATAGTCATATTGGAGTTGTACCTTTTAACAATTATGAGTAAATTTGGTTACCTGAACAAAGCAGTCATGGAAATGAAGACGAAGCAAGCCAGCAGCTTGGCCAATATCCTTCTTGAAGACTTTCTTGAGTTGTTTTCTGATGATTGATTCAAGTTTAGGACAGGTAGACTCGTAGAATGTCGATGAAAGACCATCAGCTATAGGAGCTGATGATGAGCTTTGTGTGGCAGAGAACAAAGAAGCAAGAAACAGAGATATTATAAAAAACAGAGAGGTAAAGGATTTTGTACTAGCCATGGCTTGTTTTGGTTTCTTGTAATATTAATTGGAGTTGTTTAGGGCTAGGAGGTGTCTCTTATTTATAAATAAGGCAATAAGTATAACCCACGTAGTGTAAATTGTGATGTCTTGTTTTTGAAATTTCCAGTGCTCCGCGTTATATTGTTTCACTCCAAAATTACGCAAAATTTTGACTTTTTGCCATATTCGATTAGAAATATTTTTTTTATAAAAGAATTTTATTTGTTGTATTCTCATGATATGTGATTAATTAGTAATTTTAAAAGAGTTTTATTTGTTATATAATATAAAAAGAAAAAGTTTTATATTAAGTTAATTTTTATAATAATAAAGAAATGAATGGAGACGACTGAAGCATTATCCACGCTCGAAAATCTCTGTGGAACCTAGTGACGAAGAATTTGAAACTCTGCAAGGAGGTGGACCAATCATGAAAATTACAGGAAAATATACTATTTGATGTAAATAAGTGGACCAACCATGTCTTATGGCTCTGAGATTTTTGTGTGTACCGTGTAGTGCCCAAGAACCAAGAAAAGACTGAGAAGTTAATACTTAATGGGAAAATGGATTTATATAAAGCAATATGGAAAAGGAAATATCAATAGTTAAAAAAGGGTGTTGTTTATAGTTACCTAGAGGCAACACATGTTTATTGTAAATTAGACCTACTCATGAGTCGATTTTCAATTCAGAAAATAGAAAATTTTTTAAATATTTAATCCGTCAGCTGCAATTTTTTTTATTTTTATTATTAATTGAGTTTGGCTATGATCAAATGTAATAAACAAGTTGCAAACTCAGTTAACCCTTCTAATTACATTAACATGCATGGTAACCTTAGATAAAGGCGCTTGGGTTAGATGTAGAACAAATTTCTTTGAGATCTTTGGCAAATGTTTTGTCCATGGTAGGAGCATAGGTTGGATAAATAAAGGCGGTCAGTGAAGGAGATACAGTGGCTACTGCCAATGGTGTGGCCGCCGGAGAGAGCCGCCAAATCGGTGGTGTCCAAGTTTAAGGCAGCAAGCGCAGTTATAAGCAGATTGGCCTATATATATATATATATCTGATATCCTCTTTGAACCCTTTCTTGAGTTGCGTAATTTCTGATGATGGATTCAACTTTAGAGCAGCCATGCCATGGCTATGGACCACATGCTTCTGTGTTATGGGAACAAAATTAAAGACTAAGGTCATTAATATTCTGAATTATGCACTTAGTTTTCTAATGAATTTAATTCTAACTAGACTAGTGATTACTTAGAATTATCCAATCAAAGATGAATTCGTTTATGTTTTTCCAATTTTAATTACAAATAGAGATTTTATTATTTAAATTTACCATCCCATGAGAAGTTTTAATTAATTTGTCCATCTTGGGTTCCCAAATATAGATTCCATCCTAGGAAAATTACAGCAAGCTCCTGTGGGAATAACGTTGCAGAACTTATGCAAATTTTGGAAGCAAAACTTCTGTCCACCAATTTATCTATATCTTTTTTTCCTTTGGACTTTCACAAGATGTTGGCTCATCATGTGGGCTCCTCTAAACCTTTGTACCATTTTTTTAAAAATAATATCTTAAAAAATAAAAATATTTTAAAAGATATCCATCTTTTTTAAAAATATTTACTTTCAACTTTCAATTTTTTATGCTTTTGTGCAACACCCTTTTTGAGCACTCGTGAATTGTTAGAGAAAATTTTTTGCACATATTTTTGTATTTTCATTTAAGTTATAATAAATCTTATTTTTATTGTGTATGTATACTTTATTCAATATCTTTGAATAAAAAAATAAATATACGAATTATATTAATTATATTTAATTGAAAACATTAAAATAAAAATACATTTAGGATGTAAAAAAAAAAAATTTAGGAAAAAAGGTTTAACATATGCGACATGTTGCGGGAGGGAGAGAAATAGTGTGAAATTCAAGAATTTATTGCTAACTTACAGTTCAAGCAGCCCACATGCTCATTCTTAGCCACAAGGATATATAGTGGAGAAATGAAGACGACAAATAGCTAGCCCACAAAAAATTATTATTATTGAAAATAAGATGAGTCAAATTCTATAAAATATAAAATATGAGATGAGTCAAAATTCTATTCCTATTGCATATTTTTCAGATACTAATTTTTTTACTTGGTTATTCAAGTTTAAATTTTATTCGCATTGCTTATATTTTTTAATTTCAATGCTATCATTGGATATATGTATTTGACAATGTTTTTAATTTCAGTATTCAATATTGAAAAAAAAAAGAAGAAACTATTGATCTTGCAAGTAAGTGTTTTCAACAGAAATTTGAATTAACAAGTTGAATAAATTCAATTGAGAATAGAATTGATAACAAGTATGATTTTGTCAAGTTGAAGTTTCAAATTTATTTTTTTAATTTATATTATTTAAATAATATTAAAATTTAAAATTATGTTTGCCTGTTTCTTAAAAAATAAGTTAATTTATCGGTACATCCAACATTAGAAGTTGATTGATTTATTAAAGTGAACATTATACCATATATTGTTTTATTTTTAATTATACTGCTATTAATTATATCATATATCTCTTTCTTTTTTATTTTTTATTTTTCTAAATTTACTATTCATTTATTATGTATTCATATCCTTGAAGGTTGTGTCATTGTTGTTTGTTTGTTGGGGATTGTTTTTCCCTTATCGTTCTAGTATTGTGTTTATGTGTTTAGTACTGTTGGCTTGTAATTTATGTTTTGTGTTTTTTTGAAAATTTATTTTCTCTGTTCAAAAAAAAAATATTCATATTATTTTTAAAAAATATTTATATTTATATTTATAATTTTTCGCATAAAAAATATAAATGTGATATGAAAAATAGTAAAAAAAAAGATATGCATGCATGTCGACATCTTTTTTTTTATCTCACCCACCCAATAAATCTTAATATTTTTTTCTAAATTATATGATAGATACACAATTATTAAATTATTGGAAGTAGATCTATGTGAGTTAATATTTAATATTTTAATTAACTGATAAATTATTCATAAATTTTGTGAAATTAGTTCATATATATGAAATAAAAAAACTATTTAAATAACACGAATTAATACCATATCTCTTCACAAAGAAAATATATAATTATAAAATTTGACCAAAGTTTAGATTTTTGAAAATTGAACGTGACTACATTATCCAGGAAACGTATTTATATAATACTAAAATGATTATCAATAAACATATTTATATAATATTAAAATTACTATCACTAGTATAATATTATATTATATATTTTAATTAAAATTTTTTAAATTTAATTTATTATTTATTATAATAGATATTTATTTATTTAAATATAAATATTTAAGGAGATAAGAGATAAACTTTTAATAATTTATTATTTTATTGGATAATAACTATTTATTATTAATATCAAATATATATTATTATAATTATATTTAAACTCTCTAAATAAATACATTTAATAACTAATTAATTATCTAAAAACAATATGAAATAAATCATTAATAAATTTATTCATTAATTAAAAATAATAATAAATTTCTATGAATAAATAAGCAAAAGACTTATCTAAAAAAAATTTAAAACTTTTTGATACATTTTTAGAGTTCTAAAACATATTAATAAACGCCACTAACACTTATGGTTTAAAAAAAAAGGCCACTAATACGTGATTAAATAAATATTAATATGTAAAATTTATGAATTCTAAAATAATTAACTTGACAATAAAATATAATAATAAATATACATAATCAAATTTAAAAATTTCAAATCAATTAACTCAATTGATTATAAAAATAGGTGAATTCTTACAGTTATTAGGTTTTTAAATGGATCAAGTTCTAATTCAGGCTATAATACATATTAATGTAAATTCTAATTAGAATAGAGTTTTTATTTTTATTTTTCAAATTATATAATAATTTTAAATAAATAATTATTTATCTGTAGTTATAAAAAATAAAATTAATACATATATTGCCTTGACTGAAAATTAATATTTTTGTATCTAATGGTCCATGCTATTTTTGTCGATCTTTAATATATTATAATTTTTTTAAACTATTGAACTTTAATATCTTTTTAGTGCTGGTTTTTTTTTTCACCTCTACAAGGGATGCTAAGTTGTGTTAAAATTGAGATTTTAATTTTTTAATTGTTAATTTCAACTGAAGAAAAGTCAACATTTTTTTACCATAACTATATAAAAAAATATAAAAGTTCAAGGTATTTAAAAACTTTATTATACCGATATTTTTCTTGTAGCGGCAAGAAAACCCACTAAAAATTAAGAGTAATTCATATAACATATAATATAATCAATACCAATGGAGTTATGAAGCAAGCACTCATAAAATTCGTAAATATATATCTGTCTAAAAGTATGCTCATCATAAAAAAAAAGGTTAGTAGCATAAGAAGTAAGATTATCAAAGATAATTTTTTTTTCAATAGATGTGATAAAATTCCACATTTCAATTTTATCTCAACAATTTTTTAATATTTGTTTGTATTGTTACCAAATTATCATGAACTAAACTATAAAATGAAGAGTTTTGTTGCAATATCCTAACTGTTAAAAAAATTAATAATAATAAGAAGAAGAATAAGAAGAAGAAGAACAAGAAGAAGGGAAAGAAAGAAACAGAAAAGAAAAGAGAGACATAAGAGAGAGAGAGAGAAGGAGAGGGGAGAGAAAAAGAAGGAGAGCAGATCGGAAGAAGGCTCGATTTGCCACCGTCTGGTGACAAGAAAGGGACTTGCACCGGCCAAGGAGGACTGCAGCTTGGAGACGTGTCGACTGCTATTGGACTTGCCGCCAACCACCACCGGACGACGGCTCATGCGTCGTCCGAAGGTCTTTTGCATAGTACCACTGGCGACCTCTTCTGACAAACTTTTCGTCCATTTTTTGACTTCTTTTCTAGGCGATTCAGATACAGTTGGACTCCTCTCCTCCTGAGCTTCATTTTGATATATCATTTATAAATTTTGGGTCAAATTTAAATTTGACCAGAATGCAGTCACGGCCGATTTTTAGGCCAGTTTTTGGCGAGTGAGGGAAAGTGACTTATATATTTAGAATTCTCTACTCGGGATGAATGTATGAGTACCCAATTTGCTACCAAAATCTTTTGGTAAAAATCTTCCTGCGAAGCGCCGGAGTAGGGCCGGTGAGAGAATTCCAATAGATTTAGTCAAATGTTAAATAATTATTTTTTTAACGAGCACAGAATTATAAATTGACAAAATTAGTAATTAGAAAATATTAAGATAAAAATTTAAATAATTAATTTAATTAAATAACACTGAATATATTAATTAACCAGAATTTGGTGACCAAATTTACAGATAAATTATGTTAATTGTTTGGTTAATTTTAAATAATGAGATAGTTAAGTAGAGAGTCCGAGATTGTCATTATAATATTTGTATGTTGATATTTTTTGTACATCATCTAGTATTGGGTTCTAACACTCGGGTCGGGTAGCAGTTGACGGAGTCTAGTTCTTTTCGCCCAAACTGTGAGTAATACTTTCTAATATATTTTTTCTACACTTCATGTATTGCATCTAATGTATGTATATATTATTATTAGTAATATTATGCATTAATTAGAATATAGAAATTTCACATTTGCCTATGTTTGTGCATTTACGTGATGATATGTGATTGTTGGGTAGAAATTGGGATGATATGGGAACAAAGTAAGATGTGAGTTAACTGCGGAATTTATACACTATGATGTTATGATGATGAGTTAGGACTGACGTAATGACAAGGACATTCTAATGCTCAGCGCTGCTTGTCAGTCGGGTAACACTGCTTGGCTTATGCCGTGATGGTGAACCTTGTATGTATTGAATTTCAAGAGATCATTTTAGAATAAGAGAGCCAGATAGGGGGATCGGCTTCCTAGATTTGAGGCTTAGAATGATTCCCATTGACTAAATTCATCCTTAATTGATTATTTATTGATTTTATATTAACACGATGCATGAGCATCCCTTGTACAAGTATTGATATAGTAACTATAATAGGACAACAAGTGAGTATATTGGACGGTATCATTCACTAAATTGAGACGCTCACCTCTATCTCACTATTTTTCTTTCATGTTCCCAGGGTGAGCACTCGTATTGGCTTCATTCAGTGACATTGCTTTTTGTCTCTTGCAGTGAATTTATATACGAACTTGTTAAACATATAGTCTATTTGCATATGACTGTAATTATACTTTAGAGACTTTATAAATTCTAAGTTGTTTAAACACTATGGATTATTATTGTATTTGTTGATTGATGTGATGATTTATGTATTTATTGTTCCTTTATGTCAAATCAGACTGACTGAGGCGTCTGGTACTTCGAGTTTTTCGCCCCTTAGTGCCGGTCAATCTGCACAAAACTATCTCACTCAATCTGCAATCTACAAACACTTAGACTCCAAGTTAGTCAAAAACCATAAAAAAAATACTCAAAACTCTGTTTTGGTAATTGAACATTTGCCAATATTGATAATTAGAGCACCCTCTGCGCAAGTGTTTTTTACGGTCCCTGGACTTGCTCCTTCATATGTTCAACCAAAGTGGGATGGTCCCTCCAAGAAGGGACCGTCCTACCAAAATGGGATGGTCCCTCTAAGGAGGGACCGTCCTGTGGATTCTTAATTTTGGCCCTAAGTTAGTACGATTCTAATTAAATAAATTTGATCTAACTTTAAAAGATTTAAAACTAGTTTACAGCTTTTAAATAAGTCAGTTCGATTTTGAATGACATAAATTTAACTGGTTCAAATTATAAAATCCTAAATTAAATTTGTTAGGCCGAAATTAAAAGTTTTCGGTCGAGAAATTAAAATTTTTTGGACCGGTTTAAGTTAGGGCTGCCAAAACGATATGAGCTAATGCTCATGTCAATTTGGATGTCCCAAATCGACATGAGCAAATACTCGTGTCGATTTAGGACATCCAAATTGACATGAGTCTAGTCCATATCGATTTGGACACATCAAATTGACATAGACTGGCTCCATGTCGATTTGGACGTGCCAAATCGACATAGTCCTAAGTTATTTTGAGTTTTAGCCTGTCATTTGGTTTTCTAATTAAGCTAGAATTCATTTTAAACACGAATTAGGTTTAGAATTTTGAGTCAGTGTTTGCCTATATATAACGATGCTTAATATTAATAACGGAGAGGAAGAATCGAATAGTAAGCATTAAACGATCAGAAGCCCTAGCAATATTAAGGATTGAGGGAGCAAAGACACAAACCATAAAATCATCAAACCAAGATGGCATTGGAAGACTGCTTTCATTCTGTTCAACCGAGATTTACCCTTTGACGCTAATATAGAGCTTGGATCAACATAAAATATCGATGGAACTAGCAATAGAGGTTTGCAATCCCTTGATTAATTTGTTTTGAATTCACAGTAACTCATATATTATTGTTTCGTTATTTTATTTCGTTACTATACTTTATGAGATATTCAGTAAATTATTTAAGAATCCATGCCCACAAAACTTACTTTGATTGTTCAATAAATTATTTTGTACTTAGCCTATTTTCAATATCACATTAGCAATAGTCATTGATTTCCCGAAGTATTAATTTAAATTAGATATATCCAGTGATCTAAAATTCATAATTATAGCTAAAGTAGTTTGGTTTTCTTAAAATAAAACAGTATCCTTGTTTTTATAACTAAAATTCTAATTTTATTTCTCTAAAATCCTAAAATTAGCATTCAATAATAAAACCTTAAAATTAGTTTTTAATCATAAAATCCTAATTTGTATAAATATAAAACTATAGTTTAGATAGAAACCCTAATTCCCCAACAAAATCTTACCATGTAAACCGTTTATCTTTCGGAGGAGCTGCCCTCTTGACCCCAGCCCGCTAATCGGCTAACGGGACCACCGTAAACTCGACTTGTATCGTCGCTCACTATATTTCCTTAATGAGGTAATATCAAGATGTGTTTGTTTATTTTTTTTTAATTCTTCAATTATTTTTATATATGTTGTATTATTTTTTTCTACTTTATTTTTTTTCTTAGATTTATATATTTTTTAAATAGACTTATAAAATATATGTTTTCACTCATGGGTGCCTTATTTATTTAATTTATTTATTTTTTGTAAGTTTAATTTATTTAAAGACTTTAGAATAATTGTAAGGAGCATGTTTTCACCAATTAGTGGATGTCTTATTTTTATTTACTTGTACTTTGGACATTATTATAAGGATATATTTTTATTTTATACATGTGTCCATTTTGTTGGTTTGAACTTTCTTGATTTTAGTGAATATTTCTTTATTTTTATTGCATGAAGTATGAATAATATTTTAATAAGTTAAGAATTTAATAGTATTAAAACCTGAAAAGGAGATTGGTTCCAATGAACTGGACGTTATGGGGGTACTGGATTATTCTCACCTTTCTCATACATACCCAAATTTCTGAACATAATAGGGGATTAGGGATTCCTTAGAAATCGAGTCATCCACTCCATTTCTATTTTCTCAGCCCGTTCGGGTGGCGACTCTATTTTTTCGAATTTAGGCTCGTATTCTCTAAGGCCTTGAGTCTAATAGTACAGAGTCGCAAGACCATTCCACATGGGAGTGGGGCGCGAAAGTTTCTACTCACATGTCCCACTTTGGTAGAAAGCCAATAAAGGATTGTCATTTATTAATAAAATAAAATAAAATTATAAATAAAAATAAATAATTTTAATAATTTTTTAATAAAAATAATATTTTTAATAAATATAGCCGTGAAAGATATTATGGCTAAAACAATAAATTACCGTAGCTAAATGATTTTGCCATAAAATTTTAATTCGTAGCCTGTCGTAGCTATAAGTGACATAGCTAAAATTTAGCTACGAAATTTACTTATTTCATAGCTTTTTATTTTATTTTAGCTACATATTAACTTATAAAGTGGTTAAAAAAATTAGACATGTTGCTATTAAATTATTTCATTGCAGTAAAATGTAGAAATCTTTTATTATATAAGTCAAATTATATAGCAAATATTAATTATTGTAAATATGTCAAGTTTTTTTTTTAACTTTAGCTCACAAAACCTGACTACCATCTCAATACATATTCTTGTCAAACCATCGATTTTGTTATCACTTTTGACACTGAGTAGCTAACTAGTTAGGAGATTCTTCATAAGTCTTGTAAGGGAACACACTTATTGACATTTATTTACTTGACTCTAAATTTAAAATAAAACCTTAAAGCAATAGGTTTGCAAGTCATTTATACTTATATATCCTTCATTAAATTTATTTTTTTTATGTGAGATTCCTCTTACAATATTTGAATAATATCAATTAGCTACGAATATAAAAAGTTTATAGTTATTATCCTTTATTTTTAGCCACAAATTAATTGTTCATGGCTAATAATGAAAACAATTACTATGAAAATTTTATATTCATAATTAAAATATTTGATTTGCTACTATACCAAAAATATTATAGCTAAAAGTTAATTATTCCTACGACATAAATATTTAAATAAAATTTGAGAATTTATTTTAAGAGACTATTTTTTATAGTTAATAAAATTATAGTTAGCTATAATATATTTTATGGCTAATATTATATATTAGCTACTATCAAAAATTTTGTAGCAAATATTTGTAGCTATAGATAATAATTATTGTAGTATTTTTAATAAGAATAATAATTTTATTGGAGTCTCATTAAATACCTATGTAGTATTTTAATGGGACCAAGTCTTTCCTCATTATAGATGCTCTAAAGTTATTGGTCTAATGTCCAAAGCCATTTAATATTGGTCTACCAGCAGAATTATTGTACCAATATTTTGCATACCGTAACAAATTTGATATATATATACTTCATGTTGAAAATTAAAAAATAATTAAAATATAAAGGGTTGGTAGGATGCAGGAAACTCATATAAAGGGATGTTGAACCACATCATACCTATTGTTGGTGTTGTTATTTGGCGAAAATTAGAGAAAGGAAGACTCAAATGCAATGTTGATGTAGGCATTTCACGTCAGCTTGTAGAGTTGGTTTTGGAGCAGTTATTAGAGATGATAAAGGTTCTTTTCTGCATAGAATCTCTTGCTATCAGTAGCTGGGTCTTTTCCTCCCAAAAATTTTAGAAGTTATTGCTCTGAGAGCTTGCTTTTTTTGAGTCTTCCATAATTCATGGCATGACATTGATATAAAGATAGATAGCAAAGAAGTATATGATGCTCTACATAATCTCCATTCAGACAATTCTAAATTTGGTTCTTTTATTTTGGACTGTCGCCACTTAATAGCCAACATATCGAGTTGCAAAGTTGTTTGGATTTAAAGGCAAGCCAATTAGATTGCACACTCTCTTATTAGGGTTTTATTATCTTATGCTAGTCTTTATTATTAGAGTCAATCTCCATTTTTATTTGATCTTATTATTAAAAAATCTCATGCTTAAGGTCACTAGGGAGTGCCGGAGAGGTGTACGGGCTTAGCCTACTGGTTAGGGATAGTTTCTTTGAACTTCATATTCTGAGCTATTTCTTTTAATAATATAACTATTTTTTGATTTCAAAAAAAATAATAATTAAAGTTATATAAATAAAAATTAAGAGAAAAAGTAATCCTTAAAAAATGTAATTTTTTTTTAACTTTTGAGATTGATTTTTTAACCTAATTTTAAATGTTAAAGAACATTTTGAAATTGACATTGAGCTATTTTAAAATAATTGAAATACATAAATTTAAATTCAAAAATAAGTTTTAATTAATATTTTTTTCCACAGCTCTTTAAATAAAAATACAATATATAAAATAAACCCACAGAATGGCGGCTGATATAAGCATCAAATCATAGCAAAGGCATCCAGCAGAATCTAACACTCAAGACTAGGCTGGCAATATACCTTTAATTCTTACTTTCCTGTCATAATAATTAATTATAAAAATAACTAATTAATATATTACATTAGTCATTACCCCCCTGACCTTTTTTTTTTTAATGAAAATAAGTCTAATAGTAAATGTGTTTATTTTGTATATTTTATAAGGTATAAGTTATTATGGTCATTCTTTATAAATTTCTTATATAAATCTGGCTCATGATAATATTTTTTATTATTTTTTAAATTTTAAATTTTTTTCTATATCATCTATTATCTAAATTTCCATTCAATTTTAGAGTGTATCGTTTGTATAAACTAAGACAATTCTGTAAAATATTGGAGCAGATTACATGATGACTTGTCAATTTGAAAAAATTTTAAAATTTAACAATAATAATATTATAAATTTAAAGTGGAGAACTATAGTTTCTGTTAATGTATTTTCGAAAGTCGATGATAATTAAAATTAAATTAATCAATAGGACATGTAAAAGTTTATTAGTATATATACCAATTAATTCAATAACTATTTATGGAATTATACATAAATATAAAAATAGTTTTATTTATAAAAAATGAAATTTAATTTTAATAAAAACTTTGATAGTGACACCAATCTCCCCAGCTATTTTCATTCAATTAAAATTATTAAAATAATTGTTTTATAAAAATAAAAGAAAACAATAACAAATAAATCTTAACTAAATAAATAATTTGCTTCTGTTTATAATATACACCAGATTGTATTGAATAATTTATATCCGAAATTATTCGATCGCCAATGGCACACTTTCGGGCTGACGTGGCAAAAAATATAAATAAATCAGTGGCAAATTAGTAATTCCAATCAATAAGTGACGTGAAACGAAAGAGCTCATGTGCTTGATTATTAATATAACTGTTACTGCGCAAAGAATATTTTCTGTTTTTCACTCTCTCTTCCAAATAAAAGTAAATAAATTTTACATGCAACTAAACCTTAATTGATTTATTTATTTTATTACAAAAAATAAATTTATTGATTAATTGTATAATTAATTAATTATTTATTTTATTATAAAAAATTTATCATGAATTCATTATTTTTTATTATTATTACAGAATTAGCGGTTAGACTTATTTTCTATTGAATATGAGATTGGTCAAAATACTATTGCGGGCCAAGCTGTAGAAGGCATCACAAGACAGCCCGAGGTGGAAGAAAAAATATGAGGTATTTTATTGCTTAATCTGACTTTATAGCACTTGTTACTAATTTAATAAAAATAATTGTGGAAAATCAACCTAAATCATTTGAAAAATGATAAAATTTAATCCAACTTCGTTGGTAACTATTGATTACATTATTATCAAATTCAGTTTAATTGAAAATTATATACGTTGCTAAAATTAATAAGTCAAGACATTATAATAAGTGAAGCATTAAATTTGAATTCGAATGCATTCATAATAAACTAAAAGATTACAGTATTATTAGAAATATGATATCTTATTTTCTCTCAAAAATTCATTTTGATAAAAAAAAGAAGAGAAAATGAATTGATGTTGATTATAATGAATTGGAGCAATTGATTTTGAACTGATAATATAAACCAATGACGTGATTTTTTTTAACAGCAAGAAAAGCTAATATCATTAAATAAAGGAAGGAATAAATAAAGTCTTAAATCTTCGGGGGCAAAATAACAAGAAGAAAAAAACTAAATTTCTCCCATTCCCGTATAAATTTAAAACAGAAAAAGATAATTCTAAATAATAAATCTGTCAAAGAAGACAAAGGTAGAGACATATAAAGAAAATAATGACAAAAGTCTTATTATATACAGGCATAAAGTCAGACTTTTTAATAAGGGGATAAAATAAAAATAATATATATATTAAAAATAATATAAATTTAAAGAGGGACGGTTAAGTATTTTAAAAATTTTAATAATATATATATATATAAATTAAAAAAAAAGGGGGGGGGGGGGGGGGGTCGCTGCCTCCCCTTACATATAAGTAGCCTCCCCTTACATATAAGTAGCCTCGTCTCTGATTATACATTTCAAGCAGGAGCAATAAAATCTGATGAAAAATTTTAAGACTCTCAAAACTGAGTCCCAATTATCATCAATTTTTGATACACTAGAAAGTGAAGGAAAATAACGACAAATCATCGTAATCTGGGACTTATGAAAAGTAAGCTCTAATATTGCAATGAAAATGAGTTGACTTAGGAGTGCATCTAGTTTTACCCACTGGACCATTAGCTCAACCAACTAGAGCATCTATAACAACGTCTCCATCAGAGCATTTGAACAGTTGGAAAATTAATTTGCTTTTGGAAGTGAAAATATCAACTTGAAGTACCAAAAATGAGAATCATAGCTTTCTTTTTCAAAAAGATTTATCAAAAATAACTTCTTCTATAAAATAGATGGATAGCAAAAAAGACCTCATTATGATTAGATATGAGGATGAACTATCCACCAAATAAAAACACTACAAAAGAAATAATCATGATATCTAGGGAAAAAGAAAAAACTATGGCTGTCGTTGGTAATTGCCCTAGATTAAAGGTTGAAGACTAACATATTAGGCTCTATGAGGAAGAGAACCAAAAAAACTTTGTTAAGTTATGATATTTTGATAATCATTATATTATATTATATTATATTATGAATATGCCATATACAATATATAGTTCACTCATACAGTCTCAATCTTGCAAGGATTTTGTTTTTTTCTTAAATATCGAAGTTGAAAGCGACAGTTACGGTGATACTCGCAATCGATGGATAGAAAAATGATAGATTTAATTTTTTCTGATATTAAAGAGTCCGCTATAAGTTTTTCTCTTTAATTATCGTGCAACACAACTTCTGAATGCTCATCAATTGCCATAATATAACAATAATATTATTGAATTTGGGTATTCCCTCATATACAGTAAAAATTTATCATCAAGTAAATTTTATTCAAATCAAAGAGTATTTTTTTGTCTTTTCACTTAAGAGGTATTTTTATCTTTTCACTTGGGATATTAAATCCTCATTTCCAGCAGAATTATGTGAGTGGTGTATATTTCATCATTTTTATACAAATCAAAAAGAGAAACAGAGGGTGAGAGAAGAAAAGAAGAGAAAAATTCAGTTTAAGCTATCTGTCTTTTGACGAAGATCCTACAGTGAAATTTGCTTTGTTTAAGTTGATTTTCGGTGGAGAGGTAGAAGACTCTATGTTCTTCATTCTGAATGGTGGGATTCTGTTTTGGAGATTCAGAAGTTGAGGTTTTATTGTCAAAACCGTGTTGTTCGTCTGGACTTTTTCAGCACTGTCGAGTTTCACCATTTTCAACGGTTGGGCGGTCATCTTTTGTCTGATCGAGCTATATTTTTTGGTGAGCTTTTTTCTTGACTCCCTGTTCTTTATTCTGAATAGTGAAGATTGGATTTTAACTGTTGAAACTTTCCCAAAAATTGTTAGAACATAGAACTTTGTTGTGATTCTCACTTTGTGTTATTCTCTACTTATTGTGTTGGTATGCTGTTTAGTCTTTGATTTCTGGTTGTTGTAATTACTGAAAATTTGTAAGACATTATTTGTGATAGTGGATTTTATTTGCTTAGAATGACAAGAGGTCTCGTGGTTTTTTATCTTTACACCAAAGGAGTTTTTTTTCACGTTAAAAAAATTATTGTGTTCATATGGTGAATGATTTTTTTGATTGATTATTTTGAGTAGCCTATACATGGTTTAGGTGCAGTAATTTTTGCTTATTGTTACTCTTAGTAGATTCACTCAAGTGAAAAAGGCTTATTGTCTTGTTGTCGTAATCGCTTCCTTCCCAACACAGTGGTTTCAGAACGAAGTTAATTTGTTAATTGAGTGTAGTTTGATTGTGTGAATAATGGAGGTAAATTTAAGTAAAATGATTTATTTAGTTGGCACAAACTATCACAGTTGGAGAGGGAAGATGAATGATCTTCTAAATTTAAAAAGATTACATTTGCATGTTTTTCCTACTAGTAAACCTGAGTCTAAAATTGATGAAGATTGAAAATTTGAGCATTTGCAAATTTGTGGCTTTATTCGACAATGGATTGAAGATCATGTGTTGAATCATATTGCTAATGATACACATACCAAAACTTTGTGGGACAAGCTTGAATCTTTTTATATTTCTAAGACTGGTAACAATAAGTTATTCTTGCTTAAACAAGCTATTCGTTTGCAGTACAAAGAGGAGAGCTCGGTTCTTGATCATGTGAATGCTTTTTAAGGTATCTTTGATCAGCTGTCTGGTATGGGTGTGAAATTTGATGAAGAAATTATGGGACTCTGGTTGTTAAATGCACTTCCTAACTCTTGGGAGAATTTTCGGGTGTCTTTGATAAATTCTGCTCCTGATGGTGTTGTAACCATGCAGTGTGTGAAGAGTGGTATTTTGAATGAAGAAGTGAGAAGAAGAACTCAGGAAACTTCCACATCACAATCAGATATCTTGGTTACTGAAGACAGGGGGAGAAGTAGAAATAAGAGTCAAGACTAGAGTAACAAAGGCAAAAGCATGAGTAAATCAAAGTCAAGGTATAAGAACCTTAAATGTCACTATTATGATAAACCGGGGCACATTAAGAAGTATTGCTACAAGTGGAAAAGGTAGAACAAAGGTGATAAAGGAAAGCAAGAAAAGAAGGGCAATAATAACAACAATGATCGGGTCACAATTGTTACTCCAGTTGATTTTGCAGTTGTTCATGATGAAGATATGATCAATGTTGCCAGCAATGACGCTCTTTGGGTAGCACACCATGTTGCTTCAAGGAGAGAACTCTTTACATCCTACACTCTAGGTGATTTTTTAATTTTATGGATGGGTAATGATACTGTATCCAAAGTAGAGTACATTAGCAGTGTGACTGTGAAAACCAACCTTGGCATGAAGTTGGTGCTTAAGAATATTAAACATGCAACAAATGTGAGGTTGAATTTGATTTCTTATGAAAAATTATATCATGATGGATATGGAACTAATTTGTTTGAGCATGGCACGGTTTATAAAGGTTGCTTGACTATGGCTAAAGGGTTTAGAGCTTCAGACTTGTATTGGTTACAAACTATAATCCTTATAAATCTAGTGAATGCAGTTGAAAGTGATGGCTCTTCATATTTATGGCACAAGGGGCTAAGTCACATCTGTGAGAAGGGGCTGAATATTCCAGCTAAGAAGAATTTGCTCTCTGGTCTAAAAGGTGAAAAGCTAGAGACTTGTGTTCATTGTTTAGCTGGAAAATAGAAAAGGGTGTCCTTTAGACATCATCCTCCTTCCAGAAAGGGTTAGTTGCTTGAGTTGGTACACTCGGATTTATGTGGTCCTTTGAAAGAAAAGTCATTTGGTAATGGACAATACTTTATGACTTTTATTGATGATCACTCAAAGAAGCTTTAGGTTCGTGTTTTGAAGTCAAACAATCAAATGCTTGGTGCATTTAAAAAATTTCATGTTTATGCTAAGAGAGAGACTTACAACAAGTTGAAGTGTGTTCGCACCGATAGTGGAGGTGAATATTGTGGACCTTTTGATGCATATTGTAAAGAGCATGGTATTAGACACTAGAAGACACCTCTGAAGACTCCACAATTGAATGTCTTGGCAGAAAGGATGAACAAAACATTGATGAAGAGAGTTATATGTGTGCTTTCAGGTACTAAATTGCCTAATTCATTTTGGGGTGAGGCATTATAAGCGGTTACACATGTTCTCAATCTGACTCCTATTATTGTTTTGCAAAATGATGTTCCCGATATTTTTGGTATGGTAGAAAGCCTTCCTATGACCATTTGTGGGTATTTAGTTGCAAATGTTTTATCCATGTCCCTAAAGATGAAAGGTCCAAGTTAGATTCCAAGACTAGACAGTGTATCTTCATTGGCTATGGTAAAGAAGAGTTTGACTACCGGTGTTATGATCTTGTTGAGAAAAAACTTGTCAGAAGTCGTGATGTGATTTTTATAGAGGATCAAACTATTGAAAATATTGGCAAAGTGGAGAAGACAAAGCCTCAGACTCAAAGTTTGATTGATTTAAATTAAACTCCTTCAGCTCCTACATCTGATGTAGTTGATGATGAGAATTAGGTTGATCGGCAATATGATACTCAAGATGCATGTGAGATTAATGTTCCTATTGATGATGTTGTTGATGATCATCATGAGGTACTTCGTGAGCAAGAAGAAGTTACAGTCAGGAAGTCTACCAGAGACCGTATGCCATCTACTAGGTACCCACCTAGTGAGTATGTGTTGTTGACAGATACATGTGAGCCTGAATGGGATTAAGAAGTAATTGAGAGTAAGGAGAAGACTAATTGGGTTACAGCTATGAATGATGAAATGCAATCCTTATATGATAATGAGATGTTTGAACTGGTGAAGCTTCCCAGGAACAAAAAACTTTGAAGAATAGGTGAATCTATAGGGTGAAGCAAGAAGATAATTCTTCATCTCCTCGGTTTAACATCAGATTAGTTGTCAAAGGCTTCAGTAAGAAAAAGAGGATTGATTTTAAGGAGATTTTCTCGCGAGTAGTTAAGATGTCTTCCATCCGAGTTATTATGGGCTTGGCTGCTACTCTTGATTTAGAGATTGAGCAGATGGATGTGAAGACTGCTTTCCTCCATGGTGACTTAGAGGAGGAGGTTTACATGGAGTAGGCAGAAAGTTTTATGATGAAGGGAAAAGAAGACCATGTTTGCAGACTGAAGAAGAGCTTGTATTATTTAAAACAAGTACCGAGGCAATAGTATAAGAAGTTTGAGTTTTTCATAGTTCAACAATGCTACAAGAAGACTACTTCTGGTCATTGTGTTTTTGTGCAATAATTTTCTGAGAATGACTTCATCATTTTGTTGTTGTATGTTGATGACATGCTTATTATAGGTCCTAACTCTTCAAGAATTAAGAACTTGAAGAATGAGATGAGCAAGTCCTTTGATATGAAAGATTTGGGGCCAATAAAACAGATTTTTGGCATAAGAGTTATTTGTGACAGAAAATGCAAAAAGTTATGGCTATCTCAAGAGAGGTATGTTGAGAAGGTACTACAATGGTTCAATATGACTAAGGCAAAAGTTGTAAGTTTACATCTTTCCTCATCTCTTAGATTGAGTGTGAAGCAATCTCCTTCTAACAAGCAAGATAAAGAATACATACAAAAGGTTCCTTATGCATCTGCAGTAGAAAAGTTTGATGTATGCCATAGTTTGTATAGGACTAGATATAGCTCATGCAGTTGGTACAGTTAGTAGATTTCTTTCTAATTTAAGAAAAGAACATTGGAATGCAGTCAAGTAGATTTTGAGATATCTCCATGGCACTTCTAGTTTGAAGTTATGCTACGGGAATGACGAGCCTATGCTTTGTGGTTATACAGATTCTGATATGGCTGGGAATATTGATTCAAGAAAGTCTACTTCTGGTTATTTGATTACCTTTGTAGGGGGAGTTGTGGCATGGCAATCCAGGTTGTAAAATGCATTGCTTTGTCTGCTACGGAGGTTGAATTTATTACAGCCATAGAAGCTTGTAAGGAGATGTTGTGGATGAAAAAGTTCATGAACAAGCTTGGGTTCACTCAGAAGAGATATGTGCTGTTTTGTGATAGTCAGAGTGTTATTTATCTTGATAATAATTTTACTTTTTATGGTAGATCAAAATATATTGATGTGAGGTATCATTGGATCCGTGATATTTTGAATTCTAAGTCCGTTGAGCTTGAAAAGATGCATACAAATGATAATGGTGCTGATATGTGCACCAAAGCTCTGCCAAGAATGAAATTTGAAGTATGTCATTTGAGTGCCGGTTTGGCATCTTCTTCCACATAGTTGGAAAGGGAGAGAATTGTTGGGTTTGGGTTTTTTCTCCTTCGTGGTAAAAATCCATTATTAAGTAAATTCACTTGGTATTTTTTATTTTTTCACCTAAGGGGTATTTTTATCTTTTCACTTGGGATATTAAATTTCCATTTTTAGCAGAATTGTGTGGGTGGTGTGTCTTTCATCATTTTCATACAAATCAAAAAAGGAAACAAAGAGTGAGAAGAAAAGAAGAGAAAAATTCAGTTTGAGCTACTTGTATTCCGACGAAGATCCAACAATGAAATTTGCTACGTTTGGGCTGATTTTTGTTGGAGAGGTAGAAGACTCTATGTTCTTCATTCTGAACGGTGGGATTCTGTTTTAGAGATTCAAAAGTTAAGGTTTTGTTGTCAAAACCGTGTTGTTCATCTGAGCGTTTCCAACACTGTCGAGCTTCACCATTTTCAACGGTTGGGCAATAATCCTTTGTTTGATCGAGCTGTTTTTTGGTGGGCTTTTTTTTTTTGACTTCTTGTTCTTTATTCTGAATGGTGAAGATTGGATTTTAACGGTTGTGGCTTTCTTAGAAATTGTTAGAAAAAAAGGGCTTTGTTGTGATTCTCTCTTTGTCTTGTTCTCTACTTATTGTGTTGGTATGATGTTGAGCCTTTGATTTCTGGTTGTTGTGATTGCTGAAAATTTATAAGACATTATTTGTGATAGTGAGTTTCATTTACTTAGACGGGTAGGAGGTCTCGTGATTTTTTATCCTTCGCACTGAAGGAATTTTGTGTCATGTTAAAGAAATTTTTGTGTTCATGTGGTGAATGATTTTTTTATTGATTATTTTGGGCAACCTATACATGTTTTAGATGCTGCAATTTTTGCTCATTGTTACTCCTAGTAGATTTACTCAAGTGGGAAAAGTTTATTGCCTTATTGTCATGATTGCTTTATTCCCAACAAATATAAAATTTCTCAACTATCTATCTAATAATTTAAGGGCATTGATCGGATAAGAGTTTAAGTCTTTTTTTTTAGCAATGAGTTAAGCCACTATTTATATTCATGTAAAAAAATATATTTTTTAATAAGTAGTTGGATATGTTTTTAAAACTAGACATATATATTAGGGTGGAATTTGGTTCGAACTTCATAATCGAAAGTGAAATCAAAATGAAACAAAGTCAAATTGCTATTTTTTTCTTTTTATTTGGTTTATTTTGGAATCATAATCGAAATTATTATTTATTTTTTTTATTATTCAAAAAATTTAGAAATACTATGATTAGAAAAATAAAAATAAATTTATTATATTTTATTTTAAAAAATTCAAAAGAATAATTTTTAATTTTGTTAATAAAAAATAAATTTATTTATTTAAAAATTAAGAGATATTGAATTAGAAAAAAAATGATGAAAAAAGATTAAATTGATTATATGTTATTTTAAACATCTTATTTAATTTTGTTAAGAAAAAAGAAAAAAGAAAAAAATTAATTTTATTTTATTTAAAAATTTTAGTGATATTCATAATTATAAAAAATAAAATTATTTTTACTATTTTTATTATAAAATAAAATAGATATTTTTTAATTTTTAATTTCTGACAAAAATCAAATCTCATTAATAAAGAATTATTAAGGTATCACTTAATCCTTTATTAAGGTAAGAAGATTTCCCATTGCCTTATATATTTTATTTAACTAAATAATATTAATGAGAATAATCCATTTCTATTCATATTTTCAACCTAAAATTAAATGCCTCTTGAGCCATTTCAAAAGCAGCCGTTTTGTCATTTTTTTTCTTTGATTTATTACTTGATTTTTATGTTATTATTTTTTAAAGTTTTATGCTTTTTAATTTATAATTTATCTTTAAAATGATTTTTAAATAAATATAAATATAAACTTTATCATTTATTTTTATTTTTATATATTTTATTTTTTAAAATAAAATTTAAATTTTTATTATTGAGCTTTGTATTTTATTGTTTGAAAGTTATGTATTATATTTAAATAGAGATTTATTTTTTTCTAATAAAGATTATTTATCTTTCTTAAATTAGTGAATCTTTATTGTATGAGAGAGCACAAATGACAGATGAAGATATATATTTAATTAAATTACTCATTTTAAATATTTTGTATATGCATTTAGAAATTTTTAAAAATAAATCAGATATATACACAATAATAAGAATGAAATATTATTCCAAATATAAAGATTGGCATCTAAATTAGAAATTATTGCCAAAATATAAATTATCTCATTTATTACTATCTCCTAATCCAAATCCAAATTATATTTATTAATCATTACATTTATTATTATTTTTATGAAAATATTCAGATTTAAAGGTTTTAAAATTTTCATCAATTTTGTTTAATTTGAGTAAAATAAATTTTCTTATTTCCTAAAAAAAGAAAATATCTTAATAAAATGAGTACAAGATTTATACTACAAAAAGAGTGCAAGATTTAAAAAATAAAATTTTATAATTGATAAAATGAAAATTAATTAAAAAAATAGTGAGCGAGAGAAACATTCCAATTCTCACACAAAAACACCCTAGTCCCGAAATTCCAAGAACCGCAAACTGCAATAAGCAGATCGTCTCTCTCATTGAGTCAGTGTGTAAATAATTTTCTCTAAAATCCCGAAAAACCCAGGCCCAAACCCCCATATTTACTCTTTCAATCACCCTGCTGTGTTGTGATTTCACCTGGCGACTTGATTTAATATTTTTGCTGTTGCAATGAAATTAAATATGAAATGAAAAGGGGGAAGACCAAGTTTGAAATTTTCGACTCTGTGCCTGCGTAGTAACTGCAAACAGAAACATACAGGGTGGAGGTGGAGGAGGAGCAGGAGGCGCGTGTCTGATACTGCCATGGCAAAGCGCGTGTTTGAAGCGTGGAAAGGAAGTAATGTAAGCGCTTTTATATGCTCTGATTGGTTTTTGTTTTTTGTTTTGAATCTTATAATCAAATGGTTGGCTTTTAGCATCTGGGTATGTTTTAGATTTGCTTTACTTTCTCTGCAATTTGTGGGTTTTGTTTAGTTCAGTTTGAATTTTGGGTTGTCTTTTTTCTTTATCTTGTCTCGGTGTTTCACTGCGTCAGTGATTCTCTGTGTGATTGCTAAGAAAATAGGGGAAAACTAGGAGGGAAGTTTGGGTTTTAGGTATTTCCAACTCTTGTTATGTTGCCGTGTTAGGTTTCAGTGAGTTAAGCTTTCTAGAGTTGTTCATTTAACTTTCATTTGGTAAGTAAACAAAGTGCATCTATTTCTGATTTTTGAGTTTTAGTGGGGCTACTGAGTGACTATGTCAATGAATGGTGAAATTTTATAAATTTGTGTTATGTAATCGTAAACATGAATAGAGCGCTCATCATGCTATTTAAGCAAATATTAGTAATGGAAACTCTCTCTGAAACTCTTGGCAAAGATATTGGAGTGATGTATAACTGGGCTAGAGTTAAAGCATACTGCAAATCAAGAAATGGCTCTAGACTAAAATCAAATGCCCCCTGCATTCACTACTCTAATCAAGGGTTTTATGTATTTGGAAATGGAAATACGTGATCAAAGAATGATAGAATCCTGTCAGTAGACTCAGTACCTTTTAGACTCTGGATTCATGGACTCAAGTTATAGTAGGAAACCCTGGAATCATTGGTAATTGTTCTCCATTCAAATTGTTTTTACTCCTGTCCCAGATATTGGAGTGATGTAAAACTGGGCTAGAGTTAGAGGATACTCCAAATCAAGAAATGGCTCTAGACTAAAATCATATGCCGCCTTTATTCACTCCTCTAATCATGGGTTTTATGTCTGTGGAAATGGAAATACGTGATCAAAGAATGATAGAATCCTGTCAGTAGACTCAGTACCTTTTAGACTCTGGATTCATGGACTCAAGTTATAGCAGTGTGAGGGTATGAGTTGTGGATGTAATTACTCTGTATTTGATGATGATACAAGTCTGATAGGATATATTATGCTTGTCAAAGCAGTTATTCTGTTCTAATTTTCACATGCTGCATTATCATGGCTTGGGAATGGTTTGAGGGGAACAATTTTTGAGGTGTTGTGTTTGGAATAAGTTACAGAAAAAACAGGCAGGATGTTGTCTTTGAAAAGTTATAGGTGATACTTGCAATATTGAGCAAATAATATTGCTCACTTTTGAGGCATGTAGAGCATAGCAGGATAGTGCAAGATATTTAGTACACATTTGAGACATGCTTTCCTCCATGTTTCTTATGCAAACATTATATGAAAGAAAGAAGTCTTCATTAAGCTTGATGAAGACTATGAAAGAAAGAAGATCAGAACAAATTCTTACCTTTTCTACATTCTGGCGCCCATCATTTTTTCTTTAGCTCTCTTTTCTTTTGGGAACTTCAAGTTGAGTAGTCTTGTTTGATTATGGGTAAATTACACTAGAGTCTTTCCTTTACAATCACATCACGTTATAACTTGATTGATATTGAAAGGGATACATAATATTTTTTTTTCCAGTGAGAAGGAACTACATTACATGGGTGCATTGGAGTTTGTCAAAGAGTAGGGGTATCAGTTAGGTTGTTGGTTTATGTTTATTTTGGGATTCTTCCACAGTGTAAGAGTTTAAAGGCTATATGGAAGTATTTAGGCTATATGAAAGTATTTAGGCGTATGTCTCTTTATACATTCATCTCTATGGTTACGTTATTCTTAAAAAAACAAATGTCTGCTTTTGGAGCTTGTATTATTTAAGCACTTAAAACTATGGTTACTGCTAGTTGATCCATGTCCATTGAGATTTATCTCATGAATTCTGGCATCTAATTAATTAGCATAGTTTCTGTTAATAGTTTTGAATTGTTCTTTTAAGGATATTCTGAAAATTAAATTTATACATGGTTGATGCCTTGAGAAAATGCAAATGTTTCAAGAGAACTCTGGTGTTTTGGTCTGATGTGTTACATGCTTTGTAATGCATGCATCATACCTCCTGTTTTGGATAAACTGTAACTGTAAATGAAAAATAAATTCATCAAGAGAAGATATTTTTATTGTTCGAGTAAAGCTTAGAACTGAAACTTTATGGCCTGCAATATATGTATTTTGGTCAAAATTTCAAATCTATAATGTTAAAGTTGTGGTTAATGTCATATTGGTGGGGCATATATTGTGATGATAGCATTGCTATTAACATGATGGCGCAGCAACTTGTCAATGCTTGCCATGGTTAAACTGATGGTAGAGCCTTGTTACTAATAGTTTTATAGGAAATTTGTCAAAAATGAATGGGTTTGGTTGCTGATACTTGGTATTGTGGACTTGTAAGTCGAACATGGCACATGTCTTGGATGGCTTGTGTTGTGTTAACTAAATATATTTTTACTTGGGAGGAGTACCAGAACCATGCATTGCATCACATCTTACATGCTTGGAAGAACAGGCTTTATGATGTTTATATTTTCATGCTTGAGACTAAAGTTCAGAACTTTATTATATTTTCTTAATTTCTCAAAACTAAGTTGAGAATTACCAAGATATATGTATTAAGTCTTTTATCTGGATAATCAGGTATATTTCTGGTTGGTTTCTCTAATGGAAAGAGTGGGAGAACTTGCCTCACTTGTCAATAATCTTAGCCTAGAATTTCTCCCTATATTATTCCACCAAATCAGGCACAGATTAGTTGTAATTTATTGTGATTTATTCTGTAAATCATTACCATATTCTGTCTGTAATCTCCCTATTTAAAGGGCTGTACATCAATACAGAAGGAGGACAGAATTCCAGAAACCTTAATCTCTTTTATGGTATTAGAGCCTCGGTTCTGAAATTTATTTTTTTTTCCCTTCTTCTTCTGTTATTTTTCTTTTTCTGCCGTCGACAACTATGACCCAGACAGAGGACCAACCAGCCGCCTCCAATCCCAAGCAAACCACCACCATCCACCCTGCCTACTCTGTCACTAACATTCAATCAAAGATCAGAACCCTAGACGGCACCTCAGTAACCTACTCCTCCTGGGTAAAGCTATTTAAATTCAATTCTGTTGCCTATCGCATATTAGATCACATCGACGGCACACCACCTCCGGCTTCCGTAGACCCATCGTATATAACCTGGAAAGAAATTGACGCCTTGGTGTCACAGTGGATTTACAGTACTATATCCGACGATCTTCTTACCCGTGTCCTGGATGTTGAAGCTTCGGCCCGTACGACATGGTTAAAGCTTGAGAAAATTTTTCTTAGTAACAAGAAAGCCAAAGCTGCGGCCCTTGAAACAAAGTTTGTTAATCTTACCCTAGCCTCTTGCAGTTCCGTTGATGACTATTGCAGGAAATTAAAAGAGACAGCAGACTAGCTGACTGAAGTTGATCAACCAGTCACAGAATCCAGACTAGTTCTCCAACTGGTTCGAGGCCTTCCTCAAGAGTTTGACGCCACTGCATCTTTAATCAACTTACAGAATGCCGACTGGGATCTTGCTTGCACAATGTTAAATGATGAAGTTATCCGTCAGGCCACACGACAACAACAACAAACCTCTGTCCTTGTCACTCCAGCCGCTCAAAATACATCCTCCCAGCCCAACATCGCCCAACAACCTCCTACTGCCCGACAATCAGCAAATACAAATCCAAGCAACCATACCTCTTACCAATCCAACTATCGCGGCCGTGGCAGAGGACGACGAGGAAGAGGACGCGGTTGCGGCTACCGGGGCAACCCTACGGGGACCCCTTGGTCTTTTACACCTCAACCTGCAAACCAAAACTACCCACCATGGGCTTGGTGGAATACCCCACCTTGTCCATATCCAACACAAGCTCCATGGACCCCAAACCAAAATCAGACCAGCCCAGCGGCTCATTATACAGGACAGCAACCATATGGATCAGTACCACCATATCCACATGCTTCTCCTACAGGATATGATGCTTTAAATCCTTCGAAACTCAGTCAAGCTTTCAACACAATGCAACTAAATTATTGTGATCCGAATCTAATCATGGATACAGGAGCTGAGCGCCATGTCACAGATAATCAAGGTATGATTCGACACCCTGACTCATTTACTGTTAACACTAAACTTTTAGTCGGCAATGGACACTATTTACCAATTGAGGGTTCTGGCACAGGTTACCTTCCCATTTTTAACCGTACCTATATTCTTCCAAACATTCTTTACAGTCCAAAGGTCATTAAAAAGTTATTGTCCGTCCGTCAGTTTACCCGTGATAACAATGTAACTGTCGAATTTGACCCTTTTGGTTTTTCTTTGAAGGATCTCAAAATGGGACGGCTCCTTTCCCGCCACAATAGCACCGGCGACCTTTATCCTGTCACTCCACCAACCCTACCACCTCAAGCTTGTTCAATCACATCACCACATCTACCATGGCATGACCGTCTTGGGCACCCTGGGTCACCTGTTCTAGATATTTTACTTAGACAATTTGGATTACCATGTAATAAGAACAAGAGTTCCCCCTTTTGCAATTCTTGTCAATTATCAAAAAGCAAACGTTTACCTTTTTATGAGTCAAATTCATTTACTTTCTCTCCTTTTGATATTATACATTGTGACTTGTGGACATCACCTATCACCAGCAAAACTGGTTATAAATACTACATGGTCTTAATAGATAATTTCTCAAATTTTGTGTGGGTGTATCCTCTACAATTCAAATCAGAAACCTTCTCTACCTTTCAAAAATTCCACCAACTGATTGCTACTCAATTCAACCGACATATAAAAACTTTCCAATGTGATTTGGGTGGGGAATTTGATAACAATGACTTCAAAACTTTTGCCCACCAACATGGTCTTCTATTTCGTTTCTCCTGCCCCCAAACCTCCTCCCAAAATGGCCGAGCCGAACGTATGATTCGTCGACTAAATGACATCATACGTTCTCTTCTCATTCATGCTCAATTACCGCCAATCTTTTGGGTTGAGGCTCTTCACACAGCCGTCCATCTACACAACATACTTCCATTCAAGAGACTAAACTTTTACACACCCACCTTTGCTTTATACCTCCGCCATCCCACATATGATCACCTTCGTGTGTTTGGGTGCGCCTGTTATCCCAACACTTCTGCCACCCAACCACACAAATTACACCCGCGATCCATCAGATGCATCTTCCTAGGTTACCCCCCTGATTTTCGGGGCTACCGATGCTTCGACCCTACCACCGGAAAAGTCCACATTTCTCGTCATGTCACCTTTGATGAAAATACATTCCCCTACACCATTCCTACACCAACCACTACCTATTCATTCCTGGATGACAACCCACCACCAGGTTTCACCTTCACACAGCAAACAATTCCTCCAAAACCAAATCATCACTCCACCGTCCCTTTCCGTTTCACCTACACCCGACGCCCAAAACCACCACCCACTGGGGCTGCAACAGAACCCTCACTGCACCAAAACACTGCTGTCCCACCACCATTACAGCCCCTTCCACGTCCCACCAATGCCTCAATACCAGCTCGGAATACCCATCCCATGACTACCCGCTCTAAAGCTCGCCATACCGTAATAACAACACACATATCACCTATACCCACCTCTTATGCCAAGGCCTTTGCCGACCCTCACTGGTTAAAAGCTATGCAGGCTGAGTTTAGTGCTTTGCAGGAAAATGACACATGGGAACTCGTGCCAAGACCTCTTGACAGACCGGTCATCAGATGCATGTGGCTTTTCCGCCACAAGTTCAAATCAGATGGGTCTCTACAGCGATACAAAGCTCGTTTGGTTGTGAATGGAAAGTCACAAACAGTTGGCGTTGACTGCAACGACACGTTTAGTCCGGTGGTCAAACCGGCTACTATAAGGACCGTTTTATCCATTGCGGTTTCACGTTCTTGGCCCATTCATCAACTGGATGTCAAGAACGCATTTTTACATGGGAACTTACATGAAACTGTCTTTATGCATCAGCCTCCAGGTTTTGTGGATAAACGGTATCCTAACTTTGTGTGCCGGTTAAAAAAATCCCTCTACGGGCTAAAACAAGCTCCTAGGGCATGGTACACACGATTTGCTACTCATCTTCAATCTCAGGGTTTTCGCAGCAGTGTGTGTGACAATTCTCTATTTATTTTTTTCAAAAGGAACTCAGATTGCATATTTACTCCTTTATGTTGATGATATAGTGCTCACTGCTTCTTCTAATGAGTTATTACAGGACATTATATCCATGCTCTCCAGAGAATTTGCAATGACAGATCTGGGACATTTACATCATTTTTTGGGGATCAAAGTCACAAAAACAGCAGAAGGATTATTCCTTGACCAGACTCAATATACTAAGGATATAATCTCCCGAGCTTCTATGTCATCTTGCAAACCATGTGCAACACCAGTTGACTTATCTTCCAAATTGAGTGCTTCGGATGGTCCACTTTTCCATGACCCTACACTATACCGAAGCCTTGCAGGAGCACTCCAATATCTCACATTCACACGCCCAGACATCTCCTATGCTGTTCAACAGGTTTGCCTCTTCATGCATGAACCTCGGGAACCTCACTTTGCCTTCTTGAAAAGGATTGTCAGATATTACAAGGCACAGTTGACTATGGTATACGCATTAGCAAGTCACATACACATTCTTTGGTTGCTTACTCCGACGCTGATTGGGGAGGCTGCCCAGACTCCCGTCGGTCAACCAGTGGTTACTGTGTTTTTCTCGGAGATAATTTGATCTCTTGGTCGTCCAAACGGTAACCTACAATATCACGCTCCAGTGCAGAAGCGGAGTATCGTGGTGTCGCCAATGCTGTAGCCGAAACAACTTGGCTACGGAATCTACTGCTGGAACTCCAGGTTCCACTCAAGCAAGCAACCGTAATATATTGTGATAATGTTTCTACTGTTTACATGTCTGACAATCCTGTCCAGTACCAAAGGACCAAACACATTGAGATTGACATTCATTTGTTCGTGAAAAGGTTCGAGTCGGCCACATCCGAGTATTACACATCCCATCTACTTTTCAGTATGCATATATCTTCACCAAAGGCCTTTCTCGACAATTATTTCAGTCTTTTCGGTCCAGCTTGAGCGTCTGTCCTTCGCCCGCTCAAACTGCGGGGGAGTCTTAGCCTAGAATTTCTCCCTATATTATTCCACCAAATCAGGCACAGATTAGTTGTAATTTATTGTGATTTATTCTGTAAATCATTACCATATTCTCCCTATATTATTCCACCAAATCAGGCACAGATTAGTTGTAATTTATTGTGATTTATTCTGTAAATCATTACCATATTCTGTCTGTAATCTCCCTATTTAAAGGGCTGTACATCAATACAGAAGGAGGACAGAATTCCAGAAACCTTAATCTCTTTTAAATAAATGTAAAATGAAATTATGTTTGGGAAGCTATCCTACACTCTTTCCCTGAGTGCTAGTATTTTTCACTCATTGCTTTGTTTCTTACTTTATTCTGGTATTTTTCATGTGTAATGGGTAACTTGATAAAGTCATTCTTTGTTTTCATGCTATGTCCAGTGATATAACATATAAAATAAATGATTAACGTATGTATTAGAAATACAATAAGTTTATATATAAAATTATAAATATATAGAGAAAATGATGAACATTGTCAAATAAAATATTCAAAAGGTTAATTTCTTTCAATCTAATATTTAAGAAATAAAATTTTTGTTTATATTATTTTTATTGGGGCATTTTGAAATATAAAAATTATTTTTTTTTGCACGTGGGACTAATTAGTTTGTCTGATGGAGAAGCTTGGTGCTGAAAAAGAATCACCAGATAGAATAGGGAACCACTTCTGTCTTGTGTCCAGTCTAATTGGTGCATCAACAATGCGATTAAGGGGATTGCATCATTGAACTGAACACAACCTTTTTACACATATGCAGCTGTTAGAATTTACATCAAGACTGCAACTAGCGAGACTGAAGATGGGGGAGATGCATATATTAAATTATTAAATGACAGCGTATAATAGCAACTTCCCCCTTTTCAGTTTATTTTCACAGGTTATTTTAGTCATTTTACAATCTAGATGATCAGATTAAAGGCTTTATCTCAGTGGGTTGTAGCACTTCTGTAGGCTGAATAGTATGGTTAATTATGCTATGTAGTTGTATGCTAACATTTCTGATGTTTGCCTTCCTGCTTGTTATCTATCTATCCCTCTCCTTCTGTGGGGGCTGTCCCTTCAACAACCAAAAAGAAAGCCTTCTTTTTTTTACCAATCTAGACTTATTATTTCATAATGTTTTCCACACTTATTCTGTTTTTTGTCCATATTTAACAGAAGTTCATCCTTGGTGGGAGGCTGATATTTGGACCTGATGCTCGGTCATTGATTGTCACGTTATTGCTGATCATTGTTCCAGCAGTAATCTTTTGTGTATTTGTTGCGAGGCATCTTCGCCATGAATTTTCTCCATACAATGCAGGATATTCAGTTCTTGTGGTAGCTATTGTCTTCACTATCTATGTGAGTTGTTTAGTTGAAAATTCTTCTTATCTGTAGCAGTTTTATAGGAACATCAGGTACTTGAGTACAGGACAGGAGGGCAGGCTGATAGTGAGCCTTTTTTTAACATCATATGCTGATCTTTTTGTTGCAGTTTGCAGTCTTCTCACGGTCTATAGATTTTTATAATTTAAGTAACCCCATGCATCTGATTTTTTCAGCTTCAAATATGCATTTTGAAGCACCATCTTCTCACGGTCCATAGACTTTTATAATTTAAGGAGCTCCATGCATCTGATTTTTTCAGCTTCAAATATGCATTTTGAAGCACCTCAAGTGGTCATGCACCTTTTCTGGGGGTTTTTGTCTTGTTAGGAGCCAAGCAAGAGACTATGATTTGTGATGGATAGGTGACCATAATCACCTAGTTAACATTTGTATTTCACTTCAGATGATTTTTCGGGACAAGTAAATACTTTAAAAACTCATAAATAAAGTTACTCATTATTTTTTTCGCTCACACACTATGAACATAGAATAAATCCTTTATGCAAAACACCTGGTTCTTATAGATTGAATCCTCCTTTAAACTTAGCATCTTCAAACAATTTAACTTATTGGACCAAGTAACTTCTGATATACAAGTACTTAAAAAATCCTTTTTTTTGGGCATTAGGTAACCTCTAAATTTATGTCCTTATCGGAACCTATAAACTTGGTTCGTGCAGTTTGATAGAGAATATATGTATAAACACACACACACACACACACACACACATATATAATTGGTTATAAGTTTCTCTTCTTAAATTTTAACTATCATTAGTTATATGGTCATGTTGGGGTTTTGCCAGTGAATAATATGTTTTGGTTGGATATGCCTGAGACTTATGCTTTTGATTTTTTTATATTTGTTGATTTTGTAAGTAGCTAGTGTTTCTAGTGAGGTGCTTATTGATACGCACACCATATTGGATAGTATATCTTCAATTATTTTCCCATTCTAATTTGTAATCCACACTGGTTATCTGCTGCTTATTTTTATTCCATGTTGATTTTGACAGGTGTTGGTTCTTCTCTTCTTAACATCAGCCGGGGACCCTGGTATTATTCCACGTAATTCTCATCCACCAGAGGAAGAGTTCCGCTATGATTCTTCAGTGTCAGTTGAGGTTGGGGGAAGACAAACACCAAGTCTTCAGTTCCCTCGGACTAAGGAAGTTATGGTTAATGGGATTCCTGTTCGAGTGAAGTATTGTGATACATGCATGCTTTATCGTCCTCCTCGTTGCTCTCACTGTTCCATTTGTAACAATTGTGTGGAACGATTTGATCATCATTGCCCGTGGGTGGGCCAGTGTATTGGATTGGTATGCTGCTTTCCTATTATTTAACTTTTAACTATTCAATTTTCTTTCTTTGTTCCCAAATAACTTGGTTTGACTCTCAAGACAATGATCTTCTGTTGTAGTATCCTGTTGTAAATATGATTCTGTTCACACGTGCAGCGCAACTACCGTTACTTCTTCATGTTTGTTTCTTCAGCGACTCTTCTTTGCGTCTATGTGTTCGCCATGTCAGCTGTGTACATCAAAATTTTAATGGATGATTACCAAAGCACAGTCTGGAGGGCAATGAAAGAATCGCCTGCATCTGTAATTGTAATGGCCTATTGTTTCATCTCCCTCTGGTTTGTTGGTGGACTCACTGGCTTCCATTTGTACCTCATAGGTACAAACCAGGTAAGATTACGTCTCTTGTTTGGATGGTTATTATGGGGATAATACAATTGCAATGAGCTTGATACAGTGAAATTCTTATCTAGGAAAATATATGATGGGGTTCTGCTATTAATCCTATTATGGCCTGACTATTAATTTTGGATTATGATGTCACAACAATCTATTTTGAAAAATCTGTGCAAAATTACATTTCCAATGTTGCAAGTATATGCAGTGAGTCATTAAATGAACCAATGAGACATTTTTATGAGCAATACCACTTTAAATGTTTGTTGTAGACTTATTATTATTATTATTTTTTGCTTTGATGTAAAAATTAATATGTTTTAGAAGAATAGTTAGGTTCATTAGTATTGGGAGTATGTGTACATCCTTAATGGAGTAAAAATGTACTTCTAAGTGATTGGCATGGTAATCCTTATAATTTCACAAACCTTGCACAACCTAAACGTGATAGTCCTTTTCTGTTATGGGTTGATGCCATTTTATACCTACTTTGCACGAGTTGAACAGTTTTTACTTCTTCCTTTCCAGACCACGTATGAAAATTTCCGGTACAGAGCTGACAACAGGATCAATGTCTACAATCTGGGTTGTTTAAATAATTTTCTTGAAGTATTTTGCACAAAGGTTAAACCTTCAAAGAACTTCTTCCGAGCTTTTGTTCAAGAGGAAGTACCAAGGCCCCATTTACCTAGCACGAGGGAAACAGAAGCAGAAGCAGAAGATTTAGGTGGGGATCCACGTCCAAAAGTTGAGGATGATCTAGACATTGGTGAAGATCTATTGAAAATTTCCCAACGTCGAAATATTGAAGAAATTGATGAGGATATACGCAGCAGGGGGAGTAACGGGCCTCCCCATAATACCTCAGAAGTGGAATCAGTTCTGAGTTCAGATAATCGAGCTCCCACAATTCGATCAGACACTAGACACTCCAGTTGGGGAAGAAGAAGTGGGAGCTGGGAAATTGCTCCAGAGGTCCTTGCCAACTCTAGTGTCACTGAAAGCAGAAGCTACAGCACCCCTAAGGAACCGCGCCAATGATGATATATGATAGCTAGTTTGTTTGTCTGCTGATTTAGAGTGGCATCAACATGGGTGATTTTGCAAATTTGTTTGGATGCTCTCTTCCTAGTTTTGGAGGAAGTTGGTTTTGATTAGAAGTATCTGATGGAAACCGAAATCTGTTCCCAGTTTATGCATGAGGGCTGATGTTATCTTCTTTTGGGGGGTGGGGGGGGTTTGGGGGAATGTGTTTGTAATTGTTTGAGAAGGTAAGAGGATAATATTTTTTTCTTTTGTTTTAATTTTGGCCCTCTAAATTCTTAAACTTGTTATCACCTTGGATTGCATCTGTAGTGCTGGCTTTATTCTTTCTGTAAATAATTACTTTGAGGACTCAGAAAGTAGTGTGTTCCCTCCATTTTAGTGTGGTGAACTCTCTCTCTCTCCCTCTTCCTTCCCTGTGGCCATGCGTTTCTTGCTTTCCTTCTTTTTTTTAAAAAAATGCTTTTGCTGGCATCACAGTCAGTACGATGACATTATCGATGTTTACCCTTTCCTGACCAAATTAACTAATTTATTATTTGAAATAGATATCCGGAATTTTGGGATGGGAGTAATTTATATTACTAACTATTATTAAAAACAAATGGGATGTTTATACAAGAGATTTGTGTAAGAATTACTTGGAGGATTGGCTAATCATATAATAAAACATGATACACAAAACAATGCAATACTAATTTGCTTTTTCTCTTTTAATTTAAATATTCTAATTCAAAATGGAATGAAGTGATCTTGTTCAAGATTTTCGCTATTAAATACACCTAAAATGTATTATGATCATTATTAATTAAATTATTATCAAATACATATATATAGGCCATTTCTCTCGAAAAAGAATAAAAAATAAAAAATAAATAAAAAAATCATGTAAAACTTAAAACATATTTAACTTGAGATACCTATATATGTATAATACTAAAACGATTGTGTCACATGTTATAATTGATTTTTTAAAAAAATTATTTTATTATTTATTATAATATAAATTTATTTATCTAAATATAAGTATCAAAAGAGATAAGAGATAAGTTTTTAGTAACTTATCATCTTACTAGATATGAATTATTTATTATTAATATTAAATATATATAATATTATAATCATATTTAAAATCTCTAAATAAATATATTTAATAATTAATTAATTATCTATTCTAATAGATAATAAATTTAATATTTACATATTTAAATTCTCTAAATAAATATATCTAATTACAAATTAATTATCTATTATAATAAATAATAAATTTAATATTTATCTCCTAATTATGTGATCACCACTTAAATTAAATTTAATAATAAAATTTTCAGTTAATAAAATATAATTTCAAATAGATATTTATTAAATAATTATTAAATTAAAATTATTTAATTTAAAATAATAATTATTATAAAATTAAAAAAAAATAAAAAATAACCGCAACATGGTGTGTGATTCCATTCTAATTCATATGTTAAAACGATAAACACGAAGATATGTAGTATCTGCCAAAATAATTAGAAGTTTCTTTAAGTAAATCACAACATTATAGCAATTAACGTTTTAATTAAGGTATAAAGCATTCAAAAAACATTTTAAGGTATGAAAAATCTAATCACGATTATTTATTTCCCTACACAAGACTTGTCCATGCCTATAAATAACCATCAAAATCATAACAAATCTCATTAAACTTTTAAAAACAAACCATCCGTCTTCTACGAGTTTTAAATTAATTAAGTAATTAATAATTTAACCACCCTAGTTGTACTCTTTTGAGAGGTCCGTTTTTTCGCCTTTTTAATTTTATATATTTGTCTTTTTTTAGTTTTATCTTTTCTTATTTAAATTTTATTCTATAAATATTTTTAGATTAATATAAATTTATAATTTAGTGTGCCTTTTTTATATTTTATTATTTTTAAAAATAAATCTGAATACAATTTAAATTTTTATTATAAAATTTTAGCTTTCTTATTTGAAGGTGGTTATATATCTTTTTTAGACAAAGAGCTATTATTATTTAATAGAAATTATTTATCATTTTTAAATAAAGATATCTCTTTTTCTATAAAAATAATGGTGATTTAATATTATTGACAGATAAAATAAATATCTTATTAAAAGTTAAATTATTTGTGACATATTACTATTATTCACTATTTATATTATAAAAATTTATAGAAATTCAGTAATTTTATTAGTTATGTAAATTTTATATATTTTAAAATTATATAATTTTATTTATATTTTATAGATATACTATTTAATTCATTTATGAAAGTTTATTTTGTATTAAAAAATAATTAGCTTTTTCTCTTTTAATTTAATCTTGAAAAAATCTTCGTGCCGAAAGCTATTTTTTTGTTTATTAAATAAAAAATAAGATAACATTATTTTAAAATTTTGATATGTATCACTTTTTCAACATTTCTTTTATTCTTGACAATATATAATATAGATAAATTAATAATTTAATTAAAAAATATTAATAATAATAATACATGGTCTTTATATTCATATATTGATAAGCTTTTTACTAAATGCAATAAATATTAATTTTTTTTTCACATTATACATATATATATTTTGTGTCACTATATAATGCTCTTATTATATATATATATATATATATATATAAAATACTGATTAGAAATTTCGAAAATTATATATTTTAATGTTTTTTTTTAAATTTTGAAAATATATAAATTAATTAATTATTATAAATTAATTATTTAATTTATAATTAATTTATTATGAATTTTAAAGGTTTTATATCTTTTAATTTTTTAAATTTCTAAATAAATATAAATATATTATTAAATTATATTAATGTGTAATTAATTTATAAAAAATTAAAAGTCAAAAATATAATTTATTAATTATTAAATTTTAAATTTTAAATTTTAAATTTTAAATTTTAAAAAATTATTAAAATTAAATAAAAATTAATTAAAAAAATATGAGTTAGCCTTTTTTAAAATTTGATAATATGTGTGTGTATATATATTAGTAACGTCAAAAATTATATATCTTATTATTTAATTTTTTTAATTTTTAAAATATATAAATTAATAATTATTATAAATAATTTATTTAATTTATAATTAATTTATTATGAAGGTTAAGAGTTGTATATTTTTTAACCTCTAAATTTTTTTAAAAATATATAAATATATTATTAAATTATATTAATACATAATTAATTTATATTTTATAAAAAAATCATATATTTTATTATTTAAATTTTAAAAATATATAAATTAATCATTATTGTGAATAAATTAATTAATTTATTAGGAAGGTTAAGAGTCATATTTTTTTTAACTTTTTAAATTTTTTAAAAAATATATAAATCAATCAAAAATATTTAATTATATTAATGTTTAATTAATTTATAAAAAATTAAAAGTTATAAATATAATTTATTTAATTAATATAAAAAATTATATTAATGGATAATTATTGAATAAAAGATTAATAGTTATTTTTTCTCTAATGAATTCCACAATTTTGAGTGGATGTGAAAAGTGAAAACTCATCTATTATCCACACTCACGCGCGCGCACACAGAGCAAGTTATGTGAAAGATTAATGGTGTTTTTAAAAAATTTAAGAGGTTAAAAAATATATAACTCTCAACCTTCTTCATAAATTAAAAATAATTTAATTTTTTAAAATCAAGTAAGAAAATAATAAAAATAACGTGACAGCTTAATTAATACTAAAAAACCTCCATTGATGACTCAATGATGATGGAAAAATAATAAATTCATTGTTTATTTATATATATCTAAATAAAATATATATAATTGTAAGAAAAAAATATGTTGGTAGGTAAAAGTACTTTATTATTAATTTTTAAATTGTTCCGCTAAAACTTTTCTATTTATATGCTAATTTTATTCCATTTCAAATACTATAGACAATATATATTTACTTAATATTATATGTACTTTGATTCACATTAAATTCTAAGAGGATGCATGAGTAACTTAAATTTTTTTTTAAATTAAGTTCAAAGTCCCCTTTTTATTATTTTTATAGTATATTAATCTCAATTTTTTTTTATAAAATTTTAATTTTAAATATATTTTTTCTATAACCATTTAATTAAAACTATATGTAAACCGCATGCTGAATTATCTCAAACCACCTTCCTCGAATCGTTCTCATGAACTGTCTCTAAAATCGCTTTTGTATCAAGATTCGAATTGAAATAGATAGTTTCTGAACTATCGATTCAAAAATTTCTTAAATCTGAATCGGTTTCTAAACGGTGGGCAGACCTAATTATGTCCATTATAATCAGATCATCCCCCAATGTGATCAGCTCACTTGAAATTGATGATTTTACACTTTTCCGACCAAATCACTGTATTTTCATCTATTTTATTATTTGAATCAGATGACCAGAATTTTGGGATAATAAGTGATTTATATTACTAATTATTAAAAACAAATGGGATGTTTATACTTGGGATTTGTGTAACTTGTACAAATTACTTGGAAGATTGGATAATCGTATAAAAAAAAATAATAAAAAAAAATACAACGATAATTAATTTTTTTCACTAATAAATACACCCAAAAAGTATCTTGGGTTTATTACACGTTCACAGGTCGTAAAGTAGCTTGGTTTATTGATGATCATTACTAATTAAATTATTATCAAATATTATATTTATAGGCCTTTTCTTTAGAAAAAGGAAAAAAAGTTAAAAAAAATCATGTGCAAATTAAAACATGTATTAATTTAAAATATTCGTATTTTAAACAACATGATGATAATTTTCTCATTAACAAAACATGTAAGAAAAGTAGTAGAGAAATTACATATATAGTATCTGCCACAATAATTAAAAGTTTCTTTAATGAAATAACAAACATTAAAGCAATTAACATTTTAAGGTATAAAAATCTAATCAAGATTTTTTACTTTCTTGCACAAGACTTCTCTATGCCTATAAATAACTATCAAAATCATAACAAATCTCATTGAACTCTAAACTACAAACCTTATAGCTTGATTTACAAACACCACCATGAAAATCCCAAGTCAGTATTTGATGTTTTTTGCAATTTTGATGCTCTTAGTTTCAAATTCAAGAGCACAAACAAAATTGGTTGAAGATATATGCAAAGAAACAACAAAATTCTCAGGAATAAAATTTGAGGATTGTGTTAATGGTCTGAAAATGGACCCAAGAACTGTCCAAGGAAATTTAAAAACTCTTGCCAAGATTAGTATAGAATTAGGGCACTCCAATGCCACAAACACCCAAAATTTCATTCAACAAATGATAAATACTAGTCCTAAATTGCAAGACCCTCTAAAGAATTGCTTGTCCTGGTATCAAGGAGCGGTTGCTTCTTTTAGAAGTGCAGGTCAAGAATTAGAAGAAGACCCTACTTCTGCTAATTATGATGTGAAAATTGCTGGTGATGATGTCAATAATTGCGAAGAAGAATTGGCAAGAAACAAGGCTAAAATCCCTTCTATTACTACAAGAAATAATCATGTTAAACTTTACAGTGCTATTGGATTTGTAATCACCGACCGTCTTTGATTTGCTCATTAGGGTTCTTTGCTCTGGAATTCGAATAATTTGCTTATATGTGTGTTTTTAAGCTATGCAACTTAAGAATAAGAAAAATAATGCATGTAATTGCATATAGTTCTTATTAATAGATAGTTCGGTAAATTATTGAAAAAATTGATTATCAAAATTATATTTTACAAAAATATATTACTGAGATTATATTTTATTATAAAAGATTACATGTAACAAAATACTGGCAAAGTAGATTGAAAAAATATTAACTTATTTAGTTACAATCTAATTTTACTGAAAAATTGAAGTAATAACTAAACTACTCTTATAATATATATTTTTTAATTTATTATATGCTAAAGCATGAATATAATTATCTTTTAATATTAGACTCTATAATCTCCTTTTTTAGTAAAATAATTTATTAACTGATTAGTAAAATTTAATAGATCAAGCATTTTATTTTACATAGATTAACTATAAATAAATATAGTATTCTTGGTCAAAAAAATTATTCTATTAATTTTTCCAAGATTATAATGCAAGTAAACGTTCTACAAGGTTTAAAATTACTATTTCTTTTGAAGGAAAAGTTTTAAAATTAAGTCAATACTTCTAAATCTTCAAGATTCAAAAACACTCCATAAAGAAATAAAATTTTAATTTCAGTAATAAACAGTAATTTCTACAGTAATTTTATCTAAAATAATGCACAATAAACCAAGAAACCATTTAAATCTAGTTTTTTAAAATTAAATAATATTATTTTATTACTAGATTAAAACATGAATTAAATTTTACTTTTTTAAGTTTTCCAAGTAGCTAATTGTAGAATTATTATTCATTTAAAAGATACACTATACAAATTTGAGTATTAAAGAAAGAAATTTAATTTTTTAAATCTGAATTAATTGAAAAGATGTGTATTATTAGTATATTAAATCTACCATTTTAAGATTAAAATAAACGGAAAGAACTTTTTCTTAAAAAAAAAAAAAAAGAACATGTAATTTTGGGTTACAAAACGAAATCATATTTATTTCTCTGACTTTTAGTGTCAAGATAAAGACAAATAGAGCACATGCAAATTTCATATATATATATATATATATATATATCCTGCAGAAAATAATTTCCAATAACTGAAGCTCAGTTTAAAAATTAAAATCAAGACCTCATCTTTTAAATAAATTAATTCGGAATACATATATAAATGCATAAACAATATAAACAATAAGTTTAAATTCAATTTTATAATCATTTTAAAAATGTAAAATCAGAAATTTCATATTGCAACAATTATGATAATTAATCAATTAGCCTACATTGGCATTGGCCATTACAGTATTACAGTCAAAGAGTGATTCTATTTTCCTGAGGTCTTTTATTTGTCTTCTATGGATTAAGTTTCAGGAATTTGAAGCTTTGATTTTTTGGTATTATGTCATTAAAAAAATGGAAGTATCTTTTTTATTTTGAAAATTAAAAAATTAATTGTTATGCAATAACCATTTTAATGATTTTTTTCATTAATCAATTACACTCTAATTATAGTTTAAATTTTTATAATTTTATTATTTTGAAGATAATTCCAATGTTAAAATGAATTAATACTCATTAATTATATAAATGAGTTTGCTGTTTGAGATATTCAATGAGCAAGGCCATTAAGAATACAAGGTAGATCTCAAAAAAAAAAAAAACTTTTTCAAAAATACTACACTTTCAAAAAAGTTTTCAAAAATACTTCAAGGAATACTACACTTTTCAAAAAAGTTTACAAAAATGCCTCATTTCTCACTTTAAGCAATTTATTTTTCTTTTTACAAAAATACCTCTTCTCTTACTTCAAACAATATTTATTTCAATATTTATCTTTTTTTAACTTTACTATAAAGTAAATATATTCCAAGAAAAATAATAAAAATTAATATTTTAAATTATATTATTAACATATAAAATCTATTAATTTTTAATTTTGATTTAAATAAGAAATAGCACTCACAAAATTTATATAAAAAGTAAAATATAAAAAAATAAAGTTAAAAAAATCAATTTATTGTGTATATATATCGTGTATTATATATATATATCTGTATATGTTGTGTAGATGTTATATATATATATTATGTATTTATTGTGTATATTGTATGAAAGTTTTATATATAAAATTTGAAAAAATAAAGTTAAAAAATATTTAGTATATTATGTATATATTTTGTGTATGTCTATTTGTTATGTGTATATTTTATATATGTTGTGTGTATATTATGAATATGTCAATAATAAAATTATTCATGAAAAAAAATACTTCATCCATAAAAAGGGAAAAAAGGCAAATCCATAAAATTGAAAAAAAAAAATAAATTAGAAGAGTAGTTTGGTTGATTAGTACAGGAGGTATGCGATCATTGTTAATTTGAAATATTCGCATTTTAAACGATAAACAAGAAGATTTTCTTATTAACATATAAGACAGGTAGTATCTGCCAAAATAATTATATTTCTATTTTAAGCAAATCACAGCATTATAGCAATTAAAATTAACATTTTAAGGTAACGAAAATTAAATCAAGATTATTTACTTCCTTAAAGAAGACTTGTCCATTACTATAAAAAACTTTCAAAAACATAACAAATCTCATTAAACTCTAAATTAACAATAAATCTTAAACTTGATTTTGCAGATACCACCATGAAAATCCCAAGTCATTATTTGATATTTTCAGCAATTTTGATGCTCTTAGTTTCAAATTCGAAAGCACAAAACGGTCCATCAAAATTGGTTGAAGATATATGCAAAGAAACAACAAAACTATATGGAATAAAGTTTGAGGATTGTGTAAATGGTCTGAAAATTGACCCAAGAACTGCCCAAGCAAATCTCAAAACTCTTGCCAAGATCAGTATCCAATTAGGCTTCTCCAATGCCACAAACACCCAAAATTTCATTCAAAAATTGATCACTGCTAGTCCTAATTTGCAAAAGCCTCTAAAGACTTGCTTGTTTTGGTATCAAGCAGTGGTTGATTCTTTTAGAAGTGCAGTTGAAGAATTAGAAGAAGATCCTCTTACTGCAAATTATGATGTGAAAATTGCTGGTGATGATGCCAATAATTGTGATGATGAACTGACAAGAGACAAGGTTAATATCCCTTCCGTTACTACAAGAAATAATTATGCCAAACTTTACAGTGCTATTGGATTTGTAATCACCGACCGTCTTTGATTTGCTCATCCACACATTCTTTGTTGTTGTTGGTGTTGTTTTTTTTGGGTTATTTGGTCTGGAATTCGAATAATTTTCTTGTATGTTTGTTTTTAGATAGTTGCAATAAGTGATGCAATAATTCTTTCTTTTTCATTTTTTTTAATTTACTGTGAGGCAACATGTATCTTCTATATTTATAATAAATGCGACTTTTTTTAATTGATTCTTAATTCACCCTTTTATATAGAAAATTAATAGATTGAGAATCCATATATATATAACCCTTTTTCTTTGTTTGCAATCTTTTTATGCATTAAAATTCTTACATGCAACAAAATTGTTAGGATTGGAACAACATAATTTCTTTTTAATTACAAGAGAGAAATTTAATTTTATTTTTGAATTATCACATTAACCGCTCCAAATAAGATGTTAGTAGAAACCACATTTGTATTATATAATTTTTATGTTGTTTATACGTAAAAATGAAAAATAAAATGATCGAATTTTACTTTTAGTTCTAATTTGATTCAATTTTTTTTAAATAAATTATATTTGGAGATTGTAGATGTCTACGAATTGATGAGTATAAATAGTGTCACTTTTTGATAATTAGGCAGAATGGCAGATCTAAATAAGAAAAAAAAGTACTGAATAGAACATGCTTTTAATAAATTTTTAAATTTAAATAATGACTAACTTGAGAATGCAAATTTAAAATAATGCATAAAAAATTGACTCAAAACATAGTACTTCTCATAATATAAAAGAAATATATATATTGTTTTAATTAGGACTGTACATAAAATTTTTAATCCGACCAAACTAATCAATCCATTCAAATTTAATTGGAAATTATGATTTGAAATATATAGGTTGGTCATGATTCAAAAAGTAAGCAAACTAAATGTTTAATTTATGGTACCGTAAAATTTCAAACTTTATAACTCAAATTAATCCGAAATATTAAATTTCTATAAAAAGTTGGCATCAAGTCTTTCACTAAACAAGGCATAGTGAACTTTTATTGATACTTGATGCTTAAAGCGAATTGAGAAGCATAATACTATTGGAAAACTAGAATGATAAACTGCTATCAATTTACTCTTAACTAGGATCCTTATAATCTATAATTCCGTTTTTCTATGAAATTTCTTCTCAATTTCTTCTTTAAAGGAAAGTGGGGACGACTTCCTATGATCTTTCTTTCACTCCAAATGAGCTTGGTAAAGAGTCGCATAAGTAGTTTACGATATTAGGCCGAGCATTCTATAGCTCAGTCCGAGCTATCCATATTAGTCAAGATCGGGATTTCGAGCCATCAAGAATATGATTTATGAACTGAACCTCTTAAGCTAGGTAGATAAATTTTTAACACAGCTGTCATACAGTCCTGATATCTTTTGAATATTTGCTGACACTTTTTAAAAATTTGCTGACATTTTTATATTTTATTTTTTATTATTCAAATGTAAATAGAGGTAGACCTCCGCACGTAAATGATCTTTTTTTATTTTCTTCACTCTCTTATCTGTAGTTAGTTCTGAAATCCAAGCCTTTATTTCGTCTTGCATGTATGTGAGCTAGTAACAGTTGTACTCGAACCCTAATTTGCAGTTCTTAAAGTTCAACTCATTATAATATATATATATATATATATATATATATTATTCATTGGCTAAATCTATCGCTACCTGATGTTATATATCATTAAGATTAAAATAAATGGAAACAACATTTAAAAAAGGAAAATGTAATTTTGGGTTATAATTAAAAGAAAACCATATTTATTTCTCTGACATTTCGTATAGAGATAAAGATAAAAGGGTACATGCAAATCTCATATTTTGCTCGAACTTACACACGATGAGTACATATCGGCACAAAATAAATTAAAACCAAGATGTCATCTTCTTATACAAAATTAGAAATACATATTAAATGTGTATACAGTATGAACAATAGGTTTAAATTCAATTTTCATATCCTGTTAAAAATTAGAAATTTTATATTGCAATAATTATGATATTCAATCAATTAGCCTACCTCGGCATTGATCATCACGAATTTACATCCAAAGAGTGATACTTTTTTTCCTGAGGGTCTTTTATTTATTTATTTTTTCTGTGGAAAAAGTTTCAGAAATTTGAAGCTTTGTTGTGTTAGTATGTCGTGGAAGTATTTTTTTGATTTGAAAATTAAAAAATTTATTATTATGTACTAAATCCTTTAATTATTGAATAACAATTTTATTAATTTTTCAATTAATCAATTAGACTAATTATAATTTAAATTTTCTGTAATTTATTATTTTATAAACAGCTTCCATGTCAATGAATTAAAACTCTTTAAACATTTTAAAAAAAAACTCTTTATTTATAAAAATGAGTTTGATGTCAGATAGTCAATGGGCCAGTAAGAATATATACAAGGTAGCATTTCTCTTCCCCCTTGTTTTTTTTTTATTGCTCTTACGACTCTATATCTGCAGGTAATCTCACATAAATTAAAATAACAATAAATAATTATAAATAATTCCAAATTCTAGATTTCTATTCTTTATATTTTTAAAAAAGAAGCGAAAAAATTAATCGGATTAAGTAAAAATAATAACTTGAAATAGATGGTTCATTAATTTTTATGTTTCTTAAAGTAGAAAAAGAAAAACAATGAAGCAAAGGATTTAAAGGTAATCAACTTAATTAAGATAATATTTGATGAACTTTGTAATGAAAATTATAAAGTGATTGGAAGTGCAGTTAGAAAAAAATTAGTCAAAATGGCAATACGAAAAACAGATTAACTAATCGGTGCCACTGTGATATTTAAGATACATTTGGCCACTGTCAAAAAAGAAAGAAAAAGGAGCTAGAAAAACTCATATAATTTTGGTTTTTTACATTTGGCCTCTTCATCCAAAAAGAAAAAAAAAAAAAGTGAAAATCTCATGTAATTTTGGTTTTTCACTTTACAATTAATAACATCCCACAATATGAGTTTAAAAAAAATCCCAAAATATACTTTCCTAGTCTTATAAATAACAAAGATCACACTACAGAAACAAAAATCTCAAGCCTAAAACTTCCCCATTAATATTAATGGATTCTCAAAGTAAACTCATGATGCTTATCAAAATATTTATTTTTTCTTCTTTCTTCCTCCTCCAATCTCCATCTCCAAATTCAGCAAGTCCTGTAAAATCTTTACTCAAAAACATTTGTGACAAAACCACAAACCCTAACTTCTGCATGAAAACTTTCAATTCTGACCCTCGAACTTCAAAATCTACCAATTATGTCACCCTAACAAAAATTGCCCTAGACTTAGCAATAAAAAATTCAATCCAAACTCAAAATCACATTAATGGCTTAATCCAAAGCAAAAGCACAAACCCCAAATTCAAGCCTCCCTTAATTCGTATTACAAACAAACAGCCGGGTGTTTTAGAAGTGCAAATAGTGAGGTTGAAGAAGAAGAATATCAAACAGCTAATTATGATGCATTAATGGCTGCGGATGATGTTGGTTATTGTGAAAAAGAATTGGCTGGAGCTAAAGCCAATATTGTCTCTGTTTCCCAGAGAATTCAAGTCACAAGATATTTTAGTTCTATTGGAGATAGGGTTACATTGATTCTTTGGAAGTCTACTCTCCTTCAACATGAACTTGATTTGCTTGTTTCTTAAGCAAAATGCAATGGAAATTAATAAAATGAAAGACATGTATTATCCTCTTCCTACTTTTGATTTTATAAATATTCATTTAGTATTCTTTTATATATATATACTCTTTTAATGTTATTGTTATTGTTTTATCTAATATTAACGTACTAACATATACAAAATTGTAAATACATAATTCACCTAAATAATTATAATAATTTTATATCTTTAAAAAATTTAAATACTATTTTATGCGCATATAATCGTGTTTAACAAAACTATAAGATAAATTTAATTTATTCATAATTACTTTTTGTAGCTACAATCTCAAATAGATTTATTCTGATAATTTAACTATATTGAATTATTTTCAAAAGGTTAGAAATAGAAATGCAATCTAATTAATCAATGCTATTCATTATACTGGACAATAATTTTCTCCATTGTCTACTCCATCATAATTCCACAACTTATATTCCTGTTTCTTCTCGCCGCATTTTGCCAACTTCCATTTTCCATGCCTATTAAAAATCGAAAAAATTACACTATCTATTATATTTTCATTTTCATTTTCAATCTTACTACTCATTATTTTTTTTCATTTTTAACTTTTTTCATATTTCAACTTTAGTTATAATATATATATATATATATGAATGTACGGTATCTTTCCTTTCTCTTTATTTTCTTTTTTTTTTCTTTGGCTTTTTTCTCCCTTTCTTTCAATTTTGCAGCACATTTCCCCCCTTTTTCATTCAATTTTATAGTTCTTTGCCTCCTCCTCCTTCTTCTTCTTGAGATTTTTTTTTATAAGAAATGCTTGTTTTATTATTATTAATCTTGTAAGGGGAAAACATGAATTTATGGAGGTAAGACTACCTGTCAATAAGTAATCCCATTACACCGCTCCTAAGACTCCATAAACCCATGTGAAAAAACCCCAAAAATTGAGGTACATCCGACATGATTTTAAGACTATCTACTAGCTGTAATATTTAGAATAGTTCAGCTGAAGAGAAAGTATTCCGACGCGGCTCATGCATTTTCTATAACAAGGTCCTGTGTTAAATGCATTGTGTTCGAAAGATGCTGAAGGCACTTATCTGGTTCTTCTTACAATATTGAACAATAATCACATCGGTTAACTCTAGCTTTCCATTCCAAGTTTAATAATCTTTATATAAGATCTTTTGTGAACAACCAGGAACTTCGACAGCTGCTGACCCAAGTCAACAATCTGCAACCTGTAAACTGAAAATTGTTTGACTGAACATTTGCTGCTATACGCGTTTATGGGATTGGCTGAGCTCTTGCACAACATGACCTATGAAATCAGAATTGTCAAGCCGAAATTCAGTTGCATTACAACGATCATAGCCACGCTACTAAGTCGGTTGATCTAGATACCCCTTTTTTATCCAAGGAATCTGCAACCACATTGCCTTCTCTGAGTGTATGCTCAAATGAGACTGATTTCAGCAGTTTTGAAGCTTCTTCAATATCACGAAGATGATTCCAAACCTTTCTCATGGGAAGGAGCCAAGATTAATTCTTCCCTACTTGAATGAATCCAAGAAGAGTGACTAAGTAAAATTCAGCAAACAGTCAATCAACAATCTGTCTCAAGTTGCATAAAATCAATCACACTTAAACACAATAATTTTTAATGTGAAAAACCTCTTCAGTGTGAAGGATAAAAACCAGGGACCTCTCTTAGTCCAAGTAAAAGAGTTTCACTATCAAAATCAATATTTACAGCAACTACAAGCTACTACAACAACTATCAAGTAAAGTAGCAACGCCAAATCAACCAAATAATAAGAAATAAACAAGAGAATGGAAAAAAATCACTCAAAATAGCTATTATTCATGCCAATGGATGAGCTTTGGTTGTTCAAATCTGATCTCCACCGTCCAGATTAAAGAATAAAAAATTATAAACGTGCTCACCAAATTCAGCCAAATCCGACCATAAATTACTGTCCGATCATCGAAGAAAGATAAACTGGTCGCTGTTGCAGAAATGCACATAAACAGTAAACTTCGAGCTCCAAATGCAGGAAATACAACCGTCGAAAACTGATCTTCACTATTGAGAATGAAAAACAATGAGTCCTCTAACTACTGTCCAAATTTCAGCCTGATCGGAGCATATATGACTGTCCGATCGCCGAAAAATCGAGATTGCTCTGTTAACTTCTTTTGTAGAAAAAAAAAACTCTTTCTTTCCTCTCTCTTTTCTCTCTTTCTCTCTCTCTCTTTTCTTCTTTGGTGGCTGACACACTAACACCTCTCACATGCAACATAAGGTTATTATAAATGCTAAAACATTAATAGTCTATTGGGCCAAAAGAAAATGGGTTCAAACATTGAGTTTTTTACATAGGAGGGAATCCAAAAACCTAACAATTCTCCCTCTTTTTGGCTATATGAAAGAGTTTGTCAAACCGGCAACTTTACAACATGCCTCAAACTTTCCTCTTGGTAAAACCTTTGTGCACATATCAGAACTATTATCATCAGTATATATCTTCTCAAGTTCAAGTTGATTAGAATCCAAAATATCACGAATCTAATGATACCTCATATCTATATGTTTGGATCTACAGTGAAAAGTAGGATTCTTACCGAGATGAATAGCACTCTGACTGTCACAAAATAAGACATATCTCTTATGTATAATGCCAAGCTCATTCACAAACTTTTTCATCCAAAGCAATTCTTCACATGCTTCAGTTGCTGCAATGAATTCAGCTTTTGTAATAGACAATGCAATGCATTACTGCAATCTAGATTACCATGCCACAGCTTCCCCTGCAAAAGTGATCAGATACTCAGAAGTAGACTTTCTTGAATCTATATCCCCTGCCAAATCAGAATCTGTATAACCACTGAGAATAAGTTTTCAGTCCCAAAATACAACTTCAAACTAGAAGTGCCACAAAGATATCTCAAAATTCACTTCACAGCATCCCAATGCTCTTTTCCTGAATTAGATAAAAATTCACTAACAGTACCAACTGCATGAGCTATGTCTGGCCTAGTGCAAACCATAACATATATTAAGCTACCTACTGCAGATGTATAAAAAACTTTCTGCATATATTCTTTCTCTTGCTCACTAGAAGGAGATTGTTTGACACTCAATGTGAAAGACATGGCAAGAAGGGCACTTATAGGTTTAGTTTCAGCCATATTAAATCGCTGTAATACTTTCTCAATATACTTTTTCTTAAGATAGCCACAACTTCTTGCATTTTCTATCACGAATGATCTTCAAGCCAAGAATCTGCTTTGCTGGCCCTAAATCCTTCATTGTAAAGGACTTGCTCTACTCTTTCTTCAAGCTATCAATTCTTGAAGAACTAGAATCCACAATAAGCATATCATCAACATATAGCAACGGGATGATAAAATCGCTATCAGAAAATCTCTGTACAAAAACACAATGATCAGAAGTAGTCTTCTTGTAGCCTTGTTGAACCATAGCTGACTCAAACTTCTTATACCATTGCCTAGGTGCTTGTTTCAACCCATAAAAACTCCTTTTCAGTTTGCAAACATAATTTTCTTTTTCTTTTACCACAAAACTTTCAGGTTGTTCCATGTAGATTTTCTCCTCTAAGTCACCATGAAGAAAGGATGTTTTAGCATCCATTTGCTCAACCTCTAAATCAAAAGTAGCATCTAATCCCAAAATAATATGAATTGATGACATCTTGACTACTGGTGAGAAAATCTCCTCAAAGTCAACTCCCTTTTTCTGACTAAAGCCTTTAACAACTAATCTAGCTTTATATCGTGGAGATGATGAATTCTCTTCTCGCTTTATTTTATAGATCCACCTATTCTTCAAGGCTTTTCTATCTTTAGAAAGCTTTACCAATTCAAAAGTGTGATTATCAGCTAAAGACTGTATTTCATCTTTCATAGCTGCAATCCATTCTGCCTTTTGCTCACTCTCAATAGCCTCTTCATAGTATTCAAGTTCTTCTCCATCTGTCAAGAGTATATACTCATTAGGTGAATACCTGGTAGAATGTGTTCGATCTCTAATAGACCTCCTAAGTGAAATTTCAGATTCCTCAACATGTGCCTCTTGTTGATCATTAGCTGCTTCATATTCAGGAGCACCAACCTCATCTGCATTCTGATTATCATTTTGCACATCACCATAATTCTGAACCTCAACTGCATCAGGCGTATGAGTTGTATGAGATGGGTCTAAATCAATCAAACTACTACTCTGAGGCTTTAATTTTTTCACCTTGTTAATATCTTCAATAGTCTGATCTTCCACAAATACTACATTCCTACTTCTGACAAGTTTCTTCTGAATTGGATCATAGCATCTGTAACCAAACTCATCTTGCCTATAGCCAATGAAAATACACTGTCTAGTCTTAACATTTAACTTAGACCTCTCATCTTTGAGAACATGCACAAAATATTTACAACCAAATACTCGTAGGTGGTCGTAGGAAACATCCTTACCATACCAGAACCTATTTGGAACATCATTTCCCAATGCAATAGTGGGAGTTAGATTAATCACATATGCAACAGTGTACAAAGCTTCACCCCAAAAGGAGTTAGGCAATTTAGCCTTTGAAAGCACACATTTGACTCTCTCCGTCAATATTCTGTTCATCCTTTCTGCCAAATCATTCAGCTGAGGAGTCTTGGGAGGTGTCTTCTGATGTCTGATACCATGTTCTCTGCAATATGCATCAAAAGGCCCACAATACTCACCACCATTATCAGTGCAAATACATTTCAACTACTTTCAGTTTTTCTCTCAGCAGAAGCTTGAAATTATTTAAATGCACCAAGAACTTGATCTTTAGAATTTAAGGTACGAACCCAAAGTCTTCTAGAATGATCATTAATAAAGGTCACAAATTAAAGTGCACCACCAAATGACTTTTTCTTCAAAGGACCACATACATCTGAATGTACCAGCTCAAGCAAATCATTTTTCCTAGAAGGAGAATGATGTTTGAAAGAAATCCTCTTCTGTTTTCTAGCCAAGCAATGAACACATCTGTCTAACCTTGCACCTTTCAATCCTGAAAGCAAATTCCTTTTAGCTAGACAATTTAGTCCTTTCTCACTAATATGACTCGGCCTCTTGTGCCATAATTCTAAAGAGCTATCACCTTCAACTACATTAATAAGATCTGTAGATATTGAAGCTTGCAGCCAATATAAGCCTGAGGCCTTCTTTCCTCTACCCACAACTAAGGAGCCTTTACTGATTTTATATTTTTCATCATTAAAAGTGTTGCAATAGCCATCATCATCAAGCTTACTAGTAGAAATCAATTGCAACCTAATGTTAGGTGCATGTCTAACATTTTTCAGTTCTAATTTTGTTCTATTTTGGGTCTCCAAATAAACAGTTTCAATGTCTATCACCTTTGACACTCCATCATTACCCATCTTTAAAACTCAAAAATCACCCGGAGTATAAGATGTGAAGAACTTCTTCTTTGATGTAACATGAAAGCAAGCACCATTATCAAGAACCCAAGCAGCATCATCATAGATTACATTGACCATATTCTCTTGATAAACTATAGCCAAATCATTATCTGAAGTGGTAGTGGCAACACGATCAATATTATTATCATTGCCTCTCTTTTCTTGTTTCCCTTTGTCTGCCTTGTTTTCTTTCTTCCACTTGAAATAATATTTCTTGATATGTCCTGGTTTACCATAGTAATGACATTCAAGGTTCTTATACATTGATTTTGATTTACTTCTGCTCTTGCCTCTATTTTGATCTTGACTTCTATTTTTACTTCTCTCCTTGTTTTCAGTAACAAAAATTTCTGACTGTGAAGTAGATGCCCCCTAATTTCTTCTTCTTATCTCTTCATTTAAAATACCAGTCTTTGCATACGACATGGTTACACCACTTTCAGGAGTAGAATTAGTCAAAGATAAAAAAAAAAAATTTATGAGTTAGAAAGTGTATTCAACAACCAAAGTCAAATAATCTCTTCATCAAATTTGACACCCATGCCAAATAATTGATCAAAGATACCTTGAAATTCTTTCACATGATCAAGTATAAAGCTACCTTCTCTATATTACAAGCGTATAGCTTGTTTAAGTAAAAATAACTTATTTGTTTCAAGCTTTTCTTACAAGAATTTCTCATTTGTTTCATTAGCAATATGATTCAATACATTATCTTCTACCCATTGCCTAATAAAACCACATGCTTGCAAATGCTCAAATTCCCAATCTTCATTAGATTTAGACTCAGGTTTTTTGAGAAGAAAATATAGGTAAATGCAATCTTTTTACAATAAGAAAATCTTTAATTTTTTTCTTTCCACTTGTGATAATTTGTACCATCCAAGCAAACCATTTTACTCACATTCACCTCCATCATTCAAACAAGCAAACAACCAATGAACTAATGAACTAGCTCTGATACCACTTTCATGGGAAGGAGCCAAGATTAATTCTTCCCTACTTGAATGAATCTATGAGGAGTGACTAAGTGAAATTCAGCAAACAACCAATCAACAATCTACCTCAAGATACACAAAACCAATCACACATAAACACAACAATTTTTAACGTGAAAAATTCCTTCAATGTGAAGGATAAAAATCACGGGACCTCTCTTGGTCCAAGTAAAAGAGTTTCACTATCAAAATCAAAGTTTACAGCAACTACAAGCTACTACAACAACCCTCAAGTAAAGTAGCAACACCAAATCAACTAAATAATAAGAAATAAACAAGAGAATGGAGAAAAATCACTAAAAATAGCTACTGTTTATGCCAATGGATGAGCTCCAGTTGTTCAAATTCGATTTTCACAGTACAGATTAAAGAACAATAAATTCTAAACGTTCTCACCAAATTTTAGCCAAATCTGACCATAAATTACCGTCGATCGTCGGAGAAAGATAAACCAGTCGCTGTTGCAGAAATGCATATGAACAGTAAATTTCGAACTCGAAATGCAGGAAATACAACTGTCGAAAACTGATCTTCACTGTTCAGAATGAAGAACAATGAGTCCTCTAACTGCTGTCCAAATTTCAGCCTGATCGGAGCATATATGACCATCTGATTGCCAAAAAACCGAGATTGCTCTGTTGACTTCTTTTGTAAAAAAAAACTCTTTCTTTTCTCTCTTTCTCTCTCTCTCTCTCTATTTTCTTCTTTGGTGGCTGACACACTAACACCTCTCACATGCAACATAAGATTATTATAAATACTAAAACATTAATAGTCTATTGGGCCAAAAGAAAATGGACTCAAATATTGAGTTTTTCAGACAGAAGAAACCCAAAAACCTAACACTTCCATGGGGCATCATAGTTATTCGCTTTTAACCAACTGATCACTGATTTCAATTTGATTCGATAATTATTTTGCAGGAGCGAACCCAGCTGTTTGAGGCTGATAAGGAGATTACTTTCGCAATTGCTTTAATTTCTGCTATATTCGAACCTGCAACAGTAATTGAGCATGAAAATAATGCTCTAAATAGTCCTTTATCGTCCCTGAGTATACCTCCAACACCAGCTTACCTAGGCTTCCCAAATGTTGAGCCATCAACATTCCACTTAATAAATTCCAATGGAGGTGGTTGCCAAGATACATATGGTCTCTTCGATATGTTGGGGTTCCAGTTATTAATGCAGGCAGAAGACATGATTAAATCATTGATCGAATAGGGAAAACCAGTTTCACCTGCTTGAATCCAATAGCCCAATCTAATAATGATCAGATCAAAGAGTTTTTCTGAACTTGGACACGCCTCGTTGAACACCACGTTATTCCGCTCCAACCAAACAGACCAGATGACAGAGAAGAAAGCTGAAAGCCATATATTCTTTTGGGACTTGCCCTTTGCAAAGAACAACCATCGAGAGTAAAACTGCTCTATTGTACTAGGAACACACCAAGCGTTACCCCACCAAGAAATTAATTTACTCCAAATTTTCCGGACCACAATACATCTAAGAAAAAGATGGCCAATTGTTTCACTAGTGCTTTTGCATAGTGTGCAGATCTCCTCACCGTTCTTCTTGAGATTGGAGAGTTTAAAAATACTAGATGCAATTGGTGTTTTGAATGATGCTTTAAATCAAGGAGTACTTCCAACTGCTGTTACATGGATATATCCTCGTCCGAGCTACTTTGAATTTGTGGGACTTCTTGATTTGTTGGAAGTTTAAAATAATTTTTCTTTGTTGAATTCCTTATTTCTCGTTACTCTGTGTTGAGTAGTTTGAAAAGTAAAGTTGACTTCTTATACTGTAGTTGGACCTTCTTGATTTGTTAGTTTGATTGCTTGATGTATCAAATCCAAGTTGCAAGTTTGCACTTGGGTTATTGTATCATGTTATATTCTTTACAATAAAAATTTTTAGAGAAGCTGTTTTTTTTTATGATCCACCTTTTTTTACTGTTAAAAAAAGCTTTAAGTGTTTGATGAAATGCCAAACTGAATAATATTAAAGCTATTGCATTCACTTTGTCAGTAACAGTTATGAATTAATTTCTTTTTTTTTAATTATACTATTATTAATAATAACAAAAGGTTGTTTTTTCTAAAGTTTAATTTCCTTAACTAAATGATAAGCCAATAACAATTTTTTTTTAATAAATCGTTGAATACTTATAAGCTTCTATGTGAAAATTTATATTCGAATAACTTGTTTGAATTTGTGGAATATTACCTAATTGGTGGTGATAATATTTAGTTACTCATGGTAAGATTTCAGCTAATACTAATAATCCAATTATGAGTGGTGGCCCTATTTTGGACATTCACATGTTAATAATAGTGCTTTGTATATCTAGTGGTTTACATTTTATGAATTTTCCAACCCGGTTGCCTCGTTGCCAAGCCAGCCAACAATTGGTGGTTCTAGTAGTATTAGCGGTCGTTGTTGGTTCAAATCAGAAAGAATAAATTAGCATATAAAATCAAATTAATTATGAAGCAAGAAATAAGGCTTTTCTTTTTATTGTTTGCATTTACAAAATTGAGATTAAAACAGAAAATTGAAAAATCATTAATAAGCATATAAAAAGAAAACAATGCTTGCTTATTTTTCACAATTACACTATGGTTGATATTTTTTTATTTTGTAAATTTTTTATTTTTTTTGTTTTAATTATTTTTTTGTTTCAAATGTAATAATTGGAGATTTTTTTTTTATTTTTTTGTTACATATACTTTAATTAAAGAATAAATATATATATATATATATGGGTATATGTTAATATATATTATATATATTTTAACTAAAGAATAACAATATACTTAGATATATATATATGTGAGTATATGTGGATATACATTGGCATAAAATATTTTATATATTTATTTATGTGTGGATATATATTATATATAATTAGATATACAGAAAAGAACAACAATTTATATTGGTATATATTACATATAACTAAATATATGTAAATATATGTTGAAAAAAATTAACAATATATGCTACATATATATCAGTATATGTTGGTATATATCGGTATATGTTATTCATAACTAGATATATATACATTACATATATTTAGGTATAGTAGATATATATCGATATATGCTACATATAAATAGATATATCTATATATATGTTATATATATGTCAGTATATATTATATATACTTTAACTAAAAAATAATACGCGGATATATATTATATATAACTAGATATATCTAATAGTATATTTTACATATATTTTAACAAAATAATAATAATATATGTGGGTACATATCGGTATATATTACATATAATTAGATATATATATATATGTAGGTATATATCGATATATGTTACGTATACTTTAATTAAAGAATAATAATATATATGAATATATGTTATATATAATTAATTATATATTATATATATAAGTATATGTTATACATTCCTTAACTAAAGAATAGCAATACATATGAATATTTAAAATTAAATAAAAAATTATAGTATATGTTATATTTAATAAAAGAAAAAAAAAGTGAGTTTAGTCATTTCTAAGTTGCAAAATTTTATGTAAAATATTTAACAAATCTTATTATAATTGATTATATGTCATTAGCTAATAAAAAAAGAACATCTTAAATTTTATTGGCAAAAAATAGAGATCATAAAAAGAAAATTTACTTGGATTACATGAAGTACTATACTAATGTTTTGAAGAGAAAATGTTAAAACAATTTCAGATTTTTTTTTAAAATTTAATGATAATTAAAGGATAAATGGATCAATTGAAAAAATATATGCAATTACTAAATTTGAGGATGTTTTTTAGCACAATCTAATAAAATTCAAAACAAAAGTTTAAGGAAATATATTTATTATCAACATCATGATTCACTTAAAATATCATAATATTGCAGTATGATATATATATATATATATATACTTATAAAAAAATCAAGTTTCAGTTGACTATACCTTTACTGTTAGTTTTACCAAAATAAAGCAAATATACCCATTCAATTGATTAGGGAGTGCACAAGTGAATAAGGGGTGGGCTGGATTTTTAGCGTACCGTATATTTGCAATTACAAAACTTAATTTCTGTAAAAATGAAAAGTTCATTTAAAAATGAAAAGTTTTTTTAGATACAGTATTTTTTAAAACGGAATTTACTTTTAAGGTATTTATGTAATTATCCCTTAAAAATTCGCAACGTGGGTGTGGTAATATGGATCATGGGTCCGCAGTCTAAAAATGGGCCAAACAATGCTCATAAAATGGCTACCTTATTTTCATTTTAGGTTCAATCAATATAATTTTTAAAATCATTGAAAAAGAAAATTAGAAATTGGATCTATTTTTATCTGAAAATTATTTTTTTTCAAGAAAAAATTGAATATGTTTTCTTTTGGCAACATTCTACGGTTATTTTAAGGTTTTTTGGTGGTTAGATTATATATTTTTGCTTCTCAAAGAGAGATCGTATAAATATTTTTTTACAAAAATTTTTAGAAAAAGTAAAAGATTCAGCAGATTTTTAAAATATTTTTAAATTTATCATCAATTTATAAATTTGTCATATCCATATTGTATATATAAAATTTATTATAAATTTATTATATACATCATAAGTTTATTATGATGAGTTTATTTTCTACTTAACAAAATGCCAATGTTAAAAGTTTAAAAAATATATATAATTTTAATAATATCTATATGGCCAATTTCCAACCCTAAGATATGGAGTCACCAAGTTTGATATTTTCACTCATTAATTTCTCACTCTTATTTTCCAATAATAATTCAAGATTAGAAAATCCTTTTTCCTCGTTGGTAGTGATCATTTGACCAAATTAGATAAGTAAGATGGGCTAAATAACATACAATATCTAATTAGATAATTATTTAACAATTTAACACTATAATTAATCTATGAAAAGCAAACAAATCCAACCAAATATCAACCACAAACTTGCAACTTCTTTGGAATGTATTACTGATGATAATGAGCATATTTTGGTCATATATTACAAGAAATACTATATCCTACATTTTGACTCATTCAATAAACCAGACGGGGTAAAAAATTGTGAGGAATTTTTTTTTAAAAAAAAAACCATCTATGCTACATTTAGCATTAATTTACTGGTTAATTATTGCCTGAATTGAATGGTTGTGACAATAATTATTGAAAAAAAAAATCTTTTGCACCTATATAAAAAGAAATAATCAAAACCCATTGATAATCATACCAGAAAATAAAACAAGAGCAAATTGTATAACTCTAATTTGGGGTGGCAAATGGATTCTCAGGGTGTCATTAGGGTGGTTTTTTCCACCATTTTTGTGCTGTGTTTCTTGTTTTATTTTCCTTCTCAAACAGAGGCAACAATTCAATCTACAACTCAATTATTAAAAGATGCATGCAGCCAAAGTGATGATAATAAAGAATGCATCCACACTCTGAAATTAAATCCCCAAATAGGATCAGTATCAAATTTAAAAGGCTTAACAAATGCTGCTTTAGATAAAGCTAAAAAAGAATCAACTGCCACAAGAAATTTCTTTAATTCTCTTATGATTTTAGATAGCAATCCAAAAACTCAAAAATCTCTTAGGCAATGTGCTAAATATTTTGATGAAGCTACTCGAATGTTCAATCTTCGTGGACTTGAAGATGGCTCCGCAAGTTTAGATGTTCATTATGCCCTTGATAATGCTGAATATTGTGAAAAAGCTTTGAAGAAAGCTGATGTTCATATTGGAACTATTGCCCCTGCAATTCATAGGTGGAAAAATTCTTATTCAGCTGCATATGCTACCGTTTTAGCTTCTGAAAATTCCATGAGTTCTCCTTGATAAATATCTAACCTAGCTAATGTATGATCGATTTCAATCGATTGATTCGAATTAAATTTGAGTCAGGTTAATTAATTAAACTAATTGACCAATATATTGTTACTAGCTAATTAATTATTACTCTGTTTATTAATTGTATATTGATTAATGTCTTATTATGTATATTTTTTATTGGTATGTTGTACAATATGATGTATATGCATTTTGAATTTAGCATGTATTTTTTTATCTAATTTATTTTAGATTGATTTAATTTGTATTACATATTATGAAATCAATTATATTAATAAAATTTTCAAGTAATTATTTAAATTTATAATGTGAAGCATGTGTAAAACCAATATTTTGTGTTAATAGAACTCATCAAATGAACATTTTTTAGGAAAATTTTTAATGCTTTTTGTTTTTATAAAGTAGGAACTAATTGTATAGAAGTTAATTATTGTATTACCCAAAAGAAGGTTTCAAAGAATTATGAACTTTATCTTTTTTTTTTCTAGAAATAAGAATTAGAATATATTTAAATAGATGATGATATATCTTCTAAATAATCTATCGAATTTCAATGATAAATTTTAATATATAGATATCATTTCATTCTATTTAATTTGAATTTTTTAAATATAGATTTATAGCAATTAATAAAATTTTAAATAATTAATTATTCAAATAAATCTAGTGGAATTCGACAACCACCAAATGCTGAAAATGTTTTATTTATTTAAAGTGTGTGCTATTGAGAGGCCGCTTTCGGGTTTACTTTATAATCGTTTCAGAAAGAAAACAAAAAAAATGAAAAAACAAAGGATTCATCTTTCTATTACAAAATCTATGATTTACTTGCACTTAAATTCACAGCCTAAAACTTATTATTTTCAAATAAAAAAATTACGGGTCCCATAAAGAAAATTAATCAGTTTTTTAAGGGAAAAAATTATTTTCAGTTTTTACAAAACCAAAGGAAAAAATTCAACTAATATTATTAAACACGCACTAAGTTATATAAAAATTAAATTTATATTAATAAAGTTCGATTTTTAGAGTGGATTATAAAGAGATTTTTTTTTAAAAAAATCTTTAATGTACAGATTTGTTTCAAACTTTCAATTAAATGTACTCTGGTTAATTTATTTTAGAAAAGTTTCTTCTAAAAAATCTTTAAAAGAAAAAAGAAATACTACATGGGACATCATGATTAAAGGATCATTTCAATTCCATGTTCAAATCAACAACAATTATCTCGATAATTGCCAGTTATTTCTGCCTTCAGAAATTTTTTAGAATATTGATAATAAATATTTGTTGACGGTGGCTATATTTTCTATTGCACATCGAAAAACGTAGAATAATTGAAAAAAGTTTTTTGCTATAAAAATTTTTCTCTCCAATTAGTTAAATATACTTTAAAAATCAGCATTTAAATATATAATGTCTTATTTTATTTTTTCTCCCTTTTATATTTTTTCTTTGAAATTAGTAATATTATTTTAGTAGCATATGAGAACGTAAATAATATTGGCCGAACCTCATTAAATTTTGATATTCTCTTTATTAATTATTTAATACCTATTTTAGGTATAATTGTGATTGTATTTTGTGCTATCAATTATATGTCTAAGAAAAATTTATTTAAAAAAAGATTTGGTATTTAAGCATATCCATTGTGATCCACCTCTCTTTCCCAAAAATATTCCTAATATAATTAGTCGGTACAATTGTTCGCACACTATATATATTATTGGTGAAAAATTAATCTAATTTTCACAACAATTGATATCATAGCCAAAGTTTTCTGAGTGTACTCTGTAGTTACAGCCTAGTCTGATCTTTCACATCAGAAAAGATATTATTGAATTATTTATATTTCGCATTTGTTAGTTATTAAATAATTTTTAAAACAAAAATGACAAATGACTTAGACAAATCACTCGCTACAAAAGGAGACAGCATCCACTTCATCAATTTGGTCAAGAACTGCTGTGTCAAATGCTAGATTTACAGTAGAAATTTTTTATGGTGCATGTTATTTTGGTATGTGGCAAAGTGAGATTCTAGACGCTCTCTTTTAGCAAGGTTTAGACATTGTCATTGAAGAAGAAAAATCGAAAGATATTGATACAAAAAATTAGAAAGCCATCAATCGTATGACATGTGGTACGATTCGATCGTGCCTTTCTAGAGAACAAAAGTATACTTTCTCTAAGAAACTTTTCGCAAGTAAATTGTGGAAGACATTAGAGAAATTTTTTTTGAAGATAAGCAGTCAAAACAAGCTTCATATGAAGAAGAAATTGTTTCGCTTCACTTATATTTCTAGTACCACTATGAATGAGCACATCACCAATTTTAATTAGCTGGTAGCTAATTTGAGAAATTTGGACGTGTCTTTCAAAGATGAAAATTTAGCTTTGATGTTGTTGGGTTCCCTTCCAGAGGAGTTTGAGTTTCTTGAAACAACTCTACTCCATGGTAAGGATAAAGTTACTCTCTCTGAAGTAACTACTGCATATACAATTACGAACTACGAATGAATGACAAGAAAGATAGTTCAAACGGAGCAGTATAAGCATTAACAGTGAGAGGCTGCTCTCAAAGCAGGAAGAGAGAAAAGAAGAAGAGATGGAAATCCAGACCAGCTAAAGATAAATGTGCCTTTTTGCCGAAAGAAAGGGCATTAGAAGTAAAATTATCCCAAGTTGAGTAATAAAAGCAAATCTGATAAAAGAAAAGTTGTCGTGAATTTAAATGTAGCTGAGTGTAATGATGAAAACTCAGACCTTTCATTAGCTGTTGTGTCATTAATAAACTCTTCTAGTGTATGGCTACTTGATTCTGGTTATCGTCGTCATATGTGTCCCAATCGAGATTGGTTCTTTGATTTTAGAGAATTAGAAGGAGTAACTGTTTACACAGCAAATGATGGTCCATGTATGATTAAAAGGATTGGTTCAATCCAATTGAGAAATCATGATGGATTAATCAGAACTCTGACAAATGTCTGAAATGTACCAAGTTTGAAGAAGAATCTCATCTCTGTGAGAGTCCTACAATCAAATAGCTTCATTATAAATGCTACAGATGGAGTAATAAAATTCATCTCCGGTGCACTGGTGATAATGAAAGGAATAAGAAAAAATAATAACTTGTATTACTATCAGGGTAATGCAATTATTGAGATAGCAACAGTAGCTTTCAGTGATGATCAGGAGTTGGAAGCAACTAGATTATGACATATGCGCTTGGGATATGCTGGCGATAAATTTTTGAAACTGTTGTCAGATCAAGGATTACTGAAAAAAGTACAACCCCAGAAGTAAGATTTTTGTTAATATTGTGTCAAAGACAAACATACTAGAGTGAAATTTGATACTGCAATCCATGATACCAAGGGTATTTTATACTATGTTCACTCAGATGTGTGGGGTCCTTCCAAGACAGTTTCAATGGGAGAAAAATCCTATTTTATAACTTTTATTGATGATTTCTCTTGGAGAGTATGAGTATATACTATGAAGACGAAGGATGAAGTGTTGAGAGTTTTTCTCATATGAAAAAATATGGTGGAAACTCAGACGGATAGAAAAATCAAATATCTCCGCACAAATAATGGTGGAGAGTATAAAAGTGATCCATTTTTGAAATTCTGCCAAGATGAAGGCATTGTTAGATACTTCACAGTTAGAGATATACCAAAATAGAATGAGGTGGCAGAACGCATGAACTAGACATTGGTGGAGAAAGTTTGGTGTATGTTGTCTAACTCTGAATTAGGCAGACAATTTTGGACTGAGGATGTGACATATGCTTACCATCTCGTTAATCGCTTACCATCAACTGCTATTAGTGGTAAAACACCTTTGGAGATGTGGTCTAAAAAATCTGCTACTGATTGTGATTCCTTACGAGTGTTTGGTTCTACTACATACTACTATGTTAAGAAATCAATGTTAGATCTGAGGGCAAAGAAAATACTCTTTTTGGGGATCACCACTAGTGTGAAAGGACTTCACCTTTGGTGTCTAAAAACAAAGAAGATAGTCTTTACCAGATATGTTACCTTTGATGAGTCTACCATATTAATAAAAGTAACAAATGAAATTGTGCAGCAAACATATGGTACTCCGTAACAAGTGAAGTTTGAAAGAAGAATTGTTGACTCATTATTAAATAAAACAGATGAAGATACTATTATGGTAAAGGTGGAGTCAGATGAAGAAGAGGTTCCAATCTAAGAACCTCCACAGTAATAAGAATCTATTGCAATAAATAGGTCACGACGAGAGATTCACAAACATGCTCGATTTGATAATATGATGGCTTATGAATTTCTAAATGCAAATGATGGCATTTCTAAAACTTAAAGTGAAGCTGTCCAAAGTTTAGAAAGTGAAAAGTGGAGAAAGACCATGAACGATGAAATACAGTCTCTTAGAAAGAATCAGACGTGGAAGCTAGCTAATCTACCAAAGGAAAATAAGGCAATTGGAAACAAATGGGTATATATAAAGAAAGAAAAATTTCCTGATAAGAATATTATTCTCTACAAGACAAGGTTAGTAGCAAAAAGATGTGCTCAGATGGAGGAAATTGATTATATGAAGTATTTTCTCCAGTTATAAAATATTCCTCTATTAGAATTTCATTAGCCTAAGTAGCATAATTGGATTTAGAACTCGTTCAACTTGATATAAGAACTGCATTTCTACATGGTGACTTAGAAGAAAAAATCTATATGACTCAGTCAGAAGGGTTAGAGGTTGTTGGAGAAGAAAAACGGGCATGCAAATTGAAAAAATCATTGTACGGATTGAAATAATCTCTGAGGCAGTGGTACAAATGATATGACAATTTTATGATGAGGTAGAAGTACACAAGAAGCAAATACAATCACTGTACTTATTTGCTCAAGCTACAAGATGGATCTTTCATATATCTGCTCCTGTATATTGATGATATGCTGATAGCTTTGAAGAATCTAGAAAAAATTGAGAAGTTGTAGGCTCAGCTGAATCAGGAGTTTGAAATGAAAGACTTGGATAAAGCCAAAATAAAATTTAGGCATGGAGATATGCAAAGATAAGAAGAGAGGAAAGCTTTGTTTGAATCAGAAATAATATCTGAAGAAGATACTACAGTATTTTAGACTGAGTGAAAAAGTCAAAATATGTAAGTACATCGCTTACATCTCATATGAAGCTTAGCTCATCTTCATCTCCTAAAAATGAAGTGGAAAGGGAGTACATATTTAAGGTTCCATATGCAAATGTTGTTGGTAGCTTGATGTATGCTATGATGTGTATAAGGTCAGATATTTCACAAGTAGTTAGAGTTGTGAGCAGGTATATGCATGATCCTAGTAAGGAGTATTGACAAGCTGTGAAATGAATTCTAAGGTATATTCTGAACACCGTAGATGTTGAAATGATATTTGAGAGGGATGAGAAAAATGGTCAATGTGTAGTTGGATACTGTGATTCTGACTATGCTGAAGATTTGGATAAACATCGATCAACTGCTGGTTATGTATTTACACTTGCTAGGGGGCTAGTTAGTTAGAAGTCTACGTTACAATCAACACTTACCTTGTCTACTATGCAAATAAATTAATATTACTTAATTTCTTTTCTTTATTAACAAAATGACGATATGAACCAATTTGTCTGCCTATCGGAGTTAGACTCGAACTGAACCAGAGTTTATTAGTTTAAAATCATGGTTATTTATAAAATTCAATAATAATAATAATAATAATGGTAATTAATTATTTTTAATAATAAATACCAATTCTAAATGAGTTCAAAAAAAAAAACCAATTCTAAATCTTCTGTTCTTTGAACATTTCATAAACACCTCATTGTACAAAAACGGAAACTAAAACTACCTTCTAAATTAGGCTTATTTCTTCTCTCATATAATGCCTCAATTGCCAAATCAATGTAACAAAACTAAAGTAAAAAAAAGGAAAAAAAATGGAATCTCGGTGCTTTCTCTTAATCTTTTTCATCATTTTCTTGAATCTTTCCCTTCATTTTCCTTCAAAAGTAGAAGCAAAATCTCCAAACAAGTTACTAATAGAAGTTTGCAGACAAAGTAATGTCAAGTTCAAATTTTGCATGGAATTCATGAAATCCAACCCAAGAATATTCTTATCAAGAAACATAAGAACCATAGCAAATTTTGCTTTGGCAGTGACGAGAAAAAAATCAGTGATCACAAGAAATTTCTTTAACAGGCTTGCTGGTGCAAGCAAGAATTCTGCAGGAAAGCTTAAAGATTGTGCACATTACTTTAATGAAACATTTGGGAATCTTAATTTGAGAGGACTTGAAGGTGGGACTGCAACTTTAGATGTTCATTACGCTCTTGATAATTGTCGTTACTGTGAAAATGCATTGGGTTCAGCTAAGATTCATAGTCCATTACTTAACGCCATTATTGATGAGTGGAAGAGATATTTCTCAGTTGCATATTCAACTGTTATAATTATTGAAAATGAAACTCCATCAGGATCTTTATTGACCTGATAATGATCAGAGATGTTGGTTGATTTATTTCGATTTTGTATGTTTTCGTCGAGTTCAATAAATTTAATTAGAATTTTAATTTTCTTTCTGTTTTCTTATTTTCTTGTAGTCCTTAAAAATTATTTATATATATATATATATGCTAGCAGTATGCTTGATTACTTTGAATATTATTCTGTTATGATTTATCAAATATAGAGTTAATCATTAATATCTTTTCAACTAAGTTGGAGTGATACTGAGGGAAATATGGGCAGCTTTGTATTGTATGTGCATATAACAACTCCTTTTCTCTTCTCTTTTCTCTTAATAGCAATCCCTCTTTCTCTCCTTTGCAGTTTTAGATCCAGGGTGTCGCTTACCCTTTTTCCAAGGATAACCCTAGATCTTCACCATCTTCTGTTTTTTAATTTTATTCTTAAAATAATTTTATGATTTTGGTAAAATGTTTTTATGATGTAGACATCACTTGATCGAGTTTAATTAGTATCCACTTTCATGGTAATTTGCTTTAGTTTTAGAGATCTTAAGTTTTTGAGAGGAAATTAATATGCAGTTCCAAAGGCTGGTGTGTGACATATCCTTATTTTATCTCTTGATAATTTTCTAGTTGAAAAGATCTTGGTATTCAAAAAACATGGAGTTTGTTTTAGAGGACATAGAAGCCATATCCCTTCTTTTGCTGAGATCTGAAACTCAATTGTTGTTTCTAAATACTTGATATCAAGGTCAGTCTACTTTAAAGTTTCCCTTTAGATGTTGGCTTGTTATTCTATTTTACTGTATGGAATGTATGTTTTTTGATGTCTTGAATGACTTTTCTTTTTGTTTGCTCTAGATCTGTTGGGGTTGCTTTACTATTGTAACCCTAATTATCTAGTTGCATTGTAATGCTTGTTTTTTTTTTTTTTTTTTTGCAATGAAACTCCCATTCATGTCAAAAAAAAAAAAGGAGTTGTACTGCCTAGGAAACAAATAAATTGGGATTTTTGAAAAAAATATAAGAAAAAATAAAAATAATTTTAAATTTATCATATTTATAAAATATTTACTAAAATATTAAATTTTTATTAATTTACAAAGAGTTTATAATAATTTTATCATAAATTTATAAATTTAATACAGTTTATAATAATTTTATTATAAATTTATAATAAAATAATTAAAATATTTCTAATAAAAAATAATTTAAAAAAATATATATGATAAAAGATGTTATTTTTTCAATAAAAACTAGAGTGGGAGATTCAATACTAAATATAGCAAAACGTTAGCGATGTCAAAATTGGAGGCCCAAATGTCTTCGGCTGGGCAAGCTAAGATAGCATCAAAACACGGATTCTAGGAGCAAAATAAGGACATTTTGGTTCACCCGAATTACATTTTGAGGAAATCACATTAGGTGGCCGAGTCTTTTTTTTTTTTTTTTAATTTTTGTGTATATTGTATAAAATTGCATAAAGTTTTGAAATATTATGAATATACCTCTCTGATATTAGGTGTATATTTTTGGAATTGGATATTTTTTAAACTAAAAATTAAAAAGTAAATATTTTTTGACAAATTATTTAGTATATTGAGTAGACACTTTATATTTGTCGTGAGATGATCATCACCTGCATAGTTATGAGAGGAGACACTATTTATTTAATGCATATTTTTTAGTAATCTTTTTTATGGAAAAATCAAGTTGGCCAAATTAAGATGGTCAAAATTTGGCCAAACTAGATAAAAAAAATCACTAGTATCCTTTAGATATTTTTGGCACTAAAACAAGTGGTTTATTTTCCTCCAAAAATTATATTTAATGATGTGAATTGAAAATATACAATTTCCAATTCTAATGTTAACAAGATATTACTAATTAATTTGTTTGTCTACCCAAAATATTTTAAATTATTAGATTATTTATTTTAACTAATAAAAAATAAACATAAAAATAAATAAATAAATAAAAGGGTATTAACAATTCGTCAATTACACGAAATGCAGCAAAATCTTAAGCAAAAGGGTGAATTGCACTTTGATAAGAATATATTATTCCATTTATATAATATATCATGTAATTAAACTAAAACTATACAATAGTAAATTATATGTCCCTATATAATAGGTTAATTTTTAAAAATTAAATATGTATAAATTATAAAATTACAATTTACTATATAATAAATTTAATTTTGAGTAGTTGATTATATTACAATAATAAATTAACTTAATTCACTATATAATAAATTTAATTTTAAATAATTGACCATGTTACAAGTATAAATTATTATAATTCACTATACAATAAATTTAATTTTGAGTAATTAACTATATTTTAAGTATAAATTAATATAATTTAATATATAAAATATTTAATTTTGAGTAATTAACTGTGTTATGAGTATAAATTATTATACTTCACTATATAATAGGTTTAATTTAGAGTAATTAACTATATTATAAATATAAATTAAAGTAATTTACTATATAATTGTTTATTTTTGAGTAATTAGCTATGATATAAATATAAATTGATGCAATTCACTATATAATATATTTTATTTTGAGTAATATACTATATTAATAGTATAAATTAATGTAATTCATTAAATAATATATTTAATTTTGAGTAATTGACTATGTTATAAATATAGATTAATTTAATTCACTATATATTATATTTAGTTTTGAGTAATTGACTATGTTATAAATATAGATTAATATAATTTACTATATACTATATTTAATTTTGAGTAATTGACTATGTTACAAGTATAAATTAATATAGTTATCTATATAAAATATTTAATTTTGAGTAATTAACTATGTTACAAGTATATAAATTAATGTAATTTCTTATATAATAGGTTTAATTTTGAGTAAATAACTATGTTATAAGTATAGATTAATATAATTTACTTTATAATATGTCTAATTTAGAGTAATTGACCATATTACAAGTATAAATTAATATAATTCACTCTATAATATATGTAATTTGAAGTAATTGATTATGTTACAAGTATAAATTAATATAATTCACTATAAAATACATTTAATTTGGAGTAAGTAATTATTTTATGAATATGAATTAATGGAATTCACTATATAATATGTTTAATTTTGAGTAATTAATTATGTTATAAATATAAATTAATGTTTAATTTTGAGTAATTAATTATGTTATAAATATAAATTAATGTAATTCACTGTATGCTAAGTTTAATTTAGAGTATGCCCAAAAAAATTTAATTTAGAGTAATTGACTATATTATAAGTATAAATTATATAATTTCACTATATTATAGGTTTAATTTAGAGTAACTGACTATGTTGCAAGCATAATTATATAATTAACTATATAATAGGCCTAATTTGAAGTAATTGACTATGTTCCAAGTATAAATTATATAATCCACCGTATAATAAGTTTAATTTTGAGTAATATACTATGTCACAAATATAAATAAATATAATTTACTATGTGATATGTTTACTTTAGAGAAAGTTACTATATTATAAATATAAATTAATATAATTCACTATATAATAAGTTTAATTTAGAGTAACTGACTATATTATAAATATAAATAAATTCAATACACTATATAATAAATTTAATTTTGAGTAATTTCTTATGTTATAAGTATAAATTAATATAATTCATTATGTATATGTACTCTAAAAACATATAATTTGTATATTATTTATTGTAATTTTCTAAAAATATATATATTATTTTGCTAAATCTCGAACTGATGACTTAAAGGATGAATACTTTAAGTCATTAATTTATGCTTTAGATTATAAACTTTCAAAAAGTGGAAGGGATGGATTAATTTTGTACATTATTTTTACTTTAGATTATAAACTTTATGTTAAAAAATATAAATCCAGTTCAATTAGTACTTTAGATGTACTAATCACGTAGATAATCTCTAAACTTTCACAACTTTCCCATAAAAATTCATGAACTTCAATTTGTCAAATAAAAATCCTTAAACTTTTAATATTGTACTAATTAAATCTTTAAACTTTAATTTGTCAATTAAAAATTTTTCAACTTTTAATATTATACCAATTAAATCCATAAATTCTGTTTATGACCATCGGAGAATAACTTGGTAATCACATTGGCAACACATAAATAAAAGAAAATAAAAAATAAAAAGATAAATAATTTAAATCACATATATTTGATAATAATAAAAAAAATACATTCACTATTTATTAATTATAACTCAAATTCATCTAATTATCTTCTTTTATATTTCATCGATATTTCAATATTCACAATTTATTCTTTCTAATTCAAACCTTAACTTAGAATTTAAAAACTCTATGTTGATTTTAAAAATAAAAACTAAATCAAACCTCTTCTTATCTGCTATTTTATTTTTTCATCTCATTTTCTTCATTCTATTCTCTCATTTCATTTTTCGGTGGTCAAAAATCGAATTTAAGAATTTAATTAGTATAATGTTGTAAGTTTACAGATTTTTAATTGACAAATTGAAGTTTGAGAATTTAATTAATATAATATTAAAAGTTGAAAGATTTTTAGTTGACAAATTAAAGTTTAGAAATTTTTATAGGAAAGTTATAAAAGTTTAGGGAATATAATCCCACTTCAAATCATAAACTTTCAAAATTATTATTTTTTAAAAATATAATTAAATGAGAATTAATCATATTTTTGAAAAAAGAAATTTTTTTTTAAAAAATAAACTTATTATAGTATTAATGTGCTAGGAAATTACAGCAATAAAAAGAAGAGAGATAATGAAATTTTAAAAAGTATAATTTTCAAATTTAAAGTCTTAAAAAGGATATAGAAATACTTTATTCGTTTCATAAAGATTGTTCGCTATTCTATTTTAAAATATTTCAAAATAATTATCCACTTTTATTTATAGAATACATTTAATGTCTTTTTTTCTATTTTATCCTCTAATAAATTCACACTTTAAACAAAAAATTAATGATAGTTCAAACTATTTTTAAGATAAAATAAATATATGGATAAGGATGAAAAAAAGAAACATATAAATTATCAATGTATTAATTATATATTTTTTTAAATTTATAGAAAAAAAAGGACAACCTTTATGAGATGAAATGAATAATTTAAAGTGTCATAAAATTAATTATGGTCATTATGGCAACATTTTGTTTCCACCTCCTATGAAACCTTATATATAATTTGATCACATTAAGATCAAAAAGATTTTGATAGCTCTTAATTTTTGTTGTATTTATTTTTTACCTATATTTATCTATTTTCTTAGTTTATTTTAGTTATTATTTATTAATATCTTTTTATACAGATAACATTTACTTGATATGATAGAGAAGAGTGAAAATTTTATATAAATAAAATATATTAACTACGAATGCGAGTAATTAATTATGCATAAATTTTATTATTTAAAATCAATAAATAATTTATAAATATTTATAGATTTTTTTCATACGTCAATCAGGTGAAATTTCTTCGTTCTTTTTCAATCTTCAATGATAATTATCACATTTACTTTTTTAAAATTTTAATTATTGAAGGGGGAAGAATGATCAAATTCAACAAAAATAAAAGTATAAAGTATAAAGGTTCAATTTAGCTATTTATACTATAATGAGTGGAACACTTTGACTCTTAAATTTTTTTTAATCAAATTAAATTTTTTTCTTTTAAAATTAATTCAAATCGGTCATTTTTAACAGAATTGTTAGAAGAGTTTAACGACTATTAATATAGGAACTTATGAGGATCTAATATGAACTTTAGACGTAAATTGAAATTCAAATTGAACCTTAAATCAAAATTTATAATTTATTGATATTATAAATTATATTATTTTAAAAAATTTTAATAAATAATTTTTTAATGTTAATAATTTATAACATTAATAAATAGTTTTATAATATTATAATTTATAATAATTTTATAAATTTATATTTTATTTATATTATTATATTATTTATCAAAAAAAGAAATTATATTATTTTAAAATTTATTAATAGACAATTTTTTAATATCAATAATTTATAACATTAATAAATAATTTTTATAATATTATATTAAAATAATAACAAATAATAGTAGATTATAATAATTTATGATATTAAAAAATTTTAATTTTACTTTAATTTTTATAATTTATAATATCAATTTAACTTTAACAAATAATTTGTAATATGAAAAATTAAATACTTATTAAATAATAAAATTATATTAAAAATAAAATTATTATAATTTATTAATATTTAATTTTATCAATTAAATATCAAATCTAAAACTACTTTAAAGTCTGATTTTCCATATGCAAGGACTAGAGGAATATTTATTCACACTAAGTAAAGAAAGATTCGAATATATTTCAAGTCGATTAAAGTTACACTACACACCAAAAGTAAAATGTTATGTAAATTATAATTCAACAATATGTCTAATTAAACAAGTCTTAATGTTCGATAATCTTAATGTTTGAAAAATAATTTTTTTTACATGTTTTATATAATTTCAGTGGTTAAAAAATTAGGCTCGATAGTAGTTTTCGACTTGATATTTAATTATTAAAATTAAATTTTAAAATACTATAATAATTTTATTTTTAATATATTTTTAATTATTTAATTTTTCATATTATAAATTATTTTTTAAAATTAAATTGATATTATAAATTATTAAAATTAAAGTAAAATTAAAATTTCATTTTAATATTATAAATAATTATAATCTATGATTATTTGTTATTATTTTTAATATAATATTATTAAAATTATTTATTAATGTTATAAATTATTGATATTAAAAAAATTATCTATTAAAATTTTTTAAAATAATTTAATTTATAATATTAATAAATTATAAAATTGTTATAATATATCATAAATAATAAATTAATTAAAATTATGATAAATAAAATAATATAATTTATAATATCAATAAATTATAAATTTTAATTTAAGGTTTAATTTTAATATTAATTTATGCCTAAAGTCCATATTAAATACTCGTAACTTATCACGTCAATGGCCGTTAAATTTATCTAATAATTTTATTAAAAAAGAACTTATTTAAGTTAATTTTTAAAAAAATAATTTGTTTCAAAAAAATATTTAAAAATTAAAATAGTCCTCTTACTATAATATAGGATCAAAATTGAATTTTTGTACAAAATAAAATCCTTAAATGGGTTTAATTAATTGGATTGACAAATTGTCAATAGTTTGGACGGTGGGAATAATCACGTGGACCATGTGCAGCTTCCATATGTTGATACAACAGTTCACGATTCTTATGCTAAAATAGCAATGCCGAATTGCTGACCATTTAACTTTCATTAATAGTGTTGAGCTTTTCTTTCAAAAAAAAAATCATTTAACTTTCATTATTAATTTATGTTTTTTTTTATTTTTAGTGTAAATGATTTATTTTTAAACTGATTAATAAAATAAATTTAATATGATATAAAAAATTAATTCATAATATTATTTTATTATAAAAAATAATTTATATTTTCTCTGTCTTAATTAATAGATATATTTTTTCTTTTTAAAAAATTAAGAAAAATTAATTACTTTTATTAAAAATTTAAATTTATAGATATTTTTTAATTATATTCTTTTTTATAAGATATTCCTTCTATCTCATTTTTATAGTCCATTATACCATTTTTAAATATCCTAAATTATAGTCTATTTATTATAAATAAAGTCATTATTTTACTATTATACTCTTATTTAATATATATTTTCTCACAACAATTGTAAATAGAATGAAAAATAGTTTAAAAAATAAATTATATTTAATGAAAATATATTAGAAAAAAATTAATTTTTAATTAACTTAACCATACTTTATTAATATGTGTATAAATAACTACTGAACTATAAAAATAAGATGGATAAAATATATATTATTGAATTTTTTATTAAATAACACTAATTATGAATATGCTAATAGATATTTAATACTACTCCGTTTAATAAAAAATTTTATTTCACTTTAACGTCACATTTATAAAGCAAGATAACATTAATTATAAAATTTCAAATTTATTCTTATATTTATTATGTGTCCGTAATTTTAATAATTAATACTTAAGAAGTACTTTTTTTATACGCTGAAATTGTTAATTTTGTAAAAAAAAAATATCCCTTTTAAATTATCACTTTATATGATAAAAAATTTAATTATTTTTTTTCTACCATACCCTTACTATTAATAACTTAATTAATGAAATAAGAGTATATTATTAATAAATTAATAGATAATATTTTAGTTCATTCAAAATAGTTTTATTTAAAAAATTTAATAACTTTCTTAATAGGTATTCATGGGCTGAAAGTAATGATTCAGTAAAATAAATTGAGTATATTATAATTTTAATAATTAATATTTAAAGAATATTTAAAAAAGGAGTATAAAGTTTTTGTAAGATTTATAATCATTGGTATATGTGTTCAATTTTTGCATTATATCTGCAGTGAAATGGAAGAGTATGTAATGAATGAATTATAATTTAGAAATAAGCAAGGGAAAGTGTATATAAATTTGGGAAAGAGGAGGGTATTTATAAGTTACAATAAATATATTATAATGAATGGCAACCCAATGAAACATCTGTTCCCTAGTATTTTTTTTTCATGCATATCTAATTGCATTGAAAATAAAAAATAATAATAACCACCTCATAAAATTAGGCCACTTTCTTCTCCTATAAAACCGAAAACATTATTTCCAAGAAAATCATCACATAATATCAAACTTTGCTTTAAACAGCTCATAAGAACGATGAATTCTCTGTTCTTCTTCCTATTCATTTTCTTTCATCTCTCCTTTCATAGTAATTTTCCTTCAACAGTAGGGGCAACAACATCATCATCTCCAGTTTCTCCTTATCCAAACAAGTTAATAATAAAAGTTTGCATGAAAAGTGATGACTTCAAATTCTGCCTGCAAGTCATGAAATCCAAACCAAGAATATTATCAGCAAAAAATATAACAACAGTGGCGAATTTTGCCCTAGCAGAGGCAAGAAAGAGATCCAAAATTGCTCGAAATTTCTTTAACAGAATTGCTGCAGGTGCAAGCAAGAACCTTTCATCAATGAAGGTTCTTAAGCAATGTGCAACTTATTTTGATGAAACAGTGGGGATGTTTAATTTAAGTGGACTTGAAGGGGGCACTGCAACTTTAGATGTTCATTACGCTCTTGATAATTGTGGATACTGTGAAACTACCCTGGATTCAGCTAATGCCCGTAACAGATCAATTAACTCCACAATTAATACTTGGAAGAGTTATTTTTCAATTGCATATTCAACTGTTGAAATTATTGAAAATGAAACTCCAGTGGAACCTTAATTAAATTCATTACTTGGGGATGATTAATTTTATGTTAATGTATACAATGCATGCATGCACACACATATAGAGTGCATGCAACTAGTATTATATGCATTAATAAAATTTCAAAACTTAATAGTTATCTATATTAGACTTCTTGTTATTTTTCTACTTATTATTTATTAAATTGGGATTAGTTTGATTGACCGTTCTTTAATTTTTTTTTATTTATATTATTAATATTCTTAAATTTTAATTTATCAGGATACAATTTTTTTTTATTTTTACATTTTCTATATATAATTATTAAGTAATTTCCACCATTAATTATTTAGAACATATATAGCTAATATTAATTAAATACGTACCCTTTAGCTTCTTAGTTTAAAATCAGATTTAGACTAAGAAATAGTCTGTACAACAATTGTACTACACTATGCGTATTCAATTTATAGTATGAATATAGACAATGTAAATTTTGTCTGTCTTAAATAAGAATAATAAAAAGGTAAAATAATTATATATATATATATATATATATATGGGAAGGCAAAATAAAGCACTAAATCCTAGCAATTAATGCTTGCTTATACAATTTGGCAATTAATGTCGTTGAGTTTTTCAACATAAATATGAGAAGATTAACTTAAAAATTAGGTATTAACGTTAAAGAATTTATTTTTATATTAATTATTTAGTATATTTATAGTAAGTAAATCAATATAGGATTTTTGTTATATAATATTTGTTTGCAGTCTTTAAGTGGCAATTGGATTAAAATAATATGTTAAATACATGTGTAGTCCTCGAACTTACAATATTTAGCCATTTTGCTCCTTAAACTTTTAATTTAATTATATAGTCCTTTAAATTCGTATTTTTCTTAACTTATAAGTATAAATTCGCTGAGTTATAATGAATCACATCGAGTCATTTTTAAGTATCCAATTTATATAAAATATATAAATACAAGGGATAGAGTGTTGAATATTCATTAATATAAGTGTTTGTTAATAAATAATAAATAAATACAAAAGATAAATTAATTAAAATAAAAGTTTAGAAAGATAAAATAACTAAACACAACATGTTCATAGGGTAATATATGTATAACATATGTATTTGGCCAAAATAATTCGAGCTAAATAAACTTTTACTAAAGATTTAAGTAACTGATTCAATGCTTTTGAGGCTAGTTAAATCCAATTGGATGTTTTCTTTGTAATTATAGAACTTCTATTATTTTTATTTATTTTTATAAATTGATGACTAAACTTTGATTCTATTGCAAAGGATAAATCTTATGAAAATCTGATGTAACATTTACTAGTATAAAGAACCAAGAAATTAACATTTCTATTATATAAATGTACATTTTATTGTTTTAATTAAATATTATAAGGCCTTCAATCAACTTATATAATGTTTTCCCCATCTTCCACTTTAGACATGCTTAATTCTTCTTTTTTAGTATTATGATTCAATTGCATGACATTAAATATTTATTCATATTTTTGCTAAATCTATGCTAAAATCGTATGAGAATGCAAGTTTTAACGAAATCGAACCGTCTTATATTATAAATAAGTAGTTAAGAAAAAATAAAAAATTCCTCAAAAAAAAAAGAGAAAAAATAAAAATTTCTAACATGATGAAATTAAAACAATTTTATGATCATTAAAATAAAATGAAATTACATTCTACAATATACTTTTTAACTTTTTTTTCAAAAATACTTTATTGTTTTAGTATATCTTTAGTATATCAAATATATATCCAATATATATCTAATATACACTTTTAAAAATAAAATATATACTTATATTTAGTATACTAAATATATATTAAAAATATATCTCTGAAAAGAGATAATTTTAAAATTAAAAATTGAAAATAATATGTTTAAAATAAAAAAGGAAAAAAGTATTTTTGAGAATATTTTTATTTTTTAGAGTTTTTTTGAAAAAATCCCTTTAGCCATGCAATGAAAATTTAATTACCCAACCTGGCCCAGTAGTCTCAGAGATTTTGAGCTGGACATGGAAATTATAACTGCAAGTCTGTAACCCAAAACTAAAAGATAGGCCTAACTTATAAACCCCATAAACATTTAGACCTTTTTTTCATGGTCAACAGACCTTCGCTTCACAAATTTCTTTATTTTTTTCTTTGATTTGAATATAAAACTAGCGATAGAAGTCATGAAGGGTGGTGGATAGTTGTTTAAAGTGTCATATTAGATATTTTTACAAAACGGTAAAGAACAAGTCGTGTGCAAAATTTTATAAGGATTAATAAATGAGTATATAAAATATAATACTAATTATTTCTCCAAAATTATGATAAATTTCAAGTAAATAAAAAAATGCTTTAAAAAATATTACTTTGTTTAATCTAACTCTGATTAAAATTCAAATTCAGAATTTTTTTAATTTAAATATGACTAATATTATTAAATAAAAAATGATTAGCATGAATTTATTTTTATATGTAGGTTTGATAAAGGTCAAATTCAGAGACTTGCAAGAATGGATACTGGAGGCTGCGTCAAATTATTATTACAATTAAAATTTCAACGTTGAAATCCAAATCATAAATGCTGAGAATGGTAAAGAATTTTGACCAATTTATTAACTTTTATATAGTTTGTCTAATAAACTCAATTTTATACCTCACAAGAAACAGATTCGAATGCTTTTTCACAACCATTGTCATTTATAAGATGGGACTTCTACTGGATATCTACCAACCTTTGTTTTATCTTTATCTTCTGCTTTTTTGACTATTTGTTATAAATTTATATTATTTTTGTCGTTTAATAAACAATACATAATAAACACTTGTTTATCAATCAATATTATCTTTTGTTTATCTTTTTATTTTTTTTTTCAAACAGAAGAATGAGAGATATTGAATTTAAGTATCTTAATTCATGTAAATTTTAGAAAATTTAGTCATAATTCTTAAAAAAAAAAAAAGAGAACTACTTTTATTGTATAAGACGACACAATGTTTTAATTATTTTTACTTATATATTTTGTGAATCATTAAAATAATTAATATTTATATATTTATCATTGAATTAATGCAATGGGTACATACATTATTAGTTAACATTTGCGAAAAAATAATTTTAATGAGAATTTAGATAAGCCAAAGGCGAAATATTTTCATAATATGTATGTTAAAATTGAAATTGTTGTATATTTGTATGTAATAATAAAGTTGGCCCCAAATGATGTAGGCAGCCTAAGTTCCTCGTTGTATTTTAATGTAATTTGAAATCCAACCGGATTAGGAACATAGATTTCTGTTTAATATATAACGAGATTGCCATCTATGTAGTAATGAAAATATCACTATATACTTATTTATTCTAAAATTTTTATTTATCCTACTAAAAAAAAATTTAACTTCTTTTTCTAGTAATTAGTTAAACTCGAAAAAAAAATATATCTAATTGAAATTCAATTTTCAAATTCGAACGAAACTCTTATTACATCTTATTATAAATAAATTAAATTTTTTTTATTTCTAAAAATGACTTCATTTCTTGGTATTAAAATAAAATATGTGGTATAAAAATAGAAAATTTATAATTTTAATATATATTAAATTATATATTAATATAAATTTTAAATATAATTTAAATATTAAATTATATATTATTAAATATTAAATTATATATTAATATAAATTTTAAATGTCAAACTATACATACAGTATAAAATCTCAATTTTTAAAGAACAAAGGTTATGAATTTAAATTTAAATTTAAAAAATATTGATCTAAAGTCTAAAAACCTTAAAAAAGTATATGTTTTTAATTTTTTTTCTCTTCCTATTAATTGGTGTAAAGATTAAAAAAAAATTGCAAAACCCAAACTAAGAGGACTTCTAAAACGGATTGAAAATTCATTCTAAAAAATAATAAAAAATTATAATGATTGAAATATTTTCACCAAATTTGAGACTTGAATTGGAAAGGGCTAATACCAGGGTTGACACTATCATAATGGTTCGTGGCCAATAGTTAGGCCCGGTCTTTGAGGAAATCCATTATTTAGAACAACCAATATATATATATATTTTTTTGTGTATGACTATTTATATAAAGAGATAATAAAAAAATTATATATAAACAATTAAAATATGCGTATGTATATTTCTTATAAGTTAAAATTATAATATAATTTTGATTTTATATAATTTTTTAATATTTAATAATATGTAAACAATTAAAAAACTGAGTCGACTAAAATAACCAAAATCTTAAAATATATCTACTAAAAATATTAGAAGAAAAAAACAAAAAATTGACTCCATTCATTTTCACGATAGGCGTATGCCCAATGTGCCCATACTTGAGCATAATAACCTTAACTTTAATCAAATAAAAAAGTTTGGTTTGAGTCATTTCCAAATAGAAATAAATGGAAATTAGAGTGAGTTCATTTTTAGGTTTAGAGTTCCACTGATGACGATAATTGATAACTAAAAATTTGGGTAGTTGTCACCTTTTAATTGCTAATTAGGTCTTAGCATACCCTATAAATAATATGGTTAACCTACATTTTGATCACTCTATAAGCTACAGATTGAATGTCTTGTCCTGTTTTAACTGGACATCAACCAACTTTCTTGTTCATTTTATAAGGAATCTGATGCTTAGTGGATCCTAAATCTTCCTGATATTCCCCTTTTTTTAATTTTTTTCAGACATTAATAATATTATTAAACAACAACAAGTTTCCATATTGTAGGTAAGACACATCCTTTATCAGTGATTCTGGTTCGAAGAATTATTAAAAGGGAATTGTCTATTTTATTATTTCCTAATCTAGCAGGATCTCGACAGTTTTTGCATTCTCACAATACATTTTTTTTAAGAAAAAAAATCATATAATTAAACATTATTTAAAATCTTTTGTAATTTGGGTAATTTAATCAAATATAATAGATTAATTTTTACATTGAATTAAATCAATTTCTTTCTTAATCCAATAAAGCAAAACATTAATTTAAGTTAAAATTATGGAAGTGTCAGAGAAATAATGTATTCTTTTGATTATGTAATTAAATGCAATATTTTTAATATATAAGACAACAAAAAATATACTCATTAACTGAAAGTACTTCTAAATTATTTTTAAGAAATATTAATGAATTTTTAATTTAATAAATAATATTAAAATCATCTTAATTATTAAAAAAAATTAAATTCGAGCTATTTGATCAGTATAAAATAATATATATATATATTAATTATTTACTCTCGACAGTAAAATAAACATTACACTCTCCATATATTTTTTTACTATTTTAATCTCCCAAGTTATTGTTAGGTAAACAACCGCTGACCCCAATAATTAACCCTTTACGAGTTACGACCTTTTTTAGTTTTTTTAACTCAAAAACAACAATTAGGGATCAATCCAATATAATTATTAATACAATATAACAAAATAAAAAATATATGTATCAAATTATTAATGTAAATATATAATAAATACGTGTCCTCGTTTCCTATTTGGTTGTTGGTTACAAAACGCTGAATGGCCACCAAGCTTTACACGTCTACTCCTCTTCTCACGCATTCCCATGTACTAATTTTTTTATTACGTCACTTCCCATTAGGGTTAAATCACACGTGGCAATTGCGGGTCCTACCATAATTTTTTATTTCTCTATTTTTTGACCCTTCACTTTGTAATTTTTTACGTCTTTTAATATTTTTTATTTATTTCAAATCATTCTTTTCAAATTGAACGGATGAACTGATAAAGTACACGTACCGAATTTTTAAGGTAATTATGTATGTAAAAATTAAATTTCTAATTTCTAATTAAGTTAAAATAATTTTTTATTAATTAAAATTATAAAGCAGTAAATTATAAGAATAACTGGATGTTCTCACGTGTGCATCCACGTGCACTGAAACGTAATCTTCCATCTCAAGGAATTAATTAATCTTATGTTATATTAAATGAAACTTGCTTAATACTACATAATATATGTAAAGAGCCAATGTACGTTTTACAGTACCACCTTGTTTAATATACGTTTTACAGTACTAAAATAATATTATCTTAATCTTTAAATTATTATGTCTACGTAAAGATACTGTATTTTAATATTTCAAAATTTAACATATTTACATTTCAAAAAAAGTTAACATATTTAAATTAAAATTAATCAATTTAGAGATTAATTTTTGTTAACGAGGGATGAAAAATGAAATTGAAGATAAAGGTGAACGAAAATGTAAAACATAATAAAAAAGGAACCTTCATTTTCTTCAATGTGTTGAGACCTCAGACAAATTTTAAAAATGTGAACAGACATTAGCAGTTTTTTTTTGGGCGGCACCAATAATGCAATATATATATATATATATAAAAGCAATTCGAATCGAAAAACGATAGTTTTAAAATATGCAACACGTTTTTTATATCTGGCACACCAATATCTATACGACACGTGTTTCCAGACGTGACATTTGGAATTTTTTCAAAATTTTCGGTGACCTATGCAAATCTGCTTGATTGTGATTGTAGTGATGAAGAAATGTGTATTAAACGAAATAAAGGAATTTAAAAATTAGGAAAAGATTTATCTCGATTGAATTTATATTTATATGTGTATAATTAAATATTAGTTATATTTATTATTTTTTTTAATCTGATGTATATATATTTAATTTATATAAAAATTATTTTAAAAATTAATATAATTTTTTACTAATAAATTAGCGAACTAAGCATTTTTTTAATTATGATATTTCAACATAATCAAAGATAAATTAATTAAAAAAACACATCATAAATTATTTTAAAAAATACAACTATTATAACTTGAACTTTTAATTTCTTTTATATCTTACAATAAAATAAATAAATATTTTGCCACTAAATTATTAACCTCGTTTTTCTTATATATATATATGAAATATTATAAATATAAAAATGTTAGGCGTTTACCAAAGGGTATTAAGGATAAAGACTAACTATAACAGTTTTATCTATTTTTAGTATTTGTAACTTGAGTTATAGCTGTATGTTTATCTTATATTTAGTTAGTTGTAGACTTTGTATTATATAAGCATATGTATACGTTCAGTGATGAATAACAAAAACCCTTTTCTCTATATGGTATTAGAGCTTTAATCTACTCTCACGAGTTTTTCTGATCCAATTTTCTTAAGCCTTCATTAATGACTTCATCGTCTAATACTGTTATTCAATTAAATGCTCCAACGCATTTTCCTATTAAACTTACTCAAGGGAATTTTCCTGTTTGGAGAAAACAGATCGAATCAACCTTAATCGGTCTTGATTTACTTAATTTTATTGATGGTTCACGGGTTGCACCATCACAATTTCTCTCTGAAAAAGACAACACAGCCAACCCTGCTTATGCCTTGTGGTTTCGACAAGATCAAATCCTGATCAGTGCTCTTTTAGGAAGTTGTTCCGATACTTTTCAACCCTTGATTTCTTCAGCCAATACCGCCAAAGAAGCATGGGATCGGCTTCACCAGAGTTTTGCTAATGTTTCTCGTTCTAGAATTCTGTCCTTAAAAACTAAATTAGCACAGAACTCTAAGGGAACCAAATCAATTGCTGTTTTTCTCAATGAGATGAGAGCTATTGCAGATGAGCTTGCTCTTACTCAGAATCCGGTGAGTGATGATGACTTAATTGTTTATATTATCACACGATTGGGAGACGATTACAGTCCCATAGTTGCTGCGTTAAAAGTTCGTGAAACACCAATAACCTTTTCTGATCTTTTTGAAAAACTTACTGATCACGAACGATCCTTGCAAGAAAAAGATTCCATGACTGTTTCACCTAAACCACAAGCGATTGCTACTGTTAATTATACTCAACGTTCTAGAGGGCGTTCACAGAATCCGAATGGCAATTATAATCGATCTTCACAAAACTTCAATTATTCTGGAAATCGACATGGTGGTCGTGGTTCCTACTCTGGTGGTCGTGGTCGAGGTTCTTATCGATCAGATGTGATATGTCACTTTTGCGAATATACTGGTCATACAACTGCTGAATGTCGCAAATTAGCTCGCTTTCTTAAAGAGAATAATATGTTTTTGAAGACTGATATCTCTAATTCTTCAGTACCTACTCCTGCAGTTAATGTTACTTCTGCTATGGCTGCTTCTTCTCCGCAGCAATGGTTGTTTGATAGCGGAGCTTCTCATCATGTAGTATCGAATCCAGCTTCTTTACAAAGCTATTCAAACTATGGAGGTCCCGAGGAAGTACAACTTGGTGATGGTAAAATGCTTGCTGTATCACATACTGGTTTTGCGCAAATTCCTGCTCATTCTAAAAATTTATCATTACCTAATGTGTTACGTGTGCCTAATCTGCGCAAGAATTTGATTTCAATTGCTAAATTATGTCGCACTAATCATGTTTCTGTGGAATTTTTCCCATTTTATTTTATTGTGAAGGATCTGTACACGGGGGTGTCTCTGCTACGGGGAGAGAACATTGATGATATCTACTGTGCAAGTTTTTCCAGAGTCAGTCCTTAACGTCCTCAGCTGAATGTTACTACTCGGTGTCTGTCTTTGCTTTCTATATGGCATCACAAGCTTGGTCATCCCAACAATAAAGTCTTTTTACTAGTACTTAGAAATATTGGTCTTTATTCTATGTCTAGATATGTTTCTCATTTTCATTGTACTTCCTGCTCTATGAGCAAGAGTCATAAATTACCATTTTCTGAGAATTCTCTTGTTAGTAATAAGTCTTTGCAACTTATTTACTCTGATGTTTGGGGTCCAACACAAAAATCTATTGATGGCTATGAGTATTATGTTACATTCATTGATCACTATTCTAAGTATACTTGGTTATATCCCATGAAGAAGAAATCCAATACTCATGATTTGTTTATCCATTTTCAGAAATTGGTTGAAAATTACTTCCACTCTAAAATTGTTTCTGTGTTTACTGATAATGGTGGGGAATATCAAAAGCTTAAGCATCATTTTTTGTCTTGTGGCATTTCACATTATACAACACCTCCACATACGCTAGAGCATAATGGTACTGCCGAACGTCGTCATCGTTCAATAGTTGAAACAGGTCTTTCTATGTTACAATTTTCGTCTTTACCTTCTAATTATTGGTCTCATGCTTTCCAATCTGCAGTTTATTTGCTCAATCGGTTGCCTTCGTCCGCTATTTCGTTTCAAACACCTTTCTCCAAATTGTTTGGTACGTCTCATAATTTTAAGAGATTGAAATCTTTTGGTTGTCTATGTTTTCCATGGCTAAGGCCATATAATAGTTCTAAACTTCAGTCTCGTTCGTTGCCTTGTATTTTTCTAGGATATTCTCCAACTCAATCTGCATACAAATGTTATGATCCAAAGGCTAATCGTTTGTATTTGTCTCGTCATGTTCAATTTATTGAGCATATTTTTCCATCTAAAACTTGCACTAGTTCTCATCAATTTACAGATTATTTTCGAGATGCCTCTTGTACAAGTTCGATGCAACAACAAGATTCATCACCTGTTGTACCAGCTGCAGTTGCTTCGGTTCCATTGGAAGGTTCTATTCCAAGTAATTCTGATATGTTGGTTTCGAGTACTGGTTCAGAATCTATTGCAGCATTAGCAGCAGAAACTGATCAATCTGCCATGCCATTAATCAGTACTGAGATTCAATCAGTTGAACCTTTAATGACTGATTCTTCTACTGCTGATTTAGCTTTGACACAACCGGTTGTTTCACAAAACTCAGCTCCAGCTCTTGTGCAACTGCAGCAACGACAACGGAAGCCTAACTCAAAGTATTTTAATTCTTCTTTTGTTAATCTTACAACTAAATATCCTTTACAGGATACACTTGAGCCAAGAACAGTTAAACAAGCTATGGAGAGTTCACTTTGGAGGCAGGCGATGGATTTGGAGTACAATGCTCTTTTGAAAAATAAAACTTGGGAGCTGGTTCCGAGAGGCAAACAACATTTTATTAGTTGCAAATGGGTGTTTCGAATTAAGCGCAAATCGGATGGTACCATTGATAAGTACAAGGCACGCTTGGTTGCCAAAGGATTTCTTCAGGAACCTGGGCGTGATTATTTTGAGACATTTAGTCCGGTTACTAAACCGGTTACAATTCGGGTAGTTCTTACTCTTGCAATTTCTAAAGGCTGGCAGTTAAGGCAATTGGATGTTAATAATGCCTTTTTACATGGCACACTTTATGAAGATGTTTACATGCAGCAGCCTCCAGGATATGTGCAACCTGAGTTTTCCGATTATGTTTGCAAACTAAAGAAGTCTCTTTATGGTTTGAATCAGGCTCCACGAGCTTGGTATCTTGAACTTACTTCTTTTTTGCTCAAACTTGGTTTTCGCAAATCAAATGCTGATGCGTCCTTGTTTATTTTTTGCTCAAATGGGATTACTGCATATTTTCTAGTATATGTCGATGATATTGTACTTACAGTTAATAACAATCACTTTCTGAATACCTGTGTATAGAAGTTGTCTGCTCAGTTCTCTATTAAAGATTTGGGAATTTTGAATCATTTTTTGGGGGTTGAAGTGATTTCTACAGCGGCAGGATTATTTCTTTCGCAACATCGACATATTGCTGCTTTGTTAGACAGATTTGATATGGCAGGAGCTAAAGAGGTGAATACTCCTATGTCTACAGGAGACAAGCTAATCTTAAATGATGGTTCTAGTTCGACTGATTTCACTTTATATCGCTAAATTGTTGGATCTCTTCAATATTTGGCAATTACGCGTCCTGATGTATCTTTTGCAGTGAATCGGCTATCACAATTTATGCATGCACCGACGCAAACTCATCTTCAAGCACTGAAACGTGTTTTGAGATATCTCAAAGGAACCATACAATATGGTTTATTTCTTAATCGAAATTCAACTCATACTCTGTCTGCCTTTTCTGATTCTGATTGGGGTGGTGCTCTTGATAATGGGCGGTCTACAACTGCTTATATCCTATATCTTGGTTCTAATATTATCTCCTGGAAGTCTAGTCGGCAAAAGACTGTCTCACGATCTTCTACAGAGGCTGAGTACAAAGCCTTAGCTAATGCTGCAGCTGAAGTACTTTGGGTTCAAAGTTTGTTACAAGATTTGGGAGTACCAATATCACAACCACCAGTTCTTCGTTGTGATAATCTTGGTGCGACTTACTTCTGCGCCAATCCAATCTATCATACTAGGATGAAGCATCTTGCACTGGATTATCATTTTGTTCGAGAGAAAATTACTGCTGGGCAATTAAGGGTTCTTCACATTAGTTCGAAAGATCAAATTGCTGATATGCTTACAAAGGCTTTGGGAAAAACTCAGTTTTGTTACTTTAGAACCAAGATTGGAATCTCCAATGGAGCCTCAATCTTGCGGGGGCGTATTAAGGATAAAGACTAACTATAACAATTTTATCTATTTTTAGTATTTGTAACTTGAGTTATAGTTGTATGTTTATCTTATATTTAGTTAGTTGTAGACTTTGTATTATATAAGCATATGTATACGTTCAGTGATGAATAACAAAAACCCTTCTCTCTATAAAGGGAACATAGAAAAAGAAAGATAAACAAGGCACCTTGCTTGATGTTCATGTTGAATAGAATAATCAAAAGCAACAAGAAGAAATGTTAAAAAAAAATACAAATAGCGAAAATTCATCAATATTCAAAACTAGTCTACAATTCTTTTTAAAGTTTTGAATTTTTCCCCTATGTTTCCCTAAAAATAAGAGAGAATAATTGAAGTCACAGTTTTTTTAACAAAAAAATTGACATATCTTTTGGATTATTTAGTTAGGTCTATACCTAATTTATAACTAGTTTTGGCCCTTCAATTTTCACTTCTGCCCACCCAATTCAACTACACCATGAACTCTTATATCTAATAGTTATTACGCGAATCAAATTTAACAAGCTATAATAGTAACATAATTAAATACTTTTTCATTATCACTTCTTATACCCTCTTAAAATTTATAAAATTTTCATCAATTTAATTATATATTTCATAAAATAATTATTTTTTATATATTAAAATACAGTCTAACAGTAAAATATAAATATATTTTTTTTTCTAAACAATAAACTCAGATTTTATTATCCTCCACTTCGTGCTAATACTAATACAAACAAAGATTTTTTTTTCAAAAACTGTTTATCAAAAAAATGAAAATGTAAAAGGAGTTGCAGGAAAATTTGAGTACCATGTTTGACTGATCCATCTATAAATTCCACTCCCAATTCAATTATAAGACAATTAACAGATAAATCAAGCAAGAAGAGGTTTATTCTCCCATGGCTACTCTCTCACTCTCCAATTCTACTAATCTAACGGCTGGGTGGGTTTAGGTCTACTCATTGCCCACAGATTAAGACCCATTAAACAATAGCAGTCACACAAAGCATAGGTTATAAAATGTACAAAAATTAATACTGCTAATTAAAAGATTAGATTAAAACCCATAAACCCAAATGATAATAATCAAATTAAAATATTTGCATGACAAGAATTAAAGAAATTGATTAACTACTACTTAATTCAAAAATGATTTTTTTTGAAGCATGTTGCAGATAACTCTTGTCTGGTTTCAAACATCACCTGTTTTTATTATAAAAAATAAATTAAGAGAATGTAACATAAAATCTTTAAGAAAGAAAGAACATTTTTTTTCTTTTTTATAAATTCATGCTCTAAATTTTTGTACCACATATTCTGTTTTTTCCCTCTTTTATAACAATAATATTTAAAAAAGAAAAAGAAAAAAGAACATCAATGAAAATAAAAATAAGCCAATACTACATTCAAATACAAAGTGTAGAACTACTAACAAGAAAAACAGTCTAAATTTTTTAAAAATAGAAAAAAAAAACAAAAAATATATATTTAAAAAAAAATTGTGAAATCAATTTTAACTAGTGGAAGAAGGGTAGTGGCTAGAATCTGACCACGGTGGCACCGGAAAATCAGAACCACTCGGCTGATTTTGATTTTGCGGTGGCCGGAAATAACCCAATTGTTGACCAGCAAGAGGCAGAGGAAATGAACCAGAGGAAGATGAAGATGACCCTGAAGAAGAAGAATAAGAAGAGGTTGCAGCGATGGGAGGAGCTGAGATAGACGATAATGACGGTGATGAAATTGTTGATTGTAAAGAACCTAACTGAGAACCAATTTGCTGATTATAAAGCAATTGATCCAATAAATTGGAGGGCTGAATTCCATGAAAATCACCAGTGCTCTGTAAAAGCTGAGAGTATTCCCAGTAGTCTCTTATATTATCTCCCTGATAAGATTGAAAGAACGGCGGCGGCGGAATCGGCTGCGGCTGCGGCTGTTGTGGAAATGGAGATGGTGCTCGGTAAGCAATGGGAAATTGGGAAACGGCGACATTTTGCATTGGCGGTGTCAATGCTCGGACATGTTCAGGGAAATTCAGTTTCGCTCTGTTTCCTCTGAATCTTAAAGCAGCTTCATCATAGGCTCTGGCGGCGGCCTCCGCCGTATCAAATGTACCAAGCCAAACTCTCGCTGCTTTATGAGGATCACGAATCTCAGCTGCCCATTTCCCCCACGGTCTTTGCCTAACTCCTCTGTATCTTCTCCTCCTCTCGCCGGTTTCTTCATAAGATACTGTTTCAGCTGATGATGTTGGTGGTACTGGGGCGGTGGTTGTGGCGGCGGCGGTGGTCGGTGGGACCGGGGCTCTAATTAAAGTAGCTGGTCCTTCTGCTACTGTAAATTGTATTATAAGTTTAGATATTTTTTTCCAGGAAAAATATAAATTTATTTACTTTTTTTTTTTGAACTTCAAATTTTATTTACTTTAAAGCTAAGGGATTGAGATGATAATTCCTTTTTTATTCTTTTAACTTATAGCAAGGGCGGTGATGAACTGTGACATTGCTTCTTTCGAGATGATTATTTAATATAGCTGACAAATTCTGGCTGTATGATTTTGAATGAAGACAATATTACAACAAAATAAAAAATTATCCTAAACATGCAATATTGCTATATTAGAATTATATATTATAAAAAAAGGTATTTTTAATCAGTTTTTAGAAAAATAAAATCACTGAATAAAAGTTGAAAATGTTAAATATACAAGACCATAGTTTATGGGATTATAGATGATGATAAACATATAGTTAAAGGGTATTTAAAAGATTAATTAAGTTAAATTAATTAATGGAAGAGCTAACAAAAATGGAAATGATTATGAACTTGATAATCATTTAAAAATGAAATGAAATAAACAGACCTGTTGCACCAGAAGAAGATGAATCACCATACCCTCTATAAACCCTCGGAACAGATTCAATTCTTTGAGTTACACTTTCTTCTTCACGACTTCTCTTTTGTCCAATTGAAAAACCAGAACTAGAACCAGAGCTAGACAAAGCTGGAGAAGTATTAGAAAAAAGGGCGTGATGACTAGAAGTAATTGCACCTCCAAAACCAGTATCATAAGCTCCCCAATCACTAGTTCTTGGTCCTGAAACAACATGAGTAAGAGCTGAAACCATCTCAGACATCTCTCTCGTGCTTCCATAACCGGGAAATAGAGTTGCTGATGGTGGAGATAACGATGTTTGTTCCATCAACTGTTCATTGCTTATCATTTGCGGAGTTAGGGAGGGTTGTGAAGAAGGTAATATATACTGTGAGAAACTTTGTTCTTGTTGATTATCATCGTCACCGCCGCCTTCTGTAGTTGGTGGGTACCTTACGTACTCCCCTGAGTCTCTCTGGTTCGCCACCTTCAAATTCAACAAGCACATGAAATATCAAAGATAAGGTACAATAATAATCATCAAACTAAATAAGAGTAACTTTTAAATTTTTTTGGAAAAAATAAAATTTTTGGAAGAGAATTAAGAGTACACTTTTGAAGATAAATATGGAATTGGATTGGGGGTTATATATGGTGATAGAGAATTCAAACTTCTTGTATTCAGTCCGCCGCCATAAAAACAGTGCAGACACCCTTTTCTTTCCCCCTTTTTTTATCTATCACTTGCAGCTCTAAGAACGCTCCATGATAAATATGATCTTAACTTTGATGCTTTTTTTCAAAGAGAAATTTGTAAAATTTATTTAATTTTTAGAATATTTGATACTTTTTTATTAAAAAAATTTAAAGGTGTGACAATATGTTCACACCATAAATTTTGACTGATAATTAAGATAAGGTGGCGGTAGTAGTATGGAATTTACATGTAGGTGATTTTCAGAGTTTATATTGAAATTGAGTTTGTATATAAATAATAACAGTCGAATAGAATTGACAAGGTTAATAAATAAAATTAACCTTTGGGCTTTAAAATAATAAAATTAAAAAGCATGATCACTAGCCCATAATACAGTATATGGGCTAGGTATCAGATTACTGAACGGTAACTTGGGCTCAAAGGTGGTAATTATTTTATTTTTATAATTCTTTTATAATAATTAATTAACAAAAAGCAATTTCATCCTGTATGAACATACTTAATTAGGTTAAGATTGGATTCAGTATAAAAAAGACTGCTTAATTTTTTTTATATTATGGTGTTCGATTTTGACTTTTCTTTTTTCCTTTTTCACGTAAAAAAATGGTAAAACTATTGCCAGAGTAGAATAATAAATACTAGATTGTGGACAATTTGTACACTATTTACACTAACTAAACGAATTCAACAATTTTTCTTTTTTTCTATTTTTATTCTGGTTCTTTTTTATTAATGAAATTTATTCCAGAAACCTTCTTCTGGAGCTTCCAAAAAACTAAAGCTAGATTTATTATTAGTCTAAGAAGAGTATAAATTAAAAAAAATAAGAAATTCTGTTTAAATTTCCCAAGCTTGACTTGCTATTGAATACAGTGAAATTAATATATAAAATTTTATAAACATTATAAACTTAATATAATACTCAAAAATCCATTACAGATACTATTAGATTATACAAAATAAATAAATAAAAAGTATAGTACAAGTTTTAGTCCTGCAATTAATTTAGACGTCATTGCAATGCCCATAATCCATTTTCATTTATTTTTTCTGTTTTCAATTAATAGCCATTAAATAATTGATGGTTAATTTTTTTTTAATTAGCATAAATTTTCCGGTATTCCATATGTTCGGTCAAAGCACGTCTCTGATCTGACATGGACCGGATGGTCGGGATCCAATAAGATTACTAAACTACAACAAAATGGAATAATTCAATTCAAGGCAAAACGTGCGCATTCCATTCCATTATGGTCAAAACTCCATTGTTGTTACTTCCATTTTTCATAAGACATTAAAGATTAAAAAAAATAAATCACCAATGAGACTATTTAATAATACTAAAATTTATTAGGGTCAGTTGAACACTCATAATTTTTTTAATTTTAAAAATAATTTCAATAAGATAATTCAGTTGATAATGTTTAACAATTTAATTTTTTAAATTATATATAAAAAAAACTTAAAATTTGAATTCAAAATTTAAATGAAAATAATATATATTTTTTTTACTAAATAATAATTTAGTAGTTATATTTAATAATTTAATAATAAATCTAATAGTATATTATCAGTACTCATTAGGCTATATAATTAATTCAATTATTCAAAGCAATTTGCAAAATTATTGTTTGGGGGGGGTGAAACTATAAGCAAAAAATAAAAAAAAATAGCAAATGAAAGGTAGGTTGACCTAACGCATTGTATCAACTTTAACAGAAGCTAGTTGGCAAATTGGCTAAGCAGCTTCTGGTCCCAACTTTTAAACTCAATTCTCAAGTGCTTAGTTAGCTCAAGTTGATTTTCAATTTCCTTTTCTCTGATTCGGTGAAGATTGTCTTTTTATTCTGAATTAATGCTGACGTGGCACTGTTACATTTGGGGGGCACCCAGTTGGAGATTTTTAGCTTCGGTGATAATGACAAAAGAGATTTATATGAATATTAGTAATAATAATAATAATATAAATATCGGTTAATTAAAAAAATTATAAAAAAATGAATGGAAGTTAAAAATGTCAACTTGGACACTGGTCAACTCTTGAAAACACACGTGGACCTTTCAGTAGTTGTAGGTGTAGGGGATTGGGATGTTTAGGGATAGGCCCTTGTTAGTGACCGACCAATGGACCCCTAGTATGACTCCGTAAACCTTTTAATAAAAATTCTTTAACAAACCATTTAGATTATATTGCTTTGGAGGATTTGTATTATTTTTCTTCTCTTTCTCTATTCATTAAATTTGATGTATTTTGATAGTGACTTGTATTTCCATCATTAAACTAAAATATACTATAAAATAAGTTAATATTAAAAAAAATTAATACGCCAAATTTTAGTTTAGTAAATGTATTTTTTTTGAATAATAATTAATTTTCTTTTTTGATGGTCAAAAATTTAAAATAAACATCATTTAAAATTAAAGATATTGTGCACTTTTTTTTTTGGCTTCCAAAACACATTTATAGAGATATTTGATCCAAATAATTTGAATGATATTTTTAATTATAAACTTAATATAATATGTATAAGTTAATATCATCTCAAATATTTAATTGTAATGCATAAAAAAAAGACATGTCAATTAAAGTTAAATTATAAATTAAAAAATTATATCACAGTCTTGAATCTAAAGGATGGCATGCAAATGAGCCACTCAAATTTTAAGCCTCTCTCATATAATTTTTTTTATTCAATATATTTAGAGAGAAAAATAATCATCCCCTCAAAATGTAATAACTAAATAACAAGGAAATTGTTGGTCCAGATAGTCTATTTATTTAGAAATTTATTTTATGGTCCTAACGAGAAAATTTTAAAGTGGTGGGTCTCAGCTGGTGCCTCTCGAATAAGATTATCGACCTCTTTCTTCATTGGGAGTTCAGAATTGGCTCAAATTTCTAGTACAAGATTTGGCTCTCATCTTTTCTAGCAATCTCATGGACAATTTGGCTAGAACGTAGCAATCGGGCTTTTAACAACTTGGCTGTATCAAAGAAAAAGACCTTAGATCTGGCTCTTAGCAGAGTTGCTTGTTGGATAAAAGCTGTTGTACCGAGTTTCTCCTACTAAGTCTCCTCACTCCTTGAGCATTCAATATGTGAATAGTGGCTAAATGACTATTTCATATTGAAAAATTAAAAATATAAAGAAGGGTCCTAAGGTTATAAAAGAATTCGTCCTCCCTTAGCTAAAATCTATCCTAAATAAGCCCAATTATTTATAAAGCTTATTCTTTTTCTTCTCTCTTTTATATTTTTTCTTTAAAATTAGTAATATTATTTTGACGGTGTCTAAGAATATAGGCAAAATTGGTCGAATCTCGTTAAATTTTGATATTCTCTTTATTTTATTTAATAGCTATTTTTGGTATAGTTGTGGTGGTATTTTGTGCTAGTGATTATATGTTTAGAAAAATTCTGTTTGAGAAAAGATTTGGTATTTAAGAATGTCCATTGTGTTCCACCTTTCTTTGTTGAGAATTTTTCTGGTATAATTATTAGTGTAATTGTTCACACACTATATATATTATTGGTAAAAAATTAATCCAATTTTCACAACAATTGGTTGAGTCAATGTTTTCTGAGTATGCTCTGTGGTTGCAGCCTAGTCTGATCTTCCACATAAAATTTTTTTTTTGGATTATTTGTATTCCACATTTGTTAGCTTTTAAATAATTTTTTGAAGCAGAGATGACAGACGACTCTGGAAAATCATCTACTCTAAAGAAGATAACATCCACTTCATCAATTTGGTCAAAGACTGCAATGTCAAATGCTAGATTTGTAGTGAAAATTTTTAATGGTACATGTCATTTTGGTATATGGTAAAGTGAGGTTCTAGACGTTCTCTTTCAGTAAGGTATAGACATTACCATTGAAGAAGAGAAACCATAAGATATTAATAAAAAAATTAAAAAGACATTAGCCGTGTGGCTTGTGGTACAATTCGATTATGCCTTTCTAGAAAACAGATGTTCACTTTCTCTAAGGAATTTTTTGCAAGTAAATTGTGAAAGATATTGGAGAAATTTTTTTTGAAGAAAAGTAGTTAGAACAAGCTTCATATGAAGAAGATAGTGTTTCGTTTCACTTATATTTCTGGTACCATAATGAATGAACACATCACCAATTTTAATCAACTGGTAGGTGATTTGATGAATTTGGATGTGACTTTCAAAGATGAAGATTTGACTTTGATGTTGTTGGAGTCCCTTCCAAAGGAGTTTAAGTTTCTTGAAACAACTCTGCTCCATAAAAAAGCTGAAGTAACTCTCTCTGAAGCAACTACTGCATTATACAGTTACGAACTATGCAATAAAGATAAGAAAGAGAGTTCAAATGGAGCAGCAGAAGCATTGATTGTGAGAGGTCGCTCTCAAAGCAGGAAGAGAGAAAAAAAGGAGAGATCAAAATCCAGACCAGCTAAAGATGAATGTGCCTTTTGTCGGAAGAAAGAACATTGGAAGATAAATTATCTCAAGCTAAGTAATAAAATTAAATCTGATAAAGAAAAAGCTGTCGAGAATTCAAATGTAACTGAGTGTGATGAAGAAGACTCATGCCTTTCATTAGCTGTTGTGTCATTAACAAGCTCTTCTAGTGTATGGCTACTTGATTCTGATTGTAACCATCATATATGCCCCAATCGGGATTGGTTCTTTGACTTTAGAGAACAAGAAGGAGCAACTGTTTACATAGCAAATGACAGTCCATGTATGATTAAAGAAGCTGGTTCAATCCAATTAAGAAATCATGATGGATCAATAAGAACTTTGACAAATGTCCGATATATACCAAGTTTGAAGAAAAATCTCATCTCTGTAGGAGTCTTAGAATCAAAGGGCTTCATTATAAATGCAGTAGATAGAGTAATGAAAGTCATCTCTAGTGCATTGGTGATAGTGAAAGGATTAAGGATTTTAACAATAAATGTCTTTCACATCCAACTATAACAATAAAAAACTTCATTATTTTTGAATGGCAGTTCCAAAAAAGCGTATTTCTAGATCCAAAAAGTGTATTAGAAAAAATATTTGAAAAAAAAGGGATGACCATCAAGGAATTTGTTTACTTATTTCTTTTATTCCAATAGAATTATTTCTAATTATTTTATTTTTTGGATTCGCGATAACTATATCAAATAAAAATTTGAAAATTTTTATTCGATTTTCTAAATCCATATCCATTTTTTCTTCTTTGTGCCAATAACTTATATTACTATCAAGGTAATGTAATTATTGGGACAACAACAGTAGCTTCCAGTAATGAACAGGAGTTAAAGCAACCACATTATGACATATACGCTTGAGACATGTTGTCGATAAATTCTTAAAACTGTTGTCAGATCAAGAATTATTGAAAGGAGTGCAACCCCAAAAGTTTAATTTCTATGAGATTGTGTCAAAGGCTAGCAGACTAGAGTAAAGTTTGGTGCTGCAATCCATAATATTAAGGGTATTTTGGACTACATTCATTCAGATATTTGGGGTCCTTCCAAGACAGCTTTAATGGGAGAAAAATACCACTTTGTAACATTTATTGATAACTTTTCTCTGAGAGTATGGGTGTATACTACGAAGACAAAGGATAAAGTATTGAGAATTTTTCTCATATGAAAAAAGATAGTGAAAACTCAGACCGATAGAAAAGTTAAATATCTCCATATAGATAATGGTGGAGAGTATAAAAGTGTTCCATTTTTAAAATTCTGTCAAGATAAAAGCATTGTTAGACACTTAACAGTTAGAGATACACCACAACAGAATGAGGTGACAGAATGCATGAACCAAGCATTAGTGAAGAAAGTTCAGTGTATATTGTCTAATGCTGGGTTGGACAAATAATTTTTGGCTGAGGTTGTGACTTATGCTTGTCATCTCTTTAATCGCTTACCATCAGCTGCTATTAGTGGTAAAACACCATTGGAGATGTGGTCTGAAAAATCTGTTACTGATTATGATTCCTTATGTGTGTTTGATTCTACTGCATATTATCGTGTTAAGGAATCAAAGTTAGATTCAAGGGCAAAGAAAGCGCTCTTTATGGGAATCACCACTGGTGCGAAGGAACTTCACCTTTAGTATCCAGAAATAAAGAAGATAGTCTTTAGAAGAGATGTTACCTTTGATGAGTCTACCATGTTGAAAAAAATAACAAATAAAATTATTCAGCAGACATATGATACTCCGCAGCAGGTAGAATTTGAAAAAAGAATTATTGATCCAGTAACAAATAAAACAGATGAAGACACTCCTATGGTAGAAGGGGAGTCAGATGAAGAAGATATTCCAACCCAAGAACCTCTACAGCAACAAGAATCTATTGCAACAAATAGGCCACGATGAGAGATTCGCAAACCTGCTCGATTTGATGATATGGTGGCTTATGCATCCCTAATTACAAATGATAGCATTCCTAACACTTATAGTGAAGCTGTCCAAAGTTCAGAAAAAGAGAAGTGGAGAAAAGTCATGGATGATAAAATGCAGTCCCTTAAAAAGAATCAAACATGGAAGCTAGCTAATATGCCAAAGGAAAAAAAGGCAAATAGATGTAAATAAGTATATACGAAGAGAGAAGAATTTTCTAATAAGAACGATGTTCGCTACAAGGCAAGTTTGGTAGCTAAAGGCTATGCTCAGATGAAAGAAATTGATTGTAATGAAGTATTTTTTCTTGTTGTAAAATATTGCTCCATTAAAATTTATTGTCTTTGGTAGCACAATTAGATTTAAAACTCGTTCAACTAGATGTAAAAACTGCATTTCTACATGAAGACTTAGAAGAAAAAATCTATATGACTCAGCCAAAAGGGTTCAAGGTTGCTGGAGAAGAAAAAAGGGTATGCAAATTGAAAAAATTATTGTACGGATTGAAATAATCTCCGAGACAGTGGTACAAATGATTTGATAATTTTATGATGAGGCAGAAATACACAATGAGCAAATACGGCCATTATGTGTATTTGCGCAAGCTACAAGATGAATCTTTCATATATCTTCTTTTGTATGTTGATGATATACTGATAGCCTCAAAGAATCAAAGAGAAATTGAGAAGTTAAAGGCTCAGCTGAATTAAGAGTTTGAAATGAAAAACTTGGGTGAAGCTAAAAAAAATTTAGGCATGGAGATATGCAGAGATAGGAAGAGAGGAAAACTTTGTTTGAATAAGAAACAGTATCTGAAGAAGGTACTACAACGTTTTGGCTTAAATGAAAAGTCAAAACTTGTGAGTACGCCGCTTGCACTTCATATGAAACTCAGCGGAATGGGAGTGCATGTCAAAAGTTTCATTTGAAATGTTGTTGATAGCTTGATGTAATCTATGGTGTGTACAAGATCAGACATTTCACAAGCAGTTGGAGTTGTGAGCAGGTACATGCATGATCCTAGCAAGGAGCATTAGCAAGCTGTGAAATGAATTCTATGGTATATTCTGAACACCGTAGACGTTGGATTGATATTTAAGCGGGATGAAAAAGATGGTTAATGTGTAATTGGATACTGTGATTCTAATTATGCTAGTGATTTAGATAAACGTTGATCAACTACTGGTTATGTGTTTACACTTGCTAATGGACCGATTAGTTGAAAGTCTACGTTACAGTCAACGCTTGCCTTGTCCACTTCAGAAGCAGAGTACATGGCAGTATCAGAGGTTGTTAAAAAAGCAATTTGGTTTCAAGGATTGCTTGGTGAACTGGAAATTAGACAAAAACATATCAAAATACACTATGATAGTCAAAGCGCTATTCATTTAGCAAAGAACTAAGTTTATCATGCAAGGAAGAAACACATCAATATTCGATATCACTTTGTATGTGATGAGAGTCTAGAGAAATGTGAAATATTACTTCAGAAAATTTGGATCACTGACAATTCTGCAGATATATTGACAAAAGTGGTAACAACTGTCAAGTTCAACCATTGTTTGAACTTGATTAATATTTTAAAAATTTGAAGATAAGCACTTCACAGCGCAACTAGAGACACTACTAAAATAATTTCTGTTGAAAAAGATTTGCATATTGTAGATTTAGCCAAGGTGGAGATTTGTGAATAGTAGTTAAATGGCTATCTGACATTGAAAAATTAATAATATTGAAAGGAATCATAAAGCTATAAAAGACCCCTCCTCCCTTAGCTAAAACTTATTTCAAATAAGCCTAATTATTTATAATACTTATTTTTCTCTTTTTCTTTTGTATTTCTTTTTTAAAATTAGTAATATTATTTTGGTGGCATCTGGGGACGTAAGTAAAATTTGTCGAACCTCGTTAAATTTTAGTGTTCTTTTTATTTTATTTAATAGCTATTTTTTATATAATTGTGGTGGTATTTTATGCTAGTGATTATATTTTTAGAAAAATTTTGTTTAAGAAAAGACTTGATATTTAAGAGTGTCTACTGTGATTCATCTCTCTTTTTGAAAAACTTTTTTAGTATAATTGTTAATATAATTATTCACACATTATATATATTATTGGTGAAAAAAAATCTCTGTAGGAAACTGGGACAGGGCTAAGAAAACTCGCCCGGCAGCTTTATGGCAGCCACCTCCTTTAGGCCACCTTACATGGAACGTAGGATCAGCCTTTGAAAAATCGGGACCGGCTGGAATTGGCGGAGTCCTTCGAGACTCCCTTGGACATTTTTTGGCTCTGTTCTCTATCTCAGTCGGTGTGACAGACTCCAACAAAGCTAAAGTGCTAGCAATCCTCAAAGCCTCACAGATCCAATCTTCCCATGATTGGGCTAAATCTCAACCTGTAATCATTCAATTAGATTCGTCAAATACCATAAAATGGGTTCAAAGCAGGTTTGATAATGCTCCGTGGGAGCTATGGGATTGCTTATGCAGTATTGAGATGGCCATTAATCTTCTCCCATCAGTGCAATTCAACAAAATTTGGAGAGAATCTAACTCAGTGGCTGACCACCTAGCTAAGGCCGGAGTCACCAGAAATTCAGCTTTTATCGCTTGGATTCTTTGAGATATATAATGAAACCACAGAGGCAGCTGATTTCAGCATGATTACTGATACGCATCTATTTCTGGTATTAACAGTGAGTAACAGCTTATTTAATTGAAGAATATATTACTGATATTACTGCAGAGGTCCTTGGAATAGCACTGATCATTCAAGATGCTTTGTAAAGTGTAGAACAGTTTGCTGAAAATCTCCTTTTTTATCTCTCCTTAATTATGAGGTTCTGCACCATCATCTACTGCCATTTAGTTGCTGTATATCAATGTAGGACCACTTGTTCGTACTCTGGTGTGGCAGACCTTCATGAGGTTGAATTCTAATGTAATAGGCGTCTATTTCTGCAGCTTTAAGCTAGAAGTAAAGTGCCTTCCTGCAATAACTCTATTGGTTTGGTATTGTTATATGTTATATAAGTTTGTATCGTGTAACTGTGTTTCAAAAAGATGATTTGTGTAGAATGTTTTGCTGAAAATCATTCTGCTTGTTGTCTTCTCATGACTCCGAGGTTCTGCACCTTCTCAAGCTCATCCTACTTGTTGTCTACTGCCATTTTGGTAGCTGCATATCATCGCAGGACCAACTTGTTCATACTCTAATGTGGCAGACCTTGCTGAGGTTGAATTCTAATTAATGGAATAGGCATCTATTTCTGCAGCTTGAAGTTAGAAGTAAAGTGCTTTCCTGCTGTATTAGTTGAGGCTCCTCTCGGTTTCATCATTTGGATCTCTGGTTACATCAATCACAATATTTTGCTGGAATTCTCTAGCCTGTTGAACCTCTACTGCCTTATAACACCAGTGCTTATTTGGTAAGCCTGTAATTCTGATGGTTTGGTACAACCCCGTTTCTGAGATTTTTAGGGCCCTAGGCGAATAATGAGAAAGAGGGCCCTAACATTGGGACCAACATCAATGAACAATACAAGTCTTTCGGATTTTTGGTAGAAGACAAGTCGGAGAGGCTCTAAGGAATATGAAACGATATTTTGGCAGAAGAAAAAAGAAATAAAATTAACCCATGATTTTATTTTATTTTTTGGCTGCTGTTATGCTATTTAATGCAGGATTTTTTTTAGGGATTTTGGGCCCCTATTCTGGACTTTCTAGCATGGGCCCTAGGCAGTCGCACTTAGTGCCTACCCTCGGGGCCGAGCCTGGTTTGGTATTGTTATAAGTTGTATCGTGTGACTGTTTTCACCGTATTCTTGTGTTTCTATAACTCCTATTTCTTTTCCTCTGTAATTTCATATTATAAATAATAATTATTCTCTTTTATAAAAAAAAAGAGAGAAAATTTTAAAACATTAAATTTATAAATTCTTTTCACAATACATTTTTTTTAATAAAATTCATATCTTTATAAAATGAAATTCTACTCACACTTATTATCCCAACAAAAAAATATTTAAACGTGGTCGTGGTGGCATTTGAGGTGAGAGGAGCTTGTTACCTAACTAAGAAACTCTAGCTAACACCTCATATAATTGTTTGATAAAAGTCTAGCTAACGAATCCAAAGAAAAACGAAAAGGAATATAAAATAAAATTGAAATTGATGTATTATTTTTTAATAAAAGAATAACGCACACTCTTTTCTTATTTTCATTGTGAATAAATTAAATATGGTAGATAAAACTTTAAACATAACCTTTTTAATAATAAAAAAATTATCTACCAGTTAAATTATATTTCTATCCCAGTAACTTTTTCAAATTATAGCTCGACGAATTAAATAATTTAACTGTCATACTACCTCATTTTTGGCAATTATATGCAGTATCTTTTTTTTAATGTAATTAAAATATTTTTTAGGTAATTTTTATGTACAAGTATATTCGCACAGAAATTAAAGATTTTACGAAAAAAAAAATATCTCCTAAATTAATATTCTCTCTATCTCAGGAAAATTATTATTTAAAAAATTATTTCACTAAAATTATCACTTTATAAAATAAAAAAAAATTATTTTTTTAATTATATCTTTGATATTAATAAATTAATTAATGAAGTGAAAGTATAATAATTTTAATACTAATGAGTTAATAATAGATGATATTTTAATTTATTTATTTTTCATTCTTATAGAATAAAAAAAATATAATAATTATTTTAACAAATGTACAAATTAAACATGACAATTTAAGTTAAATGGAAATAATAATATATTTAGTATATAAAAAAAATTATAGCACACTAAAGTATAACCTAGAGGTAAAATACACGAAAATAAATGTATGATTGTTTTTCTACCTAAAAAAAATATTTAAAAAAATGTAGCTTTTAAATTTTTTATAGGATAGTTGAATACTTTCAAAATCAACATAATGGCTCCAAAACCTTTTGATAATATTGCCGCGTGTACAAAATCAAAAGTTGGAATTTAGACTTAGATTTAATAAGGACAAAAATTATTTTATACAAACATACATAGGTCAATAGAGACATTTCATTTATATTTCTTTACCACCATATATTTTATTATATTGAAAAAAAAAATAAGAAAATTTATATGATCTTTCAGGTGGAGCTTCCTTAACCTAATCCATCAAATTATGTAACAAGCACTAAATATGTATATTTATTTATCATGATTTGCATTTCACCTAAATAAATCCACTTTGTTAATTTGAATGGATAAAAAAAAAACCTTCATGTGAAGCTTCTTTGAAGTTTCTTCTACTTTATAAAATTTAATCAATTATGGAGAATGATGTTTATAAGTTTATTATTTTCATCTCCTTTATCATTTTAATAAATTAATTGATATATTAAATTTTAATTATATCTATTTTAAAAATTAGATCATATTTATTTAATAAGAATATCTCATACTAAAATAATATATATATATATAAATTTACATTCTTAATAAAAAATAATTTTTCTTAATAAAAATTTTGTTTATCAATTTAAAATGATGGGAAATATTATTATTTTTTTGATGTTATAATAAACTCATATGATAAAAATAAATATATAAATATTTTATATTTTATGGAGGGTCAATTCAATTAATTAAAAGGTGATTAATATTTGAAATCTTCCAATTTTTTTGATGGTCTATTTAATTACACTACTATTTTCAAGTATACGTGAATGAGAGAGTTGGGTTTCATGAAAATTATGTTTACATTCTATTCTCATTCTAGAAATTCTTTCCCCAAATGGAAAATATACATTTTTTAACGTAGTTTTATTTAGTTGAATTGTATTTTGTTAATATGCTAAATGCCACATTTCAAGTTGGTCAAATTGTTAATATGCTAATTGTATTTTACTGGCTTTGTTTTTAGATATGCATTCCATTAAGACTAAAAAAATTGATGCATGATATTTTTTTAACGTTTTCATTCTGCAACGTTGAAAAGTCTTATAAAAAAATAAATTATCTTACATTATATATTTATTTTACGGTATAAAATATATTTTTGATAATTAAATTATTAATTTAATAATTAATCAAATGATAAAAAAATATTATAAAAAGCATATATACAGCGATAAAAATTCTAAAATTGGATAAATAAATTTGGGTATAAGAATATTTTGGAGTTAAATTTACACAAAAATATCTATTAAGCTTGTTTTAAATTTCAATATTAGAAATGAAAATGTACTTATTTGACCGTTTCAATCCCATTGTTTATAACTTTGGTTGGTGTGCTTTTAAAATATTTTTAACTATATTTATTGCTTTCCATTTTATGCGAATTATCCAGAAGACCAAAATTAAACAAAAATAGGAGTAGATAAAATTTGAACGGTCGTGTTTCTTTTTTGGGATTTTCGGATTAATTTATTCAGAGTTTGCATCAGCAAAGTTTAAAGGTTTCCATATTGTTCTATTTTTGTTCTTTTTCATGTCGGCCAGAATTATAATTATATTATATTATATATAATAATAATAATAATAATAATTCACAAAAGGTATGTCCTTAGCCCTTAGGCCTGCGCAGGTGGACAGTTCTTTTGTTGCACACGTGGTTCCTTAGTTTGATTTTCCCACATGGTTTTATTGCTTAAATAAATTAAAAAAAGGCAACATCACATTTTTCCTTTTGTTTTAGAAATAATATATAAGTGTGTCTAAATTTTTTTAATTTCTTAATTTATCAATTTTTTGTTTAATCAAAATTTTAAATTGATAATTTTTAATATTTTAATTCCTATGATCAACTTATAAATTTATTTATTGAAAAAAAAAATAAAACTTCTTAAGTTAGTATGCAAGATATTAACAATAAAAGAGAGGAAGTTAAAACTTTTTTCCTTTGAGACCTGACAAAAAACAAACAACTAGAGTTAATAATTAATGAATTATTACATTTATAAATATTAGAAACCTCTGAAGTTATGGCTAAAATATCAATTCAATCTTATAAATTAAAATGATTATGTTACTAATTATGTATGTTAATATCACTTTTATATTATTATTATTTTCTGATCACTTGATTTTTATGTGTATTTCTTTTTTCTTTTTTCCTTTTTATTATATTTTTACATAATTTTTAAAATTTATTTAATGAATATAAAAAATTAAAAAGATTATTTTTTTATTTTTTAAAAATGGAGAGAAAAATGTTTATAATTTTTAAATGAGAAAAGATGACCACCACAGCAACAACAAAAAAAATATTATATTCTAATTTTCCATTTATTAATATGGTGAAACTTTTATGTATTTAATGAAATTTATTGAGAATGAGATAATTTTTATTTTGACTTATTTTAATTAATCTCACAAATAAAAATATTCTCATGTTCGTGATATATTTATGTTTTATTGCCCACTATAGCTAGTTAAACTAATCAATTTGAAATGTTTTTTATTATAATAATTACATTTTTATTCATGTTTAAACTCGAAAATTATAATTCATCAATATAAGTCTAATAAATAAATGAATAAAATATAACAGATGGATTGATTGTTATTGAATTATATAAGTTGCACTCAAAATTTACAACCTCGATCTAAACAAATGTAAGTCTCAATAAACAAAATTAATTATATAGCACGCATGAGCTTTATATATACGTACTAAAATGAGATTTCTCGTTGCTTCAAAGTTGTATATATTAATTTTTTTATAAATAATATAAAAATTAATTAATATTTTTATAAAAGATAATTAATACTTTTTAAAAAAGGAAAAAGTAAATAAAAAATTAAAAATAAAATATTATTAATTACATATAAATAAATAATGCATTAGTATAATTATTATAAAATATTATGAGTACGAATAAATAAATAGTATAATTATTTTATAATTTTTTAAATACTATTTTTGTCGGCTTTTAGAGAAATTCTTTCATATAGTATATTATCAATTTTAGTTAACATGCTCTAATTTAAGTAGTTTATTAATTTTTTTACTGTTTTTAATTTTGTTAATGTTAGTTTATTTTTCAATATGATTAAAAATAAAAAATATATAAATTATGTTAAAGTAAATGAAGTTTAAAACTTATAATTTGTTGTAAAAATTAACATGTTCTCCCATTTACAGAATTAAAAAATTTTATAGGCAAAATTTGTAGAATTTGAAATTTAATAGCAATATGTAATTAAATTATCTTAAAGAACATAAATTCTAAAAACAAATACAACAACAAAGTGCAGATATATATATATATATATATAATCAAGCAGTAAATTAAAATAAAATAGTAATTAACAAAAAAAGTAAAGGCTAAAAATGAATAATACCAATAAAAATGAAAGGCAAAATATTAAAATAGAAGCAAAATTACAGTTCATCTATAATGATTTTTCATATCTTTTAAATGAAAAAATTAATGAGCTAAAAAAGAATAACATCAATAAAAATAAAGGGCAAAATAATAAAAAAGAAATAAAATCCCTGTTCATCCAGTGATAACTTGAAAGATATCATAATTTTTCAATATGAACTATATCATCCAGCAAATTTTTTCTTTCCCCTTATTTTTTATGTGAATTTATTCATTATATCTAGATTTATTTTATACTAGTACATGATATAGTACTTTTGATCAAATATGCATGAAATTGATATTACTAAAAATTCATATACTTTTAAGTGGAAAGCTCATTGTGAAAAAAGTAACTATTATGTTTTGGTTATATGTTTTTTTTATTTAATTTATATTTGCTTAAAATATCTTAATATATATATATAAGTTCTCTAATTTTCTCTTAAATTTAAATAAATTGATAATTTTAAATATTAAGACAAAAAATATTAATGGTTGGCCAAAAATATTAAAAATATATCATATGCAATGATATGTATAAGCTGAGACTTAAAATACACAATGATATAAAAATAAAAATAAAAAAAATTAATGGGATGACTTCATAAAAATTTAAGAGCATTTCCATAGGAGGTTATAAACTTCTAATTTGTTCAAACAAAACAAAAGTGAACTCAAAGTTAATTAATTAATTTATTAAAATTTTGCCAATTCAATTGCCAAGTCAAAACAATAAATCATATTTAAAAAAAAAACTAAAATTGAAGAAATACAGTGGGAAAAGGATTTTAGTTGTAGGGTTGGTGGCTGAAATGGCCAAAAGCAGGGCAAGTTCAAAGTTTTTTTATTTCTTTAGAAGACGTTCAGCAAGCCCTTGTAATGGTAAAATATGTCACTTTTCTTTGAAATGCTCAAACGTAGATACATGCCAATCCAACAAAATAAATAAAATTATTTTTATTTTTTATATTATTATTTTAATTAAAAATTGAAAAAAAATTATATTTAACGATAAAGACGATTTCACATAACTATGTTGGATTGAATGCATCCCACTCATTACTTAATGGAATGCAATTTCTTATTGTTTTTAGGCATTGTTATGTTATTGCACCAAGTGGGATTTTAATTATTAAGGTCTTATTTGAAATCAAATCATTTTTGAAATATTTTTTTGTATCCATTTGCATATGAGAGAATATTACAAATTGTCTTTCTTAAGTTAATAATTAATAGGACACCGAGATAGAATATAATAATAGGTGCACATCCTTTGGAATCAATAGACCCAAATTGAATTCTCTCAAAAAAAAAGTAATTAATTAATAATTTGCAAATTAATTTAAACATTAATATCTCTAAGATCTATTTTTAAAGTTTTAGAATTTATTAATGATAATTTCATATTCTAATATTTCGCAAAAGTAATATTTTGAGGGTATTTTCAAAGGAAAAAAAAAAATAGAAAAACTAGGATCTTATGGAAATGTTGTGTCTTGTTAGATCTTCCTGTCCTTGCTATTATACTGAAATACTCGATTTCCCCATAATTGACTTAATTTTAAATTGGAAAATAAAAAAAATGAAACCTATATCAATAAATAACATTATAGACCAAATTTATATTTTCCGTAACGACAAAAAATATTTTAAAAATAATATTTTAATTAGTTTGAAATTCCTTGTTTTTCTTAAACATAAATACATAGGCCAATCCGTATTCTGATTTTTTCCCTACTTAAGATTAATTAGGCTAACCCCTACAATAATACTAATGTTAATAACTTTTCAAAATTAAAATTACAACAGCATCTATTGTGATAATTAATTAAATTATTCATGGTTTTTTAATTTATATTATTAGAAAAATGATTTTCTTATTAATTATATTTAAAAAAAAAAGAAAAGAAAAGAAGCACCATGAACCGGACTTTAAGGGATGCGTCAATAACTTGCTACTTTACTTTTTTAATGTTCATACTTAAAAATAAAATGTGAAATCGCACCAAAATAAAAAATAAAAAATCTAATGTGAAATAAATAAGATTCTTTGCTAAATATCACTTAAAAAAGAGAACAGAATTTTCCAGCAAATGTTGGGAATTTCCTTTTTAAAGGTCACATTCCTTTTTTTCTTATTTATATTAACATGCTTAAAGATCATTCTACAAACTAATTAATTAATTTAGGTATTAATTAATTTGTATAAATGATACTCATGAAAATTAACGTTACTCCTATTATATGAAGTTTTAGTAGCCAAATTCATGAACTTTTAAAATGAAATCAATATTTACTTGGCCGTCTAAATTAATAATTTCTTCTACTTTGATAGTTAAAAAGAAATGCACATGGACAAAAATTAAAGATTCCCTAACAGAAAAGATAATTTCATTTTTTTTCATGAAATACTTATTATTAGATAGTAAAAATCTCGAAAATTTATTTAAAATTAATTTCATGATATTTAAGTGCAATTAGATATCATATATTCTTCTATTATGAATGAAAAGAAAAAAAAAAGTTTAGATAGAAAATTCATTGATAGGAATGTGATTTATCTAATACGTGTCATGAAATACATATTAAGCAGTAATAAATATGTAAATTTGTATTAAGATATATTTTATTTTTATTATTGATTATATTAAAAATAATTTTAATAAAAATTAAAGTATTTTTTGTGTTTATAGATAAATTTTAAATATTAAATTGAGTTACTATAGTAATCAAATCAATAGACCAAATCCAAAAGAAGCATGTGTAGGAATGCAAGAAAGGGTCACAAGCACAAGGAATGCAGATGCCCTACCAATCAAAGACTTTTAGTTTAGCCATTAATTCCTAAGAAATTTAAAGTCCCATTTGCATTTTTGTTAATTAGTTGATTGAAGCCTCGTGGAAAATTAATTTGTGTTTCAATTTACCCTGAAATTTGGGTCCTCACAATACCAACTTTGTTAGACTTTAATTTGGACAAAATCCTTGAAAGTGGATTCAATTGCCCTTAGAAAACAAGTGTCAGTATTATTCATATATACTTTTCGATGTGAATCATGGATTTCAGTTTTAGATTATAGTAAACATAGGTTCCATAATTAATTTTAAATTTCAATAATAAATTATGAATTTTAATAAATGTAATTTACGTTACTACATTAGTAATTTAGGAAATTAGAAACAAGTTATCACACTATTTATTTACATAAAGCAACTGCAAGAAACTATCCTTAAAAGTAATGAATAATAACCTTTTAACTTATCAATGAGATGATATAAAATCATATAATCTGCTAAATATTATGAATTTGTGATTCACACGTTCATTCTTAAATTATATGAAGTGGCAGGTGACATATAAACAGACAAAAAAAATGATAATAAAGTAAAATTAAATAATAAAAAGAGTATAAAATCGTGGGCGCAATCCTATAGAATTAATAAAATTCTAAATTGTGATTTAAAATAAAATTAAATTATCATGTAATGAATATTGTTATTGCTCATTGGATTTATGCATCATAGAATAAAATAAAAAAAATAAAATAGTTATATTATTATATGACCATAAAATAATTATTTTCCGCATCTATATGATTTTATTCATTATTTTCAAATAAATATTTACTCTACAAAACTATTATACTAATATTTAGGGGTATTAACGGGTCAAGTATTTTCGGATACCTAATCTGTCATAATCCATTTATATAGAATATAGTAGTTTATAAACGGATTTCGACGAATACGGATAATATTTTTACTATCCGTGACGGATTCGGTAATAGACAATTAGATATTCTTTATCCGAACATGATTATATATTAATTATATTTTATTAAAATTTTAGTTTTATATTTATTATATTTTTTTTAATTATAAAATTATGTAGTATGAAATTATTTTTAATAAAATTGTGTTAATATTAAATATTTATTTATAATTATTTAATTAAAATTTTATAATTTATATTTTAAATTTTATAATATTTTTATATTTAAACGGATAATTAAATGAGTTCGGATAATAAACGAATAATAGTAAATAAATTTGAGAGGAATACGAATATAATTATAAATAAATTTGAGAGGAATACGATTCGAATATGATAATTTTTATGAGTATATTATCCGTTAACACTCCTGTTAATATTTTAGTTTAATGACAAAAGTAAGACTATTTAGGAGTAAGTATGCCTTAGTTTCAAACTCAAACCAATTTAAAATAAAAAATAAAAAATAGAATTATTCCTTCATTTGACAATACTCAAAAAAAATATTTTACATTTAAAATTTGAATAAAATAATTAAATTCTACTTCTATTTTCAGTTTAATAATCAAAATTTGAATTGTTTTTATTTATTGAAGTAATTGATGATGATAAACAAATGTGAACTAGATGCGGGAAAAGTAGAAAATCACTTAAGGAAGGTACAAATTAAAAAGTGGATAGTTTAGTGGAAAATACCACTCAAAAGGTTAGGAAGAATAGATTTTTTATATTAATTTGAAAGTAAGATATCAGTTTGAAAGTGATGAAACAGTATTATTAATTTGACCCATATTTTACTAAACAACAACAAAAAAAAAAACCAAAATAAATAAATAAATAAAATGTTAAAAAAATCATATTGGGCCATCGAAGATCGCAATAATAGATAATGCAATGTCTCCATGTCCCTGTTATTGATAACTACAAATTCTACAGCAAATAAGGACAAATTTAAGTAATAAAGACAGTGTAAATTTGATAAATTCTTAACTTTTTTTATAAGCATCATTGAAATAAAAGACAAGCATGAAGTGGAAGAGAGTTCACTATCACTACATTCACTACTTAAATATGCTTATGAATTATGCATAAAATAGAAAAAAATATTAAATTTATTAAAAATTCAATCTACACGAAAATATATACTTTTCTTCTATAAATTAACACGAAATAGATCTATTCGCCAATTTTTCATATTTTAAATTAATAAATCATAAATTTTAGACGTAATTCGATTAAAATGAGTTGAATATATTTAATTATTACAAAATTTGTTTAGTTTGAACATGAAAAATCTAAAGTAGAAAAATAAGTAATACCACCCTGTATTGGCGATGCCACATCATAGAGAAGAGGGCAATTTATATATATATATATATATATATATTCTTATTTACATTTTTAAAATTTCTTATTTGTCATCCTTTTAAAATTTAAATTTTCTCTGTCTCTTAACTTATGCAATGATCTAAAAATAATAATAAATCTCAATAAGTCACTCTTCCCCAATAAACATGTTTTTCTTAAATAAAATTGACAAAAAAATGATACTCTTCAATCATTAAAAAAATAAAAAATAAATTAAGAAAATAAACAAACCCTTCATTGAACAAAACCAAAAACAAAGTCTTGCCTCGCCATAAAAGTGCGGCAAAGGTTCTTGCAGGTTCCAAAACATCGTTTTGTTCGAATGATTATTTCAATTTTGTCGGCTTTGTTGGTGCGAAAATTAGGTGGCATTTCTCTTTATAATGTTTTTGAATTCTTTTTATAAATATTTATAATGCTAAGTTCTACACTTGAAGAATTTTATCAAAAAATTTATTTTTATAATAATTAAATAAAACATGTAGTTAATTTATTTATAGTTTGCATCATCATAATTTATATAAAAAATAGAATTAATTATTTTATCAATGCAAATGACTATAGACCTTAGCTTAAAAATTAATAAAGACCAAAATATGTATAAAAAAATTATATTGTCATGCCTAACTTAATTCTAATTTGTTTTATATGTTAAGTAAAATTTATAATATGATTCGACATAAAATTCACCTATTTTGAACAATATTATACAAATAAATACAATTTTTTTAGACAGCATGTTCTTACTTCTCAGAATAAATCCAGCCAAATTATATTATAGTTTATTACTTTAATACTATTCCTAGTTAAAGCTTTCCACGGCTTATCTGAACTCGATCACGTTGTAAATATATTAGAGAGAAAAAAAACTTAATTAAATCATAATATTGGCCTAATCAAATCAAAAGATAATTAAGTATGAGAAAAAGATTTTACTTGTTGGGTAGGTGGCTCTCGCATGGCCTAAAGCAGGGCAGGTTGCCAGGTTCAAAGTTTATATAATTAAATTAATTTATTATATTATATATTTCATGGACAAAACCCAACAAATAAAACTACAGAATATGTGACTTTTGGAACCATTATGATCATTTCTTTTCAATTCTTTGCCATTTTTATTATCAGTTGTTTACTTTCTTTCTTTTTTTTCCAGCCCTAGATGATAGCTAAAATTCTACAATCAAAAGATGCCAAGAGACCAAAAAATTAAAAATATATTAAATTACATATAATAGCTCCGAAATTTTGCCCTTTTGTGCATTTGACCTTTACCATGTTAGAAAAATGAATCCTAAAAGCATTGAAAATTGCCTAATTTAATGTACTTTTGTGTCATAAGAAGATAATTACGCATGGATACTGATTTGGACCCCATAAATAATAAATCATATAAAGCTAAAAACCCTAAAATTTATAATTAGTTTTAAGATTCTTCGGCATTTTATGCAAGAAAACATAATTTTTTTTCCCTACCGATTAATGTTTAGAATTGCTTTCTAAAAAGAAGAATTGAATTCCCTTTTTTTGCTTATTAACAAGTTAATTAACAATGTTTTTAGAAAGTTAATTAAGCATGCACGAGGGAAAAAACATTATTAATCAAAACATGGGTAAAAAGTTTTTGGTTAGGTCCATGAACTTACTGTGAAACTAATAATTACTTAGTGGTTGTCTTTTTCTATTGATATTGACACAAATAAAGACTCTACAAATTCGAATTTCTCTTCCACATGAAATTATTATATTTTGTATGCTAATGGTAGGAACTCAACTTTGTTTGATTAAAAAAGGAAAGGACTTATGATTTAGTCTTTAGAGTTAAGAAATTTCATATCTTTGTTTTTTCCTTTCTTTTTTTTTTTGATATTAGAAAGTAGTCTCATGGCTATAGTTATTATCTCAATTTTCCTTTATTTATTGATCGATAATTTAATTAATTATTTATATGTATTTCATACTAAAAAATTTTAATTAGAAATTAATTTTTTAATAAATTAAATTTCAATTATAATTCGAGTTTCCAATTTCATAATCTTTGAAATAACTCCATTACTATTAAATTTTTGAATTAAAAAAAACAAATAAATTTGTTCCAAATAAATAGGGTCCTCAAAAGCGGCTTAGTGAGTAGAATCTTAAATCCCTAAAAAGTGATTAAGAATGCATGAAAATTCAAATTGTTTAGATTAATCATTTCTGCTGTTGAAGTGATTGATGAGCCGCAATCTGAGTTTTAGCTCATCTTACAATGTATAATCATCAAATTAATAACTTCAATTAATGGCATAGTAACTTGCATTAAAAGTCACTAACAGCAAGTGCATGCACAATTTGAATTATTAATAAGATAAAGTTCATGATTATCACTCATCCAGCATCAATCAATGTTAATTAATAAGCAAATCACGTTTGCTAAGACTTATTAATAGCTCATTACTTTAAATCCCAGGTGCCTGTATTTGTATTTATACATAATATTAATAAATAAAATAATTCGTAGCGATGGTATTTTTTATCATTAATTACAATCTTTCTCTTTAAATTTTTCCTAATATACAAAGTGAAGGCAAACTACATCCAAAGACATTAATAATAAAATCATTCTGTTTATTTTCATATTAATTTGTCAATTAATTGCCATGAATATCATGAATGCAATGACCTGTCTATACAAACTAAATTTCTTCTTAATTAAATTTAAGTACTACATTTCAATGTTGGACTTATTGTTTACACATGGCTCTAATTGACTCGATTTAGATATTTGCCAACTGCTTTACAAGAATCCATTGTTTCAGTTATTTCAAAGCATGATGCAGAAATTGATAAATAAAATTGACAAGAAAACATGTGTAAATTTGCAGTGCAAATTCATAAAATATGTTAAATAAGTAGCTAGAAAATATCAAGCAATTCAAACTTGATAATATATTTTTAAATATCCAAATAATTCCAATTTGATTGCAGAAATTATTTATCGATCTAAATAAGTATCTCAATAAAATGACGCATGCATTCACTTGCAGCAGCAAAAATATTTGAGCAATTTCTGGCCACAGATAATTTTAAGTTCAAAAGCTGTCATTTTCTGTGCAAGCGAAGTGCATTTGGACCAACCACATAATAGTGTTGAAAAGTACTAATTTTTCTTGAACTGGACAATGGCTCGGGGAGATATAGGCAATTGGGTATCACCATATGAAAAGATATCACAACTATTTACAAGATATGTTTATGATATAACAAAAGCATGCTAATGTATTTATTATTTTTGTCTTTTCTTATTTGATATACCATGAATATACGACAATACATCTCTGTTGGTATTTCATAGGTTGATACAATAATACACACACATTAAGTATTTGTATTAATTGGAATACAATCTTAATGCTAAAGTTTCAACCTCGTCCAAGACCAGATGTTAAGAGCAATGTGAATATGAAAAAACTAAGGAAAAATATGAGTTATCACTTAAAAAAGCATATGTACAATGAGGACTACAAGCATGTAAAGGTGAACTTCAAAATCAAATATTTGTTAACGCTTCAAATAGAAAAAAAAAAGGCCTCAAAAAGTATAAATTTTAAAACTTTGAAATAAGGAATATTTCTTGGAATGTTATGAATCAAAACAATGCAGTCAAAGATAAAGTACCTTATCTCTTGGCCCAGCAATATTCCTGCTTAACTGTGACATACTAAGATATATCCAAAGATCATATTTGATCTCTGCAAATCCTATTGTTGATGTAGCACGAGAAAATGCCAAATATTTAAGCGACTAGCCTTTGGAAAATGGCATTGCAATTTCAGTGATTGACGGATACCATGGCAAAGTTCTCACAGAATTCAAATCAAAATATTTAAAATCAGAATTAGCTTTATTTTTCTGAGAAAGCAAATTCATGGCTCGAGGGATTGTCCCTTAGCTTCAAGAATCTAACTGAAAAAAGAAAAAAAAAATTGCATCCAATTAAAAAAGCTTAACAAGATTCCAAGTAAAAAGTTCTAGGTTGTTTAGCCTGTAAATAACCTAATTTTTAACAGTACAGTAATCAAAATTTTCCCGCCTACAACACAAAGAAATGTTAACATTCTACAACTACCACAAAGCAACAATATCTAAACAGTGTAGTAGAAATCCTTTCCGCTTGTCACGAATCAAATCTCTTCAAATGATATCAACCATATCATTTTTGACAACCAAAGAGTGACCCTACAGAATAAATTTTATCAGAAAGTGATAATTATCTATTGTTGGCATGCTAATAGCGGCGGACCTTGTATTTATTGACCACTCCAGCTATCACCATTAAAGCCATTACCCACAATCCATTATCATTCTAGCTGATATTATAGCAACATCCAATCATTGGAATAAACAAAACATGCTTCTATATGGTAATAGAAACCAGAAATGGCCAAAACAGAATTATTTAAATTTCTTCATGGTAAAAAAGAGACATACAAGCTGCCCGAGGACTGTTCGTGCCAATACTCCTCAGTCACTCTTCTTCAATACAAAACTGTCCTTAGTCAATAACTTCTAAGTGACAGCCGTGTGCCTCTTCCCCAAACTAGAATTAAAAAAAAATAACTGTAAGAATAAGAATAAATAAAGTTTACATCCTTTGCCCAGATCTAGGACTTAAAACAATGTCTATGCCAATCAATGTCAAATGATAAGAAACACTATTCTCTGTAAGAACTTTTGAACCTTATTTTCCACAAACGATTTGTCAAATTTGGCAGGTATTAAATATTAGTAAAATGACTTCTACATTGCATGCAAAGTCATTGACAGGCAAAAAAGATACACAATTTCATTTATAACAATGCCTAACACTGATAGCTGAATTGTGACTCACTTTAGTCACAAGCAAACTGTAGAAAGCTTATGCAAATAGCAGTAGACCATGGAAAGAACTGTTCAAGGGAAAAAAAACAGAATGACAGGTTAATAATTGATCATTTGTTGTATGTTACAAAATTCAGCTTGCACACATTATACGTGTAAACAAGCTATTAGGAAAAAACATAATAGTGCATGTCAAGCACCAAGACTTTGACACAGTCCATAATATGCTAGGGCCACCAGCATATGTAACCAAAACAAAAGTCCAACTTAGAAGTCCAAAAGCAGATCAGAAGCAAAAACAGGCTTTTTTATGGAAAAGGTAACGACAGCAGAAACAATAAAAGCCCGTCAATTAGTATTATCACAAACTATGAAGTCTATCAAAATATCATTCCATAGAAATTATGGACAGCGGCACAATTAAGTAGATGAAATCCAGCAGTCAATGCCATGTATTCATGATAAGTAAAACATTTTATGCTAAAGAAGACGAACAAAAATCAGTTCATGCTATTCGATATAAAATTTTAAAAAAAAAGTACATGCCCTATACATACAAACATTTTCATCTAGTTCTGTAATCTTGAACCCCTATTTAATGGTCAAGTACTTGACACAACACTACAAGCCATTCACAACTCCTTGATTTACATGAGCAATTACTATGTCAACAAAGACAGCTATACACTCTCAAAGGGTTCTTTTCATGATAGATGAGGTGTACACTTACAGAATATTGCCTGTGAATGGTTCACAGCTCTTCTCTTCCAACTTGCAGGTGATTGAAACCAGAAAATGACCAAACATATGGATTTTAACTTCCACAAGGCATGCACTCTTCTCGATTCTTCAGTGAGATATCAGTGTTGACATCAATGTTTATCTTATTAAAATTTTTCTGTTGCACCACAAGATAAGCCAAACTTTACCATAAATATGTGAAATATGAGAATTAATGGTAAGCATTACTTATAGGACCATGCTAAAAACTAAATATACACACACTCTTCTATAGATGATATTTACAGTTGGAACTATATATATCCAACAATTCAAAAGGAAAACATAGGAACAAGCCATTATTGGCAAGTACTATTGAACTTTTATTACGACTTTCATTTTTTTTTGGGATAGCTCCATTCTCAAAGTGGATTTATGCCTGTCAAACTATAAAACAAACATGGATGAAGTTTCACGAAATGGATGAACAAAGCTTGACATGCTAATGAAAGAAACTTTATACATGGTTCAGAACAGATGTATCAACTGTGAACTTGATTGCATCAGCAGCAGCACGTGTTCTCAGATGGTACATCCCTGTTTTTAGACCCTGTTCCAATTAATAACATACAAAGATTAATCTAAGAAATTGCGACATACAAAACATATAAGAAACAACTACAGCACAAACAGAAAGCAACTATAATCTGTAAGTCTGCAGCAAAATAAAGGATCATGATCTAGCTGCTGCATGCCAACACAAAGAAGATGGAGATATGCCTGCCACAAAAGTGATAAGGTTGATAATCCATTTTAGAATTAAAGAATGTATCATATGCTTATTTAATAATTGTGCCATTTAATACATCATGAGGTAATTTCAAAATAAAATGGTAAAAATAGTATTAATACATACTTAGCAACACAAAGTGCAGGATTATGCAGGACCTTTGCCCCATGATGTATATGTGGTGAAGTTGATACTCCATATATAAATCAAATACCTTAGACCAAGCATAGAAATGCAATGAAGTTAGTTTCCCAAAATCAGGTTGCTCCATGTGAATATTCAGACTCTGACTCTGATCTACATAACAGCCCCGGTTAACGGCCATATCTACCAACATCTTTTGCTTGATTTCCCATACTGTTCTGACATTATTTGGTAATACCACCTTAGGATGATCAATAGAAATCATAAATTAGCTATAAAATGTGACATAGGCAGGGAAAATACATACTTGTAGATAGCTTTGAGCTCCTCAGGAATCTCCAGAATTTTCGCAATAGAGCCATTCTCATAAATTATCCTGTTCTTGAGAGCGTGCGACCAAAGACCAATCTCCGTTAAATCATGAAGCAGGTGTTTGTTCACCACAAGAAATTCACCACTGAAAATATTTCTAGTTAGATGGCAGCAGAAACAAATTTCAAAGGAAACGATTTGAGAAAGAAAAGAAAACCTTAAAACTCTGTGGCTATAGATATTGGACGTATAAGGCTCAAAACCCTCATTGTTGCCAAGAATCTGGCTTGTTGAAGTAGTTGGCATTGGTGCTACAAGAAGGGAATTTTTTACTCCTTTCTTTGAGATCATTTCCCTAAGAACATCCCAATCCCATCTCTCTGATGGCATCACACCCAAAATATCCATCTGAAGAATTCCCTAGAGGAAAAGAAGAAAGGTTGCTAAAGATCTCATAGGTGTTTCACACTTGCTTCCCTTTTATGTCTTCTTTGCAGGCACATAAATATAATTTAAGTAATACTTGTGAATATCCACATCAGGTACAGTTTCTGCACATTATTTATCATCTTAACCGAATCAAACAAACTGGGAAAAAATCGAAAGTTATATGCTTCATGATATTTCTCAAAAATTAAATACACAAGAATACTGCATAGACCATGTACACCACATAAATCACTTAAAGATTAGCCCGCACAGTCTTTCTTGAACTCCTAATGAATAGAATATGCAACCAATGATTAAGACACAACCTCACTGCCCAAAAAGTTTTCTCAGTGATACTGGCCTGATTTTTATCCATTGTGTACACCACCACACCATCTTAGTTCAGCAATATGATACCACGGCATTCCATCTTTTCATATGCCTTTGGCATAATTTTACAAAATTTGAAAAGTTCACAGATCCATACCTTGCTTACAGGGCTTCCACAATATGTCTCATAAGGGCCATCTTTTGCAGCCAGCTCAGAAGAAGATTTTAATGCATGGTAGTATATAGTCTCAAAAATGTCTCTGTTTAATTGTTGGGCCTGTAAAGGACAAGCCCTGCATAATCAAGCTAAGCCAATGAATCAAAACCAAATCATATCCATCAGAAATAATTTAACACCTCCGGTGAATCAAATGGCATGCCGAGCAGGATAAAAGTATCAGCAAGACCCTGAACACCAATACCAATTGGCCTGTGTCGTAAATTTGATCTTCTCTCAGTTTCAACAGGATAGTAATTAATATCAATAATCTTGTTTAGATTTGCAGTAACAGTTGCAGTAACCTATCAGACCAACAACATTCAGATAAATCCAAGTCTCTTGACAATTCAAATTTCTGAAGACAAACAAAGAATTCTATCTTCAATGCATGCTCTAGCCAACTAAATTGATAACGCCACACATGTTTTCAGTTATAAAATTTTGTCTAAAAGTTTTATACAAGTGCATCACACTCACTTGGTAGCCACAAGCAAAAACTAATTTTACTCTACAAACAAAAATTCCAACTACAACCAACCTCTGCTAGTTTTGCAAAATCAAAATATCTGTTTTCTGAATCTCTACTTCCAACCAGCTTAGATGAGTGTAATTCAATGGACACCCCCTACAATAAGCAAGTAAGGATGAACAACAATAAAATGGCAAGTGAAGGTTAAGACATATCAACCAGTGAATGAGGTTCCAAGTCCCACCCTTTCCCTAACATATCGAGGTAGAGCAATGGATGCCAAATTGCAAACAGCAGTTTCTTTTGGACTTGTGAACTCAATAATTTCAGTGCACACATTTGAAGACTTTATGGTGCCTAGATTGTGCTGGTCGCTTTTCCTATTGCAAGAATCCTGGACGGACAAATTCTTTAAGAAATCACCCAAAAAGATGTGAACCAATGCAATATCCATATTCTTTATATTCCTTGTAAAGTATATAAGGAGTTCCAGTTTCAGTCTGGGAGTTTAAAATCTCAAACCAGAGTTTCCTAGCAGATAAACTTCTTTGCCCTGCCCTTTATCCATAAGAAACCTCGTCTACATGTAAACTCTGATACAAGCAGATACTTTACATTGATTAAAACAAACAACCATCATATTCAGGAAGATAAACAAATTTTCTACCTCAGCTTCATAAGAAGCGTACAAGTTTTCAAATTCTTCACCCCAACAATCAGCCAAATGGGGAGCCTCATTGGGACAAAACAAAGACCAGCTGCCATCACTTTGGACTCTTTCAATAAAGATATCAGGAATCCAAAGAGCATAGAATAAATCTCTAGCTCGATGTTCTTCCTGCACAGGACATTTGGTAAAAATCTTAGAAAAAATAAAAGAAAAAAAATTCCAAAGCATAAAGAGTCCTCTTTGGGAATAAATCCTCATATATAACAAGTCAAACCTTTATTAGCGTCTGTGTTCCAGATATAGTAACAATATTATAAATTTGAAAAATAACGCACTCAGTTATCCAAATTCTACAGTATTATAGTACCTTCCCATGGTTTTTCCGAAGATCTAGAAACTCAAAGATGTTTACATGCCAAGGCTCCAAATATATGGCAAAAGCACCTAAAATAAAACAAAAATTGTCCACAATTGCACATGTAGCATTGCATGAGTATTGGACTGAATCATAGGTATTAGCATCAAAAATTGTTGGTTGTACCTTTCCTTTTGCCTCCCCCTTGATCAACATAGCGAGCAGTGTCATTGAAGACTCGAAGCATAGGAACAATGCCATTGGAAGTCCCATTTGTCTCATAAATGTAACTTCCTGTAGCACGAATATTATGCACAGAAACACCAATCCCCCCAGCTAACTTGCTGATAACAGCACATTCTTTCAAAGTATCAAATATTCCCTCAATGCTATCGTCTTTCATGCAGACAAGAAAGCAGCTGCTCAACTGCCATATCAACCAATGAAGAAGGAAATGGGAAACGGAGAGAGAGAGAGAGAGAGAGAGAGAGAGAGAGAGAGAGAGAGAGAGAGAAAGGAATAAAACCACATGCTTAGCATTCAAAAGATGAGCATCACAAATTACATCATAAAGATATGACATAAACATACTTGGGGATGAGGGGTTCCAGAATTGAAAAGAGCAGGGGTAGCATGTGTGAACCAACGCTTAGACATCAAGTGGTATGTTTTGACGACGGAATCAATGTCATCTTTGTGGATACCAACAGCAACCCTCATCAACATGTGTTGTGGTCTTTCTACAATCTTTCCATCAACTTTCAAAAGGTAGGACCTCTCAAGAGTTTTTGAAGCCAAAATAATCGTGGTCAAAATCTGTCATAATGATCTCGCTGTCCAAACGAGTAGCATTCTGACAGAAAGAAGTTATAAATTAATAAAACTATCCTTTAAGCATCAAACAGAACCTCAAGAACCCGAAAATTTCAATCTGAAAGTCATTCCTCATACACACTTTTGGTCAAGAAAAGAGTAATTGAAGGCTGTTGATGAATAAAGACCATATTAACTAGACTTGTAGAGTTGAACATTGATAATAGAAGTCTAGTCATGTCCTGGCTGGCAGTTCTAAGAACAATTTGGCCAAGTTTTTATTTCAAGTGTGCCAAGTGATGCTTCAAAAGGTAGGCTTATTACGCTTAATGCATAGACATCCAAGATAAATAAACAAATAATGAAATAATTAATGTGAGACCTTACCTTCATTATTATTTCATAAACATCATATGCAATAAGAGAAGCCTTCTGTCCAGACCTTTTATCGACATGATCATGCATAATTTTGATCCTGCAGCACCCATACATGCCAAAACATTTATCAAGAAAAGCCATTAATAAATCGAAACAAAGGTAAAGAAACTCAATCAATTGAAACACTCACGTCTCCGAAAAGGACTTGTTTGTACTTTTATGCAGATTTGAAACAGCAATTCTAGCAGCCAACTGCACCATGTAATCAATGAAACAAACAAAAAATAAATAAAATCAGCAAACTGGAAATAACTTCAATCAGTGATCACATAAACAATTATTCTCAGTAAATCACAGAAAATAACAATTCCTCTAACCAATATATCAAAAAACAATACAAAGTGACTCACCAGAGAATAATCAGGGTGATGAGAAGTCATAGAAGCTGCTGTCTGTGAGGCCAACTCATTAATCTCGGTGGTGGTAACACCCTTATAGATCCCAGCACAAACCTTCTGAGCCACAAGCACGGGGTCACAGTGTTCACTGCTCAACCCAAACCTCAGGTTTTTCAATCGAGTCGTGATCTTGTCAAAACTGAGGGGTTCTTGGAGCCCGTCTCGCTTGATCACGTACATGGTGTGATTTTGCAAAATAAAAGAAAGTTGAGGGAGGAGTCTTGTCGAACAGGTGCTGGAAGCTGAATGATTTGAATAATTATATGCTATAACCGATGCAGCAATAAATGTCTATAACGGACCAATGAGATTCTTACACTTTGATTAAATGTTTATAATGGACCAATGAAATAAATTATTTAATCTATGTGTAAAAATTTCATTGTTCCGTTGTAGACATTTATTGCTACAACGGTTGTAACATATAATTTTTCGAATGATTTCCGGTTTATATACAGAAATTGGAAGAAGAAGAAGAGTGCGAAAGAAGCTACAGCCAAATTAATTTGAATTTGATTTTTTTATATGTTTATTATTATTAAATATTTTTTGGTCGTGAATGTGATTTTCTTCGATATTTTTAACTTCCCGCCAATTTGACATGTGGATATTCGGATTTGGGAAGCGGACCACCTTCCTCGCCCGGTGCGGTGCGGACAAAAATGGAATTTTATTTTATTTTTTTTAAATTGTATAAATTTGGGCTAGAATTCCAAAACAAACCATGGCCATGGTTGGCCTTATTGCGATTCGTTTTTTTATTTCGAGAAAAAAAAAAGAAATATTAACCCACTGAAAACTCAATAAATTATTCGGAAAATTACATTGGAACTGATATTTCAAAAAGAAGTAAAAGGTTGTTATTTTTTCAAAAAATATTTTTTGAAATATTTTTAAAATAATTCTTAAATTTTTCTTGCACTTTTGATAAACTTTATTGAGAGTCCTTTTCGGTTTCCCATTTCATGTTTACGACAGTATCCTTCTTTTTTTTTTTTTTCAAAATCATAGCACGCGTATTTTTTTAAATTACTTTTTAAATAATTAATTTTTATTTTTTATTTTTTATTTATTCATAAATAATTTTTATATTCTCAATATACACACAACAAAAAATAAATAAATATATCCACAATATATATAACATATATAAAAATATACAAATAACAAATAATAATACATATACAACATATAAAAAATATCCACTAAATATTTATCATATCTACCAAATATATATCAAATATTTATCAAATATCTAAGTAATATATTTAACTTTTTTATTTTATATTCATACATCATACACACAACATCCTCACAATATTTACATAAAATATATATAACAATATATAAAAATCTACTAAATATACTAAATATATAAAAATCTACTAAATATTTATATAATATCTATATAATTAAATTAAATTTTTTATTTTTTATATGTATTATATATAAAATTTATTTAAAAATAAATTTAATAATTTATTTTTAATTTATTTATATATATTTTTAATTTTTAATGTTATTTATTTTTTATAATTAAATTAAAATTTTTTATAAAAATTAGTAAATTTTATATATTAAAAATTATTAAATTATTAATTTTTATTATTTTATTAAAAAAATTATTTTAATGAGAGCGTGATGTTTTTAAAATTTTACTTATTATAATTATTTTTCTTTATTATAGTATTTTTGAAATAATTTTTTTAAAAATAGTTTTGTATAAGTCCCAACTTTATAAGTGTGTTATGAATTAACTTATTCAAAATTGAACCAAGCAAATTATTCAAAATAAATAAATCAGGTTGAGAGGTTAGAAATTGAATCCAATTTAATTATTATAGTATATTATTTCCGTCTTATTGATTTTCTTTTTTAAAATTATCCTATTTAAATTATCATTTTATATAATTAAAAAAATTAATTTTTTTCAAATATACTTCTATTATGAATAAGTTAATTAAAGAAGTGAAAATATAATAATCTTAATACTAATGAATTAGTGAAGGATGCTAGCCACTTCTAAATATATACATAAATATTTTTTTTATATTTCACTCATAGTTTGAAATTTTTTTTATTTATAAATTTATGCCATTATAATATTATTATCTTTTTATGGGTTCTCCATCCATTTCACTTAACATAAAATTGATATGGTATCATATTAAAATTTTCTTTTCATGTTAAGTAAAATAAGAAAAAATTAGAGGTTATAGGGTTTGAACCTACATCTTTTATATCTCTATCATAATTCTTACCATTAAAACAACACTAATATTAATGCTGTTAATTTGTTGTCATATTTTATTTAACTAAAATTATTAATATAATTTGTAATATTTATTAATAAAATAATTTGTAATATTTATTGTTATATAATTTAATAATTTATAATTTATTAAATATATATTATAAGATATTAATAAAAATATATTATTTATATAAAATATATTTATATAGATTATTAATAAATTCAATATCTTTATTATTGTTAGTATAGCTCAAGATGTGTAGAAGATGTAAGGTTCGAACCCTATTTTCAATTTTTTTTTTAAGTTTGCGTGGTGCCACATTATATTTTTGTAGGAAATGGATGAGAATTAGTCGAAGGATAATAACGTTTTAATGAAATAAGTTGATGAAAAAGTGACAAATTAAAGTTTAAAAATATTAATATTACATATAAATTTATGGACTACGATAAAATTGAGTTTCTGATAATTATGCATAAGTTAAAAATAACGATTTATTGAAATGGAGATAGTAATATTTAAATAACAAAAATAATAATATTTCAATAATATAGATTTTTAATAATAATAATAAATATTAACAAATGCTTAAACTGTGTTCATTATGATTTTTATTCTAAAAAAATCAAAATGCATTTTAGATAAAAAAAAATGTTAGTATATAAAATACGAAATTTACAAAATATGATTTATAAAATATGAAGTTCACAAAATATGATTTTGAAGGTTTTAATTTTGAGAATATATTTATATAAATAAGACTTTTTTTCCCTTCATTGCAAAAGTCTTGTTTTTTTCCGTCATAGTTTGGGCATTTTTTTAAATTTTTTTGGCTGTTTCCTTTCCATATCTATCTTAATACAATTAACTTTTTTTTTATTATTAATTTTAATTATTATCTATAATATCTAATTAATTTTATGATACATTATCATAATAAACTAATATATTTTCCTTAAGAGATGAATAAAATGGCAAAAAAATTTGAAAAAAAAAAATTTGAGGGGTATAAAAAGTTATGTATCATACATGATGATACAAATATGAACTAATTCTTATTATTTTACTAAAAAAAATCTAATTAATGAATTTTCTACATTTATTATGTTTTTATATGTATAATTAAAAATTATTTATCAAAAAATATATATAATATAATTTAGAGTTGTAATCGAGCCAAATCGAGTCTAGTTTTAAAAAATATAAGCTCAACTCGTTATAAAATAGTCGAGTTCGAATTCGAACTCGAATAAAATTCAAATTTGTATTGAGCTAACTCATAAATTATGTATTTCAAACTTGAACTCGAACTTTCTTTAATTAAGTTTAATGAGCTCTATAAACTTGTTTCAGTTTTTATTTTTTATTTATCTTTCCTATATTTTCAGATAAAATATACTAAAATTAATATTTTTATGAAAAATGAGTAATATGATTAAATATTAACAAAAATAAAAATATTGTATTATTATAATTTTATTATAAATTATTAAGTTATTTTATATTTTATATAATTTAATTTATTTACCACATATATCTCATATTAATAAATTACATAGATTAGATTAGTAAAAAAATTAATATATTTATATACATAATTTAATATATATATATTAAATTATATATATTTTTAGTTCAACGTAATAAACGAACTAACTTGCGAGTTTTTTAAATGAGTTAGCTTCCGAACTAACGAGCCGAATATTGATTATTTCTTAGCATGAGATTGACTCATTTAACAAATAAATAATTCGAATTTAAAATTGAGCAAACTTTTATCAAACCGAGATCCAAATCGAACTCAAATAGCTTGGCTCATTTACAACCCCATTATAATTTTTTTAAAATAAAATAATTTTTTTAAAGATATAAAACAAAACCTAAAAATAACATTTATTTAAAAAAAACTAAAAATATACAACCTAATTAATTATTCTTGGACTTGATTACAAGCCAAAACTAATGCATTCTGCAGCAGAAGGCTAGAAACCCGGCCTACAATCAAAACCTTCGGCTTAATTGAAGCTATTGATTTGCTCAATTAGTGAATTTCTTATTTATTATTTATTTATCATCAAACGCAGGCAATCGTTAGCCTCAATTGAACAATAATGTCAGCCTTAAGTCTTGGCAGCTGATAAACAAACGGTAATGTCACTGATCTTGGCAAAAGATGCCGAAATTGCAATTCACAGCTTCTTTCGTAACTCCTAAACACTACAAAGCAATATCGCCTTCATCTTGCTTACCCTCAATCGATCAGAATTTATGGCCTACATTGAACACACGATATTGCCTGTTTTGAGTGTAAAAGCTATAAATCTTTCATTCTTTACTAGCTCTGTTCTTGTTTTCTCAGAGAGAAATCTTTCTTGTCATCCTCGAGTGTACATAGAAACCTACCTGTGGTACTAGTAGTGGGTCTTACGATCAGCTCTGTTCTTGTTATTGTTGAAGAGAATATAAGATGATCCCCTGTTGTTCATTCGTAATTTGATATTTCTTCTTGTTAAAATTAATATTCAGTTAAGTCAGGCTCAAACGTTTTAACTTCGTAAGATGGACAATCTGTAATTTTGGAGCTATGACATGCACTTTGGATGATCCGTAATTTTTACCATCGAAGATATCTTATAACAAGATGCAGAAAAAAGAAAAACGAATTGAAAACCGGAAAACTGAATTAAGTTAATCATGTTTAGGATTGTAAAGCCAATTACATTGCCGAAATTCAGCTACTCCCCCACCCCCTTTCTAACAATTATCCATCAGTAACTCAAATACAGAATCATATGAGCCATCCGCAATTACAAAAAGAAGGTTGTTTTTTAAGGTATAACGATCCTAGCCAAAAGAAGAAAAATTCTGAAACATTAAAAAAAAGGGAACTTTCAATATCAAAACATAAATTAATTTCTGGCAAGACAAAATTGCAAGAATTCTCTTATCAAAAGAGATCAGAAGAATACCTTACAACACAAAAAAGCTAGAGTCTTTATCTTCTCCCAGCAATCCTCATTAGAGGAGAAATAATGCCCTGTATCTCCTGTAATGTCTGTTGTATTCTGATCTCTTCATCAATCGAGCGCTTGAGGTTTCTAATATGACCCTTCAATGAATCAAAGGCTCTAATATCATCAGCTCGCATTTCGAGTACCTTTTTTGTCAACCCAACCAGCAAACCAGAATGTCTTGGTATAGTTAAGTACTTGTGCAAGAACCCCAACAACAATCCGCGCTCTTCCTCATCCAAATTCGTTATGCATTTTATTAACTTCCTCCTTGCAACCAGTTCTTCCATTACAGCCACTACATTCTCTGGATTTTTCTCTCTCAAAACCGAAACCAAAGCTTCCTTATGCCTAAACTTCCTCAACAACTTATCATGCTCTGTCAATTTCACCTTCTTTGGTTTCATTATCAAGTAATCACCCTCATTTGGTTTCTCTCCTAGACTCCTATGAAAGTACCTGAAATAAGTAGGTCTCAAAGCTCGCCTCTGTGGCTCCTCCACACTTCCTAACCCCATGAAATTACCTAACACACTCTGTTCTTCATTTTCCTTCGACTTTCTTCTCCTCCCACCAAAGATTATCCCATTCGAAGTTCCAATAGCCCTAGCCATACAATCTGGCGAAATCCCAATTGACATTAATGTAGCAGGAAACCTCATTGAATGAGTAACCTTCATTGAGGCATAATCAAACACCTTCATATACCCATCTAAACCCACACTCATAATTCTAAATTGTGCTTCTTTTTCTTCGCCATTCTCTTTCGCCGTTACTTTCCCCTCACAAATCGATGTGACTGTCTTGTTATGGCTCTCCATTGAATACACCATCTTCCCTCCTCCAATCAAATCCCATATCTTCACACTGTTCCCTCCTGCAGTGGCAATCATTCCACCAGAAGGCATGAACATTACATCCTCTATTGGGTTGCCATGATTCACTTCTATCACAGATTTTTTACTCTCTACTATCACATCCCACAACTTCACAGTATGATCATAAGACCCAGTAACAAACATCTCTGCAGTAATTGGAGAGCAATCTCCACATCTAACATAATCCTTATGACCCAGCAAATCCAAAACCACACTCTCAACAGCAACATCCCAGTACTTAACAACCGCATCATCGCCGCCAGACACCAAATGGAGCTTGTCAAGAACCGGGTACTTAACAAACCGAGCAGGACGAGTGTGGGACTTGAGGCGGCGAAGTCGAGTTCGGGTCTTGACATCGAAGACCTGTATAAGACCGGAGAGATCAGAGGCAGCAATAAGGGAACCATCGGAGCGGAACGAGCAAGAAGAAACGACGTCGGAGAAGGATGAAATGGTGGAAGTAGGAGAGAAGGTTTGAGAGGAGAAAAGGGTAAGAGAGGCGGAAGTGGCTGCAGCGAAGAGATGAGAAGAGGGCACAGGAGAGAAAGTGATGGAAGGTATTGATGAGATTAGGTTCTGTATTTGGTGGGATTTAAAAGAGGACCAATATTTCGATTCTGGGGTTTTTGATGGGGTTCTGGTTTTGGGTTTTAGTTTTGGTTTTACAGGGAAAGTTTTAGAGATAGTGGTTTGTTGGTGTTGGTGCGCCATTGAAGGCGGTCAAGCAAAGCTGAAAAGCTTTTCCTGGTTCTTGCTAGGGTTTAGCAAAATCTCCACAAGCAACAAATGCTTAAACGGGTTTTATCTTTTATCTTCATTACCCTTTTACCACAGAAATTTTCAAGTACAATAAGTTCTAAAGAACTTATATTTTTTTGAAAAAAAAAAAGAATAGACTTATTACTATTAGTGCGGATTAATTATATCAATAGCCATTAAACTTTTATAAATTTTTCATAAAAATTTTTAAATTTTAATTTATCAATAAAAAATTTCTTATCTTCTAATATTATATCAATTAAATTTTTAAATTTTAATTTATTAATTAAAATTTTTTAATTTTTAATATCATATTAATTAAAATTTTAAATCTAATTTTTAACCATGAAAAAATAAAATAAAATAATAAAATGAAAAGAATAAAATTAGAAAATAAAATTGTAAATAGTGAGAATTTTGATTTAGATTTAATTTTTATAAAAAATTAACATAGAATTTTTAAATTTTTAAATATAATTTTAATTATAAATATTAAAAATTAATAAAATAAAATAAAATAGTTGGATGAATTTTGAATGATATTTAATAGACAGTGAATATAAAAAAATTTTATCGTTACTTAACACATATAATTTAAATTTTTTATTTTTTTTATTTATGTATTATGAGTATGTTTCTCAAATTATTTTTTGGTAGCCCAAGATCAAATTTAGATATTTAATTAATGAGTTATGAAAATTTGGGAAATTAACCCTATTAGTGCATTACAGTAAAATTGGCTCAATTGTATTTAACTTTTGTTTATGTCCAATTAATCGGATTATCATAGTTTTCTATTCCGGAACCACAATAAATTATCCTCGCATCCAAACAATGTTAAATCAACAAACACGGAATCATAGTTTTACCAGAGAAAGATAATAAGGAGAAGAGACCATAACAGAATTGAAGAAGAAATTAGTAATAAATGGGAGAGAACAAGGAATTAACTTCGAGTTCACTGAGTCAAGGATTGACTCACCATGACTCCGATTCTGATGACATCGTAAAATCTCCGCCTAGCTCCCCCAATTCCTCTACCCGCAAGGTAAACTTTTGGCTTCGTTTGTGCTCATCAATCTTTCTCTGTTACTTCAACAACAAGTTTTTTGAAAAATTGATAGATCTATGTTTCAATTTTGATCAGGCTTGCTATGCTGTTCTTCAAAGTTGGGTTTCGAAGAAGTTCATGACTGGATGGTAATAAGCTTAGTAAGGCTTTTCTTTTCTTTCTTTTATGCTTAATTTTCTTAGCTTTAATTTCGTTTTTATTCTAAACAATTGATCTTTGCATAACAATTGGTTGGAAATGGTGAAATTTCAGTGTGGTTCTGTTTCCAGTTGCTGTTACCTTTTTAGTAACATGGTGGTTTATTCAGTTTGTTGATGGTTTCTTTAGTCCAATATATGCTAAACTTGGATTTGACATTTTTGGTAAGATTTCATATTGCTTGATTTTTATCATTTTTTTATGGTGGATTTTTTATTTTTAATTTTCTGATATATATATTTTTTGTTTGAAACAGGTCTTGGTTTTGTTACTTCACTGCTTTTTATATGCTTTGTTGGTATATTTGCTTCATCATGGTTGGGTGCTACTGTATTTTGGATTGGAGAATGGTTTATTAAGCGGATGCCATTTGTCAGTCACATTTACGCAGCTTCCAAACAAATTAGTGCTGCTATTTCTCCAGGTAATCTGAACTTTTCAACAGATACTCGTGAAGGCAATGTATTGTTATCCCATTCCAAAACCTTTTTCCAGAACACTAATTTGCACAACTCAAGATTCAGTAAACCATGATTTAGAAGAGTTTTGCACATTATTAGCATTAATGCTATTTTTTTTTCTACAAAGCAGTAGGTTTTCTATTCTTTGTGGAATAATTACAATAAGCAATTTAATTTCCACCATCAGTTCTGTAGTGCTTAGAACTTGAAAATTATATTAGAGTTTAATGGATCTTTTATGTGTTCAAACTCATAATGGACTTTCTTTTGGTTTGGAAAAACAACAGGCTAAACTTTTGTCTAGCAATTTGTGGAAGATTTTTGATGGCCCATTTTTTTCTGACCGTGTATGGCATGTTTTCTTGCTTCATCTGGGTTGGTTGTAGATACATCTGACATAAATGACTCAGCAAGTTAATGACTGAAGCTTTCAAATACTCCACTTAAATCTGGAATTAACATCTCTTTTCTCTTCCAGACCAAAATACTACTGCTTTCAAAGAGGTCGCCATTATCCGCCATCCTCGCCAAGGTGAATATGCATTTGGTTTCATCACATCATCTGTTGTCCTTCAGGTGATTATTACTCATCTAATTTTAGAAATCTATGTCTCTACTGATCATTTGCTTAAATTGCTGCCTTAACTACTAGGAGAGTAGTTAAAGACATATTTGCTTGTCTGACATTACGAATCAAAAGTAGGAATATGAAAGGAAGTAATTAGATCAATCCTTTTTTAATGCATTACCTATCAAGAGCTTCTTCTTCTTCTTCTTCTTTTTTTTATAAATTGTTGGAAAAAATGGCAGTTCAAGCCATAAAGCACTTTATTGGAAGTAGGAAGCCATCGTCCCTACTTACTGGATAGTGACAACTTAATATAATTCAAGTTCATGAGGATTTATGTTTTGGAGAAATTATGTCTTTGATTAGAGAATTTTGGACTGTCATGGATGCTTGAATTCTTTACTACTTGAAGAATCTCACTCTGAACTAGTAGAATTTTACCTAGATGATTAAACTGAGTGAAAAACATACAGGACTACTGAAAAAAAAGAAAAGAAAAGAAAAAAAAGAAAAGAAGTTGAAAGATCACATCTGTGCCAAATGCCATCAGGTTCCTTGGCTTGGTATTGGAACTTTCTTTGGAATGGTAAGTGGCAATATAACCATCATCGAGAGGTTTCCTCCCGCAATTCCAGGAAAATGTTAATCTCTGTTTGAAATATCGACTTAAATAACAAACCTGAATCCTAAGCAAGTAAAATGGTCTCTCTACAATATTAATTTAAATTCAAGTTGTATAACACCTGATCCTTTTTCATCATATTGTCATGAAAGACCGTTATCTGATTGTTAATGTACAGTTTAGTTGTGTTTTCTTTGAGCTTCTTTCTCATCAATGTGTTTATGGTCTGTTCATTCCAGAGAGAAGATGGAGATGAAGAGTTATGCAGTGTTTATGTCCCAACAAACCATCTATACATTGGTGACATATTTCTGGTCAATTCTGAGGAGATTATAAGACCGAACTTGTCTATTCGAGAAGGCATAGGTCTGATTTCTAACTTTAGTTCCATTGATATGAGCTGTGTGTTTTTACTATGAAGCTCTTGAACATTTGTTGCAAATTTTATAGCTTTTCATCTCTTTTTCACGAACAGAATTTTTCTGCATAAATGCTTCCATTGGGCTTCTATATTTATGATGTATTTGTACGCACACAAAGACTATGCTGCTGCTCTTTCATAAATCCAAAATTCTGAAATGAATGCTAATTTTTTAGAATAAGTTTTTCTTTCAAAATGTGTCAGTATGCTCGAGAATCTGTTGCATATATCTAAACCTTCACAATATACATTTTCCTGGAACATGGGGACATGTCAATTGTACCTGGTAAGATTATACTGCATTTTTGTAACTGCGTGATGCAAAGTATTTCTAAAGATTAAAAAAATGCACTTTTCTCTTCAATGGCTTAGCGTGTGATATAGCATCTTATTTTTCAAAGATCAATTTATTACTGTATTGTCCCTTCTAGATCCATGCTTCGTAGTGAGTGAGAAACAACCAGGACAAATTTCATCTGTGACCAGTTAACTTGGCCCTGGTAGTTATAGTGGTCATGAAAGTTGAGTCCCAATTATTTCTATAGTTTGTTAATGGGCTGAGCACTAAGAACTGAGTGAGATGCCATATTAGCTCTCCAATTAAGACTTCTATTATTTCTGTCAACAATTCCAGACAGATTGCTATACTTTGTTAATGGACTGAGCACTAAGAGCTGAGTGAGATGCCATATTAGCTCTCCAATTAAGACTTCTGTTATTTCTGTCAACAATTCAAGACAGATTGCTGGGTTATTGCTGTGGTTTGGACAGAACTTTCAGGACAATATGATGGATTGAATGACCAATAATGGAATTTACCTGTAATCAGCAGCAACAAAACTTCCGAAGATACTGAAACTCACAGGGGATCATATAATAACTAGAGATTGTTTTATCACATATATATGGTAACCCTAGATAATTTATCACTATTCTCAAGTCCATTTAATCTAGGACTTTTAATTCATTTGATTATTTTCTTGTTTTGAATTGTAAGCTAAATTTAAGTAGAAACATGGTGCTTTTGAGAGAGTTTTGATAAGTGCTTCAAGCACCTTCTAACATGATTAGTTTGACTGGCCCAGTTTAGAAAGTCTTCATGCCTGCATGCATATGCCATGGAATTATAATGTTTTGGTGCCTATCTATTTCGGCTAGTTTTACTGTTACCGTATATTGTTGCATGCTTGAATTTTGTTGACCACTTTCCCCTCTTCTGTGAGATACAGAGATTATCGTTTCAGTCGGTATGACAATGCCACAGTTGATATCTTCTATAGAAAGGATTCCTCATCAAGGCAATAGGATTCCTCTGAGTAGGATGATATGAAGGTAAAAACAAAAAACAAAAGACGATAATTCTGCAATAGTAAGGTGTTAAGGAGTTTTCTGATTCTGTTATTTCTGTTTGTTTCATGCAATTGGTTCAGGATATAATTGATTGACAAGCCAAAACGAGAAACGATTTTTTCTTGGCCATCCAGAATTACATGTTAGAGATTAGGTCAGCAAGAGAATACACTTCCACATGTGGAAAGGTGAAACCATGTAAACTCAGCATGACCATACATGTATATTTTATCATTATGGTTTGCTAGTGTAAAGAAAGTGCTTACTACTTCAATTTTACTCTCTGGATTAAAGCACTGATATTCATAACAAGTGCCAAATGTTCACTCTTTTATTCTGTACTAAGTTTCACTCTAAATACCAAACAATTAAATGTCATCTTCGAAAACATTCATTCAGAAGAATTGCAATAATCATCGTATGTTGGCTGAAGAAAGATGCAGGTTCTGTTAAATGTAAATAGCTTTATCAAAGGTTGGGTATTTTTCATTGACAAAACGTCGAGTTTCAGATAAAATTAGTATTTTACCATATAATTATTTTCTCCTGCTTACCCTTAAAGCCTAGGCTACTCTTCAATTGCTTCAAGTTTATCACCATGAACTTTGAAGGCTACGTATAAGCTTCCTTTTTGAAACGCTGGCGTTTTAATGAAGGTTGGTTTAAAGTTTATTAATAATCAAAGGTTGCTTTTTGTGTTTTGAATTTTATTTTTCAAATTAGGTAAAAATGTCACATCTCATGTAATATGGCCGATGTAAATATTTCCTAAAAAAAATATTCTCAACAAAGTAAATAATTGTAAATTTGGAAAAAAAAATTCTCAACAAAGAAATAATTGCAAATTTGAAAAAAAAGAATATTTCACGTGGCATGGCTAACGAAAAACTAAAGAGACTACAGGAAGAGCGTGAACCTTCGACTTTGAAGTTAACAGTTGCTTGGTACGAACTAGGTTAGATGTTTTCTTTTTATTGCTGTCCAACAATAAAGAAATTGCGTTTGAAAAATGACTTAACACAAGCAAAACTATTTATCATTAGGAAGCCTGTTTATATATATATATATATATATATGTATACAATAGAGTAAAGAAATGACAAGCATGCTAAACGGGCTTGGTTAACTGTTCCCTGACGCTTTATATATATACAAATTGCAGTGTCAAAGGTCGTGATATCCAGCATCTCATCTCATGTTATAACAAGAGCCGGAAGTAAGATAATGCAACACAGGTGGAACTTATTGATCTCCTTTGTCTTTGCTTGCATTGCAATGCACACACACAGTCATTTCTTTCTTCTCTGAGCTGTAGGGGGTAGCTTTTCAGATGGCCCGCAGGAAAGTTTCTGCCCAGTCTCCCGTTCGATTCTGCTCTTGAGCTCTCTGAGTATCCTTCTTTGGCCAAGCTTCTCTGGAGACAATTTATCCCAATAGATACCTACAGGCACATAAATTTTCACTTTGTGTATGCAAGTGAGAGTGTTATTACATAATATCCCAACTCATCATATTAAATAGATCTCTTTATACACCCACACACACATATATACAGGTATGTATGTATACACTTTATTATGATGGTGACAATTAGAGACTTAAATTACAAACTTTATTGCTTCACAAACCTTGAGGCTTGGGGATGGCTGTCTTGGTGTATATGACTTGGGTGGGAGTGCATATGATGTCAACAGGAACATCATGGATCAGCATTTTCTCGACTGGAATATCATCTACCAATTGGCAATCATGCACTACAAGAGCAATTAAGCAGAGAGAAGAAGCAAAGTAGTTAAAGTATGATACATAGAGTAGTTAAATGTTAATTTAAAATTAAATGGAACCATTGATGCTCAGATTGGTATGCATTACATATGAAATAAGGAACAGTCAACTTCTTATCTCTTTTGTGATACCCAATAACTAATTCTATTGTAATATTTCAGGAAAAAAAAGAGTATGGACCTCAAGACAACATAAATATTATGAGGTCAGTATTTGTTGCTTAAGAAGTCTACTGAGCAGTGAACTACTGATATGAGATCTATTTGCTCAATAAAGAAATAGCATTGCTGCTTTCATTATCCGCCACAGCCTGTAGCTAGTTTCTCAGAGATTAGGTTAATGACAATTTAAAAAAGGAAATCACAGCTTGAAGTAAGGAGATACAGGGCAAGGGTGGGAAGCAGGATTCAGAACAACTGATGCACCTACCAGAGGCGACAACTGGTGTTGAGTCATCAATAGCTCCCATATACCGCAGCATACCATATTCAAGTTCTGCAAATCCCTGCACCCCAAATGTCTTTCAACAACAATGCAGAATCTTCAAATGAAAATGCGGTATTAAAATTTTAAAGCAGCTTCAAAAAATCATGTCCACTTTCAGAGCGATCAAATATTGAGTGCCATTAAAATGAGGACTAAAACCCCCTGCATATCAAGATGCACTGACAAAAGCAAGCTTGAAAAGATTCGTTAAGCAAAGTTATTAAAGGATATACACAGTTGCAAATACGAAACACCAGGGTATTAGCATTTGGCACCACCCAACAAACCATAAAGCCGAAAAAACACTACTTTCGAACCAAAATCCCAAAAGAACACAAATTTCGAAGTTGTAAGAAAGTTTCAACTCCATGCTCTTGCTCATGCAGAAAAGTCAAAGCTTGAAACTTTTCCGCTGCAACAACAGAAATATAGAACATATGCTATTACCTCTCCTTTGCCCAGTCTAGCACCTGTATTGGGGTCAACAGCAACTGAGCCAATCACAATTAGATCAACCTTAATCTTTTCATCCAATCCAATTGGGCTTCCATACTTAGCAACCCCTATAGAAGTGCATGCTTGACTAATGGTGTTGGGTGATAACACAATGGATTCAAGAACAGAGAATCTCAAACGGGGTTGAGGAGTCAACAGCTTCTTTCCACCCATGCAAAGATGACTCTTTTAATCAAAACCCAACTAAATTCTATATAAATAAAAAAAAAAAGGAGATGATTGAAGACTAACCAGAAAGAGCAAGAAATCTGACTTGTTTCTGAGGAGAATCCGGATTTACCTTCACACAACCAGCATTCTCAAACACCGGTAACCGGGCCAACTGCCATAACCGGAACCATTAACTCACTTAAAGCACTACTACATTAAGATAAAGGAGTAATTATTAAAAATCCTATAATAATTATTTTGATTTTACTGTTTTAAAATGACCAATTTAAGAACCTGAAAATTTTCAATGATTCGGGCTTTAGTTATTAATCATAAAATTATAAAATTTTCACAATTGGATTAAACAGAACTTTTAACTAATAAAATTTTTAAAATTAAAATCTACATTTCAATATTTAAAATTAGTATATTACAATACAAGCTAATTCTCAAAATTTAATACTTTGTTTCAATTAAAAATGCAAAATTTGGAATAACAGAGCCCAAGGTAAAACAAACACTGAAATGAACAAAAGTAGTAGAGATTACATTGTTAGCAGCAGCTGAGGCGCCAGCGAAATTAGGATACGATGGTGAACGGGTCGTGGGTTTTGGGCAAAGTTACGAGCCTCCATAAGATCCCATATTCTCTTTCGGATAACCCATTTCCAAGCCTTCGGTTCATTCTCCATCTCCTCCTGCTTAGAAGTCTCGGCCATGTATTTACGGGCCTTTGCGTCAAGTCTCAATCTCTCCGACTCAAAAACGGACTCATCCAGAATGGCGTCGTTTTGGGAACCTACTGCTACTGGTCTGCTACTTATTTTTCTTTCGGGATTTGAATAGGATAGTCTCTTAACAGAAATTCTTGGTGGGGAAGATAGAGAATGAGAATTGCAAGAGAAAAGAGTGTGCTCAAGCGAAAATAGTGCTGAAATTCGGGACAGAGTTGTATCCATTAACTGCATCAGCCACTTTGGATGTAACAGAGAGAACCAACAGCTGGAGTGCCTTAAAACCTCTTGTAACTACTCTTTGACCCCTTGAATCGTCTGTTTCTCGATTTTCTTTTTTTTTTTTTGGTTTTTGAACCAGTATTGTACAACAAAACATTTGATAATGAATGAAGAAGGGCTCAAATCCATTTATACATTGGCTAAAAAAAAGTGTTTGCTCCAGGATTATTCGTCAACACTAAAATCAAGCTTCCACTGCGGAGATCGTTTATGCAGACCTGTTAACCGGATCTAATAGGTCCAGACCTAACCCTATAGTGGCTTGCCAACTCGTAGCCCAATGGCCCAAATCAGTGAACCTATGAGTTGTTGGTCCCAACTCGCTCGGACGAATTCGAGCAGATTACGTATCAGGATTGAGCAGACTAGAGTAGGCCCAAACAGACCCAACCTGAAACAGGCAGATCCTACCTCCGAGGTATATATTCGTAGAACCGAATATGCTGGGTCCGACCAAACGCGAATAGTCCCTATTCCAGGCATATACTCAAGGGAGTAAAAGTCAATAGACAGAGCGACAGAGAAGAAGAAGAAGAGATGGGGTCGTGGGGTGTGTGGGGAAAGAGAGAGAAGAGGCCTGCCGAGCAGCTCTCTGAGTACCGAGCAGCTCTCTGAGTAAAGGATTAAGAATATATATAGAAAAGGTTCGATTAGCCTGAATTACAAAGCAAATATACAAAAAATGATACAAAAGGATTATAATTAGTACATCCTCTCTCCCTTCCTACTCTTCAAAACTGAGCATATTTGCTTCAAACAAGGAAAACTACTCAAGAGTCCTCGTGTTGAACAAACCTAACAAATAATTGGTACAAATATTAGCAGAGTAAGAAGGGCGTCAAATGAAAAAAGCATCCATCAGTCAAAACTCGAAAGCAGTGAATTGTTACAAGGGAAGACAAGCAATGCAAATCACCAACACATTAAATAATCCATGCTGAGTACGAATCCTTAATAGTCTATTTCCATAGCAAATCCTTACACCCTCATTATCCTTTTATGAGGTTTCTCTAATTGATTGTAGCTGGGAGAAGGAAATCCGGATTATGGACCCAGCAAGTGAGCTAGCATGCTTGCACACAATGGCTTCAGTGGCCTGTTCCTCAGTTTCAAACAGAACAAGTGCTTGCTTCTTCCCATTCATCTCAAAGAGCTTGGTGTTGACAATGGCACCATGCTCCTCTAAGTGGCCCACAATCTCCTCTTCAGTGATGTCTTGAGGTAGAGTTGAAAGGTGAATCATCTTTGTTGGTGAGCAGCAGTACCGGTAGTTCTTTGCAGCATTACGATTGAAGCGATTGAGATTAGAGTTGACATATTCATGCGTGTCAGCACCTTGAGTTATGTTTGGATGCTTGGAAAAGTTAACCTCCAATCGCTTCCCAAAAAGCATAGCACCCTACTCCACATTTGATAACTAGTGAAAAAAATGAAAATTCCAAGATAAAAGAGCCTAGCGCTTGCATAAAAAGATCAACATGAGCCAGTGAGAAAAAAAATAAAATTGTAATAACGTAAACAGAATATATGTCCACCCATGAAGATCAATGAGATAAGAATTAGCACCGCGTTTAACAGTACTAGGACATCAAACATTGTAAATAATAAAATACTACAAGTAAGACAGGTAAATGTGGATCCCAAAAGCAAAAATAAATAAATAATAAAGAAAATCCATGAATGAAATAACAGTTGTTTGTTCTTTCCCAATGAAGCCCAACCCCACAGCTTTGAACATTATTACGTGGACCAACAAAAAGGTACAGCTTCATTTGAGTTTGAGAAACACCTTAAAACTCATTAAGTTCAAATTACTAAGAAAATAAACTACATTCACCAATTAGATGAAAAAAAATCATTGGTATTCCAGTATAATAGTTTTTTGTGACCATACCTTCAAAAAGTGCACTGCCAATTCAGCCTGAAAACCATCACCCATCTGAACTAGTGCATGATCAGGTTTATTGCGGAGAAGCTTTATCCTCACAATGTTTCCATAAAGGGAAAATAAGTTGAAAAGTTTGTCCTCATCTATTCTCTGAGCACATGAAAGTTTTCATCAATTGTACCAAATAAAACGAACAAAATTTAATTATTCACAAATAAACAAAAAGGCAGAGCTGACTTACATCTGAGTTTAAATTGGAGACAAGAACAGTACACCTATCATTTGTCCCGCTAATTCCAGGAGGTAAACCTCCACCAAAAGCAGCAGCAATTGCAGCTGCATTGGCCATCTAAACAAAAGATGATCGAATTAATCAAATATAAATATCATATATATTAAGCAATAAAGACACTTTGAGCAATCGTCTCAATGAGGACAAACCACAAATTATCTGGTTATTAAATGAGAATTCCCAGCAGCATTCATGAATACAAAGCCATATAAATGATGTAATAGAAATGATGCCTAAGCATAAAGTCAATCCCAGCAATCCACACACAAACAAGAGTTCACACACCAGAACTCACTGGCCTCATATTGTGCTTTGCCATCTCCTTTCATTCATTTTCCACTTTGAGAAACAGCATACTTAGCAAATTATTCTACTTGAGAGTTTGGATGTGCATCTAGAAACTTGCAAATTTAGCAGATGTATATGATGTTTCTACGTACAACAGAAATATATATGGAGAAATGCCACAAGGAATATGGATGTGTATGAGTAAAAAGGAGAAGGTGTCGGGTGAATACACACAGAATACAACCAATATCTCTACCAGGTCCCAAGGAATACCCACCTGTGGATATGCAACTGCAACAAAAACAAACAAAAAATATTCATCAGTTAATACTCAAGCTAAACATACAGAGAACAAGCTAAGAGTAGCAAATCATTATATAGCTTCCAGATCCTATGTCTGCCCTCACTACAGGGAGCTTGAAGAGCATACATACCTCCTACATCACTATATCCAGCCTGCTGCAAAGGAAACAGAGAGGATTTAATAATTTCAAACCATCTAAAACTAAAAAGTGTGAGTTCAAGAAAACTAAAACAGAAGAATTGCATACCTGTGAAGATCTACCACCTTTCTGTTCAGCAGGCAGATGTGGGTTAGTAAAATCCCTGAACAAAGAGAGATGATAATTGTTATGGAAAGTCAAATGTATATATTATTTATAGGATTAGATTTAGGACTTACCTTATTTTGACTTACCTTAATTTAGTCTAGAATCTTATATATATATGTATATTGTATATTGTTCATAATTGAATATAGAGAAAATCATTCTTTTTTGAGATTCAACATGGTATCAGAGCGAGTGTGAATTCTGTTGCTCTGTTTGGAGAGCGTTCGAGAGAATTCTTTCTCTGTTTCGGTATTGTTCACAAAGCTACTGTGCTGTCCAGTCATCTATCTAGACTGTTTTTTTTTATCACAGCCTTTCCTGGCAGAAGCGCAGGTCTCAGATCGGCATATTTCCGAAATCCGGCGGCCTGAAGTTGGGCGAGTGAGGCTCACGCGCCGGTTGAAGTTTTCCGGCAGATTCACGCGCTGGCGCGTGGCAGCGCGTGAGGAGTTTTCCGGCGATCTTTTTTTTCTGGTTCGGGGTCGTTTTTGGCAGTGTTTTAGTATTCTGCTGGTCCAGCCTTGGTCAGGTGCTGTTTTCTCTATATATTGTTACTGTTTACCTCAGCAAACAGTTTTCTCTCTTTTTGGTTCTGCTATTGTTACTGTTTTCTGTGATTTGTTGTGTGGTCCTTGCCTTGCATTATGGGAGATTCAAAAACTGTTGTCACTGATGTTATTCCAGTAGTTAATCGAATCACAGATCATAAATTGAATGAAAACAATTTTTTAGATTGGAGCAAAACTATTAGAATTTATTTAAGGAGTGTTGAAAAAGATGATCACCTGACTAATGATCCACCAGATGGTAAGGATAAACAAGCTTGGGAAAGAGAAGATGCTAGATTGTTTTTGCAAATTAAAAATTGCATTGGCAGTGATGTAGTTGGTTTAATTGGTCATTGTGAGTATGTTAAAGAGTTAATGGAGTACCTTGAATTCTTGTACTCGGGTAAAGGAAACTTGAATCGTATGTATGATGCATGTAAGGCATTATATCGAGTAGAGCAGCAGGATAGGCCTCTTAAAGTATATTTTGCTGAGGTGAAGAGGATCTATGAAGAACTTAATGTTCTTATGCCATTTAGTTCTGACATTAAGGTTCAGCAAACCCAAAGAGAGCAGATGGTGGTTATGAGTTTTCTTGCAGGATTGTCTCCTACATTTGACTGCCAAATCTCAAATCCTTTCTAGCAGTGAAGTTCCGAATCTGAAAGAAGCTTTTTCTCGTGTGCTACGCAACGAAAGTTCTAATCCTATTGCTTCTTTACCTCCTATTCAAAGTGCTCTTGTGAGTCGTGATTCAGGACAACATGGGAACCAAGGTAAATGAGGCAATAATCGTGGTGGTAGTAATCGGGATTCAGTTGTTGTTTGCTATTATTGCCATGAGCCGGGTCATACTAAACGGTTTTGCAAGAAGCTATTGAACAAACAACATAGAGCAAATATGGCTACTCAAGAATCCGGGAATGTTTCCTCAGATAATACTGTGACCATTTCAGCTGCAGAATATGCTGAATTATCTCAATTCCGTTCATCTAAGACTGTTGATTCATCTGTTGCTGCTGTTGCCAATTCAGGTACACCTAACACATGTCTTATGTCTGCCTCATCAAAATGGGTTATTGATTCTGGGTGCACAGATCACATGACAGGTACCCCTAGTCTCTTATCTTCATTAAAGGAACCTGATAAATTTCGTAGGAATGTTACTTTAGCTAATGGATCTAAGACTTCTGTTACTGGTATTGGTACTGCCAACCCCACTCCATCCCTTCCTTTGTCCAAAGTCTTGTGTTTGCCTAAATTCTCATTTAATCTATTGTCGGTCAGCAAAATCACTCAAACATTGAATTGTTGTCACCTTCTTTCCTTTCTTTTGTGTATTTCAGGATCTTTTGACGAAGCAGATTATTGGTAGAGGACGTGAGTCGGATGGCCTGTATCGTTTGGATGATCAAATATCAACCTCTTTGGCATGTGCTGGTGTTATCTCTCCTTTTGAAGTTCATTGTCGGCTTGGTCACCCATCTTTATCTTCCCTAAAGAAGTTATATCCGCAATTTCAGTCTTTGTCTATTTTGGATTGTGAGTCGTGTCAGTTTGCTAAACATCATCGTTCACATTTAATGTCTCGAGTCAATAAACGGGCTTCGTCCCCTTTTGAGATAGTCCATTCTGATGTTTGGGGTCCATGTCCTGTTACTTCCCAAACTGGTTATAGGTATTTTGTTACTTTTGTGGATGATTTTTCTCGTGTTACTTGGCTTTACTTAATGAAACATCGTTCTGAGATATTTTCTATATTTTGTTCATTTTGTGCTGAAATTAAAACTCAATTTCAGAAATCTATTTGTATATTACAGAGTGATAATGCCAAGGAATATTTGTCTAGTTCTTTTCAATCCTATATGTCACAAAATGGCATTCTTCATCATACCTCTTGTGTTGATACACCACCCCAAAATGGGGTTGCAGAAAGGAAAAACAGACATCTTCTTGAAGTTTCCAGAGCTCTCCTATTTCAAATGAAAGTACCTAAGCATTTTTGGGCTGATGCTGTGTCCACTGCTTGTTTTCTCATTAATCGTATGCCTTCGGTTGTTCTTAATGGTGCAATTCCATACAATGTGTTATTTCCTTCTAAAGCTTTTTTCCGATTAGTCCTCGTATCTTCGAGTGCACTTGTTTTGTGCGTGATGTTCGTCCACAGGTTACCAAATTAGATCCCAAATCCCTCCGTTGTGTCTTTCTTGGATATTCTCGTCAACAGAAAGGGTATCGATGTTTTTCTCCTGACTTGAATCGGTATCTTGTTTCTATAGATGTTACCTTTTTTGAACAAACACCATTCTTTTCTTCCTCTTCTACTTATGCCGGACAGGGGAAGGAAGATGATCTTTTAGTTTATACTGTGCATGTTGATTCTGCTCCTACACCTAACCCTTCTGTTTCCGATTCTTCTCTTGATATTCCTGCACCAGCACCTACTCGTCCTTGTTTTGACCAGGTTTATTCTAGAAGATCGATCGCTGCTGACTCACATCCTCCGCCTGATGCTTCGACAGAAGCTCCATCCCAAGATCTTGATCTTCCTATTGCTATTCGAAAAGGTAAACGCTCATGTACTTATCCTCTTTCCTCCTTTGTGTGTTATGATCATTTGTCTTCCTCATCGCGTTGTTTTGTAAGAAACCTAGATTCGATTTCTATTCCTACCTCTGTCTCCCAAGCTCTGTCTCATTCTGGTTGGCAAGCAGCAATGGCAGATGAAATGGCAGCTTTGGATAACAATGGTACTTGGGATCTTGTGACTCTTTCCGAAGGAAAAAAGGCTATTGGATGCAAATGGGTATTCACTGTTAAGGTTAATCCTGATGGGTCTGTTGCTCGGCTTAAAGCCCGTTTAGTTGCAAAGGGATATGCTCAGGTTTATGGAGTTGATTACTCTGATACTTTCTCTCCTGTGGCCAAATTGACATCTATTAGATTGTTTATTTCTCTTGCAGCTACTTATGATTGGCCTTTGCATCAGTTGGATGTGAAAAATGCTTTTCTTCATGGTGATCTCCAGGAAGAGGTTTATATGGAGCAACCACCAGGTTTCGTTGCTCAGGGGGAGAAAGGTAAGGTTTGCAAGCTTCGCAAATCTCTTTATGGCTTAAAGCAAAGTCCTCGAGCCTGGTTTGGGAGGTTTTCTACTGTGGTGCAGAAATTTGGCATGAAGAAGAGTATTTTTGATCATTCTGTGTTTTTTAGAAGTTCAGATGCTGGGGTGATTTTACTTGTGGTTTATGTTGATGATATTGTTATTACAGGAAGTGACTTGGCTGGTATATCATCACTTAAATCATATCTTCAGTCTCAGTTTCAGACAAAAGATTTGGGTCTCTTGAAATATTTTCTAGGTATTGAGGTATCTAGATGTAAGAAAGGGATTTTCCTGTCACAAAGGAAATATGTAGTTGATCTATTAAAAGATACTGGCAAGATGGGTGCCAAGCCATGCTATGTTCCAATGATTCCTAACCAACAGTTTATAACTGAAGGTGAATTGTTCCATGATCCAGAGATGTATAGAAGATTGATTGGAAAATTGAATTATCTTACAGTGACACGACCAGATATTGCTTACTCAGTGAGTGTTTTAAGTCAATTTCTGTCTTCTCCTACTGTCACTCATTGGGAAGCGTTAGGGCAGATCCTATGCTATTTGAAAGCCTCTCCAGGGCGTGGTATTCTTTATAGTAATCATGGTCATGTGAACATTGAATGTTTTTCTGATGCGGATTGGGCAGGTTCTAAAATTGATAGACGATCAACTACAGGGTATTGTGTGTTTGTAGGAGGGAACTTGATATCATGGAAAAGCAAGAAGCAGAGTGTAGTATCTCGTTCTAGTGCAGAAGCTGAATATCGAGCTATGGCTCAATCAACTTGTGAAATTATTTGGGTTCATCAGTTATTGGAAGAAGTTGGTTTTAAGTCATCCTCACCAGCAAAGTTGTGGTGTGACAATCAAGTTGCACTCCATATCGCCTCAAATCCAGCATTTCATGAACGTACTAAACACATAGAGATAGATTGTCATTTCATTCGAGAAAAGATTCAGTGTGGTGTTATATCTACCGAGTACGTCAAGACGGGCGAGCAGCTTGGTGACATTTTCACCAAAGCTTTGATGAGTTCTCGAGTTAGCTATCTTTGTAACAAGTTGGGCATGATTGATATATATGCTCCAACTTGAGGGGGAGTGTTATGGAAAGTCAAATGTATATATTATTTATAGGATTAGATTTAGGACTTACCTTATTTTGACTTACCTTAATTTAGTCTAGAATCTTATATATATATGTATATTGTATATTGTTCATAATTGAATATAGAGAAAATCATTCTCTTTTGAGATTCAACAATAATAAATATTTGGCAATTCTCATTAGGATATAATGCGAAAAAGACGGAAGAATTTCAAATTGGGAATACATTCGACTATCACACACCTTGATCGGTCATTATTGTAGTTCACTTGCAACTCATCCAAGCTGGAAGACAAATATGAGAAATAAGTGAATATCAGCAAGAGAAAAAAGAATTAGAATTCCTCTTTTTGGTGGTCTAAGGATTGAAAAATCATACAATAGCATTGGTATAATCATGGATTATCATGCTCAGATGCAAACCCACAACTAGAAGCAAAAAAGACACAGACAGGTGGCAAATTTTGGAAAAAAATAAAAGAAAGAAAATGCAAAAAAAGAAGACAATAAAATAGTAAAAATGGCATTCCATACTTCGAAAACTGAATGTCCAGCTGACAGCAACCATCATAAATATTTCGGCCCTACAAAATTAGCCGAGGAACAAACTTTTTCAAAATCAAGGAACTTGCAAGAACTTAAACAAACTTTTTAGATTTTATTCAACTTGGGAATTAAAAGATAGAAAACTACCTGAAGAGAAGTCCTTGCAGCAACAGCACTCTGGCGTAATTGATACTGGATAAGAGCTTGGAAACCTGAACAGTGAGCAGGAATAGTAGAGCGAAAAAGAACTATTAAAAACTAAAGAAAACTCTTATGCACAAGTCTGCTGATATCATTATGCCTCTTTGCCACTCACTGAAAAGCAAAAGACAAATTCACGGAGTGCTCAAAGTAAAGAGTTAGGAAAAAGAGACAACATGAGTGATTTACATCAATAAAACCAGCAAGAAGGCTCATCATTGTGCTGATAATGAAAGCATAAGCAAACAGAAAGACCTTACAGAAAGGAAAAAATGTTAATCTAATATAGGTTGGCATTAAAATTTGAGAGAGGGGGAGGGGGAGAGAGAAAAAGAGAAGAAAACTTGAAGAAGCTGACCAGCCGACTTCTGAAATGTGACAATCTTCTCCACAAATCCATGAGGAGAAAAAACTTGATGCAGCACTTCCACTGTAATAGGATACAGCATGTGATGGATTGTAACTAAAAGAATTCGATTCGGCTGTGCATCCAGAGTTCCCAATAGCAAACCAGCAAAGAGACAGAAGAGAGAGAAGAGAATAAATAGAGAAGCATAGACAGGGAGAAGAGAGTTATATAGAGAGAACTGTAGTTAGAGAAAACAAGAACAATAAAAAATTATATGGGTTGCAGAAAGCATTTAACAAATGATGCCGTCGACATTAAAAAATGAGAAATGCTTATCAGGATTGTCTATTACAGGGTCATAATTCATTTTTCATGATAATGTTATTTTGCTACACCAAATCATATGCACCTCAGGTATTTGACAATGCAACATATGAAACTCTTTCAAAAAGTGTTGGCCCAATAAGTTTGACAATGAACTGCTGACACATGATAATAGTGGAGGATATACAATGTAAATAATAAAAAATGTGTTAAAAAACATCTTAAAGCCGTTAGTCTATTCCGTGCAGCAACTGAAGAAATTAATTACATTTCTCCTCTAAGTAACCTGATTTAAATGCCACATAAAAAACTCAACAAATTGACCTTGAGTTTTGCTGAGTGTTGAATGGTGGCCAATAAAATAAATTTTGGACACATTACACCGATTAATTCTTAATTTGATAATTCAGGTTTTTGTTGTGAAATTTTTCTGTTTAGGAATATTATGCAATTTCCTATGTAAGAATATGAGATTATTATTGCTTATGAAATCAGTATTCTGTAAATGCAAAAGCAACTGAAGGGCAGGAAGGAGCACATCTAATTTTCTCAAGTTTTCACTGTCTTTTGACTTCCTAATTAATTTATAATATTGAAAATCTCATTTTAAGTTACAAGTTTAGTATTACAGTAATAGTACAATATTATTCACTTCACAACATTCAATATTATTCACTGCGCAACATTATCCGCAAAACTCAATGACAAACATGAAATTAATTATTTCATAATTGTGAAATCACAGCAAATCTCATTTCAAATGAACCATATCATGCATCTGCCTGATATAAACTCCTTTGATCTATATAGAAACAACCCTCAATATTCGACACTTAAGGCAATATCAACTAACAACATGTGGCAATTGAAACGTAATTCCACAAAAAAGGCAACCTCATCCATAAACATAAGAAACATGGCTGCATATTAGGCTACAAATAACCAACCTCATCTCCTCGTCCTTGAGAATTTTGATCCATTGTGGTTAGTTCCTGGTGTGATGAGAATTGGACATAAACATTTCTACCCCTAAAATAACAAAAGAAGATTCATAATGTATACTTGTCTGAATGTTTGACACCATAAATCTCTTTCATAACTTTTCAGATAAGAATATTCTGCAAAAAAGAAAATGAATATTCTCACCGTAAGGCTCCTAATAGTAATCATATGCAATTTGGGCATACCTGATGGTTGGCTGGACATTTGTGTAGAATTGCAGAGCATTGATAGATGAAGGAACATCTTGCATTTGGAGGAGAGCCTACACATGTAGTAGAGAAAGCATAGTAGTATAGTGCATTCTGTTGTTTTGCTTAAGCTCAATATGTCAATAAACAACTATCTGACCCACAAAACAAACCTGGTTTTTAGCACGAAGCATAACAAGCTTTGTTATGACTCCAAATGGCTGAAAGAGCTGAAGCAAATCATTCTGGAAAAAAAAAAACATTACATGGTGCATCAGAGATGAATATACTTGGTCTGATACACAAATATCATTCCACAAATCAGAAATATCTCTCGAGACAAGATGGAACTAGAAGCTACGCCTTTCACCAAACAAAAATGAAGAAATAGTTCTATTGCAAGAAATAAGGCTCTCATAGAACACTATTTTGCTAGTGTCACTTGATTTCAAAACCAGTTAAAACTGCAAAGTGTCCTTAGAACAATATTCACTTTGCATCCCCTGTGCATATACACAGAAAAGTAAATCCTATGACTCTTACCAGATGAGTAGGATTTTATACACCTGTATGCACATGTGTAGTGCGAGCTAGAAAGAGAGAACATACCTCAGAAATTTCATGCCCAACATTGCGAACATGGATAACTTTGGAAGGTTCTGTCATGTTGAACGCCCTGCAACAAAAGCAATCCCATGGTTAATCCATGATTTCCAATATCAAAAGCATCAAATCGCATTGAAGAGTTTCTCGACACTAAGCAACTAAATACACCAACTCCCTACATTCATACTATTACAATGCCTTATTCAATAAACTGAAACTTAAAAAGTTACCTAAAAACCAAATAAATTCAACTAATATATCCTTTAAGCTAATCAATTGCTCTTATTTCCTGCAATCAATTCGTAAATCAAAAGCAATTAATAAAACATGTTTAAGAACCTTTATTATCCAAATCCAAACGGCTAAGAGAATATGGAACTCAAAACCCTAGAGCTCTCTATTCAGGAGCTAGGAGATAACAAGAAAAAGTCAAAACGACAGTTTAAATCTAAGCAATAGATAATAAAGCCTTCTATCACTCTGAAATTCCAAACTATAAACTTTCTTTCTCAGAAAAAGACTTTCTCAGCTACCAAACAGAACCGTACATTCATCAAGAAAAGAGAGAAAAACGAAAGGAGTGAGATCGAGAGAGAGAGAGAGAGAGAGAGAGAGAGAGACAACTTGCCTGTGTGAAGGAGAGAGAAAGGGAGAGATAGAGAGGAAGAGAGAGAGGATCAGAAATGATGCATAGATCGACTGCCAGAAGAAGCTAATTTTATTTACCCTATCTATCTTTCTGTTTCTACTTTGATGTACAGTGATGGTGGGACCCTTTCATTTTTTGTTTTGGGCCCATTTTATCTTCTATTATTGTGTGTGTTTTTTTACTACTTGATTAGTAATAACATAAGATTTATATAAAAGTAAAATGGAAAACTAAAAATTGGTGTTGTCAGACGTACATTTTACTTTTTTTATTTTTTCCAATAATGTTATTTTATATTTTATCAAATCATATATTTAAATGTGAAGATATTAAATAGTATTCCCTCCATAAAATATATATTAAATAGTAAAGATATGGTCAGTTCAAAAAAAAAAAGTAAAGACATGATTTAATTATTATTATTATATTTGATAAATTTGGATTTAAACAATTCTAAAAAACACAATTTTATGTATGTTCTATTATTAGGTTTGTTACTTGTAAACTATTACTCATTTATAATAAGTGGCAGAATTAAAAATTTATGGAGAAAATTTTAATTTATATAAGAAAAAAAATTATAAACAAATTTATTAAAAAATAAAATATTTAATATTAAAATAGTTTAATAATTAATTTATATTATTAAATTATTACTTTTAAAAGACAATAATTATATTCTTTAACTTGGCATATTTTAAAAAAATTTATAATTATCTTATTTTTAATTTTTTAAAAAATATATTTTTTCACGTAACTCACTAAATAGTCGATTATTTATATATATAAATTTTGACAAAAATTTTATAAATTAAAATAAAATTTATTTAAATTCAAATATATATATATATTAATTTTAAAAATTTTATATATAAAAAATTATATATATAATTTATTTAAATTTAAATATATAAATAAATATATATAAATTCATATATAAATATAAAATTCATATTATATATAAATAAATGTGTGTGTATGTTTAAAAAAAGATTTATTTTGGATTTTTTTATTATGGGAGATTTTCAAAGGAAAAATAAACCTTCATCGTATTTTTTTTATTTTTTATTTTTTATTATGAATATTTTAGTTATTTTATTATAAATTTATTATAAACTGTGTAAAATTTATAAATTCATTATAAGCTTTTTATAAAATAATAAAAATTTAGTATTTTGATAAATATTTTATAAATATAGTAAATTTGAAATTATTTTTAATTATTTTTATATTTTTGTCAAAATTTCATTTTCAAATGTGGCATTTTTGTATATTATCGTTTGAGAATAATATGCAAAACTAACAAGTAAAAAGTTACAATGCGTACTTATTGAGAAACACTAGTTAGTACTTAGTAGTGTGGAGAATTTTTATTTTTATTTTTTTATTAGGAAGGAAGGAAAATAAATCAAACGGAAACCCACAATATAAAGCCACCTTCATCTGGTTGTGGGAGGTCAAATGAAGTCACCAACCATGAAACTAAAAATAGCAAAACACCCATCTTTCCCTCGGCAGAGTAGCCCCTGAACCATGGCCACGGAAATACACATAGAACGGCCAATAAAGAAGGAAATGGTAGAACCAAAAACTACTAAATAACAAACAATAAACTACAGTAGAAGGTAGAAGAGAGTAATCAGTATAAGAGTTTGTTATTCCCGAACATCCTCAGGTATTGGTTAGATTGGGGGAAGCAAAGGATCACTCATATTGGGGTCGGTAGGGAAAACCAAGAACTACACTGCGAACTCTAAATTCAGTCGTTGCTTCTGTAAGAAACGCTGAGCAGAATCTTTTCTCACCCTAGAGCTTCAAAGACAAACAAGGAGTCAAATCATCAAATAAACTCTGAAGAAGAACCAAAGAGGATAATCTTTTGCTATTTTAGAAGAGAGTTCTAAATAGAGCAAAAAACCAGTCATCATCCAAAATTAGTAACTATCCAATCTGGAGACAAAACTCAGACATTTTCAAAGGAGGAGGACACTAAAAACAAGTAACATATTAGATCAAGGATCGATTTATTCCACAACATAGAGACAACCAAAGAAACTATGAACAGAAACTGAAAGACAAATGTAGAATTTAGACTGCTGCCGACCCCCCAAATTTGCAATTACTCACCAAGAACCCTAATAAAGAAAACAAGAAAAGAGAACCAGAGGCCTTCATAACTTATCATCCTTAGTAGTGTTGAGAATTAGTAATTAGAGAAGTATGAATGCTGAATGAGGACAAAGTGCCCAATTAATATAATGTTTAATTGGTTTTAATGTAAATATAGGCGAACGCTGAAATAATTTCAGGTAAAAAGATAACACTAATGCGGTAGAATTTTTCAAACATTATGTAAAAAATAGATTTAATTACACCATATTTCATTTTTAAATATTTCACATTTATCAGGCCTATCTTTATAATAAGTTTGCTAGTTGTAAAGTTAGACCTATAAAGAATTTAATAATGGCATACGCGAAATTTGTCCTAACTAAAAAGTCACCTTTCCAACTTATCCTGTTAAGTCATTCTCCTTCGATTTAAATTTAATAAAAATAGAAAAAAACATGCAATATCACAAACATGAAAATATGATCTAAGCCATCAGATGTGGAGATCGACAAGTAATTCCACTGAAATAAAACCATTGAAAAATGGTTCAAAACTCTTAAACAAATACCCGATCTTAAAATCAGTAAATAGATGTAAAAAAGCAAAAAATCAAGGAACATAACAAACTTGACCAACTAATTTAATGTGCACGACTCAAAATTTGATACTAGTTTCCATGATTATGCCTTAAGACGACCAAAGAACTTCTGTTTCTCCTGTGTTGTCTGGAAGCGACCATGTCCAAACTTGGAAGAAGTGTCAATGAATTTAAGTTTAATCTCTTCAAGAGCCACACGAGATGTCTGGGTAAGCAGCGACTGACGGAGGGTAACCACCCTCTTCTTAGGTCCAACACAGCATCCCTTGATCATAATATAGTCGTCCTTCACCACACCATAGTGAGGGAAACCACCAATTGGGATGATATCTTTCTCAGTCCTGTTCCATCATCAAGGAAAAGTTTCACACAACTGTACTAGCATTATAATTTTGGGAATTCCAATGCCAAGGCATGTTAAGCAAAACACCAAGTACACTACTCATCATTAATCTATGAACCTGATCACAGTAAAAGACAACACCTGGGACTCCTTTTAAAAAAAGGAGTGCCACATAAAACAAACCTTCCATGAGTAAGCAGAAATTGATGATGAGATTATTTTGTCCAAGTTCTTGGAGACAACTTTGGCAGTAGTTCATAGCCTGATACTTACCTGTCGTACTCAGTTACAGCAGTGTGGGACTCCTGGCCAGCCTTGCCAAGTTTGTAAACCTTTTTGTTCATTTCAGTACGGTGGTGATATCCATTTTGACCAGCCCTGGCAACAGTGAATGAAACTCTTGCAGGATGCCAGGCACCAATACAAGCCACCTTGCGGAGACCCCTGTGGGTCTTGCGAGGAAGACGGGTGACACCCCAACGAGTGACAACACCTTCATAACCTTTACCTTTGGTGACACCAATGATGTCAATCATTTCATCCTTCTGGAAGACAGCATCAATTGGAATTTGCTTCTCAAAAAAGCCATAGGCATAGTCCACCTTCTGTGCAATAGTCCCACCATTGACTTGGATCTCCATCAGGTGAGCTTTCTTCTGCTTCAAACCCTTCATTTTCCTGATCTGAAAAACAATAAATAACACTTAAATCAAGTTTACCCAATAAATATTAAAACTCTAGATAGCATAAAATTACACACAAGCAACTAAGAATCATAATAAACCACAATAATGGAAGTAAATAAAGCTTTGTGACTTTACGCATCATAATCAAGAGACCAGAACACACCATCATGATTAACATTCTCAAAGCAAGTTCAACAATTAAAAACAGCAAAGAAATATTACCTGAGTGTGGACCAAAACACGAATAACAGTTGCATATTTCTTCAACTTCTCAAGCTGGGCTTGGATGCTTTTCTTTCCCTCATCAGTCTCATACTGTTTTGAGTACTTTGTGAATGCCTTCTTCTTCGAATTGCACCAGTTCTTATAGAACCTTCTCTTCACCTCCTCGCTAAGATGCTGTCAAAGAAGTAGGCACCAACCATTTTTTGTCAAAAATGGAGGTGCCTAATTAAGGGGATTGTCAAAAATGGAGGTGCCTAATTTAGGACATTGTCAAAAGTGGAGGTGCCTAAATTTGGGGAATTGTTAAAGTCAAAAATGGAGGTGCCTAATTTATTGACTAATTTCACCAACCCATGTTTTTGAAGCCTATATAAACCCATCCACTTCATTTGGAAGACACACCTCAAAAATTGAAGAAGTAAAGAGAAGAGAGTGTCTTTGAGAGAATTTTGTGAGGAAAAATTCTTGTTCATAATTGAGTGAGGGTTGTGAGTGTTTGTAAACACATTGTATTTTCTCCTTAATAGAAGTCTGCAGCAGCTCCGGAGACTTAGGCATAATTGGCCGAACTCCGTTATCAAATTCTGTGTTATTATTCCGCATTTATTTTCGCTCTCTTACTAATCTGGTCTAAGGGAATAGAGTGGTAATCACCATAATATCCCAACAACTGGTATCAGAGCTTTGGGTGATAAATTCTGTCAATTTTTGCAAAGTTACTATTCACGTGAATAGTGAATTTCGTGAATAGTAAAATTTTATCGGCAGTTTCGATTTGTCGACAAAGGTGTCCTAGTACACGGTGGTTCGCAGAAATAGTCAGAAACGATCCAAAGGAGTCCAGATTCGAGTGGGAGCGATGGCTGCAGATGAAGGAAAAGTGAGAATTGAAAAGTTCGACGGTGCGGACTTTGGCTTCTGGAAGATGCAGATTGAAGATTATCTGTACCAGAAAAAGTTATATCAACCTCTCTCAGGAATAAAGCCAGAAGGCATGAAGGATGAAGAATGGAATCTTCTCGACAGACAAGCCCTTGGAGTTATTCGATTGACATTATCACGAAATGTTGCTTTCAACATCGCCAAAGAAAAGACCACAGCAGGTCTAATGGCGGCTCTCTCCAACATGTATGAAAAGCCATCAGCTTCAAACAAAGTTCATTTGATGAAGCGGTTATTCAATTTGCAAATGGCAGAAGGGGCATCAGTGGCCCAACACCTGAATGAATTCAACACAATCACAACCCAGTTGAGTTCCGTAGAAATTGAATTCGATGCTGAAATTCGGGCTTTGATTCTCTTATCATCTCTACCAGATAGTTGGAATGCTACCGTTACAGCGGTTAGCAGTTCATCGGGAAAAACCAAATTGAAATTCGATGATGTTCGGGATCTGGTGTTGAGTGAAGATATTCGACGAAGAGAATTGGGTGAAGCATCTACCTCTTCAGCTTTACACACAGAATCTAGAGGGAGAACTTTAGAAAAAAGTTCATATCGTGGCAGATCAAAATCTAGAAGAGACAAATCTAGATCGGGGAAGAAAGATTTCAAGTGTTATAACTGCGGCAAGAATGGTCATTTTAAGAAAGATTGCCGAGCACCAAAGAAAGATAGCGGTGCACAGGGATCTGCAAATGTGACCGAGGAAGCAGGTGATGCCATGATTCTAAGTGTCAACAGTCCAATTGAATCATGGATTTTAGATTCTGGGGCATCTTTTCACGCTACCCCATGCCAAGAAATCATGGAGAACTACGTCAATGGTGATTTCGGGAAGGTTCATCTAGCTGATGATGAAACCTTAAAGATCGTAGGAAAAGGGGACGTCCGATTAAAGTTGTCAAATGGGAATACCTGGAAGCTGCAAGGAGTGAGACATATTCCTAGTCTTAAAAGGAATTTGCTCTCTGTAGGACAACTTGATGAAGATGGTTATGGTACAACCTTCAAAAGCGGTGAATGGAAGATTACCAAAGGAGCACTCGTCATTGCCCGTGGTAAGAAGACTGGCACTCTCTATGTAACCTCAAACTTAGAGAATGTTATTTCAGTAGCAGATGCAGATGAAAAATCAAACCTATGGCACCAAAGGCTTGGCCATATGAGCGAGAAAGGGATGAAGACGCTTTTGTCAAAAGGAAAATTGCCGGAACTGAAAAGTATCGATGTCGGCCTATGTGAAGATTGTATCTTTGGAAAACAAAAGAAGGTCAGTTTTTCAAAGATTGGCAAGACACCCAAGGCAGAAAAATTAGAGTTGGTCCATACCGATGTATGGGGACCGTCTCCAATTCCATCTCTTGCAGGCTCATTGTATTACGTCACATTCATTGACGATTCAACAAGAAAGGTATGGGTGTATTTTCTGAAGAAGAAATCAGAAGTCTTTGATACATTCAGAAAATGGAAGGCCATGGTAGAAAATGAAACTGGTTTGAAAGTCAAGCGATTGAGGTCTGACAATGGAGGAGAGTACAGAGATAGAAGATTCAGAGAATTTTGCGCAAACAGCGGAATCAAGATGGAGAAAACAGTTCCCATGACACCGCAGCAGAATGGTGTAGCTGAGCGCATGAACAGAACTCTGAATGAACGTGCCAGAAGCATGAGGATACATGCTGACTTGCCCAAGAATTTATGGGCTGAAGCTGTCAACACCGCTGCCTACCTAATCAACCGTGGGCCTTCAGTACCTTTAGATGGTGAAATACCAGAGGAAGCATGGAGCAAAAAAGAGGTAAACCTTTCACACTTAAGAGTGTTTGGTTGTATCTCTTACATACATATAGATTCTGCTGGAAGAAGTAAATTGGATGCCAAGTCAAACAAATGTGTCTTTGTTGGATATGGTGGTGATGAGTTCGGTTACCGATTTTGGGATTATGAAAATCACAAGATCATTAGAAGCCGGGATGTCATATTCAATGAGAATGTAATGTACAAAGACAGATTAAATGCAGAATCAAATAGCTCCAAGATAGATGTTGAAAATAAGGAATTTGTTGAGTTCGAGGATATTTCTGGAAATGATGTTCAGAATAGTCCTGAAGTAGAGGAGCCAAGCATGCCGGAATTGAGGCGCTCCTCCAGAATTACAAGACCAATCCAACGTTACTCGCCTTCTTTGCATTACTTGTTGCTGACAGACAATGGTGAACCAGAGTGCTACAATGAAGCAATACAAGTGGAGGATTCAATCAAGTGGGAGTCTGCCATGAAAGATGAGATGGACTCACTCATGTCAAATCATACATGGGAATTAGTTGAACTACCACAAGGCAAGAAAGCACTCCACAACAAGTGGATTTATAGGATCAAAGAAGAGCATGATGGAAGTAAACGCTACAAAGCAAGATTGGTTGTAAAAGGTTTTCAACAAAAGGAAGGTATTGACTATACTGAAATTTTCTCTCCAGTCGTGAAGCTTACGACAATCAGACTGGTATTGAAAATTGTAGCCACAGAAAATTTACATCTTGAACAATTAGATGTAAAGACAGCATTCCTTCATGGAGATTTGGAGGAAGAGATCTATATGAAGCAACCAGAAGGCTTCATTAAGGCAGACAAGAAAAATCTAGTGTGCAGGTTGAAGAAGAGTTTGTATGGTCTAAAACAAGCTCCTAGACAGTGGTACAGAAAGTTTGATAGTTTTATGAGCAGCAGCGGTTTCACAAGATGCCAAGCAGATCATTGTTGCTACATCAAGAAGTTTGACAATAGCTTTATTATTTTATTGTTATACGTCGATGATATGCTCGTTGCAGGTTCAGACATGCAAGAGATTAAAAATTTAAAGCAGAAATTGTCAAAACAGTTTGCAATGAAAGATCTGGGTGCTGCAAAGCAGATTCTTGGAATGAGGATCAAGAGAGACATGAAGTCGGGGACTTTGATGTTATCACAGGCTGAGTACATAACCAAAGTACTAGCCAGATTCAACATGCAAGATGCTAAATCAGTGAGCACACCTTTAGGTGTTCATTTCAGACTCTCCAAAGAACAGTCACCGAAGACTGAGGAGGAACGTGCACACATGACGAAGGTGCCATATGCCTCAGCAATTGGGAGTTTGATGTATGCCATGGTTTGTACCAGACCAGATATTGCTCAAGCAGTGGGAGCTGTTAGCAGGTACATGAATAATCCAGGCAAGGCACACTGGGAAGCAGTCAAATGGATTCTCAGATATCTTCAAGGTACCACAGATAAGGCGCTTTGTTTTAAAAGTGGAGATACGACACTAGCAGGTTATGTGGATGCTGACTTAGCTGGAAATGTTGACGTTAGAAAGAGCACTACAGGGTATGTCTATACTCTAGGAGGTACCGCAGTGAGCTGGGTCTCTCAATTACAGAAGATAGTTGCTCTCTCCACAACTGAAGCAGAATATGTCGCTGTCACGGAAGCCAGCAAAGAAATGGTTTGGCTCCAAGGTTTCTTGGAGGAGTTGGGCAAGAAGCAAGAAAATAATGTCTTGTATTGTGACAGTCAGAGTGCCATACATCTAGCGAAGAATCCGTCTTTTCATGCCAGAACAAAGCACATACAGTTGCGGTATCACTTTATCAGGTCACTTCTGGAAGATGGGATTTTGAAACTTGAGAAGATTAGTGGAACTCAAAATCCGGCAGACATGTTGACGAAGACGGTGACTATTGATAAACTGAAGTTGTGCTCAGCTTCAGTTGGCCTACACTAGTATCAAGGTCGTAGAAGAGTTGTTGCATTGATCAAGGTGTGAAGACAGATTGAAATCAGTCTTCAAGTGGGAGATTGTCAAAGAAGTAGGCACCAACCATTTTTTGTCAAAAATGGAGGTGCCTAATTAAGGGGATTGTCAAAAATGGAGGTGCCTAATTTAGGACATTGTCAAAAGTGGAGGTGCCTAAATTTGGGGAATTGTTAAAGTCAAAAATGGAGGTGCCTAATTTATTGACTAATTTCACCAACCCATGTTTTTGAAGCCTATATAAACCCATCCACTTCATTTGGAAGACACACCTCAAAAATTGAAGAAGTAAAGAGAAGAGAGTGTCTTTGAGAGAATTTTGTGAGGAAAAATTCTTGTTCATAATTGAGTGAGGGTTGTGAGTGTTTGTAAACACATTGTATTTTCTCCTTAATAGAAGTCTGCAGCAGCTCCGGAGACTTAGGCATAATTGGCCGAACTCCGTTATCAAATTCTGTGTTATTATTCCGCATTTATTTTCGCTCTCTTACTAATCTGGTCTAAGGGAATAGAGTGGTAATCACCATAATATCCCAACAGATGCTGAGCCCAGACAGTGTTCAGAGAACGAAGACCACGAGTTGTCTTCACATAACCAACAACTCCCACAACCACCACTGGAGGTGTTTCAATGATTGTAACAGCCTCACAGGTCTCCTTCTTGTGAAGCTCTAAAGAACAGCGAAAAAGAATTAGATACACCAAAAAATCTATTTGCAGACTAAGCATATCTAATAAAACACATATACTGTAAGTGATACAAAGGGAAGTACAGTTCACAAATGTTGTTTTAGATCTATAAGAACTAAATTTAAATATTATTTGATTCTACGAGTGCAGGAACTAAGAGCACATGGCTTAAAATTTGCTTACTTGATCCGGGTTTTTCGACCTCCCTGACAATGTGTGTCATCCCAGCCTTGTAACCCAAAAAGGCAGTAAGTTTGCAAGGTTTGGTGGGGTCATCCTTAGGGAAAGCCTTCACTGTATATTCCAAAGCAAGAACAAATGTGAAAAATCTAGAATATAAATCTCTGTTGCATAGTACAAACGAACTCAATAAATTCCAAAAGAAAACTATTCCTGTCAAAAACCTCAATCCTAACAATAAATTAATCTATGATATGTATTTACAAAAATCCCATTTCCAAGAAAAACATTACATAACAACAAATCACTGGAACAGTCAGTTAGATCAAATGATATAGCAGCAAAATCAAAAGAATTGTGCTTCATTTTTTCTCAAGCTATGGCAAAATTGATAAACTAGATAGTCATGTCAATCTGAATAGAACATAAAGTTTACATATCCACTGAAATGAGGATCTTTTACCCTTCTGAAAAATCCTTATAAAAAAACCCAGTTAAATTAACACATGAAAGCATACCTTTTCCCCTGTGACGAGAAGCTCTCTTCCTTGGAAGGAATCCAAGGGACCCATGTCTTGGGTGCTCAAACTTCCTGTGAGACATCTCTCCTCCTTCTTCACAATAAAGAAAGAAAAGAAAAACATAAATCTATTAGTAACAAAATTAACGACAAAGATGTTCAAAATCAACATATAACCAGGACGCTAAGACGACAGATTTCCTTATAAAAAAGAAACAATGAAATCAACAGAGCATATACAGATGCTTTTAGATCCATAAAAGCATGAAACACTGTCCATGGCTAAATGCTTCAAACAAGTGAAAGATGAAAAACATTTATTGTGGATTTACCAAAAAAAATATGAAACCGAATTCAGCACATTGATTCATAATCACAAATTAGCAATATCAAGCAAATTGACAAAATCAATCGGTTATTTTTTCCTTCAATCTATTTTCAGCTTATAAAATATAACTGATAAAAAAACAGAGAGCATTAAATCAAAAAAATAAAAACAGTATTTTCCTTGCCTACTCTACCTGCCTCAAAAACCAAACAGACAGAGAATGAGAGAAAAAGAGGAGATACAAGAGGAGGTGAGCTCTGTACCTTGTGCGGCGACTCAATCTTAGGTCCAGAGACCCTCAATAAACCCTAGCTGCTGCTTATTTAGTAATTTTATTTTCAAAAATCAGCTTCAGTTCCTTAAAATTGCATTACTGTGCTAACTTAATTTAATTCCACAATTGCTCTATATTGCGATTTCAATTTTTATTGAGCCCGTAATGCTTGATTTTTTTTTTTTTTGAAATCCATGATGCTTCAATTTTTATTAAACCTTTTCTAAGGAAAAAATAAAAAGAAAAAAAAAATCGGCAAATTCTGCAACAGAAAATAAATAGTATACAAAATTACCAAACACTTATAAATTTTTATTCAGCATAAAAAATTACCAAACACTTATAATATAATACATTAGTTTTTATTTTTCCTAAAAAATATTCGTTATTTTGTAATAAAAATATGTTAACGGATTTCATACCAATATCATTAAAACAATAATAAATATTTTATTTTTATTAAAATTTATACAATAATTTTTATAATATGTATAATTTTATTATTAATCATCTTCAAAAAGCAATTGCAATCATTTTTAATAAAAAAAATATATTATATTTCAATAAAAATTAAAATATTTGTTAATGTTTAAAAAATATCAATATAAAACTCGTTAAAATGACTTTTTTTTAAATGCCAAAAAATTTAAAATGACTATTTTTAATATTGTATATAATTGATTAGTTGAACGTAATTAATTTTTTATATTTTGAGACTATTCATGATCAAATTAATTGAAAATAATTATATAATAAAAATAACATTCTCAATTAGGACAATGCAATAATTAAAATAAGTTTTTTTAAATTTTAATGCTTAATAAAATATAGTTATAAACAAAACTTTAAGGTAATGCTTGAAATATATGAATATAAGATTTATTCAATTTATAAATAAGTTTACTAAAAGATCAATTATAAATAAAATTCTCTTATCTAAAATTTTTAACATCGATATTTGAGACATTATAAATTTATAGTTTAATTAATGAGTAATTTAAATTGAGATTATTTAGTACTAATTTGATACCATTGGCATTATTTAGTACTAATTTCAGTAATTTCATACCATTGGCAAGCTTCTTTTTTTTTTTCATACGAGGATAATCTAAGGACATTCTAATGTCTACCATATAATAATTTATAGTATTTAGTTAATTTTGACAGAACATTAAATCTTTAAAATAATACAATTAACCGGTATTTTTAAAAAATTATGAATATTATTTTTTTGTCAATAGATGTCATATAAATTTTTGGGTATTAATTCAATATAATATTAGACTAATGTTAAAGTAATATAAAAAAAATCAATTATCAAATTAATGATTGTATCGAATATCACAAATAAAATTTAAATCAAATATAAAATATCTGAAATATCAAGTTTATACAATCATTGGCTCACAGAAAATCTTTCTAAATAGTATTTGAGTATTTAAAAATGAATTTAATGTTAGAATTAATTTTAAATTATTAAAATTAATCCTCTAATTAATTATAAGTGTGGGTTAAATATATTTAAATATTAAATATGTATTGCAGTCAAATTAAAATAGTCAAATTAAAGTTATGATCAAATAAGGATTGTTGACTATTGAGGTGTCCTACTCGTAATAGGATTATAAGTGTAGAGACCGATAAGAATTTCTGTTTTGTTGAAGGACCAAAATAGAAATCATCATCATCAGTTATAAATAAGGGGTCGTGGTCTCCAGGGGAACATAACAATTTTAAGAGAACATTGCATTCATTCAGTAGTGCTTCAGCTAAACTTAAAGTGTGTATCTCCTGGAAGGCGACAAACTCCAAAATCGTCTTCAGCTTCAACATACGATGATGTCAGGTATGCAATTTACCACTTTGCAATTTAATTTGAATAATCTAGTGATCTATGCATGTTTTAGGTTTTAGGGGAATCAGGTTTTCTCCCCCTTTCAATTGGTATCAGAGCCATGTGCTAGGTTGCTAGATTTTCCGATTAAATTGATTATTGTTTTGATTCTAGAAAATTAATTCGGTGATTGTAATTTTCTAGAATTAATTTGGAATCGAATTTAGTAATCTGAAATCAATTTTGGTTTGATTTGTTTTTTGGATTAAATTACTGAGATTATTTAATTAATACTGAAAAAATCAAATTTCTGGACTTGAATTTTGGGTTTGTGATTTTTTCGGAATTAATTAATTTTTTGGTTAATTAATTATGTAAATTAATTAATTAAAGGTTAAAAAAAATTAAAAACGGTGGTTTTCAGTTTCAACTAGCTTGAATATTTTTGTAAGTGGAAATCAAAGCTAAGACGGGTGCATGATCAGATTGGTTTGCAAAAATATATATATATATATATATATATATATATAAAGCTTAAAACTTTTGCAAGTTTTTGTAAAAGAAACATCTCGACATATTTCCCACTTCGAAACTTCGATTCTTATGCTTATGGAGCTATGCTTCGAAATTTTTTTTAATTATTATTTTTTTTATTAAAAAAAATTCATTTAATTTTAAAATTTCAATTTAAAATTTAATTCAATTGAGTTTAAATTTTGGTATTTTAGTCCTGATTATGTTTAATATTTTTAATAAATTAATTGAAGCAAAAAGTTACCAAAGTGACCTCTATTGTGTAAATTAATTTATTTAGGATATTAGATAGATGTATTAAAATTCATTGCGGGTAGTAAACCGGCCCAAAGGAAGGTTGCTATCAGGCTGAATTGAGAATACATTGCGGTAATAAATATGTGATAATTATTATGCATTCATCCATGTGGATAATAAATCGGCCCAAAGGAAGGTTTATTATTTGACAGGACTGAATTGTCAATATTTGATTACTGCGTTGAGATACCAATTACAGTTAATATTTTATGTCTAAATATGAGAATATTAATGTTGTGTCAGGTATCTTGTTTCCAATATTTAAACTCTACTTCTGTGATTTGTTTCAAATTTTGTGGATTGTGAGCTTATGTCATTTATTTATTATTTATTTTCTCTGAATTCAGCTAGCATGCCGTATAATCCCAACTTTGTCCCTATGAATGAAAATACTAATAATAAGACTGCTGATAAGGGAAAATATTTGGTTTTAGTCTGTTCTGAAGTTAATTTAACTTCGGTACCTAGAAACACTTGGTGGATAGATTCTGGTGCTACTAGTCACATAAGTGTTTCATTGCAGGGTTGCCTGAACTACCGAAAGTCAACTGACGGTGAAAGATACGTTTATATGGAAACTGGCGAACCGGTAAAAGTAGAGGCGATAGGACATTTTAGATTGCGTTTAAGAACTGGAAATTTTTTGGATCTAGTAGATACCTTTGTTATTCCGTCTTTTAGGCGGAATTTAATTTCTGTTTCCCATTTGGACAAATCTGATTTTACTTGTTCATTTGGAAACAATAAAGTTACTTTATATATGGATTCAAAAATTTTAGGTACTGGTTTCTTGTATGCACTTCATAATCTATATATGTTAGATATCGATGCCTCTTATAATGAGACCCTGCAAGTTAGTACTATAGGTACCAAAAAGGAAGCTGAATATGGATAACTCAGCTGCTCTATGGCACAGACGTTTGGGTCACATATCCAAATCTAGAATAGAGCTTCTTGTGTCAGATGGTATCATAAATACACTTGATTTCACAGATTTGGACTCCTGTGTTGAGTGTATTAAAGGTAAACAGACTAAACAAAAAAGATTAGGTGCCAATAGGTCATCAAACGTCTTAGAGTTGATACATACGGACATCTGTGGCCCATTCCCTACAGCAACAAGGAATGACCAAAGATACTTCATATCATTCATAGACGATTACTCACGTTACGGGTACCTATATCTCATTCATGAGAAATCTGAGTCTCTGGACGTTTTCAAATCTTATAAGGCCGAAGTTGAAAATCAACTCGGAAAGAAGATTAAATCTGTTAGATCTGACCGTGGAGGTGAGTACTATGGCAAATATGACGGTTCAGGTGAACAACGTCCAGGACCATTTGCTATTTTCCTACAGGACTGTGGTATAGTCCCTCAATACACCATGCCTGGTACACCCAGCATGAATGGTGTATCTGAGAGACGTAACAGGACTCTTATGGATATGATTAGAAGTATGATTAGTCATTATTCTTTACCTGAGTCTCTGTGGGGAGAAGCATTAAAGACAGCAGTCTATCTTCTTAACAGAATACCAACTAAAGCAGCTATAAAAACACCTTATGAGCTTTGGACTGGACGCAAGCCCAGTCTAAAGCACCTTCATGTTTGGGGATGTCCTGCTGAGGCTAGGCCTTATAGGCCTAATGAGACAAAATTGGACTCCAAAACTGTTAGTAGCTACTTTGTTGGTTATTCTGAGCGATCTCGGGGTTTTAAGTTTTATAATCCTACTTCCAGATCTATTTTTGAGACGGGAATTGCAACATTCTTTGAGGATGTTGAGTTTGGGGGGAGAAATAAGGTTAAAAACATTGTCTTTGAGGAGGGATCGAGTCAGAAACACTCAGTGTCGATTCATATCTTTGCTCATGGGACTGTTCAGGTTCCTATAATTGTTAATATCCCAGAAGCAATTCCGGATCCAATACAAGACAATGTTGATCAACTTCCCCATCAGGATGAAGAAGTTGTTCTTCCTCAAGAACAAGCTCAACAACCTCAAGAATTTGAGCCAGAACCTGTGCCTTTAAGGAGGTCCACTAGAGAGAGAAAAAATGCTATTTCAGATGATTATGTAGTATATCTTCAGGAACATGAGGACACTGTAGACATGGTGGAAGATGATCCTATCAGCTTTCATCATGCCATGCAAGATTCCAACTCTCAGAAGTGGATTGAGGCAATGGGTGAAGAATTTAAGTCAATGCAAGATAATCAAGCTTGGGATCTTGTTCCATTACCTGAAGGAAATAAACTCATTGGTTGCAAATGGATATTTAAAATCAAGAGGGATTCTAAAGGTAATGTGGAATGATATAAGGCTCGTCTTGTAGCTAAAGGCTTCACTCAGAAAGAGGGGATTGACTATAAAGAGACCTTCTCTCCGGTTTCATTGAAGGACTCTTTTAGGACAATCATGGCTCTAGCTGCACATTTTGATCTTGAGTTACATCAAATGGATGTGAAGACTGCGTTTCTCAATGGAGACATTGATGAAACCATCTATATGGTGCAGCCAGAAAACTTTGTGTCTGGAGACCCAAAGCGACTGGTATGCAGATTAAAGAAATCCATTTATGGACTCAAGCAAGCTTCTCGTCAGTGGTACTTCAAATTCCATGAAGTAGTTGTCTCTTTTGGTTTTGAGACAAATGCTGTGGAAGATTGTGTGTATCACAAGTTCAGTGGGAGTAGGTTTATCTTTTTGGTCTTATATGTGGATGACATATTGCTTGCTACTAACTGTAAGGACTTGCTGCAAGAGACCAAAGTCTTTCTCTCAAAATACTTTGAGATGAAAGATTTAGGTGAAACTTCTTTTGTATTAGGGATTCAAATACATCGAGACCGTACTCGAGGTATTCTTGGATTATTACAAAAGGGCTATATTGAGAAAGTGCTCAAAAGATTTAGTATGCACAACAGTAGACCAATTGATACCACAGTTGCTAAAGGAGATAAATTCAGTCTTGATCAGTGTCCAAAGGGTGAACTTGAGATTCAGGAGATGCAGAAGATTCCTTATGCATCAGCAGTTGGGAGTCTGATGTATGCTCAAGTTTGCACTCGTCCAGATATTTCATTCATAGTTGGCATGTTAGGGCGATATCTCAGCAATCCAGGAATGGATCATTGGAAAGCAGCCAAAAGAGTCTTGAGATATCTTCAGAGAACTAAGGGACATATGCTCACATACAGGCGATCATATCAGCTTGAGATCATTGGGTATACTGATTCTGATTTCGCGGGATGCCAAGACAGTCGGAAATCCACATCAGGCTACATATATCTCTTGGCTGGCGGTGCTATTTTTTTGAAGAGTGTGAAACAAACTCTAGTAGCTACCTCCACCATGGAAGCAGAATTTGTAGCAAGTTATGAGGCATCCAATCAGGCAATCTGGCTGAGGAACTTTGTCACAGGGCTGCGCATTGTGAATGGCATTGAAAGGCCATTAAAGTTATACTGTGATAATAACTCAGCAGTCTTATTCTCCAACAACAACAGAAGCTCTTATCGATCGAGACACATTGGGATAAAGTTTCTGGCTATGAGGGAGAGAGTACAAAGTGGACAGATATCCATAAAACATATTGGAACGAACTCCATGATTGCGGATCCGCTCACTAAGGCTGTGATACCGAAAGTTTTTCATGAGCACACTGCTCATATGGGTGTCACATTATTTGAGACTATTTAGTTTCAGTGGGAGTTTGTTCATTATGGTTATATTATATTTATGTATACTCTGTTTTGTAATGGATATATTATGTTATTGATACTCAGTTTCTGCAGAAAATAAAGTATTTATTTTGTTACACTCTGTATTATTATTGATTGATCTCACTAAAGTATGACCAGTTGGAAACATGCATGATTAGATCATATTACATGTAGTTTCCATGCTACACTCCTATTATTGATTTATGTCATTTGAGAGTATTGGTAATGTGATTGATGGTGGTTTGAGTCACGATTAGTGTGGCGACTGGCCCTTCAGTCCTTTATCGATATAATCAATGGACGAGATTGTTTGAGGCACCTTCAGTATGACTGCTTTTATGAGCTCATTAAGGTATATACATTTATATTTAATATATGTTAGCCCAAGTGGGAGATTGTTAGAATTAATTTAAAATTATTAAAATTAATCCTCTAATTAATCATAAGTGTGGGCTAAATATATTTAAATATTAAATATGTATTGCAGTCAAATTAAAGTTATGATCAAATAATGATTGTTGACTATTGAGGTGTCCTACTCGTAATAGGATTATAAGTATAGAGACCGATAAGAATTTCTGTTTTGTTGAATGACCAAAATATAAATCATCATCATCAGTTATAAATAAGGGGTCGTGGTCTCCAGGGGAACATAACAATTTTAAGAGAACATTGCATTCCTTCAGTAGTGCTTCAGCTAAACTTAAAGTGTGTATCTCCTGGAAGGCGACAAACTCCAAAATCGTCTTCAGCTTCAACATACGATGATGTCAGGTATGCAATTTACCCCTTTGCAATTTAATTTGAATAATCTAGTGATCTATGCATGTTTTAGGTTTTAGGGGAATCATGTTTTCTCCCCCTTTCAATTGGTATCAGAGCCATGTGCTAGGTTGCTAGATTTTCTGATTAAATTGATTATTGTTTTGATTCTAGAAAATTAATTCGGTGATTGTAATTTTCTAGAATTAATTTGGAATAGAATTTAGTAATCTGAAATCAATTTTGGTTTGAATTTTAATTTTTCTCATATTAATTTAGCATTTATTTCTAATTTATTTTTTATATAATAAATAAATGTATCATGAAATTCCATTATAATTATTGTTAATAAAATTTGATTTCGCATATGACTTTTAATAAATGAAATCAATATAAATTATTAATTTTACATTATCTTATAATTAACTTAAATTTATTTTTAAAAAAACTTAAAATTTATTTGGTAAAAAGAAAAGATGGGATTCGGCACATTTAATCACAAAAACATTCCTAGCATAAAATCATGATAAAACTATAAAACAAATAATAGTAGTGATAAACAGTAACCATTAAGGTTCAAAATTTCATACAAAGATAGTAATTTCATTCAAATAGTCATAAATCACAATCCCAAAAAAAAATTCAGAATACTTAATGAAAAATATAGATGTACTTCACAAAAATTAAAAAATAATTATTGTTGATTAATTTTTAAATAAACTTATCCATTTATGTGAAAATACTAACGTTATAAAAAGTATAAACATTTTATGAAAAAATTAATGATATTTTATGGAGAATGTAACAGCACCTTAAAAAAATAGGAATATTTATATAACTACCTAAATAAAATAATTTTTATTAAAAAAATACTATAAAAATTATAAATACTTACATTTTTATTAAAAAATTAGTATAAAATTTTAAAAATATCTATAAAATAAATTTTCAAACATATTTTTTCTTAATATAATAAATAATTTACTTCAAAATTTTATTTTTTCAAACTTCGCTATTAAATAAAAAATTATAATAAAATAATAAAAATTAATATTTTAAATTATTTTTATCATATAAAAATAATATTTTTTTATAAAAATAAAAAAATAATTTTAATTATAAAAAAATAAATGGCACTTAAAAATAAAAATTGAATAAACTATATAAAAATACATTAATAAAAATTATTAAATTTATTTTTAAATCAATTTTATATATTATACGCGTGAAAAATTTAAAAATATATATAATTTTATTATGTAGATATGTTAGGGGTGGACATTTTCGGTTCGGTTGGCCGAACCGAACCGAACTGCAAAAATCGAATAAAAACCGAGCAAATATATTAGTAATCGAAACCGACCGAACAAAAGTAGAAACTGAGTAAAAACCAAACCGAAAAAATTCGGTCGATTTCGGTCGATTTCGGTTTAGACCGAAAAAATTGGTTTAGACAAAAAAAAATCGGTCAGCTTCGGTTTAGACCAAAAAATTTAGGTAGTTTTTGGTCGGTTCAGTTTTCTGAGCAATGAAACCGCTGGCCGACAGAAGATTTTCGGTTTGATGTAATTTAGAATCGAAAACCGAACCGACCAGTAGGTTAACTGATTTTTCAGTCGGTTTCTCGGTCGGTTCAATTTTCACGATTTTTTTGTCCACCTCTAAGAGATGTTGTAGATATGTGGTATTTGTGTTGCAGCTATTATATGTTATATTTTTATTATTTAAATTGTGTATATTTTATGTAAAAATTGTTAAATATTATGTGAATATTATAGAAATATTGTGTGAATATTTTAAGGATGAAAAATTTAAAAATAAAATAAAATAAATATTAAAGACATTATGTAGATGTGTTTTAGATTTTTTATAAATATATTATTGATGTGTTGTAAATATATTTTATATTACTGAGTATATATTTTATATTTATTATGTATATAATTTTTTAAATAAAAAATAAAATAAAATTGTAAAAAAATACAAAAATAAAAAAATCAACGTTTTAAAACTAATTAAAAAAATGAAAAACGTATAATTGAAAAATAAAACACCTTGGCACAATATCTTTGCAAAGTTAACACGAAAAAAAATCATAAATGATGTAAATTTCTCAAAAAATTAGCAAATATAACATTTTAAAAATAAAATAAAAAATTAAGAAATATCAAAAATATCAAAATTTCAAACAAAAATCTATAATTTCATTAAATTTATTATTGCCGATTTTTTTATTTTATGAAAATAATTAGAAAAAAGATATCACACCGTGCTAAGAGTAATTTTACTCAATAAATTTATATTAATTTCAAAGATTAAATAATTTTAAACAAATAAAATAAAATATATATTAATAAAAAATACTTGCAAAATTACGTAGATACTATTTTAATATATATATGCACTATAATAATATATTTGTTTTGTTTTGGACATATATATATTATTTTATTTTATAAAATAATTTTAGCTATTTAGTTACATATATAAACATTTAAAATATATTAAAATAGTTAATAGTAAAATTGAAGAGTAGATAAAATATGCAATAAGCAGGTGTTAATATCATATATAATTATAATATTACATGAAATGTAATTTGATGTCATAAAAAAATAATAGATTATCCGATAAGTTATATGATTATAGCAATAGAGGTTTTAATTTTATAATTGGCGATATATATATAAACTTCACGTGATAAATATTATATTGTAAACTAGACTAATCAAATTAATTATAGATGTCATTTATAATTAATAATTATTATAATACAAAAATATAAATATTATTTATAATTTCAGTATAAAATATAAATTCACTTCTTTATATATAAATATGTGTATATATTTATATTTATATGCCAATAAAATTATTTAAAATTAATTTTAAGTGTCTTCAAAATTTATTTTTATCTCTTAATTATTTTTTTATTTTGTCGTATTAAATTATAAAAAATATTATTTTTCTTCATAAAATTATGTCAATAACTTATAAAATAAAATCAATATTTAGTTGTTAGAAAAATATTTTACTATTTTATAAGTTTAATTTTGTTCTTTAATAAATGAAAAATAATTTTATTTTATTTTTTAAAAAATTTTTAAGGGCACAATGAGATAAAATTATTTTGAGTTAATATATTTGCTAATATGATAGCTCATAATCTGATTAGAATAATCATTTTCAGGTGTAAATTTTTAGTATTAGTATCTTTCTCCCCAATTGCATTGTAAGAGTTTTTGGTTATAATTTTAAATAACAAAATATTAACGCATAAAAAAAGTTTGAGTTAGCATTTATTTTTCTCTTCAATCATTTTTTTAAATTATGAAAAATAAAAATCTAAGATAATTTAATTATTAATTATATGTATATTTTTATAAATTATAGAAAGAAAAAAGAAACTCATATTGATTTGGTTATTTTCATATTATTAAATAGTATAAATATATTATAAAGAAGCTTAACATATAGATACATATAATACATTAATTTATTAATAGAGTGTTCTGAAAATATTATTAAAAAAATATAAATTTAAGATTTATTAAATGAATTAAAAATATAAATTATATTTATGATTATAATAAAATATAATTTTATAAAAAAATTTTACTTTTTTTTCATAAAATTCATTATAGAAACAATAAGTTATTAAAATTTCTACATAATTTATCATAAAACACATTAATCTAAAATTAATAAATTATTTATAATATATAAATTTAAAAATTAAATTACATTTAAATTTTAAAAATAAAGTAAAATAAAAAATTTTATAATTTTATAATAAAGTTATTAATATAAGTTATTTAATAAGTATATTTTATTGAATTCAATAGATAATATTAAATTATTCTAAAAAATTAAAAAAAGATTGATAAAAAGACTAAAAAAAAATTTAGAGGCAAAATAGAAAAGAGGAGAAGAATTCTTACCATTCATCTACAATAAATTCCCCACTCTTTAAAATTATAGAAATAGATTTTAAAACAATTACTCAATTCAATATGAGACAAATAGAAATAGTGGTAGATTACTTTTAATAAAATTTGAAATGCGCATGTGTAGGGAAATAATTGTCTTAGAATAGAAGAATTTAAATATGAGTTGGACAAATTTTTTTTTCTTGATCTGGACAATTTTCACTTTACATGTTGCCTCTTAAATAATTAGAATATTGTTAGACGACAAATCGTTTTGATTATGACTTAAATCATGGGATGATTTCAAGTTTCCACCGTCTCTTCTCTTTAGCCGAACGAAATCCCAATTGGGAATTAGGGCAAAACTAACATAACCCATCGCCACCACTATAAAATGCCTAACCAACCCATCCCAGACATATAATGGACTGGTCATTTTTTTCATCTTTCTTATTTCGACGGAGCATTGGTTTGATATCGTCAATATTTTCTGTTTTTTTAGAGAATTTCTCCGAAGAAGAAAAGAGAATGATGAATCTATTGTGCAAACGCAGCGCTGATCTTTAGCTAGATTGCGCTATGAGCGGCACTTTCCACACGAGATTTCTGACTCTTCCTCCCTCGTTTTTAAATTATCTTTTCCTTTCATTATCCTTGTTTGGTAATAAAAATAATCCTGTTTTTTTCTTTTGTTTTGCTTTAAATTGTAGTGTTTCTGATTAATTTACCGGGAGCAATCGAAAACTGGTGATAAAATCCGACAAACAGAGGAGAAAATAAGAGAAAAATCGTCAAGTCTAATGATCTTTGCTTGGTATACTTAATATTCAAATATTGAAGTTGTACAGCCCGGTGAATGCCAATGAGGTAGCAAATAGCCTAGGCTGTTGTCTCGAATTTGGCAAATTATCTTAAGATTTAATTAACTGGTTGGAAAATTTATTTATAATTATAGGATTAAGACTTTGGTTAGGAAAGTGGAAAGGAAGAGGAAACAAAATGGATGGATGATTTATATAATTTGGATCCATTTTTCACTTTTTGCATAATGTTGAAAGAATTGTGATTAAAAAAAAATGTGAAATTTTATTAAGCAACTAACAAGGATAGGAAATAGAATCCAAAAATGTGAAAGCTAAGAAGGTGAGGAGTAATCATATTCATTTGTCTTCTAACTAATCTCAGAGAAATTTGCAACCGAAGATACGAGGTTTTAATAATTCCAGGATCATATCATTCTAAAGCATTAAGGCTAAGGTTTTCATTAATCTTAACCTAGTTGGCGACATGTAATCGCCAAAATAAACATTTTTTTTCCATTTCGAACCAACAGATTGTGAGATGACAAAAATTTATAACATATACCACAAAAATTAATGAGTTCATTTGAGCTCATGTTTCGAAAAGCTACAACTATCCCAGCCGTAAAATTGTTGTTCCAAACCCCACTCTTGTCAAAAATCAATGCAAGTTCACAGTGATAAAAAAAATATGAAAACAATTCTCTACTAACTACCATACTACGCCACGAACAATCAAGATAAGTTTGAATTTCGTCAGTATGATATCCAACAATAAATGTTAGTAGAAATTTCTGATTTTAACTAGTATATCAATCTGCTAAATTAATTTTTAAGTGTTGAGGGAATTTGTAAACTCCACAGCTACATACCAGAAACCGATAATAATAATAATATAATATTTTATAATTTAAATCTTTATTTCATAAATAAAGTTTAAATTTAGATATTTAATTTACATAAACTCGTTACCTTATATTTGTAAAATGATTTTCAATTGGGTATATCAATAATTAGGATATATATGCTTCTAATTCAACACCAATTAATCCTAAAATTTAAAACTTAATAAAATATTTATATTATTTATTTTCTTTCTATATTTTATTATAATCAACTATAAAATTAATTATTGACATATCGCTAATATATTAATTTACAAATCAAATATGATAAATAAAAAAGAATTATTCAAATATAATTTACGAACAAGTTTTAATTTCATCTCTTATTAATTAATCTATATCTAAATCCATATAATTTTTTTCCAAATGCTCTTCATCATTACATTTTTTGAACCGATATCAGTCATTGTGATCAGCTATATCAAATCTATGCCAATAACTTATTTATTACAACAATTATATGACAAATTTCAATCTAATCAACATTAACGCCTTATATGTTCTTAATTTATCGTATTTAAATTTAAGTATAAGAGTCTTAATTAGATTTTTAAATAAAATGACATAAAATCTTTGTTATATTTCTTCACTAAAAAATCATATATTAAAACATTTGACGTAAGAACTTAAAGTAATTCAACAAAGTTGAAAATTGATAAGAGAATTTAGGATTATTCATCTAGCCCAACAACTTGATTAACACAGCTCAATCTAGTCCGGTTCACTTAGATTGGGTCGCGTTAGATAGAATTTAAACTGGGTCTCGAATTTTGAATCAAAATGATAATATGTTTCTGATTGGGCTCAGACTTGAGTAAATCTTTTCTGGCCGATCTGACCTAAAACATTATTTATAACATATAAAATAAATATGTATATACAATATATATTATATAATATAAAATAAATATTTATATATACACATATATACTACAATATGTACTATATTATGTGTATATATAATGCAATACATATGCAATATATATGTACTGCAGTATATGCATTGCAGTCTACGTGCAATATAGTAGAGCTGTGTATGTGGTCCGGAGGCTCAAATCATCCGTCCGGGTTGGACAGAGTTTAAAAAAATTGTCCTGGACTTTTGAATTTGATGGGTGAGCCCGATGTCACTTTGGGCCAGAGATTAAGCATATTGGGCCAGCTCAGCCTTGTCTGAGATATTTTAAAAAATAAAATTAATTAATTTTTAATTAATTATATTAATATTTATAAGTAGTTATATTAATTTTTATGTAAAATTTTATATATAATAAAAATTATAATATTAATAATTTAAAAATAATATATAAAATATATAAGGGTGGATATCGGTCGGTTTAGTTAATTAACCGATCAAATCAACTGGTTAACCAAATTGATTTTTTTAAAATTTTTTAATTGAATCGATTGAATTTTTATTTTGGTCGGTTAGATTAATTAATCAAACTGACCGATTTTTATTTAAAATTTTATAATAAAATTTTTATTTAGAATAAAAATTTAATATAATTAAATAACTAAATAAAACTTATTAAAAAATTCTTTATTTTGCAATATAAGTTCATATTTATAGTAAAAAAATTAATATAATTAAAGAATTAAATAAAAATAATAATTAAATAATTTTTAAAAAAAAATTAATTAATAGTTAATCGATCGAACTAATTCGATTAACTGTTAATCGAACTGAAAATTAAATTTATATAAATAAGTTCGATTAATCGAACTAAATTTTTAGTCAATTAACCGAATTAAATTTTTGATCGATTAATAAAAAATTCAGTCTATTAAATAAAATTTGTCCACCCCTAAAAATATAAGAGAATTTAATAAAAATTATAATAGTAATAATTAAAAAATATATATATATACATATATATATGTAATGCTTTGGATAGACGGAAACTAGCCTGATGGCACAAGTGGCCCAAGCGGCCTGGCCCACTTCGGCTATAGTCGGGCTTCGATCTTAGTTTTTTAGCCTGAAATACTGCAGATAAGGGTCAGATTTGGCCTGTGCACAGCTCTATAATATAGATACAAACATACATATATATACTAAGGTATATGTGTATATATACTAAAAAAAATCCAAGAAAAGAAAAAAAAAAAAGAAATCCGTCGTCAGCCTGAGCAGTCCCAAATAACAATGTCCGTTAAGGTCTAGAGTCGGGCTGCGGACTAAGTGAATTGAAGAAGCTCCTACACGTGGCTACCACCCAAAGGATCCTTATCTATTCGAAAATTGTTGTACATACTCTCATTTTACATTACCCGAGGAGAAAACTTACAATACTCGCCCAAATCTTCATAGAATTACCATTATACCCTCATTCTCAGTGATTTGGCAAATCATAAAAGCGAGTTGTTACTTTAATCTACAAAAGCGAGTTGTAACAGCAAATACACTATAATAAATAGAAGTGCAATCCAAAGTTCCAAGAGCGGGAAAAACTAAATCCTTATTTTGAATTTAAACGGACCTCGACTTTCAAATACCCAAAACAAATGCCTTCCGACTTGCTTTTACTCTCTTCGTTCATAAGTTAAGTTCATGTGGTTAATTTTGAATGGAAGAGATGGATTTTCATTCCATGAAAAGGAAACAATTGCAGGCTCTGTGCAAAAAACATGGCTTACCCGCTAACAGAACAAATCTGGAAATGGCAGAATCATTGACTACCCATCTCCAGGTTTGACTATTCATTTCTGTTTTAGTTTTACTGTTTTTTGAGTGATTTTGGTCATTATTGTTGTCTGAACTTTTTGGTTAATGAAATTTTGAGTACTGTCTTTCTTTCTTTCTGTTACATTTGTTTTTCTATTTGTTTACTAAGAAAGTGGAGGAGAGAAAACAGGAATTGGAAGCTTTGGTTCAATGTTTCTGTTATATTGTTGAATTATAAGCCAAAAAAAATTGGTTGACTGAAAAATGTTAAAATGTCAGAATTTATTATCTCAATTTCTTAAAATTAAAATTTTCATATATTTTAGGAGAGAGCTATTTTTCTCAAATTGTCTTTTCTGTTTAATTCTTTATTCAGTGAAAATTAAATATTTTTAAAATATATATTTAGCTTTGTCTTTACTGTTTGATTTTTTTTTTCTCTAAAACCAGATTTATGAACTATCTGCAATATATTTACTTTCTAAATTATACGCAGGTGAATGATAATCCCACTTCTGATGGGAAAGATCCTAATGATGTGCCTAAGAAATTAAAGAAAGTTAGGTTCAGCCCCGAGAATGAAACCCGCGAATATGAGCCTTCAGCTTGTCGAATGCCAGTCAGGGGAAGCAGGAGGAGAACAACTTTAATTAATCCTAATTCGAAGAATTCGAATAAAAGCAATGTTTCTAATAAAGCTGTTGGAAATAAGAGAGGGAGAGGAAATGAAAAGATAGAAAGCTTTAGTAGGATCACTCGGTCCCAGGATAAGGTTGGTAAGGAGACTTCTTTAATCGAGAATGAAACTGAAACTATTAGGAGTCAGGATGGTTGTCAAAAGGTTCTTCAACTTCAAGAACGTTCAAGGAGAAATGCTGCCAGGCAAAAATCTACAGCATCTCAGGAGGAGGAGGCAAGCGAGATCATTGGCAACGATGATCTTGAAGCCAAAAACGGTTGCAGGAGATCAACAAGAAATGTGGGTGAGTATAAAAACTCTGAAGTGGTTGGAAGGGTCACAAGGTCAAAAGCTAAGTCTGCAGGAAACGTTTCTGCATTTGAAAGTGAAAATGAAGCTGTTGGTGTTGTCAACGAATGTATAGGGGCTATCGGCGAAACAAATGAACTAAGGTCTGCCAGAAATTCCTCTAGACTCGCTTTGGTAGCGATCCCTAACGAAATGAAAGAAGTTGGTGGAAGAGATGGAAAGGTTGGACGACAGAAACGAAAACGTGCAGTAGTTCAGGAGACAGAATCTTCCAAGGACGTGGATGAATCCTTGGTTAGAAAACCTCCAAGGCGATCTGCACGACATACTTTAAAAAGTGACTTCGTGGGACCTTCTGTAGCCTGTAAATCTGTTGAAAAGAAGCAAAAGAGGTTATCAAGAATGTCAATTATAATAGAAGAAACTGCACCTACTAAAATTTCATCACCAAGTGATGATGCTGGAGTAACTGTGGCACAAGCTGCAGGAGAAAACAATTATTTAACTTCGGACAAGAGCAATGCTCTTAAAAGCCATGAGAAGAAAGAGCAATCCAATAGTAAATCCAGCGGAAAACGAAGAAATGCTTCCATGGATGTTTCTACTCTGCATTCTGGCATTGGGAAGGAGATAGATGCTGCAGCAATTCGGGAGCAAACTGTGGCTGCAACACCCATCAAGATGGCAAGTGTAGAACAAGAAGAATCAACAGTTGCAGGGCTTTCTGTGGTCTCTAGTGAGAAGAACAGTGGTCTGATGGATGACAACGGGAAATTTGTCTCATATGGTTGTAAAGAGAGTGGTGCAGATTATCAATCATCTCAATCATTTGAGTCGGCTGAATTTATATCTGCAGAATTTCTTGTAAAAGCCTGTGATCTGGTTTCTCTAGCTGATGGCTTCTCATGTGCAAATCAATCAGCTTTTCCAGGTAACTAAATTTCTATTAAATGATGATTTTTAGTGCTTTTCTGTGTTTACTTAATATTTTCTTAATCATGTGTAGATGAATGCCCCAATCTATTTGAATCGGAGAAAGGAACTGCAAGAAAAGAAATGTCAACAGGCAAGGATGCAAGCTATGGAAGTGACTGTATCAATAATAATTCAACTGAAGTGGCTGAGATATTTATTCAGGAAGATAGTGTATATGGTTCAGAAAGTACTGTACTAGACAATACAAAAGTCTGTGGTTTGGAAAGGACTGAACTAGACAATAGTAAAGTTGAAATTAAGAATGAAGTATCACCAGATAATAAGAAAGCATCATCAGCAGTAAGTGCAGAGATTTTTACCAAGATCACCGAAGGCGAATGCCTTGAAACTAATGGAGTCAATGATCGTTCAACTAATGTTGAAAAATATGTTCAAGAGGATGGATTCGGTAGTCCAGAAAGGACCGAAAATTCAACTCGAAGTACGAGTGAATCTATTGATCAGGATGGAGTGATTGGTCTAAAAAGGACTAAACAGGATCATACAACATATGAACTTGCGAGCGAAGTAGTACCTCATATTGGTAAAGGAAGCTTGCATGAGGGTGGAAATGTCTTCTCTCACTCTGGGAACATATTTATCCAATTTTACGAGGAGGGAAATGCCTGTAATGCTACCGAGCTACCTAGAATGAACTGTGCCGATGAACATCAAGATGGCAAAGGTATCTGTCAGTTTACTCCAGAAGAAAAGGATTGCAATGGAGGTCAAAACTGTTCTGCTACTACTGTTGCTTCAAAATGTAATAACCATCATCTCTTCTTCTTACAATATACTTGAACCTTTTAGAACAAATGTCTTATTATTTTTTTAATATGTTTTATGCGAACTTTTTGTTTTTCACATGTTGGGTGTTATATTTGTTGCAGCCCCTCCTATTAGGTGTACAACTGCAAAAGATGATGATGAAAATCAACAAGGTTTGTTCCAAGATTATTAGGTTATTATTTTCCAAATATCAAAATTGGACATTTGTTTGGCTGGTTTGTAAATAATGCTTAATTGAAAGCCAATACGTTCAAATTTTGGACAAGAATTTTTGAAAAATGGCTGAGGGCAAGAGAATCTAAAATTGTATTCTGCGAGACTCTACTTGAGCACTTGATAGGTTTCCATTCTAATAATGCAATAAATTTTCATTTTTGCAGCTGTTGGGCGTGGATTGTCCTTTTGCGGGGGTAATTTTTCTGAACAGAGGAGAAAATGTCATCGTATTCTCCTATTTTATTTGACGATATGTTATATGATTACTCATTCTTGCATTAAAGAGACTAGCTTGAAGATCAATGCACAGACGGTAGAAATAGCAAAGTTTTTATTTTATATATTTCTGCTAACTATGCAATTTGTGATGTCGCAGATGAGAAGACAAAAACGGATAATTCAAATTGTGAAGTTGAGAAGGATGCTTCATCTCGATTTTATTTGGAGAAGCTGGAAGACGGAGAAGTAGGCAAAACTGCAATTGCGAAGAACTCTAACAATGAGGTTTATTGCCAGCAAGATTTTGGAGATAGCAAGGCTGGGGAAATAGACATTAGTTTTGACAGTAATGTTGGTCAAACATTACCTATGGAAGCATTATCTGAACCAAGTAATCAAGAACTGTCTTCTCAGACCTCTGGTAGAGAAAGTGAACTTTTTGTAGGAAAGAATGTAGAATCAATGGCAGAGTCTTCCAGGCTCATCGACACGATTGATAGGATGGAGGAGAAGGAAAGATCATTTGAGGGGAGAAACTCTCAGTCTCAGGTGGGCACTTTTGTGAAATTTGTGGGTGATGGCTTGGATGACGAAGCGACTCCAGAAGTGCTTGATGGCAACCTTTTTGGTATCTGCAAAAACAGTGAAGTAGCTGACAAACAAACATGCATGATGACATTGGACAATGCACAAGATGGAATTGCTTCGCAAGAGGAGCCTGGTAAATCAAATATTTTACCGTGGATAAGATTGTGTCTAATGATTTTGGTTACATTGATAAGATATCTAATAGAGTCTTGTACACTGTAATACAACTTGAAGGGAATGCTGTTGAGCTTTTCAAATCCAAAAAGATGTCTGGGTTGGAGTCGGACAAGAGTGATTTTGTAGATATGCATATGGATGTCAACGCCGCTGGTGCAAGTGAAAAAGTTGGAAAAATGGTTAGAAATTTCAAATGCAAGGATACAAACAGTGATTCTGACAAGGAATTCAAAAAAATGGCTTTCTCATCCCATGGTGAGTATCTTTGCTTTAGAAAGTCAAAAGTTTCGTTGGATATTGATGACCTGAAACTTTGTGTTTTTAGAAGTATTTAGGAGCTAATCTTTCTACCTTAGTATTTTTTATTAACTGAGGCAAGTTTAAGATATTTCATTGCTTTTCTGCTTACGAATGCAGGAGACAGAAATATTAATTTTTTTAATTAGATAATTACATTAGCTTTGAGAATGATTAAATGGTAAGTACTTTGAATAACTTTTCAGAAGGTTACTAGAAAGAAATTTTAAGCAGCAAGAACATGGTGAAGGAAACTATGTCTTGACTTAATTGTATTTTTGTGATAATGCAGTGACCTCCATCTTTTTTGCTCCTTTCAATTTCTTTGTATTTTATCATGCAGTAATTGTATTTCCTGCAGATGTTTCAGGTCATGGAAACAATGCAAGAAATTATCAGGAGGTTGCTGAAGGGCAAGTTATGGTGCGACAAGGTTCAGTGAAGGATGAAAATTTACCGAATGAAATTGACGGTTTAACACTAAACAAAATCTCATGTGAAAATAGAAGTATGGACCATTCCACAGAGGATGACGAAGCACATTGTTTGCACAAGCTTGATGATGAGATGCTCACTGTTGTATCTAATACAGCACTCGACTTTGAGGTTGAAAACCCTAGTGAACCGGCATTTCAAGTTGTTTTGGTAAGAGAGGATTCAGTAGATTTGCCAGAAAAAGCATTGATCACTGAACAAGCTGCCACCCAGGTTTCTGAAGATCACAATGGCGAACTTGCAGATGTTTCAAGCCATGGAAATAATGCAAGAGTTCATAACGAGGTTACTGAAGAGGAAGTTAAAGTGCAACAAGGTTCAGTAAAGGAAGAAACTTTACTGAATGAAATTAATTGTTTAACGCCAAACAAAGTCTCATGTGAAAATAAAAATATGACAGATTCCACAGACGTTGGGGAAGCACATTGTTTGGACAAACTTGATGATGAGATTCTCACTATCGTTGAATCTAAGAAGGAAGCTGACTTTGAAGAACTAAATGGTATTACTCCATTAAAAAGTGAGGCAGTCGTCAATTGCAAGACTATTTCTGCAGTCTGTGCTTCTCCTTCCCATGGTAGTTACTTGATGCCTGAATTAAGCAAGTTAAGTAGAGATTATTTAATATTCTTACTCCGTGGTTTTGCAGTCTTTAATAATTTTGCTATCCCTTGAAATGACAGAAAGTGAAGCCTTGGAGCTGGATTTGCTTTTTGGTGAGGGAGAAGAGTTTGAGTTTGAAAAACCCAGGGAACAAGTTGATTCTATGAGCGAGGATTCAGGAGATTTGCAAGAAAATGCATTGATCGCTAAACAAGCTGCCACACAGATTTCTGATGATCACAGTGGTGAACGTACATATTCTTCAAGCCATAAAGACAATGCAAGAGATCATCAGGAGGTTGCTGAAGAAGTCGAAGTGCAGCAAGGTTCAGCAAAGGACGAAACTTTACTGAAGGATATTGATGGCTTAAGCAAAATCTCGTGTGAAAATAGAAGAATGGTCCATTCCACAGAGGGAGGGGAAGCACCTTGTTTGCACAAGCTTGATGACGAGACGCTCACTATTGTTGAATCTAAGAAGGCACCTGACTTTGAGGTTGAAAAACCCAGCGAACCCACCTTTCAAGTTGATATAATGAGAGAGGATTCAGGAGATTTGCCAGAAAATGCATTGATCGCTAAACAAGCTGCCACACAGATTTATGAAGATCACAATGGTGAACATACATGTGCGTCAAACTATGGTGAACATACATATACGTCAAACCATAAAAACAACGCAAGAGACAATCAGGAGGTTGCTGAAAAGGAAGTTGAAGTGCAACAAGGTTCAGCAAAGGACGAAGCTTTACTTAATGAAATTGATGGGTTAAACAAAATTTCATGTGAAAGTAGAAGCATGGTCCATTCCACAGAGGGTGGGGAAGCAAATTGTTTGCACACTCTTGATGATGAGATGGTTACTATTGTTGAATCTAAGAAGGCACCGAACAAGGTTGAAAAACCCAGAGAACCCGCCTTTCAAGTTGATTTGATAAGAGAGGATTCAGGAGATTTGCCAGAAAACGTATTGATCACTGAACAAGCTCCCACACAGGTTTCTGAAGAGGAAGTTAAAGTGCAACAAGGTTCAGTAAAGGAAGAAACTTTACTGAATGAAATTTGTTGTTTAAAGGTCTCATGCGAAAATAAAAATATGACCGATTCCGCAGACGTTGGGGAAGCAAATGGTTTGGACAAACTTGACGATGAGATTCTCACTATCGTTGAATCTAAGAAGGCAGCTGATTTTGAAGAACTAAATGGTATTACTCCACTAAAAAGTGAGCCAATAGTCAATTGCAAGAGTATTTCTGCAGCCTGTGCTTCTGCTTCTCATGGTAGGTACTTGATGCCTGAATTAATCAAGTTAAGTAGAGATTATTTAATATTATTACTGCTTGGTTGTGCAGTCTTTAATAATTTTGCTATTCTCTGAAATGACAGTACGTGAAGCCTCGGAGCTGCATTTATTTTTTGGAGAGGGAGAAGTTGAGGTTGGAAAACCCGGTGAACAGGCCTTAAAATTTGATATGATAAGTGAGGATGCAGGAGAGTGGGCAGAAAATGCAATGATCATTGAACAATCTGCCACACAGTTTTCTAAAGATCAGAATGGTAAACATTACATGCATGAAGAGTTTCCAAAAAATGTGATTATCACAGAACAAGCTGCCATCCAAGCTTCTGAAGACCACAAATGTGAATGCGTTCATCAAATGGGTGAGAAGCTGTTAAAAAATGCAACGATTACTGAATCAGCTGCCACACGGGTTGCCCAAGACCAACATGATGAATGTGAAAATCAAATGGAGGAAGTAGCAAAACATAAAAACACATATCTTGCCATTTCAGATGAGCCCGATTTTGAAACAGCTGAAGAGTCAAAGATGCAAGATAATGTGCTTGCCGAGGTTGTTTGCGACGTTCAAGGTTCCATTGTTTATGAGTCACAAGAGAATGAATGTTTCAAGGCTGAGGCAAAAGCTTTTACTGCTACTGCAGTTGAGAAAGTATCAGAATGTGAACCAAGCAACTTAAAACAAGATAATATTTCCAATCCTATTGTTGAAAATGTGGAAGGGGCGATGGAGCTGAATGAGAATGTGCCAGAAACAGGTCCAACTGTGGATGAATCTCTTATATGCTCAACTTTGCCTGGTGAAGGTTAAAACTATTAACAAAACATAATTATTATTGTTGTTATTATTATTTTGTTTACAGTTTCTAAAATAGATGTGAATGGTTGTCAGACTTTACTGCTGGAGAAGGTCAAAGTTGTCAAGGCAAGCTGCAAGCACCTGAAAAGGCAAGTTCCTGTCCTCGAAAGGAGGAAGAGTTTAAATTGAATGGTGAAAACTCGGTTTGTTCGGTGACGAAATTGAAAGGCAACATAACTGGTTTGATCCAAGAAACACCTCAAAAAGTTGATTCATATCATATGAAAGAGAATCCTCTAAGCATAAAGAGGGAGCACATTGGTAATGGGACAGCTCCAAAAACTTTGCTAAAGAGGCGTGCTCTGAAGGATCTGAGAAATAATTAGATTTATTGGATTGTGCTTATTAGGGTATTTTATGTTATTTTGCTTTAGATCAATGTAAGCATATCTCATGCATTTGTTTGTAAGGAACTATAAGAAACAAGTTCAAAGACTTTGATTTGAATGTAACTCAAATCATTCAAAATTTGAATGGAGACTAAAATTTGAATGTAACTCAGACAGCAATATGCTTTTTTTCAAAGTGGTTCAGGCGACTTGTGAACTAGGCAAGTTGCTTCTCTTGCTTGACATAATTTTTAGAATACTTATTGTGATTCTTGTAACATGGACTTCGCAAATATGAAACTGAAATTCGTTTCTGATAGGAAAATTGCTGAATAGTTCTCAAATGAAAGGCAATTTTTGTATTTGTCTTTCGAGAGGGGAATATAAAGCTTGTTCTCGGAGATTACAGACGAGAGCTAGTGGCCAAAACCAGGAAATCAAAAGAATGAATACAGACTAGGCAAAACAGCTGACAATATGTCAAAGCTCTTTATATCTACATGCAAATCCACAATGATTTAACTTGAGAACTTATTGAGAAGAATCGCAATGTCATGGGATGCCTTTCGTCTTCCATGAAAAGTGTAGTTATGCATTTCCTAAAATGGCTTTTATACATAAAATTCAAAACCTAACTTTCTGCATGTAATGTGTCTTAGTCACAATCCAGCCCGCAAACCTAACACAATATCACCTTTTGACACGAACGGGTTGATTCGGACCCATAGAAGTGAGAAAATTGAAGCTAGAAGTATTGACCAGACAACAACAATGGTGGAGATCCTGTCTTGTTTCCCCATCAATCCCTTGAGGAATGGGTAAAGATGGGCAATGACCCAGACTGCAAAGAATAGCCTACCAAAGAGGGGACCCCATGAATCATAACCATTACCAATGGCATCTCCAACTCCAACCAGGATTCCAACAATATTTATGATAAGCAAGGTCATGGGAGGGATCAAAAGGGATGTCCATTTAAAGAGGTACAGCTCTGAAAATTCTCAATCATCTGCCGCTTTGGAAGTAACTGTAAAATTAGTGTTAACACCTGCCAAGACCTTAAGCAGACCCTGAAAAAGAGCAAACAGGTGTGCTGAGGTGCCACCAATCACCCAAAACTGCTCATTTCTCCACCAGTCATGTATGCCAACACCTCCCCATTGCATTTCCAAGATGCCGGTTGCAGCAATGGATATGAAGAGAGCCATGAAAATGATGGCTGCATAGTTACTAATCTGTAATCACATGTAGATAACATTTGTTAGAAAAACTTGTAGCTACAGAAAGTTTAGCTTTAATGTTAATAATTGTTCACTAGCATCACTAAAATATGGTCCCGCTACTGAATCTCGCTTATTGCATAAGTCAAAAGATCTTAGTTTGGTAATAGAAGGGAATACCTCAGGGACAATGAATTTCCCGGTAACGACACAAACAGCTGGCAAGGTACAGTAGACAACCAATGGAAATGATGTCAATGGATATACCACTGAGTTTATATATGAAAAGCGTTCCAGTGGCTTCAATCCACAGCCATACCCATGCCATACTGGGCAATGCTTGCTCAACAATATCTCAACAGATCCTAGTGCCCGTCGAAGAACCTGGTGTAGACGATCCGAAAGGTTAATTGGAGCTGAACCTTTAAATGCAGGTCTTTTCAGTATGCAATATACTGAACGCCAGCCATGGCAATGCATCTTGAAGCCTGTCAATATGTCCTCAGTGACAGACCTAAAACATATTTGAGATTTATATAAGAGGAGCACGAAATGTCAATTTCTCAAAAGAAAGCATGAAGAAACAAAATATCAAGTTTGGAACGGGGAATTTTTGCACACGTACCTCTTTCCCCCATTCACTTTTGTCTTCATAACCACAGCTGATGACATGAATGGCCTCTTTCAAAAGTGATGCAGAAGTTGCTCCTTTTGGTAAACCACCATCTTCATGAGCGTTGAAGCTATGAAAACTTGTGACTGTCCAAATTTTTTCTCAAATTTCATTTGGGACATCATCTTTGATTTGTCATTATCTATTCCTGCATTTAGAAGTGACTGACTATATAAATGGTCCACAATTCATCTTATACAAAAAAAAGGGTAGACCCATGAACAAAAATTAAAGACCCTGGACTAAATGGCTAACTAGTGTGATTCTGTCAAGAAAATTCGAGATCCAACTAAGTTGTGCAGAAGTGTGAGTAAAAGATCATCAATTACTACCATGTTTGAGAAGACATCAAATATAACTTCATCAGCTTACCTTCAATACCTTCCTCAATATTTTCTAATGCATATATCTGCTTAGTAACCTCCCTGTTCTTCCTCTTCTTCTCATCTGATTTTGCTTTCTTATTCTTCTTCTTTCTAGATTTGCAGCAGCAGCAGCACCATCTTTTCCAACAATTACATGTCTTCCCTGGTGGCTTCTTCTTGGCAGGCACATCATACCCATAAAGTGCCTGTCTCCTGAAGACACATCCAGTACCAACATATATAGGTCCTTGTATCCCATCCAATCCTTTCATGTTGATCTGCAATTATAAAGAAATCAGCATCATCAAGATAATAAAGAAAAATGTGCTTGTATAAATCATGTCTACATCATCAAGATTGTTACGTACATCAAAGAATACAACATTACGGCTGGAGTATCTATCATTACGACCAATCCCGTCAAATCTTTGAGGAAATTGTACATAACAGACTTTCTTTCCAGATGTTGGATCCATCAAGAAGCACATGGCTTCACGAAGTGCCTTACTGTTGTTAATATAGTGATCACAATCAACATTCAGCAGATATGGTGCATTTGTTATGATTGCAGACACCCTCACCTTCATTAATCAGCCAAAACAAAACAGCTGGAAATGAGAAAACTCTGGTAAAATGCCTGAGTAGAGAAAGGGAGAGAGTGCTTTACCAAAGCATTCATTGCCCCAGCCTTTTTGTGGTGATCAAAACCCGGTCTCTTCTCACGAGACACATAAACTAGACGAGGCAATTCATTGCCTTCAAAATCATGAACACCATTACGACCCAAGAATACCTAAAGGGACATAATCAAATAGTGAGTTTTATTATCACCCAAATTTTCACTCTTAGTAGAAGGATGAGCTGTATATGTGACATGCGGCATGCATTATACTCATGAACACATTAAAATAACTTCTCTTACCTGAATCATTCCAGGATGATCCCTGACATTATTCCCTGGCCATGGAGTCCCATCCTGCATAGTCCAACCATCCTCAGGAACCTTCTGTGCTGTGGCAACCTAATCCATTTATTCGAACTTTGAACTCTTCATAATCTCTCCATGCCAACATGCAACCAAAAGTAAAATATATTATTTGGAAACAACAAAAAAATTTGATAATGAAGTGTTTATAAAATCATTGTGATGATTAAAAGCCATGACAGTAAACTCACCTCCAACCTAAAAATATTTAATGAATGCACATGAGCAAAAGTAAAAATCCACAAACCTTCATGGCACGGCGTTCCCTAACAAATGTTGGATCTACTTTTTCTCTCAAATAGTCAACCTTCTGGGTAAAGTACCATTCTGGAGCCCGGGGTTCAATTTTGAACTTCTTGCAGAAAGGGACCCATTTTCTTGCAAACTCGGATGTCTCAGAGAGTGCTTCAAAAGTAAGCATAGCAGCCCCATCATCTGAGATATAGCATGCAACTTTGTCGACTGGATAATCTACAGCAAGAATGGAGAGAACTGTGTTTGCTGTAGTAAGTGGAGGTTCTTTCATTGGATCAACTGTACTAACAAAAATATCTACAGCAGCTAACTCAGATGGTTTGCCCTCTTTCTCATACCTATTAACATCCTTTAAACATTAGAATGTGGAATTGCCAAGGCCAATAGCTATTGTGGGAGGGAAAAAAGAGAAAGTGTACCTTAATGATAATCGATCAAGATATGTTTCACGCTCAATTGGGTAACATTTAGGAAACTGATCAAATATCCATGAAACCGCAAACCATACTTCACAAATTATAGATGTTAGCCACAATCCATAGGCATCATTGATTGGATGGAGAATTCTATAGTGAAAAAACAGGCCTAGAATTGCAAGCCGGAGAATGACAATCACTCTGTATGGATTTATCTTGCTTGAAGGAATTGGTAACTTCCTTGAGAGAGGCTGCCTTCCTTCATCCATCCTACCAAAGCACATAGATAATTCATTTCTTTAAACGAGGTGTAGCACAATTGTCCCAAAAATAAACAGATTGGAATTTTTTACTTCTTATGCTTGGGTAAGCAAATTTTACAGAATATTGCCACTTGATAGGTAAACTATTTTGACATGAGCAAGACTCTAAGGAAATCAGTCTTGGCACATTTATCAAAGACACACGTAATTACACTCTTCTGATGCCTAAATTTCTCGCTTAACAAATGCACAAGAGCACACCTGCTTATTGCATACTTTTTATGATTCACTAAATATTTCAATCAGTTTTTGTATTGAGGAATATTTTCATTTTGCCAGTTTCATAGCGAGCACATTGCCACTTGACTGCTAATGCATAGTTGTGCAAGCCAGATACATGTTCATGTCTCATATCCTGATGTTTATATTCTAATAGGTTTTGTTTGCAGTCTCATTCCTATAGCGAAATCTGATAAACTTATGCTTCGTCAATACAACATAGTTATATGCATAGATTTCAAGCTAACTGGTATATTTTTTAAGTTGTCTAATTGCAACAAATTAAATACAAATGAAGATTTTTGTTTTTGATTCAAATGGCACTAGAACAATATGGGAAGGCACTATTTAATGAGATACTAAATAACAAGCAAAAGGAAATTGGTAAATAATGAGGGAAGACCCTGCCATATAGTACTTGGACAAGAAGACTGAAAAACTGAACTTACATGGGCAAATCAGGATCATCCAATTCATCTCCACCATCCTTTCCACCTTGGTGCTGAACTACCCGAAGCTTTTCGTTCTGTTTTTTTTTTTTTTCCACTCCTCCATTCTCTCCTTCCATGCAATTGTTCCATATCCATACACAACCAAGTCTTTCTTAGGATCCATTGGTCTTGGAGGTACTGCTGCATCACACAAAATAACCACACGCTAAGCAAAGAAAAGGATCTAGACAGCGATTTAGTCATAAAAAAAAAGAGTTGACATACATAAGCTTCAAAAACTTACAAGAAATTTAAGAATCAGGAAATGGCACTGGGTGAATTCTTTTCCCACGAAATGGGGGTATAATGAGAGCATGCTTATCAGAGGAAATTCCAACAACCTAAAAACTGTAATTTTACATGGTGATTTAGAAGAGAAAAAGAAGATAATTAGATACAAATGGATATATATAAAAAAAAATTTCTAACAAAAATAATATTTACTACAAGATAAAGTTAGTAGTTAAAGGCTATGCTTAAATGAAAGATATTATTTATAATAAAGTATTTTCTCTAATTATAAAACATTCATTCATTAGAATTTTATTAACCTTGATAGCACAATTGAGTTTAAAATTTGTTCAACTTGATGTAAAAACTGTATTTTTACATAGTGACTTGGAATAAAAAATCTATATGACTCAGCCAGAAAAGGTTGTTGGAGAAGAAAAATGGGTATACAAATTGACAAATTATTGTATGGATTGAAATAATCTCCGAGGCAGTGGTATAAATAATTTGACAATTTTATGATGAGACAGAAGTACACAAGAAGCAAATACAATCACTATATATATTTGCGCAAACTACAAGATGGATCTTTTATATATCTTATCTTGTATGTTGATGATATGCTAATATCTTCAAAGAATCTAGAAGAAATTGAGAAGTTGAAGGCTCAGCTAAATCAGTAGTTTGAAATGAAAGACTTGGGTGAAACCAAGAAAATTTTAGGCAAGGAGATATACAGAGATATGAAGAGAGGGAAGCTTTGTTTGAATTAGAAACAATATCTAAATAATGTACTACAGTGGTTTGGCCTGAATAAAAAGTCAAAACCTGTAAGTACACTGCTTTCACCTCATATGAAGCTCAACTCATCTTCATCTCCTAAAAATGAAGTGGAAAGGGAGTACATGTCTAAGGTTTTATATGCAAAAGTTGTTAGTAGTTTGATGTATGCAATGGTGCGTATAAGGTCAGACATTTCACAAACAGTTAGAGTTGTGAGCAGATATATGTATGATCCTGGTAAGGAGCATTAACAAGCTGTGAAATGGATTCTACGGTATATTTTGAACACTATAGATGTTGGATTGATATTTGAGCGGATGAGAAAAATGGTCAATTTGTAGTTGGATACGGTGATTTTGACTATGCTGATGATTTGAATAAACGTTGATCAACTATTGGTTATGTGTTTATACTTGCTAAGGGGCTAGTTAGTTGGAAGTCTACGTTACAATCAACAGTTGCCTTATCTACTACGGAAACAGAGTACATGGAAGTATCAGAGGCTGTTAAAGAAGCAATTTAGCTTTAAGGGTTGCTTGGTGAACTGAAGTTAGATAAAAGCACATCAAGTGCATTATGATAGTTAAAACGCTATTTATTTAGCAAAAAATCAAGTTTATCTTGCAAGGACAAAGCACATCAATATTCGGTATCATTTTGTATGTGAGATTCTAAAGAATGGTAAAATATTACTTTAAAAATTCGGACCACTGACAATCGCGTAGATATGTTGATAAAGGTGGTGACAACTGTCAAGTTCAACCATTGTTTGGACTTGATTAATATTTTAAAAAATTGAAGATGAGTATGTCACAGCACAATTAGAGACACTACTGAAAATATTTCTTTTAAGAAAAGATTTACATATTGCAAATAGAAAAATAGCCAATGTGGAGATTTATTGAACGTGACTATTATCCCACATCGAAAGATATAAAATTTTTGGAGAGTTTTTTAGCTTATAAAATGGATCTCTCTCCCTTTGTTATATTCATCTCAAAATAAGCTTATTTGTTTATAAGAGTTATTTTCTCTTCTCTCTCTTTTGTATTTTTCTTTAAAATTAGTAATATTATTTTAGTGGTGTTCGAAGATGTAGTCAAAATTGGCCGAATCTCATTAAATTTTATTGTTCTATTTATTATTTATTTAATAGTTATTTTAGGTATAGTTGTGATAGTATTTTGTGCTATTAATTATATATCTAGAAAAATTCTGTCTAATGAAAGACTTAATATTTAAGTGTGTCTATAGTGACCCACCTCTTTTTTTTGAGAATATTTCTGATATAATTAATTGATATAATTATCCATACACTATATATATTATTGATAAAAAATTAATTCAATTTTTAAAATAATATGTATATAGTTATGAATGTATGTGAGTATATTCTATTTATATGGAAGAAATTAAGTGGTTCAGATTTTTATCTATGCACCTAACCTCCCATTACATCTATATATATCTCTCATGAATCACGAGCGCAACATTGTGGTTGGCCTATAATCAAAGTTGTTTTATGATTGTGAAAGGTAATACAAATTAATTAGTTTAATGATATGGATTATAAATTATGATCTGTCGGTAAGAGAAAAAAATAATATTTTTGCCAATCACATCATGTTGATTTTGCTCCATTTTCATGCCTTGCAGAAGGAAAAAATGGAATTGCAAACTGTTCCAGAATTCCATCTTACTTAAGACCATTTTAAGAGTCAATTTCCAAATAAACATCTATTTAACTTCTTAAAGGGCTTAATTAAAAAAATAATCCTAAACTTTCTTATTTTATATATATATATATTTTAAAATTTTAGCAATTCAATGTATATAAATGTTAAATTTTTGTATTTTAATTACTACATAATTTCTAACTAAATATTGGACATAATTTGTTTGTATGACCACAATGGTCTTAAAAATATCCATATTATAATAAAGAAAAACGTTATTTTTTTTATAAAGATTAGAAAAATTAATAAATTTTAAAGGGTTTTTTTTAAAGAATTAACGCTTTGTTAAATTAAAGATCTGTTTTGTTTGATAATTAATTGAAAAAATGGAAGAGAAGAGGTTAGGTTTTTCAAAGTCGGTCCAAGCAGCTGGGGAGGACCAAAAACAATAAATAGAAGATTTCACACAACATTCAAAATTAAAAACTATATACAGCAACATTTAATAATTATTACAAGATATTATAAAAAATAATAAAAAAAAAAGAGAACCAGTAATTATTAAACAATATCTGGTTAGAAAAGGTTCAATATTTCACTCAGTAATTCTCAACATCGATCTGCAGGTATCAACATGGGCACATAGACAAGTATTTACAAGGCACAAAATATATATAAGATACTATTTTTAATTAATTAAAATAGATGTTGGTGTTTCTTTCCATGAGCTTCCTCATCCTCCTTCTTGGCTTCTTTCTTCTCATGATGCTCATGGAAGGCGTATCCAACAGCTCCCACCGCGGCCGCCGCCGCTATCTCCTCCTCTACCTTATGCTTATGGGCATGCTCAGGGTCTTTTTTTGCAGTGTGCTTCTCATGCTGCAACATGTATATAGTATCATTAAAAATAAATAAATTCTTGACATAAAATTCAGTTTATCACCAATCTAGCTAAAATATTATGATGAACTACACAATTAAGTTTTCAATTTAATTATATGATCTAAATTTTTAGAATAATTAAAATAGTATAGTTAGTACAATTAATTAATATAAGAATTACCAAGGCATAAGCGCCAGCGGCAGCAGCACCAAGCTCCCCAAGGTGCTCAAGATGTTTGTGGTGCTTCTCCTATTTCTTGTGGTCAACTTCTCCACCTTGTTTGCCTTCCTTGTGGTGGTGGAAGAGGTGGTGCTGTTGCTTCTCGTCGTCCGCCACAAGGAATGTCTATGTGCACGTGTTCTTCATGAATATATTCAATTAAGCTTCTCAACCATACACATTCTCGACTAGCTTCATGAATAACTAATAACTCTGAATGATTTGATGAAGTAGCAGTGATTGTTTGCTTCACAGATCGCCATGAAATAGTAGTATTATTACATGTGAAGATATAATCTATTTATGAGGATTAGAAAGATATCCAGCATCAGTATATCCTGCCAATTCATACTTTATTCCTTTAAAAAAAAATAAACTCATATCCGATGTGCCACGTAGGTAGCATATAACATGTTTTACTTCATTCCAATGTCTTCTAGTAGGAGCTGAACCAAACCTTGTAAGTAAGTTAACTGCAAAAATAATATCTGATCTTGTATTGTTAGCAAGATATAAAAGTGCCTCTATTGCACTGAGATATGATACTTCAGGACAAAAAATCTCTTCATTATCTTCTCGAAGGTGAAAAGGATCTCTTTTACATCAAGAAAATGAACAACCATTGGAGTGCTTAATGGAAAAGATTTATCCATACAAAATTTTTTCAAAATTTTTTCAATATATGATGATTGATGGAGAAGAATTCCATTTGACAGATACTCAACTTGAAATCCAAGACACAATTCTATTTTTTTCAAGATCATTCATTTCAAACTCCTTTCTCAAATAGTCTGTAGTAATTAAGATCTCTTCTAGAGTTCCCACTATATTTAAATCATCAACATAAGCTGCAACTATAGCAAATCCTGAATTTATCTTTTTAATAAAAACACAAAGACAAAGATGATTATTTTCATATCCATTATTTACTAAGTATTAATTGCAAACGCTTTATAAAAGATTCAGTTAATCCATTTTAAGTGTGAACATGCACAACATAATGTTCAACAACAATTTCTATTGACATACAATAATCGTAAAATATTTTTGAAGTAAACTCACATGCATTATCTAGATGAATTGTCTTAATAGAATGATAAAAAAAATATTAACCTTAACTTTATAATTTGAGCAATAAATTTAACAAAAATAATATTACGTGTTGACAATAGATAAACATGTGACCATTGAGTTGAAGCATCAATTAAAATCATAAAGTATTTAAATGGTTCACAAAATGAATGAATATGGCTACAAATATTTCCATGTATTCTTTGCAGAAATTTAGGAGACTCCAAATGTAATTTAGATGGTGAGAGTCTTACAATTAATTTACCTTGAGCACAAGAAGTACAAAAATAATCATCAGACAAAAGAATTTTTTAATTTTTCAATGGATATCCATTTGTATTTTTAACAATACATCGCATCATATTTGAACCAGGATGACCAAGATGATCGTGCCAAAATATAAAAATTTTAGGATTTGTGTACTTCTAGTACATATAATACATCTTAACCATCTTTATTTTTGTATAGTATAATCTAATTGATAAACTTAAAAATTATTCTAATATGAACTTCTGGTTCAAATTAGTAGCAGTGATATATTAAAATTCAATATCATCATCGTTCTTTATTTCAATATGATATCCATTGTGACGTATATCTTTAAAATTTCGTAGATTTCTTCGGGATCTACTAGAATATAATGCATCATTAATATATAACTTTGTTACATTTGAAAATATAAGAAGGACTCTTCCAGAGCCTTTAATTACATTTGCAGTACCAGATATTGTATTAACATTAATTTTAACTAATGTTAATTGTAAAAAATATTTCTTATCTCGAAGAATTATATAAGTTGTACCACTGTCAACTAAACATATGTCGTCCTCCATAATATCAAGTTTATTATGCTTTATTTAGTAAACAAAATAATTATATTAAAAAATAAAGGCTAACCTTATTATAATTTTTTGAGAAAAAAAATATCATGACTTATAAAAGAAAAATAGAAAAAAATAATATAACTATGAAAAATATATTATAATAATTAACATTTTCATCTCCTATCAAATGATCAATATTGTCATTATTGTCTTCAAAAAAATCAAAAACATCAAAATCAATATTTAAAGGATGTACATCATTACTAACAGGGTCTATAGCTTCAAAAAAATTTATTTCAATATTTTTTTCTTCTCTTTTAGCTATGAGTTGTAAAGATCGACTAAATATTTTTGAGTATGACATATTCTTGATCAATGACCATTTGTTCCATATCTATAACAAATAGTATCATTGTTTTGTACCTTTCTTTCAAGAAGTTCTTTATTTTTGACCCATTTCATTTTATTCTTTTTAGCACATTTGCTTTCATAATTGGTCGAGAAATTTTTTCTATCATGACCCCGCCTATGACTTTAAAAAAATATTACATTCACTTCAGGGAATGGTGTTGGGCCAGTAGGACGAGTTTGATAGTTTTTCATTAAAAACTCATTATTTTGTTCAACCACAAGTAAACAAGAGATTAGCTCATAAAAATTGGAGCTCTCGATATTGCTGTTGCAGGAGCACATTCGAGGCATGAAAGGTAGAATATATTTTTTCTACCATATCCTAATCAGTGATTTTTTCTTCATACAATTTTAACTGAGAGCTAATATTAAAAAATGTTGAATTATATTCACTTACAATTTTAAAATTCAGCAATCGTAAGTGAATCCATTCTTATCAAGCTTTTGGAAGAATCACCATTTTTTGGTGTTCATATCTTTTTTTTAAGGAATTTCAAAGAGCTAATGAGTCCTTAATAGTAAGGTACTCAGTTTTCAATTCTTTATATAAGTGATACCGAAGGAAAATTATGGTTTTGCACAATCCTGCAAGGATGCTTTATTTCATTTCTTAATAGCGTCTCCAAAATTTATAGCATTGAGATGAATCTCGGCATCAAGTGCCCATGATATATAATTTTTTTCGGAAATATCAAAGGCAACGAATTTAAGTTTTGCAAAGTTTGATATGATAAATACACTATATTAAAAAATAAGGACCTTAAATTAGATAAATATTTATTTTAAATAATAAATATACTAAAATATGATTGTGAAAATATTGATAAAATATACTGAAATTAGATGATGATGGCTATTAAAAAAATCTAAAAAATTTACTTACTCACAACATGATAAGAATATTCAATAGAATATATAAAAATTTTATTTGACGATTAAATTGATGTTGAAAATTCTTAAATTAATATTGAACTAGTACCTTAAATTGATATTGATAATACTTCGACATGATAATAATATATATGGCTTACTGAAATTTAATAGGTACTGAATTTTAAAGAAATAAGACCAAGTGCCTTATTTTATTAGTCATTATGCTAACCAAATCAATTAAAAACATATTTAGTTAATAATATTCTAATTCATGCATATAACATAAAAATATATAAACACATATATAGAAATATAAAAGAAAATTAGAATAATTATCTTAAATTTAAATATTTAGAATAAATGAATTGGCTAGAGTTTCGTGCTAATAACATGTTATAAATAAAAAAAGAGAGAAGATAAATAGAGAATGAAAAATTAAAGAAATCTCTTTATTATCAATTGCCTTCAATAAACTATTTATAATAGGATATTTATAGTAGTATAAATAGAACTTAGATAAAAAAATTATAATTAAATTCTAATTTAAATAAAATAACACTAATTATAATCTTAATTGAATATAATTAATATAATAAATAATCATTCACATATTATTTAATAATTGATAAATATTAAATAAATAAACTCCTTCTTTGTCCTCATCCCTTGCATGGACAAAATATTTTCCGACAAATAAATTGATATTTTGCTTAAAACAAAAGGAAACTATGATACCAGCTTATAAATATGCCACGTGTTTGTTTGTTTGTTTGTTTTTTTTTTTTTTAAATATCGGTTCATCAATCACAAATCATATTTTTCTTTTTCTTTTTCTTTTATTTATTGAGTTGAAACACGAATGAGATTTTAAATTTCTTATAATTTATTCTAATCCTTTAAAAATACATTATTGTATCTTAAAATTTAAAGTTATTAATAATTTTTAACGTTTAATCAAAATCGGTTCTTAAACTTTATTTCTCATACTGCAATATGATATAGTTTTAGAATATAACATTTAATTTAATTAACAAGTTCATCAATCCAATCACATTTATTTTTATTAACAAAATATTCATTCCATTTAAATTAATTAAAATTTTGTATTAAGTAGCATAAAAAAACAAAGTACCTTGTGTTTATTAAATAGTTATAAGATTTAATATATTATTATCTCTCAATTTAATAAAATAAAATAAATATATAAAATGGTGAAAGAAATCTAAATGATGGCAAATTTCATAGGTTATAGTAAATTAGGTAAGATAAAGTATATTTGACTTTCGATTTTTATAATATAAAATAATTTAAATTATTTTTATTAGGTCATTTTTTCGGTTACAAGTTTATTATATATATTTTTTATAAATTTTAGACATAGAATGAGTTTAACTAAAAGGAAAAGAAAAGAAAAAAAAAAAAAAGAAGCCTTTGTGTTAACTTGACGAAGCATGCTCTACGGCTTTATTATAATGGCGATGAAGATGGGGCTGAAATTACTGCCATATGCACTGAGGAAGAAAATATAATTTCAATAATACTACTTTTTTTTTGTAAATTATAATTTATTTTTTATTTTAGTACAGAAATTAAATTTCTGTTAAATTCTTGGACTAATGATGATATCAATTTCAATAAAAATTAAAGAAAAAAAATCAGTCGATCTATATAATATATTATAGTATTCACATAAATTCAAGCTTTGACATTAGATTAATGATATTATAATGAAATTGAAGAAGAAATGTTAGCTGATATATTGTTAATGTTAAGCCGGAAATTAGTCTGATTGTACTTGAGAGATATGTTTTAAAGTAATTTCATAATAATAATAATAATAATAATAATAATAATAATAATAATAATAATAATAATAATAATAAAATAGTTTGAGAACTTATATATATTGAATTTAGTATGAGTCAATTGATTGTGTTACAATCAATCTTTAGAACACCATTGATCCATGAGTTTATTCTGAATTCAAGTATTATATCCCTCATCAGTAAGAATCTATAAAAAAAAAAGAATAATTAAATAACTAACTGATGATTGAGTGCTCATTTACAATAACAAAACTTATGCGTTCTAATTTATTTTGACATTCCATTTTCTTCATAATATTTCAACATAAAAAGGGCTAGTTTTTTTTTTTTGTCTATATATATATATTAAAAAATAAAAATATTTTATATTTAATATAAAATATTACTATTAATTTCTATCATCGAGTTTAACTTATACTAGAATGACTTTATCACATTGTTTAGAAAATATATATATTTTAGCTTTTTATAAATAATACAAAATATGATTAATATTTTTTTAAATGATGTGAAAAAGTAAATCATAAATTAAAAATAAGATATTATCAATTAAATATAAATAGATAAAGCATTAGTGTAAATATTATAAGATATTATCAATTAAGTGCAAATAAATAAATAAAGTAATTATTTTATAATTTTTCAAATATCATTTTTGTCACTTTATTATATGAAATCTTAAAATTTTAAGGACTTAATAGGAAATCACAAAAAAAAAATCAAAAAATTATAAACAAGTTTGTTATCCTAAAATTGGTTTTATGCACAAAAATACCAATAAATAAGGGAACAAAAATAAATTAAATGGAAGAGTGATTTGATTGCTTTTCGATTGATAGAAGGAGAAGGTAATTTTATAGGAAATGAAATTGTTTGTTGTGATGAAATCAAAACCAAACAAGGTCTTATGTGATCAAGGAAGGAATGCAGGGACTATTAGTTATTGAAGAAATTCTATTATAGATTTGGTCATTCTTTCTATTTATGGACCATATTAATTATAAATTTTTATTTAAATTATAATATTTTTAAAAAATAATTTTTATTAATTTTTATTTTAAATTAAAATTTATGATTAATGTGATTTATAAATGAAAATATGAATGGGTCCATATTAGAATTTTCTTTAGCCCTTAATGTTTGATTTTTTTTTATCCTTGCCTTTAATGTTTGATTGATGACCTACATCTCATGCTTCTTATCTCATTTATATTTATTGTCTGCATGCAGTTGCCAATTGATTCCTTTTTCGCGAGCTATTTTTATAATACTACTTAAGTTTTAGCAAATGAAACTATTGTTTCTTTTTCATTTAAAAAAAGAAAAAATACAATCCATATTCCGTACATCCATTTCACTTTAAATATTATTTTATTAAAAAAATTATTATATTTTAAATATCGCATTTATAAATTTAGACTTATATTAAGTATAAAATTTTAAATATGTTCTTATTTATTATATGTTTATAATTTTAATAATTAATATTTAAAAAATACTTTAAAAATATAATTAGATAAATTATTATAAATATTATATAATATTTATAATCATTAATTATTACGTTGCATGTGATTTTTTCTTACACTATATTATAGGTGGAAGAGGAAAAAAAATCTTTGTTCTCACTTCTCACAACCATGTTATCAATAAATTAATTATTGTGAAATTGTGATTGGATAGTTGCAAAAAGTTTTATTTTAATTGTAGTAATTACTGTATCGAATAAAATTTTAATTATTGTTATTATTATTATTTTAATAATTGGATCCACACAAATGTAAAGAGAGAGAGTAGTACACTTGGACTTTGTGGTGCATTCAGATTCAATAATTTTGTGGCAGTTGGGCAAGGCTGTTTGGTTTTAGATTTGGATTAGGTTCGTTGGGCCCGCTTCTGTTCAAAACGACATTACATCAACATCCAAACAAGTAGGAAACAACATTTTTGTATGGCTTCCTGGAGATGTCACATGGACACATCATCAAACCTAACAATCAAATGTTTGATTTTTTTTTTCTACAGAACGCTTAGCTGAACTTTCAATAATGCCAGCTGTAAAGAAACAAACTATGAGAATCTAAAACTTTACTAACAAAATAGCTATCTACTGTCCAGAAACTTAAGAAAGAGTTTTCATAATTAATAATGTATGCTCAAAAATGCCAACTAAGCTAATTACGATTATACGATCTCTAATTATCAAATTGGCTACTCTATGATTATATTTTAGTTAGAATAAATTAATCAAAAAATATATTGTTCTTTGTAGATTTTTTGGATTTTTCTTTCTATTTTTTTTCCGAATTGTGGGTTCTTATATTTTCTCAATTGCTGTAATGATGTCAGCAATTTGTTGGCTAATTGGTTCAACTGTCCAAGTCGAGATCTTGTAAATCATATTCATTTTGATCATAACGTTGACATAAAGTTATCATATAGGGCTTTAAGGTATTCATGATTCAGAAAAGCATATAAGCATCCAGAAATAATAATAATAATAATAATAATAATAATAATAATAATAATAATAATAATAATAATAAAAAAAAAAAACAAGTTCTCAATTCTCTTCGTAATCATAATATAAAAGATTTTGAATGTGTTTAGTCCTAAGAGAATTTCTACCATAACATATGCTTGCTAAAAATTCTCCATAGAGTAAACAATGGATGCCAAGCTCAAAAATATTCATCCATTCTTGGTTGGTATACTCCTGTGCTTCATTTCCAGAAATTCTTTTCCCGGTCCAACAATTCGAATCCTTATCATCTCTGTCTAAATTGAACTCAAAATCTGATGTATTTGACAATTTTTCAATTGAACTGAAATCAAACGGATCTTTAATCATTTTCAAGTAATGGCAACTCTGAATTAGAAAATACCAAACTTCTCTTGTGAAACTTGAGATACAATCAGCAAATTTGCTTGATATGTCATCAAAATCTTCATTTAGATCTTGATCAAGAGATAGATTGGTTTCGAATCTATGCAGCAATGAGCATTTATGTTTAGCAAGTGAAAAGTGTTTTGACCCAGGCAACTCCCATTCCCCATAAAAACCCCACACTGAGCTTCGAGCAAAAGCTAACAAGGATTCCCCAGCATTTGTCCAGAAATTTGCAACATAGGCAATCAGAGAAGACTCAAAGCAGAGCAGGTGGTGACTCGCAGCTGCAAGGAATAGGGAGTATGCCGCACCACTTCTGAACAAGTTGAAAGCTTTCAACTGATGTTCATTCCTTTCAGAACCAGTAGCCAGTAAGTCACTTGCTCGGGTTCTATAAGCAGAAGCCAATATCATATATGCATTAAGGGCAAGATGGTGCAGGGGATGTACCTTAACAATCAACTGTGCTTTCCCTTTCATAGTCTCCAGTGGCTCATCACGAAGACCAAGAATAAGAATGCTCTCAAGCTTCTCACAGCAAGATTCAGGATCGCCATCAGAGAGATACTCGGTTATACCTTCATCTACATAATCAGTCAGCTTTCTGTTTGCTTCATCTCTGCCAAAGCTGTGATGAGAACTTAAGCCTGAAGAAGCCAGATTTGCAGCAGTAATTTCCTAGATACAAGACTTTAGAGTAAATAGACATTTAACAGTCATCTATAGATGCAAGCATCCACAACTTTTAAAAGGGACATCAGAAATTTAGTTTTGCAATTCGCATATAATTTTTATTTTTTTGATGGGCCAATTCATATGTATTTGACTCCCTACAATCATATGTTTTGGCGGTTCTCCGAGGCTAACTGGGAAATCACTTCTAATGTTTACCGCACAGTTAAGGTTAGAAAGTAGCTTTCTTACCAGAAAGTTGTGAAGCACTAAAATAGAGTGCAGGTAGGGAGAACCCAAAAAAATAAGAAAGAAAAAACCAAAAAGAGACGACAAAGTTTGAATACATCTATGAAGAGAATCCATTTAACTCAATGGTTGTGGCTCCTGAAGTTTTAGTCTCTGGGCAGAGGTTCAATATCTCAGACAGCTCAATTCACAAACTGAAATTTTGGCAGTTCCAACTACATGGGATTTTCTTTTTCAATGCACTGAATCTGATGTCGTTAACAGAATGGAACACATAATGAAAAATCATCACCACAAGAGGACAATTGAGCAATGAAGAAACTAAATAAAATATGTCAGCAGAGGAAAGGGATCTAAAATCAGGGCTTGTGAATATAGAAACAGTCCATTTGTTTTATGGAAAGGGATTCCACTTCTCCTATTTGTTTGATTGTTTAATTTCAAGTGTTCTAAAAGAAATATTTGTGTATGCTAATCAATGGTGATAGGCTGATAGCTGACAATTACAAGTAACCAGTCAGACTAAAACCTTCAGGAGCACTGGACTAATCTAATTGCATAAAACAATGATTACTTCTTCAACCCAACACAAAAGGATATACCCGTAACAAGGGAATTGTGAATAAATTGCAAGAGTATGACTCTCACCTGCAGAAAATGATCTATATAAGAAGCAGGCGAAGCGCACCGTGTACAACAACAGATGAAACGATACTTCGAATACATCTCTGACTGCCTTATTGCCTGGACAAAAAAGTTGTATCATTGCATGTTAAGGACTCGTAATAGAACAATGCCTTGCTATTTTGAGTATGTTTTCATATAAGCAAGACGATAGCTAGCACATTTGATTCACAGAACGTACGGTGATTAGATGAGAGATTCACAAAAATCACAACTAAACAGATTGGATAAAAAAATAGAAAGATACAAAATGCACCCAGAAATTAAAGGCACCAAACATTCAGGATACTATGATGATGATAATAATAATAATAAACAGTGGACTTATCTCACCTTAGGCTGCAATAAGTCTGTGTATGCCACTGTTACCTCTTCATTTTTCTTGATCCTCTTAATGCTCCTCACAATTATTCTTGGCCCATATTCAGCATATCCTGAGTAATTATTAATCAGAACAGGTAATTAAAAAACAAAACTTTACTCAAGTTCGCATAATAAAAAAAATACAAAATTTAAGAAAAATACAGTGATAATTAGTAGAACCTTTTGTAATTTCAATACTGCTATATACACTCCTCTCTCCCTGCAATAATTGTTAATCTCTCAGAGCTCCCGTTTTACAAAATGCAAATCGTATTTCAGTTATTAACAGTATGACTATACATTGCTGCCGGCGGGAACAATACGCATCCGGGATTCCAGCGGAAATGGTGGTGTAGCCGGTGGAGTAATTAAGAACCTATAACAAGCAATAGGCGAACAGCTGTGGTTAATCCAGGAGAAAGTATGATCATAAACAGCAATTCCAAGAGTACGCCCTTCATTATCCTGCACCTCCACGGAGTTCGTTAGCACCAAGCAAAGCACCGCCTCCTCCTCCAAAAAGGCGTCGTCAACATTTTCATTGACTTCAACCAAGGGTTCCTTTCCATCTGTGAATCTCCTAGCAGTCGCAATCGCCCTCGCTCCTTGTTTAACTCGAGCAAAAACATCTTCATCTGCCATCAATTTCTCGCGGTTGGTTAAAAATCCTGAAATTCTGCCGTGTAAGAGGGAGGGAGAGGAGAGAGAATGAAGGAGGCGGAGGGTAGCCCGGAAGTCGGAGGTGGAGGCACGTGGAGGAGAGTTTGAAGGTAGAGAACGAAGGAGGTGGAGTTCAGCGGAAGAGAAGTGAAGAGAGGAGCAGAGAGAAGAACAGTAGAGCAGAGAAGGAGGAGGAGAAAGAGGATGGGGATCAGGGAGAGGAGAAAAGCAAGAAGAGCAGTGAGAGCGAAGGAAGGAGTCGTGGAGAGAGAAAGAGAGAGGAAATAGCGGTGGCGTTATGTCTTCTCCTTTTCCTATTTCTTTTTCACCACCTCTCATCTCCATCTTCAACTTCAGTCCTTCACCCATAACATAAATTTGTTCAATTAAATAACTAACTTTTTCCTGGAAAATTAGTTTTGTTAAATAAAAAATTGCTAAAATTTAACCAAATATTACATAAATTTCCCCATTCGCAAGGTTGATTTCATCGATGAACTTCTTGGTAATTGCGATCACAGAATTTCAATTTCCATCAGTAAATTGCTGTAGTTAGTTAAATCCATCCAAACAGACCATTTTGACATGATCATTGGCCGCTCCCCAGTTCCATAAAGGTCAAAAAAGCAATGCTCCACTCATCAATGTCTCAAAATAAATACAACCATTTGCAAAATTTCCAGTGAGATACAAATAAGTATGCCATCAGAATTCGTGTTCGTCACCCTTTTAGGTACAACAAACAGTTATTTCCAAATAAAAATAGTACAATAAACAGTCATTATAGCATATGAAGGACAGCGGAGAATTTTTTTGCCTTTCCGGTGAGAACTCAAAATGTACTGGCTTCACATTACCTTCCGCGAAAAAACTGAAGGACCAACATGAGAGAGAGGAAGAAAGAGTTATACCATAACATGCAAATCCATTCTGAAAGGGAGCAACTTAAGAAGGGTCAATAAAAGGCATACTTCATTTGCAATGAACTTTCAACGCGTTCAATGAATCGATCTTTAGAAAAGGCACCCTCCTGAAAATAATTTAAGCATTGTTACCAAAAATAAAACTCAGAAAATGGATCACAGTAACAGGATACTAGAAACATGAAAAGTAATTAGAAGAAATGCAGCACAGCAATAACTATAAATTGAGAGAAAATGAATTACTTTGGCGGTCTTGAAACAAACAATATAAGTATTATAATCTTGTCCTTACTCCTCAACTTATCTTATTTAAGATAAAGAATGCATTGGCATAACAATTAACAATCAGATATATGTGGCAGAAATGAGTCCTCAATGATGGTCTCATAAAGAGTTTAATGCATTTCGCGGGTGTCATATTTGGATTGTAAAGCTATATATTTTTTTTAATTACAAGGGGAAAAAGCCTCACGGCTCAAGCTCTCACAGTTGTAGGATAAGCAACTCCATATAAATCATGTTAGATCCAAAACTTACCTTCATCTGGAGAGGCGGATTGCAAAGCTATTTTCATAGAGAAAGAAATAGATACTAAATGAACTTACAAAGCGATCATAAGGTTTCCCATCCTTAAAAATGATAAATGTAGGCAATGCCTCTATTCTGTATTTGTCAGCAATTGCAGGGTACTTCTCAGTATCAATCTTCACCACCTGGATTGTGTCTTTCAGAATAATGCTCACTTCATTGAGAATTGGAGCCATAAGTTGACAGGGACCACACCAGCAAAACCACCATTTGGTTCAATAACTCTCAACTCAATTGAAAATCTATTTCAGTGTGCTCAGTGTCTGCAATCTTACCCAGCACCATATTACTCGTTTGTGACAACATACAGAGTTTCCGTTATATTTGTCATGTATGAATCTGAACTCATTTAAATTTAAATTATTCGTACCCATTTCAATCTCGTTTAATACAATTAGCTTATCACCCATAACTGTTTAACTACCCGTTTAAATATAAAATTTAAAAATATTATAAAATTAAAATTATAAAATTATTATTTTCTCAATTAAATAATTATAAATAAAAATTTAATATTAACACAATTTTATTAAAATAATTTAAAATCACATAATTCTATAATTAAAATAAAATATAATAAAAATAAAACAACAATAAAACCTTAATTTCAAGTTATTTGAAATCCACTATATGAATTTTTTTTTTCACTCGATTCAACTTATGGCTACTTTTTTTTTATAAATATAAAATATTAAGGTTATTTTGAATCACTTTTGTCTAAGTTAGTTTAAGTTTACTCCTGCCTCTTTTAGTTATTTCTATTTTAACTAGTTCAATTTTTCTGACCGAGATTAAATCATCTCAATCTATACTCTTTTACTTATTCTTGAAAGGCACTACACTTTTTTTTTAATGAACTCATTAGAATTTAATTAAATACAATTAATATATATAATAAGGTTCGAGTAGAGGATATCCAGAGATATATACCCGAAAACGAATCAAACCTATCACAGATAGTAAAATTACTATCCATACCCGTCCAAATCTATTTATAAATTATCTAAACTCTATATAAACAGATCAAAACGGATCGAATATTTAAAAATATCTGACTCATTACCTTCTCTCTGCATATTAACTCCCTCATTATTTGATTCTCTTCACAAAAGCTTTCTGAAAAATTAAATGAAATAAAGGCTAACAAGAACACATTGAAAAAAAAAATCAAATGGAAGTTACCAGGTTGCATAAAAATCCACCAACACTGGTTTGTCAGCATTTTCCAGCAACTCATCAAGGGAGTTAAACGTTTGCTTCTTTGCTGCAACCTATAACAATCATCAGGTAAAAAGGAAACTGTCACGAGTCAGATTGAGCATTCTCTTGATTACATTTATGATAAATGTAATTAAAAATGTTATATTCTGAGAAACGAGAAGTATACAATGGACATCAATTTCACTGTTGTTAATGAAACCAACAACTGTCATGTAGATAGGGAAACAAACCTACTCAAATTGGCATACTCTTTAGCAGCCAAATTTGTCATAAAAAAAATATTTTGACTAGATGCTTGGAACACTGAACAGACAGGTTGGTAATGCTTAGTGGCGGAACCGGGATGATGTTGAGGGGGAGCAAAATTTTTAAGCGAACAAAAATTATAAGTAAATTTATATTTAATTTTATTTTAATATTAAAAAATTAATATAAATAGTTGATATTAATATTTTATTTTATTTTTATATTAAATATTTAAATATTAAATTTTTATCATTTTATTTTAATATTTAAATATTATTTTAAAAAAAATTATATAATATATTTTTAAATAATATTTATATATTTTTAAGTTATTTAAAAAATATTTAAGCTAATTATTTTTTAATAAATTTATATGACATAATATTTTTTGCAAAATGATTAATTTAAAATATTTTTTGCTAATCTAATCACAAAATTTTTAAATCCAATTCATAATTAAATTACAAAATAATTATTAATATCAATTTTAGAATACAAATTAAAAATAATTAAAGCTAATAAATATATAGATTTATTAATTTAATATATATTGTAAAAATTTAATTGTAAAAATTTAATATAATATATATTATATATTAGAGTATATTTATAATTATATAAATAAATAAATAAATATAATATATATATATATATATAAAGAAATAAGTAATGCATATACATATACACACACTGGAAGTCTGGAAGGGGGGTAATATACAGACTTTGAAAAGAGGGCAATACACATGCAGTGTGTGTATATATATATATACATGTATATGGTTGGGTGAAGGGGGGGGGGCAACTGACCCCACGTGCCCCACCTACATCCGCCACTGGTAATGCTACCAAATTTACTAATTACAGTAAGCCCAGAGATTAGCTATGCAGGATAACCATTACAAGACAGAGAACAATTTCTCTCAATAATAAAATTATATTTTCACAAATTTGCTGGTTTGATGCAGATTAGACATTCTGAATGCCACATAGTTTATAGCTAAACGAATAAATATCTTAAAAGGTTTCTCGGAGAAAATTAATCTTAAAAAAATCAACTATCCAATCCCCGCAAAATCACTTTTTCTAGCTATAAATACCGGGATCTAACTCCAAAGATGCAACTCCATTTGGATGGATCATGAGGATAACCATCATTATACAGGTCTTGCAAAAGCAACACGGCAATAATAATTCTTCCTATTATCAAGAGATAAAGACCTGTACAGAGTTTTAAGGTAACAATGAGCACCTAAACTACCCAGGATAATATAAAATCAGACTAAGATGAAATAAGAGGAATTCTATTCATCACATGTGCTACTATGGAAATGAAACCAATAATGTGATTCCACAGAGAACCAATGCCACAAAATAGGTAGATTCCCAATCTCATTTACTTATTTTGAGGCCACCCAATCAGTTCCCAAATGCACATTTTATACATTTTTGTAATTTATAGCTGTCTGAGGTCAAATAATCCCTCTTCCACATCCTAGTGTATAGCATAGCATTCTATTTGTGCAGTGTCATAGAGCTAAACCTGTTCGAAAGCGAGTCAATTACAATGTTCTTATTTACTCGCAATAAATAAATAAATAAAAGCTAGCAGGAATTGGTCTAATAATATAGAATTCCACCATTTTTCTCTCATTCCATTTGGGAAAAAAAATCAGACACAAATTTTCTTAACTTCTTTATATATTTATACGTATATATTGAAAAGTTCCAGCAGTAAATAGAATTAAATCATGAAATATCAAGTTCTTCCCTTTTTCCTCTTATCATTCATTTCCTTGAGCTAACTGATACAATTAGAGGAAACTAGCATCAAACTTCAAAGACCTAATGATCACAGACAGCAGCTAAAATTAACAAGAATAAAATGAAATTAGATTCTTTTTTTTTTTATTTTTTTTGCTGTATATTAATATATTACTACCACATCACATTTCGATTATCCCATCTCAGAAATTTTGTAAGAATAATATCAAAAAAATTTAAATTTTATTTTTACAAAATAAAATTTAAAAATTTTAATGAAATAAGAACAAAAAATAAAAGATCATCGTGTAATTAACCCATCAATTCTCATACCACATTATCCTTACCACCAAGTTCCTATTTATTTAAATAAAAACATAAAATTCTCTAATTAAAAATAATATTTAAATAAAATATAATTAATAATATTTCTACATAATTACCATTGAATATATTAATGGCAACCCAAACGGCATATTCACAGCAATACAAACAATTAATAATAGTAGCATAATAACCAGATACTCCAAGACAGACAACTTTGTAACTAATCACAAAGATTTGGTGAAGCTCGTCGAATTATGTTTGAAGTATTGGCAATACATGCACCAGCCACATGGTCACAGAGATCTCAACTATATGAACAACACTCAACTCAACCATCGAATCTTCAGGCCATTACCTGTTGGCTATTCTAGTATGGATGAGTAAAAAGTGTCTTCTTCTGTTGCTTTGGGGAATGGTTTCGTGTGAAAATTACAGCAATTTCTGACCACCATTAATCCTCGTTAAGCGGTCAATCCTAGAAGTACAAACACGTTATATTACATCAGATACAATGACACAAATACAGTTTCAAAACCTTCGAACTCATGAAAGCCCATGTTGGAAAATCACCCATCACTAGTCAATGTGAAGGCTAATAGAACAATTGTAAGCGCTGAGAAAATGGTCACACCTGCAAACAACCACATAGACCTGCTTTGGCTTTTATTCTGACTCTCCTGGTTGCTCAGTTCAACCTGTTTGAGAAGTTCCCTTACTTCGTCCATGTCCGAGTCTTTAGCAGCTTGTACTAATCTACTCTGAATTTTCTCAAGCTGCATGAGCTTTCTATTTCTTGTCACATTCTTGGTTGGCCAGATCATTCCGGTTACCTTCCAGAGAAGGATGCCGACATATATAGCCACAAAACAGTCTACAGTGTAATGGTTGTGCTCCCGTATTTCTCTCTGTGCACTGTGTATTACAAGCAGCCATATGAGAGCTGAGCTAAAACCACCATAAGCTTCCTGCAGTCATAAGGCAGGAGAATCCATTAAGTAATACAAACTTTGTGTAATTAGATGATCTGCCAATGGAGTTTCTGCTGCAACAAAAAATTTACCGTCCAAGCCATAGCTGTTAGTACAGCTACAAGCATGTGGCCACTATAAACGAGGTCATTGCAGCCACCTCCAGCCTTCTTCAGAAGACCAAGCCATGATCCTCCCGTAGTAGGTCGTAAGAAATCTATCAGGAAATTCATTGAACCCCAATTTGGACGGTAATCACCCTGGTATTCCCCAACTTTAACTGAAATTTTGAGAAAACAAAGATATGGAGATAAGTTTCCAGCTTAGGCTTAGAGCAATTAACTGCAGTTAAATTTAAGACAGCTTCACAAAAGAAAAAACAAAGCACAAGTCGAACCAAGAACAGAAAAAATCTTCATTATATTACCCTAAAATTAAATCCCAATATCAGAATAGAACTTTCTTAACAATGAGATTTTACACGCTTTGCGAATTAGAGTGGGTAAAAGAATAAATAGTCTGAACAGCAAACTAAATCTCAAATCTCTTATCAAGAAAAATGCCAAAACCAATTCGGAAGCTTCGTTTATATACTAAAGCACCTCATTACAGAAAATTCAATTTTAACATTAATCCAGTATGGGAACTCCCACCAAAGGTTAAAAATAAATTACGGGACTTACCCACTCCAAGAATTGTAAGCTAGACTTAAATGCATATCCTGTAGCAAGTTATTTGTGAATAGATGCATAGAAATTCTGAATCTTCACAGGAAACAATTGTAAATTAAGGAATAGGCAGACACAATATTGAGTCTAAGGTTCAAAAAGGAGAACATCCAAACACATGATTATGAAGATAAAACATATATAGAGAAACGCATTAGTACACAAAGCATACCATAAGCTGTATCTCGTTGTATTAACTGACGAATAGCATTAACATCTGAAGCATACGGGACAAAGTACTTTTGAGCCCAAGGATGAGGATGTGTTGGGATTGAAAACCGAGCTTTAGCACACCAAGGCCGGGCTGATGGAAGAATTGTAGATACAAAAGTTATAGCCCGAAGAAGACGGCCAATTGCCATAGTGAACATGTACCGTGCTCCCAGTCCAAGGCCAGGGGCTTCAACAGAGTCAAACAGCACAGAGAATGCCAGCATCATAAACAACATCAGGAAATGATGCAGTGTGATAATATGAGCTCTCAGTATCTCAACCAATGTTTCAGGAAGTTTCTCATTCAGCGAGAGGAGCAACCATTGGCCAGTGTCCGGAAGAGGAGGTGTAACACTGTTTAACATTAAGTCAATCAATAGTCCTGTTAATGACATTAGCCAATATTAAAATGAAATAGTTTAGCAGAGAATACACCATTACGGCAAGAGAATTCTGGTGAGGGATGAATAAAAATAATAGCATGCTATATCAACTTATACAAATCCAAATCATACTAAATTTGGAATATTGAGAGAATGATTGCGGAAATTTGACTTAGATTCCTCAAGAAAAACAATTTTCTGAATTTTCAGATTCACACCATGATTTTTAGAGGAATATCCATTCTGCATCTACTTCCAATTATCGTGTTAGCAAAGATCGAATTAAGCTATGATTTAGACCTACATAACCACCAATTTTAATTTAGACACCTCCAGTTTATGGAAACATGATGCAAAAAAATTGCAGTGATACACTGAACAAATAATAATGATCTTGGCATTTGGAGCTGCAGAACCCTTTAAGCATACTAGATTAATAATTTTATGGCTTGTTTGATATGCCAACTTAGTTTATAGAAAATTTACAAATTATAGAACTAATTAAAAAATTTAGATGATCTGCAAATGGAAAAAATATGTATTTAATGAATCAAAGCTATCCAAACAAATACATTAAAACCTAATAATCACAAAATGCAATGAGATATGCATCTCCGCGGCCTTTATTTGCAAAAGCAAAAAATAAATTGCCTGGGTTTGATTTTCCTCCAATTCTTCAAACTAATCAATTAAAATTCATGCTCGATATTGTGCTAGATCGTGCATATTGACCCATTTAGAAGGGAAAGAGCCAGAATATCCCAGCCCAGTAACATCTAGAACAAACTAGGGACTTGCCTTGCTAGTAAGTAGTGCCTTGAGCACTCGAGATACAGTTACTTTAGCATTAATGTTAATCCCATATTTAGATCCCAGGATGCTAAAGTCAAATACAAATCAGATCATAATTAAATTCAATATAATTCCAAATTAGTAACTCACTTTAAACAACAGACCTAAGTAACATCACTCATCAATATTAAATAAAAACACCAAAAAGAATAACAGAAGTGAGATCTGAGCTAGCACAAAATCATTGCATAAGCTAAAAAACCATACAGAAGAACCAAAAATAAAAGGCAAATCAGTCTCGACAGACTTCAAAAATAGAAACTAAGACCGATCCACATAATATTAACCAAAACAACAGAAAAAACAACCAAACCCACTTCAGCCACACCTCATTCACTATCTGGATTTGAACTGAAAAAACTACACTAGTAAAGAAAACGATAAAGCAAAGAAGCAATTACCGGTGCCAATCCATGCCAAGCACAGCGGTGGAGAAGCGCACACATAAAGCCTCAAAAAGAAGAGATGCAAGCATGAAGAACATGGAAGCAACAAATGGAATGGCAGCGCGAACCTCCAAAGACCAGTGCCTGTAGAAAGGGACACGAGAGATGGCGATTAGAGCAAGTACGAACCAAAGTAATGGCTGTAGACGCTCATGCCAGGTCGGCGAGAGGTAGCGTAGGTAATCGACCGCCACGTAGGACATGGCTGCCAGTCCTAAACCGCCGATGGGTCTCGCCGTTGGCAAACGCCTTCTCATGGCAGTGCCCGGATCGATAACTCGGGGACACAGACAAAGGTGTGGTGGCGTAAGAAATGTCGATATCTTTATTTATAGCGAAAATAATGGGAAATATAGACAAAGACGTGGTTATTTGAAAATTATTTTTTCGTAAATAATAAAATAATAATAAAAATTCCAATCTCTACCATCTATTTATATAAAATAAACACAAAAACTATAATAAATAGATGTAAATGGTGAAAATTTTTAATTAATTTTATACACAGTATTAAATTCTAATTTCATCCTTGTTTAAACGTCCAAATTATTTAAAATTTCTAGTATTGTGAGAATTCAATCATTCATAAAAAATATAAATATAAAATGGTAGTTTAAAAAATAAATATGTTGTTGTGTTATTTGGTGGCTAATGATATTTCTGATAACTGGCCTAGAGTTAATGTAATTCACAATGTCATCGATTGTTTAAATTTATTTATAATTTATATTTTAAATTATGATAGATTAAATATTCGAAAATATTTAATATGTTGTTATTCATGTTCAAATGTGGAGTTCATGCACCTACATGGAGTCAATGTGGAAAGATATCAAAAATTTCAATTAATGTTATCATATAAAATGTGGAGTAAATCAGTTGTACTAAGATTTAAGCTTAATGTCGACGTTTAAGTGACTATGAATATAGCGACCGGTGGAGCTATTGTCAGATATTATAATGGATGCTTTATAGCAGGTCTCAGTTTTTTCTTACGGACTTCTAATTCCAACTAAGCTGAATTACAAGCTGTTTTTGAAGGAATTCAATGGTATATTCAGAAACATTACTTGCCGCTGGAAATAGAGACTGACTCAGCATAGATTCATCATCAAATCACATCCTCTCGAATTTCTACATCAACAACAATGGCCAGCCACATTAAAAGTTTCATTAACAGTTCAAACTCGGCTATACTACATACATACATTCTGGGAGGATAATCAAGCCGCAAATTTCCTTGCCATAGACTATAGAATAAGTATGAAGCCTGTGTTTATTTGTCTTTTAATTCTTTACCAATTTTTCTTAAGTGCTTGTAAACTCGGATAATATGGATTATCCATATATCCATTACAAATAGTTTATCAAAAAAAATATATATATGTTAACTAAATATTTTCCCTTTCCTTTCTTCCCTTAAGTTAGTGAAATGAGGTTGATCTTTATCTTATTAACAGGATTCTGTTTTTTCAACTAGCAGTATGAACTCTAAACGTAAATTCTGAATACACAAACTCAACGTAAAAGTTCATATTTAACTCATTAAAAATAAATTTAATCCCGGCAAACAAATGAATGGATTAAAAAATATTTCTTATTGAGTCCACCCAAAAAAGACATAATGTTTTTTTTTAAAATAAAAAGAGATGTTTACAAAAATAACCTAAAAAGAAAAACATTTTACAAATATACAGTGCTTAAGAAAAAAATTTCAAATATACAATAAAGAAACTTTTCAATAGCAAAACTAAGAAAAGTTGAAAAAGTTTGGCCCGCTACAGTAATCAACTCATTTCCTATATAACATATGAAAAAAAAGCCAACAAACGATGGCCAACAAATCGTATATAATATATGTTTGGCCACTGATTTTTTTTTTATAATAAATTATATATAATATATATTTTTTAATTTTATTATATGTTTATAATAATTTTTTTATGTTTTTAATTACGTGATCATTGCTTTTTTGTGTATTCATTTTTGTGTTTTTTTTTTATTTTTTTGTGTATTTATTTTATAACATTATTATTTTAAATATTAATAAATAAATATTATTATATGTGACATATACTGATATATATCAAAATATATCAATATATATCAACATATGCTAACATATATTATTAAAATATATATAATATATACTGACATATATTAATATGTGTCAACATATATCAATATATATTGACATTTATCAACATATATCATTTTTATAATATTATTCTTTTAAATTTTAATAAGTATATATACATAAATATATTTATTGTCTTTAAAAATAAATATTAATATGCAACTGTTATATCTTATTATATTTAAGTATATACTAACTATAACAACATATATCTATTGCCTTTAAAAAAAATCAATATGCAGCTGTAATATCTTAGTATATAAAGGTATATGCAGCATATATCTATATATATCTATTGTTTTGAAGAAAAAATATTAGTATATAGCTATTATATCTTATTATATTTAGATATATACTAACTATAACAACATATACCTACTGTCTTTAAAAAAAATGGCAATATGCAGCTGTAATATCTTAGTATATGAAGGTATATGTAACATATAACTATATATATCTATTATTTTAGAAAAAGAATATCACTATACAACTATTATATTTTAATATATATAGATATATACTAACTATAACTACATACATCTATTGTCTTATAAAAAAAATATCAGAATATAGCTGTAATATCTTAGTATATAAAAATATTCGTAATATATATCTATATATACCTATTATTTTTTAAAAAGAATATCAGTATATAGCTGTTATATTTTATTATATTTATGTATATACTAATTATAATAACATATATCTATTGTCTTTAAAAAATGTCAATATACAGCTGTAATATCTTAATATATGAAGATATATGTAGCATATATCAATATATACCTACCATCTTGAAGAAAGAATATCAATATGTAATTATTATATTTTATTATATTTAGATATATACATACTAACTATAACTGCATTTATCTATTATCTTTAAAAAAAATATCAATAAACAGTTATAATATCTTAGTATATGAAGGTATATATAGCATATATCTATATATACTTATTATGTTAGAGAAAAAAAATATAACTATACAACTATTATATTTTAATATATGTAAGTATTTATCAACAATAACTATACATCTATTTTTTTTAAAAATAATCTCAATATACAATTATAATATCTTAATATATGAATATATATATATATATATAGTATATACTTATATTTATATATATCTACTGTCTGGAAGAAGAATTATCATTATGCAAGTATTAGATATGCAGTTATATATCATCCTCTGTTTCAATCCCTACAGTAGCATGCTTTGCAGTTTCAAGATATAAAAATTATTGTAAATGCAACCAATAATTCAACAGTTTCAAGCTTATTAATAATGCTTCAATAAAATCAACATCCTGATAAAAATCAAACAGATTCAGCATACTAAGTAGTGCAGAAAAATCAAGCATGGACTTGTGAGCGAAGATCATCATTTGGTTTAGGATTTTTATCGAGCACGTAGTATGCAAGGCTATGTGTATACAAACAAAAACTTCACTGTTTAATCATCACAAATTTCATTAAAAAATTATTTATAAACACAAAACCAAAAAAAAAAACCCTCCCTCCAAAATCTTGCATATTGATAGAATCAGAAACACTCCAAGGATTACAAAAGCAAGATACATGAACCCATAAAAATTCATCAGATGTGTCATTCTATCAAATAGATAGCCAGTAAGATTTTTGCACATAGTTTTTCCATCTAAAAATACTTCTTTAAGATTGGGATCACACTGCATGAAATATAAATTATACATCTCAGTTTCTGTGATAAAATTTGAAAAAGAACATTAAAATAATGGTTTTTAATCAAATCTACAAAAAAAAAAAAAAACTAATAGTATAATATTAATGGTTAATATAATCTACGAAAAGTAATAATGATTTAAAATGAAAAAATCGCATAATTGAAGAAATGAACCACCGTAATCTCCGTCCTCTCATCATAACCATTGCCATTTTCATTTAGATCATCCGCACCATAACTTGGAGAATATAACCTTTGAATGTGGCCACCATCTCAAAGTGGTGGAGGGCCTCTAGAAGCCTTAGATCGATGGTTGAAGAAGAAAAAGTAAAAGAACGAAAAATTGCACATTCGATGAAAAAATTATAATTTTTTTGCTCCATTGAAGTATAATTTTTCATCGATGCTTTGGTTTTGGCTCCAGAATAAGAAGAAAGTACTGAAGAATAGCTACAAAAGAAAACACCATATTTTTTAAAAGCAAATTTATAAATTAACCTAAAATTGAAAATAGTAAAAGTTAAAATTGAAAAAAAAATAAGTGTAATAAAAATAAAAATAAAATTTAAAAAATAGTATATAGTGTAATTTTCTCAAATAAAAAAGATAGAATCGTTCTTTTAGGTCAAATGGACAATATAAATAAGAAAAATTACACTATATTACAATTTTTTTAATTTGTTTTTAAAAAATAATTTAGAATTTTTGTATAATGTATACTGAAATATGATAGATACATATGTTTGAAAATAGAGTTTAACCTACTAAATCTATTCTATAATTTAAATTACTATTTATACTACAGTAACTATTTAATATTAAAAGTAAGATTTATTGTTCATGTTATAGTAAGTTTTATTCTTCAGCAAGATTCGTTATTTGTGCTGCAGTAAGTTTACTATTCATGCTACAATATTTATTCAATATTAAAAATAAGATTTACTGTTCATGCTACAATATTTATTCAAGATTCGCTATTTGTGCTGCAGTAAGTTTGCTTTTTCAGGTCTTCGAAATCTTTTGCTTTCATTTTTTTTGCTTTTGTTTTTGCGATTGTTTCTCATCTTTTACTTTATTGTGCAATTATTATTGGTGTAGTTCATAATACTGTTTGCCATTTATTAAGTTACTTCGATCAAAAAAAAATTATTGAGTTCTCTCATTGATAATTATAAGGATATTTTAAGTTTCCTCTAACACTGATAAAGCTCTAATTTACAGTAATCGTCTGTAAGTTCTTTTTTTTTTATCAATTAATCCTTTATCAGTTCATTTATTATTATTAGATTACTTCTTTATAACTTTTCTTCTGCTTATATAATACAGTAGTTGTCTTTTATAATTGATGCTGGGCTTTTTCTGCATACTGCTGATTCTAGAGATTAATACTTTGTTAGGTAAGCTTTCTTTTTTTCCCTGTAAGTAAGTTTCATTATTCATTTTCTTTTGAGATTAATAAACTTGCCTTAATTCCTTTGATTTTGTGTATATAATGCAACTTATAGCTTTTAAATGGAACTTTGAAATGTAGAATACGCAGACTGAGTTTGAAATTGCTCTCAACAAACCCCTCAATTTATGTAAGTTTGAACTTTTCCATGAGCTTTCTTCTTGGTTGAGTAGAGGTGAGCTAATGATAGACCCGTATAAAAGAAAATAAGTTAATTTACTCATTTTATACTGCTAATTTAATTAAAAAATATTATATGAACAATTATTGATAATATTATATAAAAATACATATTATATAAGCAGATACTTTGAAATCAAAAAATTAAAAAAAAATTAAAATATTGTATATTCCAAAAACTTCTGAAATTACAAGGTGCATGTGTCACTTAAGTACATTATAATAATTATGTTTAATTCAAAATTTGCACACCAACTACTTAAGCGGTAATAAATAAATTTTGGTTGTTTGATTTATGTATCCAATAGTTAAATAATTATTATATAGTTAAATAATTATTATATATTATGTATTATTTCAAATATATATACAAGTACAAGTAATACATATAATGTCATTTTATTATTTTCAAGTGACTCATATACAATAAACTTGGTTCACACACACACACATATATATAATAGCAATTCATATATAGTTTAATTTTTTTCCCATTAATCCTACGGTTTTCACAATTAATAGACTAATAAAAAGAAATTAATAAAAAATAAAATAATTATTAAATAAAATAAAATATATAATTAATGTATATAATAAATATGTATAATTAATGATTGATAGTTTAATAAATTAAAATTTATATATTTAGAATTTGTTAATTTAAAACTAATTAATTGTTTAAGTAATAATTTAAAATATAAATTATGATTTAAATTATAATAAGTAATTTATGATGAAATTATACAAGAATATGTTGATTCATAATTTGAGCATATTTTAAGAATTAAATAATAAAAAATTCTTATAAATACTATAAAAATATTATCTAAGGTTATGATGTGTATATATAAGTATATATAGAGAGAGAGCTCCAAAAGGTTGTTTAAATTAATACATATTGTTAGAATTTTTATTAATTTAATAGAAAAATCATATACTGTCATAGTTACTTTAGCAAAATTAAGTCAATAGATAATTTAAAATAATGCAATATATAATGTAAGACTTATTTATCTTTAATGTTATATTTAAACATATAAAACTTATTCATCTTTAATATTATTATATAGTTAATATTTTAAAATAATTATTTTTTCTTTAACTTGAATAGATATCAAGTACATGAGATAATTCAAAAATTACAACTGATAGTATAAGTACTGTTCCTCAAAGAAGTAATGATAGTTCGATGAAGACAATTATTTCTGAAAATGCTACAAAGTTATAGGTAAACAGTATAAGAAAAATGTCATAAGTCTGGAAACATTTTGAATCAAATAATAATGAAAATTCTCAAGAAAAAAAGTTAAATATAAATGTTATAGTAAATCTCTTGTATATTCCTCTACTAGCGGCATAAGTTATTTGAACAATCATTTATCTAAGTGTAAAAAATATACATATAATTTAAACAGTAGTCAAAGCACTTTAACTTTTAAGCTTCAACTTATAATTTTTGAATTAAGACAGCAGTCTTGCTTTTATTGTATTTGAATTTTAAATATATTTTAAATATTTTTATTTTGTGTTGATGTTATGGTTATTACATTTGAATTTAAATTATGTATTATATATTTTTATTGTGTGTAAAATTTATAATTTTTGTTAAATTTTATACTTTTATAATATATATATATAGTAAAATAGTTAAAAACTCTTTGTTTGTTATTTTTTTACAATGAATTTTATTTGTATTTTTTTAAAAGTATTTTTTAATAGATTTCTATAAATAAATATATATAAATATATAAGGTGAAAGCCTCGCATTGCTTCAAAATATTTATAAATATTTATTAAATTATGATCTTACTTTAAAAAATAACTTAAATTTTTTTTTTCAAAAATATAAACTTTTTGCTTTAAATTTTAAACAAGATAGAAGTAGTAATATATAAGGCTTTGTGCCGGAAAACTCACATTAATTAAGCCACAAATAATTTGGACAATATAAATTAGGCAAAGCTTAATTTCAGAGCTAAACGCCAAATAAAATGCAACCAAATTTCCTTCCCTCACATTACTTCGAAACTATTGGCTCTTTTCTTAACTTAGTATATGTTGTTGTATGGTAGTATTATTTAAATAAATTACTATTACTACTGTTTATAAAATCTAAAATTTTTATAGTATAGGTGTCCCTTGTAATAATAATTAGCTTTATAATTCGTATAATATAGCGACGGCCATCTTCACTTGCTCTTTAGCACTAAAACGAGAGAGATGAAGAAGCAGATCGATGAGATCAAAAGATTAAGAAAGAAGGATTCTTTGTATTATTTGTTTCTATTTCATTTAATCATTGTTAAAAGCAGCTGTGGTGTGTTGATAATTAGAGATAAAGTGTCATTAACAGAAATAATTAGTCCTGATAAGATGCAAATTAATAATCAAAAAGCACCTGAAGAAGAAAATGGCTATAGTATATTAGAATTGGGCGATTGTTGTTGGAGCAGGTCCAAAAGAAGCCTTTTTCTAAAGAACTTTCAGGACTATTGTCTTCTATTCCTGTTTTTATTTAGTTTATTAGTATTATTGTGTTATGGAGTTTGTTATCTATGATTTTCCCTGTATATTGGAAAATCAAACCTTATGAGGGAAATTTAACCACTTACATTTTTTTGTAGCTAATTCCTCGGTGATTTCGTACTTATATTAAAAAATAATTAAAAATTTTATTTTGTAACTATTTTGTAGTTAAACCGACAATAATTAGTTGTGGGTTATTTTCTTTGTTAAATTTTGTCACTAATTTGATATTTTCTTATTCTGAAATAGTCATGGAAATATATAGTATGGAAAATATGTTATAAAATTTAAAGGTTCTTTTAGTATCAATAAATGATATATGATACCAAAGTATCAATAAATGATATATAATACACTAGAAAAAATAATTATGTAATCAAGTTTTTATTTTATAATATATAAAATAAACAAATAAACTTTGATAAATTTATATTTTTAAAAAATTTCGGTTTGTATAAAAAAATATACTCAATTGGTTCTATTTTTATAATCTATTAGTTATTTTCATACATATTAATAAAGTATAGTTAATTTAGTTAAAATTTAGTTTTTTCTTAATACATTCCTATTAAATATTATATATTTTTTAAATTATTCTTACTGTTATTTATATATACAAAAATATTATATGAATTAAATTAATTCGCATAAAAAATTTTTTATGTATTAATTATATTAAAAAAATAATCATTTTAATTTTATATTTATTATTCTCTTCTAATAAATATATGATTAGAATAATTATTCCTGTATAATTAATATATAAAAAAATTTTAATTCGTGATGAGAAAATATATATTAAATAAAAATATAATAATAATAAAATAATAATTTTATTTATAACAAATAAACTATAATTTAAAAATTTTAAAAATAATATAATGAAATATAAAAATATAACAGAGCAAGTAATTATTAAGAGTTTATTTGGAGACTTCACACGTAGAGCTGCCAAAAACGGATAAAATTAATTATTAGTTGTAAACTATCACCTCTAGAAATTAATGAACAATCATGAAACCACAAAGCCGGATGGATAGATCTTTTGTTTGGATTTAAAACAAATAAAAAATAAAAAACTAATCAAGTTTAATTTTGAAGGCTACAAAAAGTCCAAGTGTCACTCAAAGGAAATTAAATTAATTAATGATCATTATGGAAGAAGGACGGCCAAATATTTCCAATCTGTATAACTACGTAGCAATTTATTAGTTTAATTAGACAGGTAAAATGGAATAATATTAAATGGTGATAAAAATGCATTCCAAGTAGTCATGGGTTCATGGCTACGATTAATATTATTTTATTTATTAATTAAGCAATAATTTTGTTTACATTAGTCAAGATGATAAGGACAATCATAATTTTACGTATAGGAAAACCCAAAAATAGACACTTACGGTAATATATTAATACAAGAAAAAAAAATTATTCTTTACTTTGCAATTTAAAATTGATGTACAAAAATTCAAAAATTTAATTACACTGTAGTTTCATGGTTTGCAACGGTTTTGTTTCCCTCCCAAATTAAATTATATGTTAATCAAAACTCAAATCTTGAATGTTGATTAAATAGAAAAAAATTTTAAAATTTTTTTTAATGTTCATCAAATTAATGATTTTTTTTTCTGATAAAAAAAAAACTAATCTACATCAAATTGATAGAGATCCTTCGATTTTTTTAATAAACTGAAATATTTAATTTCAACATCAACAGTAGGATGAAATTAAATTAATATTTAAGGAGTGAATATTGAATTGTATTATGGCATTACCTAAATATAATAACAGGAAATGTTTCATTGCTTCACTTATATAATGACTTGGTTTATGCAATTGAAAGAACTCACCAATATACAGAGAATTAAAAAGAAAGAAAGAAAGAAAAAAAAAATGAAAACGTCCAGTTGCTATATTTTTCTGTTTATAGCTCTTATAGGATCACTGAAAAACTTCAATAATCTTCTATGCAGTGCTGATCCTACAGATGGTTTCACTTCTGTGCCATTAACTGAAGCAAATTTTGAGTTACAGAAACCATATGATATCCCACTCAATGAACGATACAGTTTCGAAAATGGCGTTCGCCGGATGTGGGTATTCGCCGACGACAAGCCACACGACCCTAATAGCCATACTCAGCCAAGAACTGAAGTTCGAATCAAAGTAAGTAGCAGCTTTATATAATTAAAATCATAATTCAAATGCGACTCTGCAACACTATTTTCATGTATTGATTTTGCAGGGACTTGATTATTCATCAGGAGTTTGGCAATTTGAAGGGTATGGTTTTGTACCAAATGGAACATCAGGTGTTACAGTAGCACAAATTCATGGTGCTTCCCATGGAGCTACGACTCTGATTCTAAGAATCTATGATGGGAACATGAGATACTACAATGGAGATTTAGTGGCCACTGATCTTTATGATAAATGGTTCAGATTGAATATAATCCATGATGTTGAAGGAGGAACTGTGGCTGTGTTTATAAATGGCGAGCACAAGTATTCAGCCAAAGACCAAGGCCCTGGCGACTTGTATTTCAAATGTGGAGTTTATGCTGCTCCAGCTAATATTAGCTATTACATGGAATCTAGATGGAGAGAGATTAAGATTTATAAAAAATAATTATTACCATGTTTATGTATATAATTAATTTAAATAATACTTTATATTATATATATTATGTTTCTAATGTTTGATTCCAGACATATTAGAACAAACGCGGTCACGAGTTTAATACTATAACATATATTAAAAATAAATAACATATTTTTCTTTTATATATGTATAGAGAGAGAGAGAGAGAGAACAAAAGGCATAAAAAATCCAAAATATCTAAGCTAAGATTCTGTCATCATCATTGAATACTTGGTATCAATGATATCATCAGAGCAATTATATGGATACATCCCCCTCTCTACTAATTATATTTTATAATTAAAAATGATAAATCAATTATTTTTAAACAATGCATCACTAGTAATTATTTTAAGTGATTTAAAACAGTGGTTTTGTTTGTTTTTTTTTTTCTCTTGAGAAAATTATTTAATAGTTATAGACAGGGACGCAGACACACTAATAAGAATTTTAAAAAATATATATTTAAAATATTTATAAATATATAAATATTTTTAAAAATATTTATAGATATAATATTTTTTAAGAATTTTTAAATTATTTATTTTTTTTCAAAATTTTAAATTATCCTCTTCTTTTTTTTTAATTTTTACAAGAAGTTAAAAAAATTACAATAAATTATTTATTCTATAAGTAATAGTTCTTTTTTAAAAATTGATAATATATTGATAATATATAAATACAAAAAAAAAATAAAGAAAGAGATAAATTTTTTAACTAAATTAATTTAAACTTATTTAATAAATTAAAAAATTAATTTATTTTAATTATTTTTTATGAAATTATATTCATTATTTAATTTTTTTTATTTTATTTTTATTATGAGTAAATTTAAAATTTTATACACATTTATATTAATATTTTTTATTAATTAATTTTTTAATAATAAAAATATATTATTAATAAATTAATAAATTTATAAAATACTATTAAAATAAAATTAGAGATAAATTATTACGAGAAAAGTTAAAATTTATAAAAAAAAATTTATTTTTTTTATTTTAAAGTCTGGATTCGTAGTGAATTTATAGCAGAATTTAATAGTTACTTTATTGGAGGCGCAGAAGTTCAAAGGACATAATTAGAAAAACAAAAAAATAAACCTAAACAACTAATCATAATAATCATACGAAAAACACACATATTTACATGTCAATTCAAGGTTTAATTTAACGGATATAACTGTAGCAACAATAATCTTGCTGTCTTCAAGTGCAATATCCCAATGCATTATCTGATTATATATATAATTCCATATTCTCAGTTTGTGTAATTAAGTTCTGAAACTTTAATCAACTTCAAGAAAATGATAGTACTAGTTTCCAATGGGGTTTTTAGTAAAATGTGAGAGTAAATTTTATAATTTATTAAAATTTTAGATTTGCTCTCACTATTATCGTTTTACGAGAGTCAAGCATCAAATTAAACTTTTAATTTGATTTGAAATTTTATTTTTTAAAAAAATAACTTTTAATTTTTTTAAAAAAAATCATTCCCCAAAAATTTTTAAAAATTAATTTTTTTATTTTAACACATAAAAATTATTTAACCTATTTAAAACTATTCCACCATTTCAAAAAAACTATTTTTTCAATTAATTAAAATTAATAATAACGCTAATTAAAATTAATAAAAACAACATAATTATAATTAATAATAATATAATCATAATTATTAATTATATATAATTGATAATAATAACTATATAATTATAATTAATAATAACAATAATTAATAATTATATTTTGAGTCCAAATATAATTAATAATAATATAATTATAATTAATAATTATATAATTAATAACAAATATAATTAATAATTATATAATTGATAATAATAATAATAATAATATAATTATAATTAATAATAACTAATAATAACAATAATTATTAATTAAGTTGAACCCAAATAATTAACAAATATATTTAAGCCCAAATATAATTAAAAATATAATTACAACTAATAAATATATAATTAATAATAAGTAGATGAAATAAATTTTATGTGTTAATTAATAATAAACTGTAAATTTTTGTTTGGCCACCATAATAATAATTATAATAATATCGAGCCAAATTAATAAAAATTAATAATAACACTAATTAAAATTCATAATAATAACACAATTATAATTAATAACAATATGATTTTAATTATTAATAAATATAATTAATAACTATATATAATTGATAATAATAATAATAATATAATTAAAATTAATAATAACAATAATTAATAATAACAATAATTAATAATTATATTTTGGGCCCAAATATAATTAATAACAATATAATTATAATTATATAATTAATAATAAATATAATTAACCATTATATAATTGATAATAATAAAATTAATAATAATAAAATTATAATTAATAATAAATATAACTAATAATAATTAAGAATGACAATAAATAATAATTATGTTGGGCCTAAATAATTATTATTATATTTTGGCCCAAATATGATCAATACTAATATAATTATAATTATAATAGCAATATACAATAATATATTTATTGTTAATTATATAATTGATAATAAGTATATTATTATTAATTATATTTATTATTAATTATATAATAAAATTAATAATTATATAATTATATTGTTATTAATTATATTTGAGCCAAATATAATTGTTAATTATTTGGGCCCAAATTATAATTTTTAATTGTTCAGTCCAATATAATTATTAGTTATTAATTATAATTATATAACTATTAATTTTATTATTATTAATTATATTTATTAATTGTAATTATATTATTAATTATATTTGGTCCCAAATATAATTGTTTGTTATTTGGGCCTAACATAATTAGTATTTATTGTTTTTATTAGTTTTTATTAGTTATTATTAATTATAATTATAATTAATTATAATTATATTTTTATTAATTATATTTGGACCCAAAATGTAATTATTAATTATAATTATATTATTATTCTTATTATCAATTTTATATAATTATTAATTATATTTATTATTAATTATAATCTTATTATTATTAATTATAATCATGTTTTTATTATTAATTTTAATTAATTGGGGAAATAATTTTTTTGAAATGGTGAAATAATTTTAAATAGGTGAAATGAATTTTATGTGTTAAAAAAAATTAACATTTTTGGAGAAGGATTTTTAAAAAATATAATAAAATTTGTTTTTTTTTTAAAATTAAAACTTCAAATCAAAGCCAATAGGATTTAACTGAAACCGAAACCTTTAATTTTTTTTTTAAAAAAAATTTGAATCAAATCAAAAGTGTTAGTTTCTACAAACTAAAATTTTAGATTTGACTAAAAAAAAATTTAAAACATCAAATCGAAAGTTTAACTTTTGATTTGATGTTTGACTATCGTGAATAATAAAAGCAAGTCTCTTATCTTAGTAAATTGTAAAATTTGCTTCCATATTTTAGTAAAAACCCCATTTCCAATGCTATATCTTATGTTCTTAGTTCCTGCAATTAACCTCGTAAAAGACTATCATCTTTGTAAGAGTTACTCCTCCCCTTCTCTGAAATCTATTTGAGAATAAAGAGAATCAAATAGAAGATAGTTAAGAACTGTTATTCTACAGCTAGTTAAAGTGGCCATCGCCCATCTCTGCCTATCTCTATTCAATGACAAAGCAAGAAATTCTGTTTAAAATACATTGAATTACAGATAATAAAGATGGACTTGCTAGTTGCTATTGCCTTTTTGATTCTTGAAATTTTTTGTTGAAATATCTAGAGGAAAGACCCATCATTTTCTCATCTTTTGACTGTACAACCGCGTATAATCTGCCTATAAATATGACTTTAGCATGTTCTAAACGTTATCATTGCTAAAGCAACATCAGTACACGTAACAATGAATCTCTTTGCCTATCACTGCTGCTACAGTTTTGTTCTGTTAATGCTTGTGAATTTCTTGAAAAACGTCTATCTTTGCTCAGCAGATCCTACTGACGGATTCAATGAGGTCTCATTCAACTATGACATACACAAACCATATGATAAATCCTTAGACGAGCGTTACACTTTCCAAAATGGAATTCATCGTTTTTGGGTTTATGAAAATGATAAACCCTTCAAGCAGGGCAGCCCTACCAGACCTCGCACCGAAATTCGCATCAAGGTCAGCTCTCCCTTTCTCTCTCTTTCTTATAAAGATCCTCTCAAGTTCTTTCAAACATGATTCATCGTATTAATATAATTCTGATACTACCTTAATATTCTTGAAATAACAGGAAAAAACTACCATTAATTGTGTATTTTAAGATCATTATAACATTATTAGTCATATTCGAGTGAGCACAGACATTTCTCACTCTAAACATGAAGTTAAACATTGATGTTACGGTCTTGAAAGCATGGATACTTCCATAAATCTATCATACCAGTCTCTCAGCATGTCAAACATGGAGAATCATTCTTTTTCCTATACAGATGCGCCAGACAGAGGACGCAAGAAAATTTTGACTTGAATTATTACTCTAAAAATTGAAAATAAATTCAATTGCTGAGTTAGCCTTGCAGGATGTGAGAATATACCAATGAAATGGAAGATGAAATTTATATGAACATGTAAAGGAGGAGTCATTAACTTATTATATTATGCATGATTTATTTTCTTAAACTTTACATATAAACTTACTTTGAATTTTATTAATTCCATTTATCTTCAGATGATGAAGTTTAAATGAATTTGTATAGGTTAGAAATACTTTTATATACTTTATTACGATATTATAAATGTAATAATCTGTATTTGATGTTTTTACATGTCCTGCTGTGCTTCTTAGCTTACAGTAACTAATCATAGATTCCTTGATCTTGCCATAGGGACATGACTACTCATCTGGGGTTTGGCAATTCGAAGGCCAGGTATATGTTCCAGCAGGAACCACTGGCGTTACAGTAATGCAGGTCTTTGGGGCAGTGAACAAAGCTACAGCTCTGCAACTAAGGGTCTACAATGGAGAATTGAGGTCCTACAGGTCAAACACAGTGGCTACTAATATCTACAATAAGTGGATCAGAGTTAATGTGATACACAACGTAGGAAATGGGCAAATTACAGTTTTTATCAACGGTCAACAAAAACTGATCGTCAACGATGATGGCCCTGCAGAGCATTATTTCAAGTGTGGAGTATATGCAGCACCAGATGGTTCAAGCAACTACATGGAATCAAGGTGGAAAAACATTAAAGTTTACAGAAAGTGAAAAGGAATTTGAAGTCTTGCAACTTGGCTAGGTAACAATTGTCATGTCTAGATTCCACTAGCTTTGTTTTCTTTTCGCTATGTTTATCATATGTACCCACTCAAAAAAAAAATAAATAAATAAAACAGGCAAATGAGTGATGAAAAGAAAATGGTGAACAAATGACTAACTGATTTGAAGAAAAACAACTTAATTTATTGAAATTCAATTTGTAAGATGAGAAGAAGCCTAATATTTTTGGTACACAAGCAACAACGAAAATCTGCCCTAATGACATGTGAATTTCACCTATAACTCAACACCACACAATAAATCCATGAATAGAATGAATGAATCGTTACATCAAAAGGACAAAATCAAACTATGCTATAAAAATGAAATGAAAAGGGAAAACATAGCTATACAATAATAATAGATCTAACAAAGAAGCCTACACAGTACCACAAGGGAGGCAGCACCATTTCTGAACTTGAATAAAGAATGACTGCAGAGGATGTGGATGTTCATCGTCATCTGAGGATGCAGTTGGTAAAGGTAGCTCAGGAGGTAAATGCCTGTGAAATGCATCAACTGCAGCTCCAACACCATCTTCATTTTCTATCAGCTTTGCTAATTCCATTGCTCGAGATTTCACCTGGGGAAAGCTGAAAATAGAATTAGTGACAGAGGCAAGGACGAGTAAAGGAACAATACCAACGAGAATCAAATAAAGATAATTATAGATTCAATTGCGATGATTAAGGCCATCAAAACCAAAGCACTCATATTGGGCAACTTCTGTGAACATTTTTCTATTCTTTAAAATATGAAACTGTAGTGTATCTTCAGAACATGTTGGGACCTTTTTTTCTTTTTATTTTATCAACAAAGGACATGCCACCAGTTTCACACGACATAAAAAAAAAAGCTGTTTTTGGAGTTTTTAGCTAGTTCCCAAGTGAAGAAAAAAAGGTGGAGGTTTCCAAAAACATACTTTCACCACCAAACTATTCAAAGCTTTAGTTCTGTTATCTTTCTTCAAAAGTACTTCCTCAAGTCCATAAGAATACCAGGAAGCAGATCCTGGACATCTCTTTTTTCAGTTTGCATTTTTGTTTTTTCTTACTGATTCAAGCTTTTAAAACCAAGAAAGCACAAAATGTCTAATAAATGCAGTCATTTAAACTCCTACCGCATATGGCATCATAATTGCCATTGTATAACTATGTTTAATACCACATCAGAATGAGGACAAAGTCTATATTTCTAAATAAGGGTATCAGAAAGAAGATACGCATCAGGCAAGCAATGTTTTGGCTGCATAATTGATCAAGTCTCTGATATATCAAAGACGAATAGGATAAAACAATTTTGAGATCACATATACACATCAAAATTACCTCTGGCTGAAGCATGAACATTATTGCATTTGAAAGGTTCTCAACATTGAGCTGAGCTATCGGTATCGGTGCAGGTCCCAGCCCTTGTTTATGTACTTTATCACCCCAGAAAAACTGATCTCCAAAGAAAGGCACTATGGTTGTCGGGCACTGTAATTAACAAGTTGATTAATATACTATGGTCAATGGGCACAGTAAATAATAAGTTCATTAATAGACAAAATCAGCAACTTAAAACAATTGCTTCCAGACAAATATATTAAATTATACAGTTTTAAATAGGTTACTTAATATCTCCCCTAAAGCCATTCCCAATTACATGAAGCCTTATGGCTTCTTCACAGAGTAATCTTTCAAAATGCTAAAGTACATTTTTTTTCCTGGACAAGCAAAGAGAGAATAATTTTATTGAAGGACACCAAGGATATGCAAGCCCATATACAAATACTATATATAGTAGGATGATTGAAAAAGGAAAAAACATTTGGATGTATTTAAATTATTTAGTCTAACATGCAGTCATAAGCATTACAATAAAAGCTAATTAATAAGAGTATTACCCCAGCTTTTAGACCAGTAGCTGTGGTTCCAGCACCACCATGATGAACCTGGATATATGTTGCAACCATGATCAACCAGAGAGTCCAGTGGGGAACCAAGTTATTTTAATTGCAAGAAAATGTATGATTAGTTATCCTAAATTTAAAAGTATAAAAAACTCACCACAGCAGCACATTGAGGAAACAACCAATCATGGGGACAATCCTCCAAAAGAAAGACATTATCAGCAACTACAGTAACTGCAAAACACAAAACATTAAGAACAGAAACAGTGCATCTTTACCGAGTATGGACTCAACATGCTACCTATTACAATTTAAAGAATACAAGTCATATAGCAGATAGAATATTCAGAATTACTATGCTAGATAACTAAATAATCTCAATATGATAGGAATTTTAGACTCTTTTGTCAAACACGTTGCAAGAGCACAGTATTGTCAGCAACCATGTAAATGCAGTTACATAGGAATCAAATTTAATAAATGACTCGTAGAAAAGAAACATTAGAACTCTTTGCACCATGAATACATTCTCTGAGAGCTGAGACCTTCAAGCACCCACCAGACAACAAATATTAACATAGACTAGATAGGAAAAATACTAAGCTAAATGCAAACTTTGAGGTCAGTCACTTTTTTGCCTCTCCAATTCATCATTCATTGACTCGTATATCTTTTCAGGAGGAACCCTATCCTATAATAAAGTGCATATTTTCTTTCTAAATGACATAGAATGAAAAATCATGTTTGAAGTTTGCTATATCTTGAATAAAATGGCTTTCATATTTGCTTGTATGAAATGTCATGATTGCAGCAACCTTTTTTACAAGTATACCGCTGAAAGAAATGCTGCTCAAAAAATCAAGCATGGTAAAAGGAATATGATAACTCTACCAGTAATTATAATATAGCAGGCCCTTAAGGACATTCTTTATTTTATCCAAGTGATCACAATTTGTAAAACACTCAAATGCCTAGAAGAAGCAATATGAAGATGAAAGAAATATACTTACGATTCCCTAGATCTCCCCAACCCCGGTCAATTATTCCTCTTTGTCCAGTATCTTTCAAAGCCTCCATTATCATGTCTGTAGTTTTCTTGGGATCTTCAAGAGGCTTAACAAATAACACAACAGTTAGAGCCTCTCCAAATAGTCATGAAAAAAAAGCAAACTTTTATATGCCAAATATGTAAATCGTGAAGTATAAAGTAGAAGTGACAAGAGTACTGATCCACATGTGAAGTATTGGAGGAGATGGTGGGGAATAAAACCAATATGCTGCAAGCAACCAAGGACATATATTGTACCATTTAGTACTTGATTGATGCAAACATACCATACCACCAGTTTCAATAAAACCAAAGGCCCTATTACCGTGTACCAATTCAGCTATACAGTTAACTAGAATTTAGTCCATGCAAAGATAGGAGGATAAGAAAATGAAACTATACAAAAACAATATTCCCAAAGTTGTAATAAAGGCAACTTTTGTCTAATACCTTTCTTCTTTTATGGAACAAAAGTGAGTAGAATTTTTATTAGCTCAATGCAAACATACCACCAGTTTCAACAAAACCAAAGACTATTACTGTGTACCAATTCAGCTATATATTTAACTGGAACTTAGTCCATGCAAAGATAGGAAGACAAGAAAATGAAACTATAGAAAAACAATATGCCCAAAGTTATAATAAAGGCAACTTTTATTTAATACTTTTCTTCTTTTATTGCACAAAAATGAGTAGAAATTTTATTCACTTAAACACACCAATTGAAAAGAAGAATTCCATGAATTTATACTAAGCACAACAAAAGAATTACCTGATAGAGACTATTGAATTTAAACCAGCCAATAAAAAATTGAAGGTAGCCCAGCCTATCATCATTCTTATGGTTAAACAATAGGTCAAAAGTGAATTTTGTAGTCCCATATGAAATAATGCTCGAAAAAGACTGATTTTTTTTCTCATTTAACCGAGAAACCATTAAAATTAATATGTAAAACCCTCCATGTATGCCTCATAATCCAAGAAATGCACTGGGGCTCAGTCAATGCAACAGAAATTATGCATGCAAAAAGAAACTTATAAAACACTACAAGACTGGACATCAAGCGATATAAGAAACTAAAATAAAAAAATAATTCTGTGAATGAATAATTGCAATTGCTCTTGGAAAATCAACATACCATGCTTCCAAACCCAATATATATGGGTCTTGTTCCTTTCTTAATCCATTTATCAAATTCTTCCTTAGGCTCATACTTCGTCCCAAGGTTTAGGAAACAATAACCAACAACATCAACTAAAGGACCCCAATCTGCAAATAAGTTTACGAAGTTAGTTCTCGATATAGAGCATAAATATTATAATTTGGCGATTGAGTAAATATCACAATAGCTGTGAGTGGTAAGAAGCTTGGTGCATCTAAAAGCAACAAAATAAGCTTAGTGCATCTAAAAGAAACAAAAGGTTAGACTGCCCAAAAGAATAAAAAGGAGCAAGAGAGAATGAGAGTAATTAGCAACGCTGATCTGAAGTAAGCCAATGGCTAGATCTCTCTCCTCAAAGGAAACCCAAGAATGATATAGCTAATATAACTGTCTCCATACAGCTTTAAGACAAAAGTACTGAGTATGGAGTAACAGTGATTGGACTGCTCGTAATAAGGCAACATAAAGTATCCAAGTTGATCAGCTACTTTAACATTGACCAGATCATGGGCCTAAGGACCCAGCTGATTCAAACCACCAAGAAGTCTGGCTTGACTTGAGAAAAGGATTTTACGCACAATCTGTACCCAGATCAGAACTGACTAAATCTTGGTCATTACTCAGGCTGCCTTGGAACCTTTTTCTTTCAGGCGCAGCCTGCCCATCAACTAAAAGTACAAATCTCAGACATTTATTTCTACGCACTGCCTTACTAAAAATACTATTTTCAAGCCAGGTTCAGGCGTAGATAATCAAATTTCAACAAAAACCAAGCCGACCAAATGATAAGTTCAGCTAGCAAATGAGTTTAAAGAAGGAATAACCTTGAACTGTCTTCATCACACAAGTGGATTTTGTGCAGCTATTGAAACCATTTTATCCTAGACTGGCTGCTACCTTTTCACTTACAAAAAGCTAGAAACTGCCTTAATCATCACTGCTAAATATGTGTTACCATCTAATAATTGCCTTTTTAACCATGATAACAGGTTCTTCTAGTATTACAAGATAAGATGAAATAAAAACATCAGAGCCTTTAAAATAAAAGAAATTACAGCAGGTCTACTTTTAATATTGCCCAAAAGGAAGTTCTAGACGTTTTACTATAGACTTCAATTTTCTTCCAGAAATACATAAAACACAATTTTGATAGAAGTCATTTTCTACCTACTGCCCCACCACTTGTCAAGTAGTTGGAGAGATGGGGGTTTGGGTAGAGTTCGAAGTTGGTAGGTCTGTGCTTGCCTCTCATATCAGGGAAACAAAAATATATCCTAGTGCCAAATAAAAATTTCTTATTAGGCACTGATTAAATGTATGAAAAGAAAAAATAACATAAAAATGCTTATCAGAGACCAAAAGATTACAGTTGTTTCAGCATTTAATGACTGAAGTTGAGGTCACTTGCATTGGCATACAAAAAGACAATTAACAACTGTACAACTACATAACATGCTTGATGATTGTAGCTATCATAATAGGAGAAACAAGGGACTAAACATCCTTACCATTTGGTTTTGGCACAAGATGAGGACTCCACAAATAACCTGTTGGCAAATGAGATAATGATCCGTGGTACATACTAAAGTATGCAATTGGGGGAAGCTTCAACTTTCTTTTCCTGAAGTCATTTATATATCCTCTTATTCCCCACCATATAAGTAAATCCACAACCATATACGAAAGCTGGATGCAGTAAGAACAGATGGAAAAGTTTGTGGTGAATCAGCCCAATGGTTTATTGACATAAAAAGAAAGCATAGAGAAGTTTGATACGCCAACAAAGAACATACCCAATTTCCAGCACTTTGAGGTACACGTGCTAAAGGATGAGGAAATTCATATGTTGGCCTGCCTATTAACAGTGGAAATGAGAAGGCAAAGTAATAGTTGACAAGACTAACAAAATATGCATAATTGATCTCTAGCTGTAAATTTCATTTGCATAATGTCAGTCTTAAAATAATATAACTTCATTAGCAATAACAAAATATTAGCATTGATGCATGCCAGACAATTTCTCATCTTAACCATCACCACCCTAAAAAATAATGATTATAATTACAATAAAAGAAATTCTTAATATAAGCTGCAATTCCACTGATTTTCAGGTTAATTTATCCAAGATCCATAATCCTCCTTGACTTTGAATACCACATGTTCAATAATGGAAAAACATATGACCAGCAAGAAAAACATGCATTAGAATAACAAGAGTAAATCACAAGCAATCAAGCAGAAAATTCTGATAACCTACCAGAAACCACATGCAACATTCTTTGATTAAAATGTAAATGGCTCTCTTCTAATCCTTATCTCTTATCACTTCCAGAGTAAATGCAAATGTTTTACTTTAAAATATCTGAAATTCAAACTAACGATTTATTTTTCAGATTCACATCCATGGTAATTATTAAGTTATACTCACGTCCAAGGCATTGTGAAGAAAATATGAATTGGTATACCAAGAGCTTCAGCAACATGCACATGTCCTGCAACAAAAACAGCAATTAGATTCTGATGCAAAGCTGTTTTAACAACAAAAAAATTTTATTTTCACATTCTTATGTATGCTATCATCTATAAGTCCACCCAGAAATTTCTGTAATTAAATGAAAACAATACTGACAAGTGCCTATTTACCACAGGCAAAAAAATAATCTAACATTAAAAGATTTTTTTTCCTTATAATTTTTTTAGCATTCCATTCTTATTTTGGTCATGCATATTCCTCAATCTCTCTCTCTCCCCCCAATATGCACTTGCCCATCAAACTAGAGAATCACAAACATAATTTTTAAAATATTATCACGTGGCTAAAGCCATGCATATGGACGCCTTAAGCAAATACAATTAGCATCGGAGCAACAAATGCGAAGACTGGGCAAAAGTTCAAGGATCAATCTTGTTCATTTTTATAGCAAACAGTTTTACATTTGGGACAGAAATTTGGCCTTATACCAAGGACTATATTTTTCAAACCAAATAAGTACTACCAGACGTGTTCGAAAGCACTAAAATCTTCATTCAAGTCCCGCCACTCTTTTAGGTAGGGAACTTTGAAATAAATGATATCATAAATCTTTGCTTAATTATAAACTACTCTGCACTAAACCACTGAGAATCAATCCTCAAGATATACTAAACAATAACAGAACTTGTCCATAAGCTGAAGTATCAACGACCACATCTTCAGTTTTTATCAACTCACCATAAGCTGGCGGGTTGGCAATAATAGCTTGCGCTCTAAAAGGTGCACCAGTTTCTATATCTGGCTCTGTGCATGCTGGAAGAAGAGACTCGATAATGGCTTTCAGCTGCTTCCTTTGTAGGCCTATTTCTCCTGGTGCAGATGGGATGAGACCCTTATTTCTGGCCATATCTAAAATTTAAAGTCACTTGCATTTAGAATCGGACACAAACAATTTCGAAACAAAAGTTGGAAAGGGGGAAAGAAGAAGAAGAATAAGAAGAAGAAAGAATTTTTATCACATATGACATCTTGGTAAGTTAAAAACAGGCCAGATATATGTAGTTAATGCAAGCTCCAATAGATGAGGTTTTATCTGTGGCTATGGGAAGGCGATTAATCCTATAAAACAAAATAACAAATTAAAGCATACATGCTAACTATATTCTAACGAATTTTGCCATGTGTTCCTAGAAGCTACAGAGACCTGAAGATAAACATAGTATGAAATGAAAAGTGAGGGTTCCCAAACAGGGTGGCAAGTTTACAGAGAAATTGAATTGCAGTGGAACAAAAATACAAAGAAACTCAAAGATTAGGGACCTCTTACATCCTGCCAAAACCCGAGGATCACCACCCAAGGGATAAAATTCTACACCGGCTGATCTGACAAAACTTCTGAAATTAGCATGAGTTGCCAACCTGACACGATGACCAAATTCCTGCAATGAAACATTGGATCATTAAACATACTTCAAATTAAGGATTAGTTAACCATATGATAAAAGAATTATTTAGAATAATAAGGAGCTGGGTGCAAGATATAGATATTTTAATTCCAAATAATGTGATAACAAAGGAAAGATTATAAAAAATCCACATAAAAAAGGAGGATAAAATTGTAAAACAACATTTTACAACAACATTTTACAACTAAATATTAGATAAGAGCAGATGGACTATCATGCTACTGGAAGAAGGACAGAAACGACTTAGCAAAAACAGAGTATCAGAGTAATCACTAAATTATTATAAACATGCCTGAAGTCTTTTAGCCATAGCAAGAAATGGTTGCACATCTCCTCTTGTTCCAACCACAAGAATGGCAATTTTTAACTTTGGAATTGTTTTATTGAAAGATTCAGTGGTGCCATAAAAGGAAGCCCCTTCAACTGATTGAAGCTCTAATAATTCAGAAGCAACTGGTGCACTTTTGTCTATATCGACTCTTACTGTTCCATCATTTTGGATCTTGACTAGCTCAATGATTAGTTTGTGCTGAAGATCATTACATAAACAAACATGATCAGTGGGAAGACAAAAGTACTGCAGGGCAAGTGAATAGAATAAAATTGTGTTTTAAGTTCCTCAACTCAACCAAAACCATCATAGATTGACTGGGTTCATCAAATTACCAAAGCAACCTAGTACTAGATACCACAAAGGAGATAAATTTTCATTATATAAGTTTATTAAGAAAGAAAATCAGGTAGCCCAGGGGCATTACCTGTTTGTTTGTGAAGTATTGATATGAGGAAAAATTTACGATCCCTACTTTTATTTCGATAATAAGCCTTAAAAGTGAATGGAATGCAATAATAGTAGGAATATGTCATTCCATATAAAATAAATCATAACAAAGCATATGCCATGTCAAATGCAACATGTAGAGGCAAAACTGTAATTTTCTAGTTATGTAAGTATACAATGCATAGAAACTAGAGAGCATCCCTACATACTTTGCGAACATGGTAGGAAAATATTTGCAGATACTGCTAACTACCTTTTCACGCTCTGATAGTCTATCCAGTTTTAGCTCATGCCTTGAAGTCTTCTTCTCTGTCATGGATCTATAGAATGTCAAATTATCATCGCCATCAAGTAGAGGATGTCTGTGGGTGCCAGCAGGGGCAGTGATGCAGTGACCCAAGCCTTCAAGTTTAGATGCTTTGATGTCAGAGAAAAAATCTAATAAACTCCATATATGAAAGGTTAGATGTTTTTGATAGAATTTCAGCCTCGAAGTATAAATTTATTACTTATAAAAATGAATGCTAGAAAAGCAGACTGCACGATAACTATTTTAAAAGAAAAATATGTGAATTAGGGCCTAAGTTTTGTTCAACATAGAAAATAATGAAAATTAGTCTCTAAAACCATTCTCAATAAGTTTAGAATCATTTAAATTAAATAAACTAGAAATACAAGCATACTTGAACATATACATGTAAATGTATGGAGTATGGACTGCATTTCAACTATGAATAGCATCAATGGAGTTGCAACCCATGTCTAATAGATGATCCTGTCTAAAATAGATGAAAAGAAAAAATAGAAGCATGAGCAATGGAGTGAGGCAAAATATAAAAGCATTTATCAGCAAGAATGAAGAGAGACAAGTTTCCCATCTGCACAGTGCAAAAACTGCTGAGAGCAATGGCACATATTATTAGAAGTATAAAATGTCAAAAAAAAAGGTGCACAAAAGATGCTTAATTAAACATTTTTCTTTATACTGTTTGACGGATTTTTTCTTTTATAAAAAGCACATGATAGAAAAAACAGTTATTACAACAGAGGAACAAAAAGAAAATGAACATATGAAATATCATGTACCATAATGAACTACCATGATTGCTATAGAGTCATTCTTAAGGAAATTGGTATGTAGTACTAACTCAAACATTATAATTTCACTACAAGCACGTAGACAAACATAGACACATGGAAAGACACACAGAGATCATGTTTTCCATGAAGGAAGGAGCAAAGAATTCTGAACAGAACAGAAAATGAGGAAAGATCATGTTTTGCAGCTCTGATACCATGAACACAAGTAAAGAATTCAGGAAAATGGTGTATATTTACATTGGTTGCAGAAAGATGTTATTTACAATGAGTATATACAGAAGGAGATGAAGCTTCTTGAAGTAATACAGCTCAGCTACAAAAACATAACTAATTACAGCTAATCAGTTAACTAATCATGCTGGCTATGCACAACCAACTGTCTAACTGTATAGATTAGTTCATTTACATTCTCTTCAAGTACATTTCTAAGAAGAAAAACAGAAAATATGAGGGATATGTGGGAAAACTGCTTGCATAGTTAGTCCATAATGTTCCTTTTGTTATTCGTAAAACTAAACAACCATTAACTTCATTGAAGTTAGATTTTCATTGGATGAGATTTAAAAACTCCAAATTATCAGTTTGTAATGATTCTTATTATCCTTTGTTTTTGGTTATAACAGTAACAGTATGTCATTCACTTCCTTTTTCGTAAAATAAAATTAAATGGAGCATTATATAAGACTAAAAATTGGAAGAAAAATAAATAAAATGAAAGCTTTCAAAAGATGAAGTTTCAGGCAGAAGTATCTTCCCTCTAACTCAACTCAGGGTGCAAGACTCGTATATGCAAGACATGTAAGAAAAGGTGTTGCTTCCATAACTGAAATTAGGAAGTTTGAGAAATACACCTCCATGCCTATTTTTCTTTCAATGAAACACATTGCCAGCATATCACATGTACATAGCACATATATGGGCACGTGAAATGCATAAATAGCTTGTAGTTAGGTTTATTCATACCATAAACTCATCTGGCCTATTTCCACATAAGAACCATAGCAAATGACCATACATTAAAGAATCAATTTTTTTAAGTAACCAAAACTATCAGTAATTTTATTTATGCAATGGGGTAACAAAAATAATTAGTTAAATGATTTTAAAAACTGAAAAAATAAAGGTGCAGTGCTAAATCAAAAATATAGATAGCATAAAATGCAATCCTAGGATTGGAAAAAAAAAAGTAGTTCTATTTGTTCAAAGCAAGGGCTTCTACAAGAAGAATCTATTACGGAACCATGGGTACCAAGGTTACAGCTTTGTAATCCAGTAACTCAATTAAGTTAATATAACAAACAGAATTTAAACATTCCAGTCATAAGATGTGGTGGACTACAATGTTAACTTCAACTCCTAAGATTTTCTTTATAACCAAGTTGAGAAAAGAAAAGAAACTAAAATTTTAGTTGACAAGTAAAACACCTCGACAAGGGAAAGAGGCCGTGTTGGACTCTTTTGATGCAGAAAACTCTCGAACTGATGGCTGCTGCCCTGAATCTGTTACTTGTTTTTGTGTTTCCTGAAGGTGACCTGCTTTTTTCTTTCCTGAATCCATCTCCTGCTTTGGTGTTTCTTCAGGAGAACCTGCTTCAAATTGTTCATCTGAGGACACATAGTCTACCACTACTGATCTGTCAACACTACCAGTCTCCTCAAATCTCAGTTCCTGACTGCTGCTAAGCCCTCTCTCTTCTGAATTCTTCAATGGATGATCAAAACCATTACTCCCCATTTCATCAAATGCACCAAACCAATAACTCTTATTTTAGAATAACCAAACCGATAACTTCAATAATTTCAATTCTCCATATGAAATCCTTCAATTTTCCCAACTTCAGAACTAGGAAAACAAGTAAAACTAACCGATAAACTATTTTAATTTACAGAATATCCAAATCCTCAACTACTTCAATGCAAAAAATGCCAAAAGTTAATCAATCACTAAGAAAAATTCCAGGACCCAAAATTCTATTTCAGTCCCACAGTAATTCCAATTTCCCCGTCCTAAAGATTACAACCAAAACTGTTTAAAAATCACAACCCAGTAAAAGTCTACGAACCTTAAACCCCTCACAACAGTTCCCAGTATCCTATTTTCTACTTCTCCAAGGTTTCAAGCTACAAACTAAAAATGACGAAAGTAACACTCAGTAAATTCACAACTCTAAAACCATTATGACAACGCTCCAATGATCGAACTTCCCAAACTACAGCTACGAAAAATACTTATAATCCCAACAATCCAGTAAAATTAAGAGCGTAGAATCTTCCAATAAAACATCGACAGCAACTCCCTGAATTTAAATTCTTGAATTTGCCAGCAACAGTAAATTTGAACGTTGGCAAAGACAAGATGGTAGATGTCAAAAAGCCCACATCCACAAAGAAGCTGGAATTGAAGCTTGAAATACTATATAAAGAATATACTTGACCAGACAAACAAAAAGGCAAGCAAGAAAGCTACCACACACCCACCAGTCAATTGGACCGAAAAGAACGTTAGGTAAGTATCTAAACCCCTTCTTTTAAAAGGCAATAACTAAGTTTAAAATCAAGAAACTTATTAAATTGGTTGGAGATCGCTAACTTATAGTGTTGTTCATGGGATTTGACAGTGAAAAAGCAGGGTGGAGATGGGTTTAAAGGGTGTTCAAGTAGTTATTTATGAGTCAAAGATTTGAAGAGGGAGTAGAGGAGGAGAGAAGGTGATCACAGGCGAGTTAATGAGTTATGAGCGAGTTCACTTAAATTTCGGTGTCTGAGGTTAAAGAAACAGACATAGAGAGGCAGAGAGAGAGGCAGCAAACCTTCAATAAAGGATAGGCTTGAAAAGTCTAGAGTGAGAAGTTTTCGAAGCTCGAAGAAAAAAAAGGATAAAATTAAAATTATTTTTCGAAAAAAAATTATTTTATTACATATATATGTAAAGTTTTTTTTTTTACTTTTTAAATCCTTTAAAATTAATATAGTATATGAAGAATAACATAAATTAATCCAATCCATGTTATTTTTTAATCCTTTTGTAATTAACAAAATATTCTATTTATGAATAATTTACATTCTAAACTATTTTAACTTTTTTCTCCCATCTAAATATTTCCATAGTTAATTATTGATACTTATATTATAATTATTAATAATTAATAATTTTTTATCCATTAATTAATTAATAAAATATTATTTTAATTTAATAAGAAATCTTAAATTTAAATCTCGATAGAATTTTATCATTTTTATAATTTTATCCGGCTCGATACTAAAAAAAATAATTTATATAAAAATTAATAATTTTATTTTAGTATTTTTTATAAATTTAAATTTTTACTTTTTAATTCTTAATAGGCAAAGTTTAATTATCATTTTTAATGACAATTAAATATTATGAAAAGGTAAAAAAAAATAGAAGGCTCTAACCCTTTTTTTTATCAATAAGCTCTAACCCTTTCAGTAATTGATTAAATTGCATGTAAATTTTATGTATACTTCCTACTAAGTACAGTTTAAAATTAAATTTGTGAGTATATTAATTATATATAATTTTATTATTTAAAAGTGAATATTAAAATTCGAATATTCCTTTACTTAGTGCTGAAAGAAATTATTCATGTTGATATGTATTATAATCTAACGTTAAAATGGTAAATATATTTTGTTTTACACTGCTTTTTTTTTTTTTGAAAGGTACACTATTTTTTTTTGACGTTACATATATATAGATAATTTATGATTTTTCATATTTATAACTATTGTTAATATTTTATGGCCAAAAATTCAAATAGATATTTAAACTATGACTTAAGTAATAATTAAATATTTAATTTTTTTTAAATCATTTAAATATTTTTTTATTAAAATAGTGCCAAATAAATATATATACAATGACAGCTATAATTTTCATCAAATAATACTCTTTTTGATAAATATAAAACCTACTTTTTTATTTATATTAAATAAAAATTAACATTTTAATATTATATATTTATTATAATGGATGATATTTGATGTGTATTGAAACTGATATTATAAATTGATATTACTATAGTTATTATTATTTTATACCTAATGTAAATGTTTATTAGTTAAAGGTTTAAATAGACATATAAACTATAATCTAAGTAGCAATTAAGTATCTATTTTTTTTAGACCATTTAAGTATTTTTTTTATTAAAATATGACCAAATAAATATAAATATAACTGCAGCCATAATTTTCGTCAAATGATACTCTTTTTAATAAATATAAAATCTACTTTTTTAATTTATATTAAATAAAAATTAATACTTTAATATCATATATTTTATTATAACTGAATGATATTTGGTATGTATTGAAACCGATATTATTGGTTGATATTACTATAGTTATTATTATTTTGTATTGCTCCGAATTTTCTGATATTATGCACCACCATTAGAAAAAGAAATGAAAAAAATAGAAAAAGAAATTTGTAATTATTAATTATCATTTTTTATTAATTAAATAAAAAAATTATTTTTATATTATTTATTTATTTATTTATATTATTTATTTTTTATGGTGGTGTACAATTAATTAATTATAATAATTATAATAATGTTAAAATAATAGCAAAAATTTTATAATAATAGCACAAAATAATAATAATAATTATAGTAATGTCAATTTCAATATACACCAAATATCTTATAGTTATAATAAAAAAATATTAAAAATTAATTTTTATTATTCAATATAAAAAAAATAAGTTTCATATTTGCTAAAAAAAATATTATTTAACTGAGATAATAACAACCATTATATTTATGCTTATTTAATTTTATTTTCACAAAAAAAGTATTTAAATGATAAAAAAATAAGTATTTATTTACTATTTATATTATAATTTAAGTGTCTATTTAAATTTTTGGCCATATTTATTTGTGAGATCTAATAAAATTACTAAGGTAATCAAAGGAAAGTAATTAATGACCGACCACATTGCCAATTAAATTAAGGGCTTAAAATTTAATTGTTTTTATTATCAATGCAGAATTGAAATTTATTTAAAAGATATGGGGGGATTTTGAATAATCTCTAAAGGGAAAAAATACTCAAAAAAAATAAATATTGGCAGGGGACGGAACGGTAGCTGTTGTTCTAATACGAGAAACGGACACCGACGACTTTGCTTTGCTGGTAAACAGAGATTGCGGCTTCTTCAACGCGGCTAAGTAAAGGTTATTTTAACTAACTAATTAATTAATTAATTAATTTTTATAATAAATTAACGCTTGTACATTTGTTTTTGTAATAAATAATCTGAAAATAAACCTTATTAATTATTAAACCATGCAAAGTAAAGCTATCCAGAATATTCATAAAGGTGTCCAACCAACGGCGGACCTAAGAAGGGTAAGGGCCACTGGATAGCTCATGATTTAACTCATGTTTTTAGTTCCCTTTTTCTAGTTGATTTAGCAAAATTAAAATATTATTTTTTAAAAATACTTTTTTTATTATGTTTTTGTCAATTTTTTTTTATATAATACACATTTATAAAATTTTCGCGTCAACCAATTCTCTTATCTCCCTTCCCTCGCTCTTTCTTTATATGATTTCTAAATAATAGAAGAGTTCTCTCAACTCTTAATTTTATTTTTTATTTTTATTTTTTATTTTAAAATTTATAAATTTCTATCATTAATTTTTTTAATTTTTTCTATTTATGTATCTATATAGCAAATATGCAATTATATCTAATAATTCATATATAGAACTATAATTATATTATTTATGAAATACATATCTCAATTTGCTTTTTATTGGTTGTGTTGGTTATAAAAAATTTTAAATCTTAATTTTTATTCTTTTATAATTTTTCTTATTAATTTATATTATTATTATGTGAAATTAAAATATTTAATAAGTATTAAATTAATTATTTCAAAACGTAAAAATATTTTTAAAAAACTATAATTAATAAATTTTTAGAAATATAGATTTAATAGATATTAGTCTCACTAATTTTAAATTCTTTATCCGTCTTGTGTATCTAACTATTCATAATAACTGTGCTTTTTCTCTGAGATTTTTTTTTTCATTTTTCAAGTAAAGGATTTTTTTTTAAGAAAAAAGAATACAATAATTTAAAACTTTGCTTTAATTGACATAATAATCTGTGTATTTAGAGCCTTTTAACATTATATATATAATTTTGGAGATGAATCACGAGACGATTTTTTTGTGCGTTTTTTGTTTTAATTTTGCAATGAATATGATTTATTAATTTTTTAATATTAAAAGAGGAAACTCAAAATAAAGTTCATTTTAAAATAAAAACATGTGTGTTGTGTTAAGCACATAAGAACTATACAGCATATATAGTTAAATGGGTTCAAAAGATACAATTATAATATATAAAATATCACTAATAATTAATAATATAAAAAAAATAATAAAAGTACAACTTGCCTAACTAATTTATTTATGTAAAATAAAATATGTGGTGCCAACTTGATATGTGGTTTTATTAAGTTATTCTTTGAGTGTTGTGTTGGCATTTTTTACATGATAACTTGTGTTGTCAATCTCATTATTGATGATAATTTGATAGAAAAAACTATTTGAATCTATAATGATGAATATTTGAAAATATTTTAAAACAGAAAAAAAATTATTATAACATATTATTAGTGATTTCTACTTGCATGTGTTAAACATGATATTTGATTATATATATTATAGATAAAAAATAAATATTAATAAATTAAAGTTGATATAAGATAGTTAATTAATCTAATTAATAAAATTAGTGATTACATAAAAAATTTTAGTAAGTGGATCTACAAATATTTGTATGTTGTCAATGACGTGATTATTTAGAGTCAAATAATATATATATGTTTATATATATTATTAGATTTTGAGGTAAAATTTTAACTAAATTAAAAAAATAAAAACAATAACAATTCAAATGAAATATATACATGTAAAAAATTTATAGTGTTAATTGAAGGAAAAAAAACACATCGAAAGAATATATGCTTCATCAGCTTTAATATTTATTAGAATTTCTTTACATATTTTTTTAAAATCAAATAAAATAAATATATTAAAAAATATTTTTCATTATATTTTAAATTATTAATGAAAATAGAAAAATATGACAAAAACATAATATTTGATGAAAGTAATATAATAATTCGGATTTTAATTTTGATTTAATTATTATTTAAAATATTATATTTATTAATATTTGAATTGAAATATAATTGATTATTGAGAAATATTAAAAGTTTAATTTTTTTCCTTCTTTATATTATTGATGGCCAAGAATAATATATAGATTTTGTAAATATAAATAGTGGTTATTATACATATAAACAGATAATCATGAAATTTAAATTCAAATGAAAAAAATATTATCATATAAAATTTTTGACAAGATAACTAGATATAGAAACCATGATTATTATCATTAATTAACATATAGAAACCATGATTTTTTGCCTAATAAGTAAAATATGAAGACATCTTTTGCTTCTTTAATTTAAATGATCTTTAACGTTGTTTTCATAGTTGTCATACTTATTTATGCAAGTAGATACCATGTGGTTTGATTGATTTGTGTGTGTGTGTGTGTCTTGTTTACAGAGAGTGAAAAAAAATGATTGCAGGTCACAGGACTTGATGCAAATGCAATTATATGCAGGCATGATTGCTAGATTTTATTCATAGTAAAATTAAGCAAAGAATACATCAATTTTAGCTCGAAGATATGTTGAAGTTTTGAGGTTGTTTATGGAACTTTAAGATTAAAAAATTGAAATTTAATTGCAGTACTTTAATTAATTATAAAGAACAGAAGAAAAGCAATCTTTATAAAATAGTTAAGCTGATTCTAATTACTGTACAAAAGCTCAATTGAAATATGTGTATAAATGGTACAATATACTATGTATATACAAATTAAAGTAATTAATCTAAAATACGAAATTGATATATCTCAAATTTAAAATATATATAAGAGATATTCTTAAATCAGATTACATATATTTCAACTTTACTAGCTATCTTAAGCTTTCAATGCTTGAAGTTGTGAGTTCCTTAATAACCAAACCTCTTGCTCTATTAATGGTTAAAAGGCAGAGATAAATATGTTCTTCAAGCTCCTCAACTTGCTTCCTGAACCCAATATCATTTTTCTTAAGCTCTTTCACTACTTCCATGGAAAACTTATTATCTTCCCTTTTTTCCAAGAAAAATTGAATCATTGCCTTGTTATGTTCAACCTCATCATGAAGCCTGGCAACAAGCCTGCTCATTGTATCAAAATCCCTGTTTAGTATATAAGTTCCTTTAGCAGCAACATCAAGTTGCTGCCCAACTTTCATAAGATGAGATTGATCACTTCTTAAAAATCCAAAGCCTAAAAGCAGCTTTTTCTTAAAGCTCTGTAATGGGAAGCTAAAAATTGCTGGCCCCATAACTAATGCAGTAAGAGTGTGTGCTGCTAAAACAATTGCTGTTATTGCAACTAACCCACAAGCTGCTGTTATGCAAACTCCACTCGCCTTGTGTAAACAAGTAATAAGCTTTATTTTCCGAGAAATTCTTTTTCTTTTTGATTTTAAATGGTTTAATATTGATAAGTACTTGTCATGAATAAGCTTGAATTCGTGCTTGTTTGGAGAAGAAAAAGGATTCCTTTGTAAAATGAACGAGTTTAACTCTGAAACAATTAGCTTCAACTTCTCGGGTGAATAATCAATATCGATAGTACTATCGAGAACTTGTTGAATGTATTGGTAGTTTGATTGGATTTGGGTAATGCTTTTGAGAAGGTGACTGCAAATTCTTGATGCTTCTGCACTTAACTCAAAATAGTTGAGCAAAAGGCCTTTAAGTTCAGGTATTTTCAAGAAAATATAACTTGATGATTCAAGAATAGCAGGGATAGATTCTTGATTTGGTTCAAGAAGAAATTCTGAAAATTTTTTATGGCTAAAAGATGGAAATGATGATGATGTATTTACAAGTAATTGAGCTTTTTCAAAGAAATCAACATATGATTGTGTTCTTAATGCACTAACATACTCTTCGTTCACATTCAAGCTTTCTCGACCATCTCTGGTTCCTTTCCCATCTGAAAATTTATAAGAAAAATCATCAGATTATATATACAAATATGTAGCAGAAATTATATAATCTTGCAATTACTAAGTTATGTTCTCAATTTTGATCTTTGAATAATGCAACTTTGGACAAAATTAAATATATAGTTTACGTAACATATATAAATTCAGCAATTTAATATCAAACTTTAAAGTTGAATTAATGGAAGAAAATTTTCTTTGTAAAGAATCAATTAAAGAAGAAAGAGAAAAGATTGGTGATCTAACTGAAAAATCATTAATATTAAAAAGATGAAGCTAATTATATATTTATATACATATACATATATAGATATTTTATATATGACCACATACCTTTTCTGATAATTGATGCTTTAAATTTGGCCCACGACATCTCTATATATAAATTCTTAAATAAGAAGAAGACGAAAAGATGGATATGGTCTTACTTAGATTAATATATGGAGAATTGTCAATCACTTTCAATTGAGAGTGAAGAATTATAAGCAAATTAAAAGAATTTTTCAAAATTCTCCAACTTAATTAGGTTTTGTTATTGCTTAATAATCAGAAGTTCTTCCAAGGGCAGATTGAAGAGTAGTGAAGGACTATATAACTTCCTATATAGGTTATGTCCATCGAATTATATATAAATATAATAAAGTCTCTCTAAAAGGGAATTTATTAGAGTATTGTATTTCAAGTTATATAAATCTTTTTGATATATATATATATATATATAATTCTTATCTAACCCAAAAGAGAAAGAGAAAGAGGTATTTGCTTCTTTCTTCCAATTTGTTTGCAATTCGCTTTTAAGGCCAAAATTGCTGAAGAGAAAGCTCCACTTCTTCAGGACCTTTGTTGCTTATGGTAGGGCTTGTTTTTTTCCTTTTTGCCTTTATGTCTTTTGTTTTTATGTTGATATATATTTTATATTTAGGCTTTTTACTCTGGAACATTTGTCCTTATATTGTTCCATATTTTTGTAAGTTTGTACACAGTTTTTAAATATATTGCTTTATAATTTCAATTAGAATTATTAATAAATAAAATAGCGATTATAAGATATAATTTGTTAGTTATGATGTGCTTGTATCAATAACTTGCTTCATAGTATATTGGGAGTTAGGATTTTTTTTTCTTTTAAAACTATTACTTTTTTTTCAATGTCACTAATAATATCAACCAAAAATCAAATAACTAAAACATTATAATGCCTTATTGAGTTATTATTATGGTTGAGATATCTGTTCTTATAAATACTATTAATTAAAGTGATAAATATCTCCTTATAAAAAAAGTGATAAATATCTCTCTTCCTCCATCAAAATTAAGCAGTTATTGTGGCTGTCTTCAGAAAAAGAGTAAGTGGGATATTGCAAGCATCAATGATCAGGTTGGTGGAATATGGTTAATTTGGAAAAATCCTGTTGAAGCCCTACGAGATACTCAACCCCATTACAGAAAAAAAAAAAAAAGAGTTTTGTGTTTTTGTGTATGTGTGGAAAGTTTGGTGTGAAAGTTGAGAATGGATTTTAGTTGTTATATACATCCATTCAATTTATTTGATTTCCAACTTTTTTTTTTCAGAATTCAAAATAAATTACTATTAATAACTCAATAAATACATATATAATTTTAAAGTAAACAAAATATACATAACTAATAAAATTATCGAATCTTTTTCAACTTTTTTTTATATAAGCAGTGGATATTAATAATATATCGACGCAATCTATAATATTTATTTAAATAGATTTTAATAATGAACTTATTAGAAATTTTATTTTTTAATTGTTATTCATCCAAAATCAATAATATCCCATTAGATATTAGTGGAAAGAGATAAGAATTAATCCTAAAAAGAGAAAAACAAAAAAATAATTGAGAATTAGAAGGGAAAATAACGTGAGCATAACAATACATATACTAGAGTGAGACACTAGCTAAAATTTGCCCATCCAACTATACACAAACTTTCACTCTATACATAACTATAATTAAGCTTTATCATAACTTATGCACTAAGAAAACATAGATTAGGTGATTGACTCCATTGTTTGGCAACCAAAAATACATAAATTAATAAATAAAACTTAAAAAAATAATTAGTTTGTTCTATAAATAAATATAATTATAGGTATATAGCTAGCTAAGGTAGGTTTTTTATTCTATAATTTGTAACGTCTAAGAATCTCTCACTCATACTTCCCTAAATTTTGGTTAGAGAACAATTGCCTGTTGTGTCCTAACTATCTACCTAGTCTTAGCTTCGTTTGGTTTGGAACACATGGTTCATGTATAAAGAGGATACATATAGATATTTGCAAAATTAAAGCCCGTTGTTGGGTCCCATTTCTACTAACAAAAAAAAATGATCGATTGATGATGATTAAAATTAAAATTATTTTGGACTTCGGTTAGCAAAATTCTAATTATATTCTATATTTTAAAGACAAAATAAAAAAAAAGATAATAGTTATTAAGAGACATCTTCCAAATGACAATAAAAATAGAATGAAACAATCTCCACTTGATCATCCTAACAAATAAACAACAGTGGTCAACCCAATCAACATTCAGCATGTCAATTTAAAATAAATGGCAATTGCTTTTGAAGCAAACCGTAGTTCCTCCCAAAGCAATCATCCGTTCCTCTTAATTACAAACAATTAATTTTCCTCTAAGACTATTTTTACATTTTAAACATTTTATTGTTGTTTTTTTATGTTCAATATATTTCTTTTTAGTTATTTACAGTCAGATTTTCATTTAGGTGTATATATGTCCATGAACTTAAATATCAGAGCCATATTAGACATTTTTTCTAACTTGCTATATATTATAAAAAAAAAAATGAGATGTATCATGGTCATATTTATACATTTTTCCTATTTATTTTGTTTTTTTGTGTTATTATAGTGTTAAATATTTAATGAAAAGAGACTATCTGTATGATAGATATAATGAAGAGAATATACATAATATGTTTTCTTAATTTTTTTTAAAAAATATATTCTAAAATTTTTTAAAAAATAAAAAATCTCTTTTAAATTTTTACATAATATGTTTATTTTTAATATATTTTTTTTATTAAGAAGGGAAGCAAAAGCCACAGATTAACTAAGTTTATTTCTGGAATATGCAGCTCCTATCCTATCCTTAACTTGAAGTTCCAAGAAACAATGAGGAGAGCTGTCCAACTTACGAAATCCAGTTGGGAAGGATCGAGCCAGACCAGTCAAGTAATCAACAACTTGATTTGCTTCTCTTAAAATGTATATTAGAGGTATACTGCTAAAAATGAATATTTTTGAAATAATAATAAAAAAAATAAAAGTTGATATTTAAAAATAATATTTTTAAAAATGATTTTATTTTTGTGATATTTTGTACAAATTCCTAAAATGAATGCAAATGTGAATAAATGTCCCATGACTAGGGACTGGAATGGGCTGCTCTTTGCTCTAATGTGGATAAGAAAATAATAGGGGTTTTTTTTTTAAATATCTTAAAAAATAAAAATATTTTTAAAATATTTATTTTTTTAATTTTAAAAATACTCTTTTTTTAATTTTTAATTTTAAAAATACCTCTTTTAAAGGTATATTTTAGATATATATTTAATATATTAAAAATATATTTAATTTTTAAAGGTATATATTAAATATATTTTTTATTATATTAAAAATATATATAATATTATTTTAAAAAAATTAAAAATTATGTTATAAAGTGTAATTTCCTCGAAATAAGACATGGTTGATCAGAGAAAGTGGCCTGTTCAGTTATGGTGAGCCCAATTAACATTCACAATGGTCCCGCCCATTGTAAAATACCCCTGACCCAGTACGTGCACTTTACCAATCCTTTCCCAACACATCATTAACGTACATCAAACAGAATCCAAATAATTGTGCGGCAGTTCAGTCATATGTCCCTACTTCCCATTTCCACTGCTTTCTTCCAATTGCCTTCTGGGGCCTTCAGGTTATGTCACAGCCACCGTGTGGTGTCTGTCACACTAGCCTTTTCTCCATTCCAATAACAATGAAAGAGTTCTATTGATATTTGTTTTTCAAAATTTGACTAGTAGTAAAACCTACTAAATATTTAATATTCAAGATTTGGTCATTTATTAATTTAAATGATAAATTATTTATAGTTTTAATATATATTAAAACATACATATTTAATTCAAAAATAAGAGTAAATTATTAATTAATTAATTTTATTTTAATAATAAAATAATATCATAAATTGATTTTTTAATTCTTACTTATTATTCATTTTTTTATTATTGAAGATTAATTTTTTACATAAAAAATAAGCAATCATCCAAAATCAAACTTAAAACTAATAATTTATTTTCAATTTAATTTTTTTAATGCTATCTTAAATTTAATTAATTAAATAGTAATTAATTTATAATTTTATATATTATTTACTTACTTTTCATTTTTTGATTAGTAAAGAAATTAATAAAAGAAATAATTAGATGAAAAAACAAATATTAAGAATTTATTAATTTCAATATTACAATAGTACTTTTTTTTAGAAGAGAATAATACTATTAGTAATTAAAAAAATAAAAACAAAATTCGCGTGCCACGTCCCTCACACTCAGTCTCCCTGATCCCAACAGACTAGCAAACCCAGAACCCAAAATCCCCAAACCCTAGAGACTCAGAATCCAATTCCTAAATGTTAGAGAGGGAATCTAAAAAATCCATGACTACGCGCACTCTAACTATAGGATAATACACTTAAATTCTAATTTTTTTTTCCTTAAAAAAAAGGGGTGAGAATTTGAAATTGCAGGAACTGTAAATTCTAGAGAGAGAAAGTGTGTAGAAAGAGAGAGATATAATCGGGAGGGAAAAGGAGGAAAGTCCTAAAATGGCGTCGTCGAAGGTGATGGCGTCGTCGAAACCGAAAAGTTCGGATCTGACATCACCATCATCAGCAACTACTCGATCTCGATGCGCTTCTTCTTCGTCTTCTTCTTCTGCTACTGTAGTTACTTCTGCTTCTACAATACCACAATCTTCTGATATTAAAAGATTTGATCGTAATCTTACGTCACTATCATTATCGGAGGCGGCGTCTACAATGACCGTCGACGGAATTTTACGTAATATCTATGCTACTCCTTCTGCTGAGTCTACTCTCCTTGATGCTCAAATTACCCTTATAGATACGCCTACTCCTCCTCTTCTTCCGACGACGCCACCACCGCCTTTGGTGACGACGGCAATTGAGACTAATCATGCTACTAGTAGCAGTAATCAAGAAATAAACAGTGTTGTTCTTCCTCAGAGTAATAAAACTGTAGATGATGTATGGAGGGAAATTGTGGCAGGGAGGAAGGAGACGAAGGAGGAGCCTGATGAGATGATGACGTTGGAGGATTTTCTGGCGAAAGCTGGAGCCGTGGAGGTCGGGGACGAGGATGAGATCAAGATGCCACCTCCAGAGAGGTTGAGTGGAGGAGTTTATGCTTTTGATGCGGTTCCACCTAGTGCTTTCCAGTTGTTGGATAAAGTCGAGGGGTCGATTGTTGGGTTTGGAAATGGAGTGGATGTGGTAGCCGGAGGAGGGGGAAGGGGTGTAGGCAGGGGGAAAAGAGGGAGGGCTGTAGTAATGGAACCATTAGATAAGGCTGCGCAGCAAAGGCAGAGAAGGATGATTAAGAATAGGGAGTCAGCTGCCAGGTCTAGAGAGAGAAAACAGGTGAGTAAATTGAATATTTGGGGGTGTGACTGTCTATGTTTGCATAAATTCTGTGCCCTTGTGGTTTTCTTTTGACAGATTTTGGTCTATACTAAGGTTTCCCATTCTAAATTGTGGGTATTCTGGGTTTTAGGCTTATCAAGTCGAATTGGAGTCATTGGCCGTGAGGCTAGGGGAGGAGAATGAGCGCTTGCTGAAAGAGAAGGTAACTTATTGTTGTAATTGTTTAAGAAAATAAAAATGGACTTTAGGTGTGTAGAATATCTGCTGAAATCAGGGTATGCTTCTAGCTTAGACCTATCATGGAGATCAATGCATATTCTGTTTGCAATTAGATTATTCAAATTAGAGAAGCATTTTTGGCTAATTCATGAGTTTTAGAAAAAGTGAACTTCATTTTTTTCTTGAACTTTCTGAGTTTATGTTGTTAAAAAATTTGTACTGTTTATTTAACTATGTTCTGTTGGTATGGTCCCCTGGGATATTTACTATGAATTTATTTATCATTACTGAATTAACAGTTTTATTAAAGCATAGGAAATGAAATGAACAACTATGATTGGTTTGAGTCCTCTGTTTGAAATACTGTATTCCCATAATTCAAGTAATTAGGCCTGCCTTCAATTGTTTGTATTCTTGATTCTGTCTTCCTGAAGCAATGTATCTCATTTGTTCTTATGTCATTCATTTGAGATGTTATAAATTAAACTAGTTTTCTAGTATGTACTCATGTTAATTGTCCTTCCTAGAATGAAAATGTGATCTTCTCAAACTTTGGAGTTACTAGTGAGAAAAGAAAAGTTAATTAAAAATCTGTGGCATCCATGTACATGCCAGACTAATTGTGTCTTCTTTAGCTGAAATTTGCATGTTTTTCACACTGCTTAAGGTGTAGTTGTGCTACTTATTCTCTTCTTGGGTTCAGTTATAGTTGATGGTTCAACTCATTGGTTATTGATGTTACTTGATAGACTTGGTTTTATTTAATGCGTTCAACAATTGGTGTTAGTTACTGTTTCCTGACTCTTCTTATGTTTGATCACTAGTTTGAAGGGAAATTTTCCAAAAGTCGTTTTTCCAGGACCCACTCTTAAAAATTGTTAGGATTCCATGTTATACTGTTCAACAACTTGGTTTTACTCTATCGGAGTGGGTGAGAAGATTTGTAGACAAGTTAGTACATGGTTCTGTTTATATTAAAAATTGTTTGCCATAGGTTTTGTTTTTATCCTATTGGTTTATATCCCATATGTTATCTTACCTTGTTAGTTGCCAATAAGCATGTGTTTTGACATATTTTCTATGTCTTGGGTTTTATCTACTGAAGTTTTGGACATATTGATGACTTAATCTACATTTCTCAGCAGATTATTTTGTTCATTGTCTCATGTCTGACCAAAGAAATTTGTTGTGCAGGAAGAGAAGTCTAAAGAAAGGTTTAAACAGGTATAGCTTTGTTTTGATATTATTTGTCTTTTGGAATCTTGAAGAATGCTTGTATTTGTGTAGGTGGAAATTTTCAAAAATAATAAATAACAACTGAAAAATCATGATCAAGTTTTGAACTAAATGTAATGGAGGATTAGCTAAACCTTTAGATTCTTCTAAACCATTGGATTCTTAGGCTTTGGCCCCAAAATAAATGTAAAATGGGTGAAAGAACCCTGGTGTGATTTAACTATTCGAAGATATTGTTTCCAACTTTGTTTGTTTCTTTAGCATGAGAGGTGTTGTGGATGCACATGTTCCTAAATTAATGCCAAACAAAAATGACTATGGATATGGTTTTCTTTGCAATAGTGTGGGCTTGGAACTAATTGGTGTACCACAATGATGATGATGATATGTGTGTCTGGATAAGAATATCCAGGAGTAAATATTTATACAAAAATTTAAAGTTGTCTAAATTTCATAAAAAGATAGGTAGGGATGGAAATTTCTTATGTTTGAAATACTGAGAAATATATTAACTCCTTAGGAATACAGCTTGAGACCTTTTCTGTGTTAATAAAATGGTCAAAAATGGAGGTGCCTAACTTAAGTGATGGTGGTAAAAAATGGAGGTGCCTAACTTAAGTGATGGTGGTAAAAAATAGAGGTGTCTAACTTAAGTAAAAGAGATACCTAACCTTTGACAAATCTCACCAACCATTATGTTCACATGTCATAATTTTCCTATATAAATGGCCCTTTGGCCATTGTTATGAAGGAGTAGAAAAATTAGAGAGAATAGAAAGAAATTAATAGAGAGGAAGATCAGAGTGGGTCTAGTAAAAATTAAGTCAAGTAATTTTTATGCTCTTGATCACATCTATTAGGGAATTTCTTTAAGAGAATTTCTGTTAAAATTTCTTAGGGTAATTGGGTGTGAGGTGAGTGTTTGTAAACATGGTGTATTTTTCTCGTTAACAGAAGTCTGCAGCAGCTCCGGAGACGTAGGCATAATTGGCCGAACTCCGTTATCAAATTGCGTGTTACTATTCTGCATTTATTTTTCGCTTTCCTACTAATTTGGTTTAAGGGAAATAGAGTGATAATATTTATTTTCCAACAACTGGTATCAGAGACAAGGTTCGGAATCCGGCAAAAGTACTATTAATCTGTACGGAGGTACTATTCACTGCCGGAATTTTTTTGGAGAATCCAGATTCGAGTGGAGCGATGGCCGCAGACAAAGGAAAAGTGAGAATTGAAAAGTTCGATGGTGCGGACTTTGGCTGTTGGAAGATGCAGATTGAAGATTATCTGTATCAGAAAAAGCTGTGTCAACTTCTTTCACAAACGAAATCAGAAAGCATGAAAGAAGAATATTGGAACCTTTTCGACAGACAAGCCCTTGGAGTTATTAGATTAATATTATCCTGTAATGTTGCTTTCAACATAGCCAAGGAAAAGACCACGGCGGGTCTTATGGCGGCTCTCCAGCATGTATGAAAAGCCATCGGCCTCAAATAAAGTTCACTTGATGAGGCGGTTATTTAATTTACGAATGGCAGAAGAGGCATCGGTGACCCAACATCTAAATGAACTCAACATAGTTACAACCCAGTTGAATTCAGTGGAAATTGAATTCGATGATGAAGTTCGGGCTTTAATTCTCTTATCATCTCTACCAGACAGTTGGAGTGCTACCGTTACAGCGGTCAGCAGTTCGTCGGGAAATACCAAATTAAAATTTGACAATGTATGAGATTTGGTATTGAGTGAAGAAATTCGGCGAAGAGAATCAGGAGAAGCATCAACCTCTTCAACTCTACACACAGAGTCTAGAGAAATAACTTTAAACAGAAATTCAGACTCTGGTAGATCAAGATCTAGAAGGGGCAAATCTAGATCGGGGAAGAAAGATTTCAAGTGTTATAATTGTGACAAGAAGGGTCACTTTAAGAAGGATTACCGAGCTCCGAAGAAAGATACCGGCGCATAGGAATCTGTAAATGTGACCAAGGATGCAGGCAATGCTATGATTCTAAGCATTAACAGTCCGATTGAATCATGGATCTTGGATTCATGGGCATCTTTTCACTCCATTTCATGCCGAGAAATCATGGAGAACTGTCAGTGTTTATTTCGGGAAAGTTCATCTAGCCGATGATGAAACCTTGAAGATCATGGGAAAAGTCAAATTAAAGTTGCCAAATGGGACTGCCTGGAAGCTGCAAGGAGTGAGACATATTCCTGGTCTCAAAAGGAATTTGATCTTTGTAGGACAACTTGATGAAGAAGGTTATTGTACGACCTTCACAGATTGTAAATGGAAAATTACCAAATGAGCACTTGTCATTGCTCGTGGTAAGAAGACCGATACTCTCTATGTAACCTCAAACATAGAGAACATCATCGCAGTAGCGGATGCTGATTCAAATCTAAGGCACCAGAGGCTTGGCCATATAAGCGAGAAAGGGATGAAGGCACTTCTATCAAAGGAAAAGTTGCCAGAACTTAAAAGTGTAGATGTCGGTCTATGTGAAAACTGCATCTTTGGGAAATAAAAGAAGGTCAGTTTCACGAAAACTGGCAAGACACCTTAGGAAAAAAAGCTCGAATTGGTACATACCGATGTATGGGGACCATCTCCAGTTCCATCTCTTGCAGGCTCATTGTATTACGTCACCTTCATTGAAGATTCAACGAGAAAGGTATGGGTGTATTTTTTGAGGAAGAAATCAGAAATCTTTGATATATTCAGAAAATGGAAGGCCATGGTGGAAAATGAAACTGGCTTGAAAGTCAAGCGATTGAGGTCTGACAATAGAGGGGAGTACAAAGATAAAAGGTTCAGAGAATTTTGCGCAAGCAGCGGAATCAAGATGGAAAAAATAATTTCTATGACACCGCAGCAAAACGGCGTAGCTGAGCGCATAAACAGAACTCTGAATGAACGTGCCAAAAGCATGAGGATACACGCCGACTTGCCTGATCAACCGTGGGCCTTCAGTACCTCTGGATGGTGAAAGCATGGAGCAAAAAGAGGTAAACTTTTCACACTTAAGAGTGTTTGGTTGTATCTCTTACATACATATAGATTCTGTTGGAAGAAGTAAATTTGATGCCAAGTCTAAAAATTGTGTCTTTGTTGGATATGGTGGTGATGAGTTCGGTTACCGGTTTTGGGATTATAAAAATCGGATCGTAAGAAGCCGAGATGTCGTATTCAATGAGAATGTGATCTACAAAGATAGGCTAACAGCAGAATCAAGCAGCTCCAAGATAGATGCTGAAAATAAAGAATTTGCTGAGTTCGAGGAGATTTCTGGAAATGATGTTCAGAATAGTTCTGAAGCAGAGGAGCCAAGCATGCCGGAATTGAGACGCTCCTCCAGAATTTCTAGACAAACCCAACGTTACTCGCCCTCTTTGCATTACTTGTTGCTAACAGACAATGGTGAGCCAGAGTGCTACGATGAAGCAATGCAAGTAGAGGATTCAGTCAAGTGGGAGTCTGCCATGAAAGATGAAATGGACTCACTCATGTCAAATCAGACATGGAAATTAGCTGAACTACCACAAGTCAAGAAAACACTCCACAACAAGTGGATTTACAGGATCAAAGAAGAGCATGGTGGAGTAGACGCTATAAAGCAAGATTGGTTGTAAAAGGTTTTCAGCAAAAGGAAGGTGTTGACTGTACTGAAATTTTTTCTTCAGTCGTGAAGCTTACGACAATCAAACTGGTGTTGAAAATAGTAGTTGCAAAGAATTTACATCTTGAACAGTTAGATGTAAAGACAGCATTCATTCATGGAGATTTGGAGGAAGAGATCTACATGAAGCAGCCAGAATGCTTCATTAAGGCGGGCAAGAAAAACCTGGTGTGCAGGTTGAAGAAAAGTTTATATGGTTTGAAACAAGCTCCTAGATAGTGGTACATGAAGTTTGATAGCTTTATGGGCAGCAGCGGTTTCACAAGATGCCAAGCAGATCATTGTTGCTACATTAAGAAGTTTGACAGTAGCTTTATTATTTTATTGTTATATGTTGATGACATGCTCGTTGCAGGTTCAGACATGCAAGAGATTAAAAATTTAAAGCATAAATTGTCAAAGCAGTTTGCAATGAAAGATCTGGGTGCTGCAAAGCAAATTCTTGGAATGAGGATCAAGAGAGACACGAAGTCGGTGACTTTGATGTTATCACAGGCCGAGTACATCACCAAAGTACTAGCCAGATTCAACATGCAAGATGCTAAACCAGTGAGCATACATTTAGGTGTTCATTTCAGACTCTCCAAAGAACAGTCACCGAAGTCGGAGGAGGAACGTGCACACATGGCAAAGGTGTCGTATGCTTCAGCAATTGGGAGTTTGATGTATGCCATGGTTTGTACCAGGCCGGATATTGCTCAAGCAGTGGGAGCTGTTAGCAGGTACATGAATAATCCAGGCAAGATACACTGGGAAGCAGTCAAGTGGATCCTCAGATATCTTCGGGGTACCACAGATAAGGCACTTTGTTTTCAAGGTGGAGATACGACACTAGCAGGCTATGTGGATGCTGACTTAGCCGAAAATGTTGACGTCAGAAAGAGCACTACAGGGTATGTCTATACTCTAGGAGGTACTGCAGTGAGCTGGGTCTCTCAACTACAGAAGATAGTTGCTCTCTCCACAACTGAAGCAGAATATGTTGCTGTCGCGGAAGCCAGCAAGGAGATGATCTGGCTCCAAAGTTTCTTGGAAGAACTAGGCAAGAAACAAGAAAACAATGTTTTGCATTGCGACAGTCAAAGTGTTATACATCTAGCGAAGAATCTGTCTTTTCATGCTAGAACGAAGCACGTACAGTTGCGATATCACTTTATCTGGTCACTTCTGGAAGATGGGATTTTGAAACTTGAGAAGATCAGTGGAACCCAAAATCCAGCAGACATGTTAACGAAGACGGTGTCGACTGACAAACTGAAGCTGTGTTCAGCTTCAGCTAGCCTGCAGTAGAAGTAGATCGTAGAAGAGCTGTTGCATAGATCGAAGTGTGAAGACAGATTGAATTCAGTCTTCAAGTGGGAGATTGTTAATAAAATGGTCAAAAATGGAGGTGTCTAACTTAAGTGATGGTGGTCAAAAATGGAGGTGTCAAACTTAAGTGATGGTGGTCAAAAATGGAGGTGCCTAACTTAAGTAAAAGAGATACCTAACCTTTGACAAATTTTACAAATCATTATGTTCACATGTTATAATTTTCCTATATAAAAGGCCCTTTGGCCATTGTTATGAAGGAGTGAAAAAATTAGAGAGAATAGAAAGAAATTAATAGAGAGGAAGATCGGGGCAGTTCTAGCAAAAATTAAGTCAAGTAATTTTTGTGCTCTTGATCACATCTATTAGGGAATTTCTTTAAGAGAATTTCTGTTAAAATTTCTTGGGGTAATTGAGTGTGAGGTGTGAGTGTTTATGAACACTGTGTATTTTTTTCCTTAATAGAAGTCTGCAGCAGCTCCGGAGACGTAGACATAATTGGCCGAACTCCGTTATCAAATTGCGTGTTACTATTCCGCATTTATTTTTCGCTTTTCTACTAATTTGGTTTAAGGGTAATAGAGTGATAATATTTATTTTTCAACATTCTGCAAGTCTGAGACAAACATCCTATACAAGTATTAATTAGACACTTAGAAACTGTTGACTCTTGGCTTCCACAAAATTAAAGGGCAGTTCTCATGTTACTTCCGAGAAGCTTAGACTAACTATCCCTTATGTGAAACCATCAAAGGAAAAGTCTTTTGCAAATTGAATTGCGCACATTATGTCAATTCCCAAAGAATGACTGGTATCACTGAAGATTTCCAAATCCTCCCTCCTTTCGCTATTCAAAATGATCAGCTGTTTGCTAAAATACTTTAGCAAATGTGAAAGTTCATCCTTCTCAATTTTTTACCCTGCATTTGATATTCCCCGTCTTTCAAGACTGAATTTAAGATCTGGAGACCAGTGGCATTCAAAATGAAATAGAAGCATAATGCAAAGTTCTTTTCTTTTGTTCAAATCTTACCTTTCTCCCCAATTTTCTTAAGTTTAAGTTATTCGTAAAGCAATGTAGGATTATTTCCTATCAGATAAATTTGTGTTGATTGATTTACAGGTTCCACTTCTTACTTTTTCTCATTGAAAATCTGTACGAGCAAAAGGTGAAGATGGGATTATCTTTTACCTCTGATGATGATATACAGAACTTATAAAGACTGAAGGGAAAAGCTAGCTATGTTTAGCAGCAACATGCCTACATAAAATTGGCTGTTATAAGATGGAATGTTGATGCCTATTTGAATGAGGTTTGATAATACAGAGTAGGTTCTGTTAATTCTTTAAATGACCTTCACTATTGAAAGGAACTCCGTAGGCTTTTGTCGTATAGAACGGAGAAATTGTTCCTAAGATGATGAAGGGTAAAACTTTTGTAACTTTTATGCTTGAAGGAAGTGGGAAACAAATGATTGTCCAAAAATTTGTGGAAGAAAAGGAAAATTTGTCCTCTTTTAGCAGAATGTAGCACGTTAAATTGGATTTAGAAGGCTAGAAAGGAGATCATAAAGCAACGCATGCAGTGAAGTTGATTAGCTTATAAACTTTATGTCTGAAATGATGGCTGATATATGAGCCCTGTTTCCTAAGAATCCTCTTATTTATTATAGTTTGTAGAGATAAAAGGAAAATTTGGTATTTGAAGTCTCAACTCGCAATTATTCTGACACAAGCAATTTGGAATTTCTTTAAATAATATTTCATTACGAAAGTGGGTAATATCTTCTTGTTGGTTGTTATAAGCATTATCCTCTAGAGTCATAAGTCAAATAAACAATTGGAATATGCTTAATTGATACATAATGTCATGGGTTCAAGTTCAATGCCCAAGTCCTTCCATCAAAGAAACTAGGAATAAAAAAAGGAATTATAGGTGAAATACAAGATATGTTATAACATGAAGGTATTCGAGTTTTTATGTGCACAAGATCTTAAATTGCCAAATCCATCTGTTCATCTTTTTTTTTCTTTTTTTTTTTCTCTTTACGAATTTACGAGAATAAAATTTTAGACTTGAGCTGATCTGGAAGTTGGACCTGAGAACAAGGGTACAGTGTCCTGGTATGTGTTTGGTTTTTTCTGGAACACTTCTCCATATGATAGTTTCATGGATATAAGCTATGTTTTCTTTGATCATGGTTCGATGGACTTGAGCATTTATGGAAGCAAGATCATATGAAATTGATAGGGAGGAGATAAGGGGAAAATGGGATTAGCAGAGCAAAAACCATTAGCTTATACATTTTTTTCCTCATGAACTTTATACTTCTTTTTTCCCCTGCAGCTAATGGAGAAAGTGGTGCCTGTTGCGGAAAAGAGAAGACCACCTCGTAAGCTCCGGAGAGTTCAGTCCATGCAATGGTAGATTGTGCTCAATGGGTGGTACGTAAAGGAAAACAGATACCCTTCTCTGAAATGTCGAGGAAATGAAAAGTAGCATTATTATTTAAAAATTAATTTTCTTTTGAATTAGGTATTTGAACCCGATTGTTGTCTGAGAGCAATCGTGGTTTTTGATATAAATTAAAAAAAAAAAAAAAAGAAGAAAGAAACAAGTTCCTTGTTATCTGAATTAGGGGAGGTTCCATCATTGAAAGATGCTTCAGTTACTTGTGTAGTTAGCAGGTGTCGCAGGGAAAATCTCTGTGTTCTCCTAAGGGCTATTTTAAGGGAGAAGAAGGGATTCTGGACTGGAATACTGTATGTATGTGTTGGCAACTTGTGATAGTTATTTGGCAAAATATAGAATGGTGGATGGTACCTATTTATTTATTTTTTTTTTTTTGAAGGTAATGGATGGTACCTATTTATAGTAAAAGCTTGATTTGCATTTTTTTTCCCTATAAAATGGATACAAATGTTTGGGATTAAGGCTTAGTTGTTATAAAATGGATACAAATGTGTCTGATGTCCAATGAAGCTTGTCAAATGTGTGATCATGCAGTCATAATGATGTGAGAAATGCTTCTTTGTTATGGCGTTCTGGAAAGTTTCATGCTAGTGATAATTTGGGAAATGTTGTTCTCCTTCCTGAAAATCTGCCCATTTATAGTGACTGAATGTTGAAAGGCGTTGGAAAAATTATAGTGCTCAGGTTAATGGTTCGGGTTTTGCAGTTACTTGGAATTTAGGAGGATATGGATAATGCAAAATACTGATGCAAGTTAGGTTGGGAAGTGGGAACAGTATTAGTCTATTTAAGGCATGTTTACGAGTTATATTATTTAATAAGATAAAACTCCAAAATTCTAAGAGCGCCAAATGAACTTTTATAGTTCTACTAATTTCTGAGGTAAGAAAATGATCAAGTTTTCAATAATTCTAAATGATGGTTAATGTCTTAATGAATATATTATGAATTTTATTTGATTAATAAAGAAGGTTTTTTAAATTTATGATTTTTTAAAAAAATATATAAATTTATAGACTGGAATGCAAAAAAATGAAGACATTGTCGTCTCTATTATAACTTTTGTCAAACAATGGAATTAGAATTCTGATAACAATAAGAACTGAATTTGTTTTTATTGGTTTAGATTAGGTATGCACTTTGACAAATATTTTTATGGTCTTCGAGGTCTCACTTTCTTTAGCTTTTGAAAGTACCTTTTTTTTTTAATTGTTCTTTTAATCTGATAATTGTTGTTTCTTTGTGATCCTGCCCTTATATTCTTGGCAGATTTGGACCCACTTCTAACAATTATATGTCCTTAACCGGCTCATTATAAAGGCTCCATTTGCACAACTTTTGGTTTAAAATATTTGTTTTATTTAATTTAATATATCACACATCGTATAATTTTATACTTTTGCTTTAAAATATTTGTTTTATTTAATTTAATATATCATACATCACATAGTTTTATACTTATTTTATCCCAAGTTAATCAACAAACTTTCTTTTTTCATTTATTTTAAATTATAATTTACTTATTATTTTAATTAATTAATTTAATGTCTATTAAACACATAATTAATATTATTTATTGAAAATATCTAATAAATATGTCTTACACTAAAAGAAGAATATAATATGTAAATCTATATTTTCAATAAAAATAATATTTTTTAATTTTTGTAAAATATAAAGTGTATCTATTAATTGAGAATGAATGAATATTTTTGGAGCAAGAGTAATTAATTTTGGATTTATTATTGAGGAGATGTACAATTGTCATTAAATTTTGTTTTGTCATGCAATATATTTTTATTAATTGAGAGGAAAATATTCTTTTTAATTGGTCGAAAATTAAATTAGTGCATGGAAATAACTACTTAGTAAATGCCAATGATGGCCCCCTAAACTCTTGAAATTCAGAAGTTAAATACTCTTAAATTTTCAAAATAGATCGATGCCCTCCCTCTTTCCAAAATTTTTTATATTTTGTTTAGCCTCTTATTATTAATGTTAAAAACTTCCATTTTTATTTTGATTTTGACACCTTCAAATTTGATATTTTTATTGTCTTTATAACAAGTAATTATTTTATTTGAAAACTTCTACCAAATTAGTGAAACTTTTCATAATCATAATGTGGATTTTTGTATTTTTTTTTTAAATTTATTTGTTATATATATATTTACACTTATAAATATTAATTTTTAGTCCTTAATCTTTTCAAAAATAATTATTATATATAGATCTTAATTTTTTTTAAAAAATTATATATACACGAATTGTTTTCATGAACCTTAAGATTTAAATAATATTTTAGAAAGAGTAAAATAGCCAAAGTCTAATACTTATGGGATGTTTACATAATCACCCTAAAAATAATTTTTATTATAAAAATACTATAAAAATTAAAAATATTTACACTTTTATGAAAAGTTAGTGTAACATTTTAAAAAAATTTTATTTCTCATTAAAAGAAAAATTTTTAATTTTAATTATAAAAGTAAATAAACACTAAAATAATAAAATAATAAAATAAAATATATAAAATATATTAATATATTAAATTTATTTTTAAACAAATTTTACAGATTATACACATGAAAAAAATTAAAAAATATATAATTTTATTACATAGATGTGTTGTAGATGTTGTGTGTATATTATATTTTTGTTATTAAAGTTGTATATATTTTATGTAAAAAATTATTGAATATTGTGTGAATATTATATAAATATTATGTGGATATTTTGAGAATAAAAAATTAAGAAAAATAAAATAAAATAAATATTAAAAATATCATGTAGATGTGTTATATATGTATTTTGTATTGTTAAATATGTATTTTGTATATGTTGTATATTATATATATTGTGTATATATATATATATATTTGTGTCTGTGTATTGAAAATATGAAATAAAAAAAATAAATGAGAATATATAAGTAAAATAAAATAGTAAAAAAAAAAGAAACTAAAAAATTACAAAAATTAAAAAAAAATCAACACCTCAAATTTAATTTTGAAAAAAAGAAGAAGCAAAAATCATATTTTTATAATAAAAATACATTGGGCCGTATTTGTGCAAAGTGGCATCGTAAAACGAATACTGAATGTAAATTTCTCTATAATTATCATTCAAAGTTTCTATAGAGTAAAGTTTAAAATTTATAAGATAAGCAGTTTAGTTAAAGTGGGGGTTGGTCCAAGAAGGACTTAAGCATGCAAAGCTCTTTGGCTACAAGACAAAGATATGGTTAACCAGTTTTATTGTATTTGTATGCATCTATAGACTAATGATGGATGAAGAAAGTGGCCCATCATTGACCTTTCTCTCCCTAATCAAATTACATATTGCCACCCTAACTTTGATTCAATTTGTAATTAATCACTTTCTTCTATGTTTTTAACTTCGGAATCTTTTAATTACAATTGTAATTCGAGGTTAGTTATATATGTAGCACATTTGTTTTAAAGAATTTTCAATTTATATATATAACAATAAGAGGAACGAGAAAATCAAACTTAAATATGTCTAACAAAAATACACTTGTTGTTAGTTATGTCTCAGTATAATTTTAATTTATATTTTAGTTGCATTAACATATAAAAAAAATGAATATTTAATTTTGATAAAAAAAAATAAGAAAGAGAAACCATTTATAAAATTATTAACAAAATATAAATAAATCAATTTGAAATGAGAAGAGTGATCTCCATGTCCAAATGAAATACTTACTCCAAACTTAATATGTATCTTTATTATTTTTTTTCTTTAGATTTCCTTAATGCTTACTAGCAACCATTCTTTTCCACATATAATAAAAGGCACATTTCCTTACAATCTTATTTATTCTCTCCCTCAACCATAAAATAATGAGCATCATTAGTCATTACACTGTGCATATTAAAGAATTAAAGAACTAATTTTTTTTAAAAAAAAAGTAAGAGATTTTATTAAAGAAAGCAAAATTTAGATTCCTCATCCCCCAAGGCAAAAAAAAAGAAAAAGAAGAAGAAAGAAATTAAAAAAAACTCAATATAAAGAAGTGATTATAGGCTTTATAGAGGACTGCAAGTGCTTATAATCACAAAACTAATCATTTAAGAATAATAATCCCCATCATTTTTGCACCCAAAATTTTCATTCTTCATTTTTAATTAAATAATTAACCCTCTTCTTTTTTAAAAAGCTTTTTATGATATGGGTATAAGAGAGAGATTTTCCACAAGCAAAATCATTTCACCTTTTACTGTATAAGAGAGAGATATTAAAAGCAAAATCAGTTTTCAAACATAAGTATCACTATAATCTCTACATTTTCCAGAACCAAAGAGCTTTTAATATCTGCAACTTCACTCAAGCCTCAGCCCTTACCACTCCCAACTCCAACTCCTACACGGTATCTCTCTCTCACACTTTTCTTTATACATTTTCTGAGTTGTTGAAAATTTGGCTCAATTTTCTTTAAACATCTTCTCCATTCTTGAAATTTTGATTGATGTTTCTTGATTTTATTGTGCACTTGTGCTGTTTTGCTTTTTGGGTTCTTAGAAACTTGATTTTCTTGATTCTTTGAAAAATTTTGCTCTAGCTTCTTAATTTTTTTAGTTTTTGAAGATCAGTTTGCTTAAGTTTATGTATTTTCTTGTACATTTTCTGAGTTGTTTAAAATTTGTCTCAAATTTCTTGATTTTCTTTCTTAAAAAATTTTAATTTTCTCGTGCTTTGTACAATTTTTTTTCTTTACAATGCAAAGATTAGCCTATAAAATATCGAACTTTTCTTAAAAATGACTTGACAAATTTATTATCTTTATGCCAAATGCAAATAAAGTGGCATCCATCACGACCTGGTTTCTTCTACTTCACATTCAACAATGACTCGCTCATATCTTGCAACCAACATTCTCAAAAGCTCTCCATAAAGGTCTCTCCACGACTATTGCCACCCCCACCAGCGGCAGCTCCGATTCCACCACCCATTTCCGGTGGTCAAGTGTCATCTTCTCCAGCTTATCCATGGCCATTTCGTCCACGAGATGAAGCTTCCTCACCAGCCCCGGTACCCAGTAGTGGCGGCGGCGCAAGCTCTCCGATGACTGTACCAAAGATGGTTCCAGCTGATAAAGGTGGCGGCGACGGCAACTTGCCGTTTATAAATAGTAATCCAGCTGTTCCTTTGCCTACTGATGAAGTTGATTCCGCCACAATACGCCCTTTGCCCGTCTCTGGTCGTCATCAACAGGTTCCTCTCCTCCTTATACATGATGTTTATTTATATATATTGCAAAAAATAAATAAAAAACTAAGCCTTGATTTCAATTTTTAATATTTAAATTATTAGACAAACACTCACTTTAATGTTAAGCTATTATTACTTCTATTTTCCTTAATTTGTGAAGAATTATTTTACATAAGTTGATGAATTTTTATAATTAGTACTACGGTACTCTCTAAACATATAGTTTAAAATAATGATTAATAATTAAAAAATTTATAATATTAAGAGATTTAATAAATAAGGATAAATTTGTTATTTTTTAATTAATATTATATTAAATTTATAAAAATGACATTTAAAGCAGACAAAAAAAATTTTTGAAATGGAATGGAATGAGTAATAAAAAAATTTATTCAATTATTATAAATTAAGCAATTAATTCAATAATTTGTTAAGATTAATTTAGAAATTTTCATTTCTCACATATTAATAAGATTTTTCCCATTAAAAATTAAAGTAATTATATATAGATGCATGTGATGTGATGATAATAATGATATTAATTGGGTGGGAAAATGCAGGTGACAGTGGGGTTACTTGGAGCTCAAATGACTCTATTTTGTATGGTTTTGGTGCTATTTTGTTTAATGTAAAAAGAGGAAACAAAAGAGAGTCAGAAAAAAAAAAAGGAATGAATTGATTTGATTTAAGCAGGTGAGTAAGGTAGGCTAAATATGAACTTATATTAGTACTATGTTTAAATTAAAGAGATTAAAGTAGCTTTAAATATGATGATTATTATTATTTTTGGACCCTACCTTTTATTCATCATTCTTCATTTTTCATTACTATTTTTTTTCATCTTTTGTTTTAGCCAATGCATAATTGATTGCTACTTTTCTTCATTGTTTTTTTCCTTTTCTCCCTCGTCTCCTTATTTTGTATATTTGAATGGATTATAGTTTGATGTCCAAACAGTTTAACACCAACTGGCTTTTTGGTACAGTTATTTTCTCTTTTTCTCTCTTCTTTTTTTTTTTCTCTTTTTCTGACTATTACCATTGTTAATCCCACCCTTGACAAAAAAAAAAAAAGGAATATAATATAAAATTAATATTTAATATTGCTAAAAAAATTGATCAAAGGACTCAAAGTCTAGCCATAATTGTAACATTATTTTCGCTCATACATTAAAATTTGTTAACAATGGAGATTTTCATTGTAACACCCCAATACTCCATATAAATACTATACATATACCTAGTATACATACAGTAAGTATTTAAAGTATAAGGATGCCACTTTTCTTTTTACCTTTCAATACCTGTAACAAAATTCAAACCATAATAGGTCAATTTAAAGAACACTTACAAATTATTGTCTTTATCAAAACTTCATTTATACATATAATATAACATACTTAAAGTGGATACATGTATGCATTACCATCTAGTTGGTCTCGACAAAATCTTACTCTTCTCGTGGCATACCAAAAGACTTCATGTCTTCCACCAAGCTACCTGCGCGATAATACATCCGCGCTAAGCTCGAAAGCTTAATAGTACAAATATAAAATACAAACATATATCATGGAAACACTAACATATAAAGATATCTCAATTCCATATACTTTTAGTTCTTATTAAGTTTATCCCTATTCATTTGCACCTTTCATATCTTTCAACTAATCTCATATCTTATACACATATAAACATAACATTTCTACCAAGTCCAACCCATCACTAATATTCACAATCAACATCTCAATACACACATTATACATCATACTAATCATAAGTCACATTTCCAATTAAGACAATCATTGTCATCAACTACAATTCATCAATTGAATTCACAATCAATGCTAATACACACATTATACATCATACCAATCATAACATTTCTTTATTCACAATTCAACATTAATGATTCATCACTAGTGCTCATAATCAATATTTCAACGCACATATTACATATCATCAATCACATGTCCAATGAAGTATACCAAAGATTTCATTATCCATTTCTTTCAACATTTGTATATCACATTGACAACAAAGACAGACTCGGGCCCAACAGACACCACTATGTTATTCAGAGTTCAGAGTTACTACTTTGGTCTATAATCATAATCATCAAGCCCGTAGGCATCATATATCAATATTTCTATCCATGGATAGTGTAACAGACCCAGTCTCTTGGACCATCAACTCATCATGAGGAGATCCTCAACCCGGCAAGACTGTTACCAATCATATATTTCATATTCACAATTCTCATAGTGTAACAGACCCAGTCTTTTGGACCTCAATTCAACTCAATTTGAAGAGATCCTCAACCCGGCAAGACTGTTACCTTTTTCATTTTATAGGCATGCCTCCAAACCCAGAACTCTGAAAACTGAATAACACATTAAACACATATTTCACTTATTGTTTCATTATCAATTTCAATCTCAATGTTCATTATCATCTAGGCAAACATGCCTTATTTCTTTCAATTAGATCATCATAGCCAATCACAATGGCTTCACAACATATCATATCTCAATCCATATGATACATATAACATCATTGCTATAACATTACAAAGTACCTTATTCATATAGCACAATACAATTCACAAGATTCATAATACACAAATCATAGTATTGTTCATATAGTATCATGTGCATCATCATTATAATACTCAACATCAATTACATTAACCAAATGAACATATCATTATTCAATCACATGATTCACATTATACATATAGCATCATTGCTATAACATTACAAAGTACATTAAAGTAATTCTTCATAAAAGTGTTTGTCATAATAAATTTGCATAGCTCATACCTTGTTGAATGATCCTCTTCTCTTTCACACTATACAAGTCACATTAGATTAACAATGTAATAATTTACCTAACATTATTTAATTATACTCAATCAATTGTATTCTCATACATTAATATTCATCAAATCATTCACATCTTTCATTTTCCCATAACACAATTATATATATACATATCATTAATGATATAAACACATCAAAATACATTAGTGATATGCATTAACAATGCAATCATGCAACATTGGTACTTACCTTAATAACATTTCACACCACTCTAAACTCTTCTCCACTCAATAGTTCTTCACTTCACAAATTAGGGCAATTCAACCTCTTCACAACCTAATCCAAAAGGAATATTAGCAAAATGACCATATGAATAGTACATTCTGGTTTTAGACTCCATTTTATCCTTATTTTGAAAAATTGTATAAAATAATCTACTTGACTAAAAATTCTAAAATTTTTACAGAATTTAGTTTTGTATCTTAAAATCATTCCTTTAAAATTTCAGATCAAACTAAATACAAAATCTTGGTCAAATAGTTCACCTAACCAGACTGCCCCAATTGCCCTGCATCCTGGCAGCAGTTCTGAACTTTGTGAATTCCATAAATCAAATTCAATCAACGTGGTTCCAAATTATTTTTCTCAAATACTAGACTCACTAAGCAACAACATATCCAAAATTCAATTGGATATGATTTTTCTACATTTTATTAAAAATCCCGAAATATAGCTGTCTCAGTTAAGGTACCTGCTGGAACAGGTCTAATAAAAATAATCTTTCTAAACTCATAACCATTTCAAAATCGAATCAACATATTTTTCAGTCATTCTAGACTCATAGAGGCACAACATATCAAAAATTCACTTCAAGAACATTTTTCTATAATTAATTAAAAATCATACAAGTCACAGCCTTTACTAATTGTAAAACAGAAAAATATTCACTAAACACAACTCTTACTCTTCCATCACCAACACCAATTTACTTCTTATTTAAAATCAATTTCAACTCTAATCAACAAATCATCAACACACTTAATCATACTATCAATAACCCTAACTCAACTCACACACATCTTCAAAAATAACAAAGGCAAACAAGAGAAAACTTACTAAAATCATGAAATTCTTGAAATTCCAACTTGTATACTTGAGATCTTCCTTCACTTTTGAGCTTAAAATTCCAAAATCATCACTTGCTCTCTTGCTTTCCTTTGTCTTTGAGTGAGCCGGCCATCAACAAGAAGAAGAAGAAGAAATGATGAAGAAAACACAAAGTCAATAGGCATTAAATACCCTTCCAAAAGAAAATTACTAAACTACCCTCAACCATATAACTAAACCTTTGTCTTTTACAAGCCCATGTTGGTAATTTCACAATCACAAATAAAATATCCTCTTCCCTTGACCAAGCCCTTTGACCAACTTATATTATATATATATGACCATATACACAACATATACACTTCACTCTACACAATGCTTTTCTTCAAACAACATAATTACCACTTATCAATCACACACTCAATTCAATAATAACAACATTATCATAACTTCTAAGCACACTTAGGGATATTACAATTCTCCCCCTCTAAAAAGAAAATTTCGTCCTCGAAATTATCAATATCGTAACAATTGATTCTTAACAACATACTATCTTACCTTCCATATGAAGTTAATTATATGTTTAAGTTACTATGTCACCAAATCATATAACTTCAACTCTTTCCTATAGAATCAACAATCTTCTTTAAATTCCATAACTCATCATTCTATAGGTTTATATATCTTGTTACTTCATTGATCAAACATTCAAAAGAACTTATTACACTTCCTATTACTATCTTTATACCAGAATCAGATCATTTTATAGTACACTTATACTTCATCCAATCTTTATATTTAATATATATTGTTCCTTCATCTCTTTATGATTACTCTTTTAACTTTAACCTTAAAAATCATTGGTTATGTCTTAGCATTAATTATCCCATCATTACAATCACTGTCTAAATAGACATTTATCAATCCCTCAATGGATGACAAGATCCTTATTTTCCACAAATGGAGTTACCTCTTTAGCATGCTTTTCTCTTAACTTACATATTAATACATTACCTTTCAACTTATTTTATAAATAACCAATCTTTTCCCTTTTTATCCTGATTTATAACTACTATGACTCCATTCATTCATGTCCATTCACACTTTAATATTTTACATCATATACATTGCCATGTAAATAATTACATTCTTAATACAACTATAGATATTAAATCTCAAGAATAATTCATAATCTTAATCCAATCCAGATCAATTGATTTATCTTACACAATATATCCACTTTCCCATCTTGTTCAATTCCATCCAATGATTAATTTATTTAACTTATCATGAAATTGCACCATATTCATATATGTATATATGATCTAATTCAATTAGGGTAAACTTATATACAATTTCTTGATCTCTTCCAATCCATATTCAATCAAATTATTGTGATAACAAATCACTTCAAATCATATTAGTATAGTTCCCACCAAATCTTATAATAACTTTTTAACTATGCTTCTTAAACAAAATTTTCAATCTCACCAATTTGTACTACAGTCATATTGTCTCAGTCCCAAATTTATGGATACTAAAATTAACCGGCTACACATACTAACCAAATCATATAGCCATAGAAGATGAATGGTCACACACCTGTAACTCATAAATCAATACTGTTTCTCGATTATTCTGTATCCAAACTTTTACTACACCAAGAGTTAACACATTTCAACTCCATCTCCATAAATTTTCTCTTGAACATACGATTATCATTAGTCTAACTCACATCAACAATATTATCTATAACATCTTTATACACAACATTTAATCATATACAAATTCCATTTATTACTCCACTTCTAATTTATCTCTTGTAACACTTTTCATACAGTATACTTTCCTTTTTATTATATACTTATACATATAGAATTTCTACAAACAAAATCCTTAATCTAGGAAACATTATATGATAGTTTAACTCAGTTATTATCATAACAATTTCATCTTCTAGTGTTACTTGAGTCCTTTCTCACTCTCCATTTCATCCCATAATCTAACTCTACATAGGTTAAAACCTATTCTCTCATAGATCCACTGATACATGCCCTATTATTCTCCACACCACTAAACAAATAATTATATCACATTCACATACTTAGGTCACATTCACAATATGACTTGCTTTCCACATTTCTTACATTTTCATTTACATTCATATCGAAAAGCTCATTCCACATTTTCCATACATGTATACACATAGTCATACAATTATATATATAATTCCTCTTTTACATATCTTTAACACAATTTAACATTTATTACTTTTCCTTAATCAACATCATTCTTACCCCTTTTTGACATAACTTAAATTATTTATCAACTCAACACATATATATTTCCTAACCACAATAATACTTCACAAATTCTTAGTCACCTTACTAAGGTGACATCTCTCTCACCTTTATTTTGAAATGCATTTAATATATCATCTTTATATCCGTTTGTTTACCATTCAACGTATATATATATTTTACTCATATATTTATACATATGTACATTACACCTAATAATATACACATTGAGCCTAATAGCTCCTATACACTTAATTATATGCTCTGATTTTTATTTTCCTTTTTCATACATTCACTACAAATTTAGTGTTTATCACTTTCTTTTGAATACTATTATTCTCATTCTTCCAATATGATAAAAAGTATTTAATCACACTACAAATATATATTCTGACTATAATAACACTTCACATCCATCTTGGTCACATTCCCAATGTGACATCTCTTTTACTTTCATCTTTAAAAAAAACATTTAATATACTTCCATATCTTTTTTTTTTTGCAATGAAATGACTTAAAATAGCTCCTTTTCATTTGCTTATCTATTTCTCTTTTTACTTCAAAACAAATTCTCATACCATCAATCACATTACTTAATTCATAATACTTTCATGTGCAATATTAATCATTTCACCTGGCTCAGGTATTGAATATACATTAAATCATCAATATCCAATCAATCTTTATCAGTTTCTAGTAGAACTTTAACTTTTCAACTTACTACTTCGTTTAAACTTTAAATTTACCAAACTCATCTTTTCTTAAAATCAACTTTAAAAACATCTCGGATATATATATATATATATATATATCATAAAGCAATATCAACACATATTTCTTCCCCAATTATTAAGCTCATTTCGAAAAATCTCAAATATCACATATTATTACCATTACCATGAGCTTTCACAATATCCAAGCATCTCACATTTCTAACCTTGAATTCACAATGTTTACATTAAAATAACCATACCAATTTATATTCTTACATAACCAATATCATCTCTTTTTCCTTTAAACAATACCTTAACTTTATATATATACCCCAAACTTTAAATAATCATACCTTGTCTTTACTAATCAACTCATTCAATATTATTTTCCTTTTCATTTCTTTATGCTTCAACACATTTAACATTTCACTTTACTTGCATAAATTTCCATTTTTAATTATCAATTAGACTTATATAAATTCATATCATTCATTATACTCATTTAAATTTATCATTATAGCCAACAACTATGACTTTATATACGTACCCTTCCCCAACCAGGTCGGTTGCCCTTCAATCCCAAGGGTCCGCAGGAGGCAGATAAGCACGTATAACATTATCAGTAACATACCTTTTCCCATCCAGGTCGGTTGTCCAAGTTCGGTTGCCCATTCCAATGGGTCCGTATGGTTCCGCAGGAGACAGATAGGTCCGTTCATTAAACTTATCAATATATTTTTTTTTAAATTCATTTCTTTTTTTTTCACAAGCAAGTTAAGTAATCATGCCTCAACATCTCACATTACAACAAAACAGTTTTCTCATAACATCATATGATTCACACATTAACATCCATTTCATATAACACAGATATATTATAAATCATATAATGCCACCTCCGAGACCAACCTAGGTGTGAATGCATATGCATGTATTACAAATTTCATTTTCAAAACTCTTCTTTTTAATTCATTTTAAGCGTTTCAAAACTTTTTCTTTTTAATTTTACTTAGGCCGAGAATCTCGAACCTAAGCTCTGATACCAAAATAATTGTAACACCCCAATACTCCATATAAATACTATACATATACCTAGTATACATACAGTAAGTATTTAAAGTATAAGGATGCCACTTTTCTTTTTACCTTTCAATACCTGTAACAAAATTCAAACCATAATAGGTCAATTTAAAGAACACTTACAAATTATTGTCTTTATCAAAACTTCATTTATACATATAATATAACATACTTAAAGTGGATACATGTATGCATTACCATCTAGTTGGTCTCGACAAAATCTTACTCTTCTCGTGGCATACCAAAAGACTTCATGTCTTCCACCAAGCTACCTGCGCGATAATACATCCGCGCTAAGCTCGAAAGCTTAGTAGTACAAATATAAAATACAAACATATATCATGGAAACACTAACATATAAAGATATCTCAATTCCATATACTTTTAGTTCTTATTAAGTTTATCCCTATTCATTTGCACCTTTCATATCTTTCAACTAATCTCATATCTTATACACATATAAACATAACATTTCTACCAAGTCCAACCCATCACTAATATTCACAATCAACATCTCAATACACACATTATACATCATACTAATCATAAGTCACATTTCCAATTAAGACAATCATTGTCATCAACTACAATTCATCAATTGAATTCACAATCAATGCTAATACACACATTATACATCATACCAATCATAACATTTCTTTATTCACAATTCAACATTAATGATTCATCACTAGTGCTCATAATCAATATTTCAACGCACATATTACATATCATCAATCACATGTCCAATGAAGTATACCAAAGATTTCATTATCCATTTCTTTCAACATTTGTATATCACATTGACAACAAAGACAGACTCGGGCCCAACAGACACCACTATGTTATTCAGAGTTCAGAGTTACTACTTTGGTCTATAATCATAATCATCAAGCCCGTAGGCATCATATATCAATATTTCTATCCATGGATAGTGTAACAGACCCAGTCTCTTGGACCATCAACTCATCATGAGGAGATCCTCAACCCGGCAAGACTGTTACCAATCATATATTTCATATTCACAATTCTCATAGTGTAACAGACCCAGTCTTTTGGACCTCAATTCAACTCAATTTGAAGAGATCCTCAACCCGGCAAGACTGTTACCTTTTTCATTTTATAGGCATGCCTCCAAACCCAGAACTCTGAAAACTGAATAACACATTAAACACATATTTCACTTATTGTTTCATTATCAATTTCAATCTCAATGTTCATTATCATCTAGGCAAACATGCCTTATTTCTTTCAATTAGATCATCATAGCCAATCACAATGGCTTCACAACATATCATATCTCAATCCATATGATACATATAACATCATTGCTATAACATTACAAAGTACCTTATTCATATAGCACAATACAATTCACAAGATTCATAATACACAAATCATAGTATTGTTCATATAGTATCATGTGCATCATCATTATAATACTCAACATCAATTACATTAACCAAATGAACATATCATTATTCAATCACATGATTCACATTATACATATAGCATCATTGCTATAACATTACAAAGTACATTAAAGTAATTCTTCATAAAAGTGTTTGTCATAATAAATTTGCATAGCTCATACCTTGTTGAATGATCCTCTTCTCTTTCACACTATACAAGTCACATTAGATTAACAATGTAATAATTTACCTAACATTATTTAATTATACTCAATCAATTGTATTCTCATACATTAATATTCATCAAATCATTCACATCTTTCATTTTCCCATAACACAATTATATATATACATATCATTAATGATATAAACACATCAAAATACATTAGTGATATGCATTAACAATGCAATCATGCAACATTGGTACTTACCTTAATAACATTTCACACCACTCTAAACTCTTCTCCACTCAATAGTTCTTCACTTCACAAATTAGGGCAATTCAACCTCTTCACAACCTAATCCAAAAGGAATATTAGCAAAATGACCATATGAATAGTACATTCTGGTTTTAGACTCCATTTTATCCTTATTTTGAAAAATTGTATAAAATAATCTACTTGACTAAAAATTCTAAAATTTTTACAGAATTTAGTTTTGTATCTTAAAATCATTCCTTTAAAATTTCAGATCAAACTAAATACAAAATCTTGGTCAAATAGTTCACCTAACCAGACTGCCCCAATTGCCCTGCATCCTGGCAGCAGTTCTGAACTTTGTGAATTCCATAAATCAAATTCAATCAACGTGGTTCCAAATTATTTTTCTCAAATACTAGACTCACTAAGCAACAACATATCCAAAATTCAATTGGATATGATTTTTCTACATTTTATTAAAAATCCCGAAATATAGCTGTCTCAGTTAAGGTACCTGCTGGAACAGGTCTAATAAAAATAATCTTTCTAAACTCATAACCATTTCAAAATCGAATCAACATATTTTTCAGTCATTCTAGACTCATAGAGGCACAACATATCAAAAATTCACTTCAAGAACATTTTTCTATAATTAATTAAAAATCATACAAGTCACAGCCTTTACTAATTGTAAAACAGAAAAATATTCACTAAACACAACTCTTACTCTTCCATCACCAACACCAATTTACTTCTTATTTAAAATCAATTTCAACTCTAATCAACAAATCATCAACACACTTAATCATACTATCAATAACCCTAACTCAACTCACACACATCTTCAAAAATAACAAAGGCAAACAAGAGAAAACTTACTAAAATCATGAAATTCTTGAAATTCCAACTTGTATACTTGAGATCTTCCTTCACTTTTGAGCTTAAAATTCCAAAATCATCACTTGCTCTCTTGCTTTCCTTTGTCTTTGAGTGAGCCGGCCATCAACAAGAAGAAGAAGAAGAAATGATGAAGAAAACACAAAGTCAATAGGCATTAAATACCCTTCCAAAAGAAAATTACTAAACTACCCTCAACCATATAACTAAACCTTTGTCTTTTACAAGCCCATGTTGGTAATTTCACAATCACAAATAAAATATCCTCTTCCCTTGACCAAGCCCTTTGACCAACTTATATTATATATATATGACCATATACACAACATATACACTTCACTCTACACAATGCTTTTCTTCAAACAACATAATTACCACTTATCAATCACACACTCAATTCAATAATAACAACATTATCATAACTTCTAAGCACACTTAGGGATATTACATTCATTATCTTTCTAGTACTATGGTAAAAATTATCTAATGCATTACATTAGACTTGGTTTTTTTTTAAAAGTTTATTCAGTATTAATTAAGATCCGAATTCCAAATTTCATCATTTTAAAAATGATATTAGCAGCCTTAAGTAAATATTTTATTAAACTTAAGAAATGATAATAAATAATTAATTTCTTCTGAACTAGATACCAATTTACTCAATTATAAAATAATAAAAGCAGTCCCCCAATGGAAAAAAAAAAAAAAGTTTAAAACGGAACTTAATTAAAACCTCAGTAACCACAACTCCATTTTCATCTATATGTATTATTAACCCAATAAGTCTTTGATATTAGTGTCATATTAAAGTACATCTTTAAAATTGAAAAATTGTAAAAAAAAAAAAATCAACTATGTTTTTATATGTCAAGAACGCTGGTATGATTTTAACTAAATTTTAAATTAAAGAAAAACATTTTTTTTTGAAAAGATTTAAATACTAATATTGTAATTTTTAAAAATAATTTAGTATTATTTATGGGTGTGTGTAAGCGCCCTCTCTTGAGAGATTTTTGAATCTCTTTCATATATATATATATATATATATATATTGTTAATGTTTGACAAAACATTGATTCAAATCCCCAACTATTTTTTTTTTCTTTTAATTATAAAAGTAAAATTGAGCAATTGCTTTATCAAAAAGAGCCGTTAGCCTCCCGCCAAGGCAAAAGAAGCAACTGAATTTTAAACAGTTTCTAACCGCCTGACAATATAATATTAAGAAGCAATGAATATGTGTCTTTCTCATCTTCACACACCAAAGCCTCCCTCCATTTCATTTTTTTTCTTTTTTTTCTTTTCCTCATTAGTTTAACTTTATTGCTTCTCGTCATCATTGGCCCATTCTCCATCTCAATTCTCGTTTACAAACAATTTTTTTTCTTTCAAAAGAAAAGAAGAAGATCAAAGCTATGGAGCTGGAATTGGGACTCAAGATCACCCACACCAGAGATGATATCACTTCTCATGCCAATCTTCAGATTGCTAAAAATCAGTCTGGTCCTTTCTTCTTGTCTAGAGAAACTGAGACTATGTTCGTCCTTATCGCATATCTTAAAGGTTACATATTCTTGTTCTTATTAATTTTTTGTTTCTTGTTCTTATTGGATAGTGCATGATTAAAATTCTGGAAAAAAAAATGCAGGTTTTAGAAGAGAGAATATTGACATCAAGATCAATGAAGATGGGAATCGGATTGCTATTAGTGGGAAAAGAGCAGTCCAAGAAATGGTGTTAACAGGGTGGATTATGCATAAGAAAGATGTAGAACTGAGGGCATTCCATAAAGTTTTTCAAATTCCTGATGGAATCATTTTGGATCGAATCAAGGCCAAGTTTGGTGATGAAGAATCTAGTTTGACGATTATTATGCCAAATCAAAGAAAGGAATGCAAGGTATTGAGTTTGAAGAAGTGAAGGAAAAGAAGGAGATTGACGAAGAGAGACCTCAGATTTCACAAAATGTACCTGATAAGCCTCCTGCCAAAATAAAGAAAATGGAAGAGATTGAGCCAGTTTCTAAATTGCAGGAAGATCTTGAAAGAGTGGAACTTGAAATACCACAAGTTCCAAAAGACAGAAAAGAAGATGGTGATCAGGTGATTGATCAAAGGCAGATTCCAGCAACAGAAGAGGTCAAGGAATGGCAAAGGAAAAACTTGAAGAGCCAAAAATTGATAACAAGGATGAGAATGAAATGGTTGCAGAAGTCAAGAAAATGCAAGGTTTACCTGCAGAAGCAAGGCCTGAAAGACCTGCAAACATGGAATTAGAAAAGGAACCTGAAATAGAGAATAAAAAAGAATCAGAAGAAGCCCCTTCTGAAAAGATGGAACCTCCTACTACAACTACACGTCCTGAAGTTGCAACCGCGGAACATGATGAAGTTAAGCCGGAGAAAAAGGAGCGGCTAGAGAAAAAGGAAATAGCTCCAGTTAAAGAAACCTGGAGTGCGGAGCTTCCTCATTTGAAAGAGCAAGAAAAGAAACAGGAAATTCCAGAGGCAAAGATTGTAGAAGAAGAAAAAATTGAAGAACATGTTCGTGAACAAGAAAGCAATGAATTGACAGAATTGCCAAAACTAAAAACTCAATCTGAACGAGAATCAAATAAGCAGGATCCTGATAGAAATGTTTAAGAACAGAACAAACCTAAACCTGATCAAGAAAAAAATCAAGCTGAAACTATGCAGCCTGGAACAGGAAATGAAATCAAAGAAGATGCAAAAGATAAAGTAAAAGTTCCTGAAGAGAAACAAGTTAAGGAGCACGAATTTATAGAAGTGAAGAAACAGAATGAGATCAGTGAAGTAAACTAAACCAGAGAAAGCTGTTTCAAAAGGATCAAAGCTACGACAACCTTTTATTGTTGCAGGGTCAGCTATTTTTGTTTCTCTTATAGTTCTTGTCATTAATTTTATTAGATCTAAAAGAAGATGAATTGCATATATCTAAAAGGAAGATGGACTGCATGCATTCATTGCTTTGCCACTGTTAGGGACAATAAAAATTTCCATATTATTAAGTTTTTCAATTACATATAATACTCAAAAGAATAAAAACTGCATCCTTCAATACTCAGCAACAGGCTTGAGCTTTTAAGTTGATTGTTGTTTCACGAGCATTCTACATAAAAAAAAAAAAAAAAAAAGCTAGTGTCAAAGACCATAGATTCTGTCCTTCTTAATCTAAATCAAAATAGAAAATTTTCATTCTGTAGTCATTTTTGTAACGATTCAAAGGTTTTTTTTTCCTGAATGAAGTTATATAAAATAGTTTTTATTACTTATCATTAATATTTTTTAATATTTAAATATTCACTATTATGTTAATGCATAGATATAATCATAATAGTGAATTATCAGAATAATAAAATTGACAAAGACAAACTACGTAGTAATTTTTATTTTCAAAACTATGATCATTAATTATATTTTAATCGAAACACACTGTGACTGTTTCATTGTAATCACCATTTTAAGCCTTGGCAGAAAAAGAAGAGAAATAGAAAAGAAAATAATACAACAATGGGATGGTCCGTCGTGCTCTTATGGGCCTAACATATATACATATGGGTAAATCATGCTTTTGCCAAATTTTTTCAATTTTTCTTTTTTATTAGGAATTTTTATAATTTTATAAAAGTATATAATAAATTTATAAAAGTTATCATCTTTGTATATATTATGTGAACTTGGTAAATTTATAATATGATAAAAAAAATTTACGATAAATTTGATAATAGTTTTATGATCTAATAAATTTAAAATATTATAATTTTTTTTTAATAATTTTATAAGAAATACCACATCTTTTTCGAGAAAAAGAAAAATCTTCAATTGGTTCGAGGGTTATTGGACCTTTCTTTTTAATTTACAACACCACATGAAAAGCTCAAAATTTGGTGAGAATGGACCTTTCGCATAGCTAATTTACGCTGTAAATTAGCCCTATATCACACCAGATTTAAAAGGGTTTCTGAGAATATTATTTGTAGTTGGCAATAACCTTAGAATCACCCATAATTAGCTGGATAACTCCAAAAGGAAACCGAACCACCCCACCCTTTTCAGCATTTATACAAGGGACCAACACCACTTGAAAGACAATTGCATCGCCCATTAAAAACCTCATCAAACCATTATAAATTGATTCAGCAAATAATAAAGGCAAAAAGGAAATTGGACCATAAATTGTTACAATGGAATATATGGTTAAAACTTTAAAAGGGGGGAAAAGAGAAATTTTTTATCGCCTAATTAACGTTATATAATACATGCCCCATCATTTTCATTCAAATTGAAAAAAAAAAGTATAAATAAATAAATAAAAATCATCCATAAAGAATGTATATTAATTCTTACTAGTGTTTTTCGTACTCGACTCCTTTTAGTAATTAAAGCTTTTAGAAGTTACCACAGGTAATATAGATGTAACAAGGACAGCCACTAATGACTAATCTGCAGCCAGAGGCAGTAGCCTGTCCAAATTTGTTTCTGCTAGGTATATCATGCAAGTGACTAATCTACTACTACTCTCTTATCTTCCCTAGAAATGTTATATTTCACCAACCATTGCCATGCTAAGAAAAGAATAAGTGGATTCAAGGTTTCCAAGTCTATTATTTTGGATCAACTGTTCATAGTTGAGAGGCATTGCCTACCAAACTAATATGCTTTTGGTTTTGGATCAACCCTTTTGTTAATTAGGCTGGACAATGGTTTCATCTATAACTATATAGATAATTCTAATATCATTCATATAATCTCGTAGTCCTGAAAATGATTCTCACCATAAACACTTAGCCCTGGAAATTATTATCACCATAAACACTATATACTAAAAAGAGATTTTTAAAATTAAAAGTGGAAAAGTGATATTTAAAACAAAAAAAGGAAGAATTTTTTAAAATAATTTATTTTTTGGAAATATTTTTATAAAAAAAATTCCCCAAAATTTTATTACATGTTGAAAGCAACAGAGCAAGTATGAGAACCACTATAAATTAAATGTACCTCCTATAAGTCTATAACCCTATTCAGCGAAATTCAATTAATCAACAGAATTTTTAATTAAAATATAATGTTGAAATTTTTTCAATCGATTAATGGTTAGCATAATTCAATTAATCTGTTAACCATTAACTACCGAATAATTTTTTTAATTTTATACTATATATATATATTATATAATTTACAATTACACTTTTGTGTCTAAATAAAATAAGTATATAGTTATTAACAAAAACAAAAATAAAAATTTTAGTGATTTAATCTAATAATTTAAAAATATTTATAATTAATTTATAATTATTTTTATTTTTATTTTCAGGCAGTCTAATTAATTAATTAAATCGACCTAAATAATTTAATTAATTAACTGAATTGATAAAAATAAATATTATTGATCGATTCAATCAATAATTTTAATCTTCCAAAAATTCGGTTAAAACGGTTACTTAACACCCGTAGTCCTATTTGGATCTATTAATAATGTTAACGCCCATATTTTTTTTCCACGAGGTAAAGGACCATGGTACTTGTTTTGCCTGCAATAGACATCGCACAATCTTGTCAATCAAACAGGAAAAACAAATTAAAAAAAAATCACTCAATCACAATAAACCTCAAACATAGTCTAAGCCTCACACAGTTGCTTCATCAAGAAATTGCTTCAAGCAAGTAAACCCACAAGCATGAATGAAAAGCTATATGCCGAACATTTTTGTCAAGTGTCCTTGTTTTGGTAATTTCAGCAGTAAAGATAATCAATTTTGCTCATTAAAAAGGTAAAAGACACAATAGATAAGATAAGGATGGAAAAGAATAATGGCAAAGTATAAGAGTAAACAATAGACAAAAAGAGAAGGGGGTAGAGAAATTGTGATATAGAAGAAGCTTTAGAAACCCTACATTGAAGCAAAGTATCACAAACTAGAGGTCACATCAGCAGCTTATTAACTGGTTGAGATGTCAAAATCAGAACAGATTTATGGACTGTATCTATCTACTGTACCCACATCTCAATCCAACATTCTTACCACTTCAATAATTCTTTCTCCATTGTGATCCAAGCTAAAAAATTTCATTCAATAATAAAATTTCTCAATGGCAATGCTTCTTGAGAATCATCATTGATCATGATAATCGTAGTATTTTCTGTGAAGAGTTAACCTCAGAAATTCATTTTCACTAAAATTCCAGCTAAAAGGATAATTTTTGAGGTCTTGGCTGATGTACTCTTTTCCTAAAAAATTCAATGGTAATGAAAATATGGTATGTCTTTGTCAAGAAAAGGTAATAAAAAAAAATTGTACCCAACCACAAATAGAAATCTATTCTAGAATGCAATAACTGCAGAAATTCTAATATGATGCAACTTCAGGGACATCAAATGAGACTGAATCAAAGTCAACTACAACAGAAAATGGAGACTACATCTCAGAAACATTATATTAGAGAAATTGGAATTTTTTATATTATTTGCATACAGGGGAAAAAATGATGACCTTCATATGCCACCAATGCCAGCAAACCAAAGTCAAATAAACCTCTCTATGGAAAGCTGGAGCTTTGAATGTAATTGATGACAGCCGGCATTGCTACAATGCAAGCTGAAATTTCAATTCCTGCAGCAATTTACTATGAGTTAGAATCTAATGAAGTTCAAAGAAATATTCAAATTGAGTTTTTAATTACTAGTTTGATAAAAGAAAGTGGGGAAAAAAAAGCGTGAGTCAATTGCAAAAATATATTATATATAAATAAAGGACAGAGAAGACAAACAAGATTTATTTCTGTCCTCCATGGAGGCAGAGAAAGGCAAGAATACGAATATAGACTGAGAAATTAAGTGAATGCCTTATGATGGCAGTTAGTAGATGCAGCATTCCCAGTTAAATAATCCTCGTTGAGTTAAGAAAGAAGTAGCTAGATATCTGGTTTAGGCAATTACCCATAAGATGGCAATGGAAGGGGGGAAAGGATTGTGAAAAAAAAATGAGATTGATTTGATAACCTGCAAGCTCAACAAACAAGAGATGAAACAGAAGATTTGAACACATTAATGATTGAAACTCAATTTTTTGTTTAATGCATTCTTAAACCATCTCTTCCGGAGTTTTAACAAACATTGGAACATTCTATATGTACACCATAAACAACCAAAAACAAAAAAAGGAAAGGAGTCAAAATGGAAGGCAAAGTCACCTACAGCACAAAGATGATGCAATTTACTGGAAATCTTGATTTTACAATCGCAACAACAAGCTGGAGATCAGCACAATGGACACAAAGAGTCTGAATTTCCATATCCTACACATTTCCTTTACACAATATACTTGTTGATAAATACAATAATCTTTTTCTAATTTTTTTTCCTTCCTTACCCTTTTATTTTGATAGCATGCCTGCAACCATCCCCCTCTTTCCAGCCCTTGTTTTGCACCCAAAATCATGGCGTCCAATGGTAACAGCAGCAGCAATGATATTTAATCATTGTGATTCGCTCTACCCAGAGAGTCAAGACCTTCAGTCCGGCTATGAACAATCCTGTGAAACACCTCTCTAATTTGTCTCTCCAATGGGTCTAATCCCTCCTTTATTACTTCACATATTCGCCCCAATTCTTGCACTTCTCGTCTCACTTCTGCATCCGTTCCCTCTGTCAAAGGGAACTTAACTGAATCAGCCAATTCAGCTAACGCTTTAGTACACTTATCCATCTGATAAATCTCCCTCAATAGTCCACAGGCATTTCTTCTATCCCGCTTTCTCGACTCGTCCTGCACCCTCTCGTGCAATGAGAGTATAGCAGCAGACCAGGGAAAATGTCTAGGAATTGAGAAATGCACTTGCAACCCTCTGTCTTGGCAAGGTATAGCAGCCACCAGAGCCCACATTACAAACAACAAAATTATGTTCATAGTATAAACAGCCACGGCAATTCCATTACTAGCCACAATTTCATTGCCTTTAGGTGCCACCAAATTATTCCCAATAGCCTGTAGTTGCCTAGCCGCCGACCAAGACCGCGAAAGGCTCCACGACAACGATCTAAAATGACCCAAATTCCGATGATGCTGGTCTCTAGATGAAGCAGCATTTTGACGACCAAAGGAGCGGTTCCGGTGAGCCAAAGCGGCAGTAGATTCTCTTTCATCAAGCATTGAAATAGACAAATCAATCAAAGCCTTTTTTGCTCGACGGAATTGACCTTCCCCAAGCATTCGCTGACTGTCCAAAGCACAAAGAACAATCTCAATTAACTTTTTCCACTCTCTGATCTGCTCAATCCCATCTCTAATCGCATTACAAAGATCTAACGCTTTGACGCTCCGTTCAAAATATTCATTGATCAATCGATCCAACGGAGACTTGTAAACAAGGGATCTATTATTAAACAGAATAACTCTAAATTCCTCTTGGCAAGAAAGGAAACAATCTAGCAATTTTCGGATCCAAGATAATGAAAGCAAATCATCCGAACCGACTGAGGACAGATCCATAAACCGGTCCGCGACTTTCCTTTGAAAAGCTTCAATCTCCAGCTCATGACTGGAAGCTTCATGAGTAGCCTCCATGGAATGAACCTGGTCACGGCGTAGACTCAAAATTGAACGGCCAAAGGACGTAGATGATCCTTGATATTCGGTCGCTGGCATTCTCACATCACCAGTAAAAAACCGCAAACCCAAATTATATGTAAATTAAGTCCAAAATTGATGTAATTAAGGTGTTAAGAGTCGCATAATAAGCTTGAACCAGAGATTGGGATTGAGAAACACAGAGAGAAATAGAGAGATGGAAAAAAGACCAGAAATGAATGAGAAAACCCAAGCGCGAGCCATGGGAATTATATATTGCTGATATTTTGGTTTGGGGCCGCGTTTTATCAAAGTTAAAATTAATTACTATAATTAGTATCTTAAATTAATATTTAGCATTTAAAAAAAATTGGTATGAAAAACATAATTAACCAAATCAAAACGACCAGCCGGTCAAACTTTTACCTGTGAAGAAAATAGTATAAAACAGATCGTTTTGATTTTTTTTAACAGAAGAATGTATTGATTGTTTATTATCATTTTTATTTTAGTTTTATTTGTTGTCATTCAAGCAAAAAAAATTATATTTAAAATATTTATTAATTAGTTAAATAGATTATATGATAATTTTATTTTTTTAAATAAAATGTCATATTTTCAATATAACATTTTAATGATAAAAATTAAAATTTTTATTAAATTGTGAAAGCAAGTTAACTTATATTTTCAATAATTAAATTTTTATGCATTTTATGCAAGCTGTTTAATCAAATAAGACAATATAATCATATTACTTTTCAAAAATAAAATTTTTTATATTCAATTTTAATTTAAGCAATTTTAAGTTTTAAAATTATAATTCATATCATTTATTTATTATTAATAAATAATACTCCCTCCATTCTCTTACTTTAGAAAAAAAATTTATTTAGTGTATTATCTTCATATAGAAAAAATGATTATAGTGAAAAAATATTGAAAATTGTTCCTTAAAGAAATTTTAAAATTACCTTTATAAGTAATTATAATCTACACATTAAACAATACTAGTGGCAGATAATTATGAGTTACATAATTAATATATATCATTTTTTAATACATAAAGTAATACTATAATTATAAGATATTTCATTAAGTTGCACTATATTTTACTAATTGAAGCACAATTATGAGTTAGTCATTGTCATATATCATAATATGACTGCTAATTTTAACTATCGAATCCTGATTATTTAAAAAATATCATAGTGTCGATATCAGATTAATAATTGGGCCACAGTTTTAAATTGTATTGAACATATCGAAGTTGTTGACTAATTTTAAAATAAGTACAGTTGTGTTAAATGATACATTATCTTTTTAGGCCACAATTATTATTTTTAGTACCCAAAAATAATTTATTTAAGTTACAAAGTTTAGTTGAGGAGATTCTTTCATTTCTCAAAATATTTAAAGGCAATTTTTGATACAAAATGACCGAATATTCATAAAGCAATTTCTCACTTTGCTTTCTAAAGGGAAAGTTAAATTTTTAAGTGGTTAAAAATTTTTATTTTATAAAATTTTAAATTTTAACCAAATTAAAGGTACGATCCCTCCTTCCCTCCTTTTTTTTTTTTGCAATTTTAATAATCTAAATGAGTTTTAGTGTCTTGTTTCAATGAGTTGCAATCAAGAGGCTTAATTATGCATTTAATATTAATCATGGATATTTTAGATAATTTATAGGCAGATTAGTTTTCAATAACGATTGATATTTATATCTAAATTTATAGATTTGTACGTAATTGATATATAATTTTTTTCTTTTTTTAATATTTTGTGCACAGATTCACTAAGTGTTGCACCCTATTTTAAAATTTTATATCATTTTTATTAAATTGTGTCTGAATATTATTTTATCCTCCTTTATATCAATTGAAATATATTCATTTGTTGACATCAGAAGTCAAATTTTTTTTAAATAATATCATTTTTATAAAAATAATTTAATTATATATAATAATTTATATTGTTTGTTTGCTAATATATGTTCTTATTATATAAATGAAGGATAATTTTTCCCTTTCATTTTAGAATGAAAATTTTAGGATGAAAATTTCGATTATAAATATTTTTTAGAATATTATATCAATAAATTATTTTTTTTAATATTATAAATTATAAAATTAATCTTATTTAAAATTAATTAAGATATATTATAATCAATAAATTTATTAAATATCTCTTTAATATCTATATTTTTTAAAATAAGTGAACTGAGGGATTTTTTTTTATTAAAGGTAGGCGGTACCACCGGCAATTTTTATTAATACCTCAAATGGGGAAAAGTATTATCAGTCAATACAAAGCCCTTAATAAACTTGGGCAAGGAATTGAAATTTTTAAAAATTCTAGACACTCTATTGATACGACTATAATAAGCTAAATAATGAGTTGCTAGATTACTCTCCCTATAAATATGAACAATAGAAACAGATTCAGGGAGAGAAATAAGCCAAGCTAATGAGGATGGCACAGGGCCATGATGAGAAGCAAGATCAACCACCTGCATGGAATCAACTTCAGCAATAATCTGCTTATAACCCAAAGAAAAAATCCATTGAAGACTATGAAATAAGGCTTGAACCTTAGCATTAAAGGGACTTGTTGCCTGCAGAATAAAACATTTGCCTATAATAAAATTACCATGATCATCACGCAACAAAGCTCCTCCCGACATTAAAGACTCCGAATAGGAGGCATCAACATTCAGCTTCACAAAACCACTTCTCGGTTTAACCCAATATACCAATTTCGGTTTCACAGCCCTCTTCCCAAAATTCGCAGGTAAAATATCTCTAAAAGTTGTAGTATGAGAAGCAAATTTAGATGATGTGAAAGCCACTCCCCAATGTAATAAAGTTTTTGAGATCAGTAAATGAACTGAATGAAAATCCACTGTTTCACCACCCCAAAAAATCCTGCAATAAGTCAACCAAATGGAATACAAAATAATCAATGGGATAAGACGACAAAGTCTGCTTCTTAGGTTGGATGATTTAGCATTAAGCCACCAACTCATAAGCTCTCCTCGAAGATTAATAGAGGAACTCCTGTCATGAGGAATGATTTAGGCTCTATAATACTTCCAAATATTGCTACTAAACAGGCATCGAAATAAAACATGATTAGAAGAAGCTTCACCCCTTAAACAAAATGGACAAACAGAAGCTAAATGGACCCCTATACGTTGCAACCTATCAGGGAAAGGAAGGGCACGGTTCAGAAGTTTCCATCCAAAAACTGAAAAACGAAAAGGAATAGTCGAATCTCATAAAGATGTAGAAGATAAAGACTGTCCTTTCTTGGGACGAATGGCATCGTAAATTTCACCAAATTTAAAGTGAAAATCAGAGTCCCGGAATCGGTCAAACAGATGCTCACCATTTATCTCAACATTTTTGTACCTGTCATAGGCCCGACAAATTCGCTTCCAACCATGAGAGTCAACAGGAAGAAAAGTCATATCGCCTTTCCGGCCATACTTTCCATGCATATAACGAGCCCATAGAGATTCCCTGCACCAGTACATCCATAATTTTTTTAGGGAAAAAACTTCCTGAACCACATGCAAAGACCGAATACCCAAACCACCTTCCTTGGTTGGATATATGAACTTTGAAAACCTGAGCCAATGATGTTTACTTGACTCATTATCAGAACCCCAGAAAAAATTAGCAAATTTTTGCTCTATTAGATCAATCACAGGCTTTGGAATAAGCAGAGAACTCATCATATGTAATGGAAAGGAAGCTAGAACATGGTTAATTAAGACTACTCGTCCACCTGGAGAAAGAAATCTTTTTAACCACCCAACAAGCTTAGAATCAATCTTAGCCAACAAATCTTGATAATGAATCAATTTATGCATGCCTTGATGAATAGGGATTCCAAAATATGTAAAAGGGAAAGTACCTCGTTTAATAGTAAGAGATGATTCATAATCATTAACAACTTCCCTTCCCACTGAAGATGAGCAATAAAAAGCACTCTTCTCAAAATTGATCAGCTGGCCAGAAGCATTTTGATAAGTCTGAAGAAACTTTGTAAATTCTCGAATTGACTGATTATCACCATTAATAAATGCAATAAGATCATCCGCGAAGGCTAAATGGGAAACCACTGGGCAATTGCGAAAAAGCTTATAAGGAAGAATAGTGCGATTATTAATCAAAGCCTTTAAACCCCGGGAGAAAGCCTCTGAAGCTAGAATGAAAAGAAGAGGGGACAGAGGGTCACCTTGTTTCACCCTTCTTTTAGGCTGGAAAAACCCATAGTTAATGCCATTCACACAAATTGAAAATCTTGAAGCAGAAAGATGATTCATAATTAAGCCTAATACCGCACCGGAAAAACCAAACCGACCCATAACAGCCTGAAGGAAATACCACGAAACCCTGTCAAAAGCCTTAGCCATATCTAATTTAATAGCAAGATTGTGGCCACAAGTTATTTTGTCAATATCATGGATGAGCTCATTAGCTAGCATAACTTGAATATGGATAGATTGCCCTTTCACAAAACCCGTCTGTTCTTCTGAAATAAGCCTGTCCAATACCTCTGAGAATCTATTAGCCAAGATCCTAGTACAAATTTTACTAACAAAGTTCGCCAAGCAAATAGGCCTGTAGTGACTAAAGGAAGAAGGATTGTCTTTTTTGGGAAGTAAAATAATCTGAGAACTTCCATAAGCACAAGGTACAGGAACACCAAGAAAAAATTCCTGAACCGCACTACAAACATCTTTCCAAATAATATCCCAACAACGACGAAAGAAAAATCCATCATAACCATCCGGACCAGGGGCACTATTGGGGTTAAGTTGCCAAACAGCTGCCTTAATCTCTACAATCTGAGGAATAGCCACAAGGTTAGCATTATCCAAAGAAGTAACCAAAAGAGGAATAGCAGTTAATATATAGTCCATATGAGCAGATGAAGCAGATGAGAATGAACAGAATAAATCAGTGTAAAAATTAACTGCTTCTTGACCAATCGAGTCCTGATTAACAATACAGTCCCCCTAAGCATTCACAATAGAAGAGATACGATGTTGGTGTCTGCGTATCTTAACAAAATTATGATAAAACTTCGTGTTCCTATCACCATCTTTGATCCAAGCAATGTGAGATTTTTGTTGCCAGTATATTTCTTCCAATTTAAGCAATCTCACCAAGTTTGATTGCTTATCCTGCCAACAATTTAAATTATGATCATTGGAGTCAAGGACATAGGCTGCTTCAGCTTCCTCCACTTCAGATTCAGCCTTAGAAATCCCATGGAAAATATTGCCAAAAACTTCTCGATTCCAAGTTTTTAAATCTTACTTGAGATCTCTAAGTTTAGCAAAAAGACCCTTCATACCCCCTCCATTGAAAGGAGGCCAATGCCGCTTGACAAAAGGCATGAAAGAATCATGAGTGGTGCACATATGTTGAAACTTGAACTGTTTAGGAATTAAACAGATTGGCAAGAGAACAACATAGGAGAATGATCTGAAGTAGTACTACTCAAATAACTTGTGTTAAACACATCAAAAGTATCACAAAAAACATCATTAATTAGAATACGATCAAGTTTCTCCCAAACTCTACCATTAGATCTCACACCTGTCCAAGAGAAATCAGACCCCGAGCAAGGAGCTTCAACAAAGCCACAGTCATTTATACAATCAACAAAATCTTGAATACTCAACATATCAGGAATCTCATTACCTTTATATTCCGTAGGAGACTTAATAATATTAAAATCCCCCCCAATAATCTAAGGAGAAGAACAAGATCTTAACAAAGTATGAAAAGAATTCCATAAATGTTGGCGAGTAGTTCTAGAATGATAACCATAAACACCAGATAAGCGAAATTTCAATCCAGAACCATGACATATTGCCTCACAAGAGAGAACTTGAGAATAATCCATAAATCCAGACAAGGAAAATTGATGAGCATGCCACATGATCCATATTTTATTGTCCTTAGAAGAAACAACCTCTCGAAACCCAAGTTTATTAGCATAAAATTTATTCTTCTTCCTATTAACCAAAGGTTCCAAACAAATAATCAAACCAAACTTAAGATTCTTACAAAAACGACGAAAACGATTTATAGAAGATCTAATTCCCCTAGCATTCCAAATAAGCAAATTCATTAGGAAATATGATGCTCGTTAAAAGTTTGAGATAAAATAGCACCTTTTGATTTACCCTTTGCTTTACCTTTAGCACCCTTAGGTCTTCCTCTCTTTCGAACTTTCTGAAATCCTTCTGCATCAACAAAAACATCAGCATGTTTATGGGAGATATCCTGTGCCAGATTATCATCTGAATGGAGTGTTTCATACTCCGACATAGTATTATCTTCAGTATTACTAGTCACAAATTGCATACAAGCATCCTACTCATTATCCACTTTGGAGCATTGCTCACTGTGAAAGCTTACTGTAATGTTCTTTGACCTTTCGTTCATCAGATAAGAACCATTGACTTCCATTCGATCAATCGGATTTGTAGTGTTAGCCTCAAGTTGTTCGATCAAGTTTGGATCCATATCATCAAGACGATTGGCCAAGTCTGTTGTTCCTAGTTGATCAACCGGGATTGCAGAAGAATTTTCAATTTGATCGACTGAACCTTTAACTTCATGGTAATCAATCTCCTCATTCATTCTTCCTTTTGAACCTTTATCTGTACCCCTGTTTGCTTCTGTTTCACCTGCAGCAATGTGAGTTTCCTCAACTACACCTGCAATAGTATGGGAAGATTCACCTTTATGAGCAGTACCAATCAGATCCGAAGCAAGTTTAGGATTGTTCTGTTTTGGAATCCAAATTTTTTCTGTAATATTATCAGTAAAATGAACTCCACCATCAGCATTTTCCTTTTTCCCACAAGCAGTTGAAGAGTGACCCAGTTTATAGCAATGAGAACAATAGAGAGGCAAATTTTCATAAAGAACAAATTGAGCAAAACCTGAAATCTCATCTCCAATCCATATTTTGTCAGGCAATTCATCCACTAAGTTTACCTCAATACAAACTCGTGCTGCTGAGGGTCGAGCCAAGGTAGCAGTTGCTGCATCAACCATCAAAGGGACTCCAATAACAGTTGCAATATCCATCAAAGCCAACTTATTAAACAAATGGATGGGCAAGTTTGCAAGCGAGACCCACACTGGAAAAATTGGACTATCTGATTGAGGAGAATAGTCTACTGTCCATTTGAATACTCTCATACCATATCCATTGAAAAACCAGTGTTGACGAAGCCAACACCTATGAAAGTCTTCTTCCAGTTTAAAATTAATCAAGACATCACAGTGATTGAGTAATCCCAGAGAAAATTCCCCCTTAAACCCAATAGAATCGAAATTCTTTTTCAATTGTTTCATACCTGGTCTGCCAGAGGAGAAATGACCCACCAGTGCATACTTGAATGGTTTGGCAAAATTGGAGATTTTCTCTGCCGAAAATTGGACAGCAGGGAGACCTCTGTGTTTGAGTTTCTTCTGTCCAAAACCATTTCGATTAATTGAAGAGAACGAACGATCAATAGAAACCACATCTGGAGAACGCCGCAAAACATCAAGAAAAGATCGGGCAACCGGCTCAGGAGGAGCCGTTGCCATTGCCGAACCAGCCATAGTTAGGAGGAGATCGAAACCCTAGCAGAGCAAAATTTTAGTTGGTTTGCAGTAGTTTTATTGTAGTGAGGAATTATTATTATTATTATTATTATTTTTAATTAATCGAGACTCGACTCGAAAGTTAAATTCACCGTACAGCTTTAGCTTTCTGTCTGTTTTCATTGATTATAATTAATTTAAGAAAAAAAAACTAAGATCTTAAGTTCTGCGAATTACACGCGGAACAGACACGTATTAACAGGTACGGAGTAGGGAAATTAATATGACCCGTTAGATTGAGTTTGATGAGGGCCATTGGATGGGAATATGTTGTCGTTATCAACAGTAGCTATTTACCCTTTCGCGTCCGTGATTTGGCGGACGCGGTCATATTTTGGTGTACACGTGGGCGATACAGGTTGGTCTAACGGTCTTAGTTGGCGCGTATGGAACGGTCTGCTGCTATTTATTATTATTATTATTATTATTATTGCGGTTACTATTACACTAATTCTAGAATTAGTTTTCGTTTACAAAATTGCCGCTACACAGTTTGCTTAACTACAATCTGAGTCTTATCTTATTTTAATTAATTTTTTATTACTCAAATTGGCAAAAATATAATAAACATAGAGAATATATTTTGCTCATTGTCGTTTAAACAGCTAAGATTATTCATCTCAAGGAAAAAAATTATTAAGATTAAACTGTGTTTGAATGTACTTTTAAACAGGTTTAAATCTAAGGAATAAAATCTTCATTTAAAAAAAAAATTCATAGCCACCTTTTTTTTAAGTTTTTGTACGTCCTCCATTCTCTTATATTTTAGAGTATAATGCCCGCCATTAATTTATTGACGGAGCAATCGCTTTCATCTTTTCTTGCCTTTCTTTCTCTTATACTTCTTCATTTTTGTATTATTATTTTTTAATTTTATATATTTTTATTTATAATTTATTCTCAAAATAATTTTTAAAATAAAATTAAATATAATTTAAAATTTTATTATTAAACTTTATTTTTTATTATTTAAAGACTATGCATGTCCTTTTTAAATTATGATTTATCTTTTTCTAGCATAGTTTATTCTCAAATAAAAGAGAGATCATTCATATATTATAGTTGATTTAATATTTTTCTATATATAAGAAATAAAAAGAGTGTTTCGCTAAAAATTAAATTATCTGTAGTATATTATTATTATATATTATTTACGTCAAAGAGATTTAAAAAGATCCAATAACTTTATATGCTATATATATTTTGTGTATTTTAAAATTATATAATTTTACTTATACATAATAATTATACTTTTTAATTTATTAATGAATAATTATTTTGCGTTAAAAAATCTTCATTCATAATTCTTTAAATATTTTTGAATATAAAATCTTAAATTTATTTTGTAATGTTAATTATATTATATATCATATATTACATATATCATAAAAATAAATTGATTGAAATTTAAAATTTTTGAAATAATATATAATATCTTTAAATATAATATTAAAATTTTAGTTATTCCATTGCAATTATAATATATTTAAAATAAAAATGAAACATTTATATTGCACTTGGAGTTGTTTGTGCGTTAATTACACTAATTGCAATTGAGCTCTAAATTAATTATAATTTATAACTCAAAATAAAAAAAATCCTAATATATATTTATGGAAATTGGAAATATTGCCCATGACCTAAACACCGTATTCATTTGATTGCTAAAGAATTATATAGGAGGTAAGCTTAATGAAAGTGGCTAAACAATTAAGAACAAGTGGATATATTTAAGGGAAAAGAAACACATTTTTGGTTGAAAGAATTAATAGCAACACATGGTTTGGCATGGAAAAGAATGATGAGATTAGCAAGATAATATATACATGCAAATTAAGGTTTAATTATTTTGGCGTGGACGCATCTAGAAATTGTAAAAAAAAAAAAATTTATCTACTATCTAGAGATTAAATGTAACACTGCCGTCGGTAACTTAGTCCGAGGTGCCAGTTAGAAGAGGTGCTTAAGCTAACACGTCAAAAGTAAAATATATATATATATATATATATCTATTACGTAGGATTAACTCAATTTAAAAAAAAAAAGATTAACTCAAATTATCTTATTGTTTTATTGACTAAAATTTATTTTAGGTAATGTTTATAAGTAATTTTAAAGATGTATATAAAATATATTATTCTTAACTCACAAATAAAAAAATAATTTTAAAACATGCAATTAATTTGAGATATACAATTTTTATATATAACATTGCTTGCAATTAAAGGCTGTGGGTGTGTGCACGCATAGAATAAGAGTCCATCTTTTTGTTGTCCCCAGTAATTTAAGAATGAGAGTTTAACGTGATTTATTACGCGAATAAATAATTTTTAAATATTATATTAAATATAACAAATTATTATTATTAACATTATAATATGATTATGCACAAAAATATATATTTTATTAATAGTTTTTGTAAATAAAACTAGTAATAATTTTTAGCTAATATTAAACAATAAAAATTTTGTATTTACATTTTCCTAAAAAACTAATCATTTATAAATATTACTTATTTTAGTGAAATTGAACCATATTCAATTTTCACCCTATTAATCAAACAAAAAAAAATGATAATCATAAACTAAGTGTAAGAACTTTAAGATGTCACATTCAACTAATTAATATAATAATTAATCTAAGTATGAGAACTTAACATGCACGTAAACTAATTAATATAATAATTAATCATAAATTAAACCACTTAATTAAAATAAAGTATTAAAATTTTTTAGCCCCACTTAAATATGTAATTCACTACAAAAAAAAAATCTAACTATTAATAGACCATTTGGTTGCATTATAATTTCAAAAAAATTAGCAAAATAACCATCTTCTACTAAGAATATTATATTTGTCTGCAAATATTTCATATAAGATAAAATACTAGGCTCACTAAATTTTATCAACTAGTTGATAAGATATTTTATTTAGAGAGAGCATAAAAAATTATTTTATTAAAAAAATTATAGAATCTCATATTAAAAGATAACTATATTCATATTTAAATTTTTTTTAATAAAAAAATATTATAAAAATAATTTAAGTATTGTTTAATTTTTTTAATAAAATTAAATTTTAACTATATAAATTAATTTTTTTTTAATTTAAATTTTTAATATTTTATTATATATTTTAAATATAATAATATAATTTTTTTAATAAAATATAATTTTAATAGTATATTTCTGTAAAATATATTTCAATAATTAATTTTTTTTAATAATTTATCAAATGAGCCATACATTATGACAGTGCTCTCTCTCAGTACATGTGTGTTTGTTTATATTCAATTTAAGTACTCATTTCTTTGGCATTTAATGCATTTAATAATTAATACAGATGTGATTTAATTTATGGAAATTATTGATATTAAAAACTAACAAAAAAGCTCGAGTGTTCCTACGCTAATTTCTATTATTTGTACACGTTAAGAAATTTTGATGATGATAATATATAATAATATAATTTAGAAAATAATAAAACTAATATAAGCAATTTTTATATATACTAGCATTTTTTATATATATAAGCAATTCAAAAGCCAAACCATATATAATTACTGTTTAAGTCCACTAGCATTTTATTCATTTCTCTCTCTCTATATATACATACATACGACAGTGGAACAAAAAATTCAATGAAAGAGAGATAAAATTTATATAGAAAAAATTATCGATAAATAATTATAAATTTATATTTCTAATGTTATTAACTTAATCACAATTTATAGTTTAAATTTCACTTACCTAATCACAATAATTTAATTTTATATTTAATATTTTAATTTATAATTTATAATTAATTTAACATAAAATTCATAACACTAAATAATTCACAACCCAATAACAACACAAATTATTTTAAATAAATTATAATATAAGTATGATTTTTCAAGTAAATTTATAATTTACACATATAAACATAAAAAGAATCAGTAAAAATCTAAAAGTATAAATAAAATAAAAAAACTACTTATTACATTGTCATAGCAGTAATATATCCTGTTAATCATAAAAGTTAACAGATCAATAACTTAAGACATTAAGTATTATATATGTATAGATATTATACATATTTATATATAAGTATATAAATATTATATAGATATTATATATATAATTATATAGATATAATATAAACTATATGCAAACTATATATATTAATCATTTATAGTTTACACACACACATATATATACATAGGAGAGATGAGGGAGACAATCTATTATATAATTATGTATAGTTATATAATTTATATATGTATTTATGCTCCTCTTTTATCATAATTCTTTTTCTATTATAATTCATATTGTGATTTATCTTTCAATTTTCAACATGTCAAGGGTTCAATATCATTTCAATTATTATCTCATGATGAATTTTATTCACCTGATGATGAATTTTTAAAATTTATTTTTCATCAAGTACGTGATATTCTTTGCACTTTTAAATCCTTCACCTAATATGAAAAGTTCTTCATACTGTAAATTATCTTGATTCAATCTATATATAATTTTGCAAGTGTCAACTTAGCTTATGAGAATAAATTCTCTTGGCCTACTTATCACTTGAAGGATTACTATTAAGCACAATACCAAATTTTATAAGGATTAAATATAGAATGTTGAATGGTCTTATATATAATGGGTGTTTCTCAAAACTTAAAAGTTGGTCAAAACTGATTATAAGCAGTTTTTAGATTATAAGTTGTTTATTTAAGTGTTTCTGAAAACTTAAATCGTAGATTATAATCCGATTTTAATCAGTTTTTTAAAAGTTGGGTTTTGCTACTTTTTTAAGCACTTATTTTTTAAGCAGTTTTGACCAAGTAAAAGACCATACTATCCCTACCTAATCTTCAATATTCTAAATTTGTCCACCCTGTACAATGTCCACTCTCATTATCTAATTAAAAATATTTTTAGGATTCTAGTTAATTTGGTAATATTTACATAGTAGTTTTTTATTTGTATAATTTATTGATAACACCAATATTATTATTATTATTAAATAAATTTTATTATTATTATTATTATTACAAATTAAATTTTGAATTGACATTTAAAAAATTATTTTTGTACAATAAATAAATTCAGGGACAGTTTGATCATTTTGACAGTTTTTGCAATTAAAAACTTATTATAAGCTGATTTTACAGAAACACTTAACTGATTATAAACTGATTATCATCTTATCATTAACTAGTTTACAGAAACACTTAATTGCTTATTTTTAATATGATTATAATCTAAAAATCACTTATTCACAATAACCTGAAAAGCTCCAGTTTTGAGAAACACCCTAATAATTGAGTTATCCAACCTTAATAACTAACTTTTGATATTAGTTCCATTAAAAGTATATTAGCTCCCAATATTTCTATAATTTATTAATTGAAATTAAATATAATTTATGGCTTCTTTATATTTTTATTTTAAATTTAATTTTTTAATTAATAAATTAAAATACCATCAAATATCTAATTATGGGATCAATTAAACAATCTATATAAAACTATAAATTACATATAGATAAATTTGAATTTTTTTTTATTATATATGTCAAATATTTTTTTTTCGAAAATAATTTATACATATGGAATCATATTATTATTTTTTTTTCATATTACTATATTTATAAACATCAATAAGAATTTATATATATATATCAATATATAAAAAGTTTTTTTTTATTATTTTCTCAATTGATTAATATATAATGACATAACTTGCATGATTTCTTTATATTAATATTCTAAATTATCAAAAAATAACATTTACATTTAATACAATTATAAAATATTAGTAATTTATACATTCTAATATTTCAGAAATATAATAAATTAAATAAAAATATGATTAAAACTCCGATTGAAAATTAATTTGAATCTAATTATGGGCGTGTCTAATTATTATTTTAATTAAAGCAAATCGAACGTATTCTTAGAAAAATTTTGCTCGCGTAATAAGGAATACATCAGCAGCCAAATTATGGATTTTTTTTTTCTTTTCAAACTTCAACGATAGAGATTTGAATGATCCATCTAATCTTTTCGTGATGTGTTTTTATGTATCGGAGATCGTTAAGTGGTTCTCCATTTGATATTTTTATTTTATAATTTTACATGAATTTAAAATATTATTTTTCATCGAACGAATTATCTTAATATATAATTTAAATTACTTTTTAGACGTAACATAAAAATAATATAATTTTTAAATAATCAAGGAATCTTTTTAAATCAATATAAATTGCATGGGTTGATGAGTAATAAGCAAGCACTATTGATCCTTAAACTTCCGTTATTAATCTTTTGTATTGCATTTGCTTAATTATAAAAATTTAAATACTAATTATAATCATTTTAAAAAATAATTATTTAATAATCTCTATTCAATTGGTTAAAAAATATTTATTATAAAAAAAAGATATTATAATAAATATTTTTTAATAAATATAAAAAAATTATTAAATAATTACTCTTTAAAATGACTATAATTAATATTTTTTTTATAAAAATATATAAATTCACCGCTTTCTCAGTCAGTACTGCTGCTTGTCAGAAAATTATATAATTGTTCAATATTTATATTAAAAGGGCAGACAGCAATAAAAAAGAATATAAAAATTAATTTGTAAATTTATATGAAACAATAAATTATAGTCCAAATATGCAAGCATCGTTGTGTTTTAGGCGTATAAATATCTACATTTTTTGGTAGGTCTAAAATATCTAATTAAAAGATTAAAATACTTGACATAAATTAACATTTCGATCCCTTAATGTTTATCAAACTTTGACATTATTGTTTATTTTTTGTAAATTTCAAAACTTGTCTCGCCGGTCAAATTGAATTTAATTCAATTCATATATCTATAAAAGAAGTCTAATTTTTATTCCAAGAGATAAACAATTCAACACATATTAAAAAGAATGTACGTGAAATCAAATCAAAATAAGATTTGTTATAAAGTTTTTTGGCTGAAGATTGTCTTAATGCCACCAAAGAAGATTTCACAAACCCACTCGTTGTTTTCTTTTTTTAAGAAATTAAAATGAAAAATTATAGAATTAATATATATATATATTTCTCATATTCAATTTTTAACTGTATAGTGCATATAATTTATAGTCATTTTATATGTAAAATAATAATTTACCATTAAAGATCAAAAGAAAATTACAATAAATTTAATGGTTAGCCTCTAATTTTTTTAAAATTAAAGATTAAAAAAATTTAGATTTAAATTTTCTATATATTAAGCTTTTATTAATTTAATGAAAAAAGAATAAATTTTGGTTAACCACTTAATCAAAGGTATTTAAAAAAAAATATATATATTTTGGCTTTTGGAAATATTGCAATAAATAATAATAAAACTATCACTATCAATCATTAAAAAAAAGAAGCAGTTGTACAAGTGGTAGGTGGACCCATTACCTATAGGCTACAGCCTCAGCCTGCAATTTCGAATAATGTAATATAATAAAGTTAGGGCCAAAGAAGTGGTCCTTAAAAAATCTAAAAAAAATATGCTTATTAGGACTGGACCCCATTATCTTAATCTTTACACAATTGCTGACACTGTCAAATGTACTGTTTTTTGGCTTATTTTATACCTTTCGCTCTCTTAATTCTCTATCTCTATAGAAAAATATAAAATTTGATAAAAAAAAAATTCAACAAGATTAGGGATATGTCTCTAATCTAAGAAGCAAGAAACCATTATTCATTCACTTAATCTATTATTAATTTCTGTTGATGTCAATTTTGTTTAGCACATGTTGATAAGAGAAAGTTGTTGAATATATAAAAAAAAATCAATTATTTATTCATTGGCGTAAGCCTTGAGGCTAAAAAATTTAATGAAAATAAAGTCATTTTCTTGGCACAAAAGAGACAGCTTCTTCAAAAAAAAGTAGGTTTGTTTTTGTAATTATTTGGCAATTGCTGCTCTTTAAATATCAGTCAAGTCATAATAAAATTATTTTCTCCAATGATTTGGCCTTTGCCCACCTCTTCAATGAATGGACTCAGGACTCAGCTGAATTTGATGCATTTACATAAATTCTGAAATAAATATTTTCTTTATTGCCCATTTTTAAAATTTTTTTTTAATATATATATAATTGGAAAAAAAACCCCAAAATTTTTCTTAGCATTCAAAAAAAAAAGAGCCTATTTTTCTTGTTAAAAAAATATGAGGTACACATAAGAGATGGGATTTTTTAATTATTGAAGAAAAGATACATACATATACGTATATATAGACTATACGTATATGTTTGAATCAGCAGGTGAGGTGTTGATTGAAGTGATGATCTCATAAACAATGGGACCCTAAATGAAATCTATGAATTGAAAGCCTCCAGCAACAAACCATCCATAATCTCTCTTGATCATCATATTTAATCTTAATATTAATCCAAGACCTTGCTTGACTTTAACAAATTCTGATGAATAATAATAATAATAATAATACTCAAACTCAAAAAGGGAGCTGTACCGAAGATCATTAGCCACAGGATTAAAATTTGACAAAATCTTGACTGTTGAAAGAGTTAGAACTCTTCAAATTAACTTTTGGGTTTAGTAAATGTTGATCCCTTGCAATTTCAAATGACTTCTCCACATTTTTGAAAAAGACATATTATTCTTTACTTTTCCAGAAAGCCCTTCCTTTATTGAAAAAAGTTACCTTGGAAAAATTGTGAATATAAACATTAATACTTGTTAATATATTATTTTAATTAAAGTCATCAATACTTTCCGAATCAAATTTAAGAACACAGCATGATTTCATCGTATATAAATTTAATTATTTGTACTGTAAAATATACACTTACATCTTATTTATAATAAATAAATTACAGATGTAAAATTAGTAAAAAAAAAACTATATATAATACTCATTTTTATTAGTTTTTTGAAATTCATATGAAAGTTTCAAATGTTTTAATGAAATTTGATCTAGCTACATTTAGCTTCATGAAATAAAATGTTTGTAATTGCAATGAAAAATATTTTAAAATTTTAAATATAAAATTTTCAGAATTGCAAAATTCAAAATAAATTTCACAAATTTTATAAATTCATTTATTTCAAGTGGATTGTTAATTATTACTTTCATGATAATAAATTTATAATATTTTAAAAGATAATTGTCATTTATAAATTTTAACAACTTAATAAAATTTACAACTATTTAATAGGAGTTTAATCATTTTAAATTTTAAAAATAAAACAGATATTTGACAAAATTATATCCACGCGATGTTATAGAATAGAAGGGATTCTAAACAAAAACCACAAACAATGTCATTTTAGTTTTATTGGGACCTACTATGCTTTGCGACAAAAATAACGAGGTTGAGCGGTTAAGATGTAATCATAAAAGATCTAATGGGCCGGGTACCACAGAATTAACCCTCAAAAAGGTTACCACCTCCCAAACAATGGATTGGTCAATTGCTTCAAATCCAAGAAAACAAAATTCATTGTTTCTTCCAGATGGTAAGCTTGGACAAGAAAACAGAGAAACTTGGAATTATGCAACCACCATTCCAACTCCAAAATGGCTGCAGCCTGCATCAAATTCCTATTTTATCTATGAGAAATACCATATGATTCAAATGAATTATATAAAAATTTCCAGGCAGCCAAATTAATAGCATAATACAAATTATTGACAATTTTAAGTATTTAGCAATATCTCCACACATCACAAGATCTTCTGCACTACAGAGAGTAGCTTACGAATTCAAAGTATCAATTCAGGGCTCAGGTTCTCTGTAGTTGAAACTCCAGCATACTCAATTCTGTTAGGACTAACCTGCAAAGGACTAAAAATTTCATGTAATATCTCCAATTAATAAACTCCGTCATTAATGTGCAAGACCTTTTGGATGCTGGACTCCAGGAAACAATATATATAAGTGGATTATACAGTTCTGACTTTTTCTCCCTTTTGAACAGGTTATGGCTCACTAATAAGAAAAATGATGGCTTTGACCGGAACCAATGGCTACTTGAAATAAATGCTTGCAGAAATGATGATAAAAGGCTGCTGATTTTAACAAAATTCTTCAACATGCATCAATGAGAAGGCAATTGAACAACCACTAGGAATTTCTATCTGCAAAACCTTTCAGATTGTTTATTTCGTTCCCATTAACTCCAACATCAACCAGGAATACACTACCAGAATCACACCATCCTCCCAGTATATCCCTATTTGAGCACTGCAGCAAAGAATTAGCAAGAAAATCTGTGAGATGAAACACTTAAAAATAATCATGCATTGCTATGATATTGTATCATATCAACTTAAAGGTTATATAATTCTATACGAACCCTACCTCGTAAACTGAGAGACTTGGCAATAACTTATAATTCTATATCACATTATACAGGGAAGACAAATATTTGAAGATTAGGACATTGACTAATTTTTCTCCCAAGACACTGCTTTCCTAGAATTATGATCAGGTAATGGCCTTTCCGTGTAAATCAATGTACTCTCCACCTTTTTTTTTTTGACAAGCATATTTTATTATCTTTTGTTAGATACATAAATTCAATGTCTAAAAATGAGAGAATTTTGCAAAACCTGAATTCTCAGTTCAGAACCTACCTTCATCCAATTTCATTTGGTTTGGTTACTTAAATAAAATTTTCAAGCATTGACACTGGAACAATATATGGTGCAACAAAATTACTCCAATTCAGAACCCCATGCATTGAATAGGGTTTGGGCTTGCAAGAGATATGGGTGAAATTACATGCTCCTAATAGGCATATCCACATTCTTCTATGGAGAATTTCAGAACTAATACCTTACTGAACCCAAGCCAGTTTGAGTCTCCCCTAAAGGAGAAAACTTTGTCGCTTTCTTTCCATTGTCCACAAAAGACCTGCAAACTTACATTCATTATTCTACAGTGTAGAAAACACAAGCATACATCACGCAGCATCTAAACATCACACAGCTTGGTTTATAAAATCAAGTTACTTTGCTCAAAATCAGAATTGCAATGGCACTCTTCACGCTTCAACAGTTAGGCACTAAAAAACAAAATTATACCATATCTCCTCCATCATCCTTTCATCTCAGCATATCATATCTGCATATGCCATTGAGTCTTGTCTTTGGGTCTATTTCAAATCATTTGGCTATATTCTCCTTGTAAGATTTGAAACATGAATTTTAAATTATTAATGGAGTTTATTAAATGTGAATTTTAAATCTGATATTGTATTGTATCAATTATTTAATGTAGGTTAGGTGATTGAAAGAAGAAAAGAGCTAATAGAGCTCTTCGAAAAGTAATTGATATCTTAAGACCCAATTTTCCGGGATGTTATAATCTGAAACTGAAGTTTCAGAACAATAAGTACTCTACAATCTGAAGCTGTAAGTATCAGGGAAAAGATGCATTAATGGAAAAGTGACATTAATTTCAGTTGCTTCCAAAGTATCACCTCATAGTCTACCCCTTGAATATAGATGTAATCAGGGTCCAACGATGAGAATGCAAGTCCGGTTATCTGCACAAATAGAAAAATTAATCTAAAATATAAAAATCCAAAGAGATAGAAATGCCAGGAAGTTTCAGTGGAAGAACTGTAATTCCAAGCATTTGAAGTCTATTAGAATTATTTCATACTAATACATTAATAAAGATACAACATATTGAACCAAAAAGCCTCCTCTCTGTAATCTTGGCATTCCCACTACATTGTATTTTGCAATAACAACAAAATTCATAACTGAGATCTTGTAATCAATAAATTTTAGCCAGTGAGATCAGTTCAGTGATGGAAAGTAAGGGAAGCAACTTGTAAGAAACAAACTAAAACTATAACACATTGCGACGTCTCTCTCTCTCTCTCTTTTTTTTTTCTTTTTGCAATAAAATCAACTTGATCTACATACTTCAAATTCTCAGCATGGGAAGGCATTAGTACTGCAGACCAGCATACAACAAGTTACACATTACACAAATCAAAAATCAGTAACAAAAGAGTGATTTTCATGAATGTTGCACCAGAATAAATTCCCAAGTCAAAGAAAGGAGACAAAATTCAGTGTGACATTGAAATATCTTCCTAGGATTCAGTAGTTGCAGAGGGTGTCATCCAAAGAATTTAGAAAAATTATCGGTGTAAAATAGTTCATTTTACTGGTGTAAACTATCAAATAGCAACTTCCACAAAATCAACTATAAACTAAACAAAACCAATTATTGAATGTTTGAAATAGCTTCATATGGAAAGGAACTGCAAAAATGAAAGTTTTTTTTTTGAACCAATGCAAAAATGAAAGTTTGCCCTCTATTTTTTGGGGGTGGGGGAGAATGCAAAGAAAATACAAACTAACCTCATATTTTGAACAATGCACCCATCTTGAATACGGAGCCCATCTACAGTCAGGACATAAATACTAATTAGGTCTTATTCTGTTCACAGTGTAAACTTTGAAGTTCTGTTTGTTTTATATCCATCTTCAACACAATTCAGCAGCAAGCAAAATGGATATGCTTAGCCAAGTTATTCTGCATATGCTAATTTTATTTTCTAAACAAAAACCATCACTGACTCAAGTGACAAAATGGGCAATGCCAATCAGAAAATATAACTTCCAGTAATGTTGGTCAATAACCCCCATATATAGTTCATGGAAAACCAACAGTGACCAACCTGCGAGGATCATAAATGGTTACAGTGCGATCAGCTCCACCCACTGCAATATTTCCAGTTGACGAACTGCAGACAGCGTAGAATATATCACCAAGAGAACCACAAATCCGATGTAGACAGCCACCATTTTCTTTCATTCTCAAGTCCCATATTGTCAGCTGCAGTAATCCCAAAAGATGAAGTGGAAAAATTTTTTCTTTTGCAAAAATGAGGACCTAGGCAAATACAATATAAACAAACTTGCACCTGGCAGCCCTCGGTAATGGCTAAAATTGAACTTTCATCCCCATGACATAAATTCGGTAAGAAGCTCAATGAGGATGGATACCAAAGTCTGCAAAATAGATATAGAAACTTTAAATGTCTAATGATCAAATCAATTTTCACATTACAGATATTTCCATATCAATTTTCAACACAACACTGGCAATTGCAAAGGAACATTAAATGAGGTTTATGCACATCTTGGCTTGCTATATGCAAGTGCAACAGCCAAGAGATTCAAGGAAAACAAATTGCATCGTACAGTTTGGGTAATATTCACCAAGTCAGCTCTAAAAAAAATGGAGAAGATAGATCCAACTCATTGCAACTGATTTGGGACTGGACTAAGTCAAACTATATTGAGATTGATTATATTTTAAACAGTATAATAGTTCTTCAGCTGTTTCCAGCCCCCCACCCGAAGACATAGACAAAGACACAGTTATATGTGTAGGAGCTTATACACAGACATAGAGTTATACATATACTCAATGCAGCATCTTCACTCAAAATAAAACACATGCCTACCCAGCCCACAAAGTTATTTGTGTTTGTTTATGTGTTTTGCAATCAAGAATTACCATTTGAAATAACCAGGAAGGAGAGAAAAAATCAGCTTTCATGACACTTACGTACGTAAAGTTCGCAGGTGAATATCTTGATCATAAACGTCAATGCTTTTGCAAAAGCTACGTGCTACTGCCGCCTGCACCAGAGAAAATTTATGGCAGAAAAAAGGCTTAGGAAGAGAACAACTTTTTTGTCATGGATGAAGGAGTTCAGTCACAAAACAATAGGGATAAAGCACATCACATGATGTTATAAAATATTTCTGGTGAATTATGTCCATGCATGAATATATGGTTAAAAAAATTAAAAACTAAAAAGAGAGATTCAGCCATTATTTTGCAAAGGATTTTAAAACCATCCCAATACCCATACAATCAACCTAATACTCAAACATTTATTCAATGCAGCCAAACACCCAGAAGGATAGAAAACTGGATTAAATTTATAACAAAAAGTGCATAACTAACCATTTACAAGCTCATATTACGTTGCTTAAAATGAACATTCCTAATGAACAAAAAGCATCATACAATGAAGAAATTTGCAGATGGTTAAGAAGAAGAGCTGCACAGCTCAAAGATCCTATGATCAAGTTCATTCTTATCTTCTGGGAGATAATTATGCAACTTAATACTGTATGGGTTCACTCTAGCTTCGATGGTTACAGTGTCTTGCTGATTCAATGACATGGATCTGAAAGATATTTGTATGTACCAGACTCTGAATATTTATGAGTTCAAATTAGGTCAATAGAAAAACTGGGTACCATTGACCATTGACTTGGACTGAAGCAGAGCCCTGACCAACTACCTTCTCCAACGCCTGAGTCCCGTGGTAATACTGAATATGTAAGCCTGTCAATATCTGAAAATTTTCACAAGACACATTATTGAGGCACTTCCACCATTGGAAAACAAAACCACAAAAGATATGAAACAGAAACCAATATGAGAACAAGTAGTATGCTAATGATTTTAGTTATTATGCAGTTTATTCTCTAAGCATAAATGTAGACCCCCATGGTAGCAAAATATCCATCACACAAATATTGTTAGTGAGCAAAACTGAAGGAAGTATAATTTTGATGATCTTCCAATGTCATGATAGAATGGCATTGCAATTAACCCAAAATAGAAAACTTAATAGAAATTTAAGGCAAGCGGCTAATGCATTGGACGCAGATTACTAGTAGCATGCTAGCTTAGGAACACAAATTATGTGACCATAATGAAAACTAAAATGAAGAGAAGTGTACCTTTACCACTATTATCTAGTTTAGAGACGATGAGATGACCAAAACAATCAACACTTCCCAACACCAAGTAACCAGGGCCTGCAGGTAATTTCGTCAAGTCCAACATAAACTTCAGAAATAGCATACACCCTCTAGAGATACAAATCAAGCCCTAAAAACAAGGTCTGCAAGGCCAGAACATTTTGACTTGTGCTCTTAATGTAAACACAGATTACTTACTTTCAGTTTCACATAGAACTATACTCTGAATTTCAGAACGATGAGGGCAGCGAGTAACCACTGAAGAGTCTGTGACCTTAAAAAGTACAACAATACATTATTACACATCATTAATGAAATGATACAGTCAACTAAGCTGATAAGCCAAGCAGTATCAAGACCTGCTTTCTGCTAGTTGACAAATAACCAACTATTAAATTATAACAGAAATACCTTTGCTTGTACAGGGATCAGGAGGCTTTCTTTCCCTTTGTTGACAGAAGAGTCTTGCATTGGAATCTATAAAAATGAGAAGAAAATAAACCAGTTTAACTATCATTTATTTTAAGATCTGATCCATGACAACATTATACTAATATAATTGGTCACCTTTTCCTATAATTTTGGCCATGTGCGCAGGATCAAATTGATTAACAATTCACTATTATATCGGCAAATGCAAATACCAGTCTTTTCAAGACAACAGTACGCACAAAATAGAGTATGAAAATACTCATAAAAACACACGAAAGAACATCATTGCTTGATTACAAGTATAAAGCTCATCACGGGTTTCCAAATTTGTCAATTGTCACCCAAACTCAAACGTTCTGTTATCCAAAAAGTATACATATTCAACAAGTCAAGTCAGACGTATATATTAAAAAAATTCCTATAAATACGAAACAAGTCCGAATACAAACTTGAAGTAAACTTCAAGAGACAGCTACATCACCTCAGCCTCTACCGTAACAATCTTGCCCAAACCACACAAAACATATAACAAGCATTTTTCAGTCCATTTCAAATTATTTAAGAAAATCAAAAACTGGCTCGAACCTGTAGTTTGTAGACATGACAACCAGAAGCCAAATAGACCCAACAAGAAGAAGTATCCTCGTTAACCTGAAAGAGAAAGATAAACATATATGAATGAATAGTACATACACAAAAGATATTTGGAGAAGGGAGAGAGAGAAGGATTTGGTACATGGAGGGCAAGGCGAGTGGGCTGGAGATTTCCAGGAGAAGGATTCTCAATCAGAGTTGATGGGACTACTGCTTTGCTCAAGCTTCTTGCCTCCAGCATGGTTCTGTAAAACTACTACTTCTTCTTTCTGGGGGTTCTCCGGTGACTGTCAGCGGTGGCGGGAAAGCAGAGGGAAATGGCTGACAATTTTTGGCGGCTACTGGACCAAATCTCAAAATGGCAGGGTTTTAACCTCTAGTTTGGACGTTGGTTTATGATGGTTCAATACAGTTTTATTTTGTATTTGTTTTTATTTATAACTTGGTGGCATTGATTTTCAAAGTTTTGTTATCTTTTTAAATCACTGATTTGGTGGTTTCGTGGAGTTAAAAAATTTTTTTTTTGATAGAAAGTTTAAAATTTTTTTATATATTATATATTTCAAATTTAACATTTTATTTCTTTGATTGTTATTTTCTTTAACCATTAATTTTATTATAATTTTTTCAATTTAGATTATAAGAAAATAATTTTTTATATACTTTATTATTCTATTTTTTTATTTCTTTAATTAAAATAAATTATTAAATATAAAAAATAAAAAATAAAAATAATTATTAACTGTAAAAAATAAAAAATAAAAATAGTTATTGACTATAAAATATAAAAATTTAAATTAATTATTTATTATAAAATATTAAAATTAAAAGTACTAATAAGTTAATTAAAATTAAAATTAATTTTAATTTAAAAATATTTTAACCACTTTGCTGTTTTTTCAATCATATCATATCATCAAATCAAATAAAAATAAATTAATTTATCACATTTTACCATATTATCTATTCAAACATAATAAACAATGCTTACAATACTATAATAATATTTATAATATTATACCATATCATTTATCCAAATATTATAAATAATGCATGATAAATAGTGTTTATAATACTATACTATACAATATCTTACTACCACTTATCATTCTGTTAAATACAAAGACTATGTTAAAATACAACCATTTCAAAATTTTTAATAATTAAGTCCATATTAGATAATAAATTTTAACAAAATATTAATCTATTATATGGATGTGATCACAATTATTCTTCTGTTATATATTGTTATAAAAATTAATTATAATATTTTATTAAAATTTGACTATTATAACATATTTATTAATTAAATTTAAATCCAGCTGTAGCTTTAATATCGAATTCACGAACTGCAATAAAAAATTAAAAGGGTTATCGATGAATTCTCAAATCAGTACGAGACAATCAAACAGTTTCATTACCATATGCACTAAATTCACAACACCTGCACAACAGCACATATACTGATTTCAACGAAAAGCTATATTTAGCAAGAGTGAGAAAACCGTACCTTTTCCCAATCCAAATAAAATAATTCCGAATTAAGATATTCTCATTCCTACTCGCCAAAATTCTAAAAGATAAAATTTCAATTTTACGTGCGAATACTGCAAAAAAAAAGTATCGTCTTCTCAATTTCTTTTTCCTTTCATCCTCGCAATACCATCATTCATACATGACTGAATAACAATGAAATATAAGAACATATTGTCATATCCCAACAAGTATTGCGAAGGGTACATTATAATGCCAATGGCAAATTGGATACTACAATTAAACAAAAACCAGATACAATTTATCCACTATAACCTGCAAAATTGCAAACACTATGGTTCCTCACCCGGCAAAATTTATTCAAAACAGATACTTGACAGTCCTGCAAATTGACTATATAGTTGAACAGAAGGCAGAGTTTTGAACAGCAAGAACATCGGCCTGCGAAATGATGTCAAACACATGCAGCATAGAAGAAAATTCACAAGAAAAATCAAGAAATATATTCTAAATTCGATATCTAACTGTAATTTATCAACCTGGCTTGTATAGGATTAGTGTCTCTCTAATTTAATTCATTATTCAAAAATGCATAAATCAATGAAAAATCCAGATTATAAAGCAAGTACCTTAAGGAAAAACCTGCAATAACTGTATACATCGCAAAAATTGATAATTTAACAAGGCTAGGGACAATGATCACCTGAACATAGGAATATATAACTGCCATCATTAAAATAGCATAAAAATGCAAATAGTTTTCAAGCCAACCTTTTCACACCACCAGAAAAGCAAAACACACACACACACACACCCATACACAACAACACGCATGCACACAGATAGGTGGTAGTGAAAGACTAGTGATTGAGAACCTTTGCAACCACTCAATACATATGATTTTCATCATTGGGGCAATACGATTAATTGATGCCAATTCAAATCATAGGCAAATGCGCTATTGACAAGATATTGTGTTGAATCTCATTAGGAGAACATCCAATGAAGTACAGCAAAAATGAGAAACATGTAATCTGAGTTAAGCCACTGTAAAGATTTCACAACACAAAACCTATACTATAAATTGAAATGATATTGCCCTCAGATCTCATAGCTATAACAAGTCATAGTTGATAAAGCTTTGTTGTTCAATTAGAGCTTCAACACATCTCAATCTCAACTGATAATGGTAAAACAACCACCACCAAGCTCCACCACTACCTCCAATTGATAACAATAACAATAACAATAACAATAATAATAATAATAATAATAAGAAGAAGAAGAAGAAGAAGAAGAAGAGAATTGAAAATGGCAGAAAGGGCAGAGAGAGATATTGGAGGCTCGTGTTGAAAAACAAAGTACCACTCTGTGTAATGAGTTCTCATCACTGGGCAGATTACAGACAATTAAGAAAACAAAATAAATATTGCATGTAATAGAAAATGTTAGCATCCAGATGACTGACTTCATAAATGTGTCACATTCAGAGTTTCCAAAAATTACAATTCCAAGAAAAAAATCCATGCCTCCAGATGACAATGACTAACCATACCCAGCTGTAAAAATTTGCCTAACTTTTAATAGAGTAACAGGTAGTGTTAGCAGAGCAACTATAATTAGACTGACTCAGTAAAAATATTCAATTAAATAGATCAATCTAATTTAACTTTATCAAGTTTAGAAGTCAAAATCTGTATATATTACCATTGATTCTGAAAATTACAATTCAAAGGTTAATCTTGAAATTGATAAATGACCAAAGCTAAAAGCGGAATATAGCAATGCATCATCAACTTGGTGAAAAGGCAGTCAAACATTACTTTCCAAAGATCAAATTGTCCAGCCTGAACTTTCAAGAATTGACTAGCCATATCATCACCAAACACAACCAAAGAAAACACCCAAAACCAAGGCATGAAAAAAAGATTATTAGAACAGATGAAAATAGAATGAAGATAAAAATCAGTCATGCTGTTTGCTTTCATTAGAATTCAGAAACAACAGCATGAAATGTTAATGGTAAATCAGAACAAAACCAATTAATGATGCATGGAATGAAAGTTATTGTATGTCATTATGCATCAGAAGAGTCCGAAACATATTCATGCGCTACAAGAGACTGAAACATAAACACACATAATAATAATGAGGAAGCTGTTGACTTAGGAGAAATACAAGTTTATCATTTCGAATATACAATATAAATTGCAGAGCTTTATCTAGATCAGACAAGATAACAAACATCGACAACAGCGTTCGTCATTTTCTCTACGTGCACATTTAAGAACGAAAAAACGAACTTACATCTTTAAGATGCCATGAAGCCCTCAGATATCATCTTTTTGTAATTTTTTGAGCAGTAAAGCACACGATTTTCATTAAAAACCAATCTATATCTTCACTTTTAAGATGCGTGCATATCAATAAAAAGAACAAAAAACAATAACAATAACAACAACAACAACAACAAATAAACCAAACGCCATCAGCCACAGGCACGCTGAAAGTGAAGATAGATGCTCAATAATGAAAACCAAAGCAATTGCCACATTAATCAGGCATCATCAGCGGGCAACAACAGATGTAAAGGGCATTGAAGCTCATAAAGCAGACTACCAGGCAAGCAGGAACTACAGTAGGCTTAAAATAGATACAAGCAAAAGAAAAAAAAAAGTCCATAATGTTCATCAAATCCAAATCCTAAAAACTAAACATGCAACGCCTAGTGGACAAACCGTTCATGAAAAATACAAATGTGGATTTTACTCGAAAAAAAAAACTAAATAATTTCAAAAAAGCCCTCAGATCTCATAGCTTTAAACCAATCATATTCGGTTTTACCGCAAATGGCGCCCATCAAAAGCCTTCACACACTACAACATTGTCAATGTGTATGTGTGTGTGTGTGTGTGTATGTAAAAAAGAAAAGGAGGAAGAGATAGAGGTTGAGGTTGTGAGTGAAGGCGGTGAGAGAAGGCTAACGATTAAATAGATCACCGATTTGCAACCGCTCAATGTAGTTTATGTTGTGCATCATCGGGCAAACCACGGCGAAAACAAAATATAAGTAAAAACGACGAAAAATGCCTCAGATCAGATCCATCAACGAAACAGAGAGACAACAGAGAGAGAGAGAGAGTTTAACTGTGTAAAATTAGGATTAGGGTTTTCACCGCGCATCAGGTTTGAAGTTATATGCGCTGGTAATTAAGTGACCGAAATACCCTTGTCATTATCAAATGAAATGATTGCAGAAATTACTCTCCTCGATCAGAGCTGGATCATGGGCTTTTTTCAAGGTGTATGGCTTGATCCATAGGTAAGGCCCAATCGTATACAGACTTTGGGTTTTGATTATTCATGGGATAGACCATTTAATTACATGATGTTTCGTTTTTTTTATTGAGGAAATATCATCGTTTCATTTAACGGAGTCTAGAGTTCATTGCATTTGTAATTTGGATGAATAAATATTTAATTGCTAAAAATGGATGAATTTTTATTTTTAATCATGGATTATTTTCCTATTTTTATCTAAAAAAATTATTTATCTATTTTTCATCTTATTACTAATTAGATTTTAATTTCTCCAATATAATAATACTCACGTATTTTGTTTTTTGAAAATTAGTACTCACGTATTTAATTTAATAGTAAATACTTTTTTTTTTTGTAAATTTGATTTCAAAAAATTCATTCCAAAATAAAATCCAAATTGTGGAGAAAGAAAAGGAGTGAAGAATAACATTTTATGTTGAGCGTGCTACGCATTTATTTGTGTCCTAATATATAATATGTTTTATCATGAATCTTTTCAAAAATAATAATAAATTTATCTCATAATACGAAAGAATATAAATTAAAATTTTCATATGCATATCCATTTTAAACATTTTCAGTGTTGATCAAACGAAAAATAAACATAATATAGAGAGATTATTAATTATAATAAACATTTCAAAAACTAAGAAAGCAAATAACTAGGAGAAGTTGGAATAGAAAATTAATGTACTGAATTATAAAATAAATTCGTAGTGATGATATATCATATAAAATATTAAACTTTTAGAATAAATAATAATTCATTTGATATAAGTATCTGGTTTGCACTTCGATTTTATATCACTTCATTTTCTAATAATTAAAAAATTATAGCAAAAAGCAAGTGGTGGGCCTGTGTTGCTGTGCGGTACATTATGTAAATGAAAGATAAACGAAGTAATTTTTTTTTAAGGAGATCATCTAAAATGAATATTTTTTAAAATATTAATATATTTTGGACCCTTTTAATTTTAAGTAATTTTAAAATAATAAAAATATTCTTAAATATTAAAAAAATAAAAACTTACAACTTTCTCTTTTTCCCCCTGCAGATTACGCTCTCTTCTTCTCCTTCAACTTGCGCTCTCTCTTTTCTTCTCATTTTCTATATTCTTTTCTAAAATTTTACAATTCAATGCTCGACGAGATTAAATTTATTTATTAAAATTTAATTTTATCCAACAGATCTTTTATTGTCACGGGTTAATTTTTAATTTAGTTTCTATTTACTCAATATTTGACAATAAAAATCGCCAATAGTAATTTTATTAATCTGTATGTCTCGTATATGAAGAGAAAGTTACTCATAATTTTTTTTTTGCTTTATTTTTCTCATTCGATAGTTTATCAAATAACTCAAAAATTTTTAAAAGAAGACATTGTTGCTAAAATTTAAAGAAATAATTTTATATTTTTATTTCTACTTTATTTTTCTCATTCAATTTAATGTTGAGTTTATGCTTTGCAATTATTAACTGCTGATAATGTATAAAATTAGCTAATATTTGCATGAATAATTTAGCCTGATTTTATATAATTTTACTGATTTTGAAATATTTTTGCACAGATTACAGTTAAATGAGGAACAAAAGTCAAGTTAAAGAAAATTACAAGAAGCTACAGGAAAAAAGCTGAAAAGAGCCTCGAGTGTAACCTTTGGATAAGGCTTGTGCCTAAGAATATCTAATACTTGAAGATTGTATGTGCCAGCTATAAATCATAATAATCTGTTTGAAACTTTTAAAATACAATTTTTGAAGCAAATTTTCAAAGATATTAGAATTTGATTATCTCCTTATTCAGTAGACATTAATTAAAAATTTTGAGGTCTGTAATTTATTATTAATTTTTATTTTATTTATTTATTTTAAATAGGATAGAAAACTAAATAGATATTTAAGCCAATCTATTTGGCAGCCCTAGGAGTTGATATCTCATCTCTTCTTTTCTCCTATGTTGTTGTTCACATTTTACAGCAGCCATTGAACATATTTTTAGTTTTCTTTTCTAAAGAACTTGTGTAGCTAAATACCATTCAGTTGATAATTAAAATTTTCAATTTGACAAAATTTATGATATCTAATCAATTCTTTATTTGTTTTCTTTAAATTCAGTATTTATATTTTTTTGTAGCTTATTACTATTATTATTTTACTAGTTAAATAATAGGGCTATTGATTAATTGATAAAATAATATATTGCTATTCAAAACTAAGAATCCGTAATTGTTTTTAGCTTTTGATACTTGTGGCAATTAGGCGTAGTTTTAGATGTATGATCTAATTTAAATGAATTTTGTAGTAAAATTTATTGATTAGAATTAAGTTTTTCTAAATCTTAAAGTTTTTAGTGAGTTAAATCCTAGAAGGGCATTCTTATATGGTTATTCAATAATAATGGTTAGTTATAGAACGTCTCTTAACTAATTTTATAATCTAAGGAAGAATTGACTAATGTGAAGGTCTCGGTTAGCTAAAACTAATTTACTGAAAAATTAAAGATAATTATTTTTGTATCAATGATCAAATCTAAGGATTGAAACCAAAATTATTCTCTTTGACTGAAATTATCAATATTGTTATTTTTTAAATTTAATTTGATGTTATTTATTTATTTAGTTTTTAATTTTATATCTCAATTTATTTTTAATTTTTCAATTTTAAACTTCCCCAATTTATTTTAGTTAAGTTTTACTTTAGGTTTTCAAAAGAAATTAATTTAAGTAATCAATTCTCTGAGAATTTAACACCCTATTCACAACTATTATAAATTTTAATTTTGTCAAAGAATAAAATTTTTATTTTTGGTGGATTCAACACTCATCAACTGCATTGAGGTGCAGTTAGAGATAATTAGTTATAGTTAGTATTTAATATGTTCTTCAAAATATGGATGAAAAATACTAAAATAAATATTTACTAATTTTGACTAACTATCACTAACAATATTACAGCTGCAACGAACTGCACTTGAAAATACTCCCTAATTCACCCTTACATAATGCATGTAGCAGGATTTAAATTTTAAAAGTGTGTGACTTAATGTATATAAAGGAGAAAAATCTAGAATTAAATAGTTACTAACTGTCACTAACTATGACTAATGTACCTCAACTACCACAAACTGTATTTGAAGACACTTTCCAATTTATCATTGTATAATATATGTTGCAGGATTTGAATTTGGAAAGTGGTTAACTGAATTTTTGTGAAGGGAAAATTTTTTTAATTAAGTAGTCACTAACTATGATTAACTTTATCCCAACTGCCACGAATTACATTTGAAGACACTCTCCAATTTACCCTTATATAATATATGTTGCAGGATTTGAATTTGATAAGTGATTAATTAGGTTTGTGTAAAGGAGAAATTTTTTTAATTAAGCAATAATTAACTATCACTAATTATCACTAACAATACCTCAACTATTATAAATTGCATTTGAAACACTTTTCAATTTACCTTTGTATACTATATGTTACAGGAATTGAATTTGAGAAGTGTTTGAGTGAGTTTGTATGCATAAAAAAAATCTTAAATTAAACAGTAACTAACTATCCTTAACTTTACCTCAACCCACAAACTACATTTGTTAACGCTCCCTAATTTTTTCTTAGATAATATATGTAGCAGAATTTGAAGTTGAGAAGTGTTGTACTGAGTTTGTATGCAGGAGAAAAAATTAAAATTAAATAGTTACTAATTATCACTAACTGTTACTTACTATACCTTAAATGCCTTAAACTGCTTTTGTAAATACTCCTAAATTATGTTTGCATGACTTTAGTTTGTAATTGAAAAAATTTTAAATATTTATTTGCAGATAAAAAATTCACGAAATATTACAATATGATTATTTGTTTTGTTTCTTATTTGTGATTGTAGGGTATTGATTTAATCATAGCTTTGGAATGCCTAAACTTAATATAGTTATCTTCATTTGTTATGGTGGGAAACTTAATCTGAACACCTCCAAATATATTGGCAGGTGTACTGAATTTGTGGTATTGATTGAAGAGTTTGATTTCAATGAATTAAGGAAAATAATATTAGAGATACTTAATATTGATAGTACTTTAAGGCATGGGTTCAATTTTGATGAAGCATCACTTTATGATGTTATAGATAATATGACATTTAGTGTGTTTATTACATTTGTTACCGAGAATCAACAAAGGCATCCATTGTTTGCAAATATTGAAGAAAGCGCGTTTAAATATGGATATAGATTTAATGATCCAATAGTTAGAAACAAATTGTCCAAGGACAGTTCAACAATCTTGAATTAATATCAGAAGATCATTTTCACATTCATCAAGACAACAACTTCAACACATTTATCAATCCTTTTTGTACTTTAAAATCATTTATCATTATACATTGTTTATTATCAAAGTAAATAATCGGAAAAGAGGTAGAAAACAATTTGACTGAAGCTAATGAGCAGAGAATGATGGAAATATTGCGATTTTTAATGAAAAATGAAGATTCAATTGAACGATTGACTATAAGAGATTTGTAACTTGCTTTTTTGATTCTAAGTGGAAGAGAATATTGAGAAGTTGAGATTAGCAGTTTAAGATTTGAGTGAGAGAGGATAATTAGCTTTGGTTTTGGTTTTGAAATGAAAAGAAAACAGCATGCATATTTATTAATCGTCCGGCTATACAATTTTAAATGGCATTTTTATTAATTTTGGGTCATATAAGGTTAAGAGAATTCAAAAAATATTAATGCTTTTTAAGAAATGTCATTTTAGTTGATTTTTTTTTCGGTGGTAAAAGGAAGGTTTTCGAATTTTATTTTTTTATCAAAATTAAAAACAAAAATAAATAAGTAAAACCTATTATCCCATCCACATTAAGAAATATAAAATTACAGTTTAAAAAACTTTTTTTTTCCTTGATATTTTGCTATGTTGTGGATTATTTCTTTAGCATTTATCACTAAAATAAATCTTATTATTAAAAAATTATTTAAAATTTTAATTAAAGATTTAAATTTCTAATAATTACGTAATCATTGCTAAAAAAAAATAAAATGTAAACTAAATAATTAATTATGTGTGATCATAAAGGACACATTTGATAATAAATCATAAAGACTACTGATCAACTATCAAAAAGAATGGTAATGGAGAAATCTATCAACTTCTTATGTAGTATGATTAGGTATTAGGTGAAGTTAATTTTTTAATCAAGACCGATATTATTTAGTAATTAACTAATTATAGTGACTCTTTCGGTTCATTAATTATTTTCTTTTACGTAAACAATAATATGTGCAAATAATTAACATCAATTAACATCATAACCTTCTTCCCAATCCCATCTCATTGCTCTAGAATTATTTTATTTATACATTTGTTTAATGAGTAAGGTTTTTCTATTACATTAACTAATTAGCAGCTCCAAAGTGGTGGTTATAACGAGTGTCACACTTAATTTTAAAAATAATTAAAAAGAAATATAAGGTTATGTCCCATAAAAAAATATTTTAGCTAGATACATATATTTTTAGGGTTAATTATATAATAACTTAAGATCATTGCTAATTTTGGGGAGTGCTAAATTACTTATAAAATTGGGAAAAAAAAATTAAAAAATGTTCCATCACGAGATTCCACAATTATGACTTACAAGCTATTAGCATTATAGATATATCATCCAAAAAGTTTCATTAGTGACCACTATGCAGCACCAATTAATTGCAATTATCTTCTATAATAACCACAACTTTCCCACTTACATATATATATATATATATATATATATATAACATAAAAATTATAATGTAGTGATCATTTTATACTTAATTATTAAAATCATTCGTTATAATTTATATATAATTACAATTATTATTTATTATTAGCTAATATTTAGTATAATTTTAATTTATTATTATTCTATATTAATTTTTTTTTATTATAGATCAATAGTTGTAAGACTTTACAAACTATTGTTTAAAAAAAGTTTATAATAAGTAATTTAGATAATTATAGATTATTAAATAAATATATATAAACATAATATTGTTAAATATTATTAATATAAATATAATTTAGTTTATTAATTTTATATTAAATTATTACTTTTTATAACATAAAAATTATTATTTATACTGAATTTTAGCTAATTTTGCTGCTTATATCATTAAAATGAAAATTGATAAATTGCTTGTGAAATATAAGGTAAAGTTTTCTTCTATTTAAATTATATCCTGATATCTCATTTTATATGTTCTTTTTAGTACTCATCATATTATTAATAAGTTAAATTTTAATTAAATAATAATAAAATAGTTATCTCATTTTTATTAATAATAAGGTGTTACATACTATTTTTCACCAACTATATTAAGTTTAATTTCTATTTCGAGTAAAAAATAATTGTCTATTCTAAAATTAAATGAATCCTTTTTTTTATAATTGATCTTAACATATTTATTGATGGTAATGTCCCCCCTATTATTGCCCGAACTCGGTCCCTTAATCACTTAGCTCATAAATCAAACTCGTCACTTCCTTCACACGGTAGCCGAACTACTGTTGAAGCCTTGGTCTCGATCCATAGCTTCTTGGTGTATGACAGACAGTACTCTGATATAGCATTGCATGTACATCATGCTGATATATACGAAAAATCTATTGACACCTGTAAATATCATTTTTCATTTTTTAACTATAAATAAGAGTAGACTTCCACCCGTAAAAGATCTTTTCTCAATTTAATTAAGCAAATTTATTTACAGACAGATTAATTACTGATTTAGATATCAAGATTTTTTTATAAAAATTTATTTTTTTTATCTTGCAAATAAATGAGCTAATCATAATAGAATTCAAATAAGAGCAGAAGTTCTTGCAGTCTTCCCGTCATCTATTGATAATTTTATTCAGTTGAAAAGGTTTATATAAGAAATATCATTTTGGGAACTTGTTGGCTTTTGGCATGCAAGATGGGTCAGATTTTATGCATAGACTATATTTTAATTCTTTTTTCTTTTATGGGCATTGTGCATGGATTAAAAATATCGTTGGTATTTAACTTCATTCACATTAACTATTTTAATTTCTCAAAATCGTATTAAATTTAATAGATAGTTTTTTATTTTTTAATCTTCATTATTAAAATAACAATTAACAATGATAAATAAATATTTAATATATTTATGACAAATGTTTTATATATATATCAAACAATATTACTATTAATTTTTAATTAATTATTAATACTTCTAGCCACCCCTTAACATTATTATTAATTTTTATTTTTCATTGACAATACAATTAATTTATAGTTTAATAAGCCAAAAGACTTATTAAACTTCCTTTGCAAATTTGGTCACAAAATCCATTAGGAAATCTCCAATACATAAGCCAAAAGACAAAAAACACATTTATTGACTTTATTTATGGGATTTTTTGTGATATATATATATATATATATATATATTAAAAAAAAGGGGGACACCAATACCATAAATTATTTAAACAAAATATGTCAAGTTAACAAGTAGAATCCAGGGCAGGAATGCTAAAATATTTTAGAACATTTACCAAAGGTTAGCTACCAAGTACCAACAAAAACCTCCATATTCAACAAGTATCTTCCTTGTAATTTCATGACAAACACAATGATAAACATGGAAAAAAGTTATTATATAAAAAGATTATTGATAAGCAGGACTTAATTTATAATTGCATTTTATATTTATATATAACACACAAAGGAAGAGAGCTATCATGACTCAAAATTTTTAATTTTTATATAATATTATATGAGGTATACATATACATATATATGATTGCAAAACTATTAATTTAATAAAAAGATTAATTATACATACATATATAAGTAAATGATAGCATGTAATTATAGATGATGAAGTTTATATATACACAGCATGAATGGTCGCATAGGCATCTACTAGTATCTCTAAACTAATGCTGTTTAGAGAGGAAAAAAGAAAAAAAGAGAAAGGGACAGAAAGAGAGATACATATCCTTTTATCTCTATGTGTTGCTCAGCAATAATGGAGCGAGCTCATTATCAAGATCACTATGTATATGTATTTTCCTTTTAATTATATTATTAATTAACCCAATTATATATTTATATATAAGCTAAGCTACAATAATTGGGTTAATTGTGGATTTCAATAAGAAAAGTGCTCACTTCTCTGAATCTGTCAATGATATATCAATACTGTTTTTTGAGCCCTTCATCCTTGGCTGAGTGCTGAATCAAGAAACCACTGCTCAAGAGGTTCGTCTATATATATATATATATATGTGCTTTGTTCAAAGCATATAATTGTACAGATTAATATGTCTTTCAATCTTTTTCTGTATTGAATACTGAAATTATTTGGTTTCATATATGGGATTAGCTGGCCTTAACTTTTCAGTCAAAACCGGGTGAGCTCTTATTGATTTTGTGCATATGTTATAGGGCAGGGTGCCCTTTATTTTTGGGGGCTGAGAGGGTGTTCAGGTGTTGGTGTTCTATTTAGTTAAATCCAAGAAAGTATAGTTTGTGACGTTGGCTAATTCTTGTAAATTTGGTTTCAAGATTCAACTAATGTGTAATTAGAGTTGTTTAATCATCCACTTCTCTCTCACTTTTTTCCCTCTTTTTTTTTATATGAATTATTATATATGCTATTTTAGTTCATTTTTTAATTATTAATTATCATCAATATTCTTCTCTTTTTCATTTTCTTCTTATGTTTGTTCGTTCTGATGCAATTGCTAATTACAATTGATCCTATTATTACGTGTATGTTGTTAGAAATTTAACTAGAATCTTTTTATTTCATAGATAGCTACCTATTTTTTATTTTTTCCAAACAGCAACCTATTTATAAGTTAGGTAGAGATTATGTTAGAACTTACCTTTCTAGAGGGTTTTTTTTTTTTCAGAATTAAATTTAGAGTTTTGCGGCCGTGAATTAGGCGAGGATAAGGACCAACAAAATTCAAATCGTCATTTAAAGAAGCAATTGCTATTTAAAGATTCTAGAACATGTCAAATCTTGTCAAGTAAAATGCATATTTCTCGTACTGACCAGAATTTTGATAGGAGGGAACAAAATTTTTACGCAAAAAAAATTAAAAATTAAAAATAAATTTATTTTTATTTTTATTTTTATATTAAAAAATTTATATAAAAAATTTATATTTATATTTATATTTTATTTTATTTTCATATTAAATATTTAAATTTTTATCAATTTTATTTTAATATTTAAATATTATTTTAAAAAATTATACAATATATATTATTTTTAAATAATATTTATATATTTTTTAAAATATTTTAAAGAAAGTATTTAAACTAATTATTTTTTAATAAATTTATATGATATAATATTTTTTAATTAATTTAATTATCAAAATAATAAACTAAAAACTATAAATTAAATAATAATTATAAGTAATTATAAAACTCTATAATATTATAAAATAATAAATTAAAAATTAATTTTAAAATTTTAAAATAATTAATATTTAAAAATTAATTTTAATATATATATATATATATATTTATATATTAGTAGAATTAAAGGGGGCAATGAACCTCCTTGTCCCACTGGTTATGGCTATGATGGAAGGGATCACTAGTTTCATCTATAATAGAAGCTAATAGATGATAGATAAAATAAATATCTCACTGAAAATTAAATTATCTATAATATATTACATTTATTTACTGTTTGCATTAAATAAATTCAAGAGATTCAATTTCAGTAATAGTAATGGACTTATGTATTTTAAAATTTATAATTTTATTTGTATCTTATAGATATATTTTTAAATTTATTAATGAGAATTTATTTTGCATTAAAATATATATATATATTTCTCAAAAAATGCATATTAAATAATTAATATAAAAAATACTTTATTTTTTTAAAAATGTAACAAAATATCTTGTTTTAATAATACATACATACTTATAGTTGAAAACATACGTATATATGTATGTATGCAAAGGGATTTTAAAAAAAAAAAAAAGATACAAGGATGGTGACTCCACAAAGAATTCACCATATTTTAGATTAATAATATTAAAATTATATTTAGAATTAGCGTATTTTAATTTTGAATTTTAGTCAAAGCCAAATTAGTAAAAAATTAATAAAATATTAATTCTATAATATTGACGATTATTTTCATAATAGAAAAACTTATGAGATGAAACTCTTAACAGAAAACGAAGTAAGAATACAAATAATATGTTTTACTTAATATAGGATACGAAGCACAATAAAAATCTGATTAAAAAAAAAGCATAATAAAAACTTTCATCGCTTTGGATGATTACCGCAGAAATTAATGTATTAGTTTAATGAGAAGATGAAAGACAGATTCGAACAATGCTAAAAATAAAAAACAACAATTAGCATAAAAAAAGGATTTTTATCAATTATTATTTGGTTTCAGTAGTACTTAGACAATCAATTATAACAGCACCCACCACTACAACATCATTACGTACAGTTCCACCACCAATGTCCACCATCAGACGCCAGAGTTAAACTCCATCAACCACCCAGTTTATTTTCATTTTTCTACCGAATAAGAACATCCATTTATAATTCAATTTCTACATATAGTGACATTATTTCCCATTGCATCCTATGAAGCCTGTAGCCCTACTTCATTAACCGATATCTCTACTAATTGAGCATCATAAGCCCTGCTTTTGGTTAACTTTTTTTACTTTTGTTTTTTTGATGATATTGTAACAAAGGCCAAAATATTTCTTTTAAAAAAAATAGTTAACCAAGCGAGGCTTCAAGTAACTGAACAGATGGCCACCAAGGTACTAAATTCCGAACAATCAAACTCCATAAATATGAATGCTGTCAATGGCAGCATCCATGTCCATTTGTTTTTTCACCTCCTTTTCTTGTAAAAGGAACAAAGCAGTGAATAGGGACATAGAGAAGCATTCGAAGCGAAGAGAATTAAAAAAAAAAAAAAGAGGTGTGCAAATGGAAGTCCTCTCCAATGTGCACATTTGTTCAGCACTTTCCAGTTGACAATTCAGTTATACAGTGACTGCCGCATGCAACAACCCCATCCTATCAAACCCTAGAAAAGAAATGGCTTACCCCCACTAAATGTTCTATTTTCTTAGCATAGTCACTTTTCCTTCTATTCACATGCCAATTTAGTGTCAAAGCTGCTCAAGCAGATAGCAAAGGCCTGAAATGCAGACAATGGATACCGATAATCCATGGTGAACATATCCTTGCCAACCTTCCCAAACTGCAGAATTATTTTGTCATTATCAGACTGCACGGGTTGTGATGGTGTTGGCGCACCTGCAGCAGTCTGCGTAGCAGCAATCAGTTGGAAATTCTTGACAGAAGCAACTGTCACTCTTCCACGAAAATTGAGGCACCAACATTGCAACTGTTCATGCCACCTTGGTGCTTTGTTCCGGAGAACTAATGGTCTCTCTTTACCCCCATCTTCTTCATCTCGGGGACCAACAATATCTGAGAACCGAGCACTGCTAAACTCAGTTGAAGTATCAATTGATTTTGAGAATGAAATGCTCCTAAATGAATCTTCCAGGGAGCGAGGTAAAAGCTCAGGTTGGCCTGGCACAAAACCACCAGGCTCAAGGGACGAGGCAGGGATTGAGTGCATTGTGCAGTGCATTCTGCGTGGACCTCTGGTGCCCAGAACATTCAGCTCATATGTAACTTGAGCAATGTTGTAACTTCCAGTGGGGACCTTTGGAGAAACCTTTTTTGAATAGAACCTTCGACTTCGGCCAGGTGGGGAAAGCTGAGCATTATTGTAAGGGGGCTGCGTGTCATAAATTATGAACTTGGTGCCTAAAAAATTTGATCTGAAACAAAGCAAATCACATTTCAACATCACATGTGGATGCAAAAATTTACGAAATCAATAATGATAAACCAAGTCCATTTGATATTGGTTCTAATCAACATTTAGAAATCAATATTGCATTTGAGAGAATCATTTCTACTAACATAGCACAGATCTGGCAGTCAATAACAACCAAAAACCCTAATACATGAAACACATTGTACAATGTGAGGAAAACATCTCTACATAATCCCATCTCTCTAGACGTCCTAGTTATACAAAATTTATGCAGCATTAACATATGGTTAAACAAACCAGCACAAGTAGACACCTTCAGTTCAGTATAAAGTTTCATTTTATTCCCTTATTAAATCATTGTTACATCAGATGCATTTTTGTAAATGTCACATCCTCCAGCATGCATAGTAAAGATCAAGCCAACTCATTATGGATATGCATGACTATCCCAAGATAATCATATTAATGTAAATTTAATTTTAAAGTGTTCTGTACATGAAAAACCTATATATACAACCATTTCTAATTAATAACATGCTAAAAGCAGATGAATTAAACATTGATCTAAATATGTTGTTTGCAAAAAGGAGGAGGAAAAAATGAAAGAGAGATTATTTATATGACAAGTCCACATTATGCAATTTACTGCTATATATATTAGCAATAGAGGGAATAGCTACGTGCAATGAAACAAGCTTGGAACCACACGAACTGTTAGCTTCTGCCTAATTGCTTAATTCTAGTCAGAAACATGGAAAATTACTCCAATTTTGGACAAGATAGTTTAGATACGAGCAAGATCACATCGCATGCATTAGCAAATGATCAAATGTAAGACATAAGGTGAATTCCTACCTCAATTTTCCAATATAAGTGCTGCTTGATCTTGATATGTTATCTGCATCCATGGAGATTACATATTCTGTGAAAGTAGTTCTCCGGGTCCGTTTTGCAGACAGCAGGAACTTTCCATTTTCAACAAGCAAAGCTGCAAAAGCAAGGGATTAATCAACAGAGCATCAAACAACTGCTCAGTGACGGGAAAGATAAAATTATGTAGAATATCTCAGCAGTAGAATCAGAATAATAAGAAACATTTATTGTCCTCTAATAACTCAATGTAGAAGCTGCTGGTAAGAAAAAACAAATTAAATTGAATAGAACAAAATACTCGACTCATATATGAAAGGTTAGCAGAGAAGATTGTTGCAACATCTGATCAAACTGCTTACAAGCAGAAATTCAAGTTCAGAATCAAGATATCTGAATAGAATGCTCAGGTTAATGGAGAAACAGATAGATTATAAAACCACATTCATACCTAACGACGTAAATTAATCCTTAATGAAAACACTCACAGGCAGTATGAGATAGTAATGAAAATTCCACAGGTATAGTAATGAAAATTCCACAAGTAATGCAACATAAAACTAGTAATGCAGTAATATTTCAACTGTACAGGAAGGCACAGTGTGCATAGCATAAATGGGGATGAAGATAGAGAGGTAATAATTGGACCCAAAACATTTTAAAAATCATATTTGTTTCTTTTTTTAAATATTGCTTGCAAAAGATCATGCTCGTCTTTCACATGATATAGAAAATCAATCACTCCAAGAAGAAAATATCAATCTTGCAGCTTGTCAAATAAATTACAAAATATCCCCTTAGTTTTGGTATGAAGCTCAAATACACCATTCACCACCACATAGAAATCTCATAGTATGACTACTAAGAAGAACAATCGCAAGAACTCCAGATTATGTCACGTAAAAACAATGAATAGAATTCCAGAAAAGTGCATAAAACAATAAAATACTGGAGTTAAAAATTTAAGCATCCCTAAGTTTCACAGTCGAAGACCATATAATTTGAGAAGTAAAAGCTCACCAGGGCTGAGGCAAAAGAAAAGGTGGTAAGTTAAGTTTGACTTGTCCCTTTTAATAAAACACTGAATGGTTCCATCCCTGGGTCCCGGCTGCAGGTGACAAACAAAACAAACCATGTCAATCTTCAACGGTTATTGCAAAAAAAAAACAACTTCTTTATAATTAAAAAGCACATTGATGTATTTATGTTTAGATTGGTAATCTTAAGCCTATAGAAACCAACTAAATGCCTTCACCTCGTGCATTTAGAAAACATTACCTCGTGTAATAATAGTGTGGATGCAAGACAAAAGATCACAAGAATCTCACCTGCTTTAAAGAAACTGGGAACGTAATCTTCCCAGAGAACTCAGGACTTGTAACAATTTCTTTGCACATTTCCCTCCATGATCTGCAAACAGCAGCACAGGCAATAACATGCTTCCGAGCAGGCCAAGTACTCTCACTCGCCTCCAATCTCTTTATCACATCACGCAGCAATTCAGGTGGAAGGCTAGCCCAACCACTGTTCTGGATGACCACAGCCTGGTCATGAAGCTCACAAACTGAACTATGAGATTTTCCCCTGTGATGACCTGGAAGCCGCAGCTCAAAACTCCGTCTTGATAAACTCCCAAACCCATCCCTCATGTCGCGAACTATACTACGAAACGACATTTGCTCCAATACACTCGTAGCTCTAACAGAATAAATCCTTCAATGTCTTTGTCGCATTAAAAATATTTACACTTGAGTTGATTGATGATTGCAAACCACTACAAGGGAACACAGCTGCAAATCAGCGAAACTTATTTTAAATTTTATCTGCAATGCTTAATCACCAAAAAAAAAACAAAAGACAAATAGGGGAAAGCACAAAGCAAGTAAAGAAGATTCTTGTAAAAGAAAAGACTCGCATGGACCAAAAGCACCTAAAATACCATGCTTTTTATAATAGACATCTTTTGGCGTGTTTTAAACCTGATTTCTAAACACAAATTGCTACTAATTCAAATTGGGAATCTCAACAAAAAGGAAAAGAAGCAATTACCAATACTTTGCGAACCATACTTTAGAGGAAGGGGGCAGTAAAAAAACCAGCTTAATTCAATAAATAATCTAAGTCACAATATTGCGCAAGCGTATTCAACTGAAGAAATTTGTAATTCTTAATTACAAAAGTACAAACGACATATTTATTGAAACCCACAAACAAAAACCAGAAACTGGCTCAAACTTGCTTGATAAAAGCATCCACTAAAAATCTTTGAGATCAGAAACTATGTTCTTTTCAATTAGACCAAAATACTATAAGGCTGAAACTTGAAAGAGCTTATCTCAAAGATAAATTATGCCTGACCCTGTTCCTTTTGTTCTATAATTTACATTTTTTTCTGTAAATTTTGATAAAATGGGGAATCAACCAAGATCCATTGAGCATTTTCTGGACTAAATGGTAAAACTCGAACTTCAATATGTCAAAACTAAGCATCGAAGCTTGAAATGAGGTTAAAAAAAAGTCGACAGGAAGAGAAACTAAACCTTGAACAACAAATACAGTTGAAAAATCCGTTATTCTTTCACTGATCAGGAAAATGGAAGCAAAGATCAGTTCTTTCAACATAAACTCTGCATCAAAACACTCGCTTTAGCCACAAAAATTAACTAAAATCCCCAGTACTTACAACCCCAGCTCCCAAAAAATACATTAAAATCCCACCAACAGAAACCAATTTCCGTCCTCCCACATCACAATAGAAAAAGAAAGGGAAGCTATTTACTTGAAATAACACATAAATTGAAGATTTGTGACGGAAATTTCTCAAGAAACAGCCAGAAAAATCACCGAATCTAAAGAAAGAAAAAGAGATCTAGATAAAGATAAATCAACAGAGAAAAGTGTATAAAGAAGCAGAAGAAGAACAAGAAGCATAGCTCACCATCTTTCTCTCTGACAGATCCTTAGCTTTACCACACGGTTTCTTTCTTTCTTTCTCTCGCTCTAGTTTTGGTTTTCTCTCTCTAGAAAAAGAACGACACGGACTTGAAACTTGATGAAATCCACTTCACAGAACCAGCATAAAAGGAAGTTGCTTTGATAATTTCTTTAATTAATTACTAATTAGTATTTAGTAATGATAATTAATTAATTAATTACGTAGTCGTAGAGTATTGATCTTTTTTTTATTAATGTTTTTTAATTTTTTGGAGGCGGACTAGGACCTACGGAAAATTTTAATGTCTTAGCCAGTTTAGTCTGTCTTTTTTGAAATTACTATTTTGGGCCTCTAACGGTTGACCTTGATTTTCCGTTTTTAATTTCTTAACGTCCGTTACCCTGACTCTTCAACGGCGGTCTTTTATCATTTTGCGTTCGCACCCTCGCCCCTTTTTTTCTTTCAATTATACAATTAAATTATGTTTTGAATATGAAAATTCAGCAAAGGATAATAAAAATTTAACCAAGTAAAAATCAATATTTCAACAGCCAAAACTAACAAAAAATAAATTTTTAATATATATATGTGCACATCTAGTGGGAGAATTTAACAATTTTATATATTGTTGTTATTATTATTATTATTATCAGTATTTTATCATTGAGGTTTTGATTAAAAAAGGTTGAAAATCAACCTTAATTAAAATTGGATTGGATGTTAAAGAAAAAAAATCATTTTGATTAAAAAAAAATTCAACCTTAATTCATCTATGATCTATATATCATAGTGTTAAAGTGGTGTAATTATTTTAATAACTAGGAATTTAATGTTTTTAATTAAAAATTATCTTCCAGCATGTCCTATGTATTCGTTTATGCAAATTACATTAGTCTGTACCCCACAGTCCACCTCATTTGCTGAAACAGTATATACCCTAAAGTATTGAATTTAATGTTGTTTGGTGATATCATACTCCATCAATAACATTAATATCCTTTTTTATTTTTATTATTGTTATTTTAGTATGGGGCTACAATAGCAAGGATCTTGCTGCCAGGGGTTTTATTTTATATACTTTCATATTTGTATTTTATATTTCTAGCATTTTTCAACATGAAAAAATTAATTTTAAATATTATTCAAATTATATATATTTATTATTTTGGTAAGTGTAAAGGAATGTCATGATCAATAACTGAGTGTTAAGAAAATTTTAAATTATAAATTTGATCTTTAAAATTTTCTCGAAGTTTCATATTAAATTTTCTAAATATTTATTGTTTTAAAATTAAAAAGGTACAGCATTAATAAGAAATTTTATTTTGAAGTTTTTAAAAGATTTCCTCTGTTTCTAATGCAAAAACATACGCAAGCTTTCTACATATCAAATTTGCAGAAATTTAGCAATTGCATAAGCAGTTGAAATTTGTTAAGGATTAGAGGATTCTTTTTTTTTATATATATATTTTCTCCTCAAAGAAAACCTTTATTAGGAAAAGTAAATATTAATGGCTTTTTTATAATTATTTTTAAGCAGAATTTTGACAAAAAAAAACACGGAGAGTTAGGCCATGTGACCAAACTTATGACATGGGGCACGCTGCAATGATGAGGTCTGGAAATGGGCATTTACACTGAAATGACGAAATTACCAATGATTTAATAATAAAATGACAACCGTGTCCCGACTTCTTTACACTTTTTTACAAGTGCGGTACGTGCGAATTTTAGCTTTTGAGACTTGCAGAAGCCGAAAAAAAATCAAATTAAAGATTAGGTTCAATATTAATAACTGAGGATTGTTTGGTCAAAGAAAAATAAAGTACATTTATATTTCTAAAGTTTGAAATTAAAACTCTACTTTGGTGTTTCTTTTTTCCTGCGTTTAGGTTTTATGTCTTTTATATTCAACCATACTTTGATGTAGATGTAGTTAGAATATTTGATTTTTTTTAGCTTAATGTTAAATTCTAATTATTATAAATTTTAACTTTTAATATTTAAACTATACAATTCTAATATATAAGCCAGTGCTTTTAATCCAGTTAAAATTAAGTTGAAACCTTATAATCTTGATTTCATATTTGAATCTCATTAATTTTGAGCCTCTGTTACATCAATTATATTAGAGAAAATTATATTATTTGTCAACTTTTATAGATTTTTTTTTATATTTTGTAAGAGATATTTTAGTTATCTTATATATATAATGTTTATATTTTTTTATCATTCCAAATTAAAACTTTTTCTTTTTTTTTTCTTCTCCTTGAGATCAACTCTATATAAAGTGCACACATATATATACATATATATAACTAGAGAAAGAAGTTAGACGGACGAAAAATATCAAATATTTTTAGTAATTATTAAATATATCGCCTAGTAATTTCGCCTAAACAAAATTATTTATAAAAAACATTAGAAAGATAATTGATTATAAAACTATTACGTATTATATATGCTTTTAATCTACCAAACATCCTAATTTGTATAATCTCAATGAATTACAAATATGATGAATATTATACAATCAATCAGAAACAAATTTGGTCAAAAAATTGTTGAAATATCTAATGTTGGGTGAATGGGTCCTATTGTGATTTCATAAAGGACTTAAAAAAAATAAAACAAAGGAAAGAAAAATTTGGCAAAGCCTTTTAAGGCAAAGCCATTGACATTGGTAATAATAAGGTAGTTGCCTTTTTGACATTAGTAGGCTTTTTAAACAATGAATCCAAAGAAGAAATAAATTCAAAAATTTCCAAATATTAACACACATTATTGTCTGTGTTTGGTTAATTATATATGATCATGTGTTCTATATCTTGATTTTCACTTTCTTTATGTTAATTAAGGACATCAAATGATTAATGTACACAGTACATATATATAAGCACATTGCTTAGAATTTATTTTTTAAAATATATTAACAACTTTGATTTTAATTTACAATAAAACTATTCGTTTTCCTTTCTCTATGTACTAGTCGGTGTTGGACTCTGCTGCTTGCTAACGAGTCTAATTTTTAAATTCAATAATATTTTTAATAATAAAAATTGCTAAAATAATATTCATAATTATCAAAACTAAATAAAGTTTTAACTTTTCTAAAAAAAATTACAAATTTAACTTGATTCTAGCTTCAACATTAATCATGATATTATGACTTCTAATATATACAGAATTTCATATAATAATATTTTTTATTTTGTACTTAAATTAAAACGACATTATTAATTAATATTTTTTATAAATTATTTATGCAATTATTATTAATATTATTTAAGTAAAACATGATGCCATAAATTGTATAAATTAAATCCTAAATAATGTTTTTGTACTTATTTAAAAAGTTTTTATTAGAAAATAAAGATTATATATTTCTGACAAAATAATTTTTTGTTATTTTAATTTTTAATATTAAAAATAGAAAATAAAAATAAGGGTTTACAAAAAAAAAGGACACAATATGAGAGAGGGTAAATTTTATTTTTAAATATTTTTCTGAAAATTGGTAAATTTTCATTGATTAAAAAATATTTTCATTAATCAATTTTCCATAGCAGCTCAAATATAAATAGTTTTTGCAAAGCAAATGAAACTTAAAGGGAATAATTATTACAAAGTACAAACGATGCAAAATAACTTTTGAATACATTTTGCATCCCGAATTAGATCTATTTTAAGGAACACTTAATTATGATTTCTAGTGTAATTTGGTGCCCTTATATTAATCGAAAACTATATTCTTAAAATTAATTGGCAAGCAAATGAAAGATTTTGAATATTAAGTGAAAAATAATTTTATTTTATTTTCATAATAAAGAAAAGGGAGAGAAATATAAAAAAAATAAAACTATAATTTTAAGATACATCAAAGGAATTGTTTAGGTGGCAAGAAGAATCTATAAATTTGTTTATTATTGTTAAAGTCAATGGAAATATAAATAATTAGCTATCTGACATTTTTTTTATTTTTAATTATTCAAACCACTATTATTTTCACCTTAATTTATCACTTGTAATGTTCTTTGGCCTAATTAGAAAGGCATAATTAAATTATATGTTCTATATTTATTAATTAAGCTTTTATGGTCATTAATTAGAATGATTAATATTATCCATCTTACTTGTAATGGAGGTAAAGTAAGGACAATTTTGGTGATGGTAATTAAATAAATAATTAGAAAAGCAACTTGCAAATCTGATATCACGCAAGCAATTACTAAATTTATGGATTATATATTTGATATTTACAAAGCCAATAATATAATTTTTTTTAATTCCATTTGGAGACTGTGTAATTAGACGTGATTTCTTCGCAATTTTAATTTGAGAAAATTCCAGGAAACTCACTTTATGCGTACATAATACACACTCGTTGATTGTATTTCTATTTTGTTTGTAGGAAATAACAATTATAGTATAAAATTGACCACTAGATCCTTAAATTAAGATCCATCCAATGTTAAAGATGCTGCACTCATTTACTTCTTTTTCATACATTTTCATGTATGGAAGAGTTTATTATAGCATATCTAAATAGATATTATATTTATGCGGATCTTTTAATTGTTACATTTAATTTAAAATAAGAAATAAATGCAATGAGACCTTACATATATTACCATAATTTGATTGATAATTTGAAATCAATCGCATATTCATATTTTATAGTTTTTTTTATTTATTATTAATTATATCTATATACGAAGATGAATGATATTTAGAACTCAAATTTAAAATTTAAAAGAAAACAACACGCTCATAATCACTGTATTTTATAATCTTATATATTAACAAAAGTATTTTATTTTTTATGAACCGATATATAATAATAGATGTAATAATTTTTAAGGTAAATACAATATAATTCGTCTATTTTTCAAAAATTTAATTGATTCGATTAAAATTATTTAATAAAAATATTTATACACTATCAAACTACATATTCCATTAAAAAATAACAATAAAAAATCATCTCTCAATTTAAAGAAAGTCAAAAATATTTTTAAAAATTATTTATTTTATTTTTTGAGTGTTAGTTTGCCTAAAATATCATGCATAGGTGAAAAGTAAAGAAGGGACTGAAGAGTGAAAGGTAAAGAAGAGACTGAAGAAACACAAATTAAATCCAACGGAGGAAAAAGAATCATTCTAATTTAATACGCAGATTGCTGACCTGTACCAATCTGTTACAAGAGTTTTTATACTGTATATATACTCACACACTTAGCATACAATAATAGTATATAAACAAATGTATATGACATAATAATATAATGAAAAAGTATTTTTCTAATTCTTTGTGCCTAAAACTGTTCATGGTATCAGAGCCTCAAGATCTACTCTTTCTTGCTACCCAAGCTTAATCTCTTTACTTGATTTCTCATTCTTACTATTTCCCGATTTTTTTCCAAATACCCGAAACAAATCTCTAATAATCTAATCATGGCAGACATCACTGAAAACATAAGAATTAACGAGGAAGAAGATGATACTTACAAGATTTTTTCATCTGATCATTCAACAACTACACTAGTAACCATATCTCTCACTGAAAGAAATTATATGTCCTGGAGTAGAGCAATGATGATTGCATTGAAAGCCAAAAACAAATTTGTCTTCGTCAATGGTGAGGAGGCCAAACCTGCACCATGATCACAACTCTACAAGAAATGGGAGAGAATAGATAGTATGGTAACTACCTGGATTCTTAATTCAATTTCAAAAGATATAGTAGAAGCTTTCATTTACACTTCTAGTACTAAAGACCTATGGGATGAACTATCTACTAGGTTTGGAGAGAGTAATGGCCCTCTCATTTATCAAATTAGAAAAGATATAGCTAGCATGTATCAAGGAACACAATCCGTCACTACTTTTTACACTAAAATTAAAAAGCTGTGGGATGAGATGCAGTATCTTAGACCTAGGCGTATGTGCAATTGTGTGTGTGGTGTGGTTGATTCTATTACTAGCTTAGAGAATGAAGAGAAGTTAATGCAGTTCTTAATGGGTCTTAATGACTCATATGACAACACTAAGAACCAAATGCTGCTGATGGACCCATTTCCTACTATAAACAAGGCCTATGCTATGGTTTTAAGTGTTGAAAAACAAAGGGAGGTGAATACATCAAGCTTTGAATCTCATGACCAATCTGCAGCCATGTATGTACAGAAAAACAAAAATTACTCTAGGTTTAATACCAGATCTGAATCCAAACCAAACAGATATTGTGACATCTGCAAATCTAACAATCATTCCAGAGAAACATGCTTCAAATTAATAGGATATCCAGATTGGTTCTTTGAACTAAAGAAGAAGAGGGCACAATCACAGGCTCATGCTGTTATGAATCGGGAGGAGACTCCTTTTGCTGATAATGTTGCAAGCCATGGGACAGAGATGAATGATGTTCTAACCAGAATGGTACAAATGGAGGTTGAAAGAGCTGTCAAAGGAAAGAACTCAATGGAAGACTCTGAGACAGATGGGGTGCAGACTAATACCATCAGTTTTGCAGGTATGAATGCTAACCATAATCTAAATGCTATGGACAAAGGAGACAAAGGCTTATGGATCCTGGATACAGGTGCTACTGACCATGTCACTTGTACACTGCAATTTTTTGACTCTGTGCATAGACTACCTAAACAAAAACTTCTAAACCTACCAGATAATACTACAAGGCCTATTACTCATGTGGGAACTATTAAACTGCATAACAAACTGATTTTACAGAATGTGTTCTATATTCCCAGTTTTACATGCAACCTGATTTCAGTAACTACCCTAGCCTCTGTCAATAACATTTCTATACTAACTTTACCTGCTTGTTGTATTTTACAGGATATACAGACTGAAGAACGGTTTGCAAGTGGAAGAGCAATGGGAAAACTTTACTACCTCACAACCAATTCCTTCTATCCAAATACTAGTAATGTTCATCATACCTGTATTGATCACAAAAATTATATTAGTAAACTGTGACATACTAGACTGGGACATATATCCCATAAAAGAATGTTACATATCCCTGATATTCCTATTACAAATAAAGTAGATTATGACTGCAATGTATGTCCACTATCAAAACAGCAAAGAATCCCATTTTATCCTAGTAACTCTATAGCAGAAAAATGCTTTGATCTAATACATGTTGATGTTTGGGGACCATATTCTATTTTGTCTATTACTGGTGCTAGATATATGGTGACATGTGTGGATGACAAAAGTAGATATACTTGGGTGTTTATGATTACAAATAAACAACAAGTTTTTTCAGCTTTAAAGTGTTTCATAGCCCAAGTTGAAACTCAGTTTGGTGTTATTATAAAGACTATTAGAAGTGACAATGGCACTGAGTTTGTCAATGCACAATTAATTGAACTACTATAAAACAAAGGAATTACACAGCAATTGAGCTGCATTTACTCACCCCAACAGAATGGGAGAGTTGAAAGGAAACATAAGGAAATTTTAAATGTTGCTAGATCCATGATGTTTCAAGCTAGTTTACCTAAAAAGTTCTGGTCTGAATTGTTTCTTACAGCTACTTACATCCTAAACAGAGTTCCATCTGAACTCTTGTCATGGAAATCTCCTTTTGAGATCCTTCATAATACCATTCCTTCTATCCATCATTTCAAAACCATTGGTTCGTTATGTTATGCTACAAACACTAAACCTCACAAAAATAAACTAGACCCTAGAGCAACACCTTGTATTCTACTAGGATATGCACCACAACAAAAGGCATACAGACTTTTTAACTTACAGTCTAGACAAATTTTTCATTCAAGAGATCTTGTTTTCAAAGAGCATATTTTCCCTTTCAAACTCAAAAATCCAGTTCATGCTACAGAATTTTCCTTACCTTCTTGTATTGAAGATACTACTATTGATTCAGACCAGCCTGTAACCATTCTTCCAGAAACAGAACTTGAAAATGGTGAAAATATCAGTATTTTACCACCTTCTCAACCCCAAAATCATATTTCAGAAACATTACTAGAAAATCCAATTCAACCAGAAAACCAAACACAGCCAGAAAATTTAAATTTACCTTCCACAAGGAAAAGCACCAGAACTAAACACCCACTAGCCTGGATGTCTGATTTCGTTACCTCATTTGCTCATCCCAGCAGCAGTTCTTCATCTGCATGCACTGCAAATACATTTTCAGGTATGGTTAGTACTTATCTTTCTAACTTTACTTCTTTATACACACCTTCTCACACAGCATTTGACACCAATATCCACAAAATTCCTGAACCATGTTCATACCAAAAAGCAAGCACAGATGTCAACTGGGTTAAAGCAATGGAGACTAAACTAACAGCTCTAGAAGCCAATCATACATGGGATTTGACAACTTTACCTAAAGAAAAGAAACCTATAGGGTGCAAATGGGTTTTTAGGGTAAAGTATAAGGCTGATGGGACTGTGGACAGGTTTAAGGCTAGATTAGTAGCCAAGGGGTATAACCAGAAGCTAGGGCTTGATTACAATGACAGCTTCTCACCTGTTGCCAAATTAGTGACTGTTAGAATACTCTTTACTATTGTTGCTATCAATGGGTGGCCACTTCATCAACTAGACATAAACAATGCCTATCTCCATGGCTACATTGACGAAGATCTTTACATGTCCCCACCACAAGGCTATACTAAAGCTGAACCAGGCCAAGTTTGTAAACTTAGAAAGTCCCTCTATGGCTTAAAACAAGCAGGCAGACAGTGGAACAAGGAGTTCACCACTACTCTGCTTCAATATGGTTTTACTCAGTCCACAAATGACCACTGCTTGTTCACAATGGGCAAAGGTCAGGACTTTATTGTATTACTAGTATATGTTGATGATGTCCTACTCACTGGTCCATCTCTACAGCTCATTTCTAAAGTCAAATCTTTTCTACATGCAAAGTTCACAATAAAAGATTTAGGATTTGCAAAATACTTCTTGGGACTCGAGTTAACAAGATGCAACACAGGTTTATTTTTGGCACAAAAGAAGTTTATTGTTGATCTTTTACAGGAGACTGGACTCACAGAAGCAAAACCAACAAAAACACCATTTCCACAGGGCATTAAACTAACACAGGATATGGGGACTCAATTGCCTGAACCTAATCAATACAGAAGATTGGTGGGTAGACTACTTTACCTCAGTTTTACACGCCCAGACATTACCTTCAGTGTCGAACAGTTATCTTAATATATGCAACAGCCATGTCAAGGCCATCTCAACATTGCTCTACATCTTCTCCGGTACTTAAAAGGCACCATCACTCAAGCTTTATTCTTTCCAGCTGAAAATTCTTTATTTCTATCTGCATACTGTGATGCGGACTGGGCGGCATGCCAACTTACCCGTCGATCTGTCTCCGGCTATTGCGTCTTCTTAGGATCGACATTAATATCCTGGAAATCAAAAAAGCAAAACACAGTAAGCAGATCTAGTGCAGAAGCTGAGTACAGAAGCATGGCAAGCGTTACCTACGAATTACTGTGGATCTTTCACATACTCAGCGATTTTCAAGTTCAAATTCCCTTACCTATTCGTTTGATGTGCGATAACCAAGCAGCCCTCCATATCGCTGCTAACCCAGTCTTCCACGAACGCACGAAGCATGTAGACATCGATTGCCATGTGGTAAGACAGAATATTGATCGTGGTTTTCTCCAAACGCAACATGTTTCCTCTCAAACCCAGCTCGCTGATGTCTTTACAAAATCTCTCCCAACGGCTACCTTAAGTAATTTAATATCCAAGCTTGGATTGGTATTCATACCAAACGCAAGCTTGAGGGGGGAGTGAAAGGTAAAGAAGGGACTGAAGAGTGAAAGGTAAAGAAGAGACTGAAGAAACACAAATTAAATCCAACGGAGGAAAAAGAATCATTCTAATTTAATACACAGATTGCTGACCTGTACCAATCTGTTACAAAAGTTTTTATACTGTATATATCCTCACACACTTAGCATACAATAATAATATATAAACAAATGTATATGACATAATAATATAATGAAAAAGTATTTTTCTAATTCTCTGTGCCTAAAACTGTTCAATAGGATATTTATTAGTAAAAATAAATGGGCTAACATAGATTTTAATTATATGTGACAAAATCTTTAAAACAGAAAATCTAATTGTATCCTGATAATTAATCTGATAAATTAGTCTTAATCATATCTAATATATCAAAAATTGAAAAGAATAATTTTTTAAATGTCAACTTGAATAATTTTTTATTGTTATAGACCACACTTCATGAGTCATGACCTACATTTACTTTTATATCTTCTAAAGAATAATTATTGTAAATATATAAAGTTAACCACTCGCTCATCTTGCTTTGCCAAATATCTTTAATTACTTGCTACTTTGGAACTTATCGTAAATATATAAAGTTAACATGATTTTTTTTTTTGCGGATACACTTAATTATATGATTATATATTTTATTAATTTATAATTTATTTTCAATTAAACTAGAAAATAAATTTAATATATGATACATAAAATTATCTTAATATTATTAAAATTAAAAAAAATTAAATTTACATATATAAATTTTAAAGCAAATTTCCTCTCAATTGCTTGAATGTGAAAATTTATAACATTCATCCAATCAAATAATAATAATAATAATAACCATTTATTTTGATACACACTAAAACATAACCTAACAGTAAATGCAAAATTTATCAAAATCATTCTCATATTCTCAAATTAGAATGCTCCAATAAAAAAAAACCATTTAATTACTTTGATTAAAAGAGGTGGCAAAAGTTGGTCATATATCATTTATATATACAAAAGTCATTTTATTTGGTAAAATTTTTCTAGCGCTTTGAATTTTATTTTGAAATCCATTTTTTTTGAAAAAATGAATAAGAATCTTAAGTTGGATAAACGGGGAGATCTGCTAACTCAATTTAGTTTGATCTTTATTTTTTTTATTATTATCTTTTGTTGTTTTTGAGTAGTTTTATGTTGATTTTTTTTAAGAAAGAAAAACCATTTACTTCTATTAAAAAGAAGTATTGACTCCTGATCATCTAATGCTCAAATGTAGCCGAAAATGGCCAACCATAAGAGGGCTTATTTCCCAAACATATTGATTTTTTTTTCACATTGAAATTCTTTAAAAAGAAAAATACATTTATTGTTAATGTTATTTATTTTAAAATTAAAATTATTATAAAAGCAAATTATTCTTGTTACACGCGTGTGTCTCTGCTGCTGACATGTTTGCCTGTAATTGAGAAAAGTTTGGTGGGTGGTTGGATCATATTCCAATATAACTCCAGTACTATAAAATCTACCATCGTTGCTGACGCTGACAGATGATAATTTGTATTCCCACAGTTAGTTGTTCTTTAATTAATTTCCTTTTTTTATAAAATTCTTTTATTAATTTCTTAAATATATTTTTTGATAAATTGGTAAATTACATTTCCTTTCCTCTTAAAATTTTCAATTATATGAACACTCATATATTTTAAAAAATATATAAATTTCAGCTAATAAAATTATTTATTTTTTTATTATTACTCTTTTAAGAATTTCTTTTTGTTTTAGTATACATACAAAATTTTATAAAAAAAATTTATATGAAAAGGTATATATATATATATATTGATTAAAGTCATTTAGATTGTGGTTACACCTAAATATATAATTAAATAAGTTAATAATTTAGAAGTTACAAACAAGAGTCTATCTATTCTAGCAAATGGACATACACATATGACTAAGAGGAAAAAAAAAGGAAAAACAAATAAGAAAGAAAAAAAAGTGAAAAACAAAAAAAATGGTTAAGACCCACAAGCTATAAGTTTTCTAGTTTGGGATATGGAAAAGGCCCATTTTGCTACATATTCTTTTTTAAATCGCATCACTTAGTGATGTGTAATGCACTCTAAAATGATTTCCTCTTTAGTTTCTGCAATTTGCTCAATATTTGTGATACCTTTAGCCTGTTCTTTGTTCTTGCCCCATAATACACCATAAAGCCCACCCACAAGCAAAACAGCTCCACCAACACTGCCATGGAGATGGACCTTTTTGTCAACTGTTATTGTCTATGTATGCGCAGTTATTAATATCATTTGATTAATAAGTATACATAAATATATTTACCTTCCCCAATGAAGAGTTTCTTTCCACACTATTGTTGAGAAAATAGCGGTTATGATAAGTGATAATGGAGTGAACATTGATGCAAATACTGGCCCTTTCTTCTCTATTGTCCATACTTGCAGCCAGTATGAAATTCCATTCACTGTTATTCCCTGTCCTTTTCATATTGAACAATATAAATATACATACTGAAATAATAATAATAATAAGTAGAATATAATAACAATATTGTTCTGTGTGTGCGTGTATTCTTGTGTGTTATTTCTTAAAAAAATATACATACTGAAAACTATAAGCATATATACACATGAATTCTTTATTGATGATATTGGCCTAATTGGGTTAATTAGTGACTGAGACATTCTCCAATCGCTTGGGAAGAAATTGTAGCCAAATTTGGAGAAAAAAGAAAATAAATATAAATATTTCCAATTTACATTTCAAAATAGTGGGATTGCTTAATGCTTACTAATTTCCAATAGCTGAGTAGATTTATGGGTCCATCAATCAATATTTCCAATAATCTATTGCAACAAAACTGTCCAAGAAAAAGACACACACGTATGTATATATATATATATATATAACTTTATATTAAAGCCAAATAACTATAATTAACTAAAAGTAGAAGTTACAATTTTTTTAGCCAAATCACCATAGAATAGCTTTAGTGAGGACTTGAAGATTTTTCCCTTTCTTAGGAGCAGAAAACATGGCCATTAATCATCCCAATTATTTGTATGTTCTTTTGGTTTTGGAGGTTGCATATACTTGCTATTTTTTTGTTCTTTTAGTTTTTGAATTTTATTTTTTTTTCATATTATCAGATAAATATTTAAATGTCGATTTATATTACAATTGAAAAAACTTATTATTTATTTTTATATTAAAAATAACCATTTAAGAAAAGTTAATAGGACATGAATTGTGTGCATACTAAAATAGTGTTATTGTAGCACGTTCCAAATATCCTAGTGACAAGTGTATATTTTTCTAAATAAATTTAAGATCGATTTTCAGTTCTACATATATTAATACTAAAAAAAAGTGTTTTAGTAGATGATATATATAACATACACAATAGGCCACAGCCAGAAGATGAATATCCCATCCAAGCTTCCAAGCAGAAGGATTCCTTTCCACAATAATGGTCCAAAAAGCTGATTGTATGCAGCAAAAAAAGCATTGCAGAGCCGTCAGACGCAGTTTTGCTGGATATTGCTTCACAATGGGACCCTAAAACCAACAGCAGATATTGCGCTTGTTAAAACAGATAAAAATAAAAATAATGTTATATTAAAACTAAGTAGTTAAAATGAGATTACTGGTTCCAACTCCACTCGGAATTTAACAAAGAGAAATAATATTAATAGTTAATCACCTGTAAGACAAACCACAAAGACCAAAGTATGTTGGCTGAAATCATAAGGAGTGAACCTTTAATCCACTCTTGCGTAGAGCAACAGCCTTTGATTGATGAGTCTTGAATGTGATCAGAAGTAGATTGATACCAACTCAGGAACTTTAATGGAGGTCCCTTCACAAAAGCAAACACTAGAGCCCCAGAAACTGTTATAGCAGAACCTATTATCTTTGCATTTCCATGCACATGCCTTATGGAAATAATTTCTATCCTGAAATTAATGTATTATTCAATAGCCATTAGATTAATTATCATTTATAGTAACTAATTAAGTGATATTATTTTGATGAAAACTTACCTCAGTAGTGCAGCCATTACAAAGGTTATGGCAGGAATTATGTTAGTGGTTGCAGCAGCAAATGTTGCAGTTGTGTTGTTGATTGCAATATAGTAGATGTTCATACTCAGAGTAAGTCTGCAAAATTTTGATAAACAAAAATTCATTTCATTTAAGCAATGAACTTTAAGTTAGTGGTGATGGACATAGTACAAGTTTGAAAATTATAATCAGAATCAAATTTTACAAAAAAATAAGAAAGAATTGATTTCAATTAGTCCATACCCACAAAAGGAAACAAAGAAGATTTTGCAAAGTAACCCATTTGACATAGGAGGTGCCTTCTTGCTGAAACCCAAAATTCACCAAAAATTTAATAATTAACACTAAATTATCAACACAAAAATTAAAAGAAAAAAGAGAGAGAAACCTTTCAAGAAAGAAAGCAAAAGGAGCCAATGTGATTGAAGCAAAAGCTTGGCGATAAACAACAAAAACAAAAGGGTTCATTCCTTTAGCAATTGCTGCTTTAGAGAACAAAGCCATGCCTGCATATGCAAATTGTATAAAGAGCATTGCAATGCAAGGTTTATGGTTCTCCATATTAACATTGGCATAGTCAATTAGCCTCTTCATTTCCTTGCACTATATTTTTGGCCTATATTTGATATACTAATTAATACTCTACTCTTTACAATCACAAACTCTCAATATATATAGCAGTGCCCCCTCACATCTCTTCTTTTTTTATACTGTTTTTTTGGACCCACTTAAAATATTTTTGAAGTGTGTCTTCTTCTATATGCTCTCCATTAATAATGTCTGATCCAAAACTAAAGGACAATTCGGTATTGATGTAAGTTCTAAATGGATATCATACCATTAACTTATGTTACACTGAATAATTTTATATACGGAATAAAAAGTATATATATACATATAGTGTTATATAATAAATATAAGTGAAGACGATACACAATATTATATGCTATACATAAGTGTAAATTGCATTGAATATTTTTCTCTTGTAAAACAATATATATATATATATATATAAGCTTTCATTATACGTGAAAAGGAATACATTTTGGATTTGCATAGACGTTTTAATTAAATGTCTTAATTATAAAACAAGCTGGCTAGTGAATGGTATCTTAAAATTAGCTTTTCAAACAACATTAACAATAATCTTGCTAGAGATTGAACTAATAAAGATGAGGCTTTTAACTACATAAATTATGTATCAATAAAGTTGCTCAAAACCTTTGTTTAATTATGATAATACAGAGATTTAAATTAAGTCGTGTGGGAATGTGGATATGTTGTCAAGATCACTAACACGCGTGTGATCAATTATTAATTAATTAAATGAAGTCTTGATTTAAATGAGTAATATCATAGACCAAGAGCAGCGTTATAATTAGGCACCAGATAATTGAATACGAGGTAATAACCGTCAAAATCTCCATCATAGTATTCGCATTCCATATAGGCTTAATTTAATTTTATTAATAATTTTTATCTCCATCGTATTTTTATTGATTTTATCTTATTTTTAAATTTTAATTACTACTCTATCTATGTACTTATTAAAAGATTTATAATTAAAAATAATTTAAAAAAAAATAAATTATACCATATTTAGTTTAAGTTTTTAAATTTTATACAAAATTAAAAATAAAATTATCTATTAAACCTTGTATAAAATTACTAATTAGAGTTCATTAAATTAGCTTTACTACCACGACCTCTAATAATTATAAGTCAAATAAGTTAGATTAATCTTATCGATTTTGATTAAACGTTTAATCATTATACCAAACTCAATTGGAAATATGTTGAAAATACATATGCTGCATATATAGGAAATTAGTTCATAGTTTTTTTTTTTTTCTAATTAAGAAAAAGTAGTATAACATAACCTTAATTAACTTTTTGCAAAAATAAATGAATTTGATTTAAAATCTTTTATAAAAAGTTATCCAAAAATAAAATAAAAAAAATTCAAGACATGACTTGTTTGCCACCTCTATCCAATAGTTAAGTACTTTTTATGGAATTAGAAATTGTTTTTCTTTAAAACTTTTTGGCATAACCACATAATAATCAAAATAATTTTTTAAAGGCAACTAATGAAATTTTAATTTTGTTTTTTTTTTTTAAAAAAAGTGTAATAAGTATAATTTCTAATCATTAATCAGCGACAGTTAATAAGTCTGTAGGGAGTGATACAGTGCTAATGAAAGGGCGCACCAAAACCAAATAGTAGGTATTGTGGATAATCAAAACCAATCGTAGGCAGAATTGTGGATATGCACTCAGAAAAATGAAAAATATCAGTCTATTTGTGTTTCTGCGACACAAAACATGGCCACCAAATAAAAAAGATTTTTATGGGAGCTGATCAGATGGGCACATGGTGCATACATTATAAATATATATATATATATATCTAGCTACGTGTCACACTCAGCCTAAGGTGAGCCAAGATATCATTAATATAAAAAATAATATCCTCTATTTTATCTTTTTAAAATTTTTATTTTTATGAAGAAATTATTTTATTCACTTTATCATAAACTATTTATAAATTATATAAAATTTATAAATTTGTTATTAATGTATTGTAAATTAATTAAAATTTTATATTTTAATAAATAATTTATAACTATAATAAATTTAAAATTATTTTTAATTTTTATTATATTTTTATTAAAAGTCCTTATTATTATTATATAAATATGCTAACAATTTTTTTTTGAATATCAAATATTTTATATTTGTTGAATGTATAAAGATATAATAACTATTTTAATTTTCATATTTTATATAAAAGTACGAACATGTTTAAGATGTGGAGTTGAATAATCACTCGAATTAACTGTCAATTTTAATTGTTATAGCTTGCAATTATAAAATATAATTAAAATTGTGTTAATCGGGATTCATATCAACTCACTTAAAAACTAAATATGTGCGAATTTGAATTAAAAACAGGGGCAAAATCATAGGCTCTGACACTACTTGGTTCATGCATATATATATATATATATATATATTTTAAAAAGGAAAGAACCCTGAAAATATATTTTTGGGGTTCGATCCCCTTACCTTTCCATCACAAAATCAGTAGGTAGCTCGCTGAAATAACCCAGCTGAATTATATATATATATAATTTTAGTTATTTTAATAAATTAGTTTCCCTTTTTTATAGATCTTTTCACTATCAACTTTTATATTTAGATTTTTTTTCTAATAATAATAACTAACAATTATTATTATTATCTTTTTTCAAATGTAACCTTCCATTTTAGTTTTATTTTTTTAAATTATTATTATTATTTTAATTATTATTATTTAATTATATTTTTAATTGAGTTAAAATTTTAATTTATTTTTTATAAAAAAATTTATCTAATAATTTTAAAAAATACTTAAGATTAAGAAAATAAGAATATTAAATTATATAAAAAATTAAATGAGATTAAAAATTATCAGATAATAATAAAAAAATATATTTAAAGTTTTTTAATCATTGCAAGTTACAACTTCAAGTTTAATAAAAAGTTTTTACTCGAAATTTTAATAACACTCACATATATAAATTTATGTTCCATTTAATTTAATATATATATATATATATTTTAAATTGATAAATCTACTGCATTAATTTATTATCTTCAATTAATATCTTAAAATTAATATTAATAATAATAGATTTAATAATATTATATGTATTTATAATAAATAATTTTAAAATATATATTATAAACTATATAATTTTACTATTTAAATGTAATTTTTTTATTTTCGGTGGATATCGTAATATATTTTAAAATATTTGATATATTTAATAATATTTTTTATATTTTATTTAATTTTATCTTAAATTTATTTATAATAATATAAATATTAAAATTAAAATTTATAAATAAATATAAGGGATGAGATGCTCTTTCTCATTAGATGTATACATGGAAGAGAAATTAATTTACAGATACCCATAAAAATAATATCAATAGCAGAATTTGAAACAGATAAAATCTAAAAATATATATATATATTATTAAAGAAGTACCACGTTTCGCAGAGAAATTTTGTCGTACGATTTTTGAGTGATGACTCAGAAAAGTGAGAGTGTAAAAAGGCAGCGTACATTAAGGCGCAACTTTGAAGTTTGACCTCGACAAGACTTGCTTTTTTTTTTTTTCCTTTAATGTTTCTTTTTATATATATAAATAGTAGAAATCCCCCAAAAATAAAAATCAGTTGGGAAAGATTTGCTTGTGAAGTTAATGTTTTCGTTAAATTCACGTTTTACTTATTTTTTCTTTCATAAAAAAATTGAAAAAATGACAATTGTTATACACTAGAGATGATGGATTAATTAATTAATTAATTAATGGGCTGAATGTGCAATAAGAACTTAAAATTTATTCAATCGCATATTTTTTGAAATTTAATTATATTGTTAAATTTTATATATTTTGTTAAAAATACATCAGAAATAAATTTTACATCAATTAAATATAATCACATAACGAGATTAATATAAAAATAAACTCTCAAATTTTAATAATTATTTTTCGATATTAATATTACACTTAAATATATATTAAAAAATTTAACATTAATATCATAGTAAATCTATGTTCAAAAATTTGATACACATTTAGTTATCATTGTATAAACATAATAAGGACTAAGGGAAGCTTATGATAGGTTAAAAAAGAAAAAAAAATCTAAAGGGAAATAAAGTTTAACATGTACTATATTGAGGAAATTTCGGCCACTTGCCATGAATGACGAGCATTGTTTCCCTCTATTTTTTGTGATGACTATACATACACTACTACCTCTTTTACAAAGTAATACTGTTATTATTTTTTGACGTGGCAGATTTTGATCAACATTTTTATAATTCAAAGTTTCTATAAAATTATATGAAACTTAAAATGATTTATATTTATTATAACTTGAAATTGATTTGATTTAATTAAATTATTAATATTATTTGAACCCAAAAATATCTAATCTATTAAAAAGAATAAAACTCTAATATTCCAAACTAATTACCATTTTGTTTTCACCTCTAATTTATTTTAATATTGCGAAACAAATTCAATACAAAATATGTGAATAAATTCAAGGATCTATCTAGGCGTATAGTTCATTTGAATGTATGTTGAAAGTCAATATTTAAATCTTACCCTTTCTTTAATTCCTGTTTACCATAATTTTGATGGCCTATCTAAGTTTATTTAAAAAATATGTCTCATTTAATGACAACAGAACTGACTGGTTTTTTCACAAGATAAACCTTCGCCGTTGTTTATGATCGATCATCCATTTAAGGAACGGTTAGATTCGACTGTTGCAGCAATTATCTTTGTAAGTCAATGCAAAAATCATGAACTACACTTTGTGAAATTCATTATAGGAATATTACTTGAGAAATTCTTTGTATTTATGAACGTGTTATTTAAAAACAAAAAAAAAAAAACACGATAGTATCGTTAATCATGTGGTCTCTATTAAGGTTTATTTATTTAATTTGATTAAATATATATAAATATATACATATTTTTATTATTATTGATTCGAAAATTAAATTTTCATTACCGATTATTGTCAATTTGATAAATCATCCAACTTGAATGATGACAACTTAATTAGTACATTATCTATTTTCTTGGAAATGAACACGTGATCTTAATTAAACAGCAGGAGGCCATAAATATACTGTTTGAAATGAGTATGAAGCCCTACCACGTCAGGAGTTCTGTAAGTTTAATCCATTACATTTTCTTGGAAAATAAAAGTGTTTTTTTAAAAAAAAAGAAAAAGAAAAAGTATCTGTTAAAAGAAATAAATGGTGCCCTGCCACTGAAAGCCATATACCCATATAATGTATAAGCAGCCCACTCTTGCCATTTTCAATAGTGACATTTCTCCACTCCTTCTAATGATGCACTTCCAATTTATAAATAATGACATTTATATGCACATGTCATTTGAAATGAGAAAAAAAAAAAAAAACAACAAATAACGACAAATAGTGTATGAGTATATATAGGTAAATATATAAGAATAAGAATAATTAAAGGGTGTATACATCAATAAATGATTCTCGACTTTTTTTTTAAAAAAAAATGACAACTTGCACACGAATAAAATGTTAAAAAAAAAAAAGAAAGTGAGAGAGAAACTTTTTGTCTGCCCATTTGGACTATTGACATGTGAAGGGTGAAATGAGTAAAGATATGGCTTACAATACTTTCTTTAATACTTTCCTTAATGAGTGAATCCCTTTCCTTTCTGGGAATAAATTTAAAAACTGCTAAAATTGAAAAATCAATATCATCTTCACGTGCAGTGTGTTGTAATGTTTTGCACTATTTTGTTTTCTAATTTTTGTAGTAATGGATATGCCAACTCAATATTTGTTTCCTCTCATTGATATTGTTTGGGATGGAACTAATCTTTTTCTGCGGTACTACGTCTTAGCTATGCTGTTCTTGTCGTTAGCTTTTTCATTCTTCCTTTTTTTTTATTACTTTCTTTTATTAGACATAAATTTTAGTATGTTGAAATAACTGTTAAAAAAATTACTAAATAACTAACGCTTTCTTATTAGAAATCTTCTTAACAATAAATGAAATGTTTAAATTTCTCAAAACTAATTAAACCATTGATTTCTCAACTAATTAAGCTTTTGATTATCATTTTTTATTTTACTGGCATGATGCTATCTCTTCCAATTTTAGTTCAATTTTGCTTGGGATGTTTATGAAGCTTTCTTTTCTAAATTAATCACTATCTTTTACTTATTATTTGCTCGGTACATAAAAAAATTTCTAAATAATTAATACGCATCATCCTATCTGCACTAGCTATATTGCTAAGAATAATATAAAAAAGGTTTTGTAAATTCTATATCCAAATATAACAACTTGTGGAGTGAAAACTTCCCTTCCAACTTTGCTTTTTTTTTTTTTGGACTTTTGATAAAAATATAAAAAAAATTAAAAATAATTTTAAATTTACTATATTTATAAATTATTTATTAAAATATCAGAATTTATAAAATATTTATTAAAATATTATATTTTTATTAATTTATAATGAATTTATAATGAGTTTATAAATTTTATAAATTTTATAATAAATTTATAATAAAATGACGAAAATACTCTTTAGTCCAAAGTTTTGTTCTGTTGGTTCTCAGTCTATAGTCTAGGGTAGTCGCCTACCTTCTGTCCAACAACAGTTTTATTATGTTCTTCTTGCCTTTTAGATGTTAGATTTTTTCTCTAGCTCTTTAGTTTTAAGGTTGGTTTACCCTCAGATCTGACCATTAGAAGTTTTATTTTATCATCCATTAATATGGAATAAGAAGTTTTTAATGTAGATCTAATATTTGGAAAGGGAAACCATGGGTCAAGTTTTTGACACTTCAAGTTAATCTCTCTGCCTTTAGAAGCAAATCAATCTTTTCCCAATTGTCCAGTTGTCTTTTCAATGAAACTGCCGTCTCTTAAGATCCATTTAATGCATAAGCTCTTCTCCTCTTTCAGCCTCCAAGTAGACTGTTCAGGAGCACATCTTCCCAGCTTGGTCACTATGCTTAAGTTTGACGAAGCTGCCTGCATGAAACTTCATGTATCCTCTTTATGTTTTGGCTCTTTTCCTATGTGGGTTTTGTGCTTCCCCTATGGCCTCCTTTATATGACAATTGTTCTATATCTTTACTCAAATTATTCAAAATCTGAGGAGATTAGAGGTGTTAGATCAATTAATGAGTTTATCTTTTTATTGATTTGTCGTTGTTTGTTATTGAGAATATGCAATGCTCTATTCTTTGGTATTATCTATAGCCAAGTCGTCATCTATCTTTAGCCTTTGCTCAGTTTTATCTCATGTGCTTCTAGAGTTAAAAGAAAGTTTGCATGTTCTGTTATTTGGCTGTGCATTTCAGTTTGTAATCCTTTGTTTCTTTATTGATATAATTGATATTTCTCTTATCATGATTAAAAAAAAAGAAAATAACTTGTTTCATATTTCAATTTATACAAAATAAGTTATTGTATAAAAAAAGGAAATATATAGCATTCTAAAAATGTGGAGTCTTGGAAGTTTGGATATGGAAAGAAGCAATCTCAGATCTTATCCCCATCATGAGATCAAATAGTGGGGATAGAAAATAACTTCTTAATTACATAATGCACCTATACATATATAATAAGCACGTGCTCTGAAAAAACCCTATAGCACTACTCACTTCAATGATTCCTTTGAAAGCAGTGTGTCAATACAGCCATTTTGTGGATAATATGTGTTCTTTCCATTTCATTGGATTATAAAGTCCATTCGAATTTCAATTATATATATATATATATAATTCAAATATGAAATATATTGTGCAAATGTCCCATTCTGTGGATATGACTATATAATTTTGACATTTTTTTCATTCATGATATTAATTACATATTAATTTTTATTTCTCGTATTAAGTTAATTTTTTATTAACTTGTAATTTTTCAGTTCTCTTTAATTGATTTTAAAAATCCATTGTTACTGTATTCATTATTATTAGTAGAAATTTTTAATTAATATGATAATAATTATTATATGAAGGGAACCATTTTCTTGTGTGAATCACAGCAACTTCAGACTATTTCATGGCTGTGTCACTGTGGAGCAAAAACACTATTCTTTTTCTTATATGTGATCAAATACAAATTATTTATTTAAAATATGTTTAAAATTTTATATGGTAATGGAATTAATTTTTCGCAATAATTAAAAAATAATAATTATGTATAAAGATCAAATATATCTTTCTCCTGTTGTAAAAGAGGCGAGGGCAAGCACAACTACAGCAAGAGGAGGGTGTGGAAACAGCTGTAATTCCATAACCTGTAGTTCAGGACTATACAATTTGTAATGGGCCCATGGGCCCCATGGTGGCCCACCTATCCAATTATTCAGGATTTTCATATAATGTTGCTGCAAATCTACATCTATATATATATATATATATATTTATCAGACAAATCTACATTAATATAGGTACTGCCCATATATACAAAAGGGCCCAAAACTTGGTGGACATTGGAATGGACTTAAAACAAGAATGTTCTTATGATTGGATTTTCAGCCTGTAATGATGAATTTTTGGGCTTCATCTTAATTTGGAGCTTCAACATCTTCACAAGTGTGGTAGTCTGATGTGATGGGATTCGGTCTAGAATGGAAGGAATGTCTCCAATTTATATTTCTTTTTTATTTATTGTTAAATTCATTTTGATTAATATTAGGGTTTATTTTGTATCTTTTATTATGGTATTTAATTTAAATTTTTTAAGTATAAAATCATAATAAAAATATACATCATAATTCAAATGACTTACCTATTTATAAACAAATTTTAGAATTGGATACAAAATTATTGGCCAAATTTTAGAGAAAATCAATGCAATTTACCTTCAAATACTGATAAAATATATGGGACTAGAAATACTTCCATAGATATTTTGCCCTTCCGAAGACTGTGAGTTAGCTTTAATAACCATAAAAAGATGGTTCCCAATTTAGTTGGAACTTCAAAGCCGACAATATGTTCTATCAAACCAATTTGACAAAAAAAAAAATACTCCCTCCGTATCATTTACATAGGAAAAATTTCTTTTTTTGGTGTATCTTTTATATAGAAAATATGCCATCTAAGATAAATTTTGGGGAGTGGAATGAGACAAAATACTATTTATACCCTTGCCTTAAAAGTTTAATTTGAGAAATATTTTTTTTAGGGGTATTTAAGTAAATAGAGATGAAAAAAGTAAAATTTCTTTAATTTTCGTGTCCATCTTATTTTTTCTATGTAAATGATACGGAGGGAGTAATAATAGTACAGTTGTCATCAATTACTATTCATTATTCTATAAGCCTGTTCTTTTTGTATTTATTATTTATTCTTGCAATATATATACTACTACTAAAATTGTGCTTCGTCCAAATTATTATTAGAATTTTATTTTCCAATTATTTTTTTTATATCACAAACAGAAAATATATGTAAATATATATATATTGTAATAGTACTATTCATATATAATTAGTACTTATTTTTATGTATAAATAATTGTAGTCATATATAATAGATAATTCTCAAAATACTAATAAATGTTCAAATTCCAAAATATTAATCATAATATTCAATAAAAATATAAGAAATCACGAAACTTGATATAATTAAAAAGATATACTACAAGTATTATTCTACGCTACGTAACAGCTAGTTTCTTTTATGCATATATATATATATATATATATATATGATATAAAAGATTAGATTATACAGAACATACAGCAAATAGCTGCATTATTATTATAATAATAAATAAAAATAATAAATAAAGGCATATGCATGGCACGTGCTCTTGCTTTTGTGTTGGCAATTGCCCACTTCTTTACGCCCAAAACAGTTTAGAATCAACATATTTAAAAACACTAACAAAATGCTTGTGCACATTAGCTAATTATAATTACATAAATACAATATGGTATTTGTATATAATTTCCCTATACTGAGTTATTAGATAAAGTAGCCTATTTAAATATGGAAATTCAAAACTTTAATTGTCTATAGTCTTGAAACAATTATGTGAAAAAAAAAGAAAAGAAAACGGGCAGAGACATATATATATGCAGTAAAAGGTCAAAATCAAAGAATTGGGTGCAAGAAAAACCAAAAAATGATTGGATGGTTATGCTTAGCACAGTGCACAATGGGAATGATGGTCTTAACTGTTGTATAAGTCATTAAATTGGATGGTTTTGTGAATTGGTGGGCTCTCTCTTTTTATTAAGAATATTATGACGTATTTGACAACTGATTGTTACTTGCAACGAATTGGAAGTTACATGGTTCAAAAAAAAAAATGGAAGTTTCAAATCCTTTCAAAATTATTTCTTTATATATAATTTAATATAGTTCAAATTTTAATTCCTTAATAAGAATGTCTAATGTGAATCTGAATTAATCTCTAATTTCTGAATTATAGGACAGTGGATGATTAAAAATATATATATAAATTATTTATTTTTCACAATGTTAATTATCATTTTTCGAATTTTTAATTCAACACTCAAAATTCTCAATATTATTTTTAAATTTATCAATTACGATATATTTGTTTAAGGAAAACAATTATAATTTTAATATATATATATATATATATATAATTGGAGAAGAATTAATTAAATTGAAAAGTAATAAAAAGAAAAATAAAGAATCCAGTTGGGGGGGTGCTTTGAGACAGCCAGATAATATGAGAGGTTAACCCACATGGATGACATATGATGGAAGTGACTGTTCACGTGCCCTCCATGTTAACCTAATTCTCTTTTTTTTTTTTTTTTTCATTATTATTATCATCCTGTAATTAATATATAATCAAAACCTAACTATTAAAATTAATTGGGATTGGATCCCACTTAACAATTATATTATTTTCCCAATTAAGAAACAAAGTTTACATTAGGGATTTGTGTTATTACAATTTGATTCTTTTCCAAATGGAATTAATTAAAATTTAGAAACCACTGTTATTCCATTGGATAAAGTTATGGTTTTTATTAATATATATATATATATATATACATGTAGATATATTTTCTTTAGAAAGTAATTCATATTAATTATTTATTGAAGTTGCTTTATTTTTCCTTTTAAAATTCAAATAAGATATTTTATAATTTTTAATTTAATTAAATCAACCCAAATTCTTTAAATGAGTCATTTTTAAACGTAATGGATAGGTCAAATAGATTAATGTCAATAAATATATAATTCTTTAATTTTCATGTGAATTTAGGTAAATTAAAAATGAAAAAAAAATTGAATAGAATATTTAAATCAAAATTTAGCATACATAGATTAAAATAAAATGTTAAACATTATTAACATCCAATAATTATAATCATACGATAAAACTCATTTTAAATATTAAATTAATGATTTAAAATTTTATGAAAAATAAATTACATATAGAGCAGCTTTAAATTTGAAGGCAACATAGTGGCAAATGCATCTGTGCCTTACTGTCCAGCTATACGAGTAGTTTTATATGTGCCAGCAAAGCACACAAAGAATCGACATAAAACAAACCAGTAAAAATAATGTCTTGTTAGTAAGAGAAAAATAGACAATATAATAATAATAATAATAATAATAATAATAATAATAATAATAATAATAATAATAATAATAATAATAATAATAATAATAAGAAGCTACGAGCAAAGGCAATACTGATTTATATATACACATTATCATAAATAAAATGTGAGTCTTTCTCATCATCAATTACGTATTTTCTTCTTTATAATTATACCAACCACAATGGACCCCTCCCCTCCTCTAAACGTGTGTGTGTGTATATATATATATATGTAAATTATATAATAAATTAAAATATTAAATATAAAATAAAAATTTAATATAAATTATAATTAGCTTAATAAAATTTAAATTATAAATTGTTAGTAGTTTAATAATATTGAAACAATAAATTTATAATTACTTGTCGGTAATTTTTTCTGTATAAATTTTATCCACCTTCAATAAATTTTTAGTTCCATCACTTTACCTATCCTCTTCTATCCTCCATTGTTTTTTTTTAAAAAAAAACTTATAATATATTTAATTCTATCTAATAATTTAATGATCAAATATTTATTTTATTTTAATATATAGCTCAACTTAACTCAATAAAATTTTAATTTTAAATTAATTAGAGTCAGCTATATAAATTTTATTTTTCTACTTGTAATAGGATAAATGAGATTATCTAAAATTATAGTTTTAAATTTTATTAATAGCAGATCTTTCTTTTTTCTTTGAAGATATTAGTAAATCTTTCTTAATGAATAATTAAAAAGATAAATGTTGATATCAAAATTTGAACATTACTTCACATCATCAAATTATGTATTTTTTTTTGAACTGAAATCAAATTATGTACTTGTTCTCACCCTATTCAGGCACTTGTTCATTATTAAAATAATCATTAACTATTAATTGATTCAACAATCATACGATATATATATATATATATATATAAATAGTTTATTTATTGGATGTATGATTAAGTATTTTAATTGCATGTGAGTACCAACCATATATTGCCGTGATTTTTTATGTATAAAAAAGACTATGATCATGGTGGCAATTAAAACACTAATTACACTTGTCCTAATCATGGTTAAGGCATTCCGACCTATTCATTCCGCTTAATTAAAATACGAATAATTTAGATAAATAATTTTTCTTTCAACTTTAATCATACTTGGAAATTATTTTTAGGATTTAAAATTATTTAAATCAAATAATCACTCAATAATTTTATTAAATTTGATTTGGATATATTTACATTTTAAAATATTTTTACAAAAATTTGAATTTAATATTTCAAAATACATATTTTAAATGGGACTGACTCAATCAATTATATTTACAAAAGACCAAAATTGAACTTGATATAAATAAAACTCAATTCGAATAGAAGGCCGTAAAATGATGGGATATAACTTGCACCAATATATATAAAAGCAATCAGTAATTACTAATTAGCATGACATCAAGAAATTTCCTATTTGTAAATTTATGTCAATTACTAATTATCTTTTACCATATATAATAATAATAATAATAATAATAATAATAATAATAATAATAATAATAATAATAATGTCTCGCTGATTAATATGGGTCCCATTATCCTTGCACTATTAAGTAGTATTGCCAATCCGTTTATTTTTTTTATATTCAAAACTTCAATAATTGAATCATCCATTTGTGTGTTGATAACATTACCATCACAACTTCTCTAATGGTTCCTTCCTTGTCTTGAACTTCACATACCTTTGTCTCCTCATCAATATTACCTCTCTATTTAAAATATATATATATATATATATATATTTATAATAACTACGACATATCATGGATCAACTAATTAATAAAAATATATAATTAAATATTAATTATATACATAAAAATTTATATACGATATAACAATGAAATTAATATAATCTAACACTAAATATGTATTTTCTTCAAACAAATATCAAAGTTAAAAAAAAAAAGAAATACAAGAAATGGGCGGCATTTAAAATGATCAATTGTGCCTGAATTTTATGGCTACAGAGACATGTTCTTGACAGATAATTAGGATTAACATCTAACAACTCAGCAACTACCATGTCCATATGGTCCCCCTGCCTTCAAAAATATAATTCTTAGATAGTTGAGAATTATATTCAATAACATCATTTCCCATCAAATTTTCAATACCATTAATTATGGTAGGTCTCAACCTAACCTATCAATTTGTCACTTGCTTATTTTCCCTCATTAATATGCCTTTTCCTTAACTAACTACCTCTTTTTTACATTATTTTTGCACTAATCCTTATTTTTTTTAATCCACTATCTCATTCATAATATATATCAAATATAGTTTAGGCTTTTTTTTTAATGAATTTCAACAAAAATTAAATTATTTATTATTGCTTAATATGTGTTTTCAGAGTTATATGTTAGATAAATATTAAAATTACAATTTAAGAATTTTTAAAATACTAAACTTTTTTTAAAATTAAATAATTGCTAACTTGAACTTTAAATTTTTTTAAAAAAATCTCTGTTTAAGAATTTTTGTTAAAAAATAAAAAAAATGTTAATATATATGTTTATTAAAGATAAGATTATGGGCATTATTATTTTTATAGATAAGTTTGAAAGCATAGCCTGTCGAAACTGTAATGGTCGACATCAAAAAATTGGTCCATTTTACGGACATGGCTCCACGAGTTATACGGTTTCGGCTTCCGTCGGTTGAAATTGAATAATTTTAAATTATTATTTATTTTAATACAGAGGGATGTTTTAATAAAAAAAATATACACCAAAGATGAAAAAAAATAATAATTATTTATTCACTTTTTTTTAAAGAGAAATTATTTATTCACTTTAAAATATTATAAAATAATACATCTTCAAATCACCTAGTCTAATTAATAAGTTAATAATAATACACCTAAAAATTAAGCCTAACATATGATTAGAGGTAGATAAATTTTGATTAATCTATCGAATAAATTAATTAAAATTATTATATATTGGTTGGTTTAGTCAATAATTTTAGATTATTTTGATTCTCGATTAGATTAACAGTTAACAAATTCGGTTCTATCGATTAATTTTTAACAGATTTTTTTAAAAATTTTAGTTATTATTTTTTATTTAATTCATTAATTATATTAATTTTTTACTATAATTATAAATTTTTATTACAAAATAAAATTATTTATTTATTTTTTTAATAAATTTTATTTAATTATTTAATTATATTAATTTTTTATTATAATTAAAATTTTTATTATAAAATTTTAAAAAAATTAATCAGTTCGATTAATTGATTAATTAATTTTATTTATTTAATTAATATAACTAAACAAAATTAAAAATTAATTAATTTAATTAAAAAAATTTTAAATAAAATCATTCGATTAACTAATCAATTAGATCTATTGAGTAATTAATTGACCTAATGCCTTGTGATTATGATTAATGTTGAATAAAGGTGTTGATGTTAGGGCTTTTGATCAAGGATTATTTAATTGAGGGGGGCATTTTAGTCATTTTGACAAGTAAAATTATAAATAAATAAAATTATCGCCGTTGGCCACTGAAATCCAAAATGAATCAAAACGGAAAGCTGACTTACATGGCCCAACTTCTTATTATCTCCGTCTCTATCTGCAGCTGTTCCCATTGCCTTGCTTAGGCTTTCCATAAATTTCTCATTTTCATATATTTATATATTATTTATTATTTCATATGTTACATTCAATAATTATTTTTTAAAAAATTTGTATAATAAATATTACATTAACAATCAATAAAAAAAAGAATTTCAAGATTTAAGTAAGCGATAAATCATAATAATTAATTTTTATTTAAAAAAAAAGAAATATCAAGATTTAAATCTCCAGCTTCTTATTATTATTTTATGATTCAATGTGAATCTTCGTATGCTGCAAGTCAGTTAAATTATTCATCCAACTGGAAAATAAAATAAAATTATACATTATTGTTTTTTGTACATTATATATTTTGTTTGACATTTTATATATAAATATAAGAATATATAATAATAGGAATGAATAGCGAAGTGACCCATTGTAGCACTTCTTTTAACCAACAAAAGAAAAGATAACTGAACATTCCACACCTTAATTGCTTTAATGAAAAAAATTAATAAGAATTTTTTTTTTCAATTCTCCTTTCTTTTAATTAAAAAAAAGTATATTATATATTGACAGACAGATCCCACCAAAATTAATAAACAAATAAACTAAACAAATTTTACCAACAAGATACACACATTGCATCTTCATAAAACCCTTATTAGAATTCACCTTATTTCTTTGTTATATTTTCTCTTTACGATTTTATTATTTCCTTGATAATCTATCTATTCAGCTAGCTGTAATTGCTCCTATGCAAGGTGACTCCACTAGTATGCTAGCAACCACCGGAGATGTTGCCTCCGCTACGACCACCAGGGTCCATGAAGGTGGTGGTGGTGAAGTTGCCGGTGGAGGCGGAAATTCGGGTGATGAAGAAAAGGGTATTATTAGGGTTGATGAAAGTGATCGATTGAGTTATGGAGCAAACCGGTGGCCAAGACAAGAGACTTTGGCCTTATTGAAGATAAGGTCAGATATGGATTATGTATTTAGGGACTCAAGTCTTAAAGGTCCATTGTGGGAAGAGGTCTCCAGGTGTATTTTTTTTTACTTATTTTTAGAAGTTTATATCTTAATTTGATGATGATAAAATAAAAACAAAATTAATTAATTTAATTAAGTTGGTTTCCACTTTTGCATGGAGATCTGTGTACTTATCAACTTTCTCTGAATTTTTTGTCTACTTAATTGATTAATTTTCTTTTCTTTTTGGATCTTTCAAAGCTTTTAACAGTTTTCTTGTATTTTCGGGTCTCAATTAATTGATAGTTAATGGATTAAATAGTATCAACAAGGTAAAAAGTTTTATATTTGGTGTCGTTATTAGTTCTGAATTTAGCTTTCTTAATTAATTTCTTTAATTGATTTTTTGAATTCTTTAAACCCAATCATAGAATTATGGTTAACTTCTTTTTATGGCTATAATTCCAAGAAAAAAAGGAACTAGTACTATTTATAATAAATTTGTATTAGTCTTAATATAGTTTGGTTCCGTGTCATTTATATTTTTTTTTTGAATTGTTCCGTGTCATTTATATGATAGGTCTTTCTCTAATTATTTATCTTTTTTTTCCTTGGATGTCTTTTTTCTTCTTTTTTGATCATAGTTTTTTTGTGGTTTAATATAATTTTCTTGCTTATAATTTTATGTATTAATGGCGTTTAGATCTTGTTTTGTGATTGATTATTTCTCAATGGGAATGGATATTTCAGAAAACTAGCTGATCTTGGTTATCATCGAAGTGCCAAGAAATGCAAGGAGAAGTTTGAAAATCTGTACAAGTACCACAAAAGAACTAAAGAAGGTAGAACTGGTAAATCCGAAGGCAAAACTTATCGATTTTTTGATCAGTTAGAAGCTTTTGAAAATCATAATCATCAATCTCAGTCAGGATCATCATCACAACCGCCACCACAACAGCAACCACCAAAAACTCAACCTTTAATGGCAGCAACTGCCACATTACCATGGTCTAATAATCCACCCAATATCTCTCACATTACTGTTCCATCAACAACAAATACTAGTGTGAATATTATTACGTCTCAGAACAATATTAACAATAATAATATTCTTTCCCCAATAAGTCCTATGCCATTATCTTCATCACAGCCATTCATTAATAATAATCCTTCTCAAAACATTTTTCCCTCTTCTTTTCAAAACCTTACGTCGCATCTGTTTTCGAGTTCTACTTCTTCTTCCACAGCGTCTGACGAAGAGTTGCACAGTAATACTAGTCGGAAGAGAAAAAGAAAATGGAAGGATTTCTTAGAAAGGTTAACTAAAGATGTTATCAAGAAACAAGAAAAGTTGCAAAGGAAATTCTTGGAAACAGTAGAGAGACGCGAACATGAAAGAATTGCAAGCGAGGAAGCCTGGAGAATGCAAGAAATGACAAGAATCAATAAAGAACATGAAATTTTCATCCAAGAAAGGACTACAGCAGCTGCTAAAGATGCTGCAGTTATTGCATTCCTTCAAAAGATCTCTGGACAGAAAAATACTTTGCAAATAACAGATTCTCCACAACAACAACCACCACCACCACCACCACCTGTGGCGACGCTGGTGCCTGTGCTGGCACCAGCGCCGCAACCTAGTCCATCACCATCTGCTACACAACCAGTACAAGTAGTTTCAAGAAAGGATAATGGAGAGAATATTGGAGTTGTAACGAGTTCATCAAGATGGCCAAAGGTTGAAGTTCAAGCTCTTATTAGGCTAAGAACAAATCTTAATACTAAGTATCAAGAAAATGGACCTAAAGGACCATTATGGGAAGAGATCTCAGCAAGAATGCAAAAGCTTGGATATAATAGAAGCGCGAAAAGATGCAAAGAGAAATGGGAGAATATAAACAAGTATTTCAAGAAGGTGAAGGAGAGTAACAAGAAAAGACATGAAGATTCAAAAACATGTCCATATTTTCACCAACTCGATGCAATATACAAGGAAAAATCTACCATGATTAATGAAACTGCAGGTCACGGTGTTAATAATAATCCCATTATAAGCACAACGAGCCCTTAATGGTACGTTCAGAACAACAATGGCCTCTTCAACAAGAAAACCAGTCTTCTGAATCAATTATAGACATCAATGGAAGAGATCATAATCACATTATTGGAGAAGAAGATGAAGAAGACGATGAAGGAGACACTGAGGAAGAAGATGATGGAGGAGGAGGTGTTTTGAGGTCGTACCAAGTAAACCAGCCGCTACTTCCATCGGCAACGGTGAGTAAATCAGGCAAGAAGACCAAGGAAAGAGAAGGGAATAGTTTTTTTACCAGAAATTTACATGGTAAGTGCATTGTTGCAACATTAATTATACTGCAGCTAATGGTAAAAAAAATTCAAGAAGAGGGTAGAATTTTCCAAATTCGAAATATTTACTGTGCTGGCCTGCCAAGATTATTTCAGAAGAGAAGTGGTGGATGAAAGGTGGTGACTCTTTTAATTAATTTATGCCCATGCACACATGGTTCTTTCCATTATTCTATATAGTGGGGATGAACATTTGTTTTTGTTTTTATTTTATTTGGGGGGGGGGGGGTTGAGATTAAAGGAGTTATTATTTATTAATTATTTTGTTTCATAAAGAAACTGGGTTTGAGATCGTTAGCGATTAGACTGCAGAAAATAAATAAAGAAAGAAATATAGAATCAGTGTTTGTGTCCATTAGAGGGCAAGATCATAGAACAAATAAAGAAACCACTGCTGTATCTTTCTTTCTGTTCATTGGCTGTAAATGTTTGCCTTTAAATCACACACACACACACACACACACACATATATATATATATCATGCCATTTTCAAACTTTAACTAATTAATATGAGAGAGAGAGAGATATGCGATTTAATATCATAATGTATAAGAAAGTGTATATTTTTAAAATTAGGATAGAATTATATCAATAGACAAAAGGGTATGATTGATATAATAGAAAATTTTTCATAAAAATTCAAAATGGGAGCCTATCATATATTAATAAATTATGATTGGAGCGACATAAAATTAAGCCCTAAAATTGAAAAAGGCAGAAGACACTAAACAAACACAGTTGGAGTAGGGCCCATAAGAAATGGCGACATCACATGAAGGTCCTTATTATAAAAGGTTTGGTCCTACAAAGAGGAATCTTCTAAGTTACCTTCAAAATAATTAGGTATACGTATGTGTATGGAATTATTTATGTATTCTATGTGTTGACTTCCCATAAAGCCCCATACTATTTATTGTTTCCTTCATCTGTCATCTCATCATTCATCAACATAGTTCACCACTATATCATTATATATATATACATATCATGTGAATTTAAATTTTTTTAATTAAAAATAATTAATTTTTTCCTAATTTTTATAAAATATAAAGTGTGTATATCAATTAGAGATGTATCAAATTTTACAAAAGAAATTAAAAATTAAAAATCTCTTAATTTTATAAATACCATTTATGTACAATGTACTAGTATAGGAATATATAAGGTGAAACAGTACTGTGAATGCAATTGCCCAGTTAATTGGGAATGTATAGATTATTAGATAACCATTTGAAGGGGATGGGGTCCACTATCCACAATTGAGTGGACAATTAATGTTGGTATTCTGTTTTATATATATATATAAATACAGTATTCAGTGTTTAAGATTTTGAAGCTCCTGTTCTTTTCATGCAAAGCTACATTCATCACAAGTCTATATACATATACACACACATAAACATGTCTTTATCCTTTGTGAATTGTATTATATATAAATCTTCGATTACCTTGACAAGGTTCCAAATTCAAACTACCCACAGTCAGTTGATTAATACAGCTTTTGTACTAATGTATATAGTTTGCCCCATTTATTTTTACCGCTAGCTAATTTGGTTAGTTTCACAAATGGACATTTTAATTATATATGGTTTAATTTCATTTCAGAGAGTTTTTTTTTTATTATTATAATTAGTAGGGAAGAGGAAATTGATTTGGGTATTTCCACTACAAGAAAAATGCAGTTTAGCTACGGCCAATTCCGTAGCAAGTCCGTAGCTATTACCGGCTTAGCTACGGTATTGTTACGGAAAATTTTCCGTAGCTAAAAACCCGTAGCAAAGCTTTTTTAGCTACGGAAACTGTTTCCGTAGCAACTATAGCTACGGAGTAGCTACTGACATTCCGTAGCAATAACCCTTCAAACTTTTCTTCAAAAATTCCGTAGCTAAACAAGTCCGTAGCTAAGTTTCCGTAGTAATTCCGTAGCTAAGTTTGTTAGCTACGGAAACATAATCCGTAGCAGTTCCGTAGTTGCACTTCCGTAGCTAAGGTCGTTTGCTACGAAACAGTTCCGTAGTTACCATTCCGTAGCTAAATGCCTGTAGCAATTATGTAGCTAATTTCCAAAGCAATTCCGTAGCCAATAATACCACATTCTGTAGCAAATTCCATAGCATTTGCAAAATAATATTTTTATTAAACCTGCTAAAATTAAACTCCAAAGAACAATTATAATTAAAAAAAAATCCAAAGTCATTTTATAACATAAAAGTTCATATAATCCACATTAATGCAAAGTACTACAGGGGATAAGTGTTTAATCTCAAATGTAAATCCTAAAAATTCATATAATATTATACCTAAAGATATAGAAATAACAACGTAACTTAATATTTAATCATCAAAATAATTGTCATTTGGTGAACCTATATCAGCAGAGTCATCTGTAAGAGGTGGTGCAAATGATGCCCGCCATCGCCTTGATTCCTCTCGGTCTTCTTTTATTTCTTTGATAAGATTAACCATCATTTCTTCAAGCTTTGACTGTCGTTCATTCAAGTTATTAAGCGTTTCTTGTTGAGCAGTTGTAGTTGGTGCATTTGATGAGGAACTTGAAGCATATGACCCTCCCTTTGTTGATCCAAGGCCATAAATGCGATTCTTTTTTTTTCCTCCAGCTGCCTCGATGAATAACAGGTCCTCATTAAGATGAATGCTATTATCTTCTTCAGAATCCATCTCCGAGTTTTGTACAACAGTATCTTTAAGTCGCTTGAAATTCTCCTACAACATATATAAATGTACAATTAAAGTAAATTGTTTCAAAATTTTAAAATTATAATGAATCAAAAGAAATCAAACTTACATAGACAGTTTCAGCACGCTTATCGATGAACTCAGCTGGATCCCCTCTTTTATCTTTCTTAGTAAGCATATTAAGAAAGATAACACTTTTTGAAGGTTCTCTTTTTTCGACATCTTTTTCCTTCTGCCAAATTGAAATGACCATTGAAACATAAATTAATTACAACGTATTACATGCACAAACGGGCAGCATATGAACATGGAATCACGCCACACGGCGATCCAAATATAAGGATAAAACAAAACAAAATAAAAGGGAAATAGTCACACAGCAGCCAACAACTAGGATTATATATATATCAGTAGGTTTATGAAATGTATGAATTTATGAAATCACAATCAGCAGCAAATATAGCCTGTAATTTACAGAAAAAATAGCAAGAAAAGAGAGTTATATACCTAAAGTTAAAGTACAAAAGTAAGAGAGAGAGAGAGGAAGAAGGCAGGAAGTGTAGGAGTTATGAATTATATGAGTTATAGTATTACGTGTTTGTGTAGCAAAATGTTTGTGGAAAAGATGAAAACTCTTACAATATGGAAGAACAGAAACAGAGCAGCACTCTTTCTTTTGGATCCAGTGAAATAAGAAAAGAGAAGACCCCACTTCTATCATTCTGTGTTTTACACTGTTTTGGATAGTTCTAAGTTTTCAACCATAGAAAATTGAGAAGTCACAACACAACATTTCTTTTTTCTTCTTTCTATACCCAATTATGCAATTTCATATCTAACCCAACAGATACATACTATTCTTATCTTATTATTTATCACTTCTGCTACTGTTGATTCTTGTACCCTTTTTTATATTCAATACAAAATAAAATAATTGTAAATTGATCACAATTATATTATCAAATTAAAGCTCATTTAAGGCATCATTTGATAAGGTTATTACAAGTCAAATTATCTTTCATAGTAGCAAGAAATAACCAAAATAAACTGCATTTCCTTTTTTTCCCATAGTGGCCGGATTGGTTGTATGCCTAAATCATAACAAATCTTCAAAGTTCAAAGTGCACATAGATAATAAGCCGAGTTTTGATGCCAATTCAGCAGATATGGAGCTGGGTATATCAAATGTTCAATTCAGTTTGGAAACAGAATCATCAAGCAGAGTTTTGATGCCAAACGTTATGAACAACAATATAAACTGAACCGAAACAGTATTTCATACTCAATTAACATGCTATTCAGCTTGGTATCATAAGAACTACACACAACATATATTTCAAAGTAAACACAAGAATATATCTAAATTAATTCACAGCTCAATGTGGTGTGTTTGTATGTCAGCAGCATATCAACATGGAATCACGCCACACGACGATCCAAAAATAAGGATAAAACAAAATAAAATAAAAGGGAAATAGTCACACACTAGCCAACAATTAAGATTAGTAGTGCACAACAGCAGAGGCAAGTTATATGGAAGAGGAATACAAACTAAAATACAAACTAAGCCAACACTAGCCAACATATCTTGCACTAGATAGAAAGATTGGCTAGTTGATTAAAATCCTACCATCAAGTAACAATGCAATGCCTACTAAGGAAAAAGTTCCAAAGGAAGTTCAGTGGAAAACAGTACTCTAGTAAAGGCAATTATAGAGTTGTTGAGAAAAGCCCAAGATCCTTCAAGGTGTATTCTAGGAGAATAAAAAAAGCTGAGGACAGCTGAGATATTACCAACACAGCTGGACACATCAGCCCTTTCTGTTAGAGGCAATCATTTATAATGAAAGCAGTAGCAATTTGTAGGCATCTTTTAGCATTCAGTCATTTTGGGCAGGGGAATTATTCTCTCTGTAATCAGGCTTGTACCTAGGAGGTTATTCATTACCTATTTTTGTTTCTCTCTCATTCTCTTGTCTAGTTACCGTACTCATCTGTGTACACACTCCATTATTAATCAAATGCATTCCTGCCATTTTCTTATCTCTGTTTCCGCTATCGTTTACTGCACTATAATATTCTATGTTACTTACATTACCTCATGGCTCAATAAATGGAACCATAATATACAGCGGAAACTTGTAGACAAATTTTCCAATCTTCAAAATGATTTATCTCAAACCAAAGTAATTTTTGAATCCCTAATAGATTCAAGTTGTCCTGATTCTATAACAGAAGATTTAAAACTTGTATTGGATAGAAAGAAAAATGCAGCTACATGGATCAAAGCAGCAGTAGAATGTGACTTAAACCCAAAAGCATCAAACAGAACAAATTACACAAACTGACCGAAAAGTACATTATTTGCTGCTAGGAATTAAAGATCCGAAAATGAATTTTTCTCGGAAATAGTAAATAATCTGCAAAGCAACCAAAATTGGGTGAAGGGAAGTAGATTGAATGTATCATCAGAAATAGCAAATGCATTGAATTGTGAATGTAGGACATGGTTTTTGAATGACATTGAGGATTATTTAGATCGGGTTTGTACCAGAACTAGCAGCAGTTCTACAGTTTAACTTGAGAGTTCAAACATCAAAAACCCCAAATCCTAAGATACTGAAGCATAACAACAATAAAATGAAAGTTAGAGGGAGAAAGATATCAGAACCTTTGAGCTTTCTCTTGTCTCATCTATGTTGTCTTCTTCTGCCAAATTGAAAGTGGTTGAAGATTGAGACACCAGCGATGGAAGTGGCGAATGGAGGTTGTGGTTGGTTATGGCTTGGGTTCGCAAGTCATGAGAGAGAGAGATTGATTGAGGAGAGCAGGCTGCAACGTGAAGGGGAAGATGGAAAGCAAACTGAGAAGGAACAAAGCAAAGGCAGATCAAAGCACGATTCTGAAATTTTTTCCCCTTTTTTTAGAGGAAAGCGGGATTTTGAAATTTGCAAAGGAGGGAAGTAGAAATTTTTTTTTTGAGAAGAAAGTAGAAATTAGGGTTGTATAAGAACTTAAAAACTAAATTTTTCCCACAAAAGCCAAAACAGCGCCGTATTGTACAAAACATTCCGTAGCAAAGCAATTCGCTACGGAATATCCGTAGCAAGCAAATTAGCAATTCCGTAGCAACAACATTTAGCTACGAATATTCCGTAGCACCACTATTTCCGTAGCAAAAAAATTTCCGTAGCAAATATTTTTCGCTACTGAAATTCCGTAGCAAAGGATAAATCCGTAGTTAAACCGCAGCTGAGGGAATGATTAATATGTTTGCTACAGAATGGCTACGGAATCCTGCGTAGCTAAAAGGCGCGCCACTGTGGCGCGAAAATAATTGCTACAGAAATCTGTTCCGTAGCTAACGTCGCTATGGAATAGCTATGGACTTGCTACGGCAATATATAATTTAATAAAAAAGGCAATTCCGTAGCTATGCCATAGTAATTCCGTCGCTATGTTGCTACGGAATCTGTCCGTAGTAATTTTCCGTAGCTATTTCACAGTTTTCTTGTAGTGTTCGCCTTAAAAAAATATGCATTTATCGACAGTCTATATATAACATTTTAGAGAATTTAGAGTTTAAACATTTCAAATATATATAATAAATTAGATCAATATTGGAATTTAAATTACTTTTTTTAAAAAACATGTAATGCAGTAGTAATTAATAAAAAGAATCATAAATTTTCGAACAAATTTTAAAAAACTGTCTAAATAATACGATGGGGTTTCAGATATTTTATTTATCATATTTATATAAAATAATCTGAATTGAATAAACTACCAAAACTGCCCTCCCACACTAGGAGCCCTCCCACACCAGGATAGTGAGAGTCACCTTTATACAAGGGCGGAATTAAGGGGGTTTTGAGAGGGCAATTGGCCCCCTTAGTTTCTCTCTCTCTCTCTCTCTCTCTCTCTCTCTCTCTCTCTCTCTCTCTCTCTCTCTCTCTATATATATATATATATATATGTATGTATATATATACATGTGTGTATATAGATATATAGATATAATATATATTAATAATAAAAAAATAATTATTTCTGATTTTATTTTTGTATAGAAAATATAATGTCTAATTTAAATGTGGATAAAATTATTAGTAATAGACCTAACTAAATAAATAAAATTCTTAAAAAATTATTTCTGTTTTGATATAATTTTATTACTTTCAAAATAACTCATATTTTTTTTATATAAAAAGTATTAAATTTTACTAATTAAATTTTTTTAAATATAAAAATTGGTATAATAAAATTGAATTAAACTTATTTTTTAAAATTTAAATATCTGAATAAAGATTTATTTTTAATTAAATATTAATTAATAAAGTTATATTTTGATATAAGTCGCAATGTTTTCATTTATTTATTATATTAATATTTTATTTATATATACTATATTATATAAATTTATTCAAAATAATTAATTTAAACACTTTCTTTAAAATATTTTTAAAATATATTAAATAATTAAAATATCTTAAAATATATAAAAATTCTTTTAAAAATAACATATACAGTGTAATTTATCAAAATAATATTTTATTATAATTTTTTTTTGTTTAAAATTTTTATCCTCTCGATAAATTTCTAATTTCGTAACTGCCTTTATAAGTATAACAACTATATATTGAAGGGGAATTTTATTATGATTTGCATTATAAGCCAAACATATATAAAATATTATATGAAGAAAAAGAAAAAAACAGATGGTTTCACATCAAGGGAATCATATATATGGTTATATATATAAATGACAAATTGGAAATATTTTCTTAAAAAATTAAAAGATATTTAAAATTGAGTTTACCTAGATAATCTAAATCATCAACAGCTTCTCCAAAAAATTCATGCTAGATGTGCAGTTATGTTTTCAACAGGACTAATAAATGATCTATAATTTAATTAATGATTGAGAAATGATTAGCTTATACTCTCTCTGTTACCTTTTAAGTATCCATTTAGTAAAAAAAATTTATTCCTAAATAAATGTCCATTTAAAAAAATAAGACATAATTATTTATTTTATTCTAATAATATCTTTATTTATTAAATTTTAACCACTTGCTTATTAAATACTTCTTTATTGTTTGTGAAAGGGTATTTTAATAAAATATAATACTAATAAATAATTTTTTAATATTAGTGAAATAGTAAAAATGAATACTTAAAAGGGAATGAAGAGAGTATATTAGGGCCTGTTTGATTTAGCTGTTCATAGCAGCTGGTAGCTGATAGCGGTTGCTGATAGCTGATAGCTGGTGGCGGATAGCTAGTAGCTGATCTGGGTTAGCGTTTGGTAAAAATACAATAGCTGTTGCAGTTTGAATGTAAAATTACCAATAAGCATATCAATATCTAATAAATATTAATTTTTATTTTATTTTAATAGGGTTAATACAGTCTTAATATGAATCAGCTATCAGCTGATATGAAAAAGCTCAAAATAGGAGCTTATTAAAACAGCAGCTGTTTGGGGTTCCTAACAGCTATCAGCTGCTGTTTTAAAATTTTACCAAACATCAAATTTTAACAAACAGCTGCTGTTTGGGGTTCAAACCTCTATCAGCTGCATCAAACAGCTAAACCAAACACCCCCTTAGATTATATTCTTCAGAAATGCATAGATTTATATGTATACATAATAAAAAAAAAACAAAACTTAATATCGTTTATAGCTTCGTGAATAAACTCGAATCTTTTTGTAAAATTTCTATCATACCTAAATGTCTAAAAATATTAACTATATATTAAATACTAAAAATTAATTTTTTTTGGTACAATAAGATGGGATTCAATCCACAAACTAACCAAAATAAGATACACGAGTAAGATGAATTAACGAATTAAAATTGAAAAGAAGTATCTACATAGCAATAATAAAACTTAATTTAAAATATTTTTTTTATTTTACATTTTTGTATTTCATCTCTTTTCCCTCTTTTTTTTTTTGAAAAGCTCTTTTCCCTCTTTAAACTTACATTTTAACATAATTTTCATATCAAATATAAAAAATATATTTAAAAAATTAACTTAATTAATTGTGCATGTTGGGCTCATAATAAATTGTACTTTATAACACAAAGTAATCTAAATTATTATTTTTTATTATAACTTCATTATATTTCTTAAAAGGTTGACTTAGCAAATAGTTGCATAAAAAAAAGTAAAAGAAAGAATTAAATGGAATTTCAGTAAATATCGGCAACTGACTTAAGGCTTAATTGATTAGTATTTGAAGCGTCAAGTTGAGAGAGGCAGTTCGGCCAAAAAGTTGAGAGAGGCAGCAAGTGGTTGTCAGCTGGCGATAATCAACAGCTTTTCCAGATTTAAGGTTGTCATTTTCATTAAATGACCTTTGCAATTTAATTCTGATGATGCCCTAAAATTTAAATTCTATTTCGTTGCTGGAAAATGTCTACTCATCTAATTTTTTTTTTTTTATCACTGACCATTTTAACTGTAAAAATACTTACATGGTACGCTTTAGAGGATATTTTTCAAAATTTTAAAGTTGGTCAAAATTAATTATAAGTAGTTTTTAGATTATAAGATGTTTATTTAAGTGTTTCTGAAAACTTAAATAGTAAATTATAATATGATTTTAATCAGTTTTTTAAAAGTTGAGTTTTACTAATTTTTTTGAACACTTATTTTTTAAGCAGTTTTGACCAAGTAAAAGATCATACTATCCCTACCTAATCTTCAATATTTCAAATTTGTCCACCTATATACTTTAGTTCCCATCAAAATTCTTTTACGTTTCTTCTTAAATAAATTTTATTATTATTATTATTATTGCAAAATAAATTTTGAATTGACATTTAAAAAATTATTTTTATACAATAATTAAACTCAGGGACAGTTTAGTCATTTTGACAGTTTCTGCAATTAAAAACTGATTATAAACTGATTTTACAGAAATACTTAACTGATTATAAACTGATTATCAGCTGATTATTAACTAGTTTACAGAAACACTTAATTGCTTATTTTTAATCTGATTATAATATAAAAATCACTTATTCACAATAAGCTGAAAAACTTCAGTTTTGAGAAACACTCTCTAAATCTGACACAGTCAACTCTCAGTCTACACAGTCCAACTTTGCTTCAATATTTATAACAATAAAATCCAACTTAAATAATTAATTTATTCCAAGGGAACTATTATTTGGGCCAATATATATAACGAAGGTCCGAAGGAACTCTGTAATTTTGTAAATGGATGAAGGAAGAGTATTTATGAACTACAAACACGTCTGTAATTGAGGCATTTAAAAAAAAAACCCCGTTTCTTTCCTAAATGGATATATATGAATTAATTAAATTATAACCTTACTTTTTAAAAAAATTAAATTATGCCTTAATTAATTAGACTGGTCCCACATATATTCCATATTTATATATATGGCTAAAATTAATGTATCGGTCGCTATTGGCTACAATTTAATGTATATGTTTTTTATATAATTAATTGTCTTATACATGGCTTAGATTGATTGATTATATATTTGATTTACTCCTGGACTCAAATTCAGGCCAATTTGTTAAATCCATTTGAACTCAAATAACTTAATTGATAATCAAGCATTACAGGATGTATTATTTGTAATTAATTTATTAAATTCATTCTCTTCACAGCTATAAAAACTTGATTAACACAGATGATTTTTTAAGATTAATCCCTTAACTATATATAGGATAAATTGGACCAAGTGTTTTTATACTTAATTTTGAATTATAACAGTTATAAAATAACTTGATTATTAATTAAGCGCTATATATACTTTAATTAGTCAAAATTGATATAGTAATTTTGTCATGTCCTTGCTATTATCTTAAACATTTGTCTCGTCCATTAGGGCCTTTAAGAGTATATATATATATAGGCAATGAAGAAGAGTGCCATATGTAAATAAACGAGATGGCAAGCAGTAGTTATTTTTGTTTTTAATCATTAATTAAATTCTGATTAAAGTTCAGATTAATTTTAATTAAGTTCTACTCTGCGGCTAAATTTCTGCTATTCTTTTGGCCGGCAAGCAATTAATTTGTATATGATCTTTAGCACAGTCTAAATTCTCATATGAATAATATTATATATGATGAGGTCCTCCAAGAGAAAATCAAACGCTAGCAGTCAAATCCAAAAACTTTTCAAATTTTTTCTCAATGAAACCACTTTCATTTGGTCCAACTTAGCTTTTGTCTCAGACGAAGAAAAATAATACTAATGATAAATATTTAGTTGATGATAAAAATACAAAGATCAGAAGAGACTATTTCAATATGCATATTAATGAAGAAGAGACGAAGATAAGGGAAGAGCTAGCAAAGGAAATCGAGAAACAACTTGAACATGAGATTATGGAAGGTTTACTCTTTTTGGTCCGTTCTTTAAGTAATCTCAAAACTAAACAAATAATTTGGGATTTTAAGGACTTCGATATTCATAATCTCTCTTCTTCTTCAAATTTTTGTCACTTTTGTAATGCTAGTGGACGGTGGCCGGTGGCCGTGGCTGAGACCGAGACGGCAAGCGATGAAGAACAAGTATTATTATATGAATGTATGGACAGTGAATCAACTGAGGTTATATAATAATTGGTGATCATGAGATTTGATTCAATCATATTTCAAGATAGTGAATAATTCTCTTGTATTTGAATTATTGTTAAAGCATAATTAATGATTTTTTTTCAAACTTTTTACAATTAAAAATCATATTTTAATAAATTTTTTATTAATTAAAATTAAAAAGAAAAGTAAGTTTTACTCTCTATACATACCTAGAGAGCCACATTCTTTTTTTTTTTTTGAAATTTTGCAATTTTTTTTGTGTATTATTAATATTTATTATTCGTTTCATTAATAAAAAAAGAAATATTGTAAAAAGAAATATGTGTGCTATAATTTTACTAAGTTTAACAAATTATTAAACTTAGTAAAACATATACTTTTCCTATTTTGAAAATTAATTAAGATACTCTTTAAAATAAATAACTTTACTGAAGATGTTTTTACCATTATATATATATATATATATATATATATATATATATATATATATATATATATAGACATTTGTTGTTGTGGTTGACTACTTGGCGCTCCACTGCCTCCACAATATTGTGAAATGGGGCTATGGAAAAGGTAACATTATTGATTGCCACTTTAATTATTCTTCCTTCAATTTGTGAAAAAAATTAATTAATTTAAAAAAAATTATAATGGCATATAGATTTTTTGAATTATACTAATATATATACATAAAAAGGAAAGAAGGCAGTTTCATTAAGGTTGAATGAAAGTTAAAACTTATATTATTAAATATATAATTCTAACACTAAATTGAATTAGTCATTAATTAATTTCACAATTAGCAACAATTTTTCATAAATATCAACAAAATTTCGTATTATTATTATTATTATTATACAATAATTTTTAATAGCAAAATTAACTTGTGATTAAAGTTGTTAATTGCTAATAGTATTTTTTTTAAAGAGGTTTGAATTCTTGAACTGCGAAACATGATTATTAGGCTACATTGACTGATGGTAGAACTGAGATGGAAAAGAAAATGAATGGTGCATTTATATATACAAATTAAGGTTCCACGTGTATAGCACAAATAATTTCTCTGGATCGTTTTATAACATTAAATTCCAATTTATCGATCGTACAAAAGTGAAAAAAAAAGGATTTTTTTTTTCTCTTTTATAAATTTACTATTACTATTATTTTTTTAAATGCTTTCCTTATAAAAAAAAAGACTTGTAAATTATGTTAAACATGAATTGCTGGTTAAATCAATCAAATTAATGACAAATTTAATTTAGTACAGCTAAGTACTTTGAAAAAATTAAAAAAATTAATTGTAAACTAATCCTACAAGAATTTACATTAAAAAAAAAAAACTAATCCTACAAGAAACACACACCACAACTAAAACATGTTTACTGTTTATAAATTGAGGGGGAAAACAAACTCATGAGAATTGAAGAATGAATCTTAAGGATTGGATTTGTTGTTGGATGAGTCTGATTCTCAAAGTTTTTTTTTATTAAAGTTAAATTTTCAGAATAAGATTGTAATTTTTAGCTATTATTAATTTTATATCGTTGCCAAATATTAGTAGGTTAAAAAATTTACTGCAAATACTACTATTTATTATAATGTCATAATAATTTCTTTAAAAATATCTAAAAAAATAAAAAATATAGCTTTTTTTTTTAAAAAAAGTCCACTTATCAATTTGCAATTTTAAAAATGGCCCCACTTTCAAAGTTATATATCCACTAAATATTGAGCATATTAAAAGTATACTCTATTTTTAGAAATATATATTTAGTTTGTATCGTATATATAGAAAAAAAATTATAGAATATTTTAAAAAAGTTTAAAAAAAGTAAAAAATATAATATAATTTTCTTATTTTTTTTATTAAATTTAATTATAAAAAAACTATAATACATAAGTAGAAATATAATTCATGAGTGGAAAATAAATATATTTATTTTGAGGTGTATGTGAAGGGAACAGGAATTTTAATTGTATTGTACTGCAAATGAATAACAGTATCTATTCCTATCCATAAATAAAAATCCAGACCAATCAATTTGTGGGGTATATATTTTAATGGACAACAGTTTCAGCATTCTCATCAAGCTGGACAGAATTTGTAGGGTATCCATACAACTCAATTTAGAAAAATGTTGATTTTATATATATTTGATAATAAAAAATAATAGCTGTACCATATACCTATATTTACAGTAATTATATTAACTTTAGAAAAAAAAAATAATGATTCTTATTTCAAACTTAAAAAAAAAAAAAGGAAATGGATTCATTTTATAATAAATTTTAATTCAGTTTTTTTTAAAGATTTTTCCTGATAATGAACTCATCAATCATCATTTAATTTAAAAATAAGAGTAAGAACAATTATTTCTTTAGGAAAGATGCCTCCTTTGATTATATTATTGAAAGAAAAAAAATTAATAATTATTTTGCGAGACACATATTTTTAGTGATATAATGTTATATATTTAGATAAAATTCTTGTTCTTTTTCTTCCTATTGAATAGACATGGCATTGTAATTCTATACATTTTTTTTTAAAAAATTATATAATTTTTGTCCAATAAAATCTATATCTTTATTTCTTTTCTTTCTTTTTAGATGAATCTATACATATCTATCATTTTACTCCTTCATAATTTTGCTTTTAAAAAATTTATAATTTTAGAATTCTTCATTTTCTCTATTATTCCAATTAAAATCTACATTTCTTTCAATTAAAATTGAGTTATCTTTTTGCTTAAAAAATCAAATTTCTATTTGCATTGTTATTAATTTTTAAGTACAGTTAGGATAATTAACCACTAAAGTGTAACTTAGTGTCCAAAAATATATACTGCTCTCATTTAAATCTGAGTTTTAGTCTATTGTATTTTCTCTCCCACATATAATTAATAAAAAAGTACAATTAGAATAATTAATTGACTTTATTTGATTTTGTATTAGAGTATATATATCATAAATTTTTTAATGATTTGTTTATTCTATAAGTATTTTTATAAATAGCAATAGAATTCTGTTTCAAAATGAATGCTAGCAATATTAGGGAATATTTAGTTGGAGGTGAAAATGAAAATAAAAATACATTATTCTCATTGTTGATGTTTGGTTGAATAAAATAAGTGAAGTAATGTGAATCTAATTACCTCAAAAAAGAAAATCAGTGATTTTCTACTACTCCCATATTAATCAGTTTTGAATTCTAACTAGAATCAAAAATTAAAAATATCTATTTTAAAAGAAATAGAATCAAAATCCATTTTTTACTTTTAGAATAAAATAAATATAATTAATTTAATTTTTTAATTATGAATATCTCTACAATTTTTAAAAAATAAATTTATTTTTTCTCAATAAAATTAAATATGATTTTTAAAATAAGATATAAACAATTTAATCTTTTTTCATTTTTAAAAATAGAATATCATTGAATTTTTAAATAAATAATTTTTTCTTAAAAAATGAAATTAATTTTTTAATTTTTGAAACAAAAACATTTCAAATAACTTTTGAAACAAAAACATTTCAAATAACTTTTGATTTCAATTCCAAACCTATTGCAATCTAAACAATTTTAAAGAAAATTGGATTCCAATTTCAGGATAAATTAAACAAAAAAAAAATCGGATTCCAATTTTATAGTGAATCAAATAAAAAGAATAAATAGTTATTCCGAATTTAATTTTATTTGATTCCAATTTTGATTTAGAAGTTCGAATCAAACTCCACTTAAATATGTTTTTTTAGATTTCATATTTTCTTTTAACCTTATAGTAAAAAACTTATCAAATTATTTCAGATCCCAATGAGATTAATTAACTATTCATATCTTCGCACTAATTCAAGCAAGCTGCCGGCAATGGCATGATTCAAATGTGTGTGTGTATGTATATATGTAGTTTGGATATTTATAAAAAGAGCGAAAGGGATAAAATAAGAATTTGATTGAAAGAAAGCATTTAGAGGATTAATTGCAACAACATATCAATCAAATTATAGGGCTCATTAATTTATTGTTGCGCACACATGAAGTTTTCAAAAACAGAAATTGTGCGATTACAGAGCAGTTTCAATATTAATTCAAGAGTATATAAATTTTAATTGTAAAGTAGAATATGTAATATAATAGAAATATGATTCTATAGATAAATTTCTATAAATACTCATTCCAATTAATTAGTAATTAGATTACACTAAACTTAACATAACTTTATAAATTTTGATTATATATTGTGCTTATATATCTTATATATCATATTATATATATATATATAACAATTCAAAAGAAAAAGAAGATAATAATAATAATAATAATAATAATAATAATAATAATAATAATAATAATAATAATAATAATACAGTGTATTATTAGGTTAAGTGGTGAGATTAAGAAGATAGAGAAGATTCCTGTAAGAAAGTGGACCCAGTTGAAGGTCCATGCCTGCATGTGATGTTGGCATGTAGTGGAAAGGTCCCTCTTGGAAAGAGCAGCCTCCTCTGGTGCTCCTCCATTTTCAGCTCTTATGTCTTATTTATCTGCTGCACCCCCTTCACAATTTCTTACTTTGTAATTTTTTTAAAAATCCAATTAATTATAATCAACCTATGAAAAATTTAATTTACAAATAAGAGTATCATAAAATTAACACTAAAAATAAACTATTCAAAAATAACATTTTAATATAATTAAATTTTACAGGTCTTATTAAAATTCGCTTTTATTAAAATTCAATATAGAGATTTTTATTATCAGTGTGGTTTATTTTATTCAGCCTCCAAAAAATAATTTAAAAAGAAAAAATGTTTAAAAAAAAAAGAGAATGTAATTAAAATTTATTGTTACAAAATAGAATGCAATTAAGTCTTTCCATGAAATAAAATGAAATTAACTTTCTTGTTAGTGAAGACAAAAAAAAATAAAGAAGAAGAAAAAGAAATACATGAAAAACAACCATTTTCTGAAATTTACAAGAGCTAGAAGAGAAATTATAACAAAAATACAACATGACTAGTCTCATTTTTATTTATTCTTTGGAACCTAAACCTCTTTCTCTCTCTTATCCTCTCATTATTTATTTAGCAAAAAAATAAATAAATTATAAAAATAATTAAACATATAATCTACTGACTATATGTTAACTACACTCTCACCCTTCCATGTGTTTTTGCTTACAAATTGTTGATTCCTCCACCCCAATTGACGGCTGCCAGAATCTGACCCGCCACTACCACTTGCAATGTCCCACCATCCTTCCCATTAAATTTTTTAATTGATAAGCTCTCATAAATTTTTTTGATTCTGTAGCTCTAAAAATAAATAAAAATTATAGTGCTATCACCCAGTTGAGCTCATAGATGCTGTTGGTCTATTTGCTACAATTTCATACCCTCCAGCTTCTTCATCCTCATCTTCTTCATCATTGTCTTTATCATCATCATCTTCTTGATTGTTTTGATTGTCATCACTATCCATATCCTCCATAATTGAATCAACAGTACCGCCTTGTTGAGAAGGTGGCGGCGGCCATTGATGCTCTGGCCGCACCATTAAAGGAACAGAATTTTCAGGCTTCAATTGGATGGTGGTATTTGATGATGAGCCATCGTTTTTGTTCTTTTCTTTATATATAGCATCAAGTTGGTGTAAGTATGGACATGTTTTTGAATCTTCAGGCCTTTTTTTGTTACTTTCTTTCACTTTCTTGAAGTACTTGTTTATATTCTCCCATTTCTCTTTGCATCTTTTCGAACTTCGATTATAACCAAGCTTTCTCATTCCGGCTGAGATCTCCTCCCATAATGGTCCTTTTGGTCCATTTTCTTGATATTTTGAATCAAGATTAGTCCTTAGCTTAATCAATGCTTCAACTTCTACTTTAGGCCATCTCGAAGAGCTTGCTGGACTGATTGTCGGCTGATCCCCATTATCTGATTTTGTATCAAGATTTGTCACAGCCTGCGATGGTGGCGCTTGTGCTACTGGTACTACAGGTAGCGGTTGTAATGGTGCTAGTACAGTTACTGCAAGCTGTGGTGGGGGTTGCGATGGCGGCGTCGAGACAGCAGGCTGTGGTGGAGTTGGATTATTATGTACTTGTCCTGGATTTTGCTGCTCAGAGAGCTTTTGTAAAAATGCCATGACGGCAGCATCCTTAGCAGCTGCTATGGATCTTTCTTGGGCTAAAATTTCGCGTTCTCGATTAATTCTTGCCATTTCTTGCATTCTCCACGAATCTTCTCTAACCATTCTATCATGTTCGCGTTTCTCAATTACTTCCAAGAATTTCCTTTGCATATCCTCTTGCTTGTGTGTCACTTCCTTCATTAGCCTCTCGAAAAAGTCCTTCCATTTCCTTTTCCTCTTTCGCCGCCCTTGCAACTCCACGTCTGAGGATGTCGATGAAGATGTCGAATTTGAAAGAATATCCGATGAAAAATTAGGGAAATAAGAAGAGATAGGGTTTGTTGCTTGTGGTAAGGGCAAGATTGTAGGGTTTGCTGCAGGTGGAAACGAAGGAATTGTGAGATTAATTCCTGTTGTAACGACATCGGCTTGAGATGCATGTGTAACCATTGTCTTTGTGACGGCTGCGGTTGTTGTTGATGGAACAGTACTAATTTGAGATGCAACAGCACTCGGAGGAGGAGCATCAACGACTGGCATTGCTATTGTTGTCACCGTTGAAGTTTGAGGCTTTGGCGTTGGCTGCAATGACGATGACGGTGGTTGTGGTGGTGGTGGTGATGAAAATGAAGAAGGATGAGTCTCAAACGCTTCTAATTGATCAAAAAATCGATACGTCTTTCCTTCTTGTTTACCAGTTCGGCCATCTTTGGTTCTCTTGTGATACTTGAACACGTTTTCAAACTTCTCTTTGCATTTCTTAGCGCTTCGATTATAACCAAGCTCTGCTAGCTTCCTGAAAAACAAAAATATAAAGCAGTTTCCAACAAAAGAAACTCCATTTCTGTTATTTTCATGTCTTAAATTCTACAATAAAACAGAACTTACAATAATTCACACATAAAATGAACATGCAAGAGACAAACAACCATAATTAACTCTAATAAACATCAGTATCTTAGATTAAATATTAGAGCAATTCATTGGCTAAAGAAACAAACTATTACTAATTAAAAGAGAGAATTCAAATGATGGGATCAATTTGATGAACTCAAGATATTATACCATTAAATTTTCAATTTGTAATGCAGAAAAATGTACGATTAAGCCTAATAAAAAACCCAGAAAATAAAATTGTCAAAATTTTGAAATTTTCTTTCTTTGGATGCTTAATTCTCTCAAAATCAAAAAAGATAAAAGAAATGATTTTACGTAAAGCACAAAAATCACACAAAAGAAAGATTGTTGTAGTCTATCTGTGTGAGAGCATATAAATTGTAAAACGGCTAAAAGAAACAAAGAAGAAGAAGAAGAAGAAGAAGAAATTATCTAGCCAAAAATGGAAAATATTTAAGCAAAAAAATTAAAAATAGAGATTATATACCCGCAGATCCCCATCCTCAAAAATTAAAATTTTAGTTATCTGTATTTAATAAAATCACCTGGAAACCTCCTCCCACAAAGGACCCTTTACACTGGCATCCCGAAACGCTACATCCATATTGGACCTTATTTTCAAAAGTGCCACAGTCTCTTGTCTCGGCCACCGGTTGCCACCAAAGCACCGGTCGCCATCATCACCACCGCCAGGACTGTCCCTAATTCCTTTTCCATCTTCACCTGAATTATTTGAACCTACATGGGCAGCTTCACTAGTAGTGCTAAGTTCGTGGAGTCCACCACCAGCACCACCAGCAGCGGCTGTTTTTGTGGTTGCTAGCACACTATTACTTGAGTCCCCTAGCATAGGACTCTCTTTTTCTTGTTTTTTCTCTTTCTTTGCTTTCTTTCTCTCTCTTTCTGTCTCAATTACAGTTTCCGTTTGGAAAAAATAATTATGAGAAAGGGGAAAAATGAAAAAAAAAAAAAAAAAAAAAAGAAAGAAGGGGAAGCAAAAGAGAAGGTGAATTCTCTGGAGGGTTTTATGAAGATGTGTTCGCACAGTGAATTTATTAATTTATTTCGGTGGGATCTGCTTGTCAATCTCAAGAAGTTGATCCTTTTTCTTTTCTCATTATTATTATTATTTACAGAAAAAAATTATTTTTACTGGTTATTTTATTTTTTATTTTATTTTGCTTTACTTCTTTTAGCAGTGTGGAATCTTTTATTTATTTTTTATTCCTATTCTTATTTTTATTATTATTTATTATTAATTTTATATTTTGTTGCTTTTGTACGGTTGGCTTGTTAAAAAGTTTAGCACTCGTTTTCTTACGGTAATTAATAAATAAAAGTAAATAAAATAAATTGGCACAGAAAGATATAAAATATATATATATGTATTTGTTTCTTTAAATAAATAAATAATAAATAATACTATAAATTTATATGATTTTATTACAGAAAAGATAATAAATATTGCAGGAAATTATCAACAGCTGCACATAGAGACGATGGTGATAATTAGTTGGTTTTTCTGTGTCCAGCTAAATTTAGTTAAAAGCCGGCCCATGTAGGTCAGCTTTTTTTTTTTCCTTTTTTTTTTCCAATTTTTATCTTTTTTATTTTTTTTTAAAAATAAAACTATTTATTTATGTGTATTTTATTTTTAGGGGCTGTTTTCAGGGTGAAGATGAATATCAACTTTGCTTTTAGGGCAGTATTTTTTAATATAAAGGAAGAGTTGTCTGCATTTGTGAAATTACTTAATTATCCCTAACATGTTTCATTTTTAACCTCCAATCATTGAATCTAAAATTGACAATTACTTTAATCCATCATCACCTGATTTGCGATCTGAGTTTGTCTATGTAATTTCCTTGTAATGTCAAAATTGCCCAATTTTTTCATAGATTAAATTATTATTTTTAACAATCAGTTTTAATTAATATATATTTATTTAATTTACATGTCATTCATAGTTGGCAATTGACAATTAATGAAGTGATAATTGAAATATATGATTTTTTAAGGTAATTGAAATATATGATTATTTAATAAAATTTTGCTCAATTAATGTTATTATTTATATGTTTAATAACAATAGAAGTGTATTATTATTTTTCAATATATTTATTTTTTATAATTAAATAATTAATTTTATAAATTATTAGCAAAAATTGTTTATTAAATTTAAAATTCAAAATGGAGCGTTTTAAAACTAATAATTATCAGTTTTAATCACTAAATTAAATATAATGGTGGAGAGACTGTAAGTATACAGTAATATATATATATATATATATATATATATATGATAAGAGTGGTGTATAGACCTACAGAATAATGACAAATGTAGTTTGACAAATAATGAGTTTTAATAATTATGCAAAGAAAAAATTGCAATAAACTTATCTCAAGAAGTGGGATTTGAATTAAACTAGTTAGATAGATGCAGGTCATATTATTAGGCCAAGCCATTTATGAATTGAAAGTAAATGGTGGACAATTCAGTTAGGGTTGCAACCTACCATATTAAATATGGATCAAATTTTTTTTAATGCCTATGATCTTCTAATCATATGGCTTATTATCAAATTAAATCTACAATTAATTTTAGGACTAATTTTCATTTTCCCATATGCTATTGCTTGTAACTAATGGCATGTTTCTCTAATTTTGTTCTTCTAATTAATCTCTCTATTTTTTTTTCTTTTTTTGTGTGTAAATTAAGAGCTGATAATGTAATGATTTCTTCTTTTTTTTTTTTGGAATTTCTTTAAAAATATCCTAAAAAATAAAAATATTTTCAAAAATATCCATTTTTCTTTTTCAATTTTAAAAATACATTTTTTTAATTTTTAATTTCAAAAATATTCATTTTGAAGGTATATTTTGGATATATATTTAATATATTAAAGGTATACTTAATTTTTAAAAGTATACATTAGGTATATTTTTTTTTATTCAACATATTAATATATTTTTTTTTATCAAAGGATAATTATTATTTATATCGAATGTAGGGCGAACCTATACAGTCAGAAGTCAAAATACCTTTAAGAAAACTAGGCAAAGAATCAAATGTATTAAAAGTTCGAGATACATGGTTTAATCTACTGTAAAGAGCAAAATAGTGGGTTGCTTGATTCCCTTCTCTGAAGGTGTGCTGGATAGAAGATGAACTGTTATTAAGAAGGGACTTAAGATGAGCAATGGCAAGGTCCGAAGCTTGAGTGGAACTGGAAAGAAGAGCAACCAGAGCCTGAGAATCACTTTCAACTTGGATGTTTAGCAGCTGATTATGAAGACAACAGTCCAGGCCAAAACGAAGAGCATTAAGTTCGGCCGAGGCTGCGTTGATAGCACTAATGGGGAAAGAGAGACCGATTATGAACGAACCAGCTGCATCGCGAAGGACTGCTCCCCTGGTGGAATGAGAGGGAGTAAAGGAGGCTTCTATGTTGAGCTTCAATAAACCTGGAGGAGGTTTGTTCCAATAAATAAGGGATGATTTTAAGCTTTTCAAACTGAAGCCATCTGGGAGAAAATCAGAGAACGCAGGGATCGGTCTGGCAAAACTGTCATTAACATGTGCTATATCCCAGTTTAAAATGAAACTTAATATCTGATGATGCACCATAGAAAAAAAAACTGGTTCGTCACCCCAGGTTAGCCGACAGTAGGCCGACCAAATGAAAAAAATAATAACCAAAGGCACTAACTTCCTAATACGGCCCACCATAGAATTTGGCAAAGAGATCAACCACCAAGTAATGAGCTCATGTTTCAAGGAAGCTTTAGTGGATATATCAAAAAGAAGATAAGAACCATAAAGTTTTCAGATTTTCTAAACCGGGTCACAAAAATAAAAAATATGATCCATGGACGCTGCATTAGAGTAGCAAAAAGGACAAGCCAAAGCAAGTTTGATACCAAGCTTCTGAAGCCGATTTGGAAGGGGAATGGCTCCTCTCAAAATTTTCCAAGTGAGAATTGATAATTTCAATGGAATGCAAGAATCCCAAATCATCTTACTAGAAAGAGTAGTAGACTTATGTTCCCTAACCGCATCATAAGTTGATGATAAGGAGAATAATTTTGAAATAGTACCTTTCCAGCTGACCGAATTGTCTTGGAAATCCACAAGATCATAGCCTAAAGAATGAACATGACAAATCTGTTTCCAGGTACAAGAGTCAATAGCTTGATAGGACATTTCACCTTTCCTCTGATACTTACAGTGCATGTAATTTGACCATAGAGAGTCATGAGAAAGATAAGACCACCATATTTTAAGAGAGTAGGCCTCTTGAAGAGAATATAAAGATCTGAGTCTGAAACCTCCTTCATCCTTAGGAAAACAAAAGTCCATGTATTTGACCCAATGATATTTATACTGAGTAACATCAGTGCTTCAGAAAAAAGAAGTCAATTTAGACTCAATAGTATTTAGAACAGATTTTGGCAAAAGCATAGAACCCATGATGTGAACATGAATATAATTCAAGACATGCTTAATGAGAAGAAGCCTACCTCCAGGAGAGAGAAAACGCTTAGCCCATCCCAATAGTTTAGAATCAATTTTCCTGAGTAGGTCTTTACAGTAGCTTGCCCGATTAATGCCCTGGTAGATAGGAGCTCCCAAGTACGTAAAGGGAAGATGCATACGCCTGAAGCAGATGTTTATAGCGAGCAATAGTAGCCGGAGAAGACTTTTTGAGCAATAGAATGAGCATTTATCAAAGTTAATCATTTGGCCAGATGCCGATTGATAAGCCAACAGAAAATGCTTGAAGTTGCGAATGCTTTTAGTATCCCCATTAATGAAAATAAGCAAATCATACTCGAAAGATAAGTGCGAGACAATAGGACAGTTCATTCCAAGCTTATATGGAGTGATTTTTCCCTAATGAATCAAATTATTAAGACCTCTTGAAAAACTTTCTGAAGCCAGGATGAAAAGATAAGGTGAGAGAGGATCACCTTGTTTAACCCCTCTCATAGGTTGAAAGTAACCATAACTAATGCCATTAACCATAACAGAAAGATGGGTTGCAGCAAGATTAGATGTGATAAGCTCCACCACTTTGACCGAAAAACCAAATTTAAGAAGTACAGCTTTGAGGTATTCCCATGAAACTCTATCAAAAGCTTTTGCCATGTCAAGTTTAATTGCTAAATTGTTGCCCCTAGTTTTTCTATCTAGCTCATGGATCATCTCATTGGTCAAAAGAATATGGGCATGTATGGATCTTCCTTTCATAAAACCAGCTTGTTCCTTTGAGATAAGCTTGTCCAGAATGGGAGCAAATCTATTAGCAAGAATTCGAGTACATACCTTACTAACAAATGTTGCAAGGCAAATGGGCCGAAACTTGTTAAAGCTGTCTGGGCTCTCCACTTTAGGAATGAGAATAATTTTAGCCCTGCTGAAGGCCTTGGGTATTGGAAGACCCAAAAAGAATTCTTTAACCACACTGCAGACATCTCAACCCACAATGTCCCAGCAAGATCGAAAAAAAGTACCATCAAAATCGTCTGGACCGGGAGCACTATTCGGATCTAATTGCCAAACTGCATTTTTAATTTCCTGATCATCTGGAATCTTCTCAACAGCCGCATTATGATCAGCGGAGACAATGGTAGGGATAGAATCCACCATAGAGGGGGCTCCACTGAATCCTTTCTGCTGAAAAGTTCAGAGAAGTGTTGAATTGATTCTTGGCCAATATCTTCTTGATTAGTAATCCATATACCAGAAGAACTTTTGACAACTGAAACCCGGTGAAGCTTTCTTGCCATTTTTACATAATTATGGAAAAACTTTGTATTTGCCTCACCTTCGTTTATCCATTTGATGTGTGATTTTTGCTTCCAGAAAGTCTCCTTCAGTTTAAGCTTATGCAGAAGATTCGCTTGTTTAAGATTCCACCGAGTTCTGTTGTCAAGAGTAGGGTCGGCTAAAAAAACATTCTCCGCCAATTCTGCCTCACTCTCAGCAATAGAAATGCTGTTAAAAATATTACCGAAATGATCCTGATTCCAGACACGGATGACAAATTTGAGAGACTTCAGCTTAATTAAGACATTTTTCATACTACCCCCATAAAAGATCGAATTCCAATGTTTCTTGACCATCGGAAGAAAAGTATCATGAGACAACCACATGTGCTAAAAGCGAAAAGGCTTTGGAACATTCTGATCAATATTCTTACAACACAAAAGGATTGGTGAGTAATCAGATGAAGTTTTACCCAAGTGACGAGTAGTGACTTTATCAAAAGAATCATAAAAAAGAACATTTGCCATGAAACGATCTAGTCACTCCCAGACGCGACCGTTACTCCTAACTCCAGACCAAGTATAAGCACAACCCTGATAAGGAATGTCCACCAACCCACAATCATCTGAGCAATTTATGAAGTCTTGCATGCTATGAATATTAGGAGAGCCATTTACCTTGTATTCCGACAAACTCTTAATTGCATTAAAATCACCGCCCACCAGCCATGGGGCAGAAATCAAAGAAGTTGTACTACAAAGATTATTCCAAAGAGCAAACCGATTCGATCGTGTATGATAGCCATAAACAGCAGATAAAGTGAAAGAAAATAACTGAGAAAGACACCTAGCCGAACAAGTAAGAAGCTGAGAAACATCATTAAAATCTGAGAGAGTAAGCAGATTATCCTTCCACATAACCCAAACTTTATTATCCAAAGATGAAAAAACACTGTTGTACCCTAGCTTAGAAGCATAAAACGATTTCTTATGTATATCAATCATCGGCTCAATAACAAAAAGAATACCTATTTTGTGATCAATGCAGAGTTTATGAAGGCGATTAAGAGATGAGGCAATACCTCTAACATTCCAGCTAAGAATATTCATTGGGCGAATTTCTTAGGAACAGTTAAAGTATAAGTAGATCGCCTGACAATCGCTGGAGACTGCTGTTTCTTTTTTTTCGCACCTCGTTTCCTTGTTACCATGGTATAACCAGCTTCATGGTCTGATTCGTTGATGGATAAAGTCTTTGTAGCATTAAGTTTTTTTGAAATAACATCACCCATAGCTTGTCACTCTTCCCGACTATGCATAGCAATTCATGGTCGGTAAACTACTGTCAGAATGATGCTCAATTTGTTCTGCATCCGATATAGAGTTGGAATGTTCAGAGAAAACTTCAATAAGATCCAGATTGTTGTAAACAGGGGCCTCATCTGAATTGTCTCTTTTCCCATTAAGTGAAGATGGTTCAAAGCTTTTTCTATCATTATGCAATTCATCACTAACTGTTTTATTAATCCCAAGGTGAATCAATAAAATCAGCAGTATTAATCTCGGGAATAGTAGAAGTATATCAAAAGTATATAAAAAATATAGAGTATTTTTTTAAAAAAAAAAAAAGTTAAAATATGTGTTATATAGTGTAATTTTCTCTTTTTTTAAACTAGTTTGGGCCCATGTGCCTGCTTCCTATATGTGTCCATTTTTACTATATTAATTTTTAAATTTTATTTTAAGCATATTAATTATAAGCTTATTTTATTTTTTATTACATTTTAGAAATTATTGTCTGAAAATAAAAATAAAAATCGATACATATGAAAAGTAAATTAATTACCATTTAAAGAATCCTTAATAAGTAAATTTATATGTAGTTTATACTTTTATTATTTTTTTATAAATTCTATTTTGATTTTAAAATTTTGCTGTAGTTCTACCTTAATTGACAATTGTTTTAAGAAATATTTTAATAACAAAAAAGTCAAAAAATAAATTGATATTTAAGTTTAATATATCATATTCTCAGTTTAACTTCTAAATTTATATTGAATTAGTTTAACTATTTTAGTTTACAAATATGATTTATTGAATTATTATGTTGATTATTTTAATTTTTCAATTTATGAAGTTGGAGAACCTAATTAGTTTTTATTGAAATTTAATGTTAAATTAATAATATGATATAATAAATTTTAATATCAAATTTATTTTTCTTATAACTAGCCGCATAATTTGTGATACTAGTTTGAGTATACTTTTGAACAATTTATCAAATTATTCCACATTTAAATTGTAAAGAATTTGAAAGTGATTTATATGATACAACTTGAACGATTCCTGTGAATCATAATCTTTTAAGTTGTCATATTAAATAATAACGAATCAAAATAAAACTTAGTTGAACATATTTTTTAAAAATTTAATATTCCAATAAATATAATAAATTAGTATTATTATAAAAATATTTTTAAAAATAAATAACGAATGTTTTATGTATGACGAATAAACTAAATTTAAGATTGGAAATAATTAAAGAAATTTAGCTAGAATTTTACTACAATGCCACTTTAAAATGTGAAATTATATATATATATATATATAGAGAGAGAGAGAGAGAGAGAGAAAAGCTTGCGATGGATACAATCATAAAAATAAAATTAAAAAAGAATGGCAAAAATGTAATTAATTTGGACCCACAAAGTGTCATGCTTTATTTTTTTAATAAGCAAGGAATTACTGTTTTTAAATAAATAAATTAATTAGGCTCTTTTAGGTGCACTTGCATTAGAAAATGACTTGTTAATTATTGTGATGTAAGGTGGTTGATTTAACTTCTTCTTTTTTCAAAAAAATAATAAAAAAAAAGGATTTGTATTAAATGTATTCTCTATATTTATCTATTTTAAAATAATTCTTAATTATCTTTTTTTTTTAAAATAAAAAAAATTAATTCATTTAAAAATAAAAAATCTTGAAAATACTCGTACTTAAAGGTCTATCTTAGTGGTCTTCATTTTGATGACCTTTTCATCAATAAGTGTTTTTTATCAAGAGAATTAAGTCTTGAGTCAAACACAAAAAGTATTTTTCTTTTAGCATAATATAGGTAACAATTACCCAAGAAATTTGGGGAGAAATTGGAAATTTTAGTTTTTTTTTTTTTTAAATTACGGTATGGAATCAAGTAATTATGAATCTCAATTATTGAGTCAGAAAAACAAGTGGGATTGCCCAACATATATATAATGCAAAGAAGTGGACCCTCAATTAATCAATAGATCATCAAATGCGCAAATTATGTGTGAGATAAACTTTAGTAAAATGGTTACATTTATATTGTAACAATTACATATTAATATTAATATTTTAAAAAAATTGATGTAAAATGAAAACATTGGAATAATATATATGAGGATATTTTGGTCAATTAAAATATGCAATATCATTTTTTTTTATAAATTTAGGATATTTTGCATACTGTTTATAAATTTGTTAAATATCTTAATACTAGATCCTAATTCCTAACATAGAATAAATATCAATATGTTACAAGATAATTTTGATAAGCATGAGTTACTTTCACCTTTCCCATTCGCCATTCTATGATTAACTTTGCTACATCTTTCAATTATTATTAATATTTTTAGAAATAAGATACCGCTCTATTTTTTTAAAAGAATAATATATAAAAATACACCCACATAAAAAATAATAATTAAAAATATTTTACAATAAAATTATAATAATTTTATTATATCATTTTAAATAATATATTCTCTAAATACACGCTCTGATCTTTTGATATGATATCAAAGTTCATGTCCAAATACTACACATAACATAATATCCTTTAATTATTTTTTCTCAATTTAGATATTACATATATATGTATCGAAATAAATATATTATTTTATTTATAAATAAATTAAAGTTTTTCATGTATAGATACTTTAAAAAATGTAATATATTATATGGCATTTCTAATGAATTGTTTGAACTTAAAATATATTTTTTACCATTAGCATGTAAAGATGCATAGAAATTTGAGATTTGTTTTTGATATTACAGTCTAGAAGTACAATGACACAATCTACACCTTTTTAGTTTTTCTATTATGTAAGGGAAAAAGCTATTTATGTCAAGAGATTTACATAAAGTAAAATTCTATACCTTTTTTTAAAAAAAAGTGAATTAATTATTAAATTATATATTATTTACTAGCTGGTTAGATTATCATTATAGTTTGGTGTGCCAAGTTAGACTTTTATTTAATAAAAAATAAAATTTTCCTAATTTAATAATATGATAAAGATTAAATTTCATTTATATTAACCATGCCAAGAACTAAAATAAAAAATAAAAAAAAGGACTGTCGGCTCAGGGTATATGTAGATTCAATCATTGAATAATAAAAATATTAATGTTAATTTTTAAAAAAATAATTAAATAATAAATAATATTGTAGGTTTTTAATTAAGCTATGAACCAAAAGTCAAATATTGAGGCAAATAAAATGGGATTTTTATGCGTTAACGGGACATCATGCTTACCACGAGATAAATAAATAATATTTTTTTCTTAAAAAAAAAAGGAGTGCAGAGATACGAATAGAAAATTATGAATTATCTTTTTTATCGGTGGGTGTATGTACGTATATTAAAATATATATATATATATATATAACATAAAAGAATTTTTTTTAAAAAATTTGCTTGTTGTAAATTGCTTAATTTACAAGGCATTTAATTCACTGCTTTTTGTTGTTATTTGCTGGCAAGAACTTCTCTAGTTGGAATGGGAAAAAGAAAGACATCAGATTTAGATGCCTTGTAGAACTTCTATAGCTGGATTTTTGTTGCTTTTTTATTTTTTATTCATATATAATACGTATACTTATGTATATATGTATATATGTACCTTCCACCAAAGTGTATGTGCCCATGATTTCTTTTACAGCCCAACACCAACAACCGTAAATAATTCAATATTCTTTTCTTTACTTTTATACGTGTGTGTATATATATATATATATGCATAAATGATTAAATAATTAAGCTCACTAAACTACACTCTAATAATACATTTATATTTAAAATTTTCATTATCTTAATATTAAAAAATATTTAAATAATAAGATTAAATATACTTTATTTTCATATTTTATGAAATTAATATCTACATTTTAACATAGTTGTATAATCCGTTTTAATTAGAAAATATGAAACTGTGAATTTTAATTTTAATTTATTAAATTATTAAATTGTGTGCATTTTTCGCATAATATTGGATATTGAATTTTACAATTCAGTATCATATTATATAAAAATGTTTTCTACTTATTTCATATATATATCAAATTAATAAGTTTCTTATTACTTAATCTATATATGATATGCAAGTATGCAGTTGAATTTCTTTTACCAAATACATTTTATATACAATATCTACTATAATATTAGATATTATATATATATATATCATTTAGAATTTTTTACCAAATATATTTTTCAAAATTTCATTAACTTCAAATTGGTAATTTAACAATTTAGAGATGGAATTTCATATATATCTTTGTTAGTATGGGAGTTTAATTATTCAAATTTTTATCAAAGTCTTATTTTTAAATATTTAATAAAAAAACGTATATAATATTTATTATTTAATGTAAGAGGGCATCCACTGTATATATGATCTGCAATTGCAGGCGGCCATTTATGTAGTAGCGAAGAAAGGAATCATCACATGGTAAACAAGTGGAGTACCTATTATATGCTAATTAATTTTCTTAAATTAAAACTATATATATTTACAACATGTTGAGTGTATAACAGGTAATACCCTTATGGTTTATTTTTATTATTTTCCATCTAAGATTATTATTATTATTATTATTATTATTATTATTATTATTATTATTATTATAAAGAATGATATATTTAACTTCTGCAAACAATCTCTCTAAACCACCCATTTGCATATTTATGTATTATGCCTTGAAAATAATGCACTCATCATGGTGTTTGATTATCCTATATGTATATGCTAAAAAAAATCTTAAAATTTTATTTGATGTTTTTTCGTGCAATTAAATATAAGATTATCCAATTTCATCAGTCTTATGAGTTCTATTAATATATATATATCAAAAAAATGCTACACAAAATTAAAATATATATAATGCTAAATTTTTATATTAGTTTTTTTAATTAAAAAAATAGCACAAATACGTACTTGTTTGTAAATTTAGGCTTTGAGCTAAGCTCAAAATTAAATTTTCCTCACTAGTTTTTTTCTGTTTTTGTGTACTATTTCAATTATTAAAAAACATAAATATTATTTATATTTATTTTATTACACTTATATTTATACATAAATTTATATAAAAAGTCACACACATAACATGATAATATGTATCAAAAGTAAATTTTAAAATTAAATTTAGTAAACAAAAAAATATCATTGACAAAAAAAATCACAAATTACTCAATTTAAAATTGTATGTTGTATCACACATTGATTAAATATAATAAAGGTGTGCTCCTTATAATGGCTTGGACAATTCTCACTTCATGAACTAGCTTTTGGGGTGAGTTAGGTTTAAGTATATTTTTTCAACATGGTATCAGAGCCGCCAATCTAATATCTCAATATTGGGTCATTCGCAAATATCATAATCCAAATTTTTCACATGTACTCGGCCCTAGACATGAGAGAGGTGTATTAAGTATTCATATTGATTAAATATAACAAATGTGTACTCCTTATAATAGCTTGGACAATTCTCACCTCATGAGCTAGCTTTTGAGGTGAGTTAGGCTCGAGTCTATTTTCTCAACAAGTCTATTTTCTCAACATGGCATCAGAGTCATCGATATAATCTTTTAATGTTGGACTACCAGCAAATATCCATTTCTGCAAACTTCACGCTCTAGATTTTTCGCATGTGTTCGGCCTTGAGCGCGAGGAGATATATTGAATATCCCACATTAATTAAATATAATAAATGTGCGCTCCTTATAATGGCATAGAAAATTCTTACATTATAAGCTAGTTTTTGGGGTTAAATTAAACCAAAGTCAATTTTTTCAACAGAAGTCGTATAAGCAAATCACGAATCTAACAGAAAAATTAAGAAAAAAATGACATCATCCATCATAGTTTCATTATTTTATAAAATATATTCTATCATATAAATTTATTTAAAAATAATTATTTTAAACACTTTCTTTAAAATATATTTAAAAATATATAAATATTATATAATTTTACTTGTAATTTTTTAAAGTAAAATTTAAATATTAAACTAAAAATAATAAAAATCAAAATATTTAATTATTTAATATAAAAATAAAATTAAATATAAATATCAACATCAATTATTTGCATTAATTTTATTAATATAAAAATAAAATCGAATATAAATTTATCTATAATTTTTTTTATTTAGAAATTTTGCTCCCTGCTCCCCCTTCTTAGAGTTTTAGTTCTACCGCTAATTATAAATATGTGTAGATGAAATCATGCACAAATTGCTCAATTTTCTCATTATATTTTGATAAAATTTAATAGCTATATTGCATTTGGTATATATTTAAAATCATTTATCATCATTAATTCAAGAAAAATTTAGGAATTTAATAAAAAAAATATCCCTTCGCATATCACTGATAAATTTTAGACTACACTCTCCTTAATTAGACCCTTTGTGATAAAAATACCATTTAATAAATAAAAAACTCACCTATTCCAATCCCTAAAAGACGCCTCACTATTATGATTTCAAATTTCTCAAAATCTCTTCATCTCTATCTTTTTTCCAAACCTAAAATCTTGTCTGATCTAAAATCCCTTCCTCTCTCTCTTTCTTTCAAAACTTTATGACACTGTTCTTACGTCATTGCCTGAGACATTCTTCAAGAAGGTACAAACAAGGTATGCTTTCTCTCTCTCTCTCTATTTCTCTGCCTTCATTACTTCCTTTGGAACTGTCTTTAGTTTTCTCTATTTTCTACGTGATTTCTCTACCTTTACTTTGAAAATGAGTTTAATATTTAAAAGCTTCTAGGTTTCCATGTGCATTGATGTACAAAAGTGTTGATTTCATTTTCTGCAATAAACTTTTTTTGTTATTTTTTTCTTTTTGGTAATTCTTTTTTTTTGTGGGTTTTATGTGTTGTTTACTTCATTTTGAGATTGATTAATGAGATTTATGCAATAGGGATGAGTGAGATCTAGGTGTTATAATAGTTACTTAATTAGTTTGAATCAATCTTATTGGTCTATAATTTAGTTATTACTTAATTAATTGAGTACTTAGATTTTACTTTTTATTTGATATACGAAGTTTTCTATTGTGGGTATTACAGGTCAGTTCCTATTGTGTGTTTAATTATTGGATATAGACAAAGGGTGAAAGATTTAGTTGAAAATGGGTGTAAGAGTATAAGATGGAAAAAAATTATCTTAGAATCCGGTAGATAGTTCTTATTGGCAACTACTTAAAATTGTCTATATTCTATAATCCATTTCAAAATTATTTCATGTTCATATACAAGTTTATTATTTTTATCGATTCTTGACTACCCACGTAAAAAAAATTGTACAATTAAAAGTACTACTCAAGACTCTAGCTTAATTGATGGTGTCCATGTAATTAACTTTTAGCTTAGAAATTTCAACAAAAAAAAAAGTTTATTCTTGTCTTTATTATTATATGACATGTAATGTAATTATTTCATTTAATTCAAAGTGAAATTATCAGTAATCATACATACATACATATTCAGTATATGTTTATTCACGTTGTCTTAATATCACTGTTTTGGCTCATAAAAATAATCCTTTAATTTCTTAATTTTTATTACATGGACATGTTCTAGATGTATTGTATATATGAAAAAATTATAAGTAATTTTTTATTGAATTTAAAATCATAAAAAGATTCCACCTGTTATATCTTTTATTGTTGTTATCTCCATAAATTTCAAATAGGAGGGTTTTTGTCATCAAAGCATATTGAATTAATTTAATACATATTTATATTGATTTATTTAAATTAACTTTAGTATATAAAAAGTTTTCTAATGTGTATGGGATTGGAAATGTAATGAAAGAGCATATTTTGATCATGCTTGTTATAAGTATTGAACTATTATAACCATGTAATTTTATGAATGATGAAGTTTTCAATCTACTTTGGGTGTCAAAGACATGAATATCATAGATATTTTATAATTCTATTCAAGTATATACAGCTTCATATTTTTGCTTCAAAGTAGGTTCGAATTAAAAAAAAAAGCCTATTATATCCAATAAATATAGCTGTGTCAAGCTTCCTTCAAAGTACTAGATGGTGTTTAGTTGTTTTAAAATATCAAGAAGTTTTTTTTTTATTGATTAATAGATATTAATCTGTGTTGATATGGATTGATATGGGTTGATATGTATTGATATGGTTTGATATGAGTTAACTTGGATTGATATGCTTGGATATGACACTACTAACACATGAATCATTTGCGCTATATATATTATGTAGATGTTTTATATAGTGAAAAAATATGATTTTATAGATCGATCTATGTTGATATGGTTTGATATGGATTGATATGTGTTGATATGGTTTGATATGGAAAACTAAAGAATGATTTTTTTGAATGATTTTTTATGTTGTTTATCTATTTTAAATACTAAAAATTTGAATTTATATGTGTTGATTTTTATATTGATATGTGTTGATTTGGATTGATATGGATTGTGGGTTGATATATTTTGATATGAGACTACCAGAACATGTTTGCCCACAACAAGAGGGGTAACATACCCTATTATAATTTCTTAATTACTATGTATTTATTTTTTTTAAATTAGTTTTTTGATCTTATATGTTGTTGCAGAATGGACCGTGGGATGTTCGCTAATAAGTTTTTTGAGTATTTTATGACGAAAGACCTAAATTTTTAGCACTACACATAACAGTTTATGGACAGATTCAAATGTAACATAATAGTTCATATATGGGTCCATATTTTAAACAAGAGAGAGGATGCTTATGATAACGATGACGATATCGAGTGTTTTTTGTAAGCCAACAAGGATATCAAAATTTATATTGTGAATATATACAGTTATTGATTTAAATGTTGAATTATGTAAATCATAATTTAATATAAATTTTGAATTATTGTACAAAAAATCTAGAACAAGAAGAAACAAACTATTGAGCAAATGAAAAGAAATATAAGATAAAATTGCATTAATGAAAGAAAATAAATGAACACATCATATAAGAATTTAATTGCACCAATATACAGGCCGATAACAATGTTTATTGATTAAGCAACTTTTAGCATACTAGTTTTAGGTAATAATAGTCATATATTATCTTTAATAATATATTTCACTAGCTTTAAGCGAAAATTCACTAACAAAGAAAAAATATACTATTATCACTATTTTTTCATGGCCATACAAGAGAAGATAGGTATCTCCACAGTAGTTATTACTACACCCACAAAAAAAATTTTATCCAATCCATGCATTACATTTGCCTTCTCTAACTCTCTCTTCTCCTTCTCCAATCTGTCCACTTTCCTCAATAAAGCATTGATGATGTTTGTAGATTATTCAGGATTTTTTAGATCAACCCAAATAAAAAATTTACATTTTTCTTGGTGAGTTTATTTACACAAATGACAAAACTTATTATTTAAGTAATAATAATGTGAATACATAATATCCAAATGTAAATAATCTAAAATAAATCAAAATTTTAATATACCTCATAGTTGTCACAGTCATAAAAACGTCTTCCAGGATAATCTTCTATCCGTGACACTCGAAGAGGTGTAATCTCACCACATTCGCAAATTTGAGCATAATATTCTGAATATTCGATATGAGATGCATGTGATATTTTTCAAGTCTGAGTAAGAATGAATAATTCCTAGGGTTTCAAATACATAATTTAGTAGTCACATATAAAAGCATATCAAATTATATCAACACATATCATCATAGATCAACATAGATCTGTCAATAAAAATATATTACTTCACTGTTTAAAATATCTAAACAACATTCAGAATACAAATTATTCATATTTAGTCACATATTAAAGTATATCAATACATATCAACCTATATCATCAAAGATCAACATAGATCAATCAATCAAACCAAATTTTATAACTACTTAAAATAACTAAACAATATATGGAACACATGATTTATATTTGATAGTCACATATCAAACAATATCAATATATATCGACCCATATCATCATAGATCAATACAGATCAATTAACAAAACCACATTTTATCACTACTTAAATCATTTAAACAATAAATAGAACACACATGATTCTTATTTAGTAGTCACATATCAAAGCATATCAAAATATATCAACACATATCAATCCATATCATCATAGATCAACGCAGATCCGTCAATAAAAATAAATTTTTTCGTTGTTTAAAATATCTAAACAATATATATAATACAAATTTTTCATATTTAGTTACATATCAAAGCATATCAACCTATATCATCAAAGATCAATACAGATCAATCAACAAAATCATATTTTATCACTACTTAAAACATCTAAACAACAAATGGAACACACATGATTCATATTTAGTAGTCACATATCAAAGTATATGAATACAAATCAACTCATATCATCATAGATCAATACAGATCTGTCAATAAAAATATATTTCTTCACTGTTTAAAATATCTAAACAACATGTAGAACATAAATTATTCATATTTAGTCACATATCAAAGTATATCAATACATATCAACTCATATCATCAAAGTTCAATACAGATCAATCAATAAAACCATATTTTATCACTACTTAAAATATCTAAACAACATACGAAACACACATTATTCATATTTAGTAGTCACATATCAAATCATATCAACCATATCATCATAGATCAATACGGATCTATCAATAAAAATATATTTATTCACTGTTTAAAATACCTAAACAACATGTAGAACACAAATTATTCATATTTAGTCACATATCAATCATATCAACCATATCATCATAGATCAACACGGATCTATCAATAAAAATATATTTATTCACTGTTTAAAATACCTAAACAACATGTAGAACACAAATTATTCATATTTAGTCACATATCAAAGTACATCAATACATATCAACCTATATCATCAAAGATCAACATAGATCAATTAATAAAATCAAATTTTATCACTACTTAAAATATCTAAACAACATAAGGAACACACATGATTCATATTTGGTAGTCACATATCAAAGCATATCAAATCATATCAACACATATCATCATAGATCAACACATATCAATCAACAAAGCCACATTTTTATCACTATTTAAATAATCTAAACAATAAATGGAACACATATGATTCTTATTTAGTAGTCATATATCAAAGCATATCAAAACATATCAACACATATCAATCCGTATTATCATATATCAACACAGATCTGTTAATAAAAATATATTTCTTCGCTGTTTAAAACATCTAAACATTATATAGAACATAAATTTTTCATATTTAGTCATATATCAAAGCATATCAATACATATAAACCCATATCATCAAAAATCGACACAGATCAATCAGCAAAATCACATTTTATCACTACTTAAAACATATAAACAACAAATGAAACATACATGATTCATATTTAATAGTCACATATCAAAATTTATCAACATATATCAACCCATATCATCATAGATCAACATAGATCTGTCAATAAAAATATATTTTTTCACTGTTTAAAATATCTAAACAACATGTAGAACACAAATTATTCATATTTAGTTACATATCAAAGTATATCAATATATATCAACCTATATCATTAAAGATCAACACAAATCAATCAATAAAACCAAAATTTATCACTACTTAAAATATCTAAACAACATATGGAACACACATGATTCATATTTGGTAGTCACATATCAAAGCATATCAAATTATATCAACACATATCAATCCATATCATCATAGATCAACACAGATCTATCAATAAAAATATATTTCTTCACTGTTTAAAATATATAAACAACATATAGAATATAAATTATTCATATTTAGTCACATATCATAGCATATCAATACATATCAACCCATATAATCAAAGATCAACAAAGATCAATCAACAAAATCACATTTTATCACTACTTAAAATATCTAAACAATATATAGAACACAAATGATTCATAATTTTGTAGTCACATATTAAAACATATCAAAATATATCAACACATATCAATCCATGTCATCATAGATCAATACAGATCAACTAACAAAATCATATTTTATCACTACTTAAAACATCTAAACAACATATAAAACCCAAATGAGAAATTAATTTTTCCATAAAAATGGATTATGTTAATGGTCGTCTTGGCGAGCCTCACCTTAAATTTTATATGATTGACTTAATATCTTTTTATTTTTTAATAGTCTTACTCTAAATTACAGTTTTTTTTAATCCTGAGAAAGATGAAATCTTTCTTTTCTATTATTAATCACAGTCAATTAAATGGAGGAAAGCCTTTAATCAATAAGAAATATAATAAAACATACTAAATTTTAATAATAATTAGAACAAAAAATGATTAATTGACTTTCGCAAGAGATTAATCTTTATACTAAATATTTACATACGAAGGTCAATGTAGACTTTAATGCTAATGCTTTTTGGTCTGCATTGCTTTTCCAAGTTGACAACACAGCTAAATTACTACATGTACCTTCTTGAACAACGGCTTGAGCAATGACGTTTGCACTATTTTCTTGAGGTCGATGGTTTTGTATTTGGTGAGGCAACAGTGGCGAAGAAAGCTTTGAGAGAGAGGGATTTGATCAGGCAAATAAGAAAGAGATTTTGAAAATTTTTACATAAGAAAAAGGGTAATTTTGTCAAAGAAGATCTAGTTAAGGTGAGTATAATCTAAAATTTATTAGTGATATATATATGGATATTTATGTGGTTAATTCCTAAAAATTAAAAAATTATAATTTGTTTACATCCCATATGTAATAGGTTGAAAATAGGCTCTTCACCGTATTGTTATTAATTATTATGGTAATAAATTAACTAGTTATTTTTTTTTCTTTTTATTGCAAAGATAATTTATCTATCTATATCTACATTATATATATATATATTTTTTTTTTATAAAGGTGGGCAGCACCGCCGGGATTAATTTATTTATATCTAAAATAAGGTAGACCAATACTTTCTATTCTCACTAAGCCTCTTATAACCTGAGGAAGTGAAGCTTCAGCGTCAAAATAAAAATTACACAAGTTAAGTCTACTTAGGTTAGCTAGAGAGTGAGAGATTTGATTAATTTCCCTATAAACATGACGAACAGTAGATCCAGAGGAGATCAGAAATTCACGAATAAAGTTTAGCCTATGGTCCATTGGTCTGAAATCTTGCAAGTCCAGGAAAAGTTGAGCAAGAGCCAAGGAATCCACTTCAATTTCTACCATGCTATTGTAAGCATTTGCGTACCAGAATGTAGCCACATATAGAGCTTGAATTTCTGCTTGGAAAGGAGATGGAGCATTCAATAGAAAACCTTGGCCGACAATAAATTTCCCTAAGGAATCCCGTAATATAAAGCCTCCAGACATAGCTTGTTTAGTGTAGGAACCATCCATATTCATTTTTAATCTAGCACGAGTAGGCCTCATCCATTTTACTAGCATAGGTTTCTTTTGCAAATTACCAAAACCTTCGGGTAATAAATCAATAAGCTCAAGAGGTAGTTGCTTACCATATTTTTTAGCCGAGACAACAACCCCCCAACTGTGGAGGTAGGACTCTATTTGCTGATGCAGACCACCAATCCTTATTTTGCCTTCACCCCACCTGCAAGAACAATACATTTTCTAAACATGCCAAATGATGATTTGAGGGATGAACCTTCTCAGCAAGCTCACAAAGGAACCCGTATTCTTAACTAACCACCAACTAATCAAGGTTTGTCTGATTGAGTGACCAATATTGATGACATCCAGGAAAAAAGAACTATAGTATCTCCATATGTTTTTTACATTTTTGCAATTAAGGAAGAGATGATCCAAAGAAGTGTTAATAGGCTACCACGTTTTCAATCTTTAAAAAAATGTTATTTTATTTGTTCTTAATTAATTTTTTATTTAATTTTAATAATTTATATTAAATTTAAAATTTAATAATTAATAAATTATATTTGTAACTTCTAGAAATTTAATAATTTTAAAAAAATATATGACTTTTAACTTTCAGAATAAATTAATTAAAAATTAAATAATTTATTTATATATTTTTGGAAATTTAAAAAATTAAATAATATAATATATGACTTTTGATATTTCTAATAAATTAATTATATATCAATAATTTATTTATAATAATAATTAATTTATAACCATTTTAGAAATTTTAAAATTTTAAAATTAAAATATAACTTTTAATTTACCAAACAAATTAATTATATATTAATAATTTATGTAGTAATAATATCAATATTAATAATAATTCTAATATATTATTCGTCCTACTCACATTTCATTTTTTCTTTAATTATTATGGTAATAAATTAACTAGTCATTTTTTTTTTCATTTCATTGCGAAGATAATTATTTGTAAAACTTAATCTACTTGCTTTGAGGAGAAGAATTGAACATTTAACTTATGATTGTACTTTGGATTTATTTATGAATGAATCAATTGAAGGGACCAATCGATTATAAAACTGAATAATACTCCAACGTCATAGTTTCTTATCTCGGGCATAAAATATTTATTTTATAAAATTAATAAAAAAATTAATTATTTTTTATAATTTTATTATTGTTATTGTTATTATTATATTAATATCATTATTAAATTTTATAAAAACTAAAAAATATTGATGAATATATAATTTTTTTAAAAAATATGCATAATAATTGATTAATGAAATGGAGGGTATTTTAATAATGACATCAGAAAAATATTATTAAATAAATAATTTAATCCATTATAAATATTCCAATGATTAAGTTAATGCTTGTATAAGAGCCACAAATAACTTTTACTATAAAGAGAGTTTTTAATTATTGAGTGAATTTAATTCTTCAAAATAATTTATTTTAAATCTATTCGTTTTAATTTGACTGAAAATAAATTTAAACGCATAATATTATATATCAATTTTCATATACATAGTTTAAGATGTCATTCTTTATATTTGAGATAAATTAATGCAAATATAATTATTTTGAAAAATTTTATAATATATTTTTCTTTTTAAAAAAAGTCAATATATATTAAAGAATAAAAAGTTTAGCTTCTTATGATAATTTGTTTTATTATATTTAATTCAATCTCGTTTTTATTATTTATTATATATTCTTACTTTTAAAGATTATTTTTTTTATGAAAATTTACCGAATAAATATAAATAGAAAAGTCGTTTTGATTATTGCTAGATTAAGTAATTCATCAACATGTAATCAGGGGCGGAGCTGGGGGGTCGTGTGGGGGCAGACGACCCCCCCTCACCGGCAGCAATGCACACATATATAGAGAGAGTTCCGCTCCCTCCTCCGTCGTTGCCTCTGCTGCTTCTCTGCCCCTGCCCCCCTCCCAGTCCCAGTCCCACGCACGAGCGAGACCGAGGTTGAAGACAACCTCTTTCAATTTTTTTTTACTTTATTAAGTGAAACGGTGCCGTTTCACTTAATAGAGTTAAAAAAAAAAATTTAAAAGCCAGCAGCATTCTGCTACTGGCTCGAGCGAGACCGAGAGAGAGAGGCACACACAGCACAGACAGAGAGAGGCAGGGGCGGAGCTGTTGCAGCAGCAGACGACCGGTGACGGCGAGCAGGCGATTTTGCCCCCCTCAACAAATGTCTGGTTCCGCCACTGCATGTAACTATACATAAAAATACTTCAATAATTTACATTTCATTAGTATAGAAATACTTCAACAATATAAAACAGAATAAATAGAAGAAACATCTAATGCTGACAAAATTTTATGCCATATGTTTAAAATTAAAATGTTCTAATTAAATAATTTAAAAGTATTTACTGAATGTAAAAGCGCTAGCTACTAGTTTGCCCGATGGGGTTTTTTTTTTTTTAATTCTCTAATCATTATTTTTAGTATTTTTTACATTCTTAATACCTTTTCATTTAATTTTAAAAAATATATATGTGAGAATTTATATATATATATATATATATATATATATATTAAAAAAAAGGTAACGCTACATGCAATTTGATGATCTTATCAAACAAAAAATTTTAGATTTATTTTTTTTACTATGACAACCAGATATATTTATTTAAACTAGCTAATACACGCATATGGTGCGGTTATAAAATTGTATTAAATTTATTAATTTTTATTCTATAATAATCATTTACTTTTTTGTATGATAATTTTTAATTATTTATATATATAAACACATACTCTTCAAATATTAAAAAATCAAATAAATTTTAAAATTTATCATAAAATAAGTATAATTATCTTATTTCTTATATGTGTGTGTGTATGTGTAAATATATATATATATATATAGGTGTGTATAAATGCACAAGTTTAAATATTTTAAAAAATCAAGTGTTGAACTTTTATTAATTTATAATTTAATATTCTAAATTCTAAATTCTAAAAAATTTCTATTTAATAATGTGATAAAAAAATTTATAATCATAAATGTTATATTATAGTTAAATATATTAATAAATTCCATATTATTAAATTTAGAATAAAATTTATTGAACTAAGTAACTATACTTTAACATTCAATTGATCATTTAAATTTAATTTAATTCATCAAATTTGATGGGATAGTAAGAATTTATATATCACTTCTCTTAGTTTTAGGATTACATTATATATATAAAATTTGATATCAAATTATTTTTTGAAAATCAATAGAGTCAAGTATTTATATTTCAAAATAATTAATTTGACCCGATTGTTACCTTGAAAAGTAATTAATTGTTTTCATAAGTTACATCAATTAATTACTAAAATTTGACACACAAGTAATTTTGTATCTAAAAATGAAGTGTAGGAAATTAAATTACTAAATTCATATATATGTTATTTTTTAGGTTAAAAAAAGGAACACATAAATGCATGAAAATGAAAAATAAATAAGATAAATTAAGCATGTATATATAATTGATAAATTCCAATTTAATTATAGTCTAAATTTTGCTACTCTCATATTAAATACTCACATGTAAATTTGGAAAAAAATATTAAAAAATATATATTTAAAAAAAAATAGGGAAAAATGATAAATAGTCACAATTTGCTAAGATGTAAAACATAAAAAAGAAAATATAAGCATATGCACACATTAAATAAAAATGAAAAAAAAAAGAAAAAAGAAGAGACTTTAAATTACTGGCCCATAGAGAAAAGTTACAAGTAGACAAAAAAAAAAAGGTTTACTTCACATGGGGCGGGCATGTGATCTGAATGTACACTTACATCTTCTGTCTACCATGTGGTTTAACCTCTTCGTGTCTCTGGCACCAGCTAAGCAACCCACCAAGTTGATTCTTTTTTTTCCTCTTATTTTTTAAAATTATTTTTTTTAAAAAAAAAATAAATCTAATTTTATGAAATAATAAAGTTCATCTTAAATTATTATAAAAAAATCACAGTCTAATAAAAATTTAACTTTTTATATAATAGGTAATAATCAATTGAAGGTGACCCTTTTTTTTATTTTAATTTTTTTTATATATTTCTTTTAAAATTTTTAATCGGTAATAATCAATTGAAGGTGACCCTTCAAGTTCTAAAATAATGATACAATGTGTCATGCTTTTATCAAGTAGTATGATACTTGTTACTTTTCTTACCTGTTCCACTTTAAAATTTAATGTAATTACTTACAACAACAACAACAATAATAATAATAATATGAAAGGCATCGCAATGATTATATACATTAGTGACTGTGATTAAATGAAATTAATATTTTTTACTATAAATTAATCACATTAATAGAACCTTCTATGCATATAGTGGCATGTTCAACCTCTTTTCATTATTGATTTCCTTTTAATGTTATATGATTAATTACAAGATATTAATTAAAGTAAAGATGATTATACATATGTATATAGTGTAAATCTTAAGGGATTACAATCATGTGCCAAAGATTTCAATATTAATCACAGATATGGACTGCAGTACTTAATTAAATTAATTAATTATGAGCCACTAAAGTTGAAGTGTCATTGGAACATGAGGACATTACATATGCATGTGAAATGGTTAAATAAATGCAAACAAAACTAAATTAGACGATCCCAAGAAGGCTAATTATGGTTAATAAAACCATAATTAGTGAAGTGATTAAGAAAATCGTATGTGGCAACCAAAGTACAACATTTTTTAGAATAATTATATGCTACAATCGTTGTAGCAATAAATGCCTACAACGGACCAATGAAATTCTTACACGTAGATTAAATGATTCATTTCATTGGTCTGTTGTAGGTATTTAATCTACATGTAAGAATTCTATTTGTCCGTTATATGCATTTATTGCTACAACGGTTGTAGCATATAATTATTCTATTTTTCAGTGAAAAAGAGAGACTATGGACTAATGGAATTGTACCCCCACGTAAAAAGGGCTACAAAAGAAAGCACTTTAAAAAACAAAAGCCCATATCGAGCAAAGAACTGGTCGTCGGTGTTGTTGTTGTTGTTCATGTCCACTTGTATTGATCTAACATACTTTAATAGATAACAAGATAAGCCTCTCCTAAAAGACGTCTGTGTTTGTTAATACTTTGCAAGTAAATTTCCAAACGGCCCACAACACTCGTTGGGATAAAGATTATATATATATATATATATATTAATATTAATATTAATATTTCTTCTATTTTTTTTTGCCATATCAATGTAATAAATAATAAAAATTATTGTATATATCAATTAGTAAAAAATTATTTTAATTTAATTAAAAGTATTAAATTTGAGTTCTGAATATTTAGTTGCATTAAAACACAATCTAATAATAAGTAAAAATTTTCTTGAATAATTGCGTCAAAATTGATTTCCTCATATCTATATCATTATTAAAAACAATTATAATAAATTTGATAATCTTATATTGTTTTAGCAGTTGGCGTGCATATCATTTTTTTTATACCACAGTTAATAAGAAAAATAGTTATTATTAAGTTCAGTATTTCTTTTTTTGGTTATTTATCCGGTATCTGACTAATCTAGATTTAAGTACTGTTGGAGCCTGAAAGAGACTGCTCTTTTAGTTAAATTTTTTTATTTATAAAGTTTAAATCTGAGACATTGTTTAAGAGTCAACAAGTCCCTTAACACTCATGCCAACCTACATTGATTATGTTTAATAGTTTTTGTAATGCGTTAATATTTCATTATAATTCTGATATTGGGTTTCAGATGTATATCTAAGAAAATAGAAACTTGAGGATCAACCTACCAAAATTGAATCATATAAAAAAAGATTATAATTGTGTGGTATTACCGAAAAAAGTGCATAAAAATCTATCACCAAATATATCATTTATGTTAAAGAACCAAAAGAAGGGATATATACTGTGATTCTCAATATATACATATATATATATATGTATATATGTATGTAAAGAATACGATGGTGTAGTAGCGATAAAGCATGAACAAAGTGTTCTTTAACTAAAGATTATTTTGACCCTTTTTTTGTTTTCTCCTTCATTTATAGTTTTCTCTTAACACTTTTATTGATGTGATGCCCAGACTTCGAATTTAGTACTGTCGCTGAAATAAATTCTCTCCTTCTCAGCTACTTCCTTTTTTTTTCTTTTTTCTTTCTAATGGACAGCCACCTTCTTTCTATTTCGTATTTTTATTTCAATATGCCATGCATACATAATAACTCTCAATTTTGATCTGAATTTTGTTTTTTAAAATAACAATAAATTAGAATGAATTGAATTATCAATTTTTAGTAATATCAGATTTAAGTTTCTAATTAGAAATTGGTTAAAAATAAAAATTTCCTTATCTAACATATACATATATATATATATGTGTATATATATATATATATATTTCAGATAATTTTGGCATATATGATCTGCAATTTGTTTTCGATTTGAATACGTTAAAAAAGGGATGAAAATTTGCATATTCTAATTAATGTCGAAAGTCACATGTAATTCCAATTCAGTAATATAATCACGTAATGTTTACTAACCAAGTCATATAACACGTAATCAATTTCTAATTAATTTGCTTATCGAGCATATGATGTATTTTAATCCAATTCAACTCAAACTGTAGTTATAAACTAGCTTCTAGCTTGAGTGCAAAAAATTTCTATTAATTGCTAATTAATACTGTTGTAGATATAATTAATTAAGTTAATTGTTTTCTCATTAATTAGTTTAGCTCAAAAGCATTTTGATCTAATCATAATAAAAGTTAAGCATGATCAATCTACCGGAATTAGATATATAATATTATATATTAGGAGATCTATAAGTATTCAGCCATTGAATTACTATCAATATTTATTAATAAAATAATAATTTGTAATGATAATCTAAGAACACACACATATACCATAGAATTTATAAAAAAAATAACTAAAAACTCATCATATATAAATAAGATTTTCTGTCTGTAAGCTATCAATGCAAAAATATGGCTGAACACACGCATATATAATTAACTATTTAAGTTGATAATTTTTTTTTTTGCAAATTTACACCCATTGAAATAAATTATATTAATTAATACAAAAAAATTAATTAATTAATATTTTATATTTTATATAAAAAGAATTGAATATAGATGACAGAGCAAAGGCAATATTGTCATTCTATTAACTATTAAGGCATGAAAAGACAATATAACTACTGGGTGCGGTTTATAGCAAAACAAATGGTGGGTCTCAAATGTGATATACTCCATGAAAGCTCCAATTAACATTTACTTCTATAATTACATTTTGTTATATATATATATATATATATTATAATATAGTTATGTTTATCCTTCTTTTATAAATTATATTATCCACCGAATAATTAATTTCAGCAATCAATATTCAAGCCAAAAGTCAAAATATTAATTGATGAACTATGTATGTATTTTTTATAATATATTCTTCCTCAATTAATTTGTAAATCTCTCTGACAAGAGAACTAAAAGTCTGAGAAAAATAATTATCTTTGAGGTATGGGTATGAGGAATGAGACTTCATTTAAGCCAGAATTGCACTTCTTGTTGTTTGGGTGATTTCAATTAAGAAGGTTTAAATTCACAACAGAAATTTATTAAATCGTCATATTAATTATTTGTTCTGTCAACAAGTATTGGTGTGTGCGTATAATATATATATATCCCTTTATATACTTTTTTACTATGTTTGAATTTTAAATTAAAGCAAAAGAAAACTAAGTAAATATATAATATATTTCTCATAAACCCTCTAATATCAATACAAATAACTAAATTTTTTTTAAAATAAAATACTACAATGATAAAAACTAAGTTTATAAATTAAAGAAAAATATTTAATTTAGGATAAAATTACTGCTAAACTCATCTCATATCTTATGATTATAAAAAATATAATAAATTTATAATAAAAAAGATAATCCAACCTAAATAACTGAATTTATTTTATGTTGTAAAGTCCAATTTATTATAAATCTAATATATTCTAACTTACTTAAATAATTTATTATGACTATAAAATTTGACAATTACATAATATGAACATTAAATAATTTTGTTTTAAATACAATGATTTAAGATAAAACTAAAATTAAAATAAAAATGCTAATTATTTTTTATTTAAGTAAAATAAGTAGCAGCAATATATATATATATATATATATATATATATATATATAAAGGAGAGCAGTCGTTATCCTGACTAGCAACTAATAATTCTCCTGCAGATGATCTTCATTAATTAACAAATGACCAATCATAATTATATAAGTTTATGCTCCAGCTTCTTCTATTCTGAATTATTTTTTTTTTAATTTATTTTTTGACTTCTGTAGATCTGAATAAGATCGAAATATATCTTAAAAACCCTAAAAGCAACTGCATATGATGAATGAATCTTCGTTCGAGAAACAAGAAAAAAAAAGGACAAAAGCGAAGCACCCATACATAAATAGCAATCAGTCTCATCTGATCTTCAGAATCTTTCCTTATTTGGAACAACACATAATTTTATCATCAACCCTCATCTAATTGGCTTACACTTAAATTTACCCACTTCTTTATTTTATTTTTGTGTCCTCTTCAAACCCTAAAAGCAAACACCCACATAACCTACATTATATTCTCTATCAAATTCAATTTCAACCTACATATCATTATATAATTGAATTATACTTTTCTTTTTATAATTATGACCAATCACTTTCCTCAAATATTAAAAAAATAAAAATAACAAAAAAATATTTATAAAAAAATTCATTTCTTTTAAAAAATACTGCATGATCCATCTTAATTTGTAATATAAAAGTCTCATGTATTGAAAATAAAATTTTATAGTATTGATGACAGGTTGTTTCTCTTGATGACGGGTTGATTCTCAGAGGTAGTCCTAACTCTCTAAACTTGGATACTGCTGCAGTTGTATCTCCTATCTGTAAGACAAAATATAAGGGGCCGGTTTTTTTGAAGAAATACTCTGAAATCTACGTCAAAGCTCGTTCGGTCTAAGTAAAAATGAGAGTGAAATATGATTAATATATGTGGAGGTGACTTTTATTTATAATAGGTGAAGGGAGACAACTTTTGATGTAGTGTCAATATTAATTGCGAGTGTGTCAGAGCTATACGACGGTTGTGTCAGTAGAGTGTCTATTAAACACTAGAAGCTTGATAAGACTGAGAGTGTCTGAAATCAAGATTCAATATTCTTCTGAGTGTTCAGTCAGAAAAATGACCGGACAGAGAGCTCAACAGACAAGCTTGGTAAGCCAATTTAAAATAATTTAAACTAGTAACTTAATTAAAATAATTGTTATCCTGAATTATATGAGAAAGATGAAAGGTAAATTCTCGTGTGATTTAAAAAAGATGAGAAAGGTAAAACTCTAATGTTTAGAAAAAGAAAAATGAAACACAAATTTTTAGGAGAAAAAAAAATAGACAAAAAGGGATATCAGTATCCAGCTCCCCTCTTAACTAAAAATAAAAGCACTATCATTTGCAGCTTAATAAATACATATTATCTTCTTATATTTGCTCATAAAAGCTGATAAAGTTTGAATATGTGATAATTTATAATTAGTATGATGACAATAGACAAAATATTTCTTCTATGTTATGGTCTTGATATTGAAATCATAGCAAACAATGTAGGGCGAGTATACTCACAATAAGTAAATTGATTTGTCAATTAAATTAATACAATTATTATGCCATCTTAGTTGATATTTTTTACACGTACGTATAAAGTAGCTAGGTTATATATAGAACATGTCTAATATTGTGTTTAGTAAATTGTTAAGAAAATTGATTATTTGAAATATATTTTACAGAGATATATTATTATAATTATATTTTATTTAAAAAGATTATATTATCGTATTTAGAAGATGTAATAAAATACTAAAAAATAGATTGAAAGAAATGTCAACTTGTTTGGTTGCAACTCAAATTTTACAGAAAAAGTTAAAATAATATATAAACTATTTTTATAACATCTCTTTCTTATTTTATTACATCTAGAATTAAAGTTATAATTATCTTTTGACATATGGACCATTCAATTCTCTTTTCTCAGTAAAATATTTTTTCTTATTTCCTTCTGAGTAAAATATTTTACCAATTGGTTAATAAAATTTAATGGGCCCAATATTTTATGCTATCTAAATTATTTACAAACAAATATGATATTATTAGTAAAATAAGATTATATAATCAATTTTTTTAAGATTCTTGTACAATTAAACGTACTATAAAACTTTTCATTTAAAGTAGCCGGAAAAAATTAAAAAAATTATATGATATGTTTTTTTTTTAAATTTTAAAAAATATTACACAATTTAAAAGTGCTCAATTTTTTAAAATTTATTTAAAATAAATTATATTTATACCTCTAATATATTAAATATATACATGATATATATGTTTAGAAGTGGATATTTTTGAAATTAGAAGTAGAAAAATGAGTATATTTAAAAATAAATAAAAATTTTTAAAAATTTTTACAAAAATTTTAAGGTTCACTATAAGAAAAGAGGTCTATAGTGATGCAAAAATATATATTTAGTGATGCAAAAAAGTATTGCTAAATTAATGACCCACACAAAGAATAACGTTGAGAAAAGCGTCTTTAAATGCAATGTCATCCCTTAAATAAAGACGCAAAAAATTATGTGGGTAAATTACTACCTGACTCTTTTGTTTGCATCGAAAATTTTTATTTTGCGATGCAATGCTCAAGCGTTGACAATCATGCCAATACAAATAGAGCTTTGATAAATTTTACTGCCAATATATTTTTTTGCATTAAAAATTTTTATTTTGTGACGCAATTCACAAGCGTAAGCGATTATACCAACACAAATGGGTCGATGGTAAATTTTACTGCCAAGGATTTTATTACGTTGGAAATTTTTATTTAGCAACGTATATTCAAAGTGTTGGTAAGTGTTTTAGACACATTGAAAGTATTGATAAACATAATTATTAATAACACTATAAAAATATTAGTAAATATAATTTAACAAAGCAAGTAAATGTGTTATTAATTTAATAGCATAACACATTTTAAAACACCCAGATATTCATATGATTTCCAAACTTACCAATGCAATAAAATATTATAATTGCACTTTTTCTTTCACATAATTACAATCAATAAAATGATTTTACAAAAAAAAATATAATGAAAATATACATTAATTGTAATATCACAATTCATTATAAAGTATAAATTTATTATCTCAAACTGTCAAACTGTTAAATAAAATTCTTTTGAAGAGTGCAAATAAATAAAAAAAATATAAAGACATTACATAAATATCAACATCAACCAAATTTTTCCCTTAGTCCATATAACTTTAGATTTTATTATCCAATGCAATATCTTTAAAGCTCCATCGACCGACAAAAAAAAATATATATATATAAAATATTAAATTTAAAGAAAACAAGCCTAGAAAATTACAATTTAAGTAAATAAGTATACTAAATCAATTGCAAAATATAGAAAAGTAATTAAGCTAGGATATCGGTATAATACCTTATGGTTTGTGTGATTTTATCTATAGTCTTCATTCACCTTATCTAAATTTATTGTTATAAAATTCAACTCGCTTATTCAATGATGTATTTATTTTAGAAGTACAAAGCTAAAATTAACTAACATATGTAAAATGAAAAATTATGTAAGAGGAGTATAATTTTATTCAAATAAGAAACAGTCAAATAAGTAACATAGTATAATAGTAGTGAACAAAATTAAAATCTTTACATAACAATTTGACATTTCAAAATAATAATTATCAAAAATTTTACAAAATAAGTAAATATTGATCAATTAAACCCCAGCAATCCAACCATTGATAGTTACCAAATAGAATATTAACATATTAAGTATAATTAAAATAGTCAATTAAACCATTTTAGGTTCAAATACACATACAAATAGAAATTAAATACAATTTTCTCAAGTGCTCAGTAGCTAATTGCTACATCAAAATTCAAATAACCTTCCAACCTAACTGCATGACTAACCATATGGTGTCAACACTAAATAACAGACGAGCAAAACAAAAGAAAAAAATGAAAATATTTGATTTCACTTATAGGTTCTTCATAAGTTTCCTTATGCAAGCACTAGAAAAATTTATATATATGATATCAATGATATTATATATCCTAACTACTATGCAGTTAAATTATGCATAAAAAATTTCAGTGTATTTTTTTTCTAGTCAATAAAATTTTATTGTATTACCAAAAGAATCAATGTTATACATAAAGTAGTCATCTCTAAGTCACAATAAATATTTAGCAGATATTTTCCATTGTTAAATTAATTTCTACATTGTTTTAAATTAAAAACTAAAAGTTATATAGATAACAGTATATATAATTAGAAGGTTTAAGTCAATATGAAAAATGATAGGTAAAAGTAATACCTGTCAGTACATACTTTAAAACTCATTATGATATTTAGTTCATAATACTATTAATTAATCACATTCTTAATTCACTCCTGAAATTATATTCATATATATCATATGGTTGTAATGTCTGTTACACTTAAGGAGAATATTATGCATTATAGAAATCATAAGCGGGTCCGATCCTAAGATTCATGCATGCTTTTTTGATAAACAAATTAATTTACTATTATTATTATTAATTGGGAAAAAACATATAAGTGGGATAGACCTACCCAAACAAAAATCTCAGACATGCTCAACCTACAACAATCCCATAAATATGTAAAAAAACCCCCCAAAACCTCAAAGTGATTCGTGCATGTAATTCCTTATTTACATGGAACTTGCCAATAAAGGTAGGAATTTGACTCTAAATTTAGTTTTGCTTGCTGAAGCTAGTGATATGCTTATGTAACAAAAACTAAATAACGTAACTTAGTAAATTATTCAATATATGTTCAATCCCATTTAATATCAATATCTACAAATAATAAAATTGGTTGCGCAGTATATAGCCAGAGATGTATTTTGGCATTTTTATTAAGCTATACGGTCTCATTCAAGTATTATATATATGCATACATATATGCATACATACATACATATACATATATATATGTATACGTATATTTCTCTTCACGTTCATTCCTAATCTCAAAACCCTTCTCTTCTCTTCTATTCTCTTTAGATTAACTTATAATACATATAGAAATAAAGTTCAGCATTCGAGAGACTAAAAAGTAAAAACAAAGTTCCAATGGCAACTGATAAGGTTGTGGAGAGAGTCATCGTAGCAAATTAAGTACCAAACAAATAAAATAAAAAAAAGAAACGCAAACACAAAACAAACAAATAAGTGACTGAACTTTTATTATCGTGCAGAGAAATTAAATAGTTAATTTGAAAAAAAAAAAACCTAACCTTGTGATGATGAATTACCAAAGAAGATAATGGTGAACAACCAACCTTCAATCAAACTTTTCGGTGGAGATAATCCAGAATTGAATTTTGCAATTTTGTTGTGTGTTAAGCAAAGAAGGGATGACGGCAATAAAAGAAAAAAGATCACTAAAGAAGAATAGAAGTTATTATAGGGTTATAGGGTTGGAGACTTGGAGTTTACTGAAGGTCAAAAGAGTGTTATTGGGCTAATTTGATAGGACAAAAAATAAGATTTATTTCCTTTCTCTACTTTTTAAAATCAATATCACTATTTAATATAAAATAGAAAATCATGTTAATTATATTGATTATATAATTAATAACTAACTTTATCAAAATTATATTAATTATTTTTATTATTTATAAAAATAATGTATTTTTAGAAATATTATAATAAATTAAATGTTATAATAGAAAGTATAAATAATTAATAAAAGATTTATACAAATAATTAACATATTTATATTATCTAAAATAGAACTGTAGAGTAATATAATTAATCAATTTTAAATTTTATAATATCATTTGTTTTTCCCTCATATGGTACAAAGAGAGATAGTAAAAAAATGAAAAGAAAAAAATCTAATAATATCCCCAACGAAGAATATGAAAATTTCAATTAAAAGATTATAGTTTTATCAATTTGTAAATAAAAATAGAATGAATTTTTTAATTTATGAAAATTTAAATCTCAATACTAATCTAATTCAATTTTTAAATTAAATCAAATTAAGATTAAAGAAACCCTAAAATTGAGAGAAAATAACAACTATTGTTATCCTCGAATTAAGAAGAAATTCCTTAATTGAAAAATATATGTAATTTTACCAATAATATGTTAGCGTAAGAAAAAATAGACATTTATATAATTATATTTTCAATGCTTTCATAAAGTATTGACAAAATTATGTTAGAATTGGTATAAAATATAACTACATATTTAAAAAGTATGGACATGTGATTAAAATTATCAATGCAGAAAAAAAAAGTATTGGTAATTTATTTCAAAAATACCAAAGCTTTTGAAAAAACATAAATAATTTTGCCAATAATTTAATAACAAAAGAAATTATTGATACTTACATATTCCGCCCAACACTTTTATAAACCATTGACAAAAATGTGTTAGAATTGTTGGCAAATTTAACTACTTATTTAAAAAGTGTAGATAAGTAATTAAAATATTAACAGAAGAAAAAAATGTTGGCAATTTATTTAAAAACTACTAATGCTTTTGGAAAAATATAGATAATTTTACCAATATTTTATAGTAGTGTAAGCAATTATTAATATTTATATATTCCTCCCGGCGCTTCTATAAACCATTAGCAAAATTATATTAGAATTAGTATGAAATATAACTTTGTATTTAAAAAATATAGACAAATAATTAAAAATATCAACATAAGACAAAAGCATTAAAAATGTATTTAAAATTTATAAATACTTAATAAATAACGTTGAAAAATATACTATTTTTTTTTTCAACGCCATTAAAAAAATATAGGTAATTTTATAAATATTTTAAATTAGCATTGAAAATTAATAACACTTATATAAATCTTTCAACACTTTTATATAGTTAGTAAAATTGTGTTGGCATAAGTCTTTGTTTTTTTTAGTGGTTAGATCGTATTTTAAATTCATAGGTATTTTTGAGTTGAAAAGGTTTGAATTACCAAAGGAGTCATCTCTTAATTATTAATAAGAGTCAAAAGAAAACATCATTCGGGTCCACGAATTGGCTTTCCTGGTGACTGAGGCCTGGGCAAACAAAACGCCCTCAAATTGAAGAAGCCCACCCAACTGAATTTTGGGCTTTTTAAAAAATTACCAAATAAATTAAAAAATATAGAGTTTTTTGTTAAAAATATAAAAAAATAAAAATAATTTTAAATTTATCATATTTATAAAATATTTATTAAAATATTATAATTTATAAAATACTTATCAAAATATCAAATTTTTATTAATTTATAATAAATTTATAAATTTTACAATAAATTTATAATAAAATAACTAAAATATTTTTTGATAAAAAAGTAAAAATTTATAAAAATACGGTGGAGAGTGTTATTTTTTAAAAAATATATTAGATTTTTATAATATTTTTAAAATTATTTTTTTGTCAAAATTAATAAATTTATTAAATTTTTATCGTATATATAAAATTTATTAAAAATTTATTATATATATAATAATTTATTTAAATTTATTTTAAGTTTATTATCTAATTTTATAAAATAATTAAAAAACTTTTTGATAAAAAATATGAATTTTTTTTTAAAAAAAAAAACACCGCTGATGAAAGGCCTGCTTTCACATTCAGGACGGCTGCACCATTGAGTATCTCCGTGGTCCAAATGGCAGCCGGACAATCACTTTTCATTTTTTCAGAAAACAGTTTTTGAGTGTCAAGTGTCAACCACCAATTTTTACCTTTCATCTTTTGTATATATATTTTTTAAAAAAAGAGAGCAAACGTGTACATATATTCTTAAATCCATCCCATATCTAAAAATTATAAAAAATATAATAAATTTATAATAAAAAAATAATTCGATTACAATAATTTAAATTATTTTATATTATAAAATTTAATTTATTATAAATTCAGTATGTACTTAACTTGTTATAAGCCTAATATATTTTATCTTACTTAAATTATTATCTACTTTTGCTTAAATTGTGACAATTAAAATATAGAATTTTACTTTTAAGTGGCTTGAATTATGACTATTGTGTATTTGTCAATGTATATATATATACACACACATACACCAATGATTCTATTAGATTCTTTTTTTTTTCTTAATCAAACATTTTATTTTTAAATTTACATTATTTGGGCCTCTATAACTAATGAACCCGGCTGCCTTATGCTATGATAAATAAAGTCTATATGAAAAAAAAAAGTAAATTTAAAATTTGTAAAGCGTATTTAACCATTTTCTAATAAAAATAATAATTAAAAACAAGTCAGATTTTGAATTCAGACGACATTCTGCTGGTTCTAGAATAGTTTAACCTTTATTACTAAACAGAAACTCTGATTATCGGATAAAAAAATATTAATTGCAGTTATTTTAAAAAATAATTATTTAATAATTTTTTTATTAATTAAAAAATATTTATTATAATATAATAAATAAATAAAAATTATTAAATAATCACTCTTTAAAATAAAAGTAATTAGTATTCCTCTTTAGCTAATTATTAGCACAACTTATCCTATCACTGTACTGTAAAACTGAGCTAATATAACTTTGTCCAATATATGATTAATTAATTATTGTTAGTTAGCCCAATAACTATAAGAAATTCATTAATTATAAAATTGTGTTGATCTGGCACGTCCTTATTGAGTGCCTTGTTTTCACATTAAGATAAACTGAACCCAAAAAGAAAAAAATTAGAGCACCAACCAATATAAAATATAAGAGCGGAACAAAAAGCAAAATGTACCAGGAGATTGTGGAAAATTAGCATTTTTTACATATAAAATAAGAGATGTTCATAAAAGATGTCTGCTGAATGCAAATTCTCTTCCTCAGTGAAAATTATGTACATCATCTATGAACACCAAATTGTTGAAAATACCGACCGGCAACTTCCAACTTTATGCTAAATGAACTTGCTACAGCAGGACTTATATTATATGCCTACCATAATTTGAAATATATTAAGTGCGCATCAGTAATGATAGAATGTTCCTCAGTGTCAAAACATGTTGATGATGATTACATGATAGAAAAAAAAATTCTTCAACAAGCAATTCGAAGTAGTTGAAAATCTCAATCAGAGATGTATTCTTATCGGTCAATTGCTGTTTAGTCCCTACAAAACTGCCCACAAATGCAAATTTACAATGCAAGAATACCTTGAATACATGCATTCAAAAGTACAGCAACCCAAGCATTTATATCAAACAATATATAAAGTTTAATCATGATAAATAGTCAAACATCAACTACAGATTTCAAATACACGACATTTATCGAAAAAAAAAAAGAAGAAGAATGAGAAGAAATGCAAACAGATACAAGATCAAAAGAAAAATATTCTTGCTACAACATCTTCAACCATGCACAATACTATTTCAATAGAGTCAAACAGCATTTAACAGATAATGATAGTCAATATCCTAAGTTTAAACAATTTATACAAGCAGAGTAACATTTCTGACAAAATTCTTCCTCCTAAATGACACTGAAGACAGCATCTTACCAAAATTGGAAGTATTGTCGCATGCAAAAACCACTGTAGCGATTAACAAAATCTGACAGGACTAGACAATTAATTAAAATCAATACCCATTTCTTTGCGCTTCAACTCCAATGTCATTCGCTCATTCTCAAGCCTCATCCTCTCATTTTCCATCCTCATTTTTTCTAGTTCATTATCTCTTGTCCTGCTAAATTTTTTCCATTTGAATCGCTGTTTTTCCAGTTCCAGCATTTCTAGCTGAATTTGCAGCTTTTGCTCTTCTAATTGAATTACACGAGATTCCATCCATTGCTTCTGTAACCAAGATGCTTTCATACTTTCAGATGACATTTGATTCATATCAACTTTAGCAATGTGGAGTTGGGAATATGAGCCTTTGTTACCTTCATGAGATGAATTCCCAAAACAAGCATCTTCATGGCCCAGTCCGTGTCTCAATCTTTTCATAGAGCCACCTGAGGCCCCATATATTCCCCTGCTATTATCCCCCCATGAAGTACGATTCTCCTCAAATTCGTCATGACCATCAGTTTCCATTTCATGATCATCTTCATCAAGATCATCCTGCTGGTGCCTCTCCAAATCATCATGATCATGGTCATCTTTACTTCTAAGAGCCAACTGTAAGGAACGCTGCAATGCTGGATCATGAGGCAGATGCAACCTGTTACTATTATGGTATGAACACATTTCTTCATAGAACAGATGCTTTGAGCTTAATATTTTCCTAACGTCATCTTTCTCTTTCTCTGTTAGATAATCTATAACATCCAAAAGTGCAGGGTTCTCAACAACTTTGCAAGAAGTGCCCCTTCCAAGCATGTCATTTAGCCTTTTGTACCTTTTGTTAAGGTCATTGAACTTATCCTCACACTGCTGAGGTGAAACATGGAAGCTCCTTTCAGCCATCACCTTAGAAACTAATTTCCACTTGCCCTTTTTCTGTAAAATTGCTAATTTCCTTCTCATCCCACCATCACAATCAGATGACATATCCTCGCCAATATAAGACACAGCAGTTATCAAAAGCCTCACCATCTTATCAGTCCACTTAACACGCTGCCAAGGTAACCCCTTTTTCCCTCTACTTGGTTCATTGTGACCATCAGCACCATCTTCAGTATAGCTTGGCTCATCCTCATCACTCGCCATATTTTTCCCCTTATCATCCTTGTTGTAATTAGTCAAGGAAATGGTTTGATCAGAGTTGCTCAAGGTCCCTATGGTAAGGGGAAAATCCTCATGAACCAACGAGCCTTGGCGATGAATAGGGTGTTGCTGCTGCATAGTATGTGGGTATTGTGTTTGATGACGAATTCTTATTGATCCCTGCAAGTCAAGCCCTCCAAAAGGAGCCCCACCTGGAATCATCCCTCCTTGTGATAAATTCCCTTCCATTTTGTTCGTTTCCTAGCAAACTACACCAGACCCATGAACCAATTTACCTAAAACCTTAATTAATGTGCCTTTTTAGCTCTGTAGAATCCAATTATTAATGTTTTATGCTCAAATTGAACAAGAATAAAGCATAACCATTTCTTATTTTTCCCTTTTCAATCATCTCGTAAAATCCTCTACCTATCTAGATCCTCAAGCATGCATAATCAATTAGCTCAAGGCAATCAAATAACACAAACCCATTTTTTATAACTCAGTAATATGCTCAAATCTCAGTTCTAAACTCACCAAGACATTCCAAAAGAAAAAAACAGAAACAGAACAAAATCAATCTTCCAATGTTCACAAATTAGAGAAAGCCAAAGCTACTTATCTGCAGCAGAACAACTCCAAATAGCTAAATCCCACATGCAGCCTTGAAAGACAGATAAATAAACTGTGAGTATTCTATAAGAAAGGCGATAATCTAGGAAGAACAAGTCCTATCAAGCTTAGAAATCTTTCAGAAGCAAACAAAATGGGTATGTATAGAGTAAACGATATGTGTTTGAGAATATATTTATAAGTCGAGGGTTCACCAGGTTAAATGTATAGGAAGATCTGGTGGGTCCAAACTGACCTTTTTTTAATTTTGATTCCACACTTCTTAATTTTACCAATGGTTTTCTTAGCCGCTCAGTCTGAACCAACCAGGGTCGACGGTCACAGATCAAACATTTTATCAGAGGTCGAATCAATTTTTTTGAAAAATAATGCTATGTATTTTATTATTTGTATATTAAAAATATTTATAATTTACATATAATTAAAATTAAATAATTAAATTAATAGGAAAATTATGCAATAACATATAATAATGTTTCAATATGAATTTTAACATAGTAAGTTTCAATATAATTTTTTTTTTAAAATTAATTACTTCTCATATATAGATCATGTTTAATTAAATCATAGCTAACAATTTTTCAAAATTAACTAAGAAAAAGTAACAATCTATGCTAACTCACATGCAATGTTCATTCAATTGAGCATTTAAATTAATTATTATATATATTTTTTGAACTGAAAAATTAATTATTATATTTTACTAAATATAACTGTGCATTTCAATTATTTTGTTCTTTTTCAATTTATAAAAAATCAATTATTTTGTTCTTTTTCAATTTATAAAAAAAATTGAACTTAAAATTTTACTTAAACTATGTTATATATTAAATAAAATATGTTAATGGACATTCTAATAAGTATTCATTTTATTTGTATGAATATTAAATTATTAATTAACATCATGATTTATTATTATTTATGATCTAAAATTAAAATAAATAAATTAATATATATATATTAATTTTTTGCACTGGCTGCTTCAATATTGAATACTAATACATATTATACTTTGTTAATTAATAAATATAATACAACAAAAATTAATTTATACATATAAAAAAACAACAATCCATAAAAACTTGTGAAACCTTCGTCTGGTCAAAGGTATTCAATCGAGTGAATAAATTTTTTAATTGTTTTTAATAAATTAATTTTAAAAATGATCCAGCTTCAAAATAAATAAATAAATATGATCCAAATTGATATATGAATTAATTTTAAATTGTTCTAATTAAGCCAATAAGGTAGGATCACAATGATGATATGTGTCCCTAAAATAGAACTATTATGTATACATTGGGACTAATACTACAAAAACTTGAGTTGGTAGCACAATTTTTTCCCTTTTTTTTTTTAAAAAAAAAAACTTTGATAGCACAATTTGAATCATAATGTTTTCTTATATTGAGTTAAAAAATACACTTGATCACACTTACTAAATCCACATTGATAAAAAAAAACTTGATCACAGCAAGTATTGATTGAAACATATTCAACTTTTTTTTAATTTAAATTTTATAATTTTTAATCAAAATATTAACTCTATTATTTCGAATGAATTTTAATTAACATAAATTAAAATATTAACATATCCTATTAAATATATTAAAATATTAATAGTTAATTAAAATTTTAAGAAATAAATTTAAATTTCATAAATTTAATAGAATATGTTTTTTAACTCGTAAAAAAATATTTAATTTTGATATATATATATTATGCATAAATTTGGTAAGAACATTATAATTTGAAATATATTATTAATTAGTAAGGGGACATTTGCTGAGAACCTTTTGAAAAAAGAAAGAAAGAAAGAAAGAAAGAGTAAAGAAAAAGACATGTTGTTGGCCAAATTCATACGTTTTGAGCCTTTGACATAAGCGTGGGGCACAAAAGACAACTTGGCTTCATTTTTTATAAATTTTATTTATTATGCGTGCCTTTTGGAATTACTAACATAATAAAATAGCCTTTTTTTATTTTTTTTAATTGTATCAAGCTAAATAAATTAATCATTATTAATGATGATGGATTTAGATAGTTATATATTGCAGGTATTTATAAAAAAATTACTAATTGATTTTTATATTCTACAAATATTTTAATTTGAAGCAATCATTAAATTAAAAGGTTCTTGTTTTTAGGAGTTTTGAAAAGGTTCTTGTTTTTATATTTTTGTATTTAATTAAAAGATAATTTAGTTTATTTATATTTTAATTAATTATACTGTCTCTAATAATTATTGCTTTAATAATACGTTCACCCTTTTAATTGAATATTTATTATTTACCATTGATAGATATATTTTTTATTTATTTTAAATTATAATTTACTTAATATATTAAAATTTTATTATAAATATTATTTATTAAAAATATTACAATTTTTGAAAATAACATTTCTTCAACTATTGTGAACTTCATTTTTAAATTAGAACCTATCTTGGCATGTGTTGCAATTTAGAATTGGGGAGACAAAAAGAGAGAAAATTCAAGATGTCTGGGAATATGAATAATATTTAATAGCTGGCAAAAAAGAAAAACTTTTTTATTTTTTTTTAAGCATTGACTAGTAACATTTTTTCTGAATAAATACAGTGAGGCAAAGAATAATCAATATTCTTTTCTTTTTTTTTTTAACTTGGTAAAAGTTGGGTGGGGAAGAGAATATGTTATAGAGTATTAGTTTGTAATTTCTCCTTTATTTATAGTAACAAAATCATATATATATATATATATTGGTTAAAAAAAGGAAATAGAAAACATTATAATCCTTTTTATGGAATATGTACCATTCTCACTAATTATTTTTACAGTATGTAAAGATATGTTTATTATTGTGATATAAATTAATACATTGTTGAACACACGATGTCCAATATAAAATTATGATGATTTCAGTGGATTTTAAAAAAAATTTACGTCAATAAAATCTGAATGGATTTTGCATTTTCATTAAATTTTATCTTTTTAAACGTATGTCTATATTATATATATATATAAGTGGTTTAAGGAGGAAAGACAATGATAGATAAAAAAAGAAGAAGAGGAAATCATATTAACTAACATTTATATAAATAATCTAATCACATTTAAAAGGATAAAAATATGATTTAAATAAATATTTGTAAAAAAATTATTTTTTATGTTAATTACATTTTATTATAGTCTCATATATATATTTTTTAAAATTTCAGAATCAAGATTATATATATCCACAATAAAAATGCAAGTAATTTTCAAATAATTTTATTTTGTTTGTAGAAGTTAACTAATTAATAATAGGTGGTGTATGTTTCTTCAAAAAAAAAAATAATAGGTGGTGTATGTGATTTTGATTTCATTTTTAAAGATGAGAAACTTTTTTATTTGATCCACCAAATAAAAGGTTATAGGTTGATTTTGTGTATATTAAATTTTTGTCCTTTATAATCCAACTATAGAAAATGTTTAATATATATATATATATATATAGAATTTAATATATATATATGTATGTATGTATAAATTTTATTATACTCTGACAACTATGAGAATTTTACATGGCTAAGGATTTTCTATTTCTGTGCAAAAAGATAGAAGTTATTTGTTGTTTTTTTTTTTTTTTACTTTAGCAATATGTGATTATGTTATTTGCCATGCAAGTACTAATATAATTGCTCTTAATTTTATTTTTATTTTTTTTATAAAAAAGATCAATTATAACTATTTTCCCTAAATCTTACAAAATATAGTATAAAATTTTACACTTTAGAGTGAAAAATTAAACAAGGTTAGACAGAGGAAGACAGTGAGCCTATTAAATCAAAATTCCACCACATGAAATGCATAATATAATTAATATAGTTTTTTTTTTTGGTTTAGAAAAAAATCCGGATCAGCAGGTCATAAAAAATAAATGGGTCGGGTCATTAAAACAGCAAATAAACAAAACCGCTATAGGCAATGGCTAAAGCCTCAATAGACCAGAGAGAAAGAGAAGAGAAGAATGGCGAGCGAAGAAGACAGCGCAGTGAAGGAGCCTTTGGATCTCATTAGACTGAGCCTCGACGAGAGGATCTACGTCAAGCTCCGCTCCGAGCGTGAACTCCGCGGGAAACTCCATGTACGTCTTTCTCTCTTTTACATATGTGCGGCTTGTGTTTTTTGCAGTCTTTAGAGTTCTTTTTCTCATTCATTTCATGATAAACCCTTATAGAAAATCATGGGTATTTTTTTTTGCCTAATCTTTTATGTGCGGTGGTATTAGTTTAGGGTTTTACTGGTTTTTAGACACTTTCATGGCGTAATTGGGTTTTTGATTAGTGTTCCGAATCAGTTGCTCCAAATTGAAATTATTCACTTTTAGTTTCTTAAGAAATATTTTTTTTATCAGAAGCTTTGTGAGTATCATGGATTAATGTTGTTTGGTGCTTTTCTTTTTTCCTTGCAAGGAAGATTGTGGACATGGGATTGGGATAATGGAGTTTTACTAGCGCTTGTAGGTTATTATGTTAACTGTTCTTATCCAATTCAAAATGGGGGGAATTGATGGTGAATTTTGTTTTTGCCTTTTCCTGTGGCTGGCACATTCTTCTTTTATTATGGGTTGATTGCTAGTACGTTGTAGTGTTAATGAATATGTAAACTCGGGACTTAAAACGATAGGAAAATGTACACAGGTAACCATGCATACACAGGCTTGCATTTTGAGAAAATGATGCACACAAGCAAACCATACATATGCTACAAATGCTTGTGCATGGATGATTGGGACCACATCATTTTGTCAGAGGACGGACAAAGTACTAAAAGCAAGCCTGTATGATATGATTGCGAATGGCATTTGATCGGATTTGGCATGAATTCGTTGTATTCTTCAGTAAGCATAGCTGAATATTAATATCATGTGACTAGCTTCCCTTGCATTATATTGCATGAGGCATGGGCAGTTCTTTTACTATAGTTACCAGCCAAAAATACCTTTTTTTTTTTTTGTGAAAACTGATGTAAGAAAAATGCCTGGGGAAGTTTTTTCTTTCCCCAATAAATATAATACATTTGCGTAGCTATTAATTAGTTAACAATTTTGCTCCTCAATTCAAATTCGTAGACTTCATTTATCAGTAACAAATGTTGATTGGCAGGCTTATGATCAGCATCTAAATATGATTCTTGGGGATGTTGAAGAAATTGTGACAACAGTTGAAATTGATGATGAAACGTATGAAGAAATTGTTCGGGTATGTTACTGTATGTGTTCTCTTCCTTTTATTTATCTTAAACCTTTCTGTTGTCTATGATCCTGTTAACACAGAGAGTAATATTAAATCATTGGGTTTTGTCTTACTGTGATAATCATAGGAAGTTCAAGCTGCTCATAGTTATCGAATTTTTATGAACAGTATGTTATGTTGCCTGAAAATGATAGGACTCACCTATGGCATACTGGGGTTTGGATTAGGGTTGACTTGCTAACTTACTGAATAATGGATGCTAATGTGGATATTACTACAATGGAATTGGAATGTTAAATTTTCACCTACAATCACTGGTAAGTTGTTACATTGTGGTTGCTCCAAATATCATTTAACTATGAAAGGTGGACATATCATTAATTTCTCTGCAAAGCCTGGTTGGGCCTAGAAACTGAGGAGCTCTAGAAAGTCGCAAGGATTGCCCACATTGTTTGCTGCAATGCTCATAGACTAGCCCTAAATTTTCAACAATTGATAGCTTATCAATTCCTTGGATGAGCGGAAGCTCACTTCACTGAGAAAACCTAGCTAAAGAAAATGAATATTATAAAAAAGTAACTGTAAAGACTAGGCAAAACTAGGAATATACGCAATTTATAGATAATAAAAAGTTACTTTCTTGTCTAGCAAGGAGCATATTTTGACTGAAAAGTCACAAGGTGCTCAGTTAAGGTGGAAAAGTTGAATTTGATAATATGCTAAAATTACAGCAATTCAAATTTTAACAATTAATGAATGAGGAAGAGAAAGGTTTCTTCTTCTTGTAGTAGCATGTAGGATGCTCACACTCACTAGAGATTATTGTTATTTTCTATTTCAGACTACAAGGCGTACAGTTCCTTTTCTCTTTGTTCGAGGAGACGGTGTCATATTGGTCTCTCCACCACTGAGGACAGCTTAATTTGGAGGATGTAGTTCAAGAGGCAGTCTTGAGTGAGAATGTAACCTTCTATCACATTTGATTTCATGCTGATAAATCTGTATCAAATTAATGAATGTGTGGGTGAAGAATTTAGAATTACCCACATTTTAAGACCATTATGTAATTTGATGGATTAGATAATTTATGTGCACTGCCATGGTGATTTTTGTTCTTTAGGAACCATAGATATAATGGTGAAAAGCCATGGAGGTATCAGATTTTGTGGAACCATCTAGAAGTCTTTTTACAAAAATGGAATTGCTAAATTGAATCTCATATTTTTCTTTCAGGATGTATTTTTTCCATAGCCCCTTCATGTCTCTTTTTCCGTTATTTTATTTTGCTTCCTTCATTCAAGTACCTTAGTGAAAATATATTACAGTTTTGTCTCGCACCCCTATGTCGTACACTTCTTGATTCCCATAAACGATATATCGTCAAAAAAAAATCTAAAATTTTAAACGAATATTTTTAAGAACTTCCTTGCTCAATAGTTACTTAAACAATAATACCGGATAGCCCTTCAAAATAAAGTTGTCATGAAACACTTTCTCCTCTCTTAAATTCAGGATTTCGACAAATTGCCAACTCTCAGCCTATTAAAGCTCTCGTGTTTGCTTCGTAAACCGGCTGTCTTCTGCCATCTAACATAACTTACAAAATTCTCATTAAGCATTTCTAGTCGCAATCTACAAAACCTTGTGGCAAAGTTCAGCCAAAATCATAGACAAAACAATAAAGTGCTTGATAACACTGGTGAGAAGAAAAAAAAATAATGAAGAGCTCTCAAGGAACTTACAATGGAAAGAATATGGCTTTCATTCAATTGGATATACCACAACCTATACAATACAACAATTACATACTTCGGAGAAAATTGTTAAACAAAAATGGCGACTAAATCATCGACGCTTATGTCGGGAGAAACTTGGGGATCCCACTGCTTGTGCACCTCTGTAGTTTTTGCTGGGAGAATCCATTGACCCTTGGAAACCATAGGCGGCTTTTGCTGAGTCTGGTACAGAGTCCAAGGGAATTGCCTCAACGAAGCATGCTGTATTGATTCGAGTTCTCTCGAGTTCTGCTTGAAGCAACTCAGCACCGCACTGCTGAGCAAGAGCCTGAAGTGCACAGATTTGAGACACATTAAAAAGACAAAGTGAACACGTAACTTTATCTTACTAAAATTACTGCTGCTACTAATAATTCAATTAGAAGGACGTAGAAATTAGATTTATTATTTCCTACAAACGCGGATACTAGGTTTAGCAAAAAGATCAATTATTCAATGAAATATACTCCTTACTCCACTGCTCTTTGAAGTTCTCCGAAATTGATCCATTTACTAGTATTAATGTTAGATTAATACCAAAAATGCACAACCTCAACTTGGTCAGTGCATTCAAAGAGCTAGCAGTCCCAGAGCATGTTATCCAGAAATAACAGAATTTTACTCTTACAATCAGGTCATCTGGAGATACAGTCATCCCTTGCTGCCTTTCATCAAGTGCATCTTCACTTCCTCGAGTTGATCTCCGTTGATGCCCTGGATTTTCAACAACTTCAGCAACATTCTCGGTTGCTTTCTCTAGCAGCACACCTTGTAAGGACTTGAGTGACTCCCTTGCATCACGTGTGACATATGGATTCAATATGGTCTCAAAATATTCAAGCTGCAGAAGGCAAGTTCAGGAAATGAAATTATCAAACAAGTACGAAGTTAAATGATCTGACCAACTATACAAGTCATACAATCTTGATGAACTGCTGAAGCCTGCATAAGTAAATAAACATAATCTAGTTCTAAAGCATTACTGGAAATAAGCACTGAATGTCAACCATTAATAGTTTGTTTTTGAAATGTATATATTTTCCCTTTTCTGGTCCCTCTGGGACATTTCAGTAAAATACTTAAGATGTTCCCTTTTTTACCACCACTGGGGCATTGAGTAATATTTTATTTGAAGTGACACGCTCCAAAATGTTTAATCACAAAGTTTATAACAAAAATCTGTCTCCCAAATTTTATTAATAATTCAGACCCAGGGAAACTCAGAAGAAAATTTCAGCATTAAAGAGCATGTATTTAAGATAAAAGTTTGGATCATGAATAAGCAGCTTAGTTTCTGTAATTCATCACACGTATAAAAATAATGTACTCTACCTCAAGCATGAGCTGACAGAAACCATTAGCATCCAATGACCCAAGATCTTTGCTTTTGTTTTCATGGAAAAGGCTCAGAAAAGTATCAATTAGACCTTCCACAAGTATACCAAGTGTCTTATCCAAAAGAGGCTTAGCACCAGCAAAGACCTGCAATGAGGATTTAATTTTTAAGATAAAAGATGATTTAATAGAGAACTACATGTGGAGACGTGCACAACTATTGCTCATATGAAAGGTGCTTCTTAACATTCTAACATCAAACAATACAAAAAGCAATGTCATTAATACACTCGTTTGTAGTGATTTTCATTCCAGTATAACTATTATGTACCTCAGAGTGCACAGCTACTAGAGTGTGCAACAACTCCACAGCAGCATCTCGCACACCCTGTAAAAATTTATCATTTTATAATATCATCATCATTTTTGAAATAATAAATAATAAAATAATCAGTTACGAGATCTCTTAAATCATCACTTTGACTGCAGGTGTGGCTCCCCATTGAAAACCAGAGTTCAACAAATAGTTCATAGTGGCTGTTCTGATCATATTTGCCTGCCAGGAAGACAACATTTCTTAATCATGATTCCATAGTGAATAAACAGTTGTAAAAATTTTATGGTTTTTCTGTTTTTCATTAACCTAACCCACAAAAAATTGAGCATGATAAGGTTCTTTGACCTAACTCAGGTAATTGATATGAAAATTTTATACAGCCAACAAGATCAATACATTTGATGTAATTAGTTCCAAGGCTTGCAACCCTTGCCCCTAAGATGCCCAGATCCACAGAATATGGTGCTCCAGAACTTAGTTGGCTCAAACTTGATTTGAGCCTCTCTTGTGTAGACCAGAATAGAGCCATTTCTAAATTATGAGACAATTTCTCTGGTCTGATAATGAACAAAATCTGGGGATTTTGGCTGCAAAAACTTTGGTCAGGGAACCATCGTCACCCTAGCATTGACTACATGCAACTCCATTTATGCATTCATCTGAACAACTTACCACCAAAATTAAAAAAATATGCTATGCTATACCTTTGCAAAAGTATACTGTTCAAGGACCTTTTCTTCTAGATCGGTGAAAGATATCGCTAAATCTTGTACATCACTATCGTCTTCTTTTTCCCTGAAGTTACAGAACAAGAAAATATATAACACTCATCAGCAGGTGAGTACACATAAATGAAAGCCTAAATAAACAGCAAGTTAACACACTAATGCAACCTGGAAGACAAAAAGAAAATGTGAAGAAGAATAAACTATGATTTAGGTGCCATAACTAACTAATGTGAAAACATATTCCTTGAGACCCAATATAACCAATGCTTAATGCATTATTGTTTCCCCTGATAGTATAATTGACCTACAGCATGCACAAAGTTATGCTAAATATGAAATTGAATTGGGGAAGTCATGTCAATCCCTGCACGATTCATGACTCAGGTCATTTTGTTAACATTTTCTTAGCGTGGCCAATCAAATTGTACCAGGACAATAATGACCCAACCAGACTCCTTCAGCTTTGGACCAAAGTCGGTGTGTTATCCAATTAGCATCACACAAAATCAATTATCAGTTTTTCATATTGGAATCAATTCATTCACAAAAGAAGCAATGGCATTTTTATACTTCTCTCCAAGAAAGAGTTGCAGAGAACTATGTACCTTGCCTGCAGCCAAATATTTTTGTACTTGTTATACAACTCATGAGAAAGTTCATCTTTACAGTATCCAATATTACTTAACACCATCAGCAATTGTTGATGTGAATCAGCAACACTTCCAGGGAGATCAGATAGTTTTTTTTCTGATTCGTGAATATAACCATTCTGTAAATGCAGAGTCTCTTTAGTTGATTTGCTTGCGGCAAGCTCAGTCCCAATTTGTTCCAAATGGCCTGATAAGTGGGAATAGGTGAGATCATTATAATCTATGTTTTCAGGTCCAAATATTAAATTCGAAATCACTTATCCGTTGTACCAGCAAAATCTAGGAAACAGTTTAATAGGGCAAGTCTAACTGATTCTTGAATTTCTTGAATTTGCACAAACATTTCCTCAGACTTTCTCGCTTCACTCTTCAAGGACTGAATCATCCTGGGAAAGAACATGTAACAAGACAGTTAAAGAAAGTACATTATGTCACAAGATTTTCCTTCAGCCAGTCATTTTCTTTAGATGAGACGAGAATTAATTAAACAGATAAACTAAGAATTAATTAAACAGATAGAAGGGAATAACATAAATATAAAGGTAAGATTTAAGTGAAACACAAGAAAAATTTTAAATAACAATGATAATAACAATGTAATGGACTCTGACGATGCTTGATGATAGGAAGATGAATACCCCAGAAGAAGAAATTCATATATACAAGTATATCTGGAAGCCGAGGTAAAATATTATTCCCTAAAATCCTAACATTACTCTCCAGCCAAATACATCTTGAGAAAGAGGGTTGAGATAAAGAGAGGGAGAGAGAGAGGATTGACGAAGGGATATGGAGGAGAGAAGGGAAGAGTCAAAGAGGGTAAGTAGCAGCAAAAATCTGCATATCTGCTTCCATCATGTTGCATCACAATGATTTATTTTTTTACTTGAATTCCCAAGGAACTCATTTATTTTTGTGCTTAAATAATTTTAATTTATATTATATTGTATATACTAACAGAATGGAAAAGAAAGTCTAGACTCTAGATACTTTATTGCTTTGTTGTTGGATAATTTTTTTTTTAAAAAAAAAAAGAGATAGCTTGTTCTTTTCTTCCACCACTCAATTTCTTGTTCTCTTCTCCTCTGCTATCCCACCGACATTTTGATGCAGGCTTTTTTTTTTATTATCAAAATCCATCTCTTCAATTTCTTGTTTCCTGCTCCTGCCTCCGCTTCAACTTGGTTTTTCCATTTCAAATCGGCCAATTCAGATGTATCATCCGATTCACTATTGTTTCAACTCGTTTTCCCCCATTTCAAATCAGCCAACTCAGATGTATCATTCAATTCACTACCAGTTCTGCATGAAGTTTGGACACAGGCCATATATCAGCCTTCATTGGATTGGAACCCCAAAATTCTGTTATCGGCTGATTCAACTCCAAACAGGCAATATTTAAAACCATGGTTGCAAAATTGTAGGCAAGTTCATTAAGCTTTGGCTTCTCTAATCATCAATTATAATGTTTACTTCTAATGTTTAGTGACTTACAAACTAATCTGATCCATCGCTGAGGCTATAATTGAGCGAAATGCAAGAGGCAAGAATGAGATTGTGTATGGAGATCTATTCCTTTCAAGAATAGATACAGGAACCCAAGTTTCTTCTTTCGATATCTCTTCTGTTGCAGCTCGCATCCAAGAGCAAAGCCTAATAATGTAAATCTTTGTAATCTCTGCTTGAAGTGTTCTGAGTGCCATCACTATAGCAAACAAGTAGCAAATATTCAGAAGTTATAAAACAAAGAAACAGCAACTTCAATAACAATTTACACACCAGCAGTTGGTGGAGCTGATTCTTTTGCTTCAAAGGCTTGACAGGCTTTGGATATTTCCTTTATGGCATCACTCATATAAGAGCGAAGAATATTTGATTCTTCAAGATCACGAAATGTGCTGTGAACCTGCATCAGCAAACTCATTTAAAACATGAAATAGTGGAAGTTTCAAACGCATCATATGCAACAGGACATCATCCAGATGGAACAACTGATTATCAATGAGATACTGGAGGCATTTAACAAGAAAGAAAAAACTTTCCACAAAATAAAGAAAAAACTGGCTGTACTGCATTCATCCATAAACAAAGGTTTGGCTAGAAACATGGTCATTTTTTAACATTGTTTTCTGCCTCAATGTGCTCTTTTTTTAAAAAAAAATTGTATATTTATTTTCTCAACCTAAAAGGAAAACGAGTCCTCAATGAAGGACAATACTACTACTTGCCAGCAATCAAATTTTAGAACATATGTTGGAGTTTGGACCATAAATTATTACTTGCATATATAATAGGCACTTCAAAGATCTATAATAGGTTTATCTAGAATTTAGTGTAAAATCAAAGATTGCAAACTGTAACAGAAAAGTATTTTAGGAATTTCACAAGGAATAGAGTTGGGTCAATCATGTGTTCTACAATAGTGGGTTTGGATAAAGAATTTTTTGATCCTCTACTGATTTCATAGTTAGTGCTTTAGTTCAAGTCTGACACGACAAGGCTTCAAGTCATTATTGCTACAAATTGCAAAAGTACATATCGGTATTGGTATTTTCTTACAGAGTACACTTGGGAATTGGCAGAATGTAATGTAATATGATACAGTAAAAACTTAAACAGAACAATGCTCTGAAAGTTTATTCTGTTACATGTCATTAATGATCTACAATAATACACTAAATATGCACTTAGTGCCAGTCCACCCCACGATTTGTCAATCTTTACCTAACCAACATCATCAATGAAGACTCTAATGTGTATGATCAAATGTGAAAGCAAATGCATCAGCGTCAGTACATATAATATCAAGACTGCAGGAAAAATAATTAAACAACACAGCATTAGTTGATGAAGCCAAGTTTCATTTATGACTTCTCAGTCAATCAGCAAAACAAACAATTTTCATTAAAACGGCACACCATACTTGCTTTATAAAGGTTATTCTCAAATCAATTATAGCACAACTGCTAATATAACACAGTTCAACAAACATTTCTATCCAATTTGAAAAAGGTCACAAAATGTTCCAACAACAAATATGCATGTCACATGGAAACAAATATTACATATTACCTTGACTTCATATGCAGATATAGTACTGCAAATCATTCCAGCAACTTCATCAAGAGAATGAGCCGAGTATCTTCCATCCCCAACCTTTTCCTCAGTTTTATTTGCTGAGGCGTTTACATTTGTTTCAGCAGAAACTTGAGAAGACTGAAAGAATAAGTTCCATAATCAAAATGAACACTGTGAAATTATCTTTTTTTTTTAAAAAAAAGTTCCTCACTGAACTGAAGTCATCATACAGTTTTCAATCAAACCGCATGGTTCAACCACTAGATTATAAAATTTAATTTACATATTCTGCATATTTCAACTGCATTTTTTTAAGAAAATTTTTGAGTTGTATCATATTTACATATAAAAATTATGAATAGATGTACACAAATACACACACATATATGGGTAAATATATTTTTACATATTACTTGATCACTGCAAATATATAATATAGGTATTAGAAAAAACCTGTAGTTTAACCATTGAATAAATGATTGAAACTTAATTTTTTATTTCACAGTTCAATCTTGGTTTTGTTATGATAGCATAGTTTCTCACCCAGTCACTACAACCATCTAATACTCATTCACCAATTCTTAAAAGATCACTCAAAAAGTAAATATCTAAAAGAAAGACAACATTCAGATCACCTTTGCAAATTTCCCACTGAAAACAGAAAGTGCAACTTTCCAGAAGGCTGGTATATGATGGATCAGTACAGCAGTTAACCTTCTAATATACTTTATTCTAAGAGTGTCAACTTCTTCGCCAACTAAATCTATTGGTAGTGAGTCTACTGACTCCCCATTAGAACAGTCTGCATCTGACTGGAAGTAATAAAAGAGAATGTAAAGCAATTAATAAAAGAGAATGTAAAGCAATCATTGTCCAGCAATAACCCATGAATCACACATAAAAGAAAACTGATCACCCATGATGTTTGCACTTACAGATTGACTTTGATTTAGTTGAATTTGCCTCCACCTTGCATCAGAGAGAGCTCTTTCACGCATTTCATTATGCAAATTGTCCATTCTTGCTTCATGATCTAAGGTGCACTTCTCAAGCAAACCTCGAATTCTATGATTCTGCCAAAGGAGAAAAACTTTCAGCAAAATTTGACTTTGCAATTGTGATATGCAAGTGTTTAAAGTAGTAAACACTAGAAGAGTGAATTTCTTGTCTTGTAAACATGCTGTGGAATCAATGGTAGGTGAAGTTGCAGATGAACTGATTAAGGCATATTTAAGGAAAGATGTACTTCAATAAGAATCCATTAAATAACCGGCTTTACAGTCTACTGTTGAAATTCTATTAAATAATAATATGATGCTACATCTGCAAGCTCCAGAAACACATTCTTTTGTGCATACATATTTTCCATACGTAATGGTTAAGCATTGACTAACCTGTACATTCAAATAATGCCATACAGGATCCGAGTCAGGTTCTAGCTCCAACAACAGCCTCACAGTATTCTCAAGCTAAATGAACCACAAAATTTTATCAATAGCCAGCAAAGAAGAAAAGAACAATTAGGAAATTAATTTCCTTAACACAAAAGCACTACTCAGGCACCAGAAAGGTCCAGTTACCTCACCTAGAATGCCACTTCTCCACTAGGTATGGTATTGGTAACTAAGGCAACAACTATCTCCTTATCAGTTTCCAACAAAGTGGTATGGTGAACTACATATACTACAGAGTATAAAATTTAGCAAACTAGTAGCTAATGTAATCGTGTTTAAAAGTAATGTTTGTGAAATCACTAAACAGTTAGTCCTAGCCAATTATTCACCTTACAGTTTCCTATACAGTTATCAAATGAGCTTGTTTAAATACTATACTATTAATTATATTCAATATTTTAATAAATGTATAGCCTTTTACCTTGTCATTTATTGTTGAATGCTACCTAAAGTAAGTACAATTGTTTAGAGACTGAGAAGAGCCATTTGCTCCTTCCCATAAAATCTGAATACCTTACCAAATTTCCACCCAATTTAACCATATTCTTCTCAACAAACAAGTAATGTTATTGTACTTGATCCAAGGATAAAATTAAATGTGTGAGGAAAAACAACATAACATATTTTGACATAAATGGTTTCTCCAATATATGATTGTTTCCCTCTAATCACGGAAAAGTTATATAAACAAATACTGAAAGTGTGTCATGCAATATGAGAAAATTTTATTTAGTGAATGATTTTTATTTTATTTAGTGAATGATTTTTATCCATTATTTAATCTAGAGGCAAGTAAGATCTTAAGCAAATGATAATTCTACAATGTTCTGACAGCAAATAGCTTTGCACCACCATAAATATTAAAAAGTGGTAAAATGAGCTTACATTTGTTAGATCTATTTGAGGATCTTCCATTGATCTGTAAAGTGTGCCTTTGAACTCATGCATCACTTTCTCAACCTCTTCAAGAACCCGTTTTAATATACTTACCTGAAATTAACAAAAATCAACAATCATCTAAAAGAGAAAAATACATGAAAAGGAACACAATCAGTGTCCTTCAAATTCAAAAAATCAGTGAAACTAGAAATTGTACTGAAGACTTTCGGCCAGTGAAATTACAGGCAAGGACAATTAGCTGTATCTTAAAAGCATTTATGAACGTGTAGATCATCACACAGAATGAGGTAACCATATTGATTTGCGACATTCCTATAGGAAAAAGTATAAACAGAGGATTTGCTATTTAGTAACCCATAGATAAATCATAAATGCTACTATGGGATAAAATGAGGGCAGCGGTGAGCCTCATTTCATGTTTAAAGATTGTCATTAACTTATAAACACAACTAATTTTGCCAGATTTGGGTCAAGCTCAATAGGCTGTCCCCTAATAAGACTCCCAAGCATAAGACCAAAAGTACACTGGCACTGGATTGTTTTAAAAGTTTGTGTTAACATCAAATTACAAAATCAGTTTGTGTTATGATTTGAAGAGTTATACTGCTGGCATTTGATGCCTAAAAATTAGACTGGAATCATCTGCCACAAGGAAACAATATGACAGTAAAATAGTTTGGTTCGCATACATGAGAAGGCAGAGCAATTGACTTCGCCTTTTTGTATTCTCTCACTGCCAAGTCGTATTCACCATTGCTAATGCTCCCACGAATTGTGCTTGGCAAGTTAAATAGTGTTCTGAATCTCTGAAGCATTCCTTGAACAGATCTGATCTTCTCAGCTTGTGACTATTTATACAAACAAAAACAGCCAAATGAACTATGACATACCAAAAGGACGAAACATCAACACAAATTCAAAATGTTAAATTGTTCAAACCTGTCGCTCAAATAGAGGCTCAAAGGCACGATTAGCAAGTGAGCTCACTCCTTGCATTAAATTGAACAGGTGAGCGGTGCCAGAACCTTCAGGGTCTTCTTCAATACGTTTTAATTTTGATTCAATATCTGCAAATGAATAAGTCATCTCCATGTCAAAAACAAGAATCACTGAGCATAATACCACCAGCTCTACGATTATTTCTAGTATGGAATAAGTCAATCATCCATTATGGTGCAGTGTAACTGATATATAAACTGGGTTATATATGAACTCCTTCTCTAAAATGATTCCATTTATTTCTCTTTGTGATAATAAATAACCTACTTTAACTGGGTTCTACATGCTCCTCAGTTGGCACCTCTAAGAAGCATTTCGGTATAAATATAAAATAGGAGAAATTCTGTTTTTTTTTTTTGAATTGATAAATGAACTTGGTTATATCCAAATATTTCTTTGTTGGCCACGCCCCATTTATATTTTTGTTCAACATTAATAAAAAGTAAAAACTAATATCAGTTTAGCATAATATCACCAACCGGTAATCTAATAAACTTTTCACAACAAATAATAGCCCACAAAGCTGGGGATCAACCAACGTTTCCAGCTCACTTGCCATAATTAAGGCTAAAACTAGTAATCCATGAGATATGTAACGTCTGCATACCATCAATTGTAGTTTTACAAGAGACAAAGCAATCAAAATTGTCTTTAACCAATTGCTTTCTCTGTTGTGTACGTCCTTTGAGATCTGTCTTTAAAGAAAGAGCACCAGCCTCCAGATCTGCTGCACTGGTATCTTGGTGTACTTGGGATAGAAACAGCTTTGCATCAAACTTTTCAGAGAAATACAACAACTTCTCTGCAAATATCAGTACAGAAAAAAATAAGTCAGTCAAAGATGACCACAAAACATGACTGCCCTGAAAAGTGAAACAGCCACCATGAATTTCATGATAGTGTTTTTCCTCTTAATACAAATATCATGGTATTTTACAAGTTGTAGTATTCTAAAAACAATCTACTGCAAGAAAATGCAGTAAGGAATCAGGGGGATGCACTGCCCTTGATCTATAAAAGATAGGCCCATGTAATTATTAGGACCAACTAAGCTGCTAAGGTCAAGGACCGGCCCTAGTCCCACAACTTCTCTCATAGTACTACTCATAGCATATCACTCATAAAGTACAGATGAGTGGAACCTCAAAGAATGATGCTTGCAGCTTTAAAGAAGAGATTTTATGGTTTCCCACAACTAAATCATTCCTGTCACTGAAGAATCCTGAAAATTTGGAGAATCGAAATCTTTTTTAAAAAATAATAATTAAAATGGAAGTGTTATGGAGATTGTATAAGCAATAATGGTGTGGAAAAGCCACACAAAAAGGAGTATCTTCTATTTTATATCTGAATAGAGGAAAAAAAGAACAAATATCTAAGATATATTTCCAAGAATTCGTTTGATGGCAAATATAATAATGACCAAGCTACCTCAAAGTCTTCTTCATCTTGGGAATTGCTCTACCATGAAATGCTTCCAAGATAATTTTGAATTTACAGAACATGAACACCATGCATCAGCTTCTCATTAGGTATTACGAAGACCCCAGTTACTGTTTCTTTTTTTCTTTCCTTAAATTTTTTTTTTTACTTCTACTTTTACAAGTCACTCCTTTTACCAATCTGACTTAAAACATCCACATTTAATATATTTTTTTTTGCCAAACATTACTTTTCGACTAGCCAAATGTTCTTGTTACATGCTAGGATTAGATTAGAAAAATCTAATGGACATCAACTCAAGTCCACAAGTCCATCCTCGAAAACAAAATCGATGAGCAGTTTCGCACCTCTTACCAAAAATTCTTGGGCTTGACAGAAATTCCTTAGGTTTTCCTCTCAATCTCCCGTGCATATTAGTGCTAATTTATGTTCAACACCTGAGAATTCTTTGTCCCCCAATGTGCTCTTTCTAAAGCCAGCTTTTAGGTCTAAATGTCTAAGAGATAAGAAAGGAATTAAATATAAAATGTGAGTTACACTAAAGTAACAGAACAGTTGAGGCTTTTTCTTATTCTCTTTTTCTTTGGTATGTGTTGGGGTGGGTGGGTCGGTTAAGGGTGGAGGTCCACACACATACATACGATTAGCATATTAGTATGTTCAAGAAGCAGTTGATACTATGATCATGAGATGCCCAAACAGAACCTCTGAATAATGTTGCAGTATGTTGGTTTACTGAAGGCATGATGTGGAGTTCCACAAAATGCAATAAATATTTTGAATAAAACAAACGAGAGAGAGAGAGAAAGAGAGAGACCTCGAAGGTTACTATCTAGGTATTCTTTGTCAGATTTTGGAGAGCTATCTGATGATTCCGTGATCAACTTTAATGATCTGTTATCTATGATCCTGGAGATAACATAAAATTGAGTTAGCAAAAGTAATAATAAGGGATGAAAGATTTAGGAAAACAAGTTCAGCCAAACTAGAAAAAATATCAATGATTGCATTGGTACAGTGACTAATAGAAATCTCAAAATAGGTTTCTTGTCTTGGACAGAAATCAATTAGAAGCTTCAAAAAACAAAAAGCATAAACCCTACCCAGAAAGCTAAAAATTCTTAAAGCAGTCAACTATATGGGCGAAGCACTAGGGAAAAGGCCAAAGCTGTGCCAACATTGCAAAACAAGCAAACCATTGAATAAGAAAGTTTTCTGACCAAAAAGATCCAGAGGAGAACATAAGTATCCAATAAAAAACAAGAATGATGAAACAGAAACTTACCCCAACCCTAGTGGATCTATACATTCCATACCACGAGGGAAGGACTGCAAATTGTTAAGCACCTTTCTAACAATTGCTGAAGGTTTTCGCTCAAACTTTTGAGCCACCGGTGCTGTTCTTGTCTCTCGCATTTCACGAACCCTACGAGCAAGCTGTTAGAGGAGCATGATTTAATCACATCATTCATGCATAAATACTTTTGAATTCCTGATAAAAGGTAGCATGCTCACAAATAAAGCACTACAACTAAAGGGTAAAAAATTCAACATAAAGAAGTCTTAAATAGTATGCCATTTAGACCTTTATTCCAAGATAAATATCTACCAGCAATTTGCTCGAATCAAACAACAACAGAAGAGGCAGGAGAATAAGGGAACATTAAAAACAAAATTATTGAACAGTTGTCTAACAGATAGTTTTCAACAGTATTCTTGATAAATCAACACGAAGAACAGATAGAAACAGGTAACCAATGACTGTTGTGGAGTACAATATAACTAATATGCATGTAAATAGTTGTTACACCATCTTAGCTTCTTGTCAAAGTCCCTCTTATCCTCAAAATGATTTAAGGACGTCGGATAAGCCTAGTCAAACTAATGTTCAATGACACAATTGAACAGAACAATGCACAGTAATCTAGCATGGAACTAATGCTTGAGCATTTCAAGGATTGACCCAAAAATTGAAAAACCACAAAAAAAATCAACATTACAATAAACCCAAAATAATTATAAAAATGGAATTAACCCAAAGGCCTGAAATGAATTCTCAAAGGGTTGACCCGCTGGTATCCAGAAAAACTATAACTCGAAATTATCCGAACAGGATCCAGGTGCCAGTTCTAGTCCATAATGTGGTAATGGACAAGCAATAAACTTAGATATTTTGATTAGACAAGAAAAAGACAGGATTAGAAAGTAGAATATTGAGGAAGAATTAAGAAGAAGAAGATAGAAGAGAGAGAAAGGAGAAGAAATGAGAGTAGGAAATTCAGATATTTCACTGATTGATGGATCTTCCTCATAATATGTACACTATATAACTTGAACAAAGTGACAAATATGACAGTAGAGAATAATCAACTAACTTCCTAAATTTTCTCGTCTTCTGCTACCGATACCTATAGGAATTCCAGAATGCCAAAATCTATTACATACAGCTAATCATCAATTTATCATTACTCAATATTCATCTTCCTCCTCCTATATATGACAATGCCCTCCCCTTTAAGCCATTCTTATCCCCAAGAATTCATGATCAAGAAATTGCTTCTCAAGAAAGCTTAGGTCTTCCCAAGTTGAATCTACAGTCGGAAGGTTAATCCACTTCGCCAATACTTGCTAGATGTGTTGGCTATCCCTCACAATTACCCTCGAGTTTACAAACTTCTCAGATCCAGTAATTGCTCCTCCATGATGTACTTTAGGAAGTAGAGTCACCGTTACTTCATTAGAGCCAAATTTTTTCTTCAGTAGGTTAACATGAAAAACCAGGTGTAACATTAAAGTTGGTGGCAGTTTTAGTTTTTAAGCTACATGCCTGATCTTCTCAATTATCTCATAGGGTCCATAATATTTGGCTGCCAATTTTAAATTCTTCCTCACAAAAATGGAAGTCTATATATAAAGCTGTAACCTCAAGCATACCATATCACCTAACAAAAATTCCCTCACTTCTCTTTTGATTAGCAAAGAATTCCCTCACTTCTCTTTTAAATTCATTCTTTGCTGAGCCTTCTGTACATTCTCTATAAGAAGGGCCTACAACCTCTCTTTCTTTCATCAAATCATCCAAAGAAGCAACTTGGCTCTCGGTATTAATAACAGTAGATGAAGAAGGGTTGTAGCAATGGAGAGCTTCAAAGGGTGTCACGCTAATGGATGAATAATAAGTGGTATTATACCACTATTCAGCTAATCCCAACTAATCATCTCATTAGTTTGATGATGGTAGGCAGTACTCATATGTCATTTAACCCCAAGTAGCTTAAAAAGTTTACTCCAGAATAAACTAGTAAAAGTTTATCTAAGTCAGAAATGATAGCTCGAGGAAGGCCATGTAACTTACATATGTCGTTGAGAAATTGCTTAGCTATTGTTGCTGTTGAAAATGGATGTGAAAGAGGGATGAAGTGAGCTAATTTTGTGAAACTGTCAACCACTACTAATATAGTATCAAATCCCCTAGACTTTGGTAGTTGTTCAATGAAGTCTATGCGTATTGTCACCCAAGCAGTAAAAAGTAACGGTAATGGCTGGAGTAGGCCTAATTATGGATAATTCTCACTCTTGCATCTGCTACATACATCGCACTAAAGCACTCAATCAATGGTTGATTTAAGCATGGTCGGCCAATAAAAGTTGAATTTTAGTTTGTTGGAGGTAGCCTAAATCCTTGAATGTGCCCCCAATGGAGAATCATGAAACTGAGCCAGCAGCCTTGTTCATATTTCCCCTTGAAGAGAATAATTGGGATGTTGTGAGGGATTAGTTGCTACTGAGATCATAAATTCTTGAATTTAAGGGTCTTCCTTGTAAGAATTCTCCACTTCAGTCATCCAGGTAGGTACTACATTAAAGCAAATAAAATTCCTTTGTTTTCGCCTTCTGCCCTTTAAGTAGGGGTGTTCTCGGACCGGGCTGGGCCGGATTTCACCCCAACCCGCAGCTCAACCCGAAAACTATTCGGGCTACAAAGTGTAGTCCGTGGCCCGACCCTAAGCCCGGTCAGGCCGAGCTATTTCGGGTCTGATCAGGTTGGGCTTAGGGTCGGGCCGGCCCAACAGATTTTTTTAAATTACCTATAAATATTACTTTAAAAATTTATTATACCAAATTATATCTAATAATATATAAATTATTATATCAATATTTATGATAACTAAATTATTTAATTATTTAGTTATTTCATTATTAAAAAAAAAATACATAAAATACAAAAATTATTTCTCATCGATTAAATTTTTATGCGTCTCAAACATTATAAAATATATACAATATTTTGAATTTTCAAAATCTTTTTATATGAAATTTAAATTACCAAGATATATTTTTTCAATAAAATCTAAAAAATAAAAAATAAATTATTAAATCACTCAGGCCAAGCCAGCCTGAGGGTTTTCAACATCCACCCGAAGCCGGTCCCGAGCTAGCTTTGGAAGCCCGCTGCCCAACCCTATTATGGGTTCGAGCCGGATCATTCTAAATTTTTTAGATCGCGGGTTTTTTTAAATACCCCTACCTTTAAGAAAGAGCATCAATGGCTCTGTTATGCTTGCTTTTTTGTAAATAATCTTGTAGTCTAGCCCCAACAACTTTGTTATACCCTTTTGTGCACATAAGAGTGTAATCTTTGTTCCAGGGTATGCTTGATGCTTTCATGGTCTATTTTTATGGAAAATCTCCCTTACTGTAATAAACTTAGATATGATACCAAATTATAATGGACTAGCAATAAACTTAGATATTTTGATAAGAGAAGAGAAGGATAGGATTAAAAAGTAGAATATTGAGGAAGGATTAGGAAGAAGAAGATAGAACAAAGAGAATGACAAAATATGTATACTATATAACTTGAACAAAATGACAAATATGACAATAGAGAATAATCAACTAACTTCCTAAATTTTCTCATCTTCTGCCACCTATACATGTAGGAATTCTAGAACGCCAGATTTGTTATATATTTGTCCTATCTACAGCTAATCATCAATTCATCATTACTCAATATCCCTCTTCCTCCTCCTATATGTGACAAATGTTCCCAATAGTTAATTTGAATCTCATAAATGAATCTCATCTCAAAAGGAAATATCATGGTGAAATCTGATTTAAGTAATATCTTTCAAATTACGTTTCAATTTAACAAATCCACAAGAACTGCAGAAAATTTGTGTTAACTGTATGGTAAGTGTCTGCATTCATCAAGTTAATCCCTCATCAGCTCACTCTAATTCAAACAGTATTTAAAAGTTTATTAAACTTCCCACTTAAAAAGAGTTCAATCCTCAATTATAAGTCCCCTGAGCGGTTCTGACATATTTATACCAAAAGTTCCAAGCCTCAAATGCAATTGGTTTAACATATGTGCCAATAGTTCATAGTGATACAAGTAAATTATTAATCTCCAAACCAATATTAATATGCTTCAGCATCCACAATGTACCGAACCAACCAAGACAATGATTAAAATTAACCGGGGGGAAAGATTCAACAAAACAACTCCCCCAGCCCATTGATGTCTTATGTTGGTGAAGTAAAATTCTAGACATGAAACTTTTTTCAGTTTAAAACCTGTATCTCCCTCTCTCCAACCATAAGAGCACTTCCCTCCTCCCAAATTATCGATTGTTCAGTTCAAAAAAGAGAGAAAGAAGACTGTACATGCCCACATCAACTGAAGAATAAGAATATAATAAACTCTATTCTATAGAAACACAAACAAGAAGCACACATATCTGCTCTTTTGCTATCAAATTCTCAAAAATTCAAACAAGGCAAACAATTTCTAAATATGATAACATCGTAAAAGTAACTAAATAATCCATACCTCAGCCTCATCAACCCTTTTCCAACAATCAGGCTCTTCTCCATCCCACGGTCTATCATCATCTGCCCCTAGTCCTCTTTCTCCTCTTCCAGCTCTCCCTTTCGCCGCTCCGCGATCCTTACTTACCTCCTCATCTCCGCTCGATATACTCAGCATTTCAACCTCCGAATCATCATCATCCTCCACCAATCTCCTGTTTTTCTTCTGCTGTTGTGCCGTGCTCGCCCCAGGTCTAGGATTAGCTGCTGCAGTCTTCGGTGGCTGTACGAAATTGGCCACCGGTTTTCGTTGATTGGACGCCGACGATGACTGTGGTCTCTGGTAGTTGACATCGCGTTGCGCTTGCTCCCTCAATGCCATCTGGAGGAGCTCATCCTCGTCGCTATCGCTTGACATTTTCGTAATTTTATGGAAGTTTTGTGGTTAGATCTGAGCAGTTATGGAAAATAATTTATCATTGATCTGTGTTTGTATGGAGACGTACGCATAAAGTAGAAGAAAAATAGGCAGTTTTGGGTGTATTCTTGTGTACCATTAGGTTTGGTGCGAGTGATGTAATCAAACGCCATGTGGATATGAGAAAGAAGGGCGAGGAGAGAGCGGTTCTATTGGATTTTTCAAAAAAATAATAATAATAGATATATACTATTTTTAATTAATTATAGATTTAAATTTTCATTATTTATTTGTTTAAAAATAAAAAGGCTAAAGGTATGATAATTTAAAACACAAAGTTAGTTAAAGTTGGTTTCTAGGAGGGCCCCTTTTGGCGGGTGAAATTATGAGAATATTTCAAGTAATTTAATTCCAGATGGAACGAGACTTTCCCTTTCAATTTTTTCTTTAAATTTTTTTAAAGAGAAAACCTCAATATGAAAATTTTTTTATTATTGTTTTAAAGAAAAGAAATGTCAACATTTTTTTTAAAGTCAATATTTGAATATTATTTAATGGTTAATTCTCAACATAGTTAATCCGCCATTTTTTTTTTTAAATTCTCATTTTTATTTAAGGCATGTGTAGTTTTTTTTTTCAATTATCATTTTTATTTAAGGCATGTGTTTTTTTTTTTAAATTGCCATTTTTCTTTTAAAGCATGAGTATCAATTTCGAATTCTTCTATTTTCCGGTATGAGAAAAGTTCTCTTAACTTCAAAAGAAAATTTTTTTCTAATATTTCACACTATTTGTTCTCATTGTAATTTAAGTAAATTATACTAATTATCCCTTAAAAATATATTAATACATTTTATTTCATGATAAATTCTAATAAGTTATTTATTTATTCTTGAGGGACTACAAGTCACTATTTCTAAGGGGTTAAGTCACTATTTTGGAAATTTCTTTTGGTTCCTATAACCCATTTTGGTTTGCTTTTTTCCTTTCTTTTTAATGTATGAGAAAATAAAGGGTGTCAAAATGTAAACTTTGAATTATAAACTGATTCACTATATGATATACGCCATCCAGACTAGGTTAAACTACTGTCCTAATGGCACCAAATGCATCGCAATGTTAACTGTCTTTTGTTATTTCAATGGTGAGATTAATGATGCATATCAGCATATCATTACATAAACATGTTGCTCATTTTTTTGAAAGAACCTTAATTAAGAGAATTTTAACCTATGTATACATTGATTAGAAATAGGTTCGAGTAGCCACAGCACAACAAATAAGACTAAGTATTACAAGAGAAAACATGATTCTTTATGCGCTCTCTGCTTCAGCAGCATACAATGCTTTGATCACTTCAACATCATCATAGCTTCCAAGAAATATCGGAGACCGCTCATGAATCTTCTTTGGGACCAAGTCAAGTGCCTGCCAAGATATCTGGTTTAGGTTAGACAATAGCATTCATAGTTGGTTCTTCAAGTTCATTGACGAATGTTCCTCTCAACTTTTATTTATTTTCATGCCTGAAGTTTGTTGCTAATTAATATAAATTCAATAGCAATTCCATAAGAACTCAATCAATTTCAATGGTTAAGGGTGCTTGGATTGATTATTGTTTGTCAAAGCTAGTGATCTATGAGTCAGTACTATTATAGTCTCTTGATAAAAAGCAGATAGATGTGCGAGAAAAAACAGTCTAAAACTTCAGTTACAGCAGTTTGCGCATTGAAATATACCATGTAAAGTAACAAGAACAGTGAAATTAATACCCGTTCCTTGCCAGTGAAAGCTTGACCTCCAGCTTGTTCCATTAAAAATGACATCGGAAAGACTTCATACAGAACACTACGTCACACAAATTGATAAAAGTGAGTCACAAGCTGAAACCAGGACATAGATAGAAGAACATAGGTCAATCAAATATTTCTAGAATATCACCAACAATGAGCCATATGAACAAGCATACCGCAGTTTCCCATTGGGACTCTTCTTGTCTGCAGGGTATAAAAATACCCCCCCATAAAGTAATGTGCGATGCACATCAGCTACCATGCTGTTTGCAAAGAGATTGTAATCAGAAACTGTGAAATTATAATTGAACGTGACAAAGCCAGATCACAAAAAGAAAGGACATTATAAGTTCTGTAAAACGAGAACACTCAGTTGTCCAAATTGAACCGTTAAGCAAACATATTCCCGCCAATTGCAGATCAAACTTAAGTAGACACAGAACATTATCCTCATTCGCAAATTCAAATTAAATAACAGATATTCTAGTGTTTTGATAAAACCTCATGACAAGTCATAATAACTTTTGGCATAACAAAATAAAACTAGTTTTTTAATTTACAGAACTTAAACCTCGGGTCCATAAAATGGCCCAAATAGCAAAAAACTACTCATTACATGATCCGGAGCATCACTTTAATAGGCTTAATTGCCAAAATCTGCCAGATTTTCGTGATTTAATATATAACTAAGAAATGGCTATGACATTATCCTTCAGCGTTTTCAATTGCTATTCTCTGATTGCAATTTACGAAAGGTGGCTGAATGGATTTTAGAAACAGCAGCTCAAGGGAATGGGCACACAGTTAGAGATATTCAATAAACTAACATTATCAAGGTCTCAAAGGCTATGCAACTAACTAGACACTTTGTTTTAACAATGGATTCTGCCACAAATGTGGCATTCTGATGTGCACTACATGATTTATCACATATACAGTCACAAGTGATAAAAGATAATTATGCAAGTTAGAAAATGCCTGATAACAGCGAATATAACACAGAATTGTATATGTTACAATATGATATACCCAAGAAAAGGAAAAAGGAAAAAGGGAAAAGGAGAAGTTGCATGTTAAGACCAAGTCAGGGAGTGAGTTAAACAGGCAACTAACAGATAGGCAAAATTTTGATATGAATTTCAAATGGCGTGCATAGGGGAAAAAGCTTTGAAAATAGAATGAAGAAAGAGTTAAAAGCCAGCAAGTAAAGACTGGTGAATCACCTACATAATCTCTATGAGAGAATAACAGACTATCCATTTCAATTCAATGATCAGGAATGTCAGTCAATGATGACAGAAAGGACCATCTGGTAGGTAATTGCTATAATTAAATGCCAAATGAACAATTTGAAAAATAGAAACATTGAAGTTATTAGGAAAAGGAACTACAATACCTTCCAATGTATCTTAGAGACTTTGCTGAGGAGCCATCTTTAGGGAACTTGCAGTTGTCCACATACCTAAGGCCATATGATATTAGTAAACTACAGAATAGAATCAATATAAAACCAAAAGAATTGTGAAATGAACAGTAAATACTTGGCTGTTGGACCATCCCAATTCTTTGCCTTTCCTTCGTTTACTGAATAAATCTTTCCTTTCTTTGGAATCTATCAGGAAAGGCAGAGGAAGGTGGAGAATGAGAACGGAATGCTTATTGAACAGATGAAAACTAAAGCATGACTAGAAAATATTATTTACAGAGAGTCCAAGATGGCTAATATCACTTATCACATATATGTGATTTGAAAAGGTATTTTTCTCTCTTGTTTAAAGAAGGATTTCACTTAGGCCTCAAGCCCGTTAAGAAATCTCTGTCATATATTAAGTTAAGATTACGAAAGATATATGTGCATATCAGGTCAGGCCATTTCTTATACTTGCAACGTACTACAATGAGAAGCAGTTCAACTTATTGGAAGAACTTTAACATTTTTTACCAGGAAAGACAAAGTGCAAAATGAAAAAAAAAATAAATATATATAATGTTTTCAAGCAATTGATCCAGCAACAGACAATACCTTAATATCAGGGTGTGTCAGTATGAACTCCCCCAGGGATGGATCAAGAGTGAAACCATTAACACCATTTCCAGTGCTCAACACAAGCTGCAAACACAGATTCTTGAATAAGAATATATTCTTGAATAAGTACATCATTTAAAGCATATGCCTGAAGACTACGAACAGCAGTATTGAAATGGCCATGCAAATCCCGAAGAAAAAAATTTGAAATTTATAAAACTGAAATAGAGAAGGTGTTGTTTCATACTGTGCAAGAGCTTCCGTACATGCAATAGCCAGCGGCTACCATATTTTTCCCAGGTAGCAATACATCATCTAGAGTTGGCTCATTGCCATGTTTCAACATGTAAATCCCAAAGATCTAGATGAAAGAGAAGACATTCAATATATAACTGCTGAAAAAGCAATGGCTTTTTATAGTGTCAGTAAGTAAGGCTTTTTTATAGTGTCAGTAAGTAAAGAGTTTCAATCAAGAAAATAAACCTATCCTGATTTAGAATAAAGGTCCTACCGTTCCAATGGAAACACCACAGTCAATGTTGGAAGATCCATCCAGTGGATCAAAAACAACACAGTATCTGCTCATAAATACAACAGTTCCATACCATGTGTGCATTAAAATGTAGTTTGTAGTAAACAGAACAGGCTACAATAACCAGTAAAAAGTGAGTATACAAGTAAATACTTTCCACGCTTGCCAGCCTCTACAAATGTTGCTTCCTCATCTTCTTCTGACACAAGGATACACTGGCACAAGATTTTAACTCTTAGGCAAAGTCATAACTCAGTGAGCCTATGCCTATATAAATCAATATTCATCCAAATACTTACTGTTCGGCCACTGCTTACTAAGGCCTTGACGAAAACTTCATTTGAAAGCACATCCAATTTCTTTTGCTCTTCACCCTTCAGTCAAAACAGGAAAATAAACAAATAAAATAAATAAATATTCAATAAATCCTTCTATTAGAAGGGGAGCCTTGGCGCAGCGGTAAGTGCTGTCGCTGTGTAACCTGAGGTCACGGGTTCGAGTCGTGAAAACGGCCTCTTGCAATTAATTGCAAGGGAAGGCCGCGTACAAAGACCCAATGGGTCCGACCCTTTCCCGGACCCCGCTCATTTCGGGAGCATTCGTGCACCGGGCTGCCCTTTTTGAAAGGGAGCCTTGGCGCAACGGTAAGTGTTGTCGCCGTGTGACCTGAGGTCACGGGTTCGAGTCGTGGAAACGGCCTCTTGCAATTAATTGCAAGGGAAGGCCGCGTACAAAGACCCAATGGGTCCGACCCTTCTCCGGACCCGGCTCATTGCTGGAGCATTCGTGCACCGGGCTGCCTTTTTTTTTTAATAAAGCCTTCTGTTAATATAACCAAAAGGAGCTCGTATAACCATCTTTTTAGTCAAAACACAATATAAATAACAAGGGTTTTTGGGACCCTTGGACAACTTGCCTGAACATTTGTCTCCCCAGCAAGTCCAATGAGTTTGGCGAGACCCGCCTGCACAATTTAAAATATTGATGGTAATTATCTCAAATAAGAGCAATACAAAGACAAGAACATGAATTTATTAAAAAAAATAACATTTCTCTCGTTCCTCTTCTCTCCGCTTACCATAAGGGTCTTAAAAATGTTTAAGATTTTATTTTCTAAAATTTATCAAATATAAATTTTACATTAAGAATAGGCTAAAATGACCTATAAAACTGAATTAAAAATAAGCAAGTTACTCAACGTTAATTTTAGGAATTGAAAGTTTTTTTTGCCCCGCTACAAACGTATAGAACCCATTTCCAAAAATACATTTTATTAGACGATGGTAGCACGAAATCGAGAAAAATGATTCTAATAAGAAACTTAGAAGGAAAAACCCAACAAACAGAAATGAAACAACCATTTAAAGTATAGAGAAAGAGAGAAACCTTGTTCACAGCAGAGCAAACGAATTTGCAGCCAAGAACAATATGATTAAGCAAAATAGTGAAATCCCCACGAGAATCCGGATGCTTTGATTGCTCATTCAAAACATACCTAGTTATTGTCATCAAGTCGGTCCGGTAGGCATCTGCTGCGTGATCCATCTCTGTCTCTCTCTCTATATCTCTGTTTCTGTTTCCCTGATACTAGAACAAGAAAAACCATAAAAATATGTACTTTATGGGTAGTGGAGTATTGGGTTTATAACTTTGGATAAATACTATATTTCTGGGTTCGAGGAGTGAGGCGCAGAGGCAGAGGATATATACGAAAACGATGGGTGAGAGTCTGTGCGCGCACGCTCGCGCGCGTGGGCTATGCTATCTGATTGTTAATGGAAGTTTCATAAGACACGTGGCACTAGGAGAATGAGGGAGTGACGTGTGTCGCAGTCACTACAGATAACATCTTTCGCTGTCTCTGTGACTGTATTCTGATTCGACGGTTAGCAGGTTTTTGTCTTTCTGCGCTTTGAAGATGATGATGATGAGGCGATGATGAACCTCGAGGTTGTTATAAATTATTAATTTTTTATTATTATAAACCCCCTTCCCCCCTCCCCAAAAAAGATTTTTCATTAATTTTTTATTTATATAAAGCCCTCCAAAAACTGAAAAAAAGGTTTTTCTTTAATATAAAGACCACACCGTTATCATTTTAAAATTGCCAATTTAATGCTCTCTATTGTAATTATCAAGCATAAAAAAATTTTTCTTATAATCTAATAATTAAATTTTTTTATTAATAATAAAAATGCATAATTAATTAATAAAATATTCTCTTGAACTTAAATACCAATCAAAATTAATTTTAAAATAAAATAATAAAAACCACATTTTTAAATATAAATATATTTTATTTTTCTAATAGAGACACGAGGAGGGGAATTAACGACTAGAAAAAACATCCAAAAAAATTAGAAAAATATATATTTATTATTAAATTATATCTCAAGTTGCTAAAATTTTATTTTATTAACAAGATAGAGCATGATTAGATTGTAAACAGTTATTTTTTTAATTCCAATCATTTATAATGTGGCAATAAATTTTATTAATTTGATATAATAATTATTATAAAAATATTTATGCTTTTTATTTTTTTTAAAATAAAAATAGATATTTATAAATCTGTTATCAAGTACATTAATAATGAAATGAAGAGAAAAGACTCCCAAATTTCTAATTCTAACTGTTGTAGTAAAATTTATTTTGTGAAGTTAAAAATGAAAATGTCTAATTTAAATAATTTTTGGTCAAAAATAAAGTTACTTAACTTAAGTAATTTTCAGTCTAAAATGGAGATGCCTAACTTAGGTAATAAATGTTAAAAATTGAGGTGTTTAATTTAGGTAAATGAGTTACCTAACCATTAATAAAATTCTACCAACTCATTTTTGAAGCCTGTATAAACCATTTATCTTTCACTTAAAATTTATTTCTAAAATTATTAAAGAGGTTTAAAGAGAAAAGTGAAATTTCTCCTAAATATCATCTTTTCTTTTATTAAAGAGAGAGTGTTTAATTTCTCCTATTATAAGAGATAGTATTGTCAATTGTGCTCTCCTTATTTTATAAAAAAATTGTTGTAATATTTTTGCTATAATAAAATTCTTCTACAATTTGCCCATGATTTTTTGCTCCAATTAATTTGGAGATTTTTTCACGTAAAACTTTGGTATTTGTTATTTTTATTTTGTTTCTCATTTCTACTTTAGTTGTGATTGTATACCCCGTTCCACAATATCCTAACAGTGGTATCAAAGTGCCGGATTTATAACCTATTTTTTTGTGCTGCAGTCAGATTCAGTTAGTGAAAAGGAAGCATCTTCAATAATGACAATAAAGTACAAAATACAAAAATTCAATGGGAGTAATTTCTCATTGTGAAAAATGAGAATAAAAATAATTTTGAAAAAAGATAACTGTTTGGCGGTAATTGGAGATAGGCCTGATGAGATCACTGATGATGGCAAGTGGAATGAGATGGATGGCAATGTTATTGCTAATCTGCACCTAGTACTAGTCGATGGAGTATTGTCAAGTGTGGCAGAGAAAAAGACAGCAAAAGAGATATGGGATATACTTTAACAAAATTGTATGAGGTCAAATTATTACACAATAAAATTTTCTTGAAGAGAAAACTTTACACCCTTCGGATGATGGAGTCAACTATGCTGACAAACCACATCAACACCCTCAATACTTATTTTCACAGCTCACAGCAATGGAGCATAACATAGAGACAGGTGAACGTGCTGAATTTCTACTTTAAAATCTATCTGATTTGTATTATCAACGCATTATCAACTTAACAAACAATATTGAAGTTCTATTCTTCGATGATATTGCAGCTGCTGTTCTTGAAAAAGAAAGTAGACACAAAAGCAAAGAAGATAGACAATGAAGCTCACAACAAGCTGAAGCTTAGACAGTAACAAAAGAGAGATCAACAAAATGTGGCCCCAGTGAGAGTCAAAATCAGAGTATATCAAAATTTAAAAGTAAGAAAAATGTCAAGTGTCATTATTATGGCAATAAAGGGAACTACAAAAGGGAGTGTTGGCATCTAAAGAATAATGGATAAGCAAAAAAAAAAGGTTTTGAGTCGTCAAATGTTCAGGGTTGTATAGTAAGCACCTCAGATGATGATGAAATTTTATACAGTGAGGCAACAACAGTTACTAAAGGCAGAAGAATATTCATTGATGTCTGACTTATGGACTTAGGAGTAACATGGCATATGACTCCTCGGAGAGAATGGTTCCATCAATATGAACCCATATCCGGAGGATCTCTGTTCATGGGACATAATCATATCTTGGAGATTGCTGGTATTGATACCATTAAATTAAAGATGCATGATGGTACGATTTGCACCTTTCAGGAGGTATGACATATCAAATGCTTAAAGAAAAATCTATTATCTTTGGGATAATTAGATAATAATGGGTGCAAAACTCGTATTCAAGATGAGATCATAAAAATAGTTAAAGGTGCACTTGTAGAGATGAAAGCGGAAAAAATAGCTGCAAATTTGTACATGCTTAAAGGAGAAACATAATAAGAAAGAGAAGTATTCATTGCATTAGCAAGTTCAGTAGAAGAATTGACAATGATGTGGCATCGTAGCTTGGCCACATGTCGAAATGAGGATTGAAGATTCTTGCTGAACAAAAGTTGCTTCCAGGACTCAAAAAAGTTTCAGTACCATTTTGTGAGCACTGTGTTACTAGTAAACAGTACATATTAAAATTCAGTAGTTCCTCTGCTAGAAGCAAAGCTATCTTAGAACTAATTCATTCCGACGTCTGGCAAGTACCAGTTCTATGCCTAGGAGGAGCAAAATATTTTATATCTTTTATTGACGATTACTCCAGGAGATGTTAGGTATATCCAATAAAAATTAGGCAAATGTATTTTCAATTTTTAAAATATTCAAAGTGCGAGTTGAGCTTGAAACTAAAAAGAAGATTAAGTGTTTAAGGACAGATAATGGAGGAGAATATACTGGTGATGAATTTGATATCTTTTGTCAACAAGAAGGTATCAAAAGACAGTTCATGATAGCATACACTCTACAACAAAATGGAGTAACAAAGAGAATGGACAGAACCTTGTTAGAACAAATAAGAATGATGTTTGAGAACTGCAGGGTTGTCTAAGTCATTTTAGGTAGAAGCAGTCAAGACTGCCTATTACTTAATCAACCGGTCACCATCAACCACAATTGGTCTGAAAATCTCAATGGAGATATGGACTGGTAATCCAGCTAATTATTCTCACTTACATACATTCAGAAGTCTTGTTTATGTTGTGTACAACACCCAAGAAACATCAAGGCTGGATCCAAAATCCAGAAAATATATTTTCTTAGGGTATGCTGATAGAGTCAAGGGGCATCGTCTATGGAATCTCACTGCTCGCAAGGTGCTAATCAGTTGGGATGTTGTATTTTTAGAAGATAAGGTATAAGAAAAAGATAATGATAGCACTTCAAAAAAAAATCAAAGACTACTATAATTCAAGTTGAAGAAAGACAAGAACAAGAAGTTCCAGATGCTTCTGAAGCATTATCAAAATATGAAGAATAAGAACAAGCTGAGTTTGTAACTTCACAAGTTTGACGGATAACTCGAAAGAGAAGATAACCAGCTTGGCACTTAGAGTACATCATGGAGGAAAATATCGCATATTATTTACTAACAGAGGATGGAGAGCCATCAACTTTTCATGAGTCTATAAAAGGCCAAGAAGCTTCTCTGTGGATGGTAGCAATGTAAGAAGAACTTGAAGCTCTTCATAAAAATAAAACATGAGATCTTATTTCACTACCACAAGGAAGAAAGGTCATCAAGAATAAATGGATTTACAAAATCAATGAGATGGCAATAACCAAGTAGAGCGGTATTATGTTAGATTGGTGGTGAAAGAATTTGCTCGGAAAGAAGGTATAGACTTCAATGAAATATTCTCTCTCGTTGTTCAGCTCACAACAGTTCAAGTGGTCCTCACAATGTGTGCTACATTTGACTTATACTTACAGCAATTGGACATGAAAATTGTATTTCTTCATGGAGAACTTGAAGAAGAAATCTGCATGCTCCAACCAAAAGGTTTTGAAGAAAAAGAAAAAGAGAATGTAGTTTGCAGATTAAACAAATCTCTATACGGTCTTAAACATACACTAATATGTTGGTATAAGAGATTTGATTTCTTTATCATAAGCCTTGGATACAACTGACATAGTTCAAATCTTTGTGTTTACTATAAGATATTTGATGATGGTAACTTCATTATTCTGTTGTTATATGTTGACGACATGTTAGTAGCAGGCCCCAATAAAGATCGTATTACAAACTTAAAGGTACAGTTGGCTAAGGAGTTTGAAATGAAGGACTTGAAATCAGCAAACAATATTCTAGGAATGCAAATATACCGACACAGAAGTAATAGGAAAATATAGCTTTCTCAGAAAAATTATTTGAAAAAAATCCTACGGCGCTTCAACATGCAAGATTGTAAGTCAATTTCTATCCCTTTTCCTATTAATTTCAAGTTATCTTTACGTATGAGTCATAGCAATGAAGCAGAGAGGATAGAAATGTCTCAAGTACCATATGCATCAGCTGTAGATAACTTAATATTCGTTATGATTTGTACAAGACTAGATATTATACAAGCAATGAGAGTAGTTAGTCAGTACATGGTGAATCTTGGTAAAGAGCATTAGAGTGCTATAAAGAGGATCCTGAGATGTATCAAGGGTACCTCAAATATTGTATTATGTTATGGTGAATCAGACTTTACTATCATATACTATGTTGATTCGGATTATGCAGGTGATCTTGACAAGAGCAAGTCTACCTCAGGTTATGTGTTTACTCTTGCTGGAGGAGCTATAAGCTGGGTTTCAGAATTATAATCTATTGTGGCTACTTCTACAATGGAGGCAAAATATATTGCAGCTACCCAAGCTAGCAAAGAGACAATATGGTTGCAAATGCTACTTGAGGAGCTCGGATACATACAAGAGAAGATTATTCTATTTTGTGATAATCAGAGTGCTTTGCATCTGGCAAAGAATATAACATTTCATTCAAAGACAAAACATATACGAGTTCAATATCACTTCATTCGTGAGAAGGTGAAAGAAGAAAGTGTGAATATATAAAAAATTCATACAAAAGACAACCTATCAGATATGTTAACAAAATCGATTAATAATAATAAGTTCATTTGGTGTCGATCCTCCTTAGGCCCAGCAGATATGTAAGTAATATGGAGATGACATGTGTAAAAAGAATATAAGAATTACAAAAAGTGACTTTAAGTTGGAGATATATTGTAGTAAAGTCTATTTTGTGAAGTCAAAAATGAAAATGCCTAACTTAGATAATTTTTGATAAAAAAAAAAATAGAGGTGCCTAACTTAGATAATTATTAGTCTAAAATGGAGGTGTTTAACTTAGATAATAAATGTCAAAAATTGAGGTGCCTAATTTAGGTAAATGAGTTACCTAACCATTAACAAATTCTACGAACCTATTTTTAAAGCATATATAAACCATTTAGCTTTTACTTGAAATTCATCCCTAAAATTATTAGAGGGTTTTAGAAAGAAATTTGAGATTTCTCTTAAATACCATCTTTTCTTTTATTAGAGAGAGAGCGTTTAATTTCTCCTATTATAAGAAATAGTATTGTTAATTGTGCTCTTCTTATTTTAAAAAAAATTATTATAATATTTTTGTTATAATAAAATTCTTCTACAATTTGTCCATAGTTTTTTGCTCCAATTAATTTAAAAATTTTTGTACATAAAACTTTGGTATTCGTTATTTTCATTTTATTTCTCATTTCTACTTTAATTATAATTATTTACTCCGTTTCACAATATTCTAACACTGACAAGGTCAAATTCGAGCTAACAAATGAGCAATATAGTTAAATTTAATGAGATTTTCTAAATTGCACAATAAGAAATTATCAAACTTCGAATTTCAATTTTCATTGTTTACTTAAAAAGTCTTATTAAACAAAATAATCAAAGCATAGAATTACAAGGTACTATAAAGCTGTTGTTAAATATAGTAATTTAAAGAATAAAATGTAATTAAAATTAAAGAGGCTAATATATGAGATATAATTTTAAAAACAAAATTAAACTGTTCATTATTCTATCAAAATGAGTTGTTAACATATACTTTAAATATTAAATTTATATATCTTAATAAAAATATTAAAATTATGTTAAATTTGGTATTTTAAAAAAAATAGAGACTATAGCGTATGTAAGACAAATCCAAATTCATTGATAATTATATAATTATATGTTTTATTATTATTATATAACCATTTTTATTTAGAATAGTTGATTAAATCTTCTCTTTCAAGTAAGGTATATATCCTTTCCCCATGCATATCCACAAAGTTTATCTACGCAAATTGTAGCTTTAAGATATTTCTCTTCCTGTATGTTTATTTTTAAAAATAATATTAAGTAGTTCTCATTTAACATTTATTTTATAGGTAATATTAATAATATTTATAATATATAGTTGATTGATCACATGACTTTATTTTAAATATCAAGCTTGAATCATATTTAATATGATTGATTTTTTAAGAAGAAATGAAAGATTTCAATCATAATGAATTTAAAAATATTCAAGTACGGATTAGAAAAAATGAAATGAAATTTCGTAATCCAAGTCATATTGTTATCCAATTTGTCAAAATTGTGCTTCCTATAAAAATGGGTCAATATAAATGTACATTACGTTGGACATTCCTGCAAGTTGAAATTGCTTTTGTTCCCATTAATAAGAGATTTAATGGGCTTGGATTACATTATCACGTCACTATAATTCTTTTTTTTTTTAATCTCATCATACTTAATAATTTTATTAAGGATTAATATATTGCGAATATCTTTTGAAATTTGGTGTGCAATAAAATATCGTGACATTAATTATTGCTCATTATCTGGTTGGTCATCATACCTTCCAAAAAAGTTTGTAGAATGCGGAGGTCTCGGATTCGATTTGTGCCGACCACACATTCAGCACTATTATGGTGCATGCTAGTATCTCTATGGTGCTCAGGGGAGGACTACCACCTGCTGTGTAGCCCACAATATTACCTGGTCCGTTAGTGGCCTCCTTAGTATCCAAAAAAAAATTCACTTCGACTATGCATTACGCATCATACGATTTCGTTAATAGAAAATTCAATTCATTCTTCCTTTGCACGGGAAAAAAGAAACCTACTTTTTCTTTATATGGATAAATACAAATTATTTACATCGGTATTTAAAATTTTTATAAATAAAAAATTATTTAACTATCTCCACTCAAAATAATTAAAAAATTGAGCTCAACAAATAATTAAATGATCTTTTTTTCATCGATTTGCTTTTATTCTGTATATATACATTAAGCAATCATTAGCTGTAATTATCCTAATAGTTGGATGAAGCTTCTCATGCCTGAACAAACTAATAGAGATGAATGGATCAATGTGTAGATCAAATTGGCATTAGAATCGAGTGATGCTTACTGCTCAAAAAAAAAAAGTGATGCTTTGTTTGTGTGCCTCAAAGTCTTTTTTTCTTGTTATGGACCTGTGGCTATTGATTTTGCTGTTTGGATCGCAGTATATCATGGATTAGGTTTCTTTGGCCTTATTTTCCCTTCCATGTTAAATCACTGTGTTAGATAACATTTTTTTTTTTGAAATAGTGTTAGATAACATTATTAACAATGGTAGTAATTAGATCTTTTCTCCTTTATCTAATTTCTAGCTTGATTTCCTTGAAAAATAATTCCACTTTAAGGCCATTAACAAAACTACCTATTTCAGGTTTTAACAAAAACTTAAGGAAAAAAAAAATCAAAATTATCATAGTTTTAAAATATAACCAGATTTATAATAATTTTTTATTAGTTTATCAAAATATTAAATTTATATAGTTTATTATGAGTTTATTATGGTTTTATTATAAGTTTATTATAAATTTATTATAAAATAATTAAAATACCCCTCATAAAAATAAAAAAAAATTATAAAATATGGTGAAGAATATAATTTCCCTTTAAATTTTAGTAAACAAGCCTATCTATGCAAAAAAAAATTACAAAATTCTTGACTTAAAAAAAAAAAGAGAAGAAAACAACCTTTTAAATTTTAATTATTTGGGGCTTTGGTTCCTCTGTTGTCTTTTGCTGAAACCTCATTAATTCCATCTATCTTAAACTGCAAGTTACTCATCATACCACCACCAAACTCTTTTCAATTATATTTCGTTTAATTAGTCCACTTTCTAGTACATAATCATAAATATAACCATTGAATTTCTTCTATAAACAATAAACTTTGAATTTCATTAATGTGTTTCAATTTGTATAAAAAAATCACTTATCTTTACTAATATAAATTACTATCTAGTTATATTTAATTATAATAATAACTACTTTTTCCAGTCACCGCAAGATAAAAAAAAACAAAATGATAACATATAAAAAATTTCAAAAAATAAAATAAAACGATAATATATAAAAAAAAATTCAACTTTCCTTTCAATTTCATCATAATTATGAGTAATTGTCTTTTTTTTTTAAATTACAAAGAAGGCAAAAGCCTTAGAAAACACTAGAGGGACCATAAGAGGGAAGGCAACCCCTACAAGATTATAATGCAATTGATGAAGTAAGCTTGTCTGAGCTTATTGAAGGTGATGTGTCTCAAAAGAAAAGTGAAGAGTATAAGAAGCCAACCAATCTGTCAAAGCATTAGACTCTTTGTAGATATGAGAAAATCGAACACCCTAATCTGCATGAAGCATACTCATGATTATTTGTCCTTTTAATCGATGCTCTAAAGTAGCAAATAGTAAAATTTCAAATCAAGGATAAAAAAATTCAAAGTAAAAAAAATTACACTTATTAGTATGTGTGAGCACTATTCCATCTAATTCAAATATTTAAAAATCTTCAAAACCATCTCAAAAGCCAAGAGTTTAAAAAATGCAAGATTCAAAATCATTTCATATATAAAGATCTTCCTATTATATTATTTCATAATTTTTAAGATAATCCAGTCGAAGAATTCAATATTTTTGTACTAAATTTAATTAATCAATTCTTTTTAAATGAAATTTTATCATAAAATTTTTATGTAGTTATAGTATATTATATAAAAAAATAAAATTTAATTCCTAAAAATTTAAAGATTTAAATATTTTCAAACTAGTAATAAAATTTATTAGTTTTCATAAATAAAATGTAAGTTAATATATAGTGCAATACTAATAGAAAGGAATGATCATACAACCTTTAATATAAATTGAAAATTTAAATTTAATTTTTAACTTGTATAAGTTATATAAATTTATCAGCATATGTTTTAATACCATTATTTATATGTTTTTTACTTTAAGAATTATGCCTAATAGAAACATTTTTAGTTATATGTAAGTATTGTTTTTATATTAATTATTAAATATGAAACAACTGAAATAATATTTTATAAATTATATATGATTAATATTAATTAAATATTTTTAATATAGTAATATTTAAAAATTATTTCATAGACTGTATTACTATATTAAAAAAGAAAAGCTAAAGTAAAGATGTAAAAAATTAGTTATCATTTCAATTATTAAGTTTGAAATGATTTCTAATAATTCTTGATGCGGGTATAATTTAAAATTTATAATTATTTTATATTATAAAATTCGATATAGTTGGTTAAAAAAAATTAAAAATCAACAAAATCTTTCAGCTATGAATATTTTTCAGTTTTGTTATACGGACCAGGTTGAAAATGTTCAGTATTTGTGCTTAGTCCTACTTATTGCTCATTTATTGAGGATGACCTAACTAAAAAAAATTATATTAACCACTTGTTAAATAAAAAATTAAAGTTAAAAACATGAAAAACTTTAATTACATAATTATCATTATCACTATCATTATATAATCATGTTTTGTCTCACTGTCTCAATCTTAGAGACCGAGTTCTTATAATAACTAACAGACCCCATTTTTAGACTTCGGAGTTGACAAACAAACGACACTTCGCACTTTCTTCAGACTGTAACCAATATGTCTACACCACCTTCAATTTGTCCATCTCCTTTACTCTCCAAAAACATTAAACGGCTGATAATCCACTTCCATACATATTCAATTGTACAACTGAAAACACTCGATCTTTTCCCCACTTCCCAAAATCGCAAAGATTCTGCGAGACAGCGAAACATAACGCCTTTTTCTCCGTTGAAGAAAAGTATCCGCCACTTAACTTCACTATTTTCAATTTACTATATTAACCTCATTTTTCAACGGATTTGCTCAGGACTACAGGATAAAGTGGTAATTCCAACAGAGTTAAGGAATTGCCAAGTGCTTTATACGATGTCGTTTTTATCTCTCACCTGAGATTTGTTCGCATGTAAAAATTTATTTGACGTTTTTCACCTTATATTTGCATTTTATCCCAATCTTACCTTGTCTCCTCCTCCTTTTCGAAAATGGAATTGTATCGCTCATAAATTCAATTTATTTGCGGATCAAGCAAAACTTGAACCCTAATTTTTTTTGGGTATTTAATAATTTTATGATGCAAAGTTCGTTTTTGATTCTCTTGTTTTAAAAATCGAACAATCTCTATTGAAATTATTCGTTTTGATCAATTTATCGATCTGTATACAGATCAAGAAAAACCCTACCTACTAAATTTCGTTGATTTTTTGGATCTTTTACGGTGAGTTTTCTTCTTTAATGGCTGATCAAGAGGAAGAGGACCTGAGAATGACTTTAAGAATGAGTATGCAAAACTCACCACCAGAACCTAAGCGGAGTAAGCCAAGGGACGCTGTTGGTGCTCCGGTAGCTTCGCTGGAGGACTCGCGGCGGCACCAGAGAGAACTCATGGCTGCCGCTGCTGAAAAGCGAATGCTTGCGGCTAAAACTGTCTTGCCTTCCAAGTCCCCAACTGATAGAAGCCCCAGTATAAGCGCGGACTTTGCTGAAAAGGAGAAGGATTTTTGCGCGAAGGAAGGTAATTTAGGTAAAGAATTATCGAGCGAGGAGGCGAACCAGTTGTTCTCAATGGTTTTTGGTAGTGGCGTTTCGAAGGACATTCTGGCGCAATGGAGTAATCAGGGCATAAGGTAGCTGTCGTGTCTTCATTGCTCTTCCATCCAATTTTATGTGATTTTGTCTAATATAATTCTGGTAGCTGTTCTTTAGTGAGAACTGACAGTAAAAAATTGAAAAGGTGAAAACTTTGTTGTTGAATTTAGTGATGTAAATCAAAATTCTTTTGAGGCGAGTTTCTTGTGCTACTGAAATTGAGATATCATCAGAGCTTATTTGATATAAATTTGTAGTAATCCTCTGGCACAGTTGTAATTGGCAATTTTCAGGTGTTAGTTGTGTGCAGTATGGCATATCAGAAAGAGATTCATAAACTTCTGATCACGGGCTGATAATCACTTTTTTCTGAAGAAGATATTTCATTTCAAATTATATGCAGCTCTATTCTTTTACTTCCTCATATTGATAAGTTTAGGCTCTGTATCCTAGTGTCTATTTTGGACTGTGGTTCTCGAGGATAAAAAGAAGGATCATTGTAGCTACCTTGTTATGTCCAGTACACAAACTCTTGTTATGAAACCAAGTAAAAATGAATCAAACAATCTACCTTGTAGATTTGTTTTTACCTTCGTTGCATGTTCACACATGTTGCATTTATCTTGTGTTTGAGGTCCTCGTTCTCTCTGAAAAATTGTCATGTTGTTGAGATCGATTCCAGTTGCTTCCATTTCCTTGGGTTAACTGAACATCTTGTCATTTGCATGCCATAAATGACTAATATAATGTTAACAATTCCTATAGGTTTAGCCCTGATCCAGAAACATCTATGGGTTTAGTGCAGCATGAAGGTGGGCCCTGTGGCGTCTTAGCAACCATACAAGTAATCCCTTGATTTTTAATTATGTTGTTTTCCTGTTTTGGTTGGTAGTGCTGCATGTGAATATCTAAACCATTTTTTATGTGATATGGATAATACTTCTACATTTTGCTATAATGTGATTACATGTGCATACCATGATCTCTCCACATACCATGAGCATGGGATACATGCTGTCGGCACCCTTCGTGGTTAATCAGGCTAGTTTGCTGTCAAGTTAGACAGTTTACTTGGGCTTATGATAAACTTGTTCATATCAAAGTGAACAATATTTAATTCAGTACAATTGTTTACATTGGAGTGGCAAAGAACTCTATTTGATTAGAGATGACTATTCTACTCCTCCCAAACCAATGGGAGATCCCTACCTGCTGCAGGTATGGGGTTGAGGGAATAGGTTAGGCTGCTTCAATCTACTTCAGTTTCGCCCTCACTTTTAAAAGCGCATTTCTTATTTATGATTTTGCAATATATAAATATGTAAAACATATTTGCCTTTGAAAATATAAAATATATTCCCTTGTTGTTAATTACTAATAAATTAAATATGCATATAAGATTTATTAATAATAAATAAAAATGTGATTTGTAATAATTTACCAATTTATTATCCTGCGCCTTTCCTCATAAGCTCTGATTTCCTAATTTATGGGAATGAGAATGGCAAAGAACCAATCCCCAAAGCCCCATATCCACCTCTTAGATTCTCACACAGTTGTAATGATTCTCATTGGTCATAGCTTGTGTTTGACTTGACTGTCTAACATCTTAATCCATTTCTATAAACCTGTGTTGGTTCCTGACCTATACCTATGCCCTGCTATTTTTAATGGATTCTTATAGTAAAAATCATAGTCACAAAAGTAATAGACTTTGCAAAATTCATTATATTGCTATCTGGTAATGGTTAATCATTTCATAGCAGGAGTGGCTTTCAAATTTATCTGAAGTGGATGTTAGAGGTTCATAACAGATTTGAGAATGGATAGCCAATGGTCAGGTCTGGACCAGTAACTAACGCCAATATCATGTTCAAGTTATATGCTGAAAGTCAATTAAACCTAAATTGTCAGCCTGGATCTTAGTTGCAATTTACTTTACTCCTAGTAGATAATTGGAGACCTCCTAGAATGCTTGCCTTTGTGCTTTCATACAAAAATTTCAACCTCGGAAATTTTATTATTCTTTTGGTGGTATAGTATTCCACAATGGCTACTGATTGGGTGATCTTCCTCATTAAATAAAAGTGTTATAAACTTTTAACCATATGTAGATTGTTGGTATTGTTTGACAAGTACCTCCAAAATTTTCCTTTGCTAAGTGAGCTTGAATTTAATGCAAGGTTCTGACTAAAGATATTAGGAAGGTTACCTCTATAGAGAGTTTGTGCAGATTTATTATAATTTTTTGCTTGTATATAACCGAGTATTGGTACTTAGTTGTTTATTTCTGTTGTCATTTTAACTTTGGCAAGTAATTAAAATGTCTACGATGTCCTTTGTAAGGATATGTCCAGATTCTCTCCCCCTATAAGTTCGAGAACGTTGGTAATGTATTGCAATGGAAAATTTCAAGCTTGGTTTTATTCCGTATGCTTATTCTGTTTTTCTTTCCCTTCTTCCTGTGATCTATAGAAGTTTTATTCTTTGTGAATAGTGGAAATTCTATTCTTCTTTTTCTTTCCTTTATCAATTAATTTTAATGCATCCAAGTATGAAAGTTGCTTTGTAACCAATGGTTTATAGTACCTGGAACTTTTAGGTGCATGCTAAATGTTTGATCTGCATTCTGGTAAGTCTCTTTATAGCTGCTACTGAGTCCTAGTCTCCTTATCTCAATTTACGATGGTTTTTGTTTTACTGGTCTTCTTGCATTTCAGAGTCCAAATTGATATTGCTCATAATATCTTCTATCTGATTGTGCAGGCTTTTGTTCTCAAATACCTCCTTTTCTTTCCGGATGAATTAGGTAAAGTTGCACCAAACATGCCACAAAATTTGGGTTCTGGAAGATGGAATAGAAGTCAATATGTTGCATCAAATAATTTTGGTTCTCTAGCTGCAGATGCAAAAGCAAGGTGATTAATTCTTCATAGGAAAATACACTGTTATTTAAATTTTGCAGGTGAATCCAAGATTTTTGGTTAAGGGGGGTAAACTCTTTTTTTTTTGGGTGCAACTGTGGGCATATTCTCACATAAACTTAAAAGTTTAGGTTAATTATATGTATATGAAGAACTGAAGCATGGAGTGTATTAGAATGTGAACCCTATCATTTAAAATATTATAATTTGGACCCCAGAAAATTCCTCATCCACAAAAAAAGATGGTCCCCTTGGCTATGTAGTTGTCATAGTCTTTAACTGTCTCTCTCCCTCTCTCGTTCGATCTCTTTTCCCTTTGAAAATCTGAATTAAATTATTAAAAAAAAGGGGCACAAATGTGCTATTCTGCTTTATATTATTTTCTTGTGCGTCTTGTTTCCTGCAGTTGCACTCTTTAACTCTTCTGAAGTTTGATATTACTGTATAATTGTGTGATCGAGTGTTTTAAGTTGGCAGTTGTGCTCACTCAATATGGAACTAAAGTTCTCTAATCTTGCTACAATATTATAAACTTTCATGGTCATTTGTGAATTGGCTGCGTGTATCTATGATATTTTACTTGAATCCTGTGAGTGCTAGTTGGAAAGAATGTTGATTTCTTAAAAAAATTGACTGTTTCATGACTACTTTTGTTATAATATCTCGTATATCTTTATTTGATTTTCATTACCCTTTGAATACATTTTTTTTCCTGTTTACAGAGCCCTGGTCAGAAGTATGGGTGAGATACTGTTTCTTTGTGGAAGTAATAAGAGAGTTGGCATTGCTACTCTGAAAGTTATTGGCTGTGAAACTGGAGGCTCCACAAAGGATGAGGTTAGTTGGATTAGGTCTGATGATAATTTATTCTGCAGCATTTAGTTCAACATTTGGTTAAATTGGAAATGTTATAATTGTGTTTCACTTTTGTGCATGTCTTATTAGCTGGCTGGTGTTTGTTCCATCTTGTAGGCCATGGCAAAAGCGCTAGAGGACCTTTCAATTGAATCAGCGTCTGATTTGCAGAAAATTTTAAAAATTGAGACATATACATCACAAGCAAGTGCCTTGCAAGGGCTCCAAGTGATGATTCCTGCATTCCAATCTCGTATGGGGGCATTGCTATTCCTTATTTCTGCATTGCTATCTAGAGGATTGGTATGCATAGTCAGTTTAAAAACTATATTCTTTTGGTTTATTTGTCTATCTATCCAGGTCGAGTGATATAATCTTAATTGCTTTAAGACTGGAGATGAGCATACCTTTTGTCAACTTGCTGAAATATAATTCGTATGGCGATGGGTTGAAGTATTAGTATGTTGATCTAATGAAATATAATTTGGAGAAATAATTGTGTAGCTTGCCATGTGCTTTTCTTTTCCATCCCTCTTTTTTTTTTTTTCCTTTCTTTATTTGGAGAGTGTGAGGTTTTTATGAAATTGAAATCTGAACCAATTTCTCTATCATTTTAACTGGGTTGGCAGCCTCTTTAGGAAGTGCTAATTTGGCACCTGTATACAAATATTCTTTTTCTTTCTTTAAGTTTCATTCATATGGCGTGGTCTAATGCTGATTGATTGAGAGTTCATTTTGACTTTTTTTACATTAGATATTTCTGTTATTAACGCCATGCAAATATGCATCTTTCCTTCAGGATACTGTTCAAGCTGATAGAGATGATCCCAGCCTTCCCTTGGTCACTGCACCCTTTGGGCATGCCTCACAGGTAATACCCATATGCCAGTGAAACATTTTCATTTTTCTTTCGTCTCTCCATTGTTGTTTATGTTTGTAATTAGTACTTCTCCTTTGTGACTTGGAACAGGAAATTGTAAATCTACTGCTCTGTGGGCAGGCTGTCCCTAATGTCTTCGATGGCAGAATGGATTTAGGTGGTGGCATGTGCCTAAAGGGTGTATCCACTAGTGTGGAAGTTGGATTTCTGACTCTATTGGAATCTCTCAATTTCTGTAAGGTTGGCCAAAATCTAAAATGCCCTAAATGGCCAATATGGGTTGTTGGAAGTGAGTCCCACTATACAGTTTTATTTGCTCTTGACACTACTGTTCAATATGAGAATGAACTGGAAGAAAGGGAATCGCAAATTCGTAAAGCTTTTGATGCACAAGACCAGAGTGGTGGCGGTGGCTTTATTAGTGTGGAAGGCTTCCATCAAGTCCTTAGGGAAACAAGTATCCAACTTCCCCCTAAGAAACTTGATCACCTGTGTAGCACAGGCTTTATTGTATGGAATGAGTTCTGGCAAGTCATTTTGGATCTGGACAAGAGTTTGGGAGGCCTGAAGGATTCAAGTGGATTGATGGGTAAAAAGGTGTTTGATCTTTACCATTTCAATGGCATTGCAAAATCTGATATAAATGGCATTCACATGGCCTCTGGAAGTGAGACACCCATGCAAAGACCTAGGCTCACAAAGCTTAGGGTTTCAGTTCCACCAAGATGGACTCCTGAGGAATTCATGGCAGATGTGGCAGTGTCCTCTGGTTCTGGGAGAAATGAATCAACTAGCAAAGACTCTGAAGTGACAAAACCCGAGCCTTCTCAACATGCACCATTGGTGGACTGCATAAGAACGCGTTGGCCTCGTGCCATTTGCAATTGGGTGGGTGATCCTCCTAGTATAGTCTAAATTCTTTATTCTATATGTTATCCTTGGGTGTCCGATTGTTGTTGGTCAGAGAGCATGAAACTCAAAAAGCAATCACAAAAGAAGCAGCGGAAAGGTGCAGTTTTTGCCCCCTTTAGTCTATCAGAGTTTGTTTCCCTGGTTCATCTGTCTTGAGCATGCGCAACACCATTTCTACCATCTACTATTGTAGCTTTCTTATTCTAATTTGATTTTTGTCAGATACTGGAGAGAGGGATTTTGTCACATTTATTGATTATCCAACGTGTAAAATCCATTCATATTTACCTGTGTTGATTAGGAAAGTTTTCGGCAAGGAAATGTCAATAATCACTATTACTGGTTTGTTGAGTATATGTTGTAACCTTTAAATTTTTCATGGTAGGAATGCCAATGGATTCTCTTTTATGTATGCATAATTTACATTGCGTTGAGTCAGCTTGGTATTGTTTTCCCCTGTAATTTTTGAATGTTATATTTGCTTGATCTTCAGCTCAGTTAGTTAGCTTTCATTGAAGGAGCTGCCACTACACCATTTTTGTTAGTCCACACACCATTGCTACACCTTTCATTACCATTTGGGCTGAAGAACTTTGGGGATAAGGTAGTTGAATTGAAAAGCTTTCTCCAGCTGTAATTTCCTCAAGCCCTACAGCATTAATTTTCGGCCATAATCCTGTCCGGTAATTATTGACAGAAAACTTGCCGTCCTTGAGATAAGACTAAAAGCAATATGATGCATCTGAGATTAGCAACAACTTTACAGGATATAGAATCCTAAAGAGAATTTCTCAAGGTAGGTATTCAAAAGAGTATTACACTATATGAACAAAAGAACAAGTCAATGGTCTGCAGAATAATAAACAAATTCATGGAAAATTAATGGGAAAAAACAATACTGAGATACAAGATGATTTTATAGAGCATCAATCATCACCAAAAAGAATTTTATAAAACCGTTTTCTTTCCTCAGGGTTGAACAAACCTCCAAGTTTATCACCACTATCATCTTGTTCTGGCATTCAATGCTATCATCATCCATTTTGTTCTGTGGCCTCGGAGAAACTATTCCTTTCTTCTTCTTCTTTTCTAGATTCATTAAACGGTGCCTCTGATTATATTCATGGAGTCCCTCTTGCATCAACTCCCTGAATTTATCCTTCACCACAACAAGTGGATCCTTGTCAATCAATTCTCATCCATTATACCCTTCTCTTAGAAGAATTGTATAAATTTGATACTTATTTGATATATAAAAGATGCCAGGATGTTTGAGCAGCATAACATTCAATTCTCTGGTAAATTGAACTCTCTAATAAAATGACCGAGTTTCACTATTGATAGCTTTTTCCATAGAGTCAGTTAGAGCAACTCATGTACTAAACCCACTGTTCTTTTTTCCATCTCTTTTGAGCCCTCTAATAACTCTCTTGAATCAGCATAAGGTGAAATATAAGGAGTGGAATTAAATTCATGAAATCTCTCCCATGATCTAACCCAAGTTGAGGGCAATGAACATGTAAAACAAGGGTCACAACCCTGCTTTTTAGCGAATGCTTCAATTGCAGAAACTGCGAATTCTGGAACCCATGGTACAAGTTCAATCTCCATAGAACTCCTTCTCCCACTGTGATTCACAAGCCGAAACATATCAGAATATTTTGGTACAATTCTAACCAAATAATCATCTGAAAATCCAAAATTTCTCTTCAGCTCATTTAGTTTAACAACATTAAGCCTTTGATTGATGCTCATCATCAACAATTTAGCTAAACGCTCAACAAACACAGGTTCCTGCATTTCTCTCACGGTTTCTTCCTCCTCCACGAAAAACATCATCCGCTTTGTTAATCGACAGTAATACTCATCATTCTCAAGATATACATCAAAACAACAAGGATATTTCTTAGCCCAATCGAGTGCTTTTCCTTGAAGATCAAGAGTCTTGAACTTTTTCTGGAGATATTTAACAGGTACCACTTGGTTTGGGTATCTCAGGATTATGTTCTTTATTTGATTATTGACTATCCATCTACGGTTCCGTGACAGCGCCGATTCAAGACCAGGATCCTTCTTCATTGACCAAAGTGAGAAATTTCGAACAATACAGACAAGTGATGATGATGATTTCCATTTAAAACCCAAGTATGCAAAAAGAGAAAAGGAGAAAAATTTGAAAGTAAAGAGAGCAAGACAAGAAATTAAAGAGAGAATCAGAGAAATATGAACCTGGGTTTTGAGAATTGAAAATAATTGCTGCTTGTTTCCTCTAAAAATTTCCTTTCCCCCTCTAAATCTTCAAAGTTTCAACTCATTTCATCTGACATCTTCACAATTTTATTGCTTTTTCCTTCTAAAACTTGAAACTTGGGTGGAATCCTGAATTACCCAGCTCACAGGAAGGTTCTTTTTCTGTCATTTTTATTTCATCAAAATTTGATAGGAAATTGGCAAGTGGGGGGCTCAAGCTGTGAATTGAGATACAGAAACGAGAAAAAAAAAAAAAAGCGAAAGTGTGGAGAAAAGGAGAAAGGATACCTGAAGTGCTGGTGCTTGGAGTCTCCGGCTCTGCAGAGTCGAGTGAATGAGGAAGTCAGGGATGAGTTCTTTTTCTCTGGCCTTTATAGCTATCTAGCCACTCTCTCTGTTTTTTTCCTTTTTTTTGTTTTTTTTTCTCTCATATTTTAATTAATGGGTTTTAGGTTTTTCCCAAGTAGCTTTAAAAAAATTGATATATTATAAATTCTTCTTTTTATTAAAAAAATATCTATATGTAATAGGACAGATTTCTATTCTTTTTACTAGGAAGTAATAAATTTTTCATGTGCAAGTTTATAATTTGAACATCAATTTTTATGATTAGTTTAAAATTAGAATTTATCAAATTATTAATACATACTAAAAATAATCTAATTAATGATTGGATGAAATACAATATACCTTACAATCAATTTCAACTTAAAAATCATTAATATATATTTAAAATCATTTTATGAGTATTATTTCATTTCAATTTCCGCGTACCAAATAATTTTGAATCCTAATCACGCAGTCAAGTAACCTTTTTAACATCAGCAACAGACTGTTTAACAGTGAAAAAAAAAAAGAAGTCAGAAACTAAACTAGCAAACATGAATTTTATGAACATTTGAATAAAACATGATCTAACACTGTAGGAGAGAATAAAAACATCATTAAACACAATCTTTTACGATCCATTTCTCGGTGTAGTCTATTTTTTTCATCATAATAGCAACAGCATGAAAATGCCATCAATTCATTAATAATATTTTCCTTTATTCCTAAGTCAAAAGTTTCACAATCAATAAGAAAGGGCTGCTTCGAGGACCCAACTAAGCATTAACAAAATTCATCCGATATTGCAAAAAGTAGAAACATTATGAAAACAGCCATCCTGACGGCCTCCCAATCACTTCAGTTTTGTAAATAACTTGGGTGCAACCTGCATCCAAAAATGCCAAATTCAACTAATGAAGCATACTGCAGTCAATTAGAAATACCTCCATGCCTTTAGTAAATACTTACACATTTATCAACACAAAACCAATAGTCGAAGTACTGTCCTGTGCAATGTTTGTGCCCACTTTCGTCACCTTTAATCCTCTTAACACATGCCTGTAACGCGTGAATTGAATTACAGATTAAGTTATTCAAAATCTTATGCCAGAGACTAACTCGAACATCAATCAAAAAATTTTCCTCACATAGTTTCATGATAATCTCAATCATAGGCAAAGCACAGTTCCAGGTTTTATTCCCATATTTCAGGTATTCTGGATCTGTTACTTCACAAGAAGCAATATGGGCACATAAATTAATTGGAAATGAACTCTTACTCCATCATATCAATAATTGTGTACATATTTAGCAAGGCCATCATCTACTCAGAGTCATGCCAAGCAGGGAGCTTGGAGACATTCCTACCCTTTAGTATTTTAGCATGATTTGAATAATCTCAAGACTGAAACAAAGGCTTGCCGTTGTAAGCCCAAGCCTTTGTCATTGCACCCAGCACCGGCCAATAAAATCATTACTCAAGTACCAACATGGATTCTTAAGATGAAAGAAGAAAGAGCTTTTACAGTTAGGTATTCAATGAAATGGCAGCCCTCGAGACTTGAAATTGCATTTTTTGGGCTTGCAGTTTGAATCAAGCATGGTCTAAATATTCAACTTAATCAAACAATCATTCTCCTTTTCTTTACTTGCCAACATAATCATCAAAATTCTGTTTGCTCTTAAAATCAAGATTTAGCTTCATAGTTCAACAATCAACAAGCATAAATGCCATTCTCATAAATAATTTTTTAGGAACCTAGCCTGGAACTTTGCAATTTATAAATTGTGTATCCAAACCTATCAGTTTATCAGGGTATGAATCCTGCTTTATTTTCAAGGCATAAGTGTACTTTACAACTATCATTCAGTTGCATCAGGGAGCAAAGCAGGCATTGGATTCAATAATTTTGGGAGCAGTGGGTTATCATCTCATTGGGAAGAAAGAAGTGATCCAAGCACTAACGTTACAAAGGATTGATATATGGGAAGAAAAGTAAAGGAATAGATGATAACAATGACGTATGCATTGTATAAAAATGTTTCAATCTGACAATACATCACCTCATATTCAAGCAGAGACTTCACACATTTAGGCTTGCAAGACTCCTCAAGATACTTCTTTGGATCAACAGGTTCCTCATCCGCCCTAAATAAAAGAGAAAAATTGTAAAGCATATGAGAAATAGAAAATAGAACAGTTTGAGAATGCAAACAAAATCATAATCTTCATTATGTCCTTCACTGTGTATTTCCCATGTGGATGTAAGTGTGTTTTTACAAGCAAAATATGAAACACTAGCCTGGAAAAGTTTTGATAAAAAACAACATTACATACCATCACTCAAAATATAAAATACCATGGAACAAGAAAAGAAGTCCCTGCATATGATGCTAGAGTTAAAACTACAACCAAACCTTCTGATGGCAATGAGAAAGCACTACACAATTCCTAGGATACTCTAAGATTACCTCCAGCAATGCCAAAAGAGTGGAAATTAGAAAATTAATTGCCAAACCCATGTGCCAGTACCTTTTCAAGGCTTTGTTAACCTCTTCCTGTGGTGTTCCCTTTTTTTTTTAAACCTTAGACATTCACCTCTCTTCCAACACCGTCAAATGGTGCTAACTCCTTATTAATAGCTGCCACACCAATTTATGTAATCATGCCAATAAAGTGTTGCAAGGCATCTTCACTTTATATATTAACTGGAATTAAAGGTCATGACTGTTATGCCAATTGCAATGGTGTTATCTATTACTCTTTACACCATGTTCATCCATGTATACAGCCTAACTGTAAACATTTAACTCCAATCCACCAACACTTAACAACATCTAAACACCAAATCCATTTCATCTATTTCAATTACATAACCTAAAACACGGCAATAAGACCACATTACAAGATAAAAGCCTTGAAACTCTGCCCATGAAGGCTCCTAAAAGGTAGATTCAGTACCAGCACATTCCCTGCTAAAACAAACATGTCTGCAGGAGGCACGTTAAGGACCAAAAGCAAAATACCTTAATTTGGATAGAACTTCAATAATTCCATTACCAGCACTTAGTAGAGCTTTATTTTAGCTATAAAATGAATTATAAAAATTTCCAGAGTTCAGCACGCTTATCTTCAGAAGACAAACAAACGCATAAATGAGCCAATAAATGCAAACAATATTGGTGCATCAAGGAGCAGAAACAAATGGTTTAATTTACACATCCACAGTATAAACAATACTAGCTCAAAACAAAATTTAAAAAAAAAATTTACTAACATAACAACTCTTGATAACTAATGTAAAATCATAGAAGCATAGAAAGGTACAAAAGCTAAAGCATTGTCATGCTTAATGGTCATAAATACTCACATTGAACCAACGAGAATGGCACAACAATTCGCACCAAGTCAAAAGAAGTCTTTCCTGCATATTCGAAGCAACAATTCAAGCACTTATACAAGTAATCAATTTTGTTTTTTCATGAACATAATTCATAAATCAAGATTAATTTTTTTTCCTCTATATCAAATCAACCATTTATCATAAACAACAAATATATCCCAAAAAAAAGGGGTAAAAATTTATTTATTTATTTTTTTTAGTAGAGAAATTGCAAATCTGGTCGAACAAAGCTATTTTTTTATTTTTTTAATAAAAAGCACACAAATATTGAAATGCCTAAAAGTTTAGAGACAGAGATTTTACAAATCTGGAGATGAAACAAAACCTAAAATTGAATATAGAGGAAAGATTAAAAAAGAAAAGAGAAGAAAAATGGAACCTTTAATTGGAGAAGCAAGATCGGCGGCTACAATGATACAATGAAGATGCGGCAATATTGCTATTTGTTGGGTAATTTGACTAGAACCTTCGACCTCAGAAGACTATACAACCTGGACTATGTTGGGCCTCAGCTTATTGGGCTACAAGTGGGCTTTAGAGATAACAAAACATTCCGAGAATTATCATTGATTCATAGTTTTGAAAAATTATTAAATGAATACAATTGACGTGTTAATTTAATGGTAAAACTCGAATCGAATCGTTTAAATCAGAATCAAGATCTCATCGAACTTTAAATTGAATACGCTTGCTTTATAAAACCATTAGTTTGAGGACGTGAGATCAACCATGGTTACATGTCGTCTTCCAATTTCTTTTAACATTCTCTTTTTTTTTTTTGACATGTTAACATTCTCATTTTTAACATCAGGAATCGGAGTGGCTTGCTTGAGGTAACGTCTAGTATGCCAAAAGACTTCTGAAAGTTTTTATTTCAAGCTTTAATAATAATTTATTAATTTAAAAGTTAATCTATTAAATTCACTTTAATTTTTCATATTTATTTAGCAACCTAAAATAGAATATTTTTATTTAAAACAAAGAAAAAGAAAATTTGAGTTCAATATATGAATGTACCTATTTTTTAAGTAAAATTTTAAGATTTTCAGAAATATTTTAGCATTTTTCTCGCACAAAACAGAGTCATCTTCCTTTTCTCCAAGTCCTAAAGATTCACAACATTACAAGATTTATATCAAAGGAAGTCATCAATATTTGGGGGCATCTAAATTCTAAAGCACGCAGGAGTCAGAGCATCAGTCCTTATAAAGGGCAGGATTCCCAGCATGAGTCTTTTAAGTGCCGCATTTTCAATTTTCCTATAGGAAATGAATGCTTCAATCCCAGGCAATGATTTCTTGACGAGATAATGAAATGAAGAGCAGCACAGTTTCATTTCTATCATTCCTAATGAAGTTGACACCATTCTGCAATATAGAGCTATTTATACATTAAAGAAGTAACATTTACAAGTATTACCCACCCAATTCAACTAAGAATAATCACAAGCTACCTAGTGTCAGCATCCAAAAGTATCATATACAGTAGCAAATGTGGGTATGGAAACTGGAAAAAGTTTGGATACAGAAAAACTATATCTATGTTGAATCCTGCAATTAACACAAATGCAAAATACAAAATATCAAAACTAAAGGACATTAATATATGGGAAGGAAAGTAAAGGAAACAAATGCACAGCATAAGATGTTTCAATCTAAAAGTACTTCACCTCACATTCAAGCAGAGGCTTCATGCATTTAGGCTTGCAGACTCCTCAAGATACTTCTTTGGATCAATAGATTCCTCGTCAGCCCTAAATTAAAGAGAAAAATTGTAAAGCGTATAAGAAAGAGAACAATTTGGGATGCAAACAAAATTATAATCTTCATTATGTCCTTCACTGTGTGTTTGCCATGTGGATGCATGAATGTTTTTACAAGCAAATATGAAACATTAGCAATGGAAGGTTCTAACCAGTGCCTAAACGTAAATGGTATTCCACAACTTTCTCCCATAATTTCATGGTGTGGCTCATAAGCATAATACCTCTGTAATTTGAGCAGTTTTGAATATACTGTCTCGAAAGAAAAAAAATACTGACGGAAATAATCCATGATAATTAATGTAAAATCATATGCAATTAGAAGCATATAAAGGTAAAAAGCTAAAGCACTGTCATGCTTAATGGACATAAATACTCACACTGAACCAAAAAGAATGTCACAACAATTCGCATCAAGTTGAATGGAATCATTCCTGCATATTCAAAGCAACATTTCGAGCACTTACACAAGTAATCACTTTTTTTTCTTTATGATCATAATTCATAAATCAAGATTAAATTTTTTTCCTCTATATCAAATCAACCATTTATAATAAACAACAAATATATCCAATAAAGAAGGGGTAATAAAATTTTATTTTTTTCTTTTCTAAATGCAATTTCATTGCAAATCTAGTCCACTTCATATTCAAATAAAGCTATTTTTCTATAAAAACACATTAATATTGAAATGCCTTAAAAGTTTGGAGATGGAGACTTACAAATCTGTTGATGAACCGACCCTAAAATTGCAAATAGCAGAAAGATTTAAAAATGCAATATTCAAATTTCAATTACAAATGCAAATACATGATACCAAAAGGAGAAAAGAAGAAAAGGAACAGCAAAATACATGATAAACTGAAAAAGATTATTGCACAATACCTTTGACCATAGGCAAAACAATTTCACTGCAGTGAAAACAATGTAACTAGTTAAGGTATTGTCACTACACTAAGTTTGCACAATATGTGTAGATATAGTAACATTTTCAATGAGAGCCCCCCTCCCAAGTAAATTTTAGTTCAAGTCAACAGCAGCTTACCAGAAAAGAAAGTAGAGCCGCATGCATCTCCAGCTGTTGTGATGAATAATATCAAGCAGGACCAGAAAAATAATCAAAATCAAGACCCATTTCTTTGCGCTTCAATGCCATTGTCATTCACTCATTCTCCATCTTCATCCTCTCAATTTCCATCCGCAACTTTTCTAATTCACAATCTCTTTTCCTGCTAAATATTTGCCACTTGAATCTCTGTTTTTCTAATTCCATCATGTCAAGTTGAATTTGTAGCTGCTGCTCCTCCAACTGCAGTGTGCGAGATTCCATCCATTGCTTCTGTAACCAAGCTGCTCTTGTACTTTCAGATGAGACTTGATACATATCAACTTGGGCAATCTGCAAATGAGAATAAGAACCGTCGTTGCCATCCTAAGATGAACTCCCGAAACAAGCATCTTCACTGCCCTGGCCTTGTCTCAACCTTTTCACAGAGTCCCCTAAGGCCCCATATATTCCTTTGCTATCCCCACCTAACGGGTGATTGTGATTCTCCTCAAATTCATCATGATCATCAGTTTCTGCTTCTTGATCATCATCGTCAAGATCATCATGATGAGGCCTTCTTACATCATCATTATCATGATCATGTTTATTTCTAAGAGCCAATTGCAAGGAACGCTGTAAGGCTGGATCATGTGGCAAGTGCAATCTGTTTCCATTATGATATGAACACATCTCTTCATAGAAGAGATGCTTCAAACTTAATGTTTTCCTAACATCCTCTTTCTCTTTCTCTGTTAAATAATCTATAACATCCAAGAGTGCTGGGTTCTCCACAACTTGGCAAGAAGTGCCCCTCCCAAGCACGTCGTTGAGCTTTTTATACCTTTTGTTGAGGTCATTGAATTTATCCTCACACTGCTGGGGTGAAACATGATGACCTCTTTCAGCCATGACTTTTGAAACTGATTTCCACTTGCCTTTTTTCTGTAGGACAGCAAATTTCCTTCTCATGCCACCACGACAGTCCGAAGCCACATCCTCTCCTATGTAAGACACAGCAGTAATTAAAAGCCTTACCATTTTATCAGTCCACTTAACACGCTGCCATGGTGACCCTTTTTTTTCCTCTACTTAAATCACTGAGACCATCAGCACCATCATCAGGATAGCTAGGCTCATCCTCATCATTGGCAGAATTTTTCCCCTTATCCCCCTTATTGTAATCAACCATGGAAATGGTTTGATCAGAGTTGTACGCAGTTCCCATAGTAAGAGGAAAACCCTCATGAATTCAAGGATGAACAGAGGAACCTTGACGATGGAGAGGGTGCTGTTGATGATGTACAGTATGCTGGTGCTGCCCTTGATGAACTCTCATAGATCCTTGTAACTCAAGACCTCCAAATGGATTAGCCCCAGGAATCATGCTTCCTTGTGACAAATTCCCTTCCATTGCTTGTTTCAAAGAGCTAAATAAATCAAACCCTTGAACCCATTTCTCTAAACCTTATCATCAAATGTACAGTTTTGGTTTTATGAAAGCCAATTATCGATGATTATCTATGCCTCTTATAAAGCACACCCAGTTATTTTCACCCATAAAACCAATTGACAGGTTCATTAGAATTCAAGAACAATGGAACCATAAAAAGATTAAGCAGAAATTATGAAAATAAGGAATAGAAAAATCAAAAGCATAATACCAGAAAGAGTCGGCTCCTTCAAACTTCCTTGATGCAACGAAGCTGCCTACTACTACTGCTGCTGCTGCCTACTGGACATTTTGCATTTGCGAGCAACAGCCAGACAGACAGATGCTTCCAACTTCTAACCTCTATCTGATTCTGGGCTTCAATGGTTGCCTTTCTTGTTGGATAAATGCGAGACTTTCTAAAACTAATTTTTTTTTGGACATTTTCGTAATAACCCTGAAAAACAACTTTATTCTAAAAAAATTATAAAAAATAAAAATATTTAAACCTCAATAAAAAAAAATTAGTGTAAAATTTTAAAAATATTTTATTTTTTTATTAAAATAAATTTTTTTAAAAAATATTTTTTTCTCACTGTAATTAATATTTACTTTAATTTTTTTAATTTACTATTAAATAAAAAATATTCTAATAAAATAATAAAAATTAATATTTTAAATTATTTTTATCACATAAAAATCATAATTTTTTATAAAGAAAAAAAATTTTAATTTTAATTATAAAAAATAAATAATACTAATAAGAATATACAAAAATATATTAATAAAAATTATTAAATTTATTTTTTTAAAAAATTTATATATTATGTAAGTGAAAAAAATAAAAAAAAAATATATACAATTTTTATTATGCAAATGTGTTATAGAAATATTATAAATATATTGTAGATGTTGTTTATATATTATGTATTTGTTATTTAAATTGTGTATATTTTATATAAAAATTATTGAATATTAGGTAAAAATTGTATAAATATTATGATAATAAAAAATTAAATAAATAAAATTAAATAAATATTAAAATATTATGTTGATGTATTGTATATTTATTGTAGATGTGTTGTTGATGTATTATAAATGTGTCGTAGATATAGTTTATATTATTGAGTGTGTATTTTATATATGTTTATTATATATATATATATTAAAAATATGATATTAAAAAATTAAATAAAAAATTATAAATAGACTAAAATGATAAAAAAATAAAATTACGAAAAAAAATTGCAACAGTAAAATTGTAAATAAAAAACGCGTGCGAGTATATTTGAAAACTGAACATTTTTTTTAACGTATACGTAATAATCTCTTTTTTTAAAACCACTTTCTAAAACTAAAATGCACCATAAAATCTATAGTAATTTAATTTTTTTAATTAAATGGATATTTCATAGGTTTCTATAATATTGATACTATTTATAAAATTTGAAATATAAATACCAATAATAAAGAATGGATTTTTCAACCAAATTTAGGATATGTGTATATGAGAAGTGAAATAGGTAAACAGATATAATTTTACTTTTTATTAAAAAAAATAAATTAAATGCTTACCTTGAACCCTTTCGAAAAAAAAGGGACCTTATATATTTGTAAATAATTAATTACGAAATATTTTTTAAACAGATATATCCAGGATATTTAGAATTCAATTTCAAATTTTCTTTTCTCTCATGTTAATATACTATGCACAAAGCGTACTGTTAATATCACCTATTCCGACATGGATCGTGCATGCGATCTAATTTCATACCACAAAAGCTCCTTTTCTCACCAGCATTGTAAAAGTGTATATGAATTGATTCAATTAGATTAGAGTAATTTTTTAATTTGATCAAATTCAATCAAAGAATAAAAATTTAAAATCGATTTTACCTAAATTTTTTAAAATTTTGATTGAATTGAATTAATTTTAAAATTTTTCGGATCGGTTCGGTCACAAATGAATTGATATTTGATATTAGAGTTTTATATTTGAATTTATTTTAATATTATTAAGTCATAAATTAAAATAAATAAATATATATATATTTATAAATAAATACATTATAATCAATCGGATTCGGATTAAAATAAAAAATTATCCCAATTCGACCGACCAACCGAATCTAAAATTTTTAAAAAATATAAATTCAATTCCATCTGTATATACAATATAAACCGATCAAATTAAACCAAAATATATTTAATTTGATCGGGTTAGAAAAATTTACACACTCATAAATGGCAGCAACCCAACCCCCACTACTTCTCTTTCTACAATTGGTCTTAGATTGTTATTTTTGGTCGGTGTTAATCCTTCGTTCTTAGTTTTTAATAGTTTTTGTTTTTTTTCTCTCTCTTTTTATCTTTTTTTTTTGCCAAGGTTTTACCGGGGTTCCAACGGAGTTTTTTTTTTATAAAGAAAATGTTAATTTTTTTTTTGTTGATGAAATTTCTACACTTTTCTTTTGTAAGCCACAATATCAAGATGGATAGATTTTTTGGGTTGAATGGGAAGCTGATGGAGGTTGATCTCAATCTCTTATGGCTTTAAGATTGTGAATCTCTTTATATATTACCAAGTATTGTTCATAAAAGATTTTAGGAGATAGGCATATATCTCATTTTTATTTTTATTCTTCAAGTTCAATGATCAGTGGGTTCTTAGTCAAAGATGTTGTATGTTTGGTGTTGTCCACTGCCGTCAGATTGTTTACCAGATTTATTCGTCTTTATGTATAGCTTAAGCAATTTTTTATTTTTTATCTGACCTTGATAATTATCTGCTATTTATTTGGCTATTTTCTTGTTCTTTATTAGATGAGATTTGTCTTATTTGCATGAGTTATTGAGTACACTTATTGTGCTTTTTTCTTTTCATGCATTGCGTAACAGTGGCTATGGACCTATAATGGTTGCAGAATATAACTTGGATTGTATGTTTATTCTGATACATGTGTATCTTGTTCAGTACAAGCATATGATTCTCCCAAGTCTACTATGAAGTCTCTTTGTTGTGTTTTTTTTTTAATAAATTTTGTTTTTCTGGATAAAAAAAATCATATTACCAATCAAATTAAATATTATAAATTAATTTCACGATGTCAATGTTATAAATAAACACTTCTAGCATTACAATTAACTTGTAAATTTTAGATTAATCTTTTCCATTTTCATAATTTGGTCTTCTTAAAAAACTTATAACAAGAAAAGATAAAAAAAAAAGATAAAAAACTAGGCTTTATTAAAATATCATGCTAATTATGGCACGTTTTAATGGTCAATATTATATGGGTATTTACAAAAATAACTTAAAAACTAATGTTTTTTTTTTTAAATTTACGATACATCATATAAATTTTCAAATTTATGAAAAACTATTCTTTCAAATTGTAAAAAATACGGAGGAGCTACCAGCCTACCCTATATAATTGCTTGTACGCTCAAGTATATGTAATATAAGTTGCAGGCTAAACAAAAAAAGTGGCCATTATTTTTAGAATTGCTATTGTTTTTTATTTGTATTTATTTTTTCACTGGCTATTGTTTTATATATATATATATGATTTTTTAATTTCAAAATAATTTTTTAGATATTAAATTAAAAATATTTATATTAAGTTTCTATCTATATGTAATAAATATCTACATATATAATTTAAATTTTTATTTATATTAATATTAATATATTTAGTTTAATTTATATTTTTTAAAATAATTTTAATATATAGTTTAAAAATTGTTTAAAAATATTTTTTAATATAAAATTATAAAAATATCATTTTATACGTAACATATACTGATATATATTAACATATATTCACATATAAATAAATATATAAAATAATTATATACCTACATATATCTATATATATTTTTATTTTTTAATTAAAATATATAACATATACCAATATATATTGACATATACTCACATATATTATTATTCTCTAGTTAAAATATATATAACATATACTGATATATACTAACATATATGTAATATATATTATTATTCTTTTTCAATATTTATCTATATATATTTAGTTATTTGTAACATATACTAACATATATTATTATTTTTTTAGTATATTTAGTTATATATAATATATACTCACATATAAATAAATATATAAAATAATTGTATACTTGCATATATTGTTATTATTTAATTAAACTATATATAATATATACTAATATATACACACATATATTATTATTCTTTAATTAAAGTATATGTAATATATACCGACATACATCAATATATACTAACATATATATAATATATATTATTATCTTTTTGTAATATATACCCATGTATATTTAGTTATATATAATATATACTAACACATATTATTATATTTTTTTGGTATATTTAGTTATATGTAACATAGACAAACATATACTGTTATTTTTTTCGATATATCTAGTTATATGTAACATAACTCACATATAAATAAATATATAAAATAGTTATATACGCGTATATGTTATTATTCTTTAGTTAAAATATATGTAACATATATTCACATATACTGTTATTCTCTGGTTAAAGTATATGTAACATGTCCCGACATATATGTAATATATATTGTTATTTTTTTGGAACATATACTCACGTATATTTAGTTATATGTAACATATACCAACATATATTATTATTTTTTCAGTATGTCTAGTTATATGTAATATATGTCCATATAAAAATAAATATATAAAATAGTTATATACTCATATATATTTACATATAATATTATTTTTTAGTTAAAGTATATATAATATATACTAATATACACTGACATATATTATTATTATTTAGTTAAAGTATATATAACATATACCAACATATATTATTATTCTATAGTTAAAGTATATATAACATATGTTAACATATACCATCATATATATAGAATATACTCACTTATATTTAGTTATATTTATCATATATCAATATATATTATTTTTTTTTCTGTATATCTAGTTATATGTAACATATATCCATGTATAAATAAATATATAAAATAGTTATATATCCACATATATTATTTTTTAGTTAAAGTATATGTAACATATGCCAACATATACCGATATATACTCACATATATTGTTATTATTTAGTTAAAGTATATGTAATAGATATGAACATACACTGACATACACCAACATATACTTATATATACCAACATATACCGAGAGATACCAAAGCACTAGATAATTAAATTAAAAAATGAGAATCTCAGAGCACTAAAGGCATTGAGAAGAGAATTTCATAGACATAACTGCGAAGAAAGAAACTTCAAAGAAAAAAAAAAGCAGTATATTGATTTTCTCATACTGCAATTTTTACAATAAGATTATAGAGGACTTATATTTAATTAAATTCCAGTCTTACTAAAGTTACAACCAAAGTAGAGCCTACGTAAATCACCAATAATAAAATATCAAATAATGCATGTAATCACAAATACCCACAAAGTAATTAACTTTTTAATGAAATTGGTAAAATGTGATTTAACCTACTTTGCTTTAGATCATGCAGCAAACAGCCTATTCTAAAGTAGCCAACAAAAATGACATAATCAATTCCAATAAATTGTTTAAAACAATAGTGTTTAAACTCAAATACAATTTTGATGCACATTACATGGCATTATTCAACTTTTAATTAAATGCAGCTCTGCACCAAGAACAGGGCTGAGAAAATGCCAACTTGAATCGTTAAATGCAGCCCAATAGTCATCTTGATTACATACTAGTGTGTGAATTTTTGAACAGCCACCGTCAGAGCCGGCTCAAACTTTTTTTGAGGCTTCAGATGATAATTTAAATTTAAAAATTATAATATTATAATTTATATAAAATTTATGTTTTTAGTTTTTTTAAATACAAAATTACTAATTAGATTTTTATATTCAATATCTTTTAACATTCCTTCTCTATTGATAATATAACTAATCAATTTAATATTTCTTGTGATATTCTTAATCATAAATAGGACTTTAACAATTTAAATTTTAAAAAATTTCTTTCTACTGAAATAACTGTTACTTATATGATAAATAATATTCTATATGCAATACAAGTATTTAGAAAATAATATAATTTAACTATATAATCAAATACCTCTTTTGACTTTCATATTTCTAAAGGTAAAAAAAAGTGTTAAAATATAAATATATAGTGGATTTTGTTTAATGTTACAACTTATAACTTAAAAAGTGAAAGATTTTTTTTTTAAATTCTCAATAAACTAAGAATCATTAACCCTATATATTTTATTTTAGCTATTTTTTAGATTATTATAATTATTTTTTTAAAATAACTTACTTAATTACTTTTAACTAATAAAAATGAAGTTAACAATAATTAATAAAAAAGGGGCTGGTAGGCATTAGACAATGACCCAAGTGGTCTGGAGGCAGAGCCGGCACAATATACCAAGATGAATCATTTATAGCCATGCAAAGTCCTATTAACGATGCACAAAGAATAACAAAATAATATCAGTAGTTGTTGCATCTAAAATCTACAATAATTAGGAAAGAAATAAACCAGGCATCAACATTAGCTTTGTTTCTAGCGAGGATAAAAGAGATCTTCAACCCACGGCAAAATGCAAACCTTGATAAGAAGGCAAAATCTAAGAAAAAATCGCTGCAAGTTAAGAAAAATACAGAATTTGAATGAACAAAAAATATGCACATGCTAAAACCTAAAAACAATTGTTCACTTCAACGAAAAAATAATAATAGAAAAACTTGAAAAGATGACGATGAGAAGAGAGCCGGTGTTAGAGAAGCAGCGACTAAAGCGGCTAAATGAATGGCCTGGAAATTGATTAAAAGAAAGAAATAAAAAAATGTAAGAAGAAGATGAAGAAAAGAAAAAGGGCAATTAAAGGATAGCGTAAATTTTTTTTTAAAAAAAAAACTTATGATATACAGTAAACTTGAAAAGTAAAAAGGATGAGACTGAAAAAATTAATAATAAGCAGTAAAAATGAAATTGAAACTTGAAAATTAATATAGTGTAATTTCTTCAAAATTGTATTACTGTTTAATATTGTAAATAAAATTAGTGAAATGCAAATCAGTACAAGATATGTATTATATTTATAACAATTGAAAAAATAATCAAACGTTAAATAATGATAAAGCATATATTGCATGACTTATAAACAAGGATTTCTTAAAAAAATTATCCCTAAAAATAAAATTATTTTTAAAAATATCCATTTTTCTTATTTTTTTTCAAAAATATCAATTTTCAATTTTCAATTTTAAAAATATCTAAAATAGACATTTTATATATTAAAAAATATATTTTACTTTTAGAGATTAATATTTAATATATATTTGATATATCTAAGACATATAAAAACAACAAGACATCTTTGAAAAAAATTTAAAATTACATATAGTTTAGAGAAATTTACACCATTTAACTCTCTTTTAATTTTCCTTTTCAAGTATACTAAACAATTTTTTTAATTATATTACTTTTTTATTTTTATTTTTTGTTGAGTTTTTTTTTTACCTTACCTATTTATAGAGTTAATATTCCACCAAATGGCTCAACGTTATCTTTTGACGTTGATTTTTAACTTTTTTCCATCTTATTTTTATTTATTTTTATTTTTTGTATTTTATTTTATTTATGTTGTTTATCAATAATTTTTTTGATGTCATATTCTTATGAATATACACAATATATACAAAATATCTATAATAAATTAAAACTTTTATTCTATATTTTTCTATCATACACGAAACATCCATAACACACTAAAACTTTTATTCTATATTTTCATATCATGTATAAAATATCTGCAATATATTAAATTTTTTATTGTGCATTTTTTATCATATACAAAATATTTACAGTCCATCAGAAATTTTTATTTTGTATTTTTTTATTATACAATAAACATCAAATAATACATCAATATTATATCAATAACTTAGACAATATCGACATAGACAATATACCTAATGCATTAATATTATATTAATAATACATATAACATATATAATACATCAATATTATATTAACAACATAGACAATATACATAATATATCTACCATATATCAATAATATATTAATAACACATGTAATATATATAATACATTAACAAATTTGCTTCCGATATATATATATTTTTTGAGTTTCATTTAATGATTTAAATCTGTTTTTTTTATGAATGTTAAAATTTGTTGAAAAAAAAGATGTAGATAAAAATGAAGTTGAAGTTGAAAATCAACATTTTTGATCTTCTTCTTTTATGTTTTTCCTCGATTAATAATTTTTTTAAAAAGTAAAGCTTTCACATCTAGTTATATGTAAAATTCTTTAACTTCAATTGATGTTTTATATATTTATTTAATTTGTTGTTTAATATATATATTTTTAAATTGATGTTGATGAAGAAAATGATAATGAAGATCTATTTGATTTTTTTGATTAATGATGATAAGGAAGAAGGAAGAAGAAGAAGATGAAGAAGGAGAAGAAAAAAAAATAAAGAAAAACAAGAAGGAGATGACAGACACTTTAGGTTCGATGTTTTAGAAGCGTATTGTTGTGATTTTGGAACTCTTCTTTGTAAACATATAAATAATTTTAAAAATTTCCATATTTGCGTAATAATGTTTATTTTTTATTTGGTTATTTTTGTGGAAAGCCAAATTTAATTTTCTCTTATAAACAAATGATTGCGTGGGCTTTGGGCCAATGTTTAGAAAATAAAACGTAATGGGCACTTGGGCTGGCCCAAACCCTAGAAGAAAATAACCAGCAACCACAAGCTTTCCCCCCTCTCTCTGCGCGTGGTCCGTCTCTAATTCAGCTCTTACACTGTCATTTTTCCCATTTCTGTATATGTAGAGGGAGAAATAACGTTCCCTCCATCGTTATCACAGAGCATCTACTTCTGCTCGTCCAATTCAAATTTCAATCTGATTTCTCTATCCTCTAATCAAAAGTGATCTTTCTTCTCTTTTCTTTTTCTCGCCATTACTACTCGTATCATATATGTAGTTTGGGCGATTCTTGATCACTATCAGATTCATGTCTTCAGTTTGATAATTATAGATCTGATTGTGTATGTATATGTATATATACTCTGATTCAAGAAGATTTATAATCTTTTATGTTTTCTAATTTTGCTTCTTCATTTTGTGATTGGTCTTTTAGGAGATTTTAATTGTTTTGCTGCGGATAATCCTTAATTCTTCGAATTAAACCCTAAATTTCTCGATGGGTCGAAAGAAGCCTACTGCACGTGACGATGAGAATCCGCCCGCCGTTTCTCAAGGTGGCGGCAAATCGAAGAAAAAGCAGTTAGTGATTGATGACGATGAATACTCCATTGGTACGGAGTTGTCGGAGGAGGCTCCAGTTCAGGATAAGGCTGAGGTTACTACAAAGAAGGAGAAGGGCAAAAAGGGGAATCAAAAAGGTCCTCAGGATGAGGATATTGACGATGTAGAAGGGGATGAAAACGAGGAATTTGCGGTAAAGAAGTCGAAAGGAAAGAGGATTGGGGGTAACCGTGTGTTTTCGGCATCAGCCTTTGGGTTACTTGGTGATGAAGATAACGATGAGGACAAGGATGATAAAGATAGCGAGGCAGAGGATGAACCAGTTGTGAGTTTCACGGGGAAGAAAAAAGCATCAAAAAAGGGTAATAAGAGTGGAGGAGGTGTGTTTAGTGCGGCAGCTTTTGATGCGCTGGATGATGATAATGAAGGAGAAGGGAATGATAAAGCTGACAGTGTTAGTGACGATGATATGCCAGTTATTGAGTTTACTGGGAAAAAGAAGTCATCTAAAGGTGGCAAGAAGGGTGGTGGTAGTGTGTTTGCAGTGGCAGCTACTTTTGAGGATGAGGAGGAGGAGAAGAAGGATGACGAAGAAGATATTGATTTAGCTGCCATTACTTTCTCAGGTAAGAAGAAGAAGTCGTCTAAGTCTAACAAAAAGGGTGGTAGTAGGTTTGATGCTTCATTGCTTGATGAGGAAAATGATGAAGAGGCTTCTGTCTCTGGTTCCATTAAAACTATTGACAGTATGGCAGAAGGTGAGGATGAAGATGGAGCAGCTTTTACATTTACAGGGAAAAATAAGTCATCTAAGAAGAAAGGAAATGCTAATAGTGTTAATGAGGTCGCTGATATGGCTGAAGAACAGCAATCTAGTGTTGTTGAAGCTAATGATGCTCAGGTTAATAAGAGTGAAGAGGTTGCAGAAACTTCAAAGAACAAGAAGAAAAAGAAGAATAAGAGTGGAAGGACTGCTCAAGAAGAGGAGGATTTGGATAAGATTCTCGCAGAGCTTGGTGGAGGGCCATCTATTGAAAAACCTTCTGCACGTCCCCCTCCGCAAGAGGAGAGTGTTAAGATCAAGCCTGAACTATTTCCAGCAGTAGATGCCGCAGCTGAAAAGGAAGTTGAGGAAGAAAAAGAAGAGTCTGCTGCAGCAAAGAAAAAGAAGAAGAAAAAGGAAAAGAAGGCAGCAGCTGCTGCATCAGAGGGTAAGGAAGGAAAAGTGGAAGAAGCAAAGGCTGAAATAAATGATTCGAAGAAGAGTGATACAAAAGGTAAAGCTGCAGATAAGAAAGTGCCCAAGCATGTTAGAGAGATGCAAGAGGCACTAGCCAGGCGGAAAGAAATGGAGGAGAGGAAGGCTAGGGAAGAAGAGGAAAGGAGGAGGAAGGAAGAAGAGGAAAGGCTTAGGCAAGAAGAACTTGAGAGGCAAGCAGAAGAGGCTAGACGCCGGAAGAAGGAAAGGGAAAAGGAGAAACTGTTAAAGAAGAAACAAGAAGGTAAACTCTTAACAGGAAAACAGAAAGAAGAACAGCGCAGATTAAAGGCTATGAGGAATTGGATACTCTCTAATGCCGATGTTACTATCCCCCCACTAGACAGACAAAGTGTGCCAACAAAAAGGCCTAAGTACCAGACTAAGAAGTCAAAGCCAGCTCATCATCATGCAAATGGTGCTGCCTCTGCTAAGGTGGAGGAGAACGTAGCAGCTAAAGAAAAAGAGCAAGAAGAGCAAGAACAACAAGATGCTGAGCCTGATGTAGAATCTGTGGAATCAGAAAAGGTTGAAGAGGATTCAGTAAATGTGCAAGAGGAACAAGGAGTTGTTAATGGAGCTGAGGAGAATGGATTTGAGGAAGATGAAGATGATGAGGAATGGGATGCAAAGAGCTGGGATGACCTTAATCTTAATGTTAAGGGTGCTTTTGACGATGAGGAAATTGATTCTGAGCCTGAAATAGTCTTGAAGAAAGAGACAAAGAGTGCTGCCTCTGCTCCTCTCAGTGCGGGTTTGTTACATATGCTAATTTACCTTTTGGATGAGAAAATTATTTTGTTTTCTTTTGGGTTTCCTTTTGCTTCTGATCGTTGGTTAACCCTTTTTTTTTTCGAATTTACAGCCCCTCCTGCTGTTTTCAAGCCTGCAGTTGTTGCTAAAACTCCTGCTTCCTCACAACCAGTGAAATCTCAGGACAGTGAAAATAAAAAATTGCAGCCTGAGGTTGAAATTCCTGACAAAACTGGGAGAAAAGAAAAGAAAACACCACCTTCAGATGCCACTCCTAAACAGGGTGAAGAACATCTCCGTTCTCCAATTTGTTGTATTATGGGCCATGTTGATACTGGTAAAACCAAGCTGTTGGATTGTATCCGAGGGACTAATGTCCAGGAAGGTGAGGCTGGGGGTATAACACAGCAAATTGGTGCAACGTACTTCCCTGCTGAGAACATCAGGGAGAGAACCCGGGAGTTGAAAGAAGATGCAAAGTTGAAGGTCCCTGGCCTATTGGTTATTGATACACCTGGCCATGAGTCATTTACTAATCTAAGGTCAAGGGGTTCAGGTTTGTGCGACATTGCAATCTTGGTTGTTGACATTATGCATGGATTGGAACCACAAACAATAGAATCGCTCAATCTCTTGAAGATGAGGAATACAGAATTCATTGTTGCATTGAATAAGGTGAGGTTTTTATTATCATCATCATATAATTATTTATTTATCTCAAGAGCTGTCTGTTACATCCCGCCAATTTTGTTACCTAACTTGCGGGAGAAATGGCCAGCAAGGGTTAGCTAGCGAGAAGACTAACTCTGCGACATGTGGCTCTACCTTCATTGCGGATGGTGAATTATTTTATTATCTTTTCAAATTTTGCAGGTGGACAGACTCTATGGATGGAAAGTTTGTCGCAATGCACCGATAGGGAAGGCACTGAAGCAACAGTCAAGGGATGTACAAAATGAATTCAATATGAGGCTTACACAGGTCTTGTACATGTAAACCCTTCATGAATTATGTCAATTTGCATTCCCTTATTAAAATTTTGTTGTTCTGATTTTCTTTGGGTTCAGATCATAACTCAATTCAAAGAGCAAGGTTTAAATACTGAGCTATACTATAAAAATAGGGAAATGGGAGAAACTTTCAGTATTGTACCAACAAGTGCTATTAGGTATGTTATTGATCGGTAGTCTTCCCTTTTCTGAGCCTCTAGAGGTGTACGTCACTTTTATTTGTTTCCATCTTCCTCCTTTTTTTAGCCCTTCTGGTCATGTACTAATGTGATACTTTGCTCATTTTACAGTGGAGAAGGTATTCCTGATTTACTATTGTTACTGGTTCAATGGACTCAGAAAACCATGTTTGATAAGCTTACCTTTAGTGATGAAGTGCAGGTTTAATTTCTTTCTAGGTTGCCCAATTTTTTAATCAATCAAATGCTTTAAAAACTGCAAATATATAATTGTTGTCTGGTACTATATGCCAGTGTACGGTGTTGGAGGTCAAAGTTATTGAAGGCCATGGAACAACAATTGATGTCGTGCTGGTCAATGGTGTTCTTCATGAAGGAGATCAAATTGTTGTTTGTGGCTTGCAGGCAAGCTCAAACACTATCCTCTTTTACGATTATGATAACATGTTTTTTTCTGTCCTCCTAATAAATGCTACTTTCTAGGGGCCCATTGTGACCACCATCCGAGCTCTTTTGACACCCCACCCAATGAAGGAAATCCGAGTCAAGGTATTTTTGTTTTGTCCTTCTTACTGTCTTTACATTGTAGTACTCTTTGGACGTATGAAACACTCAAAAACATGTCTACTCAAGAATTGCTGAATTTGCATGATTATAAAAACATATGCTTGTAGCTTGTCTGACCCCCTGTGAAATTTGAAGGAATTGCAACTATATTGGGAATTTTTTTAGTGATAAATGGAAGACTGATTTTATCTCATCTTCCCCATTTCTCCCCCTTCTTCCTCCTTATAATAATAATAATAAAGAAAATGTTATTTTTGCATATACCTTTGAACCAATGTGGCACATTGGAATTCTATATTTCCTTAGATAAATAAGGAAAAAATTAAGGACTGTAACTTTCAGGATAGCTCATTATCATAAGCTTATCCACAAATAAAGAAACAAAAAATTGACAGTGTCCAGTAAACATGCTAAAGAGGGCCCAAAGACTACTTTAAAAGCCACTGAAGAGGCCAGGAGAGCTGCTTCTGCACAAACTAGATTGAAAGAAAACTTCACCCTTAAAAATGTGGTCTTTAGTGGCTAACATTTGTACTGAAATTTAGCAAATTAAAGTACTGCCAAGTTCAGAGTCTTAATTTTGAACCTTTAAGAGGGTATGTTAGAGCAATAAAGAGTCTAAGATGCTGGATATTGAAGCAATCAAGAGGAATGTACAGGGAAGCGGTTAAAGTTGGAGATTAGAATCACATGAGAAAGGAGAACCCTCGTTAAGGAGCCTAATCATTGAATTGTATGTAAAATATTAACATTCTAGAATATATAACGACTTATGGGGTTCTTTGTTGTGAATATTAAGTTTAAATGGAGAATATGATTGGCCTTGTAGAACCATCGTGAAGTGATACCTGAATTGGATATTACTCATTATCAGTTTCATTTAAGGGACCACTTATTGACCTACAATTTCAGCTGTTGAATTCACCTGAAACTTGCCGATCTGGTTACCTGAACCTTGCGGATCTGGACTACAGATCATAATAGAGGAAGAGACTTAACTTTACTGCCTTTGAGTAAATATATTTTACATCTGAATCTAATTAAGATCCATTCTATGAAGATTCTGTACCTAAAAGCACACCAGCTTAAAGGTAGTTGGTTTTTGTGGAGTCCTCTAAAATTGTGTTTCGGTAGTTGGGCATTTGTATATAAATGAGTACACAAATTTCATTGGTTGGGTAGTATCATAAATTTTTATGAATATTTATCCAAGTATAGATTTAATGAATTAGTGGTAATTTGATGGTTGTCTAATTTCAGGGAGCATATCTGCACCATAAAGAAATCAAGGCTGCACAAGGTATCAAGATAACTGCACAGGTGATCATAGTTTTATCGAGCATGTAGTAATAAAATGCCAGTTTCAGGAAAATTTGTAGCTCGGTGTACATCTTCTTGGAACATGCTCCACCTATTTTTGATACTCGCGAACTGCTCCTACTAAAAGATTTTCTGTTCTCTTTTATATTCTTATGCAGGGCCTTGAGCATGCTATTGCTGGTACAGGTCTATATGTAGTAGGACCTGATGATGATTTGGAAGATGTCAAAGAAGCAGCAATGGAAGACATGAGGTCAGTTATGAGCCGGATTGACAAGAGTGGTGAGGGAGTATATGTCCAGGCTTCTACCCTTGGATCATTGGAAGCATTGCTGGAGTTTTTGAAGTCTCCAGCAGTGAGCATTCCTGTTAGTGGCATAGGCATAGGCCCCGTACACAAAAAAGATGTTATGAAAGCTAGCGTAATGATTGAGAAGAAAAAGGAGTACGCCACTATTTTGGCATTTGATGTCAAAGTGACACAAGAGGCTAGGGAACTTGCAGATGAAATGGGTGTGAAGATTTTCATTGCCGACATCATCTATCACTTATTTGATCAATTCAAGGCTTATATTGACAACCTCAAGGAGGAAAAGAAGAAGGAAGCTGCTGATGAAGCAGTCTTCCCATGCATTCTTAAGATTTTACCAAATTGCGTTTTCAACAAGAAGGATCCAATTGTGTTGGGAGTTGAGGTTGTTGATGGCATAGTCAAGGTATGTATTATTTCAGCTCGGTTTTGGTTTTCTGTCCATTATTTGATCAGCAAGTGTTCATGCAATGCTGGTATCAATGTACGGTCTTGCTTAGATGTCAGACGAGTGAGGGTTGGGTACAAGTGTTTAGCCTTAGGTTAGCAACGTTGCTTTTGTACTTCACTGGCTAAAGCCCACCCCTGCCCCAATTTTTTTTTTCTGTTTGATGCCAATATAAATTTGTGTTGTCTGGCTCATTTATTCTCTCACGAACTTCTTTGAATAAGATGTGGAACTCAAAAGTTGCCGAGCTGGGCAGTGTTCTGAATTTTTCATTTATGTTTCTCTTGTTCCTTGTACATTGAATTCATAACTTTTAACTGCCATATGGCCTGATATTTTTTGTGCATGCTTTGTTTGAAATTATGCCAATGCCAATTTATATCATGGGTCCATTTAAAATAGTAAAATCTTTGGTGTGTAAACTATTTTGCAACTATGCATATCTGAATCATATACGGGTCCTTGAAATAGGTTGGGACTCCAATTTGTGTTCCTGATAGAGAATTCATCGGCATTGGCAGAATTGCTTCCATTGAGAATAATCATAAGCCTGTTGATTATGCCAAGAAGGGCCAGAAGGTAGCCATTAAGGTATGATGCTATTTTTTTTTTAAACTTTTGTTGATTATCTGGTTTTTTTGGATGAACCTCTACACTTAAATTGTATCTGGTCTTTTTGGGGTGTTTTTCTTGTGATTGGGCAGATTGTCGGCTCAAATTCTGAAGAACAGCAAAAAATGTTTGGCAGACATTTTGAGATTTATGATTTACTCATGAGCCATATTTCAAGGAGATCTATTGACATTCTGAAAGCTAATTATCGAGTAAGTTTTTTTTTTGACAAATAATTATCAAGTTTTACTTTAGCTATAATGTTACAAGTATTTAATTCACGTCCACTATGCTTGCTTGTGGTCGCTTTTTCATGTATATAGGATGATTTGTCTGTGGATGAGTGGAGGCTTGTTGTCAAGCTGAAGACAATTTTCAAGATACCATAGATGTAAGATGTGGGTATAATATGATTGGCTGGTGTTATCCTGAAAACTTCCAAGTGAGCTTCAAACTGATTTGCGGTTGTCTGATGTAAAGATGTAGAGTTTTTGTTGGAGGAACAAGGTTCAATCTTCGAGCATGTTGTACTTGCTTTCAATATAGATTCGAACCTTAGGAATGAATATGTAGAAGTAACAGAGTTTATCCCAACTTGTCTTGCATGAGGTCCTTTGTTCGACAGAATGGGAATGGTTATCATGACACCTTCCTTTATTGAGATGATATTCTTTTTCACTTGAATGGTGGTATAAGCAAGCAATTACTGGGAACAGAGCTGGAGAATCACGACTGATGCGTGATGCTATCAGATATTTTACAGGAAAATTTTGGGGTTCTATTAACAAATTCTTTTCTTGATATTCTGAGGTTGAGATTAATAGATCGTTTCTTTGTTATTTGCTTTATTGTGAAACAAGAAGAAACCGTTTTGTCATTTTCCTGTTATGAGGATCCCCTTTTGTGAAGCTTTACTTGGCAATCTATAGGAACAAATTATACTTCAGAATAAAGTCAAATTTCTTGCAAACTTTTAAACTGTTGTGTCTTGCAACTCACCTTAACATTGTTTACGTAGGAAATAATCTCGTCAACCTATATGAAATTTGCCCAGTATTTTACTTTTTTGGATTTTGTGAAATTTCCACAAGTTGAATTTCAAAATCAAGATAAGGTGCGTAATTATTGTTTTCTTTTCTGGATCAAAATGTGCGCTCTCTCCTGCTCGCTTTCCTCTCCTCTATTCTCTGACAGGGCTTTTTCTAAAGAGTGAAGAGAGAAGTTATACGCGAGAATCACATCCTTTATTATATTTTTTAAATTTTATATTTTTTATTAAAAATATTTTAATTATTTTATAATAAATTTATTATAAAATATATAAAATTTATAAATTCAGTATAAATTTTTTACAAATTAATAAAAAATTAGTATTTTGATAAATATTTTATAAATTTTGATATTTTAGTAAATATTTTATAAATATAATAAATTTAGAATTTTTTTAATTTTTTTTTTTACATTTTTGTCGAAAATTCAAGTTGCATTTCTTACAAAAGATATAAAGTTGGTTTAAACATTAGCCGTGTTGCGTTTAGTAAAGTGTGCGAATATAATATATTGCTCTTCCTGGCTCTCAAGTTTCAACTTTGATTTCTTTTTTCTTGCCACTATAAATAGAGGGCTTTGTTTTCAAATGGTTAGAGCACCCCCAGCGGGGTGCCTTTTAGGGGGTGTGCATATATTAAAATAGAATAACCAATTAAATAGCAAAAATTTAGTTATTTTAATAGAGAGGATTAATTTTTAATTTAGTTTGGTTATTAAAATATAAAATTTTTTATTTTTAATTTTCGATTCGGCTAGTTCTATGGTAATATAAAACTTAACCGAATTATTACTTTAATTATACATACATATATTTATTGTACTTTTAATGTTGCATTTAACTATTATAGTTAATTATATAATACAATTTAATAAAAAAATTTACATTTAATTAATATAATATTTTATTAACATTTATTTTTTTAGCTTAAAATTGGCATTTTTTTATTTTAATTTTAAATGATATTTTAAATCATTTATTGTATAAAATTAAAAATTTTTATAATATAATTAAAGCTATAAAATTCATTGATTATTTTGAGATTATTATTTATTAAAAATATATTTTAGACTATTTTTATTTATATAATATTATTTATTAATATTAATATTAACATATTAAATGTAGACTTAACTATAATTTCTAATAATATTATTTAAAAACCAGTATGAATTTACTTATTTTAAAAATTTATTAATTGGTTGATTTAAAAAAGTTTTACTATTATATATCAGGAGAAAAATCGATTAACCGAATCAATTGATTAACTGAACTGAAATATTTTGGTTCAGTTAGAATTTAGTTTTTGAAATATTCGATTATGTTCAATTTTGATTTATAAAATTTTAAAAATTTCAGTTACTTCGTAATTCAGTTCGGTTCAATTTCGGTTAATCAAATACACATTTCTAGTGCCTTTTTTGGTCGCAGTCCTATAATGGAACTGGGATCGTAGGATTCGTCCCATTGTGGTACTCATCACACGTCTCACTAAAATCGAAAGGTTGCTCGAAGAAGGGACTGTCTCACTTTGATGGCATCTAATAAGGGGCTGTCATTTATTAAAAAAAAATAATTTTTATAAATTTAAATAATTTAATTTTTTAAATAAAAATAATAATTGTAATAATTTTTTAATAAAAATAACAATTTTTTTTAAAAATAATAATTTTAATAATGTTTTGATAAAAATAATAAATTTTTTAAATAAAAATAATAATTGTAATAATTTTTTAATAAAAATAACAATTTTTTTAAAAATAATAATTTTAATAATGTTTTGATAAAATAATAAATTTTTTAAATGAAAACTTTTTAATAAAATAATAAAATTTTTATTAAAATAATAATTTTATAAATAAATTATTCACATAACTAATAATTTTATTATTTATCATAAAATAATTTAATATTTAATATTTAAAAATAAAATAAACATAAAAATTAGATCCACTAAAGTGAGACTTTGCCCTCACTATTGAGGAACTAAGTACTACTAAATAACCAGGGACTTTTACCTAAATATGTGAGGAAGTCTAATTTTTTACCAAAATATAAAACTTTTTCCTATATTTGCTAAAATAGAATAGTAAAAAATACAAACCGAAACTTAAAATTTCGATTGGCCACCTTTATTTTAATAATAATAATAATATAATTATTAATATTGTGGTCCAAAAATAATATTATTACATATTCTAAAAAAATTAAAAAGATGGCCAAAAATAATTAATAATTAATTATTTTAATAATTATTTTAAAATAATAATAATTATTAATTATATCAATTATTAATTATAATTATATTGCTATTATTATTAATCGTTGTCATCATTAATTGTATTCCCTAATATAATTATATTAGGCCCAAAGAATTAAAAAAGAGAAAATAACACTCTCCATCATATTTTTAAAATTTTTTTACTTAGTCATTTTATTATAAACTCATTATAAAATGTGTAAAATTTATAAACTCATAGTAAACTCATTGTAAACTCTTTGTAAATTAATAAAAATATGATATTTTGATAAATATTTTATAAATTCTAATATTTTGATAAATATTTTATAAATATGATAAATTTAAAATTATTTTTAATTTTTCTCATATTTTTATCAAAAGCCTAATAATAAATATATTTGGGCCCAAATATATAATTAATAACAATAAATTATGATCCATAATTATAATTAGTTATATAGCAATAACAATATAATTATATTGTGCCTAAATATAATTATCAATAAATAATAACAATAATAATAATATAATATTAATAATAAAATTAATAATAACAATACAATTATAATTAATAATAATACAATTAATAATTATATAAGTAATAATAATTAATAATAACAATAATTGATAATTATATTGAATCCAAATAATTAACAATTATATTTGGGCCCACATATAATTAATAAATTTATAATTATAATTAATAATCATATAATTAATAATAATTAATAATTACATAATTATATTAATAATAACAATATGATTATAATTAGTAATTATATAATTAATAATAATTAATAATTACATTTAGGCCCAAATATAATTAATAAAAATATAAATATAATTAAATGCTTTTTAACATTTTATTATTTATTATTAATTATATTGCTATTATTAATTATTATTAAATATATAATTTTCTTGTATATTTTAGAAAATGTTAAAAAAACATAAAAACTAACATAATTAAAAAGAAATTATTTGATAATGTAATATTATAGACCTTTCTTCCATATACAAATAATTAACTATTGTATTTCTGATAAAAAAAATTACATGAAATCTGCATGTTTATATTATATTCAATTAAAAAAAAGTGTGATATCGTTCCTACTGGAAATAAAATTTTTGGGTTATGTATATATGTATATATATATCCCAACAATATTTAGTTTTGTGTAAATCAAACAACAAATAACAAATATGTGCTGGAGGATTATTAATGAACACAAATAGATTTTATTTTATATACATAACAAATAAAAACTAAAAAGTATATTAGTCATATATAAACTAAAACTTTATGCTGCCTTAATAAATGCAAGAGATTAATTTTTAAAATAAAAGCGTCACGTAAATATATATCTTTTTAGCAATTGGAAATCAAAAGGGAAGACATGAAAATATAAATTTTTGTAAACTTCCTATCTATGTTTTGCACGTAAATTATTAAGTATATATTTAAATTTTTTTTAAAAAGAAAAAGATGGAAAAGATATACTCTCTTAATTTTTCAATGCATGTATGTAATATCTTGTTTAAAAAAAAATTAAAATTTAATAATAATAATAATAATAATAATATAAAAAAATGTGTCCACCTACTAACAAGTAGGTGGGCAATAAAAAATAATAATAAAAAAAAAACAAAGAAGAAAAAAAAAACGAGAGAGAGAAAGAGAGAGGCTAAACGAAAAAATTAAAGAACAGTGGTATTTTTTTTAAATTTATCGTCGATCGCCGTTCAACGACCGACAAGCGCCGGACCACCGCTTGTACCGTCCGGATATGAGTCGAACACCGTTGGAATCACCCCCAACCGATGCCGGAGCAGCCGTCACGCGCCGGTCAAAATTCTCGTCTGTGAGATTTTTCAATCACTATTTCAGCCACTTTTCGACGACATTTTTCAGTGATCTGAGTATTTTTGGAACTCTCATTTTATAAGCTTTAATTTGACACCCCATTTACTAATTTAGGGTATGTATTTAGAATTCTGATGAATAGTAACTTAAAAATTAAATTAAATAAAGTAATTAAAATAATGATATATATTTTATTTAGAATTATAATTAATAAATTAAAATTTAATTAGTAAATTAATGAGTTAGCTTAAATTTTATTAATTTGGTTAATTAGTAGAATTTTTTTAATTTAGATTAATCATTTGTTAATAATAATTATAGTTATTAATTAGTGATTGATATATATATATGTTAGTATTATAAATTAATTAAGAAAATATATAATCTAAAAATATTATGGGGCTAAGTTAAAAAAAATAATTAAAAACAAAGTGTTAATTTGATTATATTAAGAAGAAATTAATAAAAATAATTAAATAGATAATTAATAATAAAACAATTAACATTTAATTACATAATATGCATTTTATATATTAACTTAAGTTTTATTAGTTATTTACTAAGTTGATTAGAATTTTTAATTGATAGTGAATTAATTAAAATTATTTATGTTATAAATTCATTTAAATAAATAAATTATTAAAGCAAATATTAGTTATAGATATTAATTACTTAATGACTAGATAAATTAAGTAATTAAATGAAAATTTAAATTTAAAATATAGTATGATTAAACTAATTAAATATTTAGGTTGTGAATATTTACTAATAAATTATAGAAAATTTCTTATATTATATATATATATATTTATAAATTAATAAATTGATAATTAATTATTTTAAATTTTTTGAATAATTAATATTTAAGAATTATAAATTTTTAATATAGGTGTTGATTTATTGAATTAATAAATCATAATTAAAATAGAAATAAGTATGTGTATATGTATATTAACTTAAATAAAAATTTATTAGGATTAAAATAAGTTAAAATTTAGAATTTATGAATTTATTAAAAAAAAATTCCATAATAAATAAATTGAATTATATATATATATAGATACATGTGATGATTAAAAGATCATAAATTAATAATTTGTTAATTTAGTTATATTAAATTTTACTAATAAACTATTAATATATATAAATGTTAAAATTAACTAAATTATATAAGTAAAATTAAATTAATTAATTAGTAAAATGATCAAATTAGAATTTAATTAGTAAATGATCAAATTAGATAATAAATAAGGTATAAATAAAATTTATAGAAATTCATAAGATTAATTATTTAATTAAAATTTTTATTTTATCATTATAATAATTAAGATAGTAATTTTATTAAAAATATAATTAATGTTAAATTAGTTATTATGTATTTATATTATTTCTTTATACATCAATATTATATTATTTTAGTTTCTTTGATTTAAAAGTTTAATAATATTTATTTTATTAATTAATTTATATAATTATTTTTTAAATAGTATCTACTTAAATTTTTTATTTTTTTTATGTTTCAAGTACTATTTTCTTAAAATCTTTTATATATTATAAAATAATAATAATAATAACATTGCTAATAACAATAGTGATATTAATTGTATTTATTTATACATTATTTAATTAATTCATTTTATTAGAATAATTATTTATTTATGTCTAATTTAATCATAATAATTTATATTGAGTTTACTAATAATTATATTAATAATCATATATATAATTTACTTTCATCATAATATTTTACTTTTATTTTCTAATAACTACTTATAACAAAATTAATAATTTTGACCATAAAAATAATATTAATATTATGTATATAGTTAAAATAATTATTTAATTACTATTATTCCACATTTAACAATTTATATTAAATTTAATATTAAATAATATTAGTAATAATAATTATAATAATAATATTAGTTAGTGTAATACATTTATATAAAAATTAAAATAATAGCTTTTAATATTTAATAGTTATAATTGTGATAAAAATAATGATAATAAAATATCACACCACATTCTCTTAAGTTTCAGGATGAACTTATTTCATAAATTATTATACTATTATTTATTATAAAAATATCACTCACAATTTATTTTCTTAGTATACTTCTTACACACACAATAATAATAATATCTAATAATTTCTAACACTTAAAATACATATTAATTATTGTTCAACATTAAAATATAAATACTTCTTAAACAAATTCAAACGATACTTATGTTGGCTTGACTTTTCCTATTCGCTGATAGAAGTAAGAGTAGAGGTAATCTACAGGTCTATTATCCAATGACATCTGAAATGATTATAATAAGGGGTGTGTCTAACTACTCAGTGAGAAGATAATTATATAACAAAGGGAGAATAAATATGTTTTACTTATATACTTACTAATTAAATTCATACTACTACATAAAAATTTTAAGAACATAAATTCACCATATCATGTAATAAAATGTCATTACAATTTTTTTATACACTTAATTTATATAATTCATAGAAAAATATAATATTTTAGACGTAAGTAAATATATATTTACTGACACTTTAAGGGTAAAACATAGCATATTGGGCACAGTGATGACGCATGACAGCACCAAGAGTAAATAAACATAGTCATATACATGTGCAGATATGCTCTCAAAGGCGACCACCTGATATACGCCCCAAAGGCTATATGTATACCAAGCGCTGTCTCAAAGACAATATTATATCATAATCCGTCAATTCCTTTAACACCCCGTCATCATAGATGTCTCTATTAAAAAATATATAATGAGTGTATATAAAATATTTATTTAACTGTATCAATAAATAATTTTCATACCATAATTCAAACATTAACATACCATTATTTATTTTTATTTTTTTAAATATATTCATAAATATTATTTTACATTTCTAAAATATTTTATAAAAATTTATTTCAAAAAATAACAATTTTAATAAATCATATATATATAATAAAAATTACCGATGCTATATAATTACCCACCCACCTTATTCGATAGCTCAATTTATTTAATCGACTGGTTCCTCTCTATGTTCTACAATTGCAGTAGAATCCACACCTAAGGTGATATAAAAATAATAATTTACTAAAATATTATCTAGGATTATTATTTCTATGAGTTAAATAACATGAAAAGAAAACGTGGAAATAATTTCTAAAATTCTAACAAAATTTTCAGCGGAATTTCGGCATAACTCGATAGTTCTAAAACATTTTAAAATTAATACTCCAATGAGTATTACACAATTATGAAACCAATAACTTACCAAATATTTCAATAATATTTTTAACGACTTAACATAATTTGTGTGTCTAAATATATTAAGTATTTATATTATTTTTTTATACATCTATATTATATTATTTTAATTTCTTTAATTTAATAGTTTAATAATATTTATTTTATTAATTATTTTATGTAATTATGTTTTAAATAGTATCTACTTAATTTTTTTATTTTTCTTTATGTTTCAAGTACTATTTTCTTAAAATTTTCTATATATTGTAAAATAATAATAATAATAACATTACTAATAACAATAATGATATTAATTGCATTTATTTATACATTATTTAATTAATTCATTTTATTAGAATAATTATTTATTTATGTATAATTTAATCATAATAACTTATATTGAGTTTACTAATAATTATATTAATAACCATATATGTAATTTACTTTCATCTTAATATTTTACTTTTATTTTCTAATAACTACTTATAACAAAATCAATAATTTTGACAATAAAAATAATATTAATGTTATGCATATAGTTAAAATAATTATTTAATTACTATTATTCCATATTTAACAATTTATATTAAATTTAATACTAAATAATATTAGTAATAATAGTTATAATAATAATACTAGTTATTGTAATACATTTATATAAAAATTAAAATAATAGCTTTTAATATTTAATAGTTATAATTGTGGTAAAAATAATGATAATAATAATACTTGTACTAAAATCAATAATTACTAATAAATATAATAATTTTAATAATGTTTTATTACTATAACAATAATATTAATATTTAATAACTAATTTAATATTAATTATATTTTTAATAAAATTATTACCTTAATTATTATAATGATGAAATAACAATTTTAATTAAATAATTAATCTTATGAATTTCTATGAATTTTATTTATACCTTATTTATTATCTAATTTGATCATTTACTAATTAAATTCTAATTTAATCATTTTACTAATTAATTAATTTAATTTTACTTATATAATTTAGTTAATTTTAACACTTATATATATTAATAGTTTATTAGTAAAATTTAATATAACTAAATTAATAAATTATTAATTTATGATCTTTTAATTATCACATGCATATATATATGTTTTTTTTATAATTCAATTTATTTATTCTGAAATTTTTTTAATAAATTCATAAATTCTAAATTTTAACTTATTTTAATCTTAATAAATTTTTATTTAAGTTAATATACATATACACATACTTATTTCTATTTTTAATTATGATTTATTAATTCAATAAATCAACAACTATGTTAACAATTTATAATTCTTAAATATTAATTATTCTAAAAATTTAAAATAACTAATTATCAATTTATTGATTTATAAATATATATATATATATATTATAAGAAATTTTCTATAATTTATTAGTAAATATTCACAACCTAAATATTTAATTAATTTAATTATACTATATTTAAAATTTAAATTTTCATTCTAATTACTTAATTTATCTAGTCATTAAGTAATTATTATCTATGACTAATATTTTTTTAATAGTTTATTTGTTTAAATCGATTTATAACATAAATAATTTTAATTAATTCACTATCAATTAAAAATTCTAATCAACTCAGTAAATAAATAATAAAATTTAAGTTAATATTTAAAATGCATATTATGTAATTAAATGTTAATTATTTTATCATTAATTATCTATTTAATTATTTTTGTTAATTTCTTCTTAATATAATCAAATTAACACTTTGTTTTTAATTAATTTTTTTAACTTAGTCCCATAATATTTTCAGATTATATATATTCTTAATTAATTTATAATACTAACATATGTATATTAATCACTAATTAATAACTATAATTATTTTTATTTTTATTATTAACAAATAATTAAATTTAATTAAATAAAAATTCTACTAATTAATCAAATTAATAAAATTTAATCTAACTCATTAATTTACTAATTAAATTTTAATTTATTAATTATAATTCTTAATTAATTATAATTATATTTATTATTCTAAATAAATTATATATATTATTATTTTAATTCTTTTATTTAATTTAATTTTTAAGTTACTATTCATCAAAATTTTAAATACATATCCTAAACTAGCAAATGAGGTGTCAAATTAAAACTTATGAAATGAAGGTTCTAAAAATATCCAGATCGCCGGAAATTATCGTCGAAAAGTGGCTGAAATAGTAATTGAAAATCTCGCCAACAAAAGCTTTGACCGGCGTGTGACGGCGGCTTCAGCGTCTGTTGGGAATAATTTCGGCAGCGTTCAACTCATATCCAGGTGGTGATTCGACGCGTGTCGGTCGTTGAATGGCAGTCGAAGGTAGATTTAAAAAAAATATCACTGTCCTTCAATTTTTCCTTTCAATCCTTCAATTTTTCCTTTTAGTCTCTCTCTCCTGTTTTTCTTTTCTTCTCTGTTTTCTTTCTTTTTTTTTTATTTTTTTAATTGCTCACTTACTTGTTAGTAGGTAAGCACATTTTTTATATTATTATTATTACTATTATTAAATTTTATTTTTTTTAAAATAGGATATTACAATGTAAGAATAATTATATTAACTTTTGTTGATAAAAGACTTGACAGCCAATAACAAAGCCCTACAATGTTCGCACAAACCCAACCATTTTTCCAATGCTCGTGCCACGCCCCAAATTCACAACAAAGTGATAAAAAGAAAAATATTCAACGTTGTTACAGGACACACATTATTCCACTAAAAAAGAAAAATCAGTATCTTCGATCAATGAAGATTAATTTTAGAAAAAATACTATTATAAACCGGATGTATATATATTCAGTTAATAAAATGTAAAATTTTTTGATAAATCCCTTTCACTTAGTTTTTATTGGCTCAGATATCCGGGTTACGATAGAATTTTTCCATAATTGTACACATCATGTTGATTAACGTTCAAACCGGCACTGTAACTGTCAATTCTCAAACCTTTCTCCTAGTAAAAATAATTATAAAAGCTTAATTAAAGAGCACTTGACTCAATCAACTTGGTTAATCCAAAGGTTATAGCCATGGCCATTAACCCACCAATCAAAACCCTAATTGAAGACCTAAGAACTGGTGCCTTCCCTAGAACAGCTCCTAACCATCCAAATATAATCAAAGCCAAACTCACTGCCCCAATAACTGTTCCTAATCTTACCTTATAATCTCTTACAAAAGAAGCAGCTAAAAGAGGGACCATTGCACCTACTGAAAATGCAAGAGCTGAAGCTGCAGCTGCTTGCAATGGATTTGGCAAACTTTCTTTCTCGTCATCAATATTATCTCTATTTCCATTTTCTTCTTGTCTTTGCTTATCTCTCTTCATTTGTGCCAACTCTATATCCAGTTGTGAATAAACAGACACAAACTCACCAATTGCCATACTACAAGCACCAGCTACAAGACCAGCAAACCCAGTTAATATCATGGCTTTGATATCTTGTTTTACTGCTCCAACACCCATCATTAATGATGCGGTCGAAACTAAACCATCATTGGCCCCAAGAACAGCTGCTCTTAGCCATTGTGCTCTTTTTGAGTAATCAAACTCTTCTTCTGTTTGGGTTTCTAGCTCTAAGCTTGTTCTCTGGTTGTTCCCAATATCATTAATTGCTATTGTGCCGGTGAAAGTTGCTTGGTTGTTGCTTGCCATTGAAGAAATAATTAGAGAGGGATTTCAAATTTAATATAAGATTAAGAAAGAAGAAGAAGAGATAATTAGAGTGAAAAGTGTGGAGGACACACGCTCTCAACAATGATATTTATAGACAGAAATTAATTAAACTTTGTTATGGTGGAGGGAAAAAAAAAAGGTATGGCCAATAATGAAACATAAAGATTAAGATGTAAATGAGTTAAACTATCCAAACTCAGTTTGAGTCGTAGCTCAATAAAAATTTATTCGGGTTCGAGTTACTTATTTATTAAATAAGTCAACTCAAACTAAAAAATGTGCGCTTCATTAGTTCATGAGTTATGCTCACAAACATTTATTATGTTAAATTAAAAATATACATAATTCAATTAATATATATTAAACTATATATCTGAATATATTAATTTTTTAACTAATTTAATTTATATAATTTATTAATATATATTATATGTGATAAATAAATTAAATAATGTAAAATATAAAATAGATTAATAATTTATAATAGAATATAGAATTATAGTAATATAATATTTTATTTTTATCAATATATAATTATATTATTCGTCATTCATAAATATATTATTTTTAGTATCTGAGTGAAAAAAAAAATTAAAATAAGCTCGTTGAGCTTGTTAAACTTAATTAAATTAAGCTTAAGTTTAAATTCGAAATACATGATATATGTTCGAACTAAAATATTTTATATTAAGTTGAGTTTAAACTTTTTAAAGTTTAACTCAGTTGAATCAATTATAGCCTTAAAAGAATATACACTTTGTTTTATTTTTTATTTATTTAAAAGCTTAGCTAGTTATATATATAAATACACCCAACAACTATGATTCATTGAAAATGCTAGATGCGAACATAACTAGTATATCGTTAACTCAAAATGCTAGATACGTACATTACTAGTATATAGATTTTATCCAAAAAAATTAAGAAAAAAAACTGAATTTTCACACATTACTTATAACCAAAAAATTATACAATAAAATATAATAAAGTTAAATAAAGTTAAAATAAGATGAAAAAATTATGATTTTCTCCCAACAATTAGTTAATCAAATTAAATTTTTGATGGATTAACTAAAAGTTTAATGGGATAACCGAATTATTGTGCCTACCGTAATAACAACAAGAGAAAAAAAAAAAAGCGTAAGATTCTGTACCTTGCATTGAATGCGAACATTAATCTTGCCGCCCTTTTTTGTATTGGACCGTATAATAATTTCTCAAAAAAAAAAAAAAGAGGCATCCAAGTTAACGTTCGCAACTAATGCTTCAAATTCCAGTCAATATTTTTTGCCTCTTCATTTTAGATATTTAAAATTCAATTAAATGTATACCTCTTCTCTATCTTATTAATTGATTTCCCTTTTTTTATCATTATATTAATATTTTTTTAAAAAATAATTTTATTTCATGTGCGTCATTAATTTTTTTGAATTTTAACTAAAAAAGTATATTATTTAGATCTTAAAAAATAAATGGTATATTATTTTAAAAAAATAATATACCATTTATTTTTTAAGACCAAAATATATAACATACTTTTTTAGTTAAAATTATTTCAATAATATAAAATTATTGTTAGGGTTTAGGGTTTAAAATTATTCATAAAATAATCCATTCTCTATTTATCAAACAATATAAAATAATATACTTTTTAAAAAATAATAAACTTTTTATTTATAAAATAAAATTATTGTTTTAAAAAATATTAATATAATGATAAATAAGAGAATTAATTAATAAGACATAGATGAGAAAAAAATGTCAAATGGGATTTCAAACCATTAAATGCGGACATTAATATGGTATTCCCATTCTATATAAGTCTTTTTTATTGTAATAGGCTATTTAAAAGTATCTTTCCTTCATTCATCAAATATTCAACTTTTTTTTGAATATTCGGCTTTAAATGTCCACGGATTAGTTGTTTGCTTATTTACTTCATATAATTAAAAAAAAACTAATTTTTTCAAAGTTTCTTATTCATATCTTTAATCAAAGGGTGCTATTCGATAATATTTATCTAGCAGACCTCTCATTTAAGTGAGCATTCCTATATTTATTTGTAAAGTTATAATAAGTCATGAATAAAACATGAGGTTGTAGTCTCGTCACATATAATAATTTTCCCCTTCTTTTCTTTAAAAAAAAAGTAAATTGTGAATTTTTATTGTATGGGACTACCACCTCATGAGGTTGAGGTGATAGTCCCATCCCATATTATAATTTCTCACACTAAAGGCAAAATAATAAAATAAATATTTCTTTTTTTTCTTATTAATTCCATCCATACATGGAAGGGAAAAAAGAAAAAAAAATATAAACGTTTCAATTCAATTAGTTTCTCCGGTTAAATATATTTCTTAAACATTATAATAAATTAAATTTAACTTAATTAGTCAAATAGAGGTATTTATGTCCTCAAAACATTATATAGATATCTAATTATAAGAAACTCCAATCATATCATATAATGACTAATTCTTAATGTCATATGGGGTTCCTCTAAGACGGGGATGCCAAGCGAAAAGTTCAACACATGAAAAACTATCCAGTTAGCTGCAAAATTATTAGTTTTTCTCCAGCTTGCTAATTTAAGAAATTTCTATTGTTTCAATGTTATGATGATTTTGGATCATGTTTTTATAGCAAACTAGAATAGTACCTACGCAATATTGCAGGTTTTTATAACTAATTTAAAGATTATAGAATCCACATCTTATAATCATACATACCATGTATATAAATAATATTATTGAAGTTTAGTATATTACATAAACGAATTTGATGGCGAGGTGAACTTCCGGACTCAGGGCTTGACTTAGGGATACAACAACTTACTGCTACTTACTTACAAGATAAAGTGAATGATCGGACTCTAGTAAAAAAAACTCTGATGCCTAAATCATGGCTCGGTCTCTTTAACAGACAGTAATATAGAATGACAAAAACAGAAAGAAACCCTTTACCTATGAGAATTTACCTTTATTTATAGTTGAAGGATAAAAAATAAGTTTTTGTAAGTGTTAGTTGATTTTTCGGTATTGTCAAGGGATATGTAAGAAGTATCAGGATCGTATAACAACTATGTCAGAGATGAGAACTATTACTCCCCTAGCACCAACTACTTTTCCCTTTTGAGCTTCTCGGCTGGACCTCTCTACCTATCGGTGCTTGCTCTTATCTTGTCAAGCTCTTTTTCTCGCGTCGCACTTGACAGCTTATTCTGCAGTGCATTTCAGCTCTTTTGAGGTAGACGCCTTCGACATATCTACATAAAACTAAAACAAGTTGAGTAAATAAACTTGAACATTATAAATTTCCACTCAAAGATAAAAACATACCAGCTCGATTAGAAGGGAAACCTTTTCTCAATGCCTCAAACTAAGGGAATTCTCCTTTATAAGATGTAGAATATTCTTTTTCTCTCTCAAAACATCATTCTTTATTTTATCATAATACCTCTACTCTTCAGGGTTGAGGTTTTTTATATTTATAACATCACTATTGCATACAACAACCCAATATGTCAGACACCCAAAGCCCCCCTTCCTTCTCCAACACGAAGAATCGATCTTTCCAATTCTTTACTAAGTCTCCAACACGAAGAATCGATCTTTCCAATTCTTTACTAAGTCTCCAATACGAAGAATCGATCTTTCCAATTCTTTACTAAGTCTGACTTTTCAGAGAATAACCTGCGCCCGAGTCTCCCTTGCAAATAGAAAAAGTCTCCATCTGCTCGGGAATGCAACTTCAAAACAAAAAGGAGCCCAAGACCTAGACAAAAGGTGGGATATCGAGAAATCGACATAAGATCTTGAATCCTACCACTATAAGCCAGGCATTCGAGTTTAGTTGCCCCAAAGCTAAATTGTGAAATTCTAAAAACTCCAAGATAAATGGCTGCAGTGGAAGCCTCAACCTCGGCTCTCAAGTTCTCCTCATATATTATAAACTAATCATTTGAGGGATCATCCATAGCTTAGGTACGATCCATGAAGATGTACATCTTATACTCAAAAGAAATTTGATATTTGTCTTGGATGCCCTCTAGATCCGCAATGCTTAGGGAAGATATGATGTTTCTCACCCGAGCTTTCTCCATCACCATCTGGACTCCATCTTCTTTTTCTTCTTCTTCCTCCCCTCCTTTACTTTCCTTTTTGAAAAGAGCAGGTCGAGCTATGGTAACTCTTTTCGGTGTGTCAGCCAGCTCTACCATTGGTAAAATCCCATTGCTAATGCCCTCTCCATCAGCAAGCTAAGCCTGCTCCATCGAACTCACCCAAATAATTTTGGGTGATTTGGTATCTTTCCCTGAACTTGACTCTCTAGAATTTATAAAAACTACACTACTCAAACTCATTATGCAGTAAAGACAGAGCACTCATCGATTTGGTTGGGATAAGCTTGGTAGATAGTTCCACACCGAGCCATTACTATGAAATCGTTTAATGCTTCTCAAAGAGACTGAGCTATCACTAAGGTGTTAGGTAAGGTATCCCTATCTGTCACTGCCAAGAGCATCGAAAGTTGTACTAACGCCATTAATGCGTTAAGCGAAAATTTAAAATTTGAATGTCCCGCTCCCGCCTTCGCATCTTCCAAACTGTAGCTTCACCTTTGCGTGCCACGCATCCCTCTATGGTGACACACCTTTTCAATTGGCAACTCACATAAATGCCAGCACACCGGAGAGAGTAGTGATATATATCCATAGGTCGAAAATGAACTGTTAAGCTGAATTAGTATCTCAGGTCGAGCTTTAATTAGCTCTGACTGAGCTATACAAGTCACTTGAGATTGAAATATTGAGCTGTAAAAGATATGATTCATGAATTGAGCATTGCAATCTCGGTAATCGGGTCTCTAACATAGTTATTGTATAGTCATGACACCTCTTATATATCCCCTAATAATACCGAAAAATCCGCTAACACTTATAGAACTTATCCCTTATCCTTTAATATAAATAGAGATAAATTTCCACAGGTAAAAAGCCTCTTTTCATTTTTTCCATTCTATATTACTATCCGTGAGACGGATTGAACCTTGACTTAGGCATTAAAGCTTTTTCACTGGAGCCCGAGCCTTTACTTTGTCTTTTAAGTAAGTAATAGTCAGCTGTTATATCCCCAAGCCGAGTCCTCAGAATTATTATAATTTTAATATTTCAAATTTTTTTAACAAAACAAATCAACATGAAAATAAATTGTTTAAAAATTAGTATTATTGACTTTTATATTAAAAATTAATTTACATTATTAGGTAAATAACTAATTATTAGATTAAAATTAGATAAATATCTTATTAATTATTTAAAACTTTAAATTATATTGCTTCCTTTGTTTCATTTTAAATATCATTTTAGGTATAATACATACTAAGATAATTATTAATAATTATAAATTTTATGAAAATTTTATATTATTTTACTTAATTACTCCCTTCAGTTATTCTCTTACTATTAATTACTAACCTTAGAAATATTTAATATTCAAGGATAAATTTAAAATTTTATAAATATCACCTTAAATTTATAAAAGTGATAATTGAAATAAAAAAAAAATTCTTACACTATACTTAAAATGAAATAAAAAAAATTAAATAATTATTAATTATTATCAATATTAAATGAAATATTTTAATTTTATTTAAACAATATAAATAAATACCAATAATAATTAATTAATTATGCTTGGTTAACGTTTTTATCACGCGAAAATCCTAACTACTGAAAGTCAAACATAATACCGCTCTTCTTTGTTCTCAAATTTCAACTTTGATTTTCTTTTTCTTGTCCACTATAAATAATGGGTTTTGTTTTCATCAAATGGTTAGTCGATATTTTTTTATTTAATTTCAAGAGCATAACTTGTACAATTTTCGTAATAGCAAATATACGGAGAAATTAAATATGTATGTACGTGTGTATATATATATATATATGTCAAGTACAATTTCAAAATTTCAGCATCAAACTGAATTTTTCATTTTTTTTTTGTAAATTATTTTTCATTTGTTTTTCTCTCTTTTTTCTTTTTTTTTTCGTAGAAAGCAAATATTCAGGAGCATTGATCGAGGCCATTAAACTTATAATAAATCTGAACAAAAATCTACCAATTTCCCTCTTATATTTATTACATATATGAACTCGATCCTCACCAGTTTCACCTTGTGCCTATTAATTGCATATTCTGACTTTCCATTGTAAACAAAACAAACTATCATCATCAACATGATCATTTAAGCTCGTTTGAGCACTTAAATTAGCACTCAATCACTATATGAAACTATTCCTTTCTTTTTTTTTTCTCTTTTAATTGAGCCCTAAGAAAAGAAAAGGAGTTTAAGAATCATCCAATTAATATGAAGGGATAATATTATCAATGAACTTCAAATACAAAATATATAACGTTATGAATGAGGTTAACATGTGCCCTCGGGCACTAGTTATCCCATAAATCAAAGCCTTGTAAACTTAGTATTAGTTTTTCATCGTCAACTTCATTCAACTTAACTAATATCACACCAGTATAAATAATACTTACTCGAAACTATGTCAAAATTATTTTAATTTCTAAGACAAGATAGTAGCACTTCAAGGGAAAGTGGGATCACTGAATTTTTTTAAAAAAAATCTTAGTTTATGTATCTTTTAAATGATATATACTTGTCCAAAAATTTTAAAATATCTCTACATTATTTAATTTATTTTTTTAAAAAGCCAGAGCAATGAAATTTTTAAAGTGTCCGTGCTGAAATTATATTGAGTATCCTCTATTTTTTTTGTTTCTCTTAATTTTGAGAATAATATAATTCCCCAATTATTACCAATTCATATTTTATTATGACCTACCTTAATTATCATGGAAGTTTCATCAACTTCTACAATAATTATTTTATTTTTATTTTTATTTTTAATTTATTAGTTTACATAGTAAAATCTTCTTTTTCTTTAGCACGAGGCCGTGCTTTGATATGCACATTAAAATCTTCTTATAATTATAATTAAATGATTAAAAAATTAAATTTAAGTTTACTTGTATATATATATATATATTGTAAAAGAAGAGGCTGTGAAATTTACTTGTATATTTTAAATATGTTAAAAAAACCCTAAAAAACTAACATAATTAAGAGAAATTATTTGATAATATTAGAGACCTTTCTTCCATATATAAATAATTAACTATTATATTTCTAACAAAAAAAACTATTACATGAAATCTGCAAGTTTATATTGTATTCGATAAAAAAAAAGTGTGAAATTGTTCCTACCAGAAATAAAATATTTTTGTGGGTTATATATAAATAGGGACGGAATCAAAAGGGGACATGGGGTTCATTGCCCTGCTTGACTCCTATGTACATATATATATATATACATATATATATTTATATATATATTTTAAAAAAATATGTGTATTTATATACATATATAATTAATATACTTATATTTATATAATATAAAACTATAATTAATTTTATATTTATATAATTTATAGCATTTATATATTGAAATAAAAATAATAAAAATTTTATTATTTAATTATTTAATATAAAAATAAAATTAAATATAAATTCATTCGTAATTTTTTTTGCTCGAAAATTTTGCCTTTTTTCTTCTTTATCTTGGTTCTGCCACTATATATATACATATATATATATATATATATCCCAGCAATATTTGGCTTTGTAATCCAACAATACAAATTACATATCATATCAACGATTTAATTATTCCTAAAAAGATTGATTAATATTTAATGGATGATCATTAATGAACACAAATCAATTATTATTTTATATACATATAACAAATAAAGAATAAAACTACCAAGGTGAGCATATGTTGCTCTCGTTTAAGTTTTAAATTCGAATTTTTATAGGCATTCTCTTATCCAGTAATTCATAAAAAATAAAGAATAAAAATTATAATAATCATATATAAACTAAAACTTTATGCTGCTTTAATAAATGTAAGGGATTAAAGCACTTAATTTTTAAAATAAAAGTGGCACAAATATATATATATATATATATATATATATCTTGTTTGCCATTGGAAATCAAAAGGGAAGAAATGAAAATATAACTTTAAACATAAGGAGATAGAGCTTTTGTAAACTTTATATCTATGTTTTGCACGTAAATTAAGTATATATGAAAAAAAAATTAAAAAGAAAAAGATGGAAAAGATATACTATTCGTTTTAATGCATTTAAGTATAATTATATTAACTTTTATTGATAAAAAGACTTGACAGCCAATGATAAAGCCCTACAATGTTTACACAAACCCAACCATTTTTCTAATGCTCGTGCCCCGCCCCATGTTCATAACAAAGTGATAAAAAAAAAAGACATTAAAGAGCACTTGACCCAATCAACTTGGTTAATCCAAAAGTTATAGCCATGGCCATTAACCCACCAATGAAAACCCTAATTGAAGACCTAAGAACTGGTGCTTTCCCTAGAACAGCTCCTAACCATCCAAATACAATCAAAGACAAACTCACCCCCCCCCAACACTGTTCCTAATCTTATCTTATAATCTCTTATAAAAGAAGCAGCTAAAAGAGGGACCATTGCACCTACTGAAAATGCATGAGCTGAAGATGCAGCTGCTTGCAATGGATTTGGCAGACTTTCGTTCTCTTCATCAATATTATCTCTATTTCCATTTTCTTCTCGTCTTTGCTTATCTCTCTTCATTTGTGCCAACTCTATATCCAGTTGTGAATAAACAGACACAAATTCACCAATTGCCATACTACAAGCACCAGCTACAAGACCAGCAAACCCAGTTAGTATCATGGCTTGATGTCTTGTTTTACTGCTTCAACACCCATCATTAATGATGCAGTCGAAACTAAACCATCATTGGCTCCAAGAACAGCTGCTCTTAGCCATTGTGCTCTTTTTGAGTAGTCAAACTCTTCTTCTTTTTGGGTTTCGAGCTCTAAGCTTGTTCTTTGGTTATTCTCAATATCATTAATTGCTAGAGGAAATTTTGTGCTAGTGAAAGTTGCTTGGTTGCTGCTTGCCATTGAAGAAACAATTAGAGAGGGACTTCAAATTTTAATATAAGATTAAGAAAGAAGAAGAAGAAGAAGAAGAAGAAGAAGAGATAATTAGAGTGATAAGTGTGGAGGACACACGCCCTCAACAATGGTATTTATAGACAGAAATTAATTAAACTTTGGTATGGTGAAGGGCAAAAGTGGGGTATGGCCACTAATGGAAGAGGAAGAAGAAAAAGAAAATATACCCTTTTATTTTATTTTATTTATTTGAAAGTTTGGCTATTTATATATATATAAAGAGAGAGACACCACAACTATAATTAATTGATAATGCTAGATACGTACATCACCAATATATAGTTAACTCAAAATGCTAGATACCTACATTACTAGTATGTAGACTTTTAAAAAAATTAAGAAAAAAAATTGAATTTTCACACATTTCTTATAAAAACCAAAAAATTCTACAATAAAATATGATAAAATTAAATAAAGTTGAAATAAGACATATAACCAAAAAAAAAAAGTGATTTTCTCCCTACAAGTTATATACTCATTATTTCCTTAAGTTTATTAAGAAAGTTTCAGAATTTTAACAGGACTAATTAAATAAGTAAATATAAATATTATTAAGTATAATTATAATATCGAAAAAACAACATATATATGATCAAATCAATAACAACAACAACAACAAAAAGTAAGATCCTGTACCTTTTGAATCTTGAATTGTTCAATCATCATCCAACTGAAAAATATGACTTTCCTTCTAAAAATTTTGAAGCATAAAAAAAGGGTTATTACGAATAGAATATATAGGAAATGATAATGGTACATTAAAATCGAATCAATAGTATGATTAGGAAAGAATTATAAGAACATAAATTTGGAAAAAAAATGAAAAAGCAATATGAATTAAATAAATAATTAAAGAAGGAAAGAATAGTATAAGAGAATGAAGGTTATTGTTTGGTAAATTAATGTTATATAAACGTTATTATTATGTAGTTATTTGAAAAAGAGGAAAAACAGAAAAATAAAACTCTATCTATCCTAAAAGAGAAGAGATCATATACACTTAATTAAAGGCGAAGCAGTTATACCTGGCTGGAAGCTATAATGAGTCATGAATAAAGCATGACTATTCAACAAGACAAAATAACAAAACAAACATTTCTTTTTTTTCCTTACCAATTCCATCCATATATGGAAGAAAGAAAGAAAGAAAATTTATATGTAAGCGTTTCAATTCAATTAGTTTCTTCGGTTAAATTTCTTTATTTATAAGCATTCTATTTAATTTAATTTAATTTAATTAGGCAAATAGAGGTATATATGTCTTCAAAATATTATATGGATACATATTAATGGATTATAGGAAACTCCAATCATATCATATTACGGCTAATTCTTGATGTCATATGGGGATTCTTCTAAGACGGGGATGCCAAGTGAAAAGCTCGAGAAACCATTCAGTCAGATGCAAAATTATTATTTAAACTTGCTAATTCTTTTGTTTCAATCTAACGATGATTTGGGACTATGATTTTATACCAAATAAGTAAATTAATTATATATCATATATATAAACTGAATTTGTATATGCATATATATATACCTAACTGAAAAGTTTCCATGATTCTAATAGTTAAGAAGAGTGGCTAATCCTGAATTTTATGTGTACTAGGTAGAGGTTGAAAGAGAAGGAGAGGAATTGTGGGAGAATGAGATAATATTAGTAAATGAGAAGTCTTTCTCCATCAAACTTCCCACTCAAACAATAAATTGCTATTATATAACCATTTCCATCTTCTTTAAGATGACCGGTTAATGTTTATTTATCTATACGAGCATATTGTTTATTAAGAAATTATATATATATATATATATATAAACCCGCTAGGGGTTAGCTCAGCCGGCTACCTGTTCTTACTCCTACGGCAGGGCAGGAATTCGATCCTTAAAAACGTATTTCCGAGGGTCGAGCTTTTTTTAAAATATATATATATATATATATATAATGAGAAAGTTGGTGATATTTGTTTAAAAATATACTCTAAAATTTTTCAATGTGAATTTTTAATTTTTATAATAAAATACAAAAGATATATCATTATCAATTGATTTATTATTCCGAATATAATATTTAGTTGGAATCATCATTATATTATAAATTTTTTATATTTATATGCTTTTTATTTGTGTATTATTGGCTCTATAATTTATTAAATTATTTATTTATGGCTGAATTTTGATAAATTAGCCTCTTACTATTATTATATATCATATTATTTTTCATATATCTAAAAAGGAAAGAAAAAAAAAAGAGATACTAATAATAAAGGCGGTCAAATTTTGAATTATCTAGTGTTTTATGTTGTAAAGGCTAAAGCAAGCACTAGTTTTAAGAATATTAACCCAACAATACTAAAAATAATTCAAAAATTAACTTTTTAATTTTATAATAAAGGTATCACCATTAATTGATCTTTTATTGTATATTCATTCAGAAGTGGCATTGTGATTAAGAATAATATGCCTGGTCTAGGTTCGTGGAATAATTGATTTTTAATTAGCACAGCCAAGCCAACATTGACTTGTGTATTTTCATCAAAATTCATCATTATATCTTTTTAATTATTTTTTTTCAGTATTATATTGAGAGGAAAATATCATAGAGTTGATATCCAATTTCTAATTAACGTATCCACTCATATTATTAATATTTTTTCCTCTTCTCTTCCCATAGTTTGTTTTTGCACCAATCTTCCCATAGTTTGATATAGGAAAAAAATATTAATAATATGGGTACATAGCAGGCATATTCCTATATTTAAATGGTTGTTGTCTAGACCAAAACCATTTAGGTAAATATACTAATTTTGATATCATATTAAATTTTTTATATTAATTTTTTTTTAAATTATCATTTTGGATTCGAACCGGATAGATTTTCTATCGAGTTTTAATGCAGCTACATATTTAGAGAATCAAACTTTAGACATCTAGTTAAATTAAAATAATCTCTTACCAACTGATCTACATACTTAGTAATCATATTTTTTAATATAAATTGAGAAGAGTCAATCTTAAAAATTAATTATTAAGATTTATATTAATTAAGATATATTCTTGTTTTTAATAGGTAGATATGAAATTATCCAGATTTTTATCATTATGGGATATTTTAACATAATATTTCATAAAAAAAAATTAATAACGTTGTTTAATTATTCGGTCAAGATATTGTTAAATCAATTTATATGTGAATCGATATTTGATGAGTTTCAAGAATGTAGGACTGAGCAAGAAATGCAAAGATTTCGATTCAAACTCAACTGCGTTAAATGAGCGGAAATATGTTAAGATGAAATTGAGAATGCATATATATATATATATTTTTTAATCAAATCAGATGTGAATTGGATATATATATATTTATAGTATAAATAAATATCTTATTACTTGTACATGTATATAATTATAAATTTATAATATATGATATTTTTTTTTCAAATCATAATATATGGTATATCTAATATTGCAATATTGTACTTGTATTTCTATTTATATAATTAAAGTTATATAATATTTACCATAAGAATATTCAGGGGGAGGCTCACAGTATATTTGAGGGGGGCATTTTTTTTTTTTTCAGTATATTAGTACTTATGCGGTATAGAATAGATCTGCTTTTTTTTTTCTACAAATGGAATTGTTATATTATTACTAAAATAAAAAGAATATAAAAAATATTAATTCTTTTTTCAAAATAATCCACTTAAAAGGAGAGGTCCATAAAATAATTTTTTTTAGTGCAATAAAATTATATAGTATCTATTTTTCATTAATAAAAAGGTATTTATATGGATTTACCTTGGTATCGTGGTCATACAAGACATTTCAAGGGCGAGTGAATCAGGCTCCGTACTAGTAAATTTAGTTGCTGGTTGATCTCCCTTAGGGCGAGTTGCTATCGCTGCTTCTTCTTTCGTTCAAGCAGCATGAAGCTCATTATATTTTAAATAAGTAGATTTTGACCCCTTCAAATTTTAAAAGCTACAAAGATGATCCATTAATAATTTTAAGTATTCAACTATATGATTGTATTTTTTTTTAAAAAAGTAATAATCTTAAATATTTAGTCATATGATTATTAAAAAAACCAATAATATTAATTGTGGAAATTTCTTCATAAATATCCCAAAAAATAAAATTAATTTAAAAAACACTATTTTTTCTTTTTTTCTTTCAAAACTAACCATAACATTTTCCTTTTAAAAATAAGAATTGGATAACAATCATATTCAAAATTATATCCTTTATATTGTAGAAACAGCCAAAATAACAGTCAAAACAAACGCTTTAATTTCTTATTACTTTATAACTCCTGAAAGCTAGGGTTAGGGGTGTAAAGACTTAATTAAAAGAGTACATCAATGTAGATGGATCAACTCATTATATAGATGTGAGACCTTGCAAAAACGAGTCCAAAGTGTGGTTCTTTTTGGCTACACAAATTAGTGGCATGATGTATGAAATAGTGACTTGGTGTCCTACAAATGAAGGTGGATTTTCAATTCATTTCCATTTTAGAGTTTGGACTTTTAAAAATCAAAGCAAAATAATTCGTAATTTCTTGTCTTCCAACTTACACACACACACACACACACATATAGAAGTGGATTAAACCCTCAAAAACATATATAAAATTGGACAAAGAGAAGTTCTAAAATCAAAATCAACATAAGTTATGATATCCTAATGACTTAGAAGAATCATTTGGAAGGATAAACATATCATATGCATCACATGTGTCCACTTTGCAGCTTCTTGTTGAGCAATGGCTAACCCATCACTTTGTTTTTTCTTTTCTTTTCAGCTTTTATATATCATATATTTGGTGGGTTCTTTGATCTTGTTATGGTGACACTATAGCTTATGTATAGCTGGTTTAATTGTACTTATTGGAGGTTTATCATTATTCTATTACATTGAAATTATTGAACCATGCATAACGCAAAAAATTGAAAGAAGAAAAATCAGAAATTTGAAGCTAAATTATAAGTATTAATATTCATGCATGCATACACTCATTTCGATAGTTAAATTATTATTTAAGAAGAAATTAAAAGTAATTAAATTATCAAATTAAATTAATTATGAAATTAATATTAAGAGGAAACTTATGTGAAATTTTTATACGAAATTTTTTTAAAATGTAGATCCTATTAGATTATTTTTCAATAAAATGGAGAATATTCAATATATAAGAGGTATTAACTCTCAATAACACTTATACGTGCATGAAATTTTGATTATGTTAAATATTATTCAATTTTCAAGAAATAAGATCAAGATGTTAAGGTGTTAGCTCCTCTATTATAAATTATGCCAAGAGCAGCCAAACATATATATAGAATTGATGGATATGCATTTAACTGTCATTTAAGATTTCTGAATTTCTAGAGGTAGATTGCTAATCATTAAAGGAAATTATTCATTTATCAAATTTTCAAAATTTTTAATTTTTAAAGCTTTTTTATCGTTTTACAAATTTACATTGTAAAACTGATAATAATCTAATAATAAACCTACAAAAATTATTATATATATAATAAATTCATAATAAACCAATGATAAAATTTTTATATATTTTATATGGAGCTGATAAAATTATAAATTGATAAAAAAATTAATAAATTTTATAATATTTTTCTAAGCTAATAAATTTATAAAATATAAAACTTTATAGAAAGCCTTAATTATTATTATGGGATTTTTTCAAAAATACTCTAAAAAATAAAAATATTTTAAAAAATACTCTTTTTTAATTTCAATTTAAAAAATACCTTTTTTTAACTTTTAATTTCAAAAATATTTTTAGAGGTATATTTTTAATATATATTTGGTATATTAAAGGCATATTTAATTTTTAAAAATATATATTAAATATACATTAGATATATTAAAAATATACTAAAAATATATAGTATTTTTAAAAAAAAATAAAAAAAGGTGCTATTATCTATTATCTATTACAGTTCCTTTCTCAAAATTCTGCGATCCGAAACCATCTGATAAAAGCCCAAGTGGGGTTTCGATGGAGTGCTCCAAGTCCTAACTGCAAGCCCAACTAGAAGCCCTTTTCTTTGGGCCTGATTTCGAAGGTATCTCAAATTTTATCTTAATTAATTAATTATGAGTTTTATATAAAAAAAAACTCTGACTTTTTTCTTTTAAATGTTTTTAGTTTTCACCTTTTAATTTTGAAAATACTCACTTAAGGAAAATGCTTTTAATACACATCTTTTATATTAAATATACGTATAAAATATTTTTTGTTAAATTTAAAAATATACATTTTTAAAATTTTCTAAAGAGCATAAGATATTAAAAGAAAAGTAAAAAAGTTAAAAAAAAGGTGATATTTATATAATTTCTTCAATTATTAATAATCTTTTTATTATCTAATTTGATATAATTTGATATTTGAAAGAAATAGACAATCTAATCCCTGCCATACCGTGTTGACTACACAGTATTATAATTTAATCGTCCCCTTTTCTTGTTGTATTAAGATATCCAAACCTATAATAACAAATAAAAAAAAAATCGAAAACGGACGGCTAATTGACCACCACCTTCTCACCTCCCCTCCTCCGCCTCTTGCCGCCGCCATGGGAAAATGGATCGTGATATACTTTACACAAACGGACTCAATTACAAGTAACAAAATTTATCATATTATTATATTATTATTAAGTATTGACATGACTATTGGTAAATATGCATGTATATGTTCTAATTCAAATATATTTTTTTTCTCAATTTCAACAAAAATTATTGAAAGAAACTTCTATCGATATTAAAATACAAATTTAATATTTAACTCAACAAACAATAAGAGTTTATTTTTCGCTTTGTTAATAAGAATTTACTAATGAAAATTAGTAGTAATCGATCTCTTTTCAATTTATAAATTGAATATAGAAGTGCCCACAGATCATAGATTGGTAAGATAATTTGTAATAAAAATCAGAATAAAATATTAGTAAAAATTGTGATATGTTCCATAAGACGCAAAAAGAAATTTTGTTGGACAAAATAAAAAAGCAAGCCAACAATGGCAGAGTTGAATTCATAATTATGATATTAACATTGAAAGAATGAGTTGAGTTCATTATATCAGTAATTGACTTTATTTCACGGTTGAATTAGATAGCCATTATCTTGACACAAATTTAAAAGAAATAAAAAATGAAATATCTAATTTGTTTTATTAAATATATCTTTATATATATATATATATAAAGATATAAGTTAATTGCAACACATGAAACAGTTTTTTTTTTTAACTATTTGATATTTAAAATATTGTCCAATTAATTTAAGTTTAAATATTATCATATTCTGAAGAAGGCGATTCTCTTAAAAAAAAATTATTTATAAGTCTTAAATAAAAAATCTTACTTAAAACGACAATAATTTCTTATCATTCGAGCTAATTTAGGAATAGGAAAGCCCATAATTAAGAAAACTAAAACTAAAATGAAGTGTCACTATATATATACATTAAAGTGGATAAGACATGTTGGGAATAATACTAATAATTATGCCAAAAAAAAAAAAGAAAAAGAAGATTTGGAAGTGGAAGAGAATGACTCATCACATTAAATAATTATTGGACATTTTATTTAGTTCTGCAAATAGACATTTCAAATCCCGAATAAAAAATTCTAAAAATTAATTTTTATTAAAAAATAGTATTTTGACAAAAATTATTATTTATAATTTTGATTTTTTAACATATGATACAGATTATAAAAAGTAGATTTTTATAATATGTAAAAAAAATTATTTTTAAATATTATTTGAAAGTGTATTTTTAATTTTTAATTATTTAAAAGTGTATTTTTTTAGCATTTATTAATTATAAAAAATAGATTTTTATAATATGTAAAAAATTATTATTTTTAAATATTATTTGAAAGTGTATTTTTAATTTTTAATTATTTTAAAATATAAAATGAATAAGTGAATGTCATGAACTATTTCATTATTTTTAATGGTAAATTAAATTTTTATAATAATAATAATTTAAATGATACATTCTTTTAACTGTAATGGTCTAAATGTGGTCCCTTCTTTTAAAAAAAAAGTTATCAAATTCAAAAAAAATATCAAGAATTGTGACAAAAAAATAGTAATACTTTAAGAATTTATTTAAATCTTATTTTTAAATTATACCTTTAATAGTTTTTGTTAAATTTTCCACCGTTACAAGTATTATATTTAATTATTTATTTCCAATCTACATATTAAATATACAAAATAGATTGGAAATTGACATGGCAACTTGACATGCACATGGGATTAATAATAAACGATAGACAAATTGATGTAGCTAGTAGATGACATATACATTATTCGGGTTATTGGTTAATTAATAATATATTCACCATTCAATTATTATATAACTTAATTAATTAGGGGCTTTTATTTAATTTTTTGTCAAAAGGATTTATTTATTTATTCATTTATTCTCAATGGTAACCCATTTTGTGGGAGACGGCACACATTGAAAATCCAAAAGAGAATTCTTGGGAAGAATCAATATGTCGTTTTAACATTAAAATAGTTTGTCTCTTGGGAAAATGAAAGCGATGTAGCTTGTGATGATATTTCGAAGAAATGACGAGTGGCTGCTGAGTAGCCAATTCTTAATTATATTCAAATTTGAAGAGCTTCTATTTCGAATTTGGTGTGCTATTCCCATCAGCACTCCGTTGATTTTTTCATGTCTTAACAATCAAATATTCTTGATTTGAATGATGATTATATTATATAATTTTTCATCTTGTAGCCTTTTCAGTCTTGACTTAGTTGAAGTATTTAAAGGGTTAGAAAATAATGTGTTTATATATATATATATATATAAACTAGGATAGATCCAGCACTATACTGCAAATATTTTTATTTTTTAAATATTATAATAATTTTAATAAATAATTATTTATCTATATGTATAAATAAAATAAATAAATAAATCGGTAAATATAATCAAATAATTTGCAAATATCAAATTACAAAATATAGAGAGATTTGCGACTCTAATATTATAATAATAGTTTATATAAATAATAAAAATTATGTGTTAAATTAAATGCATCAATATAATCAATAACAAATAAAAATAATTTATATAAAAAATAAAAAGAGTAATATCAGAACTAGCTAACAAAATTAATTTGAATTTAATATGATTATTTTAATTTAATTTAAGAAATCGAGGCACTAATAATATGTAAGTGAGACACATGATAAAAAATTGTATTATTAATTATTCATTTAGCATAATAATATATAGATTCTACAAACAAAACATTTATACATTATATTTTTTTTGTCAAGTTAATATTAATTTCAATTGGATATCACAAACTAATTTAAACAAAAAAAATTCAAATAAATTCATTAAAGTGAAAAATAACCTTAAACTATTCGTGAAACTTGTTCATACAAATGTATTTAAAAATAAAAAAAATATAATAAAAAAACTTTATATTCACATTTAATTTGATTATTTTATCAGTGTAATAATTAAGATTAAAATGAGAATATAATCAATATTGTATTTCTTGATAAAGTGGGTCGTTCATGCAATTCTTTTAGAAATAATTAATAGTTTAATTAATTGGTTAATGTTTAATTTAAGACTTCTTTCTAGAATAGAAAGAGATGTGCTTTTTGAAAAAATTATAGTTTTTTTTAGTAAGTTGATTTTAATTTTTAAATTTTATTTAAAATTAAAAATGTTAATAATAATAATATTTTTAATTGAAAATAGTATTTATTATTAGTAAGGGATTATTTATTTCAAAAATAAAGTTATATATCAAATAAAATAAAATATGAAATATTTAATTACATATTTCATTACAATATAAAGGCTTTAATATGCATTTGTACCATATTTTTCTTCACATACACATATATAAAAATATCTTTTAAAATGGGTTTCTTTAAAAATACCTAAATAAAATATTTTTATAGAAATATCAATTTTTTATTTTTTAAATATTTTGTTTTTAACTTTTAATTTAAAAAATAATGTACTTCTAAAAAATGCATTAATATATAAAAAATATATCTTATTTTCAGATATACACATTTAATATATTAAAAATATATAAAAATTATAAGATATTTTAAAAAATAACATATAATATAATATTTTCATTTTAACATATAAACAAAAAAAATGTTAAATTGCTATATAAGTTTAATAATTGATTATTTATTTTTTTATATTACATAAAAGTTAAGAATTAAAACTTAATATTAAAAAAAGATGAATCGAAAATATATATAGAAAATCTGTAACACCAATTCAAACTACTTGGTATAGTATAATAACACAGAAATTAAATTTACATGGATTAAAAATGAGATGATTAATTTATTTTCTAATAGGAAACTCCTTATTCTATAAGAGTTTCATAGAAAATAAATATAAATAATTAGAATTAATGTCAATAACAATTCCTATCACTTATAATAATATGTGAAAATTTATTTTATATTTATTTATTCAATTTAATTATTTTTCTAAATCTAAAATTATAATTAACTAACCTATAATTTATATTTAGATTTTTTAATTTTTAAAAATTTTAGTTTTTTATTCCAATTTTTATAAACAAAAAATTTCTTTCAGTTAATTCAATTGAGTGGTTTTTATATGATAAGTAAATATATATTTTTATAAATTATATATATTTGTTATAAATTATATATATTTAAAACTAAAAATTGCTCCTTTTTTTTTTTTTACATATGTAAAACAACGGTGCTCTGTCTAACAAAATAATGATGATCACTTTGTTGTAGCATCTTCACCACCATCATTTTGGGAGATCATAAGATAAGCCAACAAATCTTGGGTCTAAGGCAACTCATCTTTGCGGCAAAAAAAAATATATATTATTATTCAAATATATATAGACAATTGAAAGAAAAAACTACATAAAAATAATTAAATACGTACATATATATTTAGCTACATTTTTATTATTTGTGGATTTCCTATATATATTTATATATATATTTGTCTGCCTACTTATTTTTTACTGCCACGGTGCAATGTAAAATGTAAGGGTAATATTAATAGCAATTTCAAATAGAAAAAAAGCCTTATTCAACTATATTATATATATATATATTAACTCATTGATTGTGTTAAGGATTTTCTTTTTTCTTTCCTTGTTCAATATGGAAGCTATACTCTGATATAATTTGTCATTATATTTAATTTCTAAAAAAATTGATATTTCATAACTGTATATGGATTACAAATGCAAACTCGTGACTGATTATTTTAGCATTTATGATTTAAATTCGTAATCAAATAAGCTTTTTCTCTCAACAACCACAAAAGACATATAATAAATGATATATTGGAAAAAATAAGTCCAAATAAAAACTTTTTATTTACATCAATTTTTTATTAGTTTATCAGCCCTAAATATCTTGAACTTTTAAAATTATTATATTTAAAAATTTAAAATTATTTTAAATCATAAACCTTATCACAAGTTCTGTTTTACAGTTTTAGATTTTCTTTTTCTTTTTCATATAAAATATTTATTACAATAAAAATTAGAGTGGGATGATTAGAATTCTCAGTTGAAATATTTAGCGAGCATCTCTTTCTCTGCACTCCCTCACAGCTGTTTTGCCTATATTAATACTGAAACCATTACTAAACTAAATAAAAAAAAATCATTACACTTGCAATGGTTAAAATATTTAATTAATACCATTTTACAGTTAAATTATAACATTGATACAACCCTCGTTTAACTCCACACCAAAATCCTAATTCTTGAAAAACCGTGTATACACTAATTGCAAAATCAAAATTTTAAACATAAACAAATCGAGAAAATATAACAGTGGTTTTATTAGCCCCTAAAAGCAAATAGATAATATTTACAAATAATAAACAAAGAATAAAAAGAAAAAAATATAAGAGAAATAGAGAGTATTGGTACTCATCCCGTTTCACTTTAAGTTTATTTTTTTTATTTAATTTTAATTGTCACTTTTATAAATTTAAAATAATAATAATTATAAAATTTTAAATTTATTCTTATGAGGTAAGATTAATGATAAATAATAAGATAATAGTTAAAAAAGATAATTAAATAAAATACTATATAATTTTTTTTTATAAAATTTATAATCACTACTAATTACCTTAGTTTATGTAATTATTTTTAAAATAACACTTAAAAATGAAATGGAAGGAGAATTGAAAATTATGACACTTGTTTTGCATTGATTTTTAATTGGAAATTATTGATAATTTTAAACTTTTATACGTAAAAATGTGCAATTGATCAATTTTATTAATAATTTTTATTAATTAAATAGCATAAAATTAAATATATATTATATAAATCAAAATAATTGTAAAATCAAAAGTTTATAAATTCACACATATATACATTTATAAGTAAATATTTATAAATATAAACAAGTTTATAAATAAATAAATATTGAAGTTTATTTATTGTGTGACGGCTCTAATATCATATTAAAATATATAAATCTTTATATGAAATTATAAATGGGTTAATATTTAAATCTATATATAAAAAATAATTATTCTATGCTAGACTTAATATTCACTCATTTATAAATATTTAAATCAGTTAACTATTATTCAATAACAACTGTACGATGATTTTTAATAGAATAAATCAAGAAACATTTAAATGAATTTTTTATTAAAAATTTGTTTTATCTTTTTTTTTTTGATAAATAAATCAAACTTTTATTACCAAAAGATGAAGCCAATACAATCATGTACATTTCAACGTATCACAACTCTACCATTAAAAAAAAAATCACTGCAAGCCAAAAAAATAGCAGCCCCGCAGTTTAAAACATCAGAAGCTCATAAACAATCAACACTTACAGATCTCACAAACAGATGCTACAAAAGACCAAACCAACACCCAGCCCTTCCATCATCGCCGATGCCTAAAATCAAAATTCCAGCACATATCAACTCATCAACACAAGATTTAGAACACAGATTTCATCTCATCAATCATCCCATTCATACCATCTTCCATCATTAACCCCAAACAATTTAAACTACTATACTTCACAGTAAAAGCAATACCTTTGCAAATTCTCGTTTTCTCAGCACTTCGATTCTGAAATATTACTCCATTCCTTTCTTTCCAAATACAATATATTGCAACCATTAAAGCAATTCTTCTCATCTTAGCAGTAGCACTTTTGCCTATACTGCCTTTCTGGAAAACCAGCTAATGGTTCTTCTCCAATTTAGCACACCACCATTAACTTCACATTTAATCAACACCTGCTTCCAAATTCTCTTGGAGAATACACAATCAAAAAATAAGTGCTGTATAGATTCAGCAGCATTATTACATAAACAACACATATCATCTTGCACCATATTCCATTTTAATAATCTGCTTTTGGTGGCTAATCTATTTTGAATAGCCAACCAACATATAAAGCTATGTCTAGGGATGCATCCTTTCCCCCAAATTAGTTTTCCCCAACTAACGGTAGCATTTTTCATTCTCAACTTATTCCAAGTAGATTTCATAGTAAACTGACCACTACTAGTTAATCTCTATTTCACTATATATTTGCTGCCTTCCTGAATCTTAAACTTTCTAACTTCAGTCCAGGCACCATCAGTAATTCCATCTATAGGGTCAGGTAATTTCCAGCCTCCCTCTTTCCACATATCTCTTACTTTGGCTGTCTTAGGAATGTCTGCATTACATACATTCATTTTAGGAAATTTATCCAGAATGCTCAAACCATTCATCTAAGGGTCATGCCATAACCCCAAATCCCCTTCTCTCAGTTCATAGCTGAACAAAGGTTTCAATTTCTCTCTAAACTTCACTAAATTCCTCCATACCCAGCTTGCTTCTAGAGGGTGTAATCCCCCAGTGGCTTAATATCTTCAACTTATTCATCACTACCAATTTAGCCCACAATGAAGACTTATCACATAGTAATTCATACACATGTCTACTAATAGCTGCTTCATTTCAGGACTACAGCTCTTTCACTCCTAAACCACCTTTCATTTTAGGTCTACAAACTATTCCAGGCTACAACACCTTTTTTAGACTCATTACCTGACCCATTCCACAAAAAAACCCTACACTTCCTATCTATCTCCATAATGATAGATTTTGGCAATTTATTTTATCTTTTAAAATATGATTGATAAATTCCCCTTTACTCGAAATCACACTATAGCACTCAACTAGAAACAATATTCTAATTGCATATAGTGTTAATTATAATTGTCAAGCCATGATATCTTTTTCTTTTTCTTTTCTTTATGATAATTATATTGAAAAAAAAAATAGAAATCTACCATGTTGGTGATTTGTCTTTGCTCTTTAGAGGTGAGTTTTACCGTGGTTAAAAGGTATATTGGTGATTGTGTGAAGTAAAAGTTAAAACCAAACAAAGACGCTTCTGTTATTATTTTGGTCAAGTTATTACCAAATGTCCAAGGGCTTTTGTTAAAAATATAAAAAAAAAATTAAAATAATTTTAAATTTATCACATTTATAAAATATTTATCAAAATATCAAAATATATAAAATATTACTTAAAAAATCATTAATTTTATTAATTTACAATGAATTTATAAATCTTATAATGAATTTATAATTAATTTATAATTAATTAACAATAAATTTATAATAAATTTATAAATTTTATATATTTTATAATAATTTTATAATAAAATAATTAAAATAACTCAGATAAAAAAAATAAAAATTTATAAAAATATGATGTGATGTATATTTTTTTTTTATGTAGTGGTAGTTGGTCGTTTTCTTAATAGGCCCAACATCATTTCTGTCGACACGGCCGGTGGGCTTCTATTTAAGTTTTTGATATTGTTTTTACGCCCTAAATTATCAATACTTTTTCATTTGCACCCTAATCCTTCATGCATTCCATCTTCATATTGTTTATTAGGTTAATTCCACCAAGCCTCTTTAATTTTTTTATTTACACCACTAAAATGTTTAAATTTTAATTTATTTTAATTAAATTCTCATTATTTCATTTTTTATTAAAATTTTTAATTTTATTTTCCAGTCAAAAATAATTATGTAAACTTTACGTGACTATACATAATATTATTTATAAAAAAATTCATATATTTTTTCACATCCAAGTCAAAAAATTTCTACAAAAATATAAAAATGATGTAAATTTTTTTAGACTCATAATTTCACATAGTGCCGCATAGAGTTCCAGTAATCATTTTATGATAAGAAAATGAAATTAAAGTATTTAATAAAATATTAAGAGATTTTATTAAAATAAATAAAATTTAAAAATATTAACAATATAAATAAAAACGATTGTTAAAATTAACCAGTTTAGTTTGACTTCAGTAGTAATCTATGACTGTATCTAGACTTATTTATCGGTGGTTGAATAAATTCATATGTTAATTAAATATGATTTTTGAAAATTCAATAATTTTTAAATTTAAATGTCAACCTGTTAACAAATTTGATCTCTAATAAACAGATAAAGAATTAAATAAAAACAAATAAAGAATGTTTAACTAATATACCGAGTTTTGTTTTTTAATCCGTATATATGAAATAACGGCGTTTTGTAAATCTACCATTTATAAGAGGAGTTGTAAAAATTTGTTGCAAAGATAACCCTATAGGTTTTGGTATTAATAGAAGTTTCTTTTTTACTTCTGTTGTGTTTTGTTGTGCATACAAACGTACCAAAGCTACTATGTTTCAGTTAGTCCAACTTGCACCACCAGTCCAATACCAATAATCAAATCATTAACTACATTCGCAAATCTATCAACCATCACCATCCACCGCGCACCACTGCACCTGCCGGTAAGGAAGAATGGACCCATTGAAATACTCCGGCAAGCAGCAGCCGATAACGATGGACATAGAGCAGATGCCCGATACCCCACAGCGTGGGTCCCACCATCGACGGGCCCACTCCGACACCTCCTTCCGCTTCGACGACCTCCTCCTCTTCGACCCTTCCGACCTCGACCTTTCTTCTCTCGACCTACCCACTCCTACTCCAGTTAGCGGCGGCGCTCCCATGGCCGTTGATTCCGACACTGTCTCCGATGACTCTGCAGCGGCATCTCACAGTGGCCCAAATACAAAACCCAAACCCATCATCCACCTCCGCAGTCTGTCTGTGGATTCGGATTTCTTTGATGGGTTAGGCCTTACGAGTGGCTGCGGAGACGAGAAATTTGGCGGGAAAGCGGTGGCGACAGCCGCGGCTGGGGGAGGAGCCGGAACAGGAGAGAAGAGGGTCCACCACAGACATAGCAATTCGATGGATGGGTCTAGTACGTCGTCCTTTGATGTAGAGTCTGTTATGGTTGATGGTGTTAAGAAGGCTATGGGTTCTGATAGACTTGCTGAGCTCGCTTTGATTGATCCGATAAGAGCTAAAAGGTATGGCCTTTCTGTGTCTAATTCAACTTAGAAGTATAGAACAAATAAAGAAAAAGTTCGCTTTTTTTGAGCTAGATTTTGCGGATGAAAATGGTAGTATAATTTACATTTACAAAGAGAAATATGATATTGATCCTACGGATTGCTTGTGATGTCTGAGCTAATTCTTTTATTTATTTAGAATGGAAAAATAAGAGAGTTTTTTAGATGAAGTAATTGGGTTCTGATGGTTATAGGTTTCAGTCTTTCCTTAAATCTAGTTTTGTATTCCAATACAATTCTTGGAGCTTGATTGACGCAGTAGAAAGGTTTAGGGCAATTAGATCTCAACAATTAGAGCTAGAGTAGGATAGTGATTGTGGTTGGAATAAGAAGATAATGAGGGTTTGAATAAATCCGCTAAATTAACAAAACTAAATATAAATTCTAAATTAACAAGGAAACAAACTCATATTGAACTCCTAATTTAATTTCAAATTCAAATCCTAATTGAGTAGGAGTAGGACTAGTAATCCTATAACTAGGAATTTTGATGTGGCTGCATCATTGATATACCAATCTTAATTATTTTTGTCCAAAATTCTCACTTTTTAGTACTTATAATATCGAAAGTGCAATTATCGAGAACTGAATATATTGGTTTTTGAATTAAGAAAATGTTTTTGTGTTGTAGGATTCTTGCTAACAGGCAATCTGCAGCACGGTCAAAGGAGAGGAAAATTCGATACACTAGTGAGTTGGAGAGGAAGGTGCAGACACTTCAGACGGAAGCAACCACCCTCTCTGCACAGGTTACAATGTTGCAGGTATCTGTAGATTATGGAATTTGATTTGCTTAATTATTTATCTCACTTATCAAACATATAGAACTAGGGATTTAGTTTCTGAAATTATGATTCTTTTCTCCATGCTGTGATAACATTTATTGTATTACTTGCATGGATCTATGCAAACATTTAGTATGTTGAGTGTAAATAATCCAATAGCATGTGCAACCCTTAACTGATTCTTTATTCTTCTAATGCGCTGTCCGTAGCTGTAGTTTTTGTACATGTTACGTGAAATCTTGAAATAAAAGTTATGAATTTGTCATCCATTTCATTGCAGTTATAGAGTAAGATTTTGTAAACCATATATTTTCATGAAATTACATAATTCTGATTTTAGTGTATATGGGTTAATGAGTAGCTATATTGTAGGGTTTTCATTATAGTTTCCATAAATTCAATAAATAACTGCTGATTACTGAAGTTTAAAATATATTATTGAAATTGCTACTTCAGTCCACAAATTTTTTTCCCAATTTATATATCAAGTTTATGATAGCCACCTTTTACATGTTCTGGATTTTTTTTTCGGACATGTTAATATTTTATCATGCATTAGCTCAATTTTTCTTTGGCGGCTGAGTGTTACTTTATCTTGAAGATTATGCATTGCAAGATATTATTTTTTTGTTGTTTTTGAACAAAAAATCTACATTAATGTTACCTTAGTTCTCATTCTGTAAAGTCGTAGCCATTATGGTAATAAACGTGGCCCATTAGTTAGATCATTACTCTTGTTGGAGCCAAGCACACCTGCAGCCTGCCAATTAGCTTTTGATGCAGGAACAACGTAATGTTTATTTGCAGTTAGTTATTGTTGTTTTCTGAAACTAATGACAATAGTATTGCATCTTTTATGTGGCTATGTACATAACATGGCAATTAATGGCATTTCTCACCATTGGTTGTGCGATGAAAAGTGGTTACTTTGTCATTTTGTGCTCATCCAATGTACTGTGGCTGCTTATCTATATCATATAACCAGGTCATCAGATTATTAAAGAGCTAATTATCAGTGGATCTGAAAAGATTGTTTGATTATTCTGTTTTTATGGTGCTTTGAACAATCTATGGTTTTCTAAACAGGGTGGGCCTAACCTCTTTTACCAATTTCTTAAAATAAGAGCAAAAAGGGGAGAAACACTTATTTTAAGATATTAACAACTAATTGTATAAAAGAAAGCCAAATCACGTAAAAAAAAATCCGAGACTTTAGTGTTCATGTTAATTTTGGCCCAACATTCCAATTTTCCCTATTATTTTCCCCAATTCTGGGGTGTTGGTGTCAATTAGTCATCCCTTATATTTTATTTGGATTTTTGCTAATTTTATAAAGAACATGATGTGATATTTGAGGAGTCATTGGACATTTAATGTGCTATATTACAACTATGTAGGATAAATATTTGCTCAAAATCAGGTCAGTGCAAGGGTGAGATATAATTGGCACAACATCCTGAAGTTGAGAATGTAATTGGCCCAAGTAAAATGTGGGATCAAAACTGTTGCATGCACCAAATGCTTAGATTTTTAAGAAATTAGTCCTAAAAAGAGGATTTGGAACAGAAACTTTAATCAGGCATTTCAATTTCAGTTTACTGAAATTATGTTTTATATACTCACTAGCTATCTAATGCATGCAATCTGCTTGAGTATGTTCACTAGTTCTCATTTTAAAATAGTTATCATCTGTTATTTTTGCAATACACTCATACAACCCACCCAAACCTATATATTGGATAGGGATGTACCACTTTGTCCCCATACCGCAAACAATAGCTGCAGTCAGTTGGTATTAGCCTTAGCCCCTGACATTAGCATCTTAGAAACTTTACCAGTGGGCTACCTAGCACCTTCTATCATATATGGTCTATGAACTCAGCAAAGCTGAGCAAGAAGGGGAAAAAGGTTGCCTATCATGGCTGTTTGTAATCCATGAAGCAAACTCGGAGCCAATAATGAAGATGCCAATTAACGTAGCTGTTAGAGTCTCTTGGGCATTTGATTGTAGGCTTGGGAGTTAATCACCATGACAAGTGGGCTCGAGAACTGGTGGGTTATTAGAGGAAATTGGGGAGAACTTATGAAAGAAAAAATTAGCCAAAATAAGAATGACGTGGTTCAAAGTCTTGTTAAAAATTTTGAACTGCATTAAATTGTGTACAAAAAGGAATATCTATTTGCCTTGGTTCGAATAAAGTATTTTTGGAAATTTCATCTAAAATGTGCAGGCTAGGTTCGGTTATCATGTTACAACTTTTATTGAAGATTCATATGATGACTGTCTCACTAATCTAGGCTCTAGCAGATGTGTTACCGTTATCTATTATCAATCTGCAGAATATTACAAAATTTTAAACTCCATTTATTTCATAGAAAATAATTGTCTTTCGAGATAAAATTGAAAGTTAATTGAAATTTATTTTTTGATGTTTAGTGTGTATTGACGAATATTACTTTTTCTTTTTCTCAATATACAGGACTATGAAAATGTTGGATCTATAAGACTTCATATTTTTCCATTTACTATTTGTATTTCAATATGAAAGAAAATTAAACAAAAATGGTTAAAATTGGGGTTATTGTCAGTGATTGGTGGTGGTCACCAGTGGATGATTGATGGAAGTTAGAAGATTAACAAATGTATATATGTTTGATTCTCTTATAAATTTCTTCTATTTTTGTGAATTTTTGAATTTTAGAATGTGGAAGTCATCTTCTCTGTAAATGGCTTAAGTGTCTCTTTGACCGAGGAAATATTTTCCATTTACCAATTTTCCTAGGTGCTCCAAATGCCAAAAATGCAGGAAGTGTTTTTGGGAAATATTTCCTGTGAAACATATGAGGCCTCCTTACAACTCATGCGTCCATGTATATTTGAAACGTTAGCAACAATTAACAAACATGCATTATACTTTGTACCGGACATCTATGCAATATTTTCATACGCAGTCCATGCGATAAGATCTATATATGTACCTTGATGATGATGATGCCTTTTTCTTATTTGGTTTCTGTCCAGACCTTCAGCACCTGCTTCCAAAAAACCTAACAAATAAAATGATTGTGGGATAAATTAAGTTTTTGGTTTCTCATTGAAGGGGTTTCGTTCTGTTAATTTTTCCTTTTATCTATGATTCATTTGAAGGATATTTTATCTATCTTAGTGCCATTATACTCTTAAGTTACTTCTATATTAATAAATGCAAGTTTATAAGGAGAGACCCTAGCAATCATGAAAAATAATTGGAGAAAATGTATTATTTGTTTGTTGATGCAGAGAGACACTACTGGGTTAACAGCTGAGAATAAAGAGCTGAAATTGAGATTGCAGGCAATGGAGCAACAAGCACAACTTAGAGATGGTATGCATGTAAAAGGAATAGTTTTCCTATTTTTATACATCCTGGAGTTATATGAATTAAATAACCACATTGTTCTAATTATTAAGTATCCTAAATGCATTTAGATTTTGAACTCATTGCATTATCCCAATATCTCTTTTCTTTAATTAAGTTGACTTGGATGTAGAAGTAGCATGTCAGGCATCATAAACCTGTTTCTATGTGGTTTTGAAATACTAATATTTACTATGGATCTCTGTTTCGGAACATGATCATTTTCCTTCTTTTTTTGTTTTTCATAATCGAATGTTCTTTGAGTCAAATCTAGAATTGGTGGTAATTCGTATTTCTGTGCTTTTCTGTGATCTGCAGCTCTAAATGAAGCCTTGAGGGATGAGGTGCAACGACTTAAGATAGCAACTGGGCAAATTCCAGCTGTAAATGGAAACCCCTTCAATCGAGGCTTAACCCGACAATTTTCATCCCATCAGCCAGCCTTCAATCAATTAGGCAGTTCCCGAGCGCAGCAACATCAACAGCAGCAGCAACCTCACGTGCCTCAGCCATCCACCAACAACCAGACTCTCAATGGGCAGACCTGTTCTGGCTTTGCAAACTTCAGCCAGAGGGTCTAGCGTCTATGGAGAAAACATCAGTTGCCAAAAATAGAAATTAATTCAACCATGTAGGATCTTGTATATGTAAAACATGTAAATGTGTTGCAGTTGAGTTATGCTCAAAGCTTCTTCTGTCACATAAAAACTACGTTCTCTGCAGGACAGATATAATTATAACATGGCGGATGGAAATTAGGCCTTTGTGAAATAATTGATGGGTGGGTGATTACTGTAATCTATGAATGTGTAGAAGAAATAACTTTGGAGTTAACAGGAAATGCCAAAACACCATAGATATTTTGGAGGGAAAATTGTTTTTCACTTTTGCATGTTCCAACAAACAACCAAATGCGAGTTCTTGTTGGAAGACTTGCTGAAACATCTGATGCTGTGTGTTGTTTTATTTAATGTTTGTGTTATACTCTCTGTCCCACAACCACAAAGGTTGTTTGTTATTTTATTTTGAAATGCTATAAAATAATTATTTATTTTTATTTATAGAATGTATTTAATATTATTTTATTTTATTTTTTAATAAATTTACATTTTAAATAAGAAATTAATGATAGTTTAAATTATTTTTAAAATAAAATAAATATATGAACAAGTTAAAAAAAATACATGAATTGTCAATTTATTAATTGTATGTATTTTTTTAAAATTTATATAAAAAAAAATTTATGAGAAGAGGAAAGTAATAATATTTAATAATCTATGAGTTTGGAGGGTTGTATGTGTGGTTTAGCACCCAAGATTTGAGAAAATAAAGTTGGGAGGTTTCAGTTATAATTAAGAATTTAAGATCCCAATAATGGATGTATCATGATATTCGTTGTATGCACCTTTTTTATGCTCAATTGTGGTGGTCGGACATATTCCACTAATTTCTTCTTTTTATTTTTAATATATATATATATATATAGAATTTCACTTTTTAGAATTCCAGATACGACGATTATCCCACATTAACAGGGGTAGCATCAGTATCTTATTTTCGCATTAGTTAGTTTTAGTTCCCATTTGCAATTTGTAGGCAGTTAATGAGAGCTAAAACCCTGTTCTACGTCTAGGGATTTTGAATAAAGGAGGATTTGCCAGCTTTAGTACACCAAACACCAATAAGCAAAATATTAATTGACATCAATGATATACAAGTCAAATTGTTTGAGATATATGCGCTTGATGAAATTTTCCGAAAGGTTTTCTTCCAAAATCACTCTCAACTAGATAATAATAGCACTGTGCTCATCTGTATGTAGGTTTGCATTTGAAATAATTAATGTATTTTTAGATCTTGATCATTAAATTACCAAGGAATGGCATAACTAATTAAAAAACAAAACCTGAGTGGACATAAGTCTTGGGACATCTTATATTACAAAGGTGAAAGTTCTCTCAAACACAAAATAATAATAATAATAATTAGTCAAAAACAACAATAATAATAATATTTATTCATTTCTTGAATGAAAAATAAGGTATACTAAAAAAAATAATGATGGCCTTGTTTGAATAAACGAAGGACGGCAACAGGTAAACTATCAAGAGTTTTGTCCTCGGGAGGTTCACTGTCTTCATGACTGGAAGAGAAGCAAGTAAAATCTTGTTAACAGGAAAAGATGGGATGGTGAGCTTGAACCTTTTCTACACAGGGGAACAGGTGCTTGGTCCTACAAGCTTGCTTCAGACCACAGGAGAAGCACACAAAAGGCTGCGGCGGCCGATTGCAGAACCCTTATCAGTTGATGGACTAAAGAAATATTATCACTTCATTAACACACTGGCAATTGAAACGTTAGACCAATGGTCTGGACGAAAAGTATTGGTCCTTGAAGAAGCTTCTACAGTTACGTCTTGAAGACACACTAAAGAGCAAAATTTCCATTTGCTTTGCTCTTATAGATTTATTAAATCTCTTGACCTTTTTAGCAGTTCACTCTCAAAGTAATTGGCAATATGATAATGAGCTTAGAACCCACCGGAGAGGAGCAGGAGAAGTTTCGGTCAAATTTCAAAATAATTTCTTCCTCCTTTGCATCCCTGCCATTCAAGATCCCTGGAACAGCTTTTCATAATGGTATTAAGGTATCTCTTCATTGAAAAACAATTATTTCTACAACAGCGTGAGTATGAATCAACTACTCTTGGCCATTAAACAATGCAAAAACAAAATAAACATACCTTTTTTTAAAGAGAATGCTGTTTATTGAAATGTGATGAAAAACCTTAAATGTTTACATGTTCCAGTAACTGTTCGATGCTTTTTGTAGCATCAGAAAACTAACATGATTTTTAGTATTTACTGCCAGACTTTTGCTAGAAGTGTATATCAACGGCAAATATATCAACATCATCAAGGACATGTATGAGAATGCATCCACTAGTGTGAAAACACCTGGTGGAGACACTGAGACTTTCCCTATTACTACCGGATTGCATCAAGGTTCGGCCATGAGTCCATATTTATTTACCCTGGTTATGGACGAGCTAACCAGAAGCATACAAGACGATGTTCCTTGGTGTATGTTGTTTGCTGATGACATTATTTTAATTGATGAGACTAGTGCTGGTGTAAACCGTAAGTTGAAAGTGTGGAGAAAAACCCTCGAGGACAAGGGTTTTAAGTTAAGTAGGAGTAAAACGGAATATATGCACTGTGAGTTCAGTCTAAGGAAGAAGCAGGAACATGAGGTTAAGTTGGATGGAGTTTTGGTTCCTAAAACCAACCACTTCAAATATTTGGGTTCGGTGTTCCAGAATGATGGCCGTATAGATGAAGATGTGGCTCACAGAATACAGGTAGGGTGGTTGAAGTGGAAGGGTGCGACTGGGGTTTTATGTGATAAGAAAATACCTCTGAAAGTGAAAGGTAAATTCTATAGGACGGTTGTTAGACCTGCGATTCTGAGTGTTGGGCACCAACGGGACAACATTTGCATAAGATGAGTGTGGCAGAAATGAGGATGCTAAGATGGATGTGTGGACATACCAGACTGGACAAAATTAAGAATGTTCATATTCGACAAAAAGTCCAAGTAGCGGACGTCGGAGATAAGGTGAGGGAAGGAAGACTTAGATGGTATGGGCATGTTTTAAGAAGACCTCCTAATGCTGCGGTTCGTAAGTGTGAGAATTTGTTGATTGAGGGGGATAGAGGTCGTGGCAGACCTAGAACTGTGTGGAAGGAGGTGATAGCAAGAGACTTACGTGCCTTAGATCTTGATGCGGATTTGATTAATGACAGACTTGAATGGAGACGTAAAATCCGTGTCTTGGAAGGGGCCTAAGGCTGGAGTTTTTTTTTTTGGTGTCTTTTGAGCTTATTTTGTTGAGAATCCATACAGCCGACCCCAATTTGTTTGGGATTAAGGCTTAGTTGTTGTTGTTGTACTGCCAGACTTTTGCTAGTTTAATCATAAACAAAAATTTCCTGGTATTTCACAATCCTCTGATGCAATAATTCGCCTCTCCAGGCTAGGGATAAGATGTTTGCCATGCTAGATTCAATCATCGCAGCAAGGAGAACTGGCAAAAGCTTCCAACAAGATTTCTTAGAGTCACTGATAATAAAGCATAGCAAAGCAGGAAATGAAGAAGACAATGCAGATAAACTTACTGACGCACAACTCAAGGATAATATATTAACTCTGCTTGTTGCAGGTCATGATACCACAACAGCTGCTCTCACATGGCTCATCAAAGTCCTTGATGAAAATCCTCAAATTCTAGAACAACTTCGAGAAATGTCAACTTTAGATCCCTGGTGATGACAAATTTAGTTTAATTTCATCAACTCCACTGTTTTCTGATTTTTGGAATTACAGTAGGAGCATATACAAATCCAATCAAATAGAACATAAGGAGCAAGTCTTACATGGTCTGAAGTCAACAACATGCCTTACACAAACAAAGTGAGAAGCAAATTGCAAATTAACCTTAACTATTCCATTTATTAACACTTCCCTGATGTCTAATCGTCCTTCTATGAAGTTCAGGTAATCAGTGAGACTCTTCGAAAGGCAACAATATTACCTTGGTTTTCAAGAAAGGCTGCCCAGGATTTCGAACTTGATGGTACCAATCCACCAAACCACACAGCAAAAGCTAATATTCTGACAGTGTCCCCTTATTGGCATTAACCCTAACTTTATCTTAATATTGAAGGATGTAAAATAAAAAAGGGCTGGTCGATCAACTTGGATGTCGTCTCAATTCACCATGACCCAGAAGTTTTTCCTGATCCTGAAAGGTTCAATCCTGCCAGATTTTAAGTAAGCATCTTCGAGTCCCAATTCACTATCACTAGCCTATTTTCCTTCCTCCCACATGTAGAATATATAATAAGTTTTTTTCAAATCAATTTCAGGAACCCATAAAACCTTTCAGCTATATTGGATTTGGCAGTGGACCTCGTATGTGCCCTGGAATGAACCTGGCCAAACTTGAAATCTGTGTCTTCATCCATCACCTTGTCACCAGATACATGTAAGTTGGAAGAATCATAATAAATGATGGAAATAAGATGAAGCGAAATTTTGCAAGAATAGCATAAATACTTGATCCAACTCCCACCCTTTTTCTCTCTTCCCTCATCGATATAAAGTCTTTACTTCTAACATTCTGATCTTTATAACAGGTGGAGACCTCTGGAGAAAGATGACTTTGTCCAGGCAACACTAGCGCGGATGCCAAAAAACAAGTATCCAGTTTTTGTTGAATCACTGTAAACTTCATTGCTAGATGGGAAGTCAAGAAATAATTGCAAAGCACTTGAGCACATAAGGGAGGTTGGAAATTAATTGAGATTGTTCAATAGAATATTCTCATTTTCAAATTTTTTTGCGTGTATCACAAGAGAAAATGACAAACAAGCCTTTATTCAAGTTTTTCTACTAATGGCAGCCTTTGTCATTATGCTAATTTAAGTCCAGGTCTACGTTGTTCAAGTAGTTGAGGTTTAAATGTGAACCCAAACAAACAAATCATAAAATGCCAAAACCGCGTCCATAATTTACTAACAAGAAGAATCATAAAAAGCAGACCCTATTTTCTTAACAACTTGTGGTTCTGTAATGATCAGAAACTGCTTCCCTTCAATGTATATATAGAAACTCTTTTATGATAGTGTGACATCACAAACAAACTTGGATAACATGAGAACTAACATTCTTTTTACAAAATAGAAATAGAACTATTAGGTAAAGAATATGATACAAATGTGTGCTCTAAAGGTTTTTCAACTCTTTGACATATCCATAATTCAATAGAAGACCAAGAAAATGCTTGCTATGCAATGAATTACTAGTGCATATCAGCAATTTTATCGAGACAAAATAAAAAATTTAAAAATCTTTGCAAAATGAAATTTAGAAATTTTAATGGGATAGGGGAAAAAATTAAAGACTATCAGTGTAATTAAGCCCAAAAAGACCTCACAAAGAAATCTAGATTGATTTTAAAATAATCAGTCTCCTGTTACAAAATAAAACAACGGCTACAACACAGTGAAATAATTCTTTTTCATATAACTCTTCTCTTGTGTAGAGCACAAGCACAATTCTCACTCCCCACATCAGTGGCAATAAAAGGAGGCTGAACTTGCCCATCCTGATACCAAGCTGAGCGCTTCTCAATTAATTCATTCAAAAAATAATCCAGCTTCCCAATAGTGACATTTGGCATCACCACCACATGTGCAATATTCCCTTGGCAAGCTAGTTGCCACCTGCGAATAAACTCCTCATCTTGAGGCCGCTCAAACACTACTGTGCTGCTGAGCTCATTCAACATAGCACTAATCCCTGCATCACATAACCGGTCCTTCAAGTAATGAGCATCTCTGAGACACTTAATGTACTTATTTCTGGAATCCTTTGTGAGCTTTTCTGCTAAGGGTATGCCAAAGGAAGATAGGAGCATGGCCATTGCGGCTTCCCATAATTGTGGTATCCCTTGAAGCAAGGTACTCAACATTCCTTGAGAGCGCATTAATGTGTTCCATCCTTGTTATCTGAAATACCACATGGCATTGAACAGCCATCAAACTTGTGGCCAGAAACAATCACACTTCCAATAGGCTTTTTGAAAGTAACCTTGGGTGCCTGTTCATCACGAGCAATAACAACACAAATACATTAAGAAAATTCAATATCATGTTGTGGGGTGGAGGTGGGGGAGGGAGGGAGGAGGAAAAGAGGGGACTCTTCTAAGCAACATGCTTAACAGCCAAAAAACAATCAGGTCATAAGAGGCCATTCACCAATAAAATAATAAATAAATGTTCCTTGTTCATTAGAAGTAACTTGCTCATACATTTTATATTTCCACCAGTTATAAAACCTTATGATTTTAAGATTGTCAAGCCTTTTTATCAACATAAGTCCAAAATGAAATTACTTACAAACTTGACAAAAGGCATCATAAGTCCAAATGATGCTCCATCACAGTGGATGCAGAACCGATCATGTGTGAATCCATTTTCTTGCAGGGTTTGTATTACAAGATCAAGATCATCTACGGCGCCTTTCACAGTTGTGCCGCCAACCAGAATAAAACATCAAAATAAATAAGTACATGCAGACATAAAGATACACATGTAACAGCCTATGTATAATAGTAAGAGATACACCTATATTAACATTGACGATGGCTGGTTTGTCCTTGTTATCTTGTAGCTTAAGTTTAAAATCAGCACAATCAATTTCACCAGAGACCAGACAGTCAATCTTCACACATTCCATTCTATAAATGCGAGCTGCTTTGAAGACAGAATACTGTGATTCTCGTGATGCATATAGAATTCCATCCGGTAAAACTTCCCTCCTGCATGGTTAACAAAACCCATTTCATTTTTTTGACACTTAGACTTGATAATCATCAAAGATGCTCAAAAGGAAAAGAAAAGCAGGACAAAGCCAAAGCCAAAGCTTAAAGCTACTGACCCTACTAGAATCCCATGAAGATTTCCTTCTGTACCACCGTTGGTTATGCAACCCCAGTATTCATTTTTCTCTATCTCCCATAGACGGGCAAACCAATCTAAAACTCCAACTTCAAACTGTCTTGAATGGACACCATAGTTACTCTCAATAAATGGATCACCAAGATTGTTTATGGAGAAATGCTGCAACTGTGCCAAAGCACCATAGTCAAAGTCCAAGTTATAAGGATAACCTGTAACAAATAACAAATTCAGTGTAAGAAATTGATGAATACACATTTTGAAAAGCAGAGGAGCGAGTGGAATCTTCTAAATACTTGCTTGATCTTCAATGAAATTACTTGCAAACATTAGAAAATTAATTTAGAGACTAAAAGCACAAATATTGAAATAATAAAAATTAAGTGTTAATTTTGACAAATATTAAATATATTAGAATATGTTATATTTTAAAAAATTAAATTTATAAATTCATAAGACATTAAATTTTTTTTTATCATTTTTATAATACAAAATAAAAAGGAAAAGTTTAAATAAAAATAACAAACCACAATAATTTGTTAACAAAAGGAATAAAAAACAATAATGAATATGGAGGCCTAATGGGCAAAATAAATTGTAAGTTAGATAATAGAAATATATATATTATTTGTTTTTTTAGACAAAATTTGATTGTAACTAAATATTCTAAAAATAATTTATTGAACGTGGTTGAATCAAGATATCAGATAAATATGTTTTGTTGTATAAAATTCTTAATTAATATTGAATAATAATCGTTTTATGTACCTAAATAATTAATATATTGTAGAAAAGTGCAGATTGAATTTAAGTCTAATGCATGGGATGATGGAAAAAAAAAATAAGAGACGCGTGGTGTGTTATACATGTATTTCCAATTTGTACAAGAAGTGAAAGTGGCTGGAATAAATTATGAAATCGAACTGATATTTTTGGTTTTATAATTTTTCTTAAAAAAAATTTACCCAAAACTTAAAATTTTAATTTCGGATAAACCGTAAGTTTCAATTTTAAGAAAATAATAATAAAGAATACAGGTTAAGTTAATACTGAAAGTCTGAGTTTCAATTTAATTAAACTAAAAATTAAACTTTCGATTTTAATATTTGAATCTCATATTTTAATAAATATATGATTGTATTGAATTGAATGATAGATTAATAGATTAACCACCTATTGAATATACTTTTTTATTAGTTGATTGTATTAAATTGAATGATAGATTGATAGATTAGCCAACTTTTATGATATTAAGAGATCAATATGTGGCTAATCTATCAACGTATCATTCAATTCAAAACAATCAACTAATAATAAGGTATATTAATGAAAATATCAAATCAGATCATTTAATTAAATCTACTACAAACCTTAGGAATGGGTAGTTTAGCTCATCATTATTTCAAAATCAACATTTATCTCAATATAAATCAAATCAAAACTATCTATTGAAATGTTAATATTCATAACAAAACAATAACAATCTAAAAATGAATTAAATGGGAGAATATAAAAAACTCCATATAGATGCCAAGAGTTGAATTTCTTGTTCTTCCTCTTAACTCAACATGAATGTGATGAAGAACTCCCAAGCCCTCTTCAAACCTTCATTCAATTGTTTTACTCTTGAAAGAATGAATGAAATTTTTCTCAACCCTCCAATCTTTCAATCTAAATTTTCTTCAAACCCTTGCCCTTTAGAGCTTTGGTTACCCACACAAAATCCTAAGGAACTAAGTTGTAGTCCTCATTTTGAAAAATGGAATGGAAGATGAAGATGAAGGTGATGATAATGGTTGTGGTAAGAATAGTCCCTTTAAAACAAGAATAATCTCCTTTAATTCTTTTTCCTCCAATTATTTAATTCTAAGACAAAAAAGAAAATTCATTTTCCAACTCACCTCCCTCACATTTATCTCATATTTTTCATTCTTAATTTTTTCATCCCATAAAAATACTTCACTTTTCAATTATTTTAAAATAACATTCCCCTTATCTCCCACCGTGTCCCCCACTAATAGTGTTAATAATTTAGAGGAATCATATGAGACACGGCTAAAATATGAATGACTTGGCTGTCTATAAATTTTGCCTTGGACACGGCCAAACAACTTATATGTTTCATTCATTACCTTGCATTGTATGTCTCATGTGGGAGAGACACGGCCGTGTCACCTGGCCGTGTCTTATTCTGTCTTTCTAAATAGTTTACTCTCTTCAGATATGACACGGCCAAATCAGTAGGTGTGTCATGTGATACGGCCAATGACTTAGCCGTGTCTCTTGCATGTGCTTGTCTATGCTAAAATTTTCTGAGGGACACGATCAAGTTGAGTTGTCATAACCATGTTATGTGAGGGTGTCTTCTTTCTTGCTTTGGATGAGGGGACACAGCCAAGATAGTGGTGTCTTAACCGTGTCTCATATCTTTTTATTAATTTTGGATACAACAATGTAAATTTAAGCTTCATTTTTTCACTTACACCTAAATCAAACACTTCAAGCATTATTAAACACAATTTAAAGAAAAGATTAACTAAAAACTAATTAAATTACCCTAAAAATATGTACATAAATTATCAAAACACAATGCCCTGCTCATTTATAATTACATCCTACTAAGTACTACAAACTTTGAGATGTGAATGAAAATAATTTAATTAAGTTCTGTTTCTCCATTTGTATTGTTAGTTCGGCAAAAAGACCATGCTTTGATACTTACAATTGATATTTGTTTTTGAAAGGCTCATAATAGATATTTTAATTGCTGTAGAATTGGCGAAAAGTCTAAACAGTATATAGAGTTATTTTATAAAATATTAAATAAACTAATTTAAAAAAAATGTATATTTATCACTTGACATAATGACTATGACTATGAAAATTAAAATTCTTTTAAAACTAGCCATCATAATAATTGTCTTCTTAAAAGATATATACATTTCGAAGTTATAAAATTAATCAGAAAGAGGCAAATAAATAATGTAAATATTCAATAGAGGAATAACAATTAATAGTAAGGATAAAGGAGAATTATAGCATGAAGTCATACCTCTTCAAAGAGATTGCCCCGAAGAAGATAGAGAATAGAGAAAGAGAATCCACAGTCAAAAGAGGTTCTTGGCTTTTGTTTTCAACTTCAGTTTGAATTCTAGACTTAACCAACCAATTTTCCAGAATTTCAAAGCCATTTATTACAGATCGAAAAGAATTAACAAATAGAAATTAAGAATAACAAGAACAAAATTGTTACCTGCATCACAAATTAGAGAGAGAATCACAGATTAGAGAGGTGAAACAAAATTGTAAACCAAAAACCCTAGCTTACTGCTAATTGACGAAAGCTTTTTTGGAGCCGGAGTTCCCTTCGGAGAACAGCTACCAAGAGAGAGAGGTAGGAAACAAAGAGCTTGAGTGAGAGAGACAGTAAAGAGGGAGAAGCAAATCGTAGGTTTAAAAGGGGAGAAACAAGGAGATAGTGTTATAACGCCAAACGCCGTAGTCTTACTAAATACCTTAGCAACGGTTAAAACTGCCGTAAATAGCAAATTAATGTTGTTAAATTATATGCAAAATTTACGACAGTTGCAAACCACCATAAAATAATACAAACCGTCACTACATACTCTTATTTTGTGACAGTTATTAAACTGCTGCAAAAATAAAAATATAACGACGGTTTCTATTAACCGCCGCTAAAAAACGGTCGCTAATTATTTATTTTTTTATAGTGTTTCAAGCTTTGGTTGAAAAAACCAACTAAACAAGCAAGTGATTATACGATATTTTGTTTATCTTTTTTTTCTAAAAAAATTGCGGTATCATTCCAAACTACAAGAATTCAAGAAAAAAAAACACATTTAATTTGTTTTTGTTTATAATATTACAATTGTTATTAATAAACCTAGCAAATATTTGGCTAATGGCTAAATGTATTAGAAGTTGGATGAATAAAGGTTTGCTTGCCCAAATCTTGCCAACTCTTTTAGATTTAGGTACGTCTTGTTAGTATATGAAGAATCTTTAATATTGTATTTTTTTGGGAGTATTATATTTTTTAGGAGGTTAAAATTTCAAAAAATATAAGATAAATATTTTTTAATTTTTTAAGAAATATCTTACATTTGTATGACATTTTAAAAATATATATTTTTTACAAATTAACTAAAAATATATTATGATATATTTAATGTAAAAGTATATGTATATATTTTTAATGTGAGTATTTTTAAAATTAAAAATAATTTTTTTGAAAATGATTTTTAAAAATATTAATTTCACTTTTAAAAATATTTTAAGCAAAATTCTTAAAATTTTTAAATATATAAGTCTCATGGATGGTGGATAATTATCCACCAACTATGTATGATATTAGTGGATTTTCATTAATTTGATTGCTTTTATTTTTTTTTATTAGATTTAACTGAAAATATGTTTTGATATATTAGATGTAAAACTATATGTATACATTTTTAACTGAGTATTTTTTAAAATTAAAAATTAAAATATGTAAAAACATTAATTTGGCTTTTAAAATATTTTTATCCAAAAATTTTTAAAATTTTTAAATATGTTAGTCTTACTATCCACCAACTATATATGATATAATTAATTTTCAACAATGTGATTGCTTTTATTTTTATTAATTTTATCAATTAATGTATTGTATTTATTAATTAATTTTGCTACATGTATATATAGTTCATATTAACTGGCTATTATGGAATTTTTTGTAGTATTTTTTTATTTATATACACTATATTCATAGATCAAATAAATAAAATTTATCTAGATAAGCATGTTAACTCAATCTATTATAGGTATTATAATTTCTAGTGATCTAATAAAATATAATTGTTTAAATTCTTTTAAAATATGTATTTAAATCAAAATTATCAAATGCAATAACAATATTCTTGAAATTATTTTGCTGAACGAGTTCCAAACTCAAAATAGTCCAATATAAAAAAAATGAGAGATTAATGTGCTGACTTTTTCATTTAATCATTATATTTATTAATATGAATTTAATTCAAAGTAATTTACTAATAAAAAGGTAAATGAAACACGTTTGAATTGCTTAATTGGATTAGCAATTCGAAAATAATTTTTGACATTTGATTTCTCATTTGCTGGTATATATGAGATATTTGGTAAATTTTCCATTTAGAATAACTTAGAAATATATAGAGTAAAATCTGAAAATTAATGGTTTTATTATTATTATTGTTATTTTTTTTTCTTCCAAAAGGAGAATAACCTCAAGAAATTACAGAGAAATTATCCGATTATATGCAACAACAACCATATCGTGATGCAACCACTGCTTAACACCATCCAGAGGATCATCCATTGCATGCAACCCTAGAGAAAGCTTCAACGCATAAGGAGCCATCCAATCAGCTGTAAAATTGGCCTTTCTAAATACGTGGTGAATAAAGACTTGCCAATCCATTCCAAGAAGGTTCTTAATCCCAGCCAGCAATGTAGGGAACTCTTGATCCATTGATTAAGTCCACAACTATTTTACTATCAGCTTCAACCTTTTTGATCCATTGCATTGGCATTACAAGAAAATTAATGGTTTTATTAGTTGTATATATACTATAAAAATTGAGAGAGAGACTATAAACCTGTGTTCTTTCTTTCTTTCTTTTTTCTTAATGGCTCATCAAATATGTGTTCATTTAATTCAACTGATACTATCATATAATTGATTTTTTTTTTGTTTTATATATACAGGACTGAACTTTCTCTCTGCATTGATAAGTTCACTTAGGACACTGGTATTCTTTTTTTTTTTTGTTATTATCCCTCCATTTGTTTGATAATGATCAAATATTTACTTGCTAGGGCCTAGAGTCATATTGATTTAGGTATGGATTCAATCACCATTATTCACCTCAAAAACTAAATATATGGATTTTAATCCCAATACATTTAAAAAATCGACAAAACAATATATTTGGATTTGATATTTTTGTATATCAATTGAACATAAAACAAGCAAAGACAAATTGGAGACTTATTATGCTAGAAAAACGAGTGAGCGAGTTCTATAATCAATTAGCAAGGTAGCTACTATTTTGGCTTTCTTTATCTGCAACATTAGCCTATGATGTTTTAATTATTTAATGATAATCATTTTAATTTTAGTAGGTTTTATATATTTTTTTTTGTTAGAATCCATATCATGAGAAGAAGTTGTGGAACACCGTTTACGTTTGGACACTTGTATCTCCCCAAATTAATTTGGTTTTATGCCTAATAGATTCACATGGAAGCTGTCTTTCTTATTAGAGATGTAATGAAAAAGTATAAAAAGATAAATAATGATTTATATATGGTTTTCATTGACTTGGAGAAAGCTTGTAATAGAGTTCATAGAGAAGTTTTATGGTGAATCCTAGAACATAAGAGGATTTCTATAAGATATATTCAAGTTTTAAAAGATATGTATGAGAGAGCTATCACTAGTATTCTCATTGTTGGAGGGAGATTTTCTTATTTCTATTGGCTTATATCAAGGTTCAGCTTTGAGCCCTTATCTATTTGCTTTGATTATGGATGAGCTAAAAAGGCATATTCAAGATGATATCTCTTGGTGTATAATATTCGCACATGATATTATGTTGATAGATGAGAATCAAACAGGTATAAGTCAAAAGTTTAAGTTATGGAGAAGTACTTTGGAATTAAAGAGTTTTAAGCTAAGTAGAACTTAGAATGAGTATATGCATTGTAGATTTGATAACGTGAATAGAGAACGAGGCGAAATTATTTTAGACGGAGTAGCAATACCTCATAGTACTCACTTTAAATACCTTGGTTCTATTATTTAAGCGGATGGTGGTTGTAAAGAATACGTAAGTCACAAGATTAAAGCTAATTGGATAAAGTGGAGGACTGCTACAGGAGTGTTATGTGACAGAAAAATACCAGTCAAATTGAAAGAAAAATTATACCGCACTGCTATACGCCTTGCGATGATGTATGATAGTGAATGTTGGACAGTGAAAGGACAACACATGAGTAAAATGCATGTTGCAGAGATAAAAATGATAAAATAAATGTATGGACACACTAGAATAGGTATAATCCGAAATGAGAGCATTAGAGAAAAAGTAGAGGTAGCGCATATTGAGGATAAGTTAAGAGAGCATAGATTGAGATAGTTTGGCTATATGAAACGTAAATCTAGAGATGCACTGATTAGAAAAACTGACCATTACAAGAATATACCAGATTACCGACTGAAAAATCTGTCGGTAATTCTTATTTTTTTATCGGTAATTAGATTTACCGAAAAATTACCGATAAAAAATTTTTATAGTTATTTTCTTTGTCGGTAATGAAAATACCAATGAAAATAAATATCTGTCAGTAAATTACAAGAGAAAAAATTTTATGTCTGTAAAATTCTGTTGGTAATGCCGACAGAAAATTTTATCTGTAAATTACTTAGATAAAATTTTATCGATAATTTTTAACAAAAAATTATATTATATTACCGAGAGAAAATTATGTCGGTATTACATACATAAAATATATAAAAAATAAATTTTTTGTTAGTTTATTTTTATAATTAAAATTTTTAAATCAAATTTACCTAAAATTTTTTAAAAAATCAAAAAAATACCCTAAAAAATCTAACACCCTAAAATATTTTTATTTATCAAAAAAATTTTAAAAATATAAAAAAATTAAAATTTCCTAAAACATATTCTATTTAATTAAAAAATTGAAAAAAAAATTAAATTATTTTTATTCTAAAATTTGTTAAAATAAATAAATTTTTGCTAATTTTTTATAAAAAATCATAAAACACCCTAAAATATTTTTACTTACCAAAAAATTTCTAAAAATATAATAAAAAATTTTAAAATTTCTTAAAACATATTGTGTTTAAATAGACAAATTAAAAAAATTAATTTTTTTTATAATTTTTATTTTCAAATTTATAAAAATAAATTAATTTTTCCTACATTTTTTAAGAAATAAAAAAAATATTTAAAAAATCTAATAGCCTAAATACAAAAATATTTCTAAATATATTATGAAAATTTTAAAAATTTCTAAAATAATATTATAATTAATTAAAATAATCTTAAAAATCAAACAATATACAACCAAAATATAAATAATTAACTTAAACTATAACATTCACAAAACCAAAATAAAATATCAAATTTATTAAAATTAAAAAATAAAAAAAAAATTTAACACATATTACAAAAATTATACAACAACAACAACAACAACAACAACTAAGCCTTAATCCCAAACAAATTGGGGTCGGCTGTATGGATTCTCAACAAAATAAGCTCAAAAGACACCAAAAAAAAAAACTCCAGCCTTAGGCCCCTTCCAAGACACGGATTTTACGTCTCCATTCAAGTCTGTCATTAATCAAATCCGCATCAAGATCTAAGGCACGTAAGTCTCTTGCTATCACCTCCTTCCACACAGTTCTAGGTCTGCCACGACCTCTAGCCCCCTCAATCAACAAATTCTCACACTTACGAACCGCAGCATTAGGAGGTCTTCTTAAAACATGCCCATACCATCTAAGTCTTCCTTCCCTCACCTTATCTCCGACGTCCGCTACTTGGACTTTTTGTCGAATATGAACATTCTTAATTTTGTCCAGTCTGGTATGTCCACACATCCATCTTAGCATCCTCATTTCTGCCACACTCATCTTATGCAAATGTTGTCCCGTTGGTGCCCAACACTCACTACCATAGAGCATCGCAGGTCTAACAACCGTCCTATAGAATTTACCTTTCACTTTCAGAGGTATTTTCTTATCACATAAAACCCCAGTCGCACCCTTCCACTTCAACCACCCTACCTGTATTCTGTGAGCCACATCTTCATCTATACGGCCATCATTCTGGAACACCGAACCCAAATATTTGAAGTGGTTGGTTTTAGGAACCAAAACTCCATCCAACTTAACCTCATGTTCCTGCTTCTTCCTTAGACTGAACTCACAGTGCATATATTCCGTTTTACTCCTACTTAACTTAAAACCCTTGTCCTCGAGGGTTTTTCTCCACACTTCCAACTTACGGTTTACACCAGCACTAGTCTCATCAATTAAAATAATGTCATCAGCAAACAACATACACCAAGGAACATCGTCTTGTATGCTTCTGGTTAGCTCGTCCATAACCAGGGTAAATAAATATGGACTCATGGCCGAACCTTGATGCAATCCGGTAGTAATAGGGAAAGTCTCAGTGTCTCCACCAGGTGTTTTCACACTAGTGGATGCATTCTCATACATGTCCTTGATGATGTTGATATATTTGCCGTTGACTCCTTTCCTCTTCAAAACCCACCATAACACTTCTCTTGGTACTCTATCATAGGCTTTCTCCAAGTCAATAAATACCATGTGGAGATCTTTCTTCTTCTCTTGATACAATTCCATTAGTCTTCTTAGAAGAGAAATAGCCTCCATGGTAGATCTCCCTGGCATAAACCCAAACTGATTCTCCGAAACTCTTGTAAGCTTCCTCAATCTGTGTTCAATAATCCTTTCCCATAATTTCATAGTATGGCTCATAAGTTTGATACCCCGATAATTTGTACAGCATTGAATGTCTCCCTTATTTTTATATATGGGTACCATGATACTCTTCCTCCAGGCATTCGGCATCTTACGTCCTTTCACAATAGCATTAAAGAGTTTAGTTAACCAGGCAACTCCTACCTCTCCAAGGTTCTTCCAAACCTCTATAGGAATACCATCCGGGCCACAAGCTTTACCAACTTTCATATACTTCAAGGCTTCTCTTACTTCACTATGCAAGATCCTCCTAGACCAGCTGATATAATCATTTGTTGCATGAAGACCTTGAAAATCTTGTTCATGTTCAGGATTGAATAACTGCTCAAAATAAGCCTTCCACCTCTCCTTAATCTCAACATCTCTTGTCAACACCCGTTGATCTTCATCCTTTATACATTTGACTTGGCTTAAATCTCTGCTTTTCCTTTCTCTCATCCTTGCAATCTTATAAATGCCCATTTCTCCCTCTTTAGTACCTAACTTTTGATAAATCCCTTCTAAGGCTCTGCCACGAGCTACACTAACAGCCTTCTTTGCCTCTTTCTTAGCCCTCTTATATTCCTCAAAGGCCTCGCTATTAACCGCATTCGGTAACTTTTTATACCATTCCCTCTCATTTTTACAAAAATTATCAAAAATTAAAAAATAAAAATAATTACATTATTTTCTTCTTCATCATCATCTTCTTCATCTTCTTCTACAAGTAAGAAAAGAGACATACAAAGACATATAGAGGGAGAGAAGAAATAAAAAAAATGAGAGAGAATCAGCAGAAATGAGATAGAAGAGAAAAAATATATTTTTATAGAAAAATTAACAAAAGAATTAAGTGTAGTCGGTAAATTTATCGACAGAAAAAATATTTTATCGGTATTATTTATAGAAAATATTTTTGTTGGTAATTTTACCTACAGAAAATATATTCTTTCGTATTATAGGCAAAAAATATTTTTTTTTTGGTAAATTTATGGACAAAAAATATTTTCTCTTGATAAATGTCTCAAATAATGTGGATAAAATTTTCGCTTAAAATTAAATTGTGACTATTTATTTATAGAGAAAATAATTTTCTGTTGAAAAATTACATATAGAAAAAATATTCTGTCGAAATTACCTACGAAAAATATTTTTTATCGGTAATTTTACCTACAGAAAATATATTCTCGGTATTACCGACAAAAAATAGTTTCTCTCGATAAATTTACCGACAGAAAAATATTTTTTCTAGGTAAATATCTCAAATAATAGGGGTAAAATTTTCGCCCAACTAATTAGGTTGCTACTATTTATTTTTCGAGAGAATAACTTTCTATAAAAAAATTACCAACAGAAAAAATATTCTATCGATATTACCTACAGAAAATATTTTTTATCGGTAATTTTACTTAGAGAAAATATATTCTCTGGGTATTACAGACAGAAAATAGTTTCTCTCGATAAATTTACTAACAAAAAAATAATTTTTTCTAGTAAATATCACAAATAATGGCTGTAAAATTTTCACCTAACTAATTGGGTTGTGACTATTTATTTACAGAGAGAATAATTTTTTGTCAAAAAATTACCTACAGAAAAAATATTTTATCTGTATTACCTACAAAAAAATTTCTGTCAGAAATTTTACCTACAGAAAATATGTTCTCTCGGTATTACAGACAGAAAATACTCTCTCGGTAATTTTACTTATAGAAAAATATTTTCTCTCTGTAAATGTCTCGGATAATGGAGGTAAAATTTTTATCCAACTAATTGGGTTGCGACTATTTATTTACCGAGAGAATAATTTTCTGTCAAAAAATTACAGAAAAAAAAAATATTTTATCTGTAATTTTACCTGTAGAAAATATGTTGTCTCAGTATTACCCACAGAAAATCCTTTCTCTCAGAAATTTTACTGATAGAAAAATATTTTTTCTTGATAAATGTATCAAATAATGACGGTAAAATTCTCGCCCAACTAATTAGGTTGCGACTATTTATTTATTGAGAGAATAATTTTCTTTCAGATAATTACCGTCAGAAAAAATATTATGTCGATATTACTTATAAAAAATATTTTCTTTCGGTAATTTTACCTATAAAAAATATGTTCTCTCGGTATTACCGATAAAAAATACTTTCTCTTAGTAATTTTACTGATAGTAAAATATTTTTTTTCTGTAAATATTTTAAATAATGGCGGTAAAATTTTTATCCAACTAATTGAATTGCGACTATTTATTTACAGAAAAAATAATTTTCTGTCAATAAATTTACCGATAAAAAAATATTCTTTTGGTATTACTTACAGAAAATATTTTTTTTGGTAATTTTACCTACAGAAAATATATTATTTTAGTATTACCTACAGAAAATAGTTTTTTTAGTAAATTTACTGACAAAAAATTAATTTTTCTCGGTAAATGTCTCAAATAATGGCGGTAAAATTTTTATCTAACTAATTGAATTGTGACTATTTATTTACCGAGAGAATAATTTTTTATAGAAAAATTATCGACAGAAAAAATATTTTGTCGGTATTACCTAAAAATATATTTTCTGTCAGTAATTTTACCTCCAAAAAATATATTTTCTCGGTATTACCGACAAAAAATACTTTCTCTCGGTAATTTTACTAAAAGAAAATATATTTTATCGGTATTACCTATAAAAAATATTTTTGTCGTTAATTTTACCTACAAAATATATTTATGTCGGTATTACCTACAAAAAATATATTTTATCGATATTTTTACCTACAAAAAATATTTTTGTTGGTGATTTTACCTACAGAATATATTTCTATTAGTAAAGTTTGTCGATAATTATTTTTGCCATTTGCTGACGCCATTATTGTAGATAAAATATTTGTCGATAAATTTTTTTACCGGTATTCTGTTGGTAATTTGTCGGTGTATTTTTTAATTTATTCTTTTAATTATTTCTCTCGATATTCTGTCGGTATTACCAATAAAAAAATTTTTATCTGTAATCCAATATATTCTTATAGTGAAACTAGTTAAAGTAAAAATATTTAAAAGAGACAGAGGTATATCTAAATTAATTTGAACAAAAATAGTATAAAACGACCTTAATGTTTAAATTTATTAGAAGTGGTAACTTTAAATCGAATCGAGTGAAAAAGAAGAATTTATATAGTCAGCCCAATTAACTTGGATTAAGGTTTTGTTGTTGTTATTGTTATTTTTTTTTTTTTGTTATCTCGCCTGTGTTGCATTATGTTGTTCTTTTTCATGGCTATGCTTGGATCGATTGATTTATTCTTATGCCGTGGGGCTCCTAAATTTAGGAGTTAATGTTATTGTTGTTTTTCTTTATTGTGGTTTTTTAATTGAACTTAAAAATATATATTGATTAAAATAAAAAAATTATGTACTTTACGATGGTGTTGAATATATATTTTACTTTGGTGTTTAATCACAGTTAAAGGAATACATTAGTTGAAAAATATTGGTTGAAAATCTTCACTATTTACTAATATTACTTTGATCCATTACATTTATGAAATTAAATAAAGTTTTTGTTCTACATCCAGAATTTGTACGTTTCAATACCAAATTTATATTATTGTAGTTCAAATAGCCAAGAAAAAAAATAACAAACAATAATGTAGAATTTAAAAATGCTTGTCTCAAATCAGAATGGTAACTTTTTATGTTAATTTCTAATTTTTTCATGTTTTCTTATTATTAATAACTGATTAAAAATATTTAATATTAGATAAATATGATTTAAGAGGCTTTTTATCATATTATTTGTAGTTAGTATTTTTTTCCTTATAAAAAAAATAAAATTCTAATAAAATTATGAAACCTAATATTAAAATCTAAATAACTTATATTAACTTATACTTTTAACATCGCACAAATTCTTTTCTAATTTTAGTATTACTATAGTTCACATCAAACTTATATCTTATGACATTCATAAGACAAAGACACAAGTATATATGGAAAATATGCCTATAGATAATAAATTAGAAAATTACCCGTACGATGTTACAGAGTGCTGTTAAAAATTGTCAAAATGCAATATAAGTTATTTAGATTTTAATATTAGGTTTTATAATTTTAATAGATTTTTTTATAAGAGAAAAATACTTACCACAAACAATATGACATAGTTAATCATCTAAAGTCATATATATATATATATATATAGTTACTAATCTTCTCTGCAAAGATAATAATCACAAAAAAAAATGTATAGATACCTTATAATGATTAAAATTTTCCTTTAATTAAAATATAAAGAAATTATTGTTATTATTATTATTTAAAAATTATGACACGTGGCTAAATTATAGAAAGACACATGATATAATAGGAAAAACAAGAAAAGACTGACTTAATTATATCAATAATTTTTGATCTTTTGCCTTATCCTATTAAAATCTCTAAAGTTTATTTTTGTAAAAATAAAGTCTCCAAACTTTTAATTTTATTCCAATAAATCCTATTAAAATCTCTAAAGTTTATTTTGTAAAAATAAAATCTTCAAAATTTTAATTTTATTTTAATAAAATTCTTGATATTATTTTTTGACAAATAGAATGTGACATAAGAAATTCAAATTCATTTCAGTGTCAATTTATATGTTTTCTAATAGACATAAAGTCACATATCCAGCAAATTTAAAATCAAATCTAAAATCAGTTATTCTGCCTTTAATGTTGAATGGGATAAAATTAAATTCTTTTTTTTTTTTTTTTGCAAATTGTTAAAAAATGATATCATAAATTTTATCGAGACAAATAAATTTAAAAATTTTATCTTTATAAAATGAAATTTAAAAATTTTAATAGGATAGGAAAAAAATTAAAAACTATCAGTGTAATAAACCCGAAAAAAAACCTCACAAAAAAATCTAGATTGATTTTAAAATAATCAGTCTCCTGTTACAAAATAAAACAACAGCTACAACACGGTAAAATAATTCTCTCTCATATAACTATTCGCTTGTGTAGAGCACAAGCACAATTCTCACTCCCCACATCTGTGGCAATACAAGGAGGCTGAACTTGCCCATCCTGATACCAAGCTGAGCGCTTCTCAATTAATTCATTCAAGAAATAATCCAGCTTCTCAATAGTGACATTTGGCATCACCACCACATGTGCAATATTCCCTTGGCAAGCTAATTGCCACCTGCGAATAAACTCCTCATCTTGAGGCCGCTCAAACACTACTGTGCTACTGAGCTCATTTAACATAGCACTAATCCCTGCATCACATAACCGGTCCTTCAAGTAATGAGCATTTCTCACACACTTCTGTACTTCTTTCTGGAATCCTTTGTAACCTTTTCTGTTAAGGGTGTACCAAAGGAAGATAGGAGCATGGCCATTGCGGCTTCCCATAATTGTGGCATCCCTTGAAGCAAGGTACTCAACATTCCTTGAGAGCGCATTAATGTGTTCCATCCTTGTTATCTGAACACCACATGGCATTGGACAGCCAACAAACTTGTGGCCAGAAACACTCACACTTCCAATAGGCTTTTTGAAAGTAACCTTGGGTGCCTGTTCATCACGAGCAATAACAACACAAATACATTAAGAAAATTCAATATCATGTTGGAGGGTGGGGGGAAGAGGGGACTCTTCTAACCAACATGCTTAACAGCCAGATAACAATCAGGTCATAAGAGGCCATCACCAATAAAATAATAAATAAATATTCCTTGTTCATTAGTAGTAACTTGCTCATACATTATATATTTCCACCAGTTATAAAGCCTTATGACTTCAAGATTGTCAAGCCTTTTTATCAACATAAGTCCAAAATGAAATTACTTACAAACTTGACAAAAGGCATCATAAGTCCAAATAATGCTCCATCACAGTGGATGTAGAACCGATCATGTGTGAATCCGCTTTCTTGCAGGGTTTGTATTACAAGATCAAGGTCATCTACGGCACCTTTCACAGTTGTGCCTGCAACCAGAATAAAACATCAAAATAAATAAGTACATGCAGACATAAAGATACACATGTAACTGCCTATGTATAATAGTAAGAGATACACCTATATTAACATTGACGATGGCTGGTTTGTCCTTGTTATCTTGTAGCTTAAGTTTAAAATCAGCACAATCAATTTCACCAGAGACCAGACAGTCAATCTTCACACACTCCATTCTATACATGCGAGCTGCTTTGAAGACAGAATAATGTGATTCTCGTGATGCATATAGAATTCCATCCGGTAAAACTTCCCTCCTGCATGGTCAACAAAACCTATTTATTTTTCTGACACTTGATAATCATCAAAGATGCTCAAAGCCAAAGCTTAAAGCTACTGACCCTACGAGAATCCCATGAAGATTTCCTTCTGTACCACAGTTGGTTATGTAACCCCAGTATTCATTTTTCTCTATCTCCCATAGACGGGCAAACCAATCTAAAACTCCAACTTCAAACTGTCTTGAATGGACACCGTAGTTACTCTCAATAAATGGATCACCAAGATTGTTTATGGAGAAATGCTGCAACTGTGCCAGAGCACCATAGTCAAAGTCCAAGTTATAAGGATAACCTGTAACAAATAACCAATTGAGTGTAAGAACTTGATGAACACACATTTTGAAAAGCAGAGGAACGAGTGGAATGTTCTAAAAACTTGTTTGATCTTAATGCCAATTACTTGCAAACATTAGCAAATAGCTATTTCTACAATTTAACAAGGATTCAGGAAAAAAAAAATGAAGCAGCTTAATGCGTACCCAACTTGTTTCTCTGCAATTTCTATGATTAATTAACTACAGTCAAGTAATGCTGCTTGACCCAGAAGTCAAGCATTGGTAATGACTTCTATGCTTACTCTTCTATACCAAACAATACTTCCTCTGTCCACTTAAATGGTCGAAGTCATTAAATTATTTTGAATATTATACAAAATTATTTTAAATGGATTAAAATAGTCTTTATTAATTCACTAATATTAAAATGACTACCCTCTCACTTCATTCATTAACTCATTAATGACGAGTTTAGTTGACAAAAAACTAATTAATTTTTTTTATTGCATAAATCGACAATTTGAGAGGTATTTGCATTGGCAACTAGAAAGGTTTTTGCAAAAGTGATATTTTTTTTGACAAGGGTTTAGCTAGAAAAAAACTAATTAATTTTTCTTGATTGCATCAATAGACAATTTGAAAGGTTTTTGCAAAAGTGATTTTTTTTTTCTGAAGTGACAATTTCAGTGGATCAGTGAGATTATTAACAAAAATTTGAATTTCAAACTTTCCACCTTTTCTATGGTTTCTTAGAGTTTCTTTTCCAGATATTAGTTATTTACATATTCAAATGATTTTGGCTTACCAAGTCTAAAACAAAATAAACAACTTCCGTTAACGACTATGATTCAAAATCTAAGCACATATATAAGAACAATTGAATATATTTTTTTAGAGAACTAAAAAGATCCAAAAAATCCAAATAACTGCGCTAATGAAAATTCCGCGATCACAACGAAAAAGAACACCAATATTAACCAAAAAAAAGGTTAGAGCATTATAATTTGATTTATACCTAAATGATGCTTAGTTCTTTCCAACAAGGTCTTTCTATACCTAGCCAAAACGCTAGCCATATAAGCCTCTTTATCTCCAGTGAATTCATCGTTAGCATCAGGCTCTGTGACCTCCAGACACTCGGTGTGCACGTTTCTTCCTAAGACAATCTCTCTCCCATTTTGCTTCTTCCTTTCTTCATCACCAGCTGCTACCTCTTTATCCGCCGCCACAATCGAAGGCAGAGGCTCAACTTCAATCATAGCAGTTAGATCGAAGTCCTCTGCCATCGCTTCCTCCTCAGCCTCCGCCTTTCCTCCGTTAACGTAGGTGGAAACTACCCCAAATTCCATTGGCATCTAAATTCCAACAATTAGAAAGGAACACTGAATTTGAACGGAGCTTGGGCAGCTGTAGATCTGAACTGGACGAAGTTGGCTGTGGCTCAGATCGAGGGGATCGAAATGGGAATATAGTGAGGAGCATTTGGAGTACCTGTTCAATATTTATAGGCAGAAATTTGCCCTTTAGTCCTTTGCTAGAGCCTTGTTCCGTGGTTGGCTTGGCTGAGAAAGCTCGTTTCTTTGTTTGTTTGCTCCTTAACGCGCAAATATATTTTTTATCTGATTATGGACATAATTAATTTTTATTAATATTTTTATTATAATATTCAATAAATTAAATTATTAAATTAAAAATATTAAATAAAAATATATATTAATAATAATTAAAACTTAAAAAAATTATTTTACTAAATATTTCATAATAAAATCATTATAAATTAAATATAATAAATTAGACGGTAAAAAAAGATAATTACTTAATATTATAATATATATATATATTGATAATGTTAATAAATTATATTAAATTAATTTCTGTCGTTTGTTCATTATATATAAAAAAATAAATTTTTATCTCACTAAAAAAATTAGATGTATTATTTTAACAAAAATATAATAAATTATTGCTGAAAAAAAATCTAAATATTTTGTTGAATTCAAATTAACTACTATTATACATGAAATTTTTTAAATATTTTATTTTCTATTTATATATTTATTTTTTACAGACGATTTATCCTTATTTAGTGAAATAGCTTTTTCATAGAGTAATAATATTTTTATAATCGGACCAATTACTGATCTAAATTGATGATTGATCAATAGTTCAACCAGATTGATTTGAATTTACTAATATTATATAATATTTTTAAATAATAATAGATAATATTTAATTATTTATTATCTGTTTAAATTTATGGCATTTAACTTTTAATTTTATCTTTTTAATTTTAATTTTTTTGAATTTTAATTTTTATTATAATAGAATGTGAGCTTTAACGTAACGGTAAGCGTTGTTACTATGTGACCATGAGGTTATAGGTTCGAGTCGTAAAAATGTCTTTTTGCAATTACAAGGAAAAACCGCGTATAAAGATTCAATAAGTCCAACCCTTCTTCAAATCTCACGCATAGCAAAAATATTTATGCACCGTATTGCCATTTTAATTTTTATAATAATAAATTATATATTTTATATTTTATATTTTTTTATCCGTTTACATAGCTGCTATAAATTTTTTATTTTCTAATATAACAAAATATAAATAAATAATTATAAAATAATTTATTTATAAATTAACAATAAATTATATTTCAAACAAATATAAAATAAAATATTTATCTAGATTTTTATGATATTTTTATTAAAATAATATTAATAGACAAATATAATTTTTTTATTTCGCAACTTGATACTTTTTCTTATCAAAAATAAAATCTATATATATTTTTATTATAAAAAATCATAAATTATATAAAAATAAAAAAAATAAGCAGATTTTTTAAATAGGAAAAAATTTGTGAATGGAAAATTTTATAATTATTAAATTTTTATTAAAATTGTTATTAACATGAACTAGTCATCTCCACGCACGATGCAACATAAATTTTTTTTATCATTGAAATGTATATAATATTTTACATATTTTATTTATTTATTATAATCATTGTATATTTTTTTAGGGCAAAATTTTTTTGGCTGTAAATATTTTTAAAAGGCAAAAAAAAATTGTTAGCATTTTGTAATTGATTGAACTATTCATAAAATATTTATCTATAAATGAAATGTGTGTATATAATTATGAGTTGTATTAAATTTATATTGTTAGTATAAATTTTGGTTTAGTTCAATTTAGAAAAATTAATGAATATAAAATTTATGTTAGTCAACATGATTTTTTTAAAAAAATTGTTAGTAAATAGAATTCATGATAATATTTCCAAAGTTTTATTTTTGCATTTACAATTTCACTATAAGCATCTGCTAGCTCCACAGAGATTTTCCAAACACCATTTTCATAAAGACCTGCAACCATTGAGATAATATATATATTACAAAAGTGTTATATCTTAATGTATTTTTCTTCGTATTTGTGCCTGTATGTTTTGCATGTATGCATATGTAAATCAAAGCATTGTTTAGATGAAAGAGAGTAGTTTTTGTATAACATGTCAAATATGTAATTTCAAGGAAGCAATAAAATGGATAGAGATCAATAAATTATTTTCTTTTGGGCCATGGAATTCAACGTTGAATTCACTAATTGCATCGTCGATCTGCTCCACAGCATAGTCACTCATCATTTTATAAAGCATGAAAACAGAAAGGCAGAATCACCATTAATCCATTACAATTGTTTCCATCTACAAAAAGAATTTGAATATGATGCAATGAGAAATGACATTTAAAGTTTCAAAAGGCTAACAAAGAAATCAAAGGCATCAACTATCACAGTTAAAATAATCATATGTTTGAAATATGATGGGCGGACATAAAGACTAAAGATTACATGTCATGAGTCATGACAATAATTAGTCTTATTTAGGTAGCAAAATAATAAGTGCAGCAGAAACAACAATGAAATGAAGAGAGATCTAATTACAACAAGAGCACTCACAATTTCATGAGGTCCATATCTCTTCTCTTACTTGGAGATGTCATCTTTTCATTTAACAAATATACCAAACCTGCCATTTAAACAAAATCCTATATCACTGTATCAGCGACCAAAATCCTTTTCAAACTTCACTTTCAATCAGCCTTCCTATTTCACTATATAAGTGAAGGCGGATTCATGCCAAACACCAACTGAATTTATCTAGCTTGATATTCTCTGAAGTTAAGGATGACCAAAGGCCCATAATTATCATTATGACCAAGTCTAATATTAGCCATCCAATATCAACATGGTTTGGTACCTTACATCCGCCTTATAATGCATGCCATATATGAATAAGAGTTTGAATCCTGTCTCTCTCCCCCTCACCCACCGATTCCTTGAATTTATCCTGAATTATTTTCTAAATAAGCCATACATATTTTAACAATATTACCTTGACTTAATTCAAAAAGGAAAGCAACGAATTAAATAAAATGGAAAAGAAAATCAGTATACGTGTACTTGATTGATCTTATCGGACAGCAATTATATATTTGCATCTCAGTATCTTTGCATATATAATCAAATGAGTTTACACCTAATTAGTTGATATATTTACTACTCCTCATTTTGGCTAAATGCAAGCCACATAGAAAGTGAACCGCTTTGTCTAGCAAGATAAAATGTGGCTTTTTATTTAAACTTTTAATAAATATATTTGGAACATCATATAATAAATTGAATTTACACCCTATATATTTTGAAAACAATCCTTGTGGAAACAGCAAATAAATCAACAATGCATATACACATATAATAAGAGAAATAATGTGCTTTTCAAAATGATTAAACAAAAAATAGAAAAAAAAAATATGCTTGTATAGAAAAGGATAAGTTCTTACCCATGAGAAATGACCACCATGAGATTTATTATTCACACCAGCTAAGTGTGAATCCAAAGGAGTCTGCTCCAATAATCTTGGAGCTGACTTCAATAATCCAAAGAATAAGTTCTCCACTTTCTCTTTATTTTTGTAAAATCAATTTTTTTTTTGGGGTAGAAGAGATTATGGGGAAGAAAAGAATGAGGGAATGAAACTTTATTACTAATCCAATGAAAATAAAATCGAAAAATGCATCAAAAAATAACTTGAGACATTTTTCACAAAAAAATAATTATTATGACAAAATTAAAGTGAAACAGTAAAAAAATGACAATCCAATAAATATATCATAGCTCTTATTTTCAATTTCATTATATGTATAATTTATTTTTTCGAAAGGAGTAAAGAAAAAAAAGCTCAAGAAAAACTAAAATCACAGTTGGGGTTTTCTCGCATTATTGATTTTTATTATCTTATATTCTTTATAGCAAAAACTAAAAAAAAACAAATAATTAGCCACAAGTAATTAAGTCTCACATGATATTTTCTGTACTTTACTTTTTCTTTCTTTCTTTAATTTTTTTTTCTCTCCAAACTACATAATCCCATAATAAGTCTAAGAATCTTGATCCAAAACTATTCTTGGGCACTGATTCAGAGGAGGATCATCTTCAATACCAGTTTCTGCAGCTGCTACTACTTGTTGCTTTCTGTCAATATCATTGATTAATAAATCTCAAAAGCCACTTATAAAATCATCACTTCACAAGTTAATTTCATTGTTAGGCCACTCAAATTTTAAAGATTCTAAAAATTACAGCCAAATGGAAGGATAAGTATCTTGCTTCCCATGCAACCATTAAATCCAATCTTAGTCTTACCGTCTTTATCCGCAAACAGAGTATAAATAGGGATCAAATATATATCGGTTGTCCCCAAAATCCACTTCCCATCATATGTAATCCACATGAGTAATAGGCAAGCCAAGCCCAGGAAAATTTGTCTTAACTTGCCTCATTGATAACCTTGAATAAAATCTAATCTTACCATCAATGGATCCTACAACTATTGATTCATCACCAATGCTGGTAAAATATTGAAAATTAGTCCCTTTAGAGAATTGATGGCCTCGACTCCAAATAAAAGCATTCTTTTAAACACAAACACAATTAAAGAGCAAAATCCATGGCATGTATTATGTTTTTTGAATCTTATTAATATGATTTAATCATCAAATTACAACCTAACCATCTAAACTAAATAGCATATCAATATAAATACCTTTCCAAGTACCCAATTTGCAGCATTATCAAAATAAGCTCGTTCATGATCTTGAAATTAAATTCAAAGTTTAAGATAGAAATCGACGCTTCAAAATACATGCATATGGAATAAAAAATAAAAAATGTAAGGGAAAAAGAGAAATGAAAGATCGATTGAATTGAATTGAATTAGATTTATGGGCATACCTTTTCAATTTGATCTGATACCTCAATTTCGACAATTTGATATAAAGTAAGCCTAGAACCGATAATAAGTTCTGAAGATATCAAAGGTGTCAAATTGAATATGATTGCTATGAATGCAATAAATTGCAACAAGCATTTCTTTAAAGAGATTCCAACAAGGAAAACGGTTTCTGTGAAAGGGAGCTGGGCCACCATCTCTTATGTAGTGTGTTTTTCTTCAGTAGATCTATCTACTATGGCGGTCATTAGGGCAATAAGCATTAAGATCGCACTAAATCATAGAGAAAGAAACAGATAACTTAGAAATAGAACGTTTTATTTCTTTTAATAAATGAGCATTCTTTTTTTTCAGTATATAGAGAGGTAACAAAGCATCATTCATTAAAAATTTCGGAGAAGTTCCTATTTAGCAAAATTGTTAACACAGCGGTATGAAAATAATTTTGAAATCCTCAGCTCTTATATATTAGATATAGATATTATTATTACATAAATTATCAATGTTAGATTAATTTATTAGGAATGTTAAAAGTTATATATTTTATTATTTAAAATTTCAAAAATATATAAATTAATTATTATTATAAATAAATTATTTAATTTATAATTAATTTATTATGAAAATCAAGAGTCATATACTTTTTAAAACTTTTAAATTTTTTAAAAATATAAATCAATCAATTTTATTTAATTATATTAATATGTAATTAATTTATAAAAAGTTAAAAGTCACAAATATAATTTATTTAATTAATATTATGATATTATATTAATATGTATTTTATTAAGACTCCATTCATCCTATTTTTATAATTCAGTAGTTATTTATACACATATTAATAAAATATTGTTAAGTTAGTTAAGAATTAATTTTTTTAATATACCATCATTAAATATAATATATTTTTTAAATAATTTTTAACTCTATTTGCAATTATTTTGAGAAAATGTATATCAAATGAGGGCATAATAGTAAAATAATGATTTTATTTATAGTAAATATATTATAATTTAGGACATTTAAAAATAGTATAATGAACTATAAAAATAAAAAAGAGAGAGTAGAGGATTAAAAGTCACGATTATAATTAATTATTAAATTTTAAATTTTATAAAAAAAATATTAAATTTAACTAAAATTAATTAAAGAAAGAAATTATTAAATATTGAATCAATATTAAATTGAATGATTTAAGTTTTTCTTATCAAAAATAGAGAAAATGAAGTTGAGAAATTAAAAAATTATGATATTATAGTATTCTTAAAAATATATGATATGAAAACTTTAGAAGAGATATCATCTTCTGAGTTTTTATATATTTACCTATTTAAGGCGCTCCTAATTTATTGTATGTTAGCTGAATATGCAAAATACTTTATTTACAGTCTAATTTACCCTTTTCTTAAGATATTTAAATGAATTTAAATTGAATAAAAATATGAAATTTAAATTTGTGACTTCTTGATGGATTTTATATTTTTTATTTTTAAAATATTACATACATTGAAAGAAAGACGAAAGAGATTTTGAATGTATTGCCTAGAAATAATATATTTACTATTAGATTATGTGGCAACTAATAAGCTTAATTGAGAAATTTTTTTAGAAAATTTGATACATTAATAAATAAAACATGATAAATTATGTAATTCTCTACATTTTATTATTATAATTTTATATTTTATTATTTTAAAATATTAACTCTAATATTTAAAATTAATATTTTAAATCATTAGATTAATTAAAATAAAATATAAATATTTAAAAATTTAAGGATTTCTCTAACCCATACACTAAAGCGCAGCGCTTTAGCGCAAGAGTGGATCTCTAATATGGCGCCAAAGTTGGCGCCACAATAGAGTTAAGCCACAATGATGTGCTAAGTTTAGCGTACCACTGTAGTATATATTTGTCTTTTTTTTTAAAATATATATTATATATTAGATTTTTTTAATATTATATGTTAGATTTTCAATAGGTAAAAATATATTAATTATATTAGTTAAATTTAGTTTTTTATTAAATTAATAAAAAAATAAATTATTTTCTAATTTAATTTTAATTATATCTCAAATAAAAAAATTAATTATTTTAAAATGATTTTAATATTATTGAGTTAAAAACCTATTAATAAGTTTAAATAACAATTAGTAATATAGTATTTAAGTATAGATTCTCTTTCCGTTTACTTTAAATCGTCGTATTTGACTAGTATATATATATTAAAAATTTATTAAAATTTTTAAATATTATATAAAATTAATTTAAATTAATTTAAATATTATCTATTAATTTAATAATATTAAAATTATTATACTCTTATTTTATTAATTAATTTATTAATAATAAAAATATAATTAAAAAGAGTTAATTATTTTTTTTATTGTATAAAGTGATAATTTGAAATAATTTTTTTATAAAAATAACAATTTGAGCATAATAGAAAAAGTATAATTTAAAGTTATTATTTTTTTTTGGGCATAATATAAGATTAGCAAAGCTTACCTAAGGATCATAGGCCTCAAATTCAAGTTTGCTGTTTGTTTTTTTTTTTTTTAACAAAGGCTCCTTGTTCTCTCCTATTAAACAAATATTCCATAGTATAATAATTTGTTGAAAAAAAAATCAAAAATATTATTTTATATTAACTGTTCCGCGAGGAAAACAAAAGAAGGCTTGACCCCTCGCATCACATGGATTGTCTTTATGCTATTTTAATTTTTAAATCCATGACAATTTTATCTCGATTGAATAAGCCACAGCTCGACACAAGTTTCAATAATAAAAGTTATTTCACCAAAAAGAAAAAAAAAAAGCCTTGAGAATTAATATGAATATGAGGATTTTGCAAATTCCTAAAATAAAAATCACCAGAAAAAAAAATAAAATAACACCAATTCATAAAAACAACAAAAATAAAAGCTAATCTTTCCTTTATATATATATATATATATATATATTGTAGATGTTATATACAACACAAATATTAATTAGAGGTTGGTTAAACATGGAATTGGCAATTATACCGCTAATTAAATATTATTTTTTTCAAATCTTCTAATTAAATATAATCTAATTATTTCACATCACAATAATTATCCCCAATTAAGTAAAAAAAATATTAAAGAATCATCGTTTAATTTAAATTACATTAAAAACTATTCTCATTTTTTAGCAACTGTAGCACACAATGAGCTTTTTCCCCCCTAAAAATGGCCATGTAATAAGTTATATAATAATTAAAAGGGAAAATCTTTCTTAGGGTGCAAGAGAAATTTAAAATTAGAGCAGAAAATAAATAATAAATCCATAATATCAGTCAACAATAGATAAATGAAAGAAAATAAGATGAGAAAAATGTAAAATGTAGACAGTAAATTATAAACAAATAAGAGAGAATACGAAGAAAATATATTAGGAAAATATTGATGTGTTAGATGTAAAACTATATATATATATATATATATTAAAGTGAGTATTTTTTAAAATTAAAAAATATTTTTTGTTGAAAATAATTTTTAAAAATATTAATTTTACTTTTTAAAATATTTTTATAAAAAAAATTTTAGATATGCGAGTAATATAAATAATTACTAGTCATTTAAATTTTGGAATTATATATATTTGGCCTAATTAGTGTTTTCTTCTCTCTCCCATATTTTACAAAGAAAAGTTTATTTATTTCTCTTATCCCAAAAAGGAGTGAAAGCAAATAAATAATTTATCTTTTTAACTTCTCCTTTCTAATTTTAATCATTTGCTGTTTCCTCACTTATTATCGTATATTTAAGTTTAATAGATAAAATTTATAATTAATTTTACATGTTTTTGTAATTATATTTTTTTTAATATTATCTTAATTTAAATTTTTAATTTTAATACAACCCTATAAATAATACTGTCAGTGGTATTATTATAATAATTTGAATGATAAAAATGAAATTAAACCTAAAACTTATTAAATCATATAATTAGTTTAATTTTTAAATTTAGAATGATTTAGTTAATTTTTTAATATTATAAATTTAAATAACTAATTAAAAATAAAATTAATGACATAATTAATTAATAAAGATGAAAAAATTTTATTAATTTCAATCAAAACATAAAAAAGTTAATTCGAAACATAATATAATAAATTTAAGAATTAATGCAACATTAATATCTTTTAGTTTTTATTTTTTGAATTATCACCTACATACTTACAAAAATAATCTGCATCTAAATTTTAGAAATTTTGCAATTAAATTTCTCATTATAAGGAACTGAAAAAATATATATAATCATAAAAATGGACAAAATTTAGATATTTATCGTCAATTTTATGGATTCTGAATCTTCTTGATGGTCCCACGGCCGCGTGGGAAGTAGAATTTCCAGAGATTCTACCAAAGGAAAGGGCCCACGTTAGATATCTTTGCTTTTTTTTTTTTTAATGTTGTATGCTGTAATTGAATACCATTCACGTGGGACCTTTACTATTATCATATTATGTGATTATTAGTTTTAAAAAAAAAACTGTCCTGGTCTGCTCTGCCACGTTTTCTTAATCTATATATATATATATATATATATATATTTTTTTTTTCTTATTCTATAATTTTATTAGACTTTTTTTTTTCGAAAATTATAATTTTATTAGACTTAATTAATAAGTTTATTGTAAATTTGCACCTTTTTTATGCTCATTTGCCAAAAATTCCAAATTTAAAAATTAAAAATTAATAATAATATGATAATATATTAAATTAAAAAAATAAACTTCACCACTCATATGCTAAAATAATTATTAGTAATTATAAATTTTATAAAAATTTTATAATAGTTTACTTAATTATTCTTTTTAATTATTTTTTATTATTACTTACTAATTTTATAAGTTAATATTTTACTTAATTATACCTTTTAATTATTCTCTTACTATTACTTATTAATTTTATAAGTTTTTAATACTTGAAGCTTAATTTAAAATTTTATAATTAATACCACACACTACACTTGAAGTTGAATGAATGAAGTAATTATTTTTATTAAAAATATCAATTTATATTTTTTATTATGTATTTACTTTAGCATGAGATGAGATATATTTAATAAGTAATATTAAATAAGGGGTATTATAAAAATTGAGCATATCAACTAATTTATTAAAATAATAAGCATACTATAATTTATAATGAAAGAAAAATAAAAGTAAACTTATTTGTTACAGATGAAGGGAGTAATAATAAATTTATAAATAAATTTATTTTTTAATCTTTTGGTTAATAATTTTTTAGTTGCAATGATATATTATTTATTTGTATAATTTAAATTTTTAAAAATAAAGCAAATTTTATTGAAATGAAAAAAAACAAAACTTATGATATGTTCACTTATAGAAAATTAGGCTTGTTTTCTAAAATAATATTAAGTAAAAAATAAAAAATAAAAGATGATGTTCACGTAATCTAATTTTCTAAGATCAAAAATAGAAAATAAGTTTTCTGTTTTGTAAAATTTAAGAAGGGATAACAAAATTTATTTTGCATGTTCCCCAAGTATGAAAAATATGGGATTTTTAAATTCAGCATCAACTCTTTTATTTTTTTTATTTTGTCGACTCCTCAAGATCTTAGGATCGAATCTTAGGATCTTGATATTTGCCTTCTATGTTGAAATTAATTAAACTTTAGATTGTGGCTATTTTGTAAATAAAAAATCAAGTCATATCAATATTTTGTTAGAATTAATTTTATATTGTTAAAATTAATCCTAAGTGTGGGCTAAATATATTTAAATATTAAATGTGTATTGCAGTCAAATTAAAATAGTCAATTAAAGTTTTGATCAAATTAGGATTGTTGACTATTGAGGTGTCCTATTCGTAATAAGATTATAAGTGTAGAGACTGATAAGAATTTCTATTTTGTTGAAGGACAAAAATAGAAATCATCATCATCAGTTATAAATAAGGGGTCGTGGTCTCCAGGGGAACATAATAATTTTGAGAGAACATTACGTTCCTTCAGTAGTGCTTCCGTTAAACTTAAAGCGTGTATCCCCTGGAAGGCGACAAACTCTAAAATCGTCTTCAGCTTCAACATACGATGATGTCAGGTACACAATTTAGCACTTTGCAATTTAATTTGAATAATCTAGTGATCTATGCATGATTTAGGTTTTAGGAGGAATCAGATTTTCTCCCCCTTTCAATTGGTATCAGAGCCATGTGCTAGGTTGCTAGATTTTCTGATTAAATTGCGGTATTGATTATTGTTTTAATTCTAGAAAATTAATTCGGTGATTGTAATTTTCGAGAATTAATTTGGAATCGAAATTAGTAATCTGAAATCAATTTTGGTTTGATTTATTCTTTGGATTAAATTACTGAGTTTAATTAATTCTAAAAAAAATCAAATTTTTTGGACTTGAAAGGGTTTATGATACCGGTGTGAATTGATGTTCTGGAGTTCAAGTAATAGACTTTTGAGTACCATTTAAGCTTCATTTTATGTGGTAAACATACCATATACAAAAGAATATTTCAATGTGATTTGTTTAATAAAGTGCGAGCGCTGGATACTTGGTCGGTGATATATAGCCTCAATTTTGTATTGCTGATGCTTTTGCACCATTTTGGTGGAGCTGGATGTCTTAACATTGCTAAAACAATAAATTTAACAACCAAATGGACCTAGCTTAGACTCTGCTTGCAAAGAGTTTGTCTGTTGTCATTGTAATCTCCAGCTATTGGATTGTATTGCTCACTGATATTGGCAGTGGTGGCACTTTAAAACTCAATCAATTAATATTTCTGAAGAACTGGAATCCTTCTCGGCAGTCATTGCGATTTCTGCATTTTATCAGTTATGTCATTTATGTTTTACTTAGTATGATGTTCCAATGTCAGGGTTATGATTTGGTAAATTGTGTTCATTTAATTGAGATCAAAACACATATTATTTGATGTTGAATCTCTGAAAGATTATTTGTTTCTTTTCTTTAGGCTGGAAAATTTCTTTTTAGCCCCTAAAGTTTTCTGAAACTCTGATTATTACCCCAAATATTTTATTTTTAATTAATTTAGCCCAATTTTATAATTTAAAATTAAATTATTTTTCTGGGGTAACTAATTAAATTGAAAAAATTAATTTTTGGAGTATTTAAATTGCAATTCTTTGGTTTCAATTGCAATTAGAAAATTTAATTTTGACAAATAATTTTTTAAATTTGTAATTATTTAGTTTTAATTACAATTTTTTAAAAATTTTAACTTGTCAATATTGAGTTTAAATTTTGATATTTATGTCCTGATTGTGTTTAATATTTTTAATAATAAATTAATTGAAACAAAAAGTTACCAAAGTGACCTGTATTGTCTAAATTAATTTATTTGGGATATTAGACAGATATATTAAAATTCATTGCGGGTAGTATACCGGCCCAAAAGAAGGTTGCTATCTGGCTGAATTGAGAATACATTGCGGTAATAAATATGTGATAATTATTATGTGTTCATCCATGTGGATAATAAATCGGCCTAAAGGAAGGTTTATTATTTGACAGGACTGAATTGTCAATATTTGATTACTGCGTTGAGATACCAATTACAGTTAATATTTTATGTCCAAAGATGAGAATATTAATGTTGTGTCCAGTATCTTGTTTCCAATATTTAAACTCTACTTATGTGATTTGTTTCAATTTTTGTGGATTGTGAGCTTATGTCATTTATTTATTATTTATTTTCTCTGAATTCAGCTAGCATGCCGTGTAATCCCAACTTTGTCCTTATGAATGAAAATATTGATAATAAGACTGTTGATAAGGGAAAATATTTGGTTTTAGTCTGTTCTGAAGTTAATTTAACTTCGGTACCTAGAAACACTTGGTGGATAGATTCTGGTGCTACTAGTCACATAAGTGTTTCAATGCAGGGTTGCCTAAATTACCGAAAGCCAACTGACGGTGAAAGATACGTTTATATGGGAACTGGTGAACCGGTAGAAGTAGAGGCGATAGGACATTTTAGATTGCGTTTAAGAACTGAAAATTTTTTGGATCTAGTAGATACTTTTGTTATTCCGTCTTTTAGGCGGAATTTAATTTTTGTTTCCCATTTGGACAAATCTGGTTTTACTTGTTCATTTGGAAACAATAAAGTTACTTTATCTATGGATTCAAAAATTTTAGGTACTAGTTTCTTGTATGCACTTCATAATCTATATATGTTAGATATCGATGCCTCTTATAATGAGACCATGCAAGTTAGTACTATAGGTACCAAAAGGAAGCTGAATATGGATAACTCAGCTGCTCTATGGCACAGACGTTTGGGTCACATATCCAAATATAGAATAGAGCATCTTGTGTCAGATGGTATCATAAATACACTTGATTTCACAGATTTGGACTCCTGTGTTGAGTGTATTAAAGGTAAACAGACTAAACAAAAGAGATTAGGTGCCAATAGGTCATCAAACGTCTTAGAGTTGATACATACGGACATCTATGGCCCATTCCCTATAGCAACTAGGAATGGTCAAAGATACTTTATATCATTCATAGACGATTACTCACGTTATGGGTACCTATATCTCATTCATGAGAAATCTGAGTCTCTGGACGTTTTCAAATCTTATAAGGCTGAAGTTGAAAATCAACTCAGAAAGAAGATTAAATCTGTTAGATCTGACCGTGGAGGTGAGTACTATGGCAGATATGACGGTTCAGGTAAACAACGTCCAGGGCCATTTGTTATTTTCCTGCAGGATTGTGGTATAGTCCCTCAATACACAATGCCTGGTACACCTAGCATGAATGGTGTATCTGAGAGACGTAACAGGACTCTTATGGATATGGTTAGAAGTATGATTAGTCATTCTTCTTTACCTGAGTCTCTGTGGGGAGAAGCATTAAAGACAGCAGTCTATCTTCTTAACAGAGTACCAACTAAAGCAGCTACAAAAACACCTTATGAGCTTTGGACTGGACGTAAGCCCAATCTAAAGCACCTTCATGTTTGGGGATGTCCTGTTGAGGCTAGGCCTTATAGGCCCAATGAGATAAAATTGGACTCCAAAACTGTTAGTAGCTACTTTGTTGGTTATTTTGAGCGATCTCGGGGTTTTAAGTTTTATAATCATACTTCCAGATCTATTTTTGAGACGAAAATTGCAACTTTTTTTGAGGATATTGAGTTTGGGGGGAGAAATAAGGTTAGAAACATTGTCTTTGAGGAGGGATCGAGTTAGGAACACTCAGTGTCGATTCCTATCTTTGCTCCTAGGACTGTTCAAGTTTCTAGAATTGTTAATATCCCAGAAGTAATTCCGGATCCAATACAAGACAATGTTGATCAACTTTCCCATCAGGATGAAGAAGTTGTTCTTCCTCAAGTACAAGCTCAACAACCTCAAGAATTTGAGCCAGAACCTGTGCCTTTAAGAAGGTCCACTAGAGAGAGAAGAAATGCTATTCCGGATAACTATGTAGTATATCTTCAGGAACATGAGGACACTGTAGACATGGTGGAAGATGATCCTATCAGCTTTCATCATGCCATGCAGGATTCCAACTCTTAGAAGTGGATTGAGGCAATGGGTGAAGAATTTAAGTCAATGCAAGACAATCAAGTTTGGGATCTTGTTCCATTACCTGAAGGAAAGAAACCCATTGGTTGTAAATGGATATTTAAAACCAAGAGGGATTCTAAAGGTAATGTGGAAAGATATAAGGCACGTCTTGTAGCTAAGGGCTTCACTCAGAAAGAAGGGATTGACTATAAAGAGACCTTCTCTCCAGTATCATTGAAGGACTCTTTTAGGACAATCATGGCTCTAGTTGCACATTTTGATCTTGAGTTACATCAAATGGATGTGAAGACTGCGTTTCTCAATGGAGACATTGATGAAACCATCTATATGGTGCAGCCAGAAAACTTAGTGTTTGCAGACCCAAAGCGACTGGTATGCAGATTAAAGAAATCCATTTATGGACTCAAGCAAGCTTCTCGTCAGTGGTACTTCAAGTTCAATGAAGTAGTTGTCTCTTTTGGTTTTGAGACAAATGCTGTGTAAGATTGTGTGTATCACAAGTTCAGTGGGAGTAGGTTTATCTTTTTGGTCTTATATGTGGATGACATATTTCTTGCTACTAACTGTAAGGACTTGCTGCACGAGACCAAAGTCTTTCTCTCAAAACACATTGAGATGAAAGATTTAGGTGAAGCCTCTTTTGTATTAGGGATTCAAATACATCGAGACCGTACTCTGGGTATTCTTGGATTATCACAAAAGGGCTATATTGAGAAAGTGCTCAAGAGATTTAGTATGCACAACAGTAGACCAATTGATACCCCAGTTGCTAAAGGAGATAAATTCAGTCTTGATCAGTGTCCAAAGGGTGAACTTGAGATTCAGGAGATGCAGAAGATTCCTTATGCGTCAGCAGTTGGGAGTATGATGTATGCTCAAGTTTGCACTCGTCCAGATATTTCATTCATAGTTGGCATGTTATGACGATATCTCAGCAATCCAGGAATGGATCATTGGAAAGCAGCCAAAAGAGTCTTGAGGTATCTTCATAGAACTAAGGGATATATGCTCACATACAGGCGATCAGATCAGCTTGAGATCATTGGGTATACTGATTCTGATTTCGCGGGATGCCAAGATAGTCGAAAATCCACATCAGGCTACATATATCTCTTGGCTGGCGGTGCTATTTCTTGGAAGAGTGTGAAACAAACTCTAGTAGCTACCTCCACCATGGAAGCAGAATTTGTAGCAAGCTATGAGGCATCCAATCAGGCTATTTGGCTGAGGAACTTTATCACAGGGCTGCGCATTGTGAATGACATTGAAAGGCCATTAAAGTTATACTGTAATAATAACTTGGCGATTTTATTCTCCAACAACAACAGAAGCTCTTCTCGATCGAGACACATTGGGATAAAGTTTCTGGCTGTGAGGGAGAGAGTACAGAGTGGACAGATATCTATAGAGCATATTGGAACGAACTCCATGATTGCGGATCCGCTCACTAAGGCAGTGATACCGAAGGTTTTTCATGAGCACACTACTCATATGGGTGTCACATTATTTGAGACTGATTAGTTTCAGTGGGAGTTTGTTCATTATGGTTACATTATATTTGTGTATGCTCTGTTTTGTAATGGATATATTTTGTTATGTACATTCAGTTTCTACAGAAAATAAAGTATTTATTTTGTTATACTCTGTATTATTATTGATTGATCTCACTAAAGTGTGACCAGTTGAAAACAGGCATGATTAGATCACATTACATGTAGTTTCCATGCTACACTCCTATTATTGATCTATGTCATTTGAGAGTATTGGTAATGTGATTGATGGTGGTTTGAGTCACGATGAATGTGGCGACTGGCCCTTCAGTCCTTTATCAATATAATCAATGGACGAGATTGTTTGAGGCACTTTCAGTATGACTGCTTTTATGAGCTCATTAAGGTATATACATTTACATTTAATATATGTTAGCCCAAGTGGGAGATTGTTAGAAATAATTTTATATTGTTAAAATTAATCCTAAGTGTGGGCTAAATATATTTAAATATTAAATGTGTATTGCAGTCAAATTAAAATAATCAATTAAAGTTTTGATCAAATTAGGATTATTGACTATTGAGGTGTCCTATTCGTAATAGGATTATAAGTGTAGAGACCGATAAGAATTTCTGTTTTGTTGAAGGACCAAAATAGAAATCATCATCATCAGTTATAAATAAAGGGTCGTGGTCTCCAGGGGAACATAATAATTTTGAGAGAACATTACGTTCTTTCAGTAGTGCTTCCGCTAAACTTAAAGTGTGTATCCCCCGGAAGGCGACAAACTCCAAAATCGTCTTCAGCTTCAACATACGATGATGTCAGGTACACAATTTAGCCCTTTGCAATTTAATTTGAATAATCTAGTGATCTATGCATGATTTAGGTTTTAGGGGGAATCAGATTTTCTCCCCCTTTCATATTTTATATTTAATTTTTCTTCTTTTATTTCTTATTTTTTATTAATTAATTTATTTTATTATTTACTAATTTATACATAGACTTGATATTATATATATATAATAATTTTCAAAGTTTGAAAAATAAAATTTTATTTTTTCACTATTCAATTTATGTTATAAATTTTCCATAAAAATTATTTTTAATTTCCTTTAAATAAATATATTTTCTAATTTTTAAAACAGAAAATTATTTTTAATTTTTATGAAATAAACGTATTTTCCAGTTTTTTTATTTTTGCTAAATGAATTAATTTTTTAATTTTTTGTGAAAAATAAATACTTTATTTTTTTTAGAAAACTAAAAATAAAAAATTATTTTATATTACTTTTGCTATTTTTTTTTAATTTTTCGAAGATATTTTTTTAAACTGCATTACATATCATTATGATGCGAAATAAGAAATTGTGGATTTCATTGAATAAATACCAATTAGTACTAATAAATAATGCCCATTAATAAGCTAAGAATGAAAAGATTGTTAGGGTTGATTTTCTTTTTCTTATTATAATACAAGATAAATATTTTAATTATTAAGTAATTAGTCAGGAATAAAATCTCAAATATGAAGACTAATATAAGATATTAAAAAAAAATTGGCAAGTAAAATGAACTTCTACATTGGCATGTCTCCTCTTCCATTGAAGAGAAAAATCACTCGTTACCTTTAACAAGTCTTTGCAATATTGGATAATTAGCACCATAGTTATGCCGAGCGAATATTATCAATTTGATGTTTGGAGAATTGAAATTGATTATTATATAGTTTACATTTAAAATTAATATCTTTTAATTTGGTAGCATATAATTTAATAATTTGAATTAAATTAACATTTACTTAAAATGATCAATATCTATTTTTTAATAATTAAATTAATAATTATTTTAATTATTTAAAAATAATAATTAATTATATTATTTGATATTTAAAAATTTTAAATTTTTGAGAAACTTCCAAGTCGATAATTCACCACAAATGAAATGATTCAGACTAAAAGAGAAAAGTTTTTGATAAAAATATTTAAAAATAATTTTAAATTTATAAAATTTATAAAATATTTATCAAAATACTAAAATTTATAAAATATTTATCAAAATATAAATTTTTATTAGTTTACAAAGAGTTTACAAAGAGTTTATAATGAATTTATAAATTTTATATAATTTATAATGACTTTATTATAATTTATAATAAAATAATTAAAATACTCATCGTAAAATTAAAAAATTATAAAAATATAATAACTGGTGTAATTTTTGGAAAAGAAAATCGGCTTATATCTATCGTACTAATATAAAATACGCTTTTGATAAAAGTATAAAAAAAATTAAAAATAATTTTAAAAATATTATATTTATAAAATATTTATTAAAATATAAAAATTTATAAAATATTATATTTTTATTTATTTATAATTATTTTATAATAAATTTATTATAAAATAATTAAAAAATCTCTATAAAAAAAATTAAAAATTTTTAAAACCACGGTAAAGTACGTTTTTTTTTAAATATAAAATTAGGTATAACGCGTCACGCGAAAGCTGAGCCGGCCCACAGTAAATACAACCTAACCCAGTAATACAAAAAATTGTTTTTGAAGTCCTATCAATGAAATATAAAAATTTTCATGATTTATCAGCTTTTTCCATTTTAGGCAAAATATTTTCAATAGGATTTGAAAAAGTAATAAAATATTCCTAATTAATTAAAAAAAATTTCAAGAGAACTAATCACATGTTGTAGACATATAAGGAGAATCATATAAATTTGTCAATTTTGTATGATCAACATCCTCTATTTTTTTTTCTTTGGTAAGTCTTATTTATATAGTATGACAGTTATTATAATTTTTTTGGAACTATTTTAGTAGTTATAATTAATAGGTAACAATTAAACAATATTAGAGCATATATATGCATAAAGTAAAACAATTAAAAAATTAATATTACTGTATATTTAAAAAATTAAATTAAATAACAAGTAATAAAAAGGAAGTTATGGAATTAATTTTTAAAACTTCATCTACTTTTTTTTTAAAAAATAAGATAACGAAAATAAATAATAAATTTGACAGAATTAAATTAAAAGATAATCTAATAAATTTGATCAAATAAAAAAATTACTTTTTAAAAAAAAAATTAGATCAGACCTCCAGATAAAATGGCAAGTTATTCAGATAAATATTTTGGCTTAAAAAAATTAGCTTCAAAGCCAAATTATCTGACGCAGACTGTAACAGCTTGATCACAATCTTACCAAATCCTCTTTTTCTTATTTTCCTGGTTTCTCCGTTTCTTCTCCCTCCCTTCCTCCTCTTCTGTGATCCGGTACTTCGCCGGCTTATTCGAATAAAATGGATACGTCGCCGATCAACAGATTGCCGCAGGATGCACTCCACCAGATCTTCTCCTCTCTCACTCTTCGTCAAATCATGATCTGTAGAACAGTCTGCAAGTCCTTCAATCAGATTTTGACTTCATCTTCTTTCATGGATCTCATCTCCACTCGACCCCCTCTTCGTTTCCTTGCTTTACGGCCTTCTCACCACCACCACCACCACCACCATCACCGCCACTTGTCTCCGACTTCTCCTCTCCACGTTTTTTACCCTGACGAGAACCAGTGGATTACATTTAATCTAAGCTTTTTACCTTTCAGGTCTCCACATCCTGTAGCATCAGCTGGTGGTGTCGTTTATTTATGGGGTGACTCGTCTAACTCGACCGATTCAAGTAAGTCGCTTGTGGTCTGTAACCCGTTGACTCGACAGTTCAAGGTGTTGCCTCAGCTTGGCTCTGCCTGGTCGAAACACGGTGCTGTTTTGGTTGACTCAGCGAACCGAGTTATGGTACTTATGGAACTCGCTGCTTTGTATTTGGCGAACACAAATGCAAACTCATGGTTAACCTTCTCTTCGAATCTGCCATCAAAACCCAGAAGCCCAATTTTAGTTTTGGACTCGGTTTTTGCTTTATGTGATGTTGGGTCTCCATGGAGGTCTCAGTGGAAGCTCTTTAAATGTAAATTGTCGAGTCTCAATTGTCCCAATAACTTCAAAAACAGCAACCCAACACCATCGTCGTCTTCATCGAATTGGGTTTGCTTAGAAAAGCACGAATGGGCTGGTCTCTTCGATATCATAAAACGGCCCCGTTTGGTTCATGGAAACGGGAATAAACTGTTGATGATTGGAGGGTTGAAATCGACGTTCTCGTTGAACCCATCGTGTTCTACGATATTGATATTGAGGTTAGATTTGGAGAGATTGGAATGGGAGAAAGCTGGGAGAATGCCAGTGGAGATGTACAGGTATTTCCAGGAGTCAAGTAAGTTGAAGGTGTTTGGCAGTGGGGATAGAATTTGTTTCTCGGCCAAGAGGGTAGGAAAATTGGCGCTGTGGATTGATTGCGGTGAAGAAAGGAGTATTTGGAAGTGGATTGATGGGGCGCCTGGTGGTAGTGGCGGCGGTGGCTATGGGATTTGGAGAGGATTCGTTTTTGAGGCTAGACTTGCTGCATTGCCTTGAGTTGGTATGTCTAAAAATCCAATTTGAGTCGGATATTTGTATAATTTGAGTCGGATATTTGTATCTGTATCTGTATTAACATGAATGGGTGATTTTGAGGAACTTCTTGTGTCATCAATTGGTGCACTATTCTGTACTTAATTTATTAATTAAATATTGAGAAAAATGTTGTGTTTGATTTGCATTATAAATTGATTGCATGTAATGTTCTTTGATAACCTTACTATTACGTTGTTTCTTCTGTTGGATTTGGAAATGGGCATAGCTTGATTGCACTATGACTTTTGCATATGAAATTAGAGAATCGGGTTGAGTTTATTGTGGCATTATATTTGATGGTTAATGAGACAAGAAGGGAGAGTTCTTTTTTACTTTTTTGGAGAGTTCTTTTTTATTTTTTTAACTTTTAGGGGTAAAAATATAGGTTTTCTTAAGGAGCCTTGTATAATTAATATGGTTTTCATTTGATTTTCATGTTGTTGAAGTAAACAAAAATAGTTTTGTTTCACTCTTGTGATAGCAAATCAATGTCCAAAATTTTCTTTGTCCTTTCCTTAATTTAGGACTCTAATAATTTTTTCAATGTGGTTGTACATTGTAAATTCTGTTTTCATCTTCCTCAAACTATTTTTGGTCTATAAGTTGCTTTTCCAAAATGTAACATTTCATGTTAACTGTCCGGTTCGTAGTACTTAATTTGGGAATTGTTAAAGGCATATGATCTAGGCCTCTAGACGTTTCTAATGTTTTAGGCCTTTAATTAGTTAGAAGAGGCCTTTGGTATCCAAGTGAGTAACATTTTGGTGTTTTGGGCAGTGTACTCTATGAAATGCCAATGTGACTCTTGGGGCTGGCTTTTCAATCAGCTTTTTCTTGCAATATATCTTCTTCTTACTACTTAAGTGATGTTGTGATGTTTTACTTTGGCATGAAAATTGAAGAACTTATGGAGACCATTTTTTATCCTCACTTTACAATATATGGTTCTCATCAGTTTTAAGGTGTGAACTGGTTATGTTCAAAGTTCAATGAAGTAATGAATTGGTGAACATTGAATATTGCATATGTGTAGTAAGTTAAGTAGAAAATTTCTGAAAATGTGAATTAAAAGGCAATTCAAAGATTTGTACGCCAACATGGTTAGAGTGGTCATATACTTGCATTTGGGTTCAATAATCAGGTAGATGAACATTGAAATATGCTGATAGCAGCTTCACTGCATTCGGTGCTATCATACTTTATTTCATAAGGGAATGTGTGGAAGTTGGCTCAATAGAAAATCAATAGGCTATAATGAAGTTCTGCTTTTTAAGCATTACAAAAATGCTTAGTATAAACAAGAGCTTATGATACTTTTGGGGATTTTACTTGGGGATAATGATGGAAATTCCATGTCAATTTTGTTGGGATAATTGTCTCTTTTACATGCACAGACGTGATAATGTGCAGCTGCCACATTTTCTGGCATTTAGAAAATGGAAAATGTCATGTTCAAGCATTTGAGTGGACATTTAAGTTTGAGAATTCCTTAAGAAACATAGGGCATATATCTTAATGAATCACTATTGATGCCAATCTTACAGGGCTTCAAATATGAGGAAATGGGGATGTGGTTAAATTGTTAATGTTATTCTAATTGAAATATGTGCCTTCCTGGTTCTTGATATTTTTGTGATTCTTGATTTTCAAGAAGATGACAATAATTGAATATGCCTTAAGAAACCATCTGCACTATACTAACTTGTAAGTATTTTTTTTCTCTATTTTTCCCAATTCTTTTGCTATATGTTTTGCCAAGGCGTGTTTCCATTTTTTTTTCATTGTGTCCGAATGAGTGTGTTTTAGAATTGTTACAGAAATCCAAGACCCTGACTCAACATCAGAACCTAGCACAGTTTTCTTTTCTTTGTAGCAAGCGCTTTACTTGATTAAGTGGCAAATTGCAACCGTGCTAAAACAGCATAATTTTTGTTTACCACAACCCAAAGATGGGACATGTAAGTTACAATTTGCATTGCTAACCATAATGACTTGGCGGAATTTGATTGTGATTTCAAGATATTGCAGTCTTTTAAAAGATTTTAATTTTTGAAGTTTAAACATTGACATGCATTTATGATGGAATAGAAGATATATTCATTACATTCATCATCATTATACATTTGATTGATTTTTGGCTTATGATTATGGACGTGTGACTGTCATTATCTTTTGTTTTCTTGATCATTTTGTGGAATTAGAAACTGCACCTGCTGCATGGGACTTAAAGATTTTATATTTATATTTGTGTGTTTGCTTGCCAATATATATTTGAGTAGGAGCTTTTCTGTATCTTACCTTAAAAAACTATACATTTTTTCCGTCAATAAAAATTCAAAAGTTCCTTTAGTCTTCTGTATGCCAACAGCCTAGTGCATATCTAGGAATCCTTATAAAAGTAGTTGCTGAGGACTTAGATTTCCAGTGTAAAGAGACTGAAATTTCCATGTTGCACCTGGTACTCCTTCCAAAGGGGACAATCAATTGCTTGTCTTGACAAAAATTAATGGCTTTATCCTCCCGCTATACTCTCTTCTTTCTCAATTGGAAAATTCCTTATGCAATCAAAATTTTAATCTTATGATTGTTCAGAACAGCCTAAAGTGCAGCGCAATGTTCAATGATCTCACCAAGAATTCTATTGAGAAAGAAAATTTGACTGTTCGAGTGAAATTACCCATTTTTGAGGATAATTTACTTATCATCTAACAAAGTCTTCATGATCGACGAGTCTTTATTGGTCATGTTAGGCTGATATTCTTTTAAAAGAGATTCAACTAGGAACAATTATACGCCCAAGATCCAATATTGGAATAATTTCAGAGGTTTTTCGAGAGCGAGAAGTATTGAAGGAATGGCCATAGGAATGGTGCTTCATGACATCTTACGGTGTCTTGCCTGAGCAAATTAGTTGGTACTGGAGTTATACATTAAGGCATTAGATACCAGTGTATGGCCTACTTCGATCCTGTTGAGATGTTCTTTCTCCACCACTGTATGGCCCACTTGCAGAGTAACTTGGACAAAAGTGGTACAAAATGATATTATTGTTTTATATTTATCAGAAGAGTTAGCCTTAAATTGACTTGAGTACAAAAGAAGAATCTATGTAGCCTATCCCAATTGACTAGAGATTAAGGCTTTGTTGTTGTTGCATACTATGCTAGTATTCTGCATGCTGATCGCAGTGAACCTGTATTTTGTAGACTAACAATTGCAGTTAATATCAGAGAAATAATCTTGTTATGCACAAGATCTTGCATAATTAGTGTTGGCCACTGGATTATTTCCATGATGTAAAGATCAAGAAGACAAAGTTCCTTGTCTTGTGGGCTTTCACGCAATATCGCTTGGTTGTAGTGAATTGTGCAAGTTTTACATATGGTGAGAGCTTTGGGAGCATCTGGAAGGTAAATATTGATTATTATCTCTATAGTTGCTCGTTCATGTAATATCAATGAATGAATATCTCTACATTTATTGGATAGCCCTTGAGTGAAATTGGAAAGCCATGCACTGAATGGCTTTTCATTGTCTTCTTGCTTTAAATGGATGATACTCAGCAACCATGTTTTAAGCGAAAAGGTCAGTTGGGAATCTTCAACAACCTGAACTCCTGCCATACATCATCAGTTGAGGTACCGTCACCATTCATCTCCTTGAAAAGCAATGAAAATGATTTCCATCATGTATGGAAGTAATTATGCATTCTTGATTTTGTTGCCTGGCAGGACTCTTCAATGTTACAGTTGGAACGATCCAAAGGAAGGCTTTGGCATTTGATAACAATCTCACCAACTAGTTAGTGTTGCATATTGTACGAGTTGGGTTTCTTCGTTTTCTCTTTTTGGCAAGTGATGTTAGTAGAAGATTCATTTTTTTTGCTAAGAGATTTGTTCATAATCCATCAAGATGTATGGATGAAGATTGAGAACCAAAATTTTGTTGCTTGGGTGTCTGTCGGCAGATTTGCATCTGGAGGATTCGTTCATGTTAGTACAGCTCAATCTGAAATTGTTGTTATTATTATTAGATGGAGGATGTTTTGTCCAAAAACTAACAGGGTCTCCTACAGGGCCGAAAGCGAGTTTAGTTGGCCAATCTTCAACTTGGTTTTCCTTCTCTACAGATGCTGCATTCCAATGCTGAACATATGACGGATGGAGTGCTGGGAGTAAGTTCGTGACTGTTCCCCAGCAACTATTTGGAAATCTTGAACTCCAAAGCATTTATACAAAAGCTTGTGAGTCTAGCTAGTTACAGATTTAACTATTTCTGCAGCCTCTATCGCAGGCGACTGCAACAGATTCATAGAACTACAATCACCAGTTGTTATGATGAAGAATTTCTGCTGCTACTGGATTGCACTCGCCACAAACCTTCATTATTTTTTATCTTCGGGGCCAGTGAAGCACATCCCATATTTCTCAAGTCTTTCTGCCAAGCTTCCTGGTTAAAATTTGCCCGTCGACCTGTCGCCTTGATTTGCACAAAGAATATGCTAAAATTGAAATATATATATATATATATATATAATCCAAAATAAACTTAGGCCAACGTCTATCATCTTGTTTGTATTTTGTATTATATGATCTTAATCCCTTATTTGATATAATTTCATAAAATTTTATCAGAATTCAATTGAGATTCTAATGTTTCATGTATGAAACAATAAAAAATGTTTTTTTTTTAATTTTAAAAATTAAATTTTGTGATTGAATATAATTAATTTAAATTTGATTAAAATTAATAAAATTTGAAACAAAATTTCACAGTTTATTATAACAAACATTTTAGACCAGAACGTCCGTATCTATCTTTTTGCCTCTTTTGTTATCCCAAACTCCTCTCTCTACTTTTTTTTTTTCTCTTTTTCCTCCGCCTATAATTTCCATCTATTTTTTTTCCTTCTCTTCTCATCTCAGCCACTTTGTATTTCTTTACAAGTATTATAGCATATTATTATATGTTGAATTTTTTTTTGATTAATTATATGTTGAATTTAATATTATAGATTTATTTCGAGCAAATAAATTATATATAAAATTTATGTATAAATAAATTTAAACATTTTATATTCATTTATACCAAGTATATTGTAAAGCTATTTTAGAATGTGTAGCAAACTAATAATAAATCTTCTTATTCATCAAAAACTAATAATAAATCTTCTGATTTGATACTTAAAAAAAATAAATTATCTACAATTTTGACCTTTTTCATCTTTTAGGGTTGTTGATTGAAAGCAGAAAATTTGGAGAATATTTGCCTACCAATTAAAAGAAAAAAAAATAAATTAAATGCTAGTGGAGAATAGAGCTAGTGGCCCACCCCATCTGTACCCAAAAGGCAAATAGGGACATGGTCCAGCCTTGCGAATAAAGCGAGCTCTCTTTTTCTACTATATATACTATCAAAGCCAATAACTTCTTTATTTAATTAATTACTTTTTTTTAGAATTTATTTTATTGAAAGTTTATTTATTTACTTTTCAAAACATTGTAAACTCGAGTCATTTTGTATTTTGTACAGAAAGGTTAAGTTCGTAATTCAAATTTTAATTCATTTATATGTGAGATTATAATTTTATTTTATATTAAAATTAATGAATTGAAATATAATAAAAGAATTACAAAGTATACTTTTTAGCAATAAAAATCAGTATTTAAATTATTTTTTTAATTTTTTATGCGCACACATATATATTAACTACTATTATAATCCAATGTAAAGTTTGAAAAAATATTATATTGGTTTTTTTTTTTTTATAAAACGAAATACGAGATTTTCACTATTAACTTTTTAAGATTTACAGTCCTAATTAGCACTAATATAATTATTAAGAGTATTTAGATGGCATAATATCGTTGTAATATTCAAATGATATAATTATGATATAATGACAAACTGACATAAAATACCACCGACACCAAGTGAATATTGTTTAAATGCTGTAAATTTTAAAATGCCAATGATGAAAATTTTAAATTTTTTTGTCAAAAAATCTATAAATTTTGTAATAAATTCACATGATATATTTTTTCTATATTTTTCCCTGTATCTATCCCTTATTTTTCTTCTTTTTCATTTTTTTTGCATAATTTTTTTTTTTTTAAATTTTAACTCTGCTCGAATTCAAACGTACACGATGTATTCTGTGTGCAACTCCAATGGTTCTTTTGTTTTTTTGGCCAGTTATGCAACTTCAATGTTGCTAAATCAGAAACCAACAGTCATATTTAATATTTGATGGATAAAAAATAATTTTATTCTTAATATTTATTTAATTATCATTATTGTTGTATTGGTACGTCAGCGTGTGTTGCACTTTACTTATCATCAGATTTTCAAGATCAGATAGGGCCCACCCACTTACCAAATACACCCAAACTACTCTGTTAGCGAGCCCAGTTAATTTCAATAGATGGTGTATTAACATCATCTTTTAATTATGGGAAATTTTACTTTTAACTTTGAAAGGTGAGTACTATTCTTTTATAAATTAAAATAAATAAAATTAATAGTCTTTATATACCATTGATTAGCATGTCAAATTATTTTTTGAATTTATACCAAATTATCAAACTACTCTTTGAATTTTGATTTAAAATCTTTTTTTTTTACTTTGCGAAGTTAGTTAATTGAATTAATAATTCAGTTTTTTTTAACGAGTGCTCTAGAACACCGATCAAAAGTAAGCAAAATATAATTATAAAATAATGAGTGAAATGGCAAAAAAAAAAATTGAATAGAGTGATATTTTATAATAATAATAATAATTACCATTCTATACGATAAATTAAAATTATTATTTTTTGCTCTTGTATTTTATATTTTAATTTACTCCTTTAATTTTATCTAAATTTTCTAATCAGTATTCTCAGGGTATTTTTTAAAATAAAATACTGAGAAAGTAAAATAGTAACTTAATTAGTTACAACTCAATTTTACTAAAAAAAAAAAATTAAGCAATATTTAAATGACTTTTATAACAATTTTTTTTATTATGAGTAAAATTGCATAGTCAAAATAGGAGTATAATTATCTTTTAACATTAGATTCCTTAATCTTTTTTTTAGGTAAAATATTTTTTCATATTTTTTCAATGTAAAATAATTTACTAACCGATCATTGGTGAAATTTAATGTGACTAATATTTTATTTTATAATGATTTTTTGCCAATAAATATGATATTATTGGTCAAATAATATTATAGAATTAAATTTTCAAAGATTATGGTTTAAATATTACAAGTCCCATTTTACAAATTTGAAAGGAACAAATTCACATTTTTCTTTCAATTGGGTACTTTTGTTGCAGTCTTCTCTTTGATTTAAGTGGGGGACTGCCTTAGGCTTATTGGGCATATAGCCATATACTTGATAGAAACAGGCAAACAAACAGAGATTTCTATAATTTAAGTATGTTTTAGAATAACTTCTTTTTATATTTTCAGGAAAAAGCTTTGCTTATATTGGCTATCCTCCAATTTCAATTTTGGAGTGTTTCACCATCCAATCTATTATCAAAATAATAATAATAATACCTAGATATTGATTGCATCTAGAACTTTAAGAATTGAATTAAAAAAAATTAACAATATATAGTACTTTTAATTTTACATGAAGTACTTTTTCTTTTTGGTAATTATAAAAAAATATAATATAATTATCATGTATGTATTTACCATTAGTACTTAACAAGTCAATATTATATTTTCTCCAAAAATGTTTTTTTTACATAAAAGAAGAAATTTTTATTAATATAATCTTTAATGGGGAAAAATATATTTATAGAATAGAAACTACCCAAAAGAAACTCAATAATTAAAAAACATACACATCCTAAAAACATCCCAAAATTTGTAAAAAAAAAAAAAACCCGAACCACAAACTACAAAAACTAAAAAAGCAACCCAAAAACAACAGTTATGAAAGTCTAAAAAAAACATCATCTTGATCAGTAGCAAATTAAGAATCACAAAATATGCCCACAAATAATACTCCAGCACTAGTTACATAGAAACCCAATATGCCTAAAGCAGTACCTAAAAATCCCAAGAGCACCTAAAAATCCAACGGTAGGGCCGTGATTTCATTCGAAAATCTGCATTATTTCTTTGACTCCGAACAACTAACCAAGCTTAGCAGCACTTCTTTGACCAATTCTGTTACCTTAACCAATTTCATCAGCAACTGGAGCTAAAAGCAATTAATCGCTCCTGCAGAAAATCACTATAAAAAATAGAGGTTTCATGATAGTTATTAAAATAGCAGACCTCATGTCAGACGATGGATTGCAAGGCAAAAGGAAACCAAGCTGTGTGTTCAACCGAAGCAGAGAGCAAAAACAGGCACTAATAGCTACTGAGTTAACATTTCAGTATGCTTATAACAGAATTTCCTACTGAAGGAACAGAGTGAAAACAGAGGTTGGGGGTTTTGGCGTCAATAGCTGCTGAATTTAAAGACCAATTACCAAAGAAATCAATTGAGCCATATAAAACTATGAATAATCGCCACCAATATAGACATCTAGAGATTCGAGTATATATCAGGCTTAATTACTGCACAAAACCAATTTAGATTAGAACCAAGCTGGAAGATCATTATTTCTTGTCACACCTGACTTAGCAAGATGATCCGCAATTGAATTGGATTCTCAAAAAACATGATCGTAATTCACCAAGGGGAAAACTTTCACCATATCTTTAACTTTACACAGAATGTCCCAAAATTTCCACGAGCTGTTTGCAAAGTCCCCTTGAACCCAGTTGATTACATTTTTGGAGTCTGATTCTATTATCAATTTTTTATAGCTTACACGCTCCTGAGACACAGAGAGATCAAGAGCTTTATATATAGCTGATAACTCGGCCTCATCAGAATTCATAATGCCCAAACTACAGGAGAAAATTGTAATAAAATTACCTGAGCTATTCCTCAGAACACCTCCTATTCCAGCAAGTCCGGGCTTCCCCAAGGCTGACCCATCCATATTGCATTTAAGGAAATCATTCAAACGAGGTACCCAAAAGGAGACGGGTCTAGATAATTTAGCCATCTCCCAATTTTTAAAACATTCTAAAGACTCGAATAGTAACTTATTGTCATACGGAAAGGAAGAATCAATGGTGCTGATCCAAGAAGCAGCTCTAAGAAGCATTAGATCAAACAACTTTTCATACATCAAGGTCTGATTATTGAATATAATTTTATTTCTCTCAAGCCAAAGTGTTTCTGCTGGAAGGTCTATGATTGAGATTGGAACAACCCAAGATACATCCCACCACTTGAATATCTGACACCATATTTTCCAAGATACCAAACAGTGCAGGAATAGGTGATCAATTTCTTCTTCGGATTGACTGCAAAATGGGCACATGTTGTTTTCTAATCAAACCTAAGTTTACCAAGCGGGCTCTCACATTTATTTTTCCTTGCAAAAGCATCCAAACAAAAATCTCAATTTTAGGTGGAGAAATATTTCTCCAAATTTTAGGCCAACATAGATGGAAGTTGGGATTTCTTGCACTGTCAAGTTGGCAGCATAAAGATTTAACAGTATAGGAACCATTTTTGTTGAATCGCCAAAAAATCTTATCTTCCCCCTCAAGTTTAGGAGTGATATTATCAATTAGAGCCATAAGAGATTGTAGTAAGTATAGTTCCCCGTTAAAGAGAGGCCGCCGCCACAATAAATTTCATTGCCATGAATTCCCCTCCCAAGTTCCAGCACTACTGATCTTGATGTCTTTATTTATTGTGAGTGAAAATAGACAAGGGAAGATAGATGCTAAACTAGCTTGATTGGTCCAAGGATCCAACCAAAATTTAATTTTATTTCCATTGCCCAGCCAGCAACTGACTCCATTTTGTGCAGTGGCTAGGGAGAGGGGATCTAATTTCACTGAGGAAATAATATCTTGCCAAATGATTGACTGCCTACCACTGAAACTCAAATCAAATAAATTTCCATCACCATACTTACCATGAGCGACAGATTTCCAGAGAGAAGGGCTGTCATCCAAGAGCCTCCATAACCATTAAAATAACATTGCCCTATTTTTGTCAAGGATTGAACCAACCCCCAATCCACCCAGTGACTTGTCCTTTTCAATTACCTCTCAGTTAATGCTATGAATTTTTTTCTTATCACCATTGCCGCTCCAGAAGAATCTTCTTTGAATTTTAGATATCTCTTTTGCAACTCCATTTGGGATCTTGAATATAGATAGATAATATAGAGGTAGACTGCTTAGGACTGAGTTAATCAAGGTTAATCTTCCTACAATGGATAGATATCTTGCTTTCTAACCAGCAAGTCTTGCTTTGATTTTGGATAAAATTGGTTCTCAAGTTGATAACCTCCTAGGATTAGCACCTAAAGGTATGCCATGATATTTAATAGGGAGAGAAGAGATACCACAGCCAATTGAATGAGCAACCATTTCACACCAACTTTCTTCAACATTCACCCAAACTAAGACACTCTTGTGAAAGTTAACTTTCAGTCCGGAGATCAATTCAAAACACCGAAGAATTTTTTTTTACATTAATAAGAAAGTTCAAGTTTGCAGGACAAAAGAGAATATTATCGTCAGCATATTGCAAAACAGGGATGGTCAGCCTATTATTAGTGACTGGTATGCCTTCTATTAATCCCAAATTGACTGCTTTTTTGAACATTAGAGATAAACCTTCAGCAACAATTGTGTAGAGAAAAGGGGAGGGAGGGTCTCCTTGCAGACCCTTGGAGGGAGGGAAGAAAGATGCAGGAGAGTCGTTAACCAGAATAGCGGTAGAAGCTTGCATCACATAAGATTTAACCCATCTCATCCAGTTCAAACCAAAACCTATACATTCCATGACATTAAAGAGATAATCCCAAAACACGAAATCGAAAGCCTTTTCAAAGTCTAGTTTGATGATAGCACCTTTATAACCAGATTTCTTAAAAGATGTCACCATAGGCATAAGATTATAATGGTAAATAAAATAAATAATTTTTATGTCTTGAACTAAATTTGTGTATTGATGCAGAAAACAATAAATAAATTTGATTATTTGAGGATGAATATAGAAATTTAAATATTATAAACGATAGATTTCCAAAATTCATTTAAACTTTAAATCCAAAGCTAGTTAGGTTATATTATAAATTTAATTTTTTTATATACTTTTTTAATCCAAAACATTAATTTTTAGATGTTTCAATTTAAATATTTAATTCAAAAAAGTATACTAATTAAGTATTAATCTTTTAATTATATTTCTAGGTTACATCATATATAATATTATTCATATTTTATGTATTTTATTAGTAGTGAGATATATGATAAATATCTATAAAACAAATTCCCCAATTCAATTACTTGAAAGAGAAGAATAATTAACATTCTTTCTCAAATATATAATTGTAACAAAAGCAAACACTGAATAATACCCACTAGCTCATAATAATAGTTTAGATAATTAATCAAGTTTTATTTTTTGGTATTCTATCTTGATAAAGAAATATTCTAATAGAGAGAAACAAACAATAATAATGAAGTCGTATATATATGCAAAGAAATAAATTCTCCCAAAGGAGACATAATAATTGATTGGAATTTGGAATGGACCATTAATTAGTATCTTGCGAAAAGAAATTAAAGCCATTTATTATCAGAATAAAATCTTAATCGTGTTTTTCGACTAGATTAGCCACCACCAACTCTTATCATCACTTTCTGATACATATTTTACGACTTTGTGAATTTTATTTTCATCAGAAAAATAAATAAAATATATATATTTTTTGGGGGAGAAAATAAAAAATATATGTAATCAGCTGCAAAATTAATACAAGCTTCAAATCTAATTAAAGGGTTCCATAATATATTATTGAAAATTATTCAAGCATAGAAAGATTGGTTAAAAATTTAAGTTTATGATCATCGACTATATATATATATATATATATATATTGTCTCTACTATTAAATTAATGGCTATAATAAAATATCTATATTTCAATATTATCAAACTAACATAATAATAATTGGCAAAAAAAAAAAACTAACATATAATAATAACAATAAACCCTCAAAAAACAATAATAACAAACTTAACAATAATTTAATAGCCCAATATCTTCTTGACGTCTCCTTGTTTAGAATGAATAAATTCTATAAAATTTTATAAAATTTATTTCAATTTCAAAAATTATTTATTTAGAATAAAATATTTTACTCATTCCAATTCAATAAATTCAAATCCATGAAATTTAATTAGTGTAAACCAAATTTTATTAAAATAGGTGAAATTTACAAATAAATTTCATAAATTAATGAACTTATTTTTTCTTTATAAAATTACCCTTAATAGATTTATACCTCTTTCTCTCACAATACTCTTCTAATTTTTTTTCTTTTTCACAATGTCAATTTTATAAAATTTATGATTTCTCTTATTTTAAAATTAATTTTTAATAAAATTATATCATTAATTTTTAATTTTTTAAAGCTAAATATCTAATTTGCATGTTTGCTCTTTTAGTTTCATCAATAGTTATATTTTTATTTTAATATTTTATTAGATTTTTATTTTTAATAATTATTTAAAATTTTAAAAAAATTGCTAATTATATATATAAACTCTTATGTGAAATTGATTATCAAAACAAAAAATATTCCTATAAATATAGATAATAGTCCAATAAATAGAAATTTTTAAAAATAAATATTTTCATCTAAAATTATGTTAAAAATATTCAATCAATTAAATTCATATAAACTAAAAAAATATTTTTTAATATTCAAAAATAAAACATTTATATACAATAATTATCTAATCAAGAAATATATTATTATTAATTTATAGCAATAAATCTAAAATATAAATTTCTTTTGATATTATTTGAGCATAAGCTTTAAATATAATATTATTGTAATAAGGATATATTTAAAAAAAAGATAAATAAATTTTCAATTTAGAATTTATTCCAAATAAAATTATATAAAATTCAATTAAATTATCTATTTTAAATTACACCATACCAAACATGGAAATTCATTTAAATAAATTCTACATAAAATTTATTTATAAATAAATTCTATAATCTAAATTCATTCATTTCAAATATAATATAATGGACAGTTTAAATTTTTTTCTTATGTTTTTTATACTATAATTTTTTATTTGGAATAGATTTTTTTTTCTCCAGTGAAAAAGAAATTGTTATTATTAAAATATATTTATTATTTAAAAGATATAGTAGATTAGCACAAAGAGAAAACCTAAAACAGAAAAACCATAATTACAAAATAGGTCTAAATTCTTGAATTTTAATTACTCAGTTGTCCAAAAGGATATATTAACAAGAAACGTCTTTCTAATTTCAATAAATTAAAGAATATGACAAAGGTTATATATATAGATATACTTCATCTGTCCTTAATTGATAGGATCATTTTTTTTATTTTATAAAAATTAAAAATAATTAATTATTTTTATTAAAAATATAAATTTATATATAATTTTCATAGTATATCTTTAATTTAGTATAAAATATATTTAATAAATAATATTAAATAAAAATATTATAAAAATTTAACATGCTAACTAATTTATAAAAATAGTAAATGAGTTATAATTTAAGACGAATAAAAAAAATTAAATTAAACTATTTGAAATGGAGAAAGTATACATTATGCCATATAAAGTTAATTGTTCTATGCAAACGTTCATATATATTAGTTACATAGTATTGCATTAAATTGGATATTAAATATCATATCATAATGCATTAAAAAAATAACACATTATAATTAAACAAAATTAAATAAAATAATTTTTAATACACTTCTCACGGGCATTTATATAAATATATAAAAGGTAAAGAAATGAGAATTTTTTTAAGCTTGACATATCTTCTATTTTTAAAAATACTATAACGTTATAATTTTTTAATTTCTCATCAATTTCTCTTTTTCTTGGTAAAAATTTTATTTTTTTAATTAATTTTAATAATTTATACAAAACTTGAAATTTAATAATTAATTATGATTTAATCATCTATGAAATAATTACATATTAATATAATTTTTTAATATTATTCAAATAAACTATATTTATGACTTTTAATTTTTTATAAATTAATTATATATTACTATAATTAAATAATATTGATTGATTTATTTATATTTTTTAGAAATTTTAAAATTTTATATTACTCTTGATCTTCATAATAAATTAATTATAATTTATTTATAATAATCATTAATTTATATATTTTTAAAAAATTAAAAAATAAAATATATAACTTTTCAATAAATTATATTTGTGATTATTAATTTTTTATAAATTAATTATATATTAATATAATTAAATATTATTGATTGATTTATAAATTTTTAAAAAAAATTTAAAAGTTAAAAAATATATTACTCTTAATATTTTTAATAAATTAATTATAAATTAGTTAATTTATCTATAATAATTATTAATTTATATATTTTTAGAAATTAGAAAAAGTTAAACAATAAAATAGATGACTTTTTTTATAAAATATAAATTAATTACACATTAATATAATTTAATAATACTTTTTAGAAATTTTAAAGATTAAAAAAATATAATTCTCAACATTCATAATAAATTAATCATAAATTAAATAATTAATTTATAATAATCATTAATTTATATATTTTAAAAATTTTAAAAATAATAATAAAGCATATAATTTTTGACATTTATAATATATATATATATGCACATTATCAAATTTTTAAAAAGCTAACTCACATTTTTTTAAATTAATTTTAATAATTTTTTATTTAATAATTAATAAATTATATTTATGATTTTTAATCTCGTATAAATTAGTTACATATCAATATAGTTTAATAATATATTTATATTTTTTTAGCAATTTAAAGAGTTAAAAAATATAAAATTATTAATATTCATAATAAATTAATTATAAATTAAATAATTTATAATTTATAATAATTAATTTAAATATTTTAAAAAATTTTAAAAATTAAATAATAAAAAATATATGATATTAGGCATTCTTAAATTCTAATCAAAATATATGTGTATATATAATATATATAAGTAAAAAAAATGAAAGTATTATATAATATAATAAAATATATATATATGCATCATATAAAAAAATATTTATTACATTTAGTAAAAAATTTTAACAATATATGAATATAAAAGATCATACATTTAATAAATTATTAATAATATTTTTAACTTAAATTATAAATTTATAAAAATAAAAGTAATCTATTTAATAAATTATTAATATTTAAGAACATTAATACATGAAAATAAAAAATTTATATATTTAATAAATTATTAATAAATATTTTAACTAAAATTATTAATATATAAAAATAAAAGATCATATATATAATAAATTTTTAATTAATTTTTAACTAAAATTATTAATATGTGTAAAAATAAAAGATTATATATTTAATAAATTATTAATATATGATAATAAAATATTTTATACATAATAAATTTATTAATAAAAATTAAAAAATAAATGAAAAATATATTATCATGTAATATATATATATATATACAATATAAAAAATATCATGTGCTATATTTATTTATCTATTTATATATTATTTATATTATATAATTTATTTTATAAAACTATTAATATATAAAGATAAAAAGTTAGATCATATTGCAATTTTACTTCCTATAATTATATTAATAATTACTAATTAAATTAAATTTAAAATTTATTAAATAATATTATTAATATATAAAGATAAAATATTATATATTTAATAAATAATAAATATATAAATATAAAATATTATATATATAATAAAATTTTTATAATATAATAAAAAATTATACCTACATATTACGTGTACATGCGACTAATTTGTATACCATATTGTGGGTTGGTGAAAAAAGACTTTCCCCTAATAATTTTTTTTCTGCTTTAAAAGGTTGAGATATATATAGTTTTAGCCCGTCAGTTGCGTTCTCATAAATTAATTTAATAGTTTATTGATATAATAATTAAACTCTAAAATTTTAATTTTTTATTTTAAGTAAAATAAACTTTATTTTATTAAATACGTTTATTTTATTACACATTGTATGAAAAAAAATTAAAATAATAAAATATTTCATATTGACATGGCACAATTTCTGATTAAATTAAACAAGACAATAACAAGAAAAAATAATAAATTTAAAACTAATTTATTAGTAGATTAAAATCTTATTTCATTTAAAATTTAAAATCTTATTCATTTAAAATTATATTAATATGATAGAATTGTAAAAAAAATGAAAATTTATTATATAAATTATCAAAATAAAAAAATATATGATAAAATTATAAAAATCAATAATTTTTTTAGTTAAAAGATTTTCATTTATCACATATGAATGAAATCATTGGATAAGTGAAATAATAAAATATGTAAACTATTAATTCTTCTATAAACGTAACAAAAAATAGAAAACTGGAAAAGAAATAGCATTTATTTTTTCATTTTTTGGTTGAGTAAAAGTTAAAGTTTTGTTGTTATTTATTAAAAAAAAAGTTAGTTTATGCTTACGTCGGACCTACTAAAAAATGAAATAATAATAAGTGGAAATTACATAATATACTACATTGTTAGTTCTATTTTTATTTTTATTGTCCTTGCTTTTTTGTCATTTCTAACTTTTTGTATTTTTATTTCTATATTTCTTTTATATTTTATTTTTAAAAAAAATAAGGTTCTCGTCATGCATCTTTTTTTAGCTATTTTGCATTTCTCCGTCATTCCATGTTCATTTCCAACTTCTTTATTTAAGAAATATGTTCGGTACCTCCGTTAAAGCTGCACTCAATCAATTTTTTTCATTTTTCTAATAAATATAAAACAAAATAAAATCAAAATCAAAATCAATAGAGAGATTTAAAAAAGATTCAACATACAAATTATATACTCGAAATGAGTTCAAAAATCAAATTCATTACTATAAATCTATACCCAATCAACAACTCGAAACAGTTATAGAACATCTAAATGTTATGTAATTATTGATAAGATTTCTTACTATAAAACTTTCTGTTTGAAAAATCTATTTTGAATTTACTTAATTTTTTGATGTTTTCTTTAAAATTAGGATTCGCCTCTGCAATTCTTAAAATAGTTTCAACTCGAACTTCAGATAATTTGTCCCTTTTTATTGAAGAAATTCTGTAAGTTGATTGAACAAAAAGGCTACTGAATCTTTAACCATTATTATATCGGATCCACCATGGTTTACAAAGCCTTTCTTTTGGTTGAGAGAAGAAGTGGAGCAAATGAAAAATGGTTTTTATTTTATTGGGAAAGTGATGGTTTGCCGGACTTTCTTTTTGGTTGGGATGAGAAAGTGGAACAAATAGGAAATGATATTCCATGAAATGTATTTATTATGAAATTTGATTTTTTTTCTATGCAGTGTGATTTCTAAGTGGCTCATGTAGCCTTTACAAGTGTATTGTTCTATTGAATCAACTTTTTATCTTTTTTTGAATTGTATTTTTAGGTTTGAAAAATAATAATTAGAGATTTTTTTATTATATTTGATAAAATAATTCAAAGAAATAGTTTTTTTAATTTTTAACTTTCATTTATTTTTAAATAGATTGTATTAATTAATTTATATAACATATAATATTATAAAACTTAAACAAAAAAAAAATTATAGAATTGTGCTAAAATAATTAAACAAAACATTTTATACTTACAAATAATTTAAATAAATACTATAAAAGTGTATTATTGATTTAAATATTTGATTATGGTATATGTGTTACATATAACTACATATTTGAGTATCATAGTTATACACTAATAATATTTTTTTTTCAATTTCTAGTGTAGTCTCGTTAGGATCCATGTTTGGTCTCTTTAAGGAGATGAAATAGTATTAAACACACGTAGACAACAAAGTGTAAATTATATAGAGTTTTATTATACAAACAAACGTAATTGTATAAAGGGTTTTTTCTATTTTATTTTCATTTTGATAGTAACAATTACGAATTAATTTCTTTTTTAATTATATATTATTTTTAATAACAAAAAATAACAATATTACATATATTTTATATTATGTTAATATATATTATAAAAAAATAACAATATATATTATATGTATGTGGATATATGTCGGTATATATTATATATACTTTAATATATTAAGTTATTACAGTTACATAATGATAATATTTTTTGAAATAAAATAAATATATAGTTATAGTTAGCATATATCTATATATACTAATATATAATAACTGTATAGTGATATTATTTTACCAAGATAATAGATGTATATAAATATATATTATATATACATTCGTATACTAAGATATTACAAATGTATATTGACTTTTTTTTTTTTAAAACTATAGATATATGTAGTTATAAATAGTATATACCTATATATACTAAGATATAGTAGTTGCATGTAGATATTTTTTCTCCAAGACCATAAATATATATAGTTACATACTATATGTACTTTCATATGCTTTTTTATATTTTATATGTAGGTATAACTAAAGAATAACAATATATGTAGGCAGATGTTCGTACATATATAATACATATAACTAGATATATATGTGTTACATATATATAGGTATATGTTGGTACATGTTTCATATATTTTAACTAAAGAATAATAATATATATGGATATATATCGATACATGTGGCATATGCCGATATATGTGGATATTTGTGAATATTTGTAAATATATAACTATTTTATATATTTATTTATACGTGGATATATATTATATATAACTAGATATATTGAAAAAAATGACAATATTTATTGGTATATATTATATATAACTAGATAAATGTATGTATACATTATAAAAAAAATAATAATATATGTTACATATATATGGGTATTGTCAGTATATATTGGTATATTTTATAAATATTTATATATATGTCGGTATATATTTCATATATTTTAATTAAAAAATAATAATATATGTAGATATATATGGATATATGTCGATATATGTTGATATATATCATTACATATTATACATAAATGATATTTTTATATTAAAAATTATTTTTAAAATTATATATTGGTATATCTTACATATGACTAGATGTATATATAACTAAATATACACGGGTATATGTTACAAAAAAAATAACAATATATATTATATATTTGTTATTATATGTTGAGATATGTTGGTATATATCGGTATATATTACATATATTTTAACTAAAAAATAACAATATATGTAGGTATATATCGATATATGCTGATATATATTACTATATGTTATATATATATTTTAACTTAAGAATAATAATATATGTGGGTACAAGTTGGTATATTTTAGTATATATTACATATATTTTAACTAAAGAACGATATATGTGGATATATGTAGATATATATTACATATACTTTAATTGAAGAATGGTATTTATAGGTATATGCAGATATATGTTGTATATACTTTAATTAAATAATGATATATGTGGAAATATGTAGGTATATGTTATACATACTTTAACTAAATAATGGTATTTGTAAGTATATGCTACATATACTTTAATTAAAGAATTATACATATGGATATATATAGTTATATATTACATATACTTTAAGGAAATAATTGTATTTGTAGTTATATGTTATATATATTTTAACTAAAAAATTATATAAATAGATATATGTTATATATATATTTTAATTGAAGAATAATATTTGCAGATATATACAGATATATGTTAAATATATTTTAATTGAAGAATGAAATGTGTGGATATATGTAATTATATATTATATATATTTTAACTAAAGAATGACATTTGTAGGCATATGTAGGTAGATGTTACATATGCTTTAACTAAAGAATGATACATGTAGATATACACAACAAATACTTTAACTAAATAATTACATTTGTAGGTATATGTGAGTATATATTATATATACTTTAACTAAATAATGATATATGTGTATATATATAGATATATATTACACATACTTTAACTAAAGAATGATATTTATATGTATATGCAAGTATATGTTACATATATTTTATCAAAGAATGGTATATGTGAATATATGTAGGTATATATTATATATATTTTAACTAGATAATGATATTTGTAGGTATATATGGGTATATATTAATATACTTTAATTAAATAATAATATACGTGGATACATATTGACATATACTACATAAAATTTAACTAAAAAATTGTATTTGTAGGTATATGTGGGTATATGTTACATATATTTTAACTAAAGAATGATATATATGAATATATGTAGATATATGTTACATATATTTTAATTAAAAAATGATATTTGTAGGCATATGAGGGTATATGTTATGTAGATTTTAATTAAAGAATGATATATATGCATATATGTAGGTATATGTTATATATATTTTAACTAAAGAATGATATTACTGAATATATGTTATATATATTTTAACGAAATAATAATATATGTGAATATATATAATTATATGCTACATATACTTTAATAAAAAAAATAATATTTATAGATATATTTGGATGCATGTTACATCTATTTTAATTAAAAAATTATATATGTAGGTATATGTTATATATACTTTAATTAAAAATAATATTTATCAATACATGTAACATGTAAGAGCATATATTTATTAAGATTTAAAATAATAAAAATATAAAATTATTATATATTTTAATTATATATTAATATATGTTATATATAATAACATGTACTGGTTAAAAATGTAAATTTAAGTATTATATAATTAAATTAAAATTTAATGAGGCAAACTGAATAAATGAATTAAATTTAGTGGCCAAATATATATTTGGTTTAAAAAATTTCATTATTTACCTTTCTCTTTTTTTTTTCTCTTTCTATTATTTAAAAATCAAATTTTTTTACTTTTCTAATAAAAATTTAAGAAGAAAAATATTAAATATATTTAAAAGAAAATAAATTAGTTCATTTTAATCTTTAAATAAATGAATTATAGTATTAAATTAAAAATTATTGTCTATTTTACTATTTAATTATATATAAAAATAATTTTTATAAATTAAAATTAAAATATTAATATAAATATTTAGTTTAAAATATTATTTCGATTATGAAGAAAATTTGATAAAAAATTTATAAAAAAATATTTTTACGGAGGAGTGTACAATAATAATAACATAAAAAATATAGATAATACACTTTGATTAATTTATCATACTATTAAAAATAAAATATAAAATTAAAAAATAAAAATAAAAATAAAGTCAATAAATTATATTTTCTCACTTTTCATACTCTGTAAATTAACAAAAATAAAAGAGTGGCCCACTTTTTTAACTTTAATTTTATAATTTGGAAAGTTAATTTTTATATAATTGAAAATTTTATTTAAGATTCGTAAATTTAAAATTGATTTTTACTTTTAGTTTGTTTTTATAAAAAGCACTAATAATAACAATAGCAATAATAATAAAGATTATATGACCAAACGTCGGCTGCCTGGCCTAATGCTTTAATTATTCCCGTAAAAAGGATGGGATTTGGCAGCCTTCAAGAGAAAGATGCACGAGCAAGTTGACAAAATCCATAAATAGTATATTCCTTCTTTAAAAGTGGAGGATTCCACGGAATCACAACTTCACCCCAAATTTTTATTTAAATTAAATGATTTTGTTTAGATGTAGGCAAAATTTAATTAATTGATTAAAAATTTAATTTAATTAATTAAATTTAAAATAGTTTGATCAGTTTGATCGAAAAATTTATATAAATTTAGTTTTTAATTCGGTCAATGATTAACCGGTTCGGTTCGTTCAGTTAATCGTTAACCAAAATTTTTTTAAATTTTTTTAATTATTAGTTTTTATTTAATTTTTTAATTATATTTTTTTTACTATAAATATAAACTTTTATTATAAAATAAAGTTTTTTTTAGTTTTTTTTAATAAATTTTATTTAGTTATTTAATTATATTAATTTTTATTTTAAATAAATTTTTTATTATAAATTTTAAAAAATTAGTCAATTCAATTAATTAACTGAATCGATCAATTTAATTTAGTTAATTAATTAAACTGATTAAAATAAAATTTAATCAATTTAATTAAAAATAAAAAAAATAATTTAATTAATTAATTAATTTATTCGATTAATTAATCGAACTAATCCATGTTGATCTGTAATCTTGTGAAACAAAACAACCCACTACTTCGGAACCTTGTAATCATGCAATGAATTGCAAATTACAGCATGATGTAACTTACTATTTGCAAAATATATTTAGATTGACTTGAATTTCATACAATTATAATAATAATTATTAAATTAATTAATAAACTCTGAGTAAAACTTGTTTTCAAATTCAGAAATTTTGTTTACTAGTTATTGTCTTGGATAAACTATTATAAAATTTCTTCCTATCTCGTTCCAATTGTGAAATTATAATATTATGGACGAAATCATTTTTTAAAAGGAAAATCATCTTAGATTTCATTCCTAATAATATTTACATATACTTCATTTGAGAAATAAATTATATTTCCATATTTATTTGACAATATTGATAAAAACAACTTATGAGTGATTTATTAAACAATTAGTATATTAATTTATTAATACTAATTTACTATTAATTTATTAACTATCAGCATTGACTTAATATTAAAAAAAAAAGAAAATGTATTAATCAATAACATATCTCTATTCTTTGTAATCTGTTGGTGTAAGACCCTCTGTTCTCGTTTATCATTGAATGATACTTAACTTATCGATAAAAAAAAAAATAAATATAGCTAATGAAGAAAGAAAAATGATTATAGCTATTTTTTACTTTAGATTCATAAAAATATATTTCCTTTTTATACGAATAAGGGTACAAATACACATTAATCAAACGTGGCCAAGTTACCTGTAAAAAATCATTATGCAACAAGTTGGCCACCTCCGTAGGTGGAGAGTCCAATCTAGTCCATCTCTGTGAAGTTTGGATTGCCATATTAGCTAGTTTATCTGCAATCTGATTCTCTTCGTGATACACGTGCTTCAATCTCACTTCCCATAATAAATTAAGAAGGTTCTTGATCTGTTTGAGCAGGCCAACAAATCTAGTAGTAGAAGGAATCATCTCTTTAGCAAACTGTAGACCCTGCATGCGGTTTTAACGTTATAAAAAATGCTCACATTTATACCGTAAATCCACGATAATTATCATCATCTTATATATTATCATATTTACATTTCATGAAAGACAAAATAATTTATCATAATTTTTTTTAAAAATCCAGAGTCGCGGTGAAAAAAATTCTGCACGTGGCAATTTATAACATATGATTTGAGGGCCGTGACTAAATCAGTCAAGTTATTTTATCACAATCTCATACCTCAAGCGCGTACGCGTGGGCGACTTTATTATAGGCAGTTTTCGTACGAAACAGCTTTTCGAGTAATTTTCTTTCCGTATCATGATCCAGTAAATTTCAGAATTTCTGGAGGGTAAGTTAGACATTTCAACCTGACACACCAAACTTAACAACCCTATCCATTTCGCTGCTTTAAAAATAAGAAAGGCCAAAAAAGGGAATACAAAGACGAAAACAGACCTTCTCCTAGTCTCTCTCTCTTCTTTCCTTAATTCTAGAGTCTCCGTACTCTGCTACATTCAGAGGACCAAGTTGCCCTCCATTGCCCTTCAAAATTTCCAGTTCACTCAATTTTCTTTTTTCCTCGCAGAGATTCTACTATCAGTCAAAGATCCTCTCTGCTGATCAAAGTTGAACTTTCTTGAGCTTTCCTTTACTTTCTCTCATGGAAGTCGGAGCAGTAGCTGGAGGTTTCAACTAGCGGAGGAGGAGGAGAAAAAGGAAAGTGAAATCGAATGGATTTGACGGAAGGAGTTGGTGAGAGCTCGTCGCCTCCGAGGAGCTTTGGGAGTTTCAGTAACTACGATGTGAGAAAGGATGTGTTCAATCGTTTGATGGATAATGGCCATGAGGAAGCTGTTTCTAATCCCGAGTTGTTTCGCGAGCTGCTCGATGCTCATTTCAATCGCTTGCCTCCTAGGTTTTTGTTTCATTTTTAACTTTTTTTTTTAATTCATAAGTTCATATTTATATGTTTATTGGCTTAGAAACGATGAGAGTGTTCAGAGTTTTTGAATATTTGAGCTGTGAATTGTGATTACTGTTTGGATCAGTTATGGTTAGATATGAGACAACTAGAATGTACATGTGTACGTGTCGTTATTATTATTATTTTTTATGTTCTTTCCTTTTTTAATTTTAGTAACACTAGTTTTTGAATTTCTGGTTAAGATTTATATTTTGAAAGTAAGTCCTGGATTGGAGTTGCAAAGGCTAATGTTGGATTGGATTAAAAAATGTTTTGCTGAAAAGCTCTACTTCAGCTATTAGAGCTTCGATCGGGAATTTTCTAAACCGGAAATTATACGAATATGCTTGTTTTAGTGTTTACACAAGGATTGGTAGCTTTTCAGTAGAGGAAAATGAAATTGGGAGGAAAAGTTACTTAGGCTTCCCAAAGGTAGGCTGTTTTTTGGCATTAAAAAAAAAGAAAAAATTGAACTGAATCTTTTTAGCTTATTCATTTGCATAGAAACAGATACAAGTTTTAATGCGAAATTTACATGCCTTTAGGTGTTGCCAAGTATGTGCTTAACTGCTCATTTGCATTAACTTTGTCTTAATGCATAACTTCTTGTTCTGTGCACGTCTCTTCTCTTGTAGACTGGACAAACTCTATTCTCTTCTGGGCTGCTGATGAACTTATTGCTTTGCACTTATTTCATATCAGTTATGGACTTGATGTCAACATGGATAGAGTGGAGGATGTTCTGATACATCAAAAACTTCTTGCATTGGCAAAGGATCCACAGAAACGACCTGCTTGTCATATTCACTTCTTGGAGGTACTACTTCTCTATTAGGTTCAATAGCAACTCCTTTTGGACTTTTGTTTCTGATTGAAGCTAGTTTTAAGGTCAGATGAACTTATTAGTTTTAAGCTAGTTTTAGGTTCTCTTTTAAACTCCTTTTGTTTTGTTTTTTTTTTTTTTTTTGTGTGCAAGCAAAGTGGTAGGATATCTTGATTTGACATTTGTTTGAGTCATGTTTACACAGTGATTTGATAGAAATACGAGGTAAAAAATACTTTAATATGAGGTGAGCATCTTAATTAAAGTCTTTTTTCTTTTTGGAATTTAAGAGAGGATGCTATTTTCATATCTTGATACTGGAGATGAGGGATCTTTAGATATCAAAGGTATTCGATAGTAAATTGGGCATTCCAGACCAACTATGGGGTGGGAATACAACATTATATCACACTCTTTCAATCTAAGGTTTGGTAGTAATGACATTTACACTCCTTCCATTCTAACATTGGATCACATAGAAGGTTGTTAGCTTGATGATAATTGTTTAAGATAATGGGAATGGGTGCAATTAATGGCAAATTGAAATGCTTTCTTTGAAGGGAAATAATCATGCTAGTGGATGTTCAACTCTGAAAGTAATACTGTTGAATATGTTCAAACATATTCTTTAAGATTTGGAGCTTATTATCACGGGAATTTCCTTTATTGTGATCTTTAAAAATTTCTACAGATTAACTTTTCAGCTAGAGTACTTTGCAACATGCTATTCTGTTTCAACAATGCGGCTAACATTCATTGTTTTCCTTCTTTTTACCTTTATTTTTCATTCTTTTACTGCTGGCAGGATCTTTGTATCAGAACAGATGACAGTGCTGATCAAAATTTGATGAACATTATTTCTACTGAAAGGTCAGATTTTGATGCAGACAATGGAGGAGCTGTGCCATCAAATAAAAGGTATTGTGGCTTATCTTATACCTATAGCCATTTTCCTCTAAGGGCAAATTGTATCTTAAGATTAAAATGTTGGCATTTTGTGCATTGTCATTGCTGATTGTTGGAAAATTTAAAAGAAACAAGCAGCAAAGTTGAAAATGTTAAAAGTGTTTTATTGTCTCAAAAAATTTATTAATCACAAAGTTTTAAATAGACATCGAAAAAAAAAAATTCTGCACAATATATGTAGAAGATATAACATGAATCAAAATTTTAAAAATCAGATTATTAAAAATGCTAAAAATCTAATCTAAAAGGATTGAATAATTTATTTAAATTTAAAATAACTCTAAATTAAAAAAATCTACTGCATCAACTTATGCAATCTTCCAACATGATGAGGTTTCAGCACAATAGAAATCATTGATTTGCCTATGCATCTTATCTATTTGTCATTTTTGTATGTAGAATCAAGGATTGTGCAATTGACTTTGAACCCTGCTCTAAGCTCGAGGATCTAAATTTGGATGTTAGAAAGACTTCAAAGGGTATGAAGGAAGCATATGATAGAGAGAATGCTTCAAGAAGGTATCTTAATAATGCTTTTTCAGGTTTCTCATGCTACATTTTTATTCTAGAAGTTCCAGAAGACTATTACTAATTGTTAGCTTTACAAGAAGAAGATATTTGTACATTGGGAATAGGACTGAATTTGATGCAGTGAGTTCATGATGTACATCTTATATATTTGTGAATGTCGTGGTTGTTGTTATACCAGCTTGTTCTTTTTCCATGTGGGTGATTGGTCTTCTTTATTGTTAATAAGCATGCTAATTTGAATGACAAGTTGAAATGAAAAAAAATTTCTGTGATGCTTACTTCTTTTAGCATATATGATCACTATGAAAGGTCAAATGCATACATACATACGTGTGTGTATATATATATGTTATTTAACATTTTATATCACTTTTTTTAGAATATTTTCTATTAAAAAGGATTAGGAATAAAAAAAGAATCAGGAGTTTTTTTCCCAATAATTTCTTTTGTTAAAAAAATTGTGTTAAAAAGGAACAAGAAAACTCTTTATGCGGCTCAGGAAGTATATGTATTAGTAAACATGCACGTAATTTTTATTTCTTTTTCTAGGTAATTTGGAAATTACTCAAAATAGCATTGTCTGAATTTAACAGTTTTTTTTGTTCTTTTGAAAAAGAATACTCATAGTATTCTTTTCTAAAAGCAACAAGAATTTAATGTAAATTTGTTCCATCACTATTAGATTTTTAATCCTTTATATACGCATGGTAAATAAGTATGTTTGAAATTTTAATGCAGGCAAGAATTTATACATGTTCCAATTCACAAAGTAATATTTTCTACAGTTGACAAGCCTAAGCTTCTTAGTCAGGTATGTTTGGGAAGATTATACTTGTTCCTTTTTCATTTTACAGCCTTAAGCCTCCAAGAATCTGAAGCACTTTGTGACTGATCTTTTTGTGCAATTCTTTGTGATTTTGAATTTGATGAAATCTCACTTGAGACAAAATATAGACAAAAATAAAACCAAGATTTAAGGGGCATTTGGTTGCTGAAATCATATGGGAAGTAACATGAGAATGTTGCATTTTTGACGTTGGTTCGTCAGGAATGTTACAGTCCCAGGAAACTTGGAACTCCTGACATGTGGCTAGGAAAAAACTTTCCCATCTTAAAGAGTGGGAAAGTACATTCCAATGGGAATGTAATAAGAAAATAGATTGATGCTTTACTCTTAATTGTAACCATATTTTGATAAATATAACTTTTATATATTATTCTTTACAAAAATAAGAACATAATCTTTTGGATTTTTTTTAATTATGTTTCATAGATTAAACATCCTGAAAGATCTTATATTTTTTTTATTACTTTTCAACACTAATTTATTTCTTAACATGGTTATTGTAACAAATTTTCCTGCATTAGTATTTAGTTATTTATGATTTGATTTTAGATATACTAAAGAAGGTGTATCCAGATTAAGGATATTATGGTAATTTAGTAAATTTATTTGTATTTTTATTATAAGCCGTCTAAATACAATAATTTTGTATCTCAAAAAAAAGTTTTTTTTTCATTTTAATTCTGACAACCAAATGCGCCAAAAATTCTTTCTTTTTTTTTTCCCCTGATTTAACTTAGTTGTTTTCTTTCTTTTCTGCAAACTGACAATAATTTGTGCCAACAATAAGTTGTGCCGAATAAGGGCTGAGAACATTTTTTTTCTACTTTACCGTTCAGGTTTTGTATGTTTACTACTAATTAAGTTACTACAAACACATTGCTTGGCTGTTACGGATATCATAGCTAGTTTTTTCTTTAAATTTGCTGTTGGCATTAGTGCCCATGTTAGGGCATGGAACTTTCACTTCGGCAGTCTGCTTGGTAGTTTCCCCTAGATGTAGTTTGTTAGATATCCTTGGTTGTATCTGAATGATGTTTAGTACATTTCTTTCATTTTTAAACTTAAGCAGTAAAGTGATAAGAGTGGATGTGGTGGTTGTAAATTATTTGGTTCATTTTGGGAAAGGGAGCACAACCAGATGTCCTCTGTGAAATATGTGAGCTAATTGCAAGATTTGGATGAATTATGACCACACTCACCCCTAGGCTTAGAACTTTTATATACCCACTAATCTAATTTAACTATCTTTAGAGTTAAAACTCAAGAGGGATGAAATGTAATGATATAGGTAGATGATTTAATAAACTAAATGGAGGACATGAAGTGGAATCGAAACAATGGAAAAAGATTTTTGGGAGATATGGCAGGTATTTCACACAAAGCAAAATGTTTTGGAGAAGCATAGGAAGGTGAAAACATAGAAAACTATGCTGATGAAATCAAACAGCTTCCTGATGAAATTTGAAAGTTTGACTTAAGAAGTGAGAATTTCTTCTAATAAGGTGCTGTTTTCCTCTAGCTTTCTGCTTTGCTTTCAGATATAGGACTTAACATACGTGAAGCGCATGTGTTCTCGACATCTGATGGCTACTCCTTAGATGTATTTGTTGTGGATGGATGGCCCGTTCAGGTATTGGTTAATTGATATTAATATGTTTGATATTGTTCTTTTTTGGTTGTAATTGAGAATAATATCTGTTGGGTTGTTATGGAATCATTTCATGTACTTTTTATTCTTAGTATAATCATTATTGATCCAAGAATCTTTCTGATTTGCATATTCATTATTAGTATCCGAGAATCTTCTTTATTTGTAGTCTTCTTTGGATGTTTTCTGTAGTCGTTGGTGCTGTTGCTTTTTTGTTTTTCTTTTTTGCGCGTGACTTCCTGTATGATCTAATGTTGTATTGATGACTTCTGTTCTTTAAAAGTATGGCCAGTATTCTTGTTTTCTATGATCTAGTGTTTGAAATTCATCGAGACAATTATGTAAGTTTGAATTAAATACTTGATTTATAGCCTCATAAACTCTCACTTTTTTGTTTTTATCTTAAAACCTATCAAATTGGTTTGTTTAAAAAATTAATGTTTTATCCCGGGACAATGGCCTTATATTATATTAAGGAGCAATGTGATTATATTTCTTTATGACAGGGATCTGTGCTGAGTCCAAATGTTGCTGACTTTGCAATGTTGTGGCCAGGATACAGATGGTTTATATAAGGCTATGGAAAAAGCAATTGCTAGAAGTGAGGTAAAGTCTATTCATTTTACCTTTTTTTTTGTTGCAAATCTGTCTTCTATTTGATGATTTTCTTTGTAATAAGTCTATATGAGATAAATAAGTTAAATTCGTCTATATAAGATAAATAAGTTAAATTGCAAATGTCTTCTTAATTTTCAGGAACTGGTTTCATAATTACTTCTTTCCACTGCTATTGCAATTGTCTGCTAGAAATCACATATACCGTGGGAAAAGGTTTAGTTGTCTAGGCAATGAATAGATATACTTGATCCTAGTTTTTTGAGTTGGTGAAGTTGGATGGCATTGTGTGGGATAGATCTCGCTTACTCCTATGATTTTTCAAAATTTATATTTTTTTGGTATTGAAGAAGGAAGGGGATGGTGGTCGGGTTGGATAGTAGGGGTGAATGAATCCCACATTGAAAAGTTGAAGGCTTTCTGAGGAATCTATATGTGGAAAGGATACAATAAATTTATTGCTTTGGTGTTTTTGGATATGCTGTCAAATCCATGTGTATTTCTGCGGCCCAGATCTGAAAAGTTTCCCTGGGTTCGGGCTTTGTTCTGTCATAACAAGTTTAGAGTTGGGTGAAGGGGGTGCATTAATGAGCATTCCTTTACTTTCAGTTCCAAATGCATTAACAAGTTTCCCTGGGTTCGGCAGTTCAACTGGCTAGCATTAATGTGGTGTGAAATTAGAAAGTGAATGAAAATATTTTAAGAGAAGGCTTCTTCTCAGGAGAATGATTGTCATTTGACTACAAATTAATATGTTGAAATTTTGAGTAAATAGTCAATTATGGTATCAACAAATGCATTTTATTACAACAGTATTTGTTGCCTTTGAGATGCACATAGTTTTTGATGTTAGTTCTACTTCATATCTTGTTGGGTTACCTTGTGGAGCTTAGTAACTGTTGTACTTTTCCTAAATATATGTTGTATATACTTAGATTTCCTTCTAGAAATAAAACCATTAAATTTGTTCTATATGTGGTCCATGCCTTGAGCCAGCTTTTGGCCTGTTACTTTAGCATTTGATTAATAAGCAGCATATCCTCTGGTTCCAGGATTCTTGGCTGCTGAGATTTCTTCCTATTAGAAGTATAAGTAGACTTTGTTCAATATAGAATAAAATATCTCCCTACCAAAATTTGTTTCCTGACAGCCAGATGAAAACTTCCTCTTCCTAATAATTTCTGGCTTAGGAATTCAGCTGGTTAATATAATGGAGGTTATCAAGTTTAGAGAAGCTATTTTTCCTGGCAGTTAGTTTCCTTCCTCCATTGCCAAAATAAATAGAAATCTAGATTCATATCAAGTGAAAATATGAAGCTGAATTCACAAAGGTTCTGAGATGATGACTGGATCTTACCATATAGCAAGTTGCACTTGATTTGGTATTATATTTGATGCTATTAGAGCATTTGGATTTTAATCGCATTGTCCTTTTCTATTTGTAAAAATTTCTTTCTTTGTATAAGGAAGAAAATAATACCTGCTAATTTTTATGACTATGCTCTCTGAAAATATAGGGGTCATGGTCTGGTCTGTCATATCCTCGTCCAGTGGTGGATAAATGTTCAGCAGCGCAGGCAAAATCTGGTGATTGGGAAATAGATAGACGATTATTGAAGATAGGAGAAAGAATTGCGTCTGGGTCTTGTGGGGATTTGTGAGTTGGGCTTTCTGAATTTGCTACTTTCAATCAAGTTATCTTTATGTTGCTCATCCTTCATCTTCTGTTGGTGTGAAGGTATCAAGGAGTTTATCTTGGTCAAGATGTTGCTATCAAAATTCTTAGATCTGAGCAATTAAATGATACTCAAGAAGAGGAGTTTGCTCAAGAAGTTGCAATTCTAAGGTGAATCTTTTTATAAACTGTTACAGCATTTTGTACTCTGGAATTGTGTCTTGTTATGAACATTACTTCAAAATTTCAAAATATGAGCATTTCTCTTCCAACCTTAGTTATGCCATTCTATAACATATCCTAGATTCCAGAATTTTGAAGATTCTTCTAATCAATGTTACTTGAAACATGAAGGAAACAAATTTAATGGAACTTTGCTGTGATGAGCTGTGAAGTTCCAGGATTCAGTTGTTTAACACAAAATCTCATTTATGGCTTATTTCCTTCATGTATCCTGTTGTGTTTGGGATATGGTGATTTGACGCCCATGAAACTGGAACAGATGTCATTTTCAATTTTACTTAACAGTGTCAGTTTATCTGCTATTTTTTCTCTCAGTTAATTTTGTTACGCTTCTTGTCCTCCAGTTACTGCATGGCAGACTGATGTTCAGCTTTTGTCAATTTTAGTCTTTCCGGTGCTTATTGAACACATTGATAAATGTGCATTTGCCAATCATGCTATGTCCTTGGTTGTGTTATTTTACTGATCATGATTTATGATGCATAATCAATTCTACTTGACTAAGCCCTAATCCCAAACTGGTCGGTTTCATTTTGTTCATTCTACTAAGTTTAGTGCAACACTTTCAGAAATATCTAAAGCTGCTGAGTCCTTTCTCACTACTTTCTCTACATTGTCCTAGGTCTTGCCCTTACTTTTATATCTCCTATACCTTTAATTTTCCGAACCTTCTGTACTGGTGCATTTGATGGTCTAAAATGCATGTATCCAAGCTATGTCAATTTCCTTTTCTGTTTTTCCTTTATAGGTGCCACTTCCGCCTGTCTATGAATGCTTTTATTCTTTATCCTGTCCATCATTGCATTTCTGCACATCCATCTTAACATCCTTATTTCTGCTACTTGAATCTTGTGAATGTGTTTCCATTTTCACCCTCAGACACTCACTGGTAAGATGGAGAATATAATAAATATGATTACATGGGGTATGAATTATATTTGAAATATCCTCATTTCAGTATTATGGAAGCTTAGAAATCACAATGCAAAATTATGTGAATGTTTATATAAATCCATAATTTTAGCCTGGCTATAATTGTAATGTTCTTTGGTCTGTTGGCAGTCTTTTGAGTTATGTATTTGCACCTAGATTACTGTTCAAGTTAATTACCTTTTTATTTGTGTTTGGTTTATATTTTTCTTGATGCAGGCAAGTCCATCATAGAAATGTTGTTCGCTTTATTGGCGCATGCACAGTCTCTCCACATTTGTGCATTGTAACAGGTAGATAATTCCCTGCATGCTGACAATTTTTGCTTTTAGCTGCTTTCCCCACTCCTATTTTTTCCTTGATAAAAAACAAACTAATGTCTACACAGCTCTTGAGAACAAGAAGAGATATAGCAATTAGGATATTCATTTCAATGTAGTAGTAGACTTGAGCTTATAGAGTTGTATCCCATAATTGAATTTCTTTCATGGACTTCTTTCTTTCATTCATTAATGCATTTAGATACACGAATTTGTTGTTAATGGGCATTTGAATTTAAACAGTTGTTTGGCTATTCTGGGAATATATGCTTGTCAGTAACTATGATGTCTATTATGCATGAATCATGAGAATATGCTAGGGTGGGAGGGGGTGCCTGCTGAGGCTAACATTACTATTGGAATATATTTTTGGCATGTTTTTAAGGAATCGCAAACCCTTTTTCTTCTTGCCTTGCTTCTTAAAGCAAAATATGTTGATGTGAAGTGATATGATATAACACATGCCTATGTGGAAAAGGAGCATGGTGATTCAGGTAACCTACAAGGTAGAAGTTTTTGGTCAATACTAAGTCAGCTCTTGCTATGATCATTAGAAAGAAAGAGATGCTGCATTGGCCAAGCTGTCTTGTAATAATTGTAGTAATATTGATTTGAATTTTAATTTGAACTACTGATTTTGCAATATTATGGACTTTGTTTGATTTGTTAAATTCATGGATGAAGATTATATGTAGATAAAAACTTCTTTGACAATGAATTTGAATACCTACTAAGATGAAATTTTAAAAACTGTTATTTCTTTAAATAACAGTCAAATACATTTGTAAATCTACCCAAGAAAATCTATCCTGTATATTACAAATTTAATTCAAGTAATTTTAACTAAAAGTTATTCCTCCCTATCCAGATGCAGCTTGAAAATATTTGACTTAGGATTTCTTTTTGGCATCATTTATTCAATTTAATGTCTTAGATCCTGTTTTGGCATTGAGATTGAAATTGTTGTTTTGGAAATAGATCTTGGAAAAAAAAACAGTTTTAGGGCGTAATTGTTGGCTGTTTTACAACTTTTATGACTAGAACATAGTCAAATTCATTGTGAAAAACAAACAATAATAATCTCTAATAGGCTTTTTTTTGGCAGTGTTTTTCTCAGTAGCAGATCAAATTACAATACCAAATAGACCTTTGATTTATTGCCTGTGTGGTTATTTCTCTGTGAATAGGCTACTAAATTGACATTGGATTTTGTGCCATCACTTTAATATTGGAATAAAATACCCAGTCTTATTTTCTCATATTAGTTGTGTTGCAAAAGTTTAGTGTATTATGTGCTCTCTCTCCATATATATATATATATAAATGTATCTTCTTGAATATTTTTTCCCTACACATTCTTGCTTGCAGAGTATATGCCCGGGGGAAGTCTTTATGATTACTTGCATAAGAACCATAATGTATTGAAGCCCCCCCAATTGTTGAAGTTTGCAACAGATGTTTGCAGAGGAATGGAGTATTTGCATCAAAACAATATAATTCATAGGGATTTGAAGACAGCAAATTTGTTAATGGACACACAAAAGGTAAGTATGTTGATTTTAATTGATTGGATTCCTATCACATCTACCTGGACTCCTAGATGATGTAAATATGAACTAATTTTGGATCAGTCTTATTTTATGGCAACTTGGTTTAGCCTTCTTGAAGTTTGAAAATATAATGAAAGATAAATAGGCCAAAATCATGATATATGGAAGAGGTTTTTCTTAAACATGTTTGTAGAAAGTTTTGAGAACAGTAAAACAGTAGGGGTATTTTTGTTTTGATTGATCGGGGATGATCGCATATTTGTCGACCTCTGGGCTTTACAGATATTAAAAATTAGTACTTGCAAATACATCTGATTTTTCTGATGATTTGACAGCAATGCTATTCAAATGCTAATATGATCATAAAGAGACTCTGAATTATATAATCCCTTTGTTCTAAAATGACATCATTAGTCCATTCATAAGTTACGCCACATTCATAAGAACAATGAATAAAATATTCCCTGTATCGTCCTTCTAAATGCCCCCTTCAATAGTTTCTTCTCTTTTTCTTTTTGGTTAGAGACAGGTGCTAATGCCCCAAACTATACTACAGTAAGTCATTTTAATTTTTTATTTGCGTTTGCTATGGGGTAATTTTGGAAAAAATTTACACGAATGAGAATTTTTGTGTACCTAATACTTGTATAATGGTTGTGTAATGGTTCAACATGATACTCAATTTGGGATGGTGTATTGTGTTTCTGCTTGTTACCTTCAGCTTCTACCTGGAGATGGCATTCCTAGCAACTCTTTTTTTTTCCCCTTTTCTCTTCGGTTTAAGGTTCTGTGACCTTCTGTACTATACTATTAAGATTTAATATCCTATACATTCTGGCTCTTCCTAGTGGTTTTGACATGAACTCCACTAGATATTTTTGCTGTTGTGGACCTTGGGCTGCGAGTAAACTGGGTACTGATGGAGTGAAATGGGATAGGCTTAGATCTTGCCCCCGAAGAAAAGAATTGAGTTACCTATTTTTGAACATTTTGTGGACTGTAATTGGTATGTAATGGCCTCAGCTTCAATAATGGAAATATCATGACTTGTGCTTTATAAGAGCAAAAGGCTGTTTTGCCTGTAGTTCTTGCACCATAACCAGCTCTTAGATCACATTGCTTCTCTCATTAATAATGTTTGGGGATGGTTCTGCTGATGGTAAATCTTTCTTGGAAATAGACAAACAATATTTTTACTTCATTAATTTGTATATCTTTATGGCTGTTTAGATTCACCATGAGTAACCATTAATTTGGCAATGTTCATATCCAATAATGACTGGATCAAATTCTGTTTTGCATTTAAAAAAAAAAATGTGTGGTGTGTTCAGATACTTCCTTTTAGTTCTACTGAGAAGTGTTTAATGAAGTTCAAATACTTTCACTGTTAAAGTTGCAAATATTACTTTGAGTTTAAGATGATCAAATAGACTTCTGTCCAGTAGTTGTAAACAATGCAGTTGATGTCTGCATGTGGTCCTTGAGTATGTCATTTGGTCCGGTTGAAATGTTTTCTTTTATTTATAAATATTTTGATGTAATCAATATAATTTATTAAACGTGAATCTTTGTCTGTGCATGTGTGTGTTTCAACTATTTTAAAAAATATTAAATATTTAAGGGGTTTTAGGTTCATATGTCATTACCAAAATAAGAGATATACACCTTTTTGTCTCAAGGTTGTTAAGGTAGCAGATTTTGGAGTTGCTCGGTTCCAGAATCAGGAGGGTGTAATGACGGCAGAGACAGGAACATATAGATGGATGGCACCTGAGGTTTGAATCTTTTAGGTTTGCTTTGTTCTTTTGTGTTTCTAGCTTAACAACTCTTAAAGAGCAATAGAATCTTGTTATGTTTTGAGTTCACCAATTCCTCGTTAATTGGTTTCCGATTAGTGAAAACTGTTGCCTTCTACATCAGTCCTATAGAGATTTACTGTGTGATAATTATTGGTGATAACTATTGGTCTTCTCCCCTTCGGCCCCCTCTTCTTATCTGTCTCCCTCTCTCTCTCCAATCAAATGAAAAGCAACATAATGTTCATAATTTTTATATTTGACTATTTTGTGTGTAGTGTCTGTGCTGTCACTTCCGTGTTCAGAAGCAAATCAAAGATATCATATATATGGCAACACTCATCAATTTTTGTTTGTTTTCACAATTATAATTTGGGTAATAAGATGATAGATTTTAATATTATCTTAGAGAACCAACCTCTATGTTTATAGCATGCTTCTCTTCTAAATGCTTTTGATTGAATATTTACTGAATTCCTCTTTTGTCTCATGCTGCACCGAGCTTTGCATTTCAATTTTCTTTTACTGTCAATAGTTGAATGTTATCCAAAAATTATTGAAATGCTCCCTTTTCATTATTTTATTCTTTGTGAAGACAAATGAAACCTCAGTCTTTTAGATTTGTGTTTCTAAAGTTTGTCCCTTGTCTTTTTTTTTTAAAAAAAAAAACTTTTGCTATCTTCTGTATGCTGTCTAGTGTACCATTCTCTTTTCATTTGTATCCCATTTAGGTCTCTTATTGCTAATTCACCCGTTCCAAGGTTATAAACCATCAACCATATGATCAAAAAGCTGATGTATTCAGTTTTGCTATAGTGCTATGGGAGCTAGTAACAGCCAAGGTATTTGCCCTACAAAAGATTCAATTTTAGAAATGTGGACATTACTTTTCTGAATGGAATTCTGACTCAACATTGTCACTGTTGTTGCAGGTGCCATATGATACCATGACTCCACTACAAGCTGCCCTGGGAGTAAGGCAGGTCTGTATGTGTAAAATATTAATTCATTTTGTAATATATTTGTCAAATGCGGAAACTTGAACTGCATTAGTTTTTGTGGAATTGTGTGACAACATTTTTTTTTCTCTTTGCTCTGTGAATATATTATATTTGTGTATGTATATCTTCACATGGCAGACTGCAAGTGTTATAGTCTCAAAATATTGTTGCATAAAAACCAGGCTGTATATTTTGGTCTATATGTTCTCTATATATTTCATTCCTACAGGGTCTGCGTCCAGATCTTCCTCAGAATGCACACCCAAAGCTACTAGACATAATGCAGAGATGTTGGGAAACAAATCCTGCTAATCGACCATTGTTCTCCGAGATGATAGTTGAACTTGAAATGCTTCTTCAAGAAGCTCAGGTAAAAGTTGTTTTCACTCTGTTCACTTCCCAATATTTTCTTCCCTTATATCTAACCAGGCGTGCATATGCCAGGAACCCAAGGATGCAATGAATGGCAGCTGAACTATTGCTGTTTGCAATTTGCAATATTCTAACAGTTACGTTTTTATGTTTCCTTTTTGACACAGTTCTTTCAAACTAGTCATCGGAATTTTTTTTTTATGTAAACTGAGGGAAAAAATGATTTTACAAAGGTGGTTTACAACATTATAAAAAACAAAGTGCCACTATATGCATTTTCTTTTTTGGCACTAACACTCTAACAGCACCATAGCAGTTTTTTACAGAGGAATTTTTGCTAGAGATTTGTAAAGCTTACGAGTAATGACACATGTAGAGTCGGTCTTTTTTAACATATCTACCGAATTTATATATACATTTTTATCACGGTTATGGAAATCTTCATTTGCATGAGCAAATTTCATTGTTGGTTTTTTCGTTTCAATAAGGTTTTCATTATTATTTTTTCCAGATTTATTAATCAAATTTTCAATGAGGTTCTGTAGTTTTATTCTTAATCATAATAAAATCTTACCAAAATTACGCATCTAGTATTAAAATTTTTCAATAATGAAATAGAATAAAGTAAATCTATTTTTCTTTGATTTTTTTTGTCTAAAGTTAATTTAGAAAATATAATTTTTTACGCGGTTTTTTTTTTCCTTATTGTTTACCCAGTTACCCTAGTCTTGGTTTACGAACAAGCCGGTCAATGATGGAAAAAAGTGTTTAATTTGTGGAAGTTTTACTTGGTTATCATGCCAAGTGGTTGTATGCTTTTATTAAAATAAGCAATGGAAATCTTTTAAAATTCACCAAATTCTTATTGTCTTTCCTCGTCTTATTATTTTAAAATTTTAGAAATAACTGGGCGAGGTTATTTGAGAGCAACAGATCTTATTATTTTCTATTAAAATCTGCTATGCAAGCGATACAAAGTATAATCTCTTAAGCTAACTTTTTAACACATTAAAGTTTCTAATAACAATGTCAACAAGATAACAAAACGAGCAATATATATATATATATATATTGGTTCTGTGATCAATTTTGCAGGAAATTATTTTAACACGTAAGCAATCTTAGTTCGAGAAAATAAAAAACATAAGTAATCCAGTTCAAATAATGACAATATAACAAAATTATCTTATAGTTTGAACTAAATAAGATATTTGAGCTCATTTTTGTGCAGAAGACAAAATGTCATTAAATGCTAGTTCAGTTTAATTTGTTGTTTAGTGCAAAATCTTCGAAGTGGATTTTCATCCAGAAAAAAAACTTTTGTTGTGCTTGGTGATATTTTTTTTATTAATTAAATAATAATATTTATTTTTTACTACACGTTTAAGATTATTTCATTTTTTTTAAATTAATATTGATAATTAATTAGAAAAATTTAATGTTGTTTATTTTTTTTATTTTTATTTAAAATTATGTAATTTTTTTAAAAATTAATGCTGATAATAAATGAGAAATATACTATTTAAAAGTTATAGATTATATTAAATTGTGATAATTCTTCATATTAAGTAATGAAACATAAAAAATTAAATTAAAATAAAAATTTTATTTCTTATAAAGTTAGACTATGAAAATAAAAAAAATATTATAAATAAAAAATATAATGAAAAGACTTCTAGATGAAAATAAAATTTATATTATATATATTTTTATTGAGATCATTAAATAATTTAATTGATAGATACGACATATATAAAATTTATAATAATAAATATATATTTAAATTTATCTAAATATTAATATATTATATAATAAATATATCATAATATTTTAGAACAGTAATAAATTCAAAAAAACCTATTAGATACACTTATACTTTAGATTTATATTGCAAATACATCCAACTTTAATCTATACATATATATAATAAATAAATAATTTTAATTTTTAATTAAATTATAATAATTATGATATTTATTTAGGTTACCAACAATAATTATATATATATTTAATAATTTAAACAATAATAACAATGTAATGGTTTTTTTTGTTCTAGTTATAAATTTACTGAAATAGTAATAATAATCATTGAAAATAAAATTTCATATATTTTTTTAATGATAGGTAGTTAAATATTTAGTTAACTTGTAATAATTAGTATGATCAAAATTAAAATTTTAGTTTATTTAAATTACAAATTATATGTAATTCTACTTTTAATATGATATTATGATGATCATAAAATTATTTTAATTATCTATGTAATAAATTATTTTAAATTATAATAATAAAAAATAAAAAAAATAACATCAAATTATATCATTTTTATATATTTATTTAAAATTTAAATATTATAGTAATTTGATGAAATAACTGAAATATAATTTATAATATATTTATTCAAATATTATATATCATACTATATATTAAGTTTATAGTCTCTCTCTCATATTAATTAAAAGTTCTCTATCACTCTCATATTAATTATCTCTCTCGAGTCAATATTTACTATAGACCTGTTGTAACTTTCTTTATATGGTAATAGAAATTAGCAACACCTCTAAAAAAGAATGAAGAAGATAATTTAAAATAATATTTGTACAAATTAAGAAACTTCATTTTTCAATTGTTCAAAACTTAAAATATTCTAAATGAATAGGACGGACTGTCTTACAAAACAATTTTTCCAAGTGAATAGTCTCGTAAATCATAATTCTTCATGGATGTCAAGGGAACGTATTATCGATAAATAAAGATTTTTTTTATTTTCTTTTAATTCATTTGTGATTATAAGAGTCAAGTGTTTCTTTGATAAAAATTTATAGCACATTATAACTTTGGAGATTATATAGGATTATACACATAATATCTTTTTTCCCTCCCTCATTAGGCCCTTTTAAACCTGTTTCCAATTTTTAGTTATAGATTTTTTTAATTTTCTTTTTTTAGAATATCATTTAATTAAAAAAAAGTTAGATCTTAATATTTATTTTACAGCTAAGTTAATTATTTCTCTGAAAATCAGGGGATTGCCATCTTAAATTTGTCATTTTATTTTTATCAAATGGTATGTGTCCTTGTTATTATTAAATTATTATTCTCTCCATTCCATTTTAAAATTTAAAAAAAAAAGTAAAAAATTAACCTAAGAAACTATAATCATAGCTAGCTCTATTACATACAATAATTTTAAAATCGGATTAGATAGACTGGTCAGACTAATTTAATTAAAAATTAAAGATTGATATGATTTAAAAACACTATAAAATCATATTTATAAAAAAAGAGGGCTAAAACCAATTGAATGGGACCAAACAAATCAAACCGGCCAAATATGTATTAGATTTAATTTGTGATATTTTTTAATTGATAAAGCATATTTTTATTTTTTTAAATATTTTTATGATTTTTAGATTTTTTGTTAATATATAAATATAAAAATTTTATAATATTACTACATTATTAAATTTAAATCGCGTTAAGTTTTTCATATTATATATTTTCTTATTAATATAGATTTTGAAAAACTAACTAGGTCACATTTTTATATTTTATAGATATAAAATTACCCATACTTTATTATTAATGGGATAATTTAATAAATGAACTCTGTTGAACCACTTGAATTATAAACTAATTATCAATCCAAAGCTTTAACATCTTCCATCCAAACATACCCTAAATTTCTAATTTTCTCTATCACACGTTGCTTTCTTGAATTGCTAGATTTAATATGAATAACCTTCTCTTGCAAAGTCTTCTATAATTAATTAGATTAGAAATAGAACTCAACTATAGATTAAAATGTCGGTCATAGCAATTAATTGAAGCAAATGTAAATACATTCTAATATTTTTTTATATAAAAAATTAGATAAATTATTATTTCATCTTTGAAATTTAAGTTCATTACGTAGTCCGTCATTTTCTATCAAACTAAATAAATCGTCTCTTAAATTTAAAATTCAGATATATATATATATATAATTATTTTTTTATCAACCACAATTCATATATATACACACATCATTTTATATAATTAGCCTAACAAACGCACAAGAACTAAATTAAAAATTTTTAGCTAGTAATTAAAATATTAAATTGTTAATTAAAAAAATGGATTATTCAATGAAGCGACTTTGCTATATATATAATATATATATTGCTATTATTTTTCAAATTGTGGGGTTAATTCTTTCACGCCCAGCTCCAGAAAATATTCCAAATCGCCTGTCAATTTTCATATATTTGATAATCGTTCGATTGCTTCAAAGTTTAATCATCATATATAAAATTCAAAATCGACAATTATTATTATTTTAACGAAGTTTTTTATGACTCTTCTATACAAACAAAAATACGTACAATTTTTTTTGTTGGAGAATATACGTAATTCAACCAATGAGTATATAAATTCATGTGATTATATAGGTATAATTTTTATATTGAATATATATATTTAAAATTTTTAATAAAAATTTAGGATATTAATCTTAAAAAAAGTTAACTGTTAAATTAGGGAATTATTTTTATATTAATTAGATTATTTTATATATAATAGATGTGGAAGATTTAACAGAATAAAAAATGAATTAAAAAAAGTAATTATTTGAGGGAAAAGTAATTATTTTAATACAACACAAATTAACATATATAAAATTAATGAAACTGCAAGAATGAAAGCTTGGAGAGTGTTATTCATTGCAGGATAGATGTGAATATGATACAAGTAAAAGAGGAAAATGGTGTCACAAAAGACAAGTGTTTGTTTGTGGAAGCCAGTTGTTCACAGCTAACGTGTTAACTTAAGGGACCTGTCCATGTCAAGTTGTCAACTCTCTGAAAAACAAAAGCCAAAACTCCATATATTATCCAATATTAGAAATTATTTTAGCTTTGGAGATTTGTTAGTGCCTTCCAATCATATGATTTACTTACTTTCATTTACTTTATTTATATTTTATTTTGTAAGAGTACTAACCAATTTTTAGAAAATTATTAAATCGCTATTATTAAGATTCAATTCAGATGTTTCTCGCCCACAAACCCTTTTCACCCAAAAGTAAAAAAGAAATAGGGAACGTAATGATTTCCATGGCCAACAATATTATTTTGTGCGGTGGGAATTTCGTTTAATATATTAGAAGTGAATTTTTATGAAAAAAAAATACTTTTCGTATCTAAATATCCAATTTTCATATATATATATGCGTGTGTTCACCTTATGTTATTTTTTTTATTTTTAAAATATTTCATTATTTTAATATATTAAATGTATATTTTCAAAAATAAGATATAACTATGATATGTTAGATCATGAATTTTCTTATCCTTATTCCATGCATTTTTTTTAAATTTTATTCAAGAAACATAATTTTATAAAAATTATGTTATATATAGCTTATACATATATATTCTTTACAGACGCAAATTTCAAGAACGCACGTGACATCATATGAACGAAGGTATTCACAATAACCTTAGATGCGGAAGATCAATAATAAAATATTAACTTGCTACCTGCTCCATAATAAAATATCCACTTGGTTTTATTTTGTATAATTATTTCTTTTAGTAATATGAATCTGAAGAAAGTTTTATATATATTTAATTAGAGTGAAACAGAAAAAAAATTAATTAGTAGGAAGATTAAAAAAAAATATCATTGGCGCATTTTTTTGAACTGTAATTCATTGACCTATTGCATGATTATTATTAAGAGATAGCTAACTACTCCTCGTCCTATTTTTATAGTACATTAATTATTTATATACATATTAATTAAATATAGTTAAGAAATATTTTTTTATTAAATATAATATATTTTTTAAATTATTTTTAATATAATTTATAATTACTATGAAAAAATATATATTAAATGAGAATATAATAATAAAATAATAATTTTATTTATAATAAATAAATTATAATTTAAGATATTAAAAAATAATATAATGAATTATAAAAATAAAACTCATAAAATATAAAGCAGTTGTTGAATTTTATGTCGGAAGGCTGCTCATCTTTTTTTTTTTTTTTAAATTTAGATCGACGGCAGAACCCCAAACGGTTTCCTATTGGGTGGCTTGAGTTTGGAAGCATGATATACTTATGGATTAATTTTACAACCATTATAATTTTAAAAAAAATCTTAATTATTAATATTTGCAATAATAATTTACGTTTAAATAACTATATAGATTTAAATTCAAGTCTTTCATCATTTAATATTAAAAAAATAAAAATATTTTATCAGTATTATTGTTGTTATTAAAAATTAGCAGAAAATTCCTCATCTTTTAAGAAATTGTCTTAAGTGAAAATTTTTAAAATTATTTTACTAAATATTTAGATTGATTCTCAATTTAGTATCTTTATAAATTAATCAATCTTGTAATAATAAAATTATTTAGAGCAAAATTAACATTAAAAAAAATCTTTAATTGATCTCTAGAAGAAAGAAAAGGCAAACGAAAAGACAAATTGAGGGGACCATGCTAATAAATTTTACGAAATATGTTTATTTAATTGAAAAAAAAAAGGAATAGACATGTGGGGTTAGAGGGTTAATGACATTTATAATTATCTTTAATATATATTTAAGCAAATTTCCAAGATTCTATCTTTTCTTTTCCAATTTTTGTAGGATTTTTTGCCTTTTAGGTGTGAAAAAAATCATCATATAATCTTTTTGCTTCTTTTTGTTTTTATTTTTAATTATTTGAAACTTGTTTTTAGTGCAAATTAAAAAGAAACTTCTGACATTAACATTATTGGAGATAACTATATGAATTTCATCACAAGTGTCAAGTAAAACCAAGTTTCAGAGACAAGAAATTCATATTTTTCATATGGATTTATATGTAATAATATATTTCTAATCAATAAATAATATTTCACTCTCCATGTAGCTAGGTTACATGTCAATTGCATTGCATTAAAAAAATAAAATAAAATTTACTATGGCTTTTCTATTTAATTATTTATTTTCAATTCCTAACTTTTTTTCTAGGTACATTATATTTTTAAAAAAGAAAAATCAATGGTCCAATTCTAAAAAAAATCTAAATTTATATACCAATCGACTGCTACAAAATTAATTCAATAGCCAATTCCTATTTAAAAAAAATAAAGGAATTAAATAATAATTTGGTTTTATTAACTAAAGCACCATTAAACATAATATCTCTCTTTTTTGTTGGAAAAAAATTAATCAACGAGTTATATGGAAAGTAATGAAATTTTCCTTAATTTCAAACTTCTTTCGATCTCATACGTTATGCCACGATTCAAACATGAAATTGCATAAAATTCAGATCCTTTTTAAAAGTTAATTAATAAATATACATAACATTATTTTCAAAATTTAACCTATATGCATCTCTTTTTTTCTTTATGTTAACGTAGAATAAAATAATATTAATTATATGCTTGAAATTATAATCATGTCCAGAAGAGTACGTGGGAGACCCCACATTTTCTTGACACAGACGACTTTTCAAAACATTTTTATAAAGATATGTTTGCCATCAATTAAAATGTGAAAATATACATTAGGTTCATACATACACATGGCTCTATCCATCTATAAATCAAGATTCCAAACCTCAAACTTCAATCAAATTATTTGAAGATTTTTAAGTATTTTAATGCACATCAATTTGGCCTACTTTTCCTCATTTCTCTTCATTGATTGGCCCTTGTAAAATTAAAATACGTAATAGCCAGCTTTCCTTTAACCAATCATTTGAATTATGCTAAATAATTATGAAGTATATAAGATTTTAAATATTATATTAATTAATTTTTATATTTTAATATATATTTTTTGAATCTATATATTTTTAAAAAATAAAATACTTAGTCATTTTATCAATATTTATATCCCAAAGTTATTAGCCAATGAATTTGATATTCTGAAATGACTTTTTATTATTTCTTTATATATGTCTATGTCCGCCTTTATTACTTGTTAGTTCATTTTATTTTTTATTTTATTTTATATATAAATTATTTATAAAATAATAAAAGATATTATTCATATTATTTTAATTTTTTAATAATATTTATAAAATTAAAATAAATAATATGTATAAATCGTCTTTAAAATAATAAAATTTATTATTCATATTATTTGAAATTAGTTTTTAGTAATACTTATAAAATTAAAATAAATAATATGTGTAAAATAAAAATAAAATTAAAAATGAGCATGATTTAATAAATAATAAAGGCATATATATATAAAGGAAGGATTAAAAAGTAATTTTATAATGACAAAATTATTTATTAACAATTTTTATACTGAAAGAATGACTAAATAGTTTAATTTTTAAAAATATAGAGGCTAAATAGTTTAATTTTTAAAAATACAGGGACTAAGTAGTTTAGTTTTTTAAAATATAAAAATGAAAAAAATAAATACAGAAAATACAGAGACTAATTAATGCAATATATAAAATCTCAAGAACTATATAATTATTTAGCCTTTTAATTATTTATTAAGATTATCTCTAATAATGATAATTAATAATAATAATAATGCACTATGTATAGATATAAATACAGCTTGATTATGATAAAAAAAAATGGAGTTACTATATACTTGATGTATATGCAAGTATAAAATGTGCATTAATATTTTTATAATCAATAATATAATAAATATATTAAAAAAAGATAATAAATATATTCATTGTAAAATTTTTAAATATTTATTATAAATTAGTTTAATGTATAAAAAAAATTATAGTTAAGGGATGAAATTTTGTTTCACAATCTTTCATATGGTATATCTATGGTCTTTACGTTAACTTCATTGACTTTTCTGTTTGCATTTATTTAAAAATTAATTATCATGGATATAGAAAAATTCTTATTTAGATTGGGTCTATGATCTCATCCATGCACCCAATTAATTACTATTTGCTAATCAAATTATAATATTAAAAAATAATTTTTATTAATTTTTATTCTTAAGTATATGTTAATTATGTCGGGACACCCCTTGACCCTTACTAGATTTTATAAAAAAAAATTATATTTTATTAAAATATTCTAGTAATTTTATAAAAATATATAATAAACTCATAAAGTTATTATATATATAATAAATTAATAATAGATTCATAATAAAATCATAATAAATTATATGAATATAGTAAATTTATAAATTATTTACAAATTCTAATAAATTTAAAAATATTTTAAAATTTTAATAAATTTTTTTCCAGTAGTTTTGTTAAAAAATCCTATCTTGGGAATTGAAATTGAAAATTCTTGAAGGACAATTATGTTGGCGATACTTGAATTTCATTATATATAATAACATTAATATTATATGGTCACTATTATTATTCAAGCTGAATATTATTCCTTGTGTCAATAATGGATATTAAATTCAAATATATAATATACGTATACTAATAAATTTTAATTTTGTAATATTAAAATCATTTTCATTATAAAGACATATATTTTTAATTTCTTATTCAAATTTGATTTTTTTAGAAAACATATAGTATGAAATACACTACGTTATTGTTTATGTCCTAAAAAAATTTGAGTTCAATAGGTGGAAACAGCAAACATAAATTGATGGGTAATAATATAATTTATTATTATATCTACATCCCCTAACTTGTCGTAATTCAACATAACATGATAAGGTCACACACGATCTTTAATTACTCATAGAATAAATGTAATAATAGACTTGCTTGCTAATAGTAAGTAAAAGAAAAAAGAAAAAAAGAACTAATAATGACCCCAATAATATCAGTAAATTTTCAAAATGAAATGAAAGAAATGAAAAAGAAATGAAAAAAAAAAAAGAAATGAAAGAATATATTTTAGTTATTTAGGAATTCGTTATATATTTATGAGATAATAAAAAAAAATGTAACCCAATAAAGCACAGAAGAAGATTAAAAAAAACAGTTAGTTTAATTTTTTTTAAATTTTAATCAAATTTCAAATTATTAACTTGATGAATTATGATTTATGACATTGGTGCATGAAATCTGGCGATTAATTGTCAACAACCATTAAAGTATTAATTAATTAACCATTAAATTGATTCATTCTGTTTTTAGTTTTATAGGTTTCAGTAAATAATTATACAGATCCCATTATCTTTAGAATTCTATTTCATTACTTTCTTTAATAAAGTGTGATTCCACTTTGGTGGCAAATAATCACTCACTATCAATTTATAAGGGCACTTTAGATATAAAATAATAATTTAATATCTTATTATTATGTAATATTTTATGTAACTTCAATAGAAAAGTTTAAACTTATTAATCATTTAATCTCACAATAACGTATTTCTTTACTAGTGAATAAAAGTTAGATTTAATCTTTAGGAAAAAAAATTTTAGGTGTATTATTCATTGCTCTACTTTGCTTGGATAATTGATTATATATTGAAGTTTCAATTTAAAATATTTATATACAGCATCTCAATCGTCTGAATATTATTAAAACAAATTATAATTTGGGCTCATAGAGTTTGATAAAAAAAAATAATAGAGCCGATAAATTATTTTTTGAAATAATGACTGAAACAGAGTAAGAGATGCTGTAATTAACAGCAGCCAATTATTTCATATGGTAACCAAAGTTTATTGATATGCAATAAATGATATGTTAAGTAGCAGACCATTAAATTATTTTGTGCTTGGAGTGTTCATCTTTAATGTTTGACGTGGTATATTGTAATTATCATGTGTTGGCTCCAATAATGATTAGACAAAGAGTGGACACTTCAGATCTCGAGTCATGAAAAATTGTGGCAATAAGTTAATTTTTCACAACTTAATTTTGCATCTAGATAAAAATATTTCATAGTTAATATAGTAGCACTTTATAAAATTAATAAAAATTAATTAATTTTTTAAATATATTCTTATTATTAATGAATTAATTAATAAGGTACGAATAAAATATTTTTAATATCAATAAATTAATATCAAATATTTTAATTTATTTAAAATAATTATATAATATTAAATAAATATACATAAATTAAAAATGGCAATTAAATAATGAGGCGGAGGTAGTATGGATTTATACAGTGCGCGGATATATTAGAAAATTAGATGTCAATTTTTAATTCCAAAATTTCTTTTCATTTATGAGACTGTATCATCTATCATCACGTCATAATAATAACAACCCCTATTGAAAGGCACGATTTGTTTCATTTTGACCGTCTTTATTTATAAGAATCATTCCTATTATTTCTATTGCGTTGTATTGTATGGCCAAAGTGTCATTCTAATAAATTTCCCCTATTTTACTCTATTTTCTTTACGCATGAAATTTTTTTAAAGAAAATATATACAAGTTATTTCTTTAAAAATATATACATCAAGAGTTGATTTAATCGATAAATTAAATAAATTTATACTTGTAGATTATATTATAAATAATATTTTTATCATACATAAATAATATAATATTTGAACACTGGGCTGAAATATTTTGAATATTGTATTTATTGTGATAAATATAAAGAAGCTGCCTCCATTTGAGAGGTTGGAAAAGGACATATATGTAATGTTCGAAACAGAGGAGCAAACGGGTCGAGTGGACCAATACATGCAAACTGAACACTTAATTATATATATCCCAAAACATGTACGTATTTATTCATCGCTTTTAAACAAAGATAAAATAAACTACGTTACAATATCAAACGCTGGAACTCGCTTTCCTCTCCCTGATCATCTGTAGAGCTCCTTCAACAGTCTCCTGTTCTTTATTCAAACATTTCTTCAATTACCTGCATCAATATACATATAAAACACTGTCTAAGTAATATATTTTTTCAATAATAATAATAAACAACATGTACCAATAAAAATTTTTTCATTGCTATTCTTAATATGTGAGGTTGCAATCGAATTTGAACCCCATTTTGAACTAAATATACAAAAAATTAAAAAAGAAATGCTTGGATGATGTAGTGTAAATGATTACCTTGAAACTATGGAACTCATCATAGTCTAGCTAGCTAATAGTGATAGGGAGGAGGGGGAGATGAATAGTAGTAGTGTGGAGGTGGCTTGTGGACTGGTGGTGGTGGTGGAGGAGACTTGTATTTATATGGTGGTGGTGGGGGGGACTTGTACTTGTAGGGCTTCTTTGGTGGTGGTGGTGAATGGTAAACTGGTGGTGGTGGGGGTGGAGACTTATACTTGTATGGTGGGGGAGGAGGAGACTTGTACTTGTAGGGTTTCTTGGGTGGTGGTGGTGGTGGCGAATGATAAACTGGTGGTGGTGGGGGTGGAGACTTGTACTTATATGGTGGAGGAGGAGGAGACTTGTACTTGTAGGGTTTCTTGGGGGGTGGTGGTGGTGGTGAATGGTAAATAGGTGGTGGCGGAGGAGGAGACTTGTACTTATAAGGTGGTGGTGGAGGAGATTTGTATTTGTAGGGCTTCTTGTGTGGTGGCGGGGGTGAATACTCGTGCGCTGGAGGAGGTGGGGGAGACTTGTACTTATAAGGTTTCTTGGGTGGTGGAGGAGAATACACGGGTGGAGGGGGTGGAGGAGATTTGTATTTGTAAACTGGAGGAGGAGGTGGTGGAGATTTGTATTTGTAAACTGGAGGAGGAGGAGAGTGGTAAGGGTAGTCTGCTGTAGATTGTGGAGGCAAAGTGAGCGAGAGAGTGACCACTAATAGTGTGGCTAAAAGAGAGGCCATTGGAAACCCCATGTTTCCCAAACCTCACAACAAAGTGGGTTTTTGTTATGCTTCTCAAACAACACACTCATCTCCCTTTATATAGATAATGTCTTTACCCTGTAATGCTAAAACTAATCATATGGTAAAATGAACTTTATCAGCATTTAACCTTGTAAAAATACCCAAAAAAAAATGAAATAAGACCAATGGGGTATGTTTGAAAAATGAGTTTGCCATCAATTATTTAATAATTACTGTTTAGATCAATGTACTTGCTGTTGTTTATTATTTTTATTTTTATTTTTATTTTTTACATTTTTGGCTTGGCCTGAGACAGCAAGCTCTCAGAAGGAATAAAGACAAGAAAATATTAGTATACACTATAATTAAGCCTTTGCAATTTTCAAAATTAAAAGTCTTCATTATTATTTTTTTTTGGTAGATAAAAGTCTTCATTATTTATTTATTTCTTGACGAATAGCTTTGAAAAAATGTAAGTTGGATTGAATTGCCCAACTTTCCATGATAATTCTTTAGCTTCGGGACCAGGCGGCTGTGACCTTCCCCCCTATAGGCTCTAATTACAATTCTCTAATTAATTTGAAACTACTTTCTCTAGTCTTTGATTTGCCATGCTTGTTTACATATCTTCCATATATGGCTTTGTTTTATATATCTGTGGGCAACCATGCATGCATTATGCATATCCCAAATTATAAAATTATTTAGATTTTTTTTTCCAATTATCTTAATTAATTTTTTTATCCCATAGGAATGGTATAATAATACTATTTTATTTGTAATTATTTATAGCGAATTTAACATAACATTAAGTAAAATAAATTATATTGATTAGTAGTTAATATGACGTATAGTCCGGCGTTAATTAATTAAAATTGGTCTATCATTAACCAACTTCTTTTAATTGTTACACATGCATTCTGTATTTTAATAGTAAATATTAAATAATGATGGCCGAGGTGGAATTAGAGATTTTAGTTTTTAGAAAATTGATTTAATGCAAAGAAAATTGCTAGTTAGGTGTGATCTGATCATCTAATGGGTCCTAGATTCGAATATATGCCAAATTAAAAAAAAAATCTGTAATTTAGTGAGAAATATTAAAATAAATGATCATCCAATAGAAAAAAGTCAAGAAAACCAATGGTCCATGAAAAATTATTAGAGCTAGAGGCTAAGCTAATCCATCTAGCTGCATATCTAACCACAATAATTAATTATTTATTAACTTTGTTAATTATGATTTCCTTTCCATAATTTAGTTGAAGCAAAAAGTTTTTTTTTTATTATTATTATAGGTGGAAGGCAGCCAATTTGATAATTAGTTCCAAAATCTTTAGTTGGATTGATTAATTAGTTAAACCATGAAAAAAATGAATAAACTAATCAGAGAATTATTAATCAATTACGTGTCTATTATTATTGGGGAATTAATTTAGTCACCGACTTGATAAAATGATGAACCAAATGTAAGCTACTCAGAATAGCCGTAATCAATAGTACAAAAAAGCAAAGGAGTTGGTGAAGACTGAGTGAAATAACCAGAAGAATCTGCCTTTGCCAAAGAAAGAGACAGAGAGATTAGAGATAGTTTTAAATGGAATGCAAAAGCTTTATTTGACTGTTTCCGATCTAGAAATAACTATATTATTTCTCTTAGGTCCATGATCTAGAAATAACTATATCATTATTATTATATAATTGGCATCAAGTCTACCTCAAAAAGGGTTTAAAAAAATCAAATCTACCTCGATTTACATTAAACTAAGGTCCACCCATTTAGAGTTTACTGATTCTTATGTTGAAATATTATATTTTTACCATTTCTACATGGGTAAATTAATTAATTATTTTCAATTTTAAAAATAATTCTAGACTTTTTGTTTTATTAAATTAAAGTCATTAATATAAAATTGCTAAATTCAATATACGGCACAAATATTTATTTATTCTTGCGTACGTTATCATATAAAATTAGCTTCACATATTATATTAAGAGTTTTTTGAAGTAATAATACACAAGAATACATATAAAAAATAGTAATTAAACACATTCTCAAATAAAATCAGGACTATTATATTATATTAAAATTTTATGAATTTATATATTAAAATGCTAATCATCAATAACATATGGAGTATAGGTATTTATCAATAAGCTATAGGTCAATTTTCTAATAAATTAATAATTAAGTGATTGATGATGAGGTGGACTTCTGAACTCAAAGCTCAGCTCATGGACTCCTGAGCTCAACGGCCAGCGAGTTTTCTACAAAATAAAAAAGAAGCTCGGGTTCAAGTGAAAAAACTCTAATACCTAAGTCAGAGCTCGACTTTCCTTCTAAAAACAGTAGGCAATCAGTAGTCAGAAGAAAAAAAGAAAATTATTTATCTGTAGCATTTTACCTCTATTTATAAATGAAAAGTGGGAGATAAACTCTGAAAATATCAGCACATGTGTTAAGAAAAGTCAGGAAATGTCAGGATCATGCAAGAAACGCTGCAACAGACAACTAATCAAGCCTTGGACACAAGCTCGGTCGAAGAATATTCTACCAGTCCAGTATATCAAGTCTGAACAAAATACATGGCTCGGCCTGAGCTATTAAAGTCTCGGTATAATATGGTGATCCAGCTCAATTATATATTGTTGATCTGCGGTATACACAAGTTATAATCAAAGGATTAAAGAAAATGGAGGCAGCAATTTTAGAAAATTTCAAAAATCAAAATTAATTTGGCAGAGTTGTCGGCTCCAGTGCTCTTCAATCAAACAAATCTTAAGAATAATAATAAGTTTGTGAAATGTGTACTAGATTAGGTGGAGACACGATTAGTAATATTATCGCTTACATTGACAATTATGATTTTAGTGAGGTCAAATGTGACAAAGAGAATATATATATATATATATATTTATTTATTTATATAAGAAAAAATAATAAAAGAACGATGATATTACATTCATTTACTTATAGAAATGTTTTATGTTCTTTACTTAGAAAAAAAATCAATAAAACATATTACTTATCACGTTATATTTATTTAAAAAAATCATATTTACATCAATTTATGATTTTGATTAAGTAAAATGTTATTAAATTCAATATTTTGTTTATTTTTTTTACAAAAATTGTCAAATTTTACAAATTTAACATATTTTTTGATTAATTTAAAAATTACCAAATTCATATAATATATACAAAGTTTATTGTGAGTTTATTATAAATTTATTATATACATGATAACTTTTATAAGTTTATTATGAATTTATTACATATTTTTATGAAATGACAAAAAAAACTCTTAAAATGAAATAAATTTTTTGTTAAAAAAATTGATAAGAGACAATTTTTTCAATTATTTTTGCTATTCCACTACTTATGTATAAAGACCAATTCAAAAAGAGATTTGGAAGGCATAATTAAAAAGAGTGGGGAAGTATATGTTAAGGAATTAGCTGGGTTAAGAAAAGAATAAGAAAGAGATAAAATTGAATTAGTAGTTGAGGTGAAATAAAACAAAATTTTGGAGTTATGATAATTCTAAAATATTCCTCCATTCTCTTTTAAGTGTCCATTTGAGAATTTTTTTTTTATTCCTAAATAAGTATACATTTAGAAAAATAATACATAACTATTCATTTTATTTCAATATTATCCTTACTTATTAAGGATTGACTACTTGTTCATTAAATATATCTCTATTATTTGTGAAAGGATATTTTAGTAAAAAGCAATGCTAATAAATAATTTTTTTTAATATTGATGAAATAGTAAAAATAGACAATTAAAAGGAAATGGAGGGAGCAATTAAATAGTTATTAATATAAATTACTAAAGCATGGCAAATTGAATATTGAAACAACTAATTTTCTAGAGTACTACATAAATTGCATGTCCAACGCTGTCCAGCTGATAATGAAATTTGCTGCAACTCCAAACAAGGAAAATAAACTTCGGTCTATAATTTGACTAATGCTTGTTAGAATTTTGTTTGTTTTTCATACACACATTAAAACCCTTAACGAAATTTAGATCTTCTATACGAGTGTATAAAAAATAGGTGAGTGTTATTGCCTGTAATTAAGTTCAACATTGCGTCATTTATAAGTTTATAAATTATTCGTTTGATAAGAGCTATTCTCGATTCAGTGTAAATATTAATTGAGATTAAATTTTTTTTAGATGAGTTTTAAAAAATACATATTTGATTTAAATTTATATATTTACAAAATATTTTTTAATTGCTAATCCTAATTAATAAGCAAAATTGAACTCAGTCTTTAAATTATTTGATGTTTATTTAATTTGAGATATATTTTCCGATATGTAAAAATGTGCTTGTTTTTATTTTAAAATAGAATTGGAGTAACACTCTAACTTCCAGCATTTAATGCTTTAATTCATCTTCTATTAACTGGTATTTACTTTCTAGATAGTGTGAAAAAAAAAAACAATTTACTTTCTAGATTAAATTTTTTTAAAAAAATGTAAAATTAATATAAACTAATCTTTTATAGAATTTGACTTTTCAAAATATACAATTTTTTTTTATTAATCCTATAGTGAAAAAAAATCTTAAATTGAAATATGATCCATGTCATTTTATTTTAATTTTTTTTATACTTAAGTTTGGAACTCAAAACACTTCTCTTTTAATAATTAAGTTAATTGATTTTTTTTAATATTTTTATAAATTTTAAAAGAATTTAGAAAAAAATTTAACCAAGGCGATGTTTGATTGACATCAAAAAGGAAGATTTAAAGTAGATACATAACTCTTATATATAATTACTTAAATAATAATTATGGTGTTAGGTAGGCACATAGCCAAAATTTAAATTATAAGAGTATTTATTTATATTATTAAGTAATTATTTTCCTTTTAACTTATAAAACTGTTAATTCAATCAACAAAAAGCCTAATGATGAAAATCACTGAGTAATATAACACCAAAAACATGATAGATTCTTCTACATCCAAACTGATCTGAGTCAGCTAAATTAATTAATTAATTAACTATTTTCAGATCTATCAGTTGATATAACATGTGATAATAATACACTTATTAGGTATATACTTTTTGAAGATGCCGAGCCAAAGACTGAAAGTCTGAAAGGAGGCAGTCAATTAAATTACTTAAAAAAAATACCATAAAATATAATTGATATATTAAAAATGATATATTTTGATTATGAAAATAAAAATATATATATATAAATAAAAAAATTATTTAAATTATTTTTAATATTCTTTAATCAATATTGAACTGATAATTGGAGGCCACAGAAATCGGTTTATTGATCTTTTGATAGATTAAAAAAATGGTTTGCATTTAAAAAGGAAAATTTAATTTTAAAGTAAAGCATAAATACTCATCAAGATGGATCTATTGGATATCAACTGACAACTATCATTATTTTTTTCTCTTTTTTTTATCAAATTATCGTTATTATTATTTTTTAAAACTAAAATATCTATCATCGAAAATAATAATTAATTTTTTCGTTAATTTGCAGGCGTTTTGACAAATAAAATAGCTGATTTAAAAATTTAAAATTATTTCATACTCAATGCTGAAAATCGAACAGCTCCGTGAAATTATCATTATTTTTTTTTTCTTCAACCTTTCAAAAATAAAGAAGCATTAAATGTCAAAACTGTCCAATCCGAAAGGCAGGGGTCTATAGAGGATTTTACGCTCGTTTCACTTTACATTTTACGGCCATAATTTTTTTTTTCCCAAATTTATACAGTGCGCGTTTTTTTTTTATTATTATCTTTGAGAGGTTTTAATGGTGATTTCATTTTATTTTTTGTTTTAATTTTATTTATTTTTTTTACACAAAAATATTTTTTATGTTATAATTCTATAAACATATAACATACATATAATATTTATCAAATATCTACAATATTTATATTATATTTATTAAATATATACAAAAGACCTATTAAATATATACAAAATATCTACATAATTTATTTAATATTTTTATAACTTAATTTTTTTTAATTTTATATCGACATAACATATATATAATATCCATACAATATCTATATAACATATACATAATATACACAATAAATATATAACATATATACATATATCTACTAAATATCTATAAAATCTACATAACATACACAAAATATAAATAGAATATCTATACTATATTTAAATAATAAAATTAATATTTTTAAAGTTTTTTTATATGTATAATATGTAAAATTTATTTAAAAATAAATTTAATAATTTTTATTAATATATTTTTATATATTTTCTTTTAATTTTTTTATAAAAAATAATATATTTTATATGCTGAAAATATAATTTAAAATATTTTTATTATTTTATTAAAAATTATTATTTAATAGTGAAGTTTAAAAAAAAAGATAAATTTTGAAGTAAAATATAATTATAATGAGAAAATAGCTATTTAAAAAAAATTATTTTAGTAAGGTATGAGATATTTTTAAAAACTTTCTTTAACTTTTTTTAAAAGTGTAAATTTTTTTTTGTAGTATTTTAATATAAATATTATTTTTTGAAAAAAATATATTCTATACTTTTTATTTTTTTTAAAATATGATATATTTTTAGTATATCTTTAATATATAAAATATATATTTAATATATATTTTTAAAAATAGAGTATACCTTTAATATATTAAATATATATATATAATATATTCCTAAAAGAAATATTTTGAAATTAAAAATTGAGAAAATGATATTTTTTGAATTAAAATTAAAAAGAGACATTTTTGAAAATACTTTTATTTTTTAGAGTATTTAAAAAAAAAACCTCTTATTTTTTAAAGTAGTTATGTACACTTCTTTGGATCCAACTACTTAGGCCCATTTAAATTTATACTTAGGCCCAAAAGAAAGGAAGCAATAGGATCTTTATAAAAATATCAAAAAAAATTAAAAAAAAATTAAAATTACCATGTCTTTAAAAATATTTATAGATTTACCAAAATTTATAATTTTTTTATAAAAAAATATAATATTTAGATAGTTTATTATGAATTTATTTTAAATTTATTATATTTTTATTATACATTTATTATGAGTTTATGAATTTAAATAATTTATTATGAGTTTATGAGTTTATCATTAATAAAAATAAAAAAAATTATAAAAATATGATAAAAAGTGTAATTATTCCCAATGTAAACTATGGGTGGCCTAAAACTAATAAAGAAATAAAACTTTTGCAAAAAATGTCCAAAAAATATAATTTAATTTTTAAAAATATTTATTTTTAAAAAATAATCACTTTAGAATTTTTAATCTCAAAAATTCCTATATCTAATATATTTTTATACTTCACTTTCAAAAATATTATTTAAGATGTTAAATAGCTTAATATATAAATCACCCTCTTATACCATTAGTCATTTTGAGGGTGTTCCTCAAAACTTAAAAGCTGGTCAAAACTGATTATAAGCAGTTTTTAGATTATAAGTTATTTATTTAAGTGTTTCTGAAAACTTAAATAGTAGATTATAATATGTTTAATCAGTTTTTTAAAAATTGAGTTTTGCTACTTTTTTTTAAGCACTTATTTTTTAAGCAGTTTTGACCAAGTAAAAGACCATACTATCCCTATCTAATCTTCAATATTTCAAATTTGCCCACCCTATACATTTTAGTTCCCATCAAAATTTTTTTACGTTTATTATTATTATTATTATTATTATTAAATAAATTTTATTATTATTATTATTATTGCAAAATAAATTTTGAATTGACATTTAAAAAATTATTTTTATACAATAAATAAATTCAGGGACAGTTTGGTCATTTTGACAGTTTCTGCAATTAAAAATTGATTATTAGCTGATTTTACAAAAACACTTAACTGATTATAAACTGATTATCAGCTGATTATTAACTAGTTTACAGAAACACTTAACTGTTTATTTTTAATCTGATTATAATCTAAAAATCACTTATTCACAATAAGCTGAAAAGCTTCAGTTTTGAGAAACACCCTCTTTATTCTATTTACTTTTTGAGTAACCAAATAACCTCTTATACATATTATTTTTATAACACTTTAATCTTTAAACGTTGATGTGATAAAATACATATAATCCACTTTATAATAGCACGAGTAGTTCTAAATCTAATAATATACATGGTAAAATCTCGAAAAATGCCCTTATATTAATTAAATTATTATTTTTGAATTTTATATTACTTATTAAAATTTAATTATATTAAAATTCATGTATAATATTATATTAAATTTTTGTGAAATTAATTTAATTTTTTAATTAAAATTTATGTAGCCCATATTAAAAATTAAGAAATAATTAAATAAGTGAAAATTTAATTAAAAAATTTAAAGCATACTTTTATTTATAAATTTATATAATAAAATAATAATTATAAATAAATTTAATTCAACTAAAAAACTTAAAAAAAGAAAAAGAAAAATCATCGCCGACACCTTCATTGATCGTAGTAAATCAGCCAATCGCCACATTACCAAACCCAACATCACCGCCTCGCCTCCAATTGCCAAACCGAGCATCATCCCATCTCAAAAACCTCTCATCCCATCTCAATTATACTATTCATCCCAATTTTGCCTCTAACCATAATCAAAAACCCCACAAACTGAAATGCAACTGGGTAATTAAAAAAAATCGAACAAAAACGAACTCTTCTTTCAATGCCAAGAACAGAGAAGAAACAATTAATCTAATATCACCCCAAACTCATGTTTGATCAAATAAACACAAGAATAAAAAATTAATCTAATACCACCGATTTTCGAGCTTTTGCTTTTGTTTAACCACAAACAACTACTGCATATTACCAAAGTCCAGAACTAAAAAACAGAAAACTAAAGACTATTCTTTTGAAAACCTTAGCTTTTTTTTAGAAGTGCCACTACCAACTCCTCGCATATCTTCATCGTCGCTTCCGCCGTGAGAACAAGATGTTCATTCGGCCTTTATTTGTTGATGCAAAAAAACCCATCTGCAAATATATTTTTTAGGTGGATTTGGCTTCGATGTTGGAGAAGATGATGATGGAAGCTGATGATGATGTGAGGGATGAAGAATCTATCCAACCAGCTTTCTAAAATTGGTTGCTAAACTAGAAGAAAAGTCATAAGAGGAAATAGTTTTTGCATTATTTCGATGATCTTAAGGTTTGCAGGAGTTGTGGCATATAGATTTTAATTAATCTTCAGATCATAGAGAAAGAAAGAGAAAAAATATTTTAATAAAGATCAAGATAAACGTAAATATGGGTAAAACCCAAATATGATTTTTTTAAATTATTCTTCATATTGTTAAACTCCTTTTTAATTAAATTTTTTTAAAAAAAATTAATTAAAAATTTTAAATATAGATTTTATAAATTTATAAATAAAAAACTAAATAATAATAGACACATGTCAAATTTTTATTTTACATGGATCCACATATATATATATAACATGGACGTCTTTGAAAATCACGCACCTCAAATTTGTTGGCCATGAGAAAACAAGGACTCGTTGGTTAAGTAAATTATTGAATTGTAGGAGCTATATAATTACTCGAAGAGTTGAGAAGTTAAAATAATAAAAATGTCTAAATATATGGGATTATAAATATATTACGCCTACGTAAACATATAACAAAATAATTAAATACTTTTGAAAAAAAAAAAGAACTAATCTAGTGTAATTTTCCCAGTAACAAAAGCTAATCAGTTAACCTTCTTTTTTTTTTTTTGAAATGTAATCAGTTAACCTTCTAAAGCAAAATGTCTCAAAAGTTTTATTAATCTATCATTTAGTTGAACAAATGTGTTGATTACTAATTATTTTTGAATACTACTTTCAGCTGTCTTTTATGCTCTCTTGGCAGAAGAAATAATGCAATAGCTTAAATATATTCGCCACGCTTACAGTATATTTTCTTCTATTTATTTATTTTAGCAAGGGGCAACTTCTATCTAAAATATTTTATGGACATCCAATTTTCTTTTTATTATAATAGGGAAAATATATTATATTATTATGCACAAAGGAATATCTAAATACTCACATTCCTGAAGCTTAAAAGCTGAATCTGATGTTTCCTATACCTATAGTAAGGAATATCAGCACTCAGATACTCCAAAGACCATTAAAAGTGTGTTTGTTTCAGTTTTAGATATATTGTTTACAGTATTAAAAAAAAAATCTATTTTTTACACATTCCGAAACATCAAACTGAAAAAGCTTGGAAAAATGGAAGAGCTCATCATCCAACAATTATTGTACAACACTTTTTGGCTCCATAAATAACTACAGACTCATGTCTAGACAACAATCTATGCATCTTTGTTTGTTTACTCAATTAATTAGAATAAAACAACATAAGCATTATTCCTTCACTAACTTGATCATCTAAAGTACTAATGAGTGTTACAGTTGCCAGGATAAAGCAAACTGAATTTCAGGCCGTGAACAGATATATATTGTTCAAAAATTGCAGATTGCCAAATGCAGGATAAGCAAGACCTAGAAAACTGATTTGCATTTGTTATGAGTGTCATAAACAAAGCGTGTTCACCTCTTTCCACGACTTCCAGAGCCAGATCTTGGACCTGGGTACCGGGAGAATTGTAGCCTCAAGAAGCTAGATTCACGATCATGTTCATCCATTTTATAACCTAAAGAATCAATTCAAAAAGTTAGCATCACCCAGAAATTCAGAAAATCAGAATGCTGGACGTCCCCTACATTGGTTTCAATCAAGATTAAAAAAAGTACGATGCTATGACCTTGCAAAGCGCTCATTGCAGTAGCTGCACAGGCTGGATTTTCAAAATCCACAAAACAAAGGATAATAGGATCTCCACCACGCTGCATCATCAATGAATAGAATCATACTTCCAACAAGTCAACATGTAAGAAACCACAAATGGGTAAAGATATGTTACAACACAAGCACTTACATGTTTTGACTCTTTGCTTACAAGTCTCGCTTCCTTATATCCCACAAAAGGGCGAAATATATCTGAAGATTCAGTAATGGAATGCAAAAAACAAGGCAGCCAGCTGGTTTGGAAACACATTGCCTCCTTGGTTAAATAATGAGTAAAACAAAGGCCAGAATAACTGTTTAACATCATTAAACATCAAAAGGATACGGGCTACTTCCCTCCTTGTGCTGTCAGGGGGAAGTCCCTCAACATATAGAGTGCTGGAAGCATCAGGAGGTAGAGGTACTGTTTCACGAGCAGGCCTAGATATTGTATCCAAGTAGGGTTGACTACCAAAACCCATGTCTCGACCATTTGGTGCCACATCCGGAACACTAGCCCGAGGACGGCCCGTTAAACCAGAATAAAGTATTGGAAGACCAGTCATTCCACTGCCACCAGCCCTTCCCAACCCAACGCTTAATCCACTAGCTTCTCCAGAAGATAAAGAAGTAATTTGCTTCAAAAGCAATTAGGATGATTAAGCAATCGACCTTTTACATACAAGATGGAAAAAAAATGAAAAAGGGAGCTCGAGGTTTAGAAGACTACTGCATTTTGCAGATATCGGTCGTATGCTGATCCAATTGTCTTTGTGTCCTTCACAGCCTGATATCTACCACGGTCATCATCTCTTGGATAATAGTTATGAATCTCATGGGTTGAAGGTAGGCCTGAAGTTGCAAGATCTGCAAGTTCAGAATAAAGAAACTAAGTATAAATTTCATTATCTTAATCTAATTCTCTTTCTAGGATGTATGGGTATAGCATCAGAGCATTTAAAATTCAATGGAAGATAAAGCCAAGAGAACAAAAGGTACACTCATTGGAATTTTTAAGTGGCAAGGCTATATAAGATATCCAGGATCTATGCATAGCACTAGAAATGAATCAAATATCAACTTCCATGGTTCTACTGCACACCTTTACACTTCTTAAAGGATTTAGTAAAAAAAAAACTACAATTTGGATATCTCAACAGAAAGGTTTTGCTCTGGTAATAAGAAATGCATCTAGAAATGACAATGGAAGGCACTGATTAATTTACTTGGAAACGTCTGAAATCCCAGAATTTGATTCCCAAAGGGTTTTGCCTTAAGCAGTCAATTAGAAAATCTCACTTGAGAAGGACAATGGTAGGGACCCATTAAGTTGACAGGAAGGCAATTAGTGAAAGAGCAAAAATTTATTTCAGGATTTTGCAGGAAGGAATTAATGAGAAAACAGCTTCACCATCTGGTCATCATTAAACTTAAAGCTTAAAACATCATAAAAATAGTAGGTCTAATGAAATAATAAACATAAGTATATCTAACACCAAGATAAGCTCAATAAGATTACTAATTTACAAAAACAATTCACATAAATAACAATAACGTTCATGACATAAAAAGCAGAGCAGCTTGCGGTGGCACAGTCAACATTTCAATTGATCTAACAATCTGTCGTTAATAGCAACAGTCACTCTTAAGTTCTACTTCAACAAAGGAAGGCAGAGAACAACTTAAGGCATTTCTTTCGCCAACCGCAATGGTAACAGTACTATGTATAAAAAACAAAATCCGATAAAAAAAATTCAAATAATGACAAGAAAAATCTTTAGAATGACCTCAGAATAATGTAATATGCAATGTAAATTGCATCAGCGATAAGAGTTAACATTTGAACTTTGATACATTTTGATAAAGCAAGTGTTGTCATTTAACAGGACTATTTTGTAATTCAAATTCTCTATGAATTTTGTTAGAATTAAATGGATCTAGACCTCAAAGAGTATCACCAATGGGTCCAAGAAAATGCACGAACCCCTTTTAAAAAAACACAACTTTATTCACTACAATATAATCATAGCAAAAACCCATGTCCTCCATAACTAATCCAGATGAAGTAGACTAGTTAACTTAATAAAGAATCATAATACAGGTTTGAAGAATTTTAATTAAACTGCTAATAATTTCCCTCAATAATTAGGTCCCGAGTTAAGTAGAATAAAATAATAATTATGGAAAAATTTACAATTAATATATCCACAATTTGAAAGAAAAAGAAAGCGTACCGTAGTCGGAACGAGGTCGCTTTAAACTGCCACCGGAGGCGATTAGAGGATGCTGCTGTTGCCGATTCCAGTAGCCATCCGTCATTTTTCGAGCTTTATAGCGATTGAATTCAGAGTTATAGAGAGAGGGAAGGAGTGAAATTTGGAGTTGAATGAGAGATTTAACAAAAAAGAAAAACCCTAATTTTGATCAGAAAGATCCTAGCTTTGGATTTCTAGCTACTGAGAAAACCAATTTTTTGACTTTTTTGTAATTTATTTTTAGGGGTTGTTAGTTGTATTGTATCAAGGGAAAGGGTTATTTTTTATTGTGATTCAGTGTGGCAAGCTCCATGTATTGTTTCTCTTTAGCCAATTGAAAAATGCCACGTCAATTTTTTTTTTTAACTGAACATATCAAAATAAGTTGGCAGCGAAAAGAAAAAACGTATTTCTACTGTTTTCTTGTGACCAAATCAGCTTTTGGTCGTTGTACATGAATTAAAATTTTACTTACCAACAAATATTCTTTATAATTTTACTATTCTCTCTTACATTTGCTGGAATATCTGTAAATCACTGTTAAATTACTCTCTGTTTGGTCGCCGAGAAACTGATTGTAAAATAATTATTTTTTTTAAAAAAAAATTCAATTTTCCTGTAATTGTTCAATAACATATTAGTGATTCAATGATGCTAGCAATATGGTAAAAATAATGTTTGGTTGAGTATAGAATTGGGAATGGAATAATTCTTGGAATTATATGGTTCAATATTAATTTTTTGGTCACATCCCTACCCTATTGGCTGTCTAAATGAGAGTTTTCTACTGGATTTTGCAAAGCCATTCCATTTTGGGTAAAAGCCAAAGGCAAAATGGTCTGAACTTGACAACCATTATGAAGTGTTAAGCGGGGGTGAACGGAAGTGAAGAACCGAGACTAACTTTTGAAGTTGCTTGTTAAGCCTGTCCCTTTAATTCTACAAGGAAAGTTCATTTTCAAATTTCAATTCCTTAACGTATGGAATTGAATATATTATTAAATTTCACTTTCAAGTTTCCAAATCCCTTTAAGCACTTCGACACTGAAGTTTTTTCTAATGGCCATGAAAGTTTACATATGCTTTCACTGGAATTGGTTGGTTCTTGTCCCTTTCTGTGGCGGCATTTGGGAATCTGAGTAACTTCTTTCTTTGATTAGTATTCTTTTAGTAGTTTCACTTCCTAATTAGTTTTGTTCATTGGAAAAATGTATAGGTTCATATTTGCCCAAAAAAAATCTAGGTTGGTAAACGACAAACATAAATGTTAATGTTGCTATAAAAAAAATGACTTGTACTTATAATTTAAATCCCTTGATTGATTTCAGGATAAAGAATTCTATGTGGATTAAAAAATGACATTTATACGTTTTGTTGTCTCAAAGATTTTGCAGGAACAATACAAGAATATATGCATGCATATGAGGTTTTTGACCAGTCTGTTTCAACAACCTTTTCAAAGTAGCTGATTTATTTAGTTAATGAAATTATTTAATCTCATCTTGTTGAACTCAGGTCTTAATAAGACACTGTGTTTACAATAGTCAGTACAATTACATCAAAACTACTACAAAAGAGGAGAGAAGTTCAGAAAAAGAAAAGCCCGTATCAGAGACAAAATTAATGTGCTATTATCTAACCATCAACAGGCCTTGCGGCCCTCAAGTCTTAGCTCATTAACTATGTGCAAAGGTCATCAATTACTAGTGCAGAGAACTAGAAAAAGATGGAGGAGGGAGGTCTGGTATGTCTATTGTTCCTTCCAACATTAGTACAACTTTTTTCATTGATGGCCGTGATGATGCCTCATCCTGGATGCACCAAAGTCCCACCTTGACTGCCTTATCTATTTTGCTCTGTTCTATTTCTTCATCCTTGATTAACTTATCTATTTCCCCAGCCTCAAAGCAATCGTAGACCCAGTTTGCCAATACTACTTCATTTTCTGAAACATTCATATCCACATTTCTTCGACAACATATAATCTCTAATAACATTATTCCAAAGCTGTATACATCTACTTTGACAGTTATTGGCAAGTTTGTGTGCCACTCAGGAGCAACATATCCCCTTGTTCCTCTGATTCCAGTATATGTCTTGGACTGGTTGTGCATTAGCAGCTTGGATAGACCAAAATCTGCAATTTTTGCCCACTCGTTTTCACCCATTAGTATGTTTTCAGGTTTGATATCACAATGGATGATTTGAGTCTCGCAGTCTTCATGCAAATAGACAATGCCTCGAGCTATATTTAGTGCTATTTCAATTCTTGCTTCCCAAGCTGGCTTTTGCTCAGACCTGAAAAGAAAGTCTGCAAGTGAACCATTGCTCATGTACTCGTACGCCAAAAGCCTGTTAGTTCCATCATGGCAGTAACCAAACAATCGAACTAGATTTTTGTGATGAGTTCTTCCTATTATTTTCATCTCATTTTGGAATTCTCTTTCTCCTTCAGTCACCACTCCCTCTAGCTTCTTGATTGCCACAACTTTATTGCCATTTGACATAACTCCTCTAAAAACTGCTCCAAAAGCTCCCCTACCAATTTCGTCCTTGAAATTTTTGGTTGCTCTTTTGAGCTCATCATATGTAAATGATCGCAAAATAAGGTCTTCAAACAGTTCATTATTTCCCAGACTTGAAATCTTTCTATAGTTCCGAACACGGTACCTGTAGAAAAGAGTACCAAAAACTACCAGACCTAAAATTCCGAGGGCTGAGATTGCAATGGAAGTTATGAAGATGCCTGTTTTTATCTCTTTCTTTCTATCCTCCTTGTGTTCACCAATGCTTTTCTTGATAAAACTTGTCACTTGATTATTAAGTTCGACTTTCCCAGATCTGAATGGAAGCTTTTGCTTTCTGCACTGTTGGCTCCAGTAAACTGCAGCTTCACAGTAACAGTCCTTTAAGCATTCATCTCTGCAAGCTTCTTTTGTGGTCAATGGTAGAGTAGAGTACGCGTTGGCTATCCACGATACACCTTCCAGTTCTTCAATATCTTGGGTTATCTTGCAAATATCTACAGTGATATTCGGTTGGCATCCCAAAATTGTCTGGCTCTGATCAATGAAATCAAATCCAGGAGGACAAGCACATTTAGCAACATTTTCTACAAGAGTACAATATGCATTCGAACCGCACAAGCCAGTTGGATCACACTTGTTGTCAGATGACTCCCATTCCATTGACCAATTACTATATTGATCCAAATTATGTGAATACAGCCTGAATATCCCATCGCTATCCATTGTCGCACGATACATGGCTTTACCAGATATATTTTTTTCATCATTTAGAGTCCGGATATTAACATCATTAGTATTCTGCAAGTATAGCTGACCATTAATACCATCAAAATTTAGGGTCAAACCACCTCCAAAATTTGCTGTTTGAGATCTCCAGTAAAAATAATTCCTTTCAAATGGATAATCCCGTGTGAACATTACCAGATTTCCATTCCTCCGCAACCTGAGTCCAAATCTTCCACTTGTATGATTTGTGTTGGAGATGCTAGACACCAGCTGTTTCTCTGCCACTAGGCGCTGTCCTGGTAAAATGGTGTCTGTAGGAACATCAAAAGTTTGCCATATGATGTTCGACTCTGAATCGTAGAGTACAAAATTACCAGAGTTGAGCATGGAGGCTGAGGTAGCAAGTTTCTGATCGGTATCTGCAATTAGTTCTTGTTCACCTGGCCTCCGTTGCAGGATGAGCCTACCTTCATTATCCAAGATAAGTGTAACATTCTCAGACAAAGGTGGGTCATTCCGATTTGCTGTCCAAATGACAGTTCTTTCCTGGATTCTCGGTAACCAGATGCCTATAGCAAAGCCATCCCCTTCTGGATAAAAACCAAAGGCGAAATGCCCCGATTCTGAGGACCAATATGAGATGTTGTTAGAGGGATTGAGAAATGAACCTAAGACGATATTAGAAAAAGTTTGTACTTGAGCTATTGCTTTAGGAGATATGGAACTTAGAAGATGAAGAAGAAAAATCAATAACATTGCTGCAAATTTTTAATTTGAGGATGGCAGGGCTTGTCAACTACACAGAGGGAGAGAGAAAGAGAGAGAGAGTTAATCCTTTTAACTGGATTTGTTAATATGTCCAAAGAAAGCAGAAAATGCTGAAACTGAATTCCACCGAGTCAAAGCTTCAACTTTCTTGAATATGACTTTTAAACTTTGAAAAGATGAACAGCTTGGTTGACCCTGTGGCGCTTATTCAATATGTGAATGTCAACTCTGATTAGTGGAACAATTAATAACGTAATAGAATTCTTGGTTTCCTTCTTATTTGCCTCACAGTGAAATGATAATTAGGTTCAGAGCAATTATTTAATAATTTTTTTTATTAATTAAAAAATATTTATTATAAATTTATTTATTAACAAAAATATTATAATAAATATTTTTTAACCAATAAAAAAATTATTAAACAATCACTCTTTAAAATAATTATAATTAGTATTTCTTTTATATTATATAACTTTTCAAAGTTACGTGAGTATTGGAAAATTTTAAAATCTTGCAATTTAGATGGTTCTAATTGATTCAAAGATTCCTAACAGTTTCGGGGATTGAACATAATGAAAAAATAAATAAATTTAAGAGATTGTTATACTCAAATTTGTATTATATTATGTTAAGAGAGTGGTATTTCTAATTGTTTTCTATTTCTCTACATAATGTTTTGAATTATAAGTAGAATGGTTATTTAATCATCCAATTAATATTAAACACACAGCCAACAGAGATGAGAATTGAGACTTGAGAGAGGGCCGTTATGAGGAAGATACAAAATGTCAAAATCAATCCTTCAACATGTCATATTTTATTTAATAGAACGTGTTTTTGAAAATTAGACTACACAGCACAAAAATGAATCAATTTCATGTTATGATTAAGAAAAATGTTTGAAAATAAGAGCAATTGGTTCGAGATGTGAAAACAAAACTTAAACATGTGAAAACAGTAATTAAGTTACCAATTTGCTGCTCATTTCTGGCTCGTGGCTTTCTTCCTCTTTCCCTGTTTGCATCTCAGGATCATTATTATCATTCTACTCCTAATCAAAAAATCAATTGGTTCGAGATGATATTTTCTATCTATATTCTATTTGATTTTTGGGTGATTTACAAAATTATCTTAAAAATAAATTTTATTTTAAAAATACTACAAAAATAAAAATATTTACATTTGTAAAAAATTTTTAAATAAATTTTTAAAAATACCTCACTCTTCACTAAAATAAATATATTTTTTTAAAATACATATTCTTTCACTGCAATTAATATTTTATTTCAATTTTCATTTTTTTCTCAAACTTCATTGCTAAATAAAAATATTCTAATAAAATAATAAAAATTAATATTTTAAATTATTTTTCAGAATATAAAATTTATAATTTTTATAAAGAAAAAAAATTAATTTATATTATAAAAAATAAATAACACTCACAAAAAAAATAAAATATATAAAAATATATTAATAAAAATTATTAAATTTATTTTTAAATAAAATTTACATATTATATATATAAAAAATAAAAAATAATTTCGTTACATAGATGTTTGATAGATATTTTATATATGTTTTGTAGATATTGTACATATATTATGTATTTGTTATATAAATTATGTATATTTTATGTAAAAATTATTAAATTTTGTGTGAATATTGTGTAAATACTGTGAGAATAAAAAATTATAAAAAATAAAATTGAACATATATTAAAAATATTATATAGCTATGTAGTATATATTTGATAGATGTTTGTATTATTGTACGTGTATTTTATATACATTATATATAAGTTGTGTATATATTTATTTTTTTGTGTATATTGAAAATACCACAAAAATTATTTATAAATAAATAAATATAAAAAATTAAAAAAAAACAAAAATCACATATTTAAAAAAGTAAATTTGAAATGAAATGAACCGGTATTAGCGGATTTGAAAGAAAAAGTCACGTCCGTAATTTTGATTTTGAAACACAAACCTAAGCAATATGTCATGTGTACATATCTCTTGATTTTTCCACTTCATCAAGCCCAAGACATTTTGGACTACTCTATTCATGGCCCCAAAGTTCGGGCCCATTTCTCATTTACCTAGAAGCCCCGTCTACTCTATTATTTTCTTAAAAAAAATTACACTCTAAATTACACTTTTTAATTATTTTTTAAAATACTCTATATTTTTAGTATGTTTTTGATATATTAAATATATATTTAATGTATATTTTTAAAATTTAAATATACCTTTAATATACTAAATACATACCAAAAATATACTTCTAAAAAAGTATTTTTAAAATTAAAAGTTGAAAAAAGATATTTTTAAAATTAAAACTAAAAAGGGGTATTTTTGAAAAAAATCCTATTTTCTTTGCATTAAAATTTATTATTAAAAAAAACAAGTATATTAGAAAATTCAAAATCGAGAATATATAATGTTACGAGCAATGTGAATCGGGGTGAGAAGCAGTATCTTAATTATACTATATAAGACCTTTTTCTTTTGTTAAGACTTTTGGACAGAGAGACATGTTTCCTTGTTTTCTCAGCCTTGCGTCCTGCAATTTTCTTTTGGCAAGAAATCTATTTTGTTGATAGAAGTAACCTGGCCGTCTAGTACAAACAGGTTTTGCAGCAATACAACATTATATTAAATCATGACTTCATCAAGAAATTCCTTGATAGATTACTCTGTGATTTTTTTTTTGTGATCAGATTACTCTGTGTTTGATTTGTAAACAGAGTCAATTGGAGCTTCTTACATCAACAAAACTTAGGCCTACCAAAGATTAAGAAAATGATTTAATAAAAAAAATATATTAAGAATATGATTAAGTAATAGTTAACCATAAACTGCAATAATGTAACACAATTTTATTGATTTAGCCTATAGTTGATTTCCACATTGCATTAATTTTTTGAGATTAATGGTTTATACTTTTATATTTAGCCAAAGAATTAGATATGCCCATGAACTATGCTGCCAGCTTCAATTAGTTAAAAAAATGCAAATTGATAGGTCCAACTTGTTATTTAAAATTTTTCAAATTTAGATTCGAACTCAATAGTGATCTTATTTTAAAAATAAAAAAAAGTCAAGAAATTTTATTAACATTTTAAAAAAAATAACTTTATTAATATAAATTGAAGTTTTGTTAGTGATTATATTAGAGGTAATTAATAATAAGTCTTCAGGCCAAAATTAAAATGAATTTATATAAGAAAAGATAGATTAAGTAAAAAGAAAATTATTAAAGGAAAGATAATTGTTAGATTAAAATAATATAAAGAGTACATTATAAAAAATATTTAAAAAATAAAAATATTCATATTCCTATTTTCTTTGAAAAATTCAACTCTTTATACATGAAAATTTTTATTTATCGGTATAAAAAAAGCCTTAAAAATGAGAGAGAAAAAAAGAAAAGAAAACAATCTTCAAAAATGGAAGAGGTTCTTCTTTTTTCTTGTAAATCAACTCTGATCTCTTCCAAATTTCTGCTTCTTTTTTTCCTCTTATTTCAGGTTTTGTTGAAGCTTGCCTGATGAATTTAGAAGGCAAAAATATAGGTTTAGTTGTTATAGGTATTATGCAGCGGGTATTAATAATACACAAATTACTTACTATAATATAAATAAATAGTATATAAAATATTGTACTAAAAATAAATACTAAAAAAAATTTCAGAAAAGCCTGGAGTGGTCACAGACAGTCCCATTTAAAACTCAGTCTCCTTAGATAGAATTTTACTCGAATAAGTAATAGCACAATATAATAAAACAATTATAATTGATAATAGCTCTAATATTGAGACAAAATGACACACTAGATTTAACGTGGTTCATCCTTTAATTTGGGCAACGTCTACGGGACAAACTCCGAATAAATTTCTTCAACTAATAAATAGTAGGATTACAAGAAAGAGACTTTTTTAGAAAGATAATATTCTAAAAATATAACACTCACAAATGAGATAAACCTAAAATAGTGATAAGTGTTTCCCAAATACCTAAAATAAAATCTCACTATTTTATCACTCAAAATATTATCTTACAAATAATATTTTTTCTCTCCTCTTTTTAATTTTTTCTTTTAAAAACTAGTTATTTATTAATTGGGGGACGGAAGGCCTATCTATAGGCCTTCCCTCTCCCCCTTTATGCTATAACACAACTTGCATTTGCAAGCTTGTCACAGCTTGCATTTGCAAGCTGTGACGTTCCCTCTTTCTTTCTTTTTTTTTAAAAATTTATTTTGTGGGTCCTACTTGAGTTGAACACCACAACAAATTTTTCGCTCACATTCAAGTGGGTGGGACTTTTATACCAGCAATCCTTTTACAAGTAACAAGTTTCTCGGAGGGTAAAGCTTTAGTCATCATGTTAGAGCCATTGTCATTTGTGTGAATCTTTTCAAGCTGAAACTGTTTCATCTCTAGTGCATCTCAAATCTAGTGATATCTCACATCAATATGCTTTGATGGTGAGTGAAAAGTAGAGATTTTACTGAGATGAATGACACTCTGACTGTCACAGTATAATACATAATTCTCTTGCTCAAAACTCAACTCTTGCAGAAACTTTTTCATCCATAATAGTTCATTGCTTGCTTCTATTGCAGCTATAATCTCTGCCTCAGTGGTGGAAAGAATAACACATTTCTGTAGTTTTGACTGCCATGATACAGCTTCCCCTGTAATGGTAATCAAATATCCTGAAGTAGATTTTCTTGACTTAACATCACCGGCCATATCCGCATCTGTATAGCCAACTAACACAGGATTGGTGATTCCCAAACACAAACATAATTTAGAAGTACCACAGAGATATCTGAGAATCTATTTCACCGCATCTCAATATTTCTTACCAGGATTTGAAAGGAACCGACTCACTATTCCAACTGCGTGATTAATATCTGGCCTTGTGCATACCATGACATACATCAAAAATCCAACGGCGGAGGTATAAGGAACCTTCTCCATTTCTTCCTTCTCTTTTTCCATCGAAGGGCTTTGTTTGAAACTAAGTTTAAAGTGATTAGCAAGAGGACAACTAATAGGTTTAGCTTTGTCCATGTTGAACTTTTGAAATACTTTCTCAATGTACTTCTCTTGTGACAACCATAACTTTTTGGTACTTTTGTCTCAAGTAATTTTCATGCCAATAATCTGCTTTGCCTACCCTAAGTCTTTCATTGCAAAAGAATTATTCAGCTATTTTTTCAAGCTGTTGATTCTGGAAACATTCCGGCCAACAATCAACATATCAACCACATATAACAAAAGGATGATGAAATCATCATCAGAGAATTTCTTTACAAAAACACAGTGGTCTGAAGTAGTCTTCTTGTACCCTTGCTCTCTTATAAGTGATTCAAACTTTTTATACCACTGTCTCGGTGCATGCTTCAAGCCGTATAAGTTTTTCTTTAACTTACAGACATGATCTTCTTTTTCTCTTTTCTTGAAACTCTTTGGTTGTTCTATGTATATTCCTTCTTCCAAATAACCATGAAGGAAAAGCAATCTTAACATCCATCTGCTCGATTTCTAAGTCTAAACTTGCAGCTAATCTCAACATTGTACGAATGGATGTCATCTTCACCACTGGTGAAAAAATCTCATCAAAGTCAATTCTTTTTCTTTGGTTGAATCATTTAACAACTAATCTGGCTTTGAATCATCGTTGGAAACTGTGTTCTTCATGTTTTATCCTGAATACCAATTTATTCTTTAAAGCCCTCTCGCTTGTTGGTAACTTCACCAGCTCAAAAGTTTTATTTTCATGCAAAGATTTTATCTCATATTGCTTGGCTTCAATCCATTTCTCTCTATTCTCATCTACTATAATTTCTTAGTAATTCTCAGGTTCTTTTCCATTAATAAACAACACATACTGATCATTAGAGTATCTAGTAAAAGATTGTCTAATTCCAGTAGATCTCCTTAATGGAACCCTGAGGAACTTCTGCTGGTAGTGGTGGTTGATTTTCAATCTAGTCCTCATCATCATCTGATTGGACCTCTGTGGGAGCATCAATGTTAGGATTTTTTGGCTGATGATTTTGTATTTCATCTCCAACTTGTCTTGGTACCACCTTTGGAGGAACTAACTATAAGTTTATTGAGTCACCATTGAATTCAGAAACATTCTTTTTCACTTTGTTGATGTCTTTAATGGTTTGATCTTCAACAAACACAACATCAAGGCTTCTAACAAGCTTTTTCTTAACTGGATCATAAAATTTATAGCCAAGTTGATCATGATCTTGACTATAGCCAAAAAATACATATTTACGTGTCTTGACATCCAGCTTCGATCCTCATCCTTGGAAATGTGCGCAAAAGCTTTACAACCAAGCACCTGCAAATGATGATAGGAAACATCCTTTCCTGACCACACCTTCTCTAGAATATTATACTGAAGAGGAATACATGGTGAAAAATTGAGTACATGTACTACAGCATATAGAGCTTCACCCCAAAATATCTTAGGCAACTTTGAATGTGAGAGCAAACATCTAACTCTCTCTATCAAAGTCCTGTTCATCCTCTCTCCTATGCCATTCAATTGCGGTAGTTTTGGAGTTGGAGGTATTGTTTGATGTTGGATACCATGCTCCTTGCAGTACGCATCAAATGATCCAATAAATTCTCCACCATTATCTGTCCGAATGTATTTCAACTTCTTCCCAATTTCCCTTTCAACTAAGGCATGGAATTACTTGAACACGTCTAGCACTTGGTCTTTTAACTTTAAAGTGTATACCCACATCTTCTTTGAGTGATCATCATTGAAAGTCACAAAGTATTGAGCATCACTAAGTGACTTTGACATTGGTCCACGCAGATCTGAGTGAATCAGATCCAATACATTCTTCATTCTGGAAGGAGTGGAACCTTTGAAAGCAACTTTGTTTTATTATCCATCCAGACAATCAGCACATTTCTTTAAATCTACTTTATGAATTTCGGATAATACATTCTTTTTCATCAATTGTGTCATCCCTTTCTCGCCCATATGACAGAGTCTTCTATGCCATAACTCAGTCATATTTTCTTTCTCCACTGCATTAACGAAATCACTAGAGAGTTTCACTAGTATCATATATAGCTTGGAGTACTTTTTGCCTTTTCCATATACCAAAGAGCCTTTAGTAAGTTTCCATTGACCATTCTTGAAAGTACTGCTGAAACCTTCATCATCAAGTATGCCAACGAAAATCAAGTTTAGCCGAAGGTTTGGAACATGTCTGACATCTTTCAAGAGTATCCTTGTCCCATTTTCTGTCTCCAAATAAATATCACCTCGGCCGATGATCTTGGCTACACCCTTATCACCCATTTTATCAAATTCTCTTTGTTTATATGTTGAGAATAGTTCTTTATGTGATGTGGCATGAATGGTGGTACCACTATCTCTTACCCAGTCTGATTCACTGGATGCTATATTTACATTATTATCATAAGAAATGACATGAAATTCTTCAATGGTGGCAGCCGTGGTTCCTTGTTCATCAACACTACTATCATATCGCTTAATTTCTTTGCCTTTATTTTTCTCCTGTTCTTTCTTGAACTTTCGACAGAATTTCTTGATGTGTCCATTCTTCTAGCAGTGATAGCGTTCAATATTTGCATATTTGTTTGACTTTTCTTGGCTCTTATCTCTTGAATTTGAACTCCTAAAATTGCTCCTCCCTCTGGAATCAGTAACCAAAATATCTGGCTGAGATGTGGATACTGAATTTTGAGATCTCCTTCTCATCTCTTCATTTAAAATTGAGTTCTTGATAGATTTCAAACTAACAACACCACCAACCACTGAATTAGAGATAAAAATCTTCAAACTCACCCAGGACTCTAGCAGAGAGGAAAGTATTAAGAGACCGAGCACCTTATCATTAAATTTTACACCCATTCCTGATAACTGATCCATAAAATCTTGAAATTCATTCAAGTAGTCCACTATAAATGTACCTTTTCGGTAACTAATTTTGATCACTTTAGTCAAATAGAGTAATTTATTATTCCCTATTTTAGAAGCATTTAACTGTTCAAGCTTCTCCCAAAGAGACTTTGCATGAGTCTCTTTACAAATATGATTATACACATTGTCTTCAACAAACTGTCGGATGAAGCCACACACTTGCTCATGCTCGAACTCCTAGTCTTCATTTGACTTTTCATCAGGTTTTAATGTAACGAACAAGGGCAAATGCATTTTCATCACAAATAGAAGATCCTTCATCTTGTTTCTCCAAATGTGGTAATTTGAGCCATTTAGGCTGATCATCTTATTTATTTTTGCCTCTATCTCCTTAATGCAAAGAGAATAACTTTAACACCGCGTACCTGTCTGAACCAGGCTCTGATAGCACTTGTTGTACAGTATTAATAACACATAAATTACTTACTATTATACAAGTAAATAGTATATGAAATATTATACTAAAAATAAATATCAAGAAAATTTTAAGAAAAGGCTTGAGTAATCACATACGGTCCCGCTTAAAATTCAGTCTCCTTGTATAGAATTTTACTCGAATAATTAATAGCACAATATATCAAAATAATTACACTTGATAATAGCTTTAATATTGAGATAAAATGACACACCAGATTTAACGTGATTCACCCTTTAATTTAGGCTACATCCACGGGATAAACTCTAAATAAATTTATTCCACTAATAAATAGTAGGATTACAAGAGAGTAACTTTTCTAAAAAAAATAATACTCTAGAAGTACAACACTCACAAATGAGATAAACCTAAAATAGTGATAAGTGTTTTCCAAATACCTAAAATAAAATCTTACTATTTTATCACTCAAAATATTATCTTACAAATAATATTTTTTCTCTCCACTCTTTAATTTTTCCTTTCAAAAAATTAGTTATTTATTAATTGGGTATAGGCCTTCCCTCTTCCCTTTTATGTTGTAATACAACTTGCATTTTCAAGCTTGTCACAGCTTGCGTTTTGCAAGCTGTGACTTTCCCTCTTTCTTTTCTTTTTTTTTTAAATTTATTTTTGTGGGTTTCACTTGAGTTGGACACCACCATAGCAGGCAGTTCGGGTTTTGGCATTCTCATTTCTGATTTTATGACAGATTTTTTAGGTTGAATTTAATTTAGTATTCTCAATCGCTCTTCTGCAAAAGTAAGAACCATAGACATTTCTATAGTAAAAGTTTAAATCATTGATGGTACCAAATATATCTACATAACTATTGGGTTTTATACAAAATATAAATGCAGCGGAAACATGAAATTTAATAAATTTCATCAAACATAGATCTAGTTCAAAACGATTAATACAATAATCAATAGACAAGAATAATACATTTACAGCTGGATTGTCACGAACCACAAATTGTCCAATTGTCCGGTCTATAACAGTATCCGTAAGAATTAAAAATTGAAAAACTCTAAAACTAATTTTTAGATAATTGAGATGTAAGAGAAATTTTTGAGTGCTAGCTCTTAAAATCTCTTTGTAAACTTTTGGTGGCTCTCTTGATTATGCTCTCTTTAGAAGCCTATTTATAGGAAAAACCTAGATTGATAATTAATTATATATTTATTTAACCCCTTAAAATAAATAAATTATAATTAAACCTAATAAGCTTTAGACGATTTTGAATTAAGTTCTTACTTAATATTTTATGTTAAAATTGTAATCTCTATAAATTACAATTTTACCCTTATATAGTAAAACTTATTTACAATCAAGTCATACTTGATTTAACTTCTCATTTTATTTTCTTACATCAATTCTTATGTATGTAACCTATTAGGTTTAAATATATTGGCAACAAATATGATTAATTTATTAATCTATAATTGAAGGTCAAGAACATTATCTAGCAATATATTAAGACTATCTAAATATTTAAAATATCAATAGTATTTTGACTTAACCTTTCTACGCATGATTTCTCAATATAACTAATATCCTTTCATCAATAATATTTCAATTTAATAACTTAAGCATTGATTATGAATGCTATATTAAATCATATTAGTTTTCTTACCATTAACTATTGATTGCTTGAATGAAATTTTAAATCCAATTAGCTAATTTCATTCCACCTTGCACAAGATTTTATGATCAGTACTAACAAAAATAATTAGAACAGTTTTTCTAATTTACCTAGAATAATGAATCTCATCTCAACCACATAAGCATCTTCATTTATATAGTTTCTACTATATCTAATTCATCATTGTTTATTACCCACGAACTGAGCAATATGTAAGATGAATCAAAACATAGCAGTCCCTATATAAGATAACTTAGTAACTTTAAGTCAAAGAATCACTTGCACAATCATCACTTGAGTATTCTATAGATGCATGTAACTCTCCATATAGAATTTTTAGGCGGGTCAGTTCAGTATACTTGTTTATAATACAGATACCTACATATTAGTTCAAGATATTCAATATATCTTAGCTTACGAGAATATTTGATTCCTTTTATAAGGAAAAAAATATATATATATATACCAGCCTTAACAAGTCTAATCATTATACATAATGACGAGAGCAATGATCAGGAACATTTAAAGACATTGTTTTGATGCAAATAAGAATATCATAATTATAAACATATTATAATTTTTTTTTTTTGCAAAATAATATAGTCTTATGGACTTTATCTTTACTTTAGATTCTTTTAATATAATATTAAAGATAAATAAATATCTTTATTAATTTGTGAAATATATAAATATATAAAAAATATAATGTTTATATATATAACCAATAATTAGCTATAGGGCAAATAACTAACACTAACAAAATTAATATTTTTTTAATAAAATTAATATTCTTTTTAAATTTATTTTTTTGTGTATAATATGTAAAATTTATTTTAGAATAAATTTAATTATTTTTATTTATATATTTTCATATATTTTATCTTTTTTATTTTTTTGAGTGTTATTATTATTTATAATCAAAATTAAATTATTTTTATAAAAAATAATATATTTTATATGTTGAAAATATAAATTAAAATATAATTTTTATTATTTTATGAAAATATAATAATTTAATAGTAAAATTAAAAAAATAAAATTAAAGTAAAATATTATTTATAGTGAGAGAGAAGATATACCTAATTTTTGTAATAGATAAAATATTTTTAAAAATTTATTTTAATTTTTTTTAAAGTATAAATATTTTTTAAACATAATTTTTAAAAAAATTATTTTTTATGGATAGTTTTATAAAAACCCAAAAAATTTAAAAGAGCGATATGAGTATAGCATTGAGGCCCATGCTTATCACAGACGCTGAAGACGGAGGATTGTTCATTAATGTTCATATCCAATTTTATCCTTATTTGTATTACTTGCTTTGCAGACTTTTCGATCCCCGTGGTTTTTTTTTTTTTTTTTTGAAGCATAAACTCAAATCAATTAAAAAAGAGGAAAAGAGAAACAAATAGAGAAAAAACAAAGGTTCTCTAAAATCCTAGGTCAATAGACCTATCCCATACACCCAAATCTATAATCCTTGCTCCTCCCTTTGAATCAAATCAGCATCCAAAATATAAGAAATAGCACTAGAAAAAATTGACAATCTAATAAAACTTGCATAAAACTTAGCCATTTTTATAAGTGAATGAGCAGTTAAATTTGCAAATCGACTAATTCAATGGAAAGTTAAACCACTAATAGAAGAACTAACTTACTTACAATCAAGCAAAATACCATCAAATTCTGAAAGTCCAATAGATTCAGCGTAAAGAGTAGCAAATAAATCTAAACAATTCATCTCAATATCAACATTCACTAGAGATTCATCTTTTATCCAAGAAAGCATCTCCCGTGATGCAATGGCCTCTGCAATTCTAGAATAAAAAGAGTTATTAAAATAGCCTGAAGCCTATAAATTTGTCCTCATGATCTCTGATGACAGCTCTAAACCCAGTCTTTCTTTTCAATCCCCATATTATTATGGTTGTTCGGTGCTATTTCTTTTTTTTTTCTTTCCAAAAATTATATATATGATTATTATAAATTACAAATATCAACTATATATTGTAATAAAATTTTCTATTCAAATCCAATAAAAATAAAATTCAAATTCAAATTGAGCAAAAAATAGATTTATATCCTACTCGTGAATAATAGTAGTTCTCTGCCTTAAATAATCAAATATCTCACACGCAGCCGAGCCTTCCTACTTTATTTTTATTCAAAGGTTTTGACAAAAATATAAAAAAATTAAATTTATTATAACTATAAATTATTTATTAAAATATAAAAATTTATATATTATTTATTAAAATATTAAATTTTTATTAATTTATTATAAATTTATAAATTTTTTATAATTTATATCGAGTCTATAATAAAATAATTAAAATATTTATAATAAAAAAATATTAAAAAAACATGGAAAAACGTGTGATTTTTTTTAATTCAATTCAATGGAATTATCATTTCAAAACAAAAAATGCAGGCCCAATTTAGCTGAGTGCTTCGAAAGGGCATTTCTGGACAAAATTATGAGCTGTGAAATTTAATTAAGATGAATTGTAAAGGGCATTTCTAGTCATATTTATGACCGTTGTTGTTGCTCTGTTAAGAGCCCTTGGGAATCACCGGATTCGGCGTGATGCCGTGATCTGTGTGTTGAGTTTATCGTTCGTTCATGACCCCTTTCTAGGATCCTTGATCCTAATTTTCCCTCAACATACTCAAAATCAGAAGATGTTTGGGGTACAAGAGGTGTTCTTGCATTCATCCTTTTGTTGTTTCTCTGGTTGTGGTGGTTAAGCAGATTCACAACTCTGCTTGATGATTCATACTTCTGCCTTTTTTTCTGTCAATTTATTGCCGTTGTTAAAGGGATTCTTTTTGAGGTTTATGTGTCTTGCTGCCAAGCAGATTACAGTGGATTTTGTTATTGTCCGTTGGTTGCTGCTGGTGTTTGTTTAATTGTAGTTGTGTTGTTGTTGGGTTGTGTTCTACTTTAATTACTGTAGTTTTTCTTTGTTCTGTATCGTTACCTCTTAGTTTTCTTTTTATTATGTTTTGTTATCTTAGATTCAGTTGGATTTCCACTGGAATCTAAGTTTATGTAACTAATATTTAAGCTTAATGAAATTCTCCTTTCCTGATAAAAAAAAAATTTTTCTAGTCATATTTAAATTGGCTTTAATTGTTCCGTAAATAGTTAATAAGAATTCATTTATTGTTAAAAAAAAAATCACTCATAACCAAGTCATTAGAAATATATATTGTTCTCATCTAAATTTTGAGTTATTAGAGAAAAAAAATAAAAATTTATCAATTTAATTAATTTTTTATTTAATTTAATTTCAATTGAAATAGGAATTTAAATTCTATAGTTATGAAAATGATTTTAATATTATGAAATAAAAATTTATTATTTAATATTTTCTTTTAAAGCTAGATTTTTATCTATATCACACATGTTTAATTTAAAAACTAATTATCCTTAAAATATATTTAAAAAATGAACAAATACATGGAAAATTAATTCGTCTCTATGAAAACCTCATGAACTATTCGCATAATGATGAAAATGGTGGGTTCTTATTTAATTAATCCATTTAATTTAATTAATTATTTTCTTTTTAATTATTTGATAGATAAAATACCTTTTACAGTTTATTAATAACTCCACTTCTAAGTTTTATCTCAAATAAAATTATGATCAACCTGTTATTAGAAAGTGAGACTGGCAATATTAATTTCTATCAATATATTGTTTAAAATATGGAGTTTAAATTGATATATATATATATATAGCTTTTTCTTTCTTTCTTTTTAACTTTCTTAATTTCTTTCAATCTCAATAATTTTTTTTTGTTACCATATTTAATGGATTTGAGGATAGTCTCTCTATAAATTAAGTGTAAAATCTAAAAATCAACCAAAGCAGATGATCAAGCCCCACCTCATCTCACCTACGAATAGCATTGTCTTGGCAATACAAAATTATAATTGGCATAGTACTAACTCAGGTGAACATTATTTGTCTGAAAATCTGTATAATCAAGTCAGCAGATCTAGAAGATGTCTTCTTTATGATTTGTTACAGAACTTGAGCTGGATATTTTATACGTCTCTCTATAATGGAAAAAAAAAACAATAATTAATTAATAATATATGTCACATATATAATTATCAATAAAGATGACAAAATGATATAAATCCACAACTGTGAATGAATAGAACTTGAAGCAAACTTTCATCTTCCTCTTTAACTCACTAATAAACACTTCTCAATATCAATTATTCATTTGTATTAATCCATGCCTCTGTTCATACTGACATAATCACTAAATTATTTGTCTCTCAATTATTTTTTTTTTCTATATCTGTATCTAGCGGGTCCATTAATTATGTTGGACATTAATTAAATAATATTAATTTCTTAAAGTATTTAATATATATATATATAGCTTCCTCTTGTTCTTGATTGTGACATGTTCTTTACATAGACTACATATGTCTTCCCCACATATGATTACCAATCATTTTTTAGAGAAACCCTAATTTCCTAACTTGAAATTAGAGTTTTTTTTTTTGTAATTTAGTTTCAATTGGAGTTAACATTATAATTTAACAGTTTAAAATTAATTCCAATAGTATTTGGGTTAAAAAATTAAGTTATTTTTGTTGCTAGTTCAAGAAAAATTATTAAGAGGGATTTGGGTTCTTTACCAAAAGTAATGAATTAATGCGGCTTTTAAATTTGGTAAGAAAAAGAAGAGAAAAGTGAAAGTAAAAGAAATGAAAAGAAAAAGTTTGTGTGTGGGCAGTGGGCATAAGATTTTGTCAGGGAGCTTTCATCAGCAAACAATGCATGCCTCAAATATGTATTCATGTTTTTTTTTTTTTTGAAGAAATGTATTCATGTTTATTTATTTATTATATATATATAATATTGTATTATCTACAATAATTTTAACCAAATTACCTAAAATAAAATTGCTAATACATATATGAAAATTTAAATATGAAGATTATCATAATTTTTTTTAATTAAATATAAAAATTAGTATAAAGATTTTTAATTCAGTTAATAAAATTATTTTATTTTAAATATGAAAATTTTTAATTTTTAATTTAATAAATAAAAAAATTGTAATATGTGATAAAATTAGAATGAAACATGCGGTGAGAAACTGTAGTAATAATTATTAATTGATTTAATATATATGGGCAAAAGGAACTAAATAAAGAAGAGAAACAAACAAACAAAAATAAACCAACTTCCATGTTTGGCTTTAATAAATAGACCAAACCCCATTATAGATATATAATTTATATATAATATATAATACCTTAATTTGGAAAAAAAAATTAAAAAAAAATGGCCCCCATATGCAAAGCAAAGAGGCAGACAGTGCAGAGGCAAAGTTTCAGCAAATTGTGTCAAATGGGACCTCAGGGCCTCATTCTATTTACAATATTTGGCTTCTTCTTCACAAAGTTGGCCTTTGGAAGCTGCCTCTATTCATCTTTCTCATCATTATTTTCTATTTTTTTAATTTTATTTTTATTTTATAATAATTAATTATATGCTTTTTTTATTGCTTCAAGATTTTCACTCTACTAACCTTTCCCTATCAGATAACTTCTTGTAATAATAACTCAAAATCAACAACTCCTACAAGGCGGCTTTCCATGTTATTATTATGTTTTTCTTTTAATTATATTTCTATCATTGATATTGTAATTTTTAGTTATTTATATTTTATAGCATGGTAAAATTTACATTTCACAAGCTGCCATGTTTACTTCACTTATAGCTCATTTGTAAATTTTTCTAAAGGTGATTGATTAGAAAATTGTCACCATAAAATTAAAAAGATGATGAAAAAAAAATGAAAAACTAATCAAGATTTTAGCTTGTATCAAAGATCATTGCCATGTAAATTACTTCTAAAACTAAAATTTCTTAAACAAATAATTCATGCTCGCTGATATCATTTGCATACTTCATATAGTATTATAACGAGAAAGGCATCTATTTGAAGTTTTAATTAATATTTTTATGAATTTAATTAGTAAAGTAAAATATATTAGATTAAGAGATTGTTTTATGAATTTTATTATAAACCATTTATCTTTATTTTTTTATTACAAAAGTAGACTAAAACAGAGGAGCCTATATGCTCATTGTCCTGGGATATGAGATGCCCAACTGATCATGGTGAATCCAATATTGAACTTCATCTGGTTGTCTAGCCAGTTCGTGTGCTCCAACAGGGTATCTAGTAGCCATAGACGCCAAATGATCTGCTAACCCGATTGCTTCTCTATAGATATGTTGCAATTTTACTATCCAATCGCTGGCAAGAAGGTTTTTGATTTTGTGGATGATGTTGGCGTGTCTGCTCTTTTCTACTGTATTTGCAGACAATAATGGCACCACTACTTTGCTATCAGTTTCGACTTTCAATCTCCTAATCCCATATTACTATGCTGATAAAAGACCCTGATAAATTCCTCATAGCTCTGTATGAGTAATTGTGTGTGAGTTTTTTGACTAAATTTTCTATCCAATGTCGAAAAGATGTGGGATAGGTGGAGGGATTTTTAAGTTATAAAAGTACTCCCTCCTCCTTAATTAGAACTCATCCCAAAAATTAACCCTCATCATTTGGTTTTAATTTTTTTTTCTCTCTTTTGTATTTCTTATTTGATTTTAGTAAATTTATTTTGGTGGTGTTCGAGAATGTAGGTAAAATTGGTCAACTTCATTAAGTTATAGTATTCTCTCTATCGTTTATTTAATAGTTATTTTTAAGGTATAGTTGTAATGGTATTTTATACTATTAATTATATATCTAAAAAAATTTTATCTAAGGAAAGACTTGATATTTAAGCGTGTCTATTGTGATTCATATCTCTTTTTTAAAAAATTTTCTGATATAATTATTGGTACTATTATTTACACATTATACATATTATTGATAAAAAAAATAATCCAATTTTCACAATAATTGATATCAGAGTCAAGATTTTCTAAGTATACTCCGTGATTGCAGTCTAGTATTTTTGGATTATTTTTTTTCTAAGTATCCTCCACATCAAAAATATTTTTTTGGATCATTGGCATTTCGCATTTGTTAGCTATTAAATAATTTTTTTGAAGCAGATACGGTAGACGACTCAAGTAGATTATCCACTAAAAAAGAGACATCCACTTTGTTGATTTGGTCAAGGATGTTGTGTCAAATGCTAGATTTACAGTATAAATTTTTTATGGTATGGGTCATTTTGGCATGTGGCAAAGTAAAATTCTAGATGCTTTCTTTTAGTAAGGTCTAGATATTTTCATTGAAGAAGAGAAACCACAAGATAATGATAAAAAAAATTAAAAATCCATCAATAGTGTAATGTATAGTACAATTTGATCGTGCATTTGATTTCTCTAAGAAAGTTTTTGCAAGTAAATTATAGAAGGCGGAGAAAATTTTTTTAAAAAAAAGTAGTCAAAACAAGCTTCATATGAAAAAAAAAATTATTTCGATTCACTTATATTTCTGGTACCACTATAAATAAGCACATCACTAATTTTAATCAGTTGGTAGCTGAATTGATGAATTTAGAATGACTTTCAAAGATAAAGATTTGACTTTGATGTTGTTGGATTCTCTTCCAAAAGAGTTTGAGTTTCTTAAAACAACTTTACTCTATGAGAAGGATGAAGTGACTCTCTCTAAAGTAATTGCTACATTATACAGTTATAAACTATGAAAGAAATACAAAAAATAAAATACAAGTGGAGCAGTAGAAGCATTGGTAGTGAGAGGTTGTTCTCAAAGCAAGAAGAAATAAAAGAAAGGGAGATCAAAATTCAGACCAGCTAAAGATAAATATACCCTTTATCAAGAGAAAGGACATTGAAAGATAGATTGTCCCAAGCCGAGAAAAAAAACAAATATGATAAAGAAAAAGTTGTCATAAATTCAAATATAGCTGAGTGTGATCATGAAGATTCAGACCTTTCATTGATTGTTGTGTCATCAACAAGTTTTTCTAGTATATGGCTACTTGATTCTGCTTGTAGCCATCATATGTGTCCCAATCAAAATTGATTATTTGACTTTAGGGAACTAAAAGATATGACCGTTTATACATCACATGACAGTTCATGTATGATAAAAGGGATTGGTTCAATCCAATTGAGGAATCATGATGGATCAATTAGAACTCTGACAAACATCCAATATGTACTAGATTTGAAGAAGAATCTCATCTCTATGGGAGTCCTAAAATCAAAAGGCTTCATTGTAAATATAACAGATGGAGTAATGAAAATAATCTCCGGTGCACTAATAATAATGAAAATAATAAGAAAGAGCAATAACTTGTATTAATATCAGGACAATGCAATTATTGAAACAACAACAGCAGCTTTCAGTAATAATTAGGAGTTGAAAGCAACCAGACTATGTTATATGCACTTAGGGCATGCTGGCGATAAATCTTTTAAATTTTTATCAGATTAAAGATTATTGAAAGGAGTGCATTCCCATAAGTTAGATTTCTATGAGGATTGTGTCAAAGATAAGCAGACTATAGTAAAATTTGATACTGTAATCCATGATACCAAAAGTATTTTAGACTATGTTTATTCAGATGTGTAAAGTCCTTCCAAGATAATTTCAATAGGAGAAAAGCACTATTTTATAACTTTTATTGATGATTTCTCTCAGAGAGTATGGATGTATACTATGAAAACTAAGGATGAAGTGTTGAAAGCTTTACTCATATGGAAAAAGAAGATGAAAATTCAGACAGACAGAAAAGTCAAATATCTCAACACAGATAATGGTGAAGAGCATAAAAGTGATCCATTTTTAAAATTATGCCGAAATGAAGATATTGTTAGACACTTTACGGTTAAAGATACACCACAATAGAATGGAGTATCAGAATACATGAACCAGATATTAATGAAAAAATTCGGTGTATGTTGTCTAATGATGAGTTGGGCAAACAATTTTGGGTTGAGGTTGTGACATATACAATCATCTTGTTAATCGCTTACTATTAACTACTATTGGTGGTAAAAATACCTTTAGAGGTGTATTTTGAAAAATCTGCTATTGATTATGATTCTTATGTGTGTTTGGTTCCACTGCATACTTCCATGTTAAAGAATCAAAGTTCGATCCGAAGGCAAAAAAAAACATTCTTTATGTGGATCACCATTGGTGTGAAATGATCTTTCCTTTGGTGTCCAGAAATAAAAAATAATAATCTTTAGTAGAGATATTACCTTTGATGAGTCTACTATGTAAAAAAAAATTGACAAATGAAATTGTTCAGCAGACAGATGGTACTCCGCAGTAGGTGAAGTTTGAAAAAAGAATTATTAACCAAATAACAAATGATAAAATAGATATAGACACTCCTATGGTAGAGGTGGAGTTAGATGAAGAAGAGGTTCCAACCCCAGCAACAAGAATCTATTGAATTAAATAGGCCATGACGAGAAATTCACAAACCTGCTTGATTTGATGACATAGTGGCTTATGCATCTCTAATTACAAATGAAGGTTTTCCTAACACTTATAGTAAAATTGTTCAAAGTTTAAAATAGGAGAAGTAAGGGAAAGCCATGGATAATGAAATTCAATCCCTTGGAAAGAATTAGACATGGGAAAGAAGGCAATTTGATGTAAATAGGTATATACAAAAAAAAGAAAGATTTCCTGACAAGAACGATGAAGAAAGATTTTCTGACAAGAATGATGTTCTCTATAAGACAATTTTAGTAGCTAAAGGCTATACTTAGATGAAGAAAATTGATTATAATGAAATATTTTCTAACTGTAAAATATTCTTCCATTAGAATTTTATTGGTCTTAGTAGCATAATTGGATTTAAAACTCGTTCAACTTAAAGTAAAAACTACATTTTTATATAGTGACTTAGAAGAGAAAATCTATATGACTCAACCGAAAGGGTTCAAGGTTGCTGGAGAATAAAAATGGGAAAGCAAATTGGAAAAATCATTGTATGGATTGAAATAATCTCCAAAGAAGTAGTATAAGCAATTTGACAATTTTATGATGAGACAAAAGTATACAATGAGCAGATATTTGAGCAAACTACAAGATGAATCTTTCATATATCTTCTCCTGTATGTTGATGATATGCTGATAGCTTTAAAGAATCAAGGAGAATTTGAGAATTTGAAGGTTCAATTGAATCAAGAGTTTAAAATGAAAGACTTGGGTGAAGCCAAGAAAATTTTATGCATGAAGATTTACAGAGATAGGAAGAGAGGGAAGCTTTGTTTGAATCAGAAATAATATCTGAAGAAGGTACTACAACGTTTTTGCCTGAATGAAAAGTTAAAACTTTTGAGTACACCGTTTACACCTCGTATGAAGCTCAGCACATCTTAATCTCCTAAAAAGGAAGCGGAACGAGAGTATATGTTAAAAGTTCCATATGCAAATATCGGTGGTAACTTGATGTATGCTATGGTGTGTACAATGCCAGACATTTCGCAAGCAGTTAAAGTTGTAAGCAGATATATGCATGATCTTTGTAAGGAGCATTGACAAGCTGTGAAATAAATTTTATGGTATATTCTAAACACCATAAATGCTGGATTGATATTTGAGCGGGATGAGAAAAATAGTCAATGTGTAGTTAGATATTGTAATTCAAACTATGTTGGTGATTTGAATAAACATCGATCAACTACTAGTTATGTGTTTACACTTGCTAAAAGGCCGATTAGTTAGAAATCGATGTTACAATCAACAGTTGCCTTGTCTATTTCGAAAGCAAAGTACATGGCAGTATCAAAGGTTGTTAAAGACGCAATTTGGTTTCAATGGTTGCGTGGTGAATTGAAAATTAGATAAAAGCATATCAAGGTACATTTTGATAGTCAAAATGCTATTAATTCAGCAAAGAACTAAGTTTATTATGAAATGACGAAGCATGAAAATATTTAATATTACTTTGTAAGTGAGATTTTGGAGGAATGTGAAATATTACTTCAGAAAATTCGAACCATTAATAACCTCACAGATATATTGACAAAGGTAATGACAACTGTTAAGTTTAACCATTGGAGATACTACTAAAATTAATTTTGAGAGAATATTTATATATTGTAAATAGAAAATAGTCAATATAGAGATTTGTGAGTTTTTTTACTATATTTTCTATCCCACTCATCCCAAAAATTAAGCCCCCCTCTTTTATAAGGCTTTAATTTTTCTATTCACTCTTTTTTTTATATTAGTAAAATTATTTTGATGGTATTCGAGGACGTAGGTAAAATTAGCTAAATCTTATTAAATTGTAGTGTTTTCTCCATTATTTATTTAATAACTATTTTTGAGGTATAGTTGTGGTTGTATTTTGTGTTATTAATTATATGTCCAAAAAATCTGTTTAAAAAAAGACTTAATATTTAAGTGTGTCCATTGTGACTCACTTTTCTTTTCTGAAATTTTTTTAGTATAATTATTGATACTATTATTCATACACTATATATATTATTGGTGAAAAAATAATCCAATTACTACAACATTGTGCAGTAGCCTAACTACGCCGCAAAGACCACTCCCAGAGTCCTTTATCATCCCTTGAAGCGCCACCTGCATAAGCTCTCTTAATTGTAGAGCTAAATGCACTATCTGAATTGAGTTTAAACCAGCCTCTTAGAGGCAAAGTCCAGCATGTATAGATTTATTTCCTTGCTGTGATTTTGCAGACCAATTAAAGATTTTTCTTGTTTGGCTAAACAAACATTCTTCACACATTGTTTAATTTCAAAAATAGTGTCAGCACCGTTTCTGTGACGGTTTTCAAGGAGGGCTTCATTCATGTTCTTCCATAATACCCAGCAAGTAATTCCAAATAAAAGGTTGCCATTTGCAGTATTGTTACTCATCTCACCATTGCAAAGATGATCCAAAAGCCAAGCTTGGAATTCTTTAAAAAAGAAAGTGCTTTGCTAAGAGATATCCAGCAAAAGACACCAAACAGACTTCGCAAAAAGGCAATCCCTAAAACATGACAGATTGACTCAGTCTGATTAACGCACCTGAAGTAGTTAGAATCAACTGAGATGTGCCTTCGAAACCTCTCTTGGTTAGTCAGAAGCTTTTGTTTGTAAGCAAGCCAAAGAAATATGCTAATTCTATACTGACCAAGCCATTTCCAAATAATACTCCATTTTGCTGCTTCGACCATCCCAGGATCCTTTTATATTTGCAATATACGATGACTTGATAGTGAAATTACCAGAGCCTTCATAAGCCCATACCATCTCGTCCTCTCCATCATAATCTGTAAGAGGGGGGAATAGCTGCCAAAGAAAGGAGGACAATGAAGAAAGGAGGACACATTATCCGTAACCATGTCCCTTACACACCAATTTTCGAAAAAATGGAGCACTTGATTAGTAGCCACCTCTTGAAGAGAACTGAAACCATTTAGCCACTTATCTTTCTAGAACTTCACTACTCTTCCATTGTTAACAGCCCATTGAATCCCTTGCACAAGTTTGCTCCACTATCTACCAAGAGCTCTTCAAAGGGGAGAACAACTAGTAATCTTCAAATTCTCAAGGATCCCAGCGGATTGTACCCCATACTTGGATAGCAAAACCTGAGCCCATATTTGATCATGATTTAACATCATATTCCAGCCTATTTTTTGGATTAAGGCACAATTCATGGCATGTGAACTTCTAAGCCTCAAGCCTCCATGATCTTTGGGTTGACAGGCTTCCTCCCATTTAATTAGGCTTATTTTCCTTGTTACTTCCACTATTCCATGATCACAGATAAACCTCATGCACAACTGCTCCTCCAGATAAACCTCAAGCACAATTGCTCTATCTTGGTGCAAATACTTTTTGGGATGGCCAGTGTCTGTAGTAAGGGATTGTAGTAAGAATATGATTGTCTTTAGCTTTTTTTAAGAAAAAATAATGATCATATAAAAATAGATACGAATTAAAAAAAAAAAAGAACATAAACAATGTATGTGTGCGTGAAATTTTTTTATTTACAAATAAAAATATAAAGACAGGTATTGTAGAAAAGTATTAAGTATGAAAATCCATCTAAATTAGAAGATTAAAATTAATATATTTGACTAATGATAATTTTGAATTATAGACGAATTTTTTATATATAAATTTGACTTTAATTAACTGTCACAGTCATGAAAACAGTTTTAATAACATTAAATTAAAAACTCATTAATGAATATATTTAAATAAGTTGAATTGTATAAATATCTGCAACAAATTTAGTAATTTTTTTAGGGGACAAACCGACAAAGTCAGTATTCTTTGATTAGTACATGAAAGTGAACTTCATGCACTGCACGAAAACTCATCCTTATTTTTTGCAATGAAAAGAAAGAAAATCAAATAATAATTTTTTTAACATAAAAATCAAATAATAATTTAGATTTCGTTTAAAAAAAAATTAATAATAATAATTTAGGTCGATCAATTTCTTCCTATAAAAATGCAAGTCAAAGGCGATACAGAATAAAAAGTCTAGAGAGTGGGAGGCTATGATTGTTTTTGGCTGAATAATCAGTTCTTCATTTTCTAATTCTATAGTTTTTTTAATTTTATTTTTCTTATTTCATTTTATTAAAATTTAAAACAATGAATATTCATATTTTCTCTCTCAAACTTTAAAAGCAAATGATAATCCCGCCAATAAATTGATCTCTTCTATTCTTTTTAAGGATATAAAATTGATTAATTTTAAATTTAATTTTTCTATTATTTAATTTATATTTACCATGTCGGTCTATTTATTATTTAGTAATAATAAAAGAAATAAGACAATAATAAAGCAGATATCAGAACATTAAGCTAACATGTTAATTTGAGAAAATGATTAGCTAATGTGATGGCTCGATAATTTTTTGGGTAATTTGTTATATTGAACTAATAACAAAACGAGTTTTAATTTTAAAAGTCAATTAAGAAATTACAATGACAGAAACTCTAGCCTCTTTTTTTTCAGTTATTTATTTTAATTACTTATCAAATAAAAGATATATTTATATATATATATGAATATGTGCTTTTTTAATAGTATGAATTTATTATCAACAGTACTACTTTTATTTCTTTTTGAAATATTTTATTTCTTTAATGGGATTTAATAGTTCTTTTCTAAAGAAATTTATTTTTCTTTTTATTTAATAAAAGTTTCATTTTCTTAAACTATTTATGGTCTTTCATTTTATTCAAAAATATTACGATCGATTTATAATTTAATAGCCATCAAATAGAGCACATTAACCATTCAAACATTCTATTAATAATATCTTTTACATTTTTATTTTTAAAACGAGGACTCATAGTAATTTCTAAAAAAAAATAGCAATGACTTTAATGTCGAGTGAAATTTTTAATTAGAAAATAACAAAATAATTTTTTTATATTTTAAATTTAATAAATACTATTAGCATTCAGTCACCAATTTTAAAAATTCTTATGAGTCGTAAAACAGCATTATTTTTTATATTTGGCAATCCGCGGCACCGCCTCTAACCGGATTCAAAAAAATTTAATGCTGCAATCAGTAAGATTATAACAATACAAATCATCTAATTCTAATTAAAAATGGTCCCTCACCTATCAGATCAAAACTAAACATAATGCAACATAAAATCCCCACTTTCATAGTAATTATCATCTTTAATTAATTAAAATTTTATTTCTTAAAAATATATTAAGTATTACATTATTACTATATAAAACTAAATATTCAAATAATGTCTTTGAAATGACAATTTACATGTTTAAAAATAAACAATAGTTTTATTGTTCAAAATTATTACACAGTAAAACTGTACAAATTGTTACAATTATAACAATAATTTATTTTTTTAGATGGTGTAATTTATAATGATAAGTGAAGAAATTACTAGAAGATTTAATTTATTTTCTGTTTTTAGTCAGCTGAGTGAATTAGTAGTTAGTTTTGTGTGAGCTGGCAAGCTTAACAAATTAGCACACCTGTATATAAGTAGCTTATTGGTTGTTTTACTGTTTACGTGAATAATACGACTCATTCTTCCATTATTTTGTGTGTTCTTTATTTTTGTTTTTCCTTATCATTGATATTTTCAAGATGAAGTGATGTAAATTTTTTATTTTCGTTGTAACTAAATTAATAACCAAATCTTGATTTCTATTTCAATATATATATATATCATGCATTGTTTAGTAATCAATTACCTCATTATAAACCTTTATTTATAAAAGCCAAAAATTAAGCTGTCGATCAATAAAATAAGCAATGCTACTAGTATAACTATAATCAACTGTTAATAGTAATTTTTTTTTATAATTAATGGGTTTCGTTTGTTTTAGTCTAATAATTAAGGTTAAGTTTTCGATTAAACATGGTAAAATTTGTAACGTCAGTAATAATCTAAAAAAGTTGTCAATAAAAAATATATCTATATATATATTTATAAAGATATCAGAAGCTTATATATTTTTTAAAAAGACAATCTTAAAAGCTACCTATTGAGATTGGATAGCTCAATTTCCAATCTCAATTACATATATGTTCATTCAACATTCTTTATTTAATCAATGCTGAAATTATATTATACTTAATAGTCTCATTCAAATTGTCTAATTTAGTTGATGCTTACATATAAATTTATAATATATACTAGATGAAGAGAATTCACAGTTCAGACACTTTTCACATTAGGTAAAATATTTAAAAATCTAAGAATCATCTCATATCGAAAGATAAATAAATTTTAAAAATTCATCATTTGACGAATAAAACTCACAATTAGGTAAAAATCGAAATAAAATTAAAGTTGAAACATATTGAAAATTGAAGTAGAAATCACAATCCAAGTTGTGATAGAAAATAAGAATATAAATTTTATTTTTCTACTATGATACCATACAGAAATATTGAGATCTTATATATTTTTTGAAGAACTAATTTCAAATGCTAACTATTCATATTGAAAAGTCTAATTATATATGAGTTCATTCAATATTTTATATTTAATCTATGTAAGATTGTATTATACTTAACAATATTAGTTAATAAATTTTAAAAATAATAGTTATAGAAATGTTATTGTATGATTATACGATATTCGTCACACGCAGCTGAAATCTAGAATAATCCATAATAGGTCTAATTGCATTTAAAATTATATATATATATATGTTAAAAAATATATTTAAAATTATCTATAATTGAGCTCTTGATGTATGAAGTTTCTATGTGTATCCACACCGAAACTAAACTTTGCTATCAACCTTTTGATAAATGAAATTTGTGAGCAAATTAAAATCTTAAGCTAAAATTTTCATTACAACATTAACTTTAAAATTGGATAAATATTTATATAATTAAGACTTTCTTAATCTTCTAACTCTCTCCTTATAGAAAAATATTTTTATACTCCTTAAACTTGTAAAAATTATTTTTCTCTTAAACTTGTAAAAATTATTTCGCTCTTAAGTTTTATTGAATGCCTTGGCCATAAGCCTATTTATAGATATTGAGTTATAACTATTTATAACTTTTAAGTGCTATATGCCATATCAATGTACTTAAATGTTAATGCTCCAAACAATAATATTTAGTGTATGGTGCATTAATGTTAATGCTTGGAGCACTAATATTAATGCATCAAACACTAATATTATTTTATATTATATTATTTTATTAATTTTTTAAAATTTTAATTATTTATATATCACATATATAAATAATAATTTAATATATATAATAATATTGACTAAATATTATTATTTCATTAAATATATTTTAATTTTAAATATTTATATATCAAATATATAAATAATAATTTAATATTTATAATAATTTTATCCACAAAATATTAATTAATTAATTTTATATTCTAAATAGAAAAATTTAATTTGCTTCTTATAATATTAATTATATTATCTGTGCTGGCAGAAAATATAATAATATTTTATTTGGATTGAAAATATTATTTATTTAAATAATTAAATTTTTAAATTTAATTATTAAATAATAATATAATTAATCTATTAGTAAAGTTTAGAACACTCGTTAGTGGGCGACCTCATAAGTTCAATGCTAAATCGATAACAAATTGGTCAAATCAATTTACTAATCAAGGTTGACATCTAGCAACACTCCTTAATGATCAAATAACATGAAATAAATAATTACTATCAAGAATATATAAAAGAATAATATAATATTTTCTTATATCATTATAGCTCCGGGTTAATCATAGACATGGTTAACTTGTCAAATATCATAGGTTGCCAACTATGTTTCATGTTAATTATAAATAATGAATGAATGACTTAAGAAAATCATTTCTTCTTCATTCATCTACCCTGGTCAATGTTTTAATTAAGTCATTTATAATTAATGACAACATAAAGCTTAAATTTATTACCAATAATTGACAGATTATATCTTGATTAATTACTAATTCTATAAAGTATTTAATTATACCTAATATCCTTTTAACTATTGCTCTAAAGTGATAGGTATTTAATATCAAAATATAATAAATAACTTGTTAATTATTATGGTGAGCTCAAGTCAATAGAAAATATTATATTATATTCTTCAAAAGAATATCTCATTGACAGTTTATTGCTAATTTTAATTATTAAAAATTCTTCATTGAGTCGGTTTAATGGTCATGTCTCCATGTGTACCATTTATATATGTGATTTAGTTAATAAAAATAACTAATCTCTATCTTACAGAGACCATCATATATATAAATTGATCTGATTGGATTATTAAAGCCATATTTAATATTTTTATGATCAAGAACAATTTTAAATTAAATTATAAAAGACTTGACTCTCATTATCAAAATCTTCATTTTGATGACAAGTCTCAAAATTTAATCAAGCCAACATCATATTAATAAAATTAAATATAATATCAAAATACAAATATCATATATTAACTGAAATAAAATATATTTAATTATTATATAAAAAATTAGACCTATGGCATATTATATATACCGAACATTTATCTTTCCTCGAATCAATTTGAGAAAAGCCTTGGCACGACCTGGAATGAAAGCATATTGTATTGTGTCTCTTTTCGTTACATTCTAGCGTTAGAAGTTTATAAATCTAATTACCTCACTTTAGTCAATTAATAATCAAAGCATGGTCTTTTAAATCGCAGAGATGAAGCAACTAATCATATATGCCATTGTTTGGGAGGATTTAATTGGCATTATATCCAATTTAAACAACTATACTTTTATTTTTTTATTTTTTACAAAATATTTAAAAATTATTATAAGGTGTTATTATTATATATTATTATATTTTACTGATTAATAAAATATTTAATTTAATCTAATAAAAATATTAAGTTTTAGAATATTTGGTCGATCGGGTTAAATGATAAGATAAAAAATATATATATTTATATATAAATATATAAGAGTCGGTCGGGTTCGAGTTAAAATGAAAAAAATTATCCCAACTCAACCGATCGATTGAATTCAAAATTTTTTAAAAATATAAATTTAATTTGATCTGTATATATAATATATAATATAAACCGACTGAATCTATCCATAAATGCATTTAATTCGTTCGGGTTTGATAAATATTGATAAATTTCAATTATTAATGGTCACTCCTAAATTAATCTCATATTCTCAATTAATTAACATTTATCACTCAATACTAAAGTTAATATAAATTGTTTGATTTTTTTTAAATATAAAAAATGAAAATTTTTTTATTTGTATTATTAATGATTAATCAGTTTATAACTATTAATATAATTTTATAAATATTTTGAAAATTTTATTTTATATAATAATAATATACATCATATTTTGAAAATAAATATTTTGAAAATAATAATAATATTTTAAAAATAAAATTTTATTTTATTTTATTTTATATACATCATGTGATATAATGGTCTAAAATAACTCTTTTAGAATAATGAGGGAAGGAGGTTTTAGAGCATCTCCAATGGTCCCTCTCTATTGAATCCAATTAAAATGTCATATAATTATTTAGTGAAACTCAAATACAAATATTAATTTTATTAAAAATTATTATTTTATTAACAAATTATTTAATTATTTAATTATATTTAAAAAATTATTTTATTTTTTTAATAAATGACATTTCTTTATTGAGCGCCAATTAAAGTGGAACGATCCCTCTAAATACTATTGCGGGATGTGAAACTTGTCCTGCAAAAAGGCAAGTTTCACTGTCCCAACCTTACTTAAGGAGGGACGGGGAGAGAGGTGCTCTTAATATTTATGAGATTTCAACTTTAAATATTCATTTATATACTACTTCTAAAAAGTTTCTATTTTGTCTATGTATATTTTTAATTTTTTTTAAAAAAAAAAAGCTTTATCCTCGTAAATCATTTTTAAAGGATCGAACCTCTAATCTTTCCGTGAAAAATAATATTAGGTGGCCATTGAACTAACCCGATCATTTATATATTTTTTAAAATTTTTATCATAAGAAGAAAGATAATATAATTAAATATAATCAATAGTTACACAAGCCTAGAAGCCCAAATCATGCTCAAAACAATCCAACTAAGGTAAAGACAAACAAAATAAATAAAGTAAAAGCCAGTAGAAACAAGAGGAACCAATAGAAAGAACTAAATCTTACCACAAACAACAACTAAACTGAAACAAAAGAAACAAATAGAACCAATAACAAAATAGTCTAAATCTATCTTTGAAGAAATCCTTGGCTAAAACACACAAAATAAGCATAGTGAAAGAACCTTCCATCAATGGCCATAATAAATATATAAGAATACCAAGAGTTGAGACATTTGGCAGAGCACTGAGGCTGCAAGGCCACCGCAACCAGAATAATAATATAAAGATGTGGATTTGAGCAGTGTTAATACTCGATACATTCTCAGATTTCAAATTTCTTGAAGGAAAATAAGGATCAAAGATCTTGCGAAGGGACTGTGAAGGAAGAATAAGCCCAACTTGAAAATTTCGTTGATTAGGGAAAACTCAAGAGCTCTCGAGAAAACTTAAACCTCAACCTAAAATGAAGAGACGAAAGAGGGTGGATGTGTATTAGAGTAAAAACTAGGGAAAGATTGAAGAAATTTTGACATGAAAGATATAGTATTTGGGTCAAAATATGGAAAATCGACATGCCAAAACCCAAATATTGAATGTAGCCACCAGCAGGAAGCTCGATAGAGCACAAATATTTGGGCTACTGCTGTTGAGAAAACCAATAGTAACCATATATCTAAGGTTAAATCTACAGGGGAACGACGGGTCTTTATGAGCAAAACTACGAAAGAGAGAAAAAAACATTAACATACCAAAACTTTTGATTGGATATATTAATAAATGGCTAATTTATTTTCGCGTATATATATATATGTATATGAAATTGCATGTTAGAACTTGATTATAATATTGATTACGGGTTTGGGCTTGTATAAAATAGAATTTGATATAGATAGCTAATATTAAATTTATAAATAATATTAATGTTTGCATTTTTGCAAAAATGAAACAATTTCATGGGTTGCATTTCAGATTTTTTTTAAATTTTATTTTTAAATGTAGCCAATAAGTTGTATTTTTTTTTTGATCGACCAATAAGCTGCAATTGGACTGTATTGATTTCCTTCAAATTCCAAAAAAAACTGGGACAAATCTGAAATATGTACTAAAGCCTATGGACTATGATTGCATATTGCTAGCTTTTCTCAAGCCAATTCTTCCCGTAAGTCACAATTATATCTGTTTTTTTTTTTAACCTAAAAAGTTGATCATATTTATTTATATCTCAAATATGACAAACTAGAGTTATCTGATAGTATAATCTCCTTTAAAATAGGGAGAAGAGAAGTAAAAGAAACAAAATTATAAGTAATGGAAAAGAACTGACTATATCTAGCCAAGAAATTTGTCGCTTGGTTTCTCTCACAATAAATATGACTTATTGTAATATGATGGTGATGCATTAAACTTTGAATTTGACGAATAACCGAAGAAGATAAATTGGAGCCCGAATGTAGCAGATCTACATTAATCTTAGAGTCACTTTCCACAACTAGATTGCAATTGTCCACTTGTTGTCGAAGATACCAAAGGAGACTAATGGATAGAGCTTGAAATTCTGCCTCTGCAGGACTAGTCGCTTTAATATCGAAGGCAGAAGCAGCAATAACATTGCCGTAGGAATCCCGAAGAATACAACCACCAGCTGAAGATGACGGAGAGAATGATGCATCTACATTAAGCTTGATGGTACTCACTGGTAGGGCTTTCATGAGATTAATTTAACCTGCAGTTTTGTACCGAAATTTTTAGATAGGAAATCATTGAATTTCTGCATTGATTTGGTAAATTTCTTTGCCGAATGAGCAACTCCCCACGCAAAAAAACTCCCTGCGAACTCTTTGTTATTTTTCGATTGGATTCTTTGTTTTTTTATTACTTTTTTTATACGTAAAAAGCTAAAACTATAAACTTTGTAAATGTGGAAAGAGTGCCTTAAAGCACTAACAAATAAATAATTAATTCAAAAAAAGTATTTTGTATGTTTTTAAATAGTGTATCCATTTTTTATTAAATTATACTTAACTATATAAAAATTTTAAAAATAATTTTAATAAGAGAAATTTTTAAAATTTTGGCATAACTCTCTTAAAATTATAAATTGAAATTAATATCCAAATTTATTTGAATTAACTGTTTTTTCATTAAATCTAAGTTTAAAGAGAACAAAAAATGCATAAAGTTATCAAAATTTCAGTTTTTTTATTAGAAAAAGGAAAATACTTAAGAGATTCGAATCTGTGACTGAAACTAAAACAATTTATATTTTTTACTATCAAAACATACGTAGATGGTTATCAAAATTTCAGTGGCTTCAGATGTCAGCCTGAGATTCACTACACATTTGTAAAATTATTTTTCAACTGTGGATGTAATTCTACAGCTAGAGAGGCAGACAGGTAGAGTACTATTGCTCGTCCATTTTTGTTTTGATCGAGAAATAAAGCATTCCATTAAATCAAACAACTGCAGAATAACACAACAAGAATAATAAAAAAAGAACTACAAACACAAACAGTAAATATAACATAATCACTGCAAAGAAGGAAGGATTTAAAATCTAGCACAAATACAATAAGACATAAACTAAAACACAAGCAACCCATTAAGCAATAAACCACAGGATAATAGATAGAAATTATAGAATCTTCAATAAATGCCATGTAAATAAATATTGAGACCACCGTAGATTCAAAGGGACAGAGTAGGGAATTTAATTGCTATTTTTTAACTTAAAATTTGCTCCCATCAAATTTAAAATTAACTCAATACTAAATTAGTATCTGTTTCTTTTTTATATATTTTTTGAGTAAACTGAATCCAATTTTCTGAAAATTAAACTTACTTTTTACATTTAAAATAATAAATATAATTCAAGATATATAAAAACTAATTTTAATAACAAATAAAAATCATGAAAATATTTCACCACATGCTTTTTTCTCAAAATTTTCACCCAATAAATATAAATTTCTTTTATTTTTCATGATTTTCCAAAATTATAAGCATTCATATTCTTTTTTTTTTTGCTTATAGAGAAACTGGAAAAAAAAAGGAAAAAAATCTCAATGGAATCAGTTTAAAACAAAAAATAAAAAAATTAAATGGAAGACAGGAAAAAAGAATTGGAAGTATTTCAAAATTATTTATTTAATATTTAATAAATCCATGTTGTTTTTAATTAATTCTTCACTATCTACTGGATTCACATATTCAATTGATTGAGAATGGATATTAATGTAAATGAAAAAAATAATGACAATCTTAAATATCTTATCACATATATAATTTAAAAAATTTGACCAAATAGACGAAGACAATTATAAATAAAATTTAAACTTTAAATAATTATAGTTATATTTATATAAAAAACAATTATTTAAAATAATACCCGTATCCTATAAAGAATGACAAATTTGAGGGGCAAACAGCAGCTACAGATTATTTTTTAAAAAAAAAATATACGCATATTATATTTCATTTTTAGTTTTACTTTATTTTAATTATTAAATAGTATATGATAAAAAATTTAATTTTAATAAAATAAATAATAATAATAATAAAATAAGTCTTCTCAATTTTTTAATTTTTTAAGGGTGCTTTGGAAATGTCTTCTCAATTCTTTTTTTTCACAATCTTTCAGGCGATTTCATGCTCTCTCTCTTTCTCTCTCATCGACTAGTACTTCCCTAAATTTTCTTTTTGTTTTCAATCTTTGACTCTCTTCGTATTTTTTTTTTAAATTTTACAGTCAAGACTCCTCTCTCTCTCTCTCTCTCTCTTTCTATCTCCGACGTCCGTCCGGTTCTTCCGTCTTCTCCGACACCGTCACGTCCGGTTCGTCTCCGTTTCTTAAGCTCGGCTTTTGTAGTTCCGCCGCCGCCGCTGCATATAGCGGTTTCCATTTCGCCTGGAAGCTGCTATTCCTGAACTTCAAGAAACGGCTGTTTCTGTTTCTTTTGCCTCGTCAGTGAACACTGGCGATCACCAACTTTGACTTGGAATTTTTCTGGCTTCTGAAGAGAATTGTAGATCTGTGAAGAAGTTGATTTTTGGCTTAGAGATAAGAGTGGAAGAGGTGGAAGGTGGTTTTGATGTGAGGAGTAAGTAGATGGTATATGATGAACGGAGCTCCGGTGAGCGATCGGAGAGGGAGGTGGCGTTTTGGTAAATATTTTCACATGGAATGGCAGATCTTGTTAGCTACGGTAATGCCGAACGTGACATCGAGCAGGTTCTCTCTCCTTCTATTTCTCTCTGTCCCTCCCTTTCCATTTTTTTTACTCTCTAGTATATATATATATACATATATATATTTATCGAAGTTGGGATATTTTGGGCTCAATTTCGGCCTAATTTTGTCCAATTTTATTCTACTGTTTAAATTTCCTTTTTTTTTTTTCGTGTAGTAAAATTTGTTCTAGTGGGAAACGCCACAGAATTTTCTTTTCTTTGTTTTTTCGCTCTCAATTTTGTTATTGAAGTATATTTTAGGATGGTTGGTTAAAATAATTGAAATTTGCCCTGTTTAATGCTAGGAAATATTTTCTCTTATTATATTGCTTAAATCAAATTACAATTATAGTCTTTTTGATCATAAATGCATATTTTTTTTCCTGGCCCCTCTTATTTTCTTTTTGCAACCTCTTGATTGCCTATTTTTAGCAATTTAAATACTACTTTAAGCTTTATTTAGAGGGAACATAACACAGATGGGAAGAAGTGAATATGGGCCTGCCTCTATGGCTAATGTCACCAATATTAGCAAACATGATAATAACCTTCTTCTTGGACTTGCATTAATGAGTATCATGGTGGTATTGTCAAGTAAGAGATTTCATAATATATTATGTTATTGCACTTTCATTACCTTCCAAGCGTTTGAAGGTTCAGATTCATTTATTGGGGAGGGGTCGTGTGGAGAATTTTTTCTATGTCAAAACAACCTTAGTGAGAAGTATGAAGTAGAGAATGCAATGGTTCACGTTTATACTTATATCCGTGAGAAGCCTTCATTATCTTGGTGCAATTCAGCTGGAAGTTTCGGATTATTGATGGCTTTGATATGCTAAAATCTATATGACATATATAACTGAATACTAACATTTTTTTTCTCTGCACCTATGGTAATGTAATATCTGCATGCTAATAGAGTTATCATTATAAAGTTCATTTGTGCCTTTTGCAGGCATTAATTGCTTTGAAGAAGGGTGCTCAGCTTCTGAAATATGGTCGCAAGGGAAAGCCTAAATTTTGTCCATTCAGACTTTCCAATGTGAGCTTTTTTTCCTACGACTTGTGTGGCTTTTTTGAATAACACTCTTGATTGTCAATGCTATATTTCCTGGTTGAGGTAAAAACTTCAGGATCGGAATGTGCTCAAATATGAAGGGAATATTCAGGATGCCATGACTTCCACTTTGCGTTTCTCTTTTTAGTACAACTTATTATAATCCATTCACGATAAAAGAACTGATATTTTATAGTATGGGTACTAGTATCTATTTATGGATATTGATTAAATTTATGTGTCTTGTCTACTGAAGGAGCTTTAGAATCACAGGATTCCATCAATGGGGTTTTACTCATGACCTGCTGTATATTTTATGCCCAAATCTATAAGCTTTGTCTACTGATTCTCTTGTGGCACTGCAGCAATATTCTTGATGTTTCTATGTATAAATATCTTGTTTACGGCAGGTGCTTCTTGATTGTGTAGTTTGCTTTCATGTTAAAAGCTCCTGTGAGTTAATGTTACTAATCACAGTAATCCTGCTATGTGTTCCATGACTCATTTTCCAACACTTTTACTTTTCTCATGTGTTTATTCTTCTGATTGGTCATCATATTTTCCACAATTTGACTTATGATCCTGTAATTCCTTGCCTTTCTATTGCTGTTATTTTCCACGTTATTATATTGCCACTGCTCTCACATTTAAAAATTACAGGATGAAACAACTTTGATCTGGATTTCAAGTAGTGGCGAAAGAAGTTTGAAGCTAGCTTCTGTCTCTAAAATAATTCCTGGACAAAGAACTGTAAGATTTCTATGCCTATTATGTGTTAGGCTGTTGCTTTTATCATGATATTTTGTGTATCCTGCACTAATTAATTTTAGTGATTAAGTCCATGTATGTCCTAAATAATATTCTAAGCATTTTTCTTCAATATGCTACCAGGCTGTTTTCCAACGTTATCTCCGTCCTGAAAAGGACTATTTATCTTTCTCTCTTATATACAATAACGGAAAGCGATCCCTTGATCTGGTTAGTAATGATGTTGTCTGATTGCTTTTTAGTTCTTCTGTTATTTGCTTAAACAATGACTCCCTGTATATTGTTGCCATCTAGATCTGCAAGGACAAAGTTGAGGCAGAGGTGTGGATTGCAGCCTTAAAAGCATTAATATCGTCTGGTCAAGGTGGACGGTCAAAAATTGATGGATGGGGTGATGGGGGCCTTTTCCTTGATGTAATTGCATTTATTTTGTCCTTATACAGTTCCTTTGTTTCCCTTCCCATATACAATCTTGAGTCCAGTCTCATTTCATTCTATACAGCATTATATCCAAATATTAACAGGGATCTTATCTAGAAGTTTGCTAGCTTGCGGATTTTTATTTTTATTTTGGGACAGCAGTGGTTTTTTTTCTTTTATAGAACTTGGATAGCTGGATGTGTTTTTTTTTTCTTTTAAGCATTACTTTTTATGTTGCTAATGTTAAAGTGGTGTACAATTTGATAGACATGATATTTTTCCCTTTTCAAGCCATGGCCAACTTTTTCCAATGTGTAATATGTGATAATCTGATTTCAGGACAGCAGAGACTTGACATCGAATAGTGCAAGTGATAGTTCCATTAGTGTTACTCGAGATATTAGCTCTCCAGACATTTCTGTTAGTTTTAATCCTAGTACTTCCCCAAGAAGCTATCGGCCTGAGAATTCTCCAAATTCTGATCGTTCACATGTAGCATCAGACAACACAAATATGCAAGTTAAAGGATCTGGTTCAGATGCTTTTCGGGTTAGTGTTTCTAGTGCCCCAAGCACTTCCAGTCATGGTTCTGCACCAGATGATTGTGATGCTTTAGGAGATGTGTACATATGGGGTGAGGTAATATGTGACAATACTGTCAAGGTTGGCGCTGATAAGAATGCTAATTATTTGAGCACTAGATCAGATGTACTTCTGCCTAGGCCATTAGAGTCTAACGTAGTTTTAGATGTGCATCATATAGCTTGTGGTGTAAGGCACGCAGCACTTGTTACGAGGCAAGGTGAAGTTTTTACATGGGGTGAAGAATCCGGTGGACGGCTTGGCCATGGTGTTGGCAAGGATGTTGTTCAACCTCATTTGGTTGAATCTTTGACAGTTTCCACTGTTGACTTTGTAGCATGTGGAGAATTTCATACTTGTGCTGTTACAATGGCTGGAGAACTGTATACATGGGGAGATGGCACACATAATACTGGGCTTTTGGGACATGGTACTGATGTCAGTCACTGGATACCCAAGAGAATCTCAGGTCCACTTGAGGGACTTCAGGTTGCTTCAGTGACTTGTGGTCCATGGCATACAGCCTTGGTAACATCAGCAGGGCAGCTTTTTACATTTGGTGATGGAACATTTGGTGTCTTGGGCCATGGTGACAGAGAGAATGTTGCATATCCCAGAGAAGTAGAATCTCTCTCGGGGTTGAGGACAATTGCTGTTGCATGTGGTGTGTGGCATACTGCTGCTGTTGTGGAGGTTATTGTCACACAGTCTAGTGCTAGTGTTTCATCTGGAAAATTGTTTACTTGGGGTGATGGGGACAAAAACAGACTTGGCCATGGAGACAAGGAACCTCGGCTTAAACCCACATGTGTTCCAGCATTAATTGATTACAATTTTCACAAAATTGCTTGTGGCCATAGTTTAACTGTTGGTTTGACCACATCAGGACATGTCTTTACAATGGGAAGTACTGTTTACGGTCAACTTGGGAATCCCTATGCTGATGGGAAGATGCCTTGCTTGGTAGAGGATACGCTCTCTGGAGAATCTGTTGAAGAAATTGCTTGTGGTGCATATCATGTAGCAGTTTTAACATCCAGAAATGAAGTTTACACATGGGGAAAGGGTGCCAATGGGAGATTGGGCCATGGAGATGTTGAGGATCGTAAAACACCAACCTTAGTTGAAGCTTTGAGGGACAGACACGTGAAGTATATTGCTTGTGGCACTAACTACACTTCAGCTATATGTCTCCATAAATGGGTATCTGGTGCAGAGCAGTCACAGTGTTCGTCCTGTAGACAGGCTTTTGGGTTTACTCGAAAGAGGCATAACTGCTACAATTGTGGGCTTGTGCACTGCCATTCATGCAGCTCCAGAAAGGCAACAAGAGCAGCTTTAGCTCCTAATCCTGGCAAACCATATCGTGTCTGTGATTCTTGTTTTGTGAAATTAAACAAGGTATCCGAGGCTAGTAATCATAATAGGAGAAATTCAGTCCCTCGCCTTTCAGGTGAAAACAAAGACAGGTTGGATAAGTCCGAGATAAAGCTGTCGAAGTCTGCATTGCCTTCAAATATGGATTTGATTAAGCTGTTAGATAACAAAGCAGCCAAACAAGGGAAGAAAGCTGATACATTCTCCCTCGTTCACTCGTCTCAAGCACCCTTTTTGTTACAGCTGAAAGATGTTGTATTGTCTAGTGCTGTTGAACTGCGAGCAAAAGTTCCAAAACCTGTTCTTACACCTTCTGGAGTAAGTTCTAGGTCTGTGTCACCTTTCTCAAGGAAACCTAGTCCCCCACGTTCTGCGACACCTGTTCCAACAACATCGGGACTTTCCTTTTCGAAGAGCATAACTGATAGTTTGAAGAAAACAAATGAGCTTCTGAATCAAGAAGTACTTAAGTTGCGGGCACAGGTACATTGGCTTTGAAGCTTATTATGTATTGGCTCAGGTTCCTATGCTAATACATATGTTCTCAAAATTAATTAATTTAGTTTGTGTGAGGATCGTTGCCTTTTCTTTTCTTTTCTTTTTTTGGGGGGGGGGGGGGGGGGGGGGTTGCATTGGGGGTTTGATGCGGGGCGCTGAAGATGCCTGTTGGTATTTGATTTGTGTGGAATGGATGGACCTCAATTATTTTAATTTTTATGTTATGGATCTTGCTTAGGTTGAGAGCCTAAAACAGAGATGTGAGTTCCAAGAGTTAGAACTTCAGAAATCTGCAAAAAAGGTACAAGAAGCTATGGCAGTAGCGGTAGAAGAATCTTCCAAGTCTAGAGCTGCAAAAGATGTTATAAAGTCACTTACTGCACAGGTACTTGCATTTTTCATATTGCAGTTTGGTATATTCTCACCATTTAATCATGTGAATATGTGACATTGGATTGACCTAACAATTGGAAAGGCGCTGCTTCATGTTAACTCAGTTGGCACTTATATAGTATTCATAGTGATTAGGGATGCTTAGCATCTATGCTTATTAATTATTTTTACATTCATATCTCCGTTCAACAAACTGTTGTAAGTTTTTACTATTTGTTTCTGTATTATCCCCAGCTGAAGGACATGGCTGAGAGGCTACCACCTGGGGTCTATGACACTGAGAACTTGAGGCTGGCTTACCTAGCGAACGGTTTGGAGCTGAATGGTATTCATCATGCTGATGCAAATGGAGAGAGGCATTCAAGATCAGATTCCATCAGTGGAACTTCCTTCGCTTCCCCCAAAGGAATTGACTCTATCTTGTCCAACAGATCACAGGGTGCAGTTCATCCTTTTCGGGATCCAACTCCAACTAATGGAAGGGATGACCATCCTGATACAAGACTGCCCAATGGCGGAGGGGTTCAGGCAAGTAGTTTTGGGTCAGAGGCTGTTGATGGGAAGGAAACTAGGTGTCTTCATGATAGTGAGAATGGTGTGAAGTCAAGGGATTCAGGAATAGTTGCTAGCAGTAATCAAGTTGAGGCCGAGTGGATTGAACAGTATGAACCTGGTGTGTATATAACCCTGGTGGCCCTGCGTGATGGAACTAGAGATCTTAAACGAGTGCGCTTCAGGTATGTTCTTATATCTTATATTTCATATATATATATATATATATTTTAGATATTAACTGTGCACTCCGTAAGCTTGGAAGTAGAAGGAAACCAAAAGCTGGTTGAACAGATGTAGATACTGAAATGTATTCAAGATAATATTTAGATGAATATTCAGATTGTTCACTATAGTAATGTTGATTGTGATCAAATGCATGTTTTCCTTTATGTGGGGGGTCAAAATCATTTTGTTCTTTGCCTAAAGCTATAAAAATGCCAAATAATATGGCCCATGTTATTGTGGGATCTGGCATTAAATTATCTCTGCTTTTTATTGGTGCAGCACTGTAAAAATGTTCTAGTATGATTATTATTTTGTTGCAATCTAATGCCACAAATGTATCTGCAGCCGGAGAAGATTTGGGGAGCACCAAGCAGAAACTTGGTGGTCTGAGAATCGTGAAAAGGTCTATGAAAAGTACAATGTTCGTGGATCAGATAAATCATCAGTTTCTGGCCAGGCTGCTTGCAGATCAGAGAGAGCCATGTCAATCTCTTCCCAACCGTGGCAATAAAGGGAGGGACGTTGTGTCTCAACTCATCACATATTTTGTACCTTTTGACTCTAGAGGTTAAGCAAAGATGAAGTAAAATCGACATCTGTTCTCTCTCTCTCTCTCTATTTTCCAATGTTCTCGTTCCCTCTCACAAATTTTTTTTCTTCCATTAAATTTATTGGGAATCTACCCTTTAGAAATCTGTTGTATTGTAGTTGTATATAAAAGCTTCAATTGTCAGATATGGGTAAGAAAGTTTTTGTTCTTTGCTTTCCCCACCCCCATTTACACATCCTGAATCTCACTCTTTTGTTCATTATATTCTTTCATTGTGCAATTTTTCATTTGGGTTGGGCTATCCAGGCCTAGACTTCAAAGCCTGGTGCATAAATATCCAGAGGCAGTTTAATCATGCCTTAGATTCACAATTGTATGAAACTATCCATTTGCTGATTTTCTTTGTTAGCATTACTTGCATTAAATTGTTTATGTAATGGGAGGCAACTTCATAGATGATGATGATGCTATTGTTGATATAATGCTAACGGCCTGGCCAACCATGATTGACTGAACCACTGCCTACGGCGGACAACAACTCTGTTGTTATTGCCACTACTACCTCACTAAGACATCGCCATTGATAAATTTTTATATGCAAAATATTGAGCCGCTATTATCGCCGCCGTGACCAACTGGTAGCTCCCAAATTTGAGGCGATCTTTAAAGTCAAAGTGTTGTACGTTTATTTTTCTTTTATGACGTTAAACTTGACAATGTCTCAAATCCAATTGAAAATCTATTATATATATATAAGCAATTTATGAAAGAAGTGTTGAAAGGATAATGTATCATTAATTTTTTAAAATAATATTCTCATTTTTTAAAAGTTCAATTTTGTTTAATTTTAATAATTTATACTCTCAACTCAATTTAATTTAACTCAATAAAGATTTAATTTCAAGTCAATTGGGTCAACTATATGGAATTTTCTTTTCCATTCAATACGATTTAGGATTATCACTTCTGATAGATGTAACATCATTTTTTACCAAGTCAGTTTAGGTTTATTTCTGTCTCTCATAGTTATATCTACTCTAACTTGTTCGGTTTTTCTAACCGACACATCGTTAGATCTTCATTTCACATAGTCAAACCATCTATATTCTCTTATCTTATACTCAATAGGCGCTACTATCACTTTTTCTCTAATGCACTCATTGAGAATTCTATCCATCTTAGTATAACCACTCATCCATTTTATCATTCTCATTTCCACAACATTCATTTTACTCATGTATTATCTTTTTACTGCCCAACACTTACTACAATATATCATCGCAGATCATATTACAGTGCGTAAAATTTTTATTTTAATTTAATTGACATCTTTCGATCACATAGAACTCCTGTAGTACCTCTCCACTTCATCCAACCAGCTTTAATCATATGATTTATATCTTCTTGAAAAATAAAGCCAATGTATTTAAAATAAGTACTATGAGGTACTGCTATTCCGTTTAAAATAATTTTGCATATTTATCTATTCTCGCTATTAAATCTACAATGCATATAGTCAGTCTTAGTCCTACTTAGCTTAAAATCCTTATATTCCAATGTGCTTCTCTATAACTCCAACTTTTAACTTACCGATGCTTGAGTCTCATTTATTAATACAATATCATTTGCAAACATCAAACATCAAGGAATGTCATCATGTATATATCTTGTTAACTCATCCATGACCAATGCGAAAAGATAAGGGCTCAAAGCTGAATCTTGGTGTAATCCAATAGAAATGAAAAAATCCTTAATATCCCCTCCCACAGTGAGGACACTGGTGATGGTTCCCTTATACATGTCCTTCAAGATTTAGATATATCATATAGATATTCCCCTACGCTCTATGACCCATCATAAAATTTTTCTAGGGACTCTATTATACGCATTTTTCAGGTCAATAAAAATCATATATAAGTCCTTCTTTATCTCTCTATGCTTTTCCATCAAATCTCTTATAAGAAAAATAGCTTCCATAGTTGATCGATCATGCATAAACCAAATTGATTTGAGAAAATACAAATATCTAACTGCAAATAGTGTTCCACAACTCTCTCCAATAATTTTATACTGTGACTCATAAGTTTTATACCTCTATAATTTAAACAATTCTGAATATCTCCTTTATTCTTAAAAATAGGTATCAAATTACTTTATCTCCATTCATTAGACATTTTCTTTGTACTTAAGATCTTATTAAACAAAGATGTCAACCATGCAACTCTTGTATCTCCCAAATATTTTCAAAACCCAATGGTATCCCATCTGTTCCACAGGCTTTACCTACTTTCATCCTCTTCAAAGCTTATTTAACTTTTAAAAACCTAATTCGTCTAGTGTATTTCACATTTTTCTCCCGCCTTACGTCTAAACACTCATTGTTATCACTATAGTTACCATTAAAAAGTTTTTCAAAATAGCTTCTCCATCGTTCCTTAATATTCTCTTCTTAAACCAGAACTTTATTCTCTTTATCTTTAATGCACTTAACTTGGTCTAAATCATAGTATTTCGTTTTTCCTTATCTTAGACAATTTATATATAGCTTTTTTTCCTCATTTGTTCCAAGTTTCTCATACAAACTCTTTAAAGATTGTACTCTTGCTTAACTAACTGCCTTTTTAATATCTTTGTTTTGCTTGTTTGTACTTTTATTTTGCCCACTTTTAAAGGTCACTAGATGTGATTTCCTTTTTATAAAATATGTATTTGCTAGAATCAATCCAAAGCAAAATCAAGGATATTCTTACCTTCTTCATTTTTAATTCTAAAATCATACCTTCCATGTACCTTCTCAAAACCTACTCTGTTTTTTTCTACGTGTCCATTTAAGTCTCCTCCTATAAAAATATTTTCATAATTTGGAATTCCTCGTATAAGTTCATCCATATCATTCCAAAATTTTTGCTTGCTCTCCCCATCCAATCCAACTTGAGGGGCATATGCAATAACTATATTGATGATCTCATTCTGAAGCACGAGTTTAATTGAAATAATCTTATCGCTTACTTTTTTTCACTGATACAACCGTCTCCTTTAGATTCCAATCCAAAATTATACTTACTCTGTTTTACTTATATTTGTACCTATATACCATACTTTATACTCAGTATTCTCAATTTTTTTACTTTTTTCTCCAACCCATTTAGTCTCTTGAATACAAGCAATACTAATTTTCTTTCTCTCCATAGTATCAACAAGTTCTCTTAGTTTACCTGTAAAAAATTCAATACTCCAAGTTCTTATTCTGATCTTGCTCCCTACTTGTTCTTTCTTATGCTTATTCCTATAGAATCTTTTACCATTATCAGAGCATGTATCTCTCATATTACTCGTATTTTGGACTAATTTTTTTACCCACACCCGTCTATGATGTGAGAACCTTTGTTTATTATGCGCCACATCCGGACGCCGACATGGCGTGTTGCATTCAGAGAACGCCCTACACTCTTGCTTATTCTTCACTACACCCGGGCTCCGATGTAGCACGTCGCAAGAGAAAGCCCCAATGATATTATTATTAGAATCCATATCATGAGATGTGATAAAAGTTTTACGCTGACTGTCACCTACCAGAACCCTCCTCCTTTACCCGGGCTTGGGACCGATTATACACAATAAACTTATGTATAGGAGAAATTAATTTTAATAATTTATATAAAATATAAAATTTATTATATTTTTGACTTTTAATCTTCTAATAAATAACTATGTATTAATATAAATTCATAATATTGATTAAATAAATTATATTTTTAATTTTTAATTTTTAAAAAATTAATTATATTAATATAATTAAATATTATTAATTAATTTATATATTTTTTAAAATTTTAAAAAGTTAAAAAAAATGACTCTTAACCTTTTTAATAAATTAATTAACTTATTTAGAATAATGATTAGTTTATATATTTTTAAGAATTAAAAAATATATGATAAAATATATGATTTTTTATAAAATATAAATTAGTTATATATTAATATAATTTAATAATATATTTGTATTTTTTATAAATTTTAAAGATTAAAAATATTTAAATTAAATTAAATAATTTATTTATATATTTTAGAAATTTAAAAATTAAATTATAAAATATATAATTTTTGACATTCCTAATATATATAATATAATATAATTATATAATTAAAATATATATAATTATTGTTGAAGTTTCTAATATTTATAATTATATATAAATGTCATTCCTAATATATATTTTTTTCTTTTTTAATTTGAATAATTTTTTAAAATTTAATAATTAATAACTTATATTTGGGACTTTTAATCTTCTATAAATTAATTATATATTAATATAATTTAATTATGTATTTAAATTTTTTTGAAGAATTTTAAAAGTTAAAAAATATAAAACTCTTAACATTCATAATAAATTAATTAAAAATTAAATAATTTATTTATAATAATAATTAATTTATATATTTTAAAAAAATTTAAAAATTAAACAATAAAGTATATGATCTTTAACATTTCTAACATATATATATATACACATATATATTTATAAAAGTCAAATAAAATAAAAACAATATATGGTGTCATAAAATACATATAAACATAGTGTGAAAAAATAATATTTATTACATTTAGTAAAAAAATTTATCAATATATAAATATAAAAGATCATATATTTAATAAAATATTAATAATATTTTGTAACTTAAGTTGTTAATTTATAAAAATAAAAGTAATACATTTAATAAATTATTAATATTTAAGATTAATAATTAAAAATATTAATATATCAAGAACAAATGTATAATTAAAAATATTAATATATAAAGAACAAATGCCATATATTTAATAAATTATTAATAAATATTTTAACTGAAACTATTAATATATGAAGATAAAAGATCATATAATTAATAAATTATTAATAATTATTAATAATTTTTTACCTTAAACTATTAATATATTTAAAAATAAAAGATCATATATTTAATAAATTATTAATGTATAAAGAAAAAATATGTTATATATAAAAAAATTATTTGTCAAAATTGAAAAATAAATAAAAAATAGATTATTATCATATTATGTAATATTTACATATATATATATATATATATACAATATAAAAATGACATGTGATATAGTTATTTATCTATTTATATCTTATTTATATATTATAATATGTTATATAAAATTATTAATATAAAAAGTTAAATCATATTTTAATTTTATTTTTTAAAATTATACTAATGATTGCTAATTATATTAAATTTAAAATTTAATTACTAAAATTATTAACATATAAAAGTAAAATATCATATATTTAATAAATTATTAGCATATAAATATAAATATTATGTGTATAATAAAATTTATAATATAATAAAAAAATTACATTCACGCATCACTAAAAAAATATAACTAATTGTCTATTTATTTGGAGACTAAGACGTCCCTCAAATGTAATAACTAAATAACAATTAATGTTGTTTTATTAATAATTAAAAGATCAAATTGGCCGGCTAAACTTGTAATAGTCAATTGAAACATTTCTTACTTGTTAATTTAGAATTTATTTCAGTTTACAAATTTTTTTAAGTCAAATAATTCAGTTGATTCTAATTAATTTTCTAATATTAGTTTGAAGACTAAAATAATATTGCGACCTCTAATTAATAATAAAATATTGTTATTGTTATTATTAGTCATATATTGCGAATTTGATTTTTCATCGTGTAATAAAAATATTATGAAAAATTAGGATATAAAAGCATTAAATTTGGTTTGTTCTTTGCAGGGAAATAAAGTGTCAGATGGAGAAGCCAAGTTGGTTGGTTACCTGATAGCTGTTTAGAAGCAAAAAATGGTTATTACAATATAAAAAGCTAACACCGCAATTTCCAAAATAGAGGCTGCTGCTCGTTCAACTTCAACTTGTCAGATAACGAATGGCAGAATGTTTAAATCTTTATATATTTATTTATAATTATATATTTGTAATTTTATAAAATTCTATGACATTATATTTTTTTCTTCTGTTATATGCTTGACGTATGACATGCAACAATTAATAATAATAATAATAACAATAATAATAATAATAATACGTCATGCAGCAATTAATAATAATAATAATAATAATAATAATAATAATAATAAAGGTCTAGATGGGGCTCCACGTTTTCCTTTCATGCATTATTATTGATTATTAATTAGGTATATATTATGTTGAAAGTGCTATTTACTTAACACAAGAATTATTATAGAGCCAATCATATAAATATATATACATAATCATGATTTGGTAGAAACCTAATCGAATTTATATTATTGAATAGCTTATATAACTAATCTTTGGAGTTAAATAAATCCAGACAAAAAAAACTAATATAATTAAAATTGTGTAAATTGTAATATTATTGTTTGAGCTATAATTATTCATAATATTAATTAAATATCATTAAGATTTATTTTAGAATTGAATTTTATGTTTTTCTTTAATAAAAATTAAAGTTAGTCCTTCAAAAAAAAAAACAAAACAAAAAACAACTAAAAATACTAATTATATAAGATTTTTATGTTTAATGTTTATTATTTTATTTTATTTAAACAAGTAAAAGAGTTTCAATTACGAAATAAATGAATCATAGTAAGTAACAAGGTCATTAGGAATAAATAAATGCATCAAACATGTAATAAATATTAACTAGTTAAGATTATAAACTAATGATATTAATTAGTCCATGAAATGTGGCTACATATTTTTTTAAAGAAAGGAATATATATATATATATATATATGAACTCTTTATTTTTAGTCAACTATGAGCAATACTCTATATCTACCCAAGGAAATTTTTAAAAGAAAAGAAGAAATTTTGCATTTGTGTGATATCCTTGTTTAACCAAATCCACTTGAAATTTCCCTCTATCTAAATTCCAAATTTTAATTTTTTTATTTTTTTAAAAAAATTTTAAACGACCTTTGACTTGATGTTTTATAATGGGCAATGATCATTTCTCACTTGCTTCTCATCTCTCACATGGCTCCCATTTTGAATTTTCAATGCTATGTTTTAATTAATTAACATGACCCCTTCTTTTAACTATTTCTTTACATATGAATAATTAATTGAATGATCTGTATCCATGCCTCGTTTAATAATTAATTCTATGGTATTTCTTCTAATTAAATTAATTAGGTCAATCATTGTGTGCACTATGAGCAACTTAGTATTTTTTTTTATTACATTTAATTATGCATAGTAACACATATTAAAATTATTATGCTGATTAACAGGCGGAATTTATTTATTTATTTATTTTTTGCCCATTTACCTTTAATTAATATTGCAAGATAATGCCAATGGGTCTTGATGGAAATGGAATATTAAGGTCACCATATGCTCTTTTATTTATTTATTCTGTAAATTGAAGTTTCTTTTTGATATAGTGATACAAGAAAAACTGTATTTATCTCTTTTTTTTAAATTTTTTAAAATTTGAATTTTAAAAAACATACATATATATATACCTTTTGGCATGACATTCTTTATTCTTTGCTGCATTAAAGATAGACATGTTGCTTTATCCAACAAAACAAAGTTTGTTGTTTTATCTTCTTCTTTTTTTTTTTTTTTTTTTTTTTCTAATTGCAGAAGTAAAGTAACTCGTCCATGCCGTTGAAGTCGTCCATCCCGTTAAAACCTCTAACTCATATATATTTATTAAAAAATTCATTAAATTTTTTAAATATTTTATAAAATTATTTTAAACAAATTAAAATACTCTGTATTAATTCATTAATACTATAATATTATTTTATTAATTAAGTTATCAATAATAAAATATAATTTAAAAAAATTAATTAATTTTTTTATTGTATAAAATAACAATTTGAGAAGGATATATTTTTTTTTATAAAAATGAAAGATTTCAGCCGGAGAGATTAGTATGTTGTTAATACGCATACATCTCTATAGAATATTTTACGCTTAAGTTGCAGTAGGTATTAAAATTATCATAAATTCATAAAAATGGAAGTATACACACATATATATAAATATAAACATTTTCCACGTACATATATTGAGTACCACATAATTAAATTCATTAATAACTCCTCCCTTTGAAAATTGAAGCATATATATATATATATGTATATGTTTAGAAAGAACAGGTAAAGGAAAAATAAATAAAGGAGAAGTAGAGAGAGTTCATTAAATGTAAAATATATGAAATCAAATCAAAAGAAAGATGATGATATCACGTCAACTTCACATAATTTATGGGGGGAAGGGGGGAGAAGGTGTACGTATGGTCACTCCTATCAACTACTGTTTATTGTCTTGCACGCATTCGCGTTTCAGACCACTCTCAACCCCTCCTCCTTTAGCCTTCATAGCCTTCTACTATTAGATATATATATATGTATATATTTCTTAATTAAATTAGTTCTAGTCCTCATCGTAATCACCACCATATATATTATACTATCTACTTTGATTCTGTAAATAATGATTGAAATTTTAACAATTGTACTGATATTTTATGTTCATTAGTACTGTTGAAATCATTACTCGAAATTAGCAAATTTGGTGTGGCAATCATATAATTTAAATTAAGATGTGCCTTGATCAGATGTATTTTATATCCATATTGGAACAAAAATGATATATATATATATATATATTATCAGAAATGAGAAATGTTGATTGCAATTTAATTCCTGCATGGAATTAACAAGAGAAGGTGAAGATTGCACAAGAAAGAAGAGTAGTCAATTTACTTTATATACAATTCCATGGTTATGAACTTAACCAAAGAAACGGGCAGCATTTTGATAATGCTTTAACATGATTATGTTGACAAAAACAAGGCCAAAGTGATATCATTTATTGTGAGTTTCTAACAAAAGCAGAAAGCTCACGCTTGATACTAGTTCTTTTCTTTACTTGTGTACAAAAATATTTGCTCTGAATCTTGAAGACATTGGACTCAGAGATTCTATGAAGAAATGCTAAAACTAATAAGTTGCTACTAGAATTACTCCTTAGAGTAGAAGGAGAATCAAAACACATATAAACTCATGAACAATTTAAAGCAGCTAATCTTAATTTTCTTTCTCATGAGACTGGGCGCAGAGAGCTGATGACGAGAGATCAAAACCCAAAAAAGTTTGATATGAAAAAAAAAACCACCAGCCCCATTTAATTACATACCCATCAAGAAGTTAATAATTTGTATGAGAAGTGAACAAGAAGAAGAGGACTTATCATATTAATTTTGCGTTCTTGGGCTAGCTTTTTTTCTTTGATCTTTCATGGAAATGTCTTTGTGCTTTGTAGACCAATGTCATTATGCTCCTTTGAAGGACCAGAAGGTGGGATTGGCATTGCTTTTGGCAAGAAACCGAAGAAAGTTCTTGGTGATGAATTCTGATTTTTGGGCTTGATATTGAAAATTTGACTGGTACTCATCATCTTTCTTGAACCATGAGAAGAGTAAGCAAGAAAAGATAGGAGCAAGAGTAGCCATAAAAATAGAACTGAATAACTCCTTCCCATTTCACCAATCCCAAAATATTGAGTGCAAGAAGAAAGGAAGAAAAAAAGCAGAGAACTTCAAGAAAATGAGTGAGAAAGATTGGGTAAGCTAAAAGTTTTAAAGAGGAGATAATATGATCTCAAGCACCCCAACACAAATTCCTAAAGATTATGCATATAATATATATATATATATATATGGTTATAAATAAAAACAATTTGGTATGTTGGTAATGTTGGGGTGGCTTGTATACGAAGGAAAATATTTATAAATGGAAGAGTATCAGGAAAGAGTGGAAAGCAAAGAAGAATTGTAGGAACATGGGAAAGTAAAATGTTGAAGGTGGCATGTGCTATATATATATATATATATATATATATAAATTGAAATTTATTGTCAAATCTAATATGAATATATTATTAGATATTTTTGTGTGTGTGTGTATGAAAATTAAAATATGATATAATTATAATAGTTTTTGAATTAAATTTTGAAGGAGTATAAAGGGCCGAGCTAGAACGGGTCTTTAGGAGGTGTGTGTCTTTGAGCAAAAAAAAAAAGCATTAAAAAGGACCAAATTGAAGAAATAATAAGATTTGGTAATGGGGGAAAAAGGAGGAGTTTGTGTAGGAAAGTTAGGTGATGAAGTGGGTCCATAATTATACTTAATGGCCGAGTAGGGAACTCCAACTATATATATTCAACAAAACAACATGGGATTTTGAATAAATAGCCTCTTCTTTTTACAACATACAAATGAACTGCAATTTTCATTTATGTATCCTCTTTTCACTACGTATCCCATTACCCAATTTAATGGAATGCCTTCCCCCGCCCGCATATCCCCTATTATACCTGTTTTAATATTAAAATACTTATATTAGTTAAAATATCTTTTTTTAGAAGAAATGGTAAATTCATTAAACTCGCAATCAGCAACAATAAACAGAAACCTGTGATGAAAATCAACTTGAGAAACTCTAGCTAGCTCATGAGCCACATAATTTGCTTGTCTTCTTACACATTAAACATGAATGTATTTAAAAAATCACTAACTAAAATCCGAAAGTAAAAAAAAAATCTTTCATCATCCCCCTTAATATTGAGCCCAAAATTCAAAATAATTTTATGAATAGTCAAGTTATTCAATAATATAAAATAAAATATTTTCTCGAGTAAAATTTAACATTATAAATTTGTCATCATGTTTTTTACTAGTATTAAAATTGGAAGAATAAATAACAATTAGTTATATTTAACTTGAATAAAATATAAGAATTTAATTAGGTGGGAAAACAAACTCACTTATCATGTCATTTTCAATACTGTGGTGATAATAAAAAGATAAATTTTCCCTATAATTAAAACTCTTGACCGGTAGGTTATCCCTTATAGTTATCATTTATTTAATCTAATCCTAAGTTTTTAATAAACTAATATTGTAGTATTATTTTTTTAGGCTATGGAAGAAGGCAATTATTTGTTTCACAATGAGAGAAATGGGGATAATGTACGGATGAAGAGTAGGGGGACTGAATTGGAGGGGATATGGCTAATAATAAATAAGTGGGCTCGAGTGGTTAGCCATGGTTCCTACACGATTCGATTGATGGGTTCTCTGTGCTATAAAATTATTTATATCAAAGGCTCGAGGGTCCCTCCTGCCGTTTGACGGGTTAAGCAGTTGGCAGAAAAAACAAAATTGATCCACGACCTGCAAATTTTCTTTTGCAAACGGACTACTTGAAACAAAATTAAGCATAGAAATTACTGAATAAAAAAAATCCTGAGTGAGTGACTAGCTTAATTTTGAATCGCATCTGCACTAGTATAGTTTTCATTATTGATGATGAGAGATTTTTAGGACTCCTTCTTGGATTGAAGTTCAAAATTTTTACTGGTTGATCTGTGACCTGTAAAACAAGAGACTAGTGGATTGAGCTTTAGTAAGAGACTCCGATGTCTAAATCAGAAATTATTTTATCTTGGTAAGAAATGAGCTTTATTAATTGTAAAAAAGATAAATTTACTTGTTGTGATCCATATTTATTTATAGTTAGAAAATAGGGGGACAACAACTGTATATATTAATGGACTTTCTGGACGTGTTAGAATCTTGTCAGCTGAGTCTAAAGCTCGGTAGTGCTGAATCTAAAGCTCGGTTATATTGAGGATAAAAAAATACCGAACTGACACTCAAATGTTGATGAATGACTATAACTCTTCAATTTAGGAGCTCGGTTCAGTGCTCAAAAATCTCTTCTTAAAGAGTTCGGTTCCTTCTTTGAAAATCGAAGGGAGTCAACAGCTGCTTGGTAATTCCTGGGTAGTATCGCTAGTCCCCCATGAGGTATCTGACATTAATGTCAGAAATGACAGATGTCGCAGGGAGAGGTCGACTGGAATGAGCAAAAAAAGCTAAAAAATTTCTCACGCATACCACTATGGGTGATCTTCTATAAATAGGAGGCTCATTTCTCACCTATTGTTAAGTGAGAGAGCTCGGTTTGTTAAAGTGGTTGATAAACATTTAGGTGTTATGGCTCGCAATCGAGTGGATCGATATTCAAAGAGTAGTTGATGTCGGAGATTATTGTTGTACACTATAGGTGAGTTGTTATTGTTGTTTGTTATTATTGTTTGTTATATTTAGGAAGAGAATGAGTTCAGAGAGTAGGAGTATGTCAACAAACGAAGAGAGAGGAAAAGAACCATATATATAATATAGTGATCCATCGCGATCAGATACTGATAGTACGAGTTCACCTAGAAATTAGGGCTCTAAGGAGACAGTCGATCAAATGGTAGTTGGCGGTATTGGGAGGGAAACCACAGCTAATCTGGGTCTTGAAGATGAGGATGAAGAAGGAGTTCGGGTTGGGACTGACCGAGTACAAGTGAAAGATATATGATGCTCATTGAAAGAAGAAGATTTTGAGGAGATCAGGAAAAATATCAGATACTGGATGAATATTAAATAAAACTGCAGGGAGAAGATATGCAGGGAGATGATAATCCGGGACCCGATCAACTAATAGTATATGAAGAAGACCTAATTGCAGGAGTTCGGCTTCCTTTATGCTCATTCATTAAGCTATTTTTATCCATGACAAAAATTTTCCTTGGGCAATTAAGTCCAAACTCATGGAGGACTGTCATAGGGCTTGAGATTCTGAGTAAGTTATTGTCCATGGCTCCCTCACCGGGAATCCTGGCCACTCTGTATAATCTGAAATAGCAGCCCAGCGCAGATGGAGATTTTTTATTTTTGTAAGCTCGGCTAGGACTTGAACTATTATCTGAAAAGCCCGATTCAATAAAGGGCTAGAAAGATTGCTTTTTCATTCTAGAAAAAGAGGGGCGGCCTCGATTGTCTAGCAAGGTAGTACCGGGCACCACACTGACCTAAAATAAAGAGGGCAAACCTTGAGCCTGGGGAGAAGTTTTTAATATAATAAAGCAAGACATTCAGAAAGAGAAGTTAAATGTCCTACGACTGATAAAGAGATACTTTATGATAGGAAAGGATCTTATCAAACCAATCTTTGAAGATCAGGCTGGTAATACTTGCTTGTATTTCATTTCGTTACCCCAATAGTGTAGATATGGAGAAAAGGAAGCAGCTCAACCGAAAAGAGAAGCTAAAGAAAATACAAGCAGACCGAGCTGCTAAAGCTGCCAAAGCAAAACAGAGCGAAGTTGTGAGAGAAACGAGCTCTAAAAGAAAACGAATAGAGGAGGAGATAACTGAGGTTAGCGATAGAGAGGTAACAATTGCTGCTTATGGTTCCTCTTTAACTAAGGCTGGGGTGATTCTTGAGCAGGGACTTGAGCTCGGGCAAACCGCATGAGATCCTGAGGCAAATAAACAACATGGAGTTTTAAAATCGGGAGCAGAATCAATTTACTCCTAGGAGAGGGCGCATTTGCTGAGCCCTACACAAATGCAGCAAGATCTGTTTAAAGAGTTTAGTGTTTGGTATGGACCAGACTATTCAGTAACCGATGATCAGGTTGGGAAGTTTTGCAGGAATTTTCTTAGAAAAATTCCCAAAGAAAACAACTTTCTGGGCATGATGGAAATCAAGGAACTACTAGAGCGATTTACCAACTCAATTACCGATGTAAGGGCAGTTTAGATTTGATTTCAATTTGAATTGATTTATCATCTTGGAATACTAAGTATGGTTTATGTTGACAAATCGGTCTTCTAGCCCTTCATGTGGGAGATCGATTCAACGGTGCTCTGCATGGATATAAAAGGCTAAAAACAACGCCAAGAAAGCTACTGAAGCTGAAAAACAAGCAAAGAATCGATTGAAGGAAGTCAAAGTTCGGCTAGCCAGTGCTACGAAATGAGAGAAAGAATTTGAGCTCCAGGCTCTAGCTGGATTGAAGCCGAGCAAAAAGCCTTAGCAGAAATTGCTGAGGTTTGCAAGCAATACTTGAAAGCTCGATCCGACCTTGAAGTCATGGAGAAGAATCTGTACATAACTCGTGAATCGCTAGCTAAAGAGCAAGAAGAGTTGAAAAAATTGAATGAAATAAACAAAGATCAGGTCTTGGAGGGCATTGCAAAATTTCAAGAGGTCGTGAAAGCAGACCTCGAGAAAAAATATATGATAGAGGACTTTGGCTGTTTAATGGACGTGGATCCTGACCGAGCTCCGAAATATGCTTAGGGGAAACCTGTTGACGCTAGTAGAGAAGCGAACCCTGAAAATGTAGAGCAATAACATTGTTGTTATTTTACCTTCTGTTGTAATTACTTTTTGCATTGTATTATTATTATTATCTCAATTTTAGAGCTAAAACTTATATGTGTTCGATCATTATGAATGAAATTTTTTATAGGTCGGTTTACATCAATTTTATTTGTATTTGTTAATGAATTTCTATATTGCTTATGACTTGGTGCAACTAGGGCATTTATGTAATATTTTTAGCTTGGTGCAACTAAGTCGCTTATGTATGATTAGTGCGATTAGCTTGGTTTACAATGGAAGCCCCACATCTTCATCATATATATATACATATATATATATATATATAAGATAACTCCATTCTGTAATTTCATATGCCTTATTAATATCAATTTTAATCGTCATATTATAATTTTTTCATTATTTTCGGTTTTTGAGATTGTGTAGGTTGAATTAATTTTTTTAATAATTTATGCTACTTTATTACTTTACTCATAAAGGAGGTAGGAGGGTAAATTTTAACTTTAATATTGGTTTAGAAATTCATTAATTCACCATTAAATTAAATCTATAATGAAATTCGTTTATTAAAAAAAAGATACGATGAAATTTGGCATTTATGGGTGAAAAAGACTTCAGCCTATAAAAGCTTGTGGTATTGGGCAGAGCAATTGGGCCTTCATAATTAAAGTCAGAGTCAGAAACAACTCTCTGGTTGGGCCTATGCCTTAGTACATTTTTGTTCCTAATGACCAAGGAAGCATGCCGTCTTCCGTTTGGATAGGCTATTTGAAATTTTTTAAAGTATAAAATCATATAAATATGGATAATGTTAAATTTTAAATAATTATCAGTTTTATATAAATTTTAAAATAAAAATAATATTTGTGCACTAAAATTAAATTTTAATTATGTGTTTGGGTTTTTTTAAAAGAGTGGTAATTTTCATATGTGAAGGAAAAAGAAAAAAATATGTGTTTAGAGGATATATTGATTAGAATGCCATAATAAAATTGTTATGTTTTATTGTAGCAGGAGTCTTTTATATATTATTTTTTTCAAAAAAAAAAGTGGTAATTAATTAAATTTTGATTTTATTTCCATTTTTTTAGGAGGATTTTATTTCCATTTAAAACACTTAATTTTCTTTTATTTTTCTTTTTTTAATAATCAAATGGGACTATGCTATCATCTCATAAAAAATAAGTGAAAATTTTTAATTCCGTGATATCGAGGTTTTAATGGATCTGATTTTGATAAAAAAAATATTTTAATTAAATAAAAAATATTTAGATTCTAAATCATTTTTCCTTAATTAATTGAGAGATTTTTTTTATACCTTTTCCCTATAAAAAACTATTGGAAATATGATGCATCAATGAAATCAATCAAATCATAGTGGGCACATTTTAGATTATATAAATGATGTATCCATACATTCAGATTGCATAATGTATATTTTGAATTTATTTTTAAATAGATATCAAATTTAAATTTATAACAATTACCATGCATGAATCTATATATATAGCCATTAAGCCATATATAAAGGTCAAATTTCAGATTTCTGGAATTGAATTTGAAATATATTTTTTTAAAACAAAAAGCTTAAATGAATTTTTATAATACAACAGTTTTCTCATTCTATGCTCAATGTCGGTGTCCACTACCTTAAAGGCTTAAACCAAGAACAATTTAGTCAACAAATAAAGTTGACTTTATTTATATTATACATATTAAAAATACATGCATACATATTTATATAATTTTTTATATATTATTTGGTTTTTTTACACAAATATAAAAAAGAAAGAACAAGAAGAAAAGATAAACAATTTAAACACAGTTGATGAATATTGAATATTATACATAGTTATGTAGAGGGTCATCAATGGCCGGCTCAAACCGCTGACCACTACCAGATGACGGATCCAACTAATTGGACAAGTTCTTATTTAATATTTGAAAATAACTTCTCATCATATTTGAATTTTAATTAATTAATAATACTAATCAATTTCTTATTTAATTTACTGAAATGGGACCATCATTCACCAAGTCAAATAAACAATCACAAGCAAAAAAAAAGAATAATTAATTATGTCGGTAATTTCTCTTGTGATTATTAATATTTTATTTAAAATTGAATTGTAATTTTTTTTTGAATCATAAATTTTAAAAGAATAAAATTGTCGAAATTTAATTGATACTAATTTGATAAATAACTAAAATTAATACGTGTCTTTCATATTTAGAATAATTATTTATAGTGTCAAATTAACATATTATTGGTGAATGGCGAGTGTTCTTTTTTTTTTTTTTTTAAAAATTTAATTATAATCATTTACTGGTTAGAGGAGGAACCTAACTTCCTTTTAGTTTTGAACTACTTCTTTACCATCCAAATAAAATTATTTGGTTTAATTTTTGTGCAAAAATAAATGTTGCTTGGAACCAAGTCTGAGTCATGATTATAATTCACCTTCTCGGTTAAGCCCAAAATTATTCAATTGTGATTTTTTATTTTTTAAGTTAACTACAATATATTAGGTGCTAATATATTAGAATGGCGTTCTTGCATTATTTTAAAAATATACATATTTTAATTTTTTTAATAAAATAATCTTAATTATATAGTAATACATGAGGAGTATTTAAAATATAGTCAACAGTTAAAAGTAAAATTAAAAAATAAATAAAATATATAAAAAATAAAAATGATATTTAAAAATTATAAAATAATTATAAAATTTATTTATTTGCACTCAATTGATAATATCTTATAACAATTATACTAATACTTTGCATATTTACACTTGATTGATAATATCTTATTTTTAATTTTTAATTTATTTTTTCGTCCTTTAAAATATATTAATCACCTTTTGTATTATTTATAAAAAAAAATAAAATATGTATATTTTGAACCAATTTTTTTTCTCCTTTAAAAATATATTAATAGCCTTTTGTATTATTTATAAAATTAATATATATATATATTTTGAAGCAACGAGAAATTGTCATTCTAGTATAAATTAAAATTAATGATAAAAATTAATATTTTATATTAAATATAAAAGTAGATAAGGGCAAAATAGATAAAAGGGAAGCAATCACTGTTTATTTATAATGATTTTATTTTCTTTTTTTAAATATTAAAATAGATTTTTAATTTTTTAATATAAATTATTGTATTTAATTCTTTACTATAAGAAAATATTATAATAATTTTAAGGATTATGTTTTATTTTACGAAAATGATAATAGCTAAATAAGTTAAATTCAATTAATTGATAAAATATTAAAAATAATTCCCAAAAAATTTATAAAAGAGTAGGAAATCAAAATATATAAAAAGTAAAATTTTACAATTGTAGTAAAGTACAACAGATAAAAAAAATATGAAAGTAATTAAATTTGAAAGCAAACATAATAAAAAAACAAATGGCAAATTAATAGGGCAAAACACGAAGAATAAAGTGAATTTCATTGTCCATCTACCGTGAATTTTCCTTTATTTTTAAATTATAAAATATTGATATATATTAAATTTATTTTCAGTTTGATCAAAGACAAATTATTTAGCTTGAGATTAAAAAATTCATGAAAAAATCCATTTATGATTTACTTCTGAAAATAAAATATCATGATTAATTAATACTAATAGAATCGGATTCTCTCATCAATTAAATCAATGATATATACAAAAAAAACATAATTATTATTTATAAGTTAAATAAATCGATTTAAAAATGAGATCAAGATGAACTTTAAGAATTAAGTTGCCTTTTTTTTCCATATTAATTAAAGTTCCATTTCTAGGAATATCATATATGAAAAATGCTTTGGTTTTTTTTTTTTTTTTGCTAAATTAGAGAAGTAATTTAGTATAATATAGGAAAATTGACAATATATTATTTTTTTTTTCTAAAAATACTATTTTATTGTTTAAGAAAAGTATTTGCAGTGGTTATGGAGTTGTAGACTTGTAGTGACAAAAGTAAAAGCTAAGATATGCATGAAAACACTAAAAGGGAGGCTGAGTCAAGAGTCAAGAATTGGCCCCTTAATTTGTAAAAGTCACAAGTCTAGCCGTGTTTGCATTTTCTTTCTTTATCACATTTGTTCATTCTATTCAAACTTTCACGCATATTACGCCTTCATGTTATATATATATATATATATTCTTTATAGTTGAAAGTTTTGTGTCCATAAACACACTTATTCATATATAGAATCAAATCATAGTATTGCTTACATATTTCAAATTTATATGTAGTAGTGGAGATATATAGGAATATATTCCAACTTAGACTCTATAAACAAAATCATTATTTTAATGATAATATTATTGGAAAATCAAGATTTTTACAGACATGAGATCCAAAATTTCTTTGTCCCGATCTTGAAAAATATTTATGTTTTGACTTTGTACAGTTTAGCATTGTTTGACCTTGTTTAATTATCCATTATTTTAGTAATGAAAAAACAAAACTTGACTCAGTAAAACTTGGGAAATAAGGACAATTAATTAATATAATTGCTTAAATTAGGTATAACTATAATTAAGGTCTCAGAGATTATGGATTAGAATGGATTATCCTTGAAATATCTTATACATATTATTTTTTATTATGTTATGTTATTTTATTTTATTTCATCTTCCTTCAAAATAAAGTTCACCGACTTTGCCTTCCATGTAAGTTGCAGGACCAAACTTTTCAAGATTATATTTTCTGCCTATAACATTTAGCACCAAATATTGTCCGCAAGGTTATAATTTAGCACCAAACATTGTTTATTTATTTAAATATACATTTAGCACCGAACATTTTTATAACTTTATTTATTATATTATATAATTTTGAAATATATTTTTATGTTTATTATATACTTTGAATTAGAATCAAGTTTGACACACTAAAATATGAAATTGATATTAAGGATTGTCTAATACAACATGATTATTATTTGAGGACAACGATAGATTTAATGATTTAATTTTAAAATGTATTTTGAGGATAACCATCATCGGTTCATCATCTGTACTAAAAAAATCCATCATTTATATGAAGAATATTTTAAAATTTACGAAGTAAAAGTCTTCAAATTTTAAAAACTACATAAAGTTTTCATTTTTATATTTATTTAATATAATTTAAAAAATTTCGAATATGTTAAAAAATGTATATACCCTTAGAATTCGTTTAACATTGAATTTCAGGTTATTTTCAAAATTATGCTGTGACTTTTGTTTATTCAAAAATTTGAAAAAAGTTTACCTTTTTTTTTAAAAAGTGATTAAGAGAAAATAAATAAATATATATATATATATTCTCAAATTAAAAATTCAATTTGTCCTCAAGGTTAAACTCATAAACTGACCATTAATAAAAAAAGTACCATAAATAGTTAAAAAATTTTAAATAAAAATACTCTGATTTAAAGAAATGAATATTTGAGAGAATATCTTTAACAGTAGAACAATTAAAAAGTTTTAAATTTTAAATTTCAGAGTTGAACAAGTTGAAAAATTGAAATTTATTTTTCCACAAATTACGCCAAGCAAACGCACGACACCACTCGCGTTTCCCATGTTACACGTTTGGACTTTGGATCCTATTAGATTCCAGTACACATTATTTTTATTTTTATTTTACTACTAATTTTAATTTTTTAAATTAAAATTTTTAAACCCCGCGTTTGACCAACTGCATTACCCACCATTTGCCCGTTCAAAACGACGTCACCTCCTTTGACTCTTCTCCTACAAAACCCACTCCAACAATCTTTCCCTTCCCAACTCTCTCTCTCCCTCTGGTTACGAAAGAAAAACAAAAAAAAAAAGAAGGAAAATGGGAAGAAACGAATTGTACATTACCGTACCGAATATTTTCCGGTGCCCAATTTCACTCGATGTAATGAAGTCTCCGGTAAGTCTCTGTACTGGCGTCACATACGATCGCTCCAGTATCCAGCACTGGCTCGACAGCGGACATGATACTTGTCCCGCTACTATGCAGGTCCTAGCAACCAAGGACTTCGTTCCTAATCTCACTCTCCACCGGCTTATTAATCTCTGGGACCAATCGTCAACTCGCCGTCCTGACTCTGTGAATTCTCCGGCGGTATCCTCTATCTCCGAGCAGCAGGTCGGGATTTGGATCGAGGAGATTAAGAATCAAAAACTGGAATCGCTGGTGAAGATTTTGGAGTTTTTGAATTATTCAGAGGAGAATAGAAGATTTTTGGTGAGATTTGATGGTTTTTTGGAGGCGATTGTTTGTGTTTTGAGCAGAGAAGGAGTAGAGATTGAAATTTTGGAGTTAATTGTTGGTGTTTTGGATTTGATTTTGGTTCAAAATGGAGTTAAAGAGAAATTGCACAGATTATTCCTTCAAAGCAATCAAAATTGCTCTTCGCTTCTCTCTGTTATAAAAAATGGAAACTCAAATTCCAAAATTGAATCGATTAGAGTTTTGGAGTCAATTTCACTCAACAACGAAGCAAAACGTTTCCTCACTGAAACACAAAATTTCGTGCCAGTTCTCCTTCACATCTTCAAAACAGAAGACGAATCACACGCTTTACAAGACATGGTTTTATCCCTCCTCATCTCTGTAATCATAACTCGCTCAATCAAAATCCAACTCGTCCAGCTCGGACTCGTTGAGATTCTATCTAACACACTCTCCCGCAAAAACGTCGGCATTTCACTCATCGAGAAATGCTTGAGACTTTTATCAATTGTTTCAACTTGCACAGAAGGTCGAGCAGCAATAAGCGAAGATCCGAAATGCGTTGAGTGTATAGTAGAGAGATTAATGAAGGTGTCGAAAACGGCAAAGGAGGATGCCGTATTGGTGTTATGGAGCCTGTGCTGTTCGTTCGGGGACGTGAGAGCACAGGAAAAAGTTGTGAAGAGCAATGGATTGACAAAGCTATTGTTAGTGATGCAGAGTGAAGTTGATGGGACTGTAAGGCGAATGTGTGGGGAATTGGTTAAGGTATTGAGAGTTGGGTTCAAGAATAGCGGTGTGGTTATGAGTTACGAAACAAGAACTACTCATATCACGCCTTGGTGAATTAAGATTTTTTTTTCTGATGATATTAACATAACACGTACAAAATGAAGAAAGGATTTTTTTTTTCAATTTTTGTTAACAGTGTTAGAAATTGACTATACAACTTTTTTCTAATGAGATTTACACAATTATTTGACAATCATTGTCCTCTAATCTTCTTGTTTTCAATTTGTAATTTTTCGGATGTGAATTCTTTCTCTGTTCTTCCGTTATTTGTGTTGTGCTCTACCTTTCAGTAATCTTCTTGTTTTTAAGTAGTATTCAGTCTATGAACAACAACGAAAGTTTTTGTCACTGTAAGATTATTTAGATTTATAATCTATTAATCTTCATTGCAAATGAATCATTATTTATGTTAAGTTGGATGATTGAGGAGTAATGATATTGATAGAAAGTTCAAAGTTGATGAGACAATAGCAATTTAGTTATTTGAAAAAGAATTGTGGAAAAGAAAAAGTAAAGGCCAATTCTGTGTTATACAATTATTGGATGAAAGCAGCAAATGGTCTTTTCTTTGTGGGAAAAAGAGAGAGATGCTAAAATGGGTTAGTAGATATCAATTATGGGACCAAAAAGAAGAGAGATTATGGGGACCAAAAAGCAAAAGTATATCCAAGTGACAATAATTAATTATATGGATCAGAGTCACTTTTAGGGTAGCAATAGCAATGGAAAATGTCAAAATTCGGCGATTGTAGAGGAGAACAACACTCACACTAAAAGAGCAATTCGCATAGAATTTTTCACTTTGATTTTTAGACGGAGTATCCAATTTTCTAAAGTCCAATCTACAGGATCATTCTGTTTTTCTTTCTTTTAATTCTATATACATATATATATATATATATATATGAACTGATGTAATATACAGAATATCTTCTTTTCTTGCTGTTTCTTCCTTTTGATATTAGTTTTGCTTTGAATCAGTTGAGGAACCCTTAACTACAATAATATGGATCAAGCTGCTTAAATTTCAATATATGAATTTATTTAGATCAAATTTTCTTTGAATATATATATATATTCTTTTTTGGGTTAGGCAGTACCAAACTGTGAACCTTTTGACATGTTCTTAAGGCATTTATTTGGAGTTTGGTGTGCCATAATTACATTACAATGGCCTTTGAATAGTGAATAGCCCATGCTTGGCACTATGGGCCACTGGTTGCTTGCTCGGAAACTCGTTCTCTTCTATTACCATCAAATAAAATTTCCCAACACCTTTTGATATATTTTGTTTTTTATTATTATTTAAAGTTTTATGTCATTTTTTACATTATTTTAGTAATATATGAATATATTAAAAATATCGATGATTTAATAATATTTTAAGAAATTAAAAAAATAGCAAAACTAAAAATGAAAAATTGCAAAGATCTCTTTTTTAGAAATTATTTTTTAAGCTCTATTTTTTTTAAAAAAATATATGTTTGTTAACTTATTAATTATTATTATCATTATTATTTCATTGAAAGAACAATAAACTCAAACATTATTGCAATTATCTAAGGTGGAGTAACCCCTTAATATCTCTTACTAAATTGATGACAACTTTTATAGTTTATGAGACTTAAATGACTTCCCACTTCTCAAATCGGAATAAAAAGACCAATAATACCACAACTGAATTAAACTTATAAATAATTCCAATATATATATATATATATACACACACTTATAAATTATTATTACCACTTTCTAGCCATAATTATGATAATTACTTAAGCCATATAGTATAATCACCTTGTATCAAGAATAAAACTATCAATCAATCATAAAAAAATTATAATATAGTATTATTTGCTAATAATTATTTTTAAAAAGGATTTTTTTATAATTAATAGTAAATATATTTAATAAATTTAATTATACAAATATATAAAAATTATTAATCAGTGTAAATCTTGGAGATTAGATTTGAATTCCTAGCTAATACAACTGGACAACTGGGTATGAATTTTGATGGAGAGATCGATATATATATATATATATACACAATTAGGTTCGAGGGGTTTTTTTTTTTCAAAGATTTTCTTCCTATATTTTATTAATTTTCAATTCGAAAAATCAGAGATACCTGTTTACTCTGCTCACTGCTAATTTGTATATTTAACAGTCAATTTGATATGGAAGCAAAGAATGACTCTGTTAAGGAGTAATTTAGGCCCTTTTTTTTAACAGAAACGAAATACAGTAATCAATTTTCTTTGGATTGGCCAAACTTTCAATGATTTGACTTTCAATTTTTGTGGCGAGTCCGAGTAGAAGGTATTCATATCCTCAAATGATGATACCATTTCAAAATAAACAATTAAACCATCTCCACAAAAAATTTCATAATCTAAAGCCCAACATGCTCTAAAATTTGATAATTTTCCAAACTCATATAAGTTTTTTTTTTTTTTTTCATTATCTTAATTCATAGTCAATGATAGATACCACTAGAATTCATGCTTTAAGTGACAACCAATTGTTCCAAGGAGCAATATTGTCCCCAAAACCAAAAATTTAGCATTCATAACGCACTGAAGAATTTATTGCATACTGTGCAAGCCATCATTAATTCATCAAATGCAAAACACCTTTATCATTATCAAAAACAGTTTCCTCCTGATTTCTTAAATTGAAACTTCTTAGCTTCTCATATTTATCTTTCCTGATCCATCCTCCACTGAAACTATAAGGCCCTGCACGTTCTGCACTAATTTACTTGATAATCTTTGATGTTTCCATTTGAAAAGGAAAAGGAAGAACAGAAAAAGGTTTAATTAATAATAATCATAAGATGATCTCTCTGGTCATTCTTTAAAACAATTGACTAATTTTGTCAAACCTTCTTGACACTGCTCGGATTTCACCATTTAAAATATGTGCATGAAGGAAATTTGGATTTTACAGAACCACAATAACAGCCGTATCAAGTATCTAAAGACAAGTAATTCAGACTCATCCTGGCAAAGTTATAGATAAATATCAACTCAACTCTTCTCCATTAAGATCAGCCCGCTTGCCGGACAGCAAATGTCTACGAGCTAGATCAATGTTAGCTCAAAATAGAAGGTAGCCTTTTCTACTGCAATGCTAGCATCCTATAATTTCACTTCCAACGACACAAGCTCATTAATGATTGCCAAGTTGAGTTTCTTGCTTTAACTCCTATAATTTCCACGCATACCTCTCTGATTTCAGTTGATATTCCATTAACTGGAAGCACTCATTTTATAAGTCAATGATAATCACATACAATAGAAGGCCTCTAAAGAAGCAGGAAGCTTCCAATTTCAACAAGTTAATCACAGGAATACAAGTACAATAACAGATCATACAGGTACCAACAGGGGAATTTTTGGCCTGTAAGCATTGCCCGCTTGTGCAAATGCAAAACATTATAAATCATCAAAAACTTCGTATAAAGTACAAACTAGAAGAAATTAAGTTTGTTGTATGTTTTTTCAAAGTCCTGGCACAATGTTAAAGTTATTCCGTGGTGATCTAGAGGTTATAAACTCAAACCATGTAACAGCCTCCCTAGATCCCACAAGGCGGAATGCCTAATAAACTATATCATGGAGAGTTGAGCAAATGGAGACTTGTAGCATATATTAAACCATTAAATATCAGAATTACAGTTAGACTTAAGAAATACCAGGTCCTGTTTATTGAGCAATAAGCACAATAAAAAAGAGGAAAAACAAAATCCTCCAAAGCAACTTGTCTAAAGGGATGAAGTCCTTTCCAATTTTGATCAACTACATTTGAAGAAAAGAGAGGAAAGTAAGAAAAGGCCACCTCAAGTTATAAACTGATCTAAAGCAACATTCATTTAGAAAATTGGTGAAACCATGTCAAATGTGTCACCATGAAAACAACTAGGCACTCACCACTGCAAACAGATTCAGTTCAACAACATAAGGGCTCATGTAGCTAGTTCTCAACTAAATCATATAAAATGAATGCAAAAAAAACTAGCCTAAAGCAATTAATCAATTAATCAAACAAAAACATAGGCCTTTTTGGTCAAAAGGAAATGAAATTAACCAACTACTGTTCATGAAGCAGCTGATAGCAACATACATCATTATTAACTGTATTCCCAAAAACCAAACTAAAAATAGTCATCTAACAAACGATTGGCATTATTATGTGAAAAATAAGTTAAGACAATATGTCAACTAAAATTCGGAGTGAAATCATAGGAAGTGAGAAATTTTATTATGTCAGTTTGTGCAACAATTAATTCTTGCTTGTTCAATTGCTAATATTACCATTTTACAATTCCAATCTTCTTTCGCCAAAATGTGCACAGAAGAAGAAACTATGCTCAGCCAGCTATAACCTCATTAAGAAAAATTAAAAAAAGAAAGCCAGAATAGAAATGATAAAGATTATTACCAACAATCGGAATTGATACTTCAATCATACCAATCAATCAAGCAGTAGCAGCATCCAATTCACGCAACTCTTTGTGCTTCAAGTACTGATGCAAAATAGTAAGCCTAGCTGTCTCAAACGCGAAGTACCCCAAGGCTGAAAAACATGCACTATGAATCACTCTAGGACCCATTCCCCTGGTAAATCCAACCATTCCTTCCTCCTCCAGAATTTGCTTGACAGTAGAAGAAACCCCACTATACATTGCAGCTGCAACCTTATTCACCACCTCCTTATTCGCCTGTGTCATCAACCTTGTCTTAACCACATCAAGTGGCGTAGTTACTGAAGCTGAGATTGCCCCAGATAGTGCCCCACAAAATATAATCTCAATGGGCTCCAAATGACTCTTCTGAGTCTTATTCAATGCTGCAGCCTTTAAATACTCGAATGAAGAATAACTTATCACACCAGCAGGCAAATTTCTTAACAAGGTAGCAGAATAACCAGCATAAAGTCCCAATATACCATCTTTCCCCAATATTTTCAACAATACTTCCCATGATCTTCCCCTAGCACCAGCTTGCATTCGCTGTGTGATCAATTCTTTTGGCACCATAATCGCTGAAGAGACGATATTTCCCATGGCGCCAGCAGTAGGAGGGATAAGGATAGATGGGTACTCCGATTTGGACAAAATCGATTTCCCAAATTCACAAGTCCCAAAATAGACTGCTGAAGAGGCTGTAGAACCGACAATCACAGCAGATACGCCGCTATAGAAACCCAGAATCCCTTTCTCTTTAAATGTCTTGACTATAGCGTCGAATGTGCTGCTATAAATCTGGGATGCACCCTTCGTCTGCAATTTTGTTTTGATGGTATCAAGCGGGTGCAGGCAGACATACGTAAATGCACCAGCTATACCACCACCTCCAGCTCCTATGAGGGCTCGCTCGAAGACTGAGAGGTTCTTTATGAGGGATTGAACTTTGGGGCTGCTTCTTGAAGCGGGTTTGAGGCATTCCGAGAAATCGGGTATGGTTTTGGAATTTGAGGAGATAGAATTGGAAGCAAATGGAAGGGATTTGGTAATGGGTTTGCCATGGTTTTTGAATGGTTTTTGAAGGGTTTGGGTGGGTAAAGGAGAAGAAAAGTGAGTGAAGAGATTGCTGAAGTCAGCTTGGATAAGTGGGTGGTATTGATTACAAGGGTCTGGAGCCGGGAGGCCAAGAAATGCACAGATATTGGCTTCCATGGTCTCAGAAATGAAAGCTTTCTGTTGCTATCTCCGCTGTTACTGGCTCATCCAAGGTCAGGTGAGAGAGCTTTCTGTTGCTATCTCCGCTGTTATTGGCTCATCCAAGGTTAAGTGAGAGAGGGCATTAAAACGATGCCGTTGCGACTTGCAAGTGCGTGAACATCACCAACCCCTCTTTATTCCCATTCTCGATTAGACGTTGGGATACGACATCATTTCTCGTGCCCACAGTTACCGGCTAACTGAGGGTTTGATGTATATACATGTGCATATCTGCCGATTCAAAAAAACGACCGTTCATCATGATAAACCATTGATAAACGACATTGTTTTGTTTTAATAAAAACGGGGCCCATTCTCTTCGCCTTCAACAAACTGGTTCTTTTCCCTCCAAGCTCTCTGTCTCTCTCTCACGAGTAACATTATGGATTGAAAAAATTCCAAATCCGGTCTGCTTTCTTTCAAGAAATCTCTGTTAAACCTCTGGTTTCTTCCAAGAACTACCTCTACCCAGTAACCAAGATTCCTTTTTTCTTTTCCTGTAATTGCAATGAATTCTTTTACTTCTCTTCTCTTCTGGATCCCTTTCCTTATTTTCTTTAACTTCAATTTCATCTTATTTTCCATCCCTGTCTTTCCTGAAGACAATATCACTTTTTTATGGCGACGCAGAAATTAATAACAATTCCATTACTCTGACTCAAGAATACAATTGCTCTGTCTCCAATTCTTCTTCATCTTCTTCCTATTCTGGGGTTGGACGAGCTCTTTATCGATACCCAATTGGGTTTCTTGATCTCAAAACCAAAAAGATTGCATCTTTCTCTTGCCAATTCTCATTCTCCATTATCCCATCTCCACCCTGTCCCTTTGGTGATGGTATGGCTTTCTTGATAATGGTTAATTGATAATGGCTTTCTTCCTGCGGGACCAGAGGCAGAACTATTATAGGTCGTGTGGGGTCACACGACCCCCCTCATCGGCGGCCAAAAGAAGGGAGGCGTGGTCCGCGTGAAGGAGGCAGGTTTGCTCTGAAACTCAGCCCCCGCTAAGTTTTAAAATTTTAATGCAGCGAGGGGTGGACGAACCCCTCGCTGCAAATAAAATATTTTTTTTATAAAATAGTTCCAGGGACTATTTTTTTTTTATAAATAAACCCCGGAAGAAACGGCGCTGTTTCTCCAGAGATTTATTTATAAAAAAAATGTAGTTTCTGACGAAACGACGCCGTTTCGCCAGGGGCTAATTTATAAAAAAAAAAATTTATTTGCAGGGTTTGTCTACCCCTCGCTGCATTAAAATTTTGAAACTCAGTCTGTTTCCTCTCCAACCAAAAAGACAGCCACTGCCAGCAGCACCCACCCACCCAGGCCCAGCCGCAGCATCGCCGACTACCGCCATCCACGACGACCCCCTGGTAAATTTTCTGGTTTCGCCACTGTGCAGAACGAGCCTTAAACCCTCAAGATTCGATCATTGCTGTGGAATTTGACAATAGCCATGATCGTTCCCTTTTTGATATCAATAATAATCACTTTGGAATTGATGTCAATAATACAGTTGTATCTTTTGCTTCAGTTGATGTTGTATCAGAAGGGATTGATCTTAGAAGTGGAAGGCAAATTAAAGCTTGGATTGAGTACACAGATCTTACAAAGTTGATTCAGGTTTGGGTCAGTTACTTGAAAATTAAGCTTCCAAATCCCGTTCTCAAGGCTAAGATTGATCTTTCTGAGTATCTGAAGGAGTATATGCATGTTGGTTTCTCTGCTTCGAATGGGCAAGGGTCAGCTTTTCACATTGTTGATCATTGGCAATTCAGAACTAGTTACATGTCTCAACCTCTTATGAATAAGAGTGAAGGAGAGTTCTGTTTCATGTGCGATGCTGAGAATGAGAGTCCTAGTAGCAAAGGCCACCAATTTATGTTCATGAGAAAAAAAATCCAAGATCGGAGAGATGACAATGGGGTTGGGAGGTTTATCTGCATTGGTCCTCTTTATAATCATTTTCTTCGTGATAAAGAAATATAAGGGTATTGTGAAAAGAAATAAAGAAGAGCAAATTGTTAGAATTCAAGAAGTACCAACAAGTTTTTCAATTGCTGAAATAAGGTTAGCCACGATGGGGTTTCATCCAGAAAGAATTATTGGTGAAGGATCATCAGCGACAATTTACAAAGGGTTTCTACCATTTTCAGGAACGGTGGCTGTTAAGAGGTTTAATAAGGCAGAGATTGACTGGTTTTTAAATCCATTCATTACTGAGTTTGCAACAATGGCGAGTTGCTTAAGACACAATAACTTGGTTCAATTTCAAGAATGGTGCTGTGAGGGAGCAGAACTAGTATTAGTTTATGAGTATTTACCCAGTGGTAGCCTTGATAGAATCCTTCACAATAATACAAGTTCTTCAATTATCCTCTCATGGAAGCAAAGGTTAAATATGGTTCTTGGAGTTGCCTCTGCTCTTTCATATCTACACGAAGGCTTTGAAAGACAGATAATTCATAAAGATGTGAAGACAAATAATATAATGCTTGACGAAGAATTCAATGCCAAACATGGACATTTTGGTTTAGCAAAAGCTTATGAATATAGTTGTTTTATAAGAGAAGGCACAATTCCAATTGGAACAATGGGGTATCTTGCTCCTGAATATCTTTATTCCGGTATTCAATCTGTTGAAACTGATGTTTACAGTTTTGGTGTGGTTCTGTTAGAGGTAGCCACAGGTAAAAGGCCTATTGAAGATGATGGTACAGAGCTTGTTGATTGGGTTTGGGGATTTTTAGACCAAGGGAAACTGATTGAAGTTGCTGATCCAACGCTGGAATGGAAGTTTGATGAAGTGGAGATGGAGAAAATGCTAATGGTGGGACTTTGTTGTGTGCATCCAAATCATGAGAATAGGCCAACAATTAATGAAGTTGCTAAAATTCTTATAGGCCTAGCACCACTTCCTCTTCTGCCCGCAAGAAAGCCAAAACTTGGGTTTCGTTGTATTTTGCCTCAGGATTCAGAGGCAAGAAAATCTAATCTTGAAGGAGATTACAGTTCGGGCACCGATGAAGTGTCTTGTATGTCACCTAGCAGCAATGTTAGTTGGGGTTAGCTAAGAAATTTGAATGCAATGAAATCTACTGTAGACAGATTTTGGGAAGAAAATTTTGATTCTTTGTCAAATTGGTAGTCTTTTACAAGTTTGCATCTTCTTTAGTTTTTTGAAGTCAGTTGCATGTTTGAAGAGTGTGCAGAAATAATGAGGATCGTTCTGAGATGTACTTGAAGGATATTTGATAAAATACTTTTGATTTGTCTTTGTTTGAAGTACTTTATTAATATCTTATTACATTTCATTGATGAGAAATTAAGAACAAGAGCCAACAAAATTTTCGATGGATAAAAAACTGTTTTAACTTGATCTGTTCTTGTACAATTGTGCAAAATTCAGATCTTGGTGGATCCAGCTGGACGGGCTGACACTGGGAAAGAAAGAAGAATTGGCCCTTTCCTTTTCTGTGAAAGAAAATGAAAATGAGGGGAACAGAGATATGAATGAACAGAGAAGTGCTATAGGGTGACAATTCTGACAGTTCAGAACCCCAAAAAAGCCAAATGGTTTTTGACCCATCCGTTTTGACGTTATCTTTCAATCAGTTTCTTTGCATCTCAGTTTTTTGGTAGTTGATTTCTGCTTCTCAAATCGCACTCAATGCTTTATGGTTGATGGGTTCGCATGGGCTCCGTGATTAGTTTGCCACTGCCAAGCTAAAGTTTTTACAACTTTTTGTTTGAGTTTTATGTCAACAAGATGAAGAATTCGTTGTAGGTTTTCCAGAGTTTCTGGCTTGTTAATTTTAAAGAGTTCTTACAGACTTGCATCGTTTTCAGCTCTTGTTCAGCAACAGTATAGATGAAAAGATTGCAACAGAAATTTCACTTTTTTCTGCCCACTTCTGCACTCTTTTCTCAGATTTGGAGTTGCTACTGTTGCAGCTTCGAAACATTGATTTTGCTCTTCATTTTGCTTATGTTTTGCTCTTTAGGCATTTGAAATTTTCATAATAACAATGTATTAATTTTAATAATAGTTTGACTATTTTTGACTCCCTTTAGTTGACTATTTATTCCATTTTCTTTTGCATGATGAATTGATAATAAAACAACGCCAATTAAGTATAAAATCCAAAGTTCGGTAAAATATTAGTTTAACAAAAAAAAAAGAAAAAGAAAAAGAAGCAAATAAAATTCATAATCTACCAGGTGCCTACAAGTTATAATTTTATCTAATTACAGAATTTTAAAAATGAATGATCTATGCTAAAAAAAAAATAAAAATAAAATGAATAATTTAATTTTGAAAAGAAATCCGTCATTTCATTTTAGCAGGGGTGTATAAATTTATCGAATTCATCAATTAAATTAAATATATTTTAATTGAGTTGGGTCAATTTATATTATATATGTGGATATAATTAAGTTTATATTTTTAAAAAATTTTAGATTTAATCAGTAACGAATTAAAGTAATTTATTTTTTATTTTAACTCAAATTTGATCCATTCTTATATATTTATATATAAATATTTGTATTTTTTTTATTATTTTAACACAACTGAAATTGATATAATTTTATTTTTATGTATTATATATATATATATTTATTTTATTTTATTATATAATCCGATCAAAATTGATTGATTTCTATCCACAATATTAAAAGTAAAATAGTAATAAATTCTAATATAAAACTCTAATCCAATTGAAAATAATTAACCTTCGAAATTTGAAATTAATTCAATTAGATCGAGGTTTAAAAAAAATCAGGCTGTATCGATTTATTGTTTTTACTCTTTCTACTTGGCCACATTGTCACGCGCCTATGTTTCCGTTTCCCATTGGAATTTGGAAAATAATTTAACAAAACACTAACCGCAAATTTTTTTTTTTTCTGAACTCAACTTCGAATTTGCATAAGGTTTATCAATTCTCAAATGAAATTAAGACTCTTTGACATGCTTATTTTTATTTTATTTTATATTACCTCACACTGATTAATTTTCTTTTTAGTGAATTCAACTACATTTAATTGAATTAAATATATTTTGATCAAGTTTAATTAATTTATATTATATATACGGATAAAATTAAATTTATATTTTTAAAAAATTTTAATTTGATCGGTATGTCAAATTGATATAATTTTTTTTTTATTTTAATTCGAACTTGATCGATTTATATATATTTATTTATAAATATATTTTTTTTATTTTATTATTTAACACAGATTGAAATCAAATTAATTTTATTTTTATATATTTATATAAAAATATATATATTTTATTTTATTATCTAATATGATCAAAATTGATTCGATCTTAACCAATAATATTATAGTAAAATAGTAAAAAATTTTAACATAAAATTTTAATATTAAATATTAAGCAATTTAAAAATGGTTAATCTTGAAAATTTGAAATTAATTTGATTGGATGAAAGTTTTAAAAAAATGAGGCTGTATCGATTTATTGTTTTTACTCTTTCTAGTTGGCCACGTTGTCACGCGCCTATGTTTCCGTTTCCAGTTGGAATTTGGAAAATAATTTATTAAAACCCTAACCCCAAATTTTTTTTTTTCTGAACTCAACTCCGAACTTGCATAAGGTTTATCAATTCTCATCTGAAATTAAGACTCTTTGACATACTTATTTTTATTTTATTTTATTTTATTTTATGGGTCTTTGTGAACTAATCACATTCAAACACCATTAACGTGTGGAGGTTCTTCTTCTTTGGCTGTGAAGTGAAATTAATTCATTTGGTGTCGTTTTAGTTGATCGATTCTGTTCGCAGTCTCTGGCGAACTTTCTGAGGGTTTATGCTGGACCCTTTACTTCACTTTCACTATGGTGAGTTCGTTTTTTCTTTTTCCCTTCCTTTTCAAGCAAAAGTAGGCACTTTTTGTTTATGAATTTTGAGTTTTCAGCTGGTGAATAAAGCATTTTGTCACTTAATGGTTAAATAGAGTTATGATGACTTTTTTTAAAGCTAATTATTGAGTCGATCATATATGGGTACAATCATAAAGCGATAAGAGTAAAATGAGAATATATGGGTACAATTCAAGTTTGAATTCTGGGAAATTTAATCCTTTAGTCCTTTGCCTTTTTGTTTGATTTGTTGTCTGCCGAAATATAGGCAAACTTTGCCATGAAAATTGCAATCTTTTAGGTGAATACGCGTGAAAGTCAATGCCATTGTTTTAGAAATGGTTCCATGCTGAATAGAAGTTTTTAAAGTGAGAGACGTTTGGCCTATCTTGTAGTTTTAGTCTTGAAGATTGTTCTATTCCATATTCCTAGTGGTTGTGGTGGGCTGCAGAACTATTTGTCAATATAAATGAATGGCATGGCATTTTGAGATTCTGAATTTGATTATGGATGTTTGAAAAGTTCATGAGCTCAATAATCTCATGTTCTGATATTTTCATATAGGCATACAATTGGTTGATTCTTGATTCCGAGCTTATAATTGGGGGATAATTGGTAGTTTAAGTGCTTTAAACCAGTTTCTTGTACTTTATGTAAGCACATATTAATTCATAATTTGATCCTTCCCTTTGGCAAACTTGGATGCTAATATAAGACTGGGAAATTTTATGATTTAGAATCGCTAGAAGCTTAAGAATGCTTGCCCAAATAAGTGTTTTTATTACATGACTTGCAATTCTGTTCTAGTATTTTAGCTATTGTTCTTCTTCAGGTTTGGGGTTCCTACACAAATTTCTTTAATTAATGACACTTGGGTTTGACGCTGTTTCTGTTGGTGATCTAGCGTAGTTAAGGTTTCAGTCAGCTAAGCTCTAACGAAATGAGAGGTCTTTGTATGAGATGTTCAGGTAGCTTGTTCCACTGGAATAGTATAAGGTGGATGACTATTTCCCACCATAGTTTCTTATTTGGGTGGCAGTGAAGGAAGTTGATGAAAAGGCCAAAGAGGCAATAACTACGGGCTGCTCATCCATTTACCTTTTCTCTGGAAAAAAAAATCTTTTTTGCTTGATCCTGCTAGTTCCTTGGTGCTTAACTGATACCGATGCTGAATTATAGCTTGCTTAGGTTGTTGGATTGTATGCTTACAGATCAAGTTGGTTGAGTTGGGATGAAAATTCAAATCAATTTCCAGTTATTGAAGAAAGAAAAATGCTTTTTGCTTCTATTTTGGCAGAAGCAAATATTTTGGTTCAATGATCCATAGTTCCTTCTCAATTTGTTTTCTTAAATCAACTAACTGGTTCTGATACTAGAGAATTGCAAACTATTCATTTCTGCAATCATGTTATGGTCATCAAAGTTCTTTGAAGTTTCTCATCTTTGAATTCATTCTTGTGCTTCTCTTTTTGGTTTTTACTATTTTATATGGATGCGCTTTTATATTTCTGTGAAGTCCCTTGTTCACATCCTAGTGGTTTAACCTAGCAACAAGGAAAGGTGTGTGTGGATTATCCCCTGCTTCCTAGTGTGGCAGCTGTACAATGTAGTGTTAGATGGATAAGTCTAATGATTTGCATGCACATTAATGTATATGACTCATTGGATTACCTAATACTTTGTTGATTTAGTATTTGGTTATTTTTCTTATAATGGAGTAATTTAGGGCTGTCTTTGATGTGGGTCCTATGCCATCAACTACTTTAGATGCCAGCTCTTTATGAATTGCACAAGCATGCTACAGTAACTCTGTATTTGGTGTTGCAGGTGACTATTTGTCTAAAATGCGGTGACAGAGGCTTCTCGGAGGCTTTAATTCTTTGTGAAGAATGCCAGATTTGCGCTATACATCGGTGAGCATCACTATTGACCATTTTGTCTGTGTATGCTATTAGTCAGAATTGTGATGCTGGGTGATAGGTTTCATCTTAGCATGAATTAGAAATGTAGATATAAGCATAACAAGATATTAAACTTTATAGGTATCACTACTCAGCATCCTATATTTTTCACATGCATTATTTGACTCTTGATAGACTAATTTTAATGCTACAAGAAACTTTGAGGATGAAGTTTGAGTGTGTGTCCTGCCACATGTGTTGGGGAGGGGAAGGGTGGAGAGGGTGGGGTGGGGTGTGCTATGATGGAGCGATTTGCAAAGGGGGAGTAGGAGGTGAGAGGGTGTTGATTTTCTGTGAGGATTTTTGTGATGTTGGCAAAGCATTTTGGTGTGTAACTCTTATGGTTTTCCCTTTCATTTCCCCAGCTATTGCTTAGATGTGCTGCCAGCAACTTTTGAAGAATATGTGGTCTGGTTATGTGAGGATTGTGAATCAAAAACTGCAAAATTGTCCTCTGTTGACGAGCTTAGCCCTCTCCAAGTTGGGGAAAATGAATGTGAAGGTCTTAAAAGTGTTAAAGTTAAGAAAAGAAATCCTATCAAGAAAAAATTAAAAAAGAAATCTAAGAGACAATCAAATACTTCCTGCTTGACTAAGTCATGGGCTCTCAGACATGGAAGAAGCTCCTCTCTTCAACATCACGACGTGCATTGCTTTGACAACAGTGAGAAAGATTGGGAGTTTGTAAGACAAAATAGATTGAATGGCTGCAACTTAGATGGAATGGCTGAATTCCTTGAAAGTAAAAATTCTCATTTGGAACTCGGTGACCTTGCTCCGGTTGAGATGAATTACTGTGAGGGTGGAGAGAAAGATGAGAAGCATGGAAGACAGGACATTTTAGATGATGGCTACTTCCTTGAAAAGGCTGACTGTCTTGAAACCAAAAAAACTCTAGCAGTTATACCCCTGGAGGCAAGTTGTTTGGAGGATGGGGAGATAGATCAGAAGCTTGGAAGATGGAATGTTCTGGCCAATGACTTTTTTCATGAAAAGGCTGAAAGACTGAACGGTTTGAATAAGAGCAGCTTCCATGAAGATTATGAGTCTGTTAAAGTCAAGAACATGCAACAAGCTAGATTTGATATCCATCCACTTGAGATGGATTGCAGCATGGATGAAGAGAAAGATGAGAAACTAGTGACACGAAAGAATTTGGATGAAAGCAGCTCCTGCAGGGAGGATGACCCTGAGACCAGTCAACTGGTTATTTGTGATTTCCCGGATATTGTAGAACAAAGTACTGTTGTTTGTGCACGGCCAATACGGGATCATATTTGGAGGTAAATTTTTTGTTTTTCAACTCATCCTTCTTTTGAACTTTTTTTTTTGTTGGTAAATTACCATCTGATGTATGAGGGTTGGTTTTTTTGGTTAACAGGGGAAGCTTGAGCATTGTGGATAGAAATTTTGGCACGGTGGTTGGACTTGTTGCTCATGTATCTAACTTGGCATGCCTTGATGTCAATAAGGAAGCAAAATCATTACCAGCATTGCTTTCACCAGAATTACTTCCTAGGTCTACTATCTGGCCTAAAAGTTTTGCAAATGAGGGGCCAAGTGATGAGAATATTGCTCTTTTCTTTTTTCCAGACAGTGAAAGGTGGCAGTTTCAACATGTATTCAGTACATGTCTCTCTTGTTTTCGGTTTCATTCCCTCTAAAATATTTTCTTCTGTTATTTTAGAAATGCAAAATTATTTGATTGGCTCGTGGATGGCATGATTTCCCAAGACCTTGCCTTGAGAGCTATTCTTCAAAATGCAGAACTCCTGATTTTCACTTCCAGGATGCTGCCAATGGACTTTTGGAGTAAGGCCAGTCAATTATTTTGTCAAAAAGCTCTGTTGCCGCTATAGTTTTAAAGAAAATCAGCTGGGTCTTGCTCTTTTCTAAATTTTTTTGCAGGATTTCAGTCGAAAATTTTCATATGGGGAGTATTTAAAGGAGCAGCCTCTGCGTGTAGCAGCAGGTGATGCTATAGCTGGAGAGGAGAAAATGCCTCACAAAGGCCTTAACATGGGATAGACAGATTCCTGTTAGTCCTTTAAGCAATGCTAATTATGGTGGCGGTTCAATGTACTCAACAATGTAATCTGGTAACACTATGACCTGTTAATAAAATCTATATAATGGCCGTATTCACAATGTAATTTGCCTCTTGGTCATAATTTGATTAATTGGTGGATTTATTTATATTTTCACTTTACACGTTGCATTATTTGGTATTTTGCTGTTTATTTGTTTATTTATTTTTAGATTTTTGTATGCAGAAGTTGGTAGTTGGTACTTTTTTTTTTTTTTGAACTCATGTTGGTAGTTGGTACTTAGTTTGCTCTTTTGCACAAATGAATGGGGAAAATCACAATAACGCACATGATCTTATTTTCTAGTTGGTTTAAAAATATTTACTCTTTTATCTATGGATTATTGATTTCATAGGTTTCGTCATGGATCAAATTTATCTGGTGAACTTTTTCCAGCACTCACCGACAAAGGTAGTGGCAGAATTTCTAAATTAAGGTAAAGCTTGATAACAACAAAAAACATATATATATATATATTTAGTATGAATTATTTGCAGTTTTTTTCCCAAATAAGATAGAAATTTGAACATTTAATTTATATTATTAGTAAATTTGTAAATATGTGTTCAACCTAATAATAAATCCCTTTAAAAAAAACTAATAATAAATTCAAGTTGAAGTTATCTGTACTAATCCTAATGATAAATTGTTATATTCAATTCATGAAATGAGTTTTAAATATGTAAATTAAAATATAGGACAAAGAATGAGAATAAAATAAAACAAAATAAAAAAAGAGAGAGCTGTTGCCAAGAAGTATAATAATCAAAGAAAAAGAAAATTCTCACAAGTTACTATTAATCGTTGAGAAAATTGCTATTATGCAATACACATCATCATAAAAAAATGTGATATCAACATAGTTTACTAGAACCTGAGAAAATAATTGTAGCGCTGTTCAGTGAAAGGTCTAATCATACAATGGATGGAACTAAATTATTTATTGATAATAAAAGATTAATTTGATGACAAAATTGTATGGATGAATTTGGTGAATGAACTTACTTTGCTTTCGTAGAATATATTTGAATTTTAAGGCTTTCTTATATTTTTTTTATTCTTAATATAAATAATTTATCTCTTTACTACGCTATAGAAATTAATTAATATATATAAAAAGAAAATTGATATGTAGCGTAGTTTTATTACTAAAATAAATAAATATATTGACTTATTTTTTTAAAATATTAAGAAAGAAAATTTAAATTTGTGTCTATTATGTACTGTATATATATTTGTCAATAAACTATATATCTATACGGTAAAAAAAATATTAACCACCCACCTGAAGATGAAAACCAGATTAATTAAAGTTAAATAACCAAGTCTAATTGACACTTTCAATCCACCGTACAATAAAATATTGCAAGACCTTGAAAATTTTTACAGTTCTAAGAACCTTATTTACATGAATATTTCCACATATATGCTTGTCAGGCTGACATAAGGTGTGCATAATGATAAGTTTTTAATTAATTAATTGAACATTAACGCAGCCTGTTAATGTCATGCCAAGCAAAATCTAACTTTATGTTCACAATAATTACTAACTTTCACAACTTGATTACTATAATAATGTTGATTTGATCTTTCCCGGGCTGGGTTTTCGTCCTTTCCCCTGTTCTTATTTAACCACTCCCATAGTCCCACTTATTAGTCTTTTCCAGCAATATATAAAGATGGCTACAAAATATTACAATTTTTTCTTCTTTTTGTTGGGTCAGAATCTTCTTGTTTAAAGCACTAATCCTTTGTCGTGTTGGAGAATAATCCGGCAAATTCAAGGTTTTGTCCTAGTCGGTGATTGCAAGTGTTTGTGTCACATTCATATAAAAAATATATGTGGGGTTACATTTCTACATTGATAACTTTTTATATTTTTTTTCTTTTTTTCCTTCTTTGAAATATTTATAGTATATGATATCATTTTTAAAGCAAAATTTTAATTGAAAGTCAAGGTCAATGATTTAAAAGAAGCCAAGCCAGCTGCTCTAAAGATAGGTTTTGTTGACTGTTTTAATCTAAGATTAATTTAACTTGTAAATTTATCTGATTTGTTCAATCTTAAAATTAATCATACATTTTGAAAACCTTTCCTTTTGCACTATTTATCAAGAAGAAAATTTTGATTTTTCTTTCTTCCATTAAAAAGGCAAACATTTTCAAGGCCCTTCACTTTGTTGTAGTATCTCATCATATACATTTATATCTCTTAATTTATCTTATTATATACTCCAATTATTAGAACTATTATAAAAGAAAATTAAACAAAAGAAATTTCTTAACTAGTTTAGGTAATTCTAACAATTATTATGCATTCGAATTATTAGAATTAGGATTTCCATCTAATTAGTTCTCCACTTCAAATGTAATAATATTATCAACGCCGGAATCAGACAGTTGTGAAAGAGGGTAAAATTTTTACCTTTTGCCTTCGTCGATAAGTCCTCCATCTGCCGTTCAACACATCATCTTCCCTCTCCCTCGCTCCCTCTCTCTTCTTTCTCTCTTTCTCAACCTCACACTCTCACTCTTTGCCTCTGCAACTCGAGTCAAAGGGCTCGTCTCCGTTGGCCATCACTGGCCGCCAAAAACACTCTATAAGTATTTTTTGGCCATTGGTGACAAGTCATTTATCTCTCACGACCCTCTTTAAGTCTGTCTTTAAATATTACTAAATTTGACACATAGTCTAAACAATAATTTAAAAAAAAAAGTTAGAAATAATTTTTTTTATTGAAAGTGTAATAATTGAAAATTTAAATGATATCTTAAAAAGTTAGTTATTACCGTACCTAGATAAATAAATTTAGTGAAGAGTTTAAACACATTTAATTGAAAAATTAGGAATATTTAAATTATGAATGAAATTTAATAACAAGATTGGCTTTATTTTTACTAAAAAGCTTGAATTGTTTATAAAAAAGAAAAAGAAAAGGCTTAAAATATACTTTTTTCTTTCTTTCTTTCATTCCATTTTCCCCTTTTTCTATTTTAAAATTTTTGAATCTTGTCTGTGTCGCTTAAAAAGGGACCTTTTTGCTTGTCATTAACATTTATAAAAGCAGGCAATTTGCTTTATCGTCGCATTTCTTAGTGAACATATAAAATTTGAAACCTTTTCTGAATTACTAATGTTTACCATATTAATGGATTTTTATGGTTAATTGTTGTACACAATGCAAGAAACTTGGCTGAGTTTATATTTTAAGCCAAAAAAATAATAATAATTAACTAACAATATAACAAACAAAGATAATGTATTGGCAGCACCAAAGCAGCATTGTTATTGCCACATTTTTGCCCAAAAACTGTGACCTTTATTATCTTTTAACATTTCCATAGCATTTAAAGATTCCAACTTAAAAGAGAAAATTCAAAGAGAAGAATCAACAAATTTTAGAAAAACTAAATGTTATTTTTATTATTATTGTTTTCAATTACATGCCATAAGGTACATGACAAAAGAATTGTATCAGCCAAAAATAAAAAAATAATAAAAATAAAAATGAAACAGGCCCCATAATATTAAATTACAATAGACTCTTAGAGCAAAAACCTTGCCCTATCAAAGGACCCACCAAAATTAAAATTAAGAAAGAAAAAAAAGTAAATAAAGCCACTAACAAGTTTCCAACTTGCTAACCGACCAAAAGCAAAAAGTCCATCCAATTTTCTCTATTGCCACACTCTTCCCCAATTTCTCTCCATGAACAAATCAACTGATACTGTCCTAACAGTACTATCAAAGAATTGGGTTAATTAGATTCTCATCGATAATAATTTTCCCAATGTTTGGAAAGTATAATAAAAATATAAAAATGGGTTTAAAGAAAATTCTAAATTTCTAATTTTCATTTTGTATTTTTACATTAAAAAAAATAAGAATCAAAAATCAAAAGTCAAAGAAATTGGAATTGAAATTGAAATTATTGAAGAGGTCTATAGGAGGAGTTGGAGAAGGAAGGTGAGGAGAGACAAAAGTTGAAGGACTAGGCATGAAGCTTCCTTCAATAAAATTTCTGTTACCTTGAAGAACAGGACTCAAATCATGGAAGAAGTTAAGCATATTCGGGTCCGATTGTGGAGAGAAAAAATTTGGAGGAATTGGAGGTAGTGAATTTGGCCCAGGTGATAAAATTCCCGGTGGAAGCAAATTACCTGATGATGAACCTGATAATATTGATTTATCCATTACTTGATCCATTTCAATTCCTTCTAAAAAACCCATATCGCCACTGTTAATTATTTCTTGTTTAATGTTCTTCTCTTTCGGTGATCTAGCTTTTTCCATTGTTGCAAACCTCGCTGCAGGTGAAATTGCACCGCCGTCATCGTTAAATGGATTCGGATTTGAATTAGAAGAGATAGAAGACGAAGAAGCTGAATAAGAAGAAGAAGACCCAGTGAGACGTTGAACTAGATTCATGAAATCACTGGGGTTTGTGTGAATTACTTTGGGAGAAACTGTGTAGATTATGACTGGGGGTCTTGGCTGATTTTGATAGTGGTGGTGGTGGGGTTGTTCCTGCTGCTGCTGTGATTGTTGCTGTAGTGGTACTACTGGTGGTTTCTTGATTTTGTGTGAATCTTTACGAACTTTTAAAGCTGGTGGTCTTGGACCTTGAAGTTCTTTTCTTGGAGATCTGGTTACTGGAAAATCAGAAGAATTCATTTTCAAATTTGAATCTTGATGATTAAGAGGGGAATCAGAGTTGAAAGAGATCAAAGAACAAGAAGAAGATGAAGACTGTAAAGAATTAGAGGAGAATGAAAGCATTATGTTTTGGGTATTATAATAAAAATCCAAAATAGATGAGTTTTTATAAAGAAAGGCTATGAGAGACAGAACAAGTCAAAGGAAAAGAAAAAAGCCAAAAAAAAAAGAAAGAAACAGACTAAGTATTATCGTAAAGTGATATTTTAGAAAGACATGGCCGGTTTCGTGTAATGTTGCTATTAGTGTTTGTTTGAACATGTCCCGAAACTCACTTTCCTTTTGTTCAATGTATACGTGGAAAGAGTCATATGCCACATCATATGAATATGATGATGTAGGACTCCATGTCAGCAAAATAATATTTTTTTTTCTTTTTTCTTGACCTTCTGATGTTCAATGTTAATAACTCGTTAAATTCTTTTTTCTTAGAGAAATTAAAAGTCGATTTTTACAACTAAGACTTAAAAATAGAACTTTTGAATATGTAAATAATGTAGGAAACGTATTTTAAATTTTTAATAAATTATAGAATACTTATTTGATAATAATATTTTTTGTATTTAGACATAGAGAAAGACTTAATATTAATTTCTCTTATTAACATTTTAAAAAAAATTACATTGGCAGAGAATTGTGACGTTTTCCCACTTGATTTGATATTTAATATCTATGTATAATGTGGTAATAAAAGATAAAATAAATATGAATTGTTAATATTTTTATGAAAAAATAAATATAAGTAATTTTTTTATACGGTATTTATATAACAATTGATTTTATAAAGTGAGAATTGATACATATACAAAATATAGATTAATTAAAAAATAATTTAACCATAATCATTTAGAAGTATTATTAATTAACTTATCATGCCACTTTTGTTTGCAAGTGCGCTTCAGATACATGATTTAACCATGTCGATTCTAAGACTTCGCTAGTCACTAATGATGTGAGCTTGACAGCAAAGCCATCTCAAGGTTTTGAAGGTGAACTCCCAATTTTCATAATTTTATAATATTAAAAATAAAAAATAAAATAAAATTAGCTGGTGGGCCAGCATTTAGAAAAAATTAGGAGTGGGGCCTGGTGGCCGGTGGGGTAGGAGTCAATGTCATAGCACAAGTGGATATGGAGGGCCATCACAGTTATGAAATGGGCTCTCTATATACCCAATCACCAAGAAGCTAAAAATCACAGCAATTAGTCACACACTGGTCGATGCATGCATCCCTCCTTTTCTTATTCAGTAATTTCTGAATTTTATCATTATTATATGCTCCTAAATTAATTTATTAATAATAATTTAACTGAATATACATTTCAAATTGTAAACAATTAGAAATTAGAATTTCAGATTTGTTTTTTCAAAAAAATAAACATATAGAAATATTGTGCATAACGACTAAAAAATGTTGTGGAAAAATTTTCAATTTTCCACATGAAATTGACTTCGCCTCAAATTCATCTCTTATTTGGAATGACTTGGAAACTAATCAGTGGTGGTTTTTTAGGGGGCCGCCTGCGAGTGTGGCAGCATTTTTCAATAAGTTTTTATTTTTTTTATTATGTATTGAAAAACAATATAAATTTTATATATTTAAAAAAATTTTAAAAAAAAATTCTAGCATCAATATCAAAGATTAAAGAGATAAATTCACTCATTATATCAAATTTTAATATAATCAAATTTTGATTAAAATAAATTCATCACTTATAATAATAATAATAATAATAATATATACTAGCAGCAGTATACATCTCCCTTATTTCAGTGATTGAAAGGCACACGCACACGCTTTCTATTTTATGAATTTTGTGGTATACAAATCCACACGCCTCAAACCTTCAAATTTAAATCCTAAGCCGTCTCTTTGGAATCCAGGCATACTTAAAGTTGGTACTATCAAATATATTATATATATTATAGAGTTCATAATTTTTTGTTTTCAATTATTTATCACATTTAACAGTGTTCAAAATTATTTTCAATAATTTAAAATTTTGAATTTTTGTGACATATTTTTATATCTTATAATTCGATTTATCTGTAAAAATATTAATTATAATTATATCATGTGATACCAATTATAATATTGTAAAATCTTAGTTTTGATCTTTATCACTAAATCAAAACTTTATTCACCCTTTTAATATTTGTACAACATCAAAATTAATGGCTATAATTAAATTTTTAACAACATATTATATTTATTATTTTTCCCCCATTAATTAGTTATTGTTATTAGAGATGATAATTTTGACACGTGCCAACACGTATCCGTTCATCCTTAATTTAATGGGACAAGTAAAACTCACCTCGTTTATAAATCGAGCCGAATGAAATACTTGTAAATCTCGCCCACATAGTTATTAATTTATGTATCGTACACTATATATATTACTATTTTAATATAGATAAATACATATATTATGTGTATTTATATTATAATTATATTTTAAGTAAAAAACAAATATATTTATGTAAGTATATTATATATTTTTTAAAAAATATATCTTTATATAAATATATATATATTTACTTTTAAAAAATAAAGAATATCTTGCCGGTGACAGTCACTAATTAATTGTTATATATAGGTGTAGATCAATCGAATTTTTATATATGTGGCATTAGCACCAAATAATCAAGCCAATAAATATTCTAATTTAGCTAAAAGAAATATGTGGTGAGATTTGGATTTACATCTTACCCAATGTATGAAATGCATGCATTTTTGCTGTGGCTATTGATTCATAGATCATAGTCATACAAATGAGAAAGAACAATTTCCAGATGGAAAGCAATTGAGAGACAGTGAATGAAATTTAAAACGTAGTGGAAAAATAAGATTAATAATGATGGAGTAATTAATAATGACATTTTCCTAAGAAATAATATTTCTTTACCAAGAGATATAATTAAATTACACCAATTAAGAAAAATAGCTAACCAAAGCAATACATGTCTATAAAGAAAATCCTTTTTTTTTTTTTGAGAAATAGTTATTGTTTTACTCACTATAGTTGGTCGTATAAATAAACAATGCATGGTACGAGTGAGTTCAATAAAGAAAATAAATCTCAAATTATCAAATAATAATGTACTCATAATATCTACTATTTCAATGATATATTTATTACATTATATTATTTCTATCGCAAAATAATTATACAAATGATGTTCTAAATTTAAAATGTTTCAGTAAAAAAGTATTAAATTTTAATATCGTTAGATGGAGTGGAAAATAAAAATGGAAATACCGATTTATATTTATATTTACATATAAATTGTTAAATGAATTTAAATAACTTGAGTTACAAAATGAAGGTATTTATTTAACTTTTTCTTTATATTGGAAAAAAATTATTAATGAAATAATGAGAAAATCTAAATAAAAATTTTCATTTGCCACCAGACCTATTTATGAGAATTTAGTGTGATATTTGGTTTTTTTTTTTTTTTTTGCCTGTGAATTGAGTAGAGCTGCAGAAGTCAAAGCTGGCCGCAGAAACGAAGCATTGACCAGTACTATAAGCTTTTATGGGCATTTAAGATTTTTAAATAAAGCAACCGACTTTGAAATGGTGCTATTAAGAAATTCATATATTTGCTGCTATTAGATTGACTTTCACTTGTTCGTCGGTCAAGAGTCAAACACTTGTTGCCATATCCCTTTCACTGCTCATGTAGCTATAGCTAGCCACTTGCCTTATATTTGGTGTTCAGATATTTTTATCTTAACCAATCATTAACAATTATTAATTATATTTTTTTTTTATCTTAAATGGGTATTCGAAATTAGAATTCTTCATATAATTTTGGAAAAATAAAATTCTCATATTTGGTTATTCTTGTGACCGTAATTAAAATCTTTATTTTTAACTTAATTCAATCATTACAACAAATATTTTTTCCTAACACAGTAAAGTTTAGGCAAAAATTAATAGTACGTAGAACTTAATGTATAAAGCTTATATTATATATATACTAAAACTTCTCCTCAAATAAATGGTGATTTTCCTTTTAAACAAAATTTTGTTTTATTATTTTCTATTTTGTAATTGCTTTTATTTTTTTTTTATTTCTAATTTTATTTATTCTAAAATTTTATCTTTATAACTTCCTCAAAAAAAATTATCTTTATAATGATATAATAATAATTATTATTATTATATTTATTGGAAAATAAAATTTCAAAAATTATGATAACTTAAAAGAATATAATTTAAAGAAATTGTTCAAGTTCAATATGAAATTTTTAAGAAATGATTAATAAAATTATCTAAATTATTTTAAAAATTATAATGTTAATTAATGTCAAAATTGAGTAAATGTTGAAGTTTACATGATAGATAAATAAAAAAATAAATAAATATTATTGTAATTTTAATTTAATTTTAAAATATCTACCAAATTTAAAATAAATGTACCTTTCAAAACTTCTTAAATTAACATCTAATTAGCTTTTATAGATAGTATGTTTTTCTATAATTATATTTAGATTATAATTATAATGTTAATTTATAAAATAAATTTAGATACATAAAACTAAATTTAGAATAAAAATAATTATGACAATTTAGGACCATAATCAAATGCAATTTTTAAATTTAAATACACTCATTATCTATTTTTTTGAAATTTCATTTTAAAATTGTGGTTTTTTTTAATTGTGCATTTTCATATTAATTTTTTGTTGATTAAATAGAAAAAGAAACTTTGGTTTAGATTAATTGTTGATTATTTTACTTAGTCTTTGCACTTTGATATATTTTTTCTATATTTATTTATTTTTTTTATTCTATTGGTTTATAATAATTATTCAATATTTTATTACAATATTTTTACTATATTTTACTTTGTAATTTATTTCATTCTATTTTTTTATTCTATAAATTTTTCAATATTCATTAATTTCTTAATTCTTTTTTTTTATTTCTTGCGGTGAATAACTAAAGTAAAGAGGAAAAAAATATTTTGATTATATAGAAAAAGAAATATTTTATCTTTCTTCAATACATAATTTGTTAAACTTATAACTATTCTTTTTGGTTATATATAAATTATTGTACATAAATGATATTGTAGTTTGTTTTTTTAGTAAAATCATATCTTAACAAAACAAATATTTTATGTATAAATATAATGATATTACATTTTATATATTATATATAGTAATAAATATTTTGTATTTTGTTGTATATTTTGTATGTAAAGACACATCTTACATTTTGTATGTTTTATATGTAAATTAATATTTTGTATTTTGTTACATATTATATATATATATATATTATTGTCGTACTTTATATATTTTATTTTTTATTTTTTTCATTACTCACCTAATAATATTAATAATATTATTATTTTCTGCAACAATGCGCGGTGGGCATTAGCTTGTAAATAACTAAAATACGATTTTAATAGTATCTCTAACATCTTATTAATGTTTAAAAGCATTACCAGCTGCATTTATATAGTCTTAAGAATGTAATTGGTTTAAATTTAATAGAAGGATTATTAACTTGCCCTTAATACAAGGAAGGCAAACAATTAGCTAGAATTTCTTGCAATGTAATTTAACTATATTTAAATTTAAATCTCATCATTGATTAGATCAAAGAAGCTGGTGACATTCCACAAGATTCAACCTCTATTCTGATTGGCCAACAATAAGCGCTGCATTCTTGGATTTGGACAGACATTATCCAGGTTGGTTGGTTTGTTTTTTTTTTTTGAAAGAGGGTTGGTTGGTTTGTTGGTTGACCGAGTAGCAGATCATTATGCATGTATTGTTTTAAAAATTATATTAATTTTTCACCAATAATATATATAGTATATAAATAATTATACCAATTAATTATACTAAGAATATTTAAAAAAAAAGAGATAAATTACAATGGACACACTTAAATACCAAATCTTTCCTTAAATATAATTTTTTTAGATATATAATTAATAATACAAAATATTACTACAACTATACCTAAAATAGTTATTAAATAAATAATAAAGAGAGCACCAAAATTTAATAAAATTTTGTCAATTTTACCTACGTTCTCGGACACAATTAAAATAATTTTACTAATATCAAAGATGAATTATAAAAGAAAGAGATAAGACTTAATTTTGAGATATCTTTCAAATGAGAGTTAAAAGGTTTATATAGGTTTCAAAAATTAGGTTGGTGAAATTAGACAACTCCATTTTTTACTTTTATTTACCTAAATTAGGCACCTCCATTTTTTATTTCTATTTATCTAAGTTAGGCATCTCTAATTTAAACTCCAAAAATGATTAGTGAATTTTCATGATAGATAAATAGCTAAAATAATAATTCTCAACCTTGACTATTTTTCTATTTACAGTCTGCAAATCTTCTCTCAAAAGAAACTATTATCATTAGTGTCTTCAAATGTGTTGTGAAGCGCTCATCTTCAATTTTTTAAAATATTAATCAAGTTTAAAAAATGGCTGAACTTGATAGTTATTACCACTTTTGTCAATATGTCTGCGGGATTATCAGTGGTCTAAAATTTTTGAAGTAATATTTCACCTTCCTCCAGAATCCCACGTACAAAGTGATATCGAATATTGATGTGCTTCGTCTTTGTATGATAAACTTGATTTTTTGCTAAATGAATAGCACTTTGACTATCACAATGCACTTGGATGTGCTTTCATCTATTTTTCAGTTCACCAAGCAACCCCTGAAGCTAAATTACTTCTTTAACAGTCTCTGATACTGCCAAGTACTCTACTTCTGTAGTGGATAAGGCAACTGTTAACTGTAACATAGACTTTTAACTAACTGGCCTCTTAGTAAATGTAAACACATAACCAGTAGTTGATTGATATTTATTTAAATCACCAGCATAGTCAAAATCACAGTATCTAACTGCACACTGACCATTTTTCTCATCCCGCTCAAATATCAATCCAACATCTACGGTGTTCAGAATATATCATAGAATCCATTTCACAACTTGTCAATGCTCCTTATCAGGATTATGTATATATCTGCTCACAACTTCAACTACTTATGGAATTTTTGGCCTTGTACACACTATAGCATACATCAAGCTACCAACAGTATTTGCATAACCTTAGACATATACTCCCGTTCTACTTCATTTTTAGGAGATAAAGGTAAGTTGAGCTTCATATGAGGTACAAACGGTGTACTTACAGGTTTTGACTTTTCATTCAGGCTAAAATGTTGTAATAACTTCTTTAGATGCTGTTTCTGATTTAAACAAAGTTTCTCTCTCTTCCTATCTCTGCATATCTACATGCCTAAAAATTTTTTGGCTTCACCCAAGTCTTTTCATTTCAAACTCATGATTCAGCTAAGCCTTCAACTTATCAATTTCTTCTAAATTCTTTGAAGCTATCAGCATATCATCAACATACATGAGAAAATATATGAAAGATCCATCTTGTAGCTTTTGCAAATATACACAATGATCATATTTTCTTTTTGTATACTTCTGCCTCATCATAAAATTATCAAATCGTTTGTACCACTGCCTCGGAGATTGTTTCAATCCGTACAATAATTTTTTCAATTTGCATACCCATTTTTCTTCTCCAGCAATCTTGAACCCTTCTGGCTGAGTCATATAGATTTTCTCTTCTAAGTCTCTATGTAGAAATGCAATTTTTACATCAAGTTGAATGAGTTCTAAATCAAATTGTGCTACTAAGGTAAATAAAATTCTAATGGAGAAATATTTTACAACTGGAAAAAATACTTTATTATAATCAATTTTATCCATCTGAGTATAGCCTTTAGCTACTAATCTTGTCTTATAGCGAACATCGTTATTGTTAGAAAATCCTTATTTCTTTGTATACTCCCATTTTTATTCAATTGCCTTCTTTTCCTTTGATAGATTAGCTAGCTTTTATGTCTAATTCTTTCCAAATGACTGTATTTTATCATTCATGACCTTCATCCACTTCTCATTTTTTAAACTTTGAACAACTTCACTGTAAGTGTTAGGAATGTCATCATTTGAAATTAGAGACGCATAAGCCACCATATCATCAAATCGAGCAAGTTTGCGAATCTCTTATCATGACCTATTTATTATAATAGATTCTTGTTGTTGTAGAGGTTCTTGGGTTGGAACCTCTTCTTCATCCGACTCCACCTATATCACAAGAGTGTCTGTTGCCAGGTCAATAATTTTTCTTTCAAACTTTACATGCTGTGGAGTACTATCTTTCTATTGAATAATTTTATTTGTCACATTTTTCAATACGGTAGACTCATCAAAAGTAACATCTCTGCTAAAGATTATTTTCTTTGTTTCTAGACACCAAAGGTGAAGTCCTTTCACATCAGTGGTGATCCCTATAAAGAGCAATTTCTTTACCCTCGGATCTAACTTTTATTCCTTAACATGATTGTATGTAGTGAAACTAAACACACGTAAGAAATCATAATCAGTAGTAGATTTTTTAGACCACATATCTAAAGGTGTTTTACCACCAATAGCAGCTAATAGTAAGCAATTAACAAGATGACATGCATAAGTCACAGCCTCAGCCCAAAATTATTTGCCTAACCTAATATTGAATAACATACACCGAATTTTCTTCATCAATGTTCGGTTCATGCGTTCTGTCATCCCATTCTGTTATGGTGTGTCTCTAATTATGAGATATCTAATAATACCTTCATCTTAGCAGAATTTTAAAAATGGATCACTTTTATACTCTCCACCATTATCTGTGCGGAGACATTTAATTTTTTTACCCGTATGAGCTTCCACCATCTTTTTCCATATGAGGAAAGTTCTCAACACTTCATCTTTCATCTTTATAGTATACATCCATACTCTCCTAGAGAAAATCATTAATAAAAGGTATAAAATAGTATTTTTCTCCCATTGAAATTGTCTTGGAAGGACCCCATAAGGACCCCATACATCAGAGTGAACATAGTCTAAAATACTCTTAGTATCATAGATTGCAATATCAAACTTTACTCTGGTTTGATTGCCTTTGACACAATACTCACAGAAATCTAACTTATGGGGTTGCACTCCTTTCAATAATCCTTGATCTGACAAAAGTTTTAAGGGTTTATAGCCAATATGTCCCAAACGCATATGTGATAATTCGGTTGCTTCCAACTCCTGATGATCACTGAAACCTATAGTTATTCTCCCAATAATTATATCACCCTGATAGTAATACAAGTTATTATTTTTTTCTTATTCCTTTCATTATCACCAATGCATCGGAGATGATTTTCATTACTCAATCTGCTGTATTTATAATGAAGCTCTTTGATTCTAGGACTTCCACAAAGATATGATTTTTTTTAAACTCGGTACATATTGAACATTTGTCAGTATTTTGATTGATCCATCATGATTCCTCAATTGGATTGAACCAATCCTTTTAATCATACATGGACCGTCATTTGTTGTGTAAATAATTGCTCATTCTAGTTCTCTAAAGTCAAAGAACCAATTTGGATTGGTACACATATGATTACTACATTTGGAATCAAGTAGCCATACACTAGAAGAGCTTGTTGATGGCACAACAGCTAATGAAAGGTCTGAGTATTCATCATCACACTCAACTACATTTGAATTCACGACAACTTTTCTTTTATCATATTTGCTTTTATTACTTAGCTTGAGAAAATTTATCTTCCAATGCCCTTTCTCCCGGCAAAATGACATTCATCTTTAGCTGGTCTGAATTTTAATCTTTCCTTTTTTTTTTCTCTCTCCTTGCTTAGAGAGCGGCCTCTCACTGTCAATACTTCTGCTGCTCCATTTGAACTCTCTTTCTTATTTTTCTTTCGCAGTTCGTAACTGTATAATGCAATAATTACTTCAGAGAGGGTAACTTTATCCTTCCCATGGAGTAGAGTACTTTTAAGAAACTTAAACTCCTCTGGAAGGGACCCCAACAACATCAAAGCTAAAATTTTCAACTTTAAAAGTCATATCCAAATTTATCAAATCAGCTACCAGCTGATTAAAATTGGTGATGTGCTCATTCATAGTGTACCAGGAACATAAGTAAAACGAAATAATCTCTTCTTGATATGAAGCTTATTCTAACTGATTTTCTTCAAAAAAAATTCGTCCAATGCCTTTCACAATTTACTTACGGAAAACTTTCTTAGAGAAGGTATACTTTTATTCTCTAAAATGGCACGATCGAATTGTACCATATGTCACATGATTGATAGCTTTTCAATTTTTTTTCATCAATGTTTTTTTTTGTTTCTTTTCTTCAATGGTAATGTCTAGAGTTTGCTGGGAGAGAGCGACTAAAATCTCACTTTGTCACATGCCAAAATAGCCTGTACCATCAAAAATCTCTGCTGCAAATCTAGCATTTGACACAGCAGTTCTTGACCAAATTAACGAAGTGGATGTTGTCTCCTTTATGGTAGATGATTTGTCTAAGTCGTCTGCCATCTCTGCTTTACAAAATTATTTAATAACTAATAAATGCGGAATATAAATAATCCAAAAAAAATTTTTTTGATGTGGAAGATCAGACTAGGCTGTAACTACAGAACACTCAAAAAACTTTGGCTCTGATACCAATTGTTGTAAAAATTGGATTAATTTTTCACTAATAATATGTATAACGTGTGAACAATTGTACCAATTAATTGTACCATAATTATTTTCAGAAAAGAGAGGTGGATAACAATGAACACGCTTAAATACTAAGTCTTTCTTGAGATAAAATTTTTCAAGACATATAATTAATAACACAAATACCACCACAACTATATCTAAAATAGCTATTAAATAAATAATAAAGAGAACACCAAAATTTAATGAGGTGCCTACGTTCTCGGAGACTACCAAAATAATTTTACTAATATCAAAGATGAATTACAAAAGAAAGAGAGAAGGCTTAATTTTGGGATATCTTTCAAATGAGAGTTAAGGAATTTATATAGACTTCAAAAATTAGGTTGGTGAAATTAGACGCTTTCATTTTTAACTTATATTTATTGAAATTATGCACCTCCAATTTTTACTTCTATTTACCTAAGTTAGATACCTCTAATTTAGATTTCAAAAATGATTAGTGATTTTTCATAATAGATAAATAGCCAAAACAAACATGTATGTGTACAACTTTCTTTCTGAGTCAAGCTGTCTATTTTTTTTAATTATCTGAAAATCCATTAATATGAGAATTAAAAATTCACAAAAAAAAAATAACTATTTAACTTCAAGAATTAGACATTGATTAATAAAATAAAAAATAAATTTACTTGCTAGCTAGCCTAAATTAACACTATGTGGTACCCGAAAAGACATTTTAATTGATCTAAGATATATGAAACTCTTATATAAGTGTAAGTATGAAAACTTCTATTTAAATAAATAAAAATTATATTTTCTTTTGTTCATGTAAAGAAATATAAAATATAATTAAAAATTCCTTCTGACGCGTTTCATTTCATATTTATGAATTTTTCTAAAAATATACAACTTCTTGATCATCGTATATTATCATCATCTTCTAATTATTCCTCAATGAGTCATTTTCTTAACCATTAAAATTTGATAAACTGAAGCATTAGAAATTAAATTATTGATATAATTAATTAATTAGATGTATAATTAATACAAGTCAAAGTACAAGTTGAAGCCACGTGGAATAATATATATATATATATATATAGAGAGAGAGAGAGAGAGAGAGAGGCCTAGTCTAGTCCAGTTTTCAAAGATGTTTTCTTTTGCAATAAAATATATATATATATATATATATAGAGAGAGAGAGAGAGAGAGAGAGAGAGACATGGTCTGCTGCTACTAGACCTTTGTCTTGGTACGCAGTTATGTGCTGCGACTCCGTCATAAGGCTCATGTCCTTTTCTGTTAATTAGTAAGTCTTTTAATTAATTAGTAATTTGATATACAGTATCTTTTGTTAATTTGATTAGCAAGAATGTGAATTTTTTCTTGCATTTTACAGACTTATATTATGATTTTTCCTCCTAACATTTGTTATTAATAAATTATAACGTTTTAATATTAGAAAAAGGAATCAAAGATATATTTTAATCTAGATAGTCATATGCATCACAAGAATATGTGAATACTATTTATTAGCTGAAAATGGCTATATATAAATTTACATGTACTCTTTTTTAAGTATGTTTACAAAAAAAGAAGAAGAAGAAAATTTATGATATTAAATATTACTTGTTTTTTATAAGTATCATATATATGTATTTTAATTTTTTTTTTATATAATTCAAAGAAACTCAACTTATATAGTTATATTCATCCGAGCAAATGACTATGCTATGACCCATAAGACCAGTAGTTGAATCATCTTATTTATGAGTGAGAATTTTGGCTAATCAAAGGAGTTGAACCGAATTTTCCATTCATCAAAATTTCTATTCTCTTAAAAATAATAATCAAATGAAGCCAAACAAAACTAAATTAAATATTTCTAATTTAATTACCAGCTATAACCGAATTAAATAGGATAATCGTAATTTATCTGTAATTTAAATATTATTAAGTTATATATTTCTTAATATAAAATAAAAATAAAATTTATTATCAAAATATTAAATATCATTAATAAAAATTATTATAATATATTATTCTTAAAAATTATAATCTATACATTAATTAATAAATAAAAATTCAATTATTAATTAATAAATAAAAATTCAATTACGTACTTAACTTACTCACCAATTTTACAGTAACCAGATCAAAAACCAAAATCTAATACGTTTTTAAATCAATAATCAAATTAAACCAAAAATCAACAATTAAACTATAGCTTCGATTTTTTAATATAGAAAACTGCCTCCTTGACCTTGCCACACCTCCTCCTCCTTTTTATTTTCATTTTTATAAATATAAAATTCCAAAGTATTGGAATTGAAATAATAAAAAATAAATTACAATACACAAATTCAAATTAAATTTAATATTTTAAATGGCAAGTGTTAGTAAAATTGTGTCTCATTTAGACAAGTCAAAATTTAAATAAATAATTTTATATTACAAACTTGTATGAGATAACTAATTAAATTTCCTAATACAAGATAAAATACTTAAGTTTACTAAATAACTAGTAAGCATTCTTTTACTACCTTCATCCAACTAAAATTATCATTTTTGCAAAAAAAAAATATTCTATTAAAATTATCACTTTATATAATTAAGAAAAATTATTTTTTTCAATTATAATTTTAATATTAATGAATTAATTAATAAAGCGAAGATATAATAATATTAATATTAAAGAGTTAATAAAAGATATTTTAATTTAATTTAAAATAATTTTTATACTAATTAAAAATTTTAATAATTTTTTTAATAAATATGTATGGATTGACGGTATGGAGAAAGTGAGATAGAGCAACATACGGCGAGTTGTAACTTGTAATAAGTTCAAATAATTGGCGCCTGCGGAAGTGTCATATAAGTGGGCTTGGGCTTAATTTCTTACACGTAGTTTTTCTATTTACAGCAACAAATGAAGCCCATTATAATGACCCAAGACCCAATCCTGATTCCTGGACGAGGGGAAGAACTTGCTCTATCTATTCAATCACTATCATTATGATAATATATAAATTGATTTCGTAGTCTGAAAAAGATAAGAATATCAGTAATTTTAATATTTTTATTTTCCATCATTCTTATCTAATCAATTAGACGAAAACTTTATTAAGAAAACAAATGCCATTGGAAGTCTTATTACGTTACCATGAGGAGACAAATTCAAGCTCAATTGATTCGAGTAGAAATCACAAAGCTTATTTATGGATACAAATTGATATGATAAAAAATTATCTTTTTTTTCCAATTTTTTTAAAAATAATATTCCTTCCATCCCATAAAATTTATCTATAATTTCATTTTTGAATGTTCCAAAATAATTATTTTTTTATTTATAGTATATATTTAAAGTATTTTTTCTATTTTACCCTCTAATAAATTTATAATTTAAAGAAAAAATTAATGATGATTTGTACTATTTTCAAGAAAAATTTAGAAATAATTTATTATATGAATAAAAATAGAAAAGGAAAGCACATAAATTATCAATGCATTAATTATATATATTTTTTAAATTTATAGAAAAAAAGGTAAATATCTTTTTTTTTTGAAAGGAAAGAGTAATTAATTATATATTTTACAAAAATATATATTTTAATTAAATAAATTTTTGTTGTTTTCTATATTTATTGAACGAGAACTAATTAAATAATTTTAACATTTGAAATTAGGTATAAAGAAATTAATATTAAGATATAAATTACACCATAAAAATTAATTAAAAAATAAAAAAAATTGTATTAATAGTGCCTCCGAATTATTAACAACACTGATACACGGATATGCTTTGTCCCTGTAAGCTCCGCTTAGGAAAAAAATACTAAAAAAATTATGAAAAGAAATATATAAGATAATAAATTTTAAATATTTAATAATTTTAAAGGGATAGCGGTCCAAACAGACTAAATGAAATTTTGTCACTTGGGTGCCTATTTTTTTTTAATCAGCATCATGATGTCAAAATTTTGAAGTGGACATTTTTTTAAGTAGTGAAAATAAAAGATATTAATCTCCCATCTCCATTTTTCAAATGATATTATTTTTATTTTCATAAATTTCAAAATTTTTTATTAAGGAATAAATATTTGAATTTAAATATTTCTTTTTTTTAAAAGAAATCATTGATTGAACTCTTTATATCTTATATAATGAAATAGATAATCATTATAATATGATCTTAATAACATGGTTATTTAAAGTTTTTCAACTTATAATTTCAATAAAAGCTACTACTTTAATTAAATTTTTAATGAAAATGTTGTAGATGTTGACTTCTGTAGAAGCATACAACCAAATAATCTAAAATATTGAATTATTTGAGGCTAACAATGCCAAAATTTTAGGAAGAAGATTCTTTTGCAAAACAAAGCTAGTGATACTTATAGCAACCTTACTAGCCAATTCATTCTTCAGAATTGAAACCTTCTATTTTGCTCGAGCACGTACAGTTGGCATTAAGCCATTAACCCGATTTTCATAGTTTGGTTGCATTCTGTTTAGGGAATAATTATATGCTACAACCGTTGTAGCAATAAATGTCTACAACGGACTAATGAGATTCTTACACGTAGATTAAATGCCTACAACGGACCAATGAAATGAATCATTTAATCTACGTGTAAGAATCTCATTGATCCGTTGTAGGCATTTATTGCTACAACGGTTGTAGCATATAATTATTCCTGTTTAGGACATTGTTGCCGTGGTGTCATTGGAACTTTGCTGCAATTTTACTCATAAAATTTCTGTTTAGTACTTTTGAAAATGAAACATTAATTCATTAATTTCATTGAGAATATGAGAAAATTATGGAACAACTTAACAAATCTAACAATCGAGGTACTAAACCCATGAGTACGTACAAATCCAAATTAAAATATTAGCAAAGCTTCCATCTAATTTTAGATGTGGCCAAATACTTGAATTTAGTTTACAAAGACTTGGTGGGGAGTTATTATTTGAAAATTCAATCAGGTTAAACTTTATATATAATATTAAATTTAAATAATTTTTAAGTATCATCATGTGTTTGATTTTACTATAATTTTAAATATATTGTATATTATAATAATACTGAAACGATGATTGCTAATCTAATTTTAATTTAAATAATCTGAAACAAGTTTATCTAATTTTTTAATAGTTATTAAATTAAGATGAGTTCAAATAACAATATTGAATCAAAATTAATGAATATGAAAAATAAAATTTGAGTTTTTGAATTTTTTTCAAAAACTAAATGTCAAACAAGTTTCTAAGGAACTAATAATTAAATATACCTAACCTAAGCGTTAAAAATCATTTGAAAGCACATATATATAACATATATATCAAAGACACGGATATGAAAACAAGAAATCCATGGCTTCTGCTTTCCTATTGACTTTAGATCTGCTTGATGAGAATTGAGAATGGTTCAATTCAACTGAGGAAGACAACTCCATTTGTTGCCTTTGTTAAAAAAAAAAGGCCAAAACATACTATATGTTTATGATTATTATTTTATTTTAGTATTTGAAATTGTTTGTTGGTTTACCTGTTTTGCATTGAAGATAAGCAAATATATAGGGTCAAGTAGATGCTTTGAATTAATTCAAATCGCGGGGAAACTCTCTGTTCTTACCTTTTATGGACCCACCCTCTTGAGATGATGGAGTAAAGCTTACACTCATCTTTGATCGTCGCCCATTCGGGATAACTCAATGCAACATCAGTACCTGTCATTATAGGTTACTCTCGTTGTTGGGTAGGCTATACGCACCTATAAATGTTTGTGCTTGTGGCGGTTCTTGTATACACACAAGGTGGTGTCTCTTTTTTTTTTGTTGGTTTTCGTCCTTTAATTCTTGTACTTTGAGGTTCTAGGTTTTTTTAATATAATTGTGGGATTGTTGTAGGTTTGGCAGGTTTTTGGGGTTTCTGTTTGGGTAGTCCTATCCCACAAATATATTTTTCCCCATTTAACAATAATAATAATAAATTTATTTATTTATCAAAAAAATACCTGTTTTGCATTAAATATTAATGGGATAGATGGTGAGATACAGAGGCTCAATGGAAGTTGAATCCAAGACTATGGAGATCAGTTCTTGTCAGCAGAAGCTTTAAAGAGAGACGCCGTGAACAGGCACGTCCAACTATTAATTTAGCACAATTAATAAAGTTCTAAATGAGTTTCAAATGCAGGGCCGTCTTGGACATTTTAGGGGCCCCGAGCAGAAATTAAGATATGAGCCCCTAAAAAATAGTGTCGGAGCGATACTTTTATGTGTGTGCACTAAAATTAAGATAATTAAGATGTGGCATCTACCATTCAAAGGAAATAGCATACTTTTATGTATGTGCACTATCCTTGTGAATGTGCTTGAGGAAGTTGGAATTCTTTTCTTGCAATTTTAAGCTTCCTATGGCAAGCGAACTATGGAAAATTATAATTTAGAAGACAGGAATCAAATTATTCTTGCCAAGTTATTATTACCATAGGTTCCCTATACTTTGAGGCTGATATTTATAGGTGTAGCAAAGTCTTATTATGTGTACGAGCGCTAGGAATGCAATATTCCCTGCAAATTAGCATTAGCATTAACACCTGCAAATCAGTTAAGACTAAAATTGACAAGAAAAATAAAAATATGTGTCTTTGCTTATTGTCTGTTTAAAATCTATCATCTCCAATTTTTTATCCATTTTACATAAGAAGAGAATTGTTAATATGGTGTCTACATTATGCTTAACATTAACATCTAATAGGAATGATGGGAGGTATCATATTAATTTTTTTTTTGTTATTGTTGAGGGAAAATAGATGAAAATTAAAGAGAGCTGACGTGATAATATATCAGTTTTTCGAAAAAAAATAGACAAAATGAAAATCGATAACGTTAATGTGTAAAAAATAACAAATTGAAATTTAAGTACTACCATTAAATTAAGCTTTTTTTTTTTGCCCTTCTTATTTTTTTTATTGCATTGCTAAACAACTAAACCAATCCAAAGTGATTCAAATTATGAACTTTGTTGCAACGTGTATATAGTAAAATAGTGCTGTGATTACTTCTCTTTCAAGGGAGAATAATTAAGAAAAAAAATTCCAAGAATCACGGGCAAATATTCTAATTATTTCACATCAAAACTTGTGAATGGAAAAGGAAAAAAGAAAAAAAAACTATTGTTTTCCTCCCTCCTCTCCTTTCCCTTAATTCTCATCAACAGTTACAACATTCTTTGAATTAAGCCCTTGGCCGTGGTTTGTCTGGAAGTGGATGGTCATTGGTAGCTATGCTACGCATTGAACAAACGACATCAAAGGAAAATAACGTATGCTATTTCCTTTTATGGGCCCCTTAATTTTGATGGCTTGCCTTGGGGGGCCCTGAGCAACCGCTCATGGTGCTCCCCCCAAGAGTCGGGCCTGTTCAAATGTCGAGATCGACCCAAACCCTATGTATGCATATATAAATATATATTGGGTTGCTTAAAAATTTAATTTATTTGTTCAACAATCGACACATAAATTAATATATATAAACAAAGAGTTGAGAAATTAATCAGGCTTTATTATAACTCATGGCAACTTCATTAATAACATATTTCACACACACACACACACACACACATATATATATATATATAGAGAGAGAGAGAGAGAGAGTAAGAACATAAACAACACTCACATTCTGATTTTATAGAAACACAAGGATATCTTTATGCAAGCATGCATTAAGCTTTTAAAATGAATATAGGGGCATAAATATTTCTAGACATTTATTTTTCTTTATATGTATCCTTCATGCATGTTGAGGTTATTAATTATTTGGCAATAATAGAGTGAATTTTGTTAATTGTATCCGCCTCGTCCATTAGGATTTTCATTGTATGCTCCATGTCCATCAGCTTTTCATTATATCCACTTCTACCTGTTGGATACTCGTTGTATCCTCCTCTCCCATCCATTTGTACTTTCCGCTAGAAGAATTCTCCCTCCTGACAATGAAAAATTAAATTAAATTACTAATACTTCATATTTTCTTAACTTGTATTAAGTTTTATTTTGATGTTTTGATGTCAAAATAAAATTAAAATTAACTATTATATCTTGATGTCTTAATACTAGCTAGTTTGCAAATAAAGAAAAAATGAAAATAAATGGATAAATACTTTTTTTAATAGAAATAGAGGTGAAGGTACGTTATTGAGAAGGGCAACCCCTTCTCTTTTTGAAAATATATAAATATATATAATATTTATTAAAAATTTTATAATTATTTATTAATTTTCTTCATAATTTTAAATTGTCATCTCTTTTTTTAATTTAAACAAAAAGTCAAAAAAATAATTACAATAAATTATTTATTCCATAAGTAATATATTTCTCTTTTTAAAAATTGACAAAAATTGATAATATACAAATACAAAAAAAAAAGAAATTAAAGAAAGAGAAAATTTTTAACTAAATTAATTTGAACTCATTTAATGAATTAAGGCACTCATTCATTTCAATTATTTTTTAAGAAATTATATTCACTATTTTTTTATCAAAAAAATTATTCATTATTTAATATTTTATCTTTTTATATCTTTTTTTATGAATCATCTTTTAAATTTAGAATTTTATATACATAGATATATTAATATTTTTATTAATTAATTTTTTGGCAATGGAAATGATTAATTAATAAATTTATAAAATATTATTAAAATAGAAATAAATAGAAATAATTAGAGGCGAAGTCCCTTCTTTATTTTAAATTCGGACTTCGCCCTGAATAAAAATGAAGAAATACTTGATATCTGTTAACTATAATAACTAACAAACCACGATTAAACTGTCGTGCTCCATCATTAAGTATAGCAGTTGCAATTTCAGAAGACAAGATCAAAATAGTAGCAAACAGAAATGCCAACACCATGACATGGCTGGCCTTGGGGAAGACGGTTTTAGCCATTCTAAAATCTAAAGAACGTGATAATATATATATTATTATTATAGATAATGTTGCTGGAAATTAAATGGATATTGTAATTAGCTATCTATGTTTTTGGCTTCAGCTTAGAACTAATATTTATAGTTATATTTTCCAATTTAAATAAATGAAATCTGGACCCTTTTTCTTATTTACGAAATTTGGCTAAGTAATATTTCCAACTTGCAAGTATTACTTAGCCAATAACAATTTATTCTTTATGCCGGTAAATTTGATCCATGGTAATTTACTTATTATTAACTGGTCCTGGATTCATGTTTTCAAAATATGGATCAAAGTATATGCTAATAATGTTTATTTTTTTTACTATTAATAATGATAATGGATTATTATATTGAGCCCTTCTATCTTATATTACGCTTCATAATAATTAATTAAATTAATTATAGATTTTATATCTATATTATTAATATAAGCATGTCCAAAAGATTAGAATGGAATGATATTTTGTTAATTATCATATCTAAAAATTAAATTAGGTTAAGTAATTGCTTGATAATATAAATGAATCAATCTTCAAACATTTGTTTTCTTGTCTATTGGAAAATAGTTAAGTACTAACTTACCTCTTGCCGTCCAAGTTGGGCTGCTAATTGTGATCATTCTTTGTGGATGATGACACCCTCTACATATTTTCTAATATTTTTACTTTTTTTATTAATCATATTTTAGTAAGCTAATTATAAACCATATAAGATTTATAAACGTTATTATACAACAACAACAATAAAATCTTAATTCCAAATTAATTAGACTCGGCTATATAAATTAATAAAAATTTAAACGTTATTTTAGTTAAGCTTTTATCCACTTTTAATTTAAACTTTATTATAAATTAATAAAAATTTGATATTTTAATAAATATTTTATAAAATTTAATATTTTAATAAATAATTTATAAATATAGTGAATTTAAAATTATTTTTAATTATTTTTGTATTTTTGTCAAAGCCCAATTCTTTTGACAAACATGAGTTAGATCCATTCTTTTAAAAGCCCAAGCCATTTGTTTCATTTTGGGACGATTTCTATTGCTACTAATATTTATCAGTTTGCCTCTGTAAGTAAGCGACCCGTGGGCTTTATTTTTGTTGCTAGTTTATTTGCTATACTTGCTGAAGGTACATTGTGAAAATTTATTCAAAAAATTACACACCCTTACTATATATTTTAATTTTTTATAAAGTTAATATAAACTGTTTATATAAGGACGTTTTTCAATAAACTCATTATTTACTAAGTTTAAATTTTATATATATTAAATGAAAACATTACATATATAATACATTAGCATGTGTTTTTGTTTTTTGTGATGTGTTATTATCAGTATATATTTATAATATATGAAAAAAAATTAGTAATATAATTTATGTATAATAAACTTAATATATATTAAGTATAAATTCAATATATAGTAAGTATAAATTTGTTGTAACTTTTGGCGTTTAATGTTATTTAATAAACAAATTTAGCCTTTTTGAAAAAGTATTTTGAGACTAGTATTTTTATAGCATTAAGGAATTTTTGTGACAAGTTTGCTAGAACTCTAAAACCATGCACCTTAACCCATATTCATATAAATGACTGAGGTGAGCGGTTCGGATCCAAAGATATCCGATTTGATTCTATTCTTTTAAGAATGTTTAAATTTATTTTATTTATATTTGACTTATAAAAATTACGAGTTTGATATTTAATATTTGTAATAAATCATAAGAGCGGTGCCAGTTTATATTAATTGCAAGTGAAGTAATCTCAATGAAATTTAAAAAAGAAATACTATATTCACTAAAATTGTTAAAATATCATATAACTAAAATATTCCACTTTATTATTTTTTATATTTTATATTTTTACTTTTATTTATTTCATATTTTATTATCAATAAAATGTATAAAATATATATTGTGATCCATTCAAATTGTTAATATGATACTCGACTTTATTTATTTTTAAATTTTAAATTTAAAATTTTCTAAAAGTAATGTATATTTTAAGTTTTACTTTTATTGAAATTTATATCATGATCTCCTTTAATTTTATTTAATTTTAATTTTCACAAAATGATATAGATATATTTTCAAGTAACACGATAAATTAATAAAAAATATTTTAATTTGAAAAAAAATTATAAAAATAGTTTACGGATCATTTAAAAAATATAAATATATTTATAATGTTAGTAATTTAAATATTTTTGTGAATTCTATTAATTTTGGTAGAATTTAAATCAAATATAACTACTTTCTTGGTGAATGGTAAATTTTGACTTTTAAAAATTGTGCGGGTCTTCAACTAATTTCTCGGCCAAACTTCTCTTTAAACAACTATGTGGATCCTTTAAAAGACTAAATAAAAAAGGGATTAAGTCTCTAAGTTAAATTTACAGCTCACTTGATTAAAATTAAAATGGGAATTTGGACAATGAAACGAAAGTTGATTAATCAGATAAGAGTGTTTGGTTAAAATTAAAAAGGGAATTTGGACAGTGAAACGAAAGTTTGTTAATCAGATAAAGAGTGTTTGCTTTAAGCCTAAGAAAGATGTTGGAAAAGCTAAATTAGGATTGGATGAATGCATAGGAATTTGAAAATTTTAAAGATTCTAATTAAGTAGATAAAATTTGCTGAGATTTATCAGTCTTCTTTTCCTTGCAGAATATATAGCCCTTTCGCGATTGCTTCCTTGTTTTTTTTTTTTTTAATATGTCACGCTTTAATTTCCTTTTATCGTTCTTCATAGTCACTTCTTTATCTGTTCACCAGATTTCCAAGTTTCGCTCAACTAGACATCAACACTCACCAACTATAATTTATTGGGTTCACGGACTAATTTCTTTTGGACTTGGTCTATTAATCATTAAGTAGCTGCAAACAATAATTAAGTTACTAACTTTACAATTAACAATATGAATTTTTTAAATAAATTTTTATTTTTATGGAACATATATAGATTTATAACTTATAATTATGTATGCTGAAAATATTTTATTAGTTGTTATAGTTATCACTGTATAAAATTTTGTTGGAAATTTTTGTAAATAATTAATTATGTAAATCAATGTACAATAGTAAAAAATAAAAAATAACAACATAAATAATAGACATAAGATTTAATGTAAAAAATTCTCCAATATAAAGAAAAAAATTACGGGACAAGCTCCGAAATAAAATTCACTAATTCAAAGAAATCAAGTATAATAATTTCTGAAATAATCCACACTTGACTACTTAAGATCATCAATATTGGAGAAAATATCTAAATACATCTCTAACAGAATTTTCACTCTTTGAATGATCACACTAAGAAACTAGAGAATAATTGTCTAATATTTATCTCACAAATTATTTTTAAAAAAATTCTCTTATTTTTTCTCTTATTTTTTCTCTTGTATATTTTGAAGTGAATGAAAAAAAGTTATTTATAGACTTTTAAATATGTGTAAATATCTTAATTTATGTCTAATTTTTACTATTTAAATTATGACTACAACAACAAAAAAATATAATAATTTTTTTTCTTTTTTTTTCTTATTTCATAACTCATCAAATTTATTATTTTTATAGGTTGAATGAGCCAACAAATTTTGTGGCTAGACCCTGATAATAAATGTCTATATAATAATATAATCACGAAAAAAAAATGCAATGATAATCACCTAAACACAAAATAATATTAATAATTATATATATATAAACACCTGGAAACCATAGAAACCACTAACTTGAATCATTTTTCACATGAATTTAAAGATATCATCAATATTTGCAAAACAGAATTTGCATGAAAGATATAACTCACCACGTGATTTGCATGTTTAAACTGAATTAGGTGCTGACATTAGCTTCTACTTGGTTTTATTAGTTGTGCTTTTCATGCTTTTCTGTACTGAGCCCTTTAATTGTGTTGTGTACAGAAATATTGTTGTTTTAAGCCAATACTACTATCTTTACTTCTCGTTTTTTATTAATTATCATATTAAAAAAACATATATATATATGTGCACATATAATCTTTTAATTTTTCTATATATTTTTATGAAATCTAAATTAAAATGTAATATATGTAAAATATAAGGAAAAATTAACTAGATATAGCCTCATTTCGAAGAAAAAAAGATACATGTATACAGTAGAGTATGTGGCTTTATTATGTGAAAATGACATCTAAAGAAGTTTCCACCACACACATTTCGGCCTACCGATTTAATTTCTTTGATTTATATAACGAAAATCAAGGTTGACGTTTTAGCCAATTAGCCATTATCATCCGCGACCTCAGATCAGAAATTTGAATGGTCAAATTATATATTTCTTTAATCATTCTTTATTTTTTTATTATTATTGTTATCATTTAAAATTTAATCAATAGGATTCAATGCATGCCACATAAGAGCACTGTGCACGTGCATTGCAACATCCCCTCCACGCTACTCCTTTTATTTAATCAAATAAATGTCTTTTATTAATTCATATTTGTTTTTTTCTTTAATGATACCTACGAGTAAAGGACGCTGCACTAATTAAGTTCCATTCATGCGAGTCCATGCACACGTTCTTTGATTTACACAATTACAAAACTGCCCATGTCTTGATTAATTTAATTAATTTCTACAAAAATATCAAATATATATGGTACTAAATTTAAAATGTTATCTGAAAAAAAAAGAAGGAAATGAGGGAAATGTTGAATTTAATAAATTGAAGAAAGTTAAGCTACTCCTCACGCTCTAGCTAGCCAATTTCTTATTTATCAATATTTTAAAAAAAATTACCAATTTTACTCCAAATAGAAGCAAAATCATATTCCTTGCATTTCTTAAATGCTCATTACAGAAAAAAAATATCAATGTTAAAAAAAATTTACCAATGTTACTGCTGAAACTTCTGTCATAGATGACAAAGATCATGTTCATTCTTGGAAGTTACCATTTAGTTATTGAATATGATGCGCGACTTGTTAAATATTATTTGTACTACAGAATAAATATATTTTCAAATTGAAATTGAAGACCTATATATATATGGGTAATTAACGTTCTTAAATAAAGATTAATTAATTATAAGCTCATACATATGAAATCAAATTGCCAAATTTTCAACTCTCTAAGACTCTGTGTTTTAAATACCTTATATTCAGTTTAAAATTCATCATATGTTGTTCACTATGTAAAAGTTATATATTATACTTAAATTTATTTATAAAAGTTTATTGTGAGTCTTAAGATATTTTAAAATTCAAATTTTTTGTATTTGTTTATACAATTTGAATGAAATTTCGACAATATAGTATAAGCAAGGATCAAATTTTAAGATCAATTATAAGTGTAAAGACTTTTATATGCAAATCTAAATTAGTGGAACTTTAAATTATTGCTAATTTAAGAGAAATGGGCATATGAGAAAACTTATTGAACCACCATAAAATAGGCTAAGTAATTTATATCCATTGGTTATTTTTAAATTATTTGCATTAAAGTTAATAATATATTATATTAAGACTTAAAATTAGGGTTCAATAATTTTGTTGATGCCTCTTTTTCTTTTTAGCATTACACTAAAAGAAGGAGAAATTAACTATAAATCTATTATTCAAGAGAGATACATTTATTGTTAGATTATATTTGAGGGTACACTTGTTATTTATATATACATGAAACATATAAGTGGCAATTTAAGTTAAATTCGTGTCATATATATCAAAATGTGTTATGTTAAAAACTTGTTCCATCCCTTTTTATAATAATAATTTTGATCCCATGTACTACAAAAAATTTCTATGCAAACAAATGCAGAAGGATATGTAGGTAATTTACGATCCACACCAATGTGAAAAAAAAGATAATGACAACTAAGAGGCTTGGGCTTATCAACGTCAATCACTCTCATGATGTGCCAATGAAGAAATGCCACGTAAGGCAATAAGCCACGATCAATCCGCTTATTAAACAGTTGAGTACACCTCAATTTCCAATCTCAATCACATTCACATAGTCACATTCATCCTCGCACCTAGTATTTGTTTAGTATTTGCTATTCCGATAACCAAAAACTAATATAAGAGAAAATCAAATAGAATTTCTTATTTAGTTTGATTAATTTTATAATTAGTTTTTTCGAAAGATATAATTTAGTTTAATGTGATGTAATCTCAATTTTTGTAAATTTTAATTTAATTTAATTTGATCTAGTTATGTCAAATAATTTTAAACAATTGAATTGATTCAATTATATATATATATATATATTAATTATATATATATTGATGATGATGTGAACTTTTAGACTCAAAGTTTAGCTTCAAACATATTGGCTTTAGACTTATTACCTGCAAGATAAAAAAAGAAGCTCAAGTTATAGTGGTGAATTTTTCGATATCTAAATCAGAGTTCGGTTTATCTCACAAATATGAATAAGTAATCGAAAAAAATATGGGGAGAAAAAAAAACTCATTATCTATGGCTGTGTAGATTTACTCTCGTTTATAGTTAAAGGATACGAGACAAACACTAAATATGTTAGCGGATCTTTTAGAATTGTTAAAGGATGTATAAGGAGTGTCGGGACCGTATGACATACGTGACAAAGACTTTACTACCAAGCCTAATAAGCTCGGTCAATAGATCATACTTTCAACAACTCGACATTTTGTCTTCAAACAATACGGCTATCTCAAATCGAGCTAAAAGAAACTCAGACAAAGATACTAATCTGGTCCCTTTGTCCATTGATGACCTATATGCATACACCACATATATATATATATATATATATGTATATGTATGTATGTAAATATGTAAATTAAAAAAATGAATTAACGGAGTTGAATTGCCAAATCAAACATTTAGTTATGTAAAAAGAATTACCAAATTAAAACATTTATTTATGCTAAAAAACTGAATTAACCCGATTACCAAATTAATATCAGTTGGTTCCATTTAACTAATTATATAAATAATTTGTTTTTTCTTATTTATTATATATGGGGGAGTGAGACACTTGAGACTTTAATTTGAGATTTAGACGAGAACAGTATACATTTCTAATTATCAAACAATACATTGTGGTTCAATTCAATTTGGTTTTTATTGAATTGAAAAGTGTTATCTTCATGATATATGTATTATTCATAGTATTATCTTCATTCATTAACTTAAGAATATTAAGAGAAAGAAATATATCACAGTAGAATAGATTGCTTACATCCCCACTCCTGCCCCAATATTAGCACACGCACCATAAAGCCACAACTTTCTTGGTCCTAACGGCTCGCAACCGCCCACGTTTATACCAAACACCACAACCTACAAACTCCTCCCCCACAATTTTAGTCCCCACACACATGCTCTTGCACTAACTCTCATAACACCGTCACATTCACACACACACACTTCTTCCTTGTCACTCAATCAATTCAACACATCATCATCGTTTCATTATCATCATAAATATGTTTACTGGTGATCAAATGATGTTTCAATATCCTCCTCGGCCATTGCCAATGGAGAGAAAATGGAAATCCCATGTTGAAATTGCCCCTAGTTGCCCTCGTTGTGCCTCTTCCAACACCAAATTTTGTTATTATAACAATTACAGTTTATCTCAGCCAAGATATTTCTGTAAGGGTTGCAGAAGGTATTGGACTAAAGGTGGTTCTCTGAGAAATGTTCCTGTTGGAGGTGGTTGTCGCAAGACTCGCAGAGCTACGTCTGTTAAGAATGATCATGTTGTTTCATTGAATTATAGCAAGAATTTTAATTCTGTCTCTATGGTTCACGAAAATCAGTCAAATAATGGGTCTGATATTGATTTAGCTGTTGTTTTTGCAAAATTCTTGAATCAAGATTCAAGCGTTATTCAGTCTACTGAGGCTGATGAACTGGTTAGTTTACCGAATTCTTTAACTTCAGATAACGAGCAAAATGATCATCAAAAGATGCCGGATCTGATTCAAGAATCTGATGATTTTCTTAGAAGTCTCCCACTAACTTCGGTGGTTCCTGGAGGAGCGGAGCAGCAAGATCAAGAAAGAATTCAAGAACTGATAGAAAATCAAGAAATGGATGCATTTGGCGTACAGACATTAATTGGAGATCAAGAAATAATGCAAGATGATTTATGGTGTCAGGAAGCCCCAAATTTATCAAATGTTACATGGGAAACTACTCTAGTACGACAACAAACGCCGGAAGAATTTGATTCTTTCTTGGTGAATGATCAGATAAAGATTCCGGCGGCCGCAAATTTTATCAGTGATATGAATTCTTGGAGTTCTTTCGATTTGAGGTTTTTTCAAGACCTTGATGTATAATATGATATATATAGTATATTATATTATTTTACAAGGCAATTAACAGGAATTTTATTTTTTATAGTTATTTATGATATAAATATATTTTTTCCTATGGAGAAGCTTGAATTTACTGTGACATTGCCATGAAAAGAGTCATGGTGTAGATGTTGCATATATAAATTAATATCCATAGTGTAATAAAATTATACTACATATACTTGTTTCTACTGACATATAATAATAAAATTATGCATACTGGTCAAGTTTGCCGTAATTTTATTTAAAAGAAAAACAAAATTAAATAGGTTATTCCAAAACACTACTGAAATGGTTCGAAACTTGTAAGCTTTTCTTTCAGGAACCAAAGTACTAAGACAATAAGAAATTAATAATTAGCTGGTAAACACTTGGTTATTCATTAATTAATAATTAAGATGCCACTACAGAGATTTATTTCATTTTTTATGTATATGTTATATTCCTTCCAGTAATGCATGATACTTTTTATTTTTTTTTAATAATAATCAACTAAATAACTTAATTATCATCATGCATCTTGATCTAGATTTTATTCTTTTATTCTTTCTCTTTGACATTAGTTAGATCTATAATTCTTTTTATCACATACACTATCCAAGTTAATGATAAAGACTTATATAAACATACATATTTTAATAGTCGTTTGAAGTATTGCCCTCAAGGAAATATTTTTTTCAAGTTGAGACTAAATTAATCATGCAGAAGCGCAGAAGTATCCTAAATAGAATTAAAATGATCATATATACCTATTAAATCTATTGATAAATTTTTTAATAGATTTAATACTAATTGGAATTTATATCTAATTAAATTTAATAAATTATAAAAATAATCCTAATATCATTGAATAAAAACGTATTATTATATCATCAAAATTTGTTATTTATATACAAATCAATGGCTATAATCATATTAACCTAAATCAAAATTAATCAAAATTTGTTTATATTGGCTCCCCCAATATTTTGAATATATATAATCATTATTAACCTAAATCCTAGGGCTGTGTGTGGATGAAAATTGAAAATTAATTATATAAATCAAATGGTTTTAAATTTGGAATAAATGTTTGAAGGGATGGGTGTTCTTATAGAGAATTAATAAAATTAAAAATAAAATGAAAAAAAAGGGGAATATGAAGGAGATCTTGAATTTGGAGAGGAGTTGGAATCAGTCTATTCAATGATGTTAAAAGCATCACATGCATTGATGCTTCACATGTCATATCTGTTTCAAGTGGCGGACCAACGCATCACATGCACATTTCTATTAATTTTTTATATTTGCAATTAGCATATACATATAATATATGGTATGAATAATAAATTTATATTCAATTATTTACTTAAATTTTTTTAATTATTTGATAAGTTCAATTCAACTGAGAAGTAATTAATAAATATTCATTAATTTTTATGATTAAAATAAAAAAAAATTAAAATAAAATCAACTGAGCTAATTAACATATATTAATATAAAAAAATCCATTGGAAACATTTAAATGAGCGGGAAAAGATAATTAAAGTATTAATAATGTAAGAAATAAACATCCTGAGCACTAAAATGAAGTTATCTAATTAATTTCCTAGAAAAATATTAATAGAACTATATTTAGTTATGAGATTTTGAAAAATCTGTGGTTTAAAATAACTCTTTGTTGACATTGACGATCCAAAAACTTTCCAAGATAAAATATATAAAATTTATCATTTTAATAAAACAAGGGATTTTATAATCTTTTGCATTCTTAATAATTTTTTAATTTACCTAATCAACAGGCTTTAATTTATCTTATGGTTGAGTTTAAGACTTGTCTAGCCCAACTGCTCAGGTTGGTTACTTTTGTGAAAAAAAATCTTAAAAAAAATTAGTGAAGATCCCAATTACATATGTGTAAACATTAAAAATTAAACACACTTAATGAAAACCTTAATAATAAAGTTTGCTTTAGAAACAATTAATTTTTTCAATTTCATGTATATTATTGTTTAGTGTTTAACAACATCATGGGCCAAAGGTGGAGGTCACTAACTAGTTGCGACACCAACATCACTAAATAAATATATATCCATAACCATAAAAATTGCTTTGAAAGTGCCTAATGACTTGAGAACCCATTCTTTCCCCCCCAATAGAAGCACATAACTGGCCCCTGTTACAGTGTTTTCGGACATTTTATTTTATTTTTTTGGTTCAAGTTTCAATTATTGATCCTATTTGAACAATTATTGCCTTTTGTAATTTCAAAGATATATTTTTTTAAATACCATTAAAGTAATGCTCTTTATACCATTAATTGGTAAATTAATAAAGTATGTTGATGACTAATGGTTTTGATTAAAAGCTCTTGTGCTTGAGACTACTCTCAATCGTGCCTCAAAGCTGACTAGCAATTTTTGCATAATCCCATTATTAAGAGTCATTAATCAATTGAATCTCTAGTTGAAACTCTTATGTCAATTTCTATTAATTCGTCATATGAAGTAATGGCTGGTTAAACACCTTTAATACAATAAAATCCTTTGATTTACCCTTCAAATTAATAAAATCTTAACGGCACTACTTCAAATGCTTCTTTAGTTTGAAAATTAATATTGGTTTCATTTTTTTAAATAGTGTGTAAATTTTATAATTATATAATAAAGGTAGTCTTCTCATTTTAATAATTCTCATCAAATTGATATTTTCATAATCTAAAATTTAAATTTGAAAATTCTTTTTTTTTAAATACTTAAGTGAAGAGATATAATGTAAATGTTAATTACTTCATCCTCACAGTAAATTTTGTCGGCCAAATATATAGTACTCCCTAAGTGCAAGATTTTAGAGACTTTTAAATACAGGAATGGCATTGTTGTGAGGCCTTACTTCTTTGCAAATGAGTGGCTTGTTGACTCTATTCTTAAGTTGCATACACAATCAATTTTCATTTTATGTGATAAAAATTATTTCTTACAATTTCTAAAACTTCACTATATAAATGAGAACAAATTTGACTACACACAATATAAATTAAAATTAAACCAAAATTATTAAATTAACTCTAATTCAGTAATATTGAAATTTAAAATTATTAATCTAAATTTTAATTAAATCATAATAATTAGCACAATACAAATTTTGGTTGAACTATAATCTAAAAAGTTGAAGAATTATTTCTATTTCAAAAAATATGTATTTATACTGAGTATACACCCCCGGTTGATGCGATAGTACTACATTTTAAAAAAAGCATAATTATGAGAAGCTTTTTTATGGAAAAAGTGATGTAAACCTAATTTCAATAAATAATTTTTTCGAATTATTCTCACAATTAATTTGATAAAATTGGAATTGGTATTCAATTAGTCCAAGGAAATATTTATTTTTCCCTTATTCAATAGAAATTTAATTTAGTATGTTAAATTTTATAAGTCATAATAATTCACGTGAAGATAAGGTACATTAAACATAAAATAAATTAATTTTATAAGTTAAAATAATTCAATTTATTTTGGTTGAGTTATTTTTATAATTATAAGTGCATTATATATATATATATATATATTGTAGTTTTTAGATGTGGGATATAGTTAACACAATAATACATAGCTTATAAAAAGCTTGTTAAATTTTGCATTGTGACATTTTGTTTAGCTCTTATTAGCTTGAAAAGAATGATAGATTAGTGGCAAAGTGGATAATAATACATAATAATATAATTAATAAAAAGGGCTTTTGATAAAAATATAAAAAAATTTAAAAATAATTTTAAATTTACCATATTTATAAAATATTTATCAAAATACCAGAATTTATAAAATATTTATCAAAATACCATATTTTTATAGTTTACAATGAGTTTACAGCGAGTTTATAATGAGTTTATTATGAGTTTATAATAAAACGACTAAAATATCTTTGGTAAAAAAGTAAAAATTTTAAAAAATGTGGTGAATGGTGTCATTTTTCCTAATAAAAAAAATTGAAAAAATAGAAAAAAAGACACCCTCCATCATATTTTTAAAAAATTTTATTTTTTTATCATGAATATTTTTATCATTTTATTATAAGTTCATTATAAACTGTATTAAATTTATAAACTTATTATAAATTTATTGTAAACTAATTATAAACTCATTGTAAACTCTCTGTAAACTAATAAAAATTTAATATTTTAATAAATAGTTTATAATTTCTGATATTTTAATAAATATTTTATAAATATGATATATTTAAAATTATTTTTAATTTTTTTTATATTTTTATCAAAAGCTTAAAAAAATAGTGAGGCCCTAGCCATGGTTGAGGAATCACTTGGCCCACTATCAACAACATATTCCAGAAATGGGCCACAAGCCTATATAGCTTCTCCCTTAACAAATAATCAAAGTTGGTTCGATCTTCAAATCTCTAAAAATTAATTAATTTCTTTTCTTCCTTTTTTTTTTTGGATACTAGGGAGGGTACTACCCGGGATTACAAACGCACTAGGCGTGGCCAAGCCACCTGTAAATAATCAGCCTCCAAAAGACCTTGAACCAACGCCGGCGGCGAGTCCAAACTGAGCTTTTCTGCGGCCATAACAACCGCCATATTAGCCAACCTATCTGCCACTTTGTTTCTTTTCTTCCTTTATTTATTTATTTAATTTTAATTTTTAAAATTTTTTTTTCATGTTTTCTTGTAGGGTCATCTTTCCAAGAGTTATACTACACATATCTTATAAAGATTTGGTGGATGAATAAATGTTGTTGATTTATTTTCATTTACAAACTTATCCATTTTTTTTAGTCAACTTTTTTTTATGAAAGATAAAATTATATTGTATAACATATTTTTTATTTTTTTAAAAAAATATCATATATTTTTTATATATTTTTAATATACTAAATGTATATTCGATATATATCTTTAAAAATTCAGTATATCTTTAATATATCAAATATATACTTAAAATATATCTTAAAAAAAGAGTATTTTTAAAATTAAAAATTTTAAAAATATATTTTTAAAATTAAAAAAGAAAAGTGCGTATTTTTTAAAATATTTTTATTTTTTAGGATATTTTTGAAGAAGTCCCATTATAAAAGTAGAAGGCCCGCGTCATTTCTATTAATCAAGTTTCATGTTTTCATTATATGTTCTTTCCTTTTTCTTTTTTTACAAAAAAAAAATCAATCGAATGATTTTGGCATCTAATAAATCATTTAATATTTTATATTTAGCATCCATAAATTCTATAATCACTAATTTTTGTTTAAATAGAATAAATGTCTCTAATGTAATATTCTTCTAATTGAATTGAAAAATAGTCATTATCAATTATTAAATTGAAGGATCACTATATATATATCGTCATCTAATTAACCAAATAAGATATATATTGAGTGTGAATTGACGTAAAGTTTTTAAAATTAGTAAGTTGAAATTTAGGGTTTAGCCCCCACTAATTCCTTCTCACTATATGGGCTTTCCCTAATGTAGAGTGCAAATTAAGAGAAGAAAAAATCAATCTAAAACCTTATAAGATAGAATGTAATTTTATAGTAATTATCTATATAGTTACTTAGCTAATTAATGTTTTAAATTCCCAAGAGAATGTTGCTTGAGAAGAAAGTGACTCAGCACAGTACACAAAATTAGGCGTTCAAATTTACTTGTAGGTCCATATATTATTATCATTATTATTTGAATAAGAAAAATTTTATATGGCTTATATGCAATTAAATAGCATATAATATAATTGTTTAAAGAAATAAATACCACATCTCACGTAGTCACTTACTACTCCATTCACTCTTTTTTCTCTTTATGTAATATTACATTATTTCTCAATTTTCATTAAAATTTTCTTGAAAGATAAAAGAAATTTTTTGAATTTCTTGTAAAAATAAATAATTTGTAGATTTATTTAGCGCAATACTACTTATTTTGAAAAATAATTTGTTTTACTTAATTGCAAAAACAATACCATTCACACATTTAGTTACATCTTCCTGATTACATTATGAGAATTTCCTCTAGAATCATCATAATTTCCTCTAGAATTTCCTTTAGTTATAATTATAATAAATTATTAATTATATGATGAGACAATCAATAATTAGATTGATCATCTTCAACTGTTGCACACCTTAACAGCAACTACAATGAGTGAGACTGACATGAATTGACTATCTAATTAAGGCATTGCCATTTGCCACTAAAAAACCTCTCCCCATATGCTGATTTCTTAATTTTATTTTATTTTATATTATACTATATTATATACTCCTATCTCCTCCAATTATTTCCAACTATTTATTTACAGTATTTGATAAAATATAAAATTCGAATTAATATTTTGAAAATCTAACTCTTACCAATATAAAAAACAAAACCTTGAAAAGTAATGATTTGGAGGATTAGTGTTTATTTTTCTAATAGTATCTAATAATTAACAGTTTAATTATAATCATTAATCGCTAATCAGTACAAGAGTTTCTCTTTTTTTTTTTTTCTAATGTTCAAATGATGATATTCCTGGGACAATGTTACTCTTTTCTGTATTGTCTGCCGCATTATGTCTAGGGGTTCTGGTTCATGCATATATAAGGCTTCATGAAAAATGGAGGCAAAAACTTAACAATACAATGATGAAATTTCATATAAAAAAAAAAAAAAGGGGGGGGGGGGGGGGGGGGGGGGGGGGGGTTCAGAGAGAAGGTTTCGAAACAATGAATTAAAAAAAGGGAAAAAAATAATTAGTAAAGACAGTGAGGAAAAGGCCAATAACAAAATCAAGAAAGGTTCTTCATATATTAAACGCCAAATTTATTAGCATTATATTGAAGCTACAAGAAGGTTCATGCATGGTGAACAGTGGCGTAGTCAGGATTTTAGATAAGGGGGGTCCAATTCAACTTAAATACTAAACATTAAAAATATCAAATTATAAAAGAAATAAAAAAATTCCAGATTATAAACTACAAAAAAATAATAATTTCAATTTAACTTCATACTACTTTTCTCAAAAAAAAAAACTTCATACTACAAAATCAAATTAAACATTTCAAATTTATAATGTCCTCAAGTATTCAAGCCAATTTCTTAATTCATTATTTTTCAAATTTCAATTCATTTTAGCAAGATAAAAAAATTGCAACAAAATAAATATGAGATTAAAAGTAAGTGGTGTACCTATTCTTAACTTGTTGCCGCTGCCTTGCTGGTGCCAATCGGTGAAAGAATGAAATTGAAAAAGGAAGAAACTGTTATCTGAAAAAAAAAAGAAAGAAAAAGGAATTAACGAAGAAGAAACGTGAGAAAGAAGAGAAAGAGTCACAATTAAATTATTCTTGTTTGTTTGTAATGGGCAGAGTCATTGACAAATCTTGTTTGTTTGTAATGGGCTTGATTAAAAGGCCCAGTTTTAAAGATTGGAAAAAAAGAATGAAAAATGTTGGGAGTGTGGATCGAAGTTGCGTGCTCTCACATAGTAAGGCCAAGCTGTTCCATCTCAACCAATGTAATATTCATTCTCAAATATACCTAAAAATTTTTTATTTTTAACTGAGGGGGGAACAGGGCCCCATGGGACCCCCTTTATCTCCGCCTCTGATGGTGAAGGACAATCATTATATCAGAATCATTATATTTATTAGCAAGGCTCTATAAAAATTTAAAAAAAAAATTTGAGTTTTTTTTGAGAGCTTACCATAATTATAATATTAGAGAAAAAGAAAAAGGGTTGTGGTGTCCACCTCTTTTTTGGTGTTGCATTGTCCTTTTCACAATCTGGATTATATATTTCATTCTTAACTCTAAAAAGATTAACAATCATTATATCAGAACCACTGAAAAATGAAAAATTACCATCACAAATTCATTTTGCAATATATAAATAAAAAATATTGATTCACAATCAATATGTAATAATTTATTTCATTCCCAAAAAAAATAAAAACAAAGAAAAATTATAAACATTTTTCATATATGCAAGTTAAATAATTTAGCTTCTTTCACAGTCTTATCTATCGACATAGAAATGTCTTGTTCAAGTCGGCTTGATATTTATTTTTCATTGCTTTCCAGCAAAAACTTCCAAATACGATTATACAATACAATAACATCATTTTCAGAAACGATACTCTTCTGTTTGGAATTCTTCAATAACATTTTCATTTAGCATCTTATCCTAATTATACAGTACCATAGAACTAATTAAGTTAACCTGTTTGTATAATACAGTAAATATTCGAACTCATTAAACAAGACAAGAAAAAAAATTTTCAATCTAGTTCAGCAAAATAACAGTAACTATTTTCCTTAAAGGGGAAAGAATTCAGTCAGTAAATATGGATCAAAACAAGGGCATTTCAGTACCCTCTATCTCATAAAATAGAACAGTCTTAGAAATTTTGGGGACTACTAGATTAAATGAGATAGCACAGTAGCAGAGAGTACCAACCTCATGACAACAAGCAATGCAATTACTATTTTTCTCTTGTTTCTCAATCTCTCTCTTTTCCCAGCCATCTCTGCATTGAACCAAGAAGGTCACTCTACTTTCATGGCTATCAACCTTCAATTCTTCTTTTTCAGCTTCTTTTTTTCTCTTCTTGGGATCCAACCCACCAGAATCCAATCAAATGGGAGTACGTCAAGTGTTCCAGAGATGGTTGTCACAGAAATAGTGATCTCCTCCATTAAACTTCCTACTACCTTCCCTACCCAGGTCCTGTCCTTCAACCATCTCACCACTCTTGTACTTTCCAATGAAAACCTCACAGGTGAAATTCCTTCTTCCATTGGAAACCTGTCTTCATTGATCAATTTGAACCTTAGTTTCAATGCTTTAACGGGAAATATCCCAGTAGAAATTGGAAAGTTATCTGAATTGCAGTCACTTTCACTGAGCACAAATTTCCTATATGGTGAGATTCCAAGAAACTCCGCCTGCGAGTATCGTAGCCGGTCCCAAGTCCGGATAAAGAAGGAGGGTTGCGGTAGGTTGGCGGCCAGTGTAAGTGTAAGGATTGCAAGGTCATTCCGGGTGAAGCATTGACGGTGCAACATCGTATTGTGGTTTTAGATGTTAAAAATAAAAGTAGCTGGAGGAATGATAAGAAAGTATTGGAATAAGGATAAGATGGTGGAAATTAAAAGACCTAGCTCAAGGTACCTTTAAGGAGGAGTTACTAAAGGAAGACATTTGGAACCTTGAGGCTAGTGCAGAGGACTTGTGGACAAAAATGGAAGGTGACATTAAGAAAACAGGTAGTAAATTGCTTGGGATCTCTAAAGGGGCAGGGCCTCGATCGCACGATGCATGGTGGTGGGATGAGGAGGTTCAAAAGGCTATTAAGGCTAAGAGGGAATGGTATAAAAAGTTACCGAATGCGGTTAATAGCGAGGCCTTTGAGGAATATAAGAGGGCTAAGAAAGAGGCAAAGAAGGCTGTTAGTGTAGCTCGTGGCAGAGCCTTAGAAGGGATTTATCAAAAGTTATGTACTAAAGAGGGAGAAATGGGCATTTATAAGATTGCAAGGATGAGAGAAAGGAATAGTAGAGATTTAAGCCAAGTCAAATGTATAAAGGACGAAGATCAACGGGTGTTGACAGGAGATGTTGAGATTAAGGAGAGGTGGAAGGCTTATTTTGAGCAGTTATTCAACCCTGAACATGAACAAGATTTTCAAGGTCTTCTTGCAACAAATGGTTATATCAGTTGGTCTAGGAGGATCTTGCATAGTGAAGTAAGAGAAGCCTTGAAGTATATGAAAGTTGGTAAAGCTTGTGGCCCGGATGGTATTTCTATAAAGGTTTGGAAGAACCTTGGAGAGGTTGGAGTTGCCTGGTTAACTAAACTCTTTAATGCTATTGTGAAAGGACGTAAGATGCCGAATGCCTGGAGAAAGAGTATCCTGGTATCCATATATAAAAATAAGGGAGACATTCAATGCTGTACAAATTATCGGGGTATCAAACTTATGAGCCATACTATGAAATTATGGGAAAGGATTGCTGAACACAGATTGAGGAAGCTTACAAGAGTTTCGGAGAATCAGTTTGAGTTTATGCCAGGGAGATCTATCATGGAGGCTATTTCTCTTCTAAGAAGACTAATGAAATTGTATCAAGAGAAGAAGAAAGATCTCCACATGGTATTTATTGACTTGGAGAAAGCCTATGATAGAGTACCAAGAGAAGTGTTATGGTAGGTTTTGAAGAGGAAATGAGTCAGCGACAAATATATCAACATCATCAAGGACATGTATGAGAATGCATCCACTAGTGTGAAAACACCTGGTGGAGACACTGAGGCTTTCCCCATTACTACCGGATTGCATCAAGGTTTGGCCATGAGTCCATACTTATTTACCCTGGTTATGGACGAGCTAACCAGAAGCATACAAGACGATGTTCCTTGGTGTATGTTGTTTGCTGATGACATTATTTTAATTGATGAGACTAGTGCTGGTGTAAACCGTAAGTTGGAAGTGTGGAGAAAAACCCTCGAGGACAAGGGTTTTAAGTTAAGTAGGAGTAAAACGGAATATATGCACTGTGAATTCAGTCTAAGGAAGAAGCAGGAACATGAGGTTAAGTTGGATGGAGTTTTGGTGCCTAAAACCAAGCAGTTCAAATATTTGGGTTCGGTGTTCCAGAATGATGGCCGTATAGATGAAGATGTGGCTCACAGAATACAGGTAGGGTGGTTGAAGTGGAAAGGTGCGACCGGGGTTCTATGTGATAAGAAAATACCTCTGAAAGTGAAAGGTAAATTCTATAGGACGGTTGTTAGGCCTGCGATGCTCTATGGTAGTAAGTGTTGGGCGCCAACGGGACAACATTTGCATAAGATGAGTGTGGCAGAAATGAGGATGCTAAGATGGATGTGTGGACATACCAGACTGGACAAAATTAAGAATGTTCATATTCGACAAAAAGTCCAAGTAGCGGATGTCGGAGATAAGGTGAGGGAATGAAGACTTAGATGGTATGGACATGTTTTAAGAAGACCTCCTAATGCTGCAGTTCGTAAGTGTGAGAATTTGTTGATTGAGGGGGCTAGAGGTCGTGGAAGACCTAGAACTGTGTGGAAGGAGGTGATAGCAAGAGACTTACGTGCCTTAGATCTTGATGCGGATTTGATTAATGACAGACTTGAATGGAGACGTAAAATCCGTGTCTTGGAAGGGACCTAAGGCTGGAGTATCTTTTTTGGTGTCTTTTGAGCTTATTTTGTTGAGGATCCATACAGCCGACCCCAACTTGTTTGGGACTAAGGCTTAGTTGTTGTTGTTGTTGTTGTGAGATTCCAAGAGAAATAGGAAATTGTTCAAAACTTAGACAGCTTGAATTGTTTGATAATGAGCTCTTTGGAAAGCTTCCTGCAGAAATGGGACAGTTGTTAGCTTTGGAGTCCTTTCGTGCTGGTGGGAACACAGGAATTCATGGTGAAATCCCAATGCAAATATCGAACTGCAAAGTGCTAGTCTATCTGGGTCTTGCAGACACTGGGATTTCAGGACAGATTCCCAGAAGTTTAGGGGAATTGAAGCATTTAAAGACTCTTTCAGTCTATACAGCTAATATCACAGGTGATATTCCAGCAGAAATTGGCAATTGCTCAGCCTTAGAAGAACTCTCTGTATGGGAACCAACTTTCAGGCAAGATTCCAGAAGAATTGGGCTTGTTAAAAAATCTCAAGAGGTTGTTGCTATGGCAGAACAATCTAACAGGGACAATTCCGGGAGTTCTGGGAAACTGTTCAAATTTGAAAATGATTGATCTCTCAATGAATGCTTTAACCGGTGTGGTTCCTGAGTCTCTCGCCAAAGTAGTAGTACTGGAGGAGTTTCTTTTGTCTTATAATTACCTTTCAGGAGAAATCCCGCTTTTTATTGGAAACTTTTCAAGTTTGAAGCAGCTTGAACTGGATAATAACAGATTCTCTGATGAGATTCCAGCTGCCATTGGTCAACTGAAGGAGCTCTCACTGTTCTATGCTTGGCAGAACCAGCTCCATGGAAGCATACCTCTGAGCTAGCCAACTGTGAGAAACTTCAAGCAATTGATATTTCTTACAACTTCCTTACTGGGTCAGTTCCACATTCTCTCTTTCATCTCAAGAACTCAAGCCAATTGCTGCTGTTATCAAATGGACTTTCGGGTGAAATTCCATCTGATATTGGTAATTGCATTAGTTTTTACCGTTTGCAACTAGGATCAAACAACTTTACTGGTCAAATTCCACCAGAAATAGGATTACTGGGCAACTTGAGCTTCCTCGAATTGTCAGATAATCAATTCATAGGAGAAATTCCTCATGAAATCGGCCATTGCACTCATCTAGAAATGGCTGATTTCCTTGGAAATAGGCTTCAAGGAATCATTCCAACAACTCTTGAATTCCTTGTTAATCTAAATATTTGACCTTTCAGTGAACTCTATATCAGGCACCATCCCTGAGAACTTAGGCAGGCTTACATCCTTAAACAAACTGGTGATCAGTGAAAATTATATTACTGGTTTGATTCCCAGATCACTTGGCCTCTGTAAGGATCTGCAGTTAGATATTAGCAGCAATAGGCTCATTGGTTGAATTCCAAATGAGATTGGTCAATTGCAGGGGCTAGACATCCTCTTGAATTTGAGCAGGAATTCTCTTACCGGTCCAATTCCAGATAGCTTTCCAAACCTCTCAAAACTTGCCAACTTGGATCTCTCTCACAACAAACTCACAGGGACACTCACAGTACTGGACAGTCTTGACAATCTCGTTTCACTGGATGTCTCATATGACAAATTTTCCGGTTTTCTTCCTGACACAAAGTTCTTCCACGATCTTAATGCCACTGCATATGCTGGTAATCCAGAGCTATGCATTAACAGAAACAAGTGCCCCTCAAGTGGAAATAGCCACGTCAAGTGCTCCACCAGAAACCTCGTCATGTGTACTCTTCTCAGCTTAACTGTAACATTGTTGGTTGTACTTGTGGGAGTGCTTCAATTTATCAAAATTCTCCAAACTGCATTTGAGAGGAAGGATGAAGAGAACATATTGGAATGGGAATTTATCCCATTTTAAAAGCTTAACTTCTCTGTCAGTGATATTGTAACAAGGCTTTCAGATTCAAACATCATTGGAAAAGGGTGTTCTGGGGTGGTTTATCTGTTGAGGCTCCACTAAAACAAGTTATCACAGTGAAAAAGCTATGGCCAGTGAAGAATGGTGAGATTCCAGAGCGAGACTTGTTTTCTGCAGAAGTTAGAACCCTTGGGTCTATAAGACATAAGAATATAGTGAGGCTTCTAGGATGTTGTAACAATGGAAAAACCAGATTGCTTTTGTTTGATTATATCAGCAATGGAAGTTTGGCTGGATTACTCCATGAGAAGAAGCTGTTCTTGGACTGGGACGCAAGGTATAATATTATATTAGGGGCAGCACATGGCCTGGAATATCTTCACCATGATTGTACTCCTCCAATTGTACATCGAGATATCAAGGCAAATAATATCTTGGTAGGACCACAGTTTGAAGCTTTTCTTGCAGATTTTGGACTTGCAAAACTTGTTGATTCTGCAGAATGTTCAAGAGTGTCTAACACAGTAGCCGGTTCTTATGGATACATTGCTCCGGGTGAGTAAAAGCACTTCGCTTTTGTACTTCCGAAAATCCAGTTGAAAATTTTCAAAATTGTGGAATCACAAGACATAAAATTGCATTAGTAATAACTCCATTTTCAAATTGCAGAATATGGTTACAGTTTCAGAATCACAGAAAAGAGTGATGTGTACAGCTATGGTGTAGTTCTTCTAGAAGTGTTAACTGGGAGAGAACCAACTGAAACTGAGATTCCTGAAGGTGCCCACATTGTGACTTGGGTTACCAAGGAGCTCCGAGAAAGAAAAAGGGATTTCACAACAATTCTATACCAGCAGCTACTTCTTCGATCAGGAACACAACTTCAAGAAATGCTTCAGGTGCTTGGGGTGGCCCTCCTCTGTGTGAACCCTTCCCCAGAGGAACGACCTACAATGAAAGATGTAACAGCATTGCTAAAGGAGATCAGACATGAAAATGAGGATTCTGAAAAATCACATTGCCCCAACAAAGGAGGTACCACCAATCAAATAGAAGCAGTTCACTCTTCTAGTTTCTCCAGATCATCAGAACCTCTAATTAGATCACCTTCCCGAACCCAAAATTGCACAGAATCTTGCACATTAGTTCATTGATTATTTTTCAAGCAACAAAATAATTTGTATAGATTGATATATGTTGTAGTAGTAGGACTTAAGATTCTGTTTATTTACACTAATTCAAGTTTGGTTCCTAAATTTAAATCACTCATACACATTCTTTGGGTCTCATTGTGATTTATTTCCAAAGCAAAGAAAAGCTGCAGAATGTATATGTTTTCATATGCCAGTTCTGCCAAAGTGAAATCTTGTAGTTTAAAAATTATAGAAAATGACAGCCCAATACATATATTTTAAAAGTTGAAACTTTCAGACAAGGCATTTCATACCGGCATAAATTCTTTATTCCTTTTCCTACAATTCAGAACATTCAGAATTGCTAAGATCTGCATATGCCCCACAAAAAAATAAGACCCAAATGCCATCTAGCTGCTAGCCTTCGTTCTACATAAGTGAAAAAAATTAAACCTAATCAAAATCATCCATCAAAATAAAAAAATGGTAAACTATAATTTATCTCAATTCAATTAAACTTGTCTACCAGAATTCTTTTGCATCCTGATATCCTGCCTAGACCAAGATACTATAATAAATTATGTTCTCAAGAAATTAAAATGTCTACAAACTTTCACTTTAGCGATCTAAAAAGCCGTTTCCATAAACAGCGCTGATCACAGAAAGTAGACAATAATTAAAAGTGCTACAGTACAAACACATCAATGTTATCAACCGTAGTTTTCAAACTGGGGACCAAGAGGAAAAGACATTTAGTTTTTAAGCTTATTAGTTGTCCATAGGGTGCTGGCCACTGAAAATTCATGGTCGTGACACCAATATTTTGTTGGCATAAACCTAAATATATCATAAAACCATGGAGATGCAGAAGGACCATCATTCCCCACCAAGACCACCCAACATCAGTCTTAGTAAAGATAAAGAAATCTCATGCTCCATGTTCTTGAAAACTTACATTGCTTCTAGTCATGTGATATCAAACCATCTCAGGCCCACAGAGAGTTTTTAGAACTCTAGCAAGCTCTAATGGCTAAGAACACAAGCAACTTTTTATACAAGTTATCAGTTTTATGGAACTTTTCATTCAAGAAATTTAAACCTCAAACAATTTGTGTAACACACAGTTAATTAATTACATCGGTAACAATTAAGAGTAGAACTCCCAACAAACAAGGTTTGCATTTTCGTTGATAATACAGTTTTCTTGTCTTCTAGGTTTTTATGGGTCAAAAAAAAAGTGCCACCGCTGATAAATACTCCGAAGATCATAGCGAATTCATGTGTGTTAACAAGGCCTCCTAAACAATACATCATTTCTGTTATTAATTTCTTTAGACAAAGTGCTACTTACAATACCATTGCAATAATACTAAGAGATACAATGGCCATGTTCATTTTTTTCCAAGCTGTGTAGTGTAACATTCTATTGTTTGTCATCAAAAAGTCCGCTGCTTGTATTTTAACTTCTTAGACCGTCAAATATTGCATTTTGACTTTCAACCTCGTTGGTCGTTTCCATCAAAACAAGTTGATAATATATTGTTCAAAACAACCTTTATTCAGTAATTCCTGCGGAGTACAATTGCTATATTTGTTGGGGTTTGAGATAAAATATAAAGCCAAATACCATGCAGTTTAAATCTCAAATACTCAAACCAACCTAATCAAGATAATTGTGTGGAGCACCATTGGTTAATCACCAAAAGTCAGAGGCCACTTAAAATCTGAAGTCTCCATCTCTCTCTGCCTTTCAAAATCTACTACCTTCCCAATAAATTTCATAGATCATTGCTCAAACTGTAATCATGACGTCCACTCTGAAAGGAACAGTCGTACAAACTCGCTAAATAAATTTTAGTCATCCCCATAAAATTTTAGATTACGCATAATTCTGCATAACACCAACTCGCTAACCTGACTAGCATTGAATTTTAGACTACTCGTAGTAACATTAGCATTGATAAAACAAATTGAAAAGAAAATTTCACAATACTAATTTTTAGATTTTTCCTTAATAAAAACATTATTGGTCTTTTATCTTTATTAAAATCTTCAAAACATTCCATCCAATCCACCATTCTGAATGTAAATGGCCTTTATCGACAGGTATCACAAGATTTGGCACTCGGCTGTTTTGAATTTATGGAAGGGCTATCAATCAAATGTTTTATTCTACCTCAGTTGAATCAAGTACTCCAAAACTATAACTACAAACATTCCACATCACTTCTCTAACTTATCTTTTCTACTAGTGTAGATAAATACTCAAAGAATATGATACAGAAAGAATAATTGCAACACGACATAAAAACCATAATAATGATGAAAATATGCCCTTTCCATTATCTTAGCCAAATAGAATAATTTTTTTCCAAATAATTTTTTTTCTTTGTATTTATTACCTATAATTCCAAATAATAAATATTATTTTTCTGTTTTTCTCTGATTTTAGCAAAATATCAAGCAGAGAGCAAAAAAATTGTACAACCTATGTTACAGCAATATCATATATTGGAAGAATGCAATACATACATATACAAATGAAGCATTTCCTTCCAAAAAGGAATGAAATAATGAAATACTCGTATGTTGAACTTCCCCTCTATCTTCTCTGCTTGGAGAATCCCAAATAACGAACATAATACTTCTAAAATAATAAGTTGGGAATCAGAACAAAGAATACATGAAAATATTAGCAAACAAAACTCACATTTTAGGATAATCAAAATGGTTATCAAATCTTGCAATGTGTACCTGGAAACAAAATTTTGATTGGAAGATTATGACATAGAGACCAAATATCTAAGCCTATAGCCTTGCTCCAGGATGCCACTTTATGCTGCATCCAACACTTTTGGCACAAGGAGAGAATGGCCTTAAGTATGCAACTACAATGGGCCAAAAAATTCAGATATCTGATGAATAAGAAATTGAGAGTATACCTTGGTTTCTGAACTAGTGAGACTGGCTGACCACTTAAAACACAATCTATTGCCAGACTTAGATCCCTTTAAAAAAAGTAATGATAAAGCAATTTAATAAATGATGGATAACATACGTGCATGTATACGTTCACACATACATAATTTGAAATATTAGTCAAATGAAGCATGCAGCCAAAGACACCAACCTTCCAGTGATTCGCACATTATTACTGGGTCGGGAATCATCAAACTGACCATGATACACTAATTCAAAGGGCCTCCTACCATCCTGGAATATTGAATCAATTAGCACCATGCTTGAAAAGCTAAATTACACACTTCGCTAGCAATCTTTTTCACAGAGCTTCACATAATTAAGCGCTTAGTTTACTCCAATTAGTTATCAGTGGCGAGAGAGACAGGAGGGCTAAAAATGAGGAAAAAGATGATGTAACTAATTCCTTCAACCTGGCTGAAGTAATATACCATGCCTTTAAGACAAGTATTATTGAAGATTATGATTTATGAGGCACCTTTTTAAACAGAAAAAACTCTGGTGTGCAAACTGCTCTGAAATCCCGAGCAACTTCTTGCGACTGCAAAGAACCATTCTATTATTTCAGAGAATTTTTATAAATTTCAGAAGAAAATGATTCTATAAGAAAAAGTAGTCCTTTTTACAGGTTCAATAGAAGTACTATAATGTTTAAAAGATATTAGTATAAACAAGATAATTGACTTCTCCATATATGTCAACTCAAAGTGGGTGGTTATTCTTTTTCATTACAAACATAAGATTACAATATATAAATTCATGTTTCATTACAGATTAAAAATGAACTTTTCTTATTCATCATAAATTCTCTATGTTTAAGTATTTCAATTTTACAAATCTATTACCATAATTTTGCATTCAGTTGTACTTCATTCTTCAAATATAAAGCCATCAATGGTCCACAACAAATATTAATTATAATACTTTTTATTCTGTTACAACCACCAATAATTGGTAATGATAAAATTTATCAAACTGCTGTATAACATTAAAAAATGGGCCATGCATGCGGACTTTGCAACATTTTTTGACATAAGTTTACTTATTGATTGTTCTATTGACAAATATATTTTTAGGAAAAAAAATTTCTACTATAACAAGTCTGCAGCAACGAATGGCAATTTTGGTTGTGAACACTAATTTTATAATATTACCCATATTTCACTTATAAACTTCTTTAGACCTTCAACTCCATATATAATAATAACTGAATTTAAGGCAAATTTTAAAAACATTGGTACAAACACATAAAGTTCCAGAGATTAGAAAAGTAGAAGTTATTTCATTGGTCAAGCATTCCACAAATGCAACGTCAACCATACAGAATAGGTCTATTACATTTTTTATTAGTTATCATTATTTTCTCACTCACACTCAAAGATGTTTCATCTAATTTTGGTTTCATTTTACCTTTTCCCCCCTCCAAAAAATAAGAGATTGCCTATGTCAAACAATAATATCAAATAGTTCTCTTGTGAATGCCCTCCAGCATGAGATGAGATCATGAGACAAATTAGAAATCAGATTTGACAGTCACATAGAAAATCTAATTTATTTTGGAAACACAATGGAACGGTACTAAAGAGAGAAGTTGGGAGGAAAATTTAAGAGTAAAGCTCAGGATCATTTGTGTACCTCGTCATACAGGTAAGGAAATGGGTAATTAAATATCTTAGCCTCTTCTGCCATGAACTCTGGTCCATCCTGCAAAGAGAAGTTTGACTCTGAATAAACCGTATAATAGCCAATGCAGAGTTAGTCTCAAACAAGGTAGTCACTAAAACCTGTGGGTGAGTAACCACGGAATTTGAAGATATGGCAATAACTGCAAGTCCCTTCTGCAGCATGATAAGACAAAATTTAGATTAAGATAATTCTGCAGTCATTTGCTAAGTTATGCATGTCCCAACAGGAGAATGAAGAAAATCCATTAGAAGGAAATGGATTCAGCAACCTTCATGAAGAAATTCGCGAGCTTCACTATGTCCTTCTTCAAGTGTTTAACAAATGGACAGTGATTGCAGATGAACATAACCTGCAAGCCACATCCTTACGAAAAATCAGGAATCTCAAACTTGCTCATGTTATCAGTGAATTGAAACAAACTACTAAATTTCCTGGCTTGGAGAAAGCCAAATAAGGAAATTGCCTAAACAGAACTGAGATGGCAGAAATAGAAATCATACATTAAGAACCTGCAAGCCCATATACTTAAATAAATTACACCAATATCTATCCTGGTTGGCAGTTGTGGCTATGACATAAAACTGTTCCTACTTGATGTTTGAACACATTTATCAGCATTCACTAACATTTTTGTTGATGTTTTCTAAAGTGATAATTCGCAAGCATTGGCAATCCAAAAATTTTAAAAATCATTAAGGTCTAAGGAAAGTTATACCCATGAGTCCAGCCTAAACAATTGATCCACAAACAAAATAATCTACAAACCTCAATAAAACGATGAATTCCACTCAATTTGGATCTTGGCCAAATTCTAATACTAATTTGTAGGATAAACTAATACATTAAACAATATTTTTAAAAAGAAAAACACAGCAAACTAACAGATACCCACATAGTAACAAAACAATCTATGAAAAAGCAAACATGGGGATGGTGTGAACTTACCAGTAAAGCAGGGTATGGCTCAAAATCTTCCAATTTCCACATTTTCCCAGTCAGAGGCTCTGGCAACTACGATTCAAAACGTCAAGAAGCCCCATAATGAACAAATGGCAGTGGCACTCAAATTTCACAAATTAAGAAAAAGAAAAAATCAAACCTCATTAACAAAAATTCAACTATGAGTACCTCAAAATGGGGAGCTCTGAAGCCTAAGGATACACCCTGGGATTCGGTCCTGGCAGCTCGAACTAAGAGCTTTCTGGCGGTTAAGGTTTTCTTCTTCCTGCATCCGAGCTGCAGATAATTGAAACTCATGCTCGAGGATACCCATCTGGAAACAAAAATTGCAGTGGTTCTTGTTAACGTGCACCGGGAAGGTAGTAAACGTGCGCATCCTGCAATGGACGCCACATTCAGAGCAGTGGCAGCCATTGTAAGGACCATTGAATTTCTGTTGGAGAGCGTCGTTTCTTTCTTCTGGGCCTCTGCGACTGATAAGGGTAAAAGAGTCCTTTCATTAAAATTGCCAGGGTGTTACTGTAATTTGATTGCATCTTTGATGGTTCTGTAGCATTCTGGAAACTAATGGACTTCATATTATGGGCTTGACTGAGCCCAAAATAGATGGCATATCACTCTGAACCCACCATTCATGTCACGCTCCAAGAATTTAATTAATTGTATCTATACAGTATTTAAGAGAAAGGTTTGTTGAATTTTAATGGCTAATACTCTCATGAATTAATTGGATGAGTCATTAAGTTTTTGCTTTTTAATATCTTCTTATATAGAAATTTGAGGAAAAGCTATATATGTTGAATTATCCTATACTAATACAAGTGTTGATAATTTTATATCTACCAAATATAAGAATATAATATAATTAATGTAGAAATGGACTTTCTAACTATAATAGTTAATTTTAACTCTACTAAATGTGTATATATATATATAATTTTAACTCAAATCAATATTAAATAGAAATTTTGACAAGTTATATTGATGTGGAATACTGTTTAACTTTTCTTATGTAATTAATTATCAGAATTACTTAAATTTGTTGTGTGAAAAAAATATAATTTTTATAAAAATATTAAATTAAAAGGTTGAAATTTTCAAATACTAAAATTTAAATAATATATATATATATATTTAAAAATAACATATTAAGTTTGACACTAAAGACAATAGTTGAAGTAATTTACCCTTGAAAGAGAAGAAATAGGAATTGTTTATTCTTGAGATTAAAAAACAAAAATTAGTGAATAAATAATTGCATTGATAAATTAAAAACCATATATAATAATACCATTTTTTTAGTGTGTGTATATATATAATAAGTGTAGATATGATGTATGCATGGTGTATGTATGGATGTCACTTTTCATTGGATTGGTATTGGATCTAAAGGGTCCCTCGCCATTAGAGAATCTATTGTATTCACACCTGTAATTAGGTCACTTTGATATATTGTATTAGTTCTCTAATTTTTAAGCTTTTCATATTATCCTTTTACTTGAATATAAAGCCATAAGCTAATTAAGCTAACTCCTCCTAATTCTTAAAACCACCAACCACCCCACCCCACCCCAAACTCTTCTTTTTATATGCATTTCAGTTTCTACATCTTATTAATTAATCTATTGATCAAGGTTACTATTAATGGCTGCGTTTTAGCAATTAGAATAACACCAGCTAGCATTTACAGTTATATAGTTAAACATTTTAGATTAACTTTAAAAATAGATCATTATAATAATTAAGAATCAATTATGTCCATCAAGTTATAAATAATTTATTAAGAACAATAATTTTTGTAGAAATCATTTTAAGCGATTATATATTTAAGGAATAATATAAGTACCAGTAACATTATTATACATACAATGGCAGATTTAATTATGAATTGAGTTTAAGAATTTTGTGATTAGATTAATCATTTTATAAAAAATATTCTATCATATAAATTTATTAAAAAATAATTAGCTTAAACATTTTTTTAAATAACTTAAAAATATATAAACATTATTTAAAAAAACATATATTGTGTGATTTTTTAAAATAATATTTAAATATTAAAATAAAATGACAAAAAATTTAATATTTAAATATTTAATATAAAAATAAAATAAAATATTAATATTAATACTAACTGTTTGCATTAATTTTTTAATATAAAAATAAGTTTGAAAATTTTAACCCGTCAATGTGATCCTGATTCTGCTACTGCATACATAAATAATTTGATAAAATTAATTTATTAGTTAATTATATATTGTGTACAGAAGAGTTATTTTGAAAAATAACTGACTATTTTATCATATTTTAAAAATTTTAAGGCTTTCTTATACTATATATATATATATATGTACATATTTAGAGTTATCTTGTCGATGAATGTATAGCACCACTTTATTAATAGATATTTTTATTTTATACTTTTATAGAAGGAAAAAAAAAGTGGGTTCGCAGCAGAGTGGAACAAAGAAATTAGAATAAGTTAATATTTTGCTATTCATATATTATATATGGTATAAATATTATGTGATAAATTAATAAATACATCAAAAAATATAATTTAACATAAGTATTAAATAAATTTAGAAATTAAATATGTAACTTTCAACATAGTTATAGTGTTACAAAAAACCAAATTCTCTCTCTCTCTCTTTTTTAAAAAATTCATTTTGTCAACTTAGCTTGAAAATGAATAATTCCTACACACATTCATATTGTTAATTTAAAAAATTACAAAAGAGAAGAAAAAGAAAATAATTTTAAACTATTGCAGGTGAGAGTGGGAGGAAACTAGCTGTCGATCGAGCAAAGAAAATGATACCATTATATATATGAAAATTTTAAATTAAACCTCATTTTTTTTATTTTGAAGAATTCAATTTAATTAAATTTCATACATAAACATAAGATTAGTTTTTCTATGCATGATAGTGCGAGGAAATGATATCACGAGTAAATTTTTATGCAAAAAAAATAATATAATTAAGAGGGTGTTTTTCAAAACTTAAAAGCTGGTCAAAACTGATTATAAACAGTTTTTAGATTATAAGTTGTTTATTTAAGTGTTTTTGAAAACTTAAATAGTAGATTATAATATGATTTTAATCAGTTTTTTAAAAGTTGAGTTTTGCTACTTTTTTAAGCACTTATTTTTTAAATAGTAATTTTTTATTTGTATAATTTATTGATAATACCAATATTATTATTATTATTATTATTAAATAAATTTTTTTATTATTATTATTGCAAAATAAATTTTGAATTGATATTTAAAAAATTATTTTTATACAATAAATAAACTCAGGGATAGTTTGGTCATTTTAACAGTTTCTGCAATTAAAAATTGATTATAAGCTGATTTTACAAAAACACTTAACTGATTATAAACTGATTATCAGTTGATTATTACTAGTTTATAAAAACACTTAACTGTTTATTTTTAACCTGATTATAATATAAAAATCACTTATTCACAATAAGTTAAAAACTCCAATTTTAAGAAACACCCTCTAACTATATATATTTCAACTTGTGATTATTGAAACATCCAAGTTTGTTGCTTATGTGAACATTGATCCCAAAACCATGGGCATATCCATGCTTTAAGTAATAGAAAAATGAAGAGGATTTAAGAATGTTTTTGTGTACAATCTCGCAATCATATATTATACAACATATCAACCATTGGACTATCCATTATATATTAAATTATCACATAAGTATTTTCAAATATCTATTTAGTATTGTATTAATCATTGTGGTTAAGCTGTTTTACATTAATTGTTTAAAGCTTAATTAACAAATCATGATTTATTGAAAAATAATAAAAAAATGAAAAATTGTTTCAACTCAACTTTAAAAAAATTTTACTTTTTCGTTAAAAAATTGCTCAAGTGATGTTTGATCTTAAATTTAACTAATAAAATTTTTAAAAATTTGAATTTTTATGAAATTCTTGAAAATTTTAAATCATAAAATTGTTTAAATCAAATTTTTTAAGTGAAGGTTGCTGAAATTGAGTTTTTCTATATATGAACGCCATATCCATATGCCATCTCCCTCCCTTTCCCTTTCCCAACGCCGTGGACGGCGCTTTAATCGAGGAACACATCAATTATCTCTTTTTATTTTTATTTTTTTATTGAAACCTAAATTTTTTTTTTTTTATAAAAATCACCTCATAACCACTAACGTATATGCGGATAAACCTAAAAAAATATATAAAAATTAATATATAGAAAACATTCAACCCATAAAAAAATATATGTTTAAATTTGTCATTTACAATTGAAAGTGGATTAATATAAAAGGATATTATGTTTATTATTGGATAAATATTAATAAGTAAATTAAATAATTTTTAATTATTATTAGTTAATAATAAATAAGTTAAATTATATTTAATATTGATTGAAAAAATTAATTAACCTGTATTACATCATTACTGCATTTTTTTAAGGATATTATTGCATTATTGCATACATAGATGGTAACGCAAGTGGTAACACTTACTTTATTTTTCTTATTTAAATGTTGAATGAGTTACATAATAAGAAGAAACTTAAATGATGATCCCAGCTTGACCAAAATGAATAGTTAAACTCTTAATTTAAAAAAAAAAAGAGTAGGAAAAGAATATAAACTATATGATAACTGTGCGTACATATATCTAAATAAAAAAACACAAAAATTATTATAGATAAGATAATGGAAATTTGTTGAGTCTTAAATGTAATAGGAAAAAAAAACAATATAAATTTCAAACAAATACAAATTAATTCATTAATTAATTTAGAAGTGTTTAGATGGCATCTTATCATAGATGTAAGGACTTATAAAAGAGTGCCGTGTTGATCCCCAGCATGGGTTATGTATGTATGACAGTATAACTACCTAAGAATATGTTGCCACTATTTGTTAAATGCATATTTTCCAACAATAATTTGCTTTATGACATATTGAAGGTATAAAATGTATATTTAAAACACTAGCCAATCAATTATTTAACATTTCTTTATAATCCAATCAATCATCTATGATGCTAAGGGTGATGAAAATTAGAAATTTAATTTAATATCCACTTTCCAAAAAATATTCAGTGATATATTATAATAAATATTTCAAAAAATAAAATATTTTCAAAAACACCCATTTTTCTTTTTTCTTTTTAAAAATATTCACTTTTTAATTTTCAATTTTAAATATACTCCATTACAAATATAGTATATATTTAATATACTATAAGTATATTTTACTTATATATATATATATATCTAATGTAAATTTTACATACAAAAAATATAAAACATTTTTAAAAATTAAAAAAGAGACATATAATACATATATTTTTTTTTCCAAGAACTCTTATTTTGTGGATGGACGTTCAAATTTAGGTGGATAATCCAACTTTTGAACAACTCTAATAAATTAGAATGATTATTAAATAAAATGTAATAAAAAAATAATTAAAATTATAAGTTTTATATTATATGTTAAGTCAAAATTTTGATAAAGTGTTTGCTTGCATCATAATTTTTAAAAAATTGATAAAATAATTTTATTTGATTAAAAATATTATATTTACTTAAGAATAATCTATGTAAAATAAAATACTGGACCCAGTAAACTTTACTAATCAGCTATTAAATTATTTTATCTAGAGAGGAGTAAGAAAAATTATTTTTCCTGAAAAAATGATTTTGGATTATAATATTATCAATGTTAAGAGACAATTATAAGCATATTTTAGGATAAAGTAAATTAAAAAAGATATATTATAATGGTAATTTGAGTATTTTTAAATTTTTTTTTATTAATTTTAGATTGTAACTTAACAAGTTAATATTTTTTTTCAGTTTATTTTGTTAGTATTTTATTAGATTTTTTAAACACATTAATATAATAATTTTAATAAAATATAATCTCAGTAATATATCTATATAAAATACATTTTCGATAATAAATTTTACCCATTAGTATACCAAACCACCCATAAATTTTAATGAGAAGGGAAATTATATGAGCTGGGGAATTGTAATTCCATTGCTTGCTAAAATTAATGAAAAGATCAAACATTTCCAAATACTCATTTGTTTTCTGTGATTTAGAAATTTAATTTTTCTTTTAAAAAAATAAAGAAATATTAATTGTTTTTTCAATTTTATGCTTATTTTTGAGCTCTAATGGTAAACTTCATTGCTGCAAATCAGAATTAAATGCATTAACAAAAATATGGGAAAATTAACAATTCATGCACTAGGCTCAGCCAAGGAATAAAAAATTTTAACTAATTTATGATCGTCTCACAAATACAATTTTATGCTTATTGCTTCATATTTATTATTATTATATTTCGTTACTAAAAATAAATATTTTACAATTTCATGCATATTTATAAAAATGAATTAGTTACATATAATTATTTTTAGAGAAATGGCATATTCCATCGTATTTTAAAATTTTTTTATTATTTTACCATGGATATTTTAATTATTTTAATATAAACTCATAATAAACTCATCATAAACCATATAATGTTTATAAACTCATTATAAACTAATAAAAATATGATATTTTAATAAATATTTTATAAATTCTGATATTTTAGTAAATATTTTATAAATATGATAAATTTAAAATTATTTTTAATTTTTCTTATATTTTTATTAAAAGATGTGCTTAAGACTATTTACTATAATTTTGTTTTTAAATTTTCTTATAATTGTGAATTATAAAATAACAATAATTAACATTCACAACCCATAGAGTTGAGATCATAATTAATGACCAAAAATGTGTGGTAGTTATTAGGGGTAGAATTAGAAATTTTATGAATTACATTCAGGTTAAAAAAATTTCAAATGAATTAAAGTAAAATTAAATATTTAATATTATAATAAAATTTATATTTTTATTATAAATATTTATAAAAAAAATTTATCTATCAAAATTTTATATTATTTATTAAATTCTAAAAATTTATTAAATTTTTTATATATTTTTTATTTTAATTATTAAATCTATTAATTTATTTAATTTTATTAAATTAAAGTTTATAAAAATACTATTTCAAATAAGAATATTAATTTTATCTAATTTATAATTAAATTTTAAAATTTTAGTATAAACATACATATCTAATAATAAAACTTTAAATACTCACTAATTAATTAAAAGAATATATATATAATGCAAAAAGCTTATAATTTATGTATATAAAATAAATAAATATAATTCATATAATTATAAATATATATATAATTATACATAAATAAATATATATACACGCGGGATGGGGGTGGGGGGAGAGGGGTTCATTGGCCCGGGACCCCTTCTCTCCGCCCTGACTAGTATTGATCTATCTTTTTTTTTTCCTGTATATTTTTTTTAAAAAATAAAAGGAAAATATATTCCATTAATTTGACAAGAGTGAAACATCATATTCACTCCAAAAAAAGTAATAACATATGATTATATTATTCTGTTGGAGGTCCCTTTGGAAAGTAAAAAAAGTGCACTTAATTACTTTCCTCATTATTAATTCGTATGAGAAAAAAATGTCAATAATTTATTTAATATTTACCAAATGTTACTTTTTATCCTCAGATTACCTACACAGACTATATAAAATTTATAGGGCGTTTAGATATTCAATTATCAATAATTTTTCGTCTAAACATTATAAAAAAGTTGAATAAAACCTGCGAGTTGCAGCCAAACATATTTAAACTAAATAGCTTATGCGCGTGCCCAAGTCATAATTTTATTTTTGCAATAGAGTTGTGAACGTTAACTCAAATATTAATTAGTAACAGTCAAATTTAATTTTATCAAAATTTTACATTTATTTGACTATATCAAAATAATCGCAAGTTGCAAACAAAAAAGGATTTACTTTAAAGCGTAATTACAGAACTAATTCAGCCTTTTATAAAACATAATTAGTCCTTAACCTTATCGCCATGGCCAACATGATGATAAATATTCAAGAAGCTGAGAGAGAAAAGAAAAAGAAATTATTCTAATTATTATTGTTGTTGTAATTGAAGGAGGACCCACAATATATCAATTTATGTACAGAGATTTTTTTTTAACAGTAATGTACAGAGAATTAAACCATAGACAAAACTTGATCAAGAAATGAATGGTTGAGATCAATCAGATGTACACGCTTACGAATTCATAAATTTATATAAAACTATTAAATGAATAGATGTTAGATTAGATAACTCCAAGGTCAAATATAATGTCGCGATCAATGTATTACTAAATAAAATGAATATTTTTTAAAAAATAATCTGATGTAATAATATATTTAAATAAAGAATAAAAAAAATAATTAATAATAATAATAATACTAAAAATTTGGAGTTCAAAATCAAACCACCCAATATCAGAATCGTTATTATTATTATTTTCAAACAATATATAGAATTGCAAGAATTTTTCTCTGCAGAGAGTGTCATTGGATCAAATTAATTATAGAGTTAGAATCAATTAAAGAAACCCAGTTGATATTAGTTATTATTTATAGAAATATTCAAGAACCAAGAATCTTAAGAGATATGAAGAGAAGAAGAGAAATGGACAAGACTTCAGAGATAAAATCTGCCATTGAAGAACTTTCTTTACTGAACCAATTCAAAGATAGTGGTGATGATCATCATGAATCTGCTCATATACCTTCAAGGCCTTTTTTATATATCTGCAATTTGGTTATTCAAGTTCTTGGTTAGTTATTTTCTCTGTTTTCTTTATCTCTCTGTTTACGTTATTTTCCTAGAATATTATTACCTTAAAATTCTGGGTTTTTTGTTTGCTCTTATTAAGATAAGATAGGTCCAACAATGGCGGTTTTGAGACAAGACATCAACCAGAATATTCAAGTAAGAAAAGAAGAAGTAAAGAAAATCTAAAATGCCTTTTATTCTTCTTAATTATTTTCATATTTATCTTCACACAGTCTTGACTATTTTTGATTTATTATTATGACAAAAACATCCTCCATGACATTTCAACAACTTGGCATACTTGTCGTCATCTTTCTATCAGTCTATGGTCATTTCTGTTCATGTCTTTAATTTGTCATTTTCTTGCTGGCGAAAAAAATTTGCCTTTTTCTTTTTTTTCTGTTCTAACAATTTTCGTGCTTTGCGTTTTCTGCAGAGATTAGAAATGCAATGTGATTCTGATCCTTCTTTATACTCAAATTTGTTTGAAATTTTGAAAAAAGAGGCTGATGAAGGAAATTCAAGAAAGGGAAACAGCTGTAGTAAAGCCTTTGTTTGGCTTTCCAGGTGAGCATATTAGAACGTGGGTCATCTTAGTTTACAATGTTATTAACATTAATTACAATTAAATAATTGATAAATCCTAATCTATTGGCCCATTTAATGACTGACATGTAGAAATAATAAAATCAATGAACATTAATTAGTGTTCTTGTATGCTTGGACCTTTTTCAGTATTGGTTTTTACAATTAATGTTAAAAAAAATATATTAGTCCTAGAATTAGATTCCGTATGTACAAAATAAAAACTTTTAGCCAAGCATTGTTCATGAACATAATCATTGTGATAAGTAGTCAATTGTCATCAGATTATGCAAATTGCAGTAGCTGCTCAAGGTTAATTTAAGTGAAAATGAAACCTGTTTTGCTTCCCAGATCCTTGGATTTTACAGTTGCTTTGTTACAAAGATTAGTGAAAGACCCTGATCAGGAAATGGAGAAAGCTGTGGACGAGGCTTATAATATAACTTTAAAGCCATGGCATGGATGGATTTCATCTGCTGCTTTTAAAGTAATTATATATCTCCTCCTTCTGGCTTTTGATTTTCTTCTTGTAGTGTTACAAAAATGTTACTAATTCAGATTTTTAAGTTATGCAAAATGTCAACTAGCATAGCAATGAGCAAATGTTAAAGATAAAGCTAAATTCTTGCTGAAATCTTGATCTAACAGATAGTTCTTGCAGGTAGCTCTTAAATTAATTCCTGATACCAAAACTCTCATTAATCTCCTTAAGCCAAAAGATGAAGATATTGACATACTTACAGAGGATATAGAAACCTTCACTTCGCTACTTTTGTCTATTCTAGACGAGATTCACCCCATTCTGGTGAGTCCAAGTTCATATTGTTGACAATAAATGGTCTTTCTGTTTCTTGGTTAGTATTTCAGATCTTTATCTCCTTTGAATTTTGCAGACTTTGTACGGGATAGATAAGTTGAAGTCTACCTAAGCAGAAAGGACAGAACGAAAACACATCACACATGTACAACGTTTACCTTTATACAGAAAGTCAAGTTTTTCTTCATTTTCTTTTCATGTAAATATGAGTTTTGTGAATGGCTGCACGAGCTATATTGAAAATTCGTTGCAGCACGAACTAATTTTCTGTTTATTTGGAAATCTAGTGTAAATACTAAAATCTGTTAACCAAAGTATCTGCTATGAATAAAATGTACAGAAATTTATAGCAATTCATTTTCTTGAGACTTGGTGACTGATAACAACGTACTAATTTCTTGAGCTTTCTTTTCATATATACTAGTGGGAACATGCAATTTATCATTTGAAAACATTTGTTCCAACTCACACTTATTTACTGTTAGCAACTAGTCTCCGTCTCTTCATTCATCTTCTCTTCCTTATTTTCTTCGGTTTTTGCATTGAAGTTAGTGAAATATTGCAAGACTTTCATGGAGCTGGAGAAAGTTTATGAATCTTCTCAAAGATGCCATTTTGATCCATGCCTAAATTAAAGCCACTTGAATCAGTAAGATAGAGTGGTGGATCATGAAGGGCAATTAGAGCCGCAACTAGACCTGCATTGCTGGCTATACTTGGTTCAGTGAACCATGGTTTGTCCCTTTCATCCAAGAACTTGTCAAATTGATCTGGTCCTGCAACCATGGATCCATAAAGAATATTTGGATTTTGATCTTTAGAGTACAGCCATCTCTCTCCTTCTTGACAGCTATAGTGTTGACCATCGTCCCAGGGGATTGATGCAGCCCTGTGGTGAACTTTGATTGGATATCGGTTACCAAACCCAACCATATAGCTCATCTTCATAGGGTTATCTCCTAGAATGTAATTTACCTAGAAAAAAAAAATGGGGAAGAATAAGACCATTTACAATGCTATAACCTGCAATATTCAATGTGTAACTACGTTCTTGCCCGAGACCTGGCGAAATTTCGCAACATTTCCAAGGAAAAATCATCACTACTGCAACTTAAACCTGAACTAAGCTGCAGATCAAGGTAGTCACTATACAATTTACTGAGGAAAGATGCTGTTGCAGCAAACTGGATTGGTTTATAGTCATTAGGACTTAAGAGGATCAATCCACCTATACCAAGAAGTAATTCCACTAATATTATATTTACAAATGCATGGAGAAATCTGAACACTGGCTTGACCATAAAACAATACCTGCTGTTCTATTGAAGGTTTCATCAGAAAGATAAGAGCATATGACCGACATGGCCATGTAAGACGAAGATCCTAAACCATTCTCATAGGGATATCCCATATCATGAAAGTACAGAATTCTTGTTAGCAAAACCTGAAAATGTTTCTTCAAGTTTAGTATAATTCACAAACCAGTTCACAAATTAAATCTTTTTCTGAACTTTGCAGAAGTTTCAATGAAGATTACCGCAGTGGCTGTAAGCTTATTGTTCCAATAGAAAACTCCTTTCTCTGGTATTGCTTCCTCTTCCTCTGCTGCACTAAAATGATCAGTAGCATATTCGAGATAAGAATTATTTTTGGTAGCAAAGAATAACCAAGTTCCTCCCCAGACAAGTTCATCTTTGTATCCAGATGAATTGTAAAACATTCTTGCCTCTCCTCCACAAGCATCAACACTGGTGAAAGTTCCTTGAACATGACCTGTGCCATTCTTAGTAGCAACCTAGAATAAAATCTCTTTAAATACTATTGATGATGCTGATAATGCTGCAATGATTTCTCCTGCTAGATCAGAAGCTGCTGATAATGCATTCTTAGAATAAAATCTCCGCAGAATGCATTAATCTTGTGGACTATGCATTATCTTCTTTAAATACTATTGATGATGCTGATAATGCTGCAATGATTTCTCCTGCTAGATCAGAAGCTGTGCTATCACAAGCTGAGACAGGTCTTCTATAGCTCATATCTTCAGGTCTTTGCCAGCAACTTATATCATTATTGCCTTCTCTTCCACTTCCAGCACTTCCAACCTAAAATTGCAACGCGGGATGATATACAGTACATTAACTTTCAATTCAAGAAAATTACAAGTTTGTTTGGCATTGACCTTGAAATTGTTTTTCCCAAAAAATAACTATTTTAGATGTTGGAGTAAAACAGTTTGTGAGTGCTGGTTTGTTTCTTTAATTCAGCTTAAACAGTAATGCCAAACAAACCCTATATGGATCATGCAGCTTACTTAATTTTGATATATCTTGCCTGAGAATATAGTGTAACAGGAGATAAAGTCGAATTTGGGGAAACAAAAACTTCGAGTAAGTAATTGCTTCCCCACCGGATGATGTCCTTGACATGATCAAGCTCACTAATATCTGCATATTTCTGATGATATTCAATTACAGTCTAACTCAACAGGGTAATGGTGTAAGCTGTAGGGAAACTGAATTTAATGTTGTTGCCAGAATCATAAAAACCACCCACGAGGCTTATAGAATCTCCATCTTGCAAACCTGAAGTTCCTCTGAATTTCACAGGACTATTGCTTGGAAAATTCCCAGCTGCAGAAAGAATTAATGTTTCAATGAAACTATACAGAAGTGACAATAAAAACAAAACTACAAGATTAAAGAGTAAACAAAATATTACATTTCTGTGCATCAAAGAACATCAAAGCTTGGTTCAAGGAAAGAGTGAGATTCTTTGAATTCTCACGATGCTTATTCTTGTGGGGCAACAAGAGCGAAAGAAAAACAATAGCTGAGATAACTGAAAAAATGGCAAGTGAATTGTAGAGAAATTTTTTAAAATACTGTTAAATGTAGAGAAATTTTTTAAAATACTGTTTATCTGAGATAACTAGTTCATAATCGAAGGATTTAGAGTACTGAGAAGGGACTGAATCATAGGAAGTGTTGGAGTTTGGAACTAAACGAAAGTCGAGTTCTATTGAATTCCATTGGCTTGATGAAGGGAGTAGCCTGCCTGCTTCAGAAATTGAGTGAACATATTTAACACGATACTCATCCAAACCAGAAAATTACTTGAACTTGACATGGATAATGAAGAAGTTGATTCTTGGAGTGGAAAAGGGAAAGAAAGTAGCTAAGAAAAACAAATTCCTGTTCTTGAATGAATTTTATATCATTTACTTAACGGTATTAGAAAAAGAATAGAATTAAAAAGATTCCAAATTATGGGGAGAAACTAAAAAGGCAAATTGGAAGGATTAGAAACACCAAAAGAGAGCTGTTTTAACGTTAATTTCAATGCATGTTTTCTCTGAAGTCTGTACCGTAGTGAATGCTAGTCCTGACTCTATATGCCGTCCTGGTAGAGGAAAATGTCCTTTGTAAAGAATAGGAAAATCTTCTTTCTTTGCAATTTCAAGAACCCCTCCGCACTCAATTTTACTTTATTTTTTTCACTTTTACAAGCTTCAAAACAACTCAAGTACCACTTAGCCAAAGATTTGAGGTCTCAACTTGCTAAATTGCTCCACAAATAATTTTTTTTTTCAATATTTTTAAATGATATCTACTAACAATTAGTTTTACTGTACAGATTTATCAACTTCAATTGCTTGATCACTGATAATATATAAAGACGAGTTTGGACCTTTATAATATAAAAGGGGGAAAGAGCAACGACATATCGTTTATGGCTGAGCGACGAGTCCTTTCTTTGAACCCATATTCTTCGCTCGTCGCTTGAGAGGAAAAATCAATTTTTGGGCTTTTATGGGCTTTCAGATGGACTAAGATCAATTAAGCTTCTAAATTGGGTAACAGAAAACCGCTGGTCGTTTCTCCAATATAAACTGCAATTTGAGAAGCACTCTCTAAAATCTGAATCTTTATGAACTGTGCCACTCGTAATCATAATTCAACAAAAATCCAATCACAAGAAGTGTTTGCAATTTCATTTGCTTTGTTTTTGGTGGGTTTTTTCTTTCTCTCTCTTTCTTTACTCATCCTTGTTTTTCCAAATTCGTTCTGAAATTTCGCTACTTCATTGACTTTCTTTATCTGAATATGTTCCTGGATATGTATGATTTCCCTTTACCAATCTACAAACTTTATCCACTGATCGATTGAAATTGTTTCGTTAGTCTTGAATTATACAATTGAATCATAGTACATTTACTTAATTTCTTCATTTTCTCATATGGGTACATTTTTAAATTGATTATAGTTGGCAAAGCTCTGTAATTTTGCATCTTTTTATGTTTATGATCTGATTGCTTCAGATTTATTTTTCCAAATTCGCGTCTGGGCATGCTTGATTTCCTTCAATATCGCAGCTTGTTAGCTGAATTTGCTGTATAATGAACATATATGCAAATAGTCCCAAATCTTTCAATGCATATCCAAGAGGTGAATTCGATTTAGAATCAGGGACCATTAAAAGACCTAGAAAGTCTAAAAATACCCCTTTTCACCCATTCAAAATGCTCAAATCTTTGGCTAACCGGTTTCATTACTATTACAAGTTGCACCCAGTTCTTGTATTTGTCGTTTCCTTGTCTTTGGGAATCACTATTCTAATTGTTCTGTCTCTATATGAAAGCCGGTATCGAACAATGAATAATTACTCCAAATTGAATTTGGATTCAAATGATTATCCTTTGGCTAAGCTTAAAAATCTTGTAATGGTTGCTGGGCATTCGGTCTATACCAGCAGTAGTTGTGGAAAAGTTGACAAGGAGGATTCTTGGTTTTTGGAGTCTTATCAGAGGAATCCAGGTCAGGCTGCTACTTTTATAACTCATATACAAGAAGGAATTGAAATTGCAGCAAAGGACGACGGGGCTTTGCTATTGTTTAGTGGTGGTGAGACTCGAAAAGAAGCTGGTCCTCGCAGTGAAGCACAGAGTTATTGGATTGTTGCTGAATCAAAAGGATGGTTCGGTGAGTTCTTGGCTTTTTTCATCCATTATGTTGTCTTTATTATTACTAGTAGACTGTAGAAAAGGCTCATAGAACTTGGGACTACCAATTTTGGATTCTTCTAGATGAAAGCTATGAGGCTGTTTAACAAAGAGAACGCTGCTGTAGTTGTTGATTGCTTGGTTTTTTGCTCACAGACCTAAATACAGTTGTTAGTTACTTATATAAGGTTGTAGGTTTTCTTGTCTTTGATCGTGGATTCCCATCTGGCGACGTGGAAATTCTATTAATAAATCATTTGCTTTTTAACTAGTCAAGTGGCCAGCAAGCACTGATTAGAATCTAACAATGACTTAAACAAACCAATCATCAAGTTGAAACCCCCTGTTTTTTTTTTCTGGCCAGAATCAGGTTTCCAATTTTCAAATGGTAAGGCGTGGCTGAGAGGGCATTTAATGGATGATGAAAGAAAGAAATTTAGAAAAATAAATGTAATAAAACATAAGGCACCTCCCAATAAACTCTTTTAACTCAATGATTCTTATCAGAATAATATAAGATTATGTAATCTTATACTAATTTTAACAGAAGGTGCTGCTTGATCAAAGTGAATCTTGAGGGAAAATGCAATTTGATGAAAAGGAATATACAGTTCAACATCTATGCTACATCTGCTACTCTACTTTATACATCAAATATGAAACTTGGTCACCAGTCCTTCAAGTTATTTTATATTGTCACGTTGGCAACATTTTCAACTGACCTTGTCAAATGAATTCTGGCTTACAAGAATCTAGCTAGTTATGTATTACCAGCTTGCAGTTACTTTGGTAGGTAAGCAATTATTAAGACTTCAAATTGTGCGACAATCAGGTTGAGTTGTGACACAGATCTATTTTGAATGGTTTAGGAGTTGCTGATAGTTTAAATTAAATGTGTTTTTACTGTTCTAGGGAGAGGTTAGAGCACTTCTTTGGACAAAATTGGCCAGGTATTTGGACTTTGCCATTTTACAATCATGTCATTTGCATCTTTATAGAGTGCAGGTAGCATACTTTTATTCGAAGTGATTTTGTTTGTTTATTATTGGCAATTTTGCATTTAAGTTGGTTTTTCTGCCAATTCATAAACTCGCTTTTGCTAGAACAAAATGAAAATAGACATCTGAATGGCTGAAATTCTTTTGTTCACTACTGCTTATAGCCCATATGGCATATTCAAATTCCTTATGTTGATGTGTCATAACTCCCAAAGAAATTGTGTTTGCAAACAAAATGTGTCTTCCAGTGATTATCCCTCATCCTTTTTGGCATATAATTTAATCTCCTATTGGCCATGAAATCATATATTAAGAATCCAGCAGTCTCTTTTCTGCTACCTAAAGTGTTCACTGTATGAACCAGTATTCCTTTCCTTGGAATCACAGCTTTGGTATTATCAATGGTACATGGTGTTTGTCTAAAATAAGACTATATAAAGTTTAAACTGCTAAATATTGATTGTTCTGTCATTAAAATGTGTAATTGTCAGGCAACGAAGAAAGCGTGAGATGGAGGACATTGACGGAAGAGCATGCAAGAGATAGCTTTGAGAATCTTCTTTTTAGTGTGTGCCGGTTTCGAGAGCTTACTGGCACATATCCTCAAAATATAACTGTAAGTGCATTATGTTCCAGGTTTTTGTTTCTTTTGTTTGGAGGTTGTGCCAGTACAAATTATTTATTACATGCTTTGCAAGAGAAGCAACAGAAAAAGCATACAGTCTAATGTCATGCCACAACAGTAATAGCCACCCATAAGAAAGAGAGGGATCTTCCATCTGATTCATATTTTTGTGATGATGAAAAACAAGAGAATTTCTCGATACCATGTGTAGTTTACATAATCCTGAAAAAGTAAATAAGAATACAGCAGCTTGATTCCCATGTTAAATTCTCGTTCTAATTTTATTGTTTTTGAGAGCTAGGTTGTGAGTTACGATTTCAAGAAAGACAGGTTTTCACACCTTCATAGATCTGCAATTGGCTTTCCAGAATCGAGATTCTTTTACTCTGGCACCCCAGCATCTTCAACTTCCAAAGAAGCAGCTTTGAAAGGTGAGGCATTGGTGAGGACTCAATTTCAAGAAGATCCATATGGATGTCGAGGAACACTCTGGCGTAAAAAACTTGGGCGTGATCCCTTTCATCGATCAGTTCCATACCCTAATGGTTGCCCTGAAATTGAAGGTTTATTCAAATATTGCGGAGCAGCGCCTTACCCAGGTTCCCTTCCTTGGACTTAGCAGTAGTAACCATACTATGATGTCTTCTTAATCCTTAATATAGGTGTAGCCGTAGGATAAACGAGCTAGAAATCTGGTAGAGCCAAATGTTTGTCCACTTGATAATTTATTCTTCCCCGTTTTTGTTATATTATCTTTTTCTTGCAAACAAATTCTAGAAAGACATTTTGTATTATGTTTGCTGGGAAAAATTTGATATCAAAATCAAAGGCAACCATTACTTTTAGATACCTGAAATTGCTTTGTTTGTGGCTTTCATGGTGCAAGATTCTTTTGATGACAAATTATAAGGTTAGTTTAATAATCTCGTAACTCCTGAATATTTAGTGCTATTCCAATTTAATCAAATTAAAATATAAATTCAAAGATTATTGATTTTCATTGTATCCAAGTGATATGAACACATGTATATGCTAATAGAACATTAAAATTGAGGTAAAAAATATCAATACAATCTACTATATTTGAAGGAACTAATATCCCCCTCCCAAGTCTAAAAGTATTATTTGGGAGATTTGCTTCAGTTGTCATGGCGTGGCTATTTTGCAATTTGCTATGCTTATACAGTTTGTGTTCTTGTGCCTTCAATAGTTTGTTAATCCATTGACAAGGCTCCCTTGTATTTTTCTTTCTCCTGACATATGATTCTGTCTCTTCCGATAAAAAAAATCAGTTAATTGTAGTTATATTCTTATTCAATTTGAATGTTATATTCGCACCGATACATATGTCGAGCACTTAAAATATAAAATCAAATCAATTCATAAGTTTATTTATTAATCTGATAAAGTTGAAAATATATATATGATAAAATTGCAAAAATAAATATGTACCATACATTTTTTCACAAAAAAAAAAGAAAGAGGAAAAGATGTGGTGAACATTAAAATAAAATCAAACAATCATATTCCATTTCATTTTGACATTTGCAAATAATAATCTACCGAGCATAGGGTAAAAGAAAGAAAGTGGTGCCTTGATTCTTATGGTTCAAAGAATCATACTGCTACTACCAGTGATAATATTATAGTCTTCTATGTACCAAATTCAATGGACAACTGATAAAGGAAAATGACTAATTTAACACATGGCCACCAACTACACTGAAGTTATGAACAAATGTTATATTATTTAGTTTTAAATAATAGTTAATAATGGGTTGGTAGATTTAGTAATTTAATATTTAGAGCAAAAACTTTGTCATTTAAATATGGTTTAATACTGCCAAAGAAATATTCATTCAACTGCTGAATTATTTATATAAAAAAAAATGACTCAACAGAATCACTGATTTTATTTATTTGGTAACACATCTCAGAAATAAAACTTTATTAGCACTAGTAAAAGCTCATGAACTCAATAGTGAATTTTCAATTTTAAAATTAAAATCACATCTATGGTTGTCTTTCGTATAGCAAAATAGAGAAGTACATGAGCTATCCAGTGCCCTTCAAGAAAGGCCAAGTGCTTGAAGCTGCGCCATCTATAGCTGAATCATCCATAGCAGCACCTTTCATAAGGCCTCCAAGCAAGTCTGTACTGTTCATAAAGATCTCTACCTTCTCAATTTTCATATTTTCATCCACCTGCTTTTTTTTTTTTTTTAAATTTTATGCAAAACAAATGATATTTAATTTAGCTGTTGAGAAGGGTGCAGTTCGTTCTAATAAAATAAATAAAGAAAAATTCAAATATATTTATACCTCAAAAATGGCCATGCCATAAATTTCTACCAATTCTCCAGTAGGAACATGGCCCTTGAAAGGACCTTCCTTGTAACCCCAGTGCCTAAACTTGTATGAAATAACTTGCGGACCTGAATAAACTTGAATAACCTCTATAGCAAATCCTCTTGGAAAAGTTTGTTGTAAAAGCTACATGAGCTGTGTCCATAGTTTCTTTGTCAGGGTCATATGCCCTAAACTTCACTGGCAAAGATGTCTGCAAAAAGACATTGTACCCCCCACCAAGCTTCCTCTTTTCTTCCAAAGTTACAGGTTTTCTTCCTGCACCCATCTTCAATTAATTAGACAAAATTTATCATTAATATATAGAACCTGCTTTCTCTTCATATAAACTAGCACACTTAAACTACTTTGATGAAAGTTCAATAAATTATTCTGAACTGATCAGCCAAAACTAATTAAGTTGTGAATATTTTTGGATTTTAATTACCATTTAAGCTAAATGTATACTTCTTTGGATTAACTGATTTAAAATCATCAAAGCAGCTCTTGTGAAACATCTCCATTTCCCATGTCTTCAAAAGGTTTTGAACTTTTTCTTCTAATGAACCTTCAGGCCATACCTTTAATAAACAAGTAAATCAAATTAATATTATTAGAACTGCTCCAAAAATGGACATTTATGCAATAAAAATTCGAAAAAATGAATTAATTAAGGATATAGTAATTAATTAGTTAAATAACCTTAGTTCTTCCTTCTTCAAAGAGTTTGTTAACAACATCATAGTTTGGAGGAGCACCAAACGTCCATTTGGTGTTCTTCTCTCCTTCTCCATGTAAGTAAGAGCAATATTTGTCCCCTTCAACAACTGCAGCTTCCATAATTAATTTTAGCGAACAAGAAAGGTCTCTCTTAATTATCTCTTATTGTTCAATCTGAATTTTCTGTGCTGCAAAACGAACCTTTTTATAAAGGCAAAGCATGGTAGTTCATTATTAGTCAATAGAGAAATACTAATTACAGTAATTTTAGAGAGCAATTGTTTAATAATTATCTTTTTATTTGTTAAAAAATATTTATTATAATATCTCTTTTAATAAATATTTTCTAGATTGTTCAACAATTACCTTTCTATTGGTTAGAAAATATTTATTATAATATCTTTCTTAATAAATATTTTCTAACAAATGAAAAGAAGATTGTTAAACAGTCACTTTTTAAAATGACTATAATTAGTATTTCTTTAGTTAATATTGACACGCAAACTATCATTTTGTAAAGATATTTTTCTTTTTTCTCAAGTTGAATATTCCTTTTGTAATGTATCAATCAAAATTTTCAATTTATTTACGGAACAAATTTTCAGTGTTATATATCTAAAAAAATAAATGTGTTGGATATCTTTTTTGAATAAAAATGTGTTGGATATCTTGTTATATCTAAACTATGTAAATCTCCATAAAATAAGATTTTTCTTGTTAGAAAATTTGTCCACATAATATTTAAAGATGAGAGCAGTATGACTGAACACTTGAGCGATTTTAAAGATATTATAAATCACTTAACCAATCTAGAAGCTGTAATGTCTGATGAACTGCAAGCTTGTTTACTTCTTGGTATTTTTTTTATAGTTGAGAGACTTTGGTTATTGTCTTAAGTAATTCAGCTCCTGAAGGCAAACTGTCTGTGGATGCAATTTGTGAAAGTTTGTCAAATGAAAAATTCAGGAGAAAAGATTAAGGCTCTTTTACCCACTCAGAAGTACTAGTTACTGAAAGTCGTGATAAAAGCAGAACTAGACAGTTTCAAAATATAGACAAGCGATCAGATAACCGTAATAAATTAAAGGGTAGATCGAAATAGAAAAAATATATCACTTGCTATTACTGTGACAAGCCAGGATATGTAAAGAGATTTTGCAGGAAATTGAAAAAGGAGTAGGTAAAAGAGAAAAATGAAAAAAAATAATATAGCTTCAATTACACTTGATGGTGGTGTTGTTATTTCTACTGATGATAATTGCTTACATACTGATGTCCACGAAATCTTTTGGATTGTTAATTCTAGAGCTTCATATCATGTATCTACTAAACATGAATTTTTCATATCATATAGCAATAGTGATTTTGGCTATGTCAGAATGAGAAATAAGGCTTCAGACAAGGTTATTAGCATGGGTACGGTGTATTTAAATACTAACACCAGGTGTAAGCTATGGCTCAATAATATCAAGCATGTTTTTGAGATGCAACTTAATCTTATTTTTTCTAGTACTCTTGCTGATGACAGTTGCATAAGTTTCTTTGGTACAAAGAATTGCAAAATTACTAAAGGAAATCTTGTATTGGCTAAAGGAAACATACAAAATATTTTATACTTTATACAAGCCAAGATATGCAAAACAGGGGTGAATGCGGTAGCAGGTATTTCATCAGATTTATGGCATAAAAGACTTGTTCACATAAGTGAGAAAAGAATTGGTGTTCTCACTAGGAAAAAATTTCTACCCTTGATAGGTATACATTTAGAATCATGCACTTTTAGTCAGAAAACAACATAAAGTTATATTTCAGAGATCTTACTCTTCAAAAAGATTAAATATCCTTGACTTAGTTCATACTGATATTTATTTTATGAGTGATAAAATACTTAGTGGTGCTTCATATTTTATGACCTTTATTGATGATCACTCTAGAAAAATGTAGGCTTTTACTCTGAAATCCAAATATCAAGTACTGAATGTATTCAAATATTTTCATGTCAGTGTTGAAAGAGAAATAGGAAGACAGTTGAAATGTGTTCGTGTAGATAATGGTGGAGAATACATGAGTTTATTTGAGATATATTGCAAGGAGCACATCATTCACTTGGAGAAGACAATTTCAAAAATACCTCAGCAAAATGGAGTTACTAAGAGAATGAGCAGAACCATCATGGAGAGGATCCAGTGTATGCTCTCTCATGCCAAACTCTCTAAGTCCTTTTGGAGGTGAAGCAATGAGAACTGCAGTCGACCTAATTAATTTTTCTCCTTCATTTTATCTTGATGAAGATATTCCAAAAAGAGTATGGAAGGGGAAAGATGTCTTATATGAACATTTACAAATTTTTGGATGCATGATATTTGTTCACATTCCAAAAGATGAGAGATCCAAGCTTGCCTCTAAAGTTAAAGAATGCATCTTCTTAGGTTATACCCATGAAGAGTTTGGTTACAGACTTGGGATCATGTTAATAAGAAAATCATTAAAAGCAGAGATGTAGTTTTTTTTAAAGATCAAACTATTGTAGATTTTAAGAAGTCTAAATCAATCAAAGAAAAGGTTGCAGATCTCACACTAGAGTCATCTAGTTCTGAGCAAAGTTATGAAGATGAACAAAACATCAACAATGATGGTGAGCCTATTATTGATGCTGATGAAACTAATGAGGCTATTAATGAGCATGTTGATGAGCCTCTTCCTCTACCACCAGTTGAAGTACAATTAAGAAGATCCACCAGAAATTGAGCGCCCCCTTAAAAATACTCTCCTCATGAGTATGTGATGCTTACTGACTGAGGAGAACCTGAAAGCTATGAAGAGGATATGGCATGCAATAAAAAAAATGAATGGTTGAATGCTATAAAAGATGAGATGAACTCCTTACATGGGAACCACACTTACGAGTTGATAAAGCTGTCTAAAAGAAAAAAAGCATTGAAGAATAAATGAGTTTTCAGAGTAAAGACTGAAAACAATAATTCACATCCAATGTACAAGACTAGGTTGGTTATGAAGAGTTTTAGGCAAAAAAATGAATCGACTTTGAAGAAATTTTTTTTACTTGTGGTCAAAATATCTTCTATTAGAGTTATTTTTGAATTAGCTATCAGTGTGAATTTAGAAATAGAATAACTTGGTGTGAAAATAGTTTTTCTCCATGGTGTCTTGGAAGAGAAAATTTATATGGAGTAACCAGATGAGTTTAAAGTTAAAGGCAAGGAGAATTTTTTTTTTGCAGGTTAAAGAAAAGCTTGTATGGACTTAAGTAAGCACCAATATAATGGTACAAAAAAAAAATTCAACTTTTGCTTTGCTGCTAATGCGATTCTCATTGCTTTGCTCCAAACTCTATAATTACTTCCACTGAAGGAGTTGAAATAAGAGCCAAGCTCGGCTTATCATTAGTGTGTACAATCGTTACTTCTCTAGAACTGTTCTTCGAACCAGTAGCCATGATTAATATCTTGATTGTAAAATCAATTTCGTTTCAAAAAAAAAGGAAGAAAATCAAAGAACAAGATCAACAAAATTAGAGGAAAATCAACCAAAAACAACAACAAAATCAGAAGAAGAATTGAAAAGAATGAAGCAAGATCTGAAATTGAAGAAGATCAAGATCCAAAGATCTTTTGCTACTTGGATACCATGATGAAATGTAAGGTATTGACTAAACAATAGAGAGAATTGAAGAAATGATATTCACGTGTATAATGCTGGTAATTAGCTATACATATATAAGCTGTACAAACGTCAACTAGTGTAACTAACTCTATCTAAAGATAACAGAATTGGTTATCTATAATTTACACATGTTATATTCATCACTTCCTTATATCCCCAGTGCCTAAACTTGTATGAAATCAATGGTGGACCTGAGTAAACTTGAATAACCTCTATAGCAAATCCTCTTGGAAAAGCAGTTGTAAAAGCTACATGAGTTGTATCAATAGTTTCTTTGTGGGTCATATGCCTTATACGTTGTCTGGTGAAGAGGTTTGCATAAAGGCATTGTAACCTCCTCCAAGCTTCACTATTTCTTCCAAAGTCAAAGGTTTTCCTCCCGCACTCATCTTCAATTAATTAGTTATAGTCTTAATTTGGTAAATATTGGTTTTTTTATGTTTTTCTTTTCTTTTATTCAAGTTTCGATTGCTGTTGGAATTCAAAAATTCATAGCATGAAAGTAGCACTTGTACTACTTTTAAGTGAAAGTTCCATAAATTATTCTGAAAGGATTACTATCCTACTGAGCCAATTGTAAATATTTGGATTTTAATTACCATTTAGGCCAAGGGTAAACTTCTTTGGACACATTTAAATTCATCAGAACAGGTCTTGTGAAACATCTCCATCTCCCATGTCTTCAAAAGGTCTTGAATTTTTTCTTCTACTGAATCTTCAGGCCATACCTTTCATAAACAAGTAAATCAAGTTAATATTATTAGAACTGCTCCAAAAATGGACATTTATGTAATAAAAATCCACAAAATTGAATTAACTAACTCAATCAAGAATATGGTAATTAATTAATTAATTAACCTTAGTTCTTCTTCCTTCGAAGAATTTGTCAACAACATCATAGTTTGGAGGAGCACCAAACCTCCATTTGGTATTCTTCTCTCCTTCTCCATGCAAGTAATAACGATATTTGTCTCCTGAAACAGACATAATTAATTAATTTTAGCGAACAAGAAGATCTCTCTTAATGATCTTAATTATTAATGATCAATCTGAATTTTTCATTCTGCAAAATGGACCTTTATACAGGCAAAGATCAGTAATTCGTATTAACTTAATCTTTGCCACTCTAGAATAAGACAACATTAACACAATATCACATTGTAAGGATAACTTTCATTCCTGCCAAATTCAATATTTCTTTTGTAACGTGTCTATCAAATTTCAATATTTTTTAGGGAATAAAGTTTCAATATTAACATTAAAAAACATGAATTAGTTAGATGTTTTTTCATATCTAAAATATTGTATATTTAGATATTAATTTGTGGAAAACTACATTCAAAAAATTGGTTAATGGTATGGATTGTTAAAATTTTTTAATATACTAAATCCTTTTAACATAAATATTTCTTGTTGATGAATTTAGTTATTTTTAAAATTTCACATAATACAAAAACAATATTTTTAATAAAAAAATATTATGAAAAATAAGCAAATAATTTAAAAAGCTGTTATCTTAAATGTTATGAATAAGATCACAAAAATATTTATATGGATTTTTTTTAATAAAAAAGCATAATTTTATTAACATATGGGTTAACTTAATATGAATAAGAAAATAAATAGTAGAATATAAATTGAAAAAAAATAAAAAGAGAATAAATTAAATTAAACGTGATTCAACGTAATCATATATTCATGAACAAAAAAAAGTAACAAATAAACTAAAAGATATAAAAATAAAAGGAAATATTCAAAATTTTTATCCTAATTTCATGGCCTAAAAACCTTACAATCTCACACTATAGTAATTACACTGTAAGAGTAAAATAAAATTAACTGAGTGCGTATGATTTGAATAGAAAAAATATAAATTTTATTTAAGAATAATTATTAATTATTTGATTAATAATAATTTGTCTAATGAATCTTCCTAAATGAGAAATTATATTATAAAAAATACACTCTTTGTCGACGAAATTTATCAAGAGAATAAAATCTATTTTTATTATCCATTTTTATCAACCTAAAGAATCCCATCAAAATTACGGCAAAAAGGTTGTTTTCCATTATAACTGATGACTCCAACACAGCCCAACCAGAAATTTTGATTTTGCATGACCTAATTTGATAAACCTAGAATATGAAAAAAAAAAAAACCTCTATTTTCATGGTATCCTCTCTATTATCCTAGAACAAATTCGTCAACTCCATACTACTCATACTCCTCACTTTTATTATCGGAACACCTGAGTTTTTTAGATTCTATTTTATCCATCGTACTGGCTAATCGAAAGGGTATTTGTTAGACAATGTCTGATTTTCTTGCTTCTTCTTGTAATTGGAAATTAATAGGTGCAAGAGCGTTTTATAAAGGGCTGTTGTCGTATCAAGGAAAGCCCATTGATGAATTGAGAGATTCAGCTTCTCCTCGAGACAAAGAAGGTCATGGAACCATAGAACGTCTACTGCAGTATGGTTTCCAAGGCAAGAATTGCTACTCATAACATAAGACATGTTGGAGTCGGGGTTTCTTTTTTAGATTTAGCTTCTGGGTTTATTTTGTTTTTGCTCAAATTTGTTTTCTCTTTTGAGTTTCAATTTCTGGTTTTGAATACAAAAATATTGCAGAGAAATAAAAGAAAATAAAAGGGAATGAACGAGAGGATTGAGAATTGAGAGCTGAGAGTTTTATATTTTTGTGATTCAGAAAAGTTGAGACTGTGAGAAACTTTACAGAAAAAAAAAACAAAAAAGTTTTCTTCTAGTTTCTTGGTAACCGAACGGACTCGATTCAAAAAGAATGGTCAAGGAAGTTTCTGGCAGAGATATGGGTAAACTTTTTGCCTCTCTTGGTAGTCTAATATGAGAATTTTGGTTATTGGAGGAGCTGAATTTGTTGGGTCTCACCTGCAGACAAGCTAATAAAAAATTAAAAGAATGAGGTTAAAAAAAAATATTTTTATTTAAAATCTCTGCTATGTTTCTTGTTAATGGTTAATGGTTGAGATTTTAAGGTGTAATACTTTTGTCCATTTATTTATTTTTAATAATACTTTTTTAGTCTAACATGAAATAGATATACAATGTCCATAATGACGTGGTGGTTGATTTTTCATATATAGCTTCCAGGTGTTTAATTATTATTGATGTGTATATTTTGTTATAGAGCGTGTAGTCACGCACCGTTTCCTTCTCTCATATTGGACAAACAGGGGGTTAAATAGATATGAAAATAGTAAGTTGATTGTCAAAATGGTTAAGATGAAAGGAGGGCAAAGTGATTAATTGTAATAAGAGGTTGGTGATTATCTAATATTTATTTTTTATATTGGTTTGTTTTTTATATCAATTCCAATATTAATATAGCAAAGATTAGAACTCCAATTTATTTTTATACAGCTAATTGCTATTTTATTTTAAAATAATTAGATCATAATATTTTAACTAAAAAATTAATTAACTATCATTTATTTTAAAAATAAAATTTAAAATAAATAAAAATTCTGATTATTACAAATCTATAACTTTCTCTCTTTTGCATATTAACGTAACACTCATTCAATATACTTCGTTTATTTATTCAAATGGAGTTGTCTCACATATTTATTTATTTTGTATTTACATTCTAATAGAGTTCCAATAAGACAACGCCAACTATGACCAGTCAAATTAGTATTATTAATAATTTTCTCTCTGTAATATTATTTTTCACTCCACTTTGTTTACTTGTTCAAATAGGGTTTTTCCACATACTTAATATTATTTATTTTATATTTAAAATCAAAGAGCTCTGGTAGATCTAAAATTATTAATTATTCTTATTTTGTGTCGTTATACAATAAAATAGAATATAAATTAAATTTTCTTATGAATTTTTTTCTTTATTTAAAATTTTTGTCCTTTTTTAATGAATTTTTTTTTATTTTACAGAAATTGTCTATCCTCCTCTAATAAGATTAAGATTAAAGATGCCCTTCTCATTAAATTAAAAATATCATTCTCATGTGGAAGAAAATTACATATTGTCTAAAAGTCTATTTATAATTTCATTAATTATATATATTTTGTATAATTTTATTTATAACTTATAAATACACTATTCCATTTATTAATGAAAATTTTTATTTTACATAAAAAAAAGAGCTCTCATTAGATTGAACTAGAGAAATAGACAACACCATCCATGGTAATAGCGGTCAAATTACTGATAAATTAACATAATAGTAATATCGTAATTCTTGTTTCTCTTTCAAGTAAAATAAATTAAAGTAAATATTTTCAATAATTCTTATTGGATATCATTTATCTGATATGTACTGAGTATACATATTAAACAATAATAAATATTTAATTTTATCAAAATATATTTTATTTTCACTTAAATTTGTTAAAAAACAATGATTATTTCAATTTTTTTACTAAGGTATACTTCAATTCTTATCAAAATGCTGAATGCATTTCATTTTATTGAAATTTGTATTTTGTATTATACAGCTTAACATAGCGTCAAAAAAAAAATACAGCTTAACATGTGCCCTTAAATATTCAAGAAGACGCATCTCCCATAATTTATTTTGTAGTTAAATTCGAATAGAGTTCTCCCATCCTGAACCAGTGTACCATCATTGACAATCAAAATTCTTAATTTTATAGTCAGTTTTAGCCAAAAAAAAAGTCTGTTTAATTTCTTGAACAGGTTGGATTAACATATGATCAGGTCAATTTAATCTCATCAACCACGTATCAGAACCAAGCTTGCTCATAAGCTTTCTGATTTTATCTTGGAAATTTTATCGAACACCTTACACGCATATCTTTTATTCTAGAATTTAATTCCTCTACAAAAAAAAGAGCACACTTTATAAATGTCATTAATAATAACATAAAAACTAACAATTAAACAGAAAACTAGTAATTGTTAAAAAAAAAAATTAGAAAACTAGTAGTGTGATGAAAGAGGAACCATCAGAAACCAAAAGTTATCCCCAGAAGCAATAAAAGATTGCTATACGGTCCGCATCATGGTTCAGATCTTTCCATTCAAAGAAGACCCCATCACTTGGTTCCTTACTCCAAATTCATTTTTGAATTCAATTAAAAAAATCAATTCATTAAGAAGAAAGGGCTCAGATTCGTATGGGTAAGAGAAATTTATCAACACATGATTATCAGAGTGGTGCATGACTTTCTCAATCTACTCATCACTGCCCCTAACCACACCCACACCTAAAACTAAATAAAAATCAATTCAAATCATATCAGAAACAAAAAAAAAAAAAAAAAAAGAAGCAAACCTGAACATGGAGCTGCATTGGAGTGGAGATGCTTCGCAGCTGCCAATATATAGTGATGAAGATTTACCCAAGTATCTAACCCTAGTCTGCTTCCCTCAAATTTTATGACAGTTTTACCCTTGATAGTTGATACTTTTCAATATTCCCCACTTTTGCCGTTCTCATTGTGCACCGGGTCGCATGGATTGGGTTCACTATGGCTCCTGGTCAAAGCCCAACGGAATCACATGATCGTAGCTATATTTTACAAATTCAACTCCTCTAACCATACTTCATTTTTAAAAAGTATACATTAAACATATATTTAATATAAAAATATTTATATAACTACATAAAAAATATTTTTATTACAAAAATATTATAAAAAATAAAAATATTTTTATTTTTATTAAAAAATTAATATAAAATTTTAAAAATATCTCATTCTTAGTAAAATAAAATTTTATTTTTTTAAAAATACTTATTTCTTCAATATAATCAATATTTTACTTTAAAATTTTATTTTTTTAAACTTCATTATTAAAATAAAAAATATAATAAGTAATAAAAATTAATATTTTAAATTATTTTTTATCATATAAAAATCATATTTTTTATAAAAAAATTAATTTTAATTATAAAAAATAAATAACCTTCAAAAAAATAAAAACAAAATAAAATATATAAAAATATATTAATAAAAATTATTAAATTTATTTATAAATAAATTTTATATATTATAAACATAAAAAAAATTAAAAAAATACACACAATTTCATTATATAGATGTATTGTATATGTTATATATGTGTTGTAGATGTTGTATCTATAATATATTTTTGTTATTTAAGTTGTATGTATTTTATGTAAAAATTGTTGAATATTGTGTGAATATTTTATGAATATTGTGTAAATATTTTAAAAATAAAAAATTAAATAAATATTAAAAATATTATATAGATGTGTTGTAGATTTATTGTAGATGTATTGTTAATATGTTGTAAATGCGTTGTAGATGTTGTAAATATATTTATATTGTTGAGTATGTATTTTGTATATATTATATATAAATATATATTGTGTATATGTTATATATATATTTATTTTTTTATGTGTATATTAAAAATATAACATAAAAAATTTTAGACAAAAAAATATAAATAAAATAAAATGGTAAAAAATGAAAATTACAAAAATTACAAAAATAAAAAAAATAACGTTCTAAAGTAAATTTGAAAAAATGAAAAAAACTATTTCAGTAATGTTGAAAAAAAAATGATAGGGCCAGAATATGTGAAAAACAAACTCCAAAATGTCGTGCAACATATAAAATTCTCTTTTGAATACTAAAAATACACTAAAAAAATATTTAATATATATCTATATATAATATATTAAAAGATAGGATATTTTTGAAAAAAAATTATACTATATGATATAATTTTCTCTTTTTTTTAAACTTAAATACTATTTTAAATTATATAATATTTCAATAATAATTTATTTATTTCCTTCAACCTCATGAGTTTTTGCTCAAAAAAACCTCATGAGCTTATAGTACTTTCATATTTCTAATGAAAATAATTTTTAAGGATTTGTTTTGACTATGGACAGAATAATTTAGCAGTATATAATATAATATAATACTTTATAATATGTGATGACAGGTACTACTTATCATATTAATTAATACAGTATATTGTAATGTAATTAAATAAAATATTTTTATTTAATTTGAAGATATTTTATAAAATTTAAATAGGTTATAAAAATAAAAAATAATTTCTAGCTATATATTTAGTATCTTAAAATTTTATCAATAATATTTTTTAAAGAAAATTTTAAAATATAAGAAACCTCCAAATAGTTTAAAAAACTCATTAAACCCCATAAATTGTAAATAATAAATTTTCCTATAAAAATAAAAGCTTAACTCATGCCACACATTATAAACATGGCAAATCATAAAACAGAAAGTTTCAGCAAATCGTAAAACATAAGTTCCATGGTTATGGTCAAAAAACAAAATTATTTTCACTTCAGATTTTCTTTTGTACATTTTTTTTTCAACTCCGGAAGGACATTTAAATAAGCTTCCATGGATGATACTATCTGTTGTACTTTTTCTTTTATGTACATTTTCAGTTAGAAAATATCAAGGTTTAAGCGTCACAACCTCCCCCCCCCCGAAACAAAACACCATATGAAGAAAGGAACAAGACAATAAATTGTGGTTTTTAGCTGATTCAGCCAGAGCATTGATGCTGCTCAAAGGCGAGTACAAATTGAAAATGCCATTCGAATTGTTACTTCACATTTCTATAATGCGTCTTTTTGGATGTTATCTGCCTGTTTTCACCCTTGATTCCGCTCCTCATAGCGTTTCACATTTTCAGATATCTTATGGAAGGTTCCATTTATTTTTGCAATTCCCCGTTCAACTGGTTCCACAACATGTGAAACTGTGTACTTCATGTCATCAACGATCTGAAAATATGTACATGAAGAGTCAGTACTTAGGAAGGGAAAAAAGGTGGAGCACCAAAATGCCCAAAAGGTGTAAAAGTTAAATTTTCATAACATCAGCACTATGAAAAAAAAGAAGTTGAGCAATAAACTCAAATACATTAAGGACTAAGTATCTCACAATTTCGCCACTACCAAGGACCACATCACGAATACTCTGGGGAAAATTCAATCGCTTCTCTGTTTCACCATGCTGAGCGAGGCGTAACCTACTATATCTTTGACAATCTTGGACCTCTTCTGGATCCGGAGGTGATTCTATACATGCATAGTCAGTCATCACAGCTACATTACGAACACATCTCTCTCCACACTTGTAAGGCACAGCAGGGAAGACATACAGATGCACTACAGCTGCAATACCCATCTGCTTAACCAAATGTCCAATCAGATAGCTCCTTCAATTTTAATAATCAGATGCAGAAATTTATCCTAATATAGTTCAATAAGAAATAGTATAGCACATAAAAAGAGAATTAAGTTGAGAAGACTTAATGCACCAATCACTTATTTGTCAATCCATAAAGATTTAATAAGATATTTTTCCTCCTATATGGCAGACAAAACCCCTGCATGGTTTCTTTAGCATTTTGAGATTCACCTAGAAGAACAATAATCAAAGGAGCCTTCATCATTGGACTAGTGACCTCCATCTCAGTGACAATTACTTATATTGGCTGAATTGCTCATTAGGCACAATAAGTCAATAATCAAATGAATAATCATATCCAGTGTGAGGACAATATAACCTATCAACTTTTGGAAACTGCTTGAGATAGTTATTTTGTCCAAGATGCAATACTCAAATCAAATAATGAACTAATAAAAAATCAACATCAGGTTTTGTTGTTCCCCAGACATGTTTATCATTCTCCTATTTCCACTCAGCTTAGACAACCATTAAAATATTTGCCCCATTGCCTGCAATTCTATTTTAACAAATGTGACTTGTTAATGTGAGAGATCATAGTGCTTAAAGAATTTGAATATTAGAACAAATATCCAGGCGAAAAGCATACTTGACCACTAAGTAATGGATTAGTCTTTCTAATGCCAATTTTATCTATATAAGTGCATTAGTCAATTACACACCTCTACACAGATGATATAGTCTTGTATACGTGTTTTCAGCTCCTTAGCTAAAGAGCCTCTGAATGCTCCCATCGAGAAAAGAAATGCAACAGCAACACCTTGCCACCAAGTCAGGAAAACAATTGACTTGAAAGTTAGAAACTTGGCCAGTGGTTTAATTGGTGCTAACTTGTCTTTAATGACAGCTGCACAAGGCAATAGAGGGCCCAGCTTTGACTGAAATTAAGAACAACTGCCAGATATGGATAGCTGCAAATAAATCCCATTCAGAACACAAGTTAATGACAGTCAACAATCTAGCTTTTTTTCTGATTGTATCATGCTACATAGTGGCTGGGGGAAATCATAGACATTAGGTGAAACACAATTAACTTAAGTTCAACTAGTATTCTGGTCGCCCACAAAGGCAACAAGGCATTTATGATTATAAGAAAATCCACAAAAAAGCATCACAGTGAATAAGCTTCAAGAAGTACACAATGTTAAAATAATGAATGAGAGCCTTACCCATATCTCCACTCAAATTTCCCTTCTCCATAAACCCCAAAAACCTCAAGAATCATAGCTATGAGTGCACAAATCATCTTCAAAATAATCTGGAAAGTAAATGTTTAAAGAGCACTTTAAGTTGCCAATTTCATGACAGAGAGTCATTTAATTCAACAAATAACCACATACATATTGCACGATGCCCACTTTCACGGCATGATAAAAGACAGGACCAAGTTGCCAGTCCCCCAGAAAGCAGCTTAATGGAAAGGGATGCTCTACAACTCCATATGCATATGGCTCCTCCAAAAGAGGTGTATTATAAGTGATCAAGGTCTGACTTTCCATGAATTGAATTGTACTTTCCTCCCCACCTTAAAGAAGCAATACATTCTCAAATAAAATTAAGATGGGAAAATTTTATAGACATTGGAGGCTATCAGGAAAGGCAAAATTAATCTCAAATGGAAATACCTAAGCAAGCTATCAGATATCTCTCAAAGCAATATAATGCAAAAGCTTCATAACAGTCCCTAATTGCTTCACAGTTGAATGCAGCACTGGAATCCAGCAAAGATAAAAACTGCCCAAGAAAATTAAAAAAAATAATTAAAAAAAAAGCCAATTAGTCCACTGGTAGAAGAAAATAGTTTACACTCCGCAAGATCTTAAGCAATCACTAGATCTACAAGTTAGATGGAATGAGGACTGTCATATGGCCTCCAGAGCTCACATGAAATATTGAAGCTCCTTCAAACTACAGTAGCATAGGCAACTATTTGCAGAATATTTGTTTTAATTGGTGATATCAGATCCTGCATTGTGTAGGACAACATACTAACCTTTCTAGCATGCAAAAATTAGCAATTCTATGCAAATTAAAAAAAAAATCATGCTGACCATCAGTCCTCTCTCACAATAACACAACAGAAAACTTCACAGAGTTCAGAAATATTTCCCCAAAGTGTAGAGCAATGCAATCCCCATCCAACATTCAGAATCAAACAACCATAATTAGTGCAAAAAGATATACTCATTACAGCTTGTTACCACAAGAAATCAATTTCTAAGACATGCAGGTAAGTAGATTAACAACGCACTCAAGTCACTACACCTTGTAGGATTTGCTGGAAAAGAAGATTCACTACACCTTGTAGGATTTGCTGGAAAAGAAGATTCACTACACCTTGTAGGATTTGCTGGAAAAGAAGGTTCATACTCCTGATAACTTGTCCAATTATTTCCAATACTATGACTCTCTTAGCATTAAGAATACAAAACCATTTTCAAATCACTAGAGTTTCATCATGTTCCCAGTTGCGGATAAAGCATCATCCTACAGCATTACAATCTATCCTAAGCCATTCTCTTCCAACATAATAGCTCCCCACGCACGTAACCACATAATATGCAATTAATCCAAAATAAAAAGAAAATGTCCAAAAGATCCATCCCCATCTTGATCAAATAATAACACCATACTGCCATTTTTGCACAGCATCATAGCACTAATACAGAGCTATTTGCTGCTGATTCACACTCATTATGTAGCTATGACAACATTTCTTAACAAAAAAAAATCAAAAACTAAGATGATTCTATCAAGCATGATAATATGGCTATTACCTTATACCAACAAAATGATGTGACATAAATTTTTACCACAGGATCAAGAAGACATAAATTCGACATTGCAAACTAGAAAATTATATTGCCTCTAAGTTAGAAATTTGAGTCCATAATTATATACTCTTAGTATATACGCACAAAAAAGAGGGAGGGGGGGGGGAGATAGACAATAGGTTAGGTCATCATACCGATTCAAGAGAATAAACAGGAACCATCAGGATCAGTCCAATAAGGAACTTTTGCTCCTGAAATTAGAAATCAAACTCATTGATATCAATGTCAAAGGATATATTAAATCTTACAAGCCAAGGGAACGAGACAAGCAAATACGTGGTGTCTAAAGACAAAGTGAAAAGAAACTCCAAAATCAAACTTGAGGCGAAATGAGTAAATGTATACCTCAGGCTGGTTGTAAGCAGCTAAGTGCTCAAAGATAAGGTACATAGACAGGACAAGAGCAACGAGTACAAATATGCTAGCACTGAAGATTGGCCAGCTGATACCAATGGAGTTCGCACCCAAATTTAATGTCAAAACTTTCTCTAAGCTGCTTGCGGAATCGACCAGGGTGAAAAGAAAAAACAGAGAGTAAAAAGCTCCCCTCCATCCCATGACCGTGCAAAGAATGATATTTAACAATTCTGTATATATGTATTTTGAATATAACTGGCTTGACAAAATGTAAAATGCTACTTCATTGAAATATTAATGTCATTTTATCACATTCTATTCTCCAAAATGTTTTCTTTCATTACTTCCCAATTGTGTTCAAATTGATCCTGCATAACAGTTGACAGTGGAAACAGTAAAAATCAATAAGAAGTATCAAAAAACTAAATAATTATTTATTTTGAAAAAAAAATCATCGTAAAGCTATTTTCTCTTCTTACGATTCTAAACATAACTCAAATTCAGATGAAACTTTTCCCAAATTCCAACCGTTCTCAACTGAAATTCTGATCATACAACACATAACTAGTAGAACAAACCTCGATAACATAACAAAATCAAAAAGCAGAAATACATAAAACCCTAGAATATACATACAGCGTAAACCTGCATTTTCCAAAAACGAGTACAGAACTAAGCACAAATCGCCAAGTTGTAAACAATTAAAAGACATTGAGCAGGATTTAACCTAAGATATCTTAGGGTTCTAACCTGGTGGGTTAAATTTTCCCGGGAAAATCTGAGAATTTTGGTAATTTTCCTAAGAAAAAAGAAAACTCTTTTGAGGCTTTTGGGTTAATGAGGCAAGAGGAAAAAGGAAAAAACAGAAGCAAAGAAAAGCGAACGGATTTTTGCTTAGGCGGTTGGCAAAACTATATCATAGGGATTTGTTTCTCGTAGAATGAAAATTGCTGATCTCACGGCACCAATACAGGTCGTGCAATGAATTAAGACGTTGATAGCAGTCGTGATTTCAATAAGGTCTCAGTGTTCGCTGATATCTGCGGCTGTGAATATGATGTTAAGTGACGGGCTGTGGGTTTAGGATACTGATCCCCTTTTGTTTTTTTAACTTATACAATTTTTATTTTCCACGCGAGGGTGCAGTTTGCGGAAATCTGCAGTCAAGACTCGGGCTCGATTCATAAAATGACACCAAAATTAATAGTTGCAAATGGATAATTATATATAAAAAAACAATATAGTAAAAATATTTTTTTTACAAAAAATATAATAAAAATATGTTATGCTAATTTCTTTAAAATTTTTAAAAAGTTTACTAAAAATTTTCAAATTAAAAAAGATTTTTAAAAAATAATTATGAAAAACTTTGGGGATGTTTTCGAAAATTTTTATGGTCAAAACGTAATTTTACATGGAAGCGTAGATTTTTAATACATAAAACATAGAACTGTTTGGGTTTTGAGTTTTGTATTTAAGCCTCAGACAGCCCGAATCCACATTAGGCCTGCATTTTAAATGAGTCAAATTTGAGAACAATCTGTGCATTAAATGATATCATTTCATTACCTCTGTTTAGTTTTAATATTAGTAATTTTAATGAATAATTTGATTAGTAGAAAACATAATCACTTCCAAAGAAATTACATCAATTACCAGTTTGAATTATTCCATCAACTTGTTATTTACCAATTAGTCCAGCGTATATTTGTGCTTAGTTCTGTTATTTCTATAGTATACGCTGGACTAATGGTAATTTCTATATCTGTTATTTACCAATTAGTCCAGCGTATATTTGATAAATTTTACCTTTAAAATATAACGTTTTAATATATATATATATATATATCAATTAGAATATAAAATAAATAAGTAAAAATATTTAAAACAGAAATCTATAGCTGGAAATCTGTTATTTATTTTTTTTAAGTTGAATACTTTTATATAAAGTGGAAGCATAAAATCGATAAGAAGAATTCTAAAGAATTTAAAAACATTAAAAATTATTTTAATTTTTCGCAAAAGACATTATAATTGAAGTTTAAGAACAAAAAACAAAAATTGTTTATGCCAATTTAATGAAATATTTATTTACGTTTATTTATTACTAAATAAAGCTTTATTTATTTAAGCTTATTTATTTATTTAAGTTTATTTATTTATTTTTGAAGCTTAATTTTTCAATAATTTGCAAAGCACTGTTAATAAATTTTTCGTAGATTTTATTTTTATTACAATAAAATTCTTAATATAAAAAAGATATATAATAATAATAACTCAAGCACTCGATATAGAAAAAGTAAAATTAAAAATTTGATAGACAATATGTTTTACATTTTTTAGCAATGAAATATTATAAATTTGGCAATAAAATATTATATATATATGCATGGAAGGGCATGCATGTACATGTAAATATCTTTATCTGATGAAATGAATCCTTATAAAATCTGAATCACTGTGCATATATAAATGGATGATGATAAAATGACAACATCAACCTTTCTTTTCTGAGTGACATCACAATTTAATTGTTGCTTTAACCAAAAATGCTACTAACTTATATATAACTCTGTAATTTCACTCTTACATTAATTAATAGCTTTTGTGTATTGTCTCACACAAGCTTTGTTGACTTTAAAGAGGACTCACCTTTAACAAACAAAGGAGATAACACTTTCATTTCTCATCCTTCTGTGAGAAAGAAAACAGAAATTAAAAACAATGGGTAGCATAGCAGAAGAAGAAGAACTCATTGATCAAATGGTTAGAGACTACTATGAATCAGAATCATCAATTGCACCACCTATTATATCTTCAAAACCTCTCCATCATTCCATTTTGCAGGTTTATTTTTTTTGTTGTCTCTAAATTTGTTTTTCTCTGTTCTTGATTCTTCATAATCATTTCATTTCTTTCTATTGGTTTTCTTGGTCTTCGATTCTTGTTTTTTTCTTTATATATATGGGATGTTCTTGAAAATCATTAATTTCTTGGTTATGATGATTATTGTTAATTTTTCTCTAGGATATTCTCATGGAGGCCACTGATTTTGAGACTGAAGTTCTTGAAAAAGTTTTGATGCATCTCAGAAACATGGGAGAACCCAATAATAGTTTAAAGAAATGGTTGGTTTTGAGGTTAGTAATGGATGGTTATGGAGCTTCTCTTTGCAAAACTTCTTGGGTTAACCTTTCCACTTTTGGTAGCTCCAAAGGTACTTTTCTCTCTCTCTCTCTCTCTCTTGATAATTGAATCTTTAATTGATACTTGAAATTTAATGATTCCTTGATATAATTTCTTCTTAGTTTTTGGGATATATATAGTTTTTGAATTTGTAGGTGATTATGAGTATATAGAGGTGATGAAGATGGTGAAAGGTGATAAGGTAACAAGGGTGATAGTGGATATGGATTTTAGATCTCAATTTGAGTTGGCAAGACCTACACAAACCTACAAAAACCTTATCAACAGTATCGTTCCTTCAATCCTTGTAGCAAATGAAGACAAGTTAAAAAGAACAATCTCTCTGTTGTGTTCAGCTGCAAAGGAGTCATTTAAAGAGAAAGGTCTTTATTTTCCTCCTTGGAGAAAAACTAAGTACATGCAATTAAAATGGTTTTCCAAGAACTGCAAGAAAGTTTCTGTCTGGTCCACTCCAGAAATTGGTTAAGAAGAAAATGCAGAAAAAAAATGGTATTATTATTACTATTACTAGTAGTTGTCCTTCCATTTTTTTTGTTTGGCTGAGGGCAGCTGCATTTATGAAGCCTCTGAAGAGAGAGGGAGAGAGAGAGAGAGAGGTTTTGGGTAGTATACAGGCCAATTTTGTTCAGTGGGTGTGGTTTTGATTTCTATTTTCAGAACTCAAATTTGGGACAATTTTGTTGAGGCAGAGTTTTAAGTTTTTTTGCGTATGCATATAATGTATTATTTTTCTATATCCACACAGTAATGTGGAAATCCTTAATTTTGTTTAATTTTCTTTGTTTGGATAAATTTGTGCTGATTAGGAATACGTTAGTCGTTATATATCTTTTACTCTTTTCTTTTGATTCTATATTTTTGAGGACTTAATTTTGGGTCACTTTGAGTCAGAAATATTTTTATTTTCAAAAAAAAATGTGATACGTGTAATTTGGATTAATTTTATGTGCTAATTATGAATATATTTACCATCAATTTTCTTATTATATGTATACATATATTAATGGTTTTTTTATTCTCAAATCTTCAACTCCATGTTTGGTTCATTGGAAGAACAAGGGGGAAGAAAAGAAGTAAAGAGGAGAAAAAAAAAAGTGGAGAGAAATTTTTTTTTATTTGATTATCTAATTATTATAAAAAAGAAAGGAAAATTTATGAAATTTATTTTTATAATTATTTCATTGATAAAAAATAAATTGATAATTTTATATTTTTTTCTTTTATTTTTTTAAATTAGTGAGAAAATATTTAAATAAATTTTAAAAAAATGATTTTTACTATTTTTTATTTCTTTTATTTTATTATCATTGGAATAAAAAATAAGAGAAATATTAATGATCATCTTTTTATTTTTCATCTATTTTGTTTACAATAAATAAAGGCTAATTCCCTTAATTTAAGTCCCTTTTTATTATTATCCAAAGTAATTAATTTATTAAGATCAAAAATATTAGAATAAAGAGAAGTGATATAATATAAGTATAATAAAAAAAGTAAGATAACATAATAAAACTGGGTGTCAAAAAATCAAATTCAAAATCAAATTATTAAAAGTTTTAATTAATAGAGAGAATAGGACAGAATACATTATGAAAGTAGAAAGAAACAACAGCTCTCTCGTGCTAATTAGTTAATTAATCGAAAGATAAGAATGCCAACATGGATAATTAATTTTTTACCATTTTAAAAAACATTAATTAGGGAGGGGAATTAATCTTTTAGGTTGATTAAATACAATGCTAAAATATTACTTCTGGAGGAAAAATTCAATGCTTTATTTGCTTCAGGCTATTGTTCAATGAATTTGATTAAAAAGGAAAATAAAAATAATAAATCTTATACATGGAGACATTAGAGATAGAGAGAGAGAGAGTGACTTAGTTTCCAAGTAAGAAATATTACATCAAAGCAAATTGTTTTTTTTAAACTTAATTATTATTATTATTATTATTTCATCTCCACATTCATAAGTTATAGATATTTTTGTTAATTTCATAAATTAAACGTATTGTAATTAAAAAAAAGAAAAAGAAAAAGAAAAATGTTATTATATAGCATGCACATAAATATTCATGGTCAACCAAGAGGATTTAATTTAAAAAAAAAAAAACACCTTAAATTAGAGTTCTCGAAGTTGTTTGTGGTTAATTATCTATTTAACATTGTATGCACTTTTTTTTTGTTTTTGATAGCTTTAACATTCTATGTACTTAATTTAAGATCAAGTTTAATTTAAATGTTGACTTTGAATTTTACACATTACTTAAATTAAAAAGAATAAAATATTTAAAATAGATAATGTTTCAAAAGAGAAATGTTGTCATAGGAGAGATTACAAATGATGGAATTATTTTTAATTAGACAAGAAAGTTGGTAATCAATTTGATATTTACTTTTAACATGGGATTCAAAAACAATTAAGAATTGAATAAATGATGATGTGATTTATTTAGAATATGAAGACTCTGAAATTGAAGGATAAAGGATAAGATAAATAACTTTCGCATTTAATTAATTGTCAAAAATCGTTGTTTTGGGGAATTGACCCATAAGACCTAATGACGTGTCACCAAAAACTTGGTCGAGTTGGCACTACTGGATAGGATTGGGTTTAGATTTTTATTATTTATATAAATATTTTAAGAAAATTTATGATGTTAATCATTAGGTATGAGCGTTTAGGTTGTTTGAGATTTTTTTTACGTATTTTTAAACTAAATTAATTTAAACGATTTAAAAAAATATTAATTCAAATCAAATTAATAAAAAAAATAAATTAAATCATACTAAATTATTTTAAACTGAACGATTTAAATAGTTTGAGTAGCTATAAAACTATAATAATAATCAAATATTATAAATTATATTAATATTAATTCACCAAATATCATAAACAATAATTAAAAAAAAATTAAATATATAATATAATATCACAATATATTATAAAAAAATAAATAAATTATTCAAATATAATTTGAAGTCTATGAGTAATAAATATAATAGCTTCACTTTATTTTTATATATATTTATATAAAATATATATATATATGTACATTTTAGATAATTTGGGCAGATTTAAATTGAAAAATTTTCGAATTCAAATCACCTAAAAAGGTAATTTAAAAATTTTTAACCAAATTTAAATTATTTTTAAACAATCCAACAGCAAGTTAGCGAGTTAGATATTCATCCCTGTCAATTATTATTAATAAGCAATAGTTACAAAGAAATTTGTGTAATATATCTGTTGTCTAAGATTTCGGTGGACATTTGTGCAAATACTCAAAATGTCTCCTTGTTCAAATACTTCAAAATTTTCTCATTTTCAAAAAAAAAATAATAATAAAAGAACAGGTAATTTTAAAAATTCATTATTTATATGATTTATTTTATAAATCACAAATAATATTTATATGAATAAATAAAATATTTTTATTTAAATCTAATATATATATTCAGCCAATAAAATTAATTATATTTTTTATTATCATTCTTTTATATAATTTCTATTTACTAAATTCACATATATTTGATGTAGATAAAAATTATTTTGAATAAATATATAAAATATTATTATTATTTAATTAATTCATAAATAATAAATTTAATTTTTATATTTTTTAAGTTAAAAATATGTAAATCATAAAAAATTTAAATTTAAATAAAATATTATTAAAAAAATATAAGTAAAGATAAATATATATAAATATATATTGTCTATTAACAAGACATATAAGATTAAAAAAAGAAAAAAAGATATGAACACCTGCAGGGCAAATTCTACAGGAATCATATTAGCAATATTCTAAATGCAGTCCAAGGCAATGACATAAAATAGAACCTAAAGGAAGCAAAGAGTTAAAAGAGAATTGACAGTAAATAATAATCATAACTCGTCTGATCCTATCAGATCATACAGCTGCAATTATTTACTACTACACTCAGAGTGCCACTGCACTGGTGAGAATCTAAGATATCACAGAAACCTGTGCGCTACGTCTATAGTTATAAACACCCTGCAGCCGCTGCCTTAGTTACCTTCCCCTTCTGCAAGGTGAAAGAAAGAAAGAAAGAAAGAAAGAAAGACCTCTGATCATCATCATATCTAACAGAGAATGGCAAAATATGTAAAATAAAATTCAAAAAATTTGTCTTCTAGCGTTGATTTTGGGGGCAGAGAATAATCAGGAGATCTATAGTAGATATATATAGAGAGAGAAGCCAATCTTGAAGTTGCCATTAATGGAGTGGAGGATAGTTTTCCATCGGTAGTCTGGGATCAGATCTTCACTTTCGCAGTAGCTGTTCTGTAATCAGACGAAAGTAGATAGAAATTTTCATCATTGGAATTTGTAGGTACACAGCCAACCTAGGCAGGTTTTTTGCTTACCCAAATATAGCCAGGTACCATTTATAATCAAACCTACGCTAATCTTTATACCCTTCTTGATAATTGTGCTTCAGCTTCCATCACCTTCCCAGTTACCACCTTGTTAAAGGCAAACATATGTTGTATAGATTACATAGCATTCATATGATACATTCATGCATGACACATCCATACCTACACATGTGTGATTCATGATGATGATAACATCTAATCATTACTTCATACATGAAAGTCAATGACTGCTTATATATCGTATAAAATGCGAACAATTTTCCACAGAAATTTCACCATCAAAATCATAATCGATTATAAAAAAAAAAAGCTTGGATAAAAGTCAAGAATTAAGACTTTAATTAAAGATTGTCTAGAATTCTTTCTCTATTTCCACAAACTCAAAGATGACACAGCTACATGGACTTGTACATTAACTAGTATACAAAAATGTTGGTTCTTCCTTTTCCTGGGTGCAATTACAATACTTTTCTTTTTATCTTTTTCCCTACAGAGTAAAAACATCACAAATTTTTGCAGACTCATTTATAGAAATCTGGCAAGAACATGGTTGCCCAAAATTGGTGCGAAGTTGGAAATTAAGTTTCTTGTGGAGGCAATAGGGAGACAGGAAGGTGAGAATTCATCCTTTCAGCATGATTTTGATTGCTTTAAGGCCTTCTCCTGGATTTCCAGTGCTCTCATGCAAGTGGGCAAAAAACAATACCTGTTCCTGCTCTTGCAGTAACAATGGGCTGAGCCTGATATATCTCGTCAATCTAATTGTAGTAATCTAAGCCACGGTCTTACAATTCTTAGTCATCCGAGTGGTTGTCCCCATGTAAAACCGAAAACAAATATCTACATGGCTCTCAAATAGCTACAAATGAGGGGGGCCTGGGGGCATAAGCTTTAGACCACACTAGTATTAGATCGAGCTATCCTCTGAGCTTCTTCAAGGTCCTTCAGAAACCTGCATTTACCAACCAAAAAATATTAAGAAGTAGAATTGATGTCTCAGCTAATAAGACAACCAATTTACCAAGTGAAGGATAACCATAACCTATCTTCTCATCAATTTTGCTCCCTTATAAACCTAAATAGTAAATAATCAAAATATTTCCAAAGATGTCTTAAAATTTCTATCCTTCAAAGCATAGTCGGACTGAACAAACTACATATTGTTTTAGGAAATTAAGTTTATGATATGCCAATATTATTCTACAATGAAACTTAAAAGCAAGCTGCAAGCAGAACCTGAGAGACTACAACCCAGGCGTCCCACCAAATTGGTGTAAGCCTGACTTAAAATAGTTCCTCAATCCTCCAGCAGATGCAAGATTGTCAAAGACACCAAGTTGTAATATGATACTGAAATGAGTTTTTGAGTATGCCATGCATGCGATATAGGAAGAACTAAAATTTTGACTTCTTTCAGCTTCTTATATGAGAACATCCACTACAATATCACAAGGACAACAAATATCATACCTCTTTGAATTAAGAACTACAGAACCACCCAGTATAAAACGAATTCCAGAATTGCTAGCATTTTGTAAAGCAACAGAACGAGACTCCTCATATGTTGTCCCGCCAACAATGAAAATAATCACGTCCTGCGGCCTGCACAAAAGTATTGAGTCCAAATCATTGGCTAGTTTTCCATTTTTTCAATGCACAACTGGCTTTTATTCTCCCATCAAAGCCATTATATTCAATTCCATAATAGAACAGTATTAAATCTTTGAGGATCTGTGATAATAGAGAGAGCCACAGAATTAGAGCAGCCAAGAGGCAGAAAACATGCAATAGATGGACAAAAAGAGGCAGCTGTCTTAATTAGACATAATGATGTTTCCGCAAGCCATAAATATGTTGTATTGTTTATGAAATCAGATGCTATGACGCAGCGGAAAGGCTTGATGTGGCTGCATCATGCTAGCAAGTACCAAGGTATAGTGTCTTTGCACACTGGCTTAAATACCTAGAGCAACAGCAGTCTAGTCTCCAAGTGTTTGAGCATCATGAAAGCTCACATCATTTGATACACAGACCATTTTCCTTTTTGACCAACCTGGTTGGTTCATTCACGATACACCATCTATCAATTTGTGCCCGAAGGACAATTTGTACCCAATACACCCTCTTGCACTTTGCTAAGATTCTGGTTATACCTTTACATATTACCGAATAAATGTTAAATACAAGCTTCAGATATCTTGGGACGTATTTGTTGTTAAATAGAATAAATAAGATGATGGTTTTAGTTGTCAATTCACCTAATCAATCATCTGCCTCTGTTTCACTTTAAAATGTAAACAATTGCTAAAAGGACCAAAGGTTTGGCACATCAATGTGGAATCTACTTCATAAGAATATGACCCTAACTCAAGCTGTCAAATACAAGCTGCTACCAGAGAATAATTTCAAAAGTACAACATTATAACCATGATTTTTCCATTCTCTACCGTACCTACCTCCCTTGTTGAAAATGATTCCCAACAAAAGGGTAGTCCACATCTCTCATCCGCCCTTTAATTATGCTTTCCATGGTTTGGAACAGAAGAGGCTGGTGCTGGGTGTATACATTTTCAACACCCTGTGAAAAAGTAGAAAAAAAATCCATAAGCAACTAAATATGAATTGTGAAGAGGGGAAATAAGTGCATGTATGAGTTCATCTCAACCTTCAATCCACGAGCCATGTTGCGAGCAATATTCAGAAGATCCCGGTTCCCATAAAGATCTCCTGTTCGCTTATCCACACCAGCTTGCTTCAGGAGGAACTGGACGAGCTGCCATTTCATGATAATCAATATATCGAAAACAAATTAGTGATCAAAATAAATTCACAATTTTACTTAGCAACTGCAAAAGACACAAGATCTCTCAACATATTGTTGCCTGAGATGCATAGAGGATTAAAGTCCAACAACAATTATAAGAAAATCAAAACACCCTAATTTAATGAGACACCCAAATTTAACTTGTTTTGGATTATATCCTTCCATATCCCAACATCAATTATCGAAGGATCTAACAAGTAAATTTGAACAACAGTGCGATCTGTCTTTCCATTAATGAGTAGTTGTTAATGAACAATGTATCTGATCATCAATGGCCCCTTGTATATGGATATGAACCAATAAACATGCTACTAATATGATACCCAAGCTTGTACGTTGCATTGATAAAGTAAAAACAACTCAAGGTATGCAGGGAGATGATCCAAAATTGATAGTTACCCCAGGTTTGTACTTGGGAGATCGAGAAGCCAGTTTGTTGAAAAGCTGCATTAATTGAACTGGACTCTCCTTCTCATAACGCAATGCATATAACATCACCAACCTCAGACGGTCAATATCAGATACACTTTCATCGTTTAAAAGTTTTGTCACAGCCTGCAATGAAGTATATGAAAAAAAGATATGGATCATTATTCACCACTTGCATCATACACTTCCAATTGTGGCTTCAGACTGCACATGAGAATCATTTAGGCAGCAAAAATCTCAACGAAATCAGATATCACTAACAATAAATAGTAGTAAATTGGATGGCATTGCTATTGCAGCAATTGTTATACGAGCATATCAGAAGGCATATGAAAGATAGTAGATAAAAATACTGAATACCAAGTTTTTAGGTAAGATCAAACATGCAATGCTAGTTTACGAATCAAGCATATCCTTGATAAGCAATCAATCTACTGTAAATATAGATTTATTTCTTTTTTTCTGGTTTGTTTAATAGTAGAAGATTAGGGTTGTATTTGCATCCTTGATAAAGGAAGAATTTGCATTAATGTTTAGGTCTTTCAATCACAAGAGATAAACACATGCTACTTCCTCAAGAATCTGCTGCCAGTCAGTCCCATCAAGAAAAGTTATAAACACATTCTAGGCTTTCCAATTCCAGGTATCCTCCAATCAATTTCTTTTCTTTTCACTTCCCAATCAGCATATCAAGCTCTGGCATTTTTTGAAATGCTTTAATTTTAGATCTAATGACCAAAAAAGAGACCCAAGCATTCACAAACATTTCCAATTTTAGCCAACCAAATCATTTTAATTTGTTATATTTTAGCAAGTTGGCTCAAATTCAAAAAATAAATTTTTGTGGCTGATTCAACTTAAATTCAATTCAAATAATTTTTTTTATTGTTATTTTTCCTTCTTCATGCACCTAAGGAGATGATTTATATACACCACCTCAAATGCTGCTCCTTGCCCACCATTGCAAGCCAATTCCTGTTCCGTTTCTGAAACTAGCATGAGCTTTCGCTCTTCAACTATCTTGCTCATTTCTGTAACTAATGTTACATGCTTTGAAACGTTGCCATGCATTTTCCGGTACTCAGGGTAATTGTCAACAAATTTGGCCATGTCCTCTGCAGAATTTCAAAACTGATATATTGGTAAAACAAGCTATAAATAATAATCGAAACTAGTGATCTGGATAGTATATGTGAATAATTCTGTGTGTTTAGACACTAACCTATGGTCTGGAGGCTTTGGTTACTTTTTGCAACTTGCTGAAAATCATCAACCATCCGCTTGATATTCATCCCAATATCTCCAAAATTCTCATACATGTTAGATTTGAAGAAGGCATCTTGCTCTGATGACAGTACAACCTCCTGCAAGTGTAAACACCAGGAAGATGATACTTCATGCAAACTACTAAAATTTAGTATTGTCTGTGGCAACAGAGAGAGTCAAATCAACCTGCTGATCTTTCGAAAACTTTCCAATACTTCTCAAATCTACTTTGTTGTCCTGAATACCTATTAATTCATGAACCATAGCCTGCATACAAAAGAAAGTAATCATGGAACTGTACCAGGCGGACATCAAAATTACTCAAGAGGAAAATCCCACATATGAACAGGAAAAGAAAATCGCATATCATAGTCACAGCAACAGCACCTGATAAGTCCACTGATTCAGCAAAGGTGTGACAGGGTCATCTCTTCGATCAACAATCAGCAACAAAGGAGAAACTTCTGTCCGCCTGAAGTCAAAGAGACCACTTTCTTGCTGGTACATCAACTTCTGTTATACCACAAAAGTTATAGAAGAAATCAGACATCAAAATTCAAAGTACATACATGTTGCCTTCAACCAAAGGACTCACTGATATGGTATGAATATACATGCATATATAAATTTTTTTTAAGTATAAAAATCTGAACTTTCATTATAATGCAGACATGAAGCTTTAGTAAAACATGAAATAATGCATGCATTGAAACAGAATTTTATAAACACCGACATACTTTATGTTCCCGTGCATAATTGCATATATCCTTGAACTGATTATAAGAAATGAAACTGGAAAAAAATAACCAATAAAAATATGTAATTTAACATAGGTAGTTGGTTTTCATAGCACTTGAAGAAATGCTTTTGTGCAGATAATGGTTTTCATATATTTGGTAAATTTTACTTACTGCTGTTTCATGTGCTATCCTTTTAGCAATATCAGATGTTCTCTGATATCGAATGACCGGTCTCCGTTTCAATGCCAAAAAAACTGTTGCAATACCATCAACCACTCTGTCACAGAAATGTTGCAAACCTGAGGGATCCACAACTGCTGGGAGCAAATAAAAGTGATTTGAAGGAATGTTCAATGTGAAATGAAATGGATCAACTGCAACAAAGTCTGCATAAAATTCCTGCAAAATTAATACGGCAATTACATCTAAAATTAATCTAGCATCAAGGGCTGAATAAATAATATGGTATTCGACAATGTCTAGCTAACAAAGTCTGCGTGTAAATTTTGCCAGCACTCTTGTACAAGGACAAAAGGACTACCTAGTTGGCTATTTTACATTCACATCGAAATTCCAATAATCTAGTTGTTACAACATTTTTCTGAAGTAACCATATATAAAATGTCATCACCCAATTACTTCTATTGAAACACTTTCCCGGGAGGGGTGATCTGAATATAACTCTATCAGTCAGCATAGCACAAAGTGGCTGACCACAAACTTGTTCTTGGCAACCAAACTTTCCAGTTTGACCATCACACGAGACCATAGCTTATTTCATGGAGATTACCATAATTTTCTCACATGACAATAGATTTAGATATCGTGAAAACATTTTAGTTCATGCATCATCAAGTCATGGACCTAATGTTAGAAGTATATAAACCAGAGAAAAACTTCAGAAAATAAACAAAGAAGATACCATTGAAACAAAAAAAAAGAAGTGAAATTTCAGTCAAGAAAAAGTGTTAGTAAATAATAAGATACCTGAACTTGCTTTACAACTTCCTGCTCATCTGAATCAGCTAAAATATGAATCTGGGTATCCTTCAACATGTTGGAAAAAACTGTAAATGCAGGATGAGGGAGAAGGAACTTTAGCTCAACAGCCAAGAGTTAAAAATAAAATATTTCAGATATTAAGAAATCAATCAAACTCTATCATAAGAGCTTACATAGGTGATACTCCCCAAATCTAGTATTGGCTAGCTGCCGGCGCAGATGCTGAATATTCTCTGAAGTAGGGCGAAGGAAGTAAACAGCTTTAAGATGCGACATAGATTCTGTTGGCTTCGAAATGGAATCTACCAATTCCACCAAAAATACTTCCTTCTGAAGAAGCTCTGATTGTGAATACACAACGCTTACGATACTAACCTGAAACTCATAAAACAGGATAACAAAACTGAAAATCCCCTCCCAATAATGTTTTCTATTCAATATTGGCTAAGCAAAAAAGAGGAAAAGAAAAAATGATCAAAGCAAACAATCCATTCACCAATGTTCAAGGCCACAACATACATGAATGACACAAAAGCTTATTCTATTAATCTAAATAATTTGGCACATGAACCATTAGTTTGCCTTAAATATTCATAATTCCACCATTTTTTGCCTCTCCACATCAAACTAAATCTAAAAAGCCTAAAAACTTATAAGAACTACCATTGCTAGGATTCAGGATCGTCAATGATTGTTCATATATTCGTCAGAATTTGCTTTCATGCTATAATTGCAATATAATCAATCCTTAAATGCAAAGGCAGTGAGTTTTAAAATATCTAAGCAAATTAATTAGCGAAAACAATATTAAAAACAAAGGATAAAGGCAAATCAGATGAGAAATTATTAGTACCGTCTGGGAATCGAGAATGAGAACCTTCATGCCGGAAATATCTTGCAGCATCCGGTTTATGTAATCCCGTACTGCCGATACCAGCACCATCTTTAGAGATCGGTGGCGATTGACCGTTTAGATATACGGATGTGGACTTCCGGATAATGATTGCAATTAAGAAAAGTGGTTTGATTCAAAGTGCAGCAGAGAGAGAGACTCTGTCAGATCTGCGCAGAGGGAGACCAGAACCGAGGAAGAGTGGCAGAAGCACCAAAACGCACCGTTTCTTCGCTGCATCGCTCAATTTAACGCGCCAGCAGCTTGATGGTTAAGACTCAAGGCGTTAAGTTACCCAAAGCGCACCGGTTTGCTTTCCTCGCTAGTCCTTAATGGGTGGTCCTCTGAATTCCTAATTACATTTCAATAGCATCACGGAAAATTTCGCTAAAAGTAAGTTTTTCCTCATGTGTCATGTCTATAATATTTATATTCACAATATATATGAATATATGATAGAAAATATATCCTTAATAATTATTATTCTTAAATTATTTTATTAAAATTTTTTATTTATATATTAATTTTATTATATTTCACATGCTGATATATAAATATATTTATTTAGGATTAATTACCAAAAAAAATCAACTTTAACAATTTTTTTCTAATTTTATTATCATTAAAAAGTGCATAAATTATAAATTATGTTTCAATTTCGTGTTAAATTAAAAATCTAAATCACATTAGTGTATAATCCTAAATTCATTATCAAATTTCATAATTTATGCACTTTTTTTACACTTTAAAATTTTATGATAAAATTAAAAAAAAGCTAAAATTCATTTTTTTTATAACCCATTTATTTATTATAAAATGACATGAAGTTATTTATTTCCTATAAGATGATTATAATTTATTTATTTACTAGTATTTTATTTAAATATAAGTTTTGCATTTGATTGTTATTGTTATGCAATTTAACTACTTTTATAAAATTAAAGTCTAGTGTGATAAGAATCGACATATTTTAATAAAACAGTGAAAATAAATATTTTTAAGAAATTAGATATCAAAATTTAAACTCTCAAACTATCACCGTTGTGAGAAATAAATGGAAAGCGGAAAATATTTTTTTTTTTCAAAACTTCAAAAAAATTATGAAAGTTAGAAATAACAACTAAAAGGTTCATATTTAATTGGAGTGACGCAGCGGGTGAGTTGGTCCACTATGCATATTTATCAGTATTTTAATTATCATATAATAAATATTGAAAGTTTCTCTTTTTTTTTCTGACCAAAAAAAGTTTCTCTTTTTTTCTTTTTTTATTATTATAACTAATCAATATAAAATTTGATAGTAAAGAGTTCAGTATATATATAGTTTATTTAAAAGTTGACAAGAAACAAAATAATCAGTGGCGTAGCCAGGATTTTAGATAAGGGGGATCCAATTCAACTTAAATACTAAACATTAAAAATATCAAATTATAAAAGAAATAAAAAAATTCCAGATTATAAACTACAAAAAAATAATAATTTCAATTTAACTTCATACTACTTTTCTCAAAAAAAAAAACTTCATACTACAAAATCAAATTAAACATTTCAAATTTATAATGTCCTCAAGTATTCAAGCTAATTTCTTAATTCATTATTTTTCAAATTTCAATTCATTTTAGCAAGATAAAAAAATTGCAACAAAATAAATATGAGATTAAAAGTAAGTGGTGTACCTATTCTTAACTTGTTGCCGCTGCCTTGCTGGTGCCAATCGGTGAAAGAATGAAATTGAAAAAGGAAGAAACTGTTATCTGAAAAAAAAAAGGAATTAACGAAGAAGAAACGTGAGAAAGAAGAGAAAGAGTCACAATTAAGTTATTCTTGTTTGTTTATAATGGGCAGAGTCATTGACAAATCTTGTTTGTTTGTAATGGGCTTGATTAAAAGGCCCAGTTTTAAAGATTGGAAAAAAAAGGATGAAAAATGTTGGGAGCGTGGATCGAAGTTGCGTGCTCTCACATAGTAAGGCCAAGCTGTTCCATCTCAACCAATGTAATATTCATTCTCAAATATACCTAAAAATTTTTTATTTTTAACTGAGGGGGGAACAGGGCCCCATGGGACCCCCTTTATCTCCGCCTCTGAAAATAATGAAATATAGTTGGATATGAAATTTAAATTCAATTATAAACTAAAAAAATATAATTTCAAACTATCATTAGATTAAAAAAGCAAGAATATAAAACCTTTTTTTCGAGTTTGAATGCAACGCTTGATGTATCCACAACCACCATTTAGCAAATATTCATCAACCTTCCACATCATATTACAACCACCTTCATCCTTTGTACACCAATGTATTAAAAAATTTAATTAACTACTAGAATCTTATGATTCAAACTCATACACATATATTAAAAAAATTATTAAATTATTTAAATTAATTAAAATATCTGCTATTAATTAATATTATATTTTTATTTTATTAATTAAAATATTAATTATAAAATTATAATTAAAAAATTATATAAAATAACAATTTAAGGAGAATATTTTTTTTATAAAATTAATAATTTTGACAAGATAGAGGGCATATTTCAAAAAGCTCCACATCGTGAATGTACGTGTGTATATATATATTTTCATTTTCATACAAATAAAAAAAATAAAAAGACTAAAGAGTAACTAATCTAAAAAAAAGCGTAAAGCATAAAAAAAAAGATAAAATATACTACTCTTTTTATCCCGTTAAAATTATCTCATTTAGCTTATATATATTTATTAAAAAACTATTAAATTATCTAAATATTATATAAAATTATTTTAAATAGACTAAATTATTTTTTTATCAATTCATTAATATTATACTATTACATCATTAATTAAGTCATTAGCAATAATGATATAGCTAGAAAAAACTAATTTTTTTTATTCTATAAAATAATAATTTAATAAGAATAATTTTTTTTTTATGAAAGTGACGATTTCAGCCAGATGAAGAGAGTATAAGAGATAATATCTTATCAAATAAATAATGAGAATTAAAAATTCAATTAATTAAAAAAAATAATTTTTGAATTAGTTTCACCATAAATAATGATAAATCAACACTATAAATTGAATGAAAAAGTATATATTATCATTTTTTTAACTTCTATTATAATTTGTTTTCTTTTTAATTATTAAAAAATATTATAAATTTATTTATAAATTTTGTTAAATTTAGAAAATTAAAATTTATAAAAATTTAATTATATTTTTTCACAAATTAAAACATTAAAAAAATTATATTAACTTCTATGGAACATCTAATTATAATATATTCAATTATATTTTTGAATAAAAATACTTTTTAATATGAATAATATTTGAATTATGATTGTTTTCGAAAAAAATATTTGAATTATGATTACTTATGATAAGGAATTTAGCTGCTCAAGAATAGAAATTTTAAAAATAAATAATAAATATCATGAACAGTGGCAAACTAAAGAGGGTTTTGGAGGATAGTGGACCTTTTTTGATTCTTGTATATACGTGTAATGTATATATTAAAAATAAACAATAATTAATTTTCATTTTATGTTTATATAAAAAATTTTATGTTTAATTTAAGTATGGTTAAAATTACTAGTAATAAATCTAATTAAATAAATAAAATTTTTAAAAAATATTTTTTATTTTGATATAATTTTATTATTTTTAAATTAACTCTTATTTTTTATATAAAAAATTATATTTTATTAATTATATATTTTAAATATAAAAATTGGTATAATAAAATTAAATTGAAATAATTTTTTTAAAAATTTAAATGTGTAAATAAAAATTTATTTATAATTAAATTAATTTAAAAATAATTAATTAATTTAAAATAATTAATTTAAATACTATTTTTAAAATATCTTAAAAATATATTAAATAATTAAAATATTTTAAAAATATATAAAAATTATTTTAAAAATAATATATATATTATATAATTTATCAAAATAATATTTCATTATAATTTCATTACGGGGAGCGAAACTAGAAAGATGGCTACTTTACGTTGTAAAACAAAGAAAATAATAAATAAAAAAAAAACACTTCAACGAACCGCCTATCTGACTTAACACACAATAAAAGCAATCAATTTTCCAATTTAGAATTAGATTCTTCGTCTTCTTCTTCTTCTTCTTCTTCTTCACTTCTTGAAATTGCAGTTTCTGTTTCTCAAGAAAAAACAGATTCTTTTTAGCTTTTCAATTTCCAGATTCTGTTTTCTATGATTAATTAGAAATGAATTAAAATTAAAAAATCAAAATCAGAAACTGCTTCCTCAAGTTTCAACTGAATCTGGGAAGAAGAAGATGAGAGGATCTTCCTCTCCTAGTTCAGTGGAGGCCAGGCAACGACTCTCTACTCCAACGTCAGTGTGTGTGTGTGTGTTACTTGTTCTTTGATCTGTTTGGACATTAGCATAAGCTCGACCTACTTAATTTCTGCTCCGTTAGTTATAGTTTCACTTTAATTTCAACTTTTTTTTTGACTCATACACTTCATTTCACTAAGATCTACTTGTTTATTTTGATGGATTATCTTTAATTAAGTAAATTTAAGTTAATTTTTATCAGCAATTGTTGATGTTTTGATGCTCAGTTGTTGTCCCTGTTAGTGACTGCCATTGATGAGTTAGGTTTATTTAACTGATTTTTATCTGGTTGGAATGGCTTCTTTATAACAGAGAAGAGCCAAACAGAAGGAAGTTCCCTAGAGAGAGAAGTATTAGAGATGAGAAGGCCTTCCAGGTTCCTATTCAATATAGGAATTTGAACTGCAAGATATCTACATTGAAACTTGTTCTGGTGATTATTGCATTGGGAAGTTTAGTCACTCTCTTCCATTCTCCGGTTTATATTGCAGATCACCCTTCCACCTTTGGATCTAGGTATTCATTCTTTGTTGTCTGTTCATCTTTTTTTTTTGGTATTAATTTTATCCTGACATTGAAGTTTTTTTTTTTTTTACTCTTTTTGACAAACATTTCATTTTCCCCTTTCTGGTTATTGAACAACTTAATCAACCTGATTATAGACATTGATTCACATAGTAAATTAGTGGTGCTAGCTTAAGATATTTGTGCTTACCTCTCCATCTTCAAAATGTGTGGAGTCACAGCTTGTTTGTTCAATAACTTGACGGGAAACTTTGTTTCATACAGGGCGCATCTTGTAGACCTATGGGTTAGAGAGGATCATGCTTCAGATTCTCGCTATGTATCAACTGCAGACATTGATTGGGACCTAATTTCAGACTTTATTGACAAACTAAATGACAGTAGTGAATATCAGGGCATTGGCTTGTTAAATTTTGATGAGACTGAGATTGATAATTGGAGGCAGCTGCTGCCAGATATTGAGCATGTTGTTCTACACCTGGACCATGTAGAACGGAACATAACTTGGGAATCGCTTTACCCTGAATGGATCGATGAAGAAGAAGATTTTGAGGTTCCCACTTGTCCATCACTGCCCAAACTTAAAGTTTCTGGCAAACCACGAATTGATGTTATTGCTGTCAAGCTTCCAAGCACCAAGTCAGGGAAATGGTCAAGAGATGTGGCTCGTTTGCATCTGCAGTTTGCAGCAGCAAGTGTTGCTGCTTCTTCTAAAAGTTATCATCCCGTTCGTATCCTTTTGGTAACTGACTTCTTCCCAGTCCCAAATTTGTTTACTTGCAAGGAACTTATTATGAGAGAAGGAAATTTGTGGCTGTATCAACCCAACCTCAATATGTTGCGCGAAAAGCTGCAGCTCCCGGTAGGATCATGTGGACTTTCAGTTCCTCTCAAGACTAAAGGTCAGTTTTAAAATCACTCTCTTATGTTGTTTATTGTTATTTCTTCATAATATCGTGGTGCATTTGAGACCAGCTGATCTGATTTTTTCTCCTATTTTCTTATTCTTCTAGAATCTTTTAGTTCAGAGATATCAACCTTTATTTAGTTGATTTATCTGGTTTGATGCATTAACCATTTACACCTGTCTGCATATAATGTGCAGACTGGCGAGATGGGGGTAAACAATAAAAATAGACAGTTAGCACAACTTCTTTATATTATAAATGACTAAAAAGTGAACCATCGAGGGATCAAGCCAACTACTTAATTGATTTTCTAATTTGTGATCCTAAGCACGGTGGTTTTGTAGTAACCTTCTCAAAATAAAAGCTAAAGAAGAACTAACCAAATATTTTCCAACAGAGAATTTCCATTCTGAAAGAGCACACAAGGAGGCATATGCAACAATCCTGCACTCTGCACATGTTTATGTTTGTGGGGCAATTGTTGCTGCTCAGAGTATCCGCATGGCAGGTTCAACACGAGATCTTGTGATACTGGTTGATGAAACAGTTAGTGAGTATCATAGAGGAGGCTTAGAGGCTGCTGGGTGGAAAATCCATACAATTCAGAGAATCAGGAACCCAAAAGCTGAACAGGATGCTTACAATGAATGGAACTATAGTAAATTTCGTCTCTGGCAGTTGACAGAGTATGACAAGATCATTTTCATTGATGCTGACCTGCTTATACTGAGAAATATTGATTTCTTGTTTGAGATGCCAGAAATAACTGCTATAGGGAATAATGCAACCCTGTTTAACTCTGGAGTGATGGTGGTTGAACCTTCAAATTGTACGTTCCAGCTGTTAATGGATCACATAAATGAGATTGAATCCTATAATGGTGGGGATCAGGGTTATCTGAATGAAATTTTCACATGGTGGCACCGGATTCCTAAACATATGAACTTTTTGAAACACTTTTGGGAAGGTGATGAGGAGGAGAAGAAACAAAGGAAAATTCATCTCTTTGGAGCTGATCCTCCAATCCTTTATGTTCTGCATTATCTGGGTTATAAACCATGGATATGCTTCAGGGACTATGACTGCAACTGGAATGTGGACATTTTGCAGGAGTTTGCTAGTGATGTTGCTCACAGAACATGGTGGAAGGTGCATGATGCCATGCCAGAAAACTTGCACAAGTACTGCTTGCTTAGGTCCAAGCAGAAGGCAGCTTTGGAGTGGGACCGAAGGCAGGCTGAGAAAGGTAATTACACTGATGGCCATTGGAAAATCAAGATAAAAGATACACGTTTAGAAACTTGCTTCGAAGATTTCTGCTTCTGGGAGAGCATGTTATGGCACTGGGGTGAAAATAATTGGACTGACAATGCAACTGCTACTCCATCACCTCCTCCTCCTGCTATCACCACTAAATCTCTCTCATCTTTGTGATTGATTATTCTTTCATACTTGCAATTTACGTGTAGATGTTGCACAGAAGTCAGTATATTTAGAGTCGAGTTATTTTTTCAGTAACTACATCAACATATAGAGGGTTAATTCACGTTATTAGAATGTGCATCTTCACTTTTTCTGATACTTTTTCTTGATCCTTCCGCCAGTTGTACACTTTTTTACCGTCATAATCATATATCTCCCCAACTCCAAATGTTCCAATACTGAAATTATTGTATTCCTATAAGAGACCTCCATACTTTTTCTTGAAAGTTTTTCTTTGCCTTATTTTACTGCCTTGACACATTTTGGAGGATAATTTGCGTTTCTAAAATTCTACGCTCATACCTTTTTGTACTACAAAAGGACTGAATCCTGCTAACTACTTGTATTAGTATTATTATTTTATTTTCTATTCTGCATCTTCCTCAACCTAAATAAGGTCTTTGGATTTTTCTTTTTTAAAGGCATCGTGGCATTTTCTTGGTGACTAACTATTTTGAGATACTTCAAATACCTAAAAATAGGGGCTGCTTATCCAGCCGAGCTCACCTGTGAATTTCATTAATGATTACTCAAGTTGTTAATATAAAACATTTTATTTTGGTTACCAAAATTAAGTTTGCATTAATAAAATAACTCAATTTTTATTTCATTTTTAACAAAATAACTTTTTTTAACGAAATGTTAAGAAATCACGTATTCTGAAGAAAATGTTAAGCATAGCAGAATTTCTTATAAAACAGAGGAGCAGTTTTTAACGGGTTTTTTTTAACACGATAAAATAAATAAAAATAAAAATAATTTTTTTTTACCAATTTAAATGATGGTATGTAGTATTATAGTTCTTGACATAAGTTAAGAACTAATGAGATAATGAAATTGCGAGCTAGCTATCAAACAATATCACCTGGACATTGAGGCCGTCCGCAAGGGAACTAACCGTCCAACGACGTCTGGCCGAGCAGTTGTCATTGCAGATCTGAAAGGGCTCTACCAGCCTTCATTAAAATTGCCAAGACAAGAAAAAATGGATTTGATGAGCTTTCCTGTAATTTCAATTCCACCAGACAATACCTTCTTCTCCTACAAGCCTTCTCTTTCAAACCGCAACTTCTCATTCCCATTTTGGGCATACCCTTTTCGTTTAATTCCAATGAAGTCCTATCCCCTCCATTCTAAGAAGAAAAACTCGCAGTCCGAGCCTGTTCTCGAGCCGACTATAATTGAAGAAGTGTCAATAGATGATGAAGATGGTGAGGATTTCGAGGATGAGTATCTGGAAGATGAAGCAGAACTCTCTGAGTATGTGGACGATGAAGCAGAACTCTATGTAAGTTTTTGTGGAAGTTATTTGTATGACTTTTGTATTTCTAAGGCTTAAGTTAGACTGATTTGATAATTGTTTTAACCTTTTGTGAAGGTTGGAGATGGGGGTGGAGGAGGTGGAATTGCTCTTGCTGGGACATGGTGGGATAAAGAAGCATTAAGAATAGCTGAAGAAGCTTGCGAGTCCTTTGACAGCGAATTGAAGATATATGCCTTTAAGACATTATCAAATTCCAATATTCAAGTGCGCATTGAGAGACTTACAAATAAGTAAGCATTGTTTGATCTCATAAATGAGAAATGAATGGTATTGAATTTGGTATCTAATGCACGACATGATTACATTTCCATATTTCAGTAATTCACACTTATAACTTGATGGGTTATCAAAAGTTGATGTTTGCTTATTTAGAGAAGTTTACTTGTGTCCTTAGGCGTATAGTTGGTATTGCTTTCACATAAAAGATTGTATTGTAACTAGTTTATATAGTGTGCTAGAAGGATCACCAGTTCTTAGGACTGTAAAGCATGTGCTCAGAAATGCGTATATGACCAAGTCATGTATATTCTTTGTTACTTCCTGTTTTGTCTCAGATTTTTTTTAAAATGTTAATTAACCAGTTTTTATATCTCTTCCAATTAGTTATTATTTTCCATGAGTTTAAAATAGTAAGCAATGCTTCTTGGGCCCAAAATCAGAATGATTCATTGCAGGTCTGGCTCTCCCAGTATGGAAGATATTGAAGCTTTTTCCACTACCTATAGAGCACGGTTAGATGAAGCTGAGCTTGCTAAAACTATACCAGACAATATAGCTTTGGAGGTAATTATTTTTCATATTTATGTATGTATGTATGTATATATATATATATATATTTTCTTTATGAGCATGCCGTATATGGGGAAGGTACTCATCTCTAGACAAATCCAAAACAAATTTAGGGTGCATAGGTAATAAGCTGATTTCATTCTTTTTTTTTTTGTGTTAGTGTATGTGGATGCATGTTTTTTTCCCCTCTATTTTCCTTCAATTCTTTGACTGATTCTAGTTTACCAATCGAGTAAATCAAGTTGGCTTACTAATGGTATGTTAATAAAAATGACAGTTTGTAACACTCTTATACCCTATATACATATAATACATATATCCAGTATATATAAAATATACATATATAGTATAAAAATATCACAACCCGGTTTAATAAAAATTTTCTTATTCTCATTCTATAATTTCAAATACCTTAAAATGTATATATAAATAGTAAATAAAATATTTTTTTATTAATTATAGATACCCAACCTACATAAAAACACTCTCCAAATAAACCAATTATGCATATCCGCCTCAACTTCTCAATTTCTCCACAATTCCCCTAAAATATTTATACACATATATATATATATATATCAAAAAAAATAAAAACCTCACATTACTCAATTATTCAAAATATTTTTTATAATTTACAATATATATATATATTCCTAAAATATAATATAATATACATGATATCAAAATGTACTATAATAATAAATATATACATGCTGAAAAATGGCTCTAATCCTGATATAGCAAAAACATTTCAAGCTCAACAAACAAAAGCTTAGACCCGACCAGGTCTAGTAGAACTATCCGACTACCGGATCATCCCTATCACCTGCGCGATGAAATGCAATCGCGCTAAATTAAAAGTCAAGCAATACAAACTTTGATAATAATAAAACTTTAAAATAATGCTAATACAAAATACTTATATGTTATATCACAATGTGACATCCAAGTTTACTTTTAAACATATTCTTTCATCATTTAATAATTCACACAAATACATATACAAGCATGGGCCTAAACAAACTAATACGTTATTCAAATTCCAGAATTACTGTTTTGGTCCATAATGACACCAAGTGTCTAGCCCCGAAGATAAATCAAGAAATGTTCAAAAGCTAGCCCCGAAGGCAAATCATATCATAGTGACGCCAAGCGTCTAGCCTCGAAGGCAAATATTAAGGATAACCTCATAGGTATGCAGCCAAATACAGAACTCTGAAAATTGAATAACATGCTAGGCACACAATTATTTCATATTTTTCATCATCAATTTCTTTCTCTTTTTTCCCATTTTTCTCTTTCATAACAATATTATTTCATTTCAATTTATCACATTTCATCATTTCATCACAATGTAGGATATTCCATAACAAAATCACATTACACAAAGATTTTGGGTCATTTTCACATAATTTACATTTTATTCAATCTAACCATTAATAATGACTTTTTCATAATGCATATAATCCATACATAATAATTTTTCTGTCATAGCACAATGTTCATGAATGTTCAATGTATCAAGTAGTTTAACACATTTTTCATCTAAAATGTGTTAAGTCCAACTTAATGTCAATATATCTAATTCATCAAAAATTTGTACTTACCTTAGAAAGCACTCCAAAACAAGCTTCAAAACTCCCTTCAACATTCTCTTCCAAGTTGCCCTTCAACACTAGGGTTAGGCAAACTACTTTCTCTCAATGCTCATACCAAATGTGATCATAAATAATTATTTAATATCACATTCTAAGGCATTCTCAAGATCAAACCATTGAAAATAGTATTTTAAGTTTATTAATATCATTAAAAATATAATTTAATATGTTTAAATCAATTACATTACTTGTTAGGGTTGATTTCAAAAATCTATTAATACTTTGAGGTCTTATAATCATTTAAGCTGAAACTACAAATGAAAGATAAAGAAAAGAGTTATTTTGGGCAATATTCTCAAGTGACACGCCCAAGATATGGGCATGTCAATGACCGTGTCATTTGCCCACTCTTACAGAAGCTTTAACATGTCCAACGATATAGGCGTGTCACTACCCGTGTCATTACTCCTGCATTACAAAAGCTTTGACACACCCAACAACATGAGCATATCACCGGCCATGTCATTAATTCTGCATTACAGTAGCTATGACACGTCCAAAGACATGTCCATGTCACTAGCCGTATCGTCAACGTTGAAATACAGCACCGTTGACTCTCCCAACGACATGGCCGTGCCAGGCAAAATTTCTATATTTCTTACACTCAACCACTTAAACATAACCATTTCCAAACACATCTCTATAAAATCCTTATTCATCACTTCGGTTTATATCCATGATTTACCCATCAATTCAACACATATATAACCCCAACATATTATAACTATCATCTTATTCAATCAATAATCATTTTCCCTCATTAACCATATTTGTAATTCTGTATTTCTTATTACTTAATCAATTCAATACACAACCCGATATATATACAAGAAACTAGAGACTAATTTATGAAGGAGAAATCTAAATATTTACTTCCTATATATACATTATTCTATTTCCATAACACTCCCCCTCAAGTTGGAGTATATATATCTATCATGCCCAACTTGTTACATAGATAGTCAACCCGAGAACTATTAAGAGCTTTGGTGAAAATATCCCCAAGTTGCTCGCCTGTCTTGACATACTCGGTAGATATAACACCCTGTTGTAATTTTTCTCGAATAAAATGACAATCTACCTCAATATGTTTGGTGCGCTCATGAAATACTGGATTTGAAGCGATATGCAGAGCAGCTTGATTATCGCACCATAACCTTGCCGGAGAAGATGTCTTGAAACCGATATCTTCTAATAGCTGACGAACCCAAATAATTTCACAAGTGCATTGAGCCATAGCTCGGTATTCAGCTTCAGCACTAGAACGAGATACAACACTTTGCTTCTTACTTTTCCATGATATCAAGTTTCCTCCCATAAAAACACAATAACCTGTAGTCGACCTTCTATCAACCTTTGAACCTGCCCAGTCTGCATCAGAAAAACACTCAATGTTCACATGTCCGTAGTTACTGTAGAGAAGACCACGCCCTGGAGCACCTTTTAAGTAGCATAGGATTTGTCCTAACGCTTCCCAGTGAGAAACAGTAGGAGAAGACAAGAACTGACTTAAAACACTCACTGAGTAAGCAATATTTGGACGTGTTACTGTCAAGTAGTTCAACTTGCCAATTAACCTTCTATGCATCTCAGGATCAGAAAATAACTCTCCTTCAGTAGTGAGCTGTATGTTGGGAATCATTGGAGCACTATAAGGCTTAACACCCAACTTACCAGTTTCCTTCAAAAGATCAAGAATATATTTTCTTTGTGACAGAAATATTCCTTGCTTATATCTAGATACTTCAATGCCCAAAAAATACTTCAACAAACCCAAATCTTTTGTCTGGAACTGTGACTGAAGATATGACTTAGGTGAAGATATACCGGTTGAGTCACTCCCTGTGATAACAATATCATCAACATACACAACAAGCAAAACCATCCCAGCATCTGAACTTCTAAAAAACACAGAATGATCAAAGATACTCTTCCTCATGCCAAACTTTTGGATTACATCACAAAACCTTCCAAACCACGCTCGAGGACTTTGCTTTAGGCCATAAAGAGACTTGCGAAGTTTGCAAACTTTACCCTTCTCCCCCTGAGCAACAAAACCATGCGGTTGCTCCATATAAACCTCTTCTTGAAGATCTCCATGAAGGAAGACATTCTTAACATCCAATTGGTGTAAAAGCCAGTCAAAAGTAGCGGCAAGGGAAATAAATAGTCGAACAGAAGACAATTTGGCTACAGGGGAGAAAGTGTCAGAATAATCAATCCCATAAACCTGAGCATATCCCTTGGCAACTAATCGGGCCTTAAGCCGAGCAATAGACCCATCAGGGTTAACCTTAACAGTGAACACCTATTTACAACCAATAGCCTTTTTACCTGCAGGAAGATGCACAAGATCCCAAGTACCATTGGCATCCAAGGCTGCCATTTCTTCTGCCATAGCTGCTTGCCAACCAGAGTGAGATAAAGTTTGGGCAACAGTGGTAGGGATTGAAACTGAATCTAGATTACTCACAAAACAACGAGAGGAAGAAGACAAATGATCATAACTTACACAAGAAGAAATAGGATAAGTACATGAACGTTTACCTTTCCGGACAGCAATAGGAAGATCAAGATTAGACATAGTAGACTCTTGTGGAGATGTTGAAACTTCTGCCGAAGTGACTGGTAGAGGATGAGAGTCAGTAACAACCAATCTTCTAGAATAAACCTGGTCAAAACGAGGACGAGAAGGTGCTGGTGAGGGAACAAAAGTAGGAGCAGAATCTGGAACTGGAGCAGGTGTAGGAGTAGACTCAAGATGCTGGTGCACGGCATAAACTAAAAGATCATCTTCCTCCCCCTGACCTGCATATGTAGAAGGAGAAGAAAAGAATGGGGTTTGTTCGAAAAAGGTAACATCTATAGAGACAAGGTAGCGGTTTAAATCAGGACAGAAGCACCGGTATCCTTTTTGGTGACGAGAATATCCAAGAAAGACACAACGAAGGGATTTGGGATCTAATTTGGTAACCTGGGGACGAACATCCCGCACAAAACAAGTGCACCCAAATATACGAGGACTAATGGGAAACAAAGCTTTAGAAGGAAACAAACACTGATATGGAATTGCACCATTAAGAACAGCGTAAGGCATACGATTAAAAAGAAAACATGCAGTAGAAACAGCATCAGCCCAAAAATGTTTAGGTACCTTCATTTGGAAGAGAATGGCTCTAGAAACCTCAAGGAGATGCCTATTTTTTCGTTCTGCAACCCCATTTTGAGAGGGTGTATCAACACAAGAAGTTTGATGAATGATGCCATTTTGTGACATATACGATTGAAATAAGCTAGATAAATATTCCTTTGCATTGTCACTTTGTAAAATTTGAATAGACTACTGAAACTGAGTTTTAATTTCCGCACAAAAAGAACAAAATATAAAATATAAAATATATCTTCGAACGATTTTTCATTAAGAAAAGCCAAGTAACACGAGAATAATCATCCACAAAAGTTACAAAATATTTAAAACCAGTTTGAGAAGTAATAGGACAAGGACCCCAAACATCTGAATGAACAATCTCAAAAGGGGACGAAGCCCGTTTATTGACACGAGAAACTAAATGTGAACGATGATGTTTAGCAAACTGACAAGACTCACAATCTAAAACAGACAAAGATTGAAATTGTGGATATAACTTCTTTAAGGAAGATAAGGAGGGGTGATCAAGGCGACAATGGATTTCAAATGGAGAGATAACACCAGCACATGCTAAAGATGTGGAGATCTGGTCATCCAAAAGATATAGTCCATCTGACTCACGTCCTCTACCAATAATCCGCTTCGTCAAAAGATCCTGAAATATACAATGAAAAGGAAAGAATGAGACACAACAATTTAATGTTTTAGTGATTTTGCTGACGGACAAAAGATTAAACGAAAATTTAGGCAAACATAAAACTTTATCTAAAGGGAGGGAAGGAGTGAGATTAGCAGTACCAATACTAGTAACAAGAGTTTTAGATCCATTAGCTAATGTAACATTCCTACGAAACTTATCAGGTTGTTTTAAAGAGGATAGGAGATTAGGAGTACCTGTCATGTGATCTGTGCAACCAGAATCAATGACCCATTTTGATGAGGTAGACATAAGACATGTGTTAGATGTACCTGTATTGGCAGCAGCAGCCACAACAGAAGAATCAACAGACTTAGATGAACAGTATTGAGACAATTCAGCATATTCCGCAGCAGAAATAGTCACGGTATTATCTGAAGGAGCGATCACTGGCTCCTGACTAGCCATATTTGCTCTTTGTTGTTTGTTCAACAGCTTCTTGCAAAATCGTTTAGTATGACTTGGTTCATGACAGTAATAGCAAATAGTACTGCCACGATTATTGCCTCCTTTACCCTGATTTTCATGTTGTCCCGAATCACGACTTACAAGAGCACTCTGAACAGAAGGTAGGGAGGTACCCGGATTAGAACTTTCATTGCGTAGTACTCGAGAGAAAGCCTCCGTCAGATTAGGAACTTCACTACCAGAAAGAATTTGTGATTTGGCAGTGTCAAATGTTGGGGATAATCCTGCAAGAAAACTCATGACCACCATTTGTTCACGCTGGGTTTGTTGAACCTTAATGTCAGAACTGAAAGGCATAAGGACATTAAGTTCTTCATAAATCTTTTTTACTTCCGAAAAATATACTATAAGAGGCCTGTCTTGCTGCTCAACACGATATAACGCCTTACACGCATCATACACCCTGTTCAAATTTCCTTTGCCCGAATACAAAAATTCAAGATACTCCATTAAATCTTTGACAAACTCACAATGACCTATGAAACCAACCACATCACTACCAATACAATTTTTTATTTGTAAAAACAATCTTGCATCTTCCCTCACCCAAATCTTTCCCGCTTCACCAGTAGGTGGATCATTAGTCAAATGATCATCTTTATCAACACTTCTCAAATAAATTCTAATGGTCTTACTCCAATCTAAAAAGTTATTTTCATTCAGCTTATGTTCTGTAATTCTATTAACAACCGGAATAATATCACTAACAACAGTCTTAGTATCAGACATGATGCAATAGCTGAAACGAATAAACTGTCAAATAAAAGGGAGCCAACAAACTGACACAAACTGACCTTTGGAGTGTAAAAAATAATGACTGGAATGCAGAACAGGGAACAAAGCGAAGGAGAGCAACACACTGATACAAACTGACCTCTTGGAATGCCAAAAGTGACTACTGGAATGAAGAGTAGGAAGCAAAACGAGACCAGAAAAGGAAAGACGATCACCGGACGGTCACCGGAAACTTCCCACACTCCCACACGCGTCAGCACGTGAAGCAGGATACTGATTCTTCAAGCGGCGTGTGAGCCTCACGAGCAGACCTTCAGGCGGCCGGACTCCAGTAGCAGGCCGGTCGGCGGCCAAGACTCCTCCCTAAGGTGGCTGTGACACAAAACAAACGGTCTAGGTAGATGACCTAGATCCACTGCTTCTTGAAACCGTAAATCCTCTGTTTTTTTTTTCTTTTCCTGTTCTGTTACCACTGCTTCTGCTCTTGACCTATTTCTCTGATACCATGTAATTATGTATTTCTTATTACTTAATCAATTCAATACACAACCCTATATATATACAAGAAACTAGAGACTAATTTAGGAAGGAGAAATCTAAATATTTACTTCCTATATATACATTATTCTATTTCCATAACAATATATATATATGAGATCACATAAAAACAAGTTTAGAGATAAACACTTACTTGAGTTCTTGCTAAACCTTTAATATCCACCTTTAAATCTCTTGAAATCTCTTGTAAATTGGTGTATATATGAAAAACTCACTCTCTTCTCACCTCTCTCTCTAAATCACTTTCAAAGAAGAAAAAGAAAGAAAAAAAAATATCTCTTCTTTTTTAATTCCATCCTTATCTATATATATATATATATATTACAATATATGTTAATTAATTAATAACAACCCACCAGTCATCTTCTTCTTTCTTTTGACTTCCACTTCTCTTTATTATTATTATTTTAATCATCACTATTAACTTTTTTCACCACTAATGTATACCTCATGCATATGTGTTATATATATTACATATATGTATATGTCTTATATATGTCATGTGTACTTCAAATTTATTTCAAATATATATAGCATATACATATATATTACATCTATTACACATATTAATCTTATATTTTCTCTACTCATTACAACTATTTACTCTTCCATTTTTACTATTTTAAAGTACATAAAAAATTAGAATATTATAATTCTCTCCCCCTTAAAAAAAAATTTGTCTGCGAAATTACCTGCTATCAACTCAGGAACAACTGGAGATACTAATTCCACATCAACTGTTCACTCTCCCATGTCGCCTTCTCAGTGGCATGATTTCTCCAAAAAACTTTCACAAGTGTCACTTTCTTATTCCTTAATTCTTTCATCTCTCGTGCCAAAATCGTCATTGGTTCTTCTTATAAGTCAGATCTGGACTCACCTTAATAGACTCCACTGACAAAATATGAGATGGGTCTGACTTGTACCTCCTAAGCATAGAGATATGAAAGACATTATGTATCCTGTCTAACTCAAGCGGCAGAGCCAACCTGTAAGTCAATGGACAAACTCTCTCCAGATTCTAATATGGTCCTATAAAACGAGTATTCAACTTCCTTTTATGACCGAATCTCAAAATCTTCTTCCACGGAGACACCTTCAGGAACACTTTATCTCCTACATTGAACTCTATATCCTTCCTCTTCAAATCTGTGCAGGATTTCTGTAGGTCTGAAGCTACTTTCAGACGACTCCAAATCAATTTCACTTTCTCTTCTGTTTCCTTGATCAAATCAGGACCAACCAGTTTACCTTTTCCAACTTCATCCCAACACAAAGGTGTCCTGATCTCCTGCCATACAAGGCTTCATAAGGTGTCATCCCAATACTAGACTGATGACTATTGTTATATGCAAACTCAATCAATGACAAGAACCTATCCTAGCTCCCTGTGAAATTAATGATACAATTTCTCAACATATCTTCTAAAATCTATAGCATTCTCTCTAACCGCCCATTTTTTTTAGGATGAAAAACAGTACTAAAATGCAACTGAGGACCTAATGCATCATGTAAACTCCTTTTGAAAATCTCGGTCTGGCACCAAAGAAATTGAGACTCCATGCAAACTCACTATCTCTCTGATATACAGCTCAACCAACCTCTTAAGTGAGTAATCCATCCAAATTGGAAGAAAATGAGCTATCTTCATCATTCAATCAACAATCACCCAAATTGCATCATGCTTCTTCTGCGTCAAAGGCAGTCCAATCACAAAATTCATCTTCACTCGCTCCCATTTTCACTCTGGTACTGACAATGGCTGAAGCAACTCTGAAGAAACTTGGTGCTCAGCCTTCACTCTCTGGCAAGTGAGATATTCGGACACAAACTTTGTCATGTCCCTCTTCATACCTGACTACCAGTAATGCTGCTTCAAATCTTGATACATCTTGGTATTACCAGGGTGCATAGCATAAACTGACCGATGTGTTTACTCTAATATCATCCTCTTCAATTCTGCATCATCAGGAATGCACAACCTATCTCTGTATCATAGACTGCCATCATTTCTCACATGAAAGTCTCGACTCTCCCCCTTTTAACAATCTAACATAATATTGTGGATTTTCTCATCTGCCAACTGGGCTTCCCTAACCTGATTCAACAACACTGGCCTCAATTGCAATTGAGCTATCAATGTAACATCATCACAAGACTCAAATATGGCATGCAATGCTCTCAACTTAATAAGCAACGAGAGCAAAAAAGCAGTCAAATCTGCCAAAGCCTTCCAACTCAAGGCATCAACAACAACATTTGTCTTGCCATGATGATAATTAATCAAACAGTCATAGTCTTTAACCAACTCTAACCATCGTCTCTGCCGAAGATTCAGCTCTCTCTAAACACCCAGATACTTCAAACTCTTATGATCAGTATAAATGAAACACTTCTTCCCATACAAGTAATATCGTCAAATTTTCAATGTAAAAACTATGGTTGCTAACTCCAAATCATGAGTCGGGTAATTTAGCTCATGTGGCTTCAACTGTCGAGATGCATAAGCAATGACTCTACCCTCCTGCATCAGAACACAACCTAAACTACTATGTGAAGTATCATTGTATATCACATAAGATTTACATTCTACAAGTAGGGTAAGGATAGGAGTCTGAGTCAACATCTCCCTAAGTTGCTTAAAGCTCGCCTGACATCGATATGTCCATACAAATCTAACTCATTTTCCGAAGTAATCTGGTGAGTGGTGTAGCTATCATAGAAAAACCATTCACAAACCTACGATAATAGCTTGCCAAACCTAGAAAATTTCTAACCTCAGTCACAGTCTTCGGGAGTCTAATTCATGATAGCTTCAACTTTACTCAGATCAATTCTAATATCTTCTGCTAATAACACATGACCAAAAAAAGTTACCTGATCGTGCCAGAACTCACATTTAGACAACTTAGTATACAACTGCTTCTCTCTCAATGTCTGCAATACAATCCGCACATGTCTATCATGATCCTCATTATGCGAATACACCAAAATATCATCAGTGAAGACCACCACAAACTGATCCAAGTATGGTCTAAACACCTTGTTCATTAAATTCATAAATGTTGTTGGTGCATTCGTCAATCCAAAGGGTATCACCAGAAACTCATAATGTCCATATCTCGTGCGAAAGGTTGTCTTGGGTATATCTACATCTCTAACTCTCAACTGATAGTACCATGATCTTAGATCAATCTTAGAGAATATTGCTGCTCCCTTCAACTGATCAAAGAGATCATCTATCCGAGGTAATAGATACTTGTTCTTGATGGTCACCTTATTCAATTGTCTGTAATCAATATATAATTTCAAAGTGCCATCATTCTTCTTCACAAACAAAATAGATGCTCCCCACGGAGACACACTAGGGCAAATAGACCCTTTATCAAGCAACTCTTGCAACAACTCCTTTGATTCTGCAGGTGCCATCCGATAAGGGGTAATAGAGATAGGAGTGGTATCAGGCAACAAAATAATACCAAACTCCATCTCTCTCTCAGGAGGTACCCCCTGGCAACTCATCAGAGAAAACATCTGGAAACTCGGCAACTGTAGGTATACTGTCGAGCTGGAGTCCCACTACTCTGGTATCTACAACATGAGTAAGATATGCCTTACATCCCTTCTGGATCATCCTCCTAGCTGAAACAACTGAAATAAACATGAATGAAAGATGTCTCTGCTCACTAGATACCACTACATCTCTACCATCACGTGTTCTCAGAGTAACACATTTCTGCTGATAGTCTATCACAATCCCATGCCTGGATAACCAATCCATACCCAGAATCAGATCATACTCCCTAAAAGACATCTCAATCAGGTTACCAAGAAACTCCTAATCTTGAACAATAACTGGACTAACTCGGTGTACCATGCTAACCACAACACTGTGCCCTAAAGGATTTATAGCCAAAATATAAAATCCTAGGGACTTAGAATGCAAATCACTCACGGGCAGTATGGATGCACTAATATATGAATGAGTCGACCCAGGGTTTATTAATGCAAGGACTAAAGTATCAAATAAAGTAAAAGTACTGGCTATAACAGCTGAAGTATTTGGCTGCCTCTGCATCATATAAACCCGCTGAGATGGCCATGCATCCTCTGATCTACTCCCTATTGTAGAACCTCCTCTCTGATTAGACCCTGATCGACCACCTCTACCGAAACATCTGACACCACGGCCCCCTCTAGCACTAGATCTAGAAACTGTTGTATCTGTCTGTCTATCATCCAGTGGCTCTGGACAATCTCTGAAAAAGTGGTCTGGTGATCCACATCTATAACACGCTGCTGATGCACCTGTCCTCCAGCATACACCTCAATGTGCTCTACCACAATGAGCATAGGTAGGTGGAGCATGCCTCTGAGTCACTGGGGTCGGGACACTAGCTACTGAGGTTGCAGGTCTTTGTCTTTGTCTCTACTACTGTGCTGACCTACCAGGCTGCCCCTGACTCCTACTGAACCTCTGAGGATAACCCTTAGGCCTCTTTTCAATGACAAAGACCCTGCCTCACCCTGAAATTTTCTAGCTCTGTTTTCCTCTGCTCCTGCTTCTGCTACAAGTTCTTGTGCCCTCTCTACACTCTTGGCAGCTGCAACCAACTGAGAAAAATTCTGATACCGGGAGCCTGCCATTAAACACATGATAAAGGGTCTCAGCCCCTTCTTAAACATCTGGCATCTATCAAACTCATCTGATATAATCCCTTCAGCATACTGGCTCAGCCGGATGAACTCAATATCATACTCTACCACTGTCCTGATGTCCTGCCTCAATCTCAGGAACTTCATTTTCTTTGTATCTTTATACTCCCTCGGAGTATACTTGTACTCGAATTCTTGCAGGAAATCGGCATAGGTTAAAACTGGTGGATCAGTTGTACTATGGGAAACCGTCTTCCACCACTCATAGGCATCCCCCTGCAGAAGTGATCTAGCATAATCAAACTTCTCCTCTGAACTAGCCTGTAGCTGAATGAATACCCTTTGGACCCTGTCTAGCCACTGCTCTGCTACAGCAGAGTCTGTCGTGCCAACAAAATTTGTTGCTCCAAATTTTCTCAATTTATCATACTTCCGCGTCGGCAACTGCTGCTGCGGCTGTGGCTCTGGCTATGGTGGCGGCTGCGGTTGCTGAACTGAAGCCTGCCTCAACAGCTCCACCATATGTCGTACCTAGCCCGGCAGAATCTCCTCAGGTGCTGGTCTAACAGGCATAGAAGCAGACGCCTCACCAGCAGACTCAACATCAGCTCCAACTCTATCCTTATCAGGAGCTACACTCTCTATACTACCCTCTGCAGACTGGTGCATTTGAGACGTCATAACCATCTATTTCTACAAATACAACGAAAATTGCCACATCAGAAATCAGAAAATGCCAATGCTAATGCATGTATCACAATTGAAAATCATATTTAAAATCCTCATTTTCTCTCTCTAACAACTCACCTAGGTCGAGAACCTCAAACTAGGCTCTAATATCAAAGTAAATATAACACTCTTATACTCTATATACGTATACTCTACATACCTAATATATGTAAAATACGCGTATACGGTATAAAAATATTACAACCCGGTTTAATAAAAATTTTCTTATTTCCATTCTATAATTCCAAACACCTTAAAATGTATATATAAATAATAAATAAAATATTCTTTATTAATTATAGGTACCTAACCTGCATAAAAACACTCCCCAAATAAACCAGTTATGCATATCCACCTCAACTTCTCAATTTCTCCACAATTCCCCAAAACATTTATACATATACATATACATATATATATATATATCAAAACACATAAAAACCTCACATGACTCAATTATTCAAAATATTTTGTATAATTTACAATATATATTCATAAAACATAATATAATATGCATGATATCAAAATATACTATAATATAAAATATATACATGCTGGCAAAATGGCTTTGATCTTGATGTAGCAAAAACACTTCAAGCTCAACAAACATAAGCCTAGACCTGACCAGATCTAGTAGAACTCTCCGGCTCTGCTGAATCACCCTTGTCACATGCTCGATGAAATGCAATCGCACTAAGTTAAAAGCCTAGTGGTACAAACTTTGATAATAATACTAAAACTTTAAAACAATGCTAATGCAAAATGCTTATATGTTATATTACAATGTGGCATCCAAGCTCACTTTTAAACATATTCTTTCATCATTTAATAATTCACACAAACACATACACAAACATGAGCTCAAACAAACTAATACATTATTCAAATCCCAGAGTTACTGTTTTGGTCCATAATGACACCAAGTGTCTAGCCCCGAAGGAAAATCAAGAAATACTCAAAAGCTAGCCCCAAATGCAAATCATATACAATAACGCCAAGTGTCTAGCCCCGAAGGCAAATATTGAGGATAACCTCATAAGCATACTGCCAAACACAAAACTCTGGAAATTGAATAACATACTAGGTACACAATTATTTCATATTTTTTATCTTCAATTTCTTTCTCTTTTTCCCTATTTTTCTCATTCATAACAACGTTATTTCATTTCAATTTATCACATTTCATCATTTCATCACAATGTAGGATATTCCATAACAAAATCACATTACTCAAACACTTTGGGTCATTTTTACATAATTCACATTTTCTTCAATCTAGCCATTAATAATGCCTTTTCATAATGCATATAATGCATACATAACAATTTTCATGTCATGGTACAATGTTCATGAATGTTCAATGTATCAAGTAGCTTAGCACATTTTTCATCCAAAATATGTTAAGCCCAACTTAATGCAACATATCTAATTTATCAAAAGTTTGTACTTACCTTAGAAAGCACTCCAAAATAAGTTTCAAAACTCCCTCCAGTCTTCTCTTCCAAATTGCCCTTTAACACTAGGGTTGGACAAACTACTCTCTCCCAATGCTTATACCAAATGTGATCATAAATAATCATTTAATATCACATTCTAAGGCATTCTTAAGATCAAACCATTTAAATTAGTGTTTTAAGTTTATTAATATCATTAAAAATATAATTTAATATGTTTAAATCAATTACATTACTTGTTAAGGTTGATTTTAAAAATCCGTTACACTTTGAGATCTTATAAATATTTAAGCCAGAACTACAAATGAAAGACAAAGAAAAGAGTTATTTTGGATAATATCCTCAAGTGACACGCCCAACGATATGGGCGCGTCAATGACCGTGTCATTTGCCCACTCTTATAGAATCTATTACTTCTGCATTATAGAAGCTTTGACACACCTAACAATACGGGTGTGTCACCAACCGTGTCATTAATTCTGTATTACAGTAGCTACGACACGCCCAGAGACATGGCCGTGTCACTGGCCGTATCATCGTCCTTGAAACACAGCACCGTTGACACGCCCGACGATATGGCCGTATCACTGGCCGTGTCAGGTAAAATTTCTGTATTTCTTACACTCAACTACTTAAACACAACCATTTTCAAACTCATCTCTACAAAATCCTTATTCATCACTTCAGTTCATGATTTACCCATCAATTCAATACATATATAACCCCAAAATATCATAACTATCATCTTATTCAATCAATCATCACTTTCTCTCATTACCCATATTATATATATATGAGATCACATAAAAATAGGCTTAGAGATAAACACTTACTTGAGTTCTTGCTAAACCTTCAATATCCACCTTTAAATCTCTTGAAATCCCTTGTAAATTGGTGTATATATGAAATACTCACTCTCTTCTCACCTCTCTCTCTAACTCACGTTCAAAGAAGAAGAAGAAAGAAAAAGAAATATCTCTTCCTTTTTAATTCCATCCTTATCTATATATATATATATATATTACAATATATGTTAATTAATTAATTACAACCCACCAGTTATCTTCTTCCTTCTTTTGACTTCCACTTCTCTTTATTATTATTATTATTTTAATCATCATTATTAACTTTCTCACCACCAATGTATATCTCATGCATATGTGTTATAAATATTATGTATATGTATATGTCTTATATATATTATGTTTACTTCAAATTTATTTCAAATATAATATATATATATATATATATTACATCTATTATACATATTCATTTTATATTTTATCTACCCATTACAACTATTTATTCTCCCATATTTACTGTTTTAAAGTATATCAAAAATCGGGATATTACATGGTTTGCTTATTTAGACAAGGCTATTGGACCCTGATTTGAACTTGAGAAACTACACATTCTTGTTTGTTTGATTTAGGAGTGGGAACTGTGATTACCAATTTGTTAGAGCTGAATCTTGAATGATGTTTACTTTCTCAAAAATGGTCAAATGTCAACATTTTAACGTCTAATTAAGGGTTTTGTTTCACCTCAGGTATCGTCTCCTGGTGTTGAAAGGGTAGTTCGAATCCCAGAAGAGCTGGATCGGTTCAAGGATCGACCTATGTATGTGAAATATGTCGGTGAAATGGCTACGTTAGATTCATCCTCAGAAAGTGATGGCATTTTTAGGCTCATTTCTTTCGACATAGAAACAAAATGTTGCACCTGGGGTTTGGCAGATGTGAGGATAAATAGAGAGAAAACAGGCAAGGGAAGACCACTTAGCAAAAAACAAAGAGAGTGGCGCTTAAACACGCCCTTTAATTCATTGCGTTTAGTTCGACTGTATTCTGAAATTTGAATATACTTTTTATTCATCCTGAGATCATTCATACCTGTCGGAAACTTCAGCAATACTTGTTGATGTAGTATAGTAATAGCTATTGTCAACAGATGGATTGGTGTTCTCAAACTTGTCATATCTGGCATGCCACTCTGCCTTCCAACTGATAAACTGTACCTTATTTTACTGTACATATTTGAATAAAACTTTCAAAAAAAAGGAGAGATTTTTTTGCACAAAATATACAGGGAAAAATGGCTAGCATACAGATATGAAGAAAAGTAATGTGAAACATGACGCCTTTACCATGTATTGTTTGGAAAGTTTCTATACTGAACCTGGGCAAAAAGTCTCATGAGCCTGAGAAATATGATATGCCTCGCCAAAGGACAAGAAATATAAAAAAAACTACAGCGGATCTCGTAAGCTGTTTAATATTCAGGTATGAATGGGTGTGTTACCATATCCTGTTCCATCTGAAGGTACAAATGCAGATTTTTTTTTTGAGGTTTTTCTTCTCATAATTTTATTGCCATATTAAACAATATTTCTGGTTTCTATTAAAAAGTATTTTCCAATATGGGAATTAATGTTGTATAAATGTGGATGCTGATTTCAGTGTCGTTTCTTCACTGGGTCATATTGAAAACGGTTTTGTCTGAACATGGCTTCACATACTTCATATTAACTGAAATCAAGGTTTGACTCTTACTATTGAAATTTTAGTTGCAGTCTTGAGTTTATCATGCATGAATAAAACAAATGCCAGTTTAGCATAGATGTCTTGGGTAACCACTTGAGTGATGGGATGAGATGGAAGGGCTTCTTGGTCTATTATTTCATAGTTGTATGGGGCTGACATTTTTTTTTCTTGGGTTCTCTTAACGGATCCTCCTAAGTCTATGATTCAGTTTGGAGGTGGAAAATTCATAGTAAACTCATTTCTATTGGCTATTTAACATGGTTTAGTCACTTATTTCTATTGCTTTGATCTTGTGACACAGTCATGTCTTAGTTACTCTTTTGTATTTCTTCCATCCCTCTCTTTCTAAATATATCAGGAATTTTAAGGGGAAGCGGATGCAACGGATTTTTAGGCCTTGACCTTTTTCATTGCCTCCACTCTATTAAAAGCAAAAGACTTGTGATGCACGCATTTGTCCTGCAGTGTCATAAGTTCAGCTTTTTGACAGGTTACAGGTTTCTTTTATTGTTCTTCTAGGCATGCTCATTTTAAAATACTGAAAAGTAAAATGCTGACTTGCATCATTGAAATTGAAGGTATGTTCAGATAAGCTTCATCATGATTATTCTAATGGCCTGCAGTGACTGTGCGATAGAGATACCATGATAGTTTTGGTTTTTGTTACAACTTGGAGTGTGGTTCACATTGGGGTCGGAACCTGTCTTCTAAAGAAGCACCCTTTTAAATAATGTTGAATAAATCAGTTTGAAACTGTTATTTAGTTGTTTTAAAGCTTTTATTGCAAGAGCATGCTAAACTCGCCCTAAAAAAAATAATTTGCTTCTAAGCAATATTTTCAATTCAGTGCTTTTCTCAATAGTAGTTCAAATAATACTGCCGAATAGACCCTTAATATTCCTTTAAATCTTCATATTCGTTGTTTAGTAGCTTACTGTTTTAAGGGAACTATTTTCTTGATTCTTTTTGTGCGCTATTAGAATTCTACAATTGGCCTTCATAGTTTGATTAGCAATGGATTAGTTATGCTTACGTAGTGATCAAATGCGATAAGCGATGCCTAGGAAACTAATGCATAGTGAAAATATATTGTTTCCACCGGCTTGAACTTTTCATATTTAATGCTATACTCAATCACGTTCCTTAGGAAATTGAAATTAACCTTCGAATTAGGATACTTACTCGCTTCATCTCTCTTTCTTTCTCTTTCATCCTCATGCCTGCTTTTGGCCCAATCGCTTACTACATGGGGCATAACGATGCTTTGACCAGCAGAAGAATGACAAGGAAAATCTAGTCTTATATCCGTTCAATCATTCTTTGGTCTTTTTGTTTACCATAGAAGTCTTTTACGTTGAATAGAATCATTTAGATATATACAGATATAATATATCAATCTGGTATTCACTTTAATACCTTCTTTCAGTTCCTTAAATATCAGTCCATGTCAATGCTAGTGAAGGAGATTATTGATTTGCAAATTTTAATTGAGTTTTGAAACTGAAAAACTATAGAAGTGTTGCATTTATTTATGGATTATGGCTATTCTCTCAAACCAGACATCTGGTTGCTGAGATCAAACAATGCTCCTTTGTTACTCTCTTTCTCTCTCTCATGTGAATACATGCATGCTCACAGACACATGTTTATGATAAGAATCAACTATTCTTTTGTTCTTCATTTTTCTGATGTGTACAAACGCGCCTGGGAATCTGGGCCCAAGTGCCATTTCACTGAATTACTGAAAAGAAAAATGGCAGCAAGCAGAGGAGGAAGGTTGGGACCAGAAAGTTATTGCTGCTTTATGCAGCTTATAATTTCTGAACTTATACCTTGTGTATATACTTTTCCTGTACCTTTTTCTTTTTCGAAGGAAAAAAAGGGGATTGTTAAGTATCATTTTACGTTTTTGGTTTTTGGTTTCTGTAGACCTGTATTAAAAGTTAGTATTTTGGAAAATGGATTGATGAAACAGTAAAAAACCATGGATTGATGAAACAGTCAAAAACCACTTTCTGTAGTTTTCTATTCTTGCGGAAACCTGTTTTGATATCTTTAGATACCAAATAACAAAATAAATCGATTGTAATAATGCATCTTGTTTTCATATTTGACAAACCAAATAGGTCCTTAGCTTGACTTGATGGAGTTTTTATTCCTTAACTTCTACTGATTTTCAATACTTTGACATTTTAGCTTGTGTTATTGTATGAAGAGAAAAATATATAGAAAATGAACGAAACGATCGTATTGGAATTGTGATCTTATGGTTTCAGAATTTGCATAATTTTTTATTGTTCTTTATGAGCTGATTTATTGGCTTTTGAGACTCAGAAATTATGATGTACATCAATAGTGCTTGTCTGGAATTATTTTTTTTCCCCATGTTATGCCTATTAATTTATTATCCATTTGGTTTACTTTTCGCCTGCCAAAGGTCTATTAAACTTTGAAATTTGAAAATGAAAGTTTGGCCATAGCTTTGAAAGCAAAAGTGAAATCTGCACCAAATGTAGAAAGGTATCAAATGCTAACTAATTAACCAACAGTTTTCTTGGATTCTTATCATGTTTTTCTAATATTCATCCTTCACCAATCTTTTTCAAATTATGCATCATTTTGCTGGGTTTGATTTTATCCCACTTGTTATGTTATGGTCATTGATCAAGTCAAAGAAACACGCCTCTCATACAATGATCTGAGACTAATTTTGTCATTTTTGGTGTGATCCCATTTGCCCAAATTGCTTAATCGTTGGTGGTGGAGGCTTTATGGTGGTGGTGATGGTGTTAGTGCCCCAGTTGTTGTAGTTGTGAATATTTTGTTTAAATTGGCTTTCTGTGTTGATTTCAAATCACCATTTAGCCAAAAGCGGCCCAGTTAAGTTAAACTGGGGTTTACCATACGTAACGTCTGAGGTCACCACATTTTTTGGCTTTACCAACAAAATTTCATAAGGGCAGTATTATGTAAATAATTAAAATATAGCTCACACTATAAAATTTGTTAAAGTTACTTTCTGGGAATTCTCAATATTTTTCTGCTGATTCTAAAGTGTGTAACTTGTTTATATTCATATTTTTGGTAGAAGATAGAAACTTCTGAAAACGCCAAATTTAGTTCAATTATTCAGTTTTCGCATTTCATTATTTTGCATATGCAATTGGGTTTTTGAGGTAATTCTCATCTCATTACATTTAGAATATTGAGAAAAAACTGTAAATTGGTTTAAACATTGAGTCTGTTTTTTTGAGAATAAATATTAATATATTGTTTGTTTTGATAGAATTAGAGAGAAAAGAAAGTAAATGAAATAAGATTTCTTTTAATTTTTAATGTTTGGATATTTAATTTAGAAGAGAAGTGTAATTTTATGAGAGAAATAATTCTCCTCAAATGATCAAAATAATTTTTTACCTAATTTGTGAGAAATGAGAAAAAATAAAAAGAGAAAAATATTATATTATATGAAATATTATTTATGTTAATATTTTATTTTTATCTTAGTTTAATGAATAAGAATAAAATTGTAAAAATATTGTTTACAGATTTATTTATTTATCTAAATTATAAAAAAAATCTTATTTCTCTTGTTATTCAATTGTAATTATCAAACATATTAAAAAAAATTTAATTTCTTTTTTTTCTTTTTTACTCATTTTCTTCATTAACATAAATTTAATTTTTCTTGTGTAAATTAGTAATTAAACAAAGCATGAGATTTTTAATATCCTGTATGGTATAAATAAATTTCAGTTCATTTTTTTATGTTTAGCATAAAAGTTGTTTATTTCACTTTTATGAAATGTAATATGATTAAATTAAATTGTATACATTTTTTACTTACGAACCTTAAACGGTCAAGGCTATGGCCACTGCTTGACTTACGGGGCTAAATAGCCATGTATGCTATCTTATTTTGACATGTTGATTTGGCTCTTTTTTTTAATAAGTAAGAAAATTTCATTAAATAGTACATCAAAAACAGCAGAGGAAAACACAGAACCATAATCGAAGAACATAAACAAACAGAATAGAAAAACAGATCATAACAAACAAAACCATGAGCAGGAGACAAATGAAAATAGAATAGAGAATACAATAACCAGCACAGCAAAAAATCAAACTCCAATCTTCAATATTCTCCTTGAAGTAGAGCACAAAGATCTTAGCTTTAGAGATCCCTTCAGAGAACAACCATAAAGCACAAGAGGCAGGCCGAAATCTGAAAAGAAAAGCATGGCCAAGCTTGTTTATCCTTCAGCACCGAAAGAACAAAAGAGTAAAAAGAGATTGAGCACCTCTGCTACTCCATGCATCCTCAGATCCTAAAATTGTTGAGGGAAGAAAATGACCAGAGGTCTTGAACTGGGGCTAAAGAGGGAGATAAAATCCTTCATCGACAGAGACACAACCGATAAAAGGATTTGTCAGAGCTCCTAAGGGGACATCTTCCTGAAACTCAAAAAGAGATAAGGTGGAGGGAGTAAAAACTGAGGGCCAACTTTCAGAAGAATTTTGAATAACAAAAAGTTAGTAAAAAGAATTTTTTTAGGTCGAAAGATGAGAACTTGGAACTCTTAAGCTCAAATTCGAGAGAAAAACACCAACAAGAGGCTCCGAAAAGCCTAAAATCAAGAGAAACAAGGGTGTTTTTATTTGAGAGTATCAATTGCTGATATCTCTCAGTAAAATATAAAAGACAAATAAATAAGAAATTAAAAAAATGAGGAATGAGAAATAAAGAGAAAAAGAACAAGAAATTTAGGGCTACCGCCAATAATTTCATCCGCAGTAGCCCTGGATCTAGTCACCTTCTTTCTCTTCATAAGTTTTTTTTCTTTCTTACTTTGAGAGTGTGGTCATCGTCAATTCATTAATAGAAATCAATCACATTCTTCTTTTTTTTTTTAATTTATTATTTAATTTTTGTATTTTTTCTTTAATTTTATATATTTTTTATATGATTTATTCCCAAATAATTTCAGATTAGCATATACATAAAATTTAATATTTATATTTTATTTTCATTTTTAATCATTTTTTAGAATAAAATAAAATATTATTTAAATTTTTATCACGAAGTTTTATCATTTTTTACTTGAATGTTATGTATCTTCTACAAATAAAAGTTATTTATTATTTTTTGATGAATATTTATTATTTTTTAATGAAAATTTATTATTTTTTAATAATGGTTGTTTATCATTCACAAATAAAAAATTTTTTCTCGTATAAAAAATAATAGATACAGATTAAATAAATATTATGCTAAAATTTAAATTATCGTGGCATGTTATTATTATTCACGGTTTGCATTGAAAAAGTTCAAGAAGATTCAGTTCTATTAATTATATATATTTAGTTTATTTTATAATTTTATTTGTAGGTTACAGATGTAATTTTTAATTTATTAATAAAAATTTATTTTATTTAAAAAAAACTGATTTCAAAATTAATGCAGTTTAATGTGAATTCGGTATAATTTTTAATAAACCAAAACGTTTGAAATATTAAATTTTCAATTTGAATATTTTATTAAATAAAAAATATTATAAACCGTCCAAGCCAACTTATGGGCATCGTAGTAATCATAGCTTTTAAGACATTAAATCCTTGATTTCTTATATATTAATGATTAAATTTGACTATCATATGGAAAGACTTATCGAGTATATATAGTATTATTTATTTTTTTATAATTAATTTTTTAATAATTATTTATTTATTAAATATATATACGCTCGATCTAAATAAAAAAAAATTTCACATTATAACAATGAAGTATTGATAATTTATCTAAATTCATATCACAACTAATAATTTTTTAAATACAAAAAAAATATTATTGTTTAAAATATAACTAATATGAAATCAAGTTTAAACACAAGCTTCAAACCAAGAGATAAAAGATAAGATATTTTTTTTGGTGAGTAAGATAAGATAATTATATATAAAAACTATACATAATAAGATAAGATAATTATAATATATAGAAACAATTAAAATGTTCAAATTAAAGGATAATGAGAAAATGAATAAATGATAAGTATTTATTGAATCTTGAAGGAACTATAAAAAGATATTAATGAATTGTTTTTTTTTCTTTTCGTTGTGAAATGATTATATCGTAATTCTCTTTATTTTATTTTATTAAATTTAGGTTTAAAATACTTTCATCTTACATATTATAATAAAAAAAGTCATAATAGTAATTATGTTTTCTTCTAATAATTTCTCGTACGTGTAGTATAAAAAATATGCGAATCTTATTAAATTTGTTGCTATGTACTCAATAAAGATTATAATGATTATATTATTAATGTATTTTTTATTATATTTTTATTTTAGTATGAGAAATTTTAAATAATTAATATTAAATATGAATATAAGAAAAGAAGTTTACAGATAAAAGAAGAAATATTATAATGGCAAGAGAGAGTTGGTGGTCAGAGTTCAGTTTGATGACTGAGCAGTGATAATAGGGGTGTATACGGGCCGGGTCGGGCCGGATTTAATTCCGGCTTGAGTTTTTTCAGGTTGACTCGGCCCGAAGACTGATCGGGCCGGGCCACTTCGGGCCTGGCTGGGTTCGGGCCGACCCAATTTTATTAAAATTAAAAAAATAATTTTTTTATAATTTTAATAAAATTTACCTATAAATATTACTTTAAAAATTTATTATACTAAATTATATCTAATAATATATAAATTATTATATCATTTTTTATATATAATATTTTAAAAAAATAAATTATCAAAATATAAATTAAAAAAATATTAAAAAATTAATATCTCGAGCCGGTCCGAGATTTTTTATTCCAATTCGAGACCCGACTCGAGCATAACTTGAGTTGAATTTTAAAGCCAACGACCTGACCCGTATAAATTTGGGCCGAATTAATCGGGCTGCGGGCTGCATGAACAACCCTAAGTGATAAGCCATTAGCCAAATTGGGTTACCGTTACATTCAATCTATCCAAAACAAATTTGTATTTCCATTGATAGCAATTAGCCAATAACTACCTTTTCCTTTTTTTTCTTTTGGCCAAGACATTTTTATATAAAAATCGTATATAACACATTATAACTCATATACAAAATAAATTTAATTGAAGCATGAGACCATCTTATCTTATTCCAAAGTTCAATGCTAAACATCCCGATCAGATTATCATTTTAAACATGCAATATATATTTTTTTTTATTTAATTATTTTAATAATATACTTCAAAATTTAAAATTTATTGATATTATTGAATGCATTTAAAAATAAAACCATCCTAAGGCTTGTCCTATAGTTGACAGGATAAAATATGTCTTATACTTTTTATATTTTGAATTTAAATTTGAGTGAAAATTGAATTTATTAAAAAATCTTAATTATTTGATAATTGTTTTTTAAATTATTGATATCTGGAATTCAAATTCAAATATTTTCCTTTTTATTCATTATCATAAAATAAGATACAATGAATTAGATAATTTATTTAATTTTTTTTCTTTTGTGAATCGAGGTGCTTTTTTCCCATTAAAAATTTGTTTAATATATTATTAGAACATATTACATGCAAAAATATAATTTAATAATAAATATATATAAATTAAATATATAATCTAGAAAATATTTTAAATTTAAATCCCCTCCCAAGCTAAAATAAAAAAAAGAATTAATATTTTATCTACCCAAAAGCTGTATAACTAAACAAACCCGCAAAATGAATCATCCTCAAAACTCAAGAATAAAGCCAAAGAATTTATTATTATTAGTATTATTATTATTATTTAAAAACTAATATTTTTTTATAGCTTCTTTTCACTTATTTGACTATGAGTTGTTATCCTATTAATCTTTGGAAGATACCCAATAGATCTTTTTCAACAATTTAAAAGCATTACCATGTATAATATATATTAAAATAAATTTCCATCCTTTCTGTCTCTCTCCCTCTCTATATACAAAGATTTCTCCCTGCAATTCTCCAACGTCTCTCTTCCTCTAAGAAAAAAAGAAAGGCTTTGTCTTTAACTATACATAATACACACACACACACACATATATATATATATATACTATTAGTAAAATTCTACAGTACATTCAGATCTTGAGCTATAAATATATGGGGCAGCCTTTCTGTTAAAGCAAAAGTCTCAGTAATCAGAATTCACGTGCCTTTAGGAACAGAATTTGTTTCATAGTAGAAGTTCAAAAGATAAAAAGTACTTGTTTATTATACATATATACTGCATCCATTTAAGTATTATCATTAACAAGAATTCTCTGTTTTTTAACTTCCTATCTTTCTTTGTGTTTTCTTGCTGTTATATATATAAATAAAACAATTATACACAGAAAAAGGAATTTTCTTGGAATAGTAAAAGTAGGGTGTGGGTCTTTTTCTGTGACTGTGAGTATCATGGGTTTTCGCGAGATGGGTAAATGCTGGTTTAGTGGGATATTGGTTGCTGTGCTCTGTTTTGGGTGGTTGGTGAGTTTTATGGTGGAGGGGTACCCAATTCAGGATCTGGTGGAGAAACTGCCTGGTCAACCTAAGGTTGGGTTCAAGCAATTTTCTGGGTACATTGACGTTAATGTTAAGAATGGGAGAAGCTTGTTCTACTACTTTGTTGAGGCTGATGAAGACCCTGACAAAAAACCCCTTGTTCTCTGGCTCAATGGAGGTCAGTCTTCTCCTTCTCCTTCTTCTATCTATCTGTTGTTTATAATTTTTGTTTATAATGTTTGTTGGCTGTCTTGTCTTGGTAATGGGTAATGGGATTCTTCTATTTTGTTTCTTTTCAGTCACTTTTTAGCTGTAGCTGTTTACTGTTTTTTCACCGTACTTGTTTGTTGGTTTTGTCCTTCCATTTTGCTTTCTACATTATAGATTCGTTTTCTCTTCTTTCTTCTTTCCACCTTTTCAAACACTCGAGGGTTCCAAATTTTAAATTTTTGTTCTGTGTAACAATCATTACTTTTCACATAATTTTGCTAATTTCCTTGAAATATGATTAGGTTTTGATTTTTAATTTAGAAATAACTAACTGCAAATTTGGAAAATTTCTCGTGTGATTTGCATTGCATTTACTTCTTTGTTTATGCATAAATTCTCTGGTCAATCTCTGAGATTCACTGCTACAGAAATATAATCCAATTTTACAACAAGACCACAAAAAGAATTTGCAATTTTCAAAATTTAACAGTAAATTGATTTTTTTTGTCAAATTAGCCAAGGTATGGCCCTATTCAGACTAAATGCAAATAACCTCTTCTGTCCTTTATGAAAATCTTTCCTAAAAAGTCAATTGTCTTGAAAAAATTGCCTCTCTTGTATGATTACTAGTTTTTTAGAATGCAAGGCTACATTATTTCTTGTGTAATTCTAATTGTAGGAAAAGCAGGATCCATTTGTCAATTATTAACACTGACATTCCATGTTCAGGTCCTGGTTGTTCCTCCATTGGTGGAGGCGCTTTCACTGAGTTGGGCCCTTTTTATCCTAAAGGGGATGGTCGAGGCCTTCGAAGAAACTCAATGTCCTGGAATAGAGGTGCATATAGCTAGCACAACAATCCAATCGGAATATCCATCTTTAATGGCTCTCAGTTTGCATTTACTTTCTTTATTTTCAATCTTTGCAGCGTCAAACCTCCTCTTTGTTGAGTCTCCTGCTGGAGTAGGATGGTCATACTCAAATACAACTTCTGATTATACTACAGGGGATGCCAAAACAGGTACAAGAAAGAGTTTAACAGCTACATTAATTTCCTAAAAACTTGTTTAAGCATGTGATCAAGAAAATAACTGACATTGATGTGGTAGAAATATTGGTCTTTGGCTCATGGTTCAAGTTAATGAAGCACCGTTTTTATTCTTTGCAGCCAAGGATATGCACATTTTCTTATTGAAATGGTATGAGAAATTCCCAGAATTCAAATCGCGGGAACTATTTCTTACAGGAGAAAGCTATGCAGGTGTGATAAATAACTTTGAAATTTCAGTTTTAGTTTATACCATTGAGGCAAAATATTTGAAAAAGTACCACTGCTACTTCATTTTACAGAGAGAAAAATAGGTTATTGCACAACAGAAGTTAACTTCATCGAACCTTGAGTAAAGGAGAGACAAAAGTTCTTAACATCTTAAACCATCATTAACCATTATTGGCATAATTACATCTTTTTTTTTTTCCCTCTTTCCATATAACTGCTATTTTCTTCAGTTTTAGTAAATTCCTTGTGTATATTAATACTGTTATATAGGGCATTACATACCACAGCTGGCTGAGGTTCTTCTGGATCATAATGCGCATTCAACTGGTTTTAAGTTCAATATTAAAGGAGTCGCTGTAAGGGAATCTCTCTGATAAATGTGATTGTGTTTTCTGATGTTCCTTTTGTATCTTCTGCTTGTGTCATTTACCTTTCTCCCTGGTTGTGGTTAGATTGGGAATCCACTTCTTAGACTTGATCGAGATGCTCCAGCAACGTATGAATTCTTTTGGTCTCATGGGATGATTTCTGATGAAATTGGCCTCAAGATCATGAATGACTGTCAATTTGATGACTATATTTTTTCTAGTCCACACAATGTATCAGAGTCGTGCAATGAAGCCATAGCTCAAGCAAATAGCATAGTTGGTGATTACATAAACAATTACGATGTGATCCTAGACGTTTGTTATCCATCTATAGTGGAGCAAGAATTGCGATTGAGGAAAGTGGTATGCTCTTTTACCTCATTTTGAATTGTTTATTCCCCATTAGAAGTTCATTTTGAAGGCATCTGTTCATGTTTTCATTTTTTAAAAAAATCATGCAGGCTACCAAGTTAAGTGTTGGAGTTGATGTGTGTATGACACTTGAAAGAGCTTTCTATTTCAACCTCGCTGAGGTTCAGAAGGCTCTTCATGCTAATCGGACTAATTTACCATATAAATGGTCCATGTGCAGTAGGTAAGAGAAAATTCTGTGTAGTCCAATATCCCACGTTAACTCCTGAATAAAGTTCACTAATAAAAGTTTTAACAATGTTATTTTCTGGTTGCAACACACTTTTGATATTTCTGGTTCCGTTATGAAATCTTGTTTCGGTTGTCATCTATAAGAGAATTGTGTAATTAATTCATGGTATTGCATTTTGGTCTGCTGGACAGTGTTTTAGATTACAGCGACACTGATGGTAATATGGACATACTTCCCATTCTCAAAAAGATTATTCAAAATGGTATTCCAATTTGGGTGTTCAGGTAAGTTAGATATTTACAGGATCTATGACTGTTTATCTTCTGTGTTCTTTTCATAGCTTGTTCATCAACATGACCATTGTTGAATTGATAAATGCAGTGGTGATCAAGATTCTGTTGTACCACTTTTGGGCTCAAGAACACTTGTCCGTGAACTAGCTTATGAGCTAAACTTCAAGATTACAGTCCCTTATAGAGCTTGGTTTCACAAAGGCCAGGTACTTGAGCACCGCACCCAGCTAGGTTCAATCATTTTTTTAAGCATTCGACTGTCAATAATGACCAACCATTGTTTGTTTTCTTAAATTCTAAGCAGGTGGGAGGTTGGGTAACAGAGTATGGAAATTTATTGACTTTTGCAACAGTAAGAGGTGCGGCTCATATGGTACCTTATGCACAGCCATCAAGAGCTTTGCATCTATTCAGTTCATTTGTGCGTGGCCGGAGATTGCCTAGTACAACACGCATTCCATTGGAAGATTAAAAGAATGGTTTCTTCATTTGTCACAGGCAGATCATGATAAGGTTTCTGCTGTTTCAAAACTCCTAATTCTGAAAACAATAAGTAATAGATGGGATTTTCCAGCAAGAATAGCTTCAAAGGGAAAGGGCATTTCAACTGTAGTTAAGGAGTTTTAGTGAAGGATTTTTTTTTTATCTTGGTTTGATTTCTGGTGCTTGTATCTAATTGATATAGAAAATAATATTGATAATGGATTTGACAGGGGGGGTTAAACTGTAGTCCCAGACTCCTGATCTCAGTTAGGATTTGTTTGAATTGGTCATATGAAGCATCTTTTTTTTTTCATTAGAGTTTAGCATGATTCAATCACGCCAGGAAAACTACTCTAAGGCTGTGTTTTTATTAGTAATAACTGTTTCAACCTTATCAACTTTGCAAAATTGCTGTTTGTAATTTAGGAATGTTATTTTTTCAGGTTAATTGAGTTTGTGCACTTGAGGCTGTTGTTTCCTTTGGCAAAAAAATTATTTAGTGTCAGAATTTTTTTAAACATACGCGTGACCAATCTTGTTTATGTGGACGAGCGTTACAAACAGGACCTTAAATATGGATGCAAGCTACTGATTTAAGCTACCTTAAAATTAAAAAATGATAATGAATTTGAGCTTGTATATGTCAATTGTGTTCAACACAATTACGATAGGTGGACGTGTTTTATAAACATATTTAAAACTGAAATGTTGATAAGTATTACCTCCTTTGTTAATTAATGATTATAAAAATTTATAATAATTTATCTCATTAGTTTTTTTTTAAAATATTTTGAATATTAATTATTAAAAATTAGAGATATATAGTGATTAGGATAAATTTAAAATTTTATAATTAATGTTATTTTAAAATTATAAAAGTAATGCTTGGAAATGAACAAAATTTTTTATTAAAATAATATTTGAAGTGAGATGAAGAGAATAATGATATGTGCTTAACTAATTTAATATTCAATCTTAAATAATCTACGATCGTACCCACAAAAAAAAAATCAAAGTAAATGATTAGTGCTCAAATTGATAAAAATACTTTATGAAAAAAGGAAGAGAAGATATAATTAAATAACTAGAGATTTCATCAAAGACGGTTCAATCGGCCAATAGCTAACGGCTGATCAGTGCTGGCTATGATTGGCACCAGGAATAACCGAATAAGAAAAATGAAACCTACTTGACACCCTGAGGCTTCAAAGCTCGCCTAATCGCCAACATATAAACCCCTTGTTTCTGGATCAAGTATCAGGCAGCAGGTCTATACCATTTTAATTGAAGTCATGTTAGAATCATCCCAGAGTCAATGCGTCTCAGATTTTTCTTCAGAACGTCTCCGGCCTCAAACTTGCACCTCAGTCATTACGAATTCCCCTTTTCTACTATCGCATATGATTCAACTCACATTACTTGCACCCTTAAACCTCACATATATACCCATATCTTGCACTATTGCCTCCGGAAATGTAATCAGGTCAAAACCCACCACACGTTCGACGAAACTCCTCAAAGACTACTTCTTTTTTCAACAACTACCCGAATTATTCATGCGCAAACCATCGAACTTGGGTTTTGGTCGAAAGGGTCTTTAGGGAATGCCATTCTCGACCTTTATGTTAAGTGTGGCAATGTGGATTTTGCAGAGAAGGTTTTTCCTAGGCTTGAAAATAGAGATATATTGGCTTGGAACTCTATTTTGTCAATGTATTCCAAGCTGGGATTTCTAGGTATGGTTGTTAAGTCTTATAGCTCATTGTGGAATCATGGGACGTCGCCTAATGAGTTCACTTTTGCTATCGTTTTATCAGCTTGTGGGAGATTGGAGACTGTTGACAGTGGTAGACTAGTTCATTGCAATGTTGTTAAGATAGGCTTTGAGTCTAGTTCTTTTTGTGAGGGCGCCCTTATTGATATGTATGCTAAGTGCAATCGCATGAGTGATTGTCGAAAGGTATTTGATGGAGGAATGGATTTGGATACAGTTTCTTGGACATCAGTGATTGCTGGCTATGTTAAAGCTGGTCTCCCCGAGGAGGCATTAAAAGTGTTTGATAAGATGAAGGAAGTTGGCCGGAAACCAGACCAGGTGGCATTTGTGACTGTCATAAATGCATATGTTGGTCTAGGAAGGCTTGATGATGCATCTGATTTGTTCTCCCAGATGCCTTATCCCAATGTTGTGGCATGGAATGTGATGATTTCAGGGCATGCTCAGAGAGGTTATGAAGCAAAAGCTATCAAGATTTTTCAAAACATGAGAATGTCTGGTCTTAAATCCACGAGATCCACTTTGGGAAGTGTATTAAGTGCAATTGCGAGTTTAACTGCTCTTGACTTTGGCTTGCTAGTTCATGCGGAGGCAATTAAACAGGGGTTAGACACTAATGTCTATGTTGGAAGTTCGTTGATTAGTATGTATGCTAAGTGTGAGAAGATTGAAGCTGCAAAAAAAGTTTTTGATGCCTTAGATGGGCGAAATGTTGTCTTGTGGAATGCAATGCTTGGAGGATACGCACAGAGTGGATGTGCCTATGAAGTCTTGGAGTTATACTCCAATATGAAGAACAGTGGTTTTCAGCCAGATGAATTTACCTATACTAGTATTTTGAGTGCATGCACTTGCTTGAGATATCTGGATGGTGGTCGGCAGTTGCATTCATTAACTATCAAGAACAAATTTGCCTCAAATTTATTTGTTGGGAATGCGTTGATTGATATGTATGCTAAATCTGGGGTTCTCAAGGATGCAAGAAAACAGTTTGAGCTCATGAAAATTAGAGACAATGTTTCATGGAATGCAATTATTGTTGGACATGTGCAAGAAGAAGATGAGGCTGAAGCATTCTTTATGTTCCAAAAAATGCATTTGCTTGGGATTCTGCCTGATGAAGTGTCCCTGGCCAGTATACTGAGTGCATGTGCAAATGTTGAAGCTCTTGAGCAGGGGAAACAGATACATTGTCTATCAGTAAAATCTGGTCTAGAAACAAGCCTTTATGCTGGATGTTCCCTTATTGACATGTATGCTAAGTGTGGTGCTATTGGCTCTGCCCATAAAATTCTTGCATGCATGCCTGAGCGGAGTGTGGTCTCCATGAACGCACTTATTGCGGGATATGCTCTTATTAATTTGCAAGAGGCAATAATTCTGTTTAAAGAGATGCAAGCTGCAGGATTGAATCCATCGGAAATAACTTTTGCCAACCTTTTAGATGCATGTGGTGAACCTCAACATTTGAATCTAGGAAGACAAATCCACTCTCTTATTCTGAAAAGTGGTCTTGTGTATGATGATGAGTTCTTGGGTGTCTCGCTCTTGGGCATGTATATGAACTCTCTAAGAAAAATAGATGCTAGCATTCTCTTCTCGGAGTTTTCAAATCCAAAAAGCACTATATTATGGACTGCTATGATTTCGGGGCTTACTCAAAATGATTGCAGTGATGGGGCTTTGCAGTTCTATCAAGTGATGCGTAGCTGCAATGCTCTACCTGATCAAGCCACATTTGTCAGTGTGCTCAGAGCATGTGCTGTCTTATCTTCGATACGAGATGGTAGAGGCATTCACTCGCTCATTTTCCGTACTGGTTTTGACTTGGATGAATTAACGTGTAGTTCCCTTATAGATATGTATGCTAAATGTGGGGACGTGAGGAGTTCCTTGCAAGTTTTTGAGGAAATGCATGGTAAAAGTGATGTTATTTCTTGGAATTCAATGATAGTTGGATTGGCTAAAAATGGATATGCGGAAGATGCGCTAAGAGTCTTTGATGAGATGAAGCAAACACATGTTAGACCTGATGATGTCACATTTCTTGGAGTCCTCACTGCATGTAGTCATGCAGGGAGGGTATTAGAAGGTCGTCAGATCTTTGATAGTATGGTTAACTACTACAAGATTCAGCCTAGAGTTGACCATTGTGCCTGCATGGTTGATCTTCTGGGAAGGTGGGGTTTTCTTCAAGAAGCTGAAGAATTCATCTACACACTTAATCTTGAACCTAATGCCATGATTTGGGCTTCAATGCTGGGGGCTTGCCGAACACATGGGGATGAAATTAGGGGCCAACTAGCTGCTGAAAAACTCATTGTGCTTGAACCTCAAAATTCTTCGCCCTATGTGCTTCTTTCCAACATTTATGCTGCAACTGGAAACTGGGATGATGCCAATATTTTAAGGAGGGCAATGAGAGAGAAAGGAGTGAAAAAGGTGCCTGGATGTAGCTGGATTGTAGTGGGACGGGAGACAAATTTTTTTGTTGCAGGAGACAAGTCTCATTCTAGTGCTGGAAAAATTGATGTAGTTCTAAAAGATTTGACAGCATTGATGAAAGAAGATGCTTATGTTACTGTAATTGATTCTTTTATCCTTGATGAGCAGTGAAGCCTTCTTTTTTCACTGCCTTTCTGCAAGTTATTTGGAAATGAAAATTTTAAGCTGAAGATAAATTGGACAGAAGAGTATAGAGGCTCGGATGCATTATGACAGGAATAAAGAGAAATGGACTTGAAAGACTCCCTCCTTATTGGAGGCCTAAATCTGCATGAAGTCTGTCGTAGTAATTGTTTTTTGGTCGCTCGAGTGGATTCATTGAGCTCAAGCATTATTTGACATGAATACTTACCTCCTTGGGACATTAAATATTTGAACATGACTGATAATTTGATCTCTAAGATAACCGTCTTATTGATTTGATTAATTTACTTCATGGTAATAAGGAACTCGGAAAATGAATTTCAGTTCAGTCAAGTACGATAGCCTTCTGGAAAGTAAATTTTATTTGGATATTTTCTCATATGGTTCAATAGTTAACTATTAAGGATTCTCTTACCTATGTTTTCATGTTAGTGTTATGGATAGGTTTTCTGAATTATTTGATATTTGTGGTTGGTGAGTTATGTGGTGGAGAGGCACCGAGCTGAGAATCTGGTGGTGAATTTGTCTGGTCAATCAAATGCTGGGTTCAGGTAGTTTGATGTGGATGTTTTTTACTTCGTTGAGGCCGAAGACTCTGGCTTGTTGGAGGTTAGGCTTTCTCATTGTTGTTAAATATTTATATATTTTTTCAAATGCATGCTGTTATATCTGGCCAACAGATTGTGATAGAACAGTAAATTTTGTTGAAGACATCTAAATTTATGGAGGTGAAATTTCGTAGTTTTGGTATGGCAGGAGGATCAAGGATGTACAAGCAAGATTGGCTTCTTGTGTCTAAAACTTTATGAAATCAATTCTTCTAACATCAAGCATTCATTCACACGGAGGGGTTTCTCATTTCCAAATCTCCCTTTGAGCAATCAAGGACTTTGAATGTAAGGCCATTTATTTGATGAACTCACTTTGAATTGGAAAAAATGAGCCTGCAAATGGAACAGTGAGTCGAAGTTGCATCCTGGACCATAAATCTGGTGAAAGTAGTTTGTGGTTCTGGCGAGCAAATATCTGTTACTCTTTTTAATACTGATTCTTATATTACAAATTAAATGTAGATCAATTAACTTTGATGGTGATATATAGGATGAAAATGAATATTGTTCTTATTTTGGAAATTTACCAGAAAAATTTATTTGCCTTTAACAATCTAGTCTTTGGTTTTAGTTAAGAAATCAATGTCCAAACCAACCCGCCATTTGATTACAATAAAATCGATGACCCTATCAGTACAGCTTTCATAATTATAATTTTGTACCTAATGCATCTTTGCGTGTCTGTCAACTAAAAAACAAATGGATCAAAATAAAATTTTCTTACATCTCAGACTGATGTTCTAGCAAAATTAGAGGAGGAAGGAATTCAAACTTTTTTATAATTTGAAATTTAAAAAATAATTGAAAATTTATTAGTGAATATAAATTACACATGAAAAATTGATTTCAACTTCATTTATTATATTTAGTAATTATTTTATTATACTTCAAAAAAATTTTCGCAAATTTTCAATCAGGTGTAACCGAGTTTAGATCAGCTTGAAGGTATGAGATGGTTTCATTGGTGTAGTAGAAAGAAAGCCCATTTGCATTCTTTGTTGACTTTTTAATCAACGAACTATATTTAAACACGTGTCGAGCATATCTTCATTAATCTTTAGACTGATTCTCTGACCCAATCTTTATTCCGGTAAAAGCCACCGACAATTTCCTGTGTCTTAACAGCTTAAGCTTTGGTCTCTGGTTAAAACCTTCAGATCATGGCCGAACCCACCGTTAAATTAGCAGTTTAACAGTATCGTTTCTCTTGAAATGACCAAACTACCCTCGCCTTTCAACCATAATTTCCTCTCTTCAATAAAGCATCTCCCTGGAGCTCTAGCTGCAGGAAAATACACCTCCACCCCCCATAACCACAATCTTTAGTTTCTTGCAAAACCCAGTTGAACAATTTGTAAGTTTTCTATTTATTCAGTGGTAGAAGTGGAAAGTTCATTTTTTTTGGCTTACTTCAGTTCATGGTTGTTAAAGATTCTCTTTTTGCTTATATGACCTTCAAATCAATTGTTGAACTTTTGATTTGATTGAAATTGTTACTGATCTGCCTATACATACATGATTTTGGTCCTGTTTAGGTTCTGGGTCAGTTTTTTGTCACTTGTATAAGTTCATCTATGATGACTAATTGAAGTTGTATGTGTGTGCATTGTGAAGAAAGATGATTCAGATGGTTGATTGTTACAGCCAAAGTTCATTTGGCCATTTGAGGCCCTTTGGTACAAGAGTTTTCGTTTTTGGCAATGGAATTATAAAACGCCATTGTCAATTCTGGATCTTCCAATCATTCAATGGTGTTATTGCAGTCGGTTCATTGTTGTCTTTCCTTTTAGCCATGGCATGTGCATATTTGTTTCTGTTCCCCAGATTTCAGCCAGTAATTCATGGTTATGATATTCCCAAGTCCAGCGATTCAATTAATGAGTGCAATCTTTTCAAAGGAAGTTGGGTCCAAGTCCAAGATGAAAGTTACCCTCTATATAATGCCTCACAATGTCCTTTTGCGGAGCGTGGATTTAATTGCTTAGCTAATGGGAGAAGAGATAGAGGTTATACAAAATGGAGGTGGAAGCCTGAGCATTGTGATATCCCAAGGTTTAATGTGCATCGAGTTCTTGAAACACTGCGCGGGAAAAGAATTGTTTTTGTTGGTGATTCATTGAGTAGAACACAGTGGGAGTCTTTGATATGTATGCTGATGACCGGTGTTAAGGATAAGAAGAGTGTTTATGAAGTCAATGGGAATCATATAACTAAACAAATTAGGTTTTTAGGTGTAAGGTTTAGTTCATTTAATTTGAGAATTGATTTTTACAGATCAGTTTTCTTGGTGCAGCCTGGTGCAACACCTAAGCATGCTCCTAAGAGGGTTAAATCAACGCTTAAACTTGACAAGTTGGATGATATTAGCAACGAGTGGATTGATTCAGACGTTTTAATATTTAATTCAGGGCACTGGTGGACACCTAGCAAACTTTTTGAAATGTAAGCTACCTAGTTTCCTCAGAAAAAATTGTGTATATTTGTCTTTGTTACTTATAATGGGTCTTGCCTGCTGTTAACTTGAAGAATTGTGGTTGCAATTATTACTGTTTTCCGGTAAATAATGTGATAAATAGCTTCTTATTAATTTTTCATAAAGTAAATAAATAGCTTCCTATTGGTTTCTCAAAAAGTACCACATAACACTGTCATATATTTGGTAACTGCATGCATTACAAATCTTGCAGGGCATTGTTGCATCATTTCATCAGTCATCTTCTGCAATTTCACCAGTTAAAAGGTTGAATTCTTTGGAATCATAGCACATTTTAAAGTGGTTCAGCTGGCTGTTGTACTGTTAACATTTCTGTATATACATTACTGGTTGAAGAACTAGAGTTTCCTTTGCTAAACTATGGGTTTTTCTTAAATAAAAAGGTGTATCAAGAAGTTTGCTACTTGTCCCCCTGGCTAATCAACTAGAAACAAATCTCTTTTGACTTAGATGGTCTTTGATAAACTCCATTTATTTGGGTTATTGCAACTCTCCGCATATTTAACTTTACGTTAGTCTATCTTCCCTTAATAAAAGTTATTATTAGTCTCCGAAGGCCCTTGGCTAGCTAAATCATTGGACTTTAATCTGACTTTAACACGACTTAGATCCAGTCACCTACTGCTGTAGCAGTTCAACCCCTCTGGACACAGAGAGATGCCTGTAATACACATTTTAAACAAGTATTAGTAGACAAATTAATAAAGGAGTCAGCGGCAAATATATCAACATCATCAAGGACATTTATGAGAATGCATCCACTAGTGTGAAAACACCTAGTGGAGACACTGAGGCTTTTCCCATTACTACCGGATTGCATCAAGGTTCGGCCATGAGTCCATATTTATTTAACCTGGTTATGGATGAGCTAACCAGAAGCATACAAGACGATGTTCCTTGGTGTATGTTGTTTGCTGATGACATTATTTTAATTGATGAGACTAGTGCTGGTGTAAACCGTAAGTTGGAAGTATGGAGAAAAACCCTCGAGGACAAGGGTTTTAAGTTAAGTAGGAGTAAAACGGAATATATGCACTGTGAGTTCAGTCTAAGGAAGAAGCAGGAACATGAGGTAAAGTTGGATGGAGTTTTGGTTCCTAAAACCAAGCAGTTCAAATATTTGGGTTCGGTGTTCCAGAATGATGGCCGTATAGATGAAGATGTGGCTCACAGAATACAGGTAGGGTGGTTGAAGTGGAAGGGTGCGACTGGGGTTCTATGTGATAAGAAAATACTTCTGAAAGTGAAAGGTAAATTCTATAGGACGGTTGTTAGACCTGCGATGCTCTATGGTAGTGAGTGTTGGGCACCAACGAGACAACATTTGCATAAGATGAGTGTGGCAGAAATGAGGATGCTAAGATGGATGTGTGGACATAACAGACTGGACAAAATTAAGAATGTTCATATTCGACAAAAAGTCCAAGTAGCGGATGTCGGAGATAAGGTGAGGGAAGGAAGACTTAGATGGTATGGGCATATTTTAAGAAGACCTCCTAATGCTGCGGTTCGTAAGTGTGAGAATTTGTTGATTGAGGGGGCTAGAGGTCGTGGAAGACCTAGAACTGTGTGGAAGGAGGTGATAGCAAGAGACTTATGTGCCTTAGATCTTGATGCGGATTTGATTAATGACAGACTTGAATGGAGACGTAAAATCCGTGTCTTGGAAGGGGCCTAAGGCTGGAATATCTTTTTTGGTGTCTTTTGAGCTTATTTTATTGAGGATCCATACAGCCGACACCAACTTGTTTGGGACTAAGGCTTAGTTGTTGTTGTTGTTGTATTAGATGACAAACTGTTGGAAGATGTGTGGAAAAATTGTCTTTTGTCAATTTATTTGCAAGTTATGTGAAGTTAATTATGAGAAATGTTCATCGAGGAACACATTATTCACCCTTCTATTGTCTAATTTCAGTAACCATGCATGACGAAGTTTAATGTCTGTGTTTTGGTTCAATTATGTATGGCAGTCTTAAGATGCTGTTCTTCTGTCTCTTGTCATGAAGTGCCCATGAAAGCTGAGGTAGTGGTTGGGTAACTGTTTTAAGACAAGAAAATTGTGGATGGGAATGCTTTGTAATAACATTTATATGTATGCCCATCTATGTAGCATCTGTAGTTTGATAGGATTCTAAATTCAGACAATCTAAGGGTCCATCTGGATACGTGTGGATTTAAAATGATTAAATATTTGGGTTTGTGTTTCTTATGTAAAATCATCAAAATCAACAGTCTGAAATCCAAAATCTCAAAATAATTTCAAAAGACTACCAAATGGACCCTGACATTATATTCTTATTTTCTGCCCTGTCAATCATCAGAATGCTTGGGAATACCATGCTTAGTTAATGTTATAGTTTTCTCTGCCCAACAAGCTTTCCTCATTAAACCTAGAGATATTTCTTTTTTCTATCTTTTGCAAATTTCAGTAAGACTTTTTTGGAAAATGTACAGTGATATTAATATGTTTATTCAGACAGGGGGTGTTATTTTCAGATTGGTGGTTCACTGAAGCTCGGATTGCCCATCACTTCTGCCTTCAGAGCAGCATTACACACATGGGCATCCTGGGCTGAGACTACCATTAATGTAAACAAGACAAGTGTTTTCTTCCGTACTTTTGAAGCTTCCCATTGGAGGTGTGCTATCTACCTTTCTGTTGGCTTTTTTTTTTAAAGTTTTATTTTTATCAATAAATTTAATTCTATTTTTTAAGCTTTCATTCATAATTTTTTTCTGCTTTGGATGGTTTTCTGGAATGTTAGATTTATTTATTTATTTTTCCTTAGTTATTTGTTCTGCTGCTTCTGTGAGCGTTTTTATGCGGGTGATAATTTATTCATTAGTTTGTGGTATGCTGCAAACTGTTTTGGCAAAATCTAGCAGAACCCTGAAAATCCTCTACCAATATGGATGGATAAGTAATTTCTGCATAAATGAACTGATTGCTGTTAAAAATGAATTTTTACTGTTAACAGGAAATGGGGGGGATAAATTCTCTGTGGCAGATTTAGCTGGGTGCCCAACATGTTGATGAAAAAAGAAAAATGAATTTTTTTGGTTCAGTCATAATAATAGTGTTTGAAAGCCCCTCGTTAGAATTTTTTCATATCATACCACCAAAAGTGAGCAACGTGACAGATTATTGCATGATACTTCATTTAGGGCAGTAGCTAAGAGAGCTGCTGCAAAGGGTTGTGCCTTTGCTATCTGATACTTTAAATTCCAGTTTGAAATGATTGAAGAATTCGTGTACATATCTAAGTCTTGAATGATGTTCAGTTTGAAGATATAAACTGCAGTTTCATCAAAAGCATCTTTCAAAATTATTCTTGATTTCTTCATGTTCAAGCCAAAAAAGTTGATAAAGAACACATGGTTTAACTGATAGGGCATTTCATTTTTCCATAAAGGAGAAGAAAAGGTCTAGTCAAGCAAGGTTGTACATTACATGGGGCATGCTCAGATCTATCTTACAGCTATAGAAAATATTGGAATGCCTCACTTCTGTTAGAAATATAAATGCACTTTTTTCTCTGTCAACATTAGTGTAATCTAATAATAGCAAAACCATAATCTTTCAAATGGACCTGTAATTTTGAGGCTTCTTGGATAAAAAGGGAGGTTTTTGGCTGTAGAATATGATAACCAGAAACTCCTACGTTCACTGATCTTAGGATAGTGATTTGAGTAGAACACACAACACAGAGATTCCAAGGAAATCAGTAAAAAGGGGACAATGAAATTGGTGAATTTTTCTCATAGTTAACTGAATAAAAACAAAGCAGATGCTTCAGCTAATCTAGTTGGAAAGTGGTTTGCAATAACTTTATGTTCACTTGGGGCCTTAAGGGTTTGCCTGCTGTATTTTCTTGTCCTATTGATCTTCAATTGATATTATTCTTTTACTGAAAGGAATCAAATTGTGCTCCTGCAGTATCATTTCACTGTAATATATCTAAAGATTACCATATTATTTTGTAGTCATGTTTTTCATATGATATTGTAACTTTACGTCTTCCATTTGGCAATTTACCGACAAGTATATGCAAAAGTCGACTGATAGTATCAGTTTTACTTGTACTAGTGGCCGGAACCGTCTTTCTTGTAAAGTGACACAGCATCCTTCATCAAGAACTTGGGGAAAAGACCGGAGCCCAGTTTCAGACATAATAAATAAGGTTGTGAAGAACATGACAACTCCAGTAACTGTTCTTCATGTAACACCTATGGGGTCATTCCGGAGTGATGCACATGTTGGTGCCTGTAGCGACAATCCATCTGTGCCTGATTGCAGCCACTGGTGTCTACCTGGAGTACCTGACATGTGGAATGAAATTCTCTTGTATCTGCTGCACAAGAATGAGCTATCTGTTCCATACAACTGAAGTTACAAGTTTGCCTACTATCTTGAAGCCTCAAGTCTATCCCATTGGTATTTGTTTAACTAAATTCACTTCACACGAGATTTACTGGATAGAGAAGTTCAACAAATATTGACTAATGTTCGATTCAGGATCTGGTGATACATCACATAATGTATATTCTTTTATTGCCATTGTGAGATTGTCAATTTGTCACTCGTACTTATTTGATGCAAAAGTTTTTCTTATTGATTTTAGCTTAAGAAATGAATAGTTGGAATGGCTGCTAAAATATTGCTGCTTAGATGAAACACGTTCAATTCCAGGTCTTGGAATGCTGTAAATCTGCATTAATTCAGTTCATATTAGAAATTCTCATTCATTTCTTGAAATGAATAGTTTTTGATATTATTTTGTATGAGATCTGATTTCATTCTCTGAATTGAAAACATGTACTGATCTCTGTTGTGACCATTTTTCAAGTCAGTTTGCTTATGCTTTGTTGTTGGCATGATTTAGGGGGAAATGAGATAGATGGCTTGAAGCTTGAGGTTTCATACCAGTTGATGCTTTCCTTTGTTTAAAGTAAAAGGAAAACAAATGGGGTAAAAAACAAAATAAATAAATAAATAAACGTACGAATGTTGATCTTCAATATACAAATCTGATGCATAATATTTCACTCTGATGCCAATATATTAAGAATGGAAAAACTGAACCGAATTATGGTGCATATGACCTAAAATAAAGAGAAATTATTATATACTTTGAAATTGGAGTATTGAAATGAGCCTAAGAAGAAAAACAAACTGAATTTAAGCATTGTGGGGGGAAACAGATGAGTGAAGTGTTTTCCAATGCAAACAATCAAATCCCACAAATCTTAGAATGAGAGTCAAGTCACTAAAAACTTGTTTTTCATTTTAACACTAAAAAATAATCCAAACTCTCACTACAAATAGCCACTTCCCAATACCATTAATTATCATTCAAAAAAAAATCCTCATTTTGAAAACTATTTTAGCTAAATTCTTCAAAAATTATTAATGGCCTCTCCCAATAATTTTTACTTCCCACATTTCCCTCCACCGCCAAGTCACCCTTCCAAGCTGCCGCCGCCGCCACCTAATGTATGTCCACCACCACCTCCACCTCCACATGTACGACCACCGCCGCCATCACCACATGTACGTCCACCTCCACCACCCCCTTTGCCACCCGCACCATCACCAAGCAACAATAGTACAACAGTGATAGTAATTGTGTTTGCCTCATTTGGTGGGATTTTCTTTCTTGCATTTCTTGCAGTTGGTTTGTGTTGCTTTCTTAAGAAAAAAAAGAAAAAGGAAATTAAAGAAAATGATCTTATTCATAAGCATGAACACTTGAAAGTAAAAGAAGCCGTTGTAGAAGGGCCTCATGGACCTCGAGCTGTAATAATAGAGATTGAAGATGATGTTCATGTTGATGAAATTATCAAGAAAGAAGAAAAGGTGGGCAAAGATTTGCATGCTAATAAGTCTTTAGAGGCGGGTGCTCCCTCTAACAATCCCCTGCAGCTTGAAGAAAAGTCCTAATTGGTTATTTATTCCTTTGTTAATTACAAATTATAATGATGTGCTCATTTGAAAAAAATTCAATGTAAAATGTATGTAAAGTTGTGTGAATATTATCATATTGATGCAAAAGTTTTTCATATTGATAGAATGTTTTATTTGAAGATTATTTATTCTTGTGAATTTATTTAAAAGAAATTCGAGTCAATCTGATAGTTGTTCAATCAGCAGCAACAAAGAGGAATCTATATGTCATGCATCTTCTTCTTATTCTTTTTTTTTTCTTATTCTTTTTTTTGTGAACGCGCTCGGGCTTCATGGTTCCTAGCCATCTAATATTAGTCCGATTCCTTATATTATTACTCTTCCTCTTTTATTGATGGCGGATTGAACTAGTTAATAGCTTAAAACTGTTCTGATGAAAGAGATATCTTAGAGGGTGTTTCTCAAAACTTAAAAGCTGATCAAAACTGATTATAAGCAGTTTTTAGATTATAATTTGTTTATTTAAGTGTTTCTGAAAACTTAAATAGTAGATTATAATCTGATTTTAATTAGTTTTTTAAAAGTTGGATTTTGCTACTTTTTTTAAGCACTTATTTTTTAAGCAGTTTTGACCAAGTAAAAGATCATACTATCCCTACCTAATCTTCATTATTTCAAATTTGTCCACCCTATACACTTTAGTTTCCATCAAAATTCTTTTATTTTTAGGATTCTAATTAATATTTTTAGGATTCTAATTAATTTAGTAATATTTACATGGTAGTTTTTTATTTGTATAATTTATTGATAACACTATTATTATTATTAAATAAATATTATTATTATTATTATTAAATAAATTTTATTATTATTATTATTATTATTATTATTGCAAAATAAATTTTGAATTGACATTTAAAAAATTATTTTTATACAATAAATAAACTCAGTGACAGTTTGGTCATTTTGACAGTTTCTGTAATTAAAAACTAATTATAAGCTGATTTTACAGAAACACTTAACTGATTATAAACTGATTATCAGCTGATTATTAACTAGTTTACAGAAACGCTTAACTGTTTATTTTTAATCTGATTATAATCTAAAAATCACTTATTCACAATAAGCTGAAAAGCTCCAGTTTTGAAAAATACCCTCTTAATTTGCTAAGATTGCTTGCTTATGTTGGATCATATGGACCTTTTTCAATTTTTATAAACACTCAATTTAACGTGTATGGATGGAAGAGGACAATTGAATGAGGATGTAAAGACCAAGAGAAAGAAAATAGAACACACAAGATTTGCAGTTGTTTAGATTTATTCAATCCTACATTCACTGCTCAACTCACAAATGAGTATTTTAATATATATTTAAAATTTTTACAAGCTTAAGTCTCAACTTTAGAAGATTTTCTACGCCGCACTCTCAAATCCTTTTACAAGTATTTTTCTAAGGTTCATATTCAATCTAATGTTTCAAAACTCACATCAATCTTTCTAAGTATTTTAATAGTTCACGCCCAACTTCATAATGAACATTCAATGCTCTAACAACTCACAATACAGAAAATAAAGAGTAATGGCTCAAAAAATAAATTTGCAAGAATTTAGCTACAATGAATATAATTTAATGCATTAAATGATGATATGAAGGAGTATTTATAGCTTTCAACCTCAATTTTCACATTAATATGTGGAAGAAATATTGATATTCAACCACCAAATCTTTCGCATTAAATGTATTGTCAAACTATTTTCCTGATCGATAACCATTATCCTGGTCGACAATTGCTTATCACAGACGGATTCACTCTTTTCCGGTCATGAGGACAACTATATGTCTAGTGGATCTCCAACTACTAGAACATGTGGCAATCTTTGATTAGGTTCATTCAAAAAGACTTTTTCACCTATAACTGTTGTAGCATTAAATGCCTACAACAGACCAGTGAGATTCTTACACGTAGATTAAATGAAACATTTCATTTAATCCACGTGTCATATTTAATCTACGTGTAAGAATCTCATTGATCTATTGTAGACATTTAATGCTACAACAGTTGTAGCATATAATTTTTTCACTGCAGGCTTGTCATGATAGGGATAAAAACTCTCCTGGTCGAGAAATTTCAAATCCAAAATTCTGCCTTTAGAATGTTGTCATTTGTCATAACTTCATGGGTTGCTTGATCCCCGCTTTTCTCTTCTTGAACCAATATGAATCTCCCGATCAAGAGAATGTTTCTCCCGATCGTGAGGGCGTGTCACGACCTAAAGTAAACCGTGATGCTCATCGTGAAGCTTACTGGAGCTTTTGGCAAAATGAGTCAAAGGATATCGGGCTTGATGCTATCGTCTAGATCAAGATTTTATGTCGCGTTGAACTTCAGAGAGCGATACTCAACGTGATCCTTACTATGTAAATTTTGATTTTTTACTTAATGTAAAACTAGTAGGGAAGTATTTGTTCTGATCAGGAAAATCTTTTAAGCCTTCCTTCATATCGCGCTACTAACCGTGATCTTTACTATGTCTGTAGGATCGAAGGGCTCATACATTTCTCAGACGGGATACCCTTGGTCTGATCGTAAGTTTCAGAACTTCACCAAAATTTCAATTTTCACACAAATTTTAAATTATCTCCTGTATATATTCACTTGATCAAACATTAGAAATATTTAATTTAATTATCTAAGATTAAAATAGAGTTAGTAAGTAACAGATTTGGCTAATAGATATTTATTTATTTATTTAGGATTTTATTAAGATGCAATCAAAATGTATATATAGATATAAATATTAATGTTATGTCTAATTTAATCAATTATTTACTGGACGTTCCTCTCTTTTATGACAATATATTACAATGCATAAAAAAATAAATTTTACAGTAAAATAGTTAATTTTTAGACATAAAAGTTGTAAATCATGACTTATTGTTAAGTCATTTTTAACAACATAACTTTTTATTGTGGTTAAAGTTTTTAGCAACATTTTTCACATTTTTTGACTATTATTTTCATCATAATTAAAGATGTTAATTGTTGTAGTATATATTTTCATGCTAAATATGCAACTTAAATTTGTTTTTTAATTGGATTGAGTAGCAAGACTTTTTGCCTTTGATTTTTGGATCATTTACAAAAATCAGTATAAAATGTTTTGGTCTAAATTAAAATTGAATACGTAATTTAAAAAAATTAAAAGAATAAAATAGTCATTATTTTTTTTTATTTAACTAGGTACCCTTATAGTGTTACTTTGACTAAGATATTAATTTAAAAATATTTTATTTCTTAAATTTTTACATCAATTCTTAATTTTTAAAAATTTCCCTAATTCTTTTTTCCAAAAACTTACTACTTTGTTATTCATATTAACAACAAAAATGAGAACAAAAAAGGACAAAAATCTTATGGGGTTATTATGGAAAATATATAGTTCTTCTTTTTAATGGCTATAGGATTTGATTTTTTAGGTCAGCTATTTGTTTTTTGAAATTATAGATCGAAAATGCATTCTTAAATACTTAGTTGATGAGAAATTTACGCATAAACCTGAGATATTGATTGTTTAGGTAAAACGAAATTGAATCTCTAGAGAATCTTCTCCCATCTAGCCTCCAGTGATGATGATGATGAAATCTTTCCCATATGCATGCATGCATGCATGCATGGTAAAGAATATGGAACTCAATTAACTGAAGCCATATTCAAACGTTTATTTTTAAACAGGAAAAAATATATGGATGGTGTTCGTATTTTTTGTTTTTTTTATTTAATGTATGAACAACTTTTATTTTGTTCAATTTAGTGTCCCAATTTCATAAAATAACTCGAAGTGTCGAGAGGGCATAGTGTGACCTATTTTCACTAAAAAAAAATGTAATATCATTTAATGAATTTTTATATGATAAATATGCCATTTGTTTTACAATCCTATTTTCTTTTGTGAATTGGGAATTTAAGGTTTAATTAACAAAAAAAAAATGCTAAAATGCCGAAGAAGAAAACTTTTTTATGACCTCTGCCTTGTGTTTACTGTTATCTTCGCAAACCCAACTGCCATCAGCATTAATTGATACTAATCTAGAGAAATTTTTGACATATATCACTATTGCGTCCCTGCACAAATCAATAAACAAGAGTAATATTACATAATTACAACTTGTTTTTGCTACAGCAGTATGCTTTCCTATATATTCTCATTTCTCATAGAGCAAGTGTTCGAAAAACTTGTAAGCATTTACCCTTTGGTAAAAAGTAGCGTATCCACATTTTGTAGTGAACCAATATCGGCATCTGGAATTCGAAACCCAACATGAACCTTTCCTCCATAAAGCTTTTCCAGTCTACAATTTAAAAATCAAAGATAATAGTACTTAGTAAAATCAAATTTAGTACTTTACCTAATCAATTTGTTAACTAAACATATCTTAAGTTTTCAACACAAAAACAAAATTTTTTATGAAAAAAGTAAAAGATAATTTTGGAAAATACTCTCTCCAGTTCCTTTTAAGTGTCCATTTAAAAAAAAATTGTTCTTAAATAAGTGTCCATTTAGAAAAATAAAATATAATTATCCATTTAATTTCAATAATATCCTTACTTGTTAAGTCTTGCTTATTAAATGCTTATTTGTGAAATTGCATTTTAGTAAAATACAATATTAATAAATTATTTTTTTAATATTAATAAAATAATAAAAACAGACACGTAAAAGAGAATAGAGAAAGTAATTCCTACCAGCAACATTGAAAAGAGAGTTGATATCATAAGTCTCGCCCTCTAGAAGATCGTCGTCATCAAAGAAGAAGCTCTGAAGCAACTTATTAACAATTAGACCAATGAGGATATCAATCCACACGATGATGAAGAACAGTAGTTGGACAGTGAGATAATAATTATGAATTCTTCTATGAGAAAAAGGAAAATGTATTAATTAAAATAAAGTAGATATAATTAAATTTGAGAAAAGGGAGAAATGAATTGGAAGCTCTTATTTTGAAGTTGAAAGTTTAGATAAATTTTTTTTTTTTATGTTTTTCATAATTCATTTTTTATTTAATTTTCTAAAAAAATTGAAAATGGATTAAAGAATGTATTAGTTGTTCTTCTTGTTCCAGCTTTCCCTTATCAATTAAAACCCTAAATTCCCAAGTCACAAAGTAAAATAGAATTTTAGAAACAAAGAATATTTTTGTCATATAAAAATTCATTAAATGATGTGGTATTTTTTTTTTTGTCCCACTATGGCTGATCTGGCTAAAACGCTGGAGCAATTAAAATGAAGTTGTTAAATAAAGTTTGGATATTGAACTGAATAAAAAAAAATATTCAAACACCAAAATACAAAATGCGGAAAGTATAAATAGTATTGATATATTTTTTTTATTCTTTTAAAAAGTATACAATTGAGTCATATGCATGCAAGCTTTCATTTTAACTAAAGTCATATAGTCATATATAAGCTTTTGATTTTAAAAATTAATAATGTTGAAACTAGTTTTCTGCAACCTCTATACTCCCAATTAATTTCATATCAGATGTTGGGCAGTTGCCCGCTCTTATGCATATTATCTTCTTCTTCTTATTATTTATTTATTATTAATTCATTTCCTATTTGACTTGTACTCCTTAATATTATTTTGATCATCTACTCATATGTATATATACATATACGAGTTCTCCATCTCTTCATTAATTTGATAGCAATTAAAGATGATCAAAATACGGGGAAGGCACCTCACCTCCCTATTGAAAATCCAGCTAAATTTGATTGTTTGTGGATTCTTCTTTTTAGCCTTGTCATCAGCTCGTTTCTGCAACTTCCTAATGCCAGGTGCTAATCCACATACAAAGTCCTCCTCCTGCGCACGTCTCCCCTCACTTGCAAACAACAGCGGAACCAGCGATTGTAGAAGGGGAGGCAAAATTTTTACCTCTCGCCATTGCCGGTGAAGGCTGTCTCTATTGTCGTCGTCGCCGGTGAACCCTCCGTCCGCCATTCAATCCATCATCTTCTCTCTCCCTCGCTCCCTCTCTCTTCTTTCTCTCTTCTTTAATCTCACACTCTCCCTTTCCGTCTCTGTAACTCGAGCTAGGGGGAGCTCGCCTCTGCTGGCCATCACCGGCGGCTAAAAGAACCCTCTGTAAATATTTTTTGGCCACCGATAAAGGGATCGATTGCCTCCCACAGTCCTTCCAGATTCGTCCCTGCTTGCGAATCTCTCGAGTTTTTCTAATTTCCACCGTCTGATAAAAAAAAACTTCAAAATATCAGCATAATCACCAGCTGTATATATTTCAAGTCGCTGAGCCACGATTGAGAAGTGTTTGAACAAATGCGGATCCTGCCCATCATATATCAAGTGGCTGGCATCGTGGCCAATTCCTAACATTGCTCCATCAGGGTCCACTTCAAGGAGCTTTTTAACTATCATAGAGTAGGCGTTTTCATGACTCTTTTCATCTGATGCAATGATGCCACATATGCGTGCTAGTACTACTGGATCACCTCCCTCCTTAGCTAAGCGCGCCGTATTGCCATGTGAGACTCAGATAAATGTAGCTCGCTCTTGAAATGATGTGTACACAGAGACTAAGTACGGGTTGTCTCTTGTTCCTACATCCTGCATATCATTATTATAAAAAAAATTATGACAATATAAAAAAAAATTAATTATTAACAGTAAAACAGTAAAAAAATAAACTATAATTTTCATGAATTTTAATTTTAATAACACTAATGTCAAATTTCAAACAAATTTAAATCAAATATCGTATAGACTCTAATATAGTGATTATTATAATGCATGTGAACCCAAAATAAATAACCAATTTATGATGCCCAACTGATTTGTATTATTTAGGTATGAGGCTTTGGTTTTAGTTTCAGAGTTCAAGTTTGGGGTTGTTAATGTGTTTTCTGTTTATATTAAGTAATGTCAGTAGTAGATTGATAATTTACTTAGTAATTCTGCAATAAGAATACCAATATATATATATATATATATATATATAAATTTCGATGCAGGAAAATAAAAGAAATTAAACCTATATTTATTGGAAAAATAAAGCAATAATAAATTATTTCTATTTATTTTCTATCCAATAATGAATTATATTGTACTTAATTTTTCAATTTGATATTGTGAATGATATCTTATTTGTATAAAACTATTTCTTGCAAATATTAATTTTTGAAAAATAAAAAAAAATCTATGATTTTTTATCCATATATAATATGTATGATTTAAACTACGCATTTTTAAAAAAAAATCAACACTACAAATTAAATTATATTTCAAATTTTAAGATTTAAATTTTTTATATATAGTTTTTTAATATTATGTTGCTAGGTAGGAATGACTACAGTTCGATTTTGAATCGGAATTAGATAAACTGAAATTAGATAAAAATGAAATCATAGAAAACCAAAATCTTATGGTAAATGATTTTTGCTTTTTATTTTTAGAAGGTGTATTGAATTAAAATTTTAATAGATCTTAAAAGAATTGATGATTTTAATGAAATTTTATAGATTCTCTTAGAATTCTATATGAAATTTAATTGAGTTTATTGGATTTTTATTATAGACTTTGATAGATTTTGACAGAATTTTAATTTTTTATATAATTAATATTTTAATAAAAATATAATATATTTTATTTAAAATATTATACAATAAATATAATTTTTATGATATTAGATAAATGAATAAATATTATAAAATTTTACAATAAATAAATAAAATACATAGATATAAAGTTTTTTAAATATTATCATTTTAAGATAAAAAAAATTATAAAATGATAAATATAAACATAAATTGAAATATAAAATAATATTAGATAAATATATTAAAGTATTATATCATCTCTATTATTTATTATTATATGCAAAATAAATTATAAAAAAAACTCACGTATTACTTATAATGAAAGAATATTAAAAAGTACAACTAAATTTTTTTATATATAATTAATAAACATCTATTTATAATTAAAATTTAAATAAATTATATATTTTTAAACTATCTAATATGATAATTCAATAATATTTTAAAATTTATTAAGGATATTACTTAATATGCATATATATATATATACAATTATTTTTTTAAAATTGATATGTTTTCATTCATATTTTAAAAATTCGATGCTATTAGAATATAATATACTTCAAAATAAGATTAAAAAAATTCTATAATTGAAAAGTACTTTAAATATTTTCAACTTATATAAATTATGATTGAGAATAAAAAATACAACTTATAAAAGATTTTCAAGGATTTTTAAAAATAAAAAATCTAATTTATAAAATATTATTTAAAATATCTTCGTAATTAAGGTTATAGAATTTCTCTAAATTTGTGTTTCTTATAATGAGATAAATATTTATTAATAAAAGTTTAATGACATAAAAGAGTCATTTTATAAGATAAATTTTAGTCAGAAGTGTAGCATTGTATGCGTTGAGAGAGATTTCATATTAAAAAGAAATAAATTTTCGTAAGAGATATATAAGTGTAAAAAATTTGAAATGAAGGTTGAATTTATAAAATCTTTGAAATAAAGCATAGATTTATAAAATAGTTTTTTTATTTATATCTAACATCCTAAAATCTAAAAAAAAGTTAAAGAATTATAAAATCTATTAAAATTAATGATTTTTTTAATACCGTTAGATTTTAATAGTTTTTTAAAAAGTCATTATTGAATACTATCATATTTTAAAATATTTCAAATAAATTTAAATTAAATATTATTAGATTTTTAAAATTAATTAAAATTTATTAAAGTCATTATCTAATATACCCCGTTAGTTTTTTTAAAGAAAAAATATATTTGTTAATATCGGCTAGTTTAAATTTTTTTTTATTAGATAATAAATAATTTTGAATAAATATAAAATTCACAAAATATGATTTTAACTTTTTGATTTTGTGAAGAAATATATACCTGTAAAATTTTTTTTCTCTCTATACTTATTATTTTTTTATTTTTTCCATATATATTTTTTTATTTTTTTTAATTTTTTTACAAATCCAATTATAAAATAAGAGATTTTTTTTCTTTATTTTTAATAATTTTATTTTATTTTAATAATTAACTATAATATATAATTTATCTAAAAAAATTATAATATTTAATTAATATTATGATATATTATTAAAATAAATAATATAATTTTTTAATAGATAAATAAAATGTGTTTGTATATATATATAATAAAAAATTGTGATATAGTTTTTAAATATATAAAACGAGTTTTAAATATATAAAATAAGTTTTAATTTTTAATTTTAAAACCCTGTAAGCTTACAACGAAAATAAATCAGTTCTTGAATAATAAGAATTTTTTGTATATAAATAACATACACGGAGAGAAAGAATATCTAAAAGACTTAAACTTAAAAATTACATAAAAGTAATATACATTTCTAATAATCAAGCTATGCCTTTTTGGTTTGAATGATATGAATATAGTTTTGTTTTAACTCAGGAAAATCATACACTATTATTGAACTGTAAGTTTCAAAAACAAAAACCATAATTTAAACTGTTTTGAGCCAAATATTAATATCTATATATATGCATTAATACGTACGTCTTGAATTTGTGGCCACTTGTGCAGCTGTCCTGCTGCTGCACAACCTTTTATTTTTTTATTTTACAATTTTTTATTTTTTAAATTAATAATTTCTTTTATAAATATTTACACTTTTATATCAATTCATTTTCATATTAATTAATTTATCTCAATTTCCCCAAGACTTCTATTTTCAATATTTACTACAATATATGCTTCAATTTATTTTTGAATATTCTCTACAATATACATTTTTAATATTTTATTTATTTTTTTAAAAAAATTAAAATTAATATTAATATTAATATTTTTATTTTTTATTAATATTAATTTCAAATAAACTTTTTCCTCTATCTTTAATTAAGATCATATGTAAGTTGCATCTCAAGTTCCAAAATGCGCTAACCGTCGTTGAACCACTCTAATCCGTTCCCTCAAACTACTTGAATGTCTCATTGAACTTTCTCGATCAATCCTTAAATTGGAATTTGAACCGGATTAATTGATAATTTCATAATCATCCTAGAATCGCCCATCATGAACTGAAAACTAACTAGAATCGTGGCTACCCTACACTAGATGAAAATTTTCTACTAATTAATTTTGGTTTGGTAAAATCTAAAAATTGTGAAATTTAATAATCCTTATCAAAATTTTAATCTATTTTTTTTATAAGAGAATTTAGAAAACTTAATAATAACTAATGAGATTTTTGAAAATAATGCAAAGTTACTAACCTGGCATTTTATTTTTTATTTATATTTAAGATTTAATGAGAAGGAATTCAGTGGGTATTAATTAATTTTTTCCATATAAATAATGGTCTAATTTTGACCAGTTTGATAATTTCTAGGGAATTTATCTGAAATATATCATTATCTAAAGAGTTAATATTTTTTAGACTCTCATCTTCTTTAATGGACTAAAAAAAGATAAAAATGCCATTATACCTAATAAATTAAAAAGAAAACTTTCAGCTCATATGTTGTTCATGTCCGAAGAAAACCAACGTGCTTCATCTTTATGTCTATTTCATTTTGCTGTATCTTTTCTTTTCAAAATATGAATTTACAGCCTTTAGATCAATAAAAAAAAGCTTCATCATTATCTCTCGATCTCTCATTATACTCAATACGTTTTTATTTATTTTATCTATTTGAATCTCTTGAAAAAATTGCCAATCTTAAATTTGTTGCAATGCTGATTCTATTAGGTTGTCTTAATTATAAATTTTTGATGTGAGAATATGGTTCGTTTTGTTACATTTAACTGATTTTTACATATCCAACTAATTCACCTTTTTTTTTTAATATTTTTCTTTAGTTTTCATAACTTATATCCGGAAAAAGTTGAGTGCAATGTTATAGAGTTTACGAGTTTTTGTCTGAAATAATATTGTGTAATAATGAACTATGTTTAGTGGACAGTTATGCATAGTTAAAGATAGTTATATACTTTGATTTTTAATAAAAATTTAAAGAATAAATTCTACCCTGACTATTCTTAACTTGCTGTAACTGTTATCAAATTACTTTTAGCTGTCTTCAAAATTTTTTTATTATACGCCTTAAGATAAACTGCATACTTTGGCTGCAAACGAAAGTCGTTTGACTTATTTTTTTTTAAAGGAAAAAAAATCATAAATTATGTTCTAACTACCCATAATTTGCTCTAACTTGAATCAAATTACTTGTATCTGCCTTCAAAAATTATTCATTATACTTCCTAAGATAATATACATACTTTGGTCAATAAATGAAAGACATCTGATTTATTTTTATTTTTAAATAAAAAATTTATAAATTCTAATCTAACTACCCATAACTTACCATAACTTTCACCAAATTGTTTATGGTTGCCTTCAAAAATTTTATATTGTAACAACCTGCATACTTTAGTCTATAAATGAAAGACATCTGATTTATTTTGATTTTTAAAGGGAAAAAAGTGTATAGATTATGTCATAACTACTCCTAACTTGCTCTAACTGTCATCAAATTACTTAGCTGTCTTAAAAAAATTTTCATTGCACATCCTAAGACAACCTACATACTTTGGTATGCAAATGAAAGATGTCTGATTTATTTTGATTTCTAAAGAGAAAAAAGTGTATAGATTATTCCTTAATTACCCCTAACTTGTCATAACTGCTATCAAATGTGAAGAGCCAAGTTAGGAAAAGACTATTTTAAATGGCAGAAACATACAATTTGATTTGAGTTAGGGCAAGTTAGAGAAATTTATGGCTTATTAGTTCATCCTTTTCATCCTAAAAATAAAAATAAAATAAAACAGAGTGCATATTTCTATTCAAGTGTGCAGAGTCACTAGGAAAGTGAAGGAGACTATTTTAGATGGTAAAAACATACAATTTGATTTGAGTTAGAACAAGTTAGAGGAACTAGAGCATATTATTTCACCCTTTTCACCATAGACATCAAGAAAAAATAAAATAAAATGCATACTTCAAACGACAATATATATTGTAAAGGTATTTTCAGAATAAATGATACACCTTCAGAATAAGTAATAAAATAGAAAGCTCATACTTCAAAAAGTCAAAACACGGATTCACAAAAATACCTTTCAAAACAACAACTAATAAATTTCATCAAAACAAATACTTTGAAACATACATCTACTCTAATAGACAATATAACATTTCACATTTAATATTTTTTTCATTTTCAAAGTTAAGAAAGCCTAAAATATATACTTACTATGGGTAGTTTGGCAACCTAATTAAACTTTGTGAAATAACGATGAAGGAAGAAAGCTTCAAACGGCAACAATGAGAGAGCAATAAAGAGAATGACAGTGAGTGAATAAATGAACGACGATGAGTGAGAGAGAGATTGACTCTGATAAAGAGAGATGTAGCACAATGGAGTCGGTTTCGCAATTTGAAATTAAAAAAGATGATTCAGTTTAGGCACAATATGTATTGCAAAGGTATTTTCATCTTTTTCTGTCCATTTAAAGAGATAGAGATTTAAAAAAAAATTAACTTTTTTAATATATATATATATATTAGGTGAATTTCCTAATTCATAAGTTGAGAATCTTGCAATCCATTAGTATCCTCAGCTTTCTCTGCCTCTCTTTTATTTTTAATTTTTATTATTTTTTATTAGTAAAACTCAAATTTTATATCACTTTTACGTAAATAGGAAGAAAAAAATTTGCATCCAAAATGGATGTTGCCATTTGAAAGTTTTTAATTTAGATAAAATTAAAACGGTTAACAAAATATATAGATATTGAAGAAATGAAGAAAAAATGGAAAAAATATATTTTTTATAAAATAATCAATCTCACATTTCTCTTTTTTTTTTTTCTTTTGAAAAAAAAAATGATACAATCTTAGAATTTATCCTATTTCCTAAATTTTAATAGGGGACCATTGAGTTTAAGGTCCATTTATACAAATTACAATGGATGTGGCTATTTAAAGATTCCATATTCAAATCAATAAATAATTTACAAAAGGAAAAAAATAGTTAACAATTTGTTAATGTTATTTTTTTATTTTGTAAAAATGTTAATGTAAAATTAATTTTGTTGTGCCCAGTGATTATTAATAGTTTTATGTGTTGTTCTATTCAAATTACATTAGGTTTAAATAATCAATTCACAATATAATTTGTAAAAAAAATCACTTAATTTGAATCAAATACTGCGCGTATTTGAAATGCTCATTATGACTCGTTGAATAATGCAAGCACACTTCTTTACTCATATCGAAATGTTGTTTCTAATTTGATAATAAGTGCTTATATCATTTTTTTTTTATTTTTTACATAAAAATTCAACAAAAGGAAGAATATTATTATATTTCAAACTCATGATTTCATTTATTACCATCCAATATAAGTATTCGATCATTAAATTTTATAAAATTTCATTATATTATAGTTATTTTTAAAATTATGAAATTAAAATTTTAAAAAATATTTTAACTTAATAATAAGATAAAAAAATTAGCTAATAAAAAAATCAATATATACATCTAACTTTAATTAGCTTATTACTAGAATTTAGATTTCAAAGATTTTTCCCCCTCAAATTTCATAACAATTATCACTATAATGACCGGACATAGGGGCCGTCTAGATTATCTGATTAAGAATAGGTCAGAAATGAATTAGCAGTAAACATGCTGGATCAAATTTTAAAAAAAATCAATCTAATCAATAATAAAACTCAAATATTTATAAAAACTATAAGATAACCTACAAGATAGTTAGATAGTTAAAAATTAATTTACCAAACCACGCAGTTAGATTATATGTGAGGGGTTAGGGGTATTTTGAATTAATTTACCAAACCACGCAGTTTACAAAGTTCAAATATACATGGGTATTTAAAAATTACATTTTTTTTAAATATTAAAAGTGTTAATCCCATTTATTGAGTTAAAAAAAAATTAACAAGGAAAATTTATTACTACTCCATCAGTTGAATCATAATTGTAATTTTAATTTATCTTTTTTAAAAATAATTATGGTTTTAGGAGTTTAATGGGATGTTTATTAGTATTATTTTTCAATTATATGTTTATTTATTTATTTTAATTCTTGAAAAGAGAAAATTCTAACTTATTTTTTTTTTTGAAAAATTATGATAACGAACCTCTTCTATGTTAGTTGGGATCCATTTGTCAAATCTATTTTCATATAATAAAATATGCAACTCAAATTTATTTATGAATAGGTTTGAGCAGCAAGACTTTTTGTAATTGATTTTTGGCTCATTTACTGAAATCAATATGAAATTTGGTCTAAATTAAAATGAACTATACTTTTCTAAAAAAAAATGATCAAATAGTCATCTATTTTTTTTTAAACTATGTACGCCTATAGTTTTCCTTTAAATAGGATTTAAATTTAATATATAATATTTTACTTTTTAAATTTTCATCCTGTTCTTAATTATTTTAAAAATTAAAAGTAAGAGTCCAAGAGAATAAATTTAACAGGACATAAAGTAATTCTTTCTGAAACTATTTTGACATTGCTATTAAAAAAAATAAAAACAAATCCGACGGTTTGTTAGCATATGGAATTTTTTTTTTAATGATCAAGATTTAATTTTTTAGATCAACATCATTATTCTGAATTTATAGATCGAAAATGCATCCTTAAACATTTATCAACCAGAAATTCACACAAAAAATTAATCTGAAAATATTTTTAAGTAAAATGAATTTGAGAGCATGAAGGTTATAGATTGAAATAATATTATGGACTTTCTACGCAGAGGTTACATTATTAGTAATACTTTATTATTATTATTATTATTATTATTATTATTATTATTTTGTTTTGGTACATATGTAATGTAATGCTTGAGATATTCATGGTCGCAAGATAGTTATTGTTTGAGTGTCTAAGTAGGCAAAAATTCTCCTTCATTGAGTTTGAAAATATATTGTATCAATTAATTGCTTTACCCAATTTTTGTTTTTCTAGTTTGACATTTCAATTAACAATAAAGTGAGGTTTCTAGCTTTGATAACCATAGCAATGGAGATGACTTTTTGGTCCTTTTATGATATTGTATTTTTTCTTTTTTCTTTTTTTTTTTCTTAAAAAACATATAGAGAGGCGAGTGCTACTCTCAACAGGGCAGCAGCCAATATGAAGGCTGCAGGGCTAAATCTGCCTTCATGTGCTATGCCAGGCCTGGTATGCAAAACCAGGCCTTGTTAAATAGGTCTGGGCTGCGATGCCAGGCCAGCCTGCCACAGTAAATCAAAGGGATTTTTACAATTTTACCAGAAAAAATATTAACATGCTACACTTATATCACCTTTTTCAAAAAAAAAATTTGTCCCTTTACATAAATATATAAAAAAATCCAGTCCCCTACAATAATACTAAATTAAGGAGCAAAGAACAAAAATAACAAAAAAATAAAACAGCTTTTAACATAAATAGCTAAAAAAAAACTATTACTTTTACAAAAATACTATCTCAAAAAACTTATTACCAAAATATCAATTTTTTTAATTAATTAACATAAAATACAAAAATATAATAAGAGTCCCTCAAAAAGCACAAACAACTAATAAAAAAGTCAATTTAACTTTTTAACATTTATAATAATTTTATTACAATTTTTATTTTAAAAATTTAACAGAATAATTTAAATTTTTTTTATTTTTTTCTATAGTTTATTTTTAATGTCAATCCAACATTAAAAATAAAAAAAATCAATCTAACTTTTTAACACTATTAATAATTTAATGGTAATTTTTTATTTTAAAAATTTAATATAATAATTTAAAATTTTTACATGTTATATTTATTTTTAGTGATGATTCAATATTAAATTTATATTAAATTTATATTGAGTTTATAATAAATTTATATTAGTCTATAATAAATTTATATTCAAATTAACAACTTTAGTTTAATATACAAACATATTTCATTAAAAAAATTTAGACTTTAATTTTTTTATAATAAGTTTAAACTAAATTTATTATATAAACATATTTTATTAAAAAATTTGAATTTCTTTTACTTATAATAAATTTATATAGAGTTTATAATAAATTTAAATTTATTATATAAATATATTTCATAAAAAACTGTACTCAACTAAAATTAAATTAATTAAACAAATTATTTCTTACAACATGTAACTTCTAATAAATTATATTTCTGCAATAATATTCCTAATTCAATCACATTCTTTAATATCCTAACTAATTGTTTATAAAAAAAATTAATCACACAACTCATTACTGTAAAATTAATATAAAAGAAAAATACAAAAAATAAAATAAAATTTTTTAAAAACCTTCTAAAAGACAATTTCGTTGTCTTCAATAAAAACTTCTCAGTTAATAAAACTGATGACCTCAAACTCTTCAAATATTTTTTCTCTTTCATCTAAGGTGTAGCCTTCAATAATATCGACAAGATTGCTAATAAAACCAAAATCGCAACTAAATCAAACCAAAATTACCTTCAATAGTATTCCCATAGTTCTCTAATTGCAAAATCTCAAACAAAAAATAAGAATACAGAGAGCATTAAGATTTTTTTGCAGGAAAGATGAGGAAGAGAGAAAGTGAGGAGAGATGAGCGATCTAATAGAATAACTTTTAAAAAAATGTATTTTTAAGATAAATTATAAAAATTTGGTAAATAAGAAAAATAATTTGTATATATATATATAATGAGAAAAAAGACCTGATAAAGAAGAAAGGATTTAAAAAAAATTAATAAATCAGGTAACTGTCTCTAAGTCAAACACCTAGGCCGAAGATGGCCTAGGGTACTTGGGCTGTGCCTGGTGTCAGGCCATGCTAGGCACAGCCCGATTCAGCTAGTGCCAACATGTCGCCCAGCCCCAGCCCCAGCCCCAGCCCCAGATTCTATGTATTGAAAAAAAAAAAGTTTTAAGTCTTGACAATTAATTTTCGTTTAAGACTAGAAAAGACATATTAAATTATTTGATTGTATTGTTTCAGTTAAAATGAAATAATGTCTGACTTTTGTTTTTACAATGTGATTCTCTAAATATGTGCAAGCTTAGCTGGTAGTAAGCAGTTGTAGTATCATTTGGGCCTCAGTTCAGTGCATTTTATAATGATTTTGGCATGCTTGAAAAAAAAAAATACGTTGTACTACATATTTTAATTTTTTTAAAAAAATATTTTATTTTTTAATATATTAAATATATATTTTTAAAAATAAAATATATTTTTAATAAATTAAAAATATATATTTTTAAAAATATTTTAAAATTAAAAATTATTAAAATTAAAAATAAGATATTTTTAAAAATATATTTATTTTTTTAAAATATTTTTAAAAAATTCCAAAAAAAACTTAACTAAATAATTATTCTTATGAAAAAATGATACCATTCCTATATTTTTTTTTAAATTTTATTTTTTTAAAGATATTTTTATTAATTTATTATAAATTTATTATAAATTATATAAAATTTATAAATTTATAATAAATTAATAAAAATAAAATTGATATTTTAATAAATATTTAATAAATTTAATTTTTTTTTCAATTTTTGTATATTTTTATCAAAATCACGTACAGATAGTGTCGTATATACATAGACACAATTCCTAACAATAAATAAATTATGGGTGGGAGCATTCTTAATTGCTCGGAAAGGTCAAAGGGATTTGATATGATAGACATAGAAGACCGACATAATCTATGTTAACTGTAGATCTATTTCGGTTGTTTTTTTTTTTTTTTTTACTTTCCATATACACAGGACCGGAGCCAATATTTTTTTTTAGGTTAAATAGATTTTGCCCTCCAATTTTTTTTTTCATTTTTTTAATAATATATATATATTTTTTAGGTAAATAGATTTTGATCCCCTAATTATTTTGTTTTTTCCTTTTTCTTTTCATTCATCCTACGGTCTTTCTTTCTTTAGATTTTTTTTCATCAAATTTTAAAACGCTTTAAGAAAATAAGATTTGTACAAACAATTACGAAAAATTAATTAATGTATCAATAATTAATATAAGTGAATTATTTTAATTTATTTTTATTTTTAAAATTATGAGATTTTATTTAATTCAAATATAACTTTTTCTTAGATTTATTCTAATAAAGGTAATTTTAAATAAAAAAAATTTGCTAGAAATTTATTGGATTATTGAAATTTTTAAAATTTTAAATTTTTAATGTTATGTTATTAAATACTTTCTTCATTTCATAAAAATAGACATTCTTCTCTCATTTCATAATGATTAAAGAGGTGAAATTTCACAATACTCTTCCTCAATAAAATAATTTTTTTTAATTTTTTTAGTTAAAATATTTTATCAGCTGGTTGATAAAATTTAGTGGTTTAATATATTATTTTACATGAATTATTTATAAATAAATATAAAATTTTTAGTTAAATAGAATTATTTTATTAATTTTCTCAAAATTATAATACAATCAAATGCCTTATAACAACAATATTCACTGAAGAAAATTATGTTGTTGTAGATTATTCTTGTTATGTATATCTCTGTCGTGATTTAAGAATGTGTAAAAAAACCGTGAACTTGTAATTTTAATTTTTTTTTAAAAAAAATGTATTTCGCTGTTTCTCCTATTATTGTCATAATTTTCCAAGGGTCCATGCAGGTTGAAGGAGATCATGCTTGAGAGTTGGGACAACTACTTAATTGAAGAGTTAGCTATATAGAGTACAGAAATATGAGAGATGGGTTGTTCTGAACCTTTTGACATGTATGTAGTAAGTGATAGTGAAAATATTTCATATTAAATAAAAATAAAAAAAAAATTAAGATTTTTTTTATCAAAAACTTATTTTTTTTTGTCAAGTTCAATAGATTCACATATAATGGCGGGTGAGTGAATCTTGTCCCAGGCCCATCTAGCCTCTCCAATAATAATACGACTACGACGATAAATAAATCTTGCCCATATGCATGCATGCACGGTGAAGAGTATGGAACTCAATTAACTGAAAGTGACAAAGTCATATATATAAAAGCTTTTATATTTAGAAATTAATGTCGAAACTAGTTTTCTCTGCTACATGCGAACGTGATGCCAATGAAGCAACCTTTAAACTCCCATGCCTTCTCTGAATTATTTGACAAAAAATTAATTTCGGGTCTGATGTTGGGCGGTTGGCTGCTCGTATGCTTATCTTCTTCTTCTTCTTTAATTCATTTCCAATTTGACTTGAGCTTTTTAATACCATTTTGTAATCTTTATATGCTGTATCTCTTCATTTGATAGCAACTCTGTTTTTCAAACATTTCCATAATACAATGTGGCTAATGGGTACTTTTGTTGCGGCTTTTGCTATAGTTTACATTGCTCATTGGATTTATAAATGGAGGAATCCTCCATCTAATGGAAATCTCCCTCCTGGTTCTATGGGCTTCCCACTCATTGGAGAGACTATTCAATTTTTCATTCCTAGCAAGTCTTTAGACATGCCTCCTTTTGTCAAAAATAGAATAAAAAAGTAAGCTTGAAAAAACCCAGAACTTCGTAATACAATATAGATATATATTGCATATATATATATAAATGTGTTTCACTGTATCATACAATCTAATTAATTAGACATGTATCATAACGGCTTTTGACTGATTAGTCAACTCTACCTTCATTTTTTTATTAATTAATTTATGTGTTTAATTGCCTTGTATAATACATAATGTAAGTACAGATATGGACCAATGTTCAAAACAAGCTTGGCTGGTCGACCAGTTGTGGTATCATCAGATGCTGATTTCAATTATTTTATACTGCAACAAGAAGGGAAATTAGTAGAGTTATGGTATTTGGATTCATTTGCTGAACTTCTAGGCCAAAATGGTTCTCTGAAAGAGGGTTTTATTGGATACATTCACAAGCACCTCAAGAAATTAGTTTCAGAGCATTTTGGACCAGAGAGGCTCAAGGGAAAGCTCCTTCCACAATTGGAAGAAATGGCCAATCATGCCTTGCATTCTTGGACATTGCAAGACTCCGTGGAAGTCAAACATGGTCAAAATTGCCTTTTTTTATCACCTAAATATTTAAATATTAATCAAATGACATATGAAATTTTGTTATTTTTATTGCTTCATTGTGTTTAAAAATCTCCAAATTTTGTTTAACTGTACATTTTAAATAACCTTTACATTGTAATGTGTTTTCTATTTAATGATCTATACTAAAGTCTTTTCCAAGGTTACAAGATCTCAAATTCGAGTATCAATTAAGAGTTGAATTTAATTTTTTTTTGAAGCATTTGAAATTTTAAATGGTAACATATCAGTCAATTTATTGAATAAATGAATTTGTATACAAAAGTAAAATATGTATTCTGCTAATATATGATAAATTTGCCACGATTTTAAGCCCTGCTGATTTTTCAATTGATTTTTTTTTAATTTTTTTTTAACATTGCAGATGATATTGGATTTCACTTCAAAGCTGCTGTTTGGTTATGATACAGTGAAAAAAGGGGAAAGTCTAAATGAAACATTTGCAAGTTTCATACAAGGCCTATTTTCTTTTCCTCTAAATATTCCTGGCACTACTTTCTATAAGTGTATGCAGGTACTTTAATTTACAGGGTAATATACCCTTAATTAAAATCTTGAACTGTTCCATTTTACATTAGTTTCTTGCTAATAAATTTATTCCATCTTCAGAATCGAAAGAAAATCTTGAAGACAATAAAGGAAACAATGGAGGAGCGAAAAGCATTTCCTGGAAAAAGCAGAGAAGATTTCCTTAGTCGCCTAATAGATGACATGAAAGCTCAAAATTTACTGAATGATGATCTTATTACTTTTGTTATTTTTGCACTTCTACTTGCAACCTCTGAGACTGTGCCTTCTACTCTAACTTTGGCCATTAAGCTACTGACTGAGCATCCTCAAGTCTTGCAAGAACTTGTGGTGAGTTGAACATAGCTGTTAAGAGTGGTATTTTGAAAATCCAGTTTAGCACTTCAAAATTCTTACTCGAAATGTTGAAAGCTATGATTTTTTATTTGTCAAAATTTGACATTTTCAACTGTTAATTGCCAGCAGTCAACGTTTAATTCTGACCATTAGCCACTAATAGTTTCTTCAACTGTTCAAGTACAAATACCTTTTCAATGTTTTTGTCTGAAGATCTATTTGGATTTTATTTTCTGATTGAGCTTTTGCATGTGTATATGATCTTATTCAGAGGGAAAATGAGGAGATCATTCGCAACAGGGATAACAAGGAAACTGGTATAACATGGAAGGAATATAAATCAATGACTTTTACAATGCATGCGAGTCTTCAAGAAAACGTACTGTTACTTTACATATTTCTAATATATTTTATTTCTGATTTATTTGATTCCATTCTTGGCTCTTACATTGGAATTTCAGGTTATCAATGAGGCACTTCGTATGAGTGGTTCAGTAGGGATCTTAAGAAGAACTATTGAAGATATTGACATAAATGGTATTTTTTCTTTATACTAATTTGTATGTAATTAAGTTCCATTCTTAATTAAGTATATCATATTTTAACTACTGCAAATTTGACAGGATATACTATTCCAAAAGGTTGGACAATTATGGTAGTTCCATCTTCTCTTCACTTGAATCCCGATACATATGAAGACCCTCTTGCATTCAATCCATGGCGTTGGAAGGTAGCAACTCAAAATTCAAATATCCATATAATTACCATACAAAATGTTTTTCAACTTTTCTAATTCGAAAACTTAAAACTAACAAACAGGCTTTGGGACCAAATGTTCGTGCCAAAAATTTCATTCCGTTCGGTGGGGGAATGAGATCTTGTGGGGGAGCTGAGTTCAGTAAAGTGTTGGTCGCGGTGTTTCTTCATGTTTTTGTAACCAAATACAGGTAAATTTAATAAATATATCTTGAATTCATTTCACCTATGCTATGGCTATTGTTTATGATATGTATTTTATATGTTTGATGGCTTTTCAGATGGAGTAATGTGAAGGTAGGAGAAATTGTTAGAACTCCAATGTTAGGATTTGGAAATGGCCATTACATTAAAGTCTCAGAAAAGCAAGAAAATGAGTGCCAAATTGAAGATATAAGTGACTCTTATCATTAGATAGTTTCATTAAAGAGTACTGCAAAAATTAAATCTCATGAACTAATGTTTGTTGATGAGAGACATAAATTAATGCTTGTTAAAGTAAGTACTGGCTATATGTATAAATCCATGTGCAAGTATCACTTCTTGAGGATATGACGATGCAAGAAAGGGAACAGAAGTGCTGCTAAGGTAGCCTGATTTCCCTGTTCTTGTAATATTAATTAAGCTTGCATTATCTTCTGTTTTTGTTTATAGTATTCGTTTTTGGGTTTTGATTATTCTAATTGAAATTAGGGTTAATTTAATTTCTTTTTTCTATTTTTTTATGTGGTTGCTGCATTATTCTTCCACTGTTTTAGATGCTACCACTGGTTATGCTTTGCTGCAAGTATTGTCTGAACAATAATAAAGGTTAAGATTCTGGCGTAGTAAGATGTTTATGTTTAGCTACCCTTTTTGTTCATTTAATTGGAACTTCATGGGATATTTCAAACTTTGGTAACAACACTTCTTAGAGGTTAAATGAGATGTTCCATGAAACAAAAAGCAGAACCCTGCATCTATAAACAAGAAAAGAAACTATTAAGAACTGCAAATTCACAACTGCCTACTGACATATTTGAATAAACCAAACAATTTTGAGAAGAGAAGCCAGGAACAGGACAACCAAGAAAGAAAGAAGAATGCATAAACTTATCCAAATTTAGAAGAAATCTTTTTTCCACAAGGTCAAAGCCGCACACTCTGCAGCCAAAACTATTTATTTATCTCTGCACAAACTATAAAAAGATCCTCATAATAAGTACATGCCCTCCTCCACCAAACAGATATATCATTTAATTTTCTAGTGCTCCATACTAATAATGCATCTCAGAGATTCTCCTTTAAGCATGTATTCAAATGCTTTATTAATCTCTGAGAAAGAAACAGAGTGAGTGATGAATTTCTCCACTTCTAGCTCCTGCAAAACAACAGATAGCAAAATTTACAATTTATACAAAACCATAATGGAAATGATCAAATGAATGTGTTTCATTTATGCACACTATTCATGGCATGAAGCTACCTTCTTCATGTACATTTCAACAACAGAAGGAAGATCACTGCGAGGCTTGTAATTGCCAAAGAAGGTTCCTTTAAGAGTTCTCTCATTCAACAGATTTATAGGATGAGTTTTGAATGCATCATCCTTGTTTGGGACTCCGACAAGTACAGCAACACCCCAACCCTGACAGGCAAAAATAATTTGCTCAGACTTATCATATTTTTCTTTGAAAAGAGTATTATACCGCAATTTTTAGGGGAAGAGATTACATCATGAACACATTCAAATGCTGAGATCATTGCTTGGATGCTTCCAGTGCATTCAACGCTCCGATCAACTCCTCCATCAGTCATCTCAGCAATTACCTGATAAAAAGTCATATTAATCTCAACTAAGCATCAACCCTCAAATTAATTTGAACATCAATGGCTTACATTTTAAAAAAAAAAACAACATTACATTTGCAAATAAGTGTTTTCAACATTTACAAAAGGTTTTTACACAAAAAATAATAAAATAAGCATTTGGACTCCATTGGACATGAGCATTAGTAATTGATTGAACATTGTTCGTAAAATAGGTAATTTATCCAACAAAACCATTTAGTAACTGACTGTTAAAATGGCAAAATAAACCAAGGTTATGATCAGCTGAGCACACAATATGAAAGGATTGTATCAGAACCCACCTGTTGAACAGGTTTGTCATAATCCTTGGGATTCACAAAATCAGTAACACCAAACTTCTTGGCTGCAAGACGACGGAGAATTCAAGAACCATCATCAATTAAGTACAGCTGAATTCAACATAACAACCAACGCATGTAATCTAGATGTTAATTATATAACTAACTTCTCATGTAAATTCACTCTACCTTCTTCAAATCGGCTGGGATTCAAATCAACACCAATGACCTTCGAAGCTCCACACAACCTTGCCCCTTCTGCAGCCTGAAAGTTAGAAAGAAATAGAACATTAGTTCCCTCCAGAAACATTTATGGTAGCCATAAGTCCAAAATATAGAAGCAACGACAACAACTTACAGCAAGGCCAACAGCACCTAATCCAAAAACTGCAACAGATTGACCCCTTTTTGGTTTTGCAACATTCAAAGTGGCACCAAGACCTTCAACAACACAGGCCAAATGCATCAACAAAAATATGATAAAATAAATGCAGCATTGCTGTTATTGCATCAACATTATGCACAACTTCGGTCAAGACCTGTTGATATTCCACAACTGAGAACACAAACTTTGTCAAGAGGAGCTTCAGGGTTGATCTTGGCAACACAACCAACATGAACAACAGTGTATTCACTAAATGTTGAGGTGCCAAGAAAATGGTGAATGGGCTTTCCATTGATAGAGAACCTGGACTGGCCATCAGCGAGCATAACACCCCTATCAGTATTGATCCTGAGAAGATCACACATGTTGCTCTCTTCTGATTTACAATGGCGGCACTCCTTGCACTCCCCAGTGAAAACTGGGAGGACATGATCACCTAGTTTTAGATCAGTCACACCAGGACCAACACTCTCCACGATTCTAATTCCCAGCAAAGTAAAACAAAAATCATCAAATACATTATATTGTTACAATAACCAACCAAACAGAGGATCTTTAGAGATGTACTTACCCACTAGCTTCATGACCAAATATGCGAGGAAATAATGGTGATTGTCCCTGCAATTTAATGACAGAAACAATATCAAATTTCAACCCAATAATGTTAATAACCAATTGGAAAAATATGCAGATTGCAGAGTAAACATGAAAATTATGACCTTAGCTTCCCAGAAGTAAACATCAGTGTGACACAAAGAGGTAAAGAGGATCTTCAAACGAACTTCGTTAGCCTGCGGCGGTGCCACCTCCACTTCTTCAATCACCAGGGGTTTCCCTGCCTCCCATGCCACCGCGGCTACAATCCGATCGAGGCAATTAAGCGAATAATTACGGTAATATCATAACAAACTAATCAAAGATTCTGTAAATTGAAACTTATGAACAAATTAAGTAGTGATAACACAAAACAGGATCGAAGGATTTCAAAGAAACTAAAAAAAAAAACAGACTAATAAGAAGTCCAAATTCAAAAAGATCAAAACTTCACAAAATATATATATATATATGAATACCCAAAAACGAAAAACAAAAACCAAGATCAAAAGAAAGGTAGAAATTAATCAAATACCTTTACAACGAATGACCTGACCAACTGTGATAGACATGACTGCTGCTTTGTTTTACTAAGACTAGGAATAATAGAAAAATCCAGTTCGGGATAATGAGAAGGCAATGGGGCGTATTTATAGTGGGAATCAGAAGGTAAATTTACGACAGTACCATTTTCTTGAGCGTGAATTTTACCATATTGGGTTTAAAACAGAAATTTCCAGTAAAGCGTTTGTTTTGCAAGATTTTTGTGGGTTGCTACGTTGTTTTTGCTTACCAGTGGCGCCTCAGGTTTTCGAGGAAATGCCACGTGGCTTCTTTTTGTTCTTTTCACGCTTTTCTACGTATTCAAAATTTCCAAAGGATAAAACAGTGAAATGCTAAATTCAAACCATTCAATTCTTTCTTCGATTTTCTTGCCTTATTTTTAATCTATTTTTAGTAAATGCAATCTTTTTGAATTATTAATTAATGCCGTGCTTCCCTTGCCTTATATTAATTTTTTTTAATTTTTATAATTGCAAAAAAAAATTTAATATAAATATATTTGTTTCAATGAATAAAAAATATATATTCATATATTACTATAAATTTTAAAAAAATTATATAAATGTAAATATTATAAATAAATGGATATTAATCAATATTGCAAAGTTAATTAATTTTATTTAATTATCCACTCATTAAATTTTATCTAATTTTTAGTGTCCGATGGATAAGGATAAATCTTTTTATTTATTTATTTTTTTGAAAAGAAGGACGAGGATAAACAATTTAGAAACAATAATTCTTTCAAATAGAAATAATAAATTTTATTTAATACTTAAAAAGGGCGAAAATGTTAAGCATGTGAAAATATTATTTATCTAATCATCTTATATACAAGAGCACAGCAGAAACTTATAATAATCCTTGGCTGGAGTGAAGAAACTTATAATTGTTCTTTTTAGAGAAGAAGAAGAAGTAGGAAAAAAAAAAAATCTCTCTCAATATCATAGAGGAAGGCTACAACTTATGTGGAGAACATGAGCTATAGGATGTTGGGATATATGGCAGCCTAGATGTCCTACTATTTTAGGATAATACTTTAGCAGATTTTTTCTTCAACTTCCTAGAGAATCAAGAAAAGGAGCTTATGGATATATCTTGTGGAGGATATGATATGCACATAACTTTTTTCTTCGGCCGGCTCTCAAGGGGAGCACCTTGAGCGGTTGCTCAGAATCTCCAAATTCAAAAAAAAATTATGTAAAATTTTTCTGTGTCGTCTCTCTCATTCTAAAATTTATGATGAAAAAATTAAAGTGGCAGTAGAAAAAACAAAGTATGTGCGTTCAATTTCTTTTGTAAGAAGAGACTAGAAATTGAACTCAATGTGGAAACGTTCGATGGACCCCTTCAAAGTACCATATTTATTCTTTTGATTTCTTGGATGGCCCCCTTCAAAGCACCATATTTATTTATTCAAAGCACCATATTTCTTTCGAAAAGATAAAATCTGTGCGTTCAATTTCTTTTGATTTCTAATTTAGTATGCTCGGGGCCTCTAAAATATTCCAGACGGCATAAGCTCATTAGCGCTTTTTGGACGTCATTTCTTTTGCAGCCTCTTTCTATATAATACTATGAACGAAGGGAGACTTGCTGGTGGCAATAGCTCAAAGACCGTCACAGTTACATGGGGAAAACCCCCACTACTCTTCTGGAAATTTAATGTGGATGCAACTTTATTCGCTACTAATAACACAACTGCTTTTGGCACAGTCTTTATCTGTTTTATTAACGGTTGGTCTTACTGCTAAAGAAGCTGAAGCTCTGCGTAAATCCTTGGAATGGATCATTGAGTTGCAAAGTGGACTCGTTTTTCTTGAAATGGATACTCAAGAATATTCACTACTGTTCATGCGTTTAGTCCTAATCAATCTGAGTTTAGTATTATAATTTTAGACTATTGTTCTTTCCTTTTAAGAGGACTTGATATAAAGTTAGGTTTGATTCATCGGCAAGTTAATATGGTAGTTTCATATTTTAGATTAATTATTCATAACGCCAGTCTTTCTTATTGGGATTTTCTCATTGTTTTATTTAACTGCTTTACATGTTGATTCAATGAAAATTTTTTGTTTTCCTTACAAAAATATAAATATAAGCTCTTGTTTACTATTACTCGTAATAAGGATATTGTACTATAGATTCTCTTTTTTGTAGATAAAATATATTGAATAATTAATTATTATGTTATATTTATATATCTATATTTCATGTGGTTTGTTATTAATATGGGAATTTTATTCCACTAATATTTATAGTACTGATCATAAATTAAGAAAAATATAATATTTCTATATTAAGAATTGCATTCATTTTCATTTTTAGGGTGAAGCAAACATCACCTTTTATATGAGAAATTGTTAAAAAATTTGTTTAGTTTACCCTGTGATATGAAGAGCATGACCCTTTTTCATTACACTTTTTCTTTTTCTTTTTCTTTTTTTAATTTATTTGCCTCTATGCGGTTGTCTATGGTGTTCTACACATAAAAAGTCTGAAAGATACAGATATGGTTTAGCTTGTTCCAAAGCATATTTGTGCAAAACAAAGAAATAATTATGTTTTTAGACTTGCGCCACCACTACAATTCTACTATATATGCATATTGAAGGAGGTGACTGGGAAAGGGGTTTTACATTTGATTCAAAATAGCTGTAAGTCAGAGCCTATGCATTTGTTTGCCATACGCTGCGTTTTGTTTGCCATACGGTAGCGTATTTACCAAAGAGCATATTAGCCAATTAAAAATTAAAAACCCCCCGCTTGGAGCCAGTTTCATCGAGCATCTCCTCTTTTCTCTAAAAATTGTCGGCTGTCTTTGAGGAACCCACCACCCTACCACCAATTCGCTCACACGACCACTCGATTCCTCTCAAGGAAGGTTCTACTCCGGTCAACATTAGATCGTACCGATATCCTTACTTTCAGAAAACAGAAATTGAAAGACAAATTCGAGTGATGTTGAAACAAGATACTATCCAACCAACAGTTCTTTCGCTTCATCGATCCTCCTTGTTAAGAAGAAAGATGGGTCATGGAGGTTTTGTGTTGGCTATAGGCAGCTCAATCAGCTCACGATGAAGGACAAGTTTCCTATTCCCATTATCGATGATTTGTTGGATGAATTGAGACACGCACGGTATTTCTCAAAATTGGATTTAAGGTCTGGATATCATCAGATCAGGGTGCATTCTGCAGACATTCACAAGACTGCATTCAGAACCCATAGTGGCCATTATGAGTTTTTGGTCATGCCGTTCGAGCTCACCAACGCCCCAGTGACCTTTCAATCTTTGATGAAATGTATATTTGAGCCTTCCCTTAGGCAGTTTGTCCTTTTTTTTACGATATATTGGTGTACAACTCATCCTTACAGCAGCATGAAGAACACTTGGAGAAGGTACTCAGTTTGCTGGAACAGCATCAACTCTTTGTTAAATTATCCAAGTGCAGTTTTGGTCAGACGGAAATTGAGTATTTACGGTATACAATATCGGAAGGAGCAGTTAGCACAAACAAGTCCAAGGTAGAGGCTATGCTAACTTGGCCACGCCCAACCAATCTTAAGGGATTAAAGGGGTTCCTAAATCTCATTGGGTATTATAGAAAATTTATTAAGGAATATGGTTTGATTAGTAGACCATTAATCGATCTGCTAAAAAAAAGATAATTTCAAGTAGACCGAGAGTGTTGAGGAAGCCTTTGAACAATTGAAGGAAGCAATGAGTATTGCTCCTGTATTGAGGTTGCCAGATTTTTCGATTCCTTTTGTGATTGAAGCTGATGCAAGTAGTAGAGGAATAGGGGTAGTTCTGTTGTAATAGAATCAACCCATTGCATTTATTAGCAAGGCTTTGAGTCTCAGAAATTAGAATTTGTCAATTTATGAAAAGGAACTTCTTGCTATTCTTTTTGCAGTTGAAAAATGGAGACACTATCTTGACAACTCTCGGTTTCTAATTAAAACAGATCACCAAAGTATTAAGTATATTCTTCAACAAAGAATTAATACCTTCGTTCAGCAAAAAGGCCTCATCAAGTTATTGGGTCTGGATTATGGTATACTGTACAAGAAGGGAAATGAGAATAGAGTGGCAGAATGAAGCCAAACCACCATACACCAATCAATGGGTTACTCAAATACAAGGGCAAAGTAGTAGTGGTGATAACAAAGAGCTTAAAGAGAAGATATTAGCAGCAGCTTATGATTTAACTTGGGGTGGCTATTCTGGAGTCGAAGGTACCTATCACAGGCTGAAATCTCATTTTTTCTGGAAAGGTATAAAAGCAGAGGCTTACAACTCGGTGTCCCGATGTGAAATCTATCAGAGATGTAAGGGAGAACAGATAGCTTACCCTGAGTTACTACAACCTCTTCAATTGCCTTCAAAAACCTGGGAATCCATCTCTATGGATTTTATTGAACACCTTCCAAGATCTGAAAGCAAAGAGGTTATATTGGTGGTTGTTGACATATTTTCCAAATACTTCCATTTTATACCTCTCTCTCTCACCCAATCTCAGCAGCCAAAGTGGCAAAAAATTTTGTAAATCAGATTTTCAGACTCTATGGGTTGCCTAAAGAGATCATCAGCAATCGAGACAAAATATTTACAAGTCTGTTTTGGCAGGAGCTCTTCAAGCTAATGAGGGTCAAAGTCAATCTTAGCACTGCGTATCATCTGCAGACAGATGGCTAAACAGAACGGGTAAATGCTTTCCTTGAGAATTATTTGCGTTGTTTTTATTTCCTTAAACCTGGAACATGGGCTAGATGGATTCCAACGGCTGAATGATGGTATAACACTAATTTTCACTTTACTTTGAAAATGACACCATTTCAAGTGTTGTATGGGGGTACCTCCACAATAATTTCCTGCCTTGCCTACTGGAGATACCTCATTTCAATCAGTAGAAAATTTTCTTTTGGAACATTAGCGGTTAATATAAGAGCAACTTGATACTCAAAAAGTGATACCTAGGTGCCAGGTTAAAATTACTATAGTCTAAAAAATATATATATGAGCCGGATAAATATCGATTGAAGTAAGAGTTGCAGAGAACTCGAAAAGGGGTATCCTAAAGGCTAGATTAAAAATACTGGTAGACTCGAAAAAAAAATTGAGCCAGACCAGTATTAATAGGAGTAAGAGCCACTGATAACGTCAATTATTCAACTGCAAAAAAATATTAGAATCCTATTAGCTAATATAGAAGACTTAAAAATTTTACATTAAAAATATAAAATTTCAATATAGAATTTATATGAATTTTGAACTATTTGAATACTTAAATTAGCTTTTGAATTTGGTAGCCCAAAGTATATATAAATATTATATTAAAATTTTATACTTTTAATATGAGATTTTTAAGTGGCAGGCCAATAGGATCCTAAAGTACATTTCCTTTGCCCTGTCTTTTTTTTTTTTTCTCTCATTCAGTCATGATTGGAATTCTCATTATATAAAAGAATGTTTTTTTGGATTTTTTCCCCTTCTTTTGCACAAGTAAATCCAACTTTTAAGAATACTGGCAATAATAATAGATGTCAATATTTTTTTATCTTTTTTTATTTCTCGTTTTTAGCTTTTTCCTGTTTACAAGACTTGAATTCTAAGACAATTAATCTAAGGTCTTTTATTTCATAGATAAATTCTCTTGATAAAAAAAAAGCAATCATGATTAATGTAATTATAATAAGCCTCAAAAGACACACTAAATAAAAAAAATATTAAAGTAGAAATGATACAAAATTTTCCCCTTTTCGCATAATGAAATGTTTTATAACTAGAGTCAACTTTACCCACGTCCTAAGAATGAAAGTGAGTCTCCTACCTTCATATATAATCATAAGTCATAATAATATCCATTTTTCTCTTTCGGTTACCACTAGCCTATGTGCACTATGGAGCTAGCATTACAAAAAGAAAGAAAGAAAATCATCATCTTTGTCAAATATTTCTATAATTTGACCATGTTTTTAGGCTTTTTGGGGGCATTAGTCGACTCTTTTTTGCTAGTCAATCTACACAGGCAACGTTGTACAATAGAAAGACCATTGATCTCGCTAACGACAAGCACTATATAATGGCCGGATGGATGATGAAGCCACACCTTTGCCAATCAATCAAATTCACTTGATATTCTCTCTGCTTTTTTTTCTTTTTTTTTAAATGATTAATGCCTTGGATTCTCCATATGCTTTTATATATAGTTTTTATTGATTATGACCCATCTTTTGCCTTTTTGTCCCTCTCATTCATAGGCGTAAGCATATGTAATATAGGAGGGTTACTGGTAAGGATACTAGCATCCCAAAGATAACCCTGCAAATTATTCATAAAAAAAATTAACTAAAAAATGCATGAAGAATGACTTCTAGTATCATATATTATAGTAAAGAAAAAAATATTTATTGCAAGCCTCTTTATTTTTATATTGTCTTAACTGTCCTACTTGATGTAATATTTTTCTGTGCATAAAGTACGTAGTTGACTACATTTACAAATTAATTAGTTTGCTATATATAAAGAAAAAGAAAGGTCCACCAAAAAAAATAGGTGAATTCAACATCAAGAAAGACAATAGTAAAAAGGAGTAGTTTTTCAGTTAGATATGATGTTACATTCAGTAATACCATTTGCTGTGTGGATCCACCTTCTATACCTTTTTTTTTTTTTACTTTTTTACTTTTTTCCAACAACTTAATATTATTATTATATATTGCTTTCGTGATTTGCATAAAAAGGGTTTTCTCACTGGACAAGATGGGTTAAAAGGTTAATGAGTTTGCAAGAGATTATCAAACAACAGTAATTGCATCTGAATCAAGTGAAAAAGATATTCTAAGAACAATAGGCTACCATAGTATATTAATTTTTCTCAACCTAAGACTGAAGTTAATTAACTGCTTATTGATTCTAATTTGAATGGGCACAAGAAAAAAGAAATTGTAAATAAATTAAAGACTGAAGATGAGTTACCCAGTGCTTAAATATCAGGATGTAATCCATATTCTCTTGCAAAGACAAATGGTACAATCCCTTGTGGAAGAGATGCCTGAAATTCAACATTTTATCAATTTCGGAAAGAAAATTTTCGATCTACACATCAAAACTCAATTATAGAATACTTACCTGCACTATAGCTGCACGTAGGCGGACTCCTCTTAAACCAACGGCGAGTGATGCAGCTGACATCACTATGGGACCGCAAATGAATCTGATTCCCATACTCATTGTTGCCCTTTTCTTCCCACACGCTATTATCCGAGGTTGAAGTGCCATGAATAATCCTGCAATTATTTATATGTATTTATGCATTACTATATCTTGGGGATTTAAAAGGAATTTTAAATTTTAGCGGAAACACTCCAGTTTCTGTGACATTATTAATAATTAAGTATCCTCTTCTTATGCCAATCTTGTAAAAAAGGAAAACTATGAAAGGCAATCAAAATTACACCGTACCTAAACTAAACATGGCCATTCCAAGACCTGCATCTGAAATTATTTTTATTGAATATTTTATTAAACTGGGCATCCCCACATTCCATCTGTTCAAAATTTAAAAAAGAAAAATAATTAGTATAATTTCATTAAAAGAATATTTTGTATCATGAAAAATGTATAAAAACAAATCGCATCAATACAAATAACATACTTACTTGAATGAAATTAAAGACCATAGAAGGCCAAAGACACTCGAATATGTAGTTGGGTTGCGAGAAAGCTTCCTGCCTACAACAATAAGTATGAGTTTCATCATCACAATGGGACGGGGCATTTCTTGGCCGGTACCTGCTTCTTTCAAATTCATGTCCTCCGCCGCCGGAATTGTAGAACTGTCTCTGAAGCTAATTTCTTTTTCTGAAAAATTGATTCGTTATTAAAATTAATTAATTAATCCATCATATTATTTATTATAATTACTCACTTTTATTTCAAGAGTAAGATAATCTATAATATTAAGCAAGCAACCGTGCAACACATGATCAAAATTGGATAGGAAGAACTATCATGTAAATAAAGCACAAGTTGCAACTAATTATTGTGCTTCTTTTTCAAGCACATTTATAATTAGATTTTATAGAATGTTAAAATACATCAAATCCAATAAATTATTGTAATGCATAGAATTCAAAATTTCATCATTTGATAGTGCTTTTGAATTACCTATCATTATTGTTGAATCAATTATTTTTATTTTTTATTAACTTAATTCAACTAAAATTTAAAATTAAAAATCTTTTTTAGTAAGAAAAAATTAAAAATCTCATTCACACTGTAATAAAAATAACTCTAATTAATATTATTCAATAATTTTTTTAATTTGACCTAAATAACGAGGAAAATGAAACATAATTTATCACTATAAAAAAATATAGGGTGAGCACGATTTTGGATGTAATTAATTATCCTAATGTTGCTTAGTTGAGATTTATGTTATGATTAGGGTTAAAATAATTAGATTCTATGCTAATAACACCAATTGGGCAACAGCATATTTGTTGTGTATCATGATACACGCGTTATGCGAGTAATTATATTATGAAACCGTTGTATTACAATAAACCAATGTGTTATCAACATGTGGCAATATAACGAAATATTTCTTACATGATACCAATTTATTGCAAAAATAATGGATTGTTGATTCCCCGATAAAAAGAAAAAAAATTTATGGTGGATCCAATATTTCATCATTTCCCTTAAGAATATGACTACCATCGTATAATTTTCAATTTTTTTTCTTTTATCAAGTGATCCCATTATCTAATTAAATCATACTAATTGTTTGTTAATTCAATTATTAGTGGAAGAAAACGAAAATGACATCCTAAATAACATTCAGACAAACAAGCAAATTAAAAATTGTTTATATTTGGAGACAAATCGTACGCTACAAAAGCTGCCTTGTCTACATAGATTTTTTAGCGACGTTTCACTTTTAAAAGTTTCTTCTTCCTGTGCATTCGATGCAGGTATAACCATAATATTCCTTGAGCTAACATTAATAAAATAATAATAATAATTTCAAGTTATTTTTATCTTTTGATATTTTTTATAAATAAAAAAATCATTATTTAATAATTTCTAACTAAAATCCATATAAAAAAACAATTTTATACCAAAATAAAATATATTTTAGAAAACTAGTCTGTACATATATCGTACCTGTAATATCTTTGCCACCGCCGCCGCCTGCACAACCATTTTGACCCTTCCCTGGTGACTCCCCCCAGACCATTCTCACCTCAGGAACAGCAGGAGATGGCTGTCTGAAAAATTTTCCGGCGACCGGAGACCTGACCCAGTAAGGAGTACCAGCGGCATTTGTGACATCCAGCTCGTTAAAATTGGACGCCCGTGGCGTGGGTTGAAGAGAGTAAGCGTCCGATGAGGCGTAACCTGAAAGTCTGGGACTCGTACCGGAGCGATACCCGAAACCCAAATCCCCACTGCAAATTATAATCTCGTTGTTTGGTCCGTGATTATAGTGACTGTAACCATTACTAGTGTTATACTCGTGAAATGGAGCTGGGGTATTAACGGAAAATATTTCGGCGTTGGAGAGATTTGAGGGTCGAGGAGTGAGGTTAATGGAAGATGACAAGGCAGAGTCTGGGGCGGAGGAAGTTGACCTTCGGATGCGAACTCGGATACGGCCGTTTCCGTCGGTTTCGGATTCGGTTCGGAGTGGGTCCCTGCAGTCCAGGGAGATTACGTCATTGTCGAGTTCTATTTTAGTAATTGAGGCTGCTGTGGGTCCCGGGAATTGGGTTTTGATGAGAAGTGTAGCTGCTCTGTATTCAAAGAGGAAGAGCAAAAGAGTATACCTGCACTTATTAATGATTATATATATATATATATTAATTTTCCAGTTTTAAAACTAAATCATACTTTGCATGAATTTTATGGACATGCGCATATATAAAAATAAAAATTATCATGCATATATATAAATACGTTTTCTTTGGCAAAATAAAAATTTGAAGCAACAATAATTTAAAAAGAATCTGCTCTTTGTAGAGATTAGGGAAGCACCAATATCCTCATAAACTTTGTAGTAGTTTTCAAACTTTTCAACCGCATATTTTCCACATAAAAGGTAGAACTGAGTAGACATCTAAAATAATGAAAGAACCAAAAAACAACAAATATGTTCAAACTATATAATTAGATTAGCATTTCAATGATGGAGTGTATGCATATAAAATATAAATATAAATAAAGATATTAATGTTATTTCCATACCAGATAATACATTGAAGAACAACGACTTGCACCATAAGGCTTTGAGTAAAATCACCATACATGGCCATAAGCAAAGGGATACCCATAACAAGAGTATTAGGCAAAGTAGCAACTGAAAAAAGAGTGATAAGCCAATCCAATCCTCCATTATTAAAGAAAATAGCCCAAACAGAGAGAATAAGAAGCACAAACACTTTCGAAAGCGTATCAGCCAAAATGAACTTAGTATCCATTTGGTATGGATTATTTTGCGATATGAAGTGAAAAGATAGAACTGGTACAGCAAAAACAGCGACAAATCTATTGATCCCTGAACATTGTTCTGCTGTAAATATTTTCCACCATTTAACTGACCCATATGCAATTAACATAGCAAAATATAGAGGAACCAGTGCACACATCACCTTGTAAAAATCATCTCCACTTATCATCTTATCTCTCTTTCAGTCTTTCTCTCTTTTATCTTTTGTTTTCTGGGTTTTTGCATACACTTATCAGTTTTTTTCAAGGGTTTATATAAGAGATTTATTGATCAAATTGCCCTTAACATTGTAATTAATTTGCTTCAATATATTTGGGACTGTTATTTGCGGGAATTGCGGTTGGTAATGTTACTGATTATTATTATTATTATCATTTATTAATTAACATTTGTTGTAATACAGGTGTTTTTTATTTTTCCACGTGGCAAATATATATGAATGTACCCTTTTACTTAATTAATTGTTATTCTTTCTAGGTAGTTATTTATTTTGCTTCTTATATTTAAATTGCTTGGTGGTAAGCAACTATTTGCCAATAAGAGATGCTATGATGAACTTAGAAATGCTAAATGTATATGCACAGTTTGCCTCTTTTCTTTTATTTTCATTTTTTAATGATAATATGATCTTAATTGAGTAATGTGCTCGGTGCCCTCACACTTTTACAGCCTCACTCATTAGCTTAATATTAGGAAATGCAAACCCACCTCTCCTATATTAATTCCTTTTCATATTTTTCTGCACTTATTAATTATTATTATTTTCATTTTTTATATCATGAATTTACTTTACATTATTAATTCACTTTTTATCACTCAAAAATAATAAATATTTTCATCAGTCGTATATGAATTTAAAAATATTAGAATATGATTTACAAATTTATAAATTTAATCCTTTTAATTTACAATTTTTTTATAAATTTTGATTTAAAACTTGATCGACTATCATATTTATTAAATAAAACATGATGATAAATAATTTTATAAAAAATAAGAAGCATTTATTAAAAAAGAAAATATCTCCCTTATGATTTAATTTTATAATGTTATAAATTGAGTGCAAAGTAAATACTGCCAGTAAATTAAATAATATATTAGATTATTTTGTATCTTAAATAAGGTAAATGGGGTGGGGTTGAGGGTTGGTTTTGGCATGAAATGATGGAAATGGAGTGATCTGATGATTGCAATTTCTTTATAATACTGTATGCTTGCACGAAAAATTCAGTACTGAACAAGGCTGGGGTTGGGTTGGGTTGGGTTTGGTGATGCATCAATCTGGATCACACAATCGGCCGGTTCTTATGTCATGATGAAACATCACGCATGCATTCTCAGAAAGAAACACTCTTGTTTTTATGTGATCATTCTGCCTCTGATATTGGAAACCTTTTTAACTTCTTCTGCCCCTCCTTAATTAGATATTAATACTACATATATTTCCCAAAAAAGAAAATCTTATAAAATTTAAAATTTGATAAATCCATGCATGCTTAGCTAAATGAAGGAAAATTCAATTTATTTGTTACCATCTCTTTTATCTCTGAAATTTTAAATTCATTTTGATAGTAGTTACACCAAATTAATATGATACTTCACTTGTTAACATGGACTGCTTATTTTAAGTCAGAATCCGTGAATGGATTAATCACCTCTCTCTTATTGCTAGATATGCAATAAAAATTTAATTTCTTTTAAAAAGAGAGAAAATTCAATTTATAAAATTTTAGTTTAATAGTATTGGAGTATATCTCAAACTGGGTAATTTTAGAATGAATAAATTCGACTGTATTATTAGATCAATAGTTTAATTACAATCAACCCAATTTTAATATAAATATAAATATTTATTATTAGAATGTCTTAATTAACTAAATCCTAAGTCTAATATATGGGGCATTAAATTGTCTGTAATATTAATCTAATTTGAACTTAATTAAGCAAAAACGAAAATATGTATATTTGTTCAATTCTCCAATATACAAAAAGCCTGAGCTAAAGAGAACGACTAGGCATTGCCATGGCCTATCTGCAAAGAGTCAGCACTTAAAAAGAAAACTGTACTTTGTGTAGAACAGAAAAAGAAATGAAACAGAGATTGTCACTTCATTTTCTATGAGTCATTATACAATACAAAATTAATTGCATATATAACTCTCCTGTTCTTGCATCATACAGTGCGTAAAGATCGATTAAAGTTCCTGTGTTTCTTTTAGTGAGACACAATAAGGATCTTTAAACTTATATTTCAAAAATCTAATTCTAATTATGAGTGATTAATAGTGTGCAGTGCTAAAAGGGAAACTTTTATAAAATTTTACAAAATCTAAAAGAATAACTGAAACAATTTTCTTTAACCTTTATAAAATTTTAGAAAATTTAAAAGGATAGCAGAGCCTTTTGGGTCAATTCCCCAAGGCCAAAGAAAGCTATTTGGGGTCTAATGGAGCCGCGGTTGAAGCAGACATGAAGCTGGAAAGTAAATTCATAGACCCAAAAATGGATTGGAGGGACTTGGGACTTGAAACATTTTCAGAAAGATGGGAAAACTGATTGATATGTTGTTACGGACGCTGGTGGAGTGTTGGTTTTGTTATTCTTCGTTTATCGTTTGATTTTGCTCTGGTGAGGTGTTGAGATTTTGCAACAGAGAGAACACCGAAAATGATTTATCTTAATTTGATATGAACAATTAAAGTTTGGCTTAAACTGACGAGAGAGAAAAAAAATCAGAAAAAGAAAATGAAAAAGAATTGGCGTTTATCCCATTTAAAAAAAAAATGTCAGAGAGATCCTTTTAATCATAAGGCTAGCTTTATAAAACATAATTCCCTTAAATTAATACATAGGTATTTTACAAAGTTGCTTGCCTTTTTAACATATATAATGACTTAATTAATTAGTAAAAATATTAATTAAATTTGGTATTTCTAAAAATATTGATTAAGTCCAAATAATGATTGAACTTGACAACTGTTACATTTTTATCAATATATCTATGAAATTATTAATAGTCCAAATTTTTCGAAATAATATTTTACGTTTCTTCAAAATCTTACGTACAAAGTGATACTAAATATTAAAGTGCTTCGTCCTTACATGATAAATTTAGTTATTTGTTAAATGAATAATATTTTGATTATTATAGTGCACTTTGATGTGCTTTTGTCTAATTTTTATTTCACCAAGCAATCTTTAAAACCATATTATTTCTTTAACAGCCTCTGATACTGCCATGTACTCTATTTTTATAGTAGACAAGGCAACTGTTGACTGTAACGTAAACTTTCAACTAATTGGTCCTTTAGCTAGTGTAAACACATGATCAGTAGTTGATCGATATTTATTTAAATCACTAACATAGTCGGAATCATAGTATCTAACTACACATTGACAATCTTTCCCATCACCCTCAAATATCAATACAATATTTATGGTGTTCAGAATATACCGTAAAATTCATTTCACAGCTTGTCAATGCTCCTTACTAGGATTATGCATATACTTGCTCACAACTCTAACTGCTTGTGAAATGTCTGGTCTTGTACATACCATAGCATACATCAAGCTATCAACGATATTTGCATATAAAATTTTTGACATGTACTCCCATTTCGCTTTATTTTTAGAAGATAAAGATGCGTTGAGCTTCATATGAGGTGCAAGCGGTGTACTTACATGTTTTGACTTTTTATTCAAGCTAAAACGTTGTAGTACCTTCTTCAGATATAGTTAAATTTGTTAGTTGTTGACCATTTTTTATTTGTTGTTGTCCCACATTGAAAAATTAAGGATATGAGGAGGGGTCCTAAAGCTATAAAAGGACCCCTCCTCCCTAGTAATCATCCCAAAATAAGTCTTTTAAATATAAGATCTAATTTTTATTTTTTCTCTCTTTTGTATTTATTCTTTGATAGTATTAAATTATTTTGATGTTGTCCGATGACGTAGGCAAAATTAGTCAAGCCTCGTTAAATTTTAATTTTCTCTTTATTATTTATTTAATAGCTATTTTTAGGTATAGTTGTGGTGGTATTTTATATTATTAATTATATGTTTAAGACTTAGTATTTAAGTAGGGCTGTAAATGAGCTAAGCTACTCGAGCTCGGCTTGGGTCTCGGCTGGGTAAAAAATCATTCAGGCTCGAGCTCATTTAAAAATAAATCGAGCTCAATCTGCTCGTTTATTAAATGAGTCAAGCTCAAGCCTATAGATACTCGGCTCATTAGACTCGCGAGCTGTCTTATTTAATGAGGTCGCGAGCTTAGCTCGTTTATTATGTCATATTAAAGATATATATATATATATATTAGTATATTATATTTATATATTTTACTATTAATCATATTTTTTAAGAATTTAAATTATATTTACTAGTATTATATCTCTTGTATGATATGATTGATTATGTATTATGAGATAATATTATTAGCAATACTATTTATTAAGTAATCATAACTATTAAGTTATAATAAGAAATTTATTTTTTAAATATATATTAATTATATTTATTAATTTTACTAGTAATCTTATTATTTAAAAACTTATATTTCAAATTATATTTTTTTAGTACCATGTCTCTTGTATGATATTGCTAACAATGCTTTATAAGTACAATATATTATATAGTTAATTAGTTACTAATTACTCAAATAGTTACTAATTTTAATAAAATTTTAATAAATAAATATAAAAGAATATTTATATAATATTAATTTTACTGTTAATATTCATCATCATCAATTATTTATCTATCAATGAAATATAATGTTAATAATTATTATGTTAATTATATAACTTAATATCAATATATTTATTTATTTTATTTCTTAATCAATATATTAATATCAATACAAACAAAATATAATTTAATAATAGTTATAATTTGACTAATTAATCTAAATTTATTTTTTTTAGTATTTAAAAAAATTATTAAAAATTACTATATTAAATGCATGGCTCAATATTTTATATACAAATGTGATTTTTTTTCCGTAATCAGTATATTAAAAGGACTCAATACCTATTTATTCATATTATATATATATATATATATATATTTACTATACTAAAAATAAGAAACCCTAAACTAAATTTGAAACCCATACTTATGCAGCCACCTCTCTCTCTCACCATCTTCAACAGTGCTTGTGCCTCTCAAACTCCCACCATCTTCATCAGCTAACCATCTTCATCGGCTAACCTAACCTCAACCATCTTCACACAGCAGATGATCGGGACAAAAATGAGAGAAAGAAAGAACCGAGGCAAGGATTGGTGCTGCGGGCGACGAGAACGAGCCGAAGAGGGAGCAGGAGTTGGTGCTGCAGGCGACGAGAATGAGCTGACGAGGGAGAAGGGGTTGGTGCTGCGGGCGACTTCGACCACCTCACCTTCATCGCTAATCCACTACCATCATCCAGACCGTTACAGACTCACCACCGCCGACACGACCATGGCAACCTCTCACTCTCAGGTTATTTGTTTGTTGTTTTTTTAATTTCTTCTAGCTGCTTTCTAATTTTGTTGTTAAACTGAGAAAAAGTTTTGTAGCTGAAAAAATCTGTTAATGGTGAATTCATTATAAGTAGTTTTGTTAATTTGTATCAGTAGAAGAATAGAAAGTGAAATCACAAAAGCATCACAAAAACATGGTTGCCTACAATTTTTGCTTTATTACTATGCTCTAATTAATAAATGAAACCCAATTACAAAATTTGATCTTGTGCTCGTTGCACTCACAATTACAAAAGCTGATTTTTTCAATTTTATTTATGCAAAAGTTGCAATAATTGAACTCATATATAATGGAGTTGTCGTGTAATAGATGGAGTTGCTTAAGTTGAATTTATTACTTATTTGATTTGTTTGGATAATTTTAGTATTTTATTTTAAAATTAAATTATCTTGAAGATTATTTATTGTTCTTTTTCTTTGTATATAGACCTTCCTCTATATCTTTTCTAATGAATGTCTGATTTTTTTTAATATAATTATGATGTATAATGGTAGTTTTTTTAAAAAAATTTTTCATATATCCAGATATACTAACAAGCTCGAGTTTGAGCTTGAGTCGAGCTTGAGCTCAAACTCGATTTATAACGAGTTTCAATTCTTATGAGTATTAAAATCGAGCTCGAGCTCGAGCTCGAGCCCAGCTCGTAAAACATGTTAATGAGCCAAACACGATCCGAGCCAAGCCGAGCTCGAGCTTGGAAAGTTTAATATAAATCGAGCTCGAGCTAGAGTTTAAGTTTTAAGGGTCGAGCTGAGCCTGAGCTTGTCAAAGCTCGGCTCGGCTCATTTACAACCCTATATTTAAGCGTGCCCATTGTAATCCACCTCTCTTTTCTGGAAATATTTTTAGTATAATTATTTGATATAATTATTCACACACTATATATATTTTTGATAGAAAATTAATTCAATTTCCACAATAATTAGTAGTAGAGCTAAGATTTTCTGAGTATGCTTTGTGGTTGCAACATAGTCTGATTTTCCACATCAGAAAAGATTTTCTTAGATTATTTGTATTTCACATTTGTTAGCTATTAAATAATTTTTTGAAGTAGAGATGACAGATGACTTAGGCAAATCATCCACTATAAAAGAAGACATCTACTTTGTAAATTTGGTTAATGACTGTTGTGTCAAATGCTAGATTTGCAGTAAAAAAATTTTATGGTACTTGCCATTTTGACATATGGCAAAGTAAGGTTCTAGACGCTCTCTTCCAGCAAGGTCTAGACATTGCCATTAAAAAAAGAGAAATCAGAAGACATTAATGAAAAGAATTAAAAAGCTAACAATAGTGTGAAATTTGGTACAACTCGATCTTGCCTTTCTAGAGAATAAAAGTTTGCTTTCTTTAAGGAAGTTTCCACAAGTAAATTATGGAAGACATTGGAAATTTTTTTGAAGAAAAATAGTTAGAACAAGATTCATATGAAGAAGAGATTATTCACTTCACTTATGTTCCTGGTACCACTATGAATGAGCAAATCACCAATTTTAATCAGCTGGTAGGTGATTTGTTAAATTTAGATGTGACTTTTAAATATGAAGATTTGGTTTTGACACTGTTTGGATCCCTTTCAGAGGAGTTTGAGTTTCTTGAAATAACTTTACTCTATGAAAAATGTAAAATGACTCTTTCTGAAGTAACTGTTGCATTATACAGTTACGAACTACAAAAGAAAAATAAAAAAGAGAGTTCAAATGGAGCAGCAAAAGCATTGATAGTAAGAGATCGCTTTCAAAGTAGAAAGAGAGAAAAGAAGAAAAGATCGAAATCCAGACCATCTAAAGATGAATGTGTCTTTTTCTTGAAAAAAAGGCATTTGAAGATAAACTATCCTAAGTTGAGAAGTAAAAATAAATCTGATAAAGGAAAAGTTATCATGAATTCCAATGTAGCTGAGTGTGATGATGAAGACTCAGACTTTTCATTAGCTATTGTGTCATCAACAAGCTCTTCTAGTGTATAGCTACTTGATTTAGGTTGTAGTCATCATATGTGTCCCAATCAAAATTGACTTTTTGACTTTAGAGAACTAGAAGGTGCAACTGTTTATACAGAAAATGACGTTTTATGTATGATTAAAGGGATTGGTACAATCCAATTAAGAAATCATGATGGATCAATCATGACTCTTACAAATATCCGATATGTACTGAGTTTGAAGAAGAATCTCATCTCTGTGGGAGTCCTAGAATCAAAGGGCTTCTTTATAAATGCAGTAGATGGAGTAATAAAAATCATCTATGGAGTAGTAGTAATAATGAAAGGACTAAGGAAGAATAATAATTTGTATTACTATTAGGGTAATGCAATTATTGGGATAGCAGCAGTAACTTCCAATAATGATCAGGAGTTGGAAGCAACTAGATTATGACATATGTGCTTGGGGTATGCTGGCGATAAATTCTTGAAAATTTTGTCAAATTAAGGATTACTGAAAGGAGTACAACCCCAGAAGTTAAATTTCTGTGAGCATTATATTAAAAGGCTAGCAGACTAGAGTAAAGTATGATACCACAATCTATGATACCAAAGGTATTTTAGATTATGTTCACTCAGATATGTGGGATTCTTGCAAGACAGATTCAATAGGAGGAAGGCACTATTTTGTAACTTTTATTGATGATTTCTCTCGGAGAGTATATGTGTATATTATGAAGATAAATGATGAAGTGTTGAGAGCTTTTCTCATATAAAAAAAGATGGTGAAAACTCATAAGGCAGAAAAGTCAAATATCTCCACACAGATAATGGTGGAGAGTATAAATGTGATCCATTTTTAAATTTTTGCCAAGATGAAGGTTTTGTTAGACACTTCACAATTAGAGATACACCATAACGGAATGGGGTGGCAAAATGCATGAATTGGACATTGATAGAGAAAATTCGGTGTATGTTGTCCAATTCTAGGTTGGACAGATAATTTTGAGTTGAGGCTGTGACTTATGCATGTTATCTCATTAATCACTTACCATCAGTTACTATCGGTGATAAAAAAATATTTGGAGATGTGACCTGAAAAACTTTCTACTGATTATGATTTCTTATGTGTGTTTGGTTCCATTACATACTACCATGCTAATGAATCAAAGTTAGATTCAAGGGCAAAGAAAGTATTTTTTTTATAGGGATCACCACTGGCGTGAAAGGATTTCACCTTTGGTGTCTAGAAAAAAAGAAGATAGTCTTTAGCAGAGATATTTTCTTTGATGAGTCTCCCGTATTGAAAAAGATAACAAATGAAATTTTTCAGCAGACAGATGATACTTCGCAGCAGGTGAAATTTGAAAAAAAATTATTGATCCAACAACAAATGATAAAACAAATGTAGACACTTCTGCGGTAGAGGTGGAGTTTGATGAAGAAGAGGTTCCAACCCAAAAATCTCCACAGCAATAAGAATTTATTGCAATAAATATGCCACAACGAGAGATTCACAAACCTGCTCGATTTGATGATATGGTGACTTATGCATCTCTACTTACAAATGATGGCATTCCTAATACTTACAATAAAGCTATCTAAAGTTTAAAAAAGGAGAGGTGGAGGAAAGCCATGGATGATAAAATGCAATCCTTTTGAAAGAATTAGACATGGAAGTTAGCTAATCTATTAAATGAAAAGAAGACAATTGGATGCAAATGAGTGTATACAAAGAAAGAAGAATTTTTTGATAAGAATAATGTTCGCTATAAGACAAGCTTGGTAGTTAAAGGCTATGCTCAGATGGAAGAAATTGATTATAATGAAATATTTTCTCTAATTGTAAAACATTCTTTCATTAGAATTTTATTGGCCTTAGTAGCACAATTGGATTTGGAACTCATTCAACTTGGTATAAAAATTATATTTCTACATGGTGACTTAGAAGAAGAAATCTATATGACTCAACCAGAAGGGTTCAAGGTTGATGGAGAAGAAAAATAAGTATGCAAATTAGAAAAATCGTTATACGAATTGAAACAATCTCTGAGGTAGTGATACAAGCGATTTGATAATTTTATGACGAGGCAGAAGTATACAAAAAGCAAATACGATAACTGTGTATATCATCTTCTGTATGTTGATGATATATTGATAGTTTCAAAGAATTTAGAAGAAATTGAGAAGTTGAAGGCTCATCTGAATCAAGAGTTTGAAATGAAAGATTTGGGTGAAGCTAAGAAAATTTTAGGCATGAAAATTTACAGAGATAGGAAGAGAGGGAAGCTTTGTTTGAATCATAAACAATATCTAAAGAAGATACTATAACATTTTGACCTGAATGACAAGTTAAAACTCGTAAGTACACCACTTGCACCTCATATGAAGCTCAATGTATCTTTATCTCCTAAAAATGAACCAGAACGAGAGTATATGTTAAAAATTTTATATGCAAATGTTGTTGGTAGCTTAATGTATGCTATGGTGTGTACAAGGCCAGACATTTCAAAAATAGTTGGAGTTGTGAGCAGGTACATGAGTGATCCTGGTAAGGAGCATTGACAAACTGTGAAATGGATTCTACGGTATACTCTGAACACCATAGATGTTGGATTGATATTTGAGAGGGATGAGAAAGATAGTTAATGTATAGTTGAATACTGTGATTTTGACTATGCTGATTATTTGGATAAATGTCAATTAATTACCGGTTATGTGTTTACACTTGTTAAGGAGCCGGTTAGTTGAAAGTCTACATTACAGTCAACAGTTATCTTGTCTGCTACGGAAGCAGAGTATATGGCGGTTTCAGAAGCTATTAAAGAAGTAATTTCGCTTCAAAAATTGCTTGGTGAACTAAAAATTAAACAAAGCATATCAAAGTGCACTGTGATAGTCAAAGTGTTATTCATTTAGTAAAGAACCAAGTTTATCATGCAAGAATGAAACACATCAATATTCGGTATCGCTTTATACGTGAGATTCTGAATGAAGGTGAAATATTACTTCAGAAAATTCTGACTGGTGACAATTCCTCAGATATGTTGAAAAAAGTAGTGACAGATGCTATGTTCAACCATTGTTTGGACTTGATTAATATTTAAAAAAATTGAGTACTTCACAACATAATTGGAGGTACTACTAAAATTAGTTTTTTTTTTAGAAAAGATTTGCAGATTATATACAGAAAAATAGTCAATATGGAGATTTGTTAGTTAGTGACTATTTTTTATTTGCTATCTCACATTGAAAAATTTAAGATATGGGGAAGGGTCCTAAGGCTATAAAAATATCCCTCCTCTTTAGTTGGTAATCATCCCAAAATAAGTACTTTAAATATAAGATCTTGTTTTTATCTTCTCTCTTTTTTGTATTTTTTCTTTTATAGTATAAAATTATTTTGGTAGTGTCTGAGAACGTAGGTAAATTTGGACGAACCTCATTAAAATTTAATGTTCTTTTTATTATTTATTTAATAGCTATTTTTAGATATAATTGTGGTAACATTTTATGCTATTAATTATATGTCTAGAAAAATTATATCTAAGGAAATACATAATATTTAAATATGTCTGTTATGACATACATCTCTTTTTATGAATATTATTTATATAATTATTTACATATTATATATTATTAATAAAAAATTAATTTAATTTCCACAACATTTGATATAGCCGAAGATATTGTATGATTAATAATCACTTAGTAATGAAGAATGGGTTTCTTGTTTTTATTTTTATTTGTTCTTTCATAAATCTCACATTTCATTTATTTTATCTTGAATTTAGTGCATTAATATTAAGTGCAAGTGGACAGCTGCTATCCGATCAAAAAGAAAAAGGTCGACAACAGCTATGTAAAACGTACATGTTTTATGGCCGTTCTTTCTTAAATTTCTCTTGCACAATTAAACTTTAAAATACGCTTATATAAAAATGATTCACTCGGTTTAACTAGATTTAAAATAATTAAAATAATTAATTCATGATGTTATCAGTTCGACCAGCCAATTTGATAATTTAATTTTTGAACATTGAATGTCAACAAATTGGCCTTAATTCAGTTATTCTGTATCGCACAAGTGGAAGATAGAAGATAGTTCCAATATTGTTATTGCCAAAAGGGAAGAATGAATGTTAATTTTAATTTAGTGAAGTAATATTAACAATCATGCGCATAAATAGTATTTTTGTCAATTTTTTGCATGCATGCATGTATGCATATATATTATCATGTTGTCTCTTAACAAAGTCGGACAATTTTCACTACACTTTGTATCGTATTAATACTCCCTTTTTTTTATTTATTCATTGTGTCAACAGATTTTAAGCACCAATGTCGCCGCTGTAATGCGGCAATGTCTTATCTTAACAAAAAAAAAAAAAAAAGATTAATAACATATCCCATCTCTCTTTTACCATGTACGTAAAAAAAATAAAGTAATAAAAATATATTTTTTTCTCAATTTTTATTATTTAAATATTTAATTGAAAAGAAAAATATAATTTTATTAAAAAAATAATTCTATTCAAATAGCTAAAATAAAATTTCAACTAAATAATAAAAAAAGGAGAAAAATGAGAGATAAAATATATTATATTATATGAAATACTATATATATATATTTTATTTTTTAGCTAATATTAAAATAAAATTATAAAAATATATTTTATATATTTATTTAAATTATGAAAGAGAAATCTCATTTCTCTCATTATTCCATTAAAATTATCAAACACATTAAATTAAATTAAATTCTATTTTCTTTATATCCGTTTTCTCTATTAAAGTAAATTTAATTTCTCTTGTATAAATTAGTAACCAAAGGAAGCATAAATTTTCAATACTTTCTTTATTAATTGAAGATTTCTTTCTTATTAATTAACTATTTTCGTATAAAAAAATTAATTTTAGTTAAAATTGTGATTTAAATATAAATTATTATTATTTGTTAGACTTTATTTTGTAGCTAATGAAAAATCTGCGTAATATTTACTGTTATTTTTTATTTACTTTTTCTAGTGCTTTTTCTCATGCAGTGGTGCGTGGATAATCTAAAAAATACAAGAAGAAAGGATAAAATTGGAATGATGTGGGTATATATTATCCCATTAATAAATTATTTCGGATCCATTACCCGTTCATAATATCAAGTAATCTCATATGCATTTTGGATAAAATAAAGAGAGAATTATACACTATATCATATTTTTTAATTTTCCTTTTAAAGATAGCCTATATTTTTAATATACTAAATATATAGTTAATATATATCTTTAAAAATGGAGTATATTTTTAATATATCAAATATATATATAAAAATATCTCTAAAAATAGATATTTTTAAAATTAAAAATTAAAAAAAAACAATATCTTTAAAATTAAAAATTAGAGTATTTTTTAAAATATTTTTTTTAAAAAAAAATTCATATATGGTGTGAAACTATCAATTAAATATTTAGTTATAGATATTTTGATCATAGCAGTGTGACTTAGACTATAATTCTTCTACCGTAAAAAACACCTATCACGTCAAGGGTGAGCTACTCATAAATGTCAGGAGGAGCATTTTGTAGCACCTGTGCTCGAACGGGAAATGCAAAGCAAACAATAAGAAAAAAATCCTTTTTAGATTAACGGATAATTACAATGCCTTGCAATTTATTTTGTTGGCTTAAAGTTGAATTTGAGAAAAGCTCATAAAAATTAAATTACAATAGGAGTTACAACCTATTTATCTATAATGATCTCTTTTATTTTTTATTTTTCCTTACAAAAAGAGTTTAAATTGTTTGTTATTTAAACTTTTTTTAAAAAATTATGCAGGCAGGTTTGGGTTAAAAATGTGCCCAAAAGTGAGGCAAGAACTGGGAAAAACTATGTCTATTGTTTAAAAATTAATAATGTGTATCATAGAACTATAATTATTGTATGGGTTTCATTCTATGTAATAATAAGTTGTGGTATAGGTGGCTTCAGATTTAAGTTAGAAGTTGGAATTGTCATTATTAATTTTACCTGCATCAATTGGTAGCTTTATTACTTTATGTTCTGTTTACTAATTATTACCAAAATTAAAAAAAAAAAAGTTAAAAAGAAAAATCTGCCGACTTGCTTTTGGTTCCAGTCTTGCTCTGAACCATGGCTTTTATATAAAAAAATAAAAATAATTTTAAATATATTATATTTATAAAATATTTAACAAAATACAAAATTTATAAAATATTTATCAAAATATCATATTTTTATTAATTTACCTAAAATTTACAATAAATTTATAATTAATTTATAATAAATTTATAAATTTCACATAATTTATAATGAATTTATAATAAAATGACTAAAATATTATTAGTAAAAAAATAAATTTTTTTAAAAATACGGTGGAGGATGTCATTTTTTTTTATGTTGAGGTAGTCACAAAAATACAGATGGTTTTAAATTTGGTTTTTAAATATACGATGTTTATTTTTTTTATTTTTAATTTTTCTTTTTTTTTAAAATTCTTACTTCTTTTATTTTTTTTTCAAAATTATTATTTTTTACATAAAAAATCAGGGCTCATTTTTTTTGCTTCGTTTTTTCTTTTACCATGCTTTTCTTACTTTCTTTGTTGTTTTTTTTCTTCTAATATTCTTATTTTTAATTTGTTTTATAATTTTTCCGTATTTTTTGAAATTTTTTACCGATCTAATTCTTAGAGTATAATTTTGTAAAACTCCCTTTCGCTTTTGCAAGCTTTGGTGCAAAAGCTTCGGTGAAACTCTGGTCTCGCAATTCTCTACTCATTTGTTAGAGAAAGGTGCATTTCGATTGATTACTCGCCTCCTTCACTATTTTGGTTTATGATTCGGACATTTTCTTAATTTTTTCTCACCATGCTACTCAAAAGTGCAAATATTGTTAAAACCGCTATACCCCCGCCACACTCTCTTGCTTCTTTATTAGATAATCACATAAGCAAGAAACCAAAAAAAGGCTCTTTTTACTCCGACCCAATTCGAAAATCAAGTGAAGCATCAGTTTAAATCAGATATAATCAACCTCAATGATGCGCTAACATATTTTGATAACCTTCTTCTGTTAAAACCCGTTCCGTTTATTGGCGAATTTAATCGTTTATTGGCTTCAGTTTTCAAGCTTAAATCCCATTCGACTGTGTTTTCTTTGTATAGGAAGTTGAATGATGTTGGTGTTGACCCTGATTTGGATACGTTGAACATTTTGATTAGATCTTGTTTTCATTTGAGGTTAATAAAATATGGGTTTAGTTTGTTTGGTTTGATTTTGAAGAGGGGTTATGAGCCTGACTTAGTGATTAATAGGACTTTAGTTAATGGTATGTGTTTGGAGGGTAAAGTAATGGATGCAGTGAAAGTGCTTGATAAAATGACTGAGTGTGGGTATCAAAGGGATGTGGTTGTGTATGGGATTCTTATTAATGGGCTTTGTAAAATCCGCGAGACAAGTTTTGCTGTAGAATTGCATAGGAGGATGGTGAATGAAAATTGTAATGCTAATTTGTTCACGTACAGTATGATTATTCATTCTCTCTGTAAAGATGGTTTAGTTACCGAGGCGCTAGAAATTTTTAATGAAATGCTTAGTATGGGAATTTGCCCTGATGTTGTTTATAATTCATTGATTGATGGGCTCTGTAGCATTGGGAGATTGAAGGAAGCAGTTACATTTTTTGATGAAATGGTTGGTCGAGGGATTGATGCAGATTTAGTCACTTATAACTCAATTGATTCATAGGTTTTGTGAATTAGGATTGTGGAAGGATGCCACAAAAATTTTTCATCCACTGGTGAGAGAGAATATTACCAGATGTGATAACATTCACTATTCTGATTGATTGCCTGTGCAAGAGAAGCAAGGTGCGGGAAGCTTTTGAGATATTTGAACTGATGATAAAACAAGGAGCCTAATTTGTGTACTTATAATTCACTTCTAAATGGTTTATGTTTGCTTGGTCAGATGGATGATGCAGTGAAGATGTTTAAATCAATGGAAGATAGAGGCATTCAGGCTAATGTTATCAGGTGCAATATGTTGATTAATGGCTATTGCAAGATATGGAAGATTGATGAAGCAATTCAGCTATTTGATGGGATGAAATGTAAGGGTTTGAAGCCAACCAAATCAACTTACAACATACTTGTACAAGCATTTTGTAGAGGAGGGAGAATTAGAACTGCAAAAGACTTGTTTAATGAAATGCGTTTTTACAGTCAATCTTCATTATTCAGGACTTGTGCAATCTTATTAGATGGGCTTTGCAAAAATGGCCAAATAGACGAGGCAACAGATCTATTTGAGTCCCTCAAGAGCATGAAATATGCGCCCAATATTAGAACTTATAGTATACTCGTTGATGGAATGTGTCAAGCAGGAAGATTGGAAGCAGCAAAGGAAAAATTTGATGAAATTGTGAAAGTAGATTTAGTTCCTGATGTTGTGACATATAACATAATGATAAAAGGCTTTTGCAGGACAGGGATGCTGACAGAGGCTGACAAATTGCTCATACAAATGGAAGAAAATGGTTGTGAACCAGATGCAATTTCATTTAATACCATCATTCAGGGCTTTCTTAAAGAAAAACAGGTTCAAAAAGCAATGGAGCTTCTTAAAAGAATTAGGGAGAAAATTTTCACTCCAAATGAAGCAGTGACTTCAATCATAATACACCTTTCCTCTGTTGATGAACATTATCGTAGAACAATTGGGTCTCTTCCAAATGTTCCAATAAGATCCAACCAGACCAGTAACTTCTTCCTCATTCAATCCAATTATGTATAATGAGGTGGTTACTATTTTTACTTGGCTTAATTTGGGGCTTTGTATAAGATAATCAATTACCAAATTTTGCGTTCAAAACAAAGCTTAGAAATTCTTATATATTATATATGAATTAATCAATAATAAAGAAAATATTTTAAAACGAATTTGAAAAAAAAGAAGAAGTATATTTGGAGAAGCCATTATATGTATGTCTTATTCTCAGTGATTTGCATGATTACTGAATTGTTTGCTCGGTGAAAGAGAGGAAAAATTTTCATTTAGGAGGGTGAAAATTATTAGGAGAATCAAATTGTTAAATAAAATGTAAACTTTGTGGTTTTGTGTTAAATAATAATAATTATTTATATTTTTTCATAGAAGTACAATTTTTAGTTAAATAAATGAAAACCGCAATCCAAAATGCGATATTCCATGTAAATTCCCTTTTAATAAACTAAAGATATATTATCCTATTTCTAGATATATATATTTAATATATCAAAAATATATAAAAATTATAAAATATTTTTAAAAAAATTAAAAAAGATAAAATATAGAGTAATTTTTCTTAAAATTAATAAGATTTTGGTTGATATTACTGGAGTCATTTTCAGAGTGGAGAAATTTCAAGTTAATCTTAATTAAAGTTAATTTTTTTTAAAAAAAAAAAAAGAAGGGAAAGAAGAAAGAATAAAGTACCATCATTCAACACCACAAACCAGGTTGAGCATCCCTAAAAGTCAAAGCCGCGGTTTTAGTTTTGGTGCTGTAGCAAGAAAAGCTCACAGGAAAGTTGCCAGCTTAACACAAATCACAATTTGGCTTTATTTAATTGCAATTTGTGTTTTAAATAATAATCTTATTGATAGTTAACAATAATTTAAATAACTAAAACTACAAAAATAAACAAAATAAATATTTGGGTGGATGGGTTCTTTATTTGTTTGACTCTATCTAATAGATTAAAACCAGGTACACAATTCCTATGAACTATAATCTTGCAATGGTTTTGTAAAAGTCCAACTCCCAATTTTTATTAACGATCAAACCCTTTATTATATTATTAAATATTGTTAACTTACGGGTATAAATAACATCCAAATTTGGCTAAACATTCCACACTACCACTAATAACAAAAATTCTTAAGTTCTATTAGCTAAAGCCTTTCTTTCTAAGTTTACGTTTTCTGGTACAAAGAAGAAAAACAAAGATGACAAGCACTGCTGGAAAAGTCATTCGCTGCAAAGGTATAATTAAGTTCCATAATAATTATCACTTCAATTACCTACTCTTCTTCTTCTTCTTCTTCTTTTTAATTTTTAATTTTTAATTTTGAAAAGAAAAATATTTCGATGCTAAAGAGGTACTCCATAGTTGAATTATTAATTATAAATTGTTTTTTCTTTTTTTTTTAAAAAAAAATTTGTAAACTATTTGAGTATTTTCTATTTCTTTTTATTAAGGTATACAGTGTACTTAACTAGTGAATGTAAATATTTTTGTGTACATGTAAAGCTGCTGTGGCATGGGAGGCAGGGAAGCCACTAGTGATTGAAGAAGTGGAAGTGGCACCCCCACAGGCCAGTGAAGTTCGTTTGAAGATCCTCTTCACTTCTTTATGTCACACTGATGTTTATTTCTGGGAAGCCAAGGTCAACTCTATTTACATTTCTATTTATATTTGGTGCATTGAAAGTCTTTAATGAGATGTCGTAGCTATAATTTGTATATCTAGCCTTTTTATTCCAGCTTTGCTTAACCGAACTATGTACTGATTCTTTGTCCTGCAGGGACAGAACCCATTATTTCCAAGAATTTATGGTCATGAGGCAGGAGGGTGAGTTGATTTCTACATAATTGATTCTAAAACCTTATTTAAAAAAGGGTATTCTTAATTGCATACAAGTTAATTGTCTATTGTTATTTTTGTTAATTAGGATTGTGGAGAGTGTGGGTGAAGGAGTAACTGATCTAAAACCAGGCGATCATGTGCTTCCCGTGTTTACTGGGGAATGCAAGAAATGTGCTCACTGTAAATCCGAAGAGAGCAACATGTGCAGCCTTCTTAGGATAAACACCGACAGGGGAATAATGCTTAATGATGGAGAATCAAGATTCTCAATCAAGGGCAAGCCTATTTACCACTTTGTTGGGACATCAACCTTTAGTGAGTACACTGTGGTTCATGTTGGCTGTGTTGCAAAAATCAATCCATTGGCTCCTTTGGACAAAGTCTGCATTCTAAGCTGCGGAATCTCCACAGGTGCATAATTATTAAGGCTTATTCGGAAAACCCTTTAGTGATTTAGTCAAATTTTAACGTTGGGTTTTATTGTTTAGGTCTTGGTGCCACTCTGAATGTTGCTAAGCCTCCAAAAGGTTCATCTGTGGCCATTTTTGGATTGGGAGCTGTAGGCCTTGCTGTGAGCATCGAATCTTTAAGTTTATGCTAGCATTTCTTTGTCTGAATTTTTAGTTAATTTTTTTTATGTAAGAAATTCTTTAAAAGGGACGAGCATTCAACTAGTTAATATCCTAATGCAAATTGGTCCTTCTATGTGATTAGGCTGCTGAAGGAGCTAGGATTGCTGGGGCTTCAAGAATCATTGGGGTTGATGTGAATTCAAATAGATTTGAAGAAGGTAATTACCCATTTTCATTCCTAGAATGTACTTGACAAATGTTAATGCCAACAACTTGATGAGTTCATTTCTCTTTTACCTACAGCAAAGAAATTTGGAGTGACCGAGTTTGTGAACCCAAAACATCACAAGAAACCAGTTCAAGAGGTTGGTATCTAAAAGACTTGGAATTGGAACTTCTCCTTTTTAATTGAAAATGATATAAAGATATCAATAATTGATTGCATTTAGGTGATTGCTGAAATGACTGATGGAGGAGTGGATAGAAGCGTGGAGTGTACAGGAAACATAGATGCGATGATTTCTGCATTTGAATGCGTACACGATGTATGTTTGTTGGCCTTTCTTTTCATTCAGAGTCCAAAACCTCTCAGATTTCCACTGTTAATTTGCTAAACAAAACTCATTAACTGCTATGACAGGGTTGGGGTGTTGCTGTCCTAGTTGGAGTGCCACACAAAGAAGCAGTTTTCAAGACCCACCCAATGAATGTTTTGAATGAAAGAACTCTTAAAGGAACCTTCTTTGGAAACTACAAGCCTCGCACTGACCTGCCTTCAGTTGTGGAAAAATACATGAATAAGGTAAACTACATGGCACAAACTAATCTTGATATTGACAATAAAATTTTCTCCACTGAAAATCCTCGTCTAATGTTGTAATATAGGAGCTTGGACTAGAAAAATTCATCACGCATTCAGTCCCTTTCTCTGAGATCAACAAGGCCTTTGAGTTGATGCTTAAAGGGGAAAGTCTTCGCTGCATCATCAGAATGGAGGAGTAGATTCCTTTAAGCAACCACTACCCCACCATATGAAACCAAGAATGAAATCTGCTGTCTTAATTCTTATGATGTTCGTTTGCTTTCTGTTAAAATACCCATTTTGTGAATGTAACATATTACCAGTATCTTACATCATATAGACCTTTCTCAGGGTCAGATAATTTGTGTAATTGTGTGTGAATAATAGTACGAGAATGTATTTGGATGTTGTACTGTATATTGTCTGCTTCAGTTGCAATGAAGGATATATTAATGTTACACATCCAACATTATCTTATATTTATTGGTGAATTCAGGGTCCCTATCCGTTCAAATCTCCAGCTACTGAGATGCATAACAGACTTGTAAATTGGAATGGCCGAGGTGATTTGCTTTGCAACATGCAACAAATAGTCGTCCTACAAAACATGCATTCATCTATTAATCGATTTCTAGTTTTCCCATCCTACAAAACAGAAATTAGTCATCGATGGTGTCACAAATTAAAATTTAATTCTTACTGATGAAAAAAAATAAAAATTTTAATTTTTCAAAATAAGATATAAACATATTACGTTTTTTTCGGTGGCGAGATCACTTGGATTTTCCCCTCTTTGACTTGAAAATAACATATTCATATTTTTTATTTAAATTTTACTTTTCACAATATTACAAAGTGAGACTATTGAGAAAAAAAAAAAACTAATCAATTACCCATTAACTCTAGGTAAACATAGAACTTCATTAATCACGTGAGTGCATCCAATAATTTTGGCAAAATAAAATGGGCTTTTTACAAAATTAATCTAAAATAAAGTTTTTTTTTTCAATTTTACTGCACTATTTTTCTTTTCAATTTTATGGTAATATAGTTTTTAAATTGTAAAAGTACAAAAATAAAATGAGACCGCATTTTTTCTTCAATAAAGATTAGACCGTATTTTAAACATATTTTTCAAATTAAAAAAAAAACAACAACAAAATGGGATTACATTTTCTCTATAATAGGGATTGGGCATATATTTTTTTTTCGTTCAATGCACATAAGCACTCCTTACAAATAGCAACTGTTAAAAAAAATAGTGTTCATTACTTCATTTGATTTTTTTAATCTTTTAATTATAAAATAAATTTTTTAAAATATTAAATTAAAATATTTATATTAAACATATAAATACCCATACATATTTCATTTTGATAATAAAATTTACATTTTTATTTATATTAATATATTTTATTTAATTTATAATTTTTAAAATAATGATAAAAATTATTTAAAATTATTTTTTTAATATATAACATAATTTACATATTAATTATTATATTATATTACAAAAGAATATATATATATATCTGTTGTTATTTTAATATATATATATATAAGTATACGTAGTATATACCTATATATTTATTATTTTAGAGAAAAATACCAGTATACAGTTATATATCTGTTTTTATTTTAGTATATATAAATGTATATGTAGCATATGTATATATATATGTATTATTTTAAAGAAAAAATATCAGTATGCAGTTGTATTTAAGAATTTGTCGATATATGACAACTTTAACTAAATATATCGTTTGTCTTTCGAAAAGAAATATCAGAAAGCAGCTGTAATATATGGTATATGTAGCATATATCTATATATATCTATTATCATGAAAAAAAATCAATATTCAGTTATTATTTCATATTATATTTAAATATATACTAACTATAACGACATACATCTATTATTTATTAAAAAAATATCAATATGCAACTGTTATATTTTAATATATAAAGATATAAATAACATATATCTATATATACCTATTGTTTTAAAAATGAATATCATTATATAACTGTTATATCTTATTTTTAAAGGTGTCAAAATGAGTCATGACACGCGAATATAATATTAAAAATTTTAAAATTAGTAGACTGGTGTTGACCTTAAATATGTTGGTATCATAAACGGGTCAACTCGTTTATAATATAACTTTAAACTTTAAACGAGTCATACAGTGGATTGACACATAAATCCGATATAATCTGTTTAACTAAAATGACGTAGTTTTTATACAGCTCAAAATTATATTATTTTGTTATTATTTTTTCTAAGAAATAAAAATAATTATTATATATTTATTATATTATTATAATTTTATTATTATATGATATATTATTATTTATTTAGAAATAATTTATTTAATTATTTTTATTAAAAATTTATTAATTTTATTTAATTATTAATTAATTTAAATTTAATTTATTATGAATTTTAAAAATTATTTTCCCCAATCAAATATTAAAAGTTAAATAATTTTATGATTTAAATCATCTAATATTTTATATTTTATAAGAAATATTTTTTAATCTAGAATTCAGAGTAGACTTTATAAAAGAAAATAGAATAAAAAATAAATAGAAAATAAAATAATTTTTTCAAAAACTTTTATTATAAAATTTGTATTAACAACTATATATTATCTTCTTAATAAACTTTTTTTTCTTACTAACTGTTAATACTAAAATATAATACACACATTATTTATTTCATAATAATTGTTATATATTTTATTTTTTATGTATTTTTAAAAAAAATTAAAATTATTTTAATCATAATTTTATTATATAAATAATTTTTTAATTGATTATTTAAAAATATAAAATTATTTTAAATTAAAAATATTATATGAATTGAATAAATTTTATTAATTATGTAATTAATATATAATCTATTTAAATAAACACATTATATATATATATATATAGAGCATATGTAATCCTTTTAATTTTTATGTATTCGCATCAACACAATTAATAAATGAATCATGTTCATATTAAATTTAATCGTATCACTAGAATGGATCAATCTAACACGAACATGATCTATCAACTCATTTTATCACATATTTATTTTATTTAAATATATATTAACTATAAATATATATATTTATTATCTTTAAAAAATATCAACATACAGTTATAATACATTAAAATATAAAAATACATATAACATACACTTATACATATCTATTATTTTTTTAAAAAAAATATCACTGTACAGATATTATATCTCGCTAAATATAATATATATCTATTTTATTTGAAAATTTAATATAAATATATAACTGTAATATTTTAATATACACCTATATATACAGTATATAATATATATAACTATACAATAAAAAATAATTTTAAAAATAATATAAAATAAAATATTTTAAAATAATACTATATAAAAAAATTAAAAAAATATATAATTTGTAGACACTTTAAAAATAATAAAAAAAAGAAAACAAATAAAGAAAGAAAAACTAAAAAGTTAAAAAACCACATGCTTAAATTATTAAAAAATAAAAAAAAAATCAAATACTCAAATCGTAGTGAAAAGAAGAGTAGATGAAAGACCACTGTAAAACTGGGAAAAAAAATAAAGAAAAACCAAGAAGTATAAAAATGAAAATAAAAGCAGTAAAACTATAAATAAAACTTAAAAAATAGTATCGCGTGTAATTTTTATTTGACCCAATTCAAATTTAAAATACAAAGAGATACTTCAGAGTCTGGATCTAAATTGATTCCAAGTACGTATATGGCCCGATATTCTTTACGAGTTCCATATTAAACTTGCAATGAAAGTTCAAGCCCCAGACCAGGTATTTGCTCCAAATCAAGTTAAATGATGAAATGATAGCAATTCCAGCAGCTTCAGAAACACAGAAAATAAACGTTTGAATGCAAAGTGCTATAGTTCGCCATGGAATGACAATATGCACAGAAGAAACTGTAGTTGACAATTGCTTACCAAAAAATGAAGGGCTGAGAGAGAGAGAGAGCCATATATGATCTTCCATAATAGAAAAAATAATACGTTTAATTTTCATTCATTTGTTTTAACACCAGTCGTGGTTGTGCCAGTTTTGCCAGTATAACCATGTCCAATATCTTAACATCGAGAGTGTCATCTATTTTCACAATTCCATCCGTGCCGTCCACACCAATTAACTTACCAGTGGCACCGCGATGTGTGCCACCCATGATCTTTATCTTATCTGACTTTCTCGGCACCACTGTCTCAATTTCATTCAGAAGGGCTGAAATTGTTTCACCATTGCCATTTGCCCCAAGGACAACCCTAAAAGACCCATCCTGCACCATACAGAACAGTATTAATTTATTCATTACATGAACAACATTCTCAAGCAAGAAGTTTGCAAGTAATTCAATAACATATTTTTATCAATGCTTCAAAAAGCCTCAAATTCCACATAATATAATATATTGCAGGTGTAGACGGTAGGTTTCAGTTTGGTTGAAGACAATTTTATCAACTTAAACTAAACCATTTTATTATAGAAGCCAAACCAAACCTTATGTCCGGTTTAGTTTGTATTATAGTTTGTCTTTTCATCCAGAACCCAGAAAAAACATGAAATAAAACCTATCAAATTTCACTGAAACATTAATAAAAACACACTTTCAGCCATTTTCAATTTTATCCTAACAATTCTGTATTTTTTATTTCCTACAGTTATGGCTTTGTAATTTTGTTTGGTTTGCAGTACACGCCAAGCACTGAAAAGAAAGCACCCATATATATAAAAAGCTTGTACGTTGATTCTTTCTGTTAGAAAATATTCAAACAATAAGGGACAGTTTAGTTATGAAAAATATCTTTTGTTTCCAGAAAATTTTCTTTGTATGGTTACAAATATTTTCCATTTGAAAATAATTTTTTATATTTATTAGCTAATATTTGAGTTCTAAAAAATTAATTTTAGTTGTTTTCTAAATGGAAAATAAACTCCTAAAAAACGCTGGAATTTGTTTCCCACTTTGATTATTTTATTTTACTTTTGTAATACTTTAATTATAAAAAAGAAAATTATTTAAAGATTATATAAAAAATAAAAACAGCAAATAGAAAACAACACCAAGTAAATATATTTTCTAATTTTTCAATTTTTCATTTGAAAAATAATTGGAAAATAAAATTTTGAAAAAATCAAGGACAAAAACTAGAAAATGAAAATGAAAAATATTTTTCACAACTAAACAGTCCCTAAAATTTTTAATTTATTTTGGATTTACACAACTGCACTAATAAATATATACTTCATGCCTTCTAATCTAAAACGCAGTTTTCGGAAACCAAAATAAAATTATACCGCACTAAAAGATACATAGTCAAGGATAACCTCAGCCATGACACAATACCCTCTTATTTTAGATATCACTAAGCTAAATTAGAAGGTCTAACCCCCCATCAAAATGGTCTCCATACTGTAGTCAGTAGGCAACCACCCGCACACAAACAGTTCCGGTTGTAGTGAACAAGTTAAAATATCTAAATACACCATATTTTGGAGTGAAAGGTTGGAGCTAAGTAGAGGACTATTCCCCTTCTGTTACAGAACTAGGGATGGAAAAAGTAGAAAATCTATTTCAAATCACAATTTTGCTCTCCACATTTTTTTTGGAGAATTGCTATAGAGATGAAAATGCGATTCAAAGATTCCTTCCTTTTATCCCAATTGAAGAAGGATCGTCTTTGTGGACTCCATAAAGGTTTCCATTTCCCTCTACTACCCTTCATGTTTATCTAAAAAAACTATCTCAGACCAGAATCAAATTCTGTAACTTTGTCGGTATTTGTGGAATCTTAAATTTTATAGGGAGTCATTTTTAACATTCTACAGAAGGCGAAGTGCAAGTTTTAAAGTAAATCCATGAGAACATACCGGAAGCACCTCCCTGATAACACCAACAGAAGATTCATCTGCAGCCTTGCGTACATTAACTAAAATGTCTGGCATGAACCATGGTCCTTCATGGTCCCCTCCTGCCAATTTAATGAATGTCAACTTGCAAATTTGCTAAATAAATCTCTAAATGAATGTTAAAGCAATTAAGAAGATGATAAAATCACTCCTCATAAAACATTTGACCAAGACAAGACAATCGCTTAGCAGAAAGCCAAACAAGTGATCAGAGCACAAATAAAATCCAAATTTATATTGTCAAAGAAAATAGTCTCCATGCTTATAGAAAAGCCCATAAAAGATAAGGTTTATCATTTAAATAAAATTTTAGCAATTCTATTAGTAAGGATTAACTGTTCATGTCCCCCTCCCAAAAAAAAAAGATAGCATGAACACAGACTCTGCTGAAGTTAAAACTACACAAGAACATTCAAATTTCAAAAGATACATGGTAATAATTTTCTTTCAGTGTGACATCAAAAGCTCCTTTGTACAGCAATAATAATATAGGGTGACGAGACTTCCTTTGCATGGCATATATAGTTATTATTCTAATAATATTTAATACAACATGGAAAGAATATTCTAGAAATAGCATGAATGAAATTAAGAGAACCATAAAATCATTATCACCAAAATAGAAAAGATTAAACAGCACAAATCAAACCTATAACAGGAGACATGACATCAAGACCAGTTCCAGGTGTCATCAGCTGTCCTCCAGGAGTGCCAGGCAGGTAGACTGCAGAGCTCGGAGTCATGGGCTGTCCACCAGGAGTCGATGGCAAGTATGGACTTGGAGCATTGGCTGCAAATACATACAGTTGGTTACAATCCAGAAAATAACCATTAATGTTGCCGTCCAGACTGAGAAGATAAACTAAACTACCATAGGCAGAACCGCTATCCCTTGGTGTTCCAGATTCACTATAACTACCACTAGGAGTGTTAGCCCAGCCTGAACTAGGAGTTGGAGCTTCGTATGCACGAGATGGGGGGCTTCCCGGCTGGAAAAGGGGAGAAGAACAACATATTTATTCCGCAAATAGAAAACAGTGCAGAACAATTTGTATGGTATATAGAGCCAATATCAAGTTCTAACCTGATATTGTGGACTGGTTCCCCAAGAAGCAGGATTCCCATCTTCCCAGTTATCCCTATATTGAATCAACACAAGTCCAAGAATCATTCCATAGTTTAAAAACATATAAAAAGTATTCTTCAGGTGTAATCCTAGATCTGACATGATTGAAAGCTTTTTTTATGAGTTTGAGATATGATGTTAGCACAAAAGAATTGGTAACTCTTGGTAAAGAACAAGAAATTTATTTCATTTGTGTAACATGAGGTTACAAGACAATAAGACAGACACATTGCACTATGTAGAATTTTCAGTTTAGCGCATGCACTCACTGATAGCTAACCGAAACTAAAAACAATTTTGTGACAGAAATTATAAAGAAAGGAACATTCACTTGAACCTGATAACAATACACATTAATTCTCTAACATCAAAGACAACTTATATTGAAAGAGAACTTTAAAACCTAATGTCAACTTCCAAACTCATTTTGTTTGATGTCGTAGAAAATAACTTAAATGTGTCAACAGAAAGAAGAGAAACTGGTGCTTTCTCATAATAGATCTGTGTAGTGCATACTCAACACTTTTATGTTGTTTAACAATGAATTAACAAAAATCATGCTTATTTTTCCATTATAGCTTTTCTTCCATTCGCTCTCAAAATGATGTTTTTAGTCAAAATGATTAGCTCACCATCTTGTAAGGTGAAAAAGATTATTTCAGTTTGAAGGGGAAAAAGATTATTTCAGTTCGAAGGTGAAAATTAAGTTCGAAGGTGAAAAAGATTATTTAAGTCAAAATAGCTTTTCTTCCATTTGCTCTCAAAATGCTATCTCAGCTTTCAATAATAGCATAGACGCATTAATTTAGAAAAGCAATTTATACAGATACTTCCCTCATCAAGAAAATAATGAGGATGTAAAATCAGTCAATCTTTTGGACTCCATCAACCTTTTTACACTGTTTAACCTATTTAAATCACTGGTTTTTTGTCACTAACAAGCGATGCCAATATTTTGGAAAAGATTACCACTAAAAAAATACAGAACACCAGAAATTCAACAAGTAAATGATTTTGTGCCTCCCAGTGACTGATAAATCATCAAGTGAAACTCAAAACATACTTCATTAAAGTTCAACATTAAGAGAACGACAAAAGGAAAATGAATTGATAGCAGCATGATTCATGGTCAAACCTATGAGGACTCATCGGTGCATAAGGATTCCATGCTCGGTCACGCATAGGTGTCCTCATGCCATCATGAATAGGTGTTGCTGCAAATTTAAGAAAAAAACCAAAAGAGGAGAAAATAATATAACATAAAAATAATTTCTTTGGCAATTAATGGAAGCATCCAAGCTTCTAAACAAAACAAAATAACTAGCATCAGAAGAATGAACCTCCGGGATCTCTCATTGGAGTCATATATGGATGCAGTGGAGTCCGAGAAGGATGCATGGGAGTTTCACTTCCCATACCATACCGAGATGAATCACTGGTAAATAAATACCAACAAATACAATAAAAAAGAATGAATTATCAATCTAGTTCAAAAATACTAGATAGAATGCCAATTACCGGTAGGGTGTAGATACAGCCACATTGTCAGAAATATTATTGCGATCAACTGCACATACAACAACAGTTATAAACAAGTAAAATGCAAAAGCCAGGGAACCAAGTATATAGCATATGCTAACAGACTTGCCTAAAATAACTTTCATTTGAGATTCCAACTCAACTCGAACGGATTGGCCTTTGATATCTACAACCCGACCACGGTAGCCCTTAAAAGGACCCTGGCGTATCTTCACTGTGGTACCAACCAGAGCATCAGGACCTCCTCTTCCACCCCTATTCCTTCCTCCTCTAGCTGTGACATTGAAAAAAAGTTGATGGCTTAATTCTTTCTGATGCTAATAACTAGGATATTACAACAAAAATATTGTTTTTATAGCAGGAGGTGGGAGAATCTGAAGTAGAGTCAACAGAACCAACAACGATAAGATTTATTGAAAAAGGTATGTAATTCATCAGCGACTTACACTCAAATGGAGGACCTCCTCCTCTTGGAAATCTCCTTGGTGATGGGGGCACATGAGGGGGAGTCTTGAAACTGCTGAATCTTGAGTAGGAATCGCCCTGAATCAATTCATAAGCAAGCAAAGTATCAGTCTGCCCAGAACTTTTTGTTTGACTCACTAATTGACCTAATTAGTTTTTACTTCAAAATTCATGATTAGGTTGATGGACATAAAACTTGCTGATTTTTCAAGATATTTCAATAAAAAAAAATATAAATCAATTGCTAATATATTTCAACAAACTGCAACTTTAGGTCAACGTGATTAAAAATGAAAAACATTATATTGACATAACATAAAACCCCCAAGTTAACAGAATTTTAAGCCACCAAATGGTAATTAGTTTTTATATGATCATGAACACCAAAATTTCTTAAGCAAACAAGTCAGCCTTTGCAAGGAAAAATTAATTAAAATGAGAGCAGCTGGGGGGGGGGGGGGGGGGGGGAGAACACAATAAAGACTTACGTTTCTGTCACCATTGGCACGTGAACCTCCCACAACTACGCAAGAATGAGATTTAACACAAATAAATCCAGCATGTTCAAGGTGATGACGATCATATATGAACAAGACTCCTCTGTATATGTGTTCTACAGGACCTTGTTTCCCCTACCAAGATAAGGAGGACAAATGGTAAACCACACGTGTAATAATAAGGCATAACTAAATGGAGATTGAGAATCGTACTTTGCTAGGACCATCCATTATTCGAACTACATCCTTCGCTGCTATAGTATTCTTGTACCGATCTTGCACATTAAATTTCTTATCAATCTTGCACTTGATCTCTCTCAATCTAACAAGAGCAACCTCAGGTCTTTCCGGGACCCCCTTAAGAACCTGAATTCAATGGTTAACATTTAAGAAGATTTAAGAAGTGAGAGCTTAGCACATACTTGGGCATTTTAATGATTACTCACCTGAAACGCTTCACTTTCTACACGTATAATTACACCAAAGCTCATATTACTACACCACATGGAATAAGCATGTCAAAAAAAAAATAATAGTAACAGAAAAAAAACCAATCAGCTTCACAAAATAAAAAACAGATAAACCTAAAACAATAAACAATTCTCGAAGAAACAGAACTTACTCCAGTAACACAAGATCATGGAGCTCGTATTCCCCAATTTTGGTAACACCAATAGTCACCTCAGAGCTCTCCACAACATCATCAGCAAAAACACGTATCTGAAGACATCAGATATTCACATCATTTCCAAATATAAATTTTCCTCTCACAATGTGAATCCTTAATAACTACTCAATTAACATACATGAATTTATCACTTACATGTTCCTTAGTTGTGTCAGAAAGAATGATAAGCACATGCTGCTCAACCTTAACAACCATGCCAGTTGCACCCTCCTGGGTACCAGAGACAACCTTCACGTGATTACCCGGTTCAAAATATTTACACAGCTCCTTTTCATTAACAGCAATAGTTCTCTGCCCCCAAATAAATAGTAGATCAATAAATGAATAACCAACTAAATTCAAATGATTGTAAAACACACAAGAGAGACCCAGAACCATAAACATCTCCTCAAATAATTCTTACCGGAAGTTCCTTCATTTCAGGTCTAATATGAACATTTTCTTCATCAACTTTCTCAACCCATCCCTTCAAGTTTTTCAAATCTCCCTTAACAATAATAACCGCATCACCCTTCACAAAGTGGCCCTTCTTTCTATTTGCAAATAAGGTTGACAGACTAGCCATGTCACCATCTCCATTCTCCCCAGGTTGTCGAAACTTCTCAAGTTCATCAAAAGATGGCTTGATATTCTGAACACTAATTGATTTCATTGACACTGTTTTGTACAAAAACCCATCTTTAAACAGCATTCCGCCAATGCTTTCAAAATAATCACCACTCATAGGATCTCTTCTTCGCTCCACACGAATATGTAGTTCTCTGAGAATAAAGAACTATTAGAACCCCAGAAATTATTCCTTAACCAACATATAGTTATGAGAATTTAGTGCAATGAGAAAGTGTGAAATCAGCGTTACCTAGCTTCATCCACATTCATAAAACGCGGAGGGGGGACAAATGCCTTCTTTTTTACAACCTCTCTTCCCTCCTATAAAAATTCAAATAAGAAACCCTAAAATATCTTATAATTATGAAAGGAAACAAGAAAAACTATGTTTTATTTCTGAAGCAGACTAACAATGATAAGGGAAAAATGCTTTATTTCTGAAGCAGACTAACAATGATAAGGAAAAAATGCGTACATTAACAAATATGCATGACATGTTTTTTATCTCTCCAATAACAAAAGGAGATAATTTCATCATGAGAAGTCATAGATGAAATTTAAGCATATGTAAGATCAACAAAAAAAAAATCTTTACATCCAGCAACATCAATTCTAGCTTGAACAAAAAGCAAGAATCTATATACCAGTTTATTTGCAAGAGCTTGCAAGTCGATCCTTGGGATCAACTTCACTGTAACCCTCTGCCGCACGTTATCTACATCAACCACCTGGAAAAGAAGAAGAGAAGATTTAAAAATTAAAAAGATCAAGAAGTATTAACTCAGAAAATTTATTAAACAATACAAAGGAGAAAACAGAAGTTACATATATATATATAAAACATACTTTAGCAAGGTCCCCTTTGTAAGTCCCAATCTTCATTCTGACCCAGGTATCCCTTGAAAGATCTATTGCTTTACTTTCAACTGAAAGAACATCAGTCATTTCTTTGATCGGGACAAGCATTATTTTCTGAGCATATATGTTTCGCAGACCTTTACAAGCCTGAAGCAGCAGAAATAATTGAGTCAATTATTAAAGCTTTATACTATTTGCATACAACAAAAGTTGAACTCCATAAAGCAGTACTTAGATTGACATTACTGACATAGATTGACATTACTGACATACCTCCCTCACGTGGGCTTCTTTGTCAGCTTCGATATAAATATAGTTTTTGAGATGATCAAGAGCAATAGCAGACCTTATTTGTAACTCGGATCCTTTATCAATATACTTCTGCATTAGGCAAACTGCCGTCTCTCGTTCACGACCAATCTGGCATACATTAAAGCACAGGTTAACAAATATATCAAAGACAAAGTATAATAAGCAAAAAATGTGTACAAGAAAATCACAGAAAAAATATCGATCATACCGCACATTTCACCATCCATAACTTGGGATCCCGAACAGATGGTAGAAGAGCTTGTTGCTCCACATCTGTAGTCTCTTCATCATATTCGGTGTTGCTTGACCTTGAATACCTTGCCTGAATGCTTCTCTCAAGAGCTTCAACATCTTCTTGGTCTTCCTCTCGAGGAAGCAATGGCCTACGATGCATCCGTCTACCATCACCTTCCTCAGGTAGTTCAGCTCCATTATCTACTATAAAATCTGCAGGAACATATGCCAGCTTTCACCATAACAAGCCAAAAATCTAAACTTTAGTCTCCAAATTCCCCACCCGAAAAAAAATATAAACCATCTTTCCATTCTGAATACCTCAATATATGTTCACTATAATATGTTATCATGTAGAATTTGTTGGCAATACAAAAATTGCTTCTGAAAAGATAGTTAAATAAAGAAGACGGAACAAACATTTGAAACATGCGAGTATATTGCACAGTATATGGTGGGTATGAACTCAGTAATCACATTTCTCCTTAGGAATTGAACACATAGTGACATAAAGAAACAAGGGACACCAATAGTATCAAAGTCAGTCTAATTCTCAGATGAAAGCCAACCACAGTTGACATATAACCAAAAGAAACCTAACAAGAACAAAGCACATCCAATCTAATGCCTGAACAGCTATACAAAGGCAAAAGGTGTCACATATCATGTAAAGTCCACAACAGATTACTGTGTAATGAAGTATAAATGCAAAAAAAAAATACCATCTAAAATAATCTCCCACTTCTAACAGCACAACATCTTAAGGATTAATGACAAACCAACATATAAATCAAGATAAAGAAGCTCAGGAAAACAGCAGTTACAGGAAAAGACTCCATCTTTTTCCATTACACAAAAAATCAAAGATGACCTAATAAAACAATCATAAGGCTGATCAGAAAAACAATCATAACAAAAGTAGAAGAACCACTAGAAAAGAGTATCACACCATAAGAAATAGAGATATGCAATTTTAGAAAAGAAAATGACAACAAGACAGTACAAAAAGGAAGAAGAGACAATAGACGAGCAGAATAGAGATAAGCATCCACCAAACAGTCAAACAATTTGTTTCACAATTTAATTAAAGAACGAGTTAAGGTAAATGCATGTGCTGCAATGTAGTTCACCAAGATACTATGAAAAATATCACCTAGATATAAATATAATCTGCTAAATAATGTGCTATAGAAACTGCTATAAGAATAATTTTAAAAGCTAAATTGACAGCCACTTCTTTCATAGGCTTAAAAGACACAGAAATGGCAAGATACTAATCGAAGGACTAAAATGATATCATCATTACACAAAACTTGGTCTCATTATCTTCAACAAGACAATTCTTTATTAACCAAGAAATGCTAAATGCATGAATACTTGTAAAATTAATGCATAAACACTTGGCAATTCCTGGATTTATGGGCACCAATTTTCACACCGAAAATGATGTTTGACCATCATTAGAACCACGAGCCTAGTTTTAAAACACCAAAACGCATTTCCTTCACCAACCAAGCCTAGTTTTCAGCCCTAAAATAATGTTTCTGTGTGCTTGGCATTGAAATTATAAAAGACTACAGTGATTTCCACAATAAAATATTAATGCACTAAATTTTTGAGCATTTCTTTGATTTGTAGAGACTTCAAGAAGGACCTCGCCACATGTTCAAAATCTAACAGAAACTATATCACAAAAAGCTGAAAAGCAACCTATCTTGATACGAATAAAAAATACATTGAGATAACCTTCACCGTATAAATAGGTTATGCAGTGAGCATATCATGTGGTCTCAAAAGAAGCAAAAGAAAACAGAAAACTGGTTGAGCCTATCTTTTGAATTCATTAAATAGAAAAGAACCACAGAAAGTTTCAAAGCCAGAATGCCTAGTTACAATAACTAAAAATAAGATTACCTCCACCAACATTTTGTTTGCAAAATAAAGTTATTCAGCAGACACATGAATAAATTAAACAACAATCAGGCTGCTAAATTAAGCACCTAGCTCTCACATCGGAATTGCTACATGGTTCATTCTTACATTCCAGTATAAATCTACAGTTTCTGACTATTTTAACATGGAGAATTGCATTTATCACACTGCACAATTACCATCAAAAGATTTAAACAACACTGGACCTCAACCAAGTAGATAAACCAACCAGTGTTTGTATCAAATTCAAATCTTACAGCCAGCAGACTCTGTCCTATAAAAAGAATCGCAATTAAAATGGACCATATAACTGAAATATTCATCAAATTTAGAAAATAAACCAACCAAAAAAACAAACTTTCTTAAAATGAATAGAAAAGAATACAAAAACCATCAAAGTTAATCACTAACCAGGCTAGCTTAACTGACCAACTGCAGTATATACAGACTCCAAACCCACAAAGTTTCAAGTCATCCCAAAACCATAGAACCACTAAAAGGTCAATTAACAAAGTATTGAAGTACTAGTGTTCATTGCATAACCCTAATTCCACCAAACTGAATCAAACCTATCATATCCTATCCAATCATCAAACCAACAAAACACACGTACCATCCTCAGCATCCTCGTCCTCGTCCTCTTCTTCATCGCTATCGACCTCAGCCTCGAGCTCAAAGAAATGAGTCCCCGACCTCCTTTTTGCTTTCTGCCTTCTGCCACCTCCACCTCCACCTCCATACTCATCATCCTCATCATCTTCTTCTTCCTCCTCCTCCTCGTCTTCCTCAGCAACATCATCGATAAAATCTGATCTCTGCCTCTTCCTACTCGACCCTCCTCTATCTTCTTCCTCCTCCTCTTCATATTCGTCGTCCATCACCTGCTGGTCTTGATCATCATAATCCTCTTCTTCTGCATCGAGCTCCTCGTCGTCTTCGTCCCTGTGACGAGGCATAGCGTCGTATCTTCAATCAAAGTTTTCTCCTATCTATTTAGTATTTTTTTTGGGTGTAGTTTTGTAGATTCAGATTGTGTGAATTTAAGGTCTGGTCTGATTTGGGGGGTTTTACGAGTAAAAAATGTTTTTATAACCCTACACCACGTAAACGGTGAATATGGAGGGGAGGATTTGGGAACCGCATTGCGGTTAAAGTAACACGGTTAATTTGGATTTTTTCTTTCTTTCCTCTACGTTGGCTTTTTATATCACGTGTGCTGTCCCAAGCCGACAAATTTTACCTGAGGTTAAAAAAATTTAATCAAACGGTGTCGTTTCAATGGGTGCTTTCCACGACACCGAAAGAAAATTTCAAGTAAATAAGAAAATTAAATAATATAACCATCATTTCTACTAAAAATCTTAGCATTTATGTATAATATACATCAGTGTGTCACATAAATATTAAATTAAATTATTATTTATTAAAATAAATAATTAATTAATTATTATAAATATTTATTTAGAAAATTTAAATAAAATTAAAATATTTAATATTATTAGATAATTAGTTATTATCTAATAATATAATTTAAATTTTTAAATAATTAATAGAATTTTTATCTAATTTTTATCTAATAATTAGTTATTTATCTAATAATATAAATTTTAAAATATTATTTATTAAATCTAAATAAAATTATATAATATTTATTTTAATTCTCTTGTATAATATTATAATGTTTATTTTGTACCACACTTATTAATAAGTTTAAATTAATTATTAGAAAAGAAAAATATTTATATTTATTAATTTTTCATATTTTTTACTTAAAATTACTATAAAATTTTAAAATTATGATATGTATATATATTCATTAAAAACACATGACAAGTATTATTTTAGTAATAAATTAATTAAATAATTATAAGTGAAATTAGATAATTAGATTAGATATGTTGATTAGGAGAAATTTTAGAATTCAAATTTTAAGATATATTTTTCCTAAAAATATTAACACATGTTGTCAATATTATAATTTAATAATCCATACAAAATTTAAAATTTAATATGATTATAAACTATCCTCCTCATTTTTTATATTTAAAAAAATTATTTAAATTTAAATTTTTTTCTTTTTTATAGAATTTGTAAATTTTTTATGATAAAAATATATTTAAATTTTATTATTAATTAGTAAAAATTTTAAATCATAAAATAAAAAATTATATTTATTGACTCATTATTTAATGTAACTGTCGTAATAATTGAGATAAATATTTTATTTTATATTTTTTATAACAAATTTTATATTTTTTGTAATAAAATGTATTTAAATTATTTTATATTATTTAGTGATTATACTTATTTATATTTTATTAGTTACCTAATTAGTTGCTATTCCAATTAAAATGTTTAATTACAATAATGGTTTACTGTATAATTTATGTAAATAAAAGCAAGTCTTACCGTTTTACCTAATAAGGACGACACCGTTTTAGAGACACAGATTCCACTGGCATGAAGAGAAGGTTCTCTCTGCAGGCTTAATTTGCCAGCTGCAACTGTGCTGCATCCTCAAGATGGCACACGCCTTTCATTCAACCTAAAGCCTAACTGGTAATTAACTACTGCTAAATCAAGATTAGTGCTAATCAGGGATAGGGTGTCTGACTTATACCATAAAATGTTATAAAATTAATTATTGATACTAAGAATCAAAATTCATTTATCAATTCTTCTAATAGAGGTTTAATATATTATTGTATTTATATAAAGCTAAATTTATTGTTGCATAATAAAAACAAAACTTACCAGTATATTTTTTTATACACTCTTAAATTTTTTAATTATAAATTTTTAAATTTTAAATGTGTTAGGTAGTTTCTTATAATCAATGTAGAAAAGGGTGATCCAAACAGAAAAGGAAGACAAGAAAATTAAGGTGCAACAAGAGAAAAAGGCACGCAGTTCTGGACACTTAAAATTTTATCAAATAGATAACTCACCTATTTAAACAGAGTTCGCGCAAACTCCCCAGTCCCCACACTGGTTTTCTCGTGCTCTGTTCTAGTAACGTTTTCTAAAAAATGCTCTGTTTTCACACTTTAAAAGCTCTGTTTTTTGCTATTGTTCTATTGTATACTTGCTCGAATGTTTCAAAAGGGCAACAACTACGAAATGGGTTTTACTCCCAAACATGCCCTTTCGCTGAATCTATTGTCCGAAATGCTGTTCAAGCTGCTGTTTTTGTTGATCCCCAAATCGCTGCAAGATTGCTGAGGCTCTTTTTTCATGACTGCTTCGTTCAGGTGATCAGGTCCTTCAGGCTCTGTGTTTTTGTTCATTTATCTGGGAATATCAAAATATTTGAATGGCCAAAAGGGCTAATAAACTTCTCAGTGCCTACTTTAGCCAGATTAATAATAAGCTACTATTTGCTTGCTCACTTAATTGATCTGATGATATTTCTTAATTTCTTTTTAATTTCAGGGGTGCGATGGGTCAATTTTGCTAGAGAATGGTGAGAGAAATGCAAAAGGGAACTTGGGCCTTGGAGGTTTTGAAGTGATGCAAAATGCCAAGACACAGTTGGCAAGATTATGTCCAGGAGTTGTTTCTTGTGCAGACATTGTGGCTTTAGCTAGCCGTGATGCTGTTGCCTTGGTACTTGAAAATTTTTTTATATTCAATTTGTAAAACCGAGAATTTGTTGTTATTGGCTAAATACATGAATCCTTCTAATAATGGTGTGATTGGTATTAGAGAAGACTAACGGCCTATTTTATGAGATTCCAACTGGGAGAAGAGATGGTCGAATTTCAAAATGATTCACTTGCTGCCAATTTGCCTGATGTTGATGACTCAATTGAGCTTCTCAAGTTTAAGTTCAAAGAGAAAGGCCTTTCAAAGAAAGATCTTGTCCTTCTTAGTGCTGGTATGAACCATTCTGATAGCTCTTTTTTTAATTTTTAATAAATTAGATTCCAATGATACATTGATACTCATAGCATGTTTGATTCAATGATAGTCAACTATCAATGATTGATCTGCAGTCATTCATTATAGAATTAAAAGTTAATGTGTAGAATCCTCAGGGTGAGATGAGATCTCTTCTCACTTAATCAAAGGTAGTTCAAGCTATATACTGGATATGGAACACCTTCAAAACTGGGAAAATATCACTTTACACCCTTAATGGGTCTGTTTAGTGCAATTAAGATTAATTTATAATTTATTGGTTGTAAGATACTGAATGGTTAAAACAAAAGAGTTAAAATGTAGAAATTTTAATTAGATTGCAAGGAGATTTAATTTGACACCTTTCCTAAATGAGCTTGATAAAAAATTTTAGGTGGGCACATTGGGACAGCTGCATGCTTCTTCATGCCCAAAAGACTCTACAATTACTCTGGTCATGGTGACTCTGACCCTGCAATCAATTCTCAATTTCTGCCACAACTTAAAGCTCAATGCCCTTTCAATGGTGATGTTAATGTTCGATTACCTCTTGATTGGTCCTCTGAATCAATTTTTGATGACCATATTTTCCTTGACATTATGAAAGGCCTTGCTGTGATAGCATCTGATGCTAGGCTTTATGATGATAATAACATCACAAAGCAGATACTTGACTTCTACGTTGGCTTCACAATTTCTGGAAATAGATGGCCTTTTAAAGTTGATTTCGCTAAAGCAATGGTGAGATTGGGGAATATTGATGTTAAAACAGGGTTAGAAGGAGAAATTAGACGAGTTTGCAATGTTATTAATTAGTGGTTTTTTTCTGTTATTATTGACCAATGACGAGTGTATAACTTCAGAATAGGATATGGTATCGTGTGGAATATTCTAGTGTATCTTTTAACAAATAAAATATTTAATTGTTTTTGCATTTAGTATTATTTAAAAATGTAATTTTTTTTTAAATCAAAATATATTATTTGATCTATGCATAGGACAAGGAGGTCAATAAAAAAATTAAAAAAAAAAAACTGTTTTCCTTCCTTTTTTTTATATCCTAATTCGGAGTGTAAGAAAAATGGATAAAAAACTAATGGCAGAGAAGAGAAAGACCTTTTTTCTTTCCATTCCCTTGCATTTAACTTAGAGGGTGTTTCTCAAAACTAGAGCTTTTCAGCTTATTGTGAATAAGTGATTTTTATATTATAATCAGATTAAAAATAAGCAGTTAAGCGTTTCTGTAAACTAGCTAATAATCAACTGATAATCAGTTTATAATCAGTTAAGTGTTTCTGTAAAATCAGCTTATAATCAGTTTTTAATTATAGAAACTGTCAAAATGACCAAACTGTCCATGAGTTTATTTATTGTATAAAAATAATTTTTTAAATGTCAATTCAAAATTTATTTTGCAATAATAATAATAATATTTAATAATAATAATAATAATAAAATTTCTTTGATGGGAACTAAAGTGTATAAGATAGGCAAATTTGGAATATTGAAGATTAGGTAGGGATAATATAGTCTTTTACTTGGTCAAAACTACTTAAAAAATAAGTGCTTAAAAAAAAGTAGCAAAACCCAACTTTTAAAAAACTGATTAAAATCAGATTATAATCTACTATTTAAGTTTTCAGAAATACTTAAATAAACAACTTATAATCTAAAAACAGCTTATAAGCAGTTTTGACCAGCTTATAAGTTTTGAGAAACACCCTCTTAAATATATTTTTTTTCCAAACAAGAGTATAAGAGTATCCTCTCTTTCCCTTTCTTAATCATAATTTAGTCATATACATATTGTTAGTGTTTTTATTACTACTATATTTTCATGCTTGCTTTGTGAATGGATAGTCATTTTTACTTATGAAGATAATTATTATTTGAGTTATATTCAAAAACGTAATTTGTATTTATAAAATTAATTTATTTTATGTAATCTACGTAATTCATTTTTATGAATGAAAATAGTTTTTTCTATCTCAAAAGGAATGATAATTATAAATTGCATCAAATTAGCTTAATCTAATGTTTAACTCAATTAAATTAAAAAGTCAAGATTTAAGAATATATATTATTTGTACAAATTTATTATGCTTAATGAGATAATCAGGATATACCAACCCTTTTTTTTTAAGGAAAAACTAGATTATTTTATTGCATATCCATAGAAATAATACTTCATGTTGCATAACCATCTACCTCTTCTTTTGTGTCTCTCTTTTTCTATTTTTGCTTGCAGTTGCTCTATCCTTCTTTGCCTCTTGAGCCTTCTGTCATTCCTAAAGTCAGGGACTATGGAATTGTTTGGGGTTATACGATCCCCTCACCGGCGGCCAGAAGATTATAACCGCCGGTGAAGCTAAACTCAGCCCCCATTGAAGATTCTGGCCACCGATCGATAAATTTTGACCCCCCTTCATTAAATTTTTAGTTCCGTCACTGCTCAAAGTTTTAATCTTGCAACAGCAACTACATTATTATCTTCTTTGTGCTTAATTTGATTTGATTGTCATTAAAATGTCTAATTCAAAATTTGATTATTTTTAATAAAAAATGAAAGAAATAGTTCAAACTTGAATTGATATTTTAATTAATTCTTTACACAATTGATATGAAAATGATATCACAAATTCATAAGGTCTTACTCAAATATTTATCAAAAAAGAAAGATATTTGCTATTTTTTATTTTGGTGTATTGTAAAGTAGAAATTCATAATTTCATAAAATATCTCTATTAGACACATATAAACATTTTTTGAGGGGATAAATTGTAATTAATTATCAAGCTGACTCAATTAGGATAATATGACGCCGTTTCTCTCTTACAAGCTTTTATTTTTCTCCTACTTCTATCTTGCGAGTGGCTGCTGCTGAGACTGAGAGCGCAAGTTACTGAGAAACCAAATCATCCTCATGGGAAACAGAGCTAGAATATTCACAGCTCACCAGCAACCTCCACCTTGCACCCGCACTCACCAGATTGGCGCTCTCTTCCTAGTTGCCACCACCTTCTTCCTCACCCGCCTCTCCGACCAGTCATTTTCCACCTGCACTTCATACTCCTTCAATCACGACCTCACATCACAATCGCAGAGCCTAGTTCAGGTAACGGACGGTGGATCTCTCTCTTGGCCTCAGAGAGGCTACGGTACTCATCTATCTCTGAAGATTTATGTTTACGAAGAGAAAGAGATTGATGGATTGAATGAGCTTCTTCGCGGCAGAGACGGAAAAATCTCCGCCGATGCTTGCGTTAAGGGCCAATGGGGCACTCAGGTGATGATTACATTTCAGAAATTAACAGTTTAATTAGTACATAAAATTAGAATTAGATGTTTCTCAAGTATTTATTAATAGTGAATTATAATATAATAATTACAGGTTAAGGTACACAGGCTGCTTCTAAAATCAAAATTTAGAACGAGAAAGAAAGAAGAAGCTGATTTGTTTTTTGTGCCGGCTTACGTTAAATGTGTTCGGATGATGGGAGGTCTTAATGATAAAGGGATTAACCGGACTTACGTCAAGGTAAAGATCTTCTGTCATTCATTTTTGTTTCAAATTGTTGTTATTATTTACTGTTTTAGTTAATTAGGCTGTGATTAGGGCTTTATAATCGCGATCTCAAGTATCAAATCACTTGAGACGAGTTTAATATCACTAAACCAGAGCTCATCGTTCTATTTTCTTGTTGTAATTGCTATTTTTTAAAAAATGTTTTGTTATTTTCAGGTCTTGAGTCAAATGCCATATTTTAGGCGATCTGGTGGGCGTGACCACGTTTTTGTGTTCCCCAGGTGTGTAATTCTTCGTTTTTTGGTATTTTATACGTGTTTCAGGTGAATGATGGCAGTGGAAATGTTCTTGGCTGAGTAATATTCATACTGTTGTTTGAATCTTAAACAATAGATAGGATGTAGGTTATGAATTGCAAATGCTTTCCTTCAGAAACTCAACTCAATTCAACTCAACTAAGCAACATTAAATGTAAATTTATAACTTTCTCCTTTTGTATTTTGGCACAAGTCACTTGGCTGAGATTCAATTTAGTGTCGTAGTATATTCATTAATCACGATTTAGTTGAAGTCTGTCTTGTCTCTGATGCATACATACATGGTTTTGCTAAATTGCAGTGGTGCAGGAGCAATCTTATTCAGATCTTGGGCAACATACATAAATCGTTCCATAATTCTAACTCCCGAGGTATCATTCATATTTCTGAACATTCTTAATCTACTATAGGATTTATTTTTCCTGGTTTTACGGTCAGGTGTGGACAGATGTGGAGGAGAGGAGGGTTGGGAAATTCACATTTGATGTTGCCTTAGCTTTTCTAACAAGCATCTAATTAGTGCAAAAGCATGTAAATTATTAGGTAGTTGGGTGGAAAGTACACAGGTTTGTACTAAATCAGAAAATGTGCTTTATAGTTTTTGGACTTTTTGCAGATTTTGCTCAGACTTTTCTTGTATGGTACTGCTTAGTTGACTTTCAGATGAGAAAAACCGTCAGCAATATCCTATATATATTTCTGTTGTCTCAATTGCAGGCTGTGAATTTGTGGTCTTTATGTTGCATTAGTGTTTCTTAAAAGCAAATTAGTTAATCTTGCTGCTAGTTGTTATGAATGCTTTGGTTGAGTTTTTTTTCATGGCTATGCATACATGTGCTCACTTTTACTCAATTCCAAGCAAATTGTTTGACTTCATGAATGCAGTTTGTTTGTTAGTGCAGGGGGATCGCACTGATAAGAGAGACACAAGTGCTTTCAATACATGGAAAGATATCATCATACCTGGAAATATTGAGGATGGAATGACCAAAAGAGGAACCACTGTGGTTCAACCTTTGCCATTATCAAAGAGGAAGTACTTGGCAAATTATTTAGGTCGTGCACAAGGAAAAATTGGTCGACTAAAGTTAATAGAACTTGCAAAACAATATCCAGATAAGGTATGTCCTCTTCTGTAAATGAATTCTTGATTGTCAGGGTGAGGTTATCTCCATGTGAAGAAATATTAGTTGTTTTAATTGAGATATCAATACTGACTCAAGTTAAAACAGACACTTAATTATGAATAAGTTTCTGTTTCCATTCTTTGTTTGCCCCTCGGAAAAGGACAACGGGTGCACAAATTTAAAAGTTAAAATGCACCTGAGTATTCAAAAATAAAATTAGTTTTATGCGATCATTAATGTGCTTATGTAATGAAAAGCGCTGCTTTCCTTGATTTGAAGTCCTCTGAAGAACTTATATTGCATTTCTTCAATGCATTCTTTAATTTGCATGCATTGGCAGTGACATTAGTTTATGACAAGTCTTGTATGTGCTCATCAGTTCCTCAGGCAACATTGCTCCAGGATGAGTCTTTGCCAAGTTGAATGCAATTACTGTCACTTGCATTCAATCTTGTAGTTTTACAATGATGATTATCGTCAATACTCATGCTTGTTTATTAAATGATACAGTATCTTTACCTTGACTTTATGTGAAGTTTATTATTAATACTCATGATTTGTCATTAAGTAACATATGTGCTGTGACATTGTGAACAGCTGGAATCTCCAGAGTTGAAGTTGAGTGGCCCTGATAAATTTGGAAGGATTGAATATTTTCAACACTTGAGGAATGCCAAATTCTGCCTTGCTCCGCGTGGAGAGTCTTCTTGGACACTTCGCTTTTATGAGTCTTTTTTTGTGGTCTCTCACTTTCTCTTTCACTTGGATGCACATGTGCATACTGTCCAGTTGAAATGATGCTGTGTTTTTGTTAAACAGGAATGCATTCCAGTTATATTATCGGATCAAGCAGAGTTCCCTTTCCAAAATGTGATTGACTATACTCATTTTTCAATCAAATGGCCATCCACTCGAATAGGTCCTGAACTTCTAGACTACCTGGAATCAATACCAGGTCAAACTCTACAAACTTGTTATGTCAATATCGTAACTGCATTAGTTCATGAAATTGAACTTTTGGTTTGTGTTTCAGATGAAGATATAGAAAGGATGATAGCAAGTGGGAAACAAATTAGATGTTTATGGGTATATGCCCCAGAGTCTGAGCTTTGTTCTGCAATGCAAGGAATATTGTGGGAACTTCAGAGGAAAGTAAGGCAATTCCACCTATCAGCTGAGACATTCTGGTTGCACAATCAAACTATTGTGAACCGTAACTTGGTCGAATTCTCTAGTTGGAAGCCTCCAATGGCTTTACCATAATTTTTCTTACAGCTTACCGGTACATTTGAGTACTTCACATCTCCAATTCTTTTTTTTTATTTGTAAACTTTCTACATGTTGGCCTAGGGCCACTTATACACAGGTTAGAATGTTTTATCCTTACTTTAGGGAATTAAGTTTGTATTTCGTGTAGGCATCCTAGACAGTGTATGTTAGAGAAAATTGTTAATGATTAATGCGGCAATTGTATGCTTCTTGTCCATTTTATAAGCATTTGGTTCAAAATTCTTGTCATATGTGGTATTAGGTTATACTTGGAAACCGGATAAGCCATACTTGCTGATGGGGGGACAGGGCTTATATGTGTTGATTTGGACTGTTTAGTCTGAATAATTTATTTTTGATTTAATGAATTCTTCATAATGAAACTAATCAAAATGATGAGAAATTATTAACTTTTTATTTGTTTAATTTATTAAAAATTGTATTGGATCCGGTTTATACTGATTTTTTTTTTTGAAAAACAAAAAATAAATCTTTATTGATCAGCTTTCAAATCATTAACAATTCATTGGAGAGGATTAAACTTTCAGATTCCATATTCTGGCTCAGAAAGAGCAGTCTTAGCTAGATTATGAGTTATTATATTCACATAATGACGAACATGATGAAAATTAATTTCTACAAACTGAGGAATAGTTGAAAAATAATCGTCTAATATAAGACTCAATATTAGACCCAAAGAAGAATTAAAACTAGTAAGGCTCTTTAAGTAGTTAATAACAACCAAACAATCAGATTCAATAGTAACTTTGTGTCATCCTTCCTCAAAGATCTAGCTTAGTGCCTCTCGGATTCTAAAAGTTTCAACTGTAATACCATTGAAATTTCCATCATAGTTGCTTGCTTTAGTTGCCACAAAACGTACCTCATGATTTCTAAGAACCATACCCACTGAATGAAAGTGATTGTCAGAAGAGGTAGCACCATCCACATTTAATTTCAAAAATCCTTCGCTTGGTTTGGACCATACGTTACTGCCTACTACAAATGCGTCAAAGTTTACTGAAATGAACGATGGAGAAGCCTCCTAAGATGCCTTATATGCAGCATCAAAAATAATGGCTTTATGTAAAACTTGCGAAGAAGATGAAGCTCTTCCTTCCCAGTACAGCGAATTACGATTCTGCCAAATATTCTAACAAATTGAGGCAAACAAACTATGATCCTCTGCAAGGATAACACTAAACCTTTGTAGCAGCCACTCCTTGAAGGTTAAACCTGTACCAGCAAAGAAACCAAACTTAGACAGTCTCCAGCAAGCTCGGGCAAAAGGACACTCAATCATAATGTGGATCAAGCTTTCCTTGGCTCCCATACAAACTGGATATATCATATCAATCTTGATAGTTCTTGTTGATAAGTTGATCATAGTTGGGATGACATTGTGATAAGCACGTCAGAGAAAGTTTTTAATTTTTAGAGCTGAATGCAAATTCCAAACTAAAGACCAGAAATGTCCAGGACCAGTATCCTGAAACAATTTAGAAGATAAAAACTTGTACGCATCCTTGACTGAATACGATACGATGATACAATTGTTCCAAACCAGAACATCCGCAACTTGCCTTCTCGATAGAGGGATAGATAGAATAAGACTCCTATCTCTTTCATTGAAAATTGAATCAATGAGAGCTCTATTCCAAGAACCATCAGCTATCATATCAGAAACACACGCTATGTAATTTTGAGAAGGAACATCAGAAGTAATCTGTGGATTTGACCTATTTGAAAACTAATGATCCATCCAAACTGAGACTGATTCACCTGAGCCTATCCTCCAAATACTCCTTTTTCTTACTAAATCTTTAGTACTCCAAATGCTACGCCAAACATAACTTGGATTCGCACTAAGCTGAGCTTCTAGGAAAGAAGTGTTAGGAAAATACCGTGCTTTCATCACCCTGGAAGCCAACGAGTCCGGATTCTTAATCAACTTCCATCCTTGTTTGCCAATCCTTGCAATATTAAAGTCATGGATCCCGCGAAACCCCAAACCACCAAGCTTTTTTGGCCTTGCAATACGTTCCCAAGCCATCCAAGAGATACCAACATTTTTATGTGAGGACCACCAGAATAGATTCATTATCCTCCCAATTTCCAAACAAAGAGAGTTTGGGAGAAGGAAAATACTCATGACAAAGGTTGGAATGGATTGAGCTATTGATTGCAACAATACTTCTTTTTCATCTCTAGATAAAAGCTTCCTCTTCCAAGAATGCACATGTTGCCAAATTCTATCTTTCAAATATTGAAAGATTTCACTGGGATTTCTCCCAATAATTGAAGGCATACCCAAATAGAGCCCTAGATTTCTAACTTCATGTACTCCCAATAAAGAACAAATATTACTTCTATCTAAATAAGATGTATTAGAGCTGAAAAAAATAGAAGATTTGTCAAAGTTAATTAGCTGACTTGAGCCTTTTGCATAAATCTCAATCGCTTCCTTCATACAGGTAGCCTTTTCATGAGTAGCTTTAAACATGAGAAGGCAATCATCTGTAAAGAAAAGATGTGAGACTGACAAAGCACCTCTAGCTATTTTGCAACCATGAACAAGTTCCATTGACTCCTTGCACTTAATCAAAGCTGAAAAACCTTCAGCGCATAAAATAAATAACAAAGCAGATAATGAGTCTCCTCGTCGTAATCTTCGCTCAGGGATAGTAGGGCCTAAGATTATATCCTCATAAACAATATGAAAAGAGACTGTAGATATGCAGGACATTATTAACTCAAATCCATTTAGGATCAAAATTTAATTTAAGCATGACAATCTTCAAATATGACCATTCCACCCTATCGAAAGCTTTACTCATATCAATTTTTAAAGCAGCATGGCCTTGTCTTCCCTCAGTTTTCCTTTTTAAATAATGAAGGGACTCAAAAGCAATGATGACATTATCAGTGAGACATCTTTCCGGTATAAAAGTATTTTGACAATCAAAAATCAATTTGTGAAGTACATGTTGCATAGCAAGAACTTTAGCCATAATCTTATAAGTAATATCACACAAGGAAAATAGGTCATAAATCTTTCATAATCTGCGGACTCTTCTTTTTCGAAATCAAAATAATATTTATTTTATTGAAAGCACTAGGTATAAGACCATGGTTCAAATGAAAGAGACACGTTTTAGTTACATTCTTGCCAACAATCGGCCAGAATTTAAAAAAAAAAAACCTAGATTGAAACCATTAAGCTATGCATTTTATCTGGTATCAGACTTCTTCCCAATATAAGACTTTTATACTGAATTGATACCGTTATTTTTAAAATAAATTATAATTATTAAAATAAAATAAAAATAATGAAATATTTTAATAAAAATATGATATTTTTAAATGAAATTATTTTTAAAAATATTATTAAATATTTTGGTGAATAATTTAACTAATAATTTTTTACTTTTATAAGTCAATAATTTATAATATATTTTTGTGTTGGTTTGGATTATATGAAGATTTGAAATTTAATTTAATTTTTTGAAATATGATCAATCCTATGTGTTCATAAATTATGTTCAATTTAGTTAGTTTTGGATGTATTGGTGGTTTTTTTTTTTTTAAACAGTCCAACCTGCGGTTAAGTATTTTGACAGCGAAATAAGTTTCAGACGTAATGCTCTGGCGGCGAAGGATCAGAGTGGCGCCTTTGCAGCCTGAAATGTTCCCAGTTTCGGAATTCTCAAAACGATGCAGTTGATTATCCATGTATTTCCAAACATGTCACCTCCAGAATTCCATATTTAACAGGTCGAAAATCGAACCTCCACAAATTCATCAACAAAGAAAATAAAGTGTTTTGGAGGCTGTAAATTGACCAGTGTTGTTAATCATTTAAAAGCGATGGAGTATAAATATGCCACGTGCAAGGTTACACAATTGTAGATTTTTGTTAAAACAATCCAAATTGTGCATTTCTATTGGACCCCGTCCCAGAACACCATTCTGAATGAGTGAGAGAACTGCTTTAATTTCTACACATTTCTTTTAGCCCCAAATTGTAGCTTGTTCCGTTCACTCTTCGCTTTCTCGGAACCAACCAAAAAATAAAGGCACATCAGCTGTTTCTGATTTGGGATATTTCTGCCCTTTGATCCTCTGAAGAGAGCTCAGAAATTGATATTCTCGTTTCTCAAATTCTTTTTTAAGTTATAGAGCAGATGGGGACTGCCTTATTCACTAGTTGTAGCTTTCCTTGGAGATGTAATCAGCAACAAATAGTACCTTCCAGCCATTTGCTTGCTCATCTTCGCAAGAGAGTGGAATATCAAGAGCTAAAGCAACTGCACACCCAAGAGAAAGTGGCTTTCTTGAGGGAGAAAATGAGAAATTCTCTGCGTTTTCGAAGAGAAGATCAGTTTTGGTTTCTGGGATTTCTTTGCTTTCTTCTGCAGTTATGGGGTTTCCAGGAGAAGGATTGGCAGTTGTGAAACAAGGCCTTTTAGCAGGAATGGTCCCCGGTTTATCTGAACCAGATGAACGAGGTTGATTTTTAATATTTGAAAATGGTGTTAAAATTTTGTTTGTTTCATGTATGTTTTAGATTGACAAGATATTCTTATTACTTAATTCCATTGAAAATGGAAATCATAGTGCCTGAATCATCTGATATGGACAAAATCTGTCTGCTAATTGAATAAACTGCATTTATCGATTCTTTATTGATTGTAAATTGAAATAGTTAACTTCATTATCCACAATGTACTCAGACAGGCTGGAGGACATACCGCAGACCAGATGATAAATCTGGAGGCCATGGCGTCGGGTGGTCTCCAATTACCCCTTATACCTTTTCAGTTCCTCAAGACTGGGAAGAGGTAATTATCATATACGCAAGGTTCTCATTTTGTTTCTGTAGAAATCATATTCCAAGACCGAGTTGACTGTTCAATCAGCATGAATATTTTTTTATCTTGTTCTCCAACCATCTGTCTTGGATCCTCATCTCTGATTAGCTTTCTGTCTTTGTAACAGGTTCCAATATCAATTGCTGATCTTGGTGGCACAGAGATTGATTTCAGATTTGCTAGCTCCAAGGAAGGACTCCTATTTGTCATTGTTGCTCCTGTTCTTAGATTCGCAGATAGTAAGTTCTATTTGATGGGATCAATCATTGTATTTTCCAAAATCAATAGCTCTGCTATTCATACAATGGAAGTGCTCTGCACCTGATAATTTCACTAAACAGATTTGATTCTCATCATTTGATGCTATTATTTGGTCAATCTGATTAGAGAGGAACAATATAATTTTCAATAATTATTCTCTTAATACTCAGAAGTTGTTTGATACCATACTTATCAGACTTACATCTTGGACATCCGCTGCATACCCACTTTTTCCATACTCCATAGATCAATTTTTCTTTCATATGCCTGTATTAAGAATTGGCAAATTGCTAAATATCCCAGACCTTTAACTCACTGGCAACCTCGCAGTAGCGATTACCTAAAATGAACTATTGATGTTTCGGCCTATGGTAAGCCTAGATATGCTGGGATTGGTGGCGTTCTGAGAAACTCCAGGGGTATATTTATAGCAGCCTTCTCATACTATGTAGGGGTGATGGACTTTAATGAGGCTGAATTTAGGACAATTCATGTTGCACTCAAGTTCTCCTAAACTTGGGAGGACATAAAATATATGTGCATAATCATTGAGTCCGATTCTATAAATGCAATATCTTGGATTAATGCTATAGTTGATGAGGTCCCTTGAAAATTCTGAGATATTAAATATGAGATTGATAAGTTACTATCCAGTATGAAAGTGGTTCTTTTTCATTACTCATTTCGCGAAGCTAATTTTGTGGTAGATCACTTAGCTAAGTCTGGTGCCACTAGGGAAGACCGTCTTTAAGCTTGGTTGGATTTGTGAAGTTTCATTGTCAAGTTACTGTTTGGTAGTTTTCATAAAATTGTATAACTCTACATAGTTTTATTCTTTCTATACTTAGATATTTTGAGATTTTTTCATATATTTTTAGGATGCTACTAGAATAATTTTGTACGAGTCATTTGAGTTGTTTGAGTAAATTTACATCCCTCAAATATGTTTTTCCCTATTTCAAAATATATTAATAAAATCTTATTATATCAAAAAAAAAAAGTTCTATTTCTTTTCTACTTCACCCTTTGCCCTCTTAACTGAGGTTTAGCAATCTCATTAATTCGCGCTCTTCCCGATTGCGTCATGATGCTTACAGATCTTTGTGAAGATGCAAGCATCGAACGTATTGGACCTCCAGAGAAAGTGATCAATGCATTTGGACCAGAAATGACTAGAGATAATGTAGAAGGGAAGGTTCTAAGCATGAATGTAGCAGAACATTCTGGAAGAACGTATTACCAGTATGAACTAGAGCCACCTCATGTACTGATTACTGCAACTGCTGCTGGGAACCGTCTCTACTTGTTCAGCATAACTGGGAGCGGTAAGGAATTATTCCTGTCATGAACCAATAAGCGTAAGCTATATCAACAGAGAAATTAATTTTCATTATACCAATATTGCAGGTCTCCAGTGGAAGAGACACTACACAGTTTGAAAAGAATTGCTGAATCTTTCCGCGTTGTCTAGCAAACTCTTTTCTAGAATTGAGATAGAAAAAGTAGTAATGTTTTTTTTCCTCCATAATGTAATTTTTGGCCAGAATAATGAACAGATAGGAGTAAGCATTTACAGCAAAATTAATTCCCAATTAATATCTCTGTTCAGAGAAATTTTGAAAAATGCTCTGTAGAGATTAACAAAAACAAAAGTCTTTGAGAAAAAAAAAAACTCTCATGAGTTATTCTGCAGTGGCTTGATATGTACAAGAGTCGATTATCCAGTCCCAGCAGCTTGGCCATTTTGAACTCTTAGCCAATTGCTAAACGTTTGGCCCTTCACAGAGAGTGCAATAAAGAAAGCCTTATGCACCAGGGCACTTTTGCCCAATTAGCAAGCACTTGACTTTCTCAATTTGATTGAAAAGCAGAGTTAGTGAATTGCCATATATGTCCCTTTTTCTTCTGCTAGCCATCATTTTACAATACCTGATTGGGACATAGTTACTAGGAGAGGTATAATCACATATTTTACAATGTCTTTTGGTTGCATGTTTCTAATTACAGAATCCTTCTACTTGAAAAATGGCTAATGCGCAACGTTATGGTGGCAGTTATATTGATTCATACATGAAGCCATTGCTCTGCATTGACTAGCATAACGGAACTGTGCCCAGGAGTTTTTGAAAGGCCTTTATTCACCATAACCATTCTCATCCTTTCAGCCTTCTCCCAACTATCAGAAGCAGCATAAATATTTGACAGCAGCACATAATGTGAATCATTGCCAGAAGCCATATCACAGTCTTGTCTATATACATCTTCCATCACCTTTTGCACCATATCCGTATCCATATGAACTCGACAAGCTCCAAGCAAAGCACCCCAAATTGCACCGTTTGGTTTCATCGGGATTCTCTTGATCAAATCACAAGCATCTTGTAGTCTTCCTGCACGACCAAGAAGATCAACCACACAGCCATAGTGTTTAATGCTTGCTGCTAATCCATAATTCTCCATCTTAGAGAAAATCTCCAAACCTTGATCTATTAATCCTCCATGTGCACAAGCTGAGAGAACAGATAGGAATGTTATCTCATCAGGTCTCTCATTTGACTCTTCCATCCTCCTAAAAAACTCGAGAGCTTCTGTGCACTGTCCATGAATGGAAAAGCCTGATATGATAGCATTCCAACAGGCATTGTTTTTCTGGATCACCCCTTCAAAGATCGATCTTGCGTTAGTTAAATCCCCACATTTTGCATACATATCAACTAAGGCATTGATAACAAACTGATTCAGCTTTATCCCCTTATCATATATCATTTGGTGAACATCTTTACCGATATCCAGTAGACCCAGCTGAGCACAAGCAGATAAAACACTCACAACTGTTATTTCATCAGGTTCAAACCCATTGGCTTGCATCTTTCCAAATGTTTCCAGAGCTTCCTCACAAAACCCATTTTGCGCATACCCACAAATCAAAGAGTTCCAATTTACAGAGTTCTTAATTGGAACTCGATCAAATATAGCCCTGGCCTCCTTGACATTACCTACCTTGCAATACCCAGAAATAATTGATGACCATACGAAAAAATTCCTGTCCGGCATTTCTTCAAAAAGTACCCTTGCATCTGCCATCTGTCCTATGCTTGCATACCCATCAACCATCACAGTCCAGGTTACCACATTCTTTAACTCAGGTGGTACCTGGTCGAACATGCATCTAGCGGTAACCAAATCTCCACTTCTTGCAAACCCATCAATTATCTCAATCCAAGTCACCGCAGTTCTTGTCGACATTTTATCAAACAAAACTAACGCGGATTTCATATCTCCATTTCTAACATATCCACCAATCATCGCATTCCATGTTATAACATTTCTCTCAGGCATACAATCAAACAGTTTTCGCGAATCCAATAAATCCCCACATTTTGCGTACATGTCAATCAACGAAGTCCCAATTACCACATCAAAAACCACCCCATTCTTGATTGCCTCACTATGCAAAGATTTCCCATATTTTGCCACAGACGCAGAAGCGCAGGCCTTAAGAATTAAAGGGACTAAACCCAATATGTAGGTTCCTTTACAGCGAATTTGGTTATATATAACAAAGGCTTCCCTTTGCAATCCTTGAGAGAGGTGTTTCCTTATAAAGGAAGACCAACTGGATTGATTTGGGTGAGAGAGAGAGTTTTGTTTGGAAAAGTTTTGATGGGAACGTGGGCTATTGTCCTGGTTCTGCGGTTGAGAATAGAGTAGGATATTCTGGTCTGTTTCGTGTTTCATAGTCTCGTTTGTTTTGCAGCCCGTATTTTGGAGGGAATTTGATAGTTGTGGGGCATCTATCAACATATATTTGTTTCTCGGTTAAATCCAATGAATCCCACTACATCATATAAGATACTTTTAAAATAAATTTCTAATCTTTCTGGCAAGAAGTGAAGCTCTGTAGTAAAATGCTGTACAGGAAAGAACAAAGAAGGGGCATTGCGTTTTGTTTAGAATATAATGTGTCAAAGATAGAAGATAGCGCGGATTAGGTTTTAGCTTTTATCTTCGCTTTAATTTTGCGATTTTCTCATGATTCGTTTGAAGCAATTAAAGATGGAGTAGTGGTTACATTTTGGAGTCGGATTTTGACTCTAGAGTTCAATTCATTTGTCCAAAAATACCCCTTAGATTCTATTCTAAATGCGGCGGAAATTCTTTTTTTATTTTATTTTATTGGCCAATAAATGTGGCGGAAATTCGAGTCATGCTTTTTTATGGTGTTCGAGGAAATGCCTGAAAGAATTGTGATTTCAATGGAATTTAATTATTGAAGCATGTGTGGAGGGTGAATCTGCAATAGGGTTATTTGATTTCATGACAAGGATGAACCTTCTGACATATAATTCTATTGTTTCATGGTTTTCAAGCGCTGGGAAAGTGGAGTTGGCTAGTTCTATCTCGAGATAATGCCAGTAAGAAATGAAGTTTCGCCGATCTCTATAATATGTCGTAATGTGCCAGTGGATGATCTGAAGACTTCACAGTATATATTTCGTTAGATGCCATTATAACTGCAGTTTCTTGGAAAGCAATGATAACAGGTCGGTGATCTTGAAATGGCATTTCAGTAATTTGCTTTATCAAATGCCAGTTAAAAATATTGTTGTATGAGAAACTATTATAGCAGGTTAGGTTCATCGCCATGCCTTTGATCGATCTCTTAATGTATTTCATCAGATGTTTAACTGATGGCAATTGCAAGCTTGATCAAAGTACATTGATCAATGTGTTTTCTACTAGTTCTCACTTGCATTCTCCAAAATATCGAAATGGACTGATTCCTTTATTGAGAAGAGCATGTTTGGATTGCCAAATCCATTAGACAATGCTACCGTAGACATGTTTGCAAAATGTTGAGATGCAGAAAGTGCAAAATCAGTTTTCATAAAGAGGGCTAACAAATGCATAATTACTTGGACAACAATAAATTCAGGGTTAGCCGTCAATGTACACTGTAGAGAATCTTTAGATGCCTTTATAGGATAAGATTAATTAGAAACGAACAAATTGTACCATATTTTTTAAAATTTTTATTTTTTTATTGAGAATATTTTAATTATTTTATTATAAATTTATTATAATCTATATAAAATTTGTAAATTCATAAACTCTGATATTTAAATAAATATTTTATAAATTTTAATATTTTAATAAATAATTAATAAATATAATAAATTTAAAATTATTTTTAATTTTTTTATATTTTTATCAAAAACTTTTTCATATTGAGATATTTACATAGCTACCTGAAAAAATAATTTTTATTTTAAAAATATTACAAAAGTAAAAATATTTATACTTTTATAAAAAAAATAAATAATATTTTAAAAATACTTTATTTTTTACTAAAATAATTTTTTTTTCTAAAAATACTTCTTTCGTCAGTACAATCAATATTCTAATTTAATTTTCATCCCTTTTTTAAACTTCACTATTAAATAAAAATATTTTAATAAAATAATAAAAATTAATATTTTAAATTATTTTTCATCATATAAAAAACATATTTTTTTTATAAAAGATAAAATTCTAATTTTAATTTTAAAAAATAAATAACACTCACAAAAATAAAAAAATAAAATATACAAAAATATATTAATAAAAATCATTAAATTTATTTTTAAATAAAATTTACATATTATACACATAAAAAAATAAAAATATATATATAATTTCGTTATATAGATATGTAGTAGATGTATTGTAGATATTGTAGATGTTGTGTGTATGTTATATTTTTGTTATTTAAGTTATGTGTATTTTATGTAAAAATTATTGAATATTATGTGAATGTTGTAAGAATAAAGAACTAAAAAATAAAATGAAATAAACATTAAAAATATTATATAGATGTGTTTTAGATGTAGTTTATATTGTTTAGTGTGTATTTTATATATGTTATATATATACTATGTATATGTTATGTATATATTTATTTATTTATTTGTATGTATATTCAAAATATGATATTGAAATATTTTTAAAATAAAAAATATAAATATAATAAAACATAAAAAAATTATAATTAAAAAAATACAAAAATAAAAAAACAAGAAATATTTAGCCGTAAATTGTAAATAAAAACGGGCGTCTTGTATTCTTGAAAAGTGAAATTTTAAGGTGGATGGTGTAAATTTCTCAATTAGGTATGCAGCTTAATTTCCTCTTTCACATTTTGAAGTTTCATTCTCAAGGCAATGGGCTTGCAATCTTGGCCCTCTTTCGTTTCTTTTTGTGCAGGGAGGTTATAATAGGCAGGCAGCCTGGAGATGAATGGTGTGGCGGAAGAAAGGGACGGAGCATAAATGATCAGACCCTTTCGTTATCAGAGCTTCTGTAGGAAAACTAAGGCCTGTCAACTCCTCAGTGATGCAGGAAAAATTAACTTTGGTGATATTTGAAAATGACAAATGTTCAGCTGCCAGGTTTTCATTTCAACTACAATTAAACAGAGAAGCATAAACTTTTCTCAGTGGATTCTCAGGTATATGTAGCTTTTAATCACCTTTATGTCATTCTTGTAACTTCGCAAGTATTTTTGGTTCTGTTTCTAACACTGAACATTATAATTATCAACAAAGAATTGGAATTTGTCATTATTCTTCAGTAATGTGCCACGATGATATAGAAATTGCACTTTTGTGGTGGATAAATAAGATGCTTAACTAATCAACAAAAATTGTCCTCACATTTTCAGGAAAATGTACAAATTCCTTTTGAAGATGGGATAAGAAAATAAACAATGAAGATCATGATGCAACAATCAATGTTCTCATGCCGAAGTATTTTTTGCTATATAGGTCATCAAGATTAAATCTAGGTGTTGAAGGTGGTGGCCTTGGGTAGGATAATAGTTTGATTTTGCAGTAATGCTCTCTGCATATATACTAAACTAAATACAATTTATATCATGTACATTAGAACTATTTTTTCATACTTCAAATTCTTAAAAGGGGTCTGACGTAGCAGAAATAATAAACAAAAGTATTATTCTAGTTTAGTCTAAGAATGTCCAGATAATAAATATAAAATGAGAGAAAAATATCTCTACGGAATTATTATTAAACTCTGAAAACTGTCCTCCACTTCTTCAAACATTACATCATAAAATTTTAGGGTTACAGAAAACCCTAGTTCCAAATAAGAAAAGTTTTCAAAATGTAAAAGATTGCCAAAATAAAAAAAAATAGAAGTATAGAAATATATTATTTAACGAGGTAGAAAAAATGCTTAAATGGCGCTCGATCCAAGGGTTCTAAATAAGGAAATAAAAATATGCCCTAAACCACTATAAAAGCAAAACGCATTTTTGGAGGCCTAAACGATGGAATTTGGCCAAAAATTGACAGGTCACACTGTAAAGCAGTGATTTTGACTTGCTGACCTATTTTTCATTGTGCTAAGCCCTTAGAACGTTCAGTTTGCAACATCAGCTTTTGACAGTAATTATCAAACTGCCTGGCAGTTTTGGATCAAACTGCTCTATGAAAGTCAAAGCTCTATGTTCTACATCAGAGACTATTTTTTTTATACAGCATAATTGAAAGGGTAAAAGGTTTGCGAGCATTTGAATTCCTTATCTCATGCACTATGAATTATATTAATTTAGGAAAGACTTATCTAGATCGGGTGTATAATAAAGTTATTTAATTTTTCTATAATTAATCTCTTTTGGTAGTTTTTTATTTTCAATGTGCACATACATCTAGTCTAAGTAAATATTTTCCTATTAATTTAATAGCTTCGGCTAAGTTATAATTATGAATTTGTTTGATATTAATTGTTTAAGCTAATATTGAGTTGTAGAGTATACGGAAAATATTGATTAGATATCATTTACTTTTAAGATGAATTTCGTAAATTTTAATTATACTACTTTTCAAACATTGCCTTTTCCAATTTAGAATGTTATTTTGTCGAAAATGTAATTTTAACCTCAATCTCAAACACAATCTCTTGTTTGTAAAGTTGAAGGCAATGCATTTTGTTTTTGGCTGTAGCTAGATGAAGAGAAAAGTAAACAGGCATGCTACCACAAATGACAAGACATGATCAGGAAGGGAAGAAAGCACCATGGAAAGGATGATCCTTTTTAAGTCTGAAAACCTTTCTTGAGGTCAAAACCAGTAGAAGACAACATATTGCTCCATGTGGTTGCGCAGGACTAAAAGAATATAATGGAAGTGACTTTGAGATTACAGTTAAGTATAAAAGTAAAGCAATTATCTGATAGATGTTACAACATCATTTGTTTCTTTTAGTTTTACCACCTAGCTAATGGTGGCCGACGTACGTGTAAATGTTTATGTCCCAAGTTCAGTACTAAATACAGCTCAGACCTTTTGTTGTTTTTACTTCCCACTTTCTCTTCCAGTTTTCTGAAGATTAAATCGAGTAAATTGTATTGGTAACCCTCAAGAATATACTAATACACTTTATAGTCATTATAGGTTTATTTTTACACTTATTTATCTCTCAGGTTTTCAATTTTATAATCGAAAAATCTCTCATCCCATCTTCATCATCACCAATAAGCAAGTTGATGCAGCATGCTCATAAGACGCATGTCATCTACTATGTCAAAACATATAAACTGAATCTTTATATTACTATATTAAAAATAAGTTAAATTACATCCTTCATATCTCAAGAATATAATATATTTTATCATTCCTCGAATTTAATTTGTAATAAAAATTAAAATAAATAAATATTATTATTTAAACATATTCAACTAAATAAATTATTATTATTAAAATAAATAAATACATAATTTATTAATATTCAAATTAATTTAATTATAACAAATATATATTATTTCTTCCAAAAAAAATAAATTAATTAAATTATTTATTTAAAAAATTAGTTTATTTAAAATTTATAAAGTTGTTCATTATTTATCAAAATAAAATTAATTCAAAATAAAATAAAATTTAAAATTATTAATATAATTAAAGTATAATCATTTTAATTTTTAATTTTTTAACAAATATTATTAACAAATAGCTTGTGTTAGCATTTTCAACTTCACTTGTGAGAATCAATGCAAATATCTATTTGAATTAATTTAATATTATTTTATTAAATAAAATATTACTTTATATTATTTTACCTTTTAATTTACTAATTTTATTTTTTTATTCTGCTAAATAATGAATAAACTTTACAAAATTTAAATAAATTAATTTTTAAACTTGAAGAAAGACGATATAATTTATCTTATTTTTAATACAACAATATTAAGAGAGTTGAGTGATATGCTAATATGACACCACATCCATATATAGTCTCATATAATTTATATCTGTTGACAGAAAATTTATATAATAAACGGTAATTTCAACTAACATCTGAGTTGAAATGGCAATCCAATTAAATAATTATTATTTTTTTATATTTTATTAATTATATATTTAAATAATCGAACTTGAAACTTCTGATTAAATTAAAATAATCATTTATCAACTGATCTATACACTCCGTACTAGTGTAATTTAAATTTACTCATATTGAATCAACCAATTAAAGAAACAAATATATTGAGATAAAAAGCTTTGATCAAACAGTACTAAATAAAAAAATAGCTGATTTTCTACTTGCCGTGATGTGAATAAGTTGATATGGTTATATGCTAAAAAAAACTTTAAGAATAAAAAAATAATATTAATATCGCTGAAATAAAGACATATATATCTCATATCATAAAAATATACAATACTAATTGAGATTAATAGAGCCAAAGAAAATAAAAGAGGGGAGGGGGGGGGGGGGGGGGGGGGGGGGGGTTGTGTGGGGGAAGGTTATTGCAAGTAAACATGATGCTGGTTCGGTTACTTGTATCGGGTACTCAAAATCTTATTTTCGTTAAAGCAAAATCTTAAAAATATTAATTAAATTTCAATACGGAATTTGTCAATAATGATGAGTTTGGAAAAAGGTGTCCAAAGTTTGACCTGTAGCAAAGCATAAATTCTATTATTATTGTCTAATAATACAGAGATTGAGTTTGTTATTATCAGCAACAATGAGAGAGCATGCATGATCTGATTTTTAAGATCCCAACAATGGCTTAACAGAGAGAAGAGACTTGCTTGTTTTAGTAAGGAAGGTTTTTACTTTTTAGCATTGTTAAAGAAAGTTGGGTTTTTCTTGCATAAATTCTTGAACTTGACACATAATAATAATAATAATAATATATATATATATATATGTAAATAGAAATCATACCTACTTGCCTTACTTTCGGTTACAGAGAACTGTGGAAATAACAAAGAAAAAGAAGGTTCTTACTGGTAAAGTTTGGCAATTTTGTCTCAGAATTTTCAGCTTTTTTTATCATCAATTTCTATTCACTCATATATACGTATCATCATCTAAAATTCACACACACACACACACACACATACATATATATATATATATATATATGTTGTATTGTTGAAATGGAAAAACAATGATTCTGTATGAATATAAATTTTGTTGTTATTACGTTGTAATAATATTCACTTGATCATCAATAACTGAAATTATACATTAAAAAACAAAAAATGTATGCGTATTAAATTAATTGTTTTGCTTAAAAAAGAAAAATAATCAATAATATTAGCATGGACCATTCATCCAGAAATCTTAATCGATTAATTCACCAAATATGCTATGATTGATCACATGAGAAAGATCAACCAACCAGAGCCATAAACTTGTTTTAGAAAGTGACATTGAGAAAAAATGTAAACGCAAACAAGTTTTTATATATAACATGTATATCATGTATATAATATTCAAAACCACCATACATCATAGAATAAATTCAATATGATCACGTGTCTCAGACCATATTTAATTAATTACTCATTTAAAAATGTGATAAATGCCAAATTGAACTTTCTATTTTCTATTAATAAATTTAACTTCTCCTTTTAATCCTAATTCTTATACTATACCCACCCTATTTATATTTTTTATTTTGGATAAATTATAAGTAAAGTAATTCCCTTCTAGAAAGATCAAACAGTAATTTCAATTTTTTAATTTATTTTTAATAGATATTTTAAAAGGAAGAAAAATGTCAAATTTGATGGATACTCAAACTAAAGCAACTCAAAAAATTTGGAGAAACTAACAGATTTTTGCATACCAGCACCTTAATTTTTGGTACTCGCTATTTGGATATGGTTCTTCTCAAGAGATTTTTCTTATACTTCTTTGTGACACTTGTAAGGTGGCATATTCTAATTAAATTAATTCTTATATATATATATATAAAGCTTTAAAATTTCCTGAAGATTTTCATTTATTTCTAATTCAAACCAAATACATATATAGGGCTAGTATATCACATGACATGAGTTTTAAATTCGAAAAAGAACAATATAATGTCACATTGGTCTGTATAATCCATTAATTAGAATTCATATCACAATACAAAAAAACAATCATTTTCATAACAAGAGCAAAAAAAGTAAATATATTTGCCTACGAGTTTGAAAATCTCATTGAAGAGTAATAGCATTTAACCTATCTCATAAGGCACTAAATAAATCTTAGCAGACAATAAAAAACCCTGATTTTTATATATAATTAAAGAATCAAAAGAAAAAAGGAAATTAAACCTCATAAATTCCTTTTGAATATGAGTCCACTAATTTTAGTTATTTAATTATTTCTTATATACATATATTAATTATACTATAGAGAATGCAAGAAGTATAATCAAACTTGGATGGTGTTCCATATTGTTCTATAATTAATGAGACTATAAATGCTTTAAAACTCTATATGTGGCCAAGCCTTGCCTTAGATACCCATATGACACTCAATAATGCGTATGATCCCTTTCTTTTAGGGCAATTTTACATTCAAAGCCCTTCAACACCATATATCCTCAATTATATATGTCATGCCAATTAATTTTAATGGGGCCCTTATATAGTCTAGATCTGGTATAATTAAACTGGTCCCTTGGAAAATAATTGGACCTTTAATTTTATTTATTTGTTATAAATGAGTAGTTATTATATATATATGTATGTAATACGACATTGTGATCATGAGCTCCTGTTGTTTCATTTTACGCATGTGGTACATAAATTGCTATATTGGGTAAAATTATAATAAATTAAAACATAATTTTAGTAAAGAATTTAAGTTATTAGCTAATTTTGATGATGTAAAATAATAACTCACTATCATGACCATGAATAATAGAATTAGTAAAAAAGTCATTTCGCTATTGAAAATAATTTATACAATAATAATATATTAAAATGTACTATTAAAATAAAAAATAAAAAATAATTTATTTACCCTTTTTTTTAAAAAAAAAAAAGAAGCAAAAAAAAATATGTATATTCTTGGGGTAGAAGAAAATTTCTATACGAGTCTATTATTAAGTTGGTAAAAAATGCCTCAATTATGTTATTGACCGGATCTAAAGTAAATTTATTCAGCCGATAGATCTCATATCACATCATGAGCTAATAAAATCATAAACATTGATGATCGATCAAAATACCTGAAGGTTTTGCTTAATCCCCAATTTGTCAAATTACCCATTATTACAATGCTATAGTTAGCTAGCTAGCTTAGTATAATTTAATTAAGGAACTTGAACAATAATTAATATCTGGTGTTTTGGTTGATTAAACTCGAGGTTATTAATTAGTTAATAATACACTAAATGACTTCGAGCCAAAATCGATAGGCTGGCAAAGATCCATACGTACACGACCACAAATACCATATACTCCATATATGTATTAGAGTGGGAAAATGGCAGCATGAATTTTTATGCTGAAAGTCGATCAAATTAAGTATACATATTTAATATGTGAGCTATCCCACCGCTTGCCCTCGCCTTCACGCAGACATATTCTTAAAATGTTTAAACAAAGCTGATGATGGATTGTACCTCGGGGGTATCTTAGCTCTTTAAGTTTGGGCTCGAATGCTGCTGTTGTTGTGATTTTTCCACCTACGCAACAAGAAAAGAGGAGAATCATGCTCTCCAGAGAAAAACTATGATATTTAAATCAAAGTTCGATCAGTCTGAGCATAAAGAAATAAAGTAATAGTAGAAGAACTCGTTTATCAATGAGAGTCACCCCCTATTTATAGTTAAAGATAAATAGATAATATCTGAGCGGTGTCAGTACTAATTACGGGTATATCAAGGTTGTACGACAGTTGCGCTGGGAGACTATCCGCTCGAATATTAGGAGCTCGGGTTGTGATGCTCGGGACTGAAGTCCATCATTCCTTTAGGAAGCTCGATGCTGGTGGATAACATTGGACAAGGAGCTCGACCTGGAAGTTTTGAAAATGGAGGTTCTACTACTAGTCTCTCCCTAGTCATTTAACATTTATATCAAATGAGGACATTTGTTACTCATGGGGCTCGACAGAGCCAGCAACAAATGACAAAAGGTAGAGCTTAAGTGTAGAGTTTGGCACTGAGCCCGAGCGCAAGACTCGATATTTTAGGTATAGTACCAAAATCTAATAAGAACTTTAAGGTAACATCTTCTTCTTCTTGAAAAATAAATTCACTGTCGAATTATATATTTTTATATTATGTAATGGTACAGAAAATGCTCATGCTTGATTAAAAAACCATCTTAAACTAATTACTAACATCATTTTTATAAATTTGAATTCTAATTCTAAGTATTGATGGGTCTTTTGTTGGCCAAAGCATATTTCCACTCTTATTACTCGTGACATTTCATCTTTTGATTTAATCAATTTATGTTCATTCTCAAAAAAAAAAAATCTAATTCTTATCAAAATCTATTTAAAGAAAAAAAACTTCTAACACAAAATTAAGTACTACTCTACAAAAATAAAAAGAATGTTAATTATATGTATGCAATCTCTTATTGTAAATTAATTAAAGAAGTCATCAACTATTAATTTTCACATTATGGCAAATAGTTCTAGTTATTAATTATAAGTTTTTAGATAAATTTTATTGTTGCGTCAATACTATCTTAATTAGAGCATAATTATTACATATATATATATATATATGTAAGGGTGGGCAAATTTTAATTAACCGACTAAATATTAAATTCGGTTAATCAAAATTATTATGTATCGGTCGGTTCGTTAATAATTTTAGATTATTTTAATTTTTAATTTTATTAACAATTAAGCGATTCAGTTCAGTCGGTTAACCGTTAACTAAAAATTTAAAATAAAATTTTATTTAGTTATTAATTTTTTATTTAATTCTTTAATTATATTATTTTTTTACTATAAATATAAACTTTTATTACAAAATAAAATTATTTTTTCATTTTTTAATAAGTTTTATTTAGTCATCTAATTATATTAATTTCTGGTTATAAATAAATTTTTTTAATATAAAATTAAAAAATTTAGTTGGTTCCGTTAATTAACTAAACTAACCGATTCGATTTGATTAATTAATTAAATCGATTAAAATTAAAAATCGATTGATTTAGTTAAAATATTTTAACTAAATTAATTCAGTTAACCGGTCGGTTCAGTCTTTTAATTAACCGACCGACCGAATACTCACGGCTACATATATATTTAGAAAATTATTTTTTATTTACATTTGGCGTACCCTTCTTTATACTAGAACACATGCATGTGATATATCATACCACTTAGAACCCTTCTTTATACCAGAACACGTGCATGTGATATATCATACCACGTAGAACAGTGTTTAAATAATGTTATGCTTTAAATAATATATCATATCTTAAATAATTTATACTATTAGTGTGAGTGCGTTGCGTGTGTCTGTATATATATATATAGAAGTAGTATTTTTCAGTATAAATATCTTAAATAATTATTTTTTGAAGAAAATTTTTAATTAAGAGATTTCAGGAGCAAGTATTATATAATCATATATCTTTCCTCGTCAGAGATGTAAAGGACAAATCGTCAATACAAAACCTGGGCCGGGAAGAACACAGCGAGCATGCTTGTAGCTATATATATATACACATATATATATATATATAGGAAACTTTGAATTCATGAATAACTTATAAGAGATAATTGGTTAATTCTGTAGACATGAATATTGAAAATTGAAGCTTCGATAAATGACTGCCGTTTGCGGCAAGACACAACATGTGTCAGAAATAGGCTTATTGGTGGAAACTTGGAGTTTTGTATAGAGTATTATGGAGGACCATTCCGTGTACACCACATGCACTACACAATAAAATTTTCTTATTTTGTTTTTGTTGTTGATCCCAATAATTAAGTTTCAAGACTAATCACTTGCAAGTTGTGTCTAATTGCTGATGGCAAGGCTAGCCAACATTAGGGCTTCAACTAGCTTTTGAATTCAATATATATATACGGTTCTTCAAGGGAAGTCTTTGAAGATGCAAATTAACCCCCCAAAATGTTTTGTAATTTCTTGAACTATACATTAATTGATGGCTACATCAGTACATATATTTCGAATTAATAAGTTTGTAATACCATTTTAGTACCATTCATTCAAAATTTATTTGATGTATCCAAATAAATTTTTACAAATAATTTTTCAAAATCATCATCAGATTTTATTATAAATTAATGTTTTCACATTGATTATATAAGTAGTTGATCCTTATACAATGAACTTGAATTGTTTTGAATTTCATATATATATAAATTCAATTCTATATTGCAAGTTAAGCTCATATTGAATTAGAAAGTTGAATCAAAATTTTCCACTTCTACTTAAAAAATAATTTATACTGGTTAAAAATTGTAGAATGAGTTCATATTCGTCAGCAAATGAAATAATTAAGCAAAATTCGACCTTCTTTTTTATTCTTTGATAATATCAATTAAATGCTACCTATATTTATATAATTGAACTTACTAAACTCATAAAACTGTTTTCTGTTATATTTGGCAAAATTCTATTGTTTGAAATACGAACAACAAATAATTAATTATTACACCTTTTACTAAAAATAACAAAATTTTACAATTAAACATTTAATAATTGACTGATGCTAAAATCATTTTTAGAACCAAAAATTTTAAATTCAAATATAGCGATTAAAGTTAAATTTATGTAAAAAAATGTATATATTTTTCAAATAATATTATATAAAAAGTCCATTTGATCTTAGATTTTTTTTTAAAAAAAATCAAATCTATAAATAAAACTCAAAAATTCTAACATCTAGTGCATAGTACCTTTCTTTTACACTCATGGGAATTTAATTAATTATTTTTTTATCCACATGAATACAAGGTAAGAGGGTGCATTGTATCAGAAGTATTAATTGTATTTTGAACTTAGACCAGAAGTATCAATTATAATTTCTGGTATGGTAGGTATTACTATTACGTATTATTATTTATTACACATGTCCAAAGCAAAACAAAACTGAAAATGCCCAACAAATCTTTGAAAATAAAGTTTGCTATATCCTGCTTAGTTCATTCATACAAGACTTTATTATTAGTTCATGTGATAGAGTTTCTGAGTTCTGAGAAAAAATTGAATTTTCTCTAGCAATTAAGGACAAAAAAATTGATGTGAGATACAGGAATTAAGAAAAATACAAAATGCAAAGAGAATCTTTTTCTTCTTCTTTTTTTTTTTGCTGGCATTTTCAGGGAATGTTTGTCTACGAATGAATTATATATGTTGTTCTTGGTGATAGGTTTAATTATGATTCCAAACTCCTTTTTATTATTAATAATCATTATTACTATTATTCCTTAAGCAAATATTTCTCATTCTGATTAATTATTAATTAAGTCCCTTTTTCATTATATTATTCTGTGTTGGATATACATGTTATTATTTTTAATTTCATATTCATATATAAATGTCTTCATGCGCATGCGAATATAATTCTATCACCGATTGTTTGATTTCTTATCCAACTTTTGCCTAATTTTTCTCAATAATTGTTGCTTGTCTTAATTAAAATATATAAAAAAAATAATTTATTGCAATATATATAAAATATTAAAGGTAAAGCTGAAATTATATATCATACATTTATTATTATTATTATTGAAAAAATCTAACTAAAGATCTAATTATTAAATAATAATAACATATAATTTTTTAAACTTATAACATTAAGAAAAAAAATTAAATAACTTTATTAATATATTTATTAAAATGTATACATTGGAAAAAATATCAAAATGTATTTTCTATAGCCATAGGTGAAAATTTAATGAATATTTTGTTGAGTGATAATTAATGAAATAAGACTATAAATTATATATAAATTTTGTCCTAGTGGAGGCCTAGTAAAAACTGGCACTTAAGAGTAATTCATCACGAAAGACACCAAAGGAAGTGGCTGAAAAAATGCCCCACTAACAGCCTGAAACGCTCAACCTAAGCTATAAGAAATCTCTCTCCCCCTCTCTCTCTCTCTTTATATTATATATAATTATTAATTAATATAATTAATTAATGTGAATTTTGTATGCTAAATTAATATATAGTCATTTTTACTGTACGTAGATGATAATGATGATTAAGGTAAAAAACCTAAAATTACAATTACAATGTTGGTAATTAAAATTATAGGTAAAAGTGGCTTAGGAATATTGAAATTGGATTCCAATTATTGTTAATTATTAGCCTATGGAAATTCGATCAGCTAAATCAGAACAGCAGATTGGTCCCATTTCCTGATGATACCTCCTCTGGGCTCAACACATGTCATCTGTAACTGAACTTTTGTTTCTTTTTTCTCATTCCTTTTAATGGTTTCTTTTTCTTTTTCAAATTACTAAAAATAATAAGAAAGAAAATTCAGATAATCAGAGAAATTAAAATAAATAAATAAATAAAATGTCAAAAAAACAAAAAAGCATAGTACGCATTTGCCTTAGTAGACCAAGAAATTAAAATGTAAAATAAATTAACATCATCAGAGTCAACATATATATACATATTTACAGAGTCATATTATGTAATTGGATTATTAATAATAATTCTTAATATTATTAATATATAAAAAATAAAAAATTAAACATTAATAATATTTCCTTCAAAAAAAAAATCTGACACATATAATATATACATGAAATTTTCTTTTTAAATTTTAAGTATGCTATCCATGACCATCTCCCTTTTCTCTTTTTTGTGCATGATAGCCGGTAACGAGATGTGTCTTTATTTTTCATAATTGATAAATAATTTCTACATACGTAGCTTTTTAATTAGTCACACCATATTAATTAAAATGCTATTTTAATTGAGGGAAGTGCAATTGAGCGATAAAAATTCATACATCTTTAATTAATCGTTGAGGGCTCGATTTTCGATGTTATATATAAAGTAACTTTAAATTTTTAGGCTATTTATCCTATAAATCAAGATATTTATAAGTCATTAAGAAGATTAGTCAATATTTTCGACAGTAAATACCCTGATTATTACAAAAAAAAATACATTTCTAAATATATTTATAAAAATATCCAAATTTCCATATCTTTAAAAAAATTTTGCATAAAAATTTCACTTTTTAGGGATATTCTGAAAAAGAAAAAATTTCACTTTTTAGGGATATTCTGAAAAAGAAAAATTGCCTATTGAACAATGCTTCTTATCTAAAATTAAAAAAAAAAAAAGAAGAAAAAGATTGAAGATTAAGGAGAATTTATATGCATCTGTGTCCACTTTCAATTAATCCATTTCTAGTCGTGTTTCATCTAAAATTTAATATTCTATTAGGCTATTTCTCATCATACGACATACATATATATATATATATTATTAAGCGTCTTTAAAAACCTTGCAGGAATCTTATTCGCTCAGGAGATATCATGAGGGTAAATCTGTCCAGCCTAGGTTTGTCAGGTCCAAATATCATCATAAAGGGGCTTATGCAGGCAAAAGCCTTGGATTCTAGTACATGGAAAAGGGTTTGCACCATCCACAATGTTGCTGGTACTATGATATCTGTTGAACCTAATGGGCTTTGTTGGAATGATTCGGATAAGAAGTCGTTTGTATTAAAGGAAGCCTATAATACACTGAGACAACATCGAGCATCTACATTATCCTTTAGTATGCTTTGGTGCAACAACATCCCACTCAAAATTTTCATATTTTAAAGCCTTGGATTTTCATCTTATTTGGTTAAATTTTCTTCACCTTGTTATGTAGAGTTTGATTTATTGGACAAATAAAAAAGTATTGTATATTTTTTTAATTTCAATTTAGATGATTTATTAATTCAATATAATACAAAAAATTTAACCAGTTTTATTAATTTAATATCTGACTTTTACTAATTTCTTATTTTTTTGAAAAACTTTTTCAAATCTTGACATATTGTTCAATGTTAATTAACCTTATATTGTGTAAAACTAAGTCAGTGTTTACTAGTATAAAGCAACCATAATTTTTCAAAAAAGTTTATAAAACAAAAATAAAATTTATTATTTTGTTCCAAATATTTTTATTTAAAAAATTAAAAAATAATTTTTATATTTATTAGCTAACAATTGATTTTTTTAAATAATTATAAATGAAAAAGGAGAAATACTTATATTAAATTCAAAATCTAAATGAGAGTAACACATATATTTTTTGTCATCAAATTACACTTTGATAATTAGCTAGTAGTTGAATTTAAAAAAATTATTTTTAATTATTTTCTAAATAAAAATACGCTTTTAAAAAAAGAGAGTTTATTTCTCATTTTGATTCTTAAAGCCTCTTTTTTTATTTAAAAAATAAAGAATAAAAATTTAGAAATTAAGAAACAAAAAAAATTGCTAAAATAAAAAATATTTTACACAACTAAATAGCGTCTAAAAATATTGTATGTTTTAAATATATAAAACTACAATGTAAATATTTTTTTTAATTTTCTTTTTATGTAATAGGTTCTATTATTATCGATTTTATTATTAATTATTATTATTATTATCGATTATTATTAATAATTCTTATTAACTCTCATCATAACAATAAAATGTATAAACATATATATTTATTAGGAGTAGAATTTATCTAGAGCATGAAATCCTGCTACACTGATAGAATGTCATACTTTCTTTTTGCTGACAAGGAGGGAGTTTGTTAGCCTCATCCTAGACGTTAGCTATTTGTTTTTGCAGTAATAATAATAATAATAATAAACCACAGCTATGTTTTTTTTCTAATTTCAATTATTTATTTTTCTTTTGTTAATTAACTAAAAATATTAACTATTAAAGTATAATTTAGTAGTAAAAAATATGTGTCATTATCATAAAAATTTTGAATTCAAGTCTCTTAAATATTTTTCACCCTATATAATTAATAAAAAAACTAAAAATATTTAGAATGTAATTTTATTTTAATGATAAAAAAAGAATTTCTCTGTGTATTCAGATGTTAACCCAACCCCTTGCCCAGTACTATTTATATCAATGATCACACCACACGCAGTGCCCTTTCATGTAAGTTAGCCCGCAGTTAGCAGGCATCATTCGAAGATAAGGTCGAATTTCCAAATCCTCACCCCGGACTTACTGCCAAGCGGTTATATTTCTTCTATATAATTCCCTTTTTTCTTTCTCTTCTCATCACATTTATACTTCCAATTTGCTACTTCTTCTTCAGAAATTTTCTCTCTCCTCTGCTGGGTTTCTCTCTATAATCAATTCTTTTAAAGATTTCTTCTTAATTCTTGCCTTTTGTTAATAAAGTTTCAAGCTTTATACGATAATGGATGTTTTGCACTTCTTGTTTGGGATTTTTGGTGGGTTCTTTCTTCTTCTTCTTCTTCTTCTTCTTCGGATTCTATTTCTTGATTTCACGTTAATGGGTTCTCTCTGTTTTCTTCCCTGTTACAGGAAATGCAACTGCTTTATTCCTCTTCTTGTCTCCAACGTAAAATCTCTGTTTTAGTTTTCATGATATTGTTCTTCTTTTCAATTTATTGATTTATCTTTAATTCTTCAAAATGCTATTTTTTTGTATAACTAATAGCAAAACTTATAAATTAAAATTTGTTTATAGGATCACTTTCAAGAGAATCATAAGGAGTAAATCCACAGAGGACTTCTCAGGCATCCCATATGTGATGACTCTGCTCAACTGTCTCCTTTCTGCCTGGTATGTTTCCCGTTGCTTCAAACTACTTTTACCTTTTTTTTGTTACTTTCTCTTTCTACCCTTCAAAAGTTTGCTTATTTAAGCTTTTTTCTTGACTGTCTTTTCAGTTTCTTGGTGAGGGTAATATTGTAAACATGTCAAAATCTTTGAAATCAACTAGTCATATGGCCTCTTTCCTGTTTAAATCACCATCCACGACCAAAAAGCATGACTCTGTTCTGTTCTGTTCTTGCTACTATTTTTAATTTGTTTTCTCTATGAATCTTTAGTTTTTAATTTGATCATGCAAATTCCGTGGTTTAATCTCTATTGATTTATTGTTAATTTTCAAATTGACCCAGATGCCCTTTCTATAAATAATTAAGGATTTTAATATTTAAATGATAGGTATGGAATGCCTTTTGTTTCCAAGAACAATCTCTTGGTATCGACCATTAATGGGACAGGAGCTGCACTTGAAATCATTTATGTGATAATCTTCATTATATATGCGCCAAGGAAAGAGAGGAATAAAATCCTATGCCTCTTTACACTTGTGCTCACCGTTTTTGCTATTGTGGCCTTTGTCTCTGTGTTTGGCCTCCATGGAAATACCAGGAAGCTCTTCTGTGGCTTAGCTGCCACCATTTTCTCTATCGTAATGTATGCCTCTCCTCTGTCCATCATTGTAAGTCAAATTCTTCGATTTTACTCTTAAATTCTGTTATTCTTTTAATAGTTTTTCTATATTGTCATCAGTAAAAAGTTCTTATTTTTATTTTAAATTTATGTTTTTATTATGATGGATAAAACTGATGGGGTATGTTTTTATTCTTGTGCTTTTCACTGAGAAGAAGATATTATCTTTTCGAAATGTATATTCTCAACTTATGATTAAGAGAAGATTAGTGTTTATTGAAATTCCGCAAGAAGGGAAAAGGCCAACTTTCTTTTTTGGTAGTTTACTGTCAACAAGAATAAACAAGAGGAGATTTTGATACTGGTCAAAGAATATCTTATCATTAAACCCAACAAACCATCGTTTTTTTCTCCTATAAAATTGGAGATATATAACATATTAAAAAGGTAATTATTAATTCTTTTAATTAGGATATTTTTGATATTTTTTTAAATTAATTTTTTTGGTATCATATTTTGCAGAGGTTGGTAATTAAAACTAAGAGCGTAGAGTTCATGCCATTTTTCTTGTCACTATTTGTGTTCCTGTGTGGTACTTCCTGGTTCATCTATGGTATACTTGGCAAAGATATTTTTATATTTGTAAGTTTTTTTTTTAATTTTCTTCTAAATTTTAATTAATACCCATTAATATTTTTACCTATTTCTTACAAAAATAACTAAAATTAATGCAGCTTCCAAATGGGTTTGGGTGTGCTCTTGGGGCAATACAACTGCTTCTATACGTCATCTACAGAAATCACAAAAGTAAGGATGCCAAGACACCTACAGCTCAGTCACTGGAAATGGGTTCAGAGAAGCCTCAGCAACAGCCAGAAAAGAACCAAACTGTGACTAATGGGCCACAAGTTGAGCAAGTTTAAAATACAATTTTAAGTCAATTAACTTCTCGTGACAAAAGTTTAAGTTTCACTCTCTTTTCTTAGTCTTTAATTATGGATTTTGCCACCAACGAAAATGCCAATTTAGGTGATGATTGTATAGGAACAAAAGAGCAAGTAATAATAGAATGGTATCGAGTGGAGAATTGAGAAACGAGAGCACACCTCTCTCTTTTGGCACTTTTTTCTTTTGATGAATGAAACATTTAAAGAAAGAAAAATGGTCCAAATTTTGGACAAGCGTTCATTGTTCTTTAAAATGTGTCATTTTAATGTGAATTCTACTTGAAAGAAACACTTGCTCGTTGGTGGACAGGATGACCTAACCCTGTCATATAATTTCAAAAGAAAAAAAAAACTCTTTTCATTTAGAGGTGAACATTATTTTTTTAGATATTTAATATTTATAATCGTTCTGGGGAAGATACAGCAACTTCCTTTTCCAAAAATGGAATTGGTGCGGTGTGTTTATGGTCACAAATTGTAAGATATGGTAAAGAAATAATTTGTGGAAATAATTGAGAAGGACCTTTGTAAATTTGTCATCCAAAAAAAAAACTTTGAAACTGAATTATTTGTGGTAGTTTGAACTTCCACGTAGTAGCTAGAAAATTTTTAAATTTCGAAGAGATTTCTTCATTTCCAAAAGTAGCATAATCAGCGTATATATATATAGTATTACTGTATTTTTCACAAGTATATGGATATATTTTTTTAGTATGTCAAAGTATAAAAAATAAAAAGTACTATAGCAAACGTTCTTCAATTTTTATTGTAAGCGAGCAATGGATTTGGATTGAGTTCCAGCAAGTGATATATAAAACTATGACAATCCAAAACATATGGACTTAATATAAAAAAAAAAAAAAAAGACTTACCAGCAAGCGATATATAAAACAATGACAATCCAAAATAGATTGACTTAATAAAAAAATATATCTCACGTGTAATTCACTATATCTTAAAAATAGTGAATTTGGATGGGACTAAAATAGTGAGATAATAGTATATCTGATGGGAATAAAATAGTGAATTTTATCTTAAAAATAATAAAATATTAAACTATATACAGTGATAAATTTGGAAAGCAATAACAATATTATGTATAAAAACATTTATAATTTGCAGTATAAAGCATAAATGATCAAGCAAATTTGTGGGAAAAAATTCCTCTTTTCATCTCTGATATAATTATAAAATGCAATATTTACGTAACCACCTAAAAATAATTTTATTTTAAAAATATTATAAAAATTAAAAATATTAATATTTTTATAAAAATTTAATATATAAAATTTTAAAAATATCTCATTTTATATTAAAATAATTTTTTTTAAAAATACCTCTTTCTTCACTACAATTAATATTTTACTTCAAATTTTAATTTTTTTTTCAAACTTTAATATTAAGTAAAAATATTATTATAAAATAATAAAAATTATTTTTTTTAAAATTATTTTTCATCATATAAAAATCATAATTTTTTATAAAAAATTAATTTTAATTATAAAAAATAACACTAAAAATCAAAAGTAAAATATATAAAAAAGATATTAATAAAAATATTAAATTTATTTTTAAACAAATTATATATATATTATAACACATAATATACAATTTCATTATATTGATGTCATATAGATGTTATTTATATGTTTCATAAATATTATAGATGTATTGTAGATGTGTGTATAAATTATATATTTATTATGTGAGTTGTGTGTATTTCATGTAAAAGTTATTAAATATTATGTGAATATTATGTGGATGTTGTGAGAATAAAAAATTTAAAAAAATAAAATTAAATAATTATTAAAAATATTATATAGATGTGTTGTAAGTGTATTATAAATGTGTTTTAAATATGTTATAGATATAATTTATATTATTGAGTATGTATTATATATATATTATATATATTTATTTTTTATGTATATATTAAAATATAAAATTAATTTTTTAAAATAAAAAATATAAATAAAATAAATTTAAAAAATAAAAATTACAAAAATCATAAAAAAGGGTTTTAAACGTAAATTTGCAAATAAAAAAATACAGGTTCATATTTTTGAAAAGTGAGACTTTAAAATAATGGATAGTATAAATATCTCTTTTAAAAATTTCACTGAGTTTTACATCAAAGTTAACAATTAGGTTACACTAATTGGAGTTTGATGTGATTTCAAAATCCAATTTTCCAAATTTATAATTCCACTAAACTTTTTGAGAAAATTACACCCTTATTATATTTTTTAAAATTTTATTTTTTTTATCAAAAATATTTTAATCATTTTATGTTAAACATATAATAAATTCATTATAAATTATATAAAATTTACAAAATCATAATAAACTTATTATAGACTAATAAAAATTTAATATTTTCATAAATAATTTATAAATTTGATGTTTTGATAAATAATTTATAAATATAATAAAGTTAGAATTATTTTTAAATTTTTTTATATTTTTATCAATCTTTTTCAACATGAGCAACACATACATGAAGTAGATCACAGACACAAAAGCTTCATCATTTTCTTCATTGTTATCTTAAAAATCAAAATCAATAATTACCTGTTTACAATTGCCTCTCATATACTCAATTAAATAAAATATAAATGAATTAAATACTTGAATTCAAAGATTTAGATTCTCAACCCGCCGACTGTTGTAGTAAAGTTTATTTTGTAGAGCAAAAAATGAAGATGTCTAACTTAGGTAATTCTTGATAAAAAATGGAGGTACCTAACTTAGGTAATTCTTAATCTAAAATGGAGGTGCCTAAGTTAGTTAATTATTAGTCTAAAATGGAGGTGCCTAACTTAGATAATGAATGTCAAAAATGAAGGTGCCTAATTTTAGTAAATGAGTTATCTAACCATTGACAAAATTCTATCAATCCATTTTTGAAACCTATATAAATCATTTAGCTTTCACTTGAAATTTATTCCAAAAATTATTAGAGAGTTTTAGAGAGAAAAGTAAGATTTCTTCTAAATATTATGTTTTCTTTTATTAGAGAAAGAGTGTTTAATTTCTCCTATTATAAGAGAGAGTATTATCAATTATGTCCTCCTTATTTTAGAAAAAAAAATATTATAATCTTTTTTCTATAATAAAATTCTTCTACAATTTACCTGTAATTTTTTGCTCCAATTAATTTGGAGATTTTTCATGTAAAACTTTGATGTTCGTTATTTTCATTTTGCTTCTCATTTCTACTTTAGTTGTAATTGTGTATCGTGTTTTACAACATCCTAACAATGGTATTGGAGCATCGGGTTTATAGCCTTTTTTTATGCTACAGTCAGATCCAGTTAGTGGAAAGGAAGTATCTTCAATAATGACAATAAAGTACAAAATACAAAAATTCAATGGGAGTAATTTCTCATTATGAAAAATGAGAATAAAAGCATTTTAAAAAAAGATAACTGTTTGGCGGCAATTGGAGAAAGGCCTGATGAGATCACTGACGACGGGAAGTGGAATGAGATGGATGATAATGCTGTTGCTAATCTGTACCTAGCACTAGCCGATGGAGTATTGTCAAGTGTGGGAAAGAAAAAGACAATAAAAAAGATATGGGATACTTTGACAAAATTGTATGAGGTCAAATCACTGCACAATAAAATTTTCTTAATAAGAAAACTTTACACTTTTCGGATGATAAAGTTAACTACGGTGACAGACCACATCAACACCCTCAACACTTTATTTTCACAGCTCACAACAATGGAGCATAGCATAGAGACGGGTGAATATGCTGAAATTCTACTTCAAAGTCTACCTGATTCGTATGATCAACTCATCATCAACTTAACCAACAACAGTGAAGTTCTAATCTTCGATGATATTGCAGCTGCAGTTCTTGAAGAAGAAAGCAGACGCAGAAGCAAAGAAGATAGACATGGAGGCTCACAATAAGCTGAAGCTTTGACAGTAATAAGAGGGAGATCAACGGAAAATGGCTTCAGTGGGAGTCAAAATCAGAGTAGATCAAAATCTAAAAGTAAGAAGAATGTCAAATGTCATCATTGTGGCAAGAAAGGACACTACAAAAGGGAGTGTTGGCATCTGAAGAAGAACGAAGAAGCCAAAGAAAAAGGTTCTGAGTCCTCAAATACTCAGGGTTGTTAAAATTTTATATAGTGAGGCAACAACAGTTACTAAAGGCAGAAAAATATTCACTGATATTTGGCTTATGGACTCAGGAGCAACATGGCATAAGACTCCTCGAAGAAAATGGTTCCATTAATATGAATCTATCTCCAGAGGATCTGTGTTCATGGGAGATGATCATGTCTTGGAGATTGCTGGTATTGGTACCATTAAATTAAAGATGCGTGATGGTACGATTTGCACTATCCAGGAGGTACGACATGTTAAAGGCTTAAAGAAAAATCTATTATTTTTGGAACAATTAGATAATAATGGGTAAAAAATTTATATTCAAGATGGGATCATGAAAATAGTTAAAGGCACATTTGTAGTGATGAAAAAGAAAAAGATAGCTGCAAATTTGTACATGCTTAAAGGAGAAACACAACAAGGAGAAGCATCCACTGCATTAGCAAGTTCAGCAGAAGAATTAATAATGATGTGGCATTGTAAGCTTGGCCACATGTCGGAACGAGAATTGAAGATTCTTGTTGATCAAAAGTTGCTTCCAAGGCTCAAAAAGGTTTCAGTACCCTTTTGTGAGCACTATGATACTAGTAAGCAACACAGATTAAAATTCAGCAGTTCATCTGCTAGAAACAAAACTATCTTAGAACTAATTCATTCTGACGTATGGCAAGCACCAGTTCTATCCATAGGAAGAGCAAAATATTTTGTATCTTTTATTGATGATTACTCTAGGAGATGTTGGGTGTATCCAATAAAAAATAAGGCAGATGTATTTTCAATTTTTAAAATATTCAAAGCATGAGGTGAGCTTAAAACTAAAAAGAAGATTAAGTATTTAAGGACAGACAATGGAGGAGAATATACTGGCAATGAATTTGATATCTTTTATCAACAAGAAGGTATCAAAAGGTAGTTTATGGTGACATACACTCCACAACAAAATGGAGTAGCAGAGAGAATGAACAAAACCTTGTTAGAACAAACAAGAGTGATATTGAGAACTGCAGGGTTGTCTAAGTCATTTTGGAAAGAAGCAATCAAAATTGTATGTTACTTGATCAATCGGTCACCATCAATCGTAATTGGTCTAAAACCCCAATGGAGATGTGGTCTGGTAATTCAACTAATTAGTCTCACGTACATATATTTGAAAGTCCTGTTTATGTTATGTACAACACCCAAGAAATATCAAAGCTGGATTCAAAATCTAGGAAATATATTTTCTTAGGGTATGCTGATGGAGTCAAGGAGTATCGCCTATGGGATCCCACTGCCCGTAAGGTGCTAATCAGTAGGGATGTTATATTTTTAGAAGATAAGATATAAGAAAAAGATAATGATAGCACTTTAAAAGAAAAACCAGAGACTACTACAATTCAAGTTGAAGAAAGATAAGAATAAGAAGTTCCAGATGCTTCTGAAGCATCATTAGAACATGAAGAACAAGAACAAGCTGAGTTTGCAACTCCACAAGTTCGACGGACAACTCGGGAGAGGAGAGAACCAGCTTGGCACTCAAAGTACATCATGGAGGAAAATATTGCATATTATTTTCTAACAGAGGATGGAGAGCCATTAACTTTTTATGAGGTTATAAAAGGCCAAGAAGCTTCTCTGTGGATGCTAGCAATGCAAAAAGAAATTGAAGCTCTTTATAAAAATAAAAATGGGATATTGTTTCACTACCACAAGGAAGAAAGGCCATCGGGAATAAATGGGTTTACAAAATCAAACGAGATGGCAATAACCAAGTGGAGCGGTATCGTGCTAGATTGGTGGTAAAAGAATTTACTCAGAAAGAAGGTATAGGCTTCAATGAAATATTCTCTCCCGTTGTTCGGCTCACAACGATTCGAGTGGTCCTGGTAGTATGTGCTACATTTGACTTATACTTAGAGCAATTGGATGTGAAAACTGTATTTCTTCATGGAGAACTTGAAGAAGAAATCTACATGCTCCAACCAAAAGGTTTTGAAGAAAAAGAAAAAGAGAACTTGATTTGCAGGTTGAACAAATCTCTATACGGTCTTAAACATGGGCCAAGATGTTGGTATAAGAGATTTGTTTCCTTTATCATGAGCCTTGGATACAACAGACATAGTACAGATTCTTGTATTTACTACAAGAGATTTGGTGATGGTAAATTCATTATTCTATTGTTATATGTTGACGACATATTGGTAACAGACCCCAACAAAGATTGTATTACAAACTTAAAGGCACAATTGGCTAAGGAGTTTAAAATGAAAAACTTGAGACCAGCAAACAAGATTTTAGGGATGTAAATTTATTGAGATAGAAGTAATAGGAAGATATGGCTTTTTCAGAAAAATTATTTGAAAAAAATCCTACGACGCTTCAATATGTAAGATTGTAAGCCAATTTCTACCCCTCTTCCTATTAATTTTAAGTTATCCTTAAGTATGAGTCCTAACAATGAAGCAAAGAGGATAGAAATATCTCGATTACCATATGCATCAACAGTGAGTAGCTTAATATTCGAGTGAGTAGCTTAATATTCGCTATGGTTTGTACAAGATCAGACATGTACTTGTTAACTATATATATATATATTATTTAGTAGTAACCATATTCATTCTGAATTTAGAATGTTGTATTTTTCAAAAGTCCAAGCCTTTCAACCTATAATTTTTGAGCTTTTAATTAAAATATCAGAAAAATTTTAAATAATTTTAAATTTATCATTTTTATAAATTATTTATCGAAATATCAAAATTTATAAAATGTTCATCAAAATATTAGATATTTATTAGTTTAAATGAGTTTATCATGAGTTTATAAATATTATATAATTATAATGAGTTTATTATAAAAAATATCTCTAGTAAAAATTTTAAAAACTATAATGGAGGTGTCATTTTTTTCATAATTTTTCTCACAATTTGGGGCCTATAAATCAGCTAAAAAATATGAAATATTATTGAAATGATATTGGATTTTTGACAAAAATATAAGAAAAATTAAAAAAAAATTAAATTATCATATTTATAAATTATTTATTAAAATATCAGAATTTATAAATTATTTATCAAAATATTAAATTTTCATTAGTTTACAATGAGTTTATTATGAGTTTATAATGAGTTTATTATAAACTCATAATAAACTCGTTGTAAACTAATGAGTTTATTATAAATTTATAAAAATAACAAATTTTTATTAATTTACAATGAGTTTATTATGGATTTATTATGAGTTTATAAATTTTATATAGTTTATAATGAATTTATTATGAGTTTATAATAAATTAATTAAAATATCCCTAATAAAAAAGTAAAAATTATTAAAAATATGGTAAATTATGTTATTTTTCCAATGGTATTTGATCCATTTAAATGCAAATTTACTATCCTTTTTGAAATTAGAATATTGATAAATAAGAAAAAAATTCTCATTTTCAATCTTAAGAATCAAATTTTAATCAATAAATAAAAAATAAAATTTACCATAATTAAGGCAAAGGAATCACTCTTCAATAGTATATTAACATATTGTTTAAAAATACAAAATGCCAAATAAAAAAATTATTATTTAGACTTTTAGTATTTTTCTATATCATTTGCCTGAATTTTTTTTTAACAGATATCATTTGCCTGAATCTGGCATCTTGTTTATTCTAATTTATACATATGAGGAATGTGATATATATATATATATATATATAGACACACACACAAAAAAAAAGACACGATTTTTATAGTGATTAGGTAAATAGGACAGTGTTTCAAAAGCAGAAAATTAAAAATAAAAATAAAAATAATTGAATATTTAAGTTACTTTTGCATTAACAATATAATATTTTAATCCATCAAACTAATAAGTATCTGGTGTTTTAAATATTTATTATGCAAATATCTATTATTTTGCTTAATATATGGTTAAAGACATGAATGCCCTCTTTACTCCAATATGAAAATTTCCCACCATGAGTATATATAATCTGTTTTCGTAATGTAATAATCAAAAAGATAAGCAGCATTAAAGTCTTTTCATTTGGAATGCCATTAAACTATAATATGAGCACATTGAGCAGACCATAATTCAACAAGACTGGTACTGCTCTCTGCTATAGACTGTTACTGATATTACATAGCAGAGAGCTTCAGATCACTGCTGCTGCCACCTTCACCTCCTTTTGAGCTTCAACATCCCCTTGGCCACTTCCCACACCCTGAAGTCATTTTTACCAAATAAACTGCTATGTATATTAATAATTAGATATATATATATATACTTACAGACATCTCAACGTTCTTTTCCATGAATGCTGGCATGGCAGCTGCTGCCTGTTGTATGCATGTACATATAAAAATCAGAGAGCGTGGAAAAGAATAGAAGAAGCAAAAAATTATATAATGATCAACTGTGAAAAGATTTAGAGAAAAGAGTAAGGATATCATAATACATTCATATATATACCTTAGCTTGTTGGAGTTGGTCTTTTGCTAGAGTTTGGGGCTCCAAGCTTTCAAGATCAACCTCCATGGATGGCGCCATGGCATCAGGATTATTAGAAGCCTCCTGCTGCTGCCTTTCCTTTCTCTAGCTGCACAGTATAAGAAGAGAAAAAAGAGATTCCAGAGAAAGAAAATATGTACAAGGAATTAATGTGGCAAGCCATTGATTACAAAATCTGTACATTTGGCTTGCATTCTTTGTTTTTTTTTTGTAACCGTTTCTTTTCTTTTCTTTTCTTTTCATCTAACAAATCACATAGTATATTATTTACTAGTAATTAATTTATAGTCTAACCATACCAAATAAGGTATATTGAGGATTATAAACTATATATGGGTATATTTTTTTTCTACAACAAATCATAGTTTAATAATGCAATCTATATTTTGTTAAAAAATAAAAATTCAGTAACAATGCAATATACCATCTTATACATAAAATCTCTGTAGTAAAAGATTTTTATTAACAACTATATTATCACTATTTAATAATATTATCAACATGTTATTATAATAATTAATTATACTGCTAACATATTATTATAAATATACATACTTTGAATTCAATTCTTGATGTATATGCAAGTCTTGGTTCTAATTCTTGTGCTTCTATGTTTCCGTTTTTGTTCCAAACCTGAGTTTGATTATTTTAGAAATGCAAATCGTATTTGCTGTTCAAAATCAAACATTACATTCTTGCTATTTGTGATTACCAGTAAACTAAGAGAACTATGCTTAATTAATTGAAAGCACAAAGCCTGCTAATTGTTATCAAAGTATATCAGTTGGAAACATCTTCAAGTTAAGTTCAACCACAAATTAGACCTTAACCATTATATGTTCTCAAGAAGCCATACAAGGTAAACTATTATATTTAACACAAAGAAATTTGAAATTTTTAAGTGCCTCCAAATATGCAACTAGAAGACCAACAACGCATGGAATCTGCAATTGTCACCGGCTGGCAGGAATTGCTAATTACTATTGCAGCCTTCATCAACATCCATATCAAATTCCCATTCCTTAATCACAGCAACCTTAACAGGCAACAAGCCCTGCAACCATTAGTAATTATATTTTAAATTAAGATCATCATGAGCTTAGATTGCATAATGAGAAAACCATGATGCAAATATAAATAATCAAATTTTAACTTGAACTTTATGAAGGAAATATGCAAAATATAAAACAACTAGCATGATATTGAAATAGTAAAATATGCTTTTGCTTTTTATTATCTTGTTAACTGATGTTGAAATGTATGAATTATGATATATAGATTATATTTTAATAGCTAGCTAGCTATCAATAATGAAATGATAAAAAAATTAAATTTAATTGAATACAACAAAATATATTTTTTCATTATTTCAGATTTTTTTTTATAGTGAATATTCCTGAGATTCAATTTCAAAGAAATTATATAGTACAACGGTGATTCTGTTATTTTATATAATTTTTCTCAATTTCGACAAAAGTAATATTCAATTTCAATAAAAAATAATATTCGGTTCCAACATAATATGATAAGAATATTCATTAGCAAGTTAAAATAAATTAAGTTTATTTTCCTTCATAAACTTAACTAGATAGGTTAAAAAATAAAGAATCATCTATATTTTGTAAATGGTTCATTACAACAAATATTGGAATTAATTAACTTAACCATCATTTGACATATGCAAGAGATTGTGCTGTTAATTTTTGTTATTAATATCAAATTTTTTATTCTTAATAGCATGATCTATACTTACTATTAAAATTAAGAAATTATTTGTTATAATGTATACATACAATAAAATGGCAAAAAAAACAAGATTATAATAAGAAATAAGGAGGATAAATTTAAAGTTAAGAGATAAAATCAAATAATGCACATCAAAACAGTAATAGCATATAGTATGAAACTATGGATAATCAATAGATGATGGAGGTATGGATAATGAATAGATATCGGAATCAAAATTCCAAAGCATTAAATTGGTAAAACTATAGGTGAGTAAAATGAACAAATAATTTGATGTCATAATCAATTTCAAATGGAAAGAATAAAATTGATATTTTGAAATATATATCAATATCGATATCTATATCTATATCTCAAGAAAACTACAAACATGTTTAAGCATAAGTTGAAGAGTTATAATCCTAATTAATTTATAGGTTTACTAATTAATTAATTACCTCAAGAAAGATTCTTAAAGTATGCTCTTTGATCACTTCTAAGGCTGCCTCCTGCACGTAACCAAATTAATCAACTAAACATAATATACTCTTGTTAATCATTATAATTAATTGATTCCGAATCAAAGTAGTAGACAAACCCTGGCTGCGTTCATATCAAAATCAAACAGATTTTTAGTCTCAGTCTCTATAGAAAGTAGCCTCTCAAGTACAATTTTAGGTGCAGGTTGTGACTTCTCCATTATTAACAAAGAATTAATGATCTTAAATTCTCTCTAAAATACTTCTTATAATTAAAGGGTCTCTTTCTCTTTTATATCTTTATTTTAGAGTAATTTTAGTTGGAAATAAGGAGAAAATTAAAAAAAGAAAAAGAAAAAGGGTGATGATGATCTAGTTAATTAATTTACAGAAGAAAGAACAAGAAAAACTCATATATTCAGTCGTGTGCTTGAGAAAGAAATAAAAACGTGGCAGCCATGGTAGAGAATAACATAAGAAAATTATACACATGGCAATTAAAAGCCTAACCGTCCGTCCCTAGATTTAAACGACCTCGAAAAAGCCAAACACCCTTTGCTTGCAATTCCATCTCCTTTTATCTATGAGGTGGTGGTGACGGCGGCGGCGGCAGTGGTGGTTTTTTTGGCGGTGCTAATTAATAACAACCTTCCTTTCAGAATAAAGAAAAAAAAAGAGCCCTATTAGCTCTCTCTTCTGACTCTCATCTTCTGCAGTCTGTGGAAACAACAGTAAGGTGCCCTTATTTTTATTTATTGTTAATTTGGTTACACGGCTAGGCATGTATTACATCATTTTACTTTTATTTTTCCTTTAGAAATTAGTACTTTATGTTGTTTTTGGGCCTCTATATAAGTATACATCACATATATATATCTATAAAATTTCATGGCTGAGGTATTATATATATCAGTCGACGTCGATAATCTAAAGTAGAAAAAAAAAGGGATTTTTTTTATACCTCTAAAAGTTTAACTCGAACTGAGTAGCTAAACCAGAACAATATATATTTCTAGCCACTAATTAATATATTTTAATCCAAGAGGTTTTTTCTTTTTATCATTTTAGTTCAATATAAATCAATATGTTTTCTATATTAATGTCATAGTTGTATTTATATATACTTCATAAAATATGTACATGAAATTTGATTTATCATTATAGTCGAATTGTCTCTATATTTAGTAAAAAATAGTACTCTCTTCGTCCAATAAAATTTATCCACTATTCTATTTTAAAATATCTCAAAATAATTATCTATTTTTATTTATAAAATATATTTAATATCTTTTTTTATTTTATCATCTAATAAATTTATATTTTAAATAAAAAATTAATAATAGTCTGAACTATTTTTAAGGTAAAATAAATATATAAAAAAGGGTAAAAAAGAAAAATATATAAATTAGCAATGCATTAATTATATTTTCTTAAATTTTATAAAATAAAAAAAAGTGGACAAATTGTGAGACGGAGAAAGTATACAGTAATTCACAAATATTATTTAAGTTTATTTATATCTTTTATAAATTAAAATTTTAAATATATGTGTATATGCTATATTCACACAAGGAAAATACGTTAGAACACATGATTGAAACTCAATGGATAATTATTTTCATAAAATTTAAACGTTATAGTTTATGAGCTTGGTGGACGTTGATATATATAGTAAAAAAATTAATTTGGTTGATGAATAATGATATTTATTGAAATTTATTTAGTAAATAAATATTATATAGTATGTAGCCAGAAGCTTTCAAAAAATATTGGGTGATTGCTCTGACTTGAGTTGGATGGATGAATTTAAAAGTCTCGTAACAAAAAAAAAATGAAAAGCTGATCAAATTGGCTTTCAGTATATACTAATAATACTCGTCTCTTGGGGACCATAGTGCGACTCAAGCTTTATGCTTTTCAGTTTTCAGTATCCTTTTTCATGGAAGTGGATTTGCCACTGCCCTATTTATACAAAGGCCAACTTTGTTACTTCTGTCTTGGCCCAGACAGCATTGTGAAAGTTCCGCACATTTCTTCTTCTTCTTAGTTTTTTTCTTCAGATTTTCATCAATTATTAGAGGATGATGATTAAAGATTAATATTATCATGATATTTTAATGATTACGATTATGTTGTTGGAGTATAGAGTATTATGTCTCTTCATATTAATAAAAAAATAACGAGGAATCACCCATTCTTTTTTCTGAAATAATAAAATTTTTATTATTTTTTTTATTTTATTCAATCCAACAATATCAATGGAAATAATTCATTATCGTTCTCATTCTCCACAAAACACCCCCTCATATTTTCCTCATTTAAATAGTCCACCTATTTTAGGATAACTCTAATAAAATTAGAGAGTCAAAATTTATGAATTTCACCTCATATTTCATTTCAAAATCTTAAGGTTATGGATTTATGGTTAATTCTTACTTATTTCTCATTCCATTATTTCTTTTTTCAATATGATATTCACACTCTTGAAATTCTAGTGCGATTGAAATCATATTGTTATTAAAGAAAAAAGTATTATGGATTATTAATAGATTAGCATTTTTAGGGAAAATAAGTTGCTAATTTGATAAAGGAGTTACGAATTATTAAAATAAAATGATTATTCATGTGGTATGATAAATAATTACTTCATCCAGCATTAAAAACATAATATATAACAAACAAAATACTTTGTTATGGAAACACTGAAAATATGGGCACAAACTAAATTATAACTTTCCATAACCATTGCCCTCTATATTAAAATTTAGTTTTATTATTTAATACGATTAATATTTATTGTAAAAATTTTTGAAATTAAGAATATTTATAGTAAATTTATTTTCAATAAATTATTGATTAAAACCTGTTATTAAATATACAACAACTGGTATATTTATTTGAATTTAAAAATTTTCAGATGAATAATAAAATCACCTAAATTGTATTTCTTAAATGCTAGCTATTGAAAAAAAATCAACAGAAAATCACCAACATTACTATTCAGGACATTCAAGTAAAGGGAACGTTGATTAAATATTTTTTAATATTACTAAATAGATAATACGTGTAATTTATATAATATAAAATATTCATAAAGAAATTAAAAACTATATTTGACAAGGAATTAATAATATTTCAATCCCTTTAAAAAAAAAAAAAGTTAGCTCAACATGGCCAGCGCAGGTCAATATGAAAATAATACTTTGATCACATGCTCCAAAGTACTCGATTACATCCTAATTAAAACGAAACTATTTCACAATTTTATTATTTATTATAAAATCTTTAAAGCGTCTGGTAGAATGATAAACGTGCTGCGTGAGATATTTATAATAAATATTAATTAGATGTAGTAAATAGCAATAATATTACATTATATATTAATTTTATTATTATATTTGTAGTGGAATGACACCAGAACTTAAGCTGTTTTTTGGGAAATGCATTACTAGGTAAAGGTAAGACTTGAGAGTACATACAATAAAAAAAATTACTTCTCTTGCATATAAGAAAAGGCATATATACATATATATATATATATATATATTATTTCTCTTGAATATGAATTATTTAAATATAATAAACTTTTTTATTTTAACTAGTAAAAAGATATTCAATTATTTATACATTCTACTACTCAGTTATAATGTTATATATATAATATATAAGTATATATATTAATATTATTTTTGTTTTGAAGCCAATTAATATTAATATTATATTAATATTGAAATGTGTATAATAATTTTTTATCGGTTCACATAATAAAAAAATAATCTATTTAAATATTTGAAATTATTAAATAGTTGAAATTTGTTATTACATATACTTTTTACAATTTCATAGTTGAAATTTAAATTTATGATAATTTTAGATGATCATATATCTAATTTCAAAAGAATTTTCACAGGTGAAACTTTTCATTATATTTTTATTCTAAACTAATTTGTTTTTTGAGCCATTAGTGTGTTCATATATGTGTGTTAATTGATTTATTTATTAACAAGATAAGACATAGCATTTTATTTTATTTTTTAACTTTTCCATGACTAAACAAGCACCATCACTCATTATAATTAAAAATAATACTTCAACACTTTTTTTTCAACAAAAACTTCGAAATTGCTTTGCTTAAAAATATTTAAGAAAAAAAATAATAGCTTTATATAAAAATATTAAAATTTACAATAACATAATAAAAAAAATAGAAATGCAAATATATATATATATTAAACTGGATATTATTAAGCAAGTGTAGTGAGAAGAAGACGAATATATATACACCCAAGTTTACCCGCCTTTGAAGCTGTGGAAGAGTACTACAAAATCACTGATCTGTTCTTAATTCAGGAATGATAATATATATTTGAATTTTTTTTTAACAGACTCATGTAATAAGATATTTCAACTACTTAACTATATGTGTATATATATACATATATATATATAGTATATAAATAATAATAATATAATTATGAAAAAGTATTTCTAAAAACAAATAGACTAATTATAAAAAGATAAAAAAAAAAATGATTGGGAAGTTATGCTCCTGCTACACAATCGCAGTTGGAGAAGAAAGGACAAACCCAATTGCTAAATGAAAAAAAGAAAGAAAGAAATGAATATGTCACTCAAAATATTTAATTCTTTGTTGGTTTTTAAACTCAATTTAGCAATTGTTTTTTCGTATTTTACTTTTGGATAGGGCATGTGAGTATTCGGTCAATTAGTTAATTAATCGACCAAATTAAGCTCTAATTAATTTTTTTAAAATTATTTATTCTAATTGAATCAATTAATTTTTAATTTCGATGTCAATATCAAAATCAATATTTGAAACTAAAAAAAGAGGTAGAATTTCTATCACAAGGATTTGTAAAAGATAAGCCTGCTCTAATAAGATCATAAGCGGCCTTATTAGCATTTCTCTTTGTCCACAAAAAGAATAAATTATAAGACTGATTTTTCAAAAAGATGCAATCTGAAATTATAATAACAAATTCTGCAAGCATTCATTTTGAATTCTCTAAAGCATGAAAATTTTCAAAGCAATCCATTTCCATTCCCACGTTATCAACTCCCAAACGCTTTAGCCGAGAAAGCTCCTCTCTTAGCAATGTTACTTCTGTAATATAAAGCTCAAAAAAAAAAAAAAAACCAAGAACACAAAATACCCCTTCTTCATCTCAGAACACCTACAGTATATACCCCATGGCATTTTGGCCATTGAACTTTTATTAGAATTCACATAATAACAAGCAAAAGCATCTTTAATATCTTTATCACAAAAAAAAGGCATTTTTAATATCTTTTCATTTTTGCAAATAATCGACAAAAAAAATTAATTACATCAATGGATGAATATATATTTTGTTGTCAGCATGCCAAATTTCTAATGCTGGAAGAGAATAATATTCAATAACTTTGAAATTTTAAGATCGATCACAAGAAAAATCTTAAATCGGACATCCATTCCTTTCTTGTTACTAATTGATGAGTACTTATGAAATTCTTACAATTGTATATGAGTTCATTTTTTTTATATTTTTTGATATTTTTAATTATTTAAAATATAAAATGGCTTTGACTTCGACATTTGAAATATGTTATAGTATTTGTTAATAATCAATATATACTTAAAAAAGAACAGTTGATAAGGTACTTAAATGGTAGCTTGACTAGAGGTTTCATTGTCGAGTAGTTAGATATATGATTGCATTAAAATTCTTATAATTTTATCCTACTTGATTTTGAAAAGATTATTTTAAAAAAATTAATCTTTTAACCATATTTCCGTATTCAAAATTGGTCTTTCCTCGATATTAACCAATTTCTTTGCCACATTTTTTATGTTTATCTCAAATTTATCTCACCACAAGGAATTATCAATACAAGAAATTAAAACATAAAATAAATAAAAACCTCCGGTGATACAAAGGAAACAATGAAAAAAAAAACTGAAGATTTTGGAGAGATAACTTTATCACTATAAGAATGTACCGAATTACCAATGAAAAAATTTATCGATAATTTTTATTTTTTTGTCAATAATATTAATTACCGAAAGATTATTGACAAAAAAAAATTCATCGCCATATCTTTCACCGGTAATCAAAAAGCTGGGATAAATAGTAATATGTTGGTAAATTACAAACAGAAAAAAATTTGTTGGTAATTTTTCGACAGAAAAATAGTCGACAATATTTACCAATATAAATTATTTTCGTCGGCACTGAAGAAAAATTATCGATATTAAATTATATCAGTGGTACCGACAAAAATAGTTTCATCGGTTATACCAATAAAATTTTTATTCTGTTGGTAAATGCGAAGTTACAGACAAAATTATTCTATCGGTAACTTGAAAATTTATCGTTATTATCAACACAAATTGCCGACATAAAATATAATTTGTCGGTAAAAAATAAAATTTTTAAAATTTTATAATATATAAATGTATGTATAAATTTATATTAAAAAGAATAAAAATATAAAAATAAAATTTATATTTAAATAAATATTAAATGTAATAAATATTCAAATATAAAAAAAAGAACATAAAAATAATAAATTGTATATAACTATATAAAATTAAAATATCTTTATACATATGCAAAAAAAAAAATCTAAAATCAAGTAGAAATAAATGAGTAACTCACCAAACAGATACTATTTTTATTATAAAATTATATTTATTCAAATAAAATACATTAACAATCAATATTTAAGAAGTGCACTCTCTTTATATTCTAACATCACATTTATTGATGTCACTTTATCCACTTTAACAAATAATAAATAAGGTTTATAAAGTGTTGAGACTTGTTTTACATCAAATAAATTCTTTTTATTGGATTAAGTGATGTGCTTGTGATGTTTATTACTCATGCATATTATTAAAAATATTGAATTATTATTAACTACTTTAGTAATTCACTTATTATTATTATTATTCAATTAAAATATTTTTTTAAATTTTTAAGTGTTGATTGGCTGCATTGCAATTATTTTAAATTATGTTTTAAGATAATGTTTAATAAATAAATATTGAAATTAAAGACTTCTATAAAAAAACTTATTACAGATATAAAATTATTAAATTATTGTTATATAATATATGTGTTTAATACTAATTCTGTTGTAATTAACTTTCTAATCTTATCATGTGTCATATTTCTTTAAAATATATTTTTTTAAATATTAAATAAAATTAATTTCTTTAAATATTAAAATATTAAAATATTAAATATAAAAAATTATATTAATCATCTATTGTATTTATTTGGGCTTCTATCTATTTTCTAATATTTTTTTAATAAAATTAAATGAATTATCATTTTTTTCAAATTTATTTTCAAATATACGGTGCTTAATATTTTTTTTCAATTATATATCTTTTTTTTTTCAACTGCACATTTTTTTTAAATTTTAAAACTATATATTTTGGTATTTCTGTAACATTAAAATTAAATCTATGTGAATTTCATCCTTCTGTTTTTTCTTTTTTTCCTGCATGAGTTTATTTTTATTTGTTTGCTTTTATTTGTAATTATTATTCTGCTATCTAATTAAATTTTATATTCCTAAATATTATCTCTTTGAGTATATTTTACGTATTATGTGTTAAATATTATTTATTATTTGCATTAAGCTAAATATTTTATTATTAAATTTGTTATTAATTATATATTAGATTTAACCGCTAACAATCGAAAAACAAAAATTTATATCTACTTTAATTCTTTTACTTTAGTAATAGTTAAAGTAATTGCTGGAAATTCTTTTTTCTATATAATTTATAATATTGTTGATGTAAATATTAAAAATTTACTAAAAATGAAAGGATAATTGTTATGTAAATTAAAAAAAAATAAAATATAATTGGAGTTATAATTAAAAATAATTATCCAAATTTCAATCATAATTTATCACATATTGTAATTAGTTGCTCTCATTTTTAAAACTATTAATTTTTTTAACTTATCCCATTTATATTATAGATTTATAATTAAATTTTTTTTAATTATATGTCAGAAAATTATAAATTTAATTTGGCTTTATCATTTTCCTGTGGATATATACATTTAAGATTTTTTTAATTCAAAATAAAATAAAATGAATTTCATTATATCGCATTTAATTATTAATGTTCAAATTATCAAATTATTAATAAATATTGCGCTTATTTTTCACTCAAAGTATAAATATATATAAACGTATTCAAATCTATAAAAATGAATAAAAATGCACATATAAAAAAAATATATACATATTTATATGTAAAAAGCCAAATATAAATACATTAAAAAATATTATTAAAAATATTCACAAAAATTTTGCAATTTTTTATTATTAAGCATATATACAATCAATATTTAATTAATTAACTACAACCTATCAATCACTAAAATAAAAAAATACTATTAATTAAAAATACAACTAAACTTTTTAATTCATACAACTAATTAGCTAAAAATCTATAAAATCACAAAATATACCCTGAATTATACATCTTTAAACTAAAGCTAAAATTAAAAAAAATACATTAATTATAATTTATTAACAAAAAACATAAAAATTACTAAAAATTATAAAATTGCCTAAAATAAATACAAACCCTAAATTATTTCTATTTATCAAAAAAATTTAAAAATTATAATAAATATATTAAATTTCTCTAAAACATTTTATATTTTAGATAAAAAGTAATATTTTATATGCAATAAAATTTTATAATTAATGAAAATAACTCAAATATTTTTTAAAATAAAAAAATACCTTAATAAAAATTCAACACTCTAAACTATCTCTAATTAAAAATAAATTATTAATTATACTAAAAGTTTTAAATTTCTCTAAAATATATTTTATAACCATTAAAAATACTTAAATTTTTATATTTTTTATTATAAAATTTATTAAATTAAATCTAATTTACTAAAATTTTAAAAAAAATCTAATTTACTTAAATTAAATGTAATTTACTAAATTTTTTAAAAAAAAAAAAACCTAACAATCAAATAAACCTAAAATATTTTATTTACAAAAAATTTTAAAAAATATAAATATTTTAAATTTATCTAAAAAACTATTTTGTGAAGTAAAAAAAAACCTTAAAAATTAATTCATTCTACCTATTTTTTTTAATTTATACAAAAATTTAAAACCCTAAACAAATACTATAAACACCAAAATAAATTCTAAAATATAACAAAAATTTTAAATTTCACTAAAAATATTTTATAACCATTAAAATACTTAAATTTATATATTTTTTTATTCTGTAATTTGTTAAATTAAATCTAATTACATAAAATTTTAAAAAAATCCTAACAACAATAAAATAAATCTAAAATATTTATATTTATAGAAAATTTCAAAAAATGTAAACATTTTAAATTTGTTTAAAAATTTATTTTGTGAAGTAAAAAAACCTTAAAAATTAAATATTTTTTATTGCAATTTATAAAATTAATTCATTCTACCTAATTTTTTAAAAGAATTATGAAAAAATCTAAAGCCTTAAAATAATATTTTAAATATCAAAAAAAAATTCTAAATATATCTTAAAATTTTTGAAATTCTAGAAAATATTATATAATTTTTTTATTTAATTTCAAAAATCAAATAAATATTTTACTAAATTTTTTTAAAATTAAATAAAAATACACTAAAAAATATATAAACACCAAACTGCCTACTTCAAAATACCAACAAAAATTTTAAATTTTTATACAAATTTTTAGATTCCCTAAAATAAGTAAATATAAAATTTTCAAATAAATTAAATTTTTGAATATATTTTTGCAAAAATATAAAACTAACCTAAAATATATTTCAAAATACCCTAAAAATTTAAACCACTAATAAATAAATATCAATTATCAACCTAAACTATAAAACTCTAAACAATCCCAACAAACAACACAAATTTTATTATAAATAAAAACAACCAACAAAAATAAAAATTATAAACAATATTTAACAAAGATTAAAATAAATTAAAATAAATTAAAATAAATACCTCTATCTTTCTCCTTCTTCTTCTTCTTTGTGCAACTAACGAACAACAGCAACATGAGCAGACAATAAAGACACAGAGAGGAGCTGTTGGGAATCCAAAAAATGAAAAAAAAAAAAAAAAAGAAGTTAAGGTATATATTAAAATTTACCGAAAAATAAAAATGTTCCTTGATAAATTTACCGAGAGAAACGTTTATCTGCCGATAAATTTACCGTGAGAAATATATTTCTGTCGGTAATGGACTGCCTAGAGTTGTCTAAATAACTTACTGGGACTATCAATTTATAAAGAAATGAGTTTCTGTCAATATTACCGAAAGAAAAAAAATATTTTCTCAATAAATGACATTAACTGACGGTAAAAATTTCGCCATTTTACTATTCTATTACCGACAGATTTATTTTTTATCTCAGCAATACCTACAGAAATAATTATTTATCGGTAAGTTTTTCAAAAGCATAACTTTTTAATGGACTGATACTATGCATTTATCAATAGAAACTTATTTATGTCTGTATTACCGAGAAAAATAATTTTTTCTCGGTAAATGGCTGACAATTGACGATAAAAATTTCACTATTTTACTATTTAATTACCAAGAAAACGTATTTTCTATCTGTAAATGTCTATAAATTTAGCGACAAATATTACTTTCTCTCAGTATTATCAAGAGAATATTTTTTTTGTCGGTAATTGTCTCAAATGATGAGTTTTTCTATTTAAATGGGACTATACAGTTATCGACAGATATAAATTATTATCGGTAAGTTACCGAAAAAAAACTATTCTCTCAGTGAATGTCATTTCTACTATTAAATTACCGAGAGATCAGATTTCTCTCGGTAATACTGAAATTATAAATATAATTTATTGTGCTATTTATTTACCGGCATAAAATATATATGTCGGTACTACCGACAAATTCAATTCTCTAGGTAAAATTAGCAATAAATCTAATTTATAATTATTATATTCAAATTTTCATTTACCGACAGAATAATTATTCTCTCGGTAAAAAATTATTTACCGAGAGAAATAATTTTTTCTCGGTAAAAGTCTAAATATATGATATTTATTGAATTTATTTTTGACAAAAAAAATTTTTATCGGTACTATTAAGAAAAATACATTTCGGTCAGTAAGTTTTATTAGTAAATTCACTCGCCATCATCTAGCGCCGTATTTATAGATAAATTTTCTGTCGGCGAATGGATATGCCGTTATTCTATCGATAATCTGTCAGTATTTCTTCAATTTTATTTTTTAATATTTTTTCTCAATATTACCAATAAATATTATTCTCTCGGTAAAATTTTATCGGTAATCCGATTTATTCTTATAGTGTATAATAATCAATCCCAATAAATTTGAAATACAAAGAGTCTGCCATTATTAAATTAAAACAAAAGTTCAGTTTAATTAATTTATTTATTCTTTTTAGTAAATTATAGTTTAAAAAATTAAAAATATAATTTTTTTAAAAAATAATAATTTTGCTATACTAAAAGAAACATAATTTATTTAACTCTGAATTCTCAAAACACAATTTTTGAAAAATTATTGAGTCGAGACAGATTTTAGTTGGGGTAATTTTAACATGTCTATTATTTTCTGAAATTTGTTAATTGAAAAGTGAAATTTTCCAAGACAAGTTACAGTTTTTCTATTCATTATTTTCATATTTGTTTTTCTCCAGAGGTGCAGACTTTTTATTTATTTCACTCTCCATATAATATAAAGGTAAAATTTTGATGAATAATATAGTATTTATTTGTAATATCTGTAAAAAAAAAATTAATTAGGATTAAAATAAGTTAAATTTTAGAATTTATGTTAAATTAGTTATTAAATATTAATATTATTGTTGTAGTAGTAAAGTATTATTATTATCATTATTTTTACCACAATTATAACTATTAAATATTAAAGCTATTATTTTAATTTTTATATAAATGTATTTCAATAACTAGTATTATTATTATAATTATTATTACTAATATTATTTAGTATTAAATTTAATATAAATTATTAAATGTGAAATAATAGTAATTAAATAATTATTTAACTATATACATAATATTAATATTATTTTTATTGTTAAAGTTATTGATTTTATTATAAGTAGTTATTAGAAAATAAAAGTAAATTATTAAGATGAAAGTAAATTATATATATGGTTATTAATATAATTATTAATAAATTTAATATAAGTTATTATGATTAAATTAGACATAAATAAATAATTATTAAAATAAAATGAATTAATTAAATAATGTATAAAGAAATACAATTTATATAACTATTGTTATTATTAATGTTATTATTATTATTATTTTACAATATATGGAATATTATAAGAAAATAGTACAAAAGAAAATAGAAAATTAAAGTAGATACTATTTAAAAAAATAATTACATAAATTAATTAATAAAATAAATATTATTAAACTATTAAATTAAAGAAACTAAAAAAATATAATATAGATGTATAAAAAAAATTAATATAAATACTTAATAAATTTAGACACGCAAATTATGTTAAGTCATTAAAAATATTATTGAAATATTTGATAAGTTATTGGGTTAATAATTGTGTAATATTAATTGGAATATTAAATTTTAAAATTTTTAGAAATGGCCGAGTTATACCGAAACTTCGTTGAAAATTCGTTAAAATTTTAAAAAATCATTTTCACGTTTTTTTTTCATGTTATTTAACTCATAGAAATAATAAATCCTAGATAATATTTTAGTAAATTTTTATTTTTATATCACTTTAGGTTTGGATTCTACTGCAAGTATAGAACATAGAGAGAGACCGGTCAATTAAATAAGTTGAGCTATCGAATAAGTGAGTGGGTAATTATATAGCATCGGTAATTTTTATTATGTATATATGATTTATTAAATTGTTATTTGTTAAAATAAATTTTTATAAAATAATTTAGAAAGGTAAAATAATGTTTATGAATATATAAAAAAAATGGGAACAAATAATGGTATGTTAATGTTTGAATTATGGTATGAAAATTATTTATTGATACATTTAAATAAATGTTTTATATACACTCATTATATGTTTTCTAATAGAGACACCTGTGATGACGGGGTGTTAAAGGAATTGACGGATTATGATATGATACTGTCTTTGGGACAGCGCTTGGTATACATATAGCCTTTGGGGCGTATATCAGGTGGTCGCCCTTTGGGGGCAGCTTTGCACATGTGTATGACCATGTTTATTTGCTCTTGGTGCTGCCATGCGTCATCACTGCGCCCAAGATGCCATGTTTTACCCTTAGAGTGTCAGTAAATATATATATTTACTTACGCCTAAGGTATTATATTTTTCTATGGACTATATATATTGAGTGTAAATAAATAAAAAAAATATGATGCAAATTTATTACATGATATGGTGAATTTATGTTCTTAAAATTATTATGCAGTAGTATAAATTTAATTAGTAAGTATATAAGAAAAACTTATTTGTTCCCCTTTGTTATATAATTATCTTCTCACTGAGTAGTTGGACTCACCCCTTATTATAATCATTTCAGATACCGTTGGAGAATAGACCAGTATATCACCTCTACTCTTACTTCGATCAGTGTATAGTAAAAGTCGAGCCAACATAAGTATCGTTTGGATTTGTTTACAAAGTAATTATATTTTTATGTTGAACAATAATTAAATATGTATTATTTTTAAGTGTTAGAAATTATTGGATATTATTATTGTATGTGTAAGAAGTATACTAAGGAAATAAATTGTGAGTGATATTTTATAAAAATTAATAGTATAGTAATTTAGGAGATAAGTTCACCCTATGGCTTAAGAGAATGGGGTGTGACATTAATAGTAATATTTTTATTTATTAAAAGACAAAGCAATTTAAGATGGTGGCTTCAAGCTTGGGATATGTTGAATCGGACCTCAAAAACAAATTATATTAGAAAATATATTTAGATAATAAGGGAGAGAAGAGGGAGAGTCTTCTTTTAAACCACCAAGGGTCTGCCTCCGACTGTCATCCTTCCTGCCCTCTTACATATATAATACCTTTAAACGGCCGTTATATAGTTCTCATACACCTTTTCAGTTTTGAACCCTTTTATATTAACGGACTAGTACTTCTCCTTCCGTCAATTCAGTGCCACTGGTGGATCTTGAAATTTTTTAATATATACTCCCTCTTCACCGAAATAATAATAACACTTTTTATTTTATAAAAATTTAAAAAAAATAATTATTTTCTTTAAAAATATAAATAAATTTTATTTATATTTATATTATTATATTTTTATTTTAATATAAAATATATTTATTATCTCAATTCTAATAAAATTATCATTTTTAACTCATATATATATATATTAAAAAATTATTAATTTTTTAAATATTATACAAAATTATTCTAAATTAATTAAAACATCTTTCATTAACTCATTTATACTAAAATTAAAAAATTTTTATTTTATTAATTAACTCATTAATATTAATAATAATATAATTTAAAAAATAATTATATATTTTAATTATACAAAGTGATAATTTTAGTTAGATTTTTTTTATAAAAGCAATAATTTCACTAAAATATTAATTTTTATTTTTATAAAAATAAAAATAATATTAAATATGAATATAGTATAAATATGATCTATTAATTAGCTTATTAAAAAATAAATAGATTGTAATTTAAAGTTAAATAAAAAAATTATGTTAGCATTAAAATAATTAGTTTTTATTTTGTTAAAAAAATAATTTTTTTAAAATATAATTTTAATCTTTAATTTTATTTAAAAAATTAATTATCCACGCAGTTCCTGACCCACAAGATTATCACCACACCATCCCCTTTATATATATATATATTCATAAATTTTATTTTGATAATATTAAATTTTTAAAATTTATGATTTATGAAATTAGATCCTTTTTTAATTAAATTAGTTAACAAAATCAACACTTTAATTAATAAAATATTTTATAATATTATCCAATTTAATTATAAAATTATTTAATTTTCGTAAATAATAAATTTTAACAGTTTAATATTATCAAAATAAAGTTTAGAGTTATGTTAAAAAAATTGTCAAATTGAGTTGCTACAAAATATATTTTTCCTATATATATACCATATCAAACATCATATGTCTTAAAAAATTAACATGTATACATGCACACATGGCATGATTGGATAACGATAAAGTGACATGCGGCTTATTTGTTTTTAGGCGTTTTATACCGAAGGGTTTGGCGCTTTTCATCAGGACTCCAGAATCTTTGCTCCACCTGTCACTTACGTCAAATTTAGGAAACTTTCTTTATTTTACAGTTATACCCTTTACCATTCCCAGGTATACACTTTCCATTATGTAAGTTCTATATATACCCTTTTGGCCGAATAATTATATGCTACAACCGTTGTAGCAATAAATGCATACAACGGACCAATGAAATTTTTACACGTAGATTAAATGCCTACAACGGACCAATGAAATGAATCATTTAATCTACGTGTAAGAATCTCATTGGTCCGTTGTAGGCATTTATTGCTACAACGGTTGTAGCATATAATTATTCCTTTTGGCCTTTGCTTATCTATTTTCTAACACAGAAAAAAAAAACAAAATTTAACATATTTATAAATGAAATTATTTATATTAATGATACAAATTTGATAAATTATCGTTTTACATTATTCCTTTCATTTTTTGAAAAAATTCTTTATTTTTTCTGGTTTTATTTTTTAATATTTTAATGTCAAAATTCAAATTGTCAAAGTCAAATCATGTAATGAACTTTTTTTTTATAAGAAATAAAATATAATAGAGATTTATTAATGATAACTTTAAATTACAAAAAATTATATATTATTATTATTTTTATATAAAAGAGACCAACTCTGAGATTCCTAATAGGCAGCATAATATTTAAAATTATATTATCTAATATATAAAAATTTAAATTTTTTTTATAATAAAAATAAATTTCTTCTGTTTAATAACTTTAAGTTATTGATTTATTTGCAATGAATTTTTTATCAATTTAATTTTTTATGAGAAAAAATTTTTGAAGTAAAAATAAAAATTGAAGGATTTTGGTGTGAAAATAAATAAATAAAATAAGTTTAAAAGCCTCAAGCATGCCGAAGTAAAATTTAACAATAAGTATACCTTTTCTAATAGATTTAAATTTAATTTTACCCATTGATTGAAATACTAAAAAAAAAGTTCATAAGCCCCAAAATTAGTTTTTTCAAGAAAAAAAAAAAAAGGAAGGCATGGCCGCATGGCGTGGCATGTGAACCTCTCTCTTCTTTAGACAATATTCTTTTTGACCCGCCAATTAAGACCTGCACTTTGCTGCTGCGACCCTGTGTTAGGGGCAATCTAGTAATTCTAATGAAATATTTGTGTACATGCTGAATAGTGCTTAGTGAACCGTAGGGCCATAAACAAAGGGATTCGAGTTTTTATTGGCTCGTGCTGATACGGTTTGATTGGATTCCAATATATAAATAGAATTAAATCAAATTATAAATGAGCTCTTAAATAATTGAAAAACCATATCGAATGTAAAAAAAATAATCAAAATATAAGGTAAATACTTATTATTATTAATTAATATATATAAATTATACTATTATTATTGAGCTTGTCAAATTCTCTCCTAAATTAATACACAATTTGTAATTCACAAAATAAAAAAAATATTTTATTGATATTCATTAAAATAAATAATATATTTGTATTATATCCTTATTTGTATTTGGGATCCACAATTCTCTTTCTCGGTAAAATAATTTTTTCTATTTATCTAAATAAAATATTTTAATAACTGATTGGTAAAATTTAATAGATTTAATATTTTATTTTATATAGAATATTTATAAATAAATATAATATTTTTAGTTAAAAAATAATTTTATCAACTTCTCTAAAATTCTGATGCAACCAAATGTTATATAAGTAGGAATCCGATCACTAGATCTATTACTCAAAAAAAAGTTTTGTTTTACATTGAAATTTTTATTTTTTAATGAATAAAAGCTAAATTCAAGTACTTTGATTTGTCTTGTCTCTTGACAAGGTTTTCTCTCTGTCTTGCACACTGCCAAGCTTTTCTTTTTGTGCTATTTACAACTTTTTGTCTTCTTTTAGTTTCCTAACATCTCTAGTGTCCTCTGCTCTTGGTAATGGAGGAAAATATTTTAATGGAGAAGTGGAGTAAAATTAGTCTAAAGGATGAGGAGTTGAACACTGTAGATGCAACATCTATCGACTCATCCAAGACTGCTTCAGAGTGGAAATGGTGTTTGCTAGGGCGATTTTTGATTGACAATGATATCAACGTTCCGGCTATGATGAATACTCTCGTCTCGCTTTGGAAACTTGTTAAAGGGGTGTCTATTAAGGAGATCGGAGATCATCGCTTTTTGTTTCAATTTTTCCACGAGTTAGATCTAAACATGATTATCAATAATGGGCCTTGGACATTTGATAACTGCCTTCTGATTATGCATAAAATTGAAATTGGTAAACAACCCTCACAAATTTCTCTATTCACTATGGAAATTTGGATTAAATTTCTCTATCACACATCACATTCATATAAGGGTAGTTTCTACCATACAAATTACAAACTTTTATATGCACATAGTCTGATGGTATTGTCCCTATCAAGTTGAAATTCTGTCATATTGGCTAATCAAATAACTTGGTATGATCACATAGGCCTAGAGGCCATGTTGAGTTTCACAATTCATAATTATAAGAACACAAGCAACAGAATGATATCAAATGCTCAAGTATCAATAATGGTTCAAATTTCATCAAAGAATTTCAAAGTAACAAAATAAGGGATAAACACTATAACTCACATTGAATATGCAAATTTAATTCCTCTAAGTTATTGAGAATTATTGGTTTGTTTGGTGACAATACTCAACCTACATTCACATCCAAATATAAATCACACATTTAAGTTTATTATTAATTTATTATTTGTCATTCTTGTTTTAATTGTTTGTTATACACATATGTCATGTTTTAGCATCTTAATATGTTATAAGATTTATTTTATAATTATGAATTTAAATATCACAAAATTATATTACAATATGACTATGCAATTATGTAAGTTCTAAATATGTATCATATGTCTATATAAATGCATTAACTTTCTCAAGTCAGTTGATTTATTTATTCATTAAATTAGCATTTGAACTTTTGAAAATATTCACTTTATGTTCATCTATTATATGCTTATATTTATAATTAGATTAAATATATTTTGTTACGATCAATTCAGCCTTAAGTCAACAAAATACCTAAATTTCAGTATTTGAGTAGTACGTATTCATTTAATTGTATATTAATTTCTTCAAATTTATTTGCCCTAAAATTTTTCTAGCATGTTTTCAACATCATATATGACCTCTTTATAAATTTTTACAAATTATAAAGTTCATTTATATAAGTAAATAATTCAAACACAACAGTAAATTTCAGTGGTATTTATTCAGACAATTAAAATATGCAGCTTATATTCACTTACTTACTCACTTATTTTTCCTCATCATTTTGACTTGTCTTTTTTTCACAACCTTTTCAACATTTAAATACATCTTTCTGTAAATTTTTATAAATTTTAAAGCACTTTTTCTTATTGAAATAAATAAAATACAATAGTTAAATTATTAATAGTTCAAGCTATATAATTTAGATAGATTTGAGTATTAGGATTTCTAGCTTCATTCATTTCAATTTCTTTCAATCCAAATCAATTTTCAACATCCTAAACATTTATTTAATATGTATAAATGATAATTTTTAGCTCAGATTTAATAAATAACAGATTTAAAGCTAGAGGAATAAAATTAAAAGATTAAGATTCATAATTTTTATATTTCTTATCTTTAAGAGTTCATTTTGCCTTCTTTTCCTTTAGATCACTTTATTGATTTAATTTTTTACTCTAGATCACTTCTAAACATAAAAAATTAGCTTAATAATGGTTTTTAGCCGTTGGAAAAAGAGAATGTAGTGTTAGAAAGGGAGAGGTTTTGATAAAAAGGAAAAAAGAGAAATAAGAGAAGATAAGAATTATTTTTTTGTCATCTTTTTAATTATAATGTTTAAGCCCTCTTTCTATTCAAGAATGTGAGTCATCCTCTTAATTTAACAGTAATATGGCTGAAAATTAAGTGGGTAAAATATCTATTTTATCCCTCGGATGTTTTATACTCATTTGTTAACTTGAATGCCCTTATAATCATTTCAGATCCTAATTTACTACCTATACTTATATTAATTTATTTTTAAATTATTTTCACTTTTAATTTTTAATTTTTTTATTTTATATGGTTTTGATGCATATAATTATGTTAATGTATGATTAATTAAGTTATAATGCATTTAGAGTATAATACCTAAGATTTTTATACATATGAGTTGTCGTGGCTAAGGCATTTTAAAATTTCTACTTTCAACACTTTAGTGACTTGTAAATTTTACTTCTTTATATATATATCAATGATTCTTTAATCACTCTAGTATGTTATTTTTGTTTCTCTAATAGTTTATATATAAATATAATTTGTTATTTTATACCTTGCAGTTAGTTAGTTTGATTCACAATCGTTATAAGTTATAGAGTTTTCAATTCAAGTACTTTTAGAGTTTTTATTTATATTACTTTGGCATATTAAAATTTTATTTCAATCAAGATTTTCACTCACTTGATTCATTTAATTAGTACAATATTTAAACTATTAGATTTGTATTTCATCTAGGGTATTACACTTGTATATTGACGTAGAACTGTAAACAATAGTGCATTTTTGCTTGCAAAGTTATCTGTTTTCCTGGCAGATTGCAGAGATTGGGGGTTGAATGTCTCTAATTCTGTTTATCTTTCTATTTGTAAGGATTTCCCTTTGATTTAATATATTTTCATCAGTTTAAAAAAAAAAACGCTATATAAGTATACTATAATTTGATACATATTAAAAAAAGAAAATATGTCTATCAATTAGAAAAGAATGAAATACAATTCAGTTGGATATAATTTTTATTAAATATTGGCTAATAATTCTCACATTAAACCTTAAAAAATTTATAGTGCAATGTAAATTTAATTCGATGTTTTTAATTTAATAAATATCATGTTGAATTCTACTCATCAGTTTAAGTCGAGTTGAATATCTCATCAAACTCCTATAAAACACGCGAGCTTAAATGAATCAAATTAAATTACACCTTTTTTATAAATTTAAATTATAATATGAAACACGTGAAAAATGTTATTTAAAAATTAAAATATTCAAGTTGATGTATTTCAATAATATTTATAACTTAAAAAATTTTGTATGGTAAGCGTGTAAATTTTAATTATTATAATATTAGAAACTATATATATTATTTTGAATACATTTATTGAACCGACTGCTGAATATAAATATGTGCAGCAGCGCGGAACGAGGCCATGGCCGTGGATGAGGGAGGCGGCTTGAGCGGAAGGTTTTGGAGAAGAAAGTCGTAGGAGAGTAGCTGCTTGACAAGCCTGGCCCGCTGGCCGGTGCTAACAAATTTGTATATGCTCATGTAGCTGCTGGTGAGAGAAAAAAGGGATTGGGAGTGATTGGCTGTCTTTCAAAGCTCTAGAAGATGAAGTTGATAAGAAGAAGAAGAAGAAGAGCTTTTCAGATTCTTTTTTACAGTTTCAGATTTTTTTTACACGCAGTCAATGCATCAGGGCAAGCAAACACAAAAAAAAAAATAAAGCAATTAATTAACATATTATTTATAATTGAATTAAAATATTCATAAAATAAGACTCATTTCCATTCTATAATCTTGGATTGATTAGTTTTTACTCGAAGTCGAAGGTAATTGGACTTTGACGCGTGCTAAAATTATATAGACTGAATCAACCATTTGATATTTTAAAGATATATAGCGGTCTTTTTTAATCTCTCTTCCCCATTATTTAATTTATTATTTATCTATATATTAAAGGTTGAAACTTCACCTTTTGATTTTATATGAATGTGTGTGTGTGTGTATATATGGATGACAGATAAAATTCTCAAATATGGGGGGACCATGGCATGTAAATATAAGTATGGAAATGGAAATGGAAAATCGTATGTAATATAAGTATGTCCATTAATAGGTTGTTGCGCATGATCTGTACTATTTTTTGATTTTTTTTTCATATAGATAATAATCTTCTTTAGCATGGAAATGGAAAATCGTATGTAAATTTATTCCTCATATTCATATATATATATATATATATGTATGTATCTATATACATATTAAATATTAAAAACTATATGTCACCACAAACTATATGGAAAATCGTATGTAAATTTAGTGGCCTGTCCTTTTATTACCATCGTTTATTTTTGTGTTTTAGTGGCTTTCTCTTCCATGCTTTTCTCGTGTTCCTTTAAGAAATTTTATCTTGTATTCCAGAGATTTTTATTCTTGGCGACAGAGTATAGAATCAAGTCAATCTCATATGCAAAATCGGTTGTCCTCCAAGTTTTCTCAAGCTAATGTTCGACTTTTCCCTTCTTTGGTTTCTTCTTAGTCGGTATTTGTAGACACAGACCGATTGAGGAGAGTGTTTCAAACCCCTTCTTTTTGCCTCATCAGAGCTCTTATTTCACCAAACCCAAGTTAGGACATGTTGGTCATTTATTCTCTCAACTTTTATGGATTTCTCTCTGAAAATATGTAAATTCTCTGGTGTGATTCTGTATGTTGTTCTTGAATATCTTTTAAAGTTACTTCCCTTTTCTGATTAAAAAAAAATCAAACCTATACAAATTCAACTAAATGGAATGTAAAAAATTGTCTATTTTTGTTAAAATATATTTTGCAAATATGGTTAAGGAAGGGTAATATTGAGATTTTAAAGATGAAGCTGTGATATGGGCATATGTGGGCAACATTCACCATCATTGGAAAGGATTTCATCTGATAAAAACATGCAAAGCCCACAAAAGGCACAATCGGACTCTGCGGAGAGAGAAAGGGACAATATGGTAAATTCAAAAATGATTTGGGGGTGATATAAGTGTAAATATGGATAACCTCATGGGGCGGTGGGATTAGCATATCCCTTGCCCTTTTCAGTGTTTGTTTCTATATGGTGGGGTTTTTATTTTGTCTATGTACTCACAGCCTTCTTTCTTTTGTCTCGTTGTGACATGTGGCCTTTGGAGGTATAGGTGGCAAAATAAATAGAATTGAACCGATTCAGTTATTTCGAATATTGTTTCCTCTATTTTTTCAGGAAATTCAAATTGACTGTTTCAAATAGTCGACAAATAGAGGTATTGAAAGGGATGACTTGTTCATCTTTCACGCATTAATTAGATTTATAAAATTTCAGTTAAAAAAAAATTAGATTTATAAAATAAAATAATATTTATCATTTTTTATTTTACTAAAATATAATATATTATTATAATTAATTTACTTCTAATATCTTAATTGTTTGAATTATATTATAATTAATAAATAGATGTATTTCTTAAAATAGTATAACAAATTTTCAAAATTTATTATAAGTTAATAGAATAATTTTAAATATATATAGTGGATTAGAATGAACAAAATATGAATATAAAATAAATTAGTTGTATTTGTATTGATTTTAAAAACTAATTATGAATGATTAAAATCATTACAAATTTGTATTACTATTAATTTATTTTTATATTCATGTTATCATTCATCCTAATATTTATTTGAAGAATTATATTAATTCAAAATACACTTTGAAGATTTTATTATATTATTAAAATTAAACAATAGATCTATTTATTAAAAGGTTGAAATATTTAAAATGAAATAATTATAATAATATATTATTTTTATTAAAATGAATAAAAATGAATTTGGAGTAATTATTGATGAGTGTAGGGAATTTCTCTCTTGTACAGGGGATGCTTAGCCCATGTTTTAGTTAAAAGTCTAAAACAACAGTTTCTTTAGCTACATGCTTAAGGTTTTTCAAAAAATTAAAATGAATAAAAATAACTTATCATGGGTATAGGGTCAAAAGTTCAGCCATTAAACACCTGTAATTTCAAATTATGTAAAAAATAAATTAAATACCTATAATAGATTTCAAATTAAATTTAAATTGATATATATTTATTCAATTATCCATTGAATTAATTTTTTATCTTAAAAGTCAGTCTATTAATAAAAAAAAAATCATCACTATCCTCAATTTATATTACTTTTTATTATAACTTTATTTAATTTTAAATTTTATTTAGTCATGTGACTTTATTGATATGTCATAATAATATAGTTTTAAATAATATAAATAAATTTACGACATAAAAAAATAATATATTCATAAATTAATATATTTATCCTCAACTTAAATTACTTTTTCAATTTCATTATAATTTCAAAGTTATACTAATTTGAATTATTTATTATTTATTATTTTGTTTATTAAATTAAATTTAATTAATATGTTTATACTTTTATATTTATTTTTACTCATAAATCAATTTTTGTCTAATATGATTTTTTAAATGAATTTTCGTTTAAAATAACATTTTAATATATTATTAAATAGTTATAAATTTTAGTATCATACAAATTTTTAAATAAAAAACTCAAATTAAATATTATTTTATTACATTTAATTCTTATAAAATAAACAAAAATTAATATTACATATTTTAAATATTAAAAAATAATTACATTATATACAAAACTTTAGTTTTAGTTATTCTTTGAGATGTAAATAATAATTTTTACCTAAAAAATAATTTTTATTATTTCTGTAATAAGAGAAAATTAAAAAATATTATTAAATATATAAATATTATTAAAAATTTAAAATAAAAATTAGGTTTTCGTTAACCTAAGTATCAAAAAAGATATTTTTTAATTATGTCACAAAGTTAATTGAATCTAGTCATATTAAAAAAATCATTAATTAATTTGAGTCATTTATATAATCAGACATGTTTGAGTATTTTTATCATTAAATTCATCTTTTTATTGAAAATTGAAAACGGGAATTAAATTGTGCAATTTTTTAAAATTTAATAAATATTTTTAAAATTAAAATTAAAATTTGGGTAGAATTTTAAAATAATTATATCACAAATTTATTTATATTATTATTTAAAGCTACTTCATTATGACATTTCAATGAAATTATATAAGTAAACGATATTTGATAGATTTATAATAAAAAATAAAATTCATATGCCAAATAATATAACTTTAGAATTATGATAAAATGATTCAAATTAAGGTAGATACCGTAATTTCTTTTATAACATTAACAGATTATTTATGAAAAAAAAAAATATTGCGTGTTCCATTATTTTAGTTCACAACAATGAATATTAACATAAAATATTTTTAGGTATTAGCAAATTATTGGATTGCAATAAATAAATTCATTGTACAATCCCACAAAACCTATAATAGAGTATGATGAAATGTTTACACCTTTTTTTTAGTTAAAAGATCATCATAAATAACTGAAAAAATAAAATCAAGAAGAAAAGCCAAGATCAACCTAAAACTTAGCCAATTGGCTTCCCTTGCATCCAACCTATTGATCTTGAAAACTTGCTTTTATAGAAATGAGTTCTGAAATAAAAGAAGGAACATTAAAAAAAACATGAAAGCTAGTATGAGACTAAACAACCTTTGCTAAATTATGGGTTACTTGATTCACTTGCCTTCGAATCCAGTAACAATTCATCTCATTCAAATTGTTCATAAAAACTCTGCAATCAGTAATGAAACTGCCAAAATCTGACTGATCCAGCCCTTCATTAACCAAAGCTATATAAACTTGTTGGCAATAAGTTTCAATATCAATATTAGACTAATTAGCTCCATGAAGCCAACTCAATACCTCTCAAATTCCATAAGCCTGGTAAAAGGCCAACAATAGACGAGGCAACAACAGCCACAAAATTGCCATTATGATCATGCAAGATGCCACTAAAACCTGTCCTGTTAGCTGCTGCATTCAACGAAGCCTCAAGATTCATCTTAAGCCTACCAACACTAGGCTTCTTCCATCTAGTTCGAACTTCCATCCTTGCTGCATTATTTGAGCGTGAGATGATGTGCCTAGGTAGATGCTCCATTCCATGGAAAGAGTTCTTGCAAGCTACATTATTTGATAAGGAGTAGCAATTTTTTGATGCCAAACCGTGCAATTCCTATGCCACCAGTAACTCCAAAGAAAGCCATAAAAGTCCAATATAAGCTGGTCAAAATTAAGATTAAAAGCATTTGAGATCAATACAGACAAATCATTAGAATTAAGATGCAAATTAGATAGAGCCCAAGCATACTGAACACGTGAACACAAAATGTGATTGATTGATTCAGTGGTCGGAGTCACTTTCAAGAAGAATGTTGTTTGCTACAACGATACGATAAACAAAATCAAAATTATAGGAAAGCAACCTAAATCATTAATAGTGATTTATGAGCCGCCCTTTAGGCACATTGGGCATTTTCAGAGGGTCCGGCTCATTTTGAGATGCTCTTCTATAACAAGTTGCGTAAAATTATTGAAGGTCTATATTCAACTACACATATGGAAGGTAGTAAAATGGACAAAAAAATTATGATAAACATATATTTATTTATCAGTGGTCACAAGGTGTACATATAAGTTTATAAATTTTAATATTTGCTTTTAGTTCTTCTATATGATATATTTATTATATTAATATAATTTTTTTGAGACCGTTTTATAGCATCTACAGATCAACAACCATATACAATTGAGCCTCTCGATAAGACTTAACTATTCATCGTGGTTGCTGATAGGAAGAGAAAGAGGATGATATATGGAATGGGATTTTAATATGTCTCTGAGGTCAGTTTTTTATCTTCAGCTTCCTCTTCAAAGAAGTATTAAGAATTTGAGCAATTGAATGCAATCCTTCATGAGTAGTTCACCAATTAAGATCGGACGTATGAGAAGCAACTCCGTATGCAGCTTGATGCATAATAAAGAGAGCTAAAGTGCAAGCACGTGAGTGGAAGCAAGCATTATGAGATTAGATGCAGAGAGCCATCTAAGCACAATTGAATCAATTTTTGCTATAGTTCCTACCCTTCACTTCCACCTCAGGATTTAGTTACTCCACCTCTACGTCCATGTCTCCCTCCCCTTAGTTTTTTTGTAAACATTATTCGTATATTTTATTTATATGTTTTATATGAATAATTTTATTACTACTATATATGTTTTATTTTTATATGCATTTTTTGTTTTTATATATGTTATTTATTTTTTTATATGCAATTTTTATGTTATGTTATTTTATTATGTGAAATTTAATAAAAATAAAAAATATATTTTTTAATTTTTTAAAAGTTACTAACAAATTATTGAGAGATAGTGGTAATATTCACAATTTACTAACAAATTACCAACATATTTTGAAAATACTAAGCACTTGTCCATGGATTACCAACCAATTTCCACGTAAATACAATTTACCAACTACACATTTGCATATATGAATAAATTTATTGATAACTTACCGGTTAAATTTAAAAGTTTAAAAATATTAACTTAGACTAAATATCGACTACATATTCATAGATATGAATAAAGCTATCGACAAATTATCGATCGAATTTAGAATTTTAAAATTGTCAATTTATATATATGTCAAATAAATATCAACAACTTTTCTACTTTTAAAATATTATTAAAATAATTTATCAACTGTATATCGACTATATTTTTAGGGAGCAACTACCGATTAGAAGTGCTTCTCTCGGGACATTAGAACAATTTCAAAATTAAAATTATCTCTAGCGAACTATCAGTAATTACTGACTATATTCATTATCTCTCAATAAATTTATTATGGACAAAGAAATTACAGACTAAATGTTTAAATCAGAAAGTTGCCAGTAATTTTTTTACCAAGAGAATTACAATTATTATTGGTAAAAATTTTGGATGGTAAACCGTTTGTTTCTTGTAGCATAATATTATAAATAATTGTGATTTTATTTTAATAGTTAATGAATATTTATTTCATCTTAATAAGAGTAGAGTCATAATCAAATAATGAAATAGACAAAAAGTGAATCCACTTAATAGTTAGAATAATTTTGTAAATAAAAAAGTGAAATTTTGATTATCAAACATATATTTATATAGTGAAACCTTGCATTGAGTGGAGGAATTTATCATTAATAATTAGAGGACCTAAAACTTGAAAATTTTGTAATTAAGCAATTCCAAAATTAGCCTGATAAATATTTTATTATTATTATATCTTAGCAGTAGTGCCTATATATATAAATGCGTTAATTATTGCATGCATAATATGTAATGATACCGTATTTGATTAGTTGAAGAAGTCGTCAAGAGTTTAATAGAATGTACTTACAATTAAAGAATTCAACCATAGAAGCATGAAAAATTCAAAAGCTTTTTAATTAATTTTTTGCCATATTTTCTCGAGGATGCCTATGGCTATTGGCTCCCATCTACCACATTTTTTTTTCATTATATGGAACAAAGATTTTTTTTTTTGTTTTTTTACTATATTCAATTCTAATTCTCGGAAAAAAAAATTATTGACAAAAACAAGTGCAAATATCCCCTTTTATGACAAAATGTTTATACAAATATTCATTCGTTTCATGTTTGGAATTTTTTTTTGAAAAATTCAATTCAAATTCATTTTAAAGAAAGTAAAATTTATTTAAATTTTATTATAATATTTGAAAAGTAAAATAAATGTAATTAATCTCTAATTTGAATTCAATTGAAAAAAAAATTATCTATAAACAGATAATTAATGTCTCATTTAAATAAGATTATCTTGACTTTTTTAATTCTGAATTTTATTGACTTGTAAAATCATAATTTTTTAAATGTGATTTAATTTATTTTAAAGATGATTCATTATTTAAATATATTTAAAGAATTAAATTGCATTAATTATAAATATGCAAACAAAATAATTTATAATTTATAAGAGATTTCATATAGAAAATCGTAGTTGTCTTATTTTTTTTAAATTCTCGTAGTAAATTTTTTTTTTCTTAATTTAAGAATGAGATTGTTGTTAGTTCATTGACAGGTGGTTGCTCAATTCATTTTTATTTATTTTAATTTTTATATCTTTTTTTTTCTAATTTTGTATATTTTTATTGTGTGATTTGTCTTTAAAATAATTTTCAAATCAATATAGATTTAAAATTTAAAATTTATTCTTATTTTGTATTGCTTTATTTTTTTATAATAAAACTAAATGCAAATTAAATTTTATTAAGAAGTTTTGTCATTCTTTATTTAAAGGGGTTATAACCTCTTTCAATAAAAGTTTATCATTTTTTAATGGAGATTGTTTATCATTCTATAATAGAGGTGACTTTATCATATGAAAGATGATTATATATGATATATTGAAAGAATATCTCGTTAAAAGTTAGATTATCAGAGACATATCACTATTATTCATTGTTTGTATCGAAAAAATTCACAAAGTTTAAGGAAATATAGTAATTTTATTAGTTATTTGCATATTGTGTACTTTAAAATTACATAATTTTATTTGTACCTTACAAATATACTATTTGATTTATTAATGAATTTTATTTTGAATTCAAAAAACTATAAATATGCAAACAAAATAGGTAATAAAATGTAATCTAATTACTAATTAAATTAAAATTTGAAAAATTTAAGCTTTGAACGGGGTTAATGTGTTTTTATTTTATTTTTGGCTGCAAATAAACAAATAAATATTATTATTATTTCAGTGAAGAAATTGACACATTCAAACATCCATAGCTGCGGCATGCATAATTCAGTTACCTAAATTAATTAAATTTATCGACTGAAAATTAACAACCATCTTTTGCATGAGTAGTAAAATGAAGTTATTTTGTTAATTTGTATGGGTAGACTGTAAAAATAGCTTTTTAATGAGTCCAGGGAAAAAAAAGAATAAAAGGAGAAAGGGTGTCTTCAGCCAAAATTAAGTTTGGCTACGGTACTGAACATGCATTTAATCACTGCATTATTATCATATTTCATTAAAAAAACAGATAGTTCAATGTATAAACCATTTCGTAACAGACAGAGTTTGGAAAAAAATCAAATTTATAAAATCTATTATACACAATATTTATTTATATTTAGGCTAAATAATTACGAAGTCTTTAAAGTTTTATAAATTAAACTAGTCAGTCTATGTATTTTCAACATCTAATTTTTATATCTCTGTATTTTTAAAAATTAAACTGTTTAGTCCTTTTATCAATATTTTCATCCTAAAATCATTAGTTAACTACTTTGATATTATAAAATAACTTATTTGCTCTTTCTTTATATATATTTATCTTTGTTATTTATTAAATTTATTTTATTTTATAAAAGAATTAAAAAAATATATCTATGGTATTCATTTTAATCAATGTAATTAATAATATTTTTTATTTATTTTAATTGTATATAATGAGTTTACTGATCGTCTAACAAGAGACGCACTTCAAATATTAATTGAATCATATATTTTTATTTACACTAATTTTGTAACATTATTTATACAAATTGATACTTCTAAATATATGGTTATTGTTATCCGGGTCATAGACGGCGCTAATCCAATAATTGAATTTTTATTATAAATTTAAAAATATCAATTTAAAAATTTAATTATTAAGGTTGAAAAATATTTTGTATATTAGTTAAATCATATGTTTGTATTTAATAGATTTATTTGTGTTATATGTTATAGATTTTAACATCATCTGACTACGCAACCCTCGCCTGAGGAGAGCCATATTTTGCAAGATAAGACTGGATCATATGTAATAATAATCTTCTCGGAAAAATTAGTCTTCGCATGCAAGATCAAAACGAAAAGCATAGTTGTAAAGGAGAAAGAGCTGTCTATACTTGCATCTATGACATTTACAATACAACCATTAACTTAAAAAAAAAACATAACATATCTTTAATTTCTATATTTATTGATCACTTCATCTAACATATTTATGTATTTACAATTTTAGTTAATGTATTGATCTGTTTTATATTAACAAATATTTATATATATAGATATTTATTATTTTACTTATTTTATATTCAATAAACACTTATATAAATATATATTATTATTTTTTTATTTTTTTATTTATATGTTTTATATTAAATAAATATTTTTATATATAAAATATTATCTTTATTTAAATATTTTTTATATAAAATAAAAATAAATAAATATAAAAGTAAAATAATTAAAATAGATAAATATAAAAGACTATAAATATATATTATCTCAAAAAGCCTAATAAAAGAAAAAGAGCCACGGCTGCACAAAGAAAATTTACAATAGTTTAAGAAAAGCCTCAATAGAAGCTCGAAAGTAAAAGCTTTGCTATCATTAATTTTTTTTTTAAATATTATATTGAATGAGAAAAAATCGATTTTAAATCTAAACCTCGCAAGGGATGTAATTCATCGCAAAGCTATGTGCCCCTCGATGTGCAAAACTCTACCAATATTGTTTTCAAGAAAGTTCTATATAAAAAAGAAAAATCTTTTTTGCTAAAAAAAATAGAAAAATCTTTTTCGTGGAAATCCGTATGATGATATAATCACCTGCAAAGAATCAGAGACCACCGTACTGTCAACACGTTGCAACTAATCAACCTAGTTTATTTATTAGCATAATTAGAATATGGTCTAAGTGAGTATACGCCAAAGTTCCCTTATACCAAATTCCATGGGACAAGCCAGTAAATAACAGCCAATCCTAAGCCAGTTTATTAGCTCGTTAACTTGCATGCCCAAGCCTATCAATTATAAATACATCATAAGATTAATGATAAATAATATATCATTTGCCCAATACCATAAAATTTATATTTTTATTTGTGTGGCTCAATATATAAACTACTCTCTGCATTTACTTTTGTTTTTGGTAAAAATCCCATTATCTCCTTAGATTTTTATTTTAACTTATTATATCCTGAACTTTGATTTCAACTTATTGTACTCCTAATTTTTTTTTATAATCAATAAGCTTAAATTAATTTAATTATTAATAATGAATGAAATATCTTAATTTGATATATCTGCTAATTAATACAATTCAATAAATCGAAAAATTAGATTTACTAAAAATTTTAAAAATATCACGTCAATTGATTAACTGACATCAACTATTTATCTCCATTTTTTATAATTCTTTTTATAATGAAAATTATTTTAAATGTGAAAATAAAATTGATGAGGAGTTGATTGTAAAATTTAGGTCAAATATATCAATTGCTCCCCTGATTTTAACAGTTTTAATTATTTTATTCACTGTATTTATGTATTTACCCATTTATTCAATATATTTATCTATTTTATTCAAATAGACACTTATACAATTATATATTAGTTACTTTACTTTTTGTACTTGTCTATTTTATATTCAACAGATACCTAAATAAAAATAATACTAGAATCACATATAAGTGCATATTTAATATAAAATATGCAAAAAAAAAGAATAAAAGTGACTAAAATATAATCACATAAATATTTATTAAAAAAATAAATAAGTATAAGAAATAAACTAATAAATATATAAATATGGAAAAAATAATGACCAAAGCTATTATATTTCAACGGATAATTGATACATTAAACATAAAATTTAAAATATTTTAAGGATTACTAATACTAAAAATCAAAAAATTATAAAGGCTAAATACACATATAATTCCTTAAACTTAAGCGTTTAATCACTTTATCCTTTTAATTTTTAATTTAATCATATAACATTGTAAATTTATATTTTTTTAATTTATAAATGTAAAATTACTGAGTTATACCGAATTATGATAGATCACTAAAGTATCTATTTAATATAAAATGAATAAATATAAAAAGTAAGATGATCAATATTTATTAATTCTAAATAGATAAGTAAAAAAAGATAAAATGGTTAAAATGAGAATATAAATGATAAAATAAATAATAAATTCTATAAGTTTAAGGGACTGTATATATGTATTTGATCAATTATAAAATATTTTTTTATAATTTTTTTACTGTTAATAAAAGTAAATATGGAAGTGAGTTTAATGTGAAAAATGAAAGTTGGAGGGTGCACAGAACTATGAAATCGAGTTTGATGTGAAAAAGGGATTTAATATATCGTATATGTACATATATATAGAGAGAGATGGATAAGGTGATATGTATGGATGTGTGGAGATGTATGTATGTATATGACATGGATGATGCATAGAAGAAGAGGAGGCGGAGAAGAGAAGAGAAAGAATAGCATTTGACTTCATTTTCCTAGAGAGAGAGAGAGGAAGAAAAAAAAAAAAACAAGAAGAGAGAATGAAGATTTGAGAAAAATTCAATCAGATCGAATACAATTTTGACGTCCGCAAGGACACTCTTTCTCTCTCTTAACATTCTCTCTCTCTGGACACAGCAGAGAACAGGGCACACGACTCATACGCTGATAGTAGAGAGAGAACAGAAAAAAAAGAAAAAAAAAGAAAGCCAACTTAAAAAAGAAGGTTGATTTTTGACGAACTCAGCTCACAAAAACCCTAGAGTTTAAGAGACCCTTTGGACTTCAATAAACTTCTTCTTCGTCTCTATTCAAGAAAGATTGTTTTTTCTTTTTTTTTATATTGGGTTTTTGTTTTTCCGGTTGATGATTATAGAGAATTTTTGGGATTGGGGTATATGTTTGATTAGAGAAATCTTGTTGGTGCTCACTGTTGTCCCTCTCACCACCGTTATTTTCCACTGCTGGTAAGTTCACAAGTTTTTAGCTTTTTTGGTTTTTTAGCTTGGACTTGGCTTTTCTTTGAAAACCCATTAGTTGTTTTTGGCTTATTGGTAGCTTTGGATATTTGATTCAGTTTATCAGGGCTCGATCGAGGTTGTTTTCTTGGTAACTCTTAGCATTTTTTTCACTTTTTTTTTTTTGTTGCAGTAACTGTGTTCCATTTCATAAAGTTTCAATCTTTCAGCCATTTCAAGCTTTTTTTGGGGGTTTTTTGATTTGAATTTTAGCTTACAACTTGGTGAACATTTTTTTGATGGGTTTTGTGTAGTTTTCATGCACTGTTTTATGGTTTTGTGGGTTTTGGCTATATGGGTTTGATGTAGGACTTGATTCAGGCTAATTTATGGTGATTTTCATATGGGTTATAGTTAACAGTGCTGGGATACTGAACTTTTTAAGCTAGCTGTATTTCGTAATGGAAGTTTTATTTTTTAATTGTATATGAAGTTACTGTTGCTAAAATGGATCCAAAGCCGCTTTTTGATACAGAGATTCATTCCAGGACCATTAAAAGATTGCCGGTTGTGTGAAAAAAGCGCGACTCTAGAATGTTCAGAATCAAGGCATGTTCCTTCGTTTTTGTTTACTTTGGTCTCTGGCTTTTGTTTGTTAAGGCGCAGCACCATCAACTCTGGCACACAGCCTACTCATTCCGATTGGGCCACAATGAGGACTTTGAAGCCTGCAGCCTTAGATGCGGAGTTGAAATGTTGAGTCGGTCCGGCTGTATGTCTGCTTTGTTCTGATTGGTTATGTAATTGTAGGCTTATTCAATTCATATTGTTTTAGATCGTTATAATACCACAAAGTGTGTTTGTAGATTGTGATTCTTGAAAAAATGGTACCCTCGGGGCCGCCTACACCTATTGGTGGTTCCCAGTCTGTTTCTCCTTCACTTTTGAGATCAAATTCTGGCATGCTGGGAGCACAAGGAGGTCCCCTCCCTTCTCAAACATCATTCCCTTCGCTAGTTTCTCCACGCACCCAGTTTAATAATATGAATTTGCTTGGAAATGTGCCCAATGTGTCCTCCTTCCTCAATCAGTCTTTTGGAAATGGGGGTCCGAGTCCAGCGCTATCTGGTCCTGGGAGCAGTCAACGTGGAACTATTGATGGTGGGGCTGAAACAGATCCACTTTCAGGTGTTGGTAGTGGAATGGGTTACAGTGCTCCTTCATCATCATTTGTACCATCGAATATGGTGAGTCCTGGTCCATCTGGTCAAGTTCAGGGACAGCAGTTTTCAAACCCTTCCGGCAACCAGTTGTTGCTGGATCAACAGCAATCCCAACAGATCGAAGTGCAAAGTTTCCAGCATGGTCAGCAACCAATGCAACAGTTCTCTGCTCATAATTCGCAGCAGGCGCAGCAGCAACATCAATTTCAGTCAGTTCGAGGAGGAATAGGTGGCGTCGGACCCGTTAAGTTGGAACCTCAGGTGACAACTGATCAACATGTTTCACAGCAGCAGTCACAGCAGCTGCAGCCATTGAGAAATCTTGTTCCGGTCAAATTGGAACCACAACAAATTCAGTCTATGAGAAGTTTAGCAAACGTAAAATTGGAACCTCAACATTCAGATCAGCCATTATTTCTGCAGCAGCAGCAGCAGCAGCAGCAGCAGTTCCTTCATATGTCAAGGCAGACTTCTCAGGCTGCTGCTGCACAAATTAATCTAATACAGCAACAAAGATTCCTGCAGCTACAAAAACAACATCAGCAGCAACAACTCTTGAAAGCAATGCCACAACAACGGCCTCAGTTACCACAGCAATTTCAACAGCAGAATTTGCCTTTGAGATCTCCTGTGAAACCAGCATATGAACCTGGAATGTGTGCTCGCCGTCTTACGCATTACATGTATCAGCAGCAGCACAGACCATCAGTAAGATTTTCTGATGGTGAATAATCTATTCAGACTGTTTTGTTTTGACTTTTTGGGTTGTGATCATGCCTAATTGTCATGTAGGACAACAATATTGAATTCTGGAGAAAATTTGTGGCAGAGTATTTTGCTCCGCATGCAAAAAAAAAGTGGTGTGTTTCTCTGTATGGAAGTGGCCGACAAACAACTGGAGATTTCCCTCAGGTCAGTTGCTTGATAAACTTAAGAACTTTAAGCAATAGCTGGTACACCTTTAAATCAAATCGAGCTCTATGCTGGGATTTTAGATATAACTAATTAAATCAGGTCGGTTGTTATGCAGATCTCTGGATGTTTATTAATATTATCTTCCTAGTCTTTTATTTGAATGCTTTCTATAGAAGTCATGAGACAGTAAAAAATTGCTCGGTCAATTGTTATGCGATCGCTGGCTGTTTATTAATATTATCTTTCTAGACTTTTGTTTGAATGCTTTCTATAGAATCCAAGAGTCGGAAAAGTGTGCTATCAGGGAGTTGATACATACTTTTATAAATCACCTCTTCTGCTTTTTCTAGTATCAGTTGTTAAATGTAAATTATAATTCCTAACAACTTTTTACAGGATGTATGGCACTGTGAAATATGCAATCGCAAGCCTGGCCGTGGCTTTGGTATGTTGGATATTTTACTCATTTAGTTGTAGTTAATGGATTATACTATCTCCTGGTGCTAGTTGTAATGGTGTCTCAATTTCTTTACTTTCCTCTCTGTAATATTGTCTTATTGTGATATACTTTTCCTTCAGAGGCTACTGTTGAGGTTCTTCCCAGGCTTTTCAAAATCAAATATGAAAGTGGTACCCTAGAAGAGCTCCTGTACGTTGATATGCCACGTGAATATCCTAACTCATCTGGTCAAATTGTCTTGGACTATGCAAAAGCAATACAGGAAAGTGTTTTTGAGCAACTTCGTGTTGTTCGCGATGGGCAGCTACGGATAGTCTTCTCTCCAGACTTGAAGGTACACATTAAGAGATGCCTATTTCCTTTTAATAATTTCCATTCTTGAAGTTTTGTTAACTAAATTTTATCTATCATTGTTTTCTCCAGATATGCTCATGGGAGTTTTGTGCTCGGCGTCATGAAGAGCTTATTCCTCGAAGATTGTTAATACCACAGGTTGGCAGCTAGCGGTATTGATTAATGATAAAAATAATTTGTTACTATTAATCGCTGATGAGAACATGTTTAACAATATGTTTGTAATGGAACCTTAATTATCTGAAACTGGATGGCTGGCTTCACTTTTATGTATTTGGTTTGGTATCAGTTTCTGTTTAAACTGATGATGGATTAAATAGGTTTGTACTTGTCGTCCTGAAATCCATGCTCACTACCACTTTTATTGCACTACAGGGAGTGATTGATTTTCATATTTTTGGTTGCTTTCTGTGTCTCGATTCTGATCTTTTACCTCAAAGAGAGAGTGAGTGAGCAAGACAGTGCAATGGCATGATTGAGATCCTGTGCAATTGTACTGTTTTCTTCCCAGTTGTCCTAGTCTATTCTTTTTATTAGTCTGGGATCTTGTTCATAATTTCAGATAATGATAACCATAGGTGGTAAAGTCTCTTCATATTTTAATCTCGAAAAGTATTCTGATACTTGATGATTTTGAAATGAGGGCTGCTAGAGCAGTTCTTGTGCATAATAGTGTCAGCAAAGTTATTAGAATTTTTCTATGGCATGTGATGTTAGTTTGATTAGATTTCATATGTTTAATCAACTTTGTGATTAAGCAGTCTCACTCTCTTAGTTTTCACTTTTATCATTCAGTGACTTCACCATCACACTAGTGGTTACAACTCTATACAAATAAACCTGAGCAACAAAGAAGAAAGAAATTGTTTGCTAATATTTATTTTAAAAAAGAATTAATTCTTCGTTATGAAGTTCTGGATAGCTTCAACAGTTTTTGCCCGGTTTTTCTTATATAAGAAAATGGTTATGACTCACTGGTATCTTTGTACTGATAGTAACTCACACAATATGCATTTCAATCATATGATCTTTCAGTTGTATGTGGTCTATAGTTATGTGGATTTTTTCTTTTGATTACATACAGTATTATGAAATCTAGTTTGTGACCCTGTTACTTGGACCCCTTGATGTCCAGTTCACCATTGAACAACCATTAAGTAGCGTTATGGTGGAAGCTTCTGTTATTTTGCATTGCATCTGAAAGATCTGTATTTCTTAGTGGGAAAGATTATGTATAAATACTTTTTTTTTTAAAATTAAATTTTCAGGTTAGTCAGCTTGGTGCTGCAGCTCAAAAATACCAGGCTACGACTCAAAATGCATCATCTAATTTGTCTGCTCCAGAATTGCAAAATTATTGTAACATGTAAGTTATTTGTCTAAAGAGTTTCTGATAAAACAATTTGATCCTTTGGGCGGTTTAATTGTAAATAATTCCTTTTTTTCCTTAGGTGGATAAGTTAGAGCTTGGTGATTCTCTTGATGTTTGGAATTGTTAATCTCTTGGCATGTGTTTCATTGTTTTCTGCTAATCACTCTTTCAAGTGGTGAATAGCAATAATGATAAAGTTGTTGCAATTGCTCATCTTAAAGAAACAGTTATGATTGTTTCTAATAAAGCTGCAAGGCATGTGTGATTTATCATCGCGAAAATAGTGATATTCTACTTTGAAAACCTAGAGATTGGGGTTTAATACCTATTATGTATTTTCTAAATGCTGCTGAGCGTGTACAAGAGGGATGGGAGATTTCACTGTTATACTTCTCACTCAAAGGCTGTTTCTGTAGTTGATTTGTGTGGTTTAAAGACAGAAGGCATGATTTTTTTTAGATTTTTGTCATGCAAGGGATGTATGTTACTTTTGGACCTAAGTGAGAAGAATAATTTTATATCCTTAGGCAGGCTTTATTATGTCTGGCTCTATACTTGATGGAGTACTACACATTTAACTTATTTGCTAAGTGCCCGCAGAAGGGCATGCCTTTACCAATCCTCTTTTTTCTTTTTCCTTTTTTTTTTTTAAATTTATTTATGTATAAACTGTTGGCAAAAGAACATATACAATGGAATTGATATTTTTGGATATGGTGTCTATCTACTTTTATCAATTATTGATTAGCTATCCTTCATTTAGGTTTGTTGCATCAGCTCGGCAACTTGCAAAAGCTTTGGAGGTGCCATTGGTGAATGATTTAGGATATACCAAGAGATATGTGAGGTGCCTGCAGGTGAAGTCATAAATCCTTTTTATGGTTAATGTGGCTACATGGATTTTATGTTGATTGTGAAGTATTAAAACCTGCAGCTGGTGTGTATTTTCGCTGTATGTCTTATTGACTGGGTATATGTTTTGTAATGAATGTGCGTTGTGGATTAGAAAATGTGCTGTTTTTTTTGAGATGTTATCAAATTTCATGGGTTTGGGCAAGAAAATGAAACTTCCGTTGTCTAATTCAATGAAGGGAAGCTTCAATAACATGTCCAGTACACCCTTCCCTGATTATGTTTAGGATCTTCTCTTGGTATCTGTCTTATCTGTACGCTTTGTTATGTATTTCATTCCTTTCACTAAAGCAGTCTTTCCCTTTACATTAGCTCTGGAAAGAATCCTGATTTCTTTAATTTTTTGTTTGTGGACTTTCTACATGGTGTATTATCCTTGTGTCTTCTTTTCTCCTTATCTTTCATAATGTTACCAGTGCCAAGCATACTACTTGATTTTCTTTGAAAACCTACTGCATGATTATGAACTTGATTTTCTTTGAAAACTACTGCATGATTATGAACTTGATTTTCTTTGAAAACCTACTGCATGATTATGAATTTGGACTGCATAAATTTCCAAATGGAGATTTTGATTTTTTTCCTTGCTTTTATGGGGGATCATTTTTGGTATTTGCCTTGCTTTCATGAGGGATCATTCTGTTACTTTTTGACGTCTTAAAATTCAGCAGTTAGGAGGCCACACTGTACTCAGGTTTATTTTAATTTCCTTGTGGGGACTAGATATTCCTTTTGTCTTTCTTTTGGATAATCTCTTCTAGTGTTGTGTTTGCTCCTGAAATTTCAGTTACTGTTTTTATCAGATTTTGTAAAGTGAGCTTAGCTTTTAGCCATATAGTCATTACTTCGTGCATTGCTTAGACTATTTTAGTAACAGTGTGGTCATAATTTTTTGATTATGTGATAAGTGCAATTTGTGTTTGTCTACCTGCCATATTTTCTTTATATGAATTTTCAAATGATTTTAATTTGATATAATATCTGTAATTTATTATTTTGTATTGGAGAAATGACATGAAAAGATATAATGGAAATAAAAGTGGTATGATGATAATCTTCTAGGATTCTCTGTTCCGTTGGGCATTTTACTTTAAATTTCTGTATCTTACACTTTTTTTTATGATGTATTTGATTTCATTGCAGATATCTGAAGTGGTTAATAGTATGAAAGACTTGATTGATTTCAGCCGAGAAACAGGGACTGGACCTATGGGTAAGTGTGATGAATTTTTCCAGCAATTATGATATTTTATTTTTTTAATTTTGGCAATTCTCTTGAGCTGCAACGTGGGCTATTATTATGGAAAAATTCTGTTACTGTGATTGCACTGTTGCGTATTAATTTACCGGAAAATAATACAAGTGTGATGATTCTGTGTCAGTTTCATTAGTTTTCCATTATTTGATCTTCCCTTGCCTAGATAGTATGGTTGTTTACATCCTTCATAAACTGCTAAAACTGGCAGATACTATGTTCTTTTGCTATAAATGCAAGTTGCAACATTGTGTATCATATTGCTTATCCATATTGTAGATCACAGCTCATTCAGCAATAACTTTTTTCTTTTGGCTGTTGAAGGCTTTCTCTTTGTTCAAATATAAATCTTATGCTGTTTCCAATATGATAATTAAACTACAATCTACTTTAAACAGCACAAGATTTTATACCTGAATAAAGATTTTAGCTGTAGGAGAATCCTTCATAAACTGCTAAAACTGGCAGATACTATGTTCTTTTGCTATAAATGCAAGTTGCAACATTGTGTATCATATTGCTTATCCATATTGTAGATCACAGCTCATTCAGCAATAACTTTTTTCTTTTGGCTGTTGAAGGCTTTCTCTTTGTTCAAATATAAATCTTATGCTGTTTCCAATATGATAATTAAACTACAATCTACTTTAAACAGCACAAGATTTTATACCTGAATAAAGATTTTAGCTGTAGGAGAATCCTCATAACTTCCCCAGTGACCTTAAGTACATTCTTATGGCTGTGTTGGGGAAATGGTGGTGATGAATTTGTTCCTCTATATCAGCATCATGTGATTGTATGATTGTGCTTATCATGCTGTGTGGCCTATGTCAATATTCTTTCTGTTGGATGTCCCTGTGATGTGCAAATTGGAGATCAGTTTTTCTGTAACAACAAATATATGCATGAAGAGGTAGTCTAGCAGATTCTAGGAAGACAAGGACACACAAAGAATGCTAGGAATAAAGAGGCTGATGATCAGCAATATTTCATTTTTCTTTTTGTTGGTGGAGGCACTCAGCATACTATATGATCAGGAGGGCTTTGAATATGGAAAGCGTTGAATGCTTCAAGACTGAAGAAAATAATAATTAATCTATAAGAAGAATTGCTAAACTGAATCCATAGAGAGAGATGGTGGTGGGGTTGGGGGAGAAAAAACTGGAGGTAGGCCTCGTTAATAATCCCAGTTTAACTCAAAGGTATGAACATGAGAACTTACCCTCTGAATTCAAAGTATAGATGTTATGTTACAATAAAGACTTATCTTTTGTTAATTTCATGTAGAGAATATGACTATTGTTTGATTGTGATTTACAGATGTGACAGTTTGAACTTCCATATTTTAGGATGGCAAATGAAGATAATAAAGTGAAAGTCATTTTTTTTTTTTGTGAATATCCTAGTTGATTGGTGTTTGAGTGAAATCATTTGTGTGGAGCTTTGCTTGGGGGTGAAAACGAGTTGTGGGTGTCCCTTTAATGGTTCATAAAGATACTGCCTATTCTAATGCCTTATTGAAGATGCGTACATTAGTTGTTCTAGCATGGAAGCGAACTGGATCAAAGTGTCACCGTTTGCTAATTTAGATGACTAATATGTCTGGTTCTCAGGTTTTTAGATTTGCTGTGTGCCTGGGCCCTTTTTTGGTGTCTGATAACAGAAAAGATCAACTAACATGTGTTGTCTTGCAGCAATCACTTTGTTTCTCTTGATAAGAGATTCCCCTGAATAATCTAGTCTTACTTTTAAGTTGAAGTCTTTTTCCATCTTTATGATTTTTGGCATAGGCAGAAAAGTTTGTGTTAAGCTTTCCTTCATTCAAGCAAGGATAAGAGGGATAACCTTAAATGACTGTATGCAGGAAGTTTATTAGATTGCGTTTTTGGGAACATAATTCTGGGAAATATTGCTTAGCCTATGGGATATTAGGCACGTTATGAAGCAAGCACTAGGAAATTATACTTATCCAAGTGGCTAACATTTGTTTGTGCCACACAAATGTCGCACTCAATGAGATTTTCAGTGGAAGCAGCCTTTTGGGAGAGTATAGATTAGGGATTTGTTTTTTGATTGAGTCAGACTTTATGGTTAGTCTAATAATGAAATTTTCACTTTGTTCTTTCTTGTTCTGTGTATTTACCTAGTGCTTGGAAGGAATATTAAGTTTTTGACTTGGATCTATACCCCAACATTTTGAGAGTAGTGAAATGGAGTTAAGAGTTTCTTGAGATGATTTAGTTGCTTGTATCTTCTGTTATTCACAAATCGCATCTAGAATTGTAGGACTCTTTTTTTGTAGTCAAGGATTACTGAGTTGAAATTATTTTTTTTCAAGCACTTTGATAATGGGAAGACAAAAATGTGCAGATATGTTATCTAGGGTCTCATGAAGGATAGAACTAGAACATCAAGATTGGAGGGATGGAGAGTAAAGATGACAATAAAAAAAACTTACAAATGTAAGGGGTGGAATAATAAAGTTCAGATTTAAAGGGGGCCAAAGGTAAGGGTAACAGTGGAGGAACTTGAAAATTGCAGAAGTGAAAATGTTTAGATTGAAGGCTAACACTGAAAACATTTAAAGATATAAGGATTGTATGAAATATTTAAGTTTTTGGGATCTTGGCATATATTTATAGGGCAATTATACAACATTTGGGAAGGGCAATTGCCTCCAACCATCCAGGTAGTTCCTCCTCTTATCCCATGCTTGACCCTTTAGGAGAAGAAAAGAATATCCTATAAATGGATTTTGTTCTTTATTATGTTGTGGTCTTGGAAACCTTGGGGTATGTATTATTGCACAGCATGACATTGAAAGTGAATGTCCTTGTGGCTGCCTCTGTCCTTTTCCTTCTTTCTATTCATTGTTTTGCATTATTCTAGTCATCTTTGCCATCACTGTTTAGTTCTTCTGTGTAGTTGCACATGAAATATCTACTCTTAAATCACCTCATAATTACTAGTATCTTTATTTAATATGAATCTTAACATTACTATGTAAACTAGACAAGTTGAGTCTTCAAATTCTTTTTTTTCTTGTCAATATCAGAACATAGCGTTGCTTGCAAGAAAAACCTTTCTTATGAATTATTTGTTATCAGAGAGTTTGGCAAAATTCCCTCGGAGGACAAGTGCATCATCTGGATTTCACAGTCAAGCTCAACAGCCTGAGGAACAACTACAGCAGCAGCAGCAGCAGCAGCAAGCAATGCCTCAGAACTCAAACAGTGATCAAAGCTCTGTCCAGGCTGGTGGATTGCAAATTGCTGCTAGTAATGGAGTGTCTAGTGTAAATAACTCCCTCAGCACGGCATCTGCGTCCACCTCTGCCAGCGCTGTTGTGGGGCTTCTCCACCAGAATTCTATGAATTCAAGACAACAAAATTCTATGAATAATGCAAGTGGTCCTTATGGGGGAAACTCTGTTCAGATTCCGTCCCCTGGTTCCTCTAGCACAATGCCACAGGCACAGCCTAATCCTTCTCCTTTCCACTCACCAACACCCTTATCCAATAATCCTACACAAACGTCTCATAGTGCCTTACCAGCTGCCAATCACATCAGCTCTACAAACTCTCCTGCAAATGTTCCCTTGCAACAGCCAGCTCTTTCTGGTGAGGCAGACCACAGTGATTCTCAAAGTTCGGTTCAGAAAATCATACATGAAATGATGATGTCCAATCAACTCAACAGCACCGGTGGTATGGCTGGGGTTGGTTCTTTGGGTAATGATATGAAAAGTGTTAATGGGATTTTGCCGACAAGTAATAGTACAGTTCTGAGTGGGGGAAACGGGCTGGTGGGAAATGTGACAGTCAATAATTCTGGAATGGTGGGTGGTGCATTTGGTACCATGGGCAGTGGACTTGGGCAGGCTGCCATGGTTAATGGAATGAGAGCTGCAATGGCTAATAACTCTGTGATAAATGGCCGGGTAGGTATGGCATCAATGGTTCGAGACCAAAGCATGAATCATCAACAGCAGGATTTGGGGAATCAACTGCTTAGTGGGCTAGGAGCTGTTAATGGATTTAATAATCTCCCATTTGATTGGAAACCATCCCCTTGAAGGCTCTATCGATGATATTGATGTTTCAGTTCTTGATTGTAGCTGTTTGTGCAGCATGAGCGTGGGCACAATTTCCTACAGCCCTGCGAAGATGATTGCATTACACGATGGAATAGTTTCAGGGCTAATTGCCCACTTTGTACTAATTTCAGGAAAAAGTAAAACATATAGCACAGTGTTTTATCAATGAAATGTTAAATCTTCTTCTGAGTTGCTTCATTTTCTTCTAATTGTTTTCCTGATTTGTGATTCAATACAGCCTCTTTTTCTCACTGACAGTCTAGGAATGAGATTCAGGGATGAATTGTTGTCTGGTTGAAAGCTCTTTCCCTGTGTAGTTCCTGCCATTTACCAGAATCATAAAAGTAGCGTATGTATTTGCATCTCCCTTTCTCTCTCTCTCTCCCTCTTGCTCTCTTTTCCCATGTTTGTGTGTATTCTTTGCTTGCTTGATTAATAGTATTATCTAAAAGAACAATCATATAAATAAGTAGCTAGAATTATGTTACTTCTATACTGTTTGAATCATGCCCTGTTTGATTGTCTTATTCAATGACTGGAAACATGCGCTCCGGTGCTTCCCCTTCCCGTTGTCAACCTGTCCAGAAGTCCATGCAAGTATCTCCAAGTCCCAAAATCTGTGGCTGGTGGAAGAAACTGGGGAAGGCTAAATTACTTGGTAATCTTTTACTTGCTCATCATGCCTTACTTGTAATTAATATTCTAATTATTATGTCATTAGCCAAGCAAAATATTATTTATCATGGTGTTTTTTTCTGAAGCCATGACTGAGGGCAGGTGCATATCAACTGAATAACATCTTTATATATTATTCATAAAGAGTGATTTGATGGAATTTATGTGTAGAATTTGAAAACTGAATTGATGATGACATTTACGTTAAATACAGGCCGTCATTTGAATATGATCACTGAAATGAACATGTACATATTTATGGTAGCTGGTAGAGGTAGGCTAAATTGTTAATTCAAGCATCGATATATTTCTCAATGGTACTTGACAAGGTTGTTTTAGGCACTGCTCCGATGACGCTTTCTTTCTTCTCTCCTTTCTTAAAAAAAAGTACCGTCGGTATGCTCCGAATTCCATATTTGTTGGCAATATTAGGGCAATCGTCGGTGTTTACCTTGAAACACGATATCTTTCCGGCATATTCTTTTGCCAATTCATCTATTACTGGTGCTATCATCCGGCATGGTCCACACCACGGTGCCCAAAACTCCACCAGAACTGGGTTTTCACTGGCAATCACAAGATTATCCCAGCTTGAATCTGTAACTGCTTGAACTGCAAGTGCCAAGAACTTGTTATGCCAAGCATATATAGGAGGAACAAACCAAAACGCATACGCAGACAGTGTATGATATCAGGTGAACTTGTTAATAATATATTCATAAAATATATATGTCTATGCATGTATATAAATTGAGGAATATTTAAAAGAAAAAATTCTTTAGATAATAAAGTCAGGAAAGCAAATTTCATTTTTAATGGCATTCTTTCGTTTTGGTTTGAAGCAAAATGTGTATATATTTGCTAAATGTATTGTTGGCATTTATTTGTAATAAAAATTAAATTTACTAAAAAAATACTACTTTATGAGAAAAATGTAAAAGAGAATATTTATTAACTTTCAAGAACTAATAATATTAATGCATAAAGATAAATCAACCAAATTTCTCGAATATACATTAATTAAGTTAAAATGCTGTATTGAGAAAAACAGATGGTGGGTGAAACTTATTGGCAAACCTTCATCTAAAGCTTCACGAGCTTTGCAAACAAAACGAGCTTTTTGGGTTCTGCTTCTGAAACTCGATGACGAATAAGAAGACGGAAGAATAACATTATGAGATATATTCAGTCTTTTACAAGTTGGAAAATGAAGCTTCTGAGTTGGACCAAATGGATGTGAAGATTGGACTACGCCACCTCTGCCATTTGTGCACACTTGAAAACAATTCTTCATCGCCATTTCTCTCTCTTTCTTTCTACTTCTCTCACTCTGTGTTTGTGTGTATGTGTTAATGGAGAAATAAGAAAAAGATGATGAGAAAGAAAACGTGGTCTTGGTTTCTCGGAAAATAAGAAGACTCTGCAATTTTTTTTTTAAAAGAAAAATCTTTTTTTGTTTGAATATGTGTATTTTTCAAGATTTAATCCATTTGAATTTCTGATCTCTAACATTTCTATCTCTCTAATAATAAATATATTTTTAAGTGGATATTTCCAATCAATTTTATGAGGTGATAAGAGAGACGCTTGGTAGCTTGTAGTTTATGTGGATGACATTTCATTAACTAATTACTGATCTATTTTTTTTTATATATATATATAAAAAAAGGTAATTTAATTTGAAAAATAAATAAAAGAAAATTGATCCAAAGGCTACAGTTTATGAGAAATTTAAAAATTGCTTCTGTTTAGTGACTTCTCATCCATTTGGGAGCTTTGGATCACTCATTCTTTCTAATTTATGCGTATTTTATTATATCCTTTCGTTTGTCGGTTTGGATAGGGACTTTTCAACAAAACTTTTAAGGTATTTGTTTTAAGTATATATATATATATAATTTTTTTTTACTGTAAATGGTTTCATATATTTATGATAAAGTTTTACTGTCTAGAAACATTTTTTTGGTGCATACAGAAATATTACTGTTCTCTTCTCTCATTTTTTTCTTTTTTTTTTTTTCAATTGAAAAATAAAATAAAATTGTTAAAATCAAGTACAACACATGAAGCCAAGAACTCTTGAGAAAGCACAAAATTCCCAACTCAAGAAATAAATCTTAATAAGGAAGACATTTAACAATGGATAACCAACAAGAAGTAATTTTTTTTAATATTCACAAAGTTAATATTAAAATATTTATTAACTTTTTTTAACATATTATAATTTATTTGTTATTTAAGAATTTATGATCTTTTTTTGCTTTATAATGGTATTTTTATTTATATTTTGTATTTGATTTAACTTTTAATTTTTTATTGTTATTATTTATATAATAATTCTATGCATTGAAATTTCTGGTTCACTGATTTAGAAATATTTTTATCACAGTAAAAAAATTGAAAGAAATATGAGGATAATGGATGACATAAAAGAGTTAAGACTCTGTGAAATTTAAAGAAAGATTGTCAATTACACTTTCAGTTGTGCGTTATTAGTAATGCATGTTTTTGTATTTGAGTTTTTAAATTAAATATAAAAGATTGGATGTTACATTTATGATTTATGTGATGCATAATATTCGATATAATACATAATTTTACAATTTTGTATATTATTAAAAATAATTTCCACTAAAAATGAATATTAGATTTAGAAAGCCATCCAGAATTTATAGGGTGAATTAAATTTGGCTTTATTTTTTTTTTTTTGAAAATACGTCACGGATAAAATCAATTATTTTTTCTATTTCCAGTCTAATTTATTAGCAGCAAGACGTATATACACCTGATTTATATTATAATTTCTCCTTTTTTTTACTTCTTACATTCTAATTTCAAATGCGTTGTGAAATAATTTTTTTTAGGGGAAATAAAATCAAATATTATTTTTATTATTTTTTTACAATTTTACAATTTTGAATATATGAAAATAATATTTTTTATTTTTTATGACATATATCAAAAAAATCAAAGTATATTGAATATATACTCAACATATATAAAAAATATACTAAAAAACAAACTATATTTTTGTAAAGTGTTTTTTATTTATATAGTATTTTTATAAATTTTTTATTTATACAACATATTTCAACTTTTTTCTCTTTTTAAATTATTTTTATAAAATTTTCCTTTTGTAACAAAATAAAATTAGAATGGAAATATTTTATCAAATTAGACATATATATATATATCAATTTTATATTTAATTAAATGTCAATTTTAATTATATGAATATAAAAATAATAAGATGATGATATATGAATAAAATTTTTATTTAATAATATTATAATAATAATTGAAGGGATAATTCAAGTTATAATTGGAGACAGCTTTATCAAACTTTCTATCTTAATATTAGAGTCCAAGTTAAAAGAAAATTTAAGATTAAATTCAATTGGGCCCAAAATTAAAAAATCAGGAACTAATTTTGGTTATAAAATTGAATTTGAACTTGATTGAATTAATTTTTAAATATTAAAAGTTAATTTGTTTGAAAATTATTTTTAAATTTACTTAAATATAATTGAAAAAAGATAATTACTGGATAATCTAAACATTAAATAGAACGATTTATAAACAAATGCAATGTATGTATCAATTAATACGAAGATATGCATAATCTCAAGCAGTGGTGGGTCCAGAAACAGAATAAAGGGAGATAAAATTTTTTTAAAAAAAATTATAAACGAACTAAAAATAAAATAAAATATTTAATATTATAGTAAAATTTATATCTTTGTTATAAATTTTTATTATTTACTGAATTTTAAAAATTTTACATATATTTTTATTGTAATTTTTTAATCTATTAATTTATTTATAGTATTTTATTAAAAACTATTTCAAATGAGAATATTAATTTTATCTAATTTATAATTAAATAATAGAATTTTAGTATTAATCTAAATATCTAATCATAAAATCTTAAATAGTCACTAATTAAAATAAAAAAAGAAACATATATAATAAAAAAATTAATATATATATAATACTATATCTACATAAATATCTAACCACAAAACTTTAAATATTCACTAATTAAAAAATATATATATGATAAAAAATAATATGTATATAAAATACTATAAAATTTTATAAAAATAATATATATATACAACTAATCTAAAAAATTCTAAATATCCACTAATTAAAAAAATATATAATAAAAAAATAAAAATATATATAATACTATACATATATATATACCTAATTACAAACATCTAAATACCTACTAATATCCACTAATTAAAAAAATATATATAGTAAAAAAATTAATATGTATATAAAATACTATCTATATAAAATTTTTATATTTTTATAAAATACTATATATAAAATAATATTAAAATTTTATAAAAATACTATATATATATATATAAATACCTACTAATAAAATTTTAAATATTCAAATAATTAAAAAAATAAATATGATAAAAAAATTTAATATGTATATAAAATACTATATATATAATTTTTAAAAAATATTATATATATATATATATATATACACACACACACATAAGGAGGGAGGAGGGGAGGGGGTCCATTGTCCCCCAGGGCCCCCTCCCTCCACCCCTGATATCAAGCAACAAGCCACTAGATAATTACTCAACAGTAGCAAGGAAAATATTATCGGGAAATGACAATGTCCACAAGGTTTCGATGTAGAGTCTCAAATAAGTTTTAGCTAAATATTTGTCAAATTATGTTAATTTAAAATTTTTTAGTAAAATATGAAAAATGGAATTTATTTTTTTTAAGAATAAAATAATTAAAAAATTTAAATTTAAATAATAATAATAATAAAATCATAATGAAATTAAAAGCAAAATCTTAAAAAGCAACAGGAAATTAAATTGCGGTCGCGCGCTGGCCTGGGCCAGAACTGATGGCAACGTACGAGGATCGTATCTCGCCAATGATGGAGTGACCGTTGCTGTTTAGATCGAATCCTGGAATGAGCTTACGATAATCGATATTGGTAGTAATGATCTTCTCCTCCTGCGTGGTTGGAATGCGTTGGTTCATGCTGCGATATCCTGGGTTGGTCTTGAATGTTGTTTGCGGTGGTGATGGCAAGAGTCTAACTAGCTTGATCTTTGGCCACCGATGATGATGGTGATGATGTTCTTGCAATTTAAGTTTTCCCAATTGTCCAAAGTTCAATCCAGTTCAATTTTTAAGTTTAAGCTGTTGATTTTTTTCTTTTGCTAAATTTTTTATTTTTTGAAGATTCTGCTTTAATTATTTAAAATTTTTATTATTTAAAATTTTTATTATTTAAAAATATAAAATAAATTTTTTCACTTTATTATTATTTTTTTAAATTCCGTGCAAATCCTAAATTGATTCAAATTAAAAGTTGAAATGATTTGTTGAATTGAGGATAATTTTTATTTGTTGTTTTTGGAAAGTTGATTTATCAACTTTATGATTTTTTTAATTTTTTTTTTTATGTTAGTACCGGTGCCTCAACTTCACACCAATAAGCCATTTATCAGGGTGAGTGAAATTATTTAAGCCGGATTAATCTAATTATAATGAGATCAATTTGATCTATTATATATATTTAAATCGATTGAATTATTCAGTTTTAATTTATATATTTATTAATAAATTTAATTAAATAAGATAAAAATTTATAAATTTAACCGAATTTAATTAAATCTTTATATAATAGTCAATTTTAAAAATATATTTTTTTGATTTATTAATAGTGGTGGAATTGCAGCTAAAATCCTACTAATCCAATCACCTTTTAAATTATTAACGATAAGTGATGTGGCATTATTGCATGACACAATATTAACGTGTCAAATTAAATCTTTTAAATATATTAGTGTTATATTAGCATATGTATTGACGTGCCATGCAATGTTGGCTAATAATGCCTAATCACTTGTTGTTTACAGCAGCAATGGTAGAGAAATTATCAATATATGAAATTAAGGGACAATCAACACACACACACAAAAAAAAAAAACGAAATCATAAAATGTATTAATTGATTCTTTTTCAGCAAGGACGAGTGAAAATTAGTTATTGAATTAAACTAAAGTCCCATTGGCCTTATGAGGCCCAAATTGGCATTTTACCAGACATAAGTGTGCATTAACATTAATTAACAAAAATGATTAAGTTAATTAGTTAATTTGCAGAGAGTAATATAGTAGCAGCAGCAGGTATGAACAATGGTCCCTGGTTTTTCTCTCGCACCCTTGGTTTTCCTATGTTAGGAGTCTCTGTAGAACAAATGCTGACGACAACCATAATTCTATCATTTCAGTTGTTTTTTACTATTGTTTTCATGCTTCCTCTTTGTTTGTTAGTATAAATCGACTCAAGGTCGAATCTATCAGTTAGATTTTGTGTTCTCCTTCACCGGGAAGGTTGGATTTTTGTCTCCAGATTTGGTAGCCTACAGTTCTTGGATAAAGATTGCTCTTTGATTCTTGCTAGGGCTTTTCACTAAAACCACAGAAGAAATTCATTCTTCCTTCTCTTTCTTTGGAGTCTGTTTGAAGATCCACCCCTTCTGCTCAGATTCGCTGTTAATAGACGAGGAAGTACGCTGTGCTTGCATCGGATTCATTTGACCTCCTTTGTAGGACGTATGTTCCTTTTTTTCCTTCATCTACTTCAAAACCTAAGGATGTCTAAGGTAACAAACCTCTGTTCAGTTTAATTTGTCTGTTTCTAGGTTTGGTTTGTTGTTTTAGTTGACTTTTGACTATGCTCTTTATTCGATTTTCTGGCCTTGATATTGTCTCTCTATGGCCATAGGCATTGGAGTTACTCTTCCGGAGCAATAATGACTTCTGTTCTAGGAGGAAGATGTTTGATTTTTTGGATTTTTAGTTCATTGTTTTCTTGTTTCATCTGACTTCCTACACTCAGATGATCAGATGAAGCAAGTTTATAATGTGGTTACTTTAATGCTATCTGAATTACCGATAAAAAAAAAAAAGATATAGTAGCAGTAGCAGCCAAAGGTGGGGTGCTAGCTAGGCAGTCTCCTCCATGGACAGGTATTATCCAGTCTCCACCCCCACTAGGTGCTCCTAGACCTTAACAAAGTTACAACTCTTTTGACAGGCGGATTTATCATTTACTCACCAATATCTTATTTATTAAATATTAACAACTACAGTTCTAATTTGAAAAATAATGTATATAATGTACAACTGGAGTATTTTAATGAAAATTAATTTAAACATTAACATAGACAGTCTCTTCTCAAAGTAAATCTAATTTTTTTTCTTTTGTCATTTGGCTTTTATATTTTTTAATAATTAATTCCTACCGATCAAATTTCAAGATATTTTTGTCATTGACAAGAACTTTGAAGCAATAATAAGCTTATAGTGCGAGAAAATTCACCTGTGAATTATTGACTTGAAGTTGTTCGCTGGCTTTCTCATGATATTTTGGGAATTGCTTACTCAAGATCGGTCAATATTTAAGCATTGAGGTGGTTTCCTCATTTACTAATTAAGAAAAAAAAAAACTATGGAAGAAGGTGTAGATAAGTTGATGAGATATTATTCTAGCTTAATTAGATATGCCAAAAAAAAATTTAAGTACATGTCAAAATTGATCGATAATGCTTTAACTGTCTAAATAAAAGTTAACATCAATAGGCACGATAGTAGATGAAAGTATCATTCTAAAGCATATCTAAAACTTATGTGATCACGGGCAACTTTAAAACTTTCCTCATTTGGCTTCACAAAGAAATCCTACAATCTATTTAAAATACTCCTTTTTTTTAAAGTTGCAGTCAATATCTTTTGGATAGACGGTAGATTCTCTACTAATTTTCATTCTATTCAAATTTTCTTATTCAATACTGTACATATTTATTTTTACTTAATTATATATGGCTATCCTTTTAGAGGAGGGTAAATAGGAGATTGAATTTCTAGTACAATTTTGGCTCTAAATAGTAAATACAATGTATAAGATTAACCGATCAAGAATAAGAAAATTTTTAGTCCATTTTTATAATGTTTGGAAATAAATCCTTCTTTATAAATATTTTATTTCCATCTTTGGACGCAAGTCATATTAACTGAACCAGGTAAATTTTTTATGTTATTTTTTCTATTATTGCTGTTTGCAAGACAAATTGCTATATCGATCATTCCTCATTATATATTAACCAAGACAACATTTACATAAAATTGCAGGGTACTTCAAACTGTAAAATAAACATCCATTGAACCAAACACAAAATCCGGAATCCTCCCCTCCAAGCTATCATAAAAAATTTATCAGAAAGTTTTGTACTTTTTGTTATCTAACTTGGTGAGACATGCAATTATTGACAATTAACAACCATAATTGATTTAGTTACAGATGTACGTTTATCGTGTTATTACAAAAACCAGAAAAAGGGTTTTTGCTTCAAATAAAAAAAACATTCCGACCATGTGGGAACTGTGAATATGATCCGTTCAGTTTGCAAACAAAATTTATATTTCATAAACTTGAAAAATATTTTGTAATATTTTAGATTTGATCACAAGCAATGATAAGAGATGCCTTTCTCTACTGAATATTCTATTAGAATGAAGATGTTTGACAATGAAAATTGAAAGGCCAATTGATCAAAACACACTACTCATATATACAAACATATCAATGTTCAAGTACTGTAGCTTTGCAATATCAGTGTTGGCTTTGAGTTTCAAATTTTGAAGAAGCAAAATCCAAAGCACTTTTAAAAGGGGAAGAAAACCTGATTCCCCTAAATGAAAGGGGAAGAAAACTTAATTCTCCTAAAACAAAAAATATGCATAGATCACTAGATTATTCAAATTAAATTGCAAAGGGTAGAATTGCGTACTTGACATCATCATATGTTGATGCTGAAGACGATTCTAGGGTTTGTCGCCTTCCAGGGGATACACACTTTAGGTTATGCGGAAGCACTACTGAAGGAATGTAATGTTCTCTAAAATTGTTATTTTCTCCCGGAGACCACGACCCCTTATTTATAACTGAATAAATGATGATTTCTATTTTGGTCCTTCAACAAAACAGAAATTCTTATCGGTCTCTACACTTATAATCCTATTACGAGTAGGACACCTTAATAGTCAACAATCCTAATTTGATCAAAACTTTAATTGACTATTTTAATTTGACTGCAATACATATTTAATATTTAAATATATTTAGCCCATACTTATGATTAATTAGAGGATTAATTTTATCAATATAAAATTAATTCTAACAATCTCCCACTTGGGCTAACATATGTTAAATATAAATGTATATACCTTAATGAGCTCATAAAAGCAGTCATACTGAAGGTGCCTCAAACAATCTCGTCCATTGATTATATCGATAAAGGACTGAAGGGCCAGTCGCCACATTCATCGTGACTCAAACCACCATCAATTACATTATCAATACTCTCAAATGACATAGATCAATAATATGAGTGTAGCATGAAAACTACATGTAATATGATCTAATCATGCCTGTTTCCAACTGGTCACACTTTAGTGAGATCAATCAATAATAATACAGAGTGTAACAAAATAAATACTTTATTTTCTGCAGAAACTGAGTATTAATAACATAATATATCCATTACAAAATAGAGTATACACAAATATAATGTAACCATAATGAACAAACTCTCACTGAAACTAAATAGTCTCAAATAATGTGACACCCATATGAGCAGTGTGCTCATGAAAAACTTTCAGTATCACAGCCTTAGTGAGCGGATCCGCAATCATGGAGTTCGTTCCAATATGCTCTATGGATATCTGTCCACTCTGTACTCTCTCCCTCATAGCCAGAAACTTTATCCCAATGTGTCTCGATCGAGAAGAGCTTCTATTGTTGTTGGAGAATAAAACCGCTGAGTTATTATCACAGTATAACTTTAATGGCCTTTCAATGCCATTCACAATGCGCAGCCCTGTGACAAAGTTCCTCAGCCAGATTGCCTGATTGGATGCCTCGTAGCTTGCTACAAATTCTGCTTCCATGGTGGAGGTAGCTACTAGAGTTTGTTTCACACTTTTCCAAGAAATAGCACCGCCAGCCAAGAGATATATGTAGCCTGAAGTGGATTTTCGACTGTCTTGGCATCCCGCGAAATCAGAATCAGTATACCCAATGATCTCAAGCTGATCTGATCGCCTGTATGTGAGCATATGTCCCTTAGTTCTCTGAAGATACCTCAAGACTCTTTTGGCTGCTTTCCAATGATCCATTCCTGGATTGCTGAGATATCGTCCTAACATGCCGACTATGAATGAAATATCTGGACGAGTGCAAACTTGAGCATACATCAAACTCCCAACTGCAGACGCATAAGGAATCTTCTGTATCTCCTGAATCTCAAGTTCACCCTTTGGACACTGATCAAGACTGAATTTATCTCCTTTAGCAACTGGGGTATCAATTGGTCTACTGTTGTGCATACTAAATCGCTTGAGCACTTTCTCAATATAGTCCTTTTGTGATAATCCAAGAATACCTCGAGTACGGTCTCGATGTATTTGAATCCCTAATACAAAAGAAGCTTCACCTAAATCTTTCATCTCAAAGTGTTTTGAAAGAAAGACTTTGGTCTCGTGCAGCAAGTCCTTACAGTTAGTAGCAAGCAATATGTCATCCACATATAAGACCAAAAAGATAAACATACTCCCACTGAACTTGTGATACACACAATCTTCCACAGCATTTGTCTCAAAATCGAAAGAGACAACTACTTCATGGAACTTGAAGTACCACCGACGAGAAGCCTGCTTGAGTTCATAAATGGATTTCTTTAATTTGCATACCAGTCGCTTTGGGTCTCCAGACACAAAGTTTTCTGGCTGCACCATATAGATGGTTTCATCAATGTCTCCATTGAGAAACGCAGTCTTCACATCCATTTGATGTAACTCAAGATCAAAATGTGCAACTAGAGCCATGATTGTCCTAAAAGAGTCCTTCGATGAAACCGGAGAGAAGGTCTCTTTATAGTCAATCCCCTCTTTCTGAGTGAAGCCTTTAGCTACAAGACGTGCCTTATATCTTTCCACATTACCTTTAGAATCCCTCTTGGTTTTAAATATCCATTTGCAACCAATGGGTTTCTTTCCTTCAGGTAATGGAACAAGATCCCAAACTTGATTGTCTTGCATAGATTTATATTCTTCACTCATTGCCTCAATCCACTTATGAGAGTTGGAATCCTGCATGACATGATGAAAGCTGATTGGATCATCTTCCACCATGTCTACAGTGTCCTCATGTTCCTGAAGATATACTACATAGTCATTTGGAATAGCATTTCTTCTTTCTCTAGTGGACCTTCTTAAAGGCACAGGTTCTGGCTCAAATTCTTGAGGTTGTTGAGCTTGTACTTGAGGAAGAACAACTTCTTCATCCTGATGGGGAAGTTGATCAACATTGTCTTGTATTAGATCCGGAATTGCTTCTGGGATATTAACAATTCTAGGAACCTGAACAGTCCCAGGAGCAAAAATAGGAATCGACACTGAGTGTTCCTGACTCGATCCCTCCTCAAAGACAATGTTTCTAACCTTATTTCTCCCCCCAAACTCAACATCCTCAAAGAATGTTGCAATTTTCGTCTCAAAAATAGATCTGGAAGTAGGATTATAAAACTTAAAACCCCGAGATCGCTCAGAATAACCAACAAAGTAGCTACTAATAGTTTTGGAGTCCAATTTTGTCTCATTAGGCCTATAAGGCCTAGCCTCAGTAGGACATCCCCAAACATGAAGTTGCTTTAGACTGGGCTTGCGTTCAGTCCAAAGCTCATAAGGTGTCTTTACAGCTGCTTTAGTTGGTACTCTGTTAAGAAGATAGACTGCTGTTTTTAATGCTTCTCCCCACAGAGACTCAGGTAAAGAGGAATGACTGATCATACTTCTAACCATATCCATAAGAGCCCTGTTACGTCTCTCAGATACACCATTCATGCTGGGTGTACCAGGCATGGTGTATTGAGGGACTATACCACAGTCCTGTAGGAAAATAGCAAATGGTCCTGGACGTTGTTCACCTGAACCGTCATATCTACCGTAGTACTCACCACCACGGTCAGATCTAAAGCATTTAATCTTCTTTCCGAGTTGGTTTTCAACTTCGGCCTTATAAGATTTGAAAACGTCCAGAGACTCTGATTTCTCATGAATGAGATATAGGTACCCGTAATGTGAGTAATCGTCTATGAATGATATGAAGTATCTTTGACCATTCCTTGTTGCTGTAGGGAATGGACCACAGATGTCCGTATGTATCAATTCTAAGACGTTTGATGATCTGTTGGCACCTAGTCTCTTTTGTTTAGTCTGTTTGCCTTTAATACACTCAACATAGGAGTCCAAATTTGTGTAATCAAGTGTGTTTAGGATACCATCTGACATAAGACGTTCTATTCTAGATTTGGATATGTGACCCAAACGTCTGTGCCAAAGTTCAGCTGAATTATCTATATTTCGCTTCCTTTTGGTACCTATAGTACTTACCTGCAGTGTTTCATTATAAGAATCATTAATATCCAACATATATAGATTATCACATGCATTCAAGAAGTCAGTACTAAAAAATTTTGAATCCATAGATAAAGTAAATAAACTGTCTCCAAATGAACAAGTAAAACCAGATTTGTCCAAATAAGAAACAGAAATTAAATTCCATCTAAACGTCGGAACAACAAAAGTATCTACAAGATCCAAAAAACAACCAATTCTTAAACACAATCTAATATGCCCAATTGCCTCTACATCTACCGGATCGCCATTTCCCACATAGACGTATCTTTCTTTAATATCCTAAAATATAACCTAGAAGTTTGATATAATAATTGTTGTAATTGAAGTAAGTGTATTTATGTTTAATTGGAAAAGAGAAAATAAATGAAGAGAGAGTTTATATGTTGTATATATGAAAATATATATATAACATATACACAAGTCAATGGGAAAGTCAAAGGAAGAGATTTATTATTGATTAATTGTGTTTAAGGGATAGTTTATATTAAGTGGGATTAGAGTTAGTGGAGTGGAAGAAGATATTTGTATTATTTTATAACAAATACTTGGATGAGAGGATTTTAAGGAAAAGTGGGTTTGACTTGGCTTATTTGGTTTTCTTTCTTTCTTTTTCCTGCGTGGTCCTCAACCATTTCTCTCTTTCTCTTTGTTTTTCTATGTTGTTCGGCCATCAAGAAGAAAGAGAGCAAGTTAGAGATTTGTTCTTCCAAGTTCAAGATTAAAGAGAGTTTTCAAAAGTTCAAGTTGAAGGTTTAAGAGTTCTCCATCTTTGGTAAGTCCTATCTCGATTTTTTGTGTTGTTTTTGAGGTTATATGGGTTTTTGAGTTGAAGTTGTGTTTGAGAATGTGTTTGGTTAGATTGTGTGGTGTTTAAGAGTGTTTGGTTTAAGTGGTTTTGGATTTTGGAGTTGGATTGAAGAAAAGAATAAGTTGGTTGGTATAGATTGAGTTGTGGTTATGTTTAGAGTTTTGATGATGTTTGTGATTTGTGTTTGATGTGTGTTTTGGCTTGTTTTGGTGTTGTTGCAAGTTTGAGATGATGTTTGGGTTTGTTTTGTTAAGTTTGGTGGAATTGGATGTTGGTGGATAGAAGTGATTTGTTAGTTGTGGTGTTGTTTTGGCCGGAATCTGGGTTTTTGGCCTGACACGCCCATGAGCACGTCCAGGGTTCTTAGGCGTGTCAATTGATTTGTGTGGTAGTAGGTTTGATATGGCCAGTAACACGCCCGTGTTATTGAGCGTGTCATAGCTACTGTGAGAATGGAGAATTTACACGGCCAGGAGCACGTTCAGGTTGTTGGACGTGTTGATGTATTTGTGTGAGGCAGTATGTATTACACGCCCAGTGACACGCCCGTAGTCATGAGCGTGTAATAGCTTCTGTGTTATGGAGTTAGGGCACGGTCAGGAACACGCCCGTGTGGTTGAGCGTGTCATGTGCAGAGGTTGCCCTAGTTAACTCTTAACTTGATTACTTCTTGTGTATCCTTAAGTAAGTATGTGTTATATTTGTTGGATTAGGTCTTGAAGAAGGTGATTTGTCATTGATTTAAGAAGCATAAGAACCTTGGGAAAGGGAGTGTTTTGAGTTGTGTAAATTGCTTTTGAGGTAAGTACACATCCTGCATTATTGCATTGTTGATTCTTGTGAAGAATGTACTTTGCTATGCTTATATCAATGATGATATATATATGCATTATATGAATGATATGATGATACAAATGATTGTACATTTGAAAGAGGAATTGCTAAGATGGGTATTGAGATATGCTATGATATGAAGCCATTGTGTTTGGCTATGATGATTCAATTGAAAGATATAAGGCATGTTTGCCTAATTGATGATGAGAATTGAGAATGAAATAATAAATGAATTGTGTGGCTAATGTGTTATTCAATTTTCAGAGTTTGTTGTTGGTGGCATGCCTAATGATAGTAACACTCTCTTGAAGTTAGGTTGGGCTTGATCCTTGAAGCCAAGTTGGGTAGAAGTTTAACATGTTTTACTCTCCTTGAAGCTTGGTTTGGTCTAGTCCTTGAAGCCTAATTGAGATGTTACAACCCTTGAAGCTAGGTTGGGTTGGTTCTTGAAGCCAAGTTGGGTTGAGACTTAGCATGCTTTGTTCCCATTGAAGCTTGGTTGAACCTAATCCTTGAAGCCTAGTTGGGTTTATGATAATGATAAATATGATGATTAAACCAAAACATTTACTCTGAAAATTGAATGGCATATTAGAGTGTTTTGGGCCCATGCTTGTCTTTGTATACAATGTGATTCTTGAATGGTAAAATCAATGGAACTATGAAGATGTAATATGAATATTGTTATGACATTGAATGTAGTATGATGTGGTAATGTGATGTGCTTCTATGTGTGTGGTTTATGAAATATAAAGGTATGTTGTTAGCCTTCCATCTATGATGTTGATTTGTTATTAAAATGTGTGACATTATATTGCACTAAAGCATAATACTAGCATACTTTGTACTACTAAGCCGTTGGCTTAGCGCGATAGTGTTTGATCGCGCAGGTGACAGAGTTGAACCTGAGAGTTCTTCAAGACCGAGTGAGAGTAGACATTGAAGAGTTCATTTTGGGACTTAAAGATCAGAGAAGAGCTGCCAATCATGTATATATTCTATGTTTTGTAAACTTTGATTTATAACATATTTGTAATACCTTCCGCTGTGAATTATTAAACATTTTATATATAGTGTCTTTTGGATTTCTTTTATTTGTTTGAGATTGGTTTCACTTGTTTACAAAGATATTTGTTGTGTCTTTTTAAACCGTGACATTTTCTATATTCAGTATACGTATATTACGATCGTTTAAGCATGCTTGGTACGTATACAGGGTATAGAGGTGTTACACTTTCACCGTCAGTTGGCTTTCGGTAGCTCAGACAACCCTGCAATGAAACACTTATGTGAGCGGTAGCACCAGAATCCATCCAATAAGTGTTTCTAGGAGCTGAAGTTAAATTAACCTTAGAACAGACTAAAATAAGATACTTACCCTTCTTGACACGCCATGTGGCGTATTTAGGACAGTCCTTCTTTAAGTGTCCAGACTTACTGCAGAAGAAGCATTTTAATTCCTTAGGCTTCTTTTGCACCGGACCTTTATCAGCAGTCTTCTTTCTTTTATTGTTCTCGCCCTTATCTGCTGAAGAGACCAGATGAGCACTCTCCCTCTTAGTAGCCAACAACTTTTTCTCCTCATCCACACAATGAGCAATGAGCTCGTTAAGAGTCCATTTGCTCGGCTGGCAGTTATATGAAGTCCTGATCTGCCCATACTGTGGTGGAAGAGAATTCAAAGCTAGATGGACTAACAGGTCATCTGGTAAAACCAAATCCAGGACCTTTAGCCTCTTGGCTCTTTGGGACATGCTCAGTATATGCTCCCGAACACTACCATTGCCAGTATACCTTATGGAGGTGAGTTTTGCTAAAAGCGTCCCCACTTCGGCCTTGTCATTTTTGACATAGACTTTCTCCATCTCAGCAAGATAGTTTTTAGCATTACTTTCTTCAGCAGAAATGGCTCCTCGAACATGTTCTGGGATTCCCTGCTGCATGATCATAAGACCTAAGCGGTTAGAACGCTCCCACTTCTCATACTGAACCCTCTGAGCATCTGTGCTCTCTTCAGTAAGAGGAGCAGGTTTGTCCATCCTGAATGCAAGGTCTAAGTCCATACAACCCAGATAAATCATGATGCTTGATTTCCATGAACCAAAGTTTGATCCCTCAAGCATAGGGACATTGTTAGGATTATAGGGCATGCTAGCTGAATTCAGAGAAAATAAATAATAAATAAATGACATAAGCTCACAATCCACAAAAAATTGAAACAAATCACAGAAGTAGAGTTTAAATATTGGAAACAAGATACCGGACACAACATTAATATTCTCATCTTTGGACATAAAATATTAACTGTAATTGGTATCTCAACGCAGTAATCAAATATTGACAATTCAGTCCTGTCAAATAATAAACCTTCCTTTGGGCCGATTTATTATCCACATGGATGAATACATAATAATTATCACATATTTATTACCGCAATGTATTCTCAATTCAGCCAGATAGCAACATTCCTTTGGGTCGGTTTACTACCCGCAATGAATTTTAATACATATGTCTAATATCCTAAATAAATTAATTTATACAATAGATGTCACTTTGGTAACTTTTTGCTTCAATTAATTTATTAAAAATATTAAACACAATCAGGACTAAAATACCAAAATTAAAACTCAATTGAATTAAATTTTAAATTGAAAATTTAAAATTAAATGAATTTTTTTTATTTACGATTTAATCGAAGATCAAATCAAAATTTCATAAAGATTTAATCAATTAATTAAAATCCTTAATTGTGTTCTTCTAAACCAAAACGAAGAACAACAACACTGTTCACGACACACTGTTCACGAAACACTGTTCACAAAATAATGTTCAGAAAAACTGTTCACGAAACAACTATTTTATACCGTTTCAAAACAGATTTTTTTAATTAATTAATTACATAATTAATTAACCCAAAAATTAATTAATTCCAGAAAAAATCACAAGCACAAATTCAAGTTCAGAAATTGATTTTTCCAGAATCAATTAAATAATAACAGTAATTTAATCCAAAAACAAATCAAACCAAAATTGATTTCAAATTAATAATTTCGATTTCAAATTAATTCTCGAAAATTACAATCACCGAATTAATTTTCTAGAATTAAAACAATAATCAATACCGCAATTTAATTAAAAAATCTAGCAACCTAGCATAGGGCTCTGATACCAATTGAAAGAGGAAGAAAACCTGATTCCCCTAAATGAAAGGGGAAGAAAACTTAATTCCCCTAAAACCTAAAATATGCATAGATCACTAGATTATTCAAATTAAATTGCAAAGGGTAGAATTGCGTACCTGACATCATCATATGTTGATGCTGAAGACGATTCTAGGGTTTATCGCCTTCCAGGAGATACACACTTTAGGTTATGCGGAAGCATTACTGAAGGAATGTAATGTTCTCTAAAATTATTATTTTCTCCCGGAGACCATGACCCCTTATTTATAACTGAATAAATGATGATTTCTATTTTGGTCCTTCAACAAAATAGAAATTCTTATCGGTCTCTACACTTATAATCCTATTACGAGTATGATACCTTAATAGTCAACAATCCTAATTTGATCAAAACTTTAATTGACTATTTTAATTTGACTGTAATACATATTTAATATTTAAATATATTTAGCCCATACTTATAATTAATTAGAGGATTAATTTTATCAATATAAAATTAATTCTAACACTTTTAACTGTAATAAACAGGCACAAATGATCCGTCTTAGCTAGTTTATATGGTTAAAAACATAGTTTTCAATTTCTTTCCGTTTATGGACCACTCTGAGAAGGGGGCCATGGCAACAACTAGACCACATGATTAGATTAGCTATAGAAGAGTGTCTTTATTGCATATTGCTTCACTGATAATGACTACCTAACAAAACAATTGGTCCACCTCTAACCCAAATTTCCTTCTGAAATATCTTATGATGCATTATTATCGCATTATATAATAATATTTAAATATGGGATTTGATATAGAGTTTTTTTAATTTTTATCTAATAAAACAAAAGGTCCATCAAAATCTGAGTTAAAATAACAATAGAAAAATGTAACAAATTAAGATAACTTCTATTTAAAATTCCAATAGCATTGGATGTGAGCTTGTATGAGATCTAGAGATATTAATTTTTAGGTGTAACCTCAAGATGCAATGTCTTTTGACTCTTGATGAATTACAAAAAAAATATGAATTTTTTTTTCTGTGGGTGGTGGGGATTAATTGTTTGAATTTTTAATGTCCTTCACAGCATTTTAAGTTTCTTGCTTTAAACTTTGTGTTTAGCGAATAACTCAAACCAGTAGTTGAGAGTTTTTAAACTAAAAATTGGATCCAAAAATTTTTCCAAATGGGGCTTTTAATACTTTCACCATATATGAGGATTGAAATTCAAATTTTAACTAGCACTATGCCAACAAGCAACGGCTAAATCTTATCGTAATTGTGTGAAAATTTTAGAAACATGTCAAGAACAAGTGTATAACACTTGGTAGTACTGTATCTGAAATGAAAGTGGAGCATACATGAATTGTTAATTGATCCTTATCTAGGGAACATATATAGATTATTACAATAGTTCCATCATAAATACAAACAGTCAAACTGAGCTTTCATGCATGCATTAGGATAGTTAAAATATGTATTGTAAGCATGTACATGTGTATGCATGAGAATTTCAACCCAATTCAACATTGATTTTGAAGTGTTTAGAATTAGCAAATGTATATGGCAGAACGTTTTAATCATACATATCTGATATCCATCCAGCCGCCTGGCCCCGCTACTCAAGTTGTCAATTCCTTTCATATTCATTCAAGTTGCTTGCTTTATATTGTGTGATGCTTTCTTTCACCTAGACAAAAACAACTGTTGTGGTGGTGCTCTCTATAGCTTGCTGCCACGCTCATGCACACGCAAATTCTTAGACGCACACACTGAACATGTATATATAATTGAGATTGTGGAGATGGAGACAAGTAGTTAGAAAATTGAGATTTCTACTTCATTTCCACTCAATTTCTTTCTTCTGATCTTCTTTTTTCTCTCTATGTGTGTGTAAGTGAGACAATGCCATCTTGGTGGACAAGAAATAGCTCTCAGAAATCTGCTCAATCTGAAACTAGAAAAAAGAACAAGAACAAGAAAGAAAAATGCAGAGAGAAGCCAAATAGTTTTGATGGATCAGTCCCGTTCTTCCGCAAGTCTTCAAGTGAGAACAGCCTTGATTTAAAAGCTTCTTCTATTTCCGTTAGTGGGTCTTCAGCATTTTCAGGTTTTGATTCAGATATTGGAAGTGATGCTATAGAAAAGAAATCTTACGCTTTGCCTCAGCCTTCAGGTTCTCCTGAGCCATCCTTAAATTTTGACAAAAAACTAGTCATTCTGGCCTTGGAAACGGCTTTGCATTCAAGCACTAGTTCGTCTTTATCTTCTTCTACTTCTTCAAATGATCATGGAGATTTTGGTTCTTTCAGGTCAGTTTCCTTATTAATATGCCTCCCCTGTTCTTCCCCTGTTTCTGCAAAGAATTGGGTTCTTTAGTTCTGGATCTTAACATATGAGGCTGCTAGAATTTTGGTCAAAAGCACTAGTTTTGCATCTAGGGATATTTGGTATGTATTTATACTTGCATGGAGAAGGAACTTTTTCTGTGCCTAATAGCTCTATATTTAAACTTTTTCTCCATTCTTTGATTATATAGTATTAGTTACTATCTTTAGATTGTTTTACACTCACATGTAGATTCACTTCCTGATTGTTTTACTATCTTTGATTGTTTTATAAATGTTCAACAAAAGGAAGGCTGTTTATATGGTGATTGTAGGGCGGTAGAAGAAACCAATTATAATTCATGGTCAAGAACTTCATGCAATGGATCAAGAACTCCCATAATGCAGGCATCACCTTCTCTACCTTCGCTACCGACTGATGTTGCTATGAAGTCCCCATCAGAAAAGCAAGAAAACAGGAGACATCCATGTCATCCTTTGCCTCTTCCTCCTGGTTCTCCTGTTAAATCTTCCCAGAACCTTCAGTCAAACTGGAACAAGGGAAAGCTTCTAGGAAGAGGCACATTTGGCCACGTTTATGCTGGATTCAACAGGTCTATTCTTCTTATTCTCGAAATCCTATGCTCTGCTTATGAAAGTATTGTCCGAAGTAAACTGGAAGAGTCATTAGGTTAATTGTTTAGCAGTCCAGTAACTTACCTTGTAATATACGAGGTCAGGTTCAAACTCTGACATCTGTTCCCTTTTAAAAATTTCGGATGTGCCAAAAAAATAGAAAATGGTAAGAAAGAAAACCAGAATCCTTTAGGAGTTCATAAATTTAGTAGTCTAATTTTTCAATTTCTGCGTGTAGTGATAATGGACAAATGTGTGCAATTAAGGAAGTGAGGGTTATTTCTGATGATCATAACTCAACTGAATGTCTGAAGCAACTGAATCAGGTTACCAACCTTGGCACACTGAATATTAAGCCTATTGGGAAAACTGGGGCAAATCAATTAACTTTGCTAATTAGTTTTTCTTTTTTGCATGAACAGGAGATTGCCTTGCTTAGTGAACTCTCTCATCCCAACATTGTTCAATATTATGGAAGTAAAATGGTATGAGCTACATTGCATTTTTCAATATCCTTCTTCCATTTATAATCCTTGCCATTTTTAACAACTCGAATATGACAATTTCTCAGCTGAAAATTGGTCTCCTGTAAGAACAATAACAATTTCAGGTTTATGCAGGGAGAAAATAAACTGTCAGTTTATTTGGAGTACGTTTCTGGGGGTTCAATTCAAATGCTACTTAACGAATATGGTCCTTTCGCAGAACCTGTAATCCGAAGTTTCACAAAGCAGATTCTCTCTGGACTAGGTTATTTACACAAAAGGAACACAGTGCACAGGTATTTAACTGTAACAGGTTTAACTGAGCAGTTCAGGTGTTTATCAAGGATTAATCAATCTTACTCTTCATACTTAAATTGACTGGTAGAGATATTAAGGGAGCAAACATACTAGTAGATCCTAATGGTGAAATTAAGCTTGTTGATTTTGGCATGGCCAAACATGTAAGTTTCTTGTAACTTCCAAAAATAAATTGACAAACAAATAAAAAAACTTCTGATCGCCTATATCTTAAAGTGCAGATTAATTCAGTTTCTTCCATACTTTCTTTCAAAGGAAGTCCTTACTGGATGGGGCCAGAGGTATTCACATAATCATTTTCTTCCTTCTGTTGTTATTCTGATTTAATTATCAATTCTAAATTTATAGTTGGATGTTGAATTTGAATATCAATGAAAATTGTAGGTAATAATGGACACAAGTAGCTATAGTCTTGCTGTTGACATATGGAGCTTAGGATGCACTGTTCTTGAGATGGCAACATCAAAACCTCCATGGAGCCAATATGAAGGGGTACGTATGATATTGTATCATGTCCATAACAGAAATTTTACCATTCTTATATATCTCACATACCCTTCAATATTTGAATCAGGTGGCTGCAATATTTATGATTGCAAATTGCTGGGAATATCCTGAAATTCCAAATTACTTATCAGAAGATGCAAAGAATTTTATTAAACTTTGCCTGCAAAGGAAACCATCTGCACGCCCCACAGCTGTGCAACTGCTACATCATCCCTTCATCCAAAATCAAGAGCTTAGAAGTCTTTCCACACAAGTATTATAGAATGAGATTTGAGGAACAGAAATGAAAGAATTCTGAAATGGAAGGGGGAAAACCTCCTATGTGAATGAGCTTGTGCAAAATATCTTTACCAAGAAAAATGAAATATACATCTGAACTGAGACCTGTTCGCAGGCAGGGTAGCGGGCTCATTTTTTATGAAAAAATTGGTACTTTCCAAACTTAGACTCCACTCTAATTAATATGATATATGTATATATATATATAGACAACACAAAAACATTCATCAATTAATTAAAAACATATATATAATCTTACTAAATGCCATGCAACACATTGCAGGTTATTGCATGGCCAATCTTCTTAGGTTGGTGATATAGAAGTTTAAATAATTCATATTAATTTTATCCACCATTTTCATTTTTTCCTCCTCCCATTTTTTGACCCCTTGCCCATTTATAAATATTTTTCAACACATGCGCTAATGATGAACTGGATGGTAACGAAACAAGGAGTATAAAGTCTTCAATCACCCATTGTCAACCAACCATATCCCTATAATAATGGGGATGAAAACGAAATCAACTGCAAAAAATTCCAGACATTAATAGAAGCGCATGTTTTGACATATATATATATATATACATATATACATACATACATACATACATACATACATACATACATACATACATACATATGTGTGTGTGTCACATATACATAACGTAATTTCTATTTTTTTTTTGGTTCACATCAAAACTCCAGTTTCGTAAGTGTTAAATTGATATATAAAACTTTAATGGTATTTTTATAATAAAAGAAATAATCCTATAATTTTATAGATGGACATTTTGTATGATCATTCTGTTGAAATTAAAAGTATATAAAATTTGAAGGCAATTCTATAATATCAATTTGATTCAAAATTTTAAATACTAAAATTTAAACTCTAAATAAAACAAGCAACATATTCTTAAATTTTAAAAATATTAAAAAATTTAATAACTTGTTATCTTCAGTATAATTTTTTACCATTTTAGTTGATTTTTACTTGACTGAAACTTTCCAGACCAACGTTATCAAACATCACAGCAAAAATTACAAAAAATGCAAATCTACACAGTGATCAAACAACGCTCTGCCCTATCTCAAAAAGTGTAATCTTTCATATCTGCTTTTGAGTCATCAATGTCCGCATCAGCTAAGCACTCTTCTGCTGTGAGAGGTGGGAGTTGCCTGGTCTTGCGCTTCAAATTATGCCTGTGCCATTCGCTCTTAAAGTGATCCCTGTACTGCTCGGCATCCCCAACAATTGCATTGCAAGTATTGCACTTCAGTTGCTTGACTTCCCCCTCAGTTTTCTTTTCCATGGACATTGTCTGCTTTTGCATTTTCTCACTCAGTTGGACCACAGAATCTGTAGACTCCTTCAGTAGGTTTGATGGTGCATCTTCAAAATCATCATAATCATCTACATGAGTGTCCCCTTCAAAATGCACAGACATCGCAAGAATTTCCAACCTGCCCTGCAGATTCCTCACCATGACATCACACTCCCGAAAAAAACCTGGATCTAGTTCGCAAACCTGCACAATAACCAAATGTCAATGGTGACCCATAAGTGCAGACTCATGGCCAAAGATACATCCAATGTGATGTTAAAACCCAACCCTTGAGACTATGTCACAATGACTAGAGAAAGGGGGAGAGAGAGAGAGGAGGGAGGGGAGATCTAAAATAAAATAACAGATTACAATAAAAAATAACAGCTCGAATTTGGTTCAAATTATAAATGGGAGGTGTTGGCACTGTAAACAATTTTTTCGAATATCTTCAGATTCCATCATCTCTACACCTGGTTGAGCTAGTAATTAAATTAATACAACTGCATGCATAGAAGTTCTTAACAAGTTAGGATTTATACAAACAATACTTTACATTCTTAAAGTGTGGGCTGCAATACAAGGGACAGAAAGGGGTCTCAACCACCCTATAACAGAACGGGTAATTACTTCTATCCAACTTTAATCCATCTACTCTGCCACAATCACCAGAAGCTAATCTCCAAAGTAGAAATAGCGAACTCTCTTGAAAGCTAACTTATATCACAAATTCTGTCTAGTAGCCTACTTGAATGATAAATATGTTTAAATATGGAAAAAAAAAGTAAGTTAATTAGATTAATCATTGTCAATACATTTGTTGTAAACACAGTTTACTAGTACAGTCGAATTAAGGCTAAATTTGAACATGGCTAAAAGCAAGGCACAAACCATAGAACAAATTATAGGGGATTAACAAGGAAGACTGAAACTTACAACAGAAAGCTGACTTCCAGATTGATCCTTTGATAAAATAGTACCATTCCACATATTTAACTTTTCCAGAAGAGTTGAAAATTTTGGTTCAGCAATAGTTAGTCGCAATCTCATTGGAGATCGCCTTATTGGGAAATGCTTTTGAAGCTCCCGTATTACTTCTAATGCCTGCAAAAGACACATAGTTAACTAAGTTACTAAGTTTCAGATCTTCCCCATAAAAAAGAAGAACAAAGTTAAACCCCAGAAACAAAAGATTGAGAGCACGGCATTAAAAAAAAATCTAACACATGCAAGAAGTTATATTACTAAATAAAATTTAAATTCCAGGAACAATGATTGATAGCATAACATAAAACAAAAAACTCTAGTAAATATGAAATCATACATTACAAATAAATTGAACAAACAAAGGTGCATTTCGACTTCACAATAAGTTGTATAATTGTGAAAGAAGGTGCCAAGCACCACAAACATGAATTATTCATTAAAGAAAAAACATATAAGTAAAATTATACTGGGTAAGGAGCTAACCTGCTTCTTGGAGCTGCTATGTGGATCAACAGCTAAGTGAATTTCATGCATGAGACGCTCAATCATGCTAATAGTATAAGGTCTTTGAGTTTCAGGATTGATTGTTTTCTGCATAACAATGGTTGCTATATCCCGAAACTGACTTGCTAACTGAGACTCCCTCTCCTTCCCAGCAACTTGAAGCTCTCCTTTCTCCAATATCTACCCACCATCACAACTTTAATAGAGGCAAAGAAATACTGTAAAATCCTAAGCGAAGGGTTTTAATTGATTACATTACCTCAAGGCATATCTTGGTCTGATCATCAGTGCCAAAAGCTAACATTAAATCCTTAGACTTGGCAAGAACTCCTTTAGAAACATTTGAATAAACAGTACGAGACTGCAAAACTTCATCCAAATCTTTTTCTCTGTTACCAAACACAAAATTGGCAAAGTAAAAGCCTACCCATTTGCGAACTGCTCAAGTAAAAGATAATAATAATAAGCACTTACACGCCAGACCGCCACGAAAGGACCTTGTTCTTGTAGCAAGCAATCTCAAAGCGAATACCATGTTTCTTTAATCGAACCACCGCCACGTTCGTCAGCCTCTTTTGCCCTATCGGTTGCATCAACACCTTCGACATCTCTATTGGCTGTCAGCCTTCGCTTTGTGGATAAATGGATTTTCTTCGATCTTCTCTATTCGGCGCCGCCGCCAAAGTAGAGACTTGGGGCGTGTTTATTTATAAACATCAGTTTCCTATTTTGTTTTTTTTTTTCAAACTAGAGTATTTTTTTTTTTTGAAGTATTTTAAACTAGAGTATTTTTTAAGAAAAATAAAAAAATTTGTATTCACTTCCTAAAAATGAAAATTATTTTGATATTAATATGAAAATTCTATCTTCTCTATATTAAGAAATTAAACTCCTTTTATAAAGGAAATTAAAGTTAAAAAATTAAAAAAATTATTTTTTTAATTTAAAAAAAAATATGCCATATAAATATTAATTTTATTTTTGAAATACTACTCTAATCCTCCGCGTATATTTTTCAGGAAAAGGGGCGTTTTCCAATTTTAATGGCGTTAGGGCTGGGTTTTGTCTTGGTAGGCCCAGCCCCTTTTTAACCTGAATGACCAAAGCCCATATCTAATTTTCTTGTCCCTTAAATAGGTTTCCCGAGGGTTAACTTTTCTGCAACAGCCAGGCTACGCTGTACATTGTTTGTTCTCTCTCTCTACAGGAACAGGCAGGGGAAAGGGAGAACAGAACAAATGGCGTCTCCGGAACATGACAGCGAAGCTATAGCTTCAAAGGAAGGGAAGTCAATCGATAATAGTAATAAAGACAACAGCAAAAATTGCAACAGTTACTACGATATCTATGGACCAGAAGTATTCTCCTTTTCTTATTTTTCTCCTGAACTACTTTTGCTGTTAATTGTTGATCATTGACATGCAATATAAGATGAATGGGTGGGCGTGATAATGTTAAAGCCCATTAGAGGGTTGAACTTGCTAATGTGTTATGTGCTTATTATGCCCATGAATTAATTATGTTGGTTTTGTGGATCGGTATCAAATTTAAATGTCGCTTTTTGTAGGCAAAAGCAGAACTTGTTTTCAAGATGCCAGAAGCTAACTCAACTTTGAATATGGAAGTAAGTTTCTTGGTTTAAATTTCTTTAGAAATGTGAAACTTTATGGCTGAGGTATCTATTCTGAAACAGGATGTTCAAGGGCTTGTAACCTGGGTGCTTGCTGAAGGATTCATGCCATCGTGGGTATTTATTAAGGTAAAGCACACTTTCCTCCCTTGTTCTTTCTCATTTTAAACTTTGAATATGGATTCTGTGTTTTAACAATATGTATATATCTGCAACCTTGCGTTATTTAAGAATGATAATTTATCTTGAAGATTAAATGATAAATCAGAGGACCTTAGATATGCTAGGATTTCAGCTTAGTCACTTCCTCTGTCCTTGGCATCAACAAAGGAAGAGGAAGCCGGCATCAACTAAGGCCTCTTTCTTAGGTTAGTAAAGCCATCATGCCCGAGGAGTTTTCATATATTGGTAACTTGAGTCTCTTAGTGGAAAATTGAAAAGAAATGGTAGAGGATAGGTTTGATCTCATTTGACTTACTTTGCTCATGTTGGTTTGGCAATGCTCTTGTAGCCTAGAGCAGACTCTGTTTCTTAGCAATGAGTTAATTTTTCACAGCTTTATATTTTAGTGCGTTTTGTTGCCTAAGAGCATTTTTAGCTAACTTTATGTTTTCATATAAAAAATATAACTGGACTTAAGGCTGCGTGAAGTCCTGTTCTTACTTTCTTATGATCATTCAAAGACAGTGCTTATTAGACCAGAATACAATGGCCCTGCATCCTTCTTGATAAATTTTACTTTCTGAATGAATTGCACGACTTTTTGAATTTTTGCAGAATAAGCCTTTGATTCCAAAAGTGGTTATGCTGTTCATACCTGGCCTGGATGCAGCATTATATTTGTCAAAGTCTAAGTTGCTTGGTAGTTTTAAAGAATGCTGTGGCAATCCATGGGCACTTTTGGCTCTTAGGTTAGAAATGCACCTGTTTTCTTTTCTATTATTTAATAGAATTACATTACCATTCCTTAACATGCAACATTATGGCTTTTGGTATTTGTTCTTTGTTAGTTGTGTGTCAGACGAAATGCAGACTATTGATGCACTTCTAACTTGCAAGACAAAAAGAAAGAGAGGAGTTGATTCAGTTTTGAGCAAGTTGACCCAGACTTCTGAACAAGGTTTTTGTTTATTTGTTCTCCAAAGCTCAGTTCATTCAGTTCACTTGTTATACTGTGTATGTGATCAAATTAGGTATTCTACAGGTCTCAGTGATCTTTTAACTATGGGAGTGCTAGTCTATCTTTTTTGTGAGTAGAAATTCAAGCCAAAAGCATCCTAAGATGAGCATTTGTATGTTTTGGGGTGTGTCAGTAACTTGTATGAGAAAAAACAAGGTATACAACTTGTTTACGTGTCCATTTTTTTTTCTTGCTACTCACATTTGCATGGCTAGCATTCCTCACTTTTAATTGAAGGCTCTGCTATTCAGTGAATTTATACTTAAATTTATGCGTAGTTGACTGATCAACACCTTCCTTCCATCCAAAGGCAAGCATATTGATCAAATCTCATCCAGAAACAAGAACATTTACCCTGATATTGTCTCATTATGATTTCCTTATTTGATTTCCTCACCTGAATATTCGTTGTTTGACCTTTGTTAAGAGATTTGTATTCTTTGTTAACTCCTAATGAACTCCTGTAACAAGGATGATTTAATGGGTTTCACATGCAAATAAAAAAAAGATTTAATTGGTGGTGCATGTAAAAGTGTAATTGTCCGTTAGTTGTTTGAAGTATGAATGTGGTGTGGCTGTGAAACAGTAAAATAAGGATCTGTTACAATCTCACATGTCAAAGTTGATGAATTTGTCATTGCTATGCAGAAGGTAAAAATCACGGTACAGGAGATTTATCATCAACAAAACTCCTGAAAGATCTACCTTTCCCGTTGACATATTATACACTTACAACTAAACAACTGGAAGAAAATGGATATTGTATCAATCAACCAGGTAATATAAAATCATTGATGTTTATTATTTTTATTAATTTATACTTTGTCCATGATAATATTTACTTTTTAATTCAATCAAGCAGTTCTCTAACTTGTTTATTGATTTTATGTAGGTTTTCTTTCTACAGTTCCTGCACCGTCTGGTTCTTCTCCCTATGATATGCTGGCACTTGATTGTGAAATGGTATGGTCAGTTATTATTGAAGATTAGGAAATGTTTTGAAATATTCAATAGGAGTTGGGAATCTGCCTTAAGTATAAACTTATATGAATGCCGTAGTTGGAAAGAATAAAGGAATGAAGAAAATGTCACCATTTTAATATTTGATCATGGTTAGTACATTTTTCTTTATCCATCAGCTAAACTACACAACCAGGTGTAGTCTCCCTCGCATTTCAGTGGGACTTGAACCAAGGATATCCAAGTTCAAACAATGAGGGTGCCTTCCCTTGGGACCATAGTCAGTTATTTTCAGTGTCCATTTCGTCTATAACCTTTTTAATATTACCTTATGAAAAAAAAGGTGAAATTGCCTGCCAGGTGTGTTATTGGAGCATTGCTTAAGAGCATCAAATTGAAACTGTCATCACTGTGATGCAACTTTTGCTGTTTCATCCAACCAGTGTGATTTTTGTTTTAAAAATACTTCATGTGCCATTTTACTAATTAGGATTCCTGTAGATCATCTAAAGACTCAATGAACAAAATATGAAATTTTCTGATACCTTTACCTTGCATTTGGATGGAGGAATTTGAAACTGGGAGATTTTGAATTTGGTAATTCATAGGTTTTTGATTATTGATTATATTCCTAAATCTAAGTTAAGTTCGTGAATGTGAATTTAACCTGGCTTAAGTGTGGATTTGAAATGCCTTTAAAAATAGGCTGACATAGGATGTAGTGAAGGATTGGAAAAGGAATGGTAATTCCCTTTATTTTATTCTAAAACTATGGAAGGAAGTTTTTCTATAGTTTGTTGAATTGATGAAAGAGCCATAGGATATGTGAATTTTCGTATCAACAAATAAGGAATGTCTGAAATATGAAATGCTTCCAAAGGAAGCCCCCAAAATCCCCTTCTATAGAGTAATGGCCATTACATCATTGCCAAAATGACCCACATTGGACTAATTTTGTCAATGCAATCTGATTCCCTTGTGATTACTGAAGTTTTATGCTTAAATGGTGTATATTGTATTGGTAATTTGAAAATCAGTTGCTCATGTGTTGGCTGTTAAACCTTCTCTGGAAAGGTGTTTCATTGATGCATTACAAATTAACTTCAGGACTGGTAGGAATGCGTTATTCTTATTCTCCAAATTAAAGAATGAGTCAGCAAGGAATGTGTGAAAAAATGGATCAAAGTGTTTTCACTTTTCAGTTCTCTGTCTTTCAAGAGTTCTCTCCATGGATCATTAAGATATATATCTTTTGTGCATAACAGATGGTTGATAATGTACTCTTGCTGACTCATTCTTTTTATTTTAATTTTGACAGTGTATCACAAATGCAGGATTTGAGCTGACAAGAGTAACCCTTGTAGATATTAAAGGACAGGTATGCTAAAAAAAATTCTTATTTTGCCATCTGTATTGAAGAGGGATTTTTGGTTTTGTCAGATTTTGTATGGGTGGGTGCTTGAAATAAAACCTGTGACGAAAGGCCTCAGTTGTTTACCATTTTTATATATTGTCTTGCGTGCTCAATCCAAATGCAATTTCTCGAATGATCTCGTCCCAGCATTTGTTTCATTAAGATGGTCAATCTACTCCAGACGTTTATTGCAATTATTGGCTTACTGCATGACTATGTTCTGCAATTTACAGGAAAAAAAAAAGAAAGGAAATGGGTTTTCTGAGTTATTTCTATTCTGTATGGTGTTTTGTATTCCCTCCCAAATTATATTTATCAGCATTTTCATTATTATTGTCTTGTTATGGAATCTGGGTTAATGAGAGTAGCATTGAGATTTGATTGTATTGAAATTCATGTACTCTGAAATTTTTGGCTATGTAAGCTTTTAAAATGTGTTTTAGCTTTGTGGAGTTCCTGGTACATTGCTGGATTCTTGTTATTAATCATATCTGGTTACTCAAACTTGTCTACTGCTGGTTGACCTGCAGGTGGTGATGGATGAATTGGTTAAACCATTAAATGATATCATCGACTACAACACCAGGTAGGTTATGCTTCTAAAACCGTATCAGAATGTTGTTTTCCTTGATTCAGATCATAGTAATGGTAATAAAAGAAAAATAGAAGCAAGGCGTGGAGGAGGGTGGGCATGTCTCTTTTGTCTGATTGAGAGACAAAAACTAAATTAGAAATTTATGAGACTGTAATTACATGTAAATATTTCATTTTATGCTAACTTGATGTTTCACTTTATATGTGTTTCAATATTCTTGCTTCATCTTGTTTCTTCTGATGCACATTATGGATTGATTCATTGTCTTTGGATTTCTGAACAATATTGACTTATCCCTCCCACTCTGTGCCTTTTGAGAAGTGTCTTTCTTTTTACTAACAATAATTTTATTATGCAGGTTTAGTGGAATTACGCATGAGATGCTGGATGGGGTAACTACAAGTCTCAAAGATGTTCAGGTTTGATACAAGTCCTGCACTAACAAATCTTGAATTTAATGCTGCTATCGTGTTCTATTTCTTTCTTAAAATAGTATTTTTTGCATTTACAGTTGCTCCCTGTATTCAGGAAGATTTCCTAAAGCTGGTTTACAAAGAGACTATCCTGATTGGCCATTCATTAGAGAATGATTTGTTAGCTCTAAAGATCTCTCATGCCTTGGTGATTGATACTGCATTGCTATACAAGCATCCCCGAGGTGGATCTTTTAAAACTGCTCTTCGAATTCTTGCCAAGAAATTTCTTTCTAGAGAGATACAGCAGTCAGGGGTTGGACACGACAGCATTGAAGATGCAAGAGCAGCTATGGAACTGGCATTGTTAAAGATTAAAAATGGCATGCGAATATTTTCAATAACCATGTTTGCTTATTTCTCTATTTTTTGATGTTATTATCTGTTTCACAACCCTTATGTGTACCCTTGCATATCTGTTAGGACCTGATTTTGGTTGTCCTCCATCGTTTTTGCGGAGAAAGCTCCTCACTGTTTTGAGTGAGTGTGGTAAAATATCCTCTGTCGTTGATGATATTTCAATAGTGAAACGATATGCTTCTGAGTCATCACATGCATTTCCTGTGTCTTCTGATGATGAAGCACTTTCAAAGGCCATTAAGGAGGTAGACAATTGGCTGTGAATAATTATGTCTCCTTTCTTTCATTTCTGGGAGGATACTGATCTAAATGTTTGGTTGTTGTAGGTGAAGAATGATAAAGTACAATTTGTCTGGACCCAATTTTCAGAGTTGAATTCCTATTTCATGAAACAAGTGGACGATGAAGAGAAATTAAATGCAAAACTTGCAGAGATGATATCATTGCTTACATGCAAAAAGAAGTCTGCCAACAAGAGAGGCATCAAATACAATATAACATCTGATCTAAAGGAAATCCTAACCGGCATAGATGCTAGAGTCCGTTGCCTATACTCTGCATTGCCAACTAATACAATGCTCGTAATTTGCACTGGACATGGAGATACTGCAATCATCCGAAGGTGTGTATTTGCTGTGAGGCTTAGAATGTCCGTTTACCATGCCTTGCTTCTCTATCTCATGTAGATATTATTTAACTGTTCTTTAGAGTTCAGGAGAACGTTTTTTATGATAATTTTGCCCTCAAATTTGGTTATGCATATTGGAGTTTGTTGTTTTATTTTATTTAAAAAACTATTTGTAAAAAGGAAAGGAGAAAATTTATATTCCAAACTTTCCCAGTAGAGCTAGGTCCAAAGAAACAACAAATTTGTATGGCATTACCTTATACATTTCATTGCTAAGGACCATGTCAGATGATGTTTAGAAGACATTTAGTTTCTCCATTTTTTTTTGGTTATGCTATGTGAACTCATTTTAAAGCAAGCTTATGTTTGGTTTCAAGACTAGTATGTGATATATACCTATTTCTTTTGTTATGACAAAAGATGTTCATATTTTGCTGAACTGCTTCCATATTCTGAATTAACACTTCTAGTACGTTTGCATTTCTTTTTTCCCATGTTTAGCATATTGTAATGCATGTATTGATGTTTTGCTATTGAAGATCTTGTACCCAATGCCTTTCAATTACTGGAAGAAGGTTAACAAACTTGTTGCCTCATCTCAGTATGTTTATAAACATTTCATGGTCATGGTTGATGCTTAATGCTTGATATTTGTTGTATCATAAGGACCTGAGTCATTAAGTGCAACCTTACATGTTGAATGAATTCCTAATAATTTTCTTGTTGTTTCTCCATTTCTTTTGACATTGGTAAAGGTTGAGGAAATTGCTCACAGAGAAGGAGGAATCCATGCAATGCCGTGAGAATATTGTAAAAGTCTTGGAAGAGCTTCAGGCTCAAGCTGAAGTAGCTTTGTGTTTTGTAGGTTTGAAGAACTGAATATATGTCAAATTTATTCTGATCTTTAACATTTCTGGTGTAAAACAGTATTGCAGTGTATACAAAAGTGTAAATTAGTGTAAGAACATTTTTAATTGCTAATTGAAAATTTTATGCACTTGTCTTTTGTTGCTTCTTCAATTTCCTCCTCTCATCTAGGCAAGAAAATATGGTGTCAGAGATATTAAAGGGCATCTAGTGATTATTTTGAAGAAATGACAGTTTTCCGGCGTTTCTAATTTGCAAATGCTATTTCCATTCCTTCCATTATGAATTCGGGGAAGAAACATGTGAATTGTGGACTCTTTATACTATTGATACGAAGTTTTCATCATACTCCATCTTGTTAGGGATTGATTTCGTATATATTTCATTTCATGAGACATCATGTTTTATGGGAAGAGCATATTTCTTGAAGAGAAAAGTAACGAATTCTTCTTTGGGGTTTCTGTAACAATGGTGATGCACTCACCATTCCTGATAAATGATGAAAATGAGGTGAAATTCAAGAACCTTAAGCCTGGAGTGGATATAGAGAGACCTACTTCTCTGAGACGAGGTTCCTGGACAGACGACATTGTTGCAAATCAGCAGTACTGAGCTACACTAATAAGCAGATGCCTGTACAGGGGAATTCGAAACCGGGATCACTAAAATCAAGTACAAAGCAAAATTCCGAAAATAAGCAGTGGAGACCAAACAAAATAAAGATCGCTAAATTAAAGATGAAAAAAAGAATGATGTGCAAAGCAACAAAGAAAAAAATAGTCTTATAATGTTAGATAATTAACAATCCCCTACATCACTCTAGCAAGCTCTGCGCAACATTAGGAAGTCCTTATTCTATGCTAATAAGAATATAAGATCATACATTAGCATGCATCTTGATCTTACACAAATTAAAGAGTTGTTTTTGCCAAATGCTGCTGAGGTAACCAAAATGGCACTGCTCACCTCCATGCTGAAGCTACAATCAAGCTTTTGTCTTCCCACCCAAAAAGCAGCGAACCCATTTCCTCCTTCAATGTGTATCTATCACAATACTGCTTTATGAGTTTCCTAATCATATCTATCACATTAGGACCCATTGAACAAGAAGTAAACCCAGCCATTGTCATTCTTACCCTCCATTTACCTGCAACTTCATAACGCTCTATCCTTTCATCTCCCTCACATGCTACTATGTTTACTATGTCACGTGCAAGGCACTGCCTCTCAACATTCACCCTGTCCTGACTTTCCCTTGGCAGAGTTGCATCAAGGGAATCAAATACAGCAGAGTAGTAATTGTAGGCCTCAATGAACCTTTGCAAAAAGGGGGCTGTGTTGGCGTTCACATCTTGTTCGACTACAGTTACAAGTTTTGGATTTAGGCTCTTGACCATTCGAAGAAGCAGGTCTCGTTCATTTACTGTTGAAACACTCTCATCAGGCATGTGGTGGAGTTGGAAAGCAAAATTTACTACAAGTGCTTCCCCAGGCTTGCAATCCAGCATTGATGGACTGACAAGTGAAGTCTTGGAGGCAACTGCATGGAACTCAAATGGTACCTTCAATGCTTCTGCTAGCTTCTCAAGCCTTTGCCCAATAATCTTCAGGCCACCAATAGGACGCTGGACAGACTCAGGATCATCAACGCCAGTTAACCTCAAGTGAGGTGGCTTACCAGGCTGATTGGCAATTGTTTGTATTAACGTTATATATTGACTCCCTTGGTTTATGTCAAAATCTACTATATGAACTCTTTTTTCACCTTTAAATGCTTCAATTATGGCCCCATTTGCTGCACTGAATCCAAACTTAAAACAAGGGCAGACCTCAAAGAGTATTTGCATAGCTGCAAGTCTATCAGAAGAAGGGGGCTCCTTGCATCTCAGAGCTTTATAGAGAAATTTGCCTGATTCAGCCATGCGAGCTGCAAGACCTTCCACCATGTAGGCTGCAATCCTCTGAGGAGGATCTCCTTGAACTGAGACCATCTGACGGAGCTCATTTATTAAAGCATCAGCTACCTCCAAATTTCCTTCCGCAAGTGCATTAGCACAATCAAAAAGCAATCGCTTGGGAGTCCGAGGTGGTAGTTGTGAAACTTCTTTATTACTGCTAATACTACTTAAGTTAGAAACCGAAGAAGAGGACTCCTTTGGCGAGTCATGGAGCATCACATTTTGGATTGGATCAGACCACTCACCATCAATTTCCATGCTTTGACTATTTCCGAACAAGTCATCCTCATCATCATATCCATTATCATCTAGCAGTGCTCTCTCAAGTTCCTGGAGCTTTAACCTCATCTCATCTGCATCAACGTCCCCTGCATCTAGGCTTTGAATTTCCAAGTAATCTGATTCCAAATTGAACTGATAGGTACTGCGCTGTCTCATCAATGAGGATCCTGAACCAAGTCTTTGCAGGTAAGATGATGAATCATGCAAGTGAAATGAATTTCCAGAAATACTTGAACTAGATGGCTGCATTAGTTCTTCAGTTGGGGAGTCCATGAAGTACTTCTCATAACTCTCACTAGAGTAAGAATCATTCATATACATGGTCTTCCGCTTATCAGATCCAAACATTTGGCTGGACAAGCCAGAACTGTCGCTGCTCCCATTGAGTGAGTAGAGCTTATGATTTTGATATGGTGTGGCAGAAAGCTCTGCAGGTCTAACTAATGACATGGTTTCTCTAAATTAACTTGATATTGAAAAGTGATGGTTATATCATATGTTGTATGGCCTGCATGAATCATATAGATTTGGGAAAAATTTTAAACTTTGTCAAACATGGAAACCACCAAACAGCATATACTGATCTATTTTTTATGACACAAGAAAAAAGCACCTGAACTTGGTCACTTAAGAGTTGAAATCCCTCTGCAGTTATCCGTTATGCCTGTCTTTATCCACAAGAAATGGAAAAGGGAAATCATTTCAGCGGAGCAGCAGCAAAAGCAATTGTTATACAAAGTGTGTGCACACACATGCATGTACATCCAATTGTGCTACGATAAGCGAACAATATCTAAAATATAGAAAGATGAGATTCCTTTATATGCACGTATTGATAACTATGCTTGCAAAGATTTCAGAAGGAAAGAGTAAAAATTCCAGAGCTTCAGTCGATTAACTAGGATCACCAAAGTTCAGGTACTCTAATTGAAGCCAATTTTTTTGAACAATCTCAGCTGTTCAAATCGATTGAATTGATAGACCAAAAATTACTTATAAGCAAATTTTATTCTCAAGCCAAATAAACACCGTTTGCTTATGCATATGATCACACACTGAAAAATTTTATTCTGTCGAGAGAGATCAATTCTGTAACTCAACTAAACAGAAGCATGAACTAGAAAATTATCAATAAATCTTAATTCATGGTGTAACCATAGTATTTTCAAAACAATTCCGCTCCTCCACATATTTAGAAGAAGAATGAATGAAATTTCTGTTCCCTCACCAAGGTAAGAGCATGAAATTTAAAACAAAAACATTTCAATACATCAACCCAATTGATTCTGTTAATTATGCATGCATAGAAAGCTTATAATATTCGATTAGAAAAACAGTATTTCAATAAGAAAAGGGTCTCTAAAGAGATAAATTCATAAAGATCTTGATAAATTCATAAAGATCTTGCCTTTCCAACAACAACAAGATGGCGATTTTCAATCAAGAACCGAAATCTGAAATGAACAATTAAGCAAAACACTGAAATTCTCAAAGATCAATCGTTTTCAGGTTGCAACAATCAAATATTACCTGATATAGGAGAAAGACTTCAAGAGGGGAAAAAAAAAAGAAGTCCTATCAACAACAGTTAATCCTGCAATTCAGTAGATAGCCAGATGAATACATAAACCTCAAGATTAGGTTTGAAGGAAGTTCGAACCATTGACTATAAAAAACAGTAATCTAAAAGAAAGGCAAAAGTAAACAAACTTCTTTATATTATTTTTACAATAAAGAAAAAATTATATAAAAAAAACAATGGGATTGTGAGGTTAGGTAAATTGAAGTGAAATAAATCATATAAATAATGAAAATAAAGAAAAAAAGAACTTTAACAAATGATTAAAATAAACAGCTCATATAAGAGAATTAAAAAATAACAAAAAATTACCTAGTTGGTGACAATAATTCAGCTACCCCAATGTTCAAGAACCTGAACAAATAATAAATATAAAAATTCCAATAGGACTCAATGTCTTATTTAGACCAAAACCCATAAAATCTAATCTTCTGGAATTTGAGAAAATTAATGGGAAAAGTAATGAGAAACTGACCCAACAATTTTCTTTTTGAAAGAAACTTCTATTGGGTTCACCGCAAAACAATTTCTCTATTTTTTTAGTGCTTTCTTTCTCTACATTCAACCTCTGAGTAGTTTCTTTTTACGTGGTCTTTGGTTAACTGTTCGATGCATATCTTTATACCAACCGAATTCTGACTATGGTATGGTCCAAATACACCACACTGAATGTGTCCTCCAATTCCATCACTCAATCTTAACCGTTAAATTCTTTTACCATATATTTATTGGCTCGTTGACTTTTTTTTATGAGTAAATTATTGACTGTCTGAATGCATTTACAATAAGAAGATGGATCATTCGGATAAAGGAGTCAACCCATTGGCTAAATTTTAAATTTTATACTCTTCTTTAAAAAAAAAATCCATTGACTTTGAAATTTATGAAATTGTATAGTATTTTTACTGTATAAGTAGGTTAATTTGTTCACTTAAGTGGCATGGCAGAGTGATAAATAAATTTTGAACTTTGTATCATATCAAGTTTTGCATTATGTTATTTTGGAATTGAATTCTTCACTATTTTTCCTTCTTCTTTTTTTGCATTATTAGCCATAGGTTTTGTTTAGATTATTAAGTTTAGTATTTTTCTTATCTAAATAATAAAAGGTGGTAAGAAAATAAAATATTAAAATAATTGAATCTTAATATTATTTTCAATATGGATAGAGTAAAAAACAATTATATTTAAATATTTTTTCTGGGGGATAACAATTAAATTCAAGTTTTATTAAAAAAAAAGAAAAAAAATACACCTCAATCTCAAATAGGTTTATTTGAATAGATATATAATTAAAAATGAATTTTTATTTTAATATTTGGAGAAATTAAAATCTAATGTTGTTATTCATATAGTATTTATATTTGCTGCTAAATTAATTTTAATATATGTATATAACTGAAATTATTTAAATTATTTGATACTTATGTTTATAATAAATATAAAATTATATAAAAAATTATTTTATATATTAAATATTTTAAAAGGTATTTATTTTAACATAATAATAATAATAATAATAATAATTAAAGAATTAATTGGAATTAGCCCAGCGGACGACCTATTATTATTTTTATGGGAGGGTAGGTGATCAATCATAAAAAAAAATTTATTTTCGAGGTGGAGCTTTTTAAAAATTAAAATAATAATAATAATAATTGAAGTTATCCAAAAGCAATGTATATGACATGGATAAGAAAAAAAGCACTGACAGTGGAGTGATAATTTATACAAATATTTAGCCAATTGTACGGTCATATAGTTTGAATTTTTTTTTTTGGTACAAATGCAAAATGTTGGTAAAGTGGGCTGTGATGTTATACTAACGTAAGTTGGCAAGCTGGATGGTTGTACATGAATTGTTCAACAACCTTTATCTTATCTTTCTTAACAAAATTTGTTTTTTAAATATTTTAATATTCATTCCTAATTAAAAACATTACATCTTGTCTAAAATAAAAATACAAAATATATCAAAAAATAGCCTTTTTATTTTATTAAAATACAAATTCAAAATTATATAATAAAATCCAATATCATAAACAATTAAAGATAATAAAATATTTGTATATGAGAACAAAAAAATATGTTTATATAATACTAAAATAGATAGCACTAGCATAATATTTTACTAGGTATTTTACCTTTATCTTGCCATATATCATAATTTTTTTATATTTATATTTATTTAAAGAATTTAGATAAAATTATGATATTAATTGTACTATATTATTTTTCAATTGATATGCGGACAATGAATCACATTTTATGTTTTCTTCTTTTCTTTTGATAATTTTTCATATATTTTATTTAATGTATTATTTATTTTTTCATTTGATGATCATATTTATAATTATAATGTAGTTGATCACTATATATTATCTATTTTTATATTATGTTTTCTTTTTATAGCATTAGAAGAAATTTTTATTAATATTAAGTTGGGATTGTTAATTGCATCTCATTGTCATCGATAAAAGTATATTGATAAAAAGAGATTTTAAATTTTTATTAGTAATCTTTAAGGGATATAATTTTGATATTATCAAAAATTGTTAAAACAGTGTTTATATAAGTAATCATTCTTATGAACATATAATATTATAATAAATTTAAATTATTATATATATTAAGTAAAATTAATCGGAGCATTATGCTAGAATTTTTCTAATTATTTTTATAAAAGGATGACAGATAAATCTCATAAAAAAAATTAAAAAATCTAAAATGGAGACTGAAAATAAAATGAACACTAATAAATGTCCCAAAAAAGACACATTAATAAATTAATTTACAAGGATCCTTATGTATCGAATAAAAATACTTAAATAAAACAAGATAAATAAACTATTACCAATCAAAAAAGAAGATTTACAGTGGCTTAAAAAAGAAAAAAAAATACGCATAAAAAAAGGAAAGAATTTTTTTTTCTTCAAATATTTAAACAGAAATACTTTAATTTTTTTTTGTTCTCTTGCCGTTTAACCTAATTTTCAAAAGCGTGTATTCATGAAAAGAATAAAAAAAACCCTAGCAAGGATGGGATGGCATGTAAGAATAGTCAAAGCGAAAAAGTCCAAGTTGCCAAGAAATTAGTGGCCTTTTGTCTATTTTATTGAATTGAATTGGCAAGGTAAGTTGTCTAATTTAACCCTTTGTTGGCTTTTGCTGTATATAATATAATATAATATAATAACAAGTGTGAAACGAATCAAATATTGTCATTAATCATATCGCAATAAGATGAGGATTAGTGGAAATTAGGCTTTGAAAAACATTAACAACTTTAATTATTCAAATCATTAATAATATTATTATTACTTATTGAAATACTTTTCATCCTCCTCTTGCCTTATCCAAATAATGAGTAGCTTTTAGAGTTTGATTTGATGAACAAGCACTGTCCACTATCCACAAAAGTTCGTAGACTTCCAATCCAAGTTTAAAAGTTGCCGCAATTAGGTAATCGATTTGCTTTGATATGTTCATTTCAAATATTTCGTTAAAAAAATGTTTATTTAAAAAAAATAATATCTAAGAATCGATAGTAAATTTATAACTGATACAGATAGGATACAAGTATATATATATATATATATATTTAAATAAAAAATAATACCCTCTGTCATATTTTATTATAAATTTATTATAAATTATTTAAATAGTTAAAATTTAATCGAATTTAAATACAGAATGAGAAATTTTTGTGAGTATTTCTTAATAAAACATAATTGATTGAAATAGAAAATAAGCAAATATTTATTTATTAGTGCAGTAGCAATTGTAAGTGTGAAAAGAATCTATCAGAAAAATAAATTTAATAAAATTAGGCCATAGATCAATAGATATTCCTCAGAAAAATGCCAAATTCAAATTTATTATTATTCAGTCCTCATCATCCTTCCCTTACCCTATCCATTATTCCATATCCTGTGACTGTTTTCTGTTGGGCTCTTCTGCAGCAGCCCATAAAAAATTATTTCACTTTTAAGAAAACAAAAACCCCTAAAAAATAAATTTCTTTTTGCAAATATTCATTTTTAATTTTAATTCAAAAATATTCTTTTTAGAAATATATTTTCAGTATATATTTGATATATTAGAGGTATATTTAATTTTTAAAAATATATATTAAATATACATCTAATATATAAAAATATTAAAAATATAGGATATTAAAAAAAATTAAATATATTATAGAGTGCAATTTTTCAAAAAAAAAAAATATTTAGTGGTGGTTTTGATTAGTTAATAGTAAATCAAAGAATTTTATGAAACTGAAAATTTTTATATTTGACTCGGACTTTTTATTTACATAAAAGATGTAAATATTTATTAAACATATATATATGTGTGTGATTTTCAACTTCATGCTACCCCAAAAAAAAAAAGAAAATAATGAACATTAGAATAAATATAATATAAACTGGCTATTATTTTCTTTAATAATTTTGGATGAACAATTGAACATTCTCTTTTGATTATTTTAGGATTTTTTTGAATAAAATTATTTCTTTTAAGTCAAACTTGCGGATGCTTTTTTCTTCGCAAATCTTAGGCAACCATAGAGATTAAGTAATGGTATTTACCCTGTCAAGTTTGGTCCTCCAATAGAATCTCACCTAACATTAAGAAAATAAGGAATAATAGTAATATTGATATTAAGGATAAAAATATAATTTAGATTCTGAATTATAGTAAAAAAATTTAAATTGATTCTTAAAATTTTTTAGACTAAATTAATATTTTTTATGTTAAATTTAGTCCAATTTACTATTTTTTTTAATGAAACTATTAAATAGTTAACGATAAAAATTAATTTAAAATTAAATTAAATATTAAAAATTAAATTAAAGTTTTAAAAAATATTAATTTAATATTTTTTAAAAAATTATTTATTAATTAATATTTTTAATATCAATAATTTATAATATTAATAAATATTGTTATATTTTTATAATTTATAATAATTTAACAATTTATAATTTAAAAAATAATTAAAAATATATAAAATTTTATATTATTTATGATTTTATAATATTTTATAATATAATATTAATTATAATATTATGAAATTAATATTGAAAATATTAAAAAATAATTTTTATTAAAATATTATAATTTGTAATATTAATAAATTTTAATAATTTAATTTTTATTATATTTCATATTTTTAATAATTAATTAATTTTAATATTATAAACTATTTATTAATTGATATTTTTAATATCAATAATTTATAATATTAATAAATATTTTTATAATTTTATATAATAATTATCCATCTTAATTTTATACCTTTAATTCTATTGAATAAACAGTAAAAGCTAAAATTATGTTATTTTTTTTAATTTATGGTCATTTAATATATTATGAGAGTAGATAATACGTTATTTATTCTTTATTTTTTTTATTGGTTAAAGTGTTTTTTTAATAATTTTTGAATCTTTTTATTTTTTTAAAAAAATTAAAATTAAAATTCTCAAATTATATATAATTATTAAATTTTCAATTATTTTTTAAATTATAGATTATTAAAAAATATGAATTACAAAATTATAAAAAAATTTATTAATATTTTAAATTATTAATATTGAAAATATTAATTAATAAATAATTTATAATATTAAAAATAAAATAATTAAAAAATCAAAAAATTAAAATTATAAAATTTATTAATATTATAAATTATAATATTTTTAATATAAATTATTTATTAATATTTTAAATTTGGATTTCATAATATTATAATTAATATTATATTATAAAATATTATAAAATCCTATATAATATAAATTTTTATATATTATTTAATATATTTAATTACTTGTTAAATTATGGATTATTAAATTATTATAAATTATAAAATTATAAAATTATAAAAATATTTATTAATATTATAAATTTTTGATATTAAAAATATTAATTAGCAAATAATTTTTAGAAAATATTATATTAATATTTTTTTAAAAGTTCAGTTTGACCCCTAATATTTAATTTTAGTCCGAATTAGCCTCTATCATTAATTATTTAACGATTCTGTTAAAAAAAAAGAGTAAGTTGGACTAAATTTTTTTAAAAAAAGTACCAATTCTATATAAAGAAAAATTTTAAGAGTCAATTTAAATTTTACACTATAGTTGAAGGGCTAGATTGAACATTTATCCTTAATATTAATATTACAACCTAATATTTGATTAGTTAAAATTTTTATTATTTTATATATTTTGACTTAATTTCCCTCAGAAATGCAATTTCTTTTTCTATTTTTTCCCTTTATTTTTAGTTATTGAATATTTGTCTATTGGGATGAGGCCTACCCGTTTTAGAAATTTTTAAATCACATGATATAGTCCGTTTTATATAAAACTCTGCCCTCCAAAATTTTATATTTTTATTAGTTTTAATCCTTTTTTTATTTTAATCCATGTATTTAATATCTCAATCAAAATTATTTAGCTAAAGTCAAGTTTAAATTCATAAAAACCAAAAGAATTAGTAGCTATTAATTAATACGAAATAATTCTTCTTATTCTTGGTTCAAAGATTTTTTGCAACAGTAACATTAAACTGATTTATAATATTTAAAGTTAGATATAGTATATATTATCTGGGTCCTTTATATATTTTCTGGCAAAATTTCCTTACCATATATTGTAAAAACATAATTGTTTCTCTTATGCAAAATAGTAGTCATTAAAATTGCATATTTCATTGTATAGGATCTTTAGACTAATATGATTTTACGGTAATAAAATAAATAACCTGATGCGGAATTAAAATCTGTCATTGTAGATTAGAAATATATATATCCAGTTAACTAATTTCTCCCTCTTGACTTTTATTCTTTTTACACAGACTTCAGTGATGGAAATAAACGTCAAAAACAAAAAATCAGTTCAATGTACAATTATCTTTTTATTCAGTTTTAGATGGCAAGTACCGTGTGTAAAACTTAATAGTCAAATGGAGGACCAATTTAATATTAACTTAACTTTAGATCTGATACGTCCATCAAGTAACCGAATCAATGGTCATAATTTTAACTTAATATTAACTTAATTAATAAATAAATTTACTAATAAATTTACCTTTAAATCAGGCTATATGATTTTAGCCTTGACTAGGCCCATAAGTCACGACAAAAAAAAAATTTACATTCTCCCACTTAGCTCGATGGCGATAACACAAACATTAAGCGCCTATGGTTTGTGTTTATCCAACATAATAACCTACTATGTAAAACTGTAAACGTGAGTTATGGCGGTTGTATATGTTATTTCATGTCACGTACTCCCTTCCATATACTATAACGCTAACAACTCAATTTAATAAATTATTTTATAACATAAAAATTGCATCTTGTCGTGATGATGTCTAATAAATTTTTCTTGTTATAAATAAAACAAACAAACATGTGTACACAATAATTAGTAACAAGAAATGCACTTAAAGTTTTATATATCAGAAACATAATAATTTGAGTTCGGAGTGTCACATTATCATATAGTGTCAGTTACCAATACGACTAAGACCCATTCTTTGAACATGTTCTATAAATGTCTTTGGTTGTAGACCTTTAGTTAATGGGTCTGCAGTCATAAGATTAGTACTAATGTGCTCGATAGATACTCTTTGTTTCTGAACTTTCTCCTTAACAGCAAAGTATTTGATTTTCATGTATTTGGCACCTTTAGAATATTTGTCGTTTTTGAAAAAAAAATACTGCTGCTAAATTATCACAATAAATTTTCAGCAGCTTGGTAATGGCATCGACTACCCTAAGTCCTGAAATAAAATTTCGCAGCCATAATGCATGAATTGTGGCCTCATAACAAGCCACAAACTCAGCTTCCACTGTAGATGATGCAATGACAGATTGTTTGGCACTTTTTCAGGATATGGCTCCTTCACCAAGTAAGAATAGATAACCAAAAGTGGACTTTCTACTGTCAAGACATCCAGCATAATCTGAATCTTAATATCCAATCACCTCTAATTGATTAGATCTCCGATACAAGAGCATATAATCCTTTGTTCCTTGCAAGTACCGAAGAACTTTCTTTACAGCTTTCCAGTGATCAATTCCAAGATTGCTTTGATATCTGCCAAGCATTCCAACTGCAAAGCTAATGCCTGGTTTTGTACAGGTCTGAACATACATTAAACTGCCCACAACAGAGGCATAGGGAATTGTTTTCATCCCTTTCTGTTCTACATCATTCTTTGGACATTGTATAAGACTAAATTTGTCCCATTTTTGTATAGGAACAATTCCTGCTGAACAATTATGCATATTAAATCTCTCAAGAACTCTTTCAATATAGTTTTTCTAAGACAACCCTAACAATCCTTATGATTTGTCACCGAATATCTCAATTCCTATCACATAAGATGCCTCTCCCATATCTTTCATTTCAAAATTCTTAGAGAGAAAAACTTTTGTCTCACTCAATAGACTCAAAACATTTGCAGCAATTAAGATATCGTCAACATATAGAACTAAGAAAATAAACTTACTCTCACTGATCTTTTGGTATATACACCGATCAACAGTGTTTTCCTAAAAACCAAAAGACTTTATGGTATCATTAAACTTGACGTACCATTGTTGTGAAGCTTGCTTGAGTCCATATATTGACTTTTTAAGTTTACACACCATGTGACATTTTTCTTCAATCAAGAAACCTTCAGGTTAATCCATATAAACTTCTTCCTCAAGATCTCAATTCAGAAAAGTTATTTTCATATCCATTTGGTGTAGCTCTAAATCATAATGGCCACCAATGCCATAATAATTCTTAAGGAGTCTTTCTTAGACACTGGTGAAAATGTCTCTTTATGATCAACAACATCATTTTGAGTATATCCATTGGCAACAAGTCTGGCTTTATATCTTTCGATATTACCATTTGAGTCTCGTTTGGTTTTAAATATCCATTTACATCTAATTCGTTTCGACTCTTTAGGTAATTCGACAAGATCCCAGACTTTATTTTGTTTCATGAATTGCATCTCCTCTTTCATGGCATTGAACCATTTATCAGACTCATTACTATTTATGGCTTATGAAAATGAAACTGGATCTTTATTAATTCCTATATCAAAATCTGATTCCTGTAGATAAACCACATAACCATTGGAAATTGCCGACCTTTTCTCTCTTTGAGATTTTCTTAATGGCATTGTTTGTGGTTCATCTTCAGCAGATCTTTGCAAGTTAGTTTCTAAAGGTGCATTAGTTTCTTCTTGGAGTGCTTCATTCAAATGTTGTTCAACGTTATTAGGATTTTCATTAATTGTTGGAACAACATTCATAGTAGCTGTGGATAAAGGAATATTTATAGGAGTAGAGAAATTTACTTTAATTTCCTGAATATCCGCCACTTGCTTTTGGGCACTCCCACTAATTTCACCATTTTCAAGGAATCTAGCATTGTCAGTTTCTATAATTCTTGGACTATGATTTGGAACATAAAACCTATATCCTTTAGATTTCTCTGGATACCCAATGAAGTACCCACTTATTGTACGAGAATCTAATTTCTTCTCATGTGGATTATATATTCTTGCTTTCGTTTGGCAACCCCAAACATGTAAATGTCTTAAGTTAGGTTTCCTTCCAGTCCAAGGGATTTTCAAAACTGCCTTATTAGGAACCCTATTCAATAGGCACACAGCGGTTTTAAATGCATACATCCACAAGGAGTTAGGCAATGAGGAGTTGCTCATCATACTCCTAACCATATCCATTAAAGTCCGATTGTGCCTTTCTGCCACACCGTTCTGTTGAAGTGTGCCTGACATAGTATATTGCGCACATATGCCACGACTTTCAAGGAACTTTGCAAATGGGCCAGGATATTATCCCGATTCGTTATGCTTTTCATAATATTCACCACCTCTATCTGACCTTACTATTTTCACTTTTCTATCTAATTGCCTTTCAACCTCATTAATGTACACCTCAAGGGCATTCACAGATTGAGATTTTTCATTAAGCAAATAGATATATCCATAACATGAGAAATCATCGATAAAGGTGATGAAAAACCTTTCGTTGTTAAAAGATGGAACATCAAAAGGTCCACATATGTCAGTGTTTATTATTTCAAGAAGTTGGTTACTTCTTGTGGCACCTTTCTTAGTATGTTTGGTATGCTTTCCCTTAATGCAATCCACACATATACCAAGATCAGTAAAATCCAAATTTGGTAAAATTTCATTTTTAACCAATCTTTCAAGTCTTTTTTTGGATACATGACCTAAACGTTTATGCCACAAACAAGTAGAATTTTTATTCAGCGCATTACGCTTAATTTCAATACTACTATGCTCAACAATCAATGATTCAACAAAAATATTATCAAGTTTCAGTTTATATAAACTATGAGTAAGAAATCCAGAACCAATAACATTTATAATTTTAAATAAACTGCAACATCCATGTCCAAACTTAACATCAAAACCAAAAACATCAAGTTCTGAGTTAGAATTAAGGTTTCTAGAAATTGAAGGTACATAGAGAGTCTGAAATAAGTCTAAATGATAACCAGTATCCAAGACTAATCGATAAGTTCCTACGCCTTCAATTGGAGCCTTCCCACGGTTCCCCACATATAAGAAATCTTCATTTCGGTTTGTGGTTTAGATCGTAAGGAATCCCTGTGTTGTTTTAGACACATGAGTAGTAACACCAGAATCAAACCACCAAGTATTATTAGAAACTTCAACTAAGTTTGATTCGAAACATACAGAAATATATAACTTACCTTTCCTTTCGAACCAAGCTTTGCACTTCAGGCAATCTTTCTGATAGTGTCCTTCCTTCTTACAGAAATGACATCTAACTGTTGCTTGTTCCTTTTTCTCACCATTAGAAACATTCACAGGTGCATTTTTCTTCTTCTTAAACTTGTTGGTTTTTGCTTTAAGTCCTTTACCAGCTCCATGACCCACAAGGTTGATAGAATGATTTCCTTGACTTTTCAATCTTGCTTCCTCCTGTACAAGCTTACTAGCCAATTCATTAACATCCCACTTTTCCTTAATAGTGTTATAGTAATTTGAAATGGCCCATAATTAGGAGGTAGTGAGTTCAAAATAAACTGTACCAAAAAGGAATCATCCACCATCATCCCTAAGGTCCTTAGCCTTGCTGTAATATTAGTCATCTCAATGATATATTCATGCATTCCCCTCGACCCATCAAACTTCATGGTCGTGAGTTGTGCCATTAAAGTACCAGCGAGTGACTTGTCTACAGAACGAAAACATTCTTCCACATACCTAAGATATTCCTTTGCATCTTCAGTTTGTGGAATTGTGCTCTTAATGTTGTTGGCAATAGTCATTCGCAAAAACATAAAGCTTAATCTATTTGACCTTTCCCACTGCTTATAGTATAACTTCTCTTTCTCACTGTTTGAATCAGTAATAGCAACATGCTTATCCTTTAGTAGTGCCAAGTCAAGATCCAAAACACCTAAATAGAACTTAACTTGTTCACACCATTCAGAGAAGTTCAAACCATTAAATATGGCAACAGATGTAGCATGCGAATGAAGTGTAACAGCTTTAAGATAATATATAAATGCTCAATACATATAACTTGCATTCAAATTCAGATTATTAAACAATCAAGTGCAAGATAACTCTCCTTTGGGTAGATACTATACTATACTATCATAAATTAAATGCTTCTATAACTTAATAGAGGAACAAATAATTTTCATCAAATATATATGTTGTCTTTGGACATCCAAATATATATAATAAAAATATTTATTACTTCTCCATAATTCTTACTATCCATGAAATTAATTTACCTTTGGGCAAATCCTGTAGTTCTAATGGATAGCAAGAGTCATCATATCAAAATTCTTTATCAAAAGCATTTTATTAAATAATATGTATATTTTGACAATTTGAAACAAGTGATTTAATTTGACGTCTATACTAGCTTTCTAATTTGGGCAATTTGGTGACTAACAAATTTATTCTAATATGGACATCAAATTAAAATATGTGTATAAATTAAATCATGATTAAATTTTACACACATAATCATAAGGGCAAAACTCAAGCATATTTGCATATTTAAAGTTACTGAATAAAAACAGAAAACATAATTAAACAATTAACAAAAACATTAATTTTTTCCTATTCAATTCAATTTAACAATTAACGATTTAAGGAATTAAAATATGTGTAAATTAACATTTATTCAATAGCTTGTTTCCGTTAGAAGTGGACCAAAGAAAACCCACTGGATCAAATCAATGATTCATGTTTTTGATGTATTATCAAACAAAGGCCATCAACTTAGATTCATGTTTGATGCCGAAAATAACAATATTAAACAGTTACGAAAATAAAAAGAAACTAGTTAACCAAAACATTAAATCTGAAACATGATGAACGGTTAACAATTTAAATTATCGATTTGTTGAATTATCAATATAATTTCGACAAGCTAACTCAATTTCTATTCATGAAATCACATAACATGTGCAACACAATAAGTGATTTCACAGAAAACGTATTCAACTAATTGCAGAAACATTAAAATAAGGAATACTAATCGTAACAGAAAATCATGTTTGTCTTTAACCAGGCTATGATACCACACGTAAAAACATAATTGTTTCTCTTATGCAAAATAGTAGTCATTAAAATTACATCTTTCATTGTATAGAATTTTTAGACTAACATGATTTTACGGTAATAAAATAACTAACCTGATGCAGAATTAAAATCTGCCATTGTAGATTAGAAATATATATATCTAGTCAATTGATTTCTTACTCTTGACTTTCATTCTTTTTACACAGGCTTTAATGATGAAAATAAATGTCAAAAATAAAAAACTAGTTCAATATACGGTTATTTTTCTATTCAATTTTTGACGATAAGTATCGTGTGTAAAACCTAATAGACAGAAGGAACACCAATTTAATATTAACTCAATTTTAGATTCGGTACGTCCATCAAGTAACCGAATCAATAGTTATAATTTTAACTTAATATTAATTTAATTAATAAATTAATTTACTAATAAATTTACATTTAAATCGTGCTATATAATTTTAGCCTTGACTAGGCCCATAAGTCACGGCAAAAAAACTTACATATATAAAAAAAAAATCTACCATTTAATGTATGAAAAAATTTGTAATGGGCATCTAAAAAAGGAAATTACATAAAATAGTACTTTCTTCAAAAAATCATTTTTATTATTTTTTCAGTTTGCATAATTTTTTTAACATTTTTATAACATATATAAAAAAAATATAATTTATTTTATTTTTAAAATATGCATAGTATTTTTATAATTTTTTGTAAAATTAACATTATTTTTATAAAATTTTTGTTATACAGTATTTTTTAATTTTTTAAGATATTTTTATTAAAAAAAATGACACACTCCATCATATTTTTAAAAATTTTTATTTTTTATTAAGAGTATTTTAGTTATATTATTATAAACTTATAATAAATATGAGTATTTTGATATTATTATAAACTTATAATAAACTCATTATAAACTGTATAAAATTTATACACTCATTATAAACTCATTATAAACTTTTTATAAACTAATAAAAATATAGTATTTTGATAAATATTTTATAAAGTTTAATATTTTAATAAATATTTTATAAATATAATAAATTTAGAATTATTTTTAATTATTTATTTTTTTTTTGTCAAAAAACCCTTTTCATAAATTTCCCTAAAAAAAATTCAGTACAAAGGCCACCTGTTCTAACTACTGAGAGAAGCCCAGAAGAAATACCCAAAAGCTGAGCTTTTCCTCTCACATTTGGATAAAAAAGAGGAACACTAATCATGGACTCACGCGGAGCCCATCTCAGACAATAATGAAACCCAATGCAAAACCCAGGTCTGTACACATTTTTTTGTTTGGAAAAGAAACTTAGATTCTTATAAATTACACTATAATGTGTTCTGGCATCCTTATAGATAAATATATATTTTATATTATTGAGTCAAAATTGATTGTTTTAACCTTTTTTTACTATTTAGTTCATCATATTTATTTTAATCAATAAGTTCATCCTTCCTTTTTGAAAAATTAATTATAGTTTATTTATGTCAATCAAATAATTTTTCATTTAAAATTTTCTTTAAGTTGAATGGAAAAAGGCCAAAGTATTTTCGTATATAATTAAATTAAATATAAAAGATTAAATAGTAATATTTTTTATTTTTTACTTATCTTATATGCCATTAGGAGGGAAAAAAAATTAATAGGCGAATTTTTTTTTGTGCAAGCCTTATAGCTGGAAAATTTTCCAAATTCTGCAAAGGAGCCGAATGAATTAAAGTTTCATGTTCAGTTTTAAATTAAAGACGTTAAGAATGATGAATCAATAAAAAAAATATTCATATGATAAAATACGAGAATAGAGTTAAATTAAATTCTTTCTGATACTTCTTCTTAAACTATCCGATAGAAATTAAAAGTTTAAATTATCATATACTTATTGAACTAATGACTATTCACGATTTCATTATCCCATGATTGAATAAAAATTACATATTAGTTTAAGACTCAAGGAATTATAGGAAATTGAAAATTTTGGAATATTTTAGGTGAATAAGCCTTGTGTATGAATAGCTGCTGGGACTCGACCAGAAAATTTCATTTCAGCAGACCAAAATCATTAAGGATACTAAAATAAGGAAAAGACTATTTTATAAAAAAAAATTAATATTTTTAAAAAGAATATAATAATTTATATATGAATAATACATCAATTTTAAATGATATGGGGGCAATACCGCTTCTTGTCCTTCCTAATTCCACTATTTTGTGGGTACTTAAAAGTAAACAGGTGTAAATTGACGTGAAATATGTCATTTTCTTTATTAAATAAATATTATTTATGGATAAATAGTTATGACAAAGTTAATATATATGTATATATATATATAAGATGGATGGTACAATCTAAAATTAAAATTTTTTTATTGGTGAACTTGGAATTCCCAATCTTAATTATAATTATGGAAATAAAATATTATATATTATATATAAAATATAATTGGTAAATATATTATATAATAATAATATGTTTTGAATAATTAATAAATTGGTTGGTAGGATGTCACGCTTGTAGTGTATGATAACCGTCTTTAACTTCCTTGTATACGAAAGACTAAATAATTATAAAATTTATGAGATTTTATATATTATATTAATTAATTTTTATATTTTTAATATTTAATTTTTATATCTTTATATTTTTAAAAGTTAAATTATTTAGTACTTTTGTTAATATTTTTATTATAAAATTATTAGTCAATTACTTTGATATTATAAAATAACTTATTTGCTCTTCATTTATATATATTTATCTTTGTTATTTATTAAATTTATTTTATTTTTAATTTTATTTTATATATAGATCGTTTACAAAATAATATTATTTAAAAAATTTTTTTAGTAATATCTATAAAATTAAAATAAATAATATATATAGATTGTCTGCAAAATAATAAAAAATATTATTCGTATTATTTAAAATTATTTTTAATAATATTTATAAAATTAAAATAAATTATTTATAAAAAAATATAAATAAAATTAAAAATAAACATGACTTAACAAATAACAAAGAAAAAAATATATATAAATGAAGGGCAAATAATTCATTTAATAATATTAATATAGTTGACTAATATTTTTAAGATTAAAATATTAATAGAATGACTAAACAGTTTAGTTTTTAAAAATAGAGGGTTGTAAAAATTAAATACTGAAAATATAAAAATTAACCAATATATTATATATAATAGAGATTTTATAATTATTTAACCTATATAAAATTGAAAGTATTAATAATAATAATAATAATAATAATAATTTTTATTATTAGACAAAAGTACAAGCCACATAGCAACATTTAGCATTTAGCAAGCAACTGAGACTCTCCGCAAATGAAATTTCATTATATATATATATATATATAGATATATATATATAGATATATATCACTAAGTCTAATTGCTCAACTGAAAGGCGGCTATTCCTACAAACCTTCCATCACCTACTTTGATTTTTTGTCTGAGACTGAGTGGTAAATGTTGACACTTTTAATTTTGTTACAGTATGAAAGAACCCCACAATTCTTCTTTAATTTGCTAATTAATTAAGCATAATTAATCTGTGATTAAAATTAGATTTCAATAATATAATATCAGCCACCCTTATTGAAAGTAAATTAGCATCTCCAATTCTCCATACATTTTCATTTTTTTTTCCATTGACTCATGATATATTTATTATTTATATATATATATATATCTTGTAATCCCATGTATCAATTTATGAATTCTTATCAATGTAAAAAATCTTTTTTTTAATATCCATTTATGAGCATGTTTGCATTAATTACTATTCTTGGTAGCAAATTTTGGGTAAAAAAGTTATGAGGAATTCTTTTGATTCATTGAATAAGGAGTAATTTTTTATGGGTTAATTAAAACTATTTTGAAAAAAAAAATCATATATGAAATTTTTCTTGTTAATGAAAAAGTAATTTTAAACCCAAGAAAATTAAATTGTAAAACATTATATATAATTATCCATTGGCTTAAAATAACATAATAAAAAGACAAAGAAAAATATTTAATCTTTCATTTCAAAACCTCATAATGAATAATGAGATTAATTAGTAATAATAGCAACCAAAAGCCAGCTGTGTAAACTATTTATAACTAAGCATGCATATAAACACATGCCATTCAAAGAAAGTCATGTCCTAAAAGAGTCTTGAATTTTATTTATAAGATAATTAATAGGAATAATTAAGGCAAATGATCACAATCCTGTTAAGAGGGAACCATAGAGATACAGAAGTAGATAAACTGTCACAATCACACTCCACTACAAATACTTAAAAATATATACATCATAAATATATATATATTATTAATATAAATTTAAAATAATTAAATTTCATAAGTTGTTAATTTGATGAATTATTAATGTCAAAATAATATTGGCTGAGAAAAACAAACTAATTAACAGGTACTTGATCATATTTAAAACATAATATTTTAATTTTAATGATGATAAAATGGAGTTGGTTTTAACAAGAATTAATGCAAGAAATGTCTAACAAATAAATTCTTATGGGTTACTTCACTTCATCCATTTGTGTTGGATAACACGTCATAATATTCTAATTATTAACAATAACCTATATATATATATAGAGAGAGAGAGAGACTGAAATCATACAAGTCAAAAACAAACGAAATCATGAATAACCAATTTCAATTAATTTAAAAATAAAATTTAATTATTATTTTAAGAATTTAAAATTTGTTAAATAACGCACGAATATTATGTTTATTCATTGTTAAATTAAAATTGAAATATTTTATATTTATGCATGTTAACTTTTAAATTGAAATATTTTATATTTATGTATGTTAACTTAAGCAATTCACTTGTAAAATGTAAAATAAATACGCAAAGAAAAGAAAGGGAATACAAAATCATTTACATAATACACTCACTTACACGTAGCCAACTGTGATTTTTGTAGAAATTACACAGGCTCTGTGAGTGTTGGGTCAAATATACAGTGACCATATAAATGAATTTGGAACATCATCTCAACACAAAATCAATTGGCTTGTGTTAAGGTTCAATCTACACCACCTTATATTTCATTGTATTTTATTATACTTTTCAGATGTGGGATTCATTTATATTCTCCAACACTCTCCCTCAAGTGCAACTGGGCCTAATCCAATTGTTACTTGCCAAATATGGATGACAATCTATTTTTTTTTAGATCCATCACAAATTACCTAGGCCTATTTTCACTGAGGCCCTATTAACAACGGAGTCCAAAATTATTTGGCGGTTAGTTCATTACTTGGTTAGCTCTGATACCATGTAGAAATTACACAGGCTCTGCGAATGTTGGGCCAAATATACAGTGACCATATAAATGGATTTGGAACCTCATCTCAACACAAAACCAATTGGCTTGTATTAAGGCCCAATCTACACCACCTTATATGTCATTGTATTTTATTATACTTTTCAGATGTGTGATTCATTTATATTCTCCAATAATTTTCACTTATTAAATTAATAGGAAGTTAAGCTCTTATGAGCACTCAATCAATTTGAAAATAAAATCTCATTTTAATGAGTAAAAAATTCTGTAAATATTTTTATTGATAAAATATATTCTGTTTACCTATTTTATTAATCTCATATTAATTTAGACTATAGAAATTCATAAAATAAAAATTGAAAAAAAATTAATTTAATGATTTTTTAAAAAAATTTAACATAAAAAATTTCATATATATAAAAAATTTCATATATATGTTAAATTTTTTCTTTTAATATATTATAAGATTGAAGAACTCATTTTTTATTTTAATTAATTAGGTCATTTTTTTTTTCTTTTTAGTAGATGTGGGATTACCACTCTTTTATCATTATAGAATAGTTTAATAAATTTTGAAAGTTCTCATGAATTCAAAATATATATCTACAGCCAATTTGAAGAATTTTTCATAATCACATATGCATTAAAGCCTTTAAAACTCCTTAAGCTTAGCTTCAATAATTATTTCTCTATAGATATATACAACAAGCCAAAATCACTTGCATTTTGCCAAATCTCATGAAAACTCTAATTTTTTTGTAAAGAATGGGAAATTATTAAAAGAAGCTAATTAACATATCATTATCAAGTTATACGATGCAACAAAATGCATTAATTTATTAAGAATAACTAATTAAAATAAAAGGGTAATATTTAGGAAAGAGAGTTAATAATAACTTAACATACAAAGTTAAAAAAAAATTATAAGGTTATATTAACTATTAAAAATACAATTAGAGTCTTAGAGCGAATTAGATAGGACAGAGGAGTCAAAACTAGTGTGCTGAGGATTTTCAAAGTTTTTTTTTTTTTTTTGAGAGAAAAAAAAGGGTGTGGTTGGGGAAAGAGAAAGAGTTGTGGGGTTGCTTATGTAGGCTTGTTTGTTTTGAGAAGGGAGAGGCAAAGAAAAGGTATATTATGGTTTTCATACAAAGACATTTGAAGAAAAAAAAAATGGATGTTTGGCTATGCAAGTAACTGAATTTCTCTTGCATTCACTGTTTGAAAGCTATTTCAAACCCTACTATTTCTGCTTTTAACTTTCTTATTTACACATACAAACAACATCAAATTCAAGTATAGAGAGAGATATTCTAACGGTCTATTATATATCAAATTTTATAAATTTTACATATTTGTAATAAACTCGTTTTTTAAAACTCATCAAATGTCATTCAAATTCAATCGAAATTAAATACATATCGCACATATTATATATATATATATATATATATCATTTTTTACCACTTGAGTGCCTTAATTATTTTGAGTAGCTGCAATGAAGAATTACTTCTAATGGCATTGAAATATATGTACTTTTTTTGTGAGATTTATACTAAATATACATATTCTTTATTTGCTGGTTGTAATAACTTCAATTAATTTATTTATAAGTTTTCACATTAATGTTATCAATATTGTTATATATATATGTGGTTTTTGGATGTATTGATAATAAATAATTCCATGCTTCCTCTAAATAAGGCAAATGTTTATTTATAGGAAATTAGGCCAACTACTGTGCCCATTTCTCCAACCTGTTATGGCAATTTTGCAAGCTTTTCTAGTTTTCTTACTGAAGGTGATTATTATTATAGTGGTCTATTATTCTGGTAGTTGTTGGAGCTCATTCAATTCCTCCTCAGATTCATTCATGTTTTACCCCCTTTGGTATTTTTTTATTGAATTTATATTTTTTTTAAAGTTGAAGACCAAATTATTTGTCTAAGTCTAAAATTAAACTAGACGGATTATGACTAATTATGTAAATGCCTCTAAATTCTTAGTCTATTTTGCAAGTTTAATTAATTAAGCTTATAGTTATAAACCTATAATTAATATAATTAAGCAATAAGTAATTAATGTGCAACATATATAAAAAAAAAGTTTGTTACCTTACTCTTTTTTCTTATTTTTCTTTTCCCATTTTTTGTAGTGGCTAATCGTCAAAAGGTATGGGCTATATTATATAATTAAGCTTCATGACAATTTCTATATATCTATATTATATAACCTCCACTACGCCACTATCACATCCAAATCCAATGTTTAAGTTTACTTTATAAAGTTATCCTCCTTAATTAGACCCCATTAGACACTTCATCTTAATTTGCAGAAGTAGTTTGAATTTGATGACCATGCTACCTAAGTCAAGCATTTTTTTTTCTTTCATTTTGTTAGTAAAATCAGTGATATAAACACATAAATAAAAATAATAATAATACAAATTTTTTTTATGTAATTTAACTTTTCAATAAACTTTACACAGTACACATTATTTCAACAATTATTATTACTATAATTAAAAAATTATAGTAATTAATTATAACTATTGGACAATCTCAAACTTAAATATTAGATAGAAGCAAAAAAAAAAAGACCTCACATATAATACTTTATAATGATATTCACTACTAATTTTAATCCAATAATAATTCTCACTCAACTTGAAATAATATAAAATAATAATTCTACTTTATATAGAAAATAATAATTTATTCAATTGAAGAAAATTTTCAAAAGCAAAAATATATTTTTTTTAATTTTATTAAAAATTTAAGTCACAATCCTGAGAAACCTTCTTTGATTTTTCCTTCTTCATTATAATTTAGTTCCATTTTTCTTTAGAAAAAATCATGTATCAGTCATTTTCCCTATATTTCTAAGATTGCATTAGCCAAAAGCAATGTTTGATTTATATAATACAATAATCAAAATATACTATTTTATTATATTCATTATTTTTAATTTAGTGAGAGACACATATAATATGATTCATGAGTTATGTAATTAAATGGGATAATTCTCTTTCAACTGTACATGTTATCATATATGTAAAAAATCTCTTTATAATATTGAATGAAATGATTATGAAATTATCAAAATTTTCATGCTCTTCAAAAATTTAAAAAGCTACTATTTACTATACGATTTTAATTAATTTTATAATTACTATTATTAGTTTAGTACGATGTGATATACGTATATATTTCTCTTTTACCCCACATTTGAGCTTCATTATCAAAATAATTATTGGTTGAAGTTCTCACAAAAAGCGTTAATTGATTGACCTAATTAACACCTTAACTGAAAAATCTATGAATCCAATATGCAAAGCAAGTTAATTAATTATTTATTACTGTGTTTAACATACTGTTGTTGGTTTGAGAATTTTTTTTATATTAGAATTTTTTTAAAGAGAAAATTTGTTAAAATTTGAATTTCTTATCTTTTGCACTGTAATTAATTAAGACAGATCTTCAACCATCATTATTGTATTTATCCTTAAAATTTTCAATTGAAAAATAATATTCACATCGAAACTATTTTTCTCAAAATAAATGTAATTTAAGGAAAATTATTTAAATATATAAAAGGGAACTATAATAATTAAGAAATAAATCTGGCTTTGAAATAAGAATGATCAAACAGAATAATATTTCTGATAGTAATTAATACAAACTGCAGGGTGGTTTAATAATTTAAATAAAAATAAACAAATCAAACCTAATAAAATCCCAGATGGCGTTTGAACAAATCAAATCATGTAGTGTACTTAATCAACTAATTTCTGTTAACCTTAAATAATTTGTATTAAAAAAAATTAACAGGCACATCCACCAATTCTAATTAGATACTGATTTAATACCCACCAATTCTTCATGTATAGTTTTACTTGACATAAGCTTTATGATGTTAATAGAAAGGGCTATTTGAAGCACATTTAGATGGGCTTTCAGGTGTTTGATTTCGTGGGGTATAAAATCTTAATCAGTTAAGAAATTGAACAAATAATTAATAAATGATTAGGGCATATAATTATAATATAATATTAATCTTTCAACATTTTTGTATTTGACTTGCCATCTGCATGGAATATGGAAATCGAAGTATAAGAAAAGATAGACGGTTTAGCCATACTTTTCTTTTCTTGATGCTGTACTTACACGGCATTTCATCATTTAACCCTTAAGACTCCCTTCAAATTTTGGCTATTAAAGCTCTAAATTGACTCTTTATTAATTTCCCTTGCATTGCATAGCGCTAATAATAAAATTAGAGGTGAATAAGGAAATTGCTAATTAGTAAAAAATGGTATAATTAATATATAAAATATAAAACTCATATGACTTAAGCATTTAACCATATATCATACAAAAGTCATATTTTGTGTTCAACTATATATGCGGCATATATATTTTAAGTTACAGCAATAACATTTATAATATTTAAAAAGTGTATATAATTTATTATTACTAATTACTATTTAGTATTTAGTAATAATTAATTAGTATTGATAGACTAATTGGTGACTAATTGTATATATTAATTGATCTTATTAAATCTAATAAGATATTCTGTATATTTGTGGTTTTATAATTTAATAACCAATAAAATTAGACTACTAAAATAAAAGTATTTTACAATATTTTGTACCCTTAAGTCCGAAATCCTATTTGTGTTCATCTATAAATTTGAAATACATCTTTTTTTTTAGAGCCAAACCACCCTAAAATGAAAAAATTCGAATTTTAAATTTACCCTTGTTTTTAAATAGTCAAATCAAACCTGCAGACCTGTGTTCTTCTCTAAAAGTTATATGTATAAAATTAAGCTGATCAACTGTCAAAATGTCCCTATTCTGCAACTACCATTCTTATAATATCCTTTTCAAATAATGCATACATATGCTACTGTGTTTTGATATTTTATCATATCATATATGTTTTGGATTTTATCAAACATTTCCCTGTCAGCTTGCTTGATTACCATCACCGATAGATGGGATTATATTGATCAAGTTAATTCAACCTAATTAAGTTTGATCAATTATAGTTATAACCTAATTAACTAAAAATAACTATTGACTATTGTCTTCCCTTTGATATATAGTATATATATACACAAAGGGAAGGCAAAGCCTCAAAACCACAAACAACCCGGCTATATGAGACATCAATCAGGTCATGGTATAACCAGTGTTTAACACCATCAGGAGGATCCTCAAAGGCATATACACCGTGTGGGAAATTCAGCGCATAAGATTTCATCCAATCTACAGCAAAGTTAGTTTCTTTATGTATATATACAAATTTATACATGGAGGAAAGTTATGTATTAACGATTAAACCATTTTTTTTAATCTGATTGGTTTATCATAATAATCCTGAAAAATAAAAATAGCATTGATAAAAAAAAATTAAGAAGCAGTATAATGGTATGAAATAAATATCTCGAACAAAATGTATTGTAACAATTAATCATACACGATAATATAAATCATCTACACTAAAAGGCGTATGTGCATACTTTCAGATATTATCAATTATAACAAAATATTATTTCCAAATTAGGGCATGACAACTTGCTTTGACACCTATGTTTTTTTTGTATTAAATGAAATTCATTTTGACACCTATATATATATATATATATGTATGTATGTATGTATGTATTTCAAAACTACTGCATCCGAAGAGAATCATGAAATGCTAAAAACAGTAATCTTGAATTAATGGTATGTTAATTTGTATTGATATTGACATGTGTTTTTTTACTAAATGCATGCGAATGAGAGTTCTCATGCCAATGACAAAAAAGCCAAACTGTTGCCACAATTTGAGGCGTTGCTTCCTGCCCAATTTGGTAAAAACCATTGCTTAAGGCCATCTCTAATCTTCTGGCATAGACCGGCTCCTGGATTTTATAAATTAAACATCGACGCATCTTATACTGCCTTACAAGCCACTGGAGGTGCCATAGTGAGAGATAGTAATGGATGCTTTTTGGTAGCCTTTAGTTGTCAAATTTCAGCTTACTCGCCAACAAATGCTGAATTGAATGCTGTCCTTGCTGGTCTCGAATGGTGTTACCAAAACCAAATGTTTCCTCTGCTTGTCGAAACTGATTCTAAAGTCGTTCTCCAAAAGGTGATCCATCATGAAGACTCGCTAGCTGCTCACGTAAATAGATTACTTCTATCTACTGGCTCCTCCATCGCCCATATTTACAGAGAAGCAAATAAAGCTGCGAACTATCTTGCCATTAATAGTAGATGCCACGCATCTTTTGGTATCTTTAGGTCTTTTGATTCTTTGCCAAAAATTTTGAAAAGCATTGTATTATCTGACAATACGGGGATTCCATATATTCGTTATAAATAAAAGCCAAACTTATTCGCCAAAAAAAAAAAACATAAAAATATATATATATATATATATATATAATTTATACATTTATAAATCAAAATCACTGGTAGCATGATCAAGACTTAGAAATTTCTCATTTTCTTTTTAATTTTCCCATTTTTTTTACAATTATTAAGATCGAAAATTATTTATGCTCGTTCACCATCAATAATTGGGTGATTAACTTCCTAATCAAAGATATTAGGAAAGCAGTCTTAATTTGTAATAGGGAGAACTGTCTCTTTTAGTTATTTACATATTTTTTTTAAAAAAATATATACTATGAAGTGATCTGATCAGTGTATTTTTAAAAAAAAATTGTGATTTAACGTAGTACCATGACTTAAAATGATGAGATAGCCGAGAGATAGAGAAAGCAAGCAAAAAATGAGAGAACAAAAGAGGAGATTGGTTAGTTGTGTGAATATGGAAAACTTATTTTTCTTTAATTAAGTTTTGATTGGGGATTCCAACTCACCATCTTACATATATATATATATATTTATATATATATATATATAAGGAGATTATTCTAAATAATAAAAATTAATTAAAAAGCTATTAATAATATGAAGAAATAATTGAAAATGCCTACTCCGTGGTAAAATACATTGTATTCAAATTTTACCACATTAAAAAAAACAAATTTCATGCATATAAACAAGAAAAAAAAGAAATTATTGGTGCACTGAATAATCTCCAAGAATCAATAATATGAATAATAAGATATTTTTTTGGAGCCAATAGCATAACAAGAAATGGTCAGTGGTTCTACAGGAATATATATATATATAGATATATATATATATAGATATATATATATATATATATATATATATAGAATAAAATGGTGGCTAGCTCTCTCAAAAGGCTAAATGTGTCGTGTAAAACCAACAAAAGTGACTTGCCATCAACAACTAAACCAACCCCACTTTCTATTATATTTCTGGTAATTGGTTTTTTCTTGGTTTCTCTAATTTCTTATGCTCTTATATATCTTCTTGTGGACTTCTCTCAGGTGTATTTGATGATAATTAAAGAAATTTTATATTCAAAGTTATAGCTTCATATTAATATTACTAAGGGGTTGCCAATCAAGTTATATAGCTAGCCAGCTATGGATCATCAGCTGGGACCATCTGGGGCTAATTCCAATTCTAGTGATGATGCTAAGACTAGTACTTGTCCAAGAGGCCATTGGAGACCTGCTGAGGATGAGAAACTCAAGCAACTTGTTGAACAATATGGTGCTCAAAATTGGAATTCTATTGCTGAGAAAGTCCAAGGAAGATCAGGTATCTAAATTTTCTTTCTTTCTACACATGTACTTTAAAAAATAAGTTTCCTATTAACTACTTCTCAGAATTTTTTTGGGTGTAAATAAATATAAAATTCTTAAAAAATGAGACCAGCTTATCAGAGTTCGAATATATACCTATGTTCTCTTTTACTATTAGATAAATACTGTACCATTGAATTGTTAGGCCGTGATTAATTTCTTAGTTTTTTTTTTCCTGTGCTATACATTTGAAATTCCTTTAAAGAAAAAAGGTTTCAATATTTGATCTTATTTACTACAAGACAAATACTTGGATATGTTGGAGATTAATTTCTTTGATTTGGGTTTGTTTTCTTGGTCTTTTTGCAGGAAAGAGTTGCAGATTGAGATGGTTTAATCAATTAGACCCCAGAATCAACAGGAGACCATTTACAGAAGAAGAAGAAGAAAGATTGCTGGCAGCTCATCGAATTCATGGAAACAAATGGGCTTTAATAGCAAGACTATTTCCAGGTAGAACTGATAATGCTGTGAAGAATCACTGGCATGTAATAATGGCAAGAAAACAAAGAGAACAATCAAAGATTAATGGGAAAAGAAGTTATCAAGAAGGTCTAATTACTCATCATGATATTGATTCCAAATCCACCACTCATCCTAATTATAATGATTTTCATCATCATCCAAGAAAATCAAGAATTGGTTTTGAAAATACTAAAATCTTGGAATTTCAAAACCCAATTATTAGTAGTACAAATAGGTTATTCCCAGTTATTTCTTCTTCTTCTTCTTCTTCACGTTCTTCTTGGAATTTCACTCCATCAAGCAATAATTCCTCTTCTTCAGTAATTATTGATCATTTATCATCTAATTCTTCTAGTTTTTACACTACTAGCCAAAGCTCTCATCAATCTATTTATAAATGGTATCCAAATAAAAGTAACTTCAGGACTAGTTCAACTGTTTTCGGGCTTCCAAATTATCGAAGGGTTAATGTTCCAAGTCCATTTGGATGCCTAAAAATTGGAGATCAAGAAAATGAAGAAATTATTAACCATGGAGGAATAATCAAGAAAGAGATGGTGAATAATTTCTGTGATCATAAGTCATCGTCTACATTCAAGAACATGAGAGTTTTGAGTACCAGCCAAATGGAAGAACATCAAGAAGGAGATTATCAAGAATCTATCAGGCACAATAAGGATGTTCCATTCATAGATTTTCTTGGTGTCGGTATATCTTCTTGAATTCTTGATCATCACCAAATTTTTCAAAGGACTTTTTTTCTTCTTCTTTTATTTTAAATTTTGGTTTTATAATTCTATATATGTATATAAATGGGTAGTTTTAGCTTCACTCTTAATTATTTCATCATCTTGTGAAAATTGTTGATGGCATGCAAATGAAGTAGTAGTAGTAGTTCAGCTGTCATATTAATTCCTTTCAAAATTCTATTTTTACATTCTATTTTGAATATTGCTTAACCTTTATATTTATATATATATTTCCTGGATGAAGCATATGATTTAGACATTCATGTGAGTTTTAAGAGACAACCTTAATTATTATTCTCTAGGGTAGCTAGACATACGAAGCTCGTACATTAATATTCGTGTCATTGAGAGAATCATTAATACTAGTGTTGTTTGTCTTTTGTCCTGTTTCAATCAATGCATGTGAATTATGATGTACAATCAAACAGAATTATCAGATTTTTCTAGCAACAAATTAGTGGCACGATAAGGATATCATTACTGCATATATCAAATATTTTACAGTGCATGTTTAACATCATTTGCTATAATAATTTGATGTTACAAATTAAGAGGTAGTTTAACAAGTTAACACATTGATAGTATTATTATTAAATGTTAATAATGCACTCATGATATTGTAAACGTGTCACAATTCTGTTAGAAAGAATATATACTAAACTTGTAATAATAGTTTTATTAGAGAAATTGTCAATTGTAGTTATGATTACTAATTTTGATTAATATCAAAAAAATTTATCTTTTTACGCGAGATAAACTCTACTGACAAAAATATATCAAAACAAAATTTTCGAATCTATCTTTTTATTCAAGCACACAGACTATATATATTTTAAAAATGTTTTTTTTTGTTTGTTGGATTCCCTTTTAGTTTACACCCTTTGATAGTTTTCTCCTCTTCTTCAATATAATTTACTTCAAGTTTTTCTATCATGGGGTTATAGACATCTCATCAGCTTTTATCATTTTCTTTGTTATTGTCATTCAGTTTGGGGAAAACACTGGAAAACAAAAGCCTTTGGTTATTAAAGTCAATTTTAAGTAATTACAATACTTGAAAAACTCAGATAAAGATTATTCTTAACAATACTTGAAAAACTCTGATAAAGATTATTCTTAACAACTTCAATGGGAATATGTTTATTGTCCTAATTTGAGAATTTTTCAAGCATATATAGATGTTTTGAAATGGCCATTTTCTTTAACTATTTTTGTTCTTCTCTTATAAATTTAATTTTTATGATTCACAAATTAAGAAATCCCGTAAGATTTGGTTATGGGTTAGGTTCACATTTCTTTGTATATAGAATTTTATAAAGCTATCAGAAAAAATAGAAAAATTATAAAATTTATTAAAATTTTAAAATATTTTTTAATTTATTAAAATTTATAATTAGTTTATAAATTTATCATATTTATATAATATTTATATAATGAATTATTATATATATAATAATTTCGACAAACACAATATGGGTCGTCCAGTGGCGGAATCAGAAATTCATTGAAGGAGAGGTAAAATTTACACAGAAAAAATTATCTATCAGAAATTTATCGAAGGATGGTAAAATTTATATAGAAAAAATTATCGATGAGTAATTATAAATTTATAGTTTCAATGTTATTAATCTAATAATAATTTATAGTTTAAATTTTATTAAGCTACTTATAATTTATATTAAAATTTTATTTTATATTTAATATTTTAATTTATTATATAATTTATATAGTTTATATATATATATATATACACACACACACACATGTAGATGAGAGGAGGGGATCCATTGCACTCTAGCCCCCCTCTCCCTCCGTCCTCCCTCTCCCTCTGCTCCGGGGGTCGTTTATATATTTTATGATTCGGTGAACGTATGCTTGTATGCTCGTAACTCTGCATGCATACATCTAATCACACCCCTTTCACTTAATCCAACGGAAGCATACGTACTCTGAATTAATAAGTATTTTTTTTTATTTATATATGCTTAATAAACTAATTAAATTAATTATGTCCGATTGGAATGTGAAGATTCTACATGTACCACATCAAATAAATGAAGACGAAAGTAATTTGAAATACTAATAAAAAATGGTGCGTTTGGTTTTCTTATTAATAAGAAATTTATGATTTTTTACTAATGGAGTCTATAATTATTTAAATTAGAAACTTAACACTAGTAAAAAATTAATTAGACACTAAAAAATACTAGTATAAACATTTTTACCAGTTTTTAACAACATAGTAATAACGGGATCATTATAATTATTTATTTAGTGATTATTTATAAATATGCATGTAATTATTATTAGTTATTGTTTTTGTTATGAAATGCTCCATTAAATTAGTATAATAATTAAACTCGATACTAATAAATAGTGTTGGTTGTTAATAATAATGAGAACAACACCGAATCAATTTCCGCCGTTGAAATGATGGCTTCCACATGGCTAGCCCACAGCCACAAATTGAGCAAAAGAAATAAAGAATTATCAACGGAGGCCAGGATTTTATGATGTTATCAAATTATTGACCAATAAATTTGGTTGCTTTCCTAAACGAAAATTGTCCTTTATTTCTAATAAAATGGTGTTTCTAATAAAATGGTGTTTCTCAAAATTTAAAAGCTGGTCAAAATTGATTATAAGTAATTTTTAGATTATAAGTTGTTTATCTAAGTATTTCTGAAAACTTAAATAGTAAATTATAATTTAATTTTAATCAGTTTTTTAAAAATTGAGTTTAGCTACTTTTTTTTAAACACTTATTTTTAAGCAGTTTTGACCAAGTAAAAGACCATACTATCCCTACCTAATCTTCAATATTCTAAATTTATCCATCCTATATACTTTAGTTCCCATCAAAATTATTTTACGTTTCTTATTTATTATTATTAAATAAATTTTATTATTATTATTATTATTATTATTATTACTGCAAAATAAATTTTGAATTGACATTTAAAAAATTATTTTTATACAATAAATAAATTCAGGGATAGTTTGATCATTTTAACAATTTCTGCAATTAAAAACTTATTATAAACTAATTTTACAGAAATACTTAACTGATTATAAACTGATTATCAGCTGATTATTAACTAGTTTACAGAAACGTTTAACTGTTTATTTTTAATCTGATTATAATCTAAAAATCACTTATTCACAATAAGCTGAAAAATTTCAATTTTGAAAAATGCCCTCTAAATTTAAATAAAATTATATATATATATATTCGAATATATTGCGCAATATAATCACCCGCAAAACTAAATATTTATTCAAGGGAACAAAATTTTTGCATAAAAAATATTTAAAAAATTTACTATAAAATTAAATAATTAATAATATAATAATTAATTTATATTAACAAATTAATTAAATTTAAAAAATAATAATTATATTCTACAATTTTATATATTTTTAAAATATTACATAATATTCTTATTTTAAATTTTTAAAAAATATCTTTTTTTTACATAGTATGTTAAATAGTCAATCATTTATATATATATTAAAAAAAATTATAAATTAAAATAAAATTTATTTAAATTCATATGTATATAATTTATTTAAATTTAAATATATAAAAAATATATATATTTATATATAAATATAAAAAAAATCATATATATATATATAATTTTATATATAGGGCTGAGGCCTGAGGGAGGATCCAAGCCCATTCTTTCCGGCACTGAAAACAATGTGGAAATTTTTGGAATCAAACTTTATTAAGTCGTGTCTTTGATTATTAAAATTATTCCTAGCCTATGTACCAAGTTAACTACTATAACTTTTCCATAAAATTAAAGAATTACTTATAATTAGAATTTTATAAATTTAACGTCGATTTTGATAAAAGTTCAACATTTGAACTATTTTCAAAATCAAATTTTAAGTCCATGATAAGTAATTATTATTTATTTGTTCAAAAAGATTTATATTTATTTTTTTTAAAGATGCTTAAATTTATCAACTTCTACTCTAAATACACAATGTCATTCAGAGATTAATGGTTAAAATAACATAAAAACATCTTATTTTTATTAAAAAAATTAGAAAAAAAAATGAGAGATGTGCATGTTATACAGGTTTCAAGAAATAAAAACGAAGGAGTTAAATAATCTATATATTTTGTTTTCACTTACTTTTATTCAATGTCAACAGTATATTTTAAAAATTTTTAATTTTTTTTTTTTACTAAGAGTATATATTTTTAAAAATAAATTGATAAAACAAAGAAAATTAACTGTATCAACTTAATTATTCTGTTCAGGGATTGGATGGGCCCAATTTGTAACAAACGAAACCAACCCAATCCATGAGGATAAATGGACCTTTTTAGCTGCTTAAATTCGAGTAAAGCCCAATAGCGACCTGCACACGTGATTTTAATCCTTTGATAACAAGCAGTGCCCTGTATTATTTTATCATTTCCTCTAATTATTTAACAATAAATAAACTTATTACTATTTGTGGTATAACAAAAAATGCAAATACATAATTTAAAAAGATAAATGTTAATTATAATTATTTTAAAAAGTAATTATTTAATAATTTTTCTTTAATTGATTAGAAAATATTTATTATATATTCATTTATTAAGAGTGATATTATAATAAATATTTTCTAATCAATAGAAGATAGACTATTGAAAAGTCAATTTCTAAAATAACTGTAATTATCATTTCTCACTCGTAAATATTACAACTCAAAAAATTCAGAATAAATTAAACTCAAACAAGCTTAAATTAAGCAAAAAATAAAACTTCAACTTAAACGCTAAGAATAATTCGAATATATAACTTCTTAATCATAAAAATTTCAATCTTTATCATTTAAATTAGACCTCCTTAGCTTTGCTTCCCTCCGCAATAAAACTGATTTTGGTTGTCAATGGTAATTAATGTAATCTATATTTTGTAGAAAAATTATATAAAGTATTTTTTTTCAAACATCATTTATACTATTTTTTATATCATTTTACTATTTTAAGTTTATAAAAAGAATATATATATATATATTATTTTTACAACATACACCCGACATATAGTTAACGTATAATTAATATATATTGTATTTTTATAAAATTTTTTATTTGAAATTTTTTTTATAAATATTTTATTTACACATTATTTATATATTTTTTTCCCCTTTTTAAATTATTTTTGTAAATTTCCCTGATTGCACAATCATATCTTCAGTAGTTATTAATGAAGGAACAAATCTAAATCTATATCCACCATATATTGGGCTTATCTTATTAAGGCCTGAGCCAAGCGAGGCCTCGAGCTGTGAACAAGTCCAATATATGGTAGTTCTGGATTTCTAATTATATATTTTTATTAACAGTGTAATTTTCTCTTTTTTATATCATGTGAAAATTGTGTTCAATGTTTTTTTTTTTCTTTTTACACAATGAGAAAAAACTAAGAATAAGAAAACGTTTCTTACCTAAATAAAAACAAAAAAGAAATAAAAGTTCCATGCCGATGTCATACAACAAAAGAGTTCAGATTTGATATTTTCCTTTCAACTTCAATAAACATTTTAAACTGATTTGATATTTAACTTTTATATTTCAAATACAGAATAATTTGAAATGATCTTAAATCTTAATATTCATTAATCAAAATAAATATTTATATACAAAAGAATTCTAATATTATTTGCCTTATTTCCAGGAATAAACCTATGTACAAGGTGGGGATGCCAAAAAATTTTCAATCTATTTATGTCTTTCTCTTGTAATTCTTAATTTTTTTTAACAGCTATGACCAAAAGAAGGAAAAAAAAAAAGGGAAAATAAAACAAGGTTGTATTGAGCCATTAATGGGATTGAATCGAACCTTTTGTCAATTTCTATTTCTATGAAACAAACAAAATCGAGGTTGGTAGTAAATAGTAATAATAGCTATGTTTTCTCTAAACTATTATTATTATTATAATTATTATTGCATAAAACAATTTAATGAGTTAAAAAATGTATGGAAAAGAATTAGATAAGAACATATGGAAAAATAATTAGTGGACAATAATAAATCAATAATATTATATAAAATATTTCATTGCTCATTGATGTGATATATAAAATAAGTTTATATACTTGATATAAACGAGAATTTTACTATAATAAATATATACTATTATTTTTTTATAAATTATTTTTCAGAAGTCGATTCAAGTATGATTATAAAAATTATAAATTTTTTTTACTAAATTTTAATTTAATTATATATTAAAAAGTTAAATTTAAAATATTTAATTAAGCTATAAAAATTTCTTGTTAATTGATTTACACGCTCAATAATAATTTACAAACAAAAAATGAAAAACTTGGATAAATTAATCCTTCTTAAACAAGATAAAAACGAAATAAAATTTATAGTCTAACGTGATAATTTAAAAAACATGCATAAATCTAACAGTGTATATGACTTTCTTTGAATCGGATAAACCTGTACGGCTGTACCGTCCATATACTTCACGCTAATGAGGCTATCAATTCACTTATAAATCCAGTAGCCCACTTATATACATCTAATTAAACACGTAACCGAAAAAAACTCTAAATTTAAGTAATAATAATCAAATATGAAAACAAATCACTGGTGCTTGATAATTATCTCAATTTAAAATTTTAATAATATCAAATTTTATTAATAGACAGTTGTTTGAAATAATTGAATAACTATTCTAAAAAATTGGACATTTTTAGTGACAATTATATTAACTTTTTAAGATTTCCATATTTAAAATATAAATATAAATACTCAATCATTTTAGCATGTTTAAACATAATTAATATAGATGTAACTTAATAATAAATTCATAATCGAATTAATTTTCTCTTTTAAATTTTATACTTGGAAAATGAACAATCAATCATTTTAATTAATTACATATTTATTTAAATTTCCTAAAATTAATTTTAGAAATCAAATAAAAAAATTAAATTGTAAAGTTATGAAAATCCGGATGCAATAATTAAGTAGTTGAATACTTGAATTATTCTAGAAATATTTATTAATATTTGTTTGGTACCTTGTGTAATAATGACAAGAATATGGTCTATTTATATGGATATACAATAAGATGAGTTGATAATCTCTTCTAACTTAAATGGTACATATCTTGTAGCGTTAATTGTTCTTTCTAATTTCCTCTTATCTCTTACCACTAAATATACATGATGCGTTTTTACCTAAAAAAGGTTAGGAAATATTATCAACTAATAACAAGAGTGATTGTTTATCCATATGATAGACTAGTTTTGTTCAATTAATTGACTATAAAATGTAAAATTGTAATAAATTCAAGTTTGAAAGTTGAGTCTTTCTTCAAAATTATAATTAAAAAAAAATGTTTGGTTGTTGGGTTTCATATCTCCTAATACTAATAAAACAAATGAAATGATGCTAATTTATAAGTAAAAATAATATTGCTAGCTTAAATTATTAAACAAAATTAAATAAAAATGATGCCATAATCTACACAATAATTATACTTTCTTTCTTTCTTTTTTTTAAACATGGGTGAGAGAGAATAGTAAAATTAACTTCCCTAATATATATTTATACCATGTAATCAATAAAGTGATAAAAGGAAGAAAAATAAAAGAAAAGAAAGAGATAAAAGGAGGAAAAAAGAAAAGAGAGAAAAAAAGAAAAAGGTTTTAATTTATTTTAGTTAATTATAACGTACGTTTTTATTTAATAATTTTTAATTACAATTACTTAATTTAAAAAAAAAAGATTATACTGTTAAAAATAAAAATTTAAATAGTCAATAATAAAAAATATACTATCGTTTTTACCATTATTTGAATATGTTAATATAATAACTTTTAGAGTTTCAATCATACTATTGTAACATGTGAATAAATTGCTATTGTATATGTACACATAAAATTGTGGCATTTAAAAAAAAAAAAAAGCTTAAGGAAACAATTTTGAGTGGCTAAGATTTGCGAAAGTGTTGTGTACCTCAAAATTCTAAAGGCAATAATTGATTGCTAAAGGACAATTTTAAGAATAGCCCTTTGTAATTCGAGACATTGAATATTCATCTCTTTTTATGTGATATGATATTACTCTTATCTATCAACATTATATATTAATGTATAAAATTCAAATATTATTTAAAAAAAAAAAAGATGAAGAAACCGCATAAATATGTGATGTAGAAATAGAAAGGTGGTTGACAACTTGGCTTAGATGCCATTGCTCTTATATCTTCGATGGAAAAAAAAAAGGTTTTTTAATGGCCACTATTTATTTATATATATGCTATGGTCCCATTCCTTAATTTTCATGCTAGGACCCCCCCACTTTCTTTTTCTTTTTTCTCATTATTTCTTTTATTATCTTGAATTTTACATGAATTTTTAAATTTTATTTATTTACTATTAATAATCATTAGCCATCAGTTTTCAATTTATTTATGTTGTAGGAAAATTACATTTTATTACTAATATTTAAGGAAAGTTTCAAAATATTATATACATTAAAATAGTAATTAATACTAATGTGAAGTATTATGAATTAAATTGATATTTTACTTTAGTATGAAAGGCGGGATCAAAAAAAACTTTAAAATATATTTTCATACGTAAATGGATAAAAAATCCTCTCTAGAAAGCCAAACCAGAAATCTTTGAGCAATATAAAAATAATATATTTTTCTACTCCACAAATTATGTATTAATGAAATGAGTAATTCAAATTTTAAACCGCTTATTTCAATTACTCTTTGAAAATAATATATTTTTATTAATTTTAGACCTTATTATAAATATTTAAACGCACAATTTCAATATTTTGAAAAAGAAAAATTATACTAGTATCAACTAATTAATACTCCCTCCATATTATTTACATATTTACATAAAAAAAAGTAAGATGGACACGAAAATTAATAAAATTTTACTCTTTTCATCTCTATTTACTTAAATACCCTTAAAAAAATATCCCTCAAATTAAATTTTAAAGGGAATGGTATAAATAGTATTTTATCTCATTTCACTCCTCAAATTTTACCTAAAATAATATATTTTCTATATAAAAGATATACTAAAAAAAAATTTTTTTCTATGTAAATGATGCGGAGGGAGTATATATTTATGAGATAATCTTAATTTTAAAAGTAATAAATTTTTCAAAAAAAATTGAAAATTAAAGTTAATGTTAATTACTGCATTCTCATCTGATCAATTAATGCTCGTCGGTGTACGGAAATCAAATATTGTGCTGTCAGCTGTGTTAGATTGACAAATGAAAACAGGGAATTATTGGGTGCTACAAAAGTACAAATACTGTTTTGGAGGATGGAAAATGAAAACTGGAGAAGAAAGAAAATAAAATATATTTTGATTAAAAAATATAAAACTGAATTGAAATTAAAAAAAAAAAAAAGCTGGGTTCCATCAAATTTGATGACCTGGTTTAATATAATTAATGTGTTGATTAGATCTAACGGAGGAATCGATGGAAATAAGCTATAAACAGTTTTTTTTTTAAAGAAAAAACAGCCCAACCCAACATCAAGAACATGCATTTCCATTTCCTTCTCTTGGATCTAGAGCTTTTGTTCTTTATATATATATATATATGATTAAATAATTTAACATTTAACAATTAATTATTTTAATAATTTTAACTGTTTCTTTGTTTTTTTAGCAAATAACTGTTTCTTTATTTACACATATATAAGTTTTATTTTTAAAATTTTTAACAAATCTGATTTTGTATCCAACTCATTTGTCAAAAAATAAATTTTAAATAAAATGCTTTTAATAATATTATATTAAAAAATTTCATAACTTATATAATACAAAATAATTTTTCATTAATAACTCAAAAAGTGGGATTGCAAGGTGCATAAATTTTAAATTTTTTATTTAAATTATATCAATTCAAATTATTGTGGTAAATTGATCAAAATTTATCTTCTCTAATTAAATATATAACAAATTATTTTTGGAAAATTTCTCCTAAGTTTAATTTTCTTTATCCCTGATGATAATACTTATTTGATCTGAAAAATAAAATTAAAAAAAAACTTGAATTCGAGTCTCTTTCACACGTAAATTACTCCTCCACCTCATGGTGTTTGTTTTTTCAGATTTCCTATTATAAGAAGACCGTACGTTGCCATTATTTTTCTAAAACAACAGAGCATGTGTGAAAAAAAAAAATGAAATGAAATTATGCTAAATCACAATCACTACTGTTCAGAAAATTGACTAGATCTAAAAATTCCAAATGCAATTATAACAGAGACAAGTAATCATTTCGCCATGAAGTTGCCCATTAAAATAAATTTTCATTTTTCTATTTACAATTATCATTCGCATGTGTACGTAACTCCACAAAAATAAATTCATTCACGAAGCTGCTACAAAAAAAAATTAAATAAATAAAACACGTGACAACTTGTTTTTTTTATTATTTTCTTTTTCAACTTACCCAGTAAGAATTAATCAGGTTACCACGCAGGAAGCCGCCTATGTAAAAACAACCCAATTATTTATTTAATAAGGAAGTTGCTTATATAACTCTAATCATTCAACCACTTGTTTTTTTCCTTCCTTTTTTTCTCAAAAAAAAATATATATATTTTATAATTCTTTTTAAGAAACTTCTCAAATTCAATTTCCTCCTTCCCAAAATGTTTGAAATTTTGTCTTTCTTAATAAATAAAACAAATTGCAGGAAATTTCATCCCAATTAATTAATAATTTAAACATTAAATGAATGGTATTTTTTTTTGTCAGAAATTAAATGAATGGTAGTTACGTAAAAATATAAATATTCAAATATATCAATCACTCTATATATATCCTATTATTAAATAATTATAAAATCTATAAAATTTTATATATTATATTAATTAGTCTTTATATTTTTAATTATATATTTTAATTTTTAAAAATTATACTATTTAGCCAATTAGTCAATTATATTCAATCCTCCACCTTCCATCTCTGCACTCAAACAAGAAATCAAAAATTTATTTTTAAATCAAACCAACTAAAAATTATGAAATATTACTAGTCCGATATTCAGGGCGGGGCTCAATTTGATCTTTCTAGATCTGGAAGTATTTTGAAATTAAGTGTAACACATTCAACTTCCCCCCTGAATGTTCTCAGCTATCTTATCAAAGATAGTCCGATCCTCAACTTCCAGGCCCCCTCTCTTTATACGAGGCCACTTCCCATCCAAGCTCTACTTCGTGCGGCAGTCAAATCCCCCAGGCTTTTCTATAATAAAAATTGATCTTTCCACCCTTTGATCTAGTCAAGTTTTCAGTAAAAAGTGCTAGCCTCGGTTGGGCTTAGAGAAATAAAAATCTTCATCTGATTTCGGTCGTGCTCTGATGAGGCACATGGCTGCCAGAACCCTGGGATAAGCTTTCACACCCAATAATTTGCAAAGAACCTCGAAATCCACTACAATTCATCAGGCGTTCAGGCTAAGCTGCCCTTGATAAATCCCATTCATTTCAAAAAACCTTGTTATAAAGGGACTAAGGAAGAATCGAACCCCTGCCCTCAAATCCTCTTCATATATTATAATTTGATCAACGCCTGGGGTATCGTCCTCTAGGACACCTGCCCCCAGTAGCAACATCTAGTAACCACTGGGTATCTTATACTTGCCCTGAATACCCTTCAAGGCCACTGCAGTCAAGGTAGATTGTATATCCTTGACTCATACTTGATCACTAGACATGTGTGCACTCGAATCACCTTCTCCCACTTCATCAGTTAGAATCGGACGAGCTGATGTAGCTCCCTTAACCGCTGCACGAGTTACCTTATCATTTGAGCTTACCCCTATGGACGAGCTCTTGCAACTACTACCACTTGGTCTACCCAACTCTCTAGATTATGCATATTCTTTCCTCACCTTTCACTCATCCACGGACATAGGTTCACTCTCCGAACTCATTTCATTATAATAACCAAACAACAAAAAACAAAAGCAAATGTGCAAGAACAAGAACTCACCACTTCCAGTTTGCAGCTAACGACAAGCCTAGGTATAATAACGTGCACCGGACACCTTCCCACAGCACTAGCCCAAATTACTTAAAGCAAATAAACTCTCACTCGACTCACAGGTAGTGACCAACTAACACCCCTCCCCCTATTTATAATGAGTACCTCTACTGCGCCTTTAAAACACCTGGCGGGAAACCTGGTTTTCATTTTCCGCTCCTCAGCTCTCGAAAAATGAAGCATCGTACCCACTATTAGTGGACACATGCCCCGAGTACCTCTACTGCTCCTTTAATACACCTGGCAGGAAACCTGATTTCCATTTTTTGCCCTTCAGCTCTCTAAAAATGAAGTGTTGCACTCACTGTTGGTTGACACGTGCCCCCTTGGGTCTTGTAAATAACACTTGTTTCTTTTGACATGAATGTTAGATCGTTGGAGGGGTGTCTAGCAATGCTATCCATAATTACCGAGCTCAGCCACCAATCTTCACACCATTAGCACAAAGGCTCAACTCGTATAATGTACCAAACCTCAATCCCAAATATTACTATCCAACTGAGCTCTATAGACATTTTGATACAGTAGGCGCACCCCATTGATAGCAGATGCACTACTTTGACATGGTGAGTGCCCCATACCAACGATATGTACACCTTTTCGATATGGCAGACGTATATTCTCAATATTCGCTGACACATACAGGGTTTGTCCGCCAGGTACTAGCTATAAATATGAACAAATTCCCTACAGGTGAGGTCCTTCTTCTCCTCCCGAATAATCTGAGAGTTCTTCCTACCCATAAACAACACAACAACTGACTTAAGCATCAGAGCCTCCCACTGAGAGCCCGGTCCCTTTCTCTATCTTGTAGGTGGAAAGACCATTAAGAGGTGAAGCCAAACTGCTTTGAGTCCTTAGGTCCATCTCGTCATCAATTATTATTATTATTATTATTAAAATGAGTTGTTTGGTACCTAACTACCTTTTCTCATTGATACATAAAAGCCTTAGCCAAGTGAGTATAAATAAGGTATTGAGATGTCATACTTAATATCTAATGCATTTTTAATTTTAATTATTAATAATTATATATTATGACATAACTAAACATATAACAGACCTTAGTGCTTTTTGTCTAAGTTAAACTAACTTTGAATGGAGACTATGAAATCAAAAGTAGGCTTGATTCAGCAAAAAAAAAAAAAAAACATCTCCATGAGTTACCTTTAAAATGATAGTTGGATGACACACATCATAAGCCATTCTCGAAAATATTTTATTATTAACCTTTTAAATCTATTTATACTCTTTTCTATAATGGCCTAATATTAGGTTTGAGATCCAAAGATAAGAATCAAATTTATTCATCATTGTTCAACTTGGTTGGTATCAATGAGAAGCCATGTGTATCCCTATTTGAGAATAATAATAGGAAATGTGCAACTTATTCACAATTCAAACTGTAATAATAAAGCAAGATGTTGTATATTTCATCTCATAGATAACATAACCAAGGGCAAAAAAATAATAGAAAAATAGCTTCAAAATTAAAATTTTCATTAGTAAAATTTTGTTTGAACGAATATCTTTAAATACATAAAACAACATTTAATAATGGCATAAAATAAAACAATTTTGTGAATACCAATAAAAGAGGATAATAATTTTAAAAGGGATAAAATAAACATCATAGCCCCATTAAAAAAAACATAGTAAAAATTTTTCTTTTCTTGTTAGCTATAGAAGCACATCATAATATTTTCACCATCGTTGGCTGATACGTTAATGTTTGCGACATAATTTTCTAAAATTACAATCTAAATAGAAAAGCCAAATTGAAGTTGATAAAATTTATTACAAACTAAAATTTTATCGAGAAATAACAAGCCTAGCCACTATTAATGGCAAACAAAAAGAAAAATTTGTTCAGTCCAAAATAAAAAATTTATTGCCTAGTAAAAAATATACTATCGTAGAAAAAAAATGCTTACTCTGTGATTAGGGACAAATTTGGAGCTGAAAAGCCTAAGGAGGAGGAGGAGGAGGATGATAAAATGATCCCCCACACCTTTGCCATGCCGCTGGTCCTTCAAAAAGAAAAAAGAAATTGTAAGATAAAAATTGAAGAAACTAAAATTTTGAGTTATAGATTTAAAAATTAGATAAAATAAAATAAAGAGTATTAAAATCTTTTCGCCAGTGCAATAAAAAAAGTAGAATTTTAAATTTTATAATATGAATATATTAATAAATCAAGGTATATTTAATATTTTTATGCTGTGTAAATATTTTTACCCTTATCAACTTGTTCTTAATAATTTTGTATGAATTTTTTTTGATATAGAAAAAATTTAAAAGTTTAATTGAAAATTAATATTATAAAATTTTATCGGATAAGTTGATATTATGTTTTAAAATTGATTTTTGATATTCATGTAACAAAGATATTAATGGTACTTTATTAATATAAAATGCTAATTGGATGGGAACGAATATTGATCTAGTTTTTAATATAATTAATAAGATAGTAGATCTACGTATTGGTGAACTCAAACCATCAAATACTTCTAAATTGAAATCATCAAACGTTTTACTGTTAAAATCATCAATCATTTGACATTTACATAACTGCCTTGTTAAGTTTTTTAGTGTGATTATTTTTTTATTCCCCCCTAGAAAACATAACAATTTAATAATATTGAGAGTTAAATTTTAATGCGAATTTTTAAAATGGTTTTAATTTATAATTAAATTATATGTTCATTTCGTTTTATTTTTAAAAAACAGCACTTAGCAGTCAAACACTTTTTTTATCAGAAAATGTGGAGTAGATTAAAAGAAACCCCTGATTATAATTGATTCCCGATCATTGAAAAGTGAAGTCAAATTTTACTACTCAACTAATCCGATTATTTAACAGTAGTCGAAAAAATTATTTTTAAAAATAAAATAATAATAATAGGTTTGGTCGATTTGATTATTTTTTTTATTACATTCGATCGATTTTACTAATAAAAATATAAATTAAAATTGACCAATTCAGTCTTTTAATCAAAGTGATGATAAGATCGATTACGTTTCAAAGTTTTTACTCATCCTTAGCCATAAATAGGAGAAAGCTAACACCCTAAACAGAAGCCAAGCACATACAAACAAAGAGAAAAGGAATTTCAGGGATCCTCCAATATAAGAAAATCAGGCTAAATAGATACATAAAACAGCCTAAGATAATTTTCCTAAAATTATTTATGGGAAGCAAATTTACAGAAACAAATATACTAAAAAACCCAGAAACAAACCAAGAAAAAGAGAGTCATGGATGATCAAAGGTGAAAAGCTTTAAACGGATGACACAACATAGCACCATCGTCTCCAATCGAAGATAACTAGAGAGGCTCCAAATCAAGCAAACCGCCGATGTTGGAGCCAAGGTAAACGCATCCATACAGGACCATTGTTGAACAATAATGGACCAAGTCCATCTAAGAAGATAGAGGAATCAGAGTAACCGAACCCAGATCTCTAAGCAGGACAACAAGCTCATGATTGAAGCTCAAAAGCTTCAAAAAACCTACGATTAAAATATTGCCAAGGCTGACGGAAAGACACCTACCAAAGACTGCTTCACTATCGAGACAACCACCAAAACAGTAGAGAACAAAAAACCCAGTCGGATTGGATCTACAATTTCCATTCCCAAACCACAAATTTATTGACAAATGTAAAGGAAACACATGAGTAAAGAGGGGATCTAGGCCATCGGTAGCCCTAGATCGGGCAGAGGCAATGGTGGCGGTTAGAAGGAAGCTAGAGAAACCCTGTAGAGAAAACAGAGTTGGCAATTTGAAAATGCTATGCCCTGTTAAACACTTGATATTCAATAAAAAAAATTTAAATGTTACTCCATTCCTTTCAGTAAAATTGTTTCGTTTGTTAAAAAAAATTAAAAAATTGTCACGTTAAAATTTTCACTTTATATAATTAAAAATTAATTATTTTTTAACTATATCTTTATTATTAATAAATTAATTAATAAAATAAAAATATAATAATTTTAATATAAACAAACTAATAAAATATTTTAGTCCTTTTAAAATAATTAATTTTATATAATATTTAAAATATTTATTATTTTTTTAATAAATATGTATGAATTAAAATCGGTAATTTCACTAAAATAAATATAGTATATTTTCAAGTGCTAACTTTTAAAATTATAATTTATAGCTTTTGAACCCAAAAGTTATTTTTAATAATTTGAAAATTAAAATATTTAGAAAAATACTTACTATTAAATAATATATATTATTTTTTTATTAATTAAATGAGAGCAGCAATTTTTTTTACCACAAACCAATACTTGTTGGTTATATATATTATTTTTTATTATTAAATATTTTTATATCTATATACATTTATATAATTTAATAAAATTTAGTTAAAATATATAATTAGTTTTATTAATAAATTTTATATATAATATTAAATTATTAGTTATATATATTTAAATTTATCATAGTATGTAAAATAATATATTTATTTATCATTTGATGACTATCTAATTACAATTTCAAGTATTAAATTATCAAATACTCTCTATGTTCCACTTCAACTGTTATGAAAGATAATTTTTATTCAATTTTATATAAAGTTTCAATTTTACTATAATATTAATTATAAAGTTCAAATTTACTCTTATAAATATTATTTTTTTCGTCTCAAAATGATATAAATATAACACTTCTCATCTCACGTGTATTAAAAAATTTTTAGTTATTTAATTAATAGATAAAGTTTTTCTATAAATTATTCATTATATTCTCCACTTATACTAAATAACCATTGGTTATTGTAAAAAAATAAAATAAAAATTTATTAATTGGATAAAAAGTAATTATAATTTAGAAAATAAAAATAATTAAAAATAATTTTATTGATTATAAAATATTTAAATATGAATATAATAGTTAAATTATAATGTAATTATGATCTAAATAAAAAAAAGGGATTATATTTTAAAACAGATAAAAAAATATTTTTATTATTTTGAGATGAATGGAATAAATATTTCTAATATTAATAATTAATAAAAAAAATTATTTTAAAAAGATAATTAAATAGAATACAATAAATTTTTTATAAAATTTATAATGATTAAAAGTTATTTTAATCTGTATAATTATTCTAAAAGCAATAATTAAAGTGTAACAAAGGAAGTACTTTATAATTATTTGCGCTAACTTTGATCCATTAATCACTATCTTCAAACCATTCACAAATTTTCATAACGCTAAACTAAACAAGTCCTAATTAAGACACTTGCATTTAATTTATTAAATTACTCTCTTGCTCTTAAATTAATAAACTCACTTATTATCTCATAAGAATTAAAAAAAATTAATTATTTTTATTAAAAATATAAATTTATATTTATTTTTTTATTATATTCTTATTTTAGTATATAATATATTTAATAAGTAAAATATTAAATAAGATATTATAGATATTTAATATGTTAATTGACTTAATAAGATAGTAAGTGTGCTATAATTTAGGACGAACGAAAAAAAAAGATAATTAATTTGAGTATGAGAGAATGTATAATTTTAATTAAAAAATAAAAATACAACATGAATCAAATTGATCCGGATTAAAAGTGTTTATGTATTAATTATATCAGAAAAATGACTATTCTAATATGACATTTATTATTAAAGACAACAATAAATATAAATTTATAATAGTTATTTCTCTAATATAATTAATACATAAAATACTTTTGATTCGGATTAATTTAATCAATTTAGTATTACTCCTAAAAAATATTATTTTCATATTTCAAAATGATTAGTGGTAATTTTGTAGGAATTAATAAATACAATAATTAAGTTTTATTTAAATTGACACACAATATAATAAAGTACTAAATTAATTACTCAATATAAAAAAGTTAATTATTAAATAAATACCTAACCCAAAACAATTATACAATTAGTTTTTTTTTTAATTCAATAAAAAACTCAAATAAATACCTAACCTGAACGTACAGTACAGTACACGCCAATTATATTAAATTGAGAAATCCATAACTTGTGCAATAATACATGTAATTTTATAGTATAAAAAAGTTTTAAAAAAATAAATAAAACATTTTAAAAATATTGATAAGTAAAGTTGAGCTACATGTGAATGAAAAATCCAAAAGAAAACATTATAAAGATAAACAAAAAGTCAAGAATTGTTAGCCAATTAGATCTAGAAAGAAATTTTTTATTTTTGGTCCCCCAAATTGTCAATTTATTTGGTTGGCTACTGATTATCTATTTGGAATATTAAAAACAGATATAGAGGAGCAAGAAATTAAATAGAAAACTTTAATTACACATAAACATCATTAAAAACAAATAATTCATGTTTAATAAATACAATTAAACTTTATTATTAAAGATCAATTATTACAATTCTCATCTACCTGCTTACATGAATGATATATACATATCACCAACATGGAATATTTTGCTTGTGCCTATATATATATATATATTCAATTATTGAAATTTATATTCAAAAAATTATTTTTTAAAATACAAAATGAATATAAAAAATATTTATGAATTAAAAGAATTAATATATATAAATAAGTTATTGTAATTTGTAATTTTACATAATTGAAAATAATATATGTGATATGTAAAGCTAGCCTAGGGTAAGCCCAACAAACCAAGCCTCTAAAGCAGCCTAATCCTAAAGGCAATCAGAAAAAAAATCTTAATTAAACACATAAAAAAAATTAAAAATGAACAACTAAAGAAAAAAAAAATACACATACCTATATAGATATAGATATATACGTACATATATATATATATATAATTACACATATTATCTGGATCAATCGAAAGATTTGAATTGTTTTTATCAATTTTTACCATTAATTATTCACTTATTATTAAATAATAAAAAAATAATATAAAGTTGAAAAAAAATGTAAAAATCAAGTTATGTTGTATATGTATGTATGTATGTATATAATTAAGCAATGGCACCCGGCTAACCAAAGAATTGGTGATTCTAGGATACCCCATGTACTACCAACAGTCCGACATTCAATAGAGACTACTAATTATTACCGCTTAATTTAGAGGGTGTTTCTCAAAACTGGAGTTTTTCAGCTTATTGTGAATAAGTGATTTTTAGATTATAATCGGATTAAAAATAAGCAGTTAAGCGTTTCTGTAAACTAGCTAATAATCAGCTGATAATCAGTTTATAATCAGTTAAGTGTTTCTGTAAAATCAGCTTATAATCAGTTTTTAATTGTAGAAACTGTCAAAATGACCAAACTGTCCATGAGTTTATTTATTGTATAAAAATAAATTTTTAAATGTCAATTCAAAATTTATTTTGTAATAATAATAATAATAATAATAATAAAATTTAATAATAATAATAATAATAAAATTTATTTGATGGGAACTAAAGTGTATAAGGTAGGCAAATTTGGAATATTGAAGATTAGGTAGGGATAATATGGTCTTTTACTTGGTCAAAACTGCTTAAAAAATAAGTGCTTAAAAAAAAGTAGCAAAACCCAACTTTTAAAAAACTGATTAAAATCAGATTATAATCTACTATTTAAGTTTTCAGAAACACTTAAATAAACAACTTATAATCTAAAAACAGCTTATAAGCAGTTTTGACCAGCTTTTAAATTTTGAGAAACACCCTCTTAGAGGGTGTTTCTCAAAACTTAAAAGCTGGTCAAAACTGATTATAAGCAGTTTTTAAATCATAAGTTGTTTATTTAAGTGTTTCTGAAAACTTAAATAGTAGATTATAATCTAATTTTAATCAGTTTTTTAAAAGTTGGGTTTTGCTACTTTTTTTAAGCACTTATTTTTTAAGCAGTTTTGACCAAGTAAAAGACCATACTATCCCTATCTAATCTTCAATATTTCAAAGTTGCCCACCCTATACACTTTAGTTCCCATCAAAATTTTTTATTTTTAGGATTCTAATTAATATTTTTAAGATTCTAATTAATTTGGTAATATTTACATGGTAGTTTTTTATTTGTATAATTTATTGATAACATCAAAATTATTATTATTATTAAATAAATTTTATTATTATTATTATTATTATTGCAAAATAAATTTTGAATTGATATTTAAAAAATTATTTTTATACAATAAATAAACTCAGGGACAGTTTGGTCATTTTAACAGTTTCTGTAATTAAAAACTAATTATAAGCTGATTTTACAGAAATACTTAACTGATTATAAACTGATTATCAGCTGATTATTAACTAGTTTACAGAAACGCTTAACTCCTTATTTTTAATCTGATTATAATCTAAAAATCACTTATTCACAATAAGCTGAAAAGCTCCAGTTTTAAGAAATACCCTCTTAATCAGGGGACAGGGGCTTCTATTTATCTCAGCCATTTGATATCAAATTTCATTTTACAAAACTTGAATAGAAAAATAAATTAAATTGAATCCGAACCTTTCATATCTCTCCTCCCAACGAATTTAATCTGAATTTACCATAAAAAATAAATATGATACATATGCATGATAAGCACGAGCAGATTAAAAAAAAAAATAGTACACATGCATCCCATTAACGCCTTTCATTTTTTGTCGGCCAAACATTCATAATGAATTAAAATAATACAAGGATCCCTCATCATGTATTATTAAATATATAGTATTTTAGCTGGCTAAAAAAATGTGTAGTATTTTATAAATAAATAATATATATTAAAGAAGCGAACTTAGTATCATATCTAAAAATTGACTCCTATTTATTGCTAAAATCCTTTATTAAATTTTTTGGTTCAATTATTTGGTATAATTTTTAGAGATAGCCTTGCGTCCCATGAATTTTTTTTGACATAGTAATAATTATTCATCTTCTAGACCCAAAAAAAAATAATTATTTAATTTTCTCACAAATATTAATTTTAATTTAATTTTTTTGTCAAAAGCGCTATAAAATATGTTTAATTTTTGTACGAAGCATGATGGATTTTCTATAAATTCGAGAAAAAGAAAAGCATTTTGTGTTAATAATTATTTTTTTTTTCATTTTTGGTCGCGCCTAGTAATTTCTACTTCCATTCATCAGCAATACTGTTACCAAAAAAAAAATTGACACCGATGGCCGAGGGGTACTTTTGAGGACATTCGATCATTGAAATGAAGAACGTGCTTGGTTTCGTGCTGCCCTACACTAAATGTGAGAGACAAAATAGTACTAAGTTAAAATGACCAATTTACCTTCCATCGGAAGTTTTTAAATTTTAGCCCCAAAAGTTTTGCTTCTTTGTACAACCATACCTAAATTTAGTTTGTCTTTTTGGTCTCATCCCCAATTTTTATTTTTTTTTAAATATATAGTATGATACATGTGATGTAATTAAAAATAGGTAGATTCTTGATATCTCCACGATGTAATGGATTCGAGATCTCAAATAATTGAGTTGGAATTTTAATGAATATTCTCTCTTAGTACATCGGAATTTTTAAAAGAAAAATATTTTCTTAATTTTCAATAATTTTTGTTTTAAAAAAACAGCTTTTTAAAAATTTTGATTTGATAATAAGAGCTTATGAAATCTTGCAAATATAAACATATAATTGAACTATGAATGTAATATGATACTATGAATTTTGTCCATTTGTTAATATTTCTAATTAGGAAAAAAATACAAATTTAATAATTTATATATATAATTATTATCGTGAGAACAAAAATTATTGCATTTGCGGATTTTATTACACCGGTCCTAATAATTTTTAGGCTAAATAATTATGAAGTTCTTTAGATTTTGCATATTAAATTAGTCTCTATATTTTTAATATCTAATTTTTGCATTCCTATATTTTTAAAAATTAAATTGTTTAGTCATTTTATCAATATTTTTATCCTAAAATCATTAGTCAACTACTTTAATATTATAAAATAACTTATTTTTTCTTCCTTTATATATATTTATCTTTGTTATTTATTAAATTTATTTTATTTTTAATTTTATTTTATATATAGATCGTCTGTAAAATAATAAAAGACATTATTAGCATTATTTAAAATTATTTTTTAGTAATATCTATAAAATTAAAATAAATAATATATATGAATTATTTGCAAAATAATAAAAGATATTATTCATATTATTTAAAATTATTTTTAAATAATATTTATAAAATTAAAATAAATTATGTGTAAAAAATATAAATAAAATTAAAAATAAGCATGACTTAATAAATAATAAAAAAATATAAAAAAGATAAATAAATTATTTTATAATATCAAAATAGTTGACTAATATTTTTAGGATAAAAATATTAACAGAATGACTAAATAATTTAATATTTGAAAATAGAGAGATGTAAAAATTATATATTAAAAATACAGAAACTGATTAATATAATATGTAAAATTTTAAAAACTTTTTATTTGTTTAATAAATTTGAATAGATGTACAGTACATTGAATTTGATTTTTAAAAGATTAGGAAAAGATTTATAAATTAGGAAAGTTAGGGATAAAGAAAAAAAAAAGAAGAAGGGCAAAAGAGTAAAAACGGAAGATCAGACACTAGTATTTACAGGAGCACGGGTTGCTAAACGAAGCAGCATTCCGACGAGAAGTATCCTCGTTAAAAGCGAAACTGAAAGGCCTTAGAGATCCACTCATCTCTTCAGACATAACGGACTTGGCCTTATTCGCGCCAATTTCTCCGTTCTTTATTCTTTCTTTCTAATTTTTCTTCACACACACACATTCTTTCTCTTTTCTTGTGCCTTTCTTTTTTAGTGTGTGTGTGTGAAAATGTCGTTGACCTTGGCCACCGGAGCTCCTACTCTTAACTGCCGGAATCCTTCTTCTGTTAAAATGTCATTGGCAGTTGCAACCGGAAATCCTTCACTTTTGCACTTCCGGAATTCTCATAAATTCCGTTCAATTTCAGAGAATCGGAAATCCAATTCATCATCAGCATATCCAACGGTGAAAATGATGACGCGTATAGAACGTTTGATCCAAGATGAAGGGATTATTTTATTGCCTGGTGTTTACGACGCTCTTTCCGCTTCTATTCTTGAAAAAGTTGGTTTTAGCGCCGGTTTTATTTCTGGTTTTTGTGTCTCTGCTTCTCTTCTTGGCAAACCTGATATTGGATTTCTCACGTAGGCTTCTTTACTCTGTTTCTGTTCACTCTTCACTTTCGATTTTTTGTTTAACTAACCTTGTTTGGTTGTAATTGGTTTTACTGCTTGTAGACCGCCAGAAATGGCAGCAACTGCCAGTAGGGTATGTGCTGCGGCGGACATCCCATTCATTGCCGATGCTGGTAAGTCTACCAGTTGATCTGTTTTTACTAAGTTATTTTTTTGTCATATTTATCCTGGAATTTGAATTTCGATTCAATGTTACCGGAGCTGCTTTCATGCTTGTAAAGGTTAAAATTGTCTCATTCATAATTCATTAGCCTTGGTCTGAATTTTGAAAGAGCCAAAAAATAATGCTTGTTGGACAAAATGCTGGACTGCCAGGACTGGAACATTCTCAGGATGATAAAATTTATTTTCCAATGTTCTTAAATTCAAGATATTGTTGCCTCTCTGTTTCAGTGTGACATACAGATAGCATCACATGTTCGTAAAATTTTAATATAAAGGCTTAAATGGTAATTTGATAATTTAAGTATCCAATTATTGGGAACTTTTTACCATTTGTCTTTCTTTTCATGGGTAAACAAAATCTATATTTCTTGATTAATTTGGCTTAAATTGGTAAACTGTGTTTTGGTTATGTTAAGTTTTAGCAAATATCCATTAAAATTTAGAACCTGTCCTGTTTTGCAAAAGTTTAAACTTACTTTTGGGAGACCTGCAGGGAAAAAAAGATATAGGGGAATATTTTCAACTAATTTGATTTTGTATATCACCAACGCTATTTTTGTATGCGCTTAGAGAATTCACCAATTTTTTTATTTGATTGTTCCAGACACTGGTGGTGGCAATGCTCTCAATATTCAGAGGACCATCAAGGACTTGATTGCAGCTGGTGCTGCTGGATGCTTTTTGGAGGATCAAGCATGGCCAAAGAAGTGCGGTAAGACTTTTCAGCTTTTAATTCATGTTAATTTTATACATTTCAAGTATTAGGTTTGGTAATAACTGTCTCTTTTCATTTGTGCAACTACAGGGCATTTCCGCGGCAAACAGGTACTTATTTATTTATTCTCTTTAGATATCTTTGATGTGCTGTGATTTAATATGCTGATTCTGTCATTTTCTTTTCCTTTCAGGTTATACCTGCCGAGGAGCATGCTGCAAAAATAGCTTCTGCTAGGGATGCTATTGGGAATTCTGACTTCTTCCTTGTGGCTAGGACTGATGCACGCGCAACATCAGTAGAAAAGGGCCTGAACGATGCCATTTCAAGGGCTAATCTATACTTGGAGGTATGCATAATGCCATATATTTGACAGGATATACTCTTTCACCCTGCTCATGAGTAACTGTGTGGTCAGTGGTCAACCTTTTTTGGATAGCACACATGAAAGTTCATATTGGCTGCAGTTTTTAACTTATGTGCACTCTGCCTATCATAGACAAAACATCTGATAGAGCTGTATCAGCTCTATTTACTCAATTTAATTCAAATACCTGTCAGAAAACAATCATGTGAAGTTTGATAGGATGAGTTTAGGCATAACAATCATATTAGTCATTTGTGACCAAAAACGATTTGAATTGCAACCTCAAAATTTTGGAAATGATCTAGTACTATTAAGCCAAAGTTCATTAGTATTTGCAATGAGATACATTTTTTTTGCACAAGTTATTAAAGTAATGATCAAATACTGCAGGCAGGAGCTAATGCTTGCTTTGTGGAAGCACCAAGGGATGACGATGAGCTGAAGGAGATTGCACGTAGAACGAAGGGTTACAGGGCTTGTAACATGCTTGAAGGAGGGAAAACACCATTGCACACACCAGAGGAATTGAAGGCAATGGGATTTCATCTGATTCTGCATTCAACTACTTCTATCTATGCCTCTGCACTTGCATTGACTGATGTACTCAGAACTCTAAGGTTGAAGGGAACTACAAGAAATGACCTCCATAAAATGGCTTCCTTTACTGATTTCAATAAAATAGTCAATTTGGATGGGTGGTATGAGCTTGAATCACGATTTTCAAAGTTCAGCAATGGCGTTCCAATGAAAGATCTTGAAGAGGTTGGTGTAGGGTTCAAAAATTGAAAATTGGAAGTAATGTGCATTTCTGGGGACCAAGGAAATATTTTTACTAGATAGAATCTACAGTCAGAAATTAATCACAGGCGTTTTTAGCATCTGGAATATGAACCATCTCCTTCTCTGGATTGAATAAGTCAGTTCTTGCTTGCATTATAATTATTGTTTCAATTCTTGTATTACAATTATTGAAAGTCAATTGCCAAATTACATATTGCAAGTTGGTTCTTGTAATTGTAAGTCAGTAACTTGTAGTTTTTTTGTTTTTTTTTTAATAAGTCAGTTCTTGCACTAAAATTGTTGTAAGCCATTTCTTGTATTTTTGTACCAAACTTATTGTTTATTTAAATTATTGCAATCAGTCTTTGTATAATTAGTCCAAGGCCTTTCCAAGAATGATGTTCTTGTTTGCTCTTCTATTTCCTCTTGTCCTTCTCTCATATCAATGGTATTGAAGATGATTGTTCCTATTAGAATGGTATTGCTTCTCCTTGCCATGCATAGTAACAGGGTTTCTCTCTATGTTCCTTATTCAGACGATGACCAAATTTTGCTTAAGGATGAGGTGGTTACTCTCAAAAAGTGTTCCTATTTTGGGGCTCTCTAAAAGAGTCCTTATTTTGGGAACGTCTCTTAATTTCGTGCAAATACTGATGTTGGTAGCTTGGAGTCTTTTCCTCTGCCTATCTTCTTAAATGCATGTGACTGTCCCAAACGTGCCTCCTTTTTGTCTTTTTCAGTGAAATGTCATATTGATATAAATGAGTTGCACGCAGTGATTGTTGAAGTATGTGCTTTAACTGAAAGTCTTTTTTAAAAAAATTCAGGAGATTGATATTTATTTCTAATATATAATTTGGACCGAAGTCTCAAGTCTGGTAGAGGGAAAAAAGAAGGGCTGCAAATCTGCTGCTAGTGCCCCTTCGGTAAACTTGCTCCTCTTATCTGGTAAGAGTTGAAGCTTTAAAGATTGTGTATTAGAATCCAATTTATTATAAGCATTTAACATCTATTCATCAATTATTAAATTGCAATACAACGGTAGGTACCATGTAATCTAAAAAGAGAAAGATCAAACAATTTTAATTAATGTAAGATTTTTAAATAAGAACCACCAATTTTCCATTCTCTTCTTTGCCCAGTAAATGCAGTGTATCTATCAATCAAAGCAGATCTGTTTTGTGGTTGTCATTTGTTAATTTTGTGATGGGCAAGGGAATGGATGCTGCAATTGTAGCCATATTCAGTACGGTCTCAATATTAATGTGGATCGTAGGTCCAATGCATGCGCTTTACTCACTATTATTTTATTATTTTAAATTTTTGGTAAAGTTATCCATACGATTTTGATTATTATATATCTTATTTTGAATTATATATTTGTTTAAATATATTCTTCTTAAAATGTTATATATTTATTTATAATTAATTTCCTCATTTAAAAAATAAAATGAAAATTCAATTATTAAATTAAATTCACTTCTTATTTCCTATATTCATCAAGTAAATTAAAAAGAAATAAAGTATTTAAAAATATATAATAATAAGAGAAAAAAAGAAAAATATTAATTATGTTAATAGAAATAATGACATTTAAATCATTTTAACATATAGAATAAGTAATATAATCATTTTAACTTATAAAATTAGTTGTAAAAAATTAAAATACTAAAAATATTAATTTAACAATTTATTTAAATAAAAAATAAAATTAAACATCAAAATAATTAAAATAAAAAAAATTTAGACACCATTTATATATTTTTTTCTTCAATAAAATTTGATAAAATTGCATTGTATATGTAATTTCCTCATCCACTTCTCATTTATATATAGCCCATCATTCTTGTTGATTTTTGTTTTTATTTTATTTATTTTTTTATTTTATTTTTTTAATTTTATATTTTTAATATATATACAATATATACATAACATACATAAAATATATACTCGATTATATAAATTATATCCATAATATATCTGCAATGTATCTACATAATCTTTTTAATATTTATTTAATTTAATTTATTTAATTTTTTATTCTCATAAAATTCACACAATATTTAATAACTTTTACATAAAATACGTACAATTTAAATAACAAAAATATAATATACAGATAATATCTAAAATATATTTATATAACGAAATTATATATATTTTTTATTTTTTATGTATATAATATATAAAATTTATTTTAAAATAAATTTAATAATTTTTATTATATATTTTTGTATGTTTTATTGTTTTATTTTTTTGTGAGTGTTATTTATTTTTAAAATTAAAATTTTATCTTTTATAAAAAATTATGATTTGTATGAGATGAAAAATAATTTTAAATATTAATTTTTATTATTTTATTATAATATTTTTATTTAACAGTGAAATTTAAAAAAAAATAAAAATTGATGTAAAATATTAATTATAGTAAGAGAATATATATTTTTTTTAAAATTATTTTAGTAAAAAATAAGATATTTTTAAAATTTTATTTAATTTTTTATAAAAATATAATTAATTTTAATTTTTATAATATTTTTAAAATAAAAATTATTTTTTAAGTAAGTTATGTCAATCAACCATAAACTTTTGCTGTTCTCCTATGTTTTGAACGAAATTGGGCCTTCACGTCTTGTTTTATATTGTCAAATCCTTTGGTTTCTTGGACTTTTTGGTGAAAAATTTGGGCTGGCCAACTTTGTATTGTTTAGGAATTTTCTAGATCTACCTGAGCCTTGGATGCACTTTTCTTTTTTTTTTTTAGAGAACTAAAAATTCCATTACTTAATAATAATTCAACACAAAAGATGGGATATCATCCCAAATTTTGAACCGAGCATACTGAGTAGAAGCTCTAACAAGGGAGTGAGCTACTATATTTACTTGCCTCCTAATCCACTTGACATGAATATCAAGTCTAGAGTCTAACAATTGTTTACAATCCATAATTACCTAACCAAAACTAGAATTGTCCAAATAGTCACCATTAAGAGAATTAACAAGCTGAAGGCAGTCAGAAAAATGCAGCTATTAAATGGGAGATGATCACAGGCAAAAGACAAGCAATGACGAAAAGCAACGGCCTCAATAAGGGCAGGAGAGCCATTACCTTCACTAAAACCAGAAATCGCCCGCTGGAAGAAACCTTCAGGGTCCTCAATCACAAAACCATATCCAATATAATCCAAGGAATTAAAAATCGCAGCATCCACAAAACAGAACCAATCATAATGTAATGAATGCAGCAGTCATTCCACTCGCAGCGTCTGAGTCATCAATGCAGCGTCTCGGCCACCATTCCAAGCAGCTAGAAGCCGAACCGGTTCCCCATCATTCTGGACACTAGCTTTCCAATCCTCTAACCAGGTACACGCCGTATTGAAAATCTCGGCAGATTCAATAACTTTTTGATTCCACAGGACTTGGTTCTGTGCCCACCACAATATCCATGCAATTATCGCAATCCGACTAGCACCATCAAGATCTTTAGAAAGATAAACCTGCAAGAGAAAATCTGTAAAAGTTAAGTTAACAATCTCCACTTCTAGCCCCTCCATCCTCCATACATCCTTAGCCACCTGACAATGTAGTAACACATGACTCACACTCAAGGGCGGAACCAAGGGGGGGCATGGGGGGTCTATGGCCCCCCCTTGGTTCCTATATACATATACATATATGTACATGTATATGTATATGTATATATATATAAATTTATAATATGTATTAAAATATTTTGAGAAATATTAATAATATTAATAATATACAAATTATATTATTAATCAATACAAATTATATTATTAATATTTTAAATACAAATTTTAAATACAAATTATTTTAAATACATTATATTATTAATAAAACTATATACAAATTATATTATTAATATTTTAAATATTTTTTTAAAAATATCTCAAAATATATATAAATATTATTTAAAAAATAATATATATTATGTAATTTTTGAAAATAAAATTTAGATATTGAAATAAAAATAATAAAAATTTCAATAGTTTATTATTTAATATAAAAATAAAATTGAATACAAATATTATACCAATTATTTGTATTAATTTTTTAATATGAAAATAAAATTGAATATAAATTCGTATGTATTTTTTTTTTGCTTGAAAATTTTGCCCCCCCTTCGCCGGTGTCCTGGTTTCGCCCCTGCTCACACTCTCCTCATCATCACACCATAAGCAACCACTCTGTGATTCAACCCCTCTATGGCTCAAATTATCCCTAGTTGAAAGGACATTACGGCAAGCCCTCCAAATAAAATCTTTTTTTAGGAGCAACTTTCAGCTTCCAAATCTTTCCCCAAACTTCCCCTTCCATTCTCACCACCTCCCTACCCAAAATATTAAGAGCAACATGATATCCCGATTTAACCGTATATATACCCTTACAATCAAAATGCCAAGTTAATGTATCTTGCCTCCCAAAAGGGCTAAGAGGTATACTAATAATAGCGCGGATATCCCTAGAAGAAAATAGATCAAGTAACAAAGGGATATTCCAACAATTGCTATCTACATTAATAAGCTCACTAACCATCATGCTTGGATCAATAAATTTCATGCCATCATCCATAATAAAATTATCATCTTTAGGAATCCAGGGATCCACTCCTGCCCTAATATTAGTACCATCGCCCACCCTCCATCGTATTCCACGTCTCAACACCAACCTAGAAAACAAAACACTCTTCCACACAAAGCTCGGGTTTCTACCCTCCGCCGCACTCAAAAAATCCCCCTCTGGGAAATATTTAGCTTTGAAGATTCTATAAATAAGAGTGTTAGTGTTGGTCATAAGCCTCCACCCCTGTTTAGCTAGTAACGCAGTATTAAAACAACGAAAATCACGAAAACCCATACCCCTAACTTTCTTATGGCCACACATTCTACTCCACGCCAACCAATTGATACCCCTCCTCTCCTCCCATTTCCCTCTCCACCAATATTTATTCATCATCCTATGTAACTCCTCAAGAAAAGAATTGGGAATAAGAAAAACACTCATGTAGAAGGAAGGGATAGCCTGGGCAACAGATTTAATAAGAACCTCCCTCCCTGCCCTTGAAAGAAATCTATTATTCCAGTTATCAATGTGACTCCTCATACGATCTTTGAGGAAATTAAAAATCTGGTATTTATTTCTTCCAATAAGAGAAGGAAGACCCAGATAAGAGCCAAGTCCCAACTGCCTACGAACCCCCAGAGCATCAGAAATACCATCTGCCACATCAGACCCCACATTAGGACTAAAAAGAATGCCCGACTTATTAAAATTGACAATTTGACCCGATGCACGCTCATAAACTTGCAAAAGTTGTTTCACCCTCATTGCCTCATCCATGGTAGCATTAAAAAACAGAAGAGAGTCATCGGCAAAAAATAAATGGGTAATTCTAGGACATCTAATACCTGCACGACAACCATGCACCAGACCCTGCCTCTCAGCATCTTTAATCAATAAAGAAAGCCCCTCAGCAACTATCAAATATAAATAAGGAGATAGTGGATCTCCCTGTCTCAGCCCTCTCAAGGGATGAATAGGACCAACAAAATCACCATTAAAATTAACATTATAGGTGACTTCAGAGAAACACATAGACATCCATTTCACCCATTGCTCAGCAAAACCAAACCGATGGAGCATACCCTCCAGGAACGCCCAATGGACCCTATAATAAGCTTTACTTATATCCAATTTTAAAGCACAATTACCCACCCTCCTCCCATTATTCCGTCTCAACCCATGCACAATTTCAAAAGCAGCAAGCACATTATCCGTAATTAATCTACCTGAGACAAAAGCAGATTGATTTTCTGAAATTATTTTAGATAACATCCCCTTAAACCGATTCGCTAAGACTTTAGCAACAATCTTATAAAGCACATTACAAAGCGCAATTGGCCTAAAATCTTTAACATACTCTGGATTATCAACTTTAGGAATTAACACAATCAAGGACTCAGTAAGATTAAGGGGAAAAGTACCCTGTTGTAACCAAAGTTGACATCTGGACACCACATCATCACCAATCACATGCCACATTTTTTGATAGAAAGCCGAATTAAGACCGTCCGGTCCAGGCGCCTTATCCGGGTGCATCTGAAAAATAGCTGTCTTAAACTCATCATGTGAAAAATCAGCACATAGATGAGCATTTTCTTCCTCGGAAATCACCTGTGGTACAAGGTCAAAATTCTGCTTACAATCCACATCACCGCCCGAGTAAATAGACTCAAAATAATTCACCACTTGCCCTTTTAACAAAGCCACATCCGAAACCCAGTCACCATTTGTATCCCTCAGTCTCTGGATTTTATTAAATTTGCGTTGACTCTTAATATAAGAGTGGAAAAATTTGGAGTTTCTATCTCCATTCTTATACCAAAATACTTTCGCCTGCTGCCTATTCCAAGCATCTTCCTGAGCAAGTAATAAATTCCACTCCTCCCTAAGCCACCTGACATCCACTGAATTACCATTCTCAGCTTCACGCTCAAGCAGATTCTGAATGGAGCGTTTCTTCCTCCAAAACTCCCTATTCCGAGCACGACCCTACCTTGATAAATCATTAATAACAGAATCCCTTTTGTGCATTAAACCAACTTACCCAGACCAAGCCTTCCTAACCACATCAATAAGCCCTTCGTCTAACAACTACGAATTATCGAACTTAAAACGTCGCTGGTTATTACTCCCCTCAAGAGGAGCAGAATCAACAACCAAAACCCAATGATCAGAAACAGAAGCAGGAACCACGTTACAAATGGCTGAAGGGAACAAATCTGACCAAGCATGATTAGAGAAGGCTCTATCCAAACGTTCTCTAATTAACTCCTCTCCTTCACGCCCATTATCCCACGTAAAGAATGATCCCGAAGTAGGCAAACCAGAAAAATTACAATCATCCAAAGCTTAACAAAAGTCATTAATCAAGGACCGTGGTCTTGGATTCCCACCAATTTTATCATCCGCCGAACTAATGTCATTAAAGTCACCTACACAGAGCCACAGTGAACTAGAGTCCCTTCTTGCAAGAGCACGGAGTAGATTTCAGGAAGCTTGACTTAACCTTCTAACCGAAAAGCCATAAAATTCAGTAAACCGCTAAGCAACATCACCCATCAATATTTTACAATCAATAAAATTTAGAGAATAACTAATAACTGAAACATTAAGAGAATTATTCCAAAGTAAAGAAAGACCACCGCCTAATCCCAACCTATCTACAGTAAAACAATTCTGAAAGCCCAACAAAATACGAATTTCTTCCATATGTCCGCCATGCACTCTAGTCTCCATGAGAAACACAAGACCCGGTCTATAACTTGCTACCAGATCCCTCAATGCATTAACTGCCTGGGTATTGCCGAGCCCCTGACAGTTCCAACTAAGGGCCTCAGAACCTGCAGGCTGGTTACTAACGGAATCCCTGGTAGCCAAAGGAAAGCCATCAGCAACAATGTTTTTATTAACTCTGGGCCTTTTCTTCAAATCACCCTTCACTCTATTTCCTGTTTCCTCATCAAGCCCATTTTCACTCTCCTGGCCCACAGACATATTATCCACATCCTCTGCTTTATCACCCGTGGACCCCACCTCTCTCACTTCATGCGAAACAGCACCTGGACCAAAAAAGGATACGTGCAAATTTAAACCAGCAAAATTTGAGAGGTTAGATCCCTGTAATCCCGGCAAAACATTAGGAGATTTGAATTTGCGCTCATCACGTAACCAAGAACTAACCGACCTCTGATTCCGGCAAACCGGAGCCCGGAGACTATCACTCCACCCGAACTTAATTTCCTCCTTCTTTAATGTCAACCAAAGCTCACAGAACGAATCAACATGACCCAGCTTCCCACAAAGATAACAAAAAATGGTGAGTTTCTCATATTGGAAGGCAATAGTAAACATCTTCCCCTTCTCATCAATTAATTTCATCTTCCGCCGCAAAGGACGGCGAATATCCAACGTCACCCTAATGCGTACAGGGTCCTCAGAGAGCCTAGCAATACTTTTTGTATCATAATCAACATATTTACCCACAAAATCACCAATCATCTGCAACATAGATTCATAACAATAACCAGGCGGCAGATCATTAACCCAGACCCAAAAATCTGCAAACAGCAAGGGCACATGCAAAGGATTTTCCCCAGGCTTAATCTCCTTCCACACCAACAGGTTTCTATTAAAAAACCAAGGACCACCATTAATCACTCTCTCCAAATCCACCTCATTATAGAACCGGAACAGAAAACGCTTAGCCTCAAGTGCATAAATAGATACACCCCAATAGGATGCCATAAATCAGCTAACAATGATTTCATAGCCTGAACATTGATAGCATTTAACGTAAGAAAAATACCCACCATGCAAAAGTTATAAGAAGGCGGCGCCTCAATACTTGGAGCAACAATCTGGATCGCCTGATCCTCATCATCATCAATCCACAATTGACCAATATTCGGTTCCATTAAGGTGGGATCAAATCATTCCATAGAAAAAGGAAAGAGACAAGAAAAAGAGGAAGAAGACAAGAGAAAAAAGAAGAGAGAACCACAGAGGGGCCGCAGAGGGAACCGACTATTGATTGGCAGCATTTGAACAGCAATTTGGATGCACTTTTCATGTCAATTGATTAATTAAAAAACGCAAAATGTATTACAAAGTATGGCTTTATGAAGTCTAATTAATCACCAAATACGGCTCAAAAAAAAATCACCAATTCGTTATATATACATGAACATACTAACGTAAGCGAATCCATCTAGAAATCATGCATTTCACCAATTCGAAGAAACGTTAAGCTTTATCTAACACATTAAATAATTTGATTGTACTTGCTACAATTTCTCTTGAGGTTGGGGGAAATGGAACAAGTACAAATTCCAAAACCCAACAAATCCAATTTCAATCAGATTTATTTGTGCTAAAGAGAGATTAACAATAGGGAAAAGCATTAAAAAAACCCATTATTAGAAATATTTTATTTTTATTTTGAGAATGATTAATAGAGTTAGTTAATTCATTTTTTTACAAATATACTATAATTTTCACACACATTAAATAAAATATAATTAATATGATAAAATCAAAATTATTTTCTTAATATATTTCTTTGGTAATACTAAACCATTGATGCTGTTTTATTACACTCAGATTAAGTGGTTGTGTCCAGTGGATTTGGAATTAATGCTGATGTGTGCAAGAGAAGATGTGTGTTTGGTTTGGACAGGGCTCAACGCATGGTATTTCTTAAAAAATGTAGCATTTTGGGTTCGGATTGGTTTTGGAGAATAGAGCTCATAATTTTGGACTGCTAAGTCCAGTAATATTAAAATTCAAAAATAGAAAAAGGAAAAAAAATGCCAAAGTAATCTAAAATACAAAATCATTTTTTAAAATATGGTAGTTAATATGACTATGTTCTAGAGGATGGATCATGGGATTGGAGTGCCTTTGCTGTTTGGCTTCCACGGAATATCATTTTTTCAAGTTCATCAATTATGGTATCTTCTGGACAGTTGGGTAGACCATATGAAGTATTTTGGCCCTTTCTTCTAATGGACATTTTTCAGTCAAGAGCGCCTATATGCTTCTACATCAGACTACTTGGCATCCTCCAAATGAGCAATGGAGGACTATATGGAGATGCGAGGGTCCTTTTAAAGTGAATACTTTTCTGTGGCTAGCTTTAAATGATAAGTTGCTTACTAACAAAGAAAGAGTGAGAAGATACCTGTCATCTATTTCTACTTGCAGCCAATGTAATGTGGACATGGAAGATTTGATTCATGCTCTCTGTGATTGTGTAGTGGCTAAACGAGTTTGGCAAAGCATTGCTCCAGTTTCATTGCTTCCAGATTTCTTTTCTCTGCCTTGTAATTAGTGGCTGCTAGTAAATGTGGGCAGTAACCTTATTCTTGAAGGGGGTTTCCGTTAGAGTTTAATTTTTGGCCTAACTTGCTGGAAGCTTTGGCAGAACCGTAATTCTTTAATCTTTAATAATACGAGCCCTAGGTCCCATGAAATGGTTCTGGATGTGTGGAGTAGAGCAAAAGATATTCTAAATGCTCAAGAGCTTTTGAAGGATAGCTCTTCAGCGTCCCATATTCGTGTTGAAAGGTTAATCTGCTGGTGTCCACCTGAGATGGGATTTTTTAAGCTTAATTTAGATGGCTCCTTCATAAGGGATATTGGTTTGGCTTCTGTTGGAGGTTTGATCAGAGATAGTATGGGTAACTGGCATACGAGTTTTGCTCTCAATATTGGTAGATATTCAATAACAAGAGCAAAACTTGTAGGGATTTATCATGGGATGGAGCTGGCATGACAGGAGGGGCGGGGGACAATGGACCCCCTCCCCTCATCAGCGAAGGTAGGTGAATGGGAGGCCGGTAATTTTTTTTTTTTAAAATATTCACATATATTTATTTTTTAAATTTTTAAATTTTTTTATTTGTCCTCCTTAAAATTAAAAATTATCTTTTAATTTAGAAAAAAAAAATTTTAAAGTCTTTAATAAATTAATTTTAAATTCATCCAATCAATTAAGAGATTAAAAATAAATTAAAAGTACAATTAAAAAAATTAAAAAAGATTATAAAATTAAAATCTTTATTTATTTTATTTTTTAATTTCTTCTCATTACTTCAAATTTACATTTTATTATTTATAATTCTAATATACTTTAATATTTTTGCATCAATATTATATGTTAAAATTTATTTTTTATATTTTCTTTGATTAATTTTTTTTACAAATGAAAATAGCTTGTTAATAGGTTAATAAATTTATAAAATAATTATTGTATATAAAAGGTCAAGTATCAAGATAAAAGCAAAATTTTAAAAAAATTTTGCCCCCTTATAATTAACTCCTGGCTTCGCCCCTGCCTCCCCTCCCCTATATGTGTATATATATATATATGTAAACTATATAAATTATATAATAAATTAAAATATTGAATATAAAATATAAATTTAATATAAATTGTAATTAGCTAATAAAATTTAAATTATAAATTATTATTAGTTTTATAATATTGAAACTATAAATTTATAATTACTCGTAGGTAATTTTTTTTTGTATAAATTTTGCTCCTATTTCGATAAATTTCTAATCGAAAATTTCTTCTGTATAAATTTTAACCCCTGCGATGAATTTCTAGTTCCGTCACTATATAACAGTCTGAAATTCTTGAGTTGATAGCTTATGTTCTGTCAAGCGATGAGAGAGTTACAGGCTTGAATGCTGCTCTTGTATATTAGATTCGTAGCATGGTGAAGTGGTAGTAGAATATGAAAATATGTCATATTTACTGTGAAGCAAACCACGTTGCTGATGCGTTAGCTAATCTGGCTCGGTCATTTCGTTTGAGCCTGTATATCTTTGATGATCCCTCTCATGGGATTCTTGAGTTACTTAACAATGATAGAATAGGTGTGGTTCACCCTAGATTTGTACTCGGTTAGTTCTTTGAGCTGTTGCTCTTCCCTTTAATAAAAAAAAACTTTCTCGCCATTATGCTATTCTTGATATTCCATAAAACCTTTTGACTAAAATTGTTGCTGATTATGTCTCTTCGACAGGTCAATGGAATTGGAGGGAGATCCAAGCTTTTTTGCCAAAATCGGTCCTCATTCAGCTTGCAACTATGCCAATCCCAAGTGTTAGTAAAGGGGATGATAAGATCTTCTGGGCTTTCACTTTTAATGTAGAAATCAATTTGGCATTGGCAAGGTCCGGAACGGATTCGCACATTCCTTTGGTTGGCTCAAAAGGTAAAACTCTTGACCAACAAGGAGAGAGCCAGAAGACACCTGACCCATCATGATGGCTGCCCTCGGTGAAATGGGGAAAGTAAAACAGTTCTTCATGTCCTTACAGACTGCCCCTTTGCTAAAATCATTTGGAATATGATGGTTCCAGTAGAGGTAAGACATATCTTTTATTCAGTAGATTCTAATAATTGGTTTCTTTTGAATCTTCTTAATAGGTTGGATATTCAAGAGAATCAAAGCTGGATTGTTGTGTTTGGAGTAACGACGAGGTGTCTATGGAAGTGGCGAAATGAAGAAGTTTTTAGCAAGGGAGGTGGTCGATGTGGAAGCCGTATTGCAGAAATTAGAAGCCGAACTAAAGATATTGAAATGGCATGGGCTTTGAGGAAGCGGAATCTGAATGCTTATTAACATAAGGAGGAAATCCCAATTTGCTGGTCTCCTCCTTTGGCTGGCAGTCACAAGATTACCACTGACGGATCCTTCAATCAAGCTACAGGATGTGCCTCTGCAGGTGGTGTGATAAGGAATGCCGACGGACTTTGGGTTGGAGGCTTTACCATGAATGTTGGGAGATGTTCTATTATGAGGTCAGAGCTTTGGAGAATAATCCAAGGCTTATTTTGCTAGCTTAGGACTTGGGAATTAGGAACGCTGTGCTTGAAACTGACAGTCTCAGTGCTTAACAACTTAATCAGAGATGCTGACCAGAATATCCACGCTCATTCATCGCTGCTAGGAGACATCAAAGAGCTACTAAGTCGGGGCTAGAATGTGCAAATTGAACACATTTATATAGAAAATAACTTTGTAGCAGACCACTTAGCCAAAATTGCCTCACAATTTCCTACTGGAGTTCACAGAATGATGGTGCCTCCTAACTCTACTTATTTCTGGTTGAAGCATGATATGCATGGGGTTACTTTCGTCGAACTCTAGCCTAATTTCCTGGTTTTCTTTTTCTCTGTCCATACAAAAAAAAAACTTCCTTAATTACAAAAATACTATGGATCTAATAATGATATTATCTTCCTTCTTTTCTAAAAATTTCTAAAATAAGTTTTTTCTTCACTCTCAATTTTCTTCCTCTTCTTCTTTTAGCCTCAATCTTTTTATACACAGTGCATTGCTTAAAAACCAATCACTGAATTATAATAACGGATAAAAATAAAAAAAAATTAAAGAATGAAAAAAAGATAATGACAGAATTAGAAAATAAGATACACATCGCAACTTTCTACTATCTCTTAAAAATAAATCTACATATAAAAATAAAAAAAACATCAAAAATACTATTAAGCAATATTTTTATACTAAAACTCAAATAAATAAATTAAAACAATATTATGAGAGTATAATGTGTTGATTAATAATACCGTATATGTTGTGAATATATTCTATATATGTGGTACATATATTATATATCTTGTGAATATATGTTACATATGTTGTGTATATATTAAATTTTAACTAAAAATATATGAATTACTTTTGTATCTTCTTTAATTATAATGTATATATTATATATATATTCTCCACATATTAAATATCAATTGAAAATATATGCACAATTAGTAACATAAATATATTATATATATTACGAAAATATTATGTATATATTATTAATATGCTTTGTATATATTGTGTATTTTATATGTTGCATGTACGTGATAGAAACCGTTAAAAATTATATTTTTAAAAAGAAAAATAAAAATAAAAATGAAAAATACTTTGTGAAAAAAAAGTAAAAAAAGGATATTTTGTGCAATTTCCTTAAGAAAAAGTCCAATAAAATTATGTCCGGGATTGAAAAGAAGAAATCAAGAACTTCAAAATATTAGAAAAATGAATAAATAAATTATAGCAATACCTTATGGGGATCCAATCTCTCTAATTAATACTATTCTCTTCAAGTGATTAAATGTATAATATTAGGTATAGAAAAAAATTATTGATTTATTTCATAGGTGATATTTCAATATAGATTATTGTTATTTTTATGGAATTATTTATTTTTAATATTGAAACGAATAGTTAACCCTCAATCCTAATTACTAATTAGGGATACAATATCATCCATTAATACATTTCTTACCTATTAATTATAATTTATTATTTCAAACATTGTATTAAAACTTCTAGAATATACTTCCTAGTAATTTTAAACATTTGGAAAATTCAAAGCTTTAGAAAAAGAAAAAAAAGACGTGTTGACTGGGTTCGATTTTAGCGAGGCATGTAAATGGACTTATTTAATGTATTAACATAGAAAATTAGAAAGATTGGGCACAGACGTGAACGACCCGATAGTTTATATTTGGCAATAGAAACTATTGCCAAAAATAGTTTCGATTTCCCCAAAATAACCTTCCTGCATTCATTATTTTTAAATTTATTCATTTATTTATTTAAGTTTTAATGACTAAAAAAACTTAAATTTTTTGAAAAAAAAAAAATACAGCCACACATAACTTGTTAAGTTTTGTTACTTCATCTTAATTTAAATGTTTTAATGATAGTTATACTATCTTATCAAAAACTGAAATAAAAAAGAACTAATAATATTTTTTTAGTTCACTTATTACTAGAGTTAGTTTTATCATATTTTTATAAAAATATCAAATTAGCTTAAGTTAAAAATATAAATAAATTATTAATTTTATTCAATTTTGAAAATACTTATAAGAGATTAATGAAATAATTTATTTACATAATATTAATATCACAGTAACATATATCTTCTCAATAAAAAAATGCAATAACATATATAAACTGAATAAATACGATAATACATAAAATATCATTAAGTCAAACATTTGGATTTCACGCATCTCAATAGCATGTGGAACTTGTATTATACGAAATTGAATATTTTTTTTCCATTAATTTATCTAAGATGGGTTTTTAAAATTAATTTTTTTAAATAATTGGAAAGTTGATTGGTTGGTTGAATAATATATTACAGCATTATTAAATCTCCCCATAATTTTCACAAAAAAAAATCATTAATTTTCTAGTCAAATAGATATTTCCACATTGACTTGCTCTTAGGCAGTTGATTAGAAAATGAAGGGTAGTTTCACACCTAAGCAAATTCAATCTTGTTGTCTTTGTCTATAATCCATTACCAAAACTATCATTTCTCTTCACCATCTCCAATTATTTCTCTTCTCCTTCATTTCTCGAACAAACAGATTCAAGAAACTATAGCCATGGACAGAGAACAAGAAGAGATGCAATTTCTTGGATTCTTTGATATATGGAAAGAATCCTACAAGATTATCTTTACATGGAGAAAGATTTTCAGCCAAATTACACTTGCCTTAATTCTCCCTCTGTCTTTCATCTTCTTGGCTCATATTCAAATTTCTGAGCTAATTTTTTCCGATATAATCGACGACGAAATTCAATTGGAACACACCAGAATTGGGTCTCCAAGATACAACAAATTGAACGACCTAATTTCCTCTGAATGGGCTTATTTCTGGCTCTTCAAAGTTGCATACTTCACTTTCTTTCTTATTTTCTCTCTTTTATCAACTGCAGCTGTTGTTTACACAATTGCTTGTATTTATACTGGCAGAGAAGTGAGTTTTAGCAAGGTTATGAGTGTTGTTCCTAAGGTTTGGAAGAGGCTAATGGTCACATTTTTATACATCTTCGTTGCTCTGTTTGCCTATAACGTTGTTGCTTTTCTTCTCCTTATTTGTTGGGCAATTATGCTGGCAGATACAAGTGTCGGTTTCATAACTTTCTTGGGTTTCTTGATTTTATATTTTGTGGGTATTGTTTATATGAGCATACTTTGGCAATTGGCTAGTGTTGTCTCTGTTTTAGAAGAAGCTTGTGGAGTCAAAGCTATGGTGAAATCAAGAGGGTTGATTAAAGGGAAGATTTTGGTAACTTCAATCATATTTTTTAAGCTCAATCTGTCTCTTTTCATAATTCAATTTGCTTTTGAGAAATTGGTTGTTCATGGAAGATCAATTGGGATGATCAACAGAGTTTCTTATGGGATAATTTGTTTCTTGTTGTTATTTAAGTTGTTCTTGTTTGGACTAGTAATCCAAACGATACTATACTTTGTCTGCAAATCATATCACCATGAAAATATTGATAAATCAGCCTTATCAGATCATCTTGAAGTTTATTTGGGAGAATATGTTCCTTTGAAGGCTAAGGATGTTCAGCTAGAGCAATTTGATCATGTTTAAGTGATTTTTATTTTAATTTATGTATACAAATATATAACAATAATTCCTGTAATAGTTTTTCTTTTTATTTTTTTGTTGTTCTAAATACTGCTTCTGTAATACTACTTGATACGAAATCAAGTGGGTAGTTAATTTTCAGAAGTTATGATGTGAAATGAAATCAAGATTCAAGATCAATCACATGGTTTCTTTGCGGCAATTTTCTTTACCCTCAACTTAGGCTCGATTTAGTTTGTGTCTATATATATATATATACATAATAATATTTTTTAAATGTTATTTATGATATTAAAAATTAATTAAATATATTAAAAATATTAACGTATAAGAATTATGAACGTAATTAAATTTATAAATATATTATATTTTTAGATAAAAAAATTAAAATAATAAATTGTGATGATTGCTGATGGTGATTGGGTTTTTTTTAGTAATTGATATACATATTTATTTGAATTCATTAAAATTTTAAAAAATATTTTTTAAAAAAGGACAGTCTTTTTTTTTATTAAAATTATATTATTTTTATTAAAATATATCTTTCATTATCTGATTTTTAATAATATTTTTCAACACAATATATTTTCTACTAAAAATTAATTTCTTAGTACTCAAGTTAATTTCTTGGAAAGGAAAAATGTATTTGACAAAAAATGTATACTAATTACGGTTAGTATATGATATTTTTAATTTAGGCATTTGGAGGGGCAGGTGTGGAATTGACAATGCCAAATAGAAATTAAAGATGGGCTCTTTGTCAATTATAAACATCCAATAGAGAATTTCCACGAATGTACCAAATTTTTCTTTGTTCGACGGAGCGGAGACTGGAGAATAGACGAAAAGCCCATTGGGATTAACCTGAAACAGAATACTTGTCAAAATCAAGAAATTGATTTTCTTTATTTCCTCTATTTAACCATTTAAACATAAATTAACAAAAAAAAAATATTAGCACATTACTATGGATTATTTTATACATTCACATGCTAAACTAAATTGGAAAAAGATACAAAAATGACCCTGAATTTTTTATGAAATATCATATCGAACCATAAACTTTTTTTTTATCTCAATTATGGCAGTAACTTTTTAAAATTGGTCCAAATTCAACTTTCGCATAATGACATTGAAAAAATTCGTTAACTTCATATAACATGGCATTGTGGGGCTCATTTCTTTAGTATCTATTAGTTGACATAGGTTCCATTTTGTCCAAGTTAAACTCGGTGTACATATTAATTATCAAATCACTAATTATCCCAAAAATTTCCCTCTTCTATATCATATTTTCCCCTCTTCTCCATCATATTAAACGATGCACAATATCTCTCGACTGTTAAGCTCTCTGTTGTTATAGCCTACATATTTTCAATATTTAGAGGAAAAACGTGTGTACAAGGCTGGAGGATTGAATTAGAGACTTCGTATTTGCTAAATATTAGTTTTCTGTTAATCTGTTAGTGCGTTAATTATATTTTACTGAATGTGGTTTTTGTTTAAATTAGTGTGTGTATTATTGTGTTGTCTGCTTTTTGGAATGCATGTAGGGATGCTGGTTGTGGCTGTAGTTGTGTTGTCAAGGAATCATGTTTTGTGCGGGGATGTTGGCAGAGTATTTTAATGTAAGTGATCCCTTTTTTGTTTTTGTTTTTACTCATCTATAAATACAAGATTCACGTTTTATTTTCAAACATTGCATAAGGGTTTACTGTTTACACATTGTACCTATTTAAGTGATAAAAAGTCCATTAAAATTGCACCTATTTCATATTCTATGAAAGTGAATTTTATCTAGAAGCAAGTAAACTGCTTGCATAGACTTTGTGGTTGATATGTTACTATGCATCTCTTGGGTAATTCATATAAACCAACTGAATTTTGTATGTTTATGAATAATTCTGTAATTTCATTATGCAGACCGTGGAGGTTGTAGATTTAGTGTTCCAACATGGTAGTAGATGAAAATTTACACCAGTTTTTACATATATAGATGGGGAATGTGAGAGAGCCGATGAGTTTGATTGTGACTTCTTGAACTATATGGATATATTGAAAATGTACAAGAAAGAGTTAGGATATCCAAATGTAAAGCATGTGTACTATCAAAAATAAGGTGATACACTAGAGAATAGTTTGTTTGTGGTGCAAAATGATGTTGATATTAGGAAAATTCTTAAAATTTTAGAGTTTGATGTGGTAAAGAAAATTCATTTTTATGTTGACAATGAGGTAGATGTGCCTGAATTTACATAAGATACAGAATTATTAGCTATAAAGTTAGAACACAATGTTGCATAGCAAAGCTTGTTGGAGATGCAAATAATGTTCAAACAACTATTAATGCATCACAGAGTATTAGTAGAGTTATAAACTCTAGCTTTACTGGTTGGGTTAATAGGTTGCTTGAAGATAGAGTGGAGGGAAATATAAGTGATATTTTGGGTGAAAATGGTGGTGTTGATGATAATATAGAGGCAGAAAATATGTATAGGGATGAAGAATGTGTCAATGAGGCTGAAAGAGATATAGAGGCAGTAGAATATAAAGGCAGAAGCTTGTGGTGCAAAACAAAATAGGGAGACGGTTAGTGTTCATGGGGCATAGGTAAATATGGAGACAAAAGTGGATCGTCAAACTGAAACAATTAATGAGGGAGAAGTACATATAGAGGCAGAAATGCAGGACTTCACACCTGTTGTTGCATATGAACAAAGGGATGAAGAACCAGTGATGGAAGAGCTAGATAATATAAATGAAAAATCTAGTGAATTTAAGGTTGAAGCAGAAAGTAAAGATGAAGACTATAAATAGGAAGAAGAAAGTACATAGGAGGAACAAGAAGATGATAAAGAAGATTTTGAAGATGAAAATGATAATCCAAGTGAAGTGTTTGTACATCAAAGGAAGAAAGTAAGATATGATGTGGATGATGATAATCCGCATTTTGTCTTATGAATGACATTTGCTAATGCAATTGAAGTGAGAGAAGCAATTGCCAAATATTACATTGCCAAAGGGCATGACTTGATAATTAAACTCAATTCACCTACAAGGCTTAGAGCAAAGTGCAAAGAAGTTGGATGTGAGTTTTTATTATTTGTTTCAAAGAAAGGGTTAAATGAGGGGCTGTCTGTGAAGACTTTTAAGCCTGAACACAAATGCTATAGAGTGTTCAACAATTCTAGAGCTAGTGCTATGTTTTTGGCTAGTGTATTCAAGGAAAAGATGTATAAAAACTCTCAAATAAAATGAAAGGAGTTAATTCAATATGTACAAGAGAAATTAAGAGTGAAGGTGCCATTGTCAAAGTGAAAGAGGGCTAGGAAAATAATAATACATGACCTTGAAGGCACCTAAAAAGAAGAATTTGCCTATCTACATGCATATGCAGACACTGTTACGAGAACTAATCCTATAAGCACTTGTGATATTGGCTTATGCAAGGAAGGCCTGAAATTTGAGAAAAGGATTTTTAGAAGGATGTTTGGTTGTTTTGATGCTCTAAAGAGGGGATGGAAGGCATGATGCAAGCCAATACTTAGTCTTAATGATTGTTTCTTGAAGGGTATAGTTAAAGGACAATTTTTGGTTGCTGTTGGATGAGATGCACAAGAACAATTGTTTCTAGTTGCATGGGTTGTGATTGGCAAGGAAAATAAAGTCAATTGGAAGTGGTTTTTGTAGTGCCTAGCTAAGGAGATTGATTTGAGAAATGTCAGGTCCATCACATTGATTTCAGACATACAAAAGGTTATTAATTTTCAAACTCTTAAATTAGTTCAAATTATTCTAATGTCCTATTTATATTGCCTTTATTACATTTACTAATGTGAATTATATATGAATGTAGGTCTTTTGTAAGCTGTTTTCCATTAGCATGTTTTAATTTGTGGAATCTATTTCTAAATTGATGGTAGCCTGGTGTGGTGGGTGAGAGGATTTTTTATGGTGGTGATGATGGGATGAATGCTAATGATGATCCAGACACTGTCACTAGATTCTCCATACCAAATGAAAGAGAGTTAAGACAATCTAGAATGAGTCAAGCTTCAAGCAACAACCAAGGAAGCAAATTTTATTTTAAGGAAAAAGAACAAGTGTGAATCCACCATCTGGAAGGGGCAATGGAAGGTCAATAGCATATCCAAGTTTATAACTTCCAGGTTATATTGATGTTTATATCCAGAAGATAGTCATATTTTTGAAACATTGATTTATGGTTAATCATTGTTTATTCTTAGCCTATTATGTATAATTGATTCACAAACATTGTAAGATGATAAAGAAATATCCAATTCATTCATTTAACGAGCAACAACAGTACACCAACCATAAACTTTCATCCAACATTTTATTTCATCATACCATACGTAACAAAAAGAAGCAAAAACATAGGAACAAAATTATAGATATAGCAATATAGGCTCTTCTAAACTTCAACTTCTCTATTTCCAATTCCAAAGCCATGTCATCTTTCAACGACTTAAGCATGCTAACATCTTCTTTTATATCATCAATTTCACTAGAATAATCTTCCATAGTCAGTCTTTGACATCTTCACTTTAACATCTTATTTTCATTCAAAAAGAACGCATTCTTAGAATGCAATTGATTTATCACTTGTACATCCCTATCCAACAGACAAACATCGATCCACCTAAAATGTTTACACCCATTTCCCCTTCTTCCATCAATTGGAGGCAGCAAATCAAACAAAAAACACACACATCAGAAGCAACTTCACACACAACTAGGAAAAGAAGAATTAAACCATCCTATAGGTATTGTAAATTTTTAATCTTCAGAACAAATTCACATATTCCCTAAATAAGTAAGAAAACACTTACGGTGTAATTTGGGCAACAAAAAACCTCTTACCATGGTTTTTATCAGTCCAAGAGGTCCATAACATCTCCGAAGCGCCACAGTCACAGATTATTGGCCCTTGTAGCCGCTCAATTGCCCATCTTCTATGGGTTGATTATGTTACAGATGAATATGAAGAAGAATCCATCGGCCTTCTTGTTTCTAAAACTTTTCTTTGTAATACCAATTATTTAATTGAATAAAATAAAAGACATTTAAAGAAACTTGAGATTTAAGGTTTACATAAGAATCCTTCAGCCTTCCACTTATGTTTTTCCTCTGAATATTCACAATACGTACTTGAAAACTAGAAAGACATCAACAATTGAGAGACATTATTTGATTTCTTACAGTAACTTCGTTTAGAAACGATGGAGAAAATAGAGATTTGTTAGAAATTTAGAAATAGCTAAATGAGTTAGATTTGGGGACCCAAATGGAGTGAAGACATGACATCTATGTTGATTCCACGTCAACTAATAGATAGGTCCCACAATGCCATATCAAGTTAACAGACTTCTTCAATGCCATTACGTAAGGGTCTAATTTAGGCATTTTTTAAAAATTTACGTTCATAATTGAGATAAAAAAAAGTTTAGGATCCAATATGAGATGCTACGAAAAGTTACAGGTCATTTTTGTACCTTTTCCCAACTAAACTTATCAAACTCTTTTGAAAAAATAAATTTACTGTTTTTTAATTGAAGGAATTTTTTTATAACTTACTTTGAAGTAGTTTAATAAATAGATTCTGAAGTTGCCAATGATATGATATTTATATATATATTTTTTATAAGCAGTAAAGATTGATTTTAATTAACATATAGAAATAGGTAGAAAAAGTGTAGAACGCACAATAATTTTTACATTAGTACATTAATTATATATAATTATTAGATAATTATAGATAAAATAGTATATATATTTGTATATATATACCAACTAGAAATTAAAGTATTTTTTCAGAAGTATTTTTAATTATTATAACTCAAAATTTGATTAATATATTGCGCTACTTGTTGAAAAATTATATAATACAATGATGATTCCAATTAGACATTCTAGTTTAAATGACAAACCAATTGGATAATGTTAAATCTTTTATATTTTATTTTGAAAAAAATATCGTCTTATATGTTATAATTTAATTAGTTTGTCATTTCCACATTTGATTCATTGGTTATATTTATTTATAGAGTAGTCTTAACACTCTTCCACTAATGTCAACTACTCTATATAAGTATAAAGTTTCATTATTGAAACTAGGGATAAATTATACTGGTAGTCCCTTGAAAATACCCATTATTACATTATAGTCCTTTAACCATTGATCTTCGTAATAAAATCGTCCTTTCGTCAAACTATCGTCTAAAATCCTAATAAGAGGCTGACATAATACCATATCATATGACGCCTCATTTTGGATGCTAACGTGGCCCACGTTATGTAGTACGTCAGTTAACTTAATTGAGTTTTAAAATTAATCTCCCTCAGAATTATTCATTGTCACACTTTCGTCTCTCAATAATCTAGTTTTGTCATGCTTTTGTCATTTCGTCTATCTAAAATCAATGAGATGCAGGGGGTTTGAACCCTTCACCTCTTCCATAAAAAAATTAATAATTTAATCATTCGAGCTACATTGATCTATTATTCATATAGTTGCTTTATTTATATTTTAACTAGAAAATTATAAACTTTAAATTAATTTCATTCAATAAATAAATAAAATTAATTAATTAAATTAAAAAATCTATAGACAAATTATTAAAAATTTTCAATTTTTCAAAATTATTATTTTAAATTTTTTTTTATAATTTTTAAATATTTTTTCGATTAGTAGATTATATTTACAAATAATCTAAATTCTTTTATTTTTTATATTTAAATAGTATTATTGTAAAATGAAAACAGTAATTAAACATTTAATATTAATTTTTTAAGCTTAATTGAATAATTCACTTAAATAATTAAAAATTAAATGTTAAATTATAATAATTAATAATTATATCAATAAATTTGAAAATTTTAGATTTTTTGAAAAGAATTTAGATTATGAAAATGTAAAAAAATAAAATAATTATTCAATAATTTTGAAATATTAAAAAATTTTAATAATTTGCCCATAGATGTTTTAATTTAATTAATAAATTTTATTTATTTATTGGATGAAATTACTTTAAAGTTTATAATTTTCTAGAAACTTGTAGTTAAAATATAAATAAAGCAACTATATGAACAATAGATTAATGTAGCTTAAATAGTTAAATTGTTGAGTTTTTGTGCAAGAGGTGTATGTTCAAACTTCCTATATCTCATTGATTTTTAGATGGACAAAAAGATGAAAATATGATAAAACTAGATAGTTGAGGGACGAAAAAGTGTAACAAAAAATCTTTCTAAGGGACAATGAATATAATTTACTTAATGAATTTTAAAATTCAATTAAGTAAGTTAACATGGTGTATGATGTGGCGCTGAATCAGCTTCTAAGATGACGTGGTAATCCGCTAGGATTTTGGACGGCGGTTTGATGAAAAGACGATTTTGTTACAAAGATCAATTATTGAGGAACTACTTCATAACATTTTGAAGTTATGGGACTACGTTGTAACAATGTGTGGTTTCAAGAAATTACCCATGCAATTTACCCTTAAAACTAGTATAAAAATTAAAAAGATGTCTAGCTTGTATGCTCATTTGTATCAAGCAAGTCGAAGAGTTCAATAAACGAAATGCATTTGAGTTCATTTCTTCTTTCTTATGTGAATGTGTAAATTTAGTAAAAACTCATCCACTTCTAATTATGGGTTGGTTCCAAAATATTTCACTTAATTGTTTATATAGGCAAGGAAGCCATTTTTAGGGATAAAAGTCGGTGCGTTAAAGTGGTAGGATTTGCAAGGTAGCTCAGAAAATTGCTTCGCAAGATGTAATTTCACTCCATCATATGTTCTTTTCTTCCAAAAGAAGCATAACAATCTTCTCTTTCTAATACAATGTTACGGCTATTAAGACGATTAAGGCGTGCAGAAATTGACAAGCCTGCATGGTCTGCTTCAACAATGTAGCTACCATTACTACTACTGGTTCCATATCTTGCATGGTACTGTTAATTTGAATTTTTTTTATATGTAATTTTGTAGTGTACTGACATTAAATCTCTCGACGGATGCAATATGTGTCAGCTAGAGACAATGGTATTAGCTAAAGTAAATTAAATAAATTGAAGTAAATTTCCAGGTTTTTTTTTGTTAAATTAAACAATTTCAGTGGTTAGATCATATCGATTTTTTTTTAAATCGAAAGAAATCACATTGATAGAAATAAAATAATAGATATATATATATAAAGAAAAATAACAAAACAATAATAGTGGAGCAAAGAATTTCTTTTTTTTTTGTAAGGTCACAAATAATATAGTAAGTGTTACGATTTCAAGCTCAGATTTCAGAACCAAGAAAGAAAGAAAAAATACAAAATACAACACAGTAGATTTACTTGGTTCGGTTTTCACAAAGAAAACCTACATCCAAGGAGGAGGAGATCCTCAGTCGATCAATCCACTAATCAGAATCAAAGATTACAGATGACTGATTACAGCCTCTCAAAACAACTCTCCTCTCACAGATCAACCTTTCAACACTCTTAATCACTCACAGAACAAGATGGTAACTATCTTGTTACAGGTAATTTCAAGAAACAGCAAGGATCAATCAAACCCTAGCAGAGCAGAAATAATCGCGCCGCTGGAGAGAGAAAAGTTAATACAGGAATGAAAAAAATATCTGAATACCCTAACCCTTAACATCAGAATATATATCAAGCTCCTTTTCCAATTTTAACCCTAGCATAAAACGGTGCGTTTCACTTTACTCAGCAAAAGGCCACGTTAAATTTACAGAGTCAAACATCCACATATCTCCACCTTACTCTGAAATACTGGTTGATCAACATTCAGCTCTCCTCCTCAGGTAATAACCATCTTTATGTTTAAACTTTCTGAACTCCAAGCATGCTTAATGCATCCTGAAATTTAGAAACAGAAACAGCCTTAGTTAGAATATCAGCAGGATTATTAAGAGTAGAGATCTTCTCAACAGCAACTTTACCCTTTGAAATTACATTTCTAATGAAATGTAACCTCACATCAATGTGTTTTGTTCTCTCATAAAACACACTATTCTTACTTAAATGAATAGCACTTTGAGAGTCATAATACACACAAGTTTTGCTTTGAGAAAACCCCAACTCAGATACAATACCTTTGATCCACAAAGCTTCTTTGACAGCTTCTGTCAAAGCTATATATTCGGCCTCTGTGGTTGACAGGGCCACTATATGTTGTAAGCTTGATTTCCAACTCACAATATTATTGCCAAATATGAAACAATAACCAGTAATAGACCTTCTTTTATCCAAATCAGCAGCAAAATCAGAGTCACAGAAACCAATCACATCAAAATCATGCAAATCAGACTGTTTAAACATTAAACCTAATGTTTTTGAACCATGAAGGTATCTACACAACCATTTAACAGCATCCCAGTGAGTTTTATTTGGATTACTCATGAATCTACTCACTAAACTAACCCCATATGCTATGTCAGGTCTTGTACAGATCATGGCATACATAATGCTTCCAACCACATTTTGATATGGTACATTTTTCATATAGTCAGCTTCAGCAGCAGTTAGTGGTTTAGTACTTCAATACAGCTTGAATTGTGAACCTATTGGAGTAGAAATAACTCTGATTTTATCTAGACCAAACATTTCAAGAAATTTAGAAACATAGTCAGTTTGATTTAACAACAAAATGCCTTTATCTCTATTCCTAACTATGTTCATACCAAGAATTTTCCTAGCTGGACCTAAGTCCTTCATTTCAAATTCTTTAGACAGTTTGGATTTCAACTTGTTAATTTCAGACATACACTTACAAGCAATTAGCATATCATCTACATATAACAACAAATATATGCTCATTCCATTTGGCAAAATAGAATAGTAAACACATGGATCATAACAGCTTCTTTTAAATCTGTTACTTATCATAAATTCATCAAATCTTCTATACCATTGCCTTGGTGCTTGCCTAAGACCATACAAAGATTTCTGCAGTAAACACACATAATTTTCCTTACCAGTTACCACAAAACCTTCTGGTTGAGTCATGTACAGCTCTTCTTCAAGATTACCATGCAGAAAAGCTGTCTTGACATCCATCTGTTCTAATTCCAAGTTCAACAAAACTGTTATAGACATTATTAATCTTATTGAAACATGTTTAACAACTGGACTAAAGATTTCATGAAAATCAATGCCTTCTCTTTGAGAAAAACCTTTAGCAACTACCCTAGCTTTATATCTTGCTTTATCTAGGCCAGGAACAGGAGGTTTTACCTTGTAAATCCATTTGCAACCAATTATTTTCTTACCTTGAGGCTTATGAACCAATTTCCAGGTCTGATTTTTGATCAAAGATGCCATTTCCTCTTCCATGGCAGCTTTCCAGAACTTCCAGCTTGAGCTGGCCTTAGCTTGCTCATAGCTGATTCGTTCACCTGTTTCAATGACTGCTGCAGACATAAAAGCAAAATGCAGTTAGTTCAGCATTAACAATATTGAAGGAATAATCATTTAACCTTGTTGGTCTTCTGGTTTCCCTTCTCTGTCTGTCTCTGGTTAACATGTAACCAGCCAGATCATGATCTTCATGCTCTGAATCTTGGTCAGAACCATCAGCTTGCACATGTTCTTCATTTTCTGCAATATCATTTAAATCCTGAGGAGGAGCTGTCTGATCAGTTGGCTTGAACCTGTCTAACTCCACCTCAAAGATGTCAAGGTCTGAGTTTAACTCATATTGCTTCACCTGCAAGTTAGTCTTATAAAATTCACTCTCATTAAAGGTTACATCCCTACTAATCACCATTTTATTTTTTGCAGGGATCCAAAGTTTGTACCCCTTAACCCCAGCTGGGTAACCAACAAAAACACATTTTTTTGCTCTAGGATCTAGCTTACTTTGTTGATTATGCATGTATGCTGTACACCCAAAAGTTCTCAAATACAAATAAGAGACTGATCTTCCATTCCAAATTTCATTTGGACATTTAAAGTTTATAGCAGAGGCTGGTGACCTATTAATTAGGTAACAAGCTGTGAAAGCAGCTTCTGCCCAAAATTTCCTACCTAATCCAGACTCAAACAACAGGCATCTAACTTTATTTAGAATAGTTCTATTAAACCTTTCAGCTACACCATTCTGTTGAGGTGTATATGTGCAAGTCCTATGCCTTCCAATACCATTTCTGGTACAGAATCCATTAAACTGATTGTTTATGAATTCAAGTCCATTGTCTGTCCTTAAAGTTTTAATTTTACAGTCCTTTTGATTTTCAACTAACATTTTCCATTCACAGAATTTATTAAAAACATCATTTTTGTTTTTCAGAAAATATATCCAAACTTTCCTAGAAAAATCATCTATAAATGTGACAAAGTACTGTGATCCAGACAATGACATAGGTATGTTAGGTGATCCCCAAAGATCATTGTAAATATATTCTAAACATTCCTTAGCTCTATACTTGGCAAAACCAAAGCTGTGTCTATGTGATTTTCCCATTACACAACTCTCACAGGTATTTGGTTTATCAAACTCATTTATAACTAATGCCCTTTGTTTATAGAGTTTTTCCAGTCCATTAAAGCCAATGTGGCCTAACCTCCTATGCCACAGAATGGTGGAGTTGCAACTGGACTCAGTATTGGCTGCAACATCAGTTACTGATGATGCTTCTAGATGATATAACCTGTTTATTCTTTTACCCTTCATAATACACCTATTCCCTTTAAAGACATTTAGAAATCCATCTCTGCCTATATGATATAAGCCTAATTCTTCTAAATATCCTAAGGAAATAAGATTTCTCTTCAAATCAGGTATATGTCTAACCTGTGTTAGCTCAACCAGTTTATCATCCCACATTGACAGTCTAACAGAGCCTATCCCTAACACTTTACAGGAAGTATCATTTCCCATTAACACATTAGTACCAGCCAAATCATGATAGTGTGTGAACCAATGCCTATGTGGAGTCATATGAAAAGAACAAGCTGAGTCTAGGATCCAAACATCAGTATTCCTATAGTCAGTAACAGTTAGAGCTTCAATATCATCAACCTGTGTTGATGAATTTGCTACTTCAGACTCATTATTGTTATTCTGTTCTATCTTTTTTAATCTCTTTCTACAAAACCTTCTAATATGACCATTTTTCTTACAATAGTAGCATGTTCTATCAAATTTGCTAGTGTTATTTGTGTTTTGACTACTAAACTTGTCATACTGTGTAGAATTGTTATTAGAGTGATGTGATTGACTATTATCTTGAGATTTAAATTTAATTCTTTTCTTTTTTCCTTTAGATTTTTCTTTAACATACAAACCCTCAGTACTAGTTTTCTGTTTATTAACAGTTTTAATCTCCAATTCTCTTAGTTTAAGGGCATTCATCACATCATCCACAGTGAGCTTATCCCTACCATATTTAAGAGCATCTTTCACATTTTGGTAGTTCTCAGAGATAGAATTAAGGAGGATAATCGTCTGATTTTCCCCACTTAATTCTTCCCCTGCATCAGCAAGTTCCAGAATTAATTTCTGAAAATTATCAAGGTTATCATCTATAGATTTTTGAGAGTCCATTTTAAAACTAAATATCTGTTCCTTTAAAAAAGCTATCCTGGACATAGACCTTACAGTATAGAGTTCATTCAATTTAGCCCAAAGATCAGGAGCAATAGACTTACCCCTTACCTTTCTGAGTACCGAATCTGCAAGATTCAAAATAATTGTACTGTAAGCAAGATCCATCAGATCTTGCTTTGCAGTATCATCAAGGTTTGCAAGAAGTGCTTCCAGACCATCCAGTGCCCTTTTACACTTCTGTTGAATGAGTATGGCTAACATCTTTTCTTTCCAGATGGCGAAATCCCCCTTTCCGTCGAATTTTTCGACGTTGATCTTAGTGATTGACATCACTCTTCTGTTTTTAAGATTTCAGAGCGATTTAGTTTATTCTTTTCTTCCTTCGATTAGACCTGAAACAACAAAACAATAATCAACAGATCTATCGCAGTAAATAACAAGAAAAAGAAAAAACAGAAATCGAGATTAAAATAATTTCTCGGTTAAATCCAGAGAAGAACAGAAAACCCTAGAAGTCAGAGAAAGTAAAAAAAAAACTTGTCAAAACAGAAAAGTGCTCAAATAGAAACAAGGAGAGATACAACCTGAGTCATCGAAATCGCGATTGCTCTGATACCACTGTTACGATTTCAAGCTCAGATTTCAGAACCAAGAAAGAAAGAAAAAATACAAAACACAACACAACAGATTTACTTGGTTCGGCTTTCACAAAGAAAACCTACATCCAAGGAGGAGGAGATCCTCAATCGATCAATCCACTAATCAGAATCAAAGATTACAGATGACTGATTACAGCCTCTCAAAACAACTATCCTTTCACAGATCAACCTTTCAACACTCTTAATCACTCACAGAACAAGATGGTAACTATCTTGTTATAGGTAATTTCAAGAAACAACAAGGATCAATCAAACCCTAGCAGAGCATAAATAATCGCGCCGCTGGAGAGAGAAAAGTTAATACAGGAATGAAAAAAATATCTTAATACCCTAACCCTTAACATCATATAATATATCAAGCTCCTTTTCCAATTTTAACCCTAGCATAAAACGGTGCGTTTCACTTTACTCAGCAAAAGGCCACGTTAAATTTACAGAGTCAAACATCCACAGTAAGCTAAAAATAAATATTCGAATTTTTTATTTCACATTCCAAAAACAATGCTTTTTTTTTAATTTCTTTAGGAAGAATTAAACACCACAATCTAGGACTACAATATTTTAAAGTTTAGTAATAAAATGACTATTTCATTATTTGTTATCATAAATATTTTTAATGATCAACATGTTTGAGATTTAACGCAAGACTGATATCGCTTGCAATGTTCTGTGCATCAATGGAAATGCCTAGCAATCCTCTACTAGCAAATCCAGCAGAGTAAAGTCCATTTTCTCCTTTCCAGTGATCAGGGAATTTTCTTTTCGGCATTCCATTCTCATTAAAGAGGTCTTTTCCATCCTGCAACATTCATGAAATTACAGAAAATAAACCTCTAATTAGTCTCTAATAAAGCTTCATTATAATCATCAATTTAAATGATCGTCTCTGCTAGTAATTAAAAGGTAAACTAATAAAAATAAATCCTGAATTTATTAAAAGAATTACCTTAAGCCAGTTTCTGACAGTGCTTCTGTAGCCAGTAGCAAAGATAATGACATGAAAATTATTCGAAACCCCATTTATAAAGTGGACTTTGTTTCCTTCGATACTTGTTATACAAGGCAACACCTTAATCTCTTCTCGTTTGATCTTGTCCATAGTCCCAACATCAATGGTGGGGGATCGACCCGTTTTTGCTTTTAAATAAAATGGGCCTTCCATGGGCCTTTCAATCCCATATTTTGAAAAATTACCATATCTCAACTTGCTAAGCATTACGACTATGGAGTCCACATATTTGCAGGGTAAGAAATTTAATAGCCACATTCCTAGACACACTATCTCCTTGGTGAGAACATGCACCTGCACATTAATAATAATTCATTATAAACTTTACAATTTACTTAGAAAATTTATATTAACAAGTTTGTATTTGAAATACATAAACTCAGAAATTTAAATCTTAATTTATATTGAATTTTTTTTTTAAATAATTATATGTAAATAGCGAGGAAAGTAGTACCGGACTTCGAGCCACCATGGAAATATTGGCACCACAAGTTGCCAAGTCATAAGCAATTTCCATTCCAGAATTTCCACAACCAACAACCAAAACATCTTTACCAGTAAAACTTTTACCACTCACAAACTTATTGGAATGAAAGTATTCTCCAGCAAAGTTATTAAGGCCAGGCAATTCAGGAATAAACCCTTCACTATTTTCACCACTAGCAACTACAAGAAACTTAGAAAAATAAATTTCGTCTAAATTCAAACCTACATTTCTAACATTGACACACCAATTCCCACTTTCCTCATCATAAATTGCACTCTCAACACACCTACAATATCTAGGACTAATCTCAAATTTAGACACATAATTATCCAAGTAACTAATAAAATCACTTCTAGGGATAAATGTGGGTGTGTTAGGAGGGTAAGGCATGTGAGGAAGTTCGCAAAATTGCTTAGCAAGATGTAATTTTAAACGATCATAAGTCCTTTTTTTCCATAAAGATGCATAACAATCCTCTTTTTCAAGAACAATATGAGGGATTGAAAGAAGATTTAGACAAGCAGAGGTTGCAAGGCCAGCAGGACCTGACCCTACTATTAGCACGCTAATCTTATTTTCCAATGGGGCCATTATAATATTATATAATTATTTTTACTAGACTGAAGGTTTTGAATATTGTATGAGAGTGAAAATTCTAAGACTTGTATGGGTTTTAAATTATATTTGATACATATATATAAGATGAAAAAATTAAATAGGGTTTTGTAAATATATCTTCCTGTTTCGTTTTTACCTAATTTTATAGTAAAAAATTTTCATAATTAAGGAATTATTCAGTGAATCTAAAGTGATTTTGTATAGTTTTAATTTAATTATAGAAAATTCATCTCCCATAAATGTGTACGTGCATGTCCTAACTGCGCGTATAGGTTGATAAAATTGTATAGTTTCTTATTGCTTCATTAGTTGAAAATTTATATGCAGGATTAAAAAGGAAAAGTTATAACCTAAATTGTCTAAATTTCTTAATTAAGTGTAGAAGGGATATATGAGATATGGAGGCTAAATTATCGATCTTGGTAATTGGAATTTACTACTTAGCAAGTCTTATTTAGTCATGTTTTGACTGTTTTCCTTAATAGGAAATGGTTCTTTATTCAGTATAGTTTTGGTCAACTTTTGTGCACTGTATAAATAGTTTATCTAATTTGTTACTGATGAAGTTGAATACTAACTGTGCTTTAATTGATTTTATGTGAAAATTCTTATTAATCAATATATTAAAATTATAAACTAATTTCAAAATTAAATTGTCTGTTAATAAGTTGGAATGCAATTAAACTCACTTGTTAAATTTGTCTTAACTCTTAAGTATAACTATAAAATGTGCTTTAGAACTTCTGCTGCATTAATGGGCCTTGGAAAAATTTTAATACAATAGTTTGCAATATCAATGCATTAATTTGCACGTTAATTGGTAAATTGAGTTTATTAGGATTTGTGAATTTGTCTCAAACTATAAAATTCTTGTGTTTTTTTCTTTTTTTAAGATATGTCGATTATAATTTTTTTTTTCAAAATTCATTGTATATTCATTATTATTTGATTTTTTAAAATTATTTATACAAAAGTTGCATTAATTAAACCTCTATAGAGTTTGGAAGGAGTTGCTCAAATTGGGCCTATTAAAATTGCTTATTTATGGAAACTTATTTATTTACTTAAATTGTTTTAAAATTTTGTTCCAAATTTGAAATGATTGTTAATTGTTATTAGTTGTATTTTTATTTATGGTCATACTTGTTTGGTAACTTTTGGATATAATAATGATATGCATTGTTAGTTTTTTTTTTTTTAATTTTGTCATATATTACAGTTTTATTAATCAGCTCCAATTCGCCACAAGCTAATATCGAGCTTGGTTCATTATTAAATTAAGCTTGAGCCTATGCTAAGCTTATTGAACCTATTAATAAATTTAATTTCGGGCATAGCGAAGTTGAGTTTAACTTTAATTTGAACTAAATTTTAATTTAAAAATTAAATCTCGAATGAGTTCAAACTTAATTTTTTACAATAGAATTAAATTTAAATTTATCAAAACTTGACTCAGCTTGATTCGATTATAATAAAAAATCTAATTCTTAAGAGTTCATTTTATAATAATATATAATATATTAGATATATAATTAAATTAGGATCTTAGTATAAGTTGAGACAATTTTAAAAGAAATATTAAGACTTAAATTTCACTAATATTAGTTTTTTTTAATAAAAATAGATAATTGAGATGAAATTAAATAATAAAATAATATTGAAATTTTAATTTATATAGACAAAAAGGCGTATAATTATTGTCAAAAAAAAAGGCGTATAATTGAGATTTTAATTTATTATTATTTAATATGACAGTGATTATAACCATATATACATCAAAATTTTTAACTTGGTAAAATAAAATTATTTTACCAAATATACATCAAAATTATTTTTATGTAAAATAAATATTCATAATAAAATATTATTTTAACCCTTTAGGACATTCGTACAGTTTTATACAAAATGGAGACTTCCAAATATAATAAAATGGCCCAACTTTAGAAATATAGGTCAAGTGATATAACAGCAGGGCTCGGAATGATAACAAGATAAGGAAAACGAAGAAAGACATAGGAAAATTCTCCAAGGGAGAAGGCAGGAGGAAGGAGGTGCCGCCGCCCGCCGGCGGCCATGGAAAAATACAGAAGAAACGAAAAGTTAGAGACAGAGGGAGAGAACAGACAATACGCAGCTTGCCAGTTTGAAATGATAGATGTTGTAGGAATATTTGGCAGTAGTGAATTTACCTTTGACAGTTTCTAATTAATTTATAATGGAAAATTTTTCTTTTTCTTTTTTGAGGATACATTGAATGCTAAATTTTTCTTCCCTTTTTACAATCAGTTGAATTTTAAAAAAATATATACATTTTAATTTTTAAATGTAGTGTGCTTTCAAGTTTTTATTTAATTGTTAGTAAAAAAAATCATTCATTTGTTATAAAGCGTATATATTAATTGAAAGGTCTTGAATTTAAATATCTGATATGATATGCAGCTGCATTAAATTTCCTTTAGACTTATCTAACTCTATTATAAAATGATGATTTATATTAAAAAAAATCACTCATCAATAGTGCAATAAATTGAATATTGCTATATGATAGATACTTAGATGCATTTTATGTGAATTTTAAAAATATTTTTATTTTATTTATATGGAATTTGAATATTTTAATTAATATTTATAAAATAATTGAATAAAACATAAAATAAAGCTATAGCAAAAATAAATAAAACCAAATAGTAAATTAGTACTCAAGACAGGATATGCAAATGGCAATATATAGTTTGTTATTTATGTTAAAAGTGACAGTACAAAATACTGATGCCAGATGAACTAATTATATTTAAGCATGAGAAACCGCATATAAAGATGTCTCTCAAGCATATATTAATTTGAGCCATTTTTGTTTATTCATCTTTATTAATTATACGGAACTTATCATTCAGATTCAGTCCAAAACTGATATCGTTGGCTATGTTTAGAGCATCATTTGCAATTCCCTGCAATCCCCTGCTTGAAAATCCTGCACAGTAAATTCCATTTTTCCCTTTCCAATGATTTGGAAAACTTTTCTCTGGCATACCATTTTCATTGAACAGGTCTTTTCCTCCCTACATAATTAGTCAAATAAATTTAATTATTACAATCATTTCAATTTTTGAGCCAAATAAAAAAATAATAATTCATAGCTATGTTGCGCTAGCTCAACTCTGATAATTTGAATGAAATTTCCATGAAATAATAATAATTTATTACAGGAAATATAGATACAATATGAGTATACCTTGAGCCATTTTCGCACACTACTTCGGTAACCAGTAGAAAATATAACAGCATCAAATTGATTACTCTTGCCATTTTCGAAGCTGATTTCGTTTCCTTTTATACTTCTTATTGATGGCAAAACCTGCACTATCATCGTCACCGTCATCAGGGGACGGAGTCAGATTTTAAAATAAAAAGGAGTAAAATTTAATTTTTTTGTAATTATTTATCTCTGTTTTTGTTTTAATAGTATTTTATAAATGTATTAATTTATTAATAATATATTTTTATTATTAACAAATTAATTAATAAAAAAAATATTAATATATATGTGTATAGAATGTTAAATTTATAAGATTGTTCAAAATAAAAATAAAATAAAGAGAAAAAAAATTAAATAATGAATATAATTTTTTAAAAAATAATTAAAATAAATGAGTACTTTAATTCATTAAATGAGTTCAAATTAATTTAGTTGAAAATTTTATTTCTTTCTTTATTTTTTTTGCATTTATATATTATCAATATTTTGTCAATTTTTTAAAAGAGAACTATTACACATAGAATAAATAATTTATTATATTTTTTTTTACTTCTTGTAAAAATAAAAAAAAGGTAATTTAAAATTTTTTTAAAAGAATTAATAAATAATTTAAAATTTTTAAAAAAAATTATATATAAAAAAATTTTCAAAAAGATAAACAATGTAACTTCGCCGATGACCATCACCATCATACGTCACATTATAACTTATATATATTACATTATTATTAATAGCTAAATTATTATAAGACTGTGCAGACAATCGATGGTTAAAAAGTATGCACATACTTTGATATTTCCAGATATAATATGGTCCATAGCACCAACATCAATGGTCGGAGATCGACCAGTTAATGCTTTAAGATAAAATGGGCCTTCCTTGGGCCTTTGGAGCCCATATTTTGAAATATCACCAAACTTTAACTTGCTGAGCATCACAGTAATGTAGTCCACTAATTTGCATGGCACAAACTGCAACAATATCATCCCAACCCACACTATTTCTTTTGTAACAACATGTACCTGCAAATCATTTATCAAAATAATATATAAATGAACATTTTTTTTATTAATTAAACTATTAGACTCTAACTAACTAGATTTTAAATTGTAACATCTTATATAGTTATTTTATTAATTTTTTTTTATGTAAATCATCCTTTCAAAATTAAACTAGATTGAAGCACAGTAACAAATTTAAAATTCGAACTCAAAACCATTAATTAAGCTAAAAAATCTCTTATCAAGAGGTCTAGGATTCCATGGGTAAACTTTTATTTTTATTTTCTAATATTATAACTTTTTAAAAATTTTCTTGAAGTTAAAAGAATAAATCAAATTTGAATATAACAGTTGTTAAGTATTAAACGAATTTATTTTAGAAAAAAAAGGAGAATAATTTTTATTTTTTTACCGAACTGCGAGCAACAATGGAGATATTAGCACCATGATTAAACAAATCATAAGCAATTTCGAGGCCAGAATTTCCACATCCCACAACCAAAACATCTTTGTCTCTAAATTCTTTTCCATTCTTATAGTTGATTGAGTGTAAGTAATTCCCTTTAAAACTATCAAGACCATGAATCTCAGGTATTGAACCTTCACTATTTTCACCAGTTGCAACAACTAAAAACTTAGCAGTATAAATCTCAGTTACATTCAAACCCTTATTTTTAACCACAACACGCCATTTCTTAGTCACTTCATTGTAAGAAGCAGAATCTACAGAACACTGATATCGAATGTTTATAGCAAAAGTTGATACATAATTATCCAAGTAAGTGAGGAAACCACTTTTAGGGATAAAAGTAGGTGCGTTTGGTGGAAAAGGCATGTAGGGAAGCTCACAAAATTGCTTTGCTAAGTGTAATTTTAAGCGATCATAGGCTCTTTTTCTCCACAAAGAGGCATAGCAGTCCTCTTTTTCAAGAACAATATTAGGGATATTGAGATGGTTAAGGCATGCAGATGTTGCTAGGCCTCCTGGACCAGCTCCTACTATCACCACCACTTCTTCCATTGTTTATTGCTATGAGTTTTTTCTTTCTTTTTTTTTCTTCTTCTCTTTTCTTCTTTTTTGGCTATGAAGTAAGTATGTAGAAGCACAAAATTAAGCAGCTGACCCTGGCCTGAGCTACTTAAGCTCTGCTCCTTTATATAGGAAGAAATTTGTATTAGTTTAATCCATTAGCTCTTTTTTAAGAAAAATGTTGAAGAAAATTTACAAAATTAACTTTAAAAGAAAAAAAATAAATACTTTGCAAATAAACATCTATAAAAAATCTATATTAATAAAAAATTTATAAAAAATATTATGCACACAAAAGAAAATTTATAAAAATATAATATTTGTTTAATATATGTTTTAAAAATTAAAAAATAATATTTTTATAAATTAAAAAAAGATTGTAAAATTATAAAAATAAAAAACAGTATAAATGATATTTTGAAAAAAATAAGTAATATTTTATACAATTTCTTTAATTTTTTTACTTCACAATTGACGATTCTAATATTATGAGTTAAAAAGGAAAAAAAATTAAATACTATGCAAATAAACATTTATAAAGAAAATACTATATAAAAAAATTTATAAAAAATATTTTGCACATAAAATAAAATTTATAAAAAATATAATATATGTTGTAAAAATAAAAAACAGTATAAATGATATTTTGAAAAAAATAGTATTTTATATAATTTCTTTAATTTTTTTTACTTCATCAATATTATGAGTTAAAAGATTCTCATTCACAGTATTAATTTTATTTATTATTTTATACCTCAAAATTAATTACTTATTTTAATATATAATCTATTTGGAATATGTTAATTTTGTCTAGTGTGAAAATAACAATATTTTCTTTAGCTTATATGTATTCTCACATTGAAATTATTACTTCAGATTTTATTTGAGAAAGAAATAAGTTCGAAAATATCGGTTAACTATAGTTTTTATAAAACCAAACATATTATTCATAAAATCAATTTTTTAATCTTCAATTGACATTTTCAATTTACTGTTTTCTTTAACAATAATTTAAATAATAATATAAAATTATTATTATATATATTATAATAATTACAAATTCTCCATTTATTATAAAAAATCAAATATTAGAGTTAACTTTTGAAGTCAAAAACTTCATTGTACATAAATAAAAAAAAATTAAAAATATGAGAATTCTCATTGATGGGATATAGAAGACACATTCAAAGTCCTCATTTTCACAAGCTTAAAAAAATTAAGATATCAATCAAATTATGCTATTATAAAGAATTATTTTAAAGTTGATTTAATTATGATTTCCTTTTTTTTTCAGAAAATTTATTTTTTAATTAAGAAATTTGCATTGGAGAAAGTCTACCTTGTGACATGTAATTTCAGAATATATAATATAAATAATTTCATGCAATAAATTAAGATGGACATGTAAACTGTCATTTTTACCTTGTTATGATTACATGTAAAAAACTAAAAGACGTCATATTTGTAATTATGGAAAATATTTAAGCATTACAGTTATAAAAGTTAATTATTAGTTAGATTACTATATACGATTTTTTTAAGTATTACAGTTATAAAAGTTAATTATTGGTTAGATTACCATATACGATTTTTTTAAGTATTACAGTTATAAAAGTTAATTATTGGTTAGATTACCGTATACGATTTTTTTAAGTATTACAGTTATAAAAGTTAATTATTGGTTAGATTACTATATACGATTTTTTTAATGAAAAATATTATACTTAGCATTTGTACCATATTTGTATTATACAATTTATTTATTTTATGTAAAATGAGATAAATAATAATACATAAAACTATTTATATTGAGTTTATATAAAAATAAAAAAAATAGAGGGATTTTTTTATTAGAGTTGGGCCTAACTCACACTGAAAACCCGAGTTGACAAGAAGAGGATTGTCCAGTTTTATAAGTGACTGGAGCTGCTCATTCCTTACCGATATGGGATTCACATTCCCAACATCCCCCTCAAGTGCAACCGGACCTTTCGGTTGACACTTACTAACACAAGCCCGTTTGGGCGGACCGCTGGCATCTCTTCATCAGCTTCGGTCATGTGGGGGTTTTGTCACGACCCAAACTGGGGAGCCGGGACCGGCGTAAGGCTATACCTAAGTACAACCTTACAAGCCTAATTTAAATTTATTATTATAGTGCAAAGTTATTAAGTTCAATAAATTTATTCCATAATCAAGTCATCGATAGAAATGTTACTTTTCAAAATCAAGTTCAATAACAAAAACTCAAACTAGATGCAAAGAAACAGTCTACTCCTTATTACAAGAAAAAGGGTTCGGACACGGTCCGCCCAAAAATATCCAGAAATCTCTACGGAGCAAGAAAAATATACAGACGAACCAAAATCCACAAAGAGAATGATCGAGCTCACTAAGGAATATAATTTTTCACCTGCAAGTCAATCTATAAGGGTGTGAGCGATATAAATACGCTCAGTAAGCTCATGAGATGCAGAGAAACACTAATATAATTTAACAAGTAATATTTATCAAGTAAACATCCACAATAATCACATACATGATGGTGTATCGGGGTCTACAAAATATAACATCCTCCTCTTCCAACCATATCCAAGAACAAGTAGGCACGTGGCCCCAAGAGCAAGTAGGCATAAGCCCCAAGAACAAGATCGATATCGATATATAAAATAATCTCCATAATCACAATCCACATCCTCCGTCCCCATTAGACACACCATCGCACATCACAAAAATATTCAATATCACATCAAGGCATTTAGCACATAGCATACAAGTTTCTCTGTCTCCTATTCACATGCAAGGCTAGGGCAAGAAAGGATAATATATCGAAAGTAGAAAGAATAGTATATTCGAAGGGTTATATAGATATAATAGTTTAATTAGCAAGTAGCACATCACAAACAATACACATACACCTATGAACTTACTTGGTATCCAAAGAAAGCTTAGCCAAATCCTCACAACCTATTGACCTCGAGCTTCAGCCGGATTATTGCCTAAAGAAAGATAATTACATAATCCAATCAAACCCACTATCTCATCTATCATGAGGGATGCAATGCATGTTATGAATGCAAAAAGACCAATATTTAACCAACAATTAACCAAGATAATCCAAAATCAAAAATCAATCTGACTCAACTCAAAATTATGGTTCAACCCAATGGTTAAACCGATCGCACTACAAAAATATAAAATCAATTAATTAATTAAAATTTATTAGAACCAGAACCTCAACTCAATTTTTATAACTCATTTATCAAATAATATCATATCATTCTCTATGCAAAAATCATAATTCATACCAACACCCAAAACCGATAAAATTCTTAAGTCGCCCCTATAATTCAAATATTTCCAAAAAATAATTCCATCATTCAAAAACTCTGAAAAAATTTCAGTAGCTTCACCAACATCAAAATAATGTGTGTGCAAAATTTCAGATTAATCCAAATTTATTTGATCCTCCAAAAATATTTTACAACATTCTGGTTCTGTTTGAACCACTAAAAATCAGTACAGCAAAAATCATCATAAATTCCTCACATTTCGTTATCACAAAATTATCCAAATAATTTTCTCATATTATAGACATCAGTATGGACAATATATAAAAATTTCATAATTTTTCAAGACATCTAAGACCTTCAAAATAATTTTCAAATCAGACATCATCAGAAAACCCTTAACCAACAGCAGTGTCAATTCTTAATTTATTTTGGAACCTAAACATTAGAAAAAGACTCAAAATTATTTTTCACAGATTCAAAACATCCTAATAAACAATATATCAAAATTTCATAATTTTTAGACACCTCTAAGTCCCTCAATTAAAATTTTAAAACGGATTCACATAACCAGTTACCATACTGGCAGAAGTTGAGAAATAAATTTATTTCGAAGCACAAACATTTGAACCAGACCTCAAAATATTTTTTATAAACACCTAACATCATATCCTAAAATATATCAAAAATTCAGACCTAGATCATTTACCAATAATTTTTAAAAATTCGACAAATTTACTGAAATATTAGTAATCAACAGCAGAAATAATTTTTCACTTTATTAATGAATTAAAAATATAAATCAAACATAAAAATTCAAAAATAAATTTCTAGATCAAGTATAACATCCCTAGAGCAGATTACAATTGTCAAAAATACTAGATCATTAACTCAAACTCACAAATCAAATATTAAACATCAAAAACCTCTAAAATCATCCTACAACTTTTAATTATTTTTAATTAATTAAAAATCGAAATAAATCAAAAATATTATTTTCTAACACCCTAAACATTATACAAACATCCAACAACACAAATCATGCCATGAAGTTGGAAGAAATTGAAGAAAAATTGAAGAAACCTCAAAATACTAAATCTGCCAAAACTGGGAAGCCAAAACGATAATCTGCGATTTCTCGCTGGCCCGCCGAACGACACGCTCCACTCGCCGAACGACAACGCCTCCAGCCCGCAGCTCTGTGCCGAACGACACGCCCACACCCCGAACGACACTGGCTACTCGCGCGCCCACTGACCAAAACGACGGGACTCTGTTTTTGAAGAAAAATTTTGAATTTTCTACTCTTTCTCTCTCTGACGGCGCAAATAATTTTAGACACTCAAATGGGTGCCCTAACACCCCTATTTATACAATTTTTAGGTGAAAAATTACCAATATACCCCTAGATTAATTTTTTTATTTAAAAATACCCTAAAACTCTTTAAAAATTCAAAAAAACACCCCAACTAACTTATAAAAATTTACAACTAACCCCAAATTCAATTATTTTCAGAATTATTTAGTTTATTTATTTAATTTATTTTATTTTAATTAAAATTTAATAAATTTCTGAAAAATTTCCGAAACACAAACCCTAGGAAAATTATACTTAAAATAACCGTAATGACATCACGGTCACCAAAATGACATCAAAAACAGCAAAACGAAACTCGAAAATTTTCTGACCGCCAAAATGACCAAAATACCCCCCGAAGCCAAAAACACAATATTATACTCAAAATGACCGTTTCGTCAACCCCAATATAAAAATAAGTATCAAACGACTTAAAATGCATCCGAATATGAATTAAAGGCAAAATTACCATTTTGCCCCTAACTCCAATTTCCCCAAAAAATCAAGGGTTTTACAGGTTTGGCTCAGGATCTAGCCCGTTTGGGCATTAATTGCTCTGATACCATATTAAAGCTGGGCCTAACTCATCCTGAAAATCCGAGTTGACAAGAAAAGGATTGCCTAGTCTTATAAGTGACTGAAGCTGCTCATTCCTTACCGATGTGGGATTCACATTCCCAACATCTCTCCTCAAGTACAACCGGACCTTTCGGTTGACACTTGCTAACACAAGCCTGTTTGGGCGGATCGACTTGCATCTCTTCATCAGCTTCGGTCATGTGGAGGTTTGGCTCAGGATCTAACCCGTTTGGGCATTAATTGCTCAGATACCATATTAGAGCTGGGCCTAACTCATCCTGAAAACCCGAGTTAACAATATGAGAATTGTTCAGCCTTATATGTGACTGGAGCTTTGGCTTCCTTACCGATGTGGGATCATTATCTCCAACATCCCCCCTCAAGTGCAACCGGGGCCCGACCCGATTGACATTTGCTACCACGAGCCCATTTACCACGTTGGGCGGACCGGCTAGCATCAATCCATCAGCTTCGGTCTTGTGGAGGTTCGGCCCAGGATCTAGCCCGTTTGGACATGAATGCTCTGATACCATATTAGAGTTGGGGCTAACTCATCATTAAAACCCGAGTTGACAGTATGAGGATTGTCCAGCCTTATATGTGACTAGAGCTTTGGCTTTCTTACTGATGTAGGATCATTATCTCCAACATCCCCCCTCAAGTGCAACCGGGGCCCGACCCGGTTGACACTTGCTAACACGAGCCCATTTACCACGTTGGGCGGACCGGCTGGCATCAATCCATCAGCTTCGGTCTTGTGGGGGTTCGGCCCAGGATCTAGCCCGTTTGTGCATGAATGCTCTAATACCATATTAGAGTTGGGCCTAACTCACACTGAAAATCCGATTTGACAATATGAGAATTACCCAGTCTTATAAGTGACTGGAGCTGCTCATTCTTTACCGATGTGGGATTCACATTCCCAACATTTTTATGTTATAAATTATAAAATGTTAATTGGCAATAATAATCTCACTAGTGTAGTGTTATGTTTTTTTATTAATTATGATTATTATTATTAGGGAAGTCCAGTCAACTTTACCTCTGTCTCATTCCCAATCCTTCCACCTTCTATACTAAAACTTTTTCAGTTTTAAACATACAGGCAGCCATAAAAAACAGCTAATTACTGTACAATCAAATCAATTGTGACTAATTATACATTTTTTATATTTTTTGTAAATTTTTTTAAATATTTATCTATCATGTGCTTAAAAAAAAGAAAAATAAATAAATATATAAATATATTTTTTGTAATTTTTTTAAATATTGTAGGGCTTCACATTTTTATACTAGTTTTTGCTGTTGGGATAGACCTCCCTAATTATCTTTCTGGTGATTTATTATAATGAAGTCTTAATATTTATTTCTCAAAAAAAAAAAGAAAAATAGATAAATATATACTTAAATTACTAAAAAACAATAAAACATTGAAATCTAGGGAATAATTTTAAGAATTAAAGTGAGAAATAAATTTATATATTTTTTTAAAAGCGTGTTTTTCATTTGATTTGAGTTTAATGAGAAAAAAAATATATTCTCTATATGCAAATATAGAATATGAATCATATTCATCAAGCCCTTTTTTAAAATAATTTAACATCAGAGAAATTTGAATTTGAATTCTCATTTCTGAAACATTTCCACATTATAAAGGATTTCTCCATCATATTTACAATTAAATTAAAGTGTCAATTATAATTAATTAGACTTATTCATTAAAAAATATCAAATTTTCGAAAATTCGATTCCTTGTACCTGATGATCGCAACTCGGATTCTGATAAGTTCTAAATTCTAATGATAATCCAACATTAACATGCATGAAGCTACAGGATATACCAAAAATTATTTAATATATAATTGCCTCTATATTATGGCAATTTAATTTATCAGATTCATATAAATTAATTTTTTTTAACAACTTCTATACAAAATTGAATCCATTAAGATTTCCATTGCCAAAATAAATATTTTAAAATGCTCGGAAAAAAAAAAAAAGAAGACAAAAAATAAAAACCAAAATCTATTAAGATCTGCATTGCCAAATATAAAATTGGCTGCCGTCTTTAGCTATTTATTTCAGTATCTGCACAAAACTGGGTTACTGTGACAGATACCAACGCGAGAGGGTTCTATAAAACACCATTTCAAAATGTTTATTTTCAATTAAAACCAATGTACATAAATTTTTAAAAATACAATGTACGAAATTGTTTGTTGAAGACGGCTAATTAAAAAATTGTGAATAATTAATAAGTTGGCAAACCAATGAATTTAGCCAGCATTTTACAATAAAGTTTTGTAAGGGTTTGTATTTAGGGTAAGAATTAATGGGTATTTGGCTTAACTTATAAAAATTAGTTTATAAACATCAAGTGTTTATAAGTTATTATAAATTTATAAATATTAAAATTTTAAATATTTATATATTTATTTTTAATATTTATAAATAACTGATGAATACTTAATATATTTAGTAAAAAATAACTTATAAATATATTTTCTTTATTTCGTTACTAAAAATAACTTTTTCATAATAGGATAAAAATATTATTTTGAGGTCAAAATTTTTAGTTCAAATGTTGTTGGATGCACTATTATTTTTATTTCCCTTCACTTCTTATTTCAAAGGGCTAATTGAATTGAATGCTTTTATAAATTTTAGGAGAGTATATTGGATTAAAATTTTAATGGATTTTAATTAACTTTTAAAATCTAATAGTATTCAATTCGGATTTATTTGAAATCTCATAAAATCTGATGGTATTTAATAATAACTTTTTTAAAATTTATTAAAATCTAATAATATTCAAAAAGTTATTGATTTTAATGAATTTTATAAATTTTTAGATTTCATTGAATTTTAAGATGCTAAATATAAATAAAAAATATTTTTTTTTAAATTCAGTCTCCATTTTAAAATTTTCATAAATTCAACCTCTATTCCAAATTTTTTACACTTATATATCTCTCACTAAAATTTATTTCTTTTTAATATCAAAAATTTCTCAACATATATTATCCAATATTTTACAATACTAATATTAGACCAAATTTTATCATATAAAATGACCATCTTATATCACTTAACTTTTGTTAATAAATATTTATCTAATTACATGAAACACAAATTTGAAAAAATTCTATAGATTTAATTATGAAAATATTTTTAAATAATCTTTTATAAGTTGAATTTTTTATTTTCAAGTTTTCACGCATAAAGATATAAAATTAGTATTATTTATGAGATTATAACATTATATAAAATTGTTATTATGTCTTTAAAAAATTTACTTTTTTTAATATTGCAAATTTTACTTTTTTACATTTTATTATGTATTAAAAAGAAATATAAATTTTTTTTGTCACGATAAAAATTATTTTTTAATTAGTTTATATTTTATAGGTATAGTTTGTTAAATTAATTAATAATTATTAGTTCATGTTACTTATTACGTGTGAAAATAGTTATTAATTTATAAAATTAATTCATATTTCTTTATTAGTTAACCAATAATTATGTTAGTATAATAAATTATTTAATATATAGAATTAGTTAAATAATAGTTAATAAATTTATTATTTGAAGTGCTTATAATTTTAAAGAATATTATATTTGACGTATAAAGGATATAAGTTTAACAAATTTTAAGTATTTTTTAAATATAAAAAAAAATTATTTTATTTTAAAGTGTATTACATTTTAATAGTATCGAATGATATTGAATTTTTAAAATATGTATGAAAATATATCAATTTAAAAAAATTAGTTATATATGCATGACGGATAATATATTTAACGGATTCTGAAATATCACTGAATTGTCATCTTAAATAATTTGAATATATATAATTTATTTAAATTTTAATTGCAAATGAATATTTATTAATTATGCATAAAAAAATCAGTTATATTTTTTTAATATTCTTTCACTATAAAAAACACACAAGTTTTTTTTATATTTTATTTTGCATATGATAATAAATAGTAGAGATCATACAATACTTTAATATATTTATTTAATGTTATTTTATATTTTGATGATACAATACTTTAAAATTTGATATCTATGTATTCTATTTATTTATTGTAAAATTTTATAATATTTATTTATTTGCCCAGTATCGTAAAAGCTATATATATTTATAGTATAGTGTTTTTAATAAAATATGTCATATTTTTATTAAAATATTAATTATATAAAAATTAGAATTCCATTAAAATCTATCAAAGTCTATAATAAAAATTCAATAAACCTCATTAAATTTCATATAGAATTCTTAGAGAATTTATAGAATTTCATTAAAATACCAAAATTAATAATTCTTTCAAAATCTATTAAAATCACAATCCAATACACTCTTTTTAATCGAAATAACTTAGTACTTTTTTAAGGTATTAATAAAAAAAATATTAAGTAATATATATTAATACAGCAGCGCAAAAAAAATAATAAAAAAACTTGTTCTGCAGATCTAAAAACTTGTTATTATTATTATTATTATATTATTATTTGTTTTTCGTATGCTCTCGTAGCATGTTATCGTATTCTCTCTTGTTATAGTTTCCATGGCTACGAATACTGATACGCTTCCACCACAACCTGTGGACGAAGATGGAGAGGAAGGATTGTCTTTTGATTTTCCAGAGGCAAACCCTCTTGACTCTTATGACTATTGTCTTGTGGGAATGTTTCTCACCTATAACAGAATCAATGTTAATTCGATGAAATCTATATTGGCAGATCTATGGCACCCAATTGGAGGTGTAAGTATCTCTGAGTTAGAAGCGAAACGCTTTCATTTTCGGTTCTATAATCAGGTCGATGTGGATCGGGTGCTCGAGGGAGCTCCATGACTGTTTAACAACCATCTGTTGGTATGGAGCCAGGTCAGAGGGGGAAGATCCATTAGGTATCCCGCTAACAACCACCGATGTGTGGGTAATCGTGAAAGATTTGAAACCTGGGTTTATGAGAAATGATGTTGCCAAATCTTTGGGTGACTGTTTGGGGAAGTTTATTTGCAATGATGAGAAATATCTTGCGGAATCTGCTGAATTGAACGATTACTCAATGAGAATCCGAGCCACCATTGATGTTCGAATGCCTTTGAGAAGGAAGAGGAAGCTATTTGATGCAAAGGGTGTTCCTTTCTTTATGAATTTCTCATATGAACGAATTTTTGTTTTTTGTTTTTTGTGTGGCATTCTGGGCCATACGGACTCTTTCTGTGAGTCTAGATTACACAAGAAACTTGAAGAGCTGAGGTTTGGGTGGGATGAAAGTCTCAGGGCGGTACCTCGCCGGCGGCAGCGAATGCAGAGTAGGTGGTTGTGTGAATATGGTAAGCCTAGATTCACGCAGAATGTTTTGGCGGCATCACAGGAAGGTGGAACTAATGAAGGCAAAGATCATGGGAGTCATTTAATGACGAGGATTTACCGTAACTCCCTTTTTGGGTTTGATTCCAATTCTGACTTGGAAAGTGATAAGATGGGAACTATGGAAACAGAGTCTATGGGCCGTATGAGTATTAGTGGGATGGAAGACGATAGCAGGCCCATTAACCTTGATGATTCAAAGAAAAGACCCAGGAATGAAAATGTAAAGAACCCGCCCAATATTTCTTTGACAAAGGATTTATCGGGTGGACAAAATCTTGGAGGCAATTCTTCAAGTACCAAGAAACTGGCTGATCCCGCGAATCGGGATAGCCGGAAGAAATGAAGCTACTTAGCTGGAACTGCCGAGGCATTGGCAACCCTCGGGCAGTTAATATGCTAGAAGACCTTGTTAAAGATTATAGACCTGATGTGATTTTTTTTATTGAAACTAGAATGCATGCTTCTCGGCTGGAAGAAGTTAAAAACATTATTTCTTTTCCTTATTGTTTTTGTGTTGATCATATTAGTATGGGGGGTGGTCTTTGTTTGTATTGGAAGTCTAGTGTGGATTTATCTTTGTTATCTTATTCGAATAATTTTATCGATTGCAAAATAAATGAGAATGGTACTTTTTGGAGGTATACTGGCTTTTATGGTTACCCTGATTCGGGGAGGCGTAGAGCCTCTTGGGATTTATTATGATCACTTTCTTCTCGCTCTTCACTGCCATGGTTGTGTCAAGGTGATTTTAATGATATTACTGCAGACTTTGAAAAACAGGGAGGGCCCCCAAATCCTAATTATTTATTAAATGGGTTCAAAGAAGCTTTAAACGATGTTGGGCTTGTTGATGTAGAGACCACAGGACCACTTTTCACGTGGGATGGTACAAACCCAAATGGAGATAGGATACAACAAAAATTGGATAGAGCTATGGCTAATTCTGCTTGGGCTAAGCTTTTTGGGGATGCTACGGCGTCGGTTTTAGTTACTCCTGTCTCTGACCACTGCTGTGTTTACTGATACGAATCCTAATGAGGGGCATGGCTCGACCAGTAAACGATTTCGCTTCGACAATTCCTGGCTGCTTGAATCTGGTCTTGAGGCGATTGTTAAAGAATCTTGGGCGAAGAATGCAGATATTGATTTCATTACTAGACGAGATTCTCTTATCTCAAAAGTTCAGAGATGGGGATCTAATCAAAACAAGCAGTATTGGGTTCGTCGAAGAATTATAGCCAGACAGCTCGAACTGGGTTCGGGGGTTGCAGATGGGTCTGAAGTTACTCGTTTGAAGACTGAATGGAATCAAATTTTACTTACCGAAGAGCTTAGAAGGAAACAACAGGTAAAAATCTTCTGGTTTCAACATGGTGATAAGAACTCGAAGTTTTTTCACAACATATAAAAGGTCGGCGTGCTCATAACCGAATAAAGTCCCTAAAATCGGCTGATGGGCAGTTAGTCAATGATCCTGCTGAGATGGGTTCGATTGCTGTGGATTACTTTCAGAAGCTATTTGAAGGAAGTCAGATGAGTGATTTGGGCAGAGTTACAAATTTGGTTAACCAAAGGGTAAATGTAGATGAGGCAGAGAAATTGACCAGACCGTTCGAAAAGGAAGAATTTAGGCTTGCTTTGTTCAGTATGCATCCAGAGAAAGCTCCTGGGCCGGATGGTCTTAACCCAGCGTTCCTTCAAAAATATTGGTGTGTTCTGGGTGAGGCAATTTTTATGGCAGGGAAGTCGTGGCTTCAGGAAGGTAAATTCCCTCCTTCTCTCACACCTACAAATATTGTGCTAATTCCTAAAACTGCTGCCCCATAAGAGATGAAAGATTTCAGACCAATAGCTTTGTGTAATGTAATTTACAAAATTGTCTCTAAAGTTTTGGCTAACAGGCTCAAAGTGGTGTTGCCCAAGCTTATTTCTATGAATCAGTCAGCTTTTGTGCCGAATAGGCTTATTACTGACAATATCTGCGTTGCTTTCGAGACAATTCACAACTTGAAGAACAGAAGAGCTGGTGAAATTGGTCAATGTGCTTTGAAGATTGACATCAGTAAAGCATACATTCGTGTTAACTGGGGTTATTTGAAGGCCATGTTGACTGCTATGGGTTTTCCAGTACAATGGGTACAATGGATGACAATGTGCTTTACGGATGTCAGCTATGGTGAATCTGAACGGGGAACTTGTAGGGCCTTTTCGGCCTAGTCGTGGTCTTAGGCAGGGAGACCCGCTGTCCCCTTATTTGTTTCTGATTTGTGCAGAGGGTCTTTCAGCGCTGTTCAGAGAGGCAGAGGAGAGAAGTGCTTTACATGGGTGCAGAGTTACCAGGAATAGTCCGCGAGTTTCGCACCTTCTATTCGTTGAAGATTCACTGTTCTTTTTCGAAGCGAGCACCATAGAGGCTGGGGTAGTGAAAGATATCCTGTCTGAATATGAAATTGCCTCTAGACAAGCGGTAAATTTTCAAAAATCAGGGATCTTGTTCAGTCCGTGTGTCAGCAATGATGTGAAGCATGAAATCTGTTCTGGTTTGGGAGTGACTACTTCATTAGCAGAGAGTGTCTACTTGGGTCTCCCTTCACTTATTGGCATAAACAAAAAACAGGTTTTCAGCTTTATAAAGGATAATTTGTGGAAGCGGATAAATTCTTGGACTAATAGATTCCTCTCAAGAGCAGGGCGTGAGGTATTAATCAAGTCAGTGGCACAGGCGATTCCGTCCTATTGCATGTCTGTTTTTAAACTGTCACAGACTATGTGTGAAAAACTACAGGTCATTATGAACAGGTATTGGTGGAATGGTCGGAAGGAAGGGGAGAAAGGTATCAATTGGCTAGCTTGGAGGAGGATGACAATGCCTAAGAGGGAAGGGGGAATGGGGTTTAGGGATTTACAGCATTTCAATGCGGCCATGCTAGGGAAACAAGGATGGCGTTTGTTGACGCAACAAGATAGTGTTTAAATCTAAATATTTCCCGGAGGGGGATTTTTTGGAAGCTTCAAGGGGAACAAATCCAAGCTTTGTTTGGTTAAGTATTTTTTCGTCAATTGCGTTGTTGAAGAAAGGTGTTAGGTGGAGGGTTGGCGATGGAAGAAACATATTGGCTGCTACAGATCCATGGATCCCTAAGCATGTTGATTTTACTGCAGATGATGGTTCTTTGTTTGTTGACCCAAATGTAAAGGTGGCTGATCTTTTCATGAATGGTGTTAAAAAATGGGATGTGAGCAAGTTAATGGAGTTATTTTTAGCTAGTGATGTTAACGCCATCTTATCTATTCCCATCAGTTTATATAATGTGGAGGATAAATTGATTTGGCATTATGAAAGACGTGGGTTTTATTCGGTGAAATCTGGATATCACCTTAGCTGCTCTATGGCGACTGACTACAATCCTTCTCCTAGATCTGAAATTTGGCGATGTATTTGGGGGTTGAAGATTGCATCGAAAGTGATTGATTTGATGTGGCGTGCTAGTAGAGGTTCTTTGATTGCATCCGTTTTAAAGGTTCTTTACTGCCTTCACATTAGCTAGTAGAGGAGGTGAGAGTAATTTAAGTTGCTTGCTTGCACTGCACCACTGGCACATTTCTCCTTCCCAAGTAATTAGCAACTCTTTATAGATTCACAATTCTATTCATTCCTGATTAATTTGCATCTAGTTGTGAAACAACTGTATCACAAAATTTTTCAAGTGTCTGCTGGATTGTTTTTACTAGTCTTTGTCTAACTTGAGGATTGTTCTTTCGGAAATTGATACAGTTTATGATGTAACAAGGCGAGAAACATTCAGAAATTTGTCTGATATATGGGCCAAAGAAATTGATTTATATTCAACAAACCAGGATTGCATCAAGATGCTTGTTGGCAATAAAGTTGATAAGGTACATTTCTAATAAAAACATGCATATAAAATAATTTCATTTTAGTGGATTGGAACTTTGTTCAGTTTTATGCCATTTTTGCTGGTTAAATGGATGAAATATCTCCTATATTCCTCTAGTTTCTGATATGCTTCTTAATTTCTTTTCATAGTTTGTGGTCAATTGATTATTATTATTATTATTATTATTTAATATTTGCAATGGATTTATCCATATCTATCTTTTGCAGGAAAGTGAAAGAGTTGTCAGCAAAAAAGAGGGGATTGATTTTGCCAGGGAATATGGATGCCTTTTCCTTGAATGTAGCGCAAAAACTCGAGTCAATGTGGAGCAGTGCTTTGAGGAACTTGTTTTAAAGGTAAATGAAATGCTAATTGTTTCCTCTGTATTGTCTTTGTTATTAGTCCATATATATCTCAATTAACTTAGGATTAAAGTTGAGTTGAGTTGAGTTGCCAGTTAAGCATTAAAACTGGAATAGTATCTAAAGGGTAGTTGCCTGGCAAATTGAGTATTATTTCCATTCCATTTCATCTTCCTTAGCCATAGAAAGGCGAGGAACCACTCTGTGGATTAATAACTTGATTGTGGGTGAACTATGTTAATGTCTGAGAAATAGTACATATAGTAATTCCTATAGTTTGTAATACATAATAATAGTTAAACATAATGATACCTGTGATGGTGATATACAGATTTTAGAAACACCAAGTCTACTGGCAGAAGGCTCGAGTGGCGTGAAAAAGAACATCTTCAAACAGAATCATCCACAGGATGCTCAAACTAGTAGTTGTTGCACTTGGTAGATTGCATTTGTTAATTCTTATTTATTTTTTTCTTCTCAAAGTAGCCTTTGGTTTTCTGTTTTTTCTTATTTCTTCCATTTTGTCATCTTTGGACATTGAATTGTATATTACTCATGAAAAATGACTCAACTTTGATATAATATATGCTTTATTTACATGGCCATGGAATGCAGGTTTCTCTCATCTGCTACACATGTTATGGTTAAATCCAGAACACTGTGTTCAAGTATTCAACCGAAACAGTTAATTAATAATAATAAAAAAAAAACAAAAACAAAGGGGGTGAAACAGTTGATTAAAACAATGAAATTATAATTTATTTTTGACATTATGTGTAATATATATTTTAAATCTTTTTGATACCATTAACATATTAAACACAGTAAAACGCGTGCATTGCATATATCCATTTAAAGAAGAAAAAGTTCATATGGATTCTTAAAAAGCTTTAAAGAATTAGCATTTGATTATGATTTCTAGTTCTATCATCTGCTGCTTCAAAGTTCAAACAATATATCAGCTGCATCTCAACGACAAAGCTTATAAAAGAAAATTATTATAATTATTTTTAGGGAAGAAAAACGAAAAATGTTTCTATTTCTTAGTCTGAACCAAAACGTAATGGAAGAAAAATAAAATTAAAAACTTCAATTTGTATGCAAAATAATAAATCAAAATATTTTATTGTGGCCTTTTTTTCCCTCCAAACTAATTAAATAAGAACAAATGAGAAAAATCAATTTTTCTTTCAGAGAAAAAAAAGAAAGTAAAAAAGCGGCAGCAGCAGCAAATGAAATGAATAAAAGGTTAAGAAGCAGCAGGCGCTGTTAAATCACGTGTTCTGGAACCACCGCTATTTTTTCATTTTACTACCCCTTCTTTTTTCATTATTCTCCAAATCACTCCATAAATCAATCAATCAATCTGACGGACTCCACTTCTCTCCGCTCCCTCACCGCCGCCTTCCCCGACGGGGATTCCGATGCTGAGGCCTCTCAACTTCCTCCACCACCACTGCCGGCGGCGGAAACATCAGCTGAACCACTGCTTCCTCAGGTACCGGACATTATGATTGCTAATAGAGATCCCAATGCTCTCTTCAGCGGCGGCGGCATCAGGTTCCTAACTTTTGTGCTTCGTTATTTTCACTATCAGAATTCACTACTTACGACTACTTTTGTAATGCACTTTTTTTCTCTGTCTGACTCGTTTTGGTGTTTAAAGTGCATTCCAGTCTGATTATTCGTATTCCGTCTCTTTGCGGCTTTGATAATTAATGGAATGTAGTATCCTCTGGTTTCTTCTTCCAAATTGACACAAATATTGCTGTTTTGCATATCATTTTATTGGGATATACCAAGTGTCTAACTAGCCAGCTACTGTCGATCTTTTTAATCTATAAAATACTCAAATAATTGTTGAAAAAATTGATAAAAAGGGAAAATGTTTGAAATATAATTTATGGGAAGGCCAATTGAAGAATCAGGTATTGAGCCAAATTTGAATAAGTGTGAATACAAGGATTTGTGATGGAGTTAGGCTAACCTTTTCTAGTTGTTGAATAAGTTTTTAGAACAAGAAAATAATTAGGGTTTAAAGAAAACCTTTATTAAGATACTGAACTGAAATAATAAGAGTACTACAATACTATTTGTCTAAAAGAGCTTATTTATACTCATTAGAATACATCCTAATCCTAGACTGGAAGGAACCTAATACGCAAAACTAATTAAAATTCCTAATTTAAAAAATTAAACAAAAGTTATTCCTAATTCTATCTTCTTTTTTTCATCAGGAAAGTAAAGTAATATTATCTTCTGCCCTCCAATGATGGGTTGTAAACCCATTTTTACAGATATCTTCTTGTAATGAGAAATTTGAGGAAGGGCTTTCAAACATTATGTTGTGTGAAGCTCTGTGAGATTTCATTTCTTCTTATTCTTTCTCTCAACTATTTCAATCTGAATTTTTGGCATTGAAAATTTAGAGTAACACTGGAATCCTATGCCTAGGTTGTGATTTCTGTCATCTTAGCTCGGTCAATGTTCATAGATATAACTTCCAGCTTAGTCTTTGATTTACTGGCATTTGCGCTGAAAGCTTGAGGATTTTCAGTAAATTAGATTGTTTTATTTCTTATGATATGGTATTGAGATCACTCGGAGAATCACATCTAAATTGGAAATTTGAGATTTTCTGCAAAGTTTCATATATAAACTTTCTCCAGAATAACCTTTAAAAAAATAAGTTGATAAAGCTATTGTCTTGGCTCAAGAGGATTATTCCTTACTTTTTTTTTTTTCCCTAAAATCACTTTTTGTAATAATATTTCCAAATTGACCTCATGGCTTTTTGTCGTGAAAACCAAAAGAACTATACCTTGGAGTTTATAAAAATCTTGAAATTGGTGCAAGCTACGTTGTTTCCTTAATTTTTTTCTTTTTCAAATTTCTTTTAGCTTTCTCTCTGGGAGCCGCAATGCAAAATTCAGCTATGGATATTCAAGTTTTAAGGGCAAAAGGGCTTCCATGGAGGATTTCTACGAGACAAGGATATCTGAAGTTGATGGTCAAATGGTTGCCTTCTTTGGTGTTTTTGATGGTATGGCCCTGTTTTCAATAGTACAATGTTGTCTGAGTGTTTGTTCTCACTTATCAATCCATCAGTAAAAATCTGAGGGTGCTTTTTCATGAATAATATATTGTTTTTTTGTGTACTTCCTAAATCTCTCTTTCTATATCACCTTCAAGTCCTTTAGAATGCTCTTTTCTTTATGTTGGAAAGAGGCATAGCTCTGTAAGTGCAGCTTCATATATTTGAGCTGTAATGTAACGATACTTCTTGGGAATTGAGTTTTCCAAAAGTAAACACTCTTTTAGGAAGGGGAGAGAGTGCCCTTCTCATGATCTATTATTGCTGTATCCTTTGTCCTTCAAGTTTTGTATGGTAGTTGGCTAGAGGAATAATTATTTATTGTACTTCTGACTTCTGTGATCACTAATGCTAATGCTGTTTTTTTCAGGTCATGGAGGCGCCAGAACTGCTGAATATCTTAAAAATAACCTTTTCAAGAATTTAAGTAGCCATCCAGATTTTATCAAAGACACAAGGACAGCTATTGGTATGAAATTGCTGTAGTTCGTGCATCATTCTGTGAATGGAATGCCTATTCTTGTTTTCCCATTTTTTCATCGGAACAAGTACTTGATTGCAGTTGAAGCATTTAGACAGACAGATGCAGATTACCTCAATGAAGAAAAAGGCCAACAAAAAGATGCTGGATCAACTGCATCAACTGCCATGCTTTTAGGGGACCGGCTTCTTGTTGCAAATGTTGGTGATTCTAGAGTGGTAGCCAGTAGAGCTGGTGCAGGTTGCTTTTCTTTTTTTTTTTTGTGTGTGTTTATTGATCCCTTTTTTAAGGTCATGGGTATGACTTATAATGGCCATGTAGCCTAACAATTGTTGTGGGCTGATGCCAATTTAAATGAATAGGGAATTTAGTGATATTTAAAATTAGAATCACTCAATTCCTTGATTCATATTCTTTTAGACATTTAAATGAAACATGTCATGATGTTCTTACAGGAAAGAATTTTTTAAGCTTCACTTGCAACTTATGTATTTAATAAGAATCATATAGCTGGCAATTTAACATGTTAATTTTATTGATTTTGATTATTATTTCTATTTATTTGTAGCTATTCCATTGTCCATTGATCACAAACCTGATAGACCTGATGAACGCCGAAGGATTGAAGAGGCTGGAGGGTTTATCATATGGGCAGGTAAAATTGAACCTTCATGGGTTGTTCATTTATTATGCCCATACCTGCATTTGTCCATTTCATGCAGAATGAATGTGATGTTACTTGTTGCAGTAGTGTGTATTGAAAAAATTGTTGTTATGCCACACAAGATATGTAATTTTGCTGCTTCAGTTTGTAATTAAGGTTTTTAGCTAGGATTAAATAATTTAAAATTTTACGTATCTGTATTATTTGTGTGTACTAGACTGTTCGAATCTCATGCTACTGATAATTTATTATTTTGGTTTTGAGCTCAAAATTTTTTCAAGAGTTATTTCTAATGCCACTCGACAAGGTTTTGGTAGCTTCCTCTTGGGACACTTGCTGATGATAGTGGATTGTTGTCTAAAGCAAATATTGTGATTCAAAAAATGGGTCTTCTATTTGATGAATAATAGAGAGAGAGAGAGTTTTGAACATATGAGTGAGAGAGGAGGAATTGATTTATTCACAAAAGTAGTTTGAGTATAACTTGGTTTTTAGTCAAATTTGTTGAGGTCAGTGGTGAATGGTAGTTATTTACATGCTTCTTTTTACGTGTATTGTACGTTAATATTAATGGTTACATATTGTAGAGGAAAATTTCAATGGACCTTTTCATTGTGTTGGGAGGAAACAAATCAATTGAAACATTTGTGGTTGATATTTTTTGTTTAACGAGATGAAGTGGTCATGTTTTGACTATGTTTTGATAACTATGGATAACTATGTTTGACTCCGTAACATAAATTGAAATTAATCACTGAGTTAGATAGAGAAAGAAGATAGATTAGGTTTAGGAAGAAAAGGAAATAAGGAGAGAAAGGATAAGAAAAGAGAGGTAAGGAGAAAATAGAGAATAGAGAATGTTCAAATATCCATTTGCTAATCATTACTACCCTTTTACAGGTCACTACATATAGGAATATTAGTTAACTACAATACAAATTATATTCCAACTGATAACCGATTCCCTACCTAGGTTGTTACACTCATTTGTCTCTTTCCACTACTTGCATCACCACCATCCATCACTCTCATACCCTTGATCATTCTTTTCTTCCTTTTGTATGTTACAATGCCGTCCCCTTGAGGCAAATCTTGTCCCCAAGAATGTCAAAATTCAAGAAATTGGGCTGCTGTGAATGTGGCATCTTCCCAAGTGGAGTCTGCAGCAAAAAGATTCAGCCGTTTAATAAGGATTTGCTGAACATGCTGGTTCCCATGATAAATTACCCTGGAGTTGAGCACTTTCTTAGGGGTTACCACAAACTAATCTTGGTGTAATGTGGGAAGTTCAGTGACAGGAACTTGCCGGGCACCAATCTTTTTCTTGAGGAGAGAGACATGAAATACTGGATGAATCTTGGAGTTGGCAGGCAACAGTAACTTATAAGCAACCGTACCTATTCTTTCAATTATCTGGAATGGACCATAATACTTGGCAGCAAGCTTGAATTGTTTCCGGAGAGCTACTGTGGTTTGTCTGTAGGGTTGGAGCTTCAAGTAAACCAGGTCCCCTACTTCAAATTCCTGTTCTGTTCTGTTTTGGTCTGCATAATACTTCATCCTACCTGTGCTTCTGCAAGGCTTCTTTAAGCTGTTGGTTGATGGCCTCTCTTTCTTGTAAAAATTCTTCTACAGCTACTACACTATTGGGAATGAAGTGAAATGGGGGTGAGTTGGGTTTGTAGCCATACAAGGCTTGGAAGGGTGACATGTTTATGTCAGTGTGGTGAGAGGTATTGTACCACCACTCAGCTAAGCTAAGCCAATTTATCCTCTTAGCTGGGTGGTGATGGGACACGCATTTGAGGTACCCCTCTAGTGTCTTGTTAAGACTCTCTGTTTGGCCATCACTTTGTGGGTGATAGGCAGATGATAAGTGGAGTTGTACTCCCATTAGCTTGAAGAGTTTTTGCCAAAATCCACTGGTGAATATTTTATCCCGATCCGAAATGATTGTCCGTGGAAGCCCATGGAGTTTGGAGATGTGGTCTAAGAATTTTATGCTACAGTTACTGCAGTAAATGGGTGAGATAAGGGAACAAAATGAGCATATTTTGTGAAGCTATCTATTGCCACCATAATTGTGTCACTTCCCTTGGACCTTGGAAGTTTCTCTATAAAGTCCATACCAATAGTAGTCCAGGTTGAAGCTGGAATTGGAAGTGGTTGTAGAAGGCCTGGATAGCAGCAATTTTCAGATTTGCACCTATTGCAAGTATCACAACTCTTTATCCAATCAATGATTGATTTGTGCATGGCTAGCTAGTAGAAATACTAATGAAGCCTATTGTAAGTGGCCTGGACTCGAGAATGACTTCTCATAGGCAAGTTATGCATCTGAAGCAACAATTTGTCCCTCAATCCAATTTGGTTGCCAATGTATACCCTGCCTTTATATCTAAGAATTCCACTCTTGAATGAGAAATGAGGCTTTACCTCAGGTTGGGTAGCAATTTGTTGAATGAGCTCCTGAGCTAGAGCATCCTCTTTATAAGAATTTTCTACCTTAGTCATCCAAGAAGGAATTACAGTGGAAGCCAAGAGTTTGCTGTCATCAACCACTTCACCTCTGCGAGACAACGAGTCTGCTGCTGTATTATGCTTCCCCTTTTTGTAAAGAATTTGATAATCCAAGCTCAGTAATTTTGTGATGCCCCTTTGTTGTATGTAGGAATGTAAATTTTGCTCCAATAGATGTTTTATGCTTTCATGATCTGTCTTTATTGTGAACCTCTATTGCTCTAAATAATGGCGCCATTTAGTTACAGCATAAATAATGGCAAGTAATTCACGTTCATAGGCCGATAGAGCTCTATTTCGTGGGCTTAAGCTCTTTGAAAGATAGGCCATAGGTCTACCCTCCTGCATTAGTACTGCCTCGATGCCTAAACCACTTGCATCACACTCCATAGTGAAGGGTTTGGAAAAATTAGGCAAGGCCAGGACAAGTGCCGTTACCATTGCTTGTTTGAGTGTGTGGAAGGCTTCTTCTACTTCAGAATTCCAATTAAATCCCCTTTTTTTCAGTAGTTCAGTCAATGGCTTGCTTATCGACCCATAATTCCTGATAAATCTCCAGTAGTAACCTGTTAACCTCAAAAATCCCCTTAACTCTTAAAGTGAAGAGGGAACAGGCTAGGCAAGCATGACTTCAATCTTGTTATTATCAGTGGTTACACCTTCTGATAAAATCACATGTCCCAAATACTCTACTGAAGATCACCCAAATGAGCATTTTTCCCACCTTGCAAACAGCTGCGGCTCCTCTAGGACCTTGAACACTATCTCCAAATGGTTCAAGTGTGACTCTCCTTCCTTATTGTAAATCGTAATGTCGTCGAAGAAAACAAGGACAAATTTTCTTAAGGCTTAAAAATCTAGTTCATCAAAGCTTGGAAAGTTGTTGGAGCATTAGTCAATCCAAAGGGCATCACAGTGAATTCAAAATGTCTAGAGTGAGTCCTAAAGACAATTTTGTGAATGTCCTCAGGTTCCATACGAATTTGGTGGTAACTAGAACGTAAATCAATTTTAGAGAAAATAGTAGCCTCACTTAACTCATCCAATAAATCTTCTATTATAGGAATTGGAAACTTGTTCTTCACTGTCAGATCATTCAATTGCCTGTAATCTACGCAAAATCTCCAATTTTCATCTTTTTTCTTAACCAACAATGTAGGAGAAGCAAAAGGGCTATGGCTAGGCTGAATTATAGAAGCTTCTAACATTTCTTTTGTTAATTTCTCAATTTTGTTCTTCTGGAAATGTGAGTATCTATAAGGTCTGATATTGACTGGATTGGCGTTAGGCTTAAGTGGAATGCTGTGGTTGTAGGTTCGAAATGGTGAAAGACATTTTGGTTTTTGGAAGAGTTGGCTATATTTAGTGAGCAAGGATTGAAGGGAGTGCTGATTGTGGATAAGTGTTTGAGTTTGGTTCGAAGTGTGTAAGGTGGTTATAGTGGTTGCAAACAACCTGGCAGATATCCCTTGCTACCCGCCTTGTATCATTTTGTATAAGGAGTTATCATTTAGCGATTTAGCAGAGGCAGGATCAGTCATACCTTTCAACTCCATCAGTTTGCCATTTTTCTTAAAAGTGAGCTTGTACCCTTCAAAATCGAAAGTCATTGGGGTGTAGGATTTTATCCAATCCACCCCGAGTACCATATCATAATCTCCTATATCAAAGACTCGAAGGTCAAATTTGAAGCGGTGGCCTTGCATATTCCAAAAACAATTGAAGCACTTGGCCCTGATCACTACTTTTCTTCCGTCTGCCACAATGACAATGGTTGGATTGACTTGGGTTGTTGGAATTTTCAGCTCCTCCACGATCTTTATGTCAATAAAACTGTGTACTGCCGCTGTCTATAAGGACGATCATCATCTTGTTCTTGATTTGTCCCTTAAGCTTGATAGTATTGTCAGCCACATACCCTTCAATGGCGTGTAGGGAGAGAGCAACCCTCTCTGTGCTTTCTTCCTCGGATTCTTCTTCTTCCACAGCCTGCCAATCATTGTCCCCCACTTCCTCACCTTCTTCTTCTTGCCTCAAATGAGCCAGTGAAGCCTTAGTCTGACAACGGTGGCCTAGATAGTACCGTTCACCACATCTAAAACATGAGTTTTGATTTTTTTATTAGCTGGTGATGGGTATAACAATGTTTTTGGATGGGTTATTTTGGTGTTTAGGTGGATATGAACTAATGGATTTAGGATACAAGGTTGCCTATGTTTGGGGGTTCATTTTTGGAACTGGGCTATTGTGTGGGTTATTGGGTCGAGGTGGGTGGTTAAATCTATAGCTCTTCTGGGTGGCTTCTTGGAGTCTAGCGTGTTCAAACGCTTCATAGATGTCTCTAGGTCTGAGCATTCTCACCGGACCGGCGATCTTAGGTTTTAGGCTATCGATAAAGCTCGAGATAAAGTAATCTTCTGTGAGAAAAGGATTTTCACCTTCCATCTGAGCCTTTTTCTCTTCGAATGCTTTCTGGAACTCCTTGACTGTTGTTCTCTGCTTGAGCTGGTTGAACTCGATAACATCATCTTCAATGGGTGAGTCTTGGAAGCAAAGAACGAGAGCTTTGGAGAATTCTTCCTAGGTAGCTTGCGGGTGCGACTTCGACTAACCCCAAAACCACTTTTCAAGTCCTTCGCCCAGGTATAAAGGACCAATCTCCATCTTACGCTGTTCAGGCACTTCATAAACAACAAAGTATTTATTGCATTTCCATAATCAATACTAAGGGTTGGTACCTTCAAAGAGAGTCAGTTTCATCTTGGGTAAGAGCCGACCAAAATACCCTCTCTGGTTTCCATCGAAGGAGATAAACCCATAATCTTTATGTTCTCATGGCCTGGGCGTTGGTAGAAGACCTCTCATTGGAGGTATTAAGGGTCTCTCTGATCGAGAGGTATCCTCGGGAGCTGGTTCCTTACCCTTGCCCAGGTGCAACATCATTTCCATCAACTGCGCAAACTGGCTACTTAACTTCAACTATTCAGAACATAGTTGTTCATACATCCGTTGTTGCTCGGCCCTAGAGGCTTGATTTGCTTTCTGTATTGCTTCAATCTGGAACATCTGTAAGTCTCGCACCAATCTCATCAATTTCTTTTATTTCAGATCCTTCCCCAGCAGCTGGGTTTCTTGATTTTCTTGGGTTTTTACTTATTTTTTTTTAAAAAATTTCTTGCCTAGATTGATGCTATCTAGATCGATGTCTGATACCAATTTGTAATATAAATTGAAATTAATCACTGAGTTAGACAGAGAAAGAAGATAGATTAGGTTTAGGAAGAAGAGGAAATAAGGAGAGAAAGGATAAGAGAAGAGAGGGAAGGAGAAAATAGAGAATAGAGAATGTTCAAATATTCATTTGCTAATCATTACTGCCCTTTTACAAGTCACTACATATAGGAATATTAGTTAACTACAGTACAAATTGCATTCCTATTGATAACTGATTCCCTATCCAGGTTGTTACACTCATTTGTCTCTTTCCACTACTTTCATCACCACCATCCATCAATCTCATACCCTTGATCATTCTTTTCTTCCTTTTGTATGTTACAGACTCAACCTCTTATGGTGCAGTTTTGATCATGTACTTGGTTAACAGCTTCCATGATGTTTTATCTAACATGCTGCTAAGTTTCCAGGAACATGGCGGGTTGGTGGTGTTCTTGCTGTTTCTCGTGCATTTGGGGACAAACTACTTAAACCATATGTTGTTGCTGAGCCAGAAATTCAGGTAATTTATAACTCCAGGTTTTGGTAGTTGATTGGTATTTTTTATATGTGGGCCAATTGGTGAAGGTCTTGGACCGTCATTTGTCATGCATAAGTCCATGGATCAAATCATCCGGCAACTTGTTCATGTGAAAAGGAAAATTGGGATGGTAATCCTATAGAAAACAAATAACCAAAATATTTATGCTTCCTGTACATCATTATCATAATCATATTGGATATAAGTATATGCCTGGTACAATGAGATATAAATTGAATGTGCTTTGCATATATTTAAAATAGCAATAAAATTTTATTTCTGGTATTACAAGGAGAGACAACCCTTTAGTTTCTGGATATGTCTGTATTCCATTCCATCATGTTCATGGGTACTTTAGGGGCCTGATTGAACACCTTTTATACTAGAACATTTTTCTTTAATCTTTTTACTGTAATCCTGGATTTGTCGTTATCCATACACCTAATTCTTCCATTTTGCACCCTAAAATCCTTGAATCAATAAGAAAGATAATGATGTTCACTGTTGTTGAAGGTAGGGCATTTCAAATTTGCCTGAATTTTTTTTTTGTAGTGGTTGGAATGCCCAGGGAAGGAGCATGTCTCTCTGTCTTTTTTTGCATTTCACTGTTTGGTGAACTATAGGGAGATGTTGCAAAACTTAGTTATTACTATCACTTCAATTTGTATCTACGTATTTGTGTTCAATACCCTGTTTACTCATAATTGTATGCCTTGAAATGATTAGGAAGAAGAAATTGATGGTGTGGATTTTATAATCATTGCAAGTGATGGGCTTTGGAATGTATTATCCAATAAGGTCAGTTTTGGTAAAATTTTATATAATATATTATCCAATAAGTGATGGGCTGTCATTTTATAATCATTGCAAGCGATTGGCTTTGGATCCAATAAGTGATGGGCTGTCATTTTATAATCATTATATAATATATGCATATATGAACAATCATGTAAATTTTTCCTTCTAGTGGTAGAAACCATGTCATTCTGACTTTTGTCTACAAGTATGTGCATGTTACCTTTTGGATGGCATTAGTATTAAGATTATCTTATCTGAACTGAAAATAATGGTATATTGTACTAGAATATTCTAGGTCTTAGAGCTACTTGTATTATTATTATTATTCATTTTTGTGTGCTTGTACGTGCAACAAATTATGTCTTGTTTTATTATCTTTCATTGTATCGAAATAATTTGTTGCATGCATCTTTTTATAATAGAATGCAGCATGTTAACATGCTAGTTTTATCTGCTTCCAGGATGCAGTTGATCTAGTGCAGGACATAAAAGATGCAGAAGCAGCATCACGAAAACTAATACAAGAAGCTTATGCACGGGGGAGCTCTGACAACATTACTTGTGTTGTAGTTCGGTTTGATAATTCATGAATATGTCATGATTTATCTAGATATTCATGCCCTTAACATAATTAAAGATCAAATACTTCTTTGATTTTTTATTTCTATTTTTCAGATTTTTAAGAATCTTTAAGTAGCATACCCACTGGAAATGGAAGAAATTTCCGTTAATATTATTTTGAGCCCTTCACTTGGATAGACTGTTATCAGTTGATGAACATTGCAGCCGACTCCTGAATTTCCAAGTTGTTGGTCTTGACCTATGTTATTTATGTTTGGCTAAAAGATTGGTATTGTCTGCGAAGTTTTGTTGCCTCCGCTCAAATGGTGCTTCTGGACAGTTATGGTTTGGACGATGTCCTTACTCTTTTATGGTCTTTGTGAAACTAAAAGCAAGGCAAATTAAACTAATCACAGCTATTGGCTACCCAACTTGTATGAGTTGTCAAGATTTGTCTTCTCTCCCTCCAGTCTCTGTTATAAAGGAAATACTTAATCAAACTTATTACAGCCGCTTTGTATTTGATTATAAAGATATAGGTAAAAATTGAGCAAATGACAAGCAAGGATGTTTATTTATTTATTTTTATTTTTTACTATGTATTATACATAGAGACAGATGTACAGACTACTATCTCAGGAAATGTTGCGAGTTATTTTTCGCATTGAGAAAAAATAAAAGAAATTTGAGACTGATGCGCACTCGTAAAATTATGATCATAGTTATATGACTAAACATATCAACATACGTGTTCGATGCGCGCTATGGTGTCCAAAATATTAATATTATAGGGGAACAGGAAATATAAGAGAGCAAAATCACGAGTTTAAAAGTTTTTATGTATTCAAAATGTAAAAGAAACAAATTTTTACTCTTTTTTTTGTAATCTTTTAATAGTTTGTCAGAAATTCGCATACCCAAAGGTTAAAAGAAATAAGGATGTGCTGATTATTTTTAGTAAAAGTCATTTGTTTAACAAATTTTGAACCAAAATTAAGTATTGCATGTTTCCCCTTCTTATGGAATCCCAGATTGACAAACACTGGAAAAAAATAGTTGTATATACCATGCAAACGTCAAAAAATAAGGCCAATTATATGTCATCTCAAGTTGTTATATAGTGTGAGAATTTCAAGCGGAGAGCTTTAATAATGATAATTAAAGAAGGAACTGTTATAATTGACACGATATTTTTTTTAGTTGGTTGACAGCTGATTGTATTTTAAAAATTATCATATTATAAAATTCCAGAAACACGCATGTAACTTGGTTCTATGGTGTAGTGGTTAGCACTCTGGACTTTGAATCCAGCGACCTGGGTTCGACTCCCGGTAGGACCTCTCCATTTTTTACCAAACTTAATAAATATTTGCCTTGCACAAATTCTTAAAATGCCTTTCCATAAATAGGATTTGATTGATATACTCATCCCATGTGTTCATTTATATATTTTATATAATATGAATTTTATTTTAACGTATACATGTAAATTAAAATTTAAAAAATTTTATTTATATTATTATTAACATTTTCTAAATGAATAATACCATATATATATATATATGTGTGTGCATATATTTTTCTCTTCAAAAAACAATCGAAGAATACTAAAGGATATATATATTATCAATATCTATTAAATTGTACTAGTGGCAAACGCAGAAAATACTTGGGGGGGGGGGGGGGGGGGGAAGGGTGCTCAACTTTCACAGAAAAAAATTACAGATAAGTTTGTAATAAAATTAAACATTTAATAAACAGTAGCTCAATAATTAATTTGTGATATTAAATTAATTATGCTTAATATATGATAATTGCATTCTGCGATTTTGCATGTTTTGAAAACATTGTATGATAGTCTTATTTTTAATTTTTTTAAAAAATATCTTTCTCTATATAACATATTAAACAGTTGGTCAGAATATCATCTCTCATCTTATTACATAAATCCATCTTGATAATATTCATTTCTGAAAAAACTCTTTCGATGGTAGCAGTTACTATAAGTAAGGCTAAAATTATTTTGATAAATAGATATACCAAAACAAACATAGTGTCATAAATTTGTCTTAACCATTTTCTGAGCAAAAAGCTCTAATATCATCAATGTTAGAGAAAAGTTATATTTCTTTTAACATCAACAATATAGGTATTAAGTTGATATTCAAGTATCATCTTATCGGCGATGGAGAAATCATATTGATATAGTTCAGCAAGACGAAGTAATTTGGATAGTTGAAAGTTGGAGAATGAATTTTTAGGAGAAATACAAGCAATGCATAAAAGCAATTTCATACTTGGTTCTGTAAAGTGATTTTTCATTTCTTGAGCAATGAAATCAATAACCTAGAATTTAATGAAAAAAAATTAGGTTATAGCATAATAAATAGTTAAGTATGATAATACAAAAAAAAAAGAATATCTGACAAAATATTTTTACTCGAAAAAAAATTACAGATGAGTTTACTATAAAATTAAACATTTAATATTACAGTAGGTCAATAATTAATTTGTGATATTAAATTAACTATGCTTAATATATGATAATTGCATTCTGCGACTTTGCATGTTTTGAAAACGTTGCATAATAGCCTCATTTTAATTTTTTAAAAAATATCTTTCTCTATATAACATACCAAACAGTCGGTCATAATATCATCTCTCATCTTATTGAATAAATCCATCTTGATAATGTTCATTGCTGAAAAAACTCTTTCGACGGTAGCAGTTACTATAAGTAAGACTAAAATTATCTTGATAAACAGATATACCAAAAAAAATATAGTGTCATAAACTTGCCTTAACCATTTTCTGAGCAAAAAGCTCTAATATCATCAATGTTAGAGAAAGCTACTGATGCGTGCCGTATGCTATATGCAATTACCGCAAGTGCACGGGTCGCTCAAGTAATATAGTAGTGAGTGAGTGTCGTTCCTTGGGGACAAGGCCAAGTACTAGTGCAAATCTTAATCGTTGTTTAGTGAATTAATAGTTGTGTGATGTGTTGTAACAAAAATCAACTAATTAATGAATGAAAGAAAATTAAATGCTGTGCACTAAAGATTTATAATGATATTAATAGAACTATCCAGATATTGAATCCTCCTAGCCTCAATAATATTTATAAACAATCAATTCAGCTAAATCGTTTAATCAAATTGAATTGGCATTCCTCTAACTTAGATTAAAGCCTCTCTCGAGCGGATTAATCCCTAATCACTAAGTAGAGTGCCGGAATCTCTTCTCAAAGCACAATTAAATAGGTCATGCATTAAGGACAAGGAACTATAAACCAAAGGATCTTGTAGGTCTATCTCTAGTACCCCAATCAATCCTCAATCCTTATGAGTATTCAATTCACATCAAGCTTTCTCAAGTCAATAATATGAAAATAATAACCAATCAACAAGCATGCTATTATCAATTGGAAATAACAACAAGTATCATAAGAATAAAACAACTCAATTAATTGATTCAACTGAATACAATTTTTCAATTCATACAAATTGGCTAGGGTTCATCAACATCTAGATAGAGAAAGATTTAGTTCATATTAACAGCTAGAAAAACAGAGTAAGATAAATGAGTAAGAGAAACCAAACAATTCATGGCAGTGAATCTGTATTTCTTCACTTGAGTTCTTGATTCTTGGTTTAGGGCTTGAGTGTGGTGTGGATCTTCCTTCAATCTCAGCTCAAGACCTTCTCCTTGCTCCAGCAAATGGCTCTTCCTTCTCTTCTTTCTTCTCTGTTTCCAGAAATGCTCCAGCAAAAACTGTTGTTCTTCTCCCTCTCTTCTCTTTTTAATCCCTTCCAAATCTCCAGCCCATACCTCCAGCTCACTCAACCCCTCCATTGTCTACCACTTTCCCTTGGTTCATCACTCTTTCCCTTGATTTAGGCAAGCTCTCTTTTTCTTGTTCTTTCTTTTTGACAAAGGCCAGCTGTTGTCCCCTACTTATTTCCCAATCAGTGCAAAGAATCTCACTTTTCTACAGGTGACACGACCACTGACACGCCCATGTCACTGGGCGTGTCATAGGCACTGTGATCTTGAACCAAAGGCACGTCCACTGACACGCCCGTGTTACTGGGCGTGTCATAGCTACTGTAAGTCTGAATAAAAGGCACGTTCCTTGGCACGCCCGTAGTATCGGGCGTGTGACAGCTACTGTGAGTCTGGATGAATTACACGCTCATTGACACGCCCGTGGTCCTGGGCGTGTCGCAGCTACTGTGACTTTGAGTAAATGGCACGATCATCAGCACGCCCGTGTTACTGGGCGTGTTGCAGCTACTGTGACTCTGGACAAATGGCACGTTTGGTGACACGTCTATGCAACTGGGCTTATCATAGCCACTGAATGCAGAAACAGGGGCACGTCTAACGACACGCCCGTGTTCGTGGGCGTGTCCATTGACAGATTTTGCTCTTTTCTTCTACTTTCATCCGTAATTGCTCCGAAATGACCAAATGCCTCAAATTATCTAGAATTCCTGAAATTATCCTTAAATTACACTTTGAATAAACAAATTAAACTCAATTTGATAATAATCATATTAAGAAATGGGAATAAAATATCATTAATTGTGTACTTACCAGCTACATTTCTTTTAACATCAGCAATATAGGTATTAAGTTGATCTTCAAGTATCATCTTATCGGCGATAGAGAAATCATATGGATATAGTTCAGCAAGACGAAGTAATTTGGATAGTTGGAAGTTGGAGAATGAGTTTTTAGGAGAAAGACAAGCAATGCATAAAAGCAATTCCGTACTTGATTCTGTAAAGCCATTTTTCATTTCTTGAGCAATGAAATCAATAACCTAGAATTTAATGAAAAAAATTAGGTTATAGCATAATAAATAGTTAAGTATGATAATACGAAGAAAAAAGAATATCTGACAAAATATTTTTACTCGAAGAAAAATTACAGATGAGTTTAATATAAAATTAAATATTTAATATTATAGTAGGTCAATAATTAATTTATGATATTAAATTAACTATGCTTAATATATGATAATTGTATTCTGCGACTTTGCATGTTTTAAAAACGTTGTATAATAGCCTCATTTTTAATTTTTTAAAAAATATCTTTCTCTATATAACATACTAAACAGTCGGTCAGAATATCATCTCTCATCTTATTGCATAAATCCATCTTGATAATGTTCATTGCTGAAAAAACTCTTTCGACAGTAGCACTTACTATAAGTAAGACTAAAATTATCTTGATAAACAGATATACCAAAAAAAATATAGTGTCATAAACTTGTCTTAACCATTTTCTGAGCAAAAAGCTCTAATATCATCAATGTTAGAGAAAGCTACATTTCTTTTACCATCAGCAATATAGGTATTAAGTTGATCTTCAAGTATCATCTTATCGGCAATGGAGAAATCATATGGATATAGTTCAGCAAGACGAAATAATTTGGATAGCTGAAAGTTGGAGAATGAGTTTTTAGGAGAAAGACAAGGTAATGCATAAAAGCAATTATGTACTTGATTATGTAAAGTGATTTTTCATTTCTTGAGCAATGAAATTAATAACCTAGAATTTAATGAAAAAAAATTAGGTTATAGCATAATAAATAGTTAAGTATGATAATACAAAGAAAAAAGAATATCTGACAAAATATTACTCGAAAGTGGTGGAAATAAGTAATAGGAGTGCTAGAACGCTTAGAACACAGATAAACTGCGTTATCTTCCAAATTAGACATTGTGACACCGTGATCTATATAAAAGTGATTAATAAATTCCAATAATTTATCACATATATTCTCCCCGAAACTTTAAAATTTTTGTTTAATAGTTGCAATCAAATGAACTGCATTATTAATATTTTGATTATTTTTTTTGTATGACATACTTAACTATTTATTATGCTAAAAAAATAACACCAAAAACAAAAATGATGTATCTTTATACTATATTCCAAGCACTCAAATTTATAGGACCAATTCTCTTGAAAACTCCTTCTAATTTTTTTAAATTGTATATGTGAAAAATTATTACCAAATTGTTGGCAAGGTCCTTTAACTACATATTGTCTTCTAACATCATCTCTAATCCCAACATCAAACTCATTAATGGGCTTACACAATACTGGATCATTAATAATATATCTAAACTAACATTTTGATGTTCTTGTCTAGCATTAGTTTCCTCCCTACTTCCATAGCTACTTACTGTTGGAATATTCGATGATTCATTATATTCGGTCTGTATCCTTTTAGTATTGATTACAAATTTATCCATACCTGTTTCAATTCATAAATAGTTATACTTTATATTCAATTCATAATTTTTAATTTATATCTTTCTTTTTAATATTCAATTGTAATTTGTAAAGTAGTTTATATTTCTCAATTTATAGTTATATTCAATTTAATAATTTATAATCACTTTTAATTTATATATTGAATTTTATTAACATAATTTATATCTTACATTTTAATTTATAATTTATAATCAATTTTAATTTATAGATTGAATTTTATTAACATAATTTATATCTTACATTTTAATGTATAATTTATATTCAATTTAACTTAATCATATTTAATTTTTAATTTATAGATTGAATTTTATTAACATAATTTATATCTTACATTTTAATATTAATAATTTATAACCTAATTTATAATTATATTCAATTTAACTTAATCATATTTAATTTTTAATTTATAGATTGAATTTTATTAACATAATTTATATCTTACATTTTAATTTTAATAATTTATAACCTAATTTATAATTATATTCAATTTAACTTAGTCATAATTAATATTTAATTTATATTTTATAACTCAATTTAATCTTAAAACTTTAATTACAATTTACATTCAATTTATATCTTAAATTAAATTTATATTTTGAATAATATTAACCTAATTTATATTCAACATTTTAATTTATAATTAATAATTAATTTAATAATTTAAAAAAATTAATAATTTACAATCAATTTAACCTAAATTCCAAATCAATAAATCAATTCAACCTAATCACAGCAACACATTTAATAATTTTTAAAAAAATTAGTAATTTTTAAAAAAATTAACTACATTCTATATTTAAAAAAAATTTCCCAATATTCATAAACCCTAATCACAAAACAAAATAAAAATAACAAAATTAATTCAAATTTTCATACTAATCATAAAACCATAAAGCATTTTAAATAAATTATTAACTTAAAATTTAAACAAAACAAACTATATTCTATATTTTAAATAAAATTTTCAAAATTTATAATTTAAAAAACCAAACAATACACAAAAAGAAAAAAAAATATAAATACCTCTTTCGGCGCCCTTACCATTCTTGTTGCTTGTCGTCGTCGGTCCTCTCCTCGACGTCGTTCGCTTCGTACGCCGCTCTCACTCTCTGCCTCTATCTCTTTCGTTTGCTTGCTGCAATGCAGCATTAATTTGTTTTATACGCTCCTGGCTGAAACGGCGCTGTTTCAGCCAAGAGCGATTATATATATATATATATTTTAATATATATATATATATTTAAATTTTATGGCTGAAACAACGTCGTTTAAGCTATAAGATTTAATATATATATATATATATATATAATCGCCCATGGCTGAAACGACTCTCTTTTAATCAGAGGCAATTTTATAAAAAAATTCTCATAGCTCGTCTTCAACCTCTCATCATTGCCGGCCTCCTTTCTCTCTTCTCTGCAACTAGCCGTTTGAGCCTAATCCCACTCCCCCTCCCTCTTTTTTATAATTACCGGCCACATTCCCCTCCTATAAACTTTTGGCCGCCGCCGATGAGGAGGGATCCAGAGCCATTCATATATACATATTAAAATTAGATATATGTTACTTATTCGTTCTTACTTTTATATGTTAAGTAATCTATTCAATCAGTTAATATTCAATTCATATTATTTATAAATAAAATCTTATTTATAAATAAAATTAATAAGTATATATAGTGTATTTTTTTTCTCACTGAATATTTTAGATGATTTTTCGCAAGCATTTATTAATATAATAAGTTGTAGTATTTCATACACACTAGGTTCATTCAATAATTTTTTCTCTCTGTATATCAAAAAATACATACCTAATATTTTCGATTATTATGACAAGAAATTTGATAAGGCAAATAGGGCAGGCCATCACATTTCTCTTTTTTCCACGTTAGAAAATTAAGGTATTTGTAGCTTTTTAAAATGGTCCACAGATGATACATATTAGCTCACAATTTTTCATTTGTGGAGCCATTTAGCGATAGTGTTAGATACAATGCCACATGCATTTTCATCATATCCATTGCCAAAGCATTCTTCCCTTTTTCTATTCATTATTTTTTTTCCCAAAAAATAATACACAGAACATAATATTAAATTTTGCTGAATTTTCATGCTCATGCAATGAAATCTCACTTTTGGCTAGTTTTTTTTTTTTCCTAAAACATGTTAGGTCCAAATGACATCTTAGAAACAGCTCCCTTCAGAGCCCACCTTAAGGGGAAAAAAAAAAATACTATATGTCAATTTTTTAAATTTTTCTAAAAAATTCTATAATTTTTGTATATTTTTAATATAGTCCGTAGATATAGAAACTCTGGAAATGGGATTAAATATATATCAGATGTATAACTTTGAAATTTTGGTATTTTTGAAATTACAAATTAAAAAAGTGAATATTTTAAAAATATTTTTGGATATTTTTGAAAAACTCTTTTGAGAAAAGCCCAAACTGACCCAAATCCCAGCCCACAAATGAATACATTCAAATGGATTCCGCCCCACTGGAAGCCCACAAATAGCCTAACCCAAGCCCACCTTACCTCTATCAAATCTTAAAAAAAATTGACACTTTTCACCGTATTTTTAAAATTTTTTATTTTTTTATAATGAATATTTTAATTATTTTATTATAAACTCATTATAAACTCACGATAAATTTATTATAAATTCATTATAATATAAAAAATCTAATATTTTAATAAATATTTTATAAATTTTAGTATTTTAAAAAATATTTTATAAATATGGTAAATTTAAAATTATTTTTAATTTTTTTACATATTTTTGTCAAAAGCCCTAAGTCTTATTATATTATATTATATTATATATATATATATATATATATATCAAGGGCAACAATTAATTTTTTTTTTAGTATTACAATATAGGAGAAGTGAAATCAAATTCCGATTTATTTAGGGAGATACCTTGCTGCTAAGATATGTTTGAGCGTGCAATAATTAATAATTAATTAAATTAAATTAAAAATAGGTTGAGAGAGAGGCAAAGCAATATGATAAGTGCCACCTTTGTGACAGTTAAAATACTGTTTTGCTCCCGCTGAAAAGAGACTTTTGAAGCATTTGTTTATTGACATGAAGAACTGGAAAGACAACTCTACCAAGTGGGGCTCCTAAAGAAAGATCATATCTTTCTCTCTTTCACTTTCCCTATCTTCTCTCTTTAATTTGCTATCTTTTTTATCATTTATTTCACATTCTATGCTAATCAAAGCTCTCTCACTTTCATCATCTACCAATTATTATTCAATTACAATGGTGAAGGAGACTGAGTGTTATGATGTTCTTGGTGTTAACCCTTCTGCTTCTGAGGAAGAGATTCGCAAAGCTTATTATCTTAAGGTTTTATCACTTGGGATTTAATTCGATTTTATGTTTTGTTTGATTATATATATATATATATATATATGCATTGATTGGATTTATGAGTTATTTATGATGATTTGATGATCGATTCTAATTTAATTTTCTTTCAATTATTATTGTTTCTATGGTGATAGATCAACTAGAAGCTTATCAATTCTTTTTTTTTTTAAAGTTGGTATTGTACAGGATCTCAATTAACTTTAATATATATTAATTTAGAATGTACAGTTCAATTTTAAGTGATAGATTTGGTTTAACTATAATGAATTCCATGAGTTCATATTTACAAAAGGCAAATGAATATTTCTATTCACACCAAACAGGAAAATATAGAATTCTAAATGAATTTCATAGAATCTCATGGAATTCATCGTGGTAAAAAAAGAACCTAAAAAAAATGTCTGTTTTGTGACTGGTATCTGATATGCTTCTTTCAGATCAGAGTCTTTAGGCTATGAATATCCTTAAATTTAATCTTTTAAGAGAGGAAAAAAGATCTTGCACTTTGATTGAATTTTAATATTACAAATTCACAGTGTTCTTTAATCAATAGAAATGAAATAAAGAATCTTATACTTCACAGGCCAAGCAAGTTCATCCAGATAAAAATCCAAATGACCCTCAAGCTGCAGAAAGATTTCAAGTAAGTTGATCACTGTAATAGTACTTTCTTATTCCTGGTTCTTTTCTATAAATTACTCTACAAAGAATGCGTGTAGCTACATACATTCTTGATTGGAAACATAAAGGTTAATTATGCTTCTGCTAAATGTAATTTTCAATCCTGCTAAAGCCTAATAAATATGAATTTCGACAGGTATTAGGTGAAGCTTATCAAGTCTTGAGTGATCCAGTGCAAAGAGATGCTTATGATAAGAATGGGAAGTATTGCATATCAAGGTAAGTTTTCTGATTTTGCCGAATTATATTATATATGTTTTAAATATTAAGTTCTGTTAATTTAACTAATATCACCGGTTAAATCCTGTTTTTTCCAAAGCTTAGCAATCTCTGATTTTAGTATTAGGGTTCAACTGAAGGGCCAGTTTGACATTAATATTTATTACTGCTAATGACCTGAATTGTGTCGCGTAAATGCATTTGTCTAAAAATTGCAGAATGATTAAATAAGAAAATTTCCCAGTTGATAACTTTATGAATTTGTAATTTGTTTAATTGAACTTGAAAAAATTTCTTATCTACCAGGGAAACTATGCTTGATCCTACTGCTGTTTTTGCTCTTCTATTCGGAAGTGAATTATTTGAGGAATATATAGGACATTTATCTGTAGCATCAATGGCTTCTTCAGAATTAGCTACTGAAACTGACAATAATCCTGAGAAAATACATGATAAATTGAAGGTAACCGCTAATTAAATTATAAATAAATGAGCAGTCTTTTCACAGTTGCTGACTACATTAATATTAACTGTGTTTAGTGTTGACAATTATTTATTTAATTTGATTTAAGGCTGTTCAAAAAGAAAGAGAAGAAAAACTAGCAAGATTGCTTAAAGATTTTCTTAATCAATATGTTCAAGGTGACAAGATTGGATTCTTAAAGCGTGCTGAATCAGAAGCCAAACGACTCTCTGATGCAGGTCATTTTAGGTTCTTGTTTTGTCTTTATTACAGGATTTCTATGTATCAGGTGGTATTACTATCAATTAATTCTTGTCAATGTCTTGTTCTTATATATAAACCAGTATGCAGTATGCCAATTTTTCTGGACAGTGAAAAAAGTATTCTGTTTACATGTTTTCAACTTCATAAATAGCATAGCTTAACAATTATATTCGTGACTCAACTAAACAGCATTTGGAGCTGATATATTGCAAACTATTGGCTATATATATTCAAGACAAGCAGCACAAGAACTTGGAAAAAAAGCTATTTATCTTGGCGTCCCATTTTTGGCTGAATGGGTTCGAAATAAAGGCCATTTCTGGAAATCACATGTTACAGCGGCAAAAGGTATAATCGTTTTTCAATTTTCACCTCTATGATTTGTGTAACTGTATCAAGGATTCACAATTATGACTGTATCCATATGCTACGTAATTACTGGTATTAAAATCATATGGTGAATATTCACATAACTATATGGGAAAAAAAAAATTCAGGTGCTTTTCAGTTGCTGCAACTTCAGGAGGATATCCGCAAGCAATTTAAAATGGATGGAAGTGGCCCTGAAAATGATGTTGAGTCACATCTGCGTTTAAATAAAGAAATATTGATGAGCTCATTATGGAAATTGAATGTAGTGGACATTGAAGTTACTCTTGTTCATGTCTGTCAAATGGTGAGTTTTAGTCTTAATTTTTTTTTTCCATTTATTAGCTCTCTCTGACTTCTGCTTTCTAAGATTATAGCTTAATTCAAGTGAATGACTTGTTTGCAGGTCCTGAGGGAAAATGATGTTAAAAAAGAACTTAAAGCACGTGCCTTGGCTCTGAAAATTCTTGGCAAGATCTTTCAGGTTGTTATATATATCAGAATTAGTCACCTGCAACTTCTAATCAAACTTAAATCTATCCATCCGATTCTTGAACTTCATTGGAGTTAAGAGGAAAAAAAAGGACTTCAAATGAACACTTTTTTTTTGAAGGAAAAAAAGGAACACCTTATTTGTCATGCAAATTGTGAAGCAAAGGGTGATTTCTTAGTCTTCTTTTTCTTTTTTTTTTCAGCACGGGAAACAAGCGCGAAATGCGACAGCATCAAAAGGAAAAAGTACAGCCGAGGTTGATGATGATGGAAGCAGCTCTGATAGCAGTAGCGAAGACGATTCACCAAGAGCAATTTCATACCGAACTCCTCTATTTACTCAGGCATGTATAGCATCATATAATTAAAGCTAGATAAATATAATAGTTTGAAACCATTTTTGCCCCTGGCATTTAAAAGCCTGGTACTCGCAGGGTATTGGCAGATTGTTCAGGTGCCTGTGCAATCCAGCATTTGATGTTGATGATGAAGAGATTGTGTACAAAAGCAAATGACGCATAGCGCGTACATATTCAAGGCTGACAAAATGAGATGAAAGCAAAGCATATCGTTGAATGGACAAAAAGTTCTATTTATTAAGGGGCAAGGGATAATCATCTTGTTTGTTTTTGCATTTAAAAAAAGACACCATTCGAACCATATTATTTAGTCCGCTTTATCCAAAAATGACTCGTGCATAAAAATAGAAGCCAAATATCTGTTGACTTCAAAGGTTGTTTTGTTGTCTTAAAAGGACTTCCGAGATGAATTTCCTACTGGTTGATAAGGGAGTTTTTTTTTTTTTTTGGCCTTTTCTGGCATCAAGTGATAACAATCCAACATATTACATTGAACAACAAACTTGACTTCCCTCGCCGAATTGCTGCATACTCATAAAGCAGGAGAGCCCGGCAACAAAAGTTCACAACTACACAGACGCAACAACTAAAGGACTAACTGCTCATTTGCAGCCAAACAGTCTAGTTTTTAATACAACCCCACCTATATACAGGAAGACAGTTATTTCGTTGAGCTTCTAAACAAACAGGAAAGTGTGAACTTAACGCGCTCTTCAATGAGCTGGATAAGGAATAGAACTCACAGTGCGGTGTGCCTGGACTGCACAGGCACAATGCACAGATGTCAAGTTTAAACAGCCACTCATGACAAGGGAATGCCTCCCCGAGCAGGTGTGAAGTGCAGGAAATGAGTCGCATAGTGCTTGCACAGCAGCAGGAGTAAGCGCTGTGCACTGACTGATGTTGAGGCTCATTAACCCTTCCTCATCGCACCTGCCCTTCTTGGATTTCCACATTGCAGGTTTGCTCTTCACTCGACTATGTACCAGTGAATACATTGCTCTATCTGTGATATTCCGACAGTAGTACAGGCCAAGGGATCTCAGATGAAGGCATCTGTATGCCAAAGCAATCACGCTATCATCTACAAGAAGAAGTATGTAAAGTCATTCCTTGTCAGATAAAAAGCCAAAACAACCTCGAGTAAAATAACAAAAATCTTTTAACTGAAACTCAAAATAGCAACTGCATTCTCGGCATTGGAACAGGTTCCCGGTTAAAATTTGCCTTGTACTCACCACATCAATCAATTGTAACAAATTATATTTTTTTCATTGAGAAGGGCCACTGACCAGTTCAATGGTTAGAACTGGCCTAGCGAATTGAAATAGAACAAAGAAGTTCCTCCAATAAATCAACTCTCTCTCTCTCTCTGCTATTTTCATCAATGCATGTGCTTTTACAGGATTATAATTTTCAATTGTTCAGTAACACATTTCTATTTGTCTCTCAATGCATCTGCTATCACATTCAATTTATGGAAGCCCAAAGGCTAAAAATAAGGGATAAGGTTTGACAACAGCAGCTATTCCCTTCTAATGGATATAAGGAAGTGCAAACCATGCGTAGAGAATAAACGTAGCATGTTGATATATCTTGAGAACAAAGCTATAATATAGTGAAGTTTGGATTATTACTATCTACATAATCCATCCATAAGTCAACAAACACACAGATCATATTCAATGCTAGTTGTTAAATAGCCTGTCCAAACATACCAGTTATACAGACACAGCCACATAGATCAAGAGTTCTGAGATCAGGGCATCCATATGCTAGACTCATCACTCCAACATCACCCACATTCTCACACCATCCCAGATTCAGCGATTGCAATTGACTGCAGTTTCGTCCAAAGGCCTGCAAAGGATTCACACAAGCTTAAAATATCTCATATAAAGATATAAGAGGCATGCAAAAAAGAGTTAGTAACTCATTTAAACCTGCAAGGCGCGGTCAGTTGCAGCCTCTACACATCCACAAAGATTCAAAATTTTTAGTTTTGGATAAAATTGAGTCAGATATTCGAGACCAGAATCACTAAATGCTGTACACCCACTTATGTTGAGTTTGGTAAGCTTAGGACATCCGTGAGCTAATGCATAGAGGGAACGATCACTAAGCTTAAAGCTTTTGCTGAGATCCAGGTCCTGTAGATTATGACAGTAATTTGCAATAGCCTCAACAGCAATATCCTCAAGTTGTGGTTTATCTTGGCGCAGAACCAGAGTTTCCAGTTTTGTGAATTTAGGAGCCAGTGATAGAACCAAGTTGTTCATGTTGTTTTTGCACCTACAAAAGGATTATACTGGATAAATTACGCTGGTATTCAAGGTACTTCTCCCCAAAGTAGACAGAAGGCAAAAATCATTTGTCCTAACATTCCCCACCACTGATTTTTATTGAAAGCCATGTATATTGCAAGTTGATTTAAAAACAAATAAGAAAAATATTAACCAATGAGAAATTAGGATTGTGAACTTGGAATAACTCTCTCCTACTTGGAATGAGAAATTCCCCGCCACTGATTCATAACTCTCTCCTACTTCCTCTTTAGAGAAATTAGGATTGTGAACCTCCACCTGGCTACACAAAGTGCGGGTAGCCACTGGGCTACTGCCCCACAGGGACAAGCCCAATTATAAGCTTTTAGCTAGCCTCAAATTCAGAATTCAGACATTCCATAAGAATTCATGAAAATATCTCTACAGCCTTGACATAGCTCATCTTTCATCTTTTTAAAAACTTACTAGGACATTCAAGCAAATTTACAACTTCCTATTTGTTTCTGCATACTCCTTTCAATCGCAAGAAAATAATCAATCATATAATATAGAACTGATCTTTGCACATGCCACAAACACGCAAACTATCTGTTACTATTTGCGATCAGTCCACGTTTTACTTGGGTTTCAAGCAGTGATAAAGATTATCTCACAATCCAGGCCAGTTGGTTTGGTGATTATACAGACTCCAAATAAGCAACAGGCATCTTAATGAATGACTGCAGAAGTCACGCTGTCACAGTCAAATTACATCATCAGCTTGACCCTTTGCGTTGAAATATAATGCAGTTCTACAGACTCTATATGGCGTGTCTTCAGGACATCCAAAAATTCACTGAATGCAAGGGAGTCATAAAATCTCCATAGTAAAAAACCACAAGTCCAAAAGAAACTAAAACTTCTCTTCAGAAAGGATATGATGTTTGAAAGACTATCGAAGCCATCATCACAGGTATAAGAACAAAATTGATGAATGAATTATAAAAGGGCATTACGCTAAGAACGTAACGATGCAGTAACAAATTAAACAATCCTCAAATTTCAGAAATATCAGGCAAAACAAATTCTGGGCATCAAAGATGCAGACTTGCAGTCTATGAAAGAACTGCAGCCATCAAGTTGCAAAAAATATAAGTTCCTCCATTCTCTTAACAGCATCAGGTACCTGGATGAGCCCATAAATAATTAATAAACAACTTTCAAAATTTTAAAATGGCTTATTGACAAACCATATATCTCATATGTTCTACATCATTAACTAGAAAACACACAGATAAATAATTTCTAATTCACGAACACAACCGAGAAGCCATACAGAACAGGCAAAAAAAAAAGAAGAATTAGAAGCATTAAAGTGAGAGAGAGAGAGATAGAGAGAGAGAGATAAGTCAATACCAAGAAAGACAGAGATGGGTAAGGCCCAAGCAGATAGCTTCCCTCCACCCACTACAGACCCCAGAAGCCATAATTATGGTCCGATCATCAACAAGAGAAACAATCCGCAACAGAAGCTCCATAGGAATATCTTTCCACTCGGTGATGACAATTCCTTCCATTTTCACTCCTCCCTGACTAATAACACCATCAATTTTACTATTTCCACTACCAACCATCATCAGCTTCTCAAAGCACTGGTTCAAGTCCTCACTCCTCAGTTTTCCATCACCAACCATTTCCACTCAACCCACCACCGCTTTTAACAGCTACTTCTGGGAATTGCTAAAATAGAGTTCCTTGTTTCTTGTTTCTGCCACCATATAAATAGTAAGTAAGACTGATAAGGCATAAACAAATTCCAATAACACATTGAATTTCGTAAGAAACCGACAAAATAAAATAATAATTAATAATAACAACACAAATAAATATGCCAAAAACACAATAACACGCAACACTAACTTTCTTAAAGAGGCTTGACAAAGATAGACTGAATCAAAATAATAACTAGCAATCATTCGTTATTAGAACAAATTAAAAAAAAAACCCAAAAAACAGAAAGAAATAAACAAACAGAAGGAAACAAAGAACCCATTAATTGTAAGTAAAAAATCAAAATACCATTTCAACAGACTGAGTAAACGAATAACAGAAATTGTTGAATTAACCAATTCAAAAAAACAAAAAAAAATTAAATTTAATCAATTCTCTTCAGAAACTGTAATAAAATTGAAGAGAATAAACGACAAAGCGTATTGAGTTGTTGTGTGAATGTTTATATTACCAGAGTAAAAAAATTTGAGAGCAAAGGACTCCTCTGAGCAATAGAGAGAGGGGGTGGTGCGTTTATGAAGACGACGAAGCAGAGTTTTGGAAGGAAAAGGGTGGGAGAGAGAGAGAAAGAGAAACATACGGGGAAGAGAAATTAGCGACGCGTGTGGTCACACTTGTGTGAAAATGATCGGTGATTGATTGGGCCAACGGCAGAGTAGGTCCCACGTAAAGTGGTCTCTCTCCTTTTAATAATGTAATTCAAATATATTTTTTTATTATATGTAATAAGCAATAGTAACTCGCAACAAAATAGAAGACACATCATAAAGGTTGAGGGAAAAGAAAGGCAAAAAGTTAAAATAAAATTGAAAAAAGGTAAAATATGTGTTAAATTATTTGTGTTAAATTATATTCAGATATTCCTAACTAATAAAATATTATGAAAAATAAAGTCAACAATTATTTTGACCTTTTTTTTTATTTAAAATGTTCATTTGTAAATTAATTTGAAACTACGCTCTGTTAAGACAACTCCTGCATTAAAAGACTTCGTCAAAGAGAAAATATTTTTGAATAAATTACTATTTTATTTTTAAATTTTGACTTAATTGATTTTATAATTTTTAATTCATTAAACTATTTAGTTATTTCATTATATATATATTTTTTATCAATTTTCATTAAAAAAAACTAAAAAATTATTAATACACATAATATTCTACACTCCATAAGCCTCCCTCCCAATATAGATAAATAACAATTAACAAAGAAGTATGTATTAACTCTAATGTCAATGTAGAATTGCCGGATGTATTGGCAAGTCGACTAGGAATGAAAATAGTTGATGATCATGAATTGTATGTAGGCCTTCCTATTAAAGTGGGGCAAAATAAATCTTCAGTATTTAATTATATAAAAGACAAACTCTAAAGAAGGCTTCAAGGTTAGAAAGAGAGATACGTCTCATAGGCAGGGAAAGAACTGTTGATCAAAGTAGTTGCACAAGCTGTACATACATATATTATGCAATGTTTCTTGCTTTCAGTGGGTTTTTGTAATGAACTTAGTGCTATGGTGCGTCAATTCTGATGGGGACATCATGATGCTAAAGAGGAGTGCGAACTTGGATTTAGAGATTTCTTGTGCTTCAACAAGGCTTTATTAGCAAAACAAGGGTGGCGACTACTGAAGAACCCATCTTCTTTTATTACTCGTTTTTAAAGGCTAAGTATTTTCAAGTATAGATTTTCTCCGTGCAGAGATGGATAATAATCCAAATTATATTTGGAGGAGTATTATGGCATGTAGTGATATTTTAAATAAGGGCTTAAGATGAAAAATTGTAGATGGTGAGAATTTGCATATATGAACGGATAAATGGATATCACAGCCCTCTGAATTTAAAATTATCACTCCTTGTAATACTCTTCTTTTGGATGTCAAGGTGTCTCTTTTAATTAATGAGGATGCTCGTGCTTGGAATTAGAGTATATTGAACTTATTTTTTTACCTGTTGATATTGAGAGAATAAAGTCAATTTTATAGGCTATTTACCGAGAAGAGACAAACTTGTTTGGTATTATCATCACACTGGTTCTTATGTGGTTAAAAGCTTGTATCGGGTTGCTATAAAGGCGACCATCAGATGGCAGCGGGCTTCTGGAAGCAATTATGGAGGTTGAAACTTCCACCTAAAATTAACAACTTCATGTGGCGTGCAGTGCTTGACATTTTACCTGTTAAGAGTCAATTACATAGAAGAATGGAACATATCTCTCCATGTTGTTGCTTTTGTGATTTGCCTGAATCTTTGGTTCATCTCTTTAAAGAATGCAGTGGTGTTAGAGATGTGTGGAGTATAAACAATATGAATGGTGTACTTGGATTAGATGGTTCCTCTTTCAAACACTGGTTTGCAACTGTGAAGGAATCTCTTTCGCAAAAAAACTAATCAGTTTTTTGCTTCCTCTGCTATAGTATCTGGCATTGACGTAATAAGTTATGCATGAGAACAGGGGCGAAATTACGTTGAAGGGTTTGAAAATTTATATATATATAATATTTTTTAAGATTTTTAAAATTATTTATTAATTTTTCAAAAAAATTTAAATTGACCCCCTATTTTTTTTTAATTTTTACAAGAAATAAAAAATATAATAAATTATTTATTCTATAGCAATGGTTCTTTTTTAAAAAATTGATAAAATATTAATAATATACAAATGCAAAAAAAAAATAAAAAAAAATAAATTTTCTAACTAAATTAATTTGAACAAATTTATTAATTTTTGAACTAAATTAATTTGAACACATTTAATAAATTAAAGAACTCATTTATTTTAATTATTTTTTAAAAAATTATATTTATTATTTAATTTTTTTTCTTAATTTTATTTTTATTATGAAAAATTTTATAAATTTAAAATTCTGTACATATATATTAATATTTTTTATTAATTAATTTTTTAATAATAAAAATATATTATTAATAAATTTATAAAATACTATTAAAATAAAATGATAGATAAATAATTTCGAAGAAGCTAAAATTTGCAAAAAAAAAATTTACCCCTTTTTATTCTAAAGTCTGGCTTCGCCACAGACCATTCTCATGTCAACAAACTGTTTTCGCTTCCATAATATGATGGCTAGCTATAAGTCTATTTGGGAGGAAGATGTTCATCATGATTGGATACATGAATTTGGTTTAGATTGAAAATGGATTTGTTCTCAAGATGGGTGGATCAAGATGAACACTGACGCTGTTATATTTCCTGATAATATAGTAGGTTTAGGGGTAGTTTTTCGCAACCACAGAGGTGAAGTAATGGCTTGTGTGATAAAGCAATTGAAGTAAAAGCCATTTGTTACGGGTTACAGTTGGAAACCTGTCTTTTAGAAGAGAGTTATGGTGAAATCTGACAATGAAGAAGTTATTGACATGCTGAATTCAAAGGTCTACGTGGAGAGTGAATTGGGTGTTTTAATTGAAGATTGTTTTCATGTGTCCAAATTTCTTTTAGATTGCTCTTGGTTGCAGGCCGTCTAACACTATGTGCAATAAGTTCAATAGTACAAGGCCTCAAAAAATTATGGGGTCTAATAATATAAATTCAAACATGTAATTTTCATATTAGGGGCCTAAATTTCAATGTAAGAACAGGGCCTCTTTTATTTTTGCAAATGTTTAAGACGGCCTGCTTGGTTGTTTATATATCGGGAGTGTAATAGTATGGCTCATACATTGGCTAAGTCGGTTTCTGTTCACTCTGAGGAAAGAGTTTGGATAGAAGACCCTTCAAATTGTATTCTTTCTACTGTTAAGGTTGAGTCCTTCATTGCTTAATAAAGATCCTTTTACTGGGTTGTAAATAAAAACAATTAACATATAAGGAATAAAAAGCTCGATCAATTAACAAGAGGCATAATCAGTTAAAGCAAATAAAAGAATTAAATCCAGATAAATAAATTCATCTTACAAATTTCATAATTTAGCAATTTTAATATTTAAAAGTTAACTCACAATTTTCAGTTTTATTACACGGTATCTGAATATATAACAATATTTATTTATTAAATATTATTTTAATTCCTGATATAATTAATACCAATGGCACTAATAAGTTTTTACAATTTTCAATAAGCAATAAATTAAAGGAGAATGACAATTTAATAAAATGATTATATAAAATAAAGTATTATATAATTTCTCTAATTATTGTGTAAAAATCTTGAAGTGACATATATTTATAAGTGGAGAGAGTAACTAATATTAATATGAGAAAATTTATTAAAATTATTATAAAATTAAAAATTAATTATTAAATTTATTCTGTTAATTTAGTATTTAATGTATATATTATAATAAATATGGTAATTATCATTATACTATTAAATGATATTTTAATTTATTAAATTAATTACTCAAACTATTGTTTAATATTCAATTGAATTGAAATCAATTAAATTAAATAAAAAATAACATTTATTCTTGAAGCAAAAAAAAACTATAAAAATGGAAATAAAGGTTAAAAAAGGAAAAGTAAAATTAAAAAAACAAAAGCAAAAAAAGAAAAAAAAAAGATAAAATTCAAAATTAAAAAAAAAGGCTGTTTTTTTTTTGAAATTTCACTATTTATCTTGGAAGGTGTTTTAGTATATATGCGAGCATATAATTTTATCCGTGCTATGTTGCAGTCTATATATTTTACATTCTATTTACATGAATAAATAATTTATATATTAATATATAATTAAGACATAAAACATAATATTATACATAAATGCATATAATATTAATTTTTTTTTATATATGTGCGTGTATATTATATATATATATTTATAATAAGGCATGTCTAATGTATTAAAATATTTTTTGAATTGAATCGAGATTTGATTAAAAAATAATTAAAATATTGATTTTTAATTTTATTGCCTTAGTTAAAAAAATTAAAAATAATATTTAGAGTATAAAAATATAAGTAAAAATTTATCACTTATAATTTTTTTTTGAACAAAAATGAAAAAATTATAAAATTTAACTAAAAATGATATGATTAAAAACAAATATAAGAATGGTAGAAGAATAAATAATTGTATTAAAATTTATATTAAATTGATGTAATAAAAATATTTTTAGATGAGCAAAAACATATTCAAAATAAAGTGAAATAATAAAAAAATTATAAGTCCAATTATAATAATGACATGTTTATTTTAAATTAATTTTAAAATAATAAAATTTATATTGTTCGTTAAAAAGTGAAAATATAATAATAATAATAATAATAATAATAATAATAATAATAATAATAATAATAATAGTAATAGTAATAGTAAAGTTTAAAATTTTAAAAGTCATTATTTTAGGAAGTAATTCATAAAATCTATTAAAAGTTAAAATAAATTTTTTTAAAAAAAATCACATTTCTTGAAACAATAATTTCTAAAGTTGTAGTAGTACTAATAATACTACTATTAATACTAATACTACCACAGATAATAATTATAATAATAAAGGAAAAAAAAAAGAAGCAAAAACATAAAATGATGGAAAATGAGAAAAGAAAAAAAAGAAATAGAGGTAAAATTGAAATTTTACTATCTATTAGGTATATGAGTTTTAGTATATACTAGCAAATAAAGTTTGTACTAAGTTGCGGTTTGAAATTTTTTATTTTATTTTAAAGGAATAAGCAATTTATATATTAATATAATAAAAAAGTATTATATATATAAATGTACATAATATTTATATTCACATATTATAAAAATATTTATAATAAGATATGTCTAATATATTGAGGTATTTTTTATTGATATTTTAATGCATTCTCTACTTTTTTATTTTTAATCTTTCACTTAAAAAATGTATAAAAAATCTATTAAAAATAAAGTTAAACAATATAAAATTTTAGATTCAAATATAATTAATAATATATCAAATTTAAAATATTTTTAAGATGATTGAATATATATTATCAATCTAAACGTTAAAATAAAATAATAAGAAAATATAAAATTTCACTATTCTAAAAATTATGACTCATAAATTTTATTAAAAATTAAAATTAAAATTAAAATTAAAATATAAAAATTTGAAAAGTCATTCTGACTTGTGGAGTATAATAATAATAATGATAATAATAATAATAATAATAATAATAATAATAATAATTTTTCTTTGATCAATGAAATAACAACAAAATATAATTCATACATCAAACTTTTAATCATTTAAATTTTAAAGATTTATTAAACTTTTCATATATCATTTTTATTTAAATTCAAGACTAATATATATTTTATAATTTAAATTAATTATATATTATATTGATATAAAATTATGACTTCATTTTTTTATTATTTAAAATTAGAATTTTAAATACTGATACTTATTTTATAAAATTATATTGTTATATTATATTATTTTATATAATTATATTGTTATATTATATTATTTTATATAATTATATTGTTATATTATATTATTTTATATAATTATATTGTTATATTATATTACAAAAATTTATAAATTATCTAAGAACTATTATTATGATATTCAATTTCTTTGTTTTAATTTTAGTCATGTACCTTTTTTAATTGATTTTCATTTAAGGACATCATTACGATTTAGATATAATTATATTTGATATATGATTTTTTTATTATCAATTTAATTTTATATTTATTTTTGCTTAAAAAAATTAATCCTAGATATATGTGTTAATTTATTATTTATTGACATATTTTATCTTATAAAATTAAATTTATATCTTACATACTTTCTATTGAAATATTTCAATATTTTTATTTATATTTTTGTACAAATAATTAATATTAAAGTGAATTAATCTTTAATAAAATTATTATAAAACTAAAAATCAATTATGAAATTTATTCTATTAATTTAGCATTTAATATATATTTTAATGATTATAGTAATTATTATTATACTATTAAATTATAAATTTAATTTATTAAATTAATTACTAAATTATTGTTTAATATTCATCTGAGAGGAAATCAATTAAATTAAATGAAAAATAACACTGTTGCCTTGATTCTTTGAAGCAACCAAAACAATAAAAATAAAAAAGGTTAAAAAAGGAAGTAAAATAAAAAATTAAAAAAAAGAAACAAACAAACAAACAAAAGCAAAAAAAAAATGAAAGGGGTAAAATTGGGAATTCAATTTTCATTTATGTGGGTGTTTTATTATATTACAAATAAATTAATTTACCATGCTATGCTTATGTTTATAAAATTTTATATTATTTAAATGAAAAATAATTTATATATTAATATAATTAGTACATAAAAAATAACATTAAATATAAATATATATAGTATTAAAAATTTTTATATTTATATATTATAAAAATATCTATTATAAGATATATTTAATATATAGATTTTTATTTGAGAATTGGTTGATAAAAAATATTAAAATTTTAATTTTATAATTTTAATTAAAAAGAAAAATTAAAAAATAATTAAAATTAGAAATTTAAATAAGTGAAAATTTATTACTTGTTAAATTTTTTGGAAGAAAAAAATTATAAATTTACTTGAAAATAATGAGAAAAATAAAAATTATAAATTTATCTAAAAATTTATTACTTATTAATTTCTTTTTAAGTAAAAGTGTTTATTTAAGGAAAAATGTTGGCAAATATTAATCACTAAATTTGTATAATAATATTTTATTTCTTTTAACAAAATAAATTAAATTTAATATACATTTTAAATTTAAATTTATAAATTAAATCACTAAAAATTTATTACTTATTAATTTCTTTTTAAGTAAAAGTGTTTATTTAAGGAAAAATGTTGGCAAATATTAATCACTAAATTTGTATAATAATATTTTATTTCTTTTAACAAAATAAATTAAATTTAATATACATTTTAAATTTTCAGTTATAATTTTAGAATTATACCTATTTTAATTTTTATTTTCATAAATTATAAAAGAAATAATAATAAAATATAACCCTTTCATCAAACTATTTGATCAATCAAATTTTAAATTTTTATTAAATTTTTTGTACATCATTTTCATGGAAATTTAAGTCTAATATATATTTCATTATTTAGATTAATTATATATCATAGTGATAAAATGTATTATTTTATTATTTTAAATTAAAAATTTTAAATATTGATCTTTTTTTATATTATTATATTATATATCATAGAAATATATAAAATATTTGTTTATGTGCAAAAAATATAATAGTAATACATTTAAAAATATATATTTAAAATTTATAAATAAAATATTAAAGAAAAAGTGCAAAAGTAAAGAAAGTAACAATTTATTTGAAAAAACGTAAAATAAAATTGATTTTAATTAAAATTAAATCATATTTTTATTTTTGAGATAACATACATACAATATAATATATGTCATTAGCAAAAATAATATTCAATATAAAACGAAAATAATAATTAAATATGCAATTTGTTCTTAAATTTTTAATGTTATTTTTATTATTAAACCAAAGTGATATTTTACATATATTTAATAAATTAGAGCTTTTAAATTACTGGATAATTTTTAATCTTAATATTTATCTGTCCTAATAAAAAACTGAGACTTAAAATTTATGTTATTTATCAATTAAATTTTAATTTTTAAAAACTTCATCTTATAGAACATAATTTTTTTTCAAGTATTAAGAGTAAAAAATTTAACATTAAATAAATCGCAACATCTATGTTTAAATAAATTGAAATTACCTCTGAGTTCAAATATAAAATTTTACTTAAAAAGTGATTTTTTATTAAAAATATAATTAAATAATATAAAATTTTAAATTTAAATATAATTAATAATATAATTATTTATAAAATAATTATATTTATATTATCAATATAAAAATTAAAATAAAATAAAAAAAATAAAAATTTGTTGTTCTAGAAAATATAACTCATAAAATTTTTGAAAATAAAATAAAAAAAATAAAAGACGAGTTAAAAAGAAAATATAGAGAATGACTTAGTTTGTGCATACGGTGCATGGCTATTTGCTAATGGCTTTTAAGTGTTTTCAAAGGAATAAATCGGCAAAAGAACTAAAAAGGAAAAAGAAAAAATTAGGATAAAATGAAAAATAAAGAAAATGGCCTTTGGTTTTTTTTTGAAAGTTTACTATTCATTACCGAAACTGTTTTAGTATATATATATAATATATGATAAGACTATAAAAACAGTATTTTCTCTCAATTTTAAAATACTATTTTAAAATGATTTGAATGGTACATTATTTTTCTTATAGAAATAATAAAAAAATCCATGATATTTTTTACTGTTGGTAAAGACTAAAGAGTGAATTAATTTTTCATATTTTTGATCTGAATTTTTTTTAATAAATTTTCATAATTTAGGGTAAGATAAGATTAATCAGAAATTCTAAAAGGAAGGTTATAGTATAGTATACAGATATGCTTCAGAGTGACTGATTGATTGATTGATTGATAGGATAGCACTATATAAAAATAAGGTGTCAAAATTATGAATTAATTTTGTTACAGAATCAAAGTTGGCAAAATTCTTTATGGTTCAAAACAAAAAAAGTGGCAAAATTCTTTCGACGACTTTGGTCCTCTTTTTCCTTCCTGATGGCTCATCTTATGCTTTACTGCCAGCTTCCAATTAAAACGGCCAAAAACGAATGAGTGGCCGATGAGTCCTTTTTATTTATTTATTTATTTATTTTTGAAAAATCAGAAATAAGAAGCATTCATTAAACAGTAAAAAGAGATTCCAAATTCCCCATCAGGAGAAGCCAATTGAAGATAATTAATTGCCCAGAAACTAGAAAACCTAGCAACTAAAAGAACAACACTAAACATAACCAGCAGTACATAATCCCCAAAGATGAAACTGCACTGCAAACACTTCCATCTTCAAAGACCCAATAATTTACAATATTTTCTGTTTTTATCCAATTAATTAAATTTAATTTTAAAAAAAAACACCCTTACTTTTTTACTATTATTGATGAGCTATATTATATATATATCTACTACAACTTTCGGCGCCTATGTTTTATGCAGGCAAAATCACTTGAATAGGTTATCGGATATGGTTAATGTATCCGTGGATTTTTTAATATCGATTTTAATTTGAGAGTGCACAGCTTATAATAAATAATAAAATATAAATAAAAATTACTTTGATATAAAAATAATAATTTAATTAATCAAATTTCAAAGTAAATATTATATAAAAATTAATTAATTAATTTAATATTTAAAAATTAAATTCTTAATTCTTAATTTAAATTTAAAATAATATTTAAATTCAAATTAAAATAATCTAAGATATTAATTTATTAATTCACAATTTAAATTATTAAATTTAAATAATTAATAGAATTAGTTTTCATTATGTTTGTTTCAAATAGGTAAATATATATTTTCAAATTAATTATTCTTTAATCAAAGCTACTAATTTCTTAAATGTTAATTTTTCTCTTCTCAAGCAAAAAAATTAATAATTGAAATAATTTATTAATTTTATTTTCATGAACAATAAATTAAAACAATTTATAAAATTTAAAAAAACTAAATTGGTTTTAAGATTATTTTTTTTATCTCTAAATAGAATTTTCTTAAGTTGTTAAATTTTTAATCTAAAATCATATCCGGCTCTCGCTCATCATACAATTTTAATTGATTATGCAATTAGTGGCCAGTCAATCACAAGCACTAAGAATAAATTTAATAAAATTTTAATTTTAAAAAATTAATAGTAATTAAATTAAGCAATATTCAGTATTCACAATCCTAAATTCACTAAATCTCACTAATAGGATTAGTTATTCATGGTTAAATTACACATAAAAAATATAAAAATTAAAAAATAAATATGAAATTCATAATTTCAATATTCAAATCAATAATAAAATAAGAACATGAAATAAAACATAAACCGAAATAAAGAGTTCAAACTAGATGAATGAGTAGTCTTTTTGAGATAATAAAGTTGTCCTAAAGTCCAATTTTCTTTTTTCTTTGGTCTTCAATGGTGAAAAAATTAATCTCCACTTAAAAGATGAAAAATTATAGGAGAAAATTGCCTCTGGAAAACTCTCCTGTTACTGTTCACATCACACTTATGTGTATCCCCCTCATTCCAACTAGATTCCACCTACTTAGCTTCTGTTTCAGAATTTGAATTCAAAATTCTAACTCAATTTTCTCTTAGATATAATTCTTATCTCCAATTGACATTTTCAGAAAAAATGTAGCCCCAAAAGAGTAAATAGTTTTAGGCTTTTGAATCACCTGATTTGGACTTTAGACGCTCAAGTTATGGCCTAATTATATCAGTGACACGAATTGGACTTTTGCTTCTAAAATTTAAGCCCAATTTTAACTTTAAAGTTGGAGGCCCAAACAAACTCGAAATTTAACCAACTAGGACTCTCTGAAAAGTTTGAGATGTCATCTATCAACTTCATGGAGACCACTTTTTCAATTTTATACTTTAAGACCACCAAAATTTTACTTAAAGCTTTAAAGGTCAAATTATACCTAAAAATTTCAGTTTAAATACACTTTTAAGAAATTAATTTAAATTAAGCTTAATTCAAGAATAATAAAATAAAAACGCACAAATAAGCTTAGAATAGATTAATTCAAGTCAATTGTATGCTAAATATAATAAAAAAAATATAAGGTCAATATATACCTATCATAATGTCATTTTCATATTTTCCATATCATTACGAAATTTGAATTGAATTTAAAATATATCCAACTTAACTTTTTTCAGTTTTTTTATAATTGTATATTTTATTTTATATTTATTACTTTTAATTTCATATACATATTTTTGTTTAGTTATTTTTGTTGATACTAATCTTTTGTGACTTTTTCCTATCCTTTAAGTTTGATTTTTACTAGATAATATATATTTTTATGTATTCAAAATATTATTAATTGTAGTGTCATAATTTCATATTATGAGAATATTTTAATTTTTGAATTTATTTAAAGCAATGTTGTCTTGTAATCTAAATTATAAAAATATTTATCCAAATCTAAATTAGTATTAGTTTATATAATTTTAACCTATCTTGTTTATATCTAAATTCAAATTTTAGTATTAGTTTATGTAATTTTAACCTATCTTGTTTATATCTAAATTCGAATTTGATATCATTAACTTAATTAAGACCATATATATTTACTCTAAATTAATTAAGTCAAATCATAAATATCCCAGTTCACTATATATATATGTATTGTGTGGCTTTTATAGCTCTATTATATATATATATATAGTGTTTTCTTTAATTTTATTTTACAAATGATATTGACATATGGGACAGAACAGGACAGGCTTTTATAGCTTTACATTTTTTTACTTACTGAAAAATGCTATTAAAAGAACACGCAAAAATTTTAGTCATTGAATGAAAATATTTTACTTTAAAAAAATCATTATTAAAAAATGCAAGCATGCTCTTATTGAAATCTTTTTTCTTTGTTTTACAGTATATTTTTTTTATTTGATTTGTACATATGAAAATAATAAAATCAAAAATAACTTAATGCTATACTTGTTAATAATTTTTTGGGCTGTATCAAATTATATTTTCCAAAAAATCTAAACTAATTGTATTTTTCTGAAAAATTCATTTTAACCTTAATATATCAAACTACAGAATTTAATATTTTATGTTGACAAATGACAAAAGTCATATTTCGATTGAATAAAAAACATGGAAGTTTGAATTTCACCAACAGTTAATTCCCTATTGTGCTATTCTTTTTAATTTTATATATTTCAGAATAGACATGTTCATCACCTTTTCAATGCATGCTTCAAGTTGCCCTACTATATATTTTGAGATTTGAGAATAAGTTAAACTTAATCGATCATAGTAGTAGTTGAGTTTTTGTTTTTGATTGATAATACAAGAAGCTGTAATTAGATTCAAATCTCAAAATTTTTTTTCTTCTCCATCAATTAAAAAAATAAATTAATCAAGTTGGCATTAGCATTTGACTTCATAATTACGCTCTTAGACTCCTAATTTCCAGAGCAAAGTCTTGTATGAAATTTTTTCTATTTTGACAAACAAATATATAAATACAATATATACATATTTATGACCATGGAAACTTAATGATTAATATGTAGGGTAAGCCACAAAGCAAGAAATATTAAACAAGAGGATGAAGTTGAATTATGGACTCAAATATATATATACACTTCTTAACTATATTATATATGGAAATTAATATACGTTTCTCCAAATGGATGTCACATGTTTTACACCTAAATTAGGGAGGGAGGGACCAGTGGCGTAGCCAGGATTTTAGATAAGGGGGGTCCAATTCAACTTAAATACTAAACATTAAAAATATCAAATTGTAAAAGAAATAAAAAAATTCCAGATTATAAACTACAAAAAAATAATAATTTCAATTTAACTTCATACTACTTTTCTCAAAAAAAAAAAAAACTTCATACTACAAAATCAAATTAAACATTTCAAATTTATAATGTCCTCAAGTATTCAAGCCAATTTCTTAATTCATTATTTTTCAAATTTCAATTCATTTTAGCAAGATAAAAAAATTGCAACAAAATAAATATGAGATTAAAAGTAAGTGGTGTACCTATTCTTAACTTGTTGCCGCTGCCTTGCTGGTGCCAATCGGTGAAAGAATGAAATTGAAAAAGGAAGAAACTGTTATCTGGAAAAAAAAAAGAAAGAAAAAGGAATTAACGAAGAAGAAACGTGAGAAAGAAGAGAAAGAGTCACAATTAAGTTATTCTTGTTTGTTTGTAATGGGCAGAGTCATTGACAAATCTTGTTTGTTTGTAATGGGCTTGATTAAAAGGCCCAGTTTTAAAGATTGGAAAAAAAAAGGATGAAAAATATTGGGAGCGTGGATCGAAGTTGCGTGCTCTCACATAGTAAGGCCAAGCTGTTCCATCTCAACCAATGTAATATTCATTCTCAAATATACCTAAAAAATTTTTATTTTTAACTGAGGGGGGAACAGGGCCCCATGAGACCCCCTTTATCTCCGCCTCTGGGAGGGACTCTTAATTATATCACAACCTAACTTCTTTCTTCTTTTTCTTATGCATCCTCTTTTGCACATGTCTTCCCCCTATTATTTCTTGATTTGTTATTTTATATATATTTTTATCTAAATAGACTTAGTTTTTATTATTATTGAATTATTTTTATTTTTTAAAGAACACACATGAATACATATATACAGAGAATATGACTACATCTATTCCACAACAAAACTATGATGAATGATTTATCTTTTATTTTCTTATTAATATTTACTTGTTATAATTGACATTTGTATTTATTAATAGACTTAAGGGTGAGAATATTTACACCATAAAATTTTAAATACACTTCAATTTATTAATACATTCCTATTATAAAATGGAAAATTTAATTTTTTATTATTACGAGCCCAAAACATCTTAATACCATTTATTTTATTATACTTAATTTTTTTATTTATACAACCCATCAATTAAAACCTCTCCCAAAAAATCAGTTTTTTGTTTTGTTTTCTTTTTTTTTTTTTTTTTTTTTACAATTTCGTTCATTGATCTCAACAAAGAAAGAACCCGTGGTATAGCAATAATGTGATGGATCCTTTTCTCCTTCTCTTCCTCTTTGTAACTTTCAGCTCCAAATTCATCCCTAATCTCATAATAAATGTTTTTTTCTACAATAGTATATTCCTCGTTAGGCAAGGAAGTTTTGATTTTGGGTTGTATTCTTTGTTTGCCATTGATGGTAACTGGGCTTATTATTTTTATATGAAATTATCGTTTGTGATGTTTATATAACTATCCTAAAAAATAATTTTTATTATAAAAATATTGTAAAAACAAAAAATATTTACACTTTTATATGAAGTTAGAGTAAAATTTTAAAAATACATCTTTTTTTAATAATTTTTTTTAAAAAATACCTCTTCCCTGACTATAATCAATATTTTAATTTTAATTTTAATTTTTTTTTCAAATTTCAATATTAAAATAAAAATATTCTAATAAAATAATAAAAATTAATATTTTAAATTATTTTTCATAGTATAAAAATCATAATATTTTATGAAAAAGAGAATTTTAATTTTAATTATAAAAAAATTAAAGCACTCAAAAAAATAAAAATAAAATAAGACATATAAAAATACATTAATAAAAATTATTAAATTTATTTTTAAACACATTTTACGCATTATACATATGAAAAAAATAAAAAAATAAATAATTTTATTATATATATGTTATATAGATGTGTTGTAGATATTGTGTATTTATTATATTTTTATTATTAAAGTTATGTATATTTTATATAAAAATTGTTGAATGTTGTGTGAATATTATATAAATATTGTGTGGATGTTTTAAGATTAAAAAATTAAAAAAATAAAATTAAAAAAATATTAAAAATATTATATAGATGTATTGTAGATTTATTGTTGATATGTTGTAGATATATTATACATGTTGTAAATATATTTTATATTATTGATTGTGTATTTTATATATGTTGCATATATTTTTTATATATATTTATTTTTTTTATGTGTATATTAAAAATATGACATAAAAAATATAAATAAGATAAAATATAAAAAAAATACAAAAATACAAAAATAAAAAAGAGAAAAAAGAATGTGAAAAACACATATATGTAAATAAAGTTTGCGTGTCCTGTATAGTGAAAAGGGAAAAAAATTTTAGGGTGTACAATGTAAATTTCTCATTGTAATTTACGATATGTTTTATTTTGACTTTAATTTGGCCTTTTTGTTTAGATTATAATTTAAGAGAATTATGCTGTAGACATTAATATATAAGCTAATAATAGTAAAAATGTTATAATGTGCTTTGGCAGCTAACCAAAAAAGGGAAATTTTTTATTATACTTTTTTCTAATCGGGCTATGGTGTTTATAGAAATTATTTTATTTAAATTGATATTAAAATATTGTATTATGTGTTTTTATAAATTCGTTGAAATAAAATTTTTCTAATGAAAATTTTAATTTTGAAACTCTTTTTCTATTATTTTTTTTGCTCTTAGTTATGTTATCTGTAAGATGAAATATACATCTTGTATTATTATAATTTGAATTGTGAATAGTTTGCACCTTCCTTTCATCCTTCTCAAATAGAAAAATACATGGCTTCTCATTGATGCCAACCAAGTTGAAAAAAAGAACAACAAATTCGGTTCTTATCTTTGGATCTTAAACGCAATTTAGGCCATTACACGAAAGAGTACAAATAGAATAATGAGAGGTTTTTGAGAATAGCTTATGATGTGTTTCACAAAAAAAAAAAGGCTGTTATTTTGAAGGTACCTCGGGAAAATGCTTTTTTTTTAGACATTTATATAATTATCTAAAAAATAATTTTTATTTAAAAAATACTAAAAAAAAACTAAAAATATGTATACTTTTATAAAAAAATTAGTGCAAAATTTTAAAAATACCACATTCCTCGTTAAAACAAAAGTTTTTTTTCAAAAATATATTTTCCCACATTACAATCAATATTTTATTTCAATTTTTTTTAAATTTACTATTAAATAAAAATATTTTAATAAAATAATAAAAATTAATATTTTAAATTATTTTTCATCATATAAAAATAATAATTTTTTATAAAGAAAAAATTAATTTTAATTATAAAAAATAAGTAACAATAATAAAATAAAATAAAATATGCAAAAATATATTAATAAAAATTATTAAATTTATTTTTAAAATTTTTTTACATATTATACACATACAAAAATACACATAATTTTATTATATAGATATGTAGTAAATGTGTTATGTATGTTTCATAGGTGTTATGTGTATGCGCTATAGATGTTATGTGTATATTATATTTTTATTATTTAAGTTATATGTATTTTATATAAAAATTGTTGAATATTATGTGGATATTGTGTGAATGTTGTATAGATATTGTGAGAATAAAAAATTAAAAAATTAAAATTAAAAAAATATTAAAAATATTATGTAGATGTATTGTAGAAGTTGTAGATGTAGTTTATATTGTTGAATGTGTATTTTATATATATTGTATATATATTATGTATATATTCATTTTTTATGTATAATGAAAATTTGACAAAAGCAAACATTTTTTTATATAAAAAAACATAAATATAAATAAATAGTAAAAAATGAAATTAAAAAAATTACAAAAATAGAAAAAAAAAAAAAAAACAACGTTCACTACGAAAATTTTAAAAAAAGTTTTCGCTTGCCATATTTTACGAAATCGAAACACGTTTTTCGGGTAGAGAATCTAATTTCCTCTTGTTTTATTTTTGATGAATTTAGCTCAATTATAATATCATAGTCTCAGTCCAAGTTTGTTAAACTTAGATAAAAAAAAAAAATAACTAGATGCTCTTGCATGTTTAGTCATGTCATAATATATATTTATCAATATTTAGAGTTCAAAATACATTAGACACTAAGTATAACATCTCGAAATTTTATTAATCCTTACTTGGCAAAGGCTTTTATGTATCAATAATAAAAGTAGATAGGTACCAATCAACTCATTTCTATGGAAAAAAAAAGTTATATGGATCACACACTTTAGTGAAATATTATTGTATACATTAAATTATTCAGATAACGATGTAAAATGTTTAACCACTATCAACTCAATGATATAAAATGCATGAATCATATTTATTGTTTTTTATTATGTTATAATATTTTTAAAATTACTCTCTAATTTTATTATTTTGTTTTACTAGACATGACACATTATAAATCATCACGCATTCTGCCTACAACATTAAAATGATGTCCTCGTACCCATATGAAACAAAATTTTGAACAATATATATAAAAAAAACTAGAGGTAAGTATGAATTGGTTCAGTCCGAAGATTTGAAAATATCCAGAACTAAATCAAAATTTGAATATTTTAAAATTATTAGAATCGAAATCGAACCGAATATATAAAATATTTATACCAAATAATTTTAAAAAAATTCGGTTCGATTCAGATATTCGGCCATAGCTGAGTAGTTCCGGTTCCAAGTGGAGATGGAGATTCGAAGATTTAGAATTTTTTTTTCAAATTTAAGTAATAGAATAATAATTAATAATATTTTATAAGTTATTCATATTTTATTGAATTAGCATGCTATATGAAAATCATCTTCTATCATATTGTATAATTTTATTTTGATAATTTTTTAAAATAAAAAATTCTATATTATATATTTTATTTAGATGATGGTGAGAGACAGATGAATAAAATATTAAATACATTTTATAAAACAAGTTAGAAATTATGTAGTTTTGATTAAAACTTTATATATTTAATTTAAATATTATTTAATATATAGAATAATGAAAATATTAAGTATATTATGTGATATAAATTAAAACTATGTAGTTTTATTTTAAAACTGCATAGTTTTAACTTAAATAGCAATTCATATGTAAAATAATTAAAATAAATTTAAATATCTATAGTGTTTATATATATGTGTGTGTGTGTGTGTGTTTACTGCATATAATATATAATTTACAGCATTCATAGTATTATATAGTAATTATATTATATATGTAATGCATATAATATATAATTTATAGTATATACAGTGTTATATAATATATCATACTATATATATAATGTAATATATATATCATAATGTATATATAGTCCATATATTAGGTTGTTTATATTTATATTTATAAATTTAATTTATTTTTAATTAAATATGAGGTAATAAAATAAAATAACTTTAAATTTAAATATCTTAACAATTTAAATTACTAATTATAGAAAATTTTTATTATTCATATCGATAAAAAATTATATCAATATTATTTATCTTTAGTATCGTTGCTCGTTAGTATAATGTTTATTAATATTCTTATTCATTTTTGTTATTAAAACTTCTAATATTATTACATTAAGTTACTTTATTAAAATACAAATTACTATAATCAATATGAATTAATATTATTAGTGCTAATGATAACAATTATTCATATAACATATAATAAAGTAAGAAAAAATTATTTAATTATATTTTTTATTTACTTATATTTAAATTAATATTCATGAAATTAATTATAAATAGAAATAAAATAGTTTTTATAGTTTAAAAATGAGTATTATAAAAATATACTAATGACATATATATATATATATATATATTCAATTAACAAAATATAAAATAAAGAAATCAAGGTATATCTATATATATATATAAAGTATAATATAGAAAATTAAAAATTTCAAAGTGAATATATAATATGACATAGTATGAATTAATAAAATAATTCTAATATATTTTTAAAATATCAAATATTAATTAATAAATCAATAAAATATAACATAATTTCATATTATTAATAATAAATCGGTTATTTTTTTAATTATTTGATTCTGGTCAGTCCAGTTCGGGTTGGTTCAGTTCTCGGTGTGGGTATAGCCTAATATCCATAATCGTTTCATATTAAAAAAAATCAGTTCGGTTCGATTCGAAAAAAATCAAAAAAGTCAACGGTTCTTTTCGGTTCTGAATATTTCTGTCTGAATATTTGGATCGGTTCAAATATATTCAGGATCCGTACTCAGCCCTAAAATAATTACTATAGTATACTGAAGAAGAACTCGTACAACAAGAGTTGAAGAAAAGAAATTTAGTCATGTTTATTCTTAATAGCAAGAAACAAGGTATGTGATGGAGAACATTTGTTCAAACTATATGGGGGCGATCATGGTGATGGTGGTGATGGGGCAAATCTTCTAGCAATAAAGTAAAAGAAAATTTTGATGGTTCTTTTTATGGGGGCCCTAAAAGCTTATTAGTATTTTCTGAATATAATTCTCACATTACATGTAATATCAAGGAAGAAAAAGTAAAACATGCAAAAATAATGTGTTATATATAAATTGAATATTAATGGCTCTTAGTTTGTTTTATTATGCAAACCACTTTTTTTTTTCAGGAACGAACTTTGTTAAAATACTACAACAATTATGACTTGTTATGACAATGGTCCATTAATATTCAAGATGGAAAAAATTCATTGTTCATTTAGTGGATTTGAAATTCTGATTTAGGACAATTTATTCATGATACATATAGATACATTGATCAAAGATTAATGTCTACATTCTTTGAACAATGACATCCTAAAACCAATAGTTTCCATATGCTTTGAGGGGAGATAATTATCATATTGGATGACGTATCAACAATATTGAAACTTCTAGTTACTGCAAAGCTTGTTTATAAGTCACCTAAAATGAATGATGTCTCCATTGAAGATTTGATAGACTTGTTAAGTGACAAACGTGAAGTTGCTAGGGAGGAGAATGGACATGCATACTTTTTGATGCCAACAATTTTTTTTTTTTCTTTTCTACTACTTATATTTTGACAATGTTTCTATAATTGCCTATGTAGTTTACAAAATGTGAATCGCTTTATGACAGTGAATCTTTTAGTAATCTCACAAGCCTAATTAATCACATTATATTTATTTTGAAATATTGCAAGTAATTGCACAACCTAATAATAATATATTTTAAAACTATAAACTAACTTGTTATTATAAAATATTATATGTGTGGGAGTGTACCTAACTTTTCATCGTTGAAATGACTTATATAATCTGCAACACTTACTATTTCTTTTTCACCAATGTCAGCAACACTAGAATAGCTTGATGCGAACAACATATTACAACATAAATGATATATGGTATCAATTAATGTCAAAGCGTTAACATTCTAACAGGCTTTTGATCCCATAGTCATATAAATCTTTTGAAACATCACAAATCATAAAGTTCACTGTACTTCTTAAATCCACTGAAGCCCTTATCTCTATCAATGTTGCCACACAGCTCCCAGTCCCATTAAAACTCACATCCTCCAGCTATATTTCATGGCGTCTTCTGTTTAATGATTAGTTACTGTTGTCTTCTTGTGTGTTTTAATAATGTGGACACTTCATTAAATTATTTAGAACATTTAACAATTGTTTCTAAGTATTTTTGCATTTATTTTTAAAAAAAATCCTGTACTATAAACTTTATTTTAATTTGTATTCAAATCCTTTATATTCACGCCTAAAATCACATATCCTTCGCTAATTCTCAAAGGCAATATGCCACATTGCATCAAAGGAAAAATAAAATAAAGAAATAAAATGCGGTTTAGCAAGGGGAAATTCTTTTGAGGTAATGGAATATAACTACTCATAATTTAATTAAAAAAAAGTCCACACTTCATCAACTTGCAAGCATTTTGATAGGCCACGTTGGTCAAACCATGGCCTATAAAGAACCTAAATTCATGGGCTGTTGCACCTTTCCATAGGTAGTAAAATTTAGTTAGCTTTGTCAAATTATTAGTCTTTATTTGTTTGCTTAAGAATAGGAACTAGTTAGCTATTGAATTTCCATTATCTTAGTAGCTATAGAATAGGGCTAGTGGGTTGCAAAAAATAAGGAGCAGTACTGTAGTTGTTAGTTAACAATTGTATTTTCTTGTATTTAAACGGCTTGAATGAATTGAATAAAGGAAGCAGAAAATTAAATCAAAATTGAGATTTAATTCTCACCCGAAAAGAATTTTGTGGTTGTTCTCACCCTAAGTAGAACAAATATCATCAATACTCTGATTGGGACCTATCACATTTATGCCTTACAAAAGTGTACAATTACAAGTCCTGCCCATATTTTATTGTTCTATACAATTCATCGCTTCTTTTACTTATATCATATGGACATATTCTCAAGCCAAGAACCTTTCAAACAAAGTTGCCACAGAAGAAGCTTATTTTTGCCCATCCTCTGGCTTTTATTGCCCTATACAGGTCATTGTTTCTGTTACACGTAACATATGGACATGCTCTCAAGCCAAGAATCTTTCAAACAAGTTCCCAAAGAAGAAACTTGTTTTTGCCCATCCTTTGGCTTCAGGTTCCCTTGCACTAACAGGAGTTTTCTTTACATTAAGCATCATGGTGTGATCGATTTCTTTACGAAGAGCTTCGATGGTTTTCATGTCGACTGGGTTCCCTGAAGCATCTCTCACATAGAAAACATTCACTGCTTGCTCTCCAACCGTTGTTACACCGGCTCTTGTCACTGATAATCCATTCTCTCGCAGAACCCTAGTTACTTCAGACAGTAAGCCCACCCTATCCTTCGCACAGAGCTCTAAGCTCAGACCCTGAGTAATGTTAACAAAAAAAAAAATTTTGTGTGATCATGTTAGCTAGAAGGTAACAATATACTTTATAATTCAAACGAACAATCAAAATTTTAAATTAAAAGCAATTTTAGAATAGTTAAGATTATAATAAATGGACAAAGACTTAAACCAGTTAAATACAGTTCAATTTGAATAAATTGAACACTATCTAGTGTCTGGCATCGGACTGCACTCAAATCAAGTCAGCTAAGATCAAATTATTCAATTGTAGCCGCAACAGGCAGCAGACAATATCAATATCAGCTACAGATGCTGTACTGTAGACCACTAGATTCTATCTACAATATTACATGGGGATGGGGCTAATCCTGAGCACAAAAATATTAATTCACTCACCTCACACACTCTTCTCCGAATTGCAGCTTCGAGACATTTGATGACTCTTTCTTTCTCTCCTTCAGTATCAAGTATGCAACCATCCATGTGACGGATATAATACTCCTACAACGGCATTCCTGGTCAAATACTCGAACCAAATTCTAATGAAGCATTTGATTCATACATATTACTTGATGGGAACATCATTTGAAGGTGTAGGTTATCAATCAATAGTGAAATTGCTTAAATTATAAGGCAAACTAAACAGACTGATATGAAAATAATGCGATTTTATAAACCCCTTAGACTTCAGCATAAGACCATTAGGGATGCTATCAAAGAAAAATCAAATCAAGTGACATAAATATCAGTCAGTCGATTTTTTGGAGATCCAAATGATCCCAGAAGAAAGGCTCTTTACCGAAACCTGTTACTCTAACGGCTAAAAAATAACTCATCTATCACAAAGATCCAATAAAGATTTTATCAAATATTTGATTCTGATATATAGTAGTATGGCGCATTTGTATCATGCCAATGTTATATCTTCTAATGAGAATAAAAGAAAGGTTGAAAGATTGAACTTTACTGAGCTTGCTTTATCAATGCCTTCCAAGGACAAGAGTATGTTAAGGAGCAAGAGCATTTATCATATTACTTGAGAAAAGATAAATATACCTGTGTCGCATAGGGGCCATCAGATGATATTGTGGCATGAAAAACAACATATTGCATGTCTGTGAGAGTGCACACAATGTCAAACAACAATTTTGCTCGATCTTTGCAACGAACGCTAACTACTGAGTATCCCTTGTCCCCACAACGCTCAACTGTGATCTTTGGTTTGAAGGAGGGAGGATAATCAACCTCATTTGCCACTCCTCCTTCATAATCCCTATCTGCAAAAAACATTTGATGTAGCCTTCGGTCAATATGGGTGAAACCCATGGAGAAACTTGTACGGGCTGCTTTCTCATCATCCTCACACCCGCGTAAAATGTTCTTGAGCTGCTCCTCCATAACAGACAATCTGGTAGGGTCATCAACAGCACGGCATGTAGTGTCATCATTGACATACACAACACATGCTATTCGCCTATTATGCGTCCAAACTTCAGCAGCAGCCACATTGAAGTGAAGGTTGGCAAGGACAGCAGTAATCTCGGATAAGAGACCTGGGCGATCCCTGCCAATGAGTTCAATGGCTGTGTGATCACCAACAGAGTGCACTCCTACCCTTTTTCCTGGCCAAGTCTTCGATTCATTTTTATTGTACTCTTTTGGACCTAAAGCCTGTTTAACAAAAACTTTATATCACTGGGAGAAATTTATAGAAGGCATATATCAGATTGGTCAGTTAAATGAGACTGTGACCAAATTGTTTACAAGAATCTAAATTGGCTTATGGAGTTCTCTTATCCACTCAAGGACTTCAATCTCCTTCCTGTTATAAATAAGTCTGACTGCTAAATGGTATAGATTTTAACAGATGATTTACTGGCCAAACTGCTGAGAGACTAAAACACAGAAGTTTGAAATGATTAGCCATGCAGTGGTGCCAATTATTTAAGAGAAAACAGAGTCATTGTATGTGAAATAGTTTTAGAGAAATCAAGAATATTCATATGGATATATAAAAGATAAGCAAATTTGTCTAGTATTTTAAAGAAGTCGAAGTGTATTAGGGCATAGAATGATGTTGAATTGCATGAAGCAGGAATCATGACTAATTTATTGTCTCCTGGACCTAGAACATGTGTCAGCTGCTTTTGAAACAGCAATAAACACACTATTTTAGATTAAAACCATAGAACATGAAAGGATAAGAGGAAGAATAAGAACTGCATACTTTCTCTATGTAGTCAATCGTTTTACTGTCTGTGATCTTCTTTCCTTGTTGATCAGTGACATGAAATACTGTTCATAAAAAAACGAAATTACCAACTAGTTGAGACAGTGTGTTGAAGGAAATATTAATATAAGGCTGTAACAGTGTTTAGAAGGAAATATTAATACAAAACTTAATCATGCCTAGTCATTTCAGAATCAAAAACATCAAAAAGGTTTATCAGCTAATTATGTTGCAGATTTATCATAAAGTTAAGAACATTATTCTTAAACATTAAAAGGATATCATCCCTATTGTCTAACCATCATCAAGAAACAAGGAAAGAACAAGAAAATGATAATGTACATACTGTCCATAAACCATCCTCCATCTGAGGAGATATAGGCTTTGGTGATGATGAGGTCAATATCAGTTAGGATTTGGACAACTTCCAGCAGAATTCCCGGTTTGTTCATGCTGTCAACCTATATGCATCACATTTTTTTCATGTAAATTATTCACTAATTGCCTATGCTATTATATTAATGAGAAAAGTATAGCTAACTTGATAAATTTCATTTCTAATCAAAGCCACTCTTCATTTTCAAAATTCAATGAGAACTAAATAGAAATGCAAAACCTCAGGTATATCTTTCACCTTTAATACAATGTTATCAGACTATTAAATGGTTGGCCTTAGGGGTCGAGGAAGAACAATTCTTTTTCTTGGTAAACTGAAAATTTTTTAAAAGGGAAATGGATGTAAGAGCTTGATGCTACTTAACCACTGTGCCACTAGCCTAATGACGTGCACAATTTTTAAGGACTACTATGAAAAAGATTACCTTTATTAGAGTACAGTCATTGCAACTATTGTTATCCACTGATACCCTGCAATCACAAAATGGGGAAAAAATAGGTAATCAAGCAGAGACGGGGGCCAAAAAAATGAAAAAAGAATCTTTAATTGAAGTAGTAGTTTTATATGATTTATTTGGTAAATACTTTGGAGGATTGATTCTAGTGCTCAAGTTCTCATACTCCGGATCAAAATATGGCCAACAAACTTTAGCCATTGAAGTCGCAAACTTTTTCCCAACCAAACAGTGGACTCTTGTGTCCTGTGTCACATAAGTTCATCAATTAAGCACAAATGGTTAGTGAACATCTTAAAGCATGGGTCAAATACTCCAAAATTTATGAACACGTGCGTTAGTGAAACTCATCAGGCAGAGGCAACTTGAAGGAGCTGAGACTCGACTAAAGAATTTTGATAATTAACAAAATGGTTAGTTTAATAGGCAAGTAGGTTGGTGCTTTATTTTGTTAATATGGGTTTGAATCTTATGGCCAGACTCACAAGCTCTCTTGTGAATTCTTTAATCCTAAAGAAAGTGGTTTAATACATAGCAAGAAAGCTATCCAATGCTACCATTTAAGGCAAACCCAGAAAAAAAAAATCTTCCTAAATAAACAAAAGAAATAAAGAAAGGAAAGAAAAGGAGCAATACTCTTTTAAAAGAAGGCTACAAGAAATTAATTCCTGATGATTTAGCCCCTTCTAGTTGACAAAAATGCTTACATGGTCACAATAAAAATCTGCAAACAAGAAGCTCAGCTTAGCAATATCGATGAAAATATTATGAAGAAAATCTAAAGCTCACATCATTAGAATTAGATCGAGAATAGCTTCAGTTTTTAATGCGAACTTTTCAAAGGGAAGGATAGATATTGTAAGGAATTTTAATTTGTAAAAAAACTGCAGCTGACTGCCACTGCCATACACCAATAAAGGGTGGCATAGTTGGTCAAAATGCTTCATCATCCTTATAATTATTATTGGAGTTTTCGCTCATATAATATAAGAGTTGGAGGAGGATTATTCTTCTTATTTACGGATAGCTATCCATACAGCCTCTTAATTAAAAAAAAAAGTGATAAATCAGGTGCGAGGTGTCTATATAATTTTCTTATTTTTTTTAATGAGTTTTTGACAAAAATATAAAAAAAAATTAAAAAGAATTTTAATTTTACCATATTTATAAAATATTTATTAAAATATTAAAATTTATAAAATATTTATCAAAATACCAGATTTTTATTAGTTTACAAAAAATTTACAACGAATTTATAATGAATTTATTATTAATTTATAATGAGTTTATAAATTTTATACAATTTATAACGAGTTTATAATAAAATAATTAAAATATCTTTGATAAAAAAATAAAAATTTAAAAAAATATGATGGATAGTTTTATTTTTTCTTTTTTAATAGATGTAAAGATCCATTCTCCTTTTTTTTTAATGAATTTAAATGTAAGTTTCGTAAGAACAAAAAAAATTCAATATTTTATGTGTATCGTATTTAGTCAATAATTTTTTGCTTAATTAATAAAAAAAAACCTAAAGATTTTTAAAAAAATTATAATTATATGTAAACCTTTTGACATACATATAATTATAATTTTTTAAAATCCATAAATTTATCATAACATTAATTAGTTGCAACTAAACTTATTTTGGTTAAAATTAAATCAATCTTTTTTACAGTCTAATTGGGGATAACTGAAATTAAGTTTCAAAACTAGCATAAAATAATTTATTTTAAAATGTTTAGATATAGTATTTTTTGTTTGAAAGAATTTAGATTTTTTTTTTTTTTGGTTATTAAGCAATAATTTTGCGATAGCAGTCATGATTAAAAATCAAAAGAAAAAGAAAAAAAAACCTATAAGTGATTGCCATCTTCCACTAGGGACAATTAGAAGTTTGCTTATTTAAAGGAAATAGATTTGGGTAGTAGTAGTACATGAATTGCTAGACCACACTTCAATTATACACCTTTTAAAAACAACAACTAATAACAATTAACAAACATAATTAATTCATAATTACTTAATTAATTATGAGATTATCATAGCAATGTTTATTGAATTTAAAAAAGCAATATTCAACATAAAGAACAAGAATTGTCTCTTTCATATTCAGAACATAACAAGTGGTCATACTCATAGTATGATACTCCCTGAAACACTTGATCCTCCAAATTAATGCAAATTAATTTTAGTTCAAGAATGAATAATTAGAAGGGGGTATGCAAATTAGTTTTAGTTTCCATTAATAAGATGATTTATCAAGTGAATAGTTGGTGGAAAAAGAGAAGTTGCTGGCATGGTTAAACACTAAACAAAGACTAAAGGTGTTAAAGAAACAAAAAGTGAAGAACAGAGTCAGAGTCAAGCAGACCAAAAATCACTTTTGAGATTGACATAAAGAAAGAAAAAATGAAAAGATTTTGATTCCTATCTATGCATCATTGATCATTCATCGGTATCCCTACAGTCCCTAACAAAATACCCAAATCCTAAAATCTCCATTAATCACCACCGTCCATTCCCATTTTTCTCATGACCAGACAAAATTTTACAGCTGTTCTTGGTTTCTTTCTTTTGACACGACTAATAAAAACAACAGAGCACTTCAAATGGTGTACGGAATTCAACTAAAAGTACGCTGTAATTAATAAGGAAACAATATAATTAATTGATTATATAGTTAATTGAAAAAAAGATCAAAGATGAATGTATTTAAAATCTATATGAGCAAAAAATTGTAAAATTTATATGGGAACTTACCAAATGAAAAGCAGATATGCAGAGGAAGCTGAGATTAACACAATTCAAGAAAATAAAGATAATCGAAGGAAACCTGCCAATTTTCAAGTTAAAAAAACTCATCGTGATAAAAGGAAATAAAATCAAGAATTTAAAAGAAATATAGAAAATTCCAATCAATAACTGAATTGACCAGTTCAATTATGGATTAAGCTACAGAGCAGATGACAAGTGAAAAGAAAAAAAAAACAGAGCAAAAACAGAAAGAAAGAGAAAAAAAAAGGAAATTTGGTACTGACCCTTTAGAAAGTGTCTTACAAAATCCCAGCAAATGGTAAAGAAAAGGCGTTTCATTCACATCTTTGAAAATAAAAACACAGAGCAGTAGCAGAGAGAGGGAGAGAGAGCAGAGAGTTATGAAAGAAACAGAGCAAATATTGTTGAAAGCATAATTTTGTAATTTGCATCTCTCATTCACTATGCTTTTCTAAGCTGGAATACCACTTTCTCTTTCTCTGTACAGAGAAGACAGAAGAAGAAGAATTGAATCGCAACACTGAGAGAGATGGTGCGTAGTTGAGAGTTATAATAATAATAATAATTGATTTTATACTCAGAAATGACGCGGCGACCAAACACCTCTTCTGACAAATCGGTGTCAGACAAATACTGCTTCCACTCTCACTTCACCACGTGACACTTTGCTCTCGTTGCTCTTATCTTTTTTATAAAATTTGTATGAAGCTTTGTCAATCGAGTTTAGCCGCCAATGCCAAACATGTTATATAAAATGTAACAGACATTAATTTTGTTAATTTTTTGTTACATTAAAAAAAATTACTTGTTAAAACTATTTTAATATATACTCTCTCCGTATTATTTATATAGAAAAAATTTTCTTTTTTAATGTATTTTTTATATAGAAAATATGTTATTTTAGGTAAATTTTAGGAAGTGAAATGAGACAAAATACCATTTATACTGTTACCTTAAAAATAAATTTTGAGGAATATTTTTTTTAGGGGTATTTAAGTAAATAAAGATAAAAAAATGAAATTTTTTTAATTTTTGTGTCCATTTTATTTTTTCTATGTAAATGATACGGAGTAAATATATAACTTGATAGCTTCAGGATAATTTTTTTTTTTTTTTCTGAACCCAAGTTATTGTGGTTACGGTGCTCTGTGAAACCTCCACGTGCAGATATGAAGAGAGTGAAATGCACTTAGTGAGTAAAGGCGCGTGAAAGTCTGTGTTTTATGTGCTGGTTCACTGTTGTCTGTCTCGTTTTGCTCTGTAGATTACAACAAAGTACAAGTGGATTTCACTGAAATGACTAAATTGCCCCAACCCTTTTGGCTACCTTTGCGACTTGGATCAATATCCACCGTTGAATTATTATCAATTTTTTATTGGAAAAATAAAGAAATAAATAAATTGAAGATGGGATTTGAAGAGATTGTTGTGATAAAATATTGCACATGGTGGCATAAAAACTTTAGCCCTATTGCTCAATTTGTGTGATGCTTAATGCTTTTGTTATATAAAAATGGAGGGTACGGTTGGTATCGGAATTTTAATTAATTACTATATAAGATTGAGACCCTTTTTTGTATTTAATACCACAATCAAACTAGAATATTTCTTAGGCTAAGGTCACTTATTTTTTCCAATTTTCCTTTGGTTTAGGGTCGCACTAAAAAGAATCAACAACTTTAAAATTTATTATTATACATATACAAGGTTAAAGATTTTGAAATTTTTAATTACACTTTTAATTAATAGTTATTTTATTATTATTAATTAATTAATTCAAATTTATAAGTTTTTAATATTGAAAACAAGTTTAGAATTGTTCGATTGATTATTGGTAATGGCATCTTATATTACTAATTTGCACTCTATATATTTTAAAGTTTATCTTCTTGATGCTACATATACTTTTTTTTTATCCTCAATTAATAGATAATATATTTTCTCTATTATATTCTCAATTTAATTTATTATGATATATATTTATTTAATATATTGAATAAATAATATTAAAAATAAGTAATAGAGATTTAATATATTAACTAATTTATTAAAATAGTAAATAAGTTATAATTTTAGACATATAAAAAATAAAAATATGCCTATTAATTTGAGAAAGAAAAAATATATATTTTTTGTAATAGTTCTATAATGAAATAGATATATTCCTTTCTTTTTTATGTATAAGATGGAGTGTATACAATGAGAAAGAACAGTCACTTATAAAGAGGGTGTTTCTCAAAACTTAAAAGCTGGTCAAAACTGATTATAAGCAGTTTTTAGATTATAAGTTATTTATTTAAGTGTTTCTGAAAACTTAAATAGTAGATTATAATCTGATTTTAATCAGTTTTTTAAAAGTTGGGTTTTGCTACTTTTTTTAAAGCACTTATTTTTTAAGCAGTTTTGACCAAGTAAAAGACCATACTATCCCTACCTAATCTTCAATATTTTAAATTTACCCACCCTATACACTTTAGTTCCCATCAAAATTCTTTTACGTTTATTATTATTATTATTAAATAAATTTTTTTTATTATTATTAAATAAATTTTATTATTATTATTTCAAAATAAATTTTGAATTGACATTTAAAAAATTATTTTTATACAATAAATAAATTCAGGGACAGTTTAATCATTTTGACAATTTCTGTAATTAAAAACTGATTATAAGCTGATTTTATAGAAACACTTAACTGATTATCAGCTGATTATTAACTAGTTTATAGAAACGCTTAACTGCTTATTTTTAATCTGATTATAATCTAAAAATCACTTATTCACAATAAGCTGAAAAGCTTCAGTTTTGAGAAACACCCTCAAAGTAATGAAAGGGGACTTTGATTTGGAAGAGATGGTGAATTAAAATTAAAAGAAAATCCTACAACATCAAAGAAAATGGATAAATTAGTGAAAGGTATGTATGAAATATTCAAACTTTTATATGTTTATTTGAAAAGAGAGATCAAGAGAAGTGGAATCGAATTCCAACATAGGAATTTATTATTAGACTGGATTTTCACTTTTCTCAGGTTTTCGAAGTCAGCTTTATCTTTTCAAAAAGATGGGAGGGCATGCTGGGTAATTTCAAGGAGCATACCAATTCAATTATTATCGGTCCATTTAAAAATTTATTTTTTTAAAATCGGTTGCTATTAATTAATTAATTTAGTTTCATCTTATTTAATTAATTTTAACTAATAAATAAATTACAATTGATTAATTCATCCATTTTAAATTAGTATAATAAATAAAATTAATTAAAATTGAATTAGTTGAATTGATCGATATTTACTTATCTCTATTTATTTTTTTTTAATTTTAATATATACATGCATCTTGGTGATTTTTTATTTGTTATTTATTCAAACCTGTATACCTATATTTATTTCGATTTTAAACTTTTATCAGGATTAATGAATTTTGAAGAGTATTTTAAAAAAATTATAAATTCGTTGAAAATTTAAACTTTTATTTTAAAAATATGATTTAATTAAGTTAAAAACACTAGTCGACTAGTTGTGTTGATGAAATTTATTTATTTTTGGCATTAATTTCTTTGCCTTCTATCAGTCGATTCATTCCGATAACTAAAGAAACTGTAATTAACAGATAACTAACAAGTGGGGAACTGAAGAAGATGCAAAAGTGGATGCTTCTTGGCGTTGTTGCTTAAAAGAAGAAAAAGATTCTGCATCTATCTAAGCTTTGTTTGGTGGATCTTAGCCGTCCACCACTAGTTTTTGTGGACCCACTAGAGCCCACTGCCATCATTTTCATAATTAAACGGAGCACAAGTAATAACTAATTTTATTTAATTTTTATTAAAAAATTGTAATGAAAATTAAGTTGTAATAAATCAGATGCTACGGATAATTTAACAGTGTTCTTTTATTAATTAGACATATATACATTTAGTTTATAGTGTATGCTTCTTTAAAAATATAATTTTCATTCCCTCAAATTTTTTTACAAAGAAATTAAATTTTTTAAAAAAAATTATCACACTTCTTAAATTAAGAGGCTAAATTTATGGCATGTTGAAAAATAATCTACAGTAAATACACTGTTGTTAAATAGATCCAGATTTAATTTTTTATTTTTCATGTTATAATACCATAAAAAAGGACTAGTTTTGCGAGTACAATAAACTCGTATTTTATTTATCAACACAAATGTCCTATTTGGATTAGATTATCGAATAATGGATGTATATAGTTCTCTTATGATGCTGTTTAATAGTTTAAGTATGTTAAAATTAAATCTAAATATGAAACTTTTTATAAAATATAAAATTTTAAAATTTGAAATCAGAATTTTATTAACTTTATGGTTGAACCATTTCCAATTGGTTGGTACTGATGTCATAATAAAATTATTTATTTTTAAAAAATATTATTTAATTCGATGTGAAAAGTAACAATTTTGAAGTGTTATTTATTTTTATATAATTTTTTAAACTAAAATATATAAAATTAAACTTAAAAATAAATTCTAATGATATTGGACTAATTTTTCACATTTCAACATAGTAATTTTGTTAATAGTAATTTAAATAACAATATTTGGAGGAAAATAATATTTTTTTAATAGTAATTTAAATAATAAATTTTTTAGAAAAATTTAATTAATAATTGTAATGTCAAACATACTATGACTTCCTTATTTAAAAACAAAACATTGCTTTGTTTAAATAACAACTTGATTATAATGTTAAAAAAAAAACTACAACTTGATTATTGAGAACGGGCCAAATAATGATTAACCGGTCAAGTGTTCCTTTCACTTACAGGGTTAGTACGTTTTACACCCAAAAAAAAATTTAGGAAATTATATATAGCATATTTTTTAATTTTTTTAAATATCCTATATTTCTTATATATTTTTAATATATTAGAAATATATTTAATATATATCTTTAAAAATTAAATATATCTTTAATATATTAAATATATATCTAAAATATACCTCTAAAAGAGATATTTTTAAAGTTAAAAATTAAAAAAAGAGTATTTTTGAAATTAAAAAATAAATATTTTCAAAAAATATTTTTATTTTTTAAGATATTTTTGAAGAAACCCAATTTTTTTTTTCTCATTTTGAACTTAATTTAAGCTTTTTTTTTTGCCAACAAAAAAGATATATATTTCATTCAAAAACTGAACAAAAAGAGAAATTGGGGAATTTCCTGTATATTCATTGTTATCATATATCTGTAAACTGTTATTTACATGTATATTTATACAATTTATTGGGTGTACATAATTTACTATGCAATTATCTGTACAATGTAAAATGCTAGGTAACTGCTTATTATGAGCTGGCAATCTCAGTGTTGTCCTCCTATTGGCTGTGTTGTTTGACCCGGATCCTTAGTAAAATAGATTTGGGTTTTACCGAAAATTTTAATTAAGCCATTCGTTGAGCTGTGTTTCTTTTCTTTCTGCTGCAATTCTTCTAATATTCGTTCCCCCCCCCCCTCAAGATGGCGTTGGGTGAGAGACCAACCCCAGCTTGTCTAAAAGAATCGAGAATTGCTTCTGGGACAACGATTTTGTCAGTAGATCAGCAAGCTGGTCTGAAGACTTGAGATACGGAGTGCGAAGAAGCCCATTTTGTAGTTGTTGACGAACGACATGACAATCCAGATCGATGTGCTTTGTTCGCTCGTGGAATACTGGGTTTGTTGCGATATGAATGGCCGCTTGGTTGTCGCAATAGAGAGGTAATGGCTGTTCAATTTTGATTTTAAAATCTTGTAAGATTTGAACAATCCATAAAATCTCACAAGTGGCGTTAACCATGCTTCTATATTCTGCTTCAGCTGACGATCGACTAACGATTGGTTGTTTTTTAGATTTCCATGAGACGAGAGCGTTGCCAAGAAAGATACAGTATCCGGAAACTGAACGGCGCGTGGTGGCACATGCAGCCCAATTAGAGTCACAAAATGCTTTGAGTGAAAGATCTGAACTTTGCCGTGGAAAAAACAAGGACAGTGACTTTGTACCGTTGAGGTATTTCAAGACATGAAGAGCAGAACGTAGATGCCCAGTACAGGGAGCCTGCATGAACTGCGAAAGTTGCTGTGTTGCAAAGGTTATGTCGGGTCTAGAGAAATTTAGATACAGTAATCGTCCGATTAATCTCCTGTAGCTCTCAGGATCTTCAAGCTTCTCTCCCATATCAAGTAACAACTTTTCTCCTTGAATGAGTGGTGTGGAAGCATGCTTTGAATTCTCTAGGCCAGAATCTTTGATTAAATCATTGATGAGCTTCTGCTGTGAGAGTAACAGACCATCTGAAGATCTTGTGAGTGTAAGACCAAGAAAGTATCTTGCAACTCCAAGATCTTTAATGGTGTATTTTTGATGTAGAAAATTTTTAACTTCTTGTATTTGGTCCAATGATGGGCTAGTAACCAAAATATCATCAACATACATGATTAAGAAAATTAAAACACCTTGCCTTTCTGTAGTAAAAAGACAATGGTCAGATTGTGATTGTGAGAATCCAAACTGAATTAATGTTGCTGTGATTTCTTTATTCCATTGTCTTCCGGCTTGTTTCAAGCCATATAATGATTTGTTCAGTCTGCATACCAAACCTTTTGTTTCCTTGTTGTAGCCCAAAGGAGGTTGCATGTACACTTCCTCTTCAATACTTCCATGTAGATATGCATTGTTAACATCAAGTTGATGTATAGGCCATCCTTTAGCTGCAGCAATTGTTAGTAAAATTCTCACAGTAACCAGTTTTGCAACTGGCGAAAAACTATCATTGTAATCCAAACCCAATTGTTGACCAAATCCCTTGGCTACTAACCTAGCCTTGAATCTGTCAACAGTACCATCAGCATTATATTTCACCCTATACACCCACTTGGACGCAATGGCCTTCTTACCTTTAGGTAACTCAGTCAAGGTCCAAGTGTTATTTGCCTCTAGGGCATCTAACTCCTTTTGCATAGCATTATTCCATTCAACACTATTTTTAGCATGATAATAAGAAACAGGCTCATGAATTTTGTTGATATTAACATGAAAGGAAAAGTAAGAAGGGGAAAAAATGGTTTTAATTTGGTTTACTGTATTTGATGCAGGTTTTGGGTTTATGGTGATGTAATCATTCAGCCATGATGATTGTTGTCTAACTCTAGTGCTTCTTCTTGGAGCCATAAGAATTATAGGAGAAGGAATAACCGTTTCAGGTAAATCAGATTCTGAGTTTGCTTCTGCAAGTTCTGAAATTTCTTCTGCTGTCTGCATTACCATGTCTTCTATAGTTGCTGTTTGTTGCTGTGCCTGTGATTGTATTGTTGTTGTGGTTAAGGTGTGGTTGTTTTCATGGTTTTGTTGGTTTTGGTCAAAAGAGTCATTATTTTGGGGACAAGTGGGTAATACAAGTCTGGTTACTTCTGTTGGGTTCATATGATGGAAGGGAAATATATGTTCTTGAAAATGAACATCTCTAGATATGACTATAGTTTTATCTTCCAAACTGTATAGCTTGTAACCTTTATGCTGCACAGCATATCCAATTAAAACACAAGGAAAGGCTCTTGGGTCAAGTTTTGATTTATTTGGTTTTAGGTTTGATGCATAGCATAGGCAACCTATGCTACGAAAATGTTTTAAATCATGTTTAGTCTTGTGTAGAACCTCAAAAGGAGATTTCCAACCAAGGGTTTCAGATGGGACCCGGTTTATTATGTAGGCAGAAGTGAGTAACAGTTCAGACCATAGGTTTTTAGGTAATTTGGCTTGAAGTAACAAGGCTCTAGCTACATTTAGTAGCTCCTTGTGTTTTCGTTCTACTCGACCGTTTTGTTGAGGAGAGTATGGGCAGGATAGTTGGTGTATAATTCCCTTGGTACTAAGGTAGGTGTCAAAGGTACTGTTGAGGAATTCTGTTCCATTATCTGTTCGGATTACTTGTATTTTCTTGTTAAACTGGGTCTGAATTTGGTTTACAAAAGCTTGAACAGCACTAAAAACTTGTTGTTTATTTGAAATCATAAAGACCCAAGTATATCTTGTGCAATCATCCACAATAGTCACCATGTAATGAGCTCCAGTTATGGATCTTATGGCATATGGCCCCCATAGGTCAATGTGAACTAATTCAAAGGGTATTTCTGCATTCTTATCATTGGGGTAGAAAGGTTTTCTTTGCTGTTTAGATAAGGGACAAATAGGACAAACTATTTTTGCATTTGAAATAGGAATACTAGATATATTTTTTTGCCTCATTTCAGAAATGTGGCCAAGTCTTACATGCCATAGAAAATTTACATGATCTTCATGAACATTACAGACACTATGACATTTATTTTGAATAAAAGAACTACTACTAATATAGTAAAGATTGTTGTGCTCCTTCCCATAAGCAATAGGTGTCTTAGTCTGTATATCCTGTAAAATACAGTGATCAGGGTAAGTCTGGACAGAAATTCCATTTTCTTTAGCCAAAAGAGTTCCAGCAATCAAGTTACATCTAAAAGTAGGCAAGTATAACACATTCTGCAGGGTAAGTTTGTCATGTAGTTTGATAGAGCCAATGTGAGTAATCTCAGCAGTAGTTCCATTAGGCAAATCAACTGGCTTAGGTTTAGGTAATGCATGTTTATGGCTAAACATAGACAAATGACCAACCATATGATGTGTGGCTCCTGTGTCAACAATCCATGAGCTGTTACTATTATTATGCATGCCAAAAATAGTATTAAAAGTAATAATACCTGCAAAAGTAGCCATGTTGACAATAGGTGCTTCATGAGCAAATTCCTCCACTGCAGCCTTTCCCTTCAAAGCTTTCTGGACCTCATATTGCACCATCTGAGGTATATGAGCACCAATCTGTCCATCATCAGAAAAAGGAGAATCTGGTTGTGAAGGACCAGTAACTATATGAACCTGAGTTTGATTCTTCTTTTTCTTAAGGTCAAAAAACCATTCAGGATACCCTATGAGTTTGAAGCAACTCTCCTTGGTATGTCCATTTCCCTTACAATAAGTACATTTTCTGTTAGCTTTGTTCTTATCATTGGATTTGTAGCCAGATCTTTGACCATTGTTTTCAGTATATTGCCTCTGCACAGCCATAGCCATAACATTTTCTGATGGAACACCAGCAGTAACCTGAATTTCCCTTTGTTTTTCAACACTTAGGATCATAGAATGAGCTTTAGTGATGCTTGGTAGAGGATCCATCAACAAAATCTGGTTCTTAACATGATCATAAGACTCATTGAGGCCCATTAAAAATTGCATTAACTTTTCTTCATTATTCATTTTGTTAATCAGATCTGAAATTTTACAGGTACAACTTTCCATAACACCACAAAGAACATGCAGGTATTGGTTTAAAACAAGTTAGCTCATCCCAAAGCTTTTTCATTTTAGTATAGTAAGTTGTGACAGGCAGATTCATTTGCATTAAACCAGAGATTTCCTTCTTGATTTGATAAGCAAGAGGGCCATTAGATTCTCCATACCTGTCTTTCAGTTCTTCCCATAGATCCTTTGCAGAAGCTGTATAAAGAAAAGCCTCAGAGAGATCTGGGCGCATGGAATTCAAGATCCAAGAGCAGACAATGCTATCAGCCATTTTCCATTTCCTGTACTGAGAAGATTTCAGATCAGGTTTGGCTTCTTCTCCATTAACATAACCAATTTTGTCTCTGGCATTTAATGCAATAATCATGGATCTACTCCATGATAAGTAATTCCTCTCATTAAGAATAATATTCACCAGCTTGTTAGCAGAATTTTCATTTCCCTCAGATTTGTTGTTGTTTTCTGTCAGATCTACCATTGGAACTTGCAGGAGAAACAAGGAAAATTGACAAGAAGAAAAGAAGATATGAAAAAAAATAGAAGATCAAGAAAAATGCTTAGAATCAGACTGGATCAGATTTTTTTCAGGCTCTGATACCATGAACAAAAAGAGAAATTGGGGAATTTCCTGTATATTCATTGTTATCATATATCTGTAAACTGTTATTTACATGTATATTTATACAATTTATTGGGTGTACATAATTTACTATGCAATTATCTGTACAATATAAAATGCTAGGTAACTGCTCATTATGAGCTGGTAATCTCAGTGTTGTCCTCCTATTGGCTGTGTTGTTTGACCCGGATCCTTAGTAAAATAGATTTGGGTTTTACCGAAAATTTTAATTAAGCCATTCGTTGAGCTGTGTTTCTTTTCTTTCTGCTGCAATTCTTCTAATATTCGTTCAAAAACTAAAAGAAAAACTTAGATCCAAGAAGGAGTGGATTCAAACCCTCCAAAGACTAAAATCAATAATCGGCCAAGCTACAAAAACACAAATACAACATATAATGAAATTGCATCATAAGAGAATAGAATAAGCTCCCTGATAAAAAAACGAAGGCTAATGAACCAGAGCTCTATATAAACATACATCTTACACGAACTGTAAAACCATGATAAGAACCTTTATGGGCAAGAAGATTAACCCTATTTTCGTACAAGCAGAGCAATCAGGGACAAAGTCAGAATTATATTAAAAGGGGGGTAATTTTTTTTTAAAATTCTTTCTATATAATAATTATTTAATAAATTTATTAATCTATTAATAAGACATCTTCACTGGTTAAAAAAAATCAAATAAAGCATAAAAAGTAATTTTTTAACAAATATAATTGATTTAAAAATCATCAAAAAATATTAGAAATATAAATAATAAAATAAAATTTTAAAAAAAGAATTAAATATAAAAAAAATAAAAAATAAAGATTTTTATTTTATTTTTTTTAATTTTTTTATTATACTTTTAATTTATTTTTAATTTTTTAATTGATTAAGTGAGATTGAATTAATTTGGTTAAAGATTTAATTAATTTTATTAAAAATTTTAAAATTTATATATTTTTCTTTTTTTATAGATAAAAAGATAAATTTTTAAGTTGGATAAATAAATAATTTTAATATATATATATATATTATTTTTAAATGCAGAAGAACAGTTGTCCTTCTTTCCAATCTGCCACATGAACCAAATATTCATGCACAGATAAAGAGGAGATGTACAAAATATCTAGACCAATAGCCAGAAAAAAAATCATGAAAGCATGTCATAACAGGGGGACATTAAGAATATATGGGGTAAAAACTTGAGTCACTGCCTATTTTGCAAGATAGTTTGAGGAAAGGAAATAACTATTCCTTATAGGGTTCCTAGAATCGAACAATAAAGGCAAGGAACATCGATTTGAAAAAGTGCAAATTCTATATTTACTAAAAAAAATAAATATAACAGAATCTATAAACAGTCTAAATAAAAAAAATAAATAAAATAAAAAAAAAATAATATCTGAACTCTCCTGAAGAGACGATCTTCATAAAATTAGGCTAAATAGTTGTAGGAATGAAGAACCAACACTCAAACTAAAATAAAAAGAGCCAAAAATTTCAAATCGACCTCCATACCTTAAAAAGATGAACCTTTGAGATAACATCTTACCGACCATTATATAATGCAGCTCAGCCAAAGCCAATGATGGAATTAAAAATTTACTAAGGGAGAGACATAATTTTCACAGTCATTGAAGTTGGTGATTGGTCGGCATCTGTTCTTGGGCTGGCCTCTTGGTGCTCGACTCCTTCTCTACCTAAAAGCTTCTTCAAAAATCATTGCCTCTCACTCCTATAAACCTCTCTTTTATTATTATTATTTTTAACGTGTTGATGTTGAAACGATACTGTTTTAATATTTAATTATTTTAAAAAAAAATTAAAATCATAGACAAATTTGAAAAATTACGTTTATCTGTAAAACTTTATCCAGGGGTTATGCAGTTGTGAAATTATCGGTGGTCAAAATCCCTCCCCCTTATAGGTGCTTCTGATTGCCTGCGATAGAGGGTCGTCAGCCCTCTCATAATCACTGGCGAAGCTACCTTAATGAGAAGGGGGGCAACTGCCTCCATTCTCTTTTTAAATATATATATATATAATGTTTTTTAAAATTTTTAAAATTTTTTATTAATTTCATTTAAAATTTTAAATTATCCCTCTTTTTTTTTAATTTTTACAATAAGTCAAAAAAATTATAATAAATTATTTATTCTATAACCAATAGTTATCTTTTAAAAAATTAACAAAATATTGATAATATACAAATAAAAAATAAATAAAAAATTTGATAAAATTTTCAACTAAATTAAATTGAACTCATTTAATGAATTAAATAATTCATTTATTTTAATTATTTTTTTAAAAAATATATTTATTATTTAATTTTTTCTCTTTTTATTTTATTTTTATTGTGAATAATTTTATAAATTTAAAATTCTTTACACATATATATTAATTTTTTTTATTAATTAATTTTTTAATAATAAAAATATATTATTAATAAATTAATAAACTTATAAAATATTATTAAATTAAAAAAAAAGATAAATAATTACAGAGAAAGTCAAAATTTATAAAAAAAATTTTATCCCCATTTATTTCAAAGTCTGACTTCCCCCTGCTCATAATCCCACTAAGTTCCGCCACTTGCCTAAGCGTAAGCCAAACCAGAGAAGAGTGCACATTTCAAATCTAATCAGGAGTAGAGTGGTCTTCGGATGGAGTTTGGGGTAGCGAGATTGGAAATACTAGGCCTTAGCTGCAGGAGATGTGGCTAGAAAGGTTTGTGGGATGCGGGCTTTTGAGATGCAACAAGAAAAGGAGGGTCAAAGAGGTTGCAGTAGAGTTGAGACTCGGGCATTAATGTTTAGGGAGAAAAGCACAAATAGATGTGAGAAATCGGTTAAAAGAAGGTGTAGATCAAAAGCCATGATGGACAGCGACGAAAAGGACAAAGGGTTGGCAAGCTCTACCTACGGAATAATTATATGCTATAACCGTTGTAGCAATAAATGCCTACAACGGACCAATGAAATTCTTACACGTAGATTAAATGCTTAATGAATCATTTAATCTACGTGTAAGAATCTCATTGATCCGTTGTAGGCATTTATTGCTACAACGGTTGTAACATATAATTATTCCTACCTACGAGAGAAAACTTAATTTAAGCTGATTTCAAAAATGAATATACGGATCATAATTGGTAATTGTAAATCAGAAATTAACTTATTCAACTATTCGGTTATTAATTATCTAAGGGAAAAGATACAAATATAACATAATATTTAGGCTTAAAAAAATACAAGTCCTATGGGTCCAGCTCCCATAATTAACACATTTATTTCTGGACCAATATTAGCCCGGCGACATGCATGAACACCAACACTTAAAGGCTCGCACATTGACCCTTCCTCCAAGCTCACATTATCTGGCAATTTAAAGCACAGGTCTGCAGTATGCACCACCTGTTCATAGAAAAGAATACATCTTCATTAATAAGTGTCCAGGTAAATCAGACTTTGTTCACTGTTGAATTTTCCAGTAAACGTTACCAATACTCAGACCTCAGTTCTACACATTTTAGCGCTGGACAATATGAGCAGACTTGGAATTCAATTATTGAAGGCTTCGTCTAAAAAAATATATAATAAATTTGTAAAATGGAGTAAATATGCACAAAAATTAAGATGAAATTATATAAAATATTATTTTTCTTTAAAATTTCATTTTTACTATATATTTTTTAACTTATATAAATATTATTTTTTTAATTTTTTAATATTATACTCAACATATATCAAAAATATATTCGATATATACTAAAAATATATAGTATTTTCCATCCCAGGAGGATCTGTCCTCTCCCTTGTGAAGACCAATATATAATATAATATATATTATATTATATATATATATTATGTATATTATGTTTTAGTTATTTGTATATTTGTAATAAATTTAATTTGATATATTTTATTTTATTATATTTTTTGAATTTTATTGTATATAGCTATTAAATTATTATTCTATTAAATGCATAGTTATTATAGAATTTTTATTTAAAAAGAATAAAGGAACATAAATTTTCCGTTGGAATTTTCCTATTTATCAGGGATGGAAGCGAAAATTCTCCACCAAGACGGAGACAGGGATTGTCTCCCGCCTTGCTTTGTTATCATCCTATCTATTTCACATATATGTTGCTTTTCGGAAATGTGGCTCCATTTTTATTTATTATGATTATTTTTTTATTAATTATATAAAAAATAAGATATCTAAAATTTAAATTTGAGATTCATTTTGAATCACTAAACTATACCTTAATAATTTATTATTATTATTGTTATTATCATCATCATCATCACCATAATCATCAGCTTAAAAAAAATTATACTTTTTTTTGCTGCTTTCGTCTTTATTTTTTTCCTCTAGATTCCAACTGCCATGAACATTCACATTCATCCATCATCTCTTTTCGTGCCTCTACCTTCCCCCCCCCCCCCCCCCCCCCCCCCCCCCCCCTTTTTCTCGTTCCCCATTTCTTGGGTGCTTTTTAATGTCATTCGCAGCACAATCCTATATACTTTTTTGTTTTTTTCAATAAAGAAGCTAAAACTATGAATCTAATAAAATTTTATAACAACAGTTCGCAACTAAATATATTTGTTTTTCAAAAAGAATCAAACTATTATTATTAGATTTTGAATTTTGATGTTCACAGTTAAGTAGTACTGTACGAAATTATTAATTAGAGCATTAACAGTATATAATAATTAACATATAATTATTTGTATTACACAATAATAAATAACAATTAACCATCAACGAAGCAAATTAAATAGCACAATTACTGATTTGGAGGAAAAAGATCATCCACTAAACTAGAAGTGGGGAAACATGCATCTTGAAGAGATTGTGATTCAAATGTAATGCCTAGATATGTTTATAAAGAATAACTAAGATAGTCTCATTTATATATTATTCAAGTTTACTGTAATATATATATATAACAAATTTTATGATCTTGAACCTAAAATCCTAATTGATTTAATTTAATATGTTGTTGCATGGTGAAGATGGCAGCATCAAGCAGTCGCATCATTATGAATATATATATATATATATATATATATATATATATAATAAAGAAGGGACTAATCAAAAGTAGGAAGACAATTTAAATGGCTCCTAGAACGGATCCTTCCAAAACTAATGTCCATCTCTCAATCTTATTAGAAACTCATGCTTTCTTTCTTTTATGGAGCGGACAAAGGCAATTAAACCCTAATGATTCCCTCTACAAAACCCTTTTGTGGAGAAGACTGTTGCCTGCTCCAACTTATTATTCATAAGCTTCTCTAGAACTTTCTCCTCTTATTTTTTTTTGGTACATTAATTGGGTATTATATCCATTTGATTTTTTTTCTTTTTAATTTGTCCTTTTCAATCTTTTTCATCCCTTTAAAAGCTTTATCCAAGTCTACATCATTGAAATTAAATTTAGAGAATCTCCTTATATATATATATATATTATCTTTTAAAAAACAAACGTTTTGGATTAAATGTCCATGAAATATGGACATAATTTCTAATTTAAAATCCATAATATAGTTTATATTATATAAGAAAAGAAAACTGTACATACCTTTGCCTAAGTGATCATATGTTTTTGGTATACTCATCTTTTAGAGGGCGAATATATTCCTCCTTCAGAACCATTTAAAAGAATTTAATTCAAGAGAAATTATTAGTTAAAATAGGAGTGAGCTCTCTCTTACTCAAATATGAACGACAGACAATGGAGTATAATGCTGATGAGCTTTCAGTTTCTTTATGTCCTTGTATAATTAGGTAATACTTGCTCTTGCAAATGGTAGAGATGGTTATTTTCTCCCTCAAGAAGGCTCACAATCTGTAATAATCAACAATTCAGTACTTGGATACAATAAAATGGTAGAGAAACATAAACAGAAATTAATTAACTAAAATACAAAGTATCAAAATCAAACTACCTCTCCCATTGAAGGCCTCATTTCAGGGCTTCTTTGTATGCATAAGTATGCTGCTTTAGCCATAAGGTATAATTCATATGTATCATATGAATCTCCAATTTGTTGGTCAATTAGTTCATGCAGCGCTAGACTCTCGATAAGCGGTTTTGCCTAATATCCATCAAAGTAAGTTCATTGAAACGAAAAAAATATGAGAGGAAAGTTTGGAAATTGATTCTTGCTGAGAATAAGGGAATTAAAATACTGGCATAAACATAACCATTGTTGAAGTGATTGTTGCCCTTCCACTCTTTTTGAATCAACCACTTCAGTCCGGTTATTAGTTGCAAGAGAATAACACCAAATGCATAAACATCTGTTCTCACAGAAACAACACCATTTTCTGCATACTCAGGAGCAAGATATCTGCATAAACCAAAGGGCAATTTTAGATTGTTTGCTTAACTAGAATTGTATAACTAGAATTGTATCTTGATATTACAAGAAGGCAGTACTGCAATACAAAGTACTTGTATGCAAGGCATACCCCAGTGTGCCAAGTACCCTTGTTTGCACCTCATCAGTAGTCTTCCATCTGGCCAGCCCCGTTTCTGAGATTTTTAGGGCCCTAGGCGAATAATGAGAAAGAGGGCCCTAACATTGGGACCAACATCAAGGAACAATACAAGTCTTTCAGATTTTTGGTAGAAGACAAGTCGAAGAGGCTCTAAGGAATATGAAACGATATTTTGGCAGAAGAAAAAAGAAATAAAATTAATCCAGGATTTTATTTTATTTTTTGGCTGCTGTTGTGCTATTTAATGCATAATTTTTTTTTGGGGATTTTGGGCCCCTATTCTGGACTTTCTAGTATGGGCCCTAGGCGGTTGCACTTAGTGCCTACCCTCAGGGCCGGGCCTGCATCTGGCAAGGCCAAAATCCCTCAGCTGTGTGGAGACAAAGTCATTCCAATTAACTTCATTAATCCGAAAATTTGAATACTTAATCAATAAGGAAAATGAAAATACAGATGCAGATAAATAAAAAAGTAGAGGAAGATCTCCACTGCCAATGCATTCATAATGTTCCTAATCTCTATTTTGATAATAAAATCTTAACAGGAAGATCTCCGCTGCCAGTGGATTTATAATATTCCTAATCTCTATGTTGATATTAAAATCTTAACACAGCATATGCAATCTCCTATCAGAATTCATATATCAGAACATGGATGGTTGACTTTCTCTGGCAATGTCATTTCCAAGCAAGCTCAACTTATGAATGCATGGATGTAAGCTTTTGAGGCAATGTCAAGTTTTTGTAGCACATAAATTTGGAACATATTGCTAGTCAAAGGGATAAAAACTAGTGAATTTAAGTTTGAAGCTTCAGTCTCAGAAAAGTGCACTCATGAAAAAGCCAGGAGAGCTAGAACGGTATTGCAATCAATTAAGAACAGATAAAATAAATGTAATTATAACACTAAATCAGCATATTACATATGCATGGTGTATTAGTGTTTCCCTTTAATAAATAATACAAGAACAAACTTATAAACTAAAACTTACAAAAAAAGAAGCATATGGAAAATGAATATGGGAACAAGCAAGATGCATATCTAGAATAATATGGCCTAGAAATTCCCCATTGGGACAAAGTCATGTGTGAGCAATATATTTCCAGGTCGCACATCTCTATGAATGATAGGGCCACCACGACATTCTTCATGCAGAAAGCGCAACCCTTTTGCAGTTCCAATGGCTATAGAATATATTTGGTGCCAATCAAGAGTATTTGATGTCTTATCTGTAAGAGATTTTGTGGAAGGAGAAAAAGAAATGTCTTGATAAAGAATCAGTAACAATCAAAATCTATTATTTGATCCGATTTTGGATATTTACTTACCAAGTAAATGCCAATCCAGACTCTTGTTGCAAATGTACTCATAAACTAGGATGTTAAGGTTTTCCTTGCAGCAAAATCCCAAAAGCATGACTATGTTCTTATGGCGGGCAAAATTTAAGACATACACCTCAGATTGGAACTCCTTAAATCCTTGCGTGCTTGCTTCTTTCCGTACCTTTTCCGCAATTGGCTGTCCATCTTTAAGTTCACCCTTATGTACATGTCCATATCCTCCTCCTCCTAATAAGTTCTCCTTTGAAAAATCTTGTGTTGCAAGCTGAATCTCAGAAAATGTGAATTGCACTGAATCTTTGATATACACTTCAGTTCTTGCCCCGCATGTAGAACAAAGAAGGGGTGCCTCTGAAGATCTCAATTGAGATACACTTTTATTGTGTTTTTGGTTGATTTGATTGACAGAAAGATGTCGATTTTCTGCTTTACTGTATGTACCTGAGAACAATTTTCTGTTAATTCATAATAAGAGAATTAAAAGCAAGATCATTTCTCTTTTCTTTTCTTGAGGAACTAAAATGTTGTAGAAGTATGCTTGGAAGAAAAATTTATGACTATGGTTATGAGGCAAGAAAATGAATATGATCTATCATCATAGCACTGTGAATATTTTCTGGTTACTGCCTCTATACGTTGCTGCTGTGCATAAATGAAAGCTATGAACATGTAAATTAACATATGATGAACATATTTGCAATAGATGTATGGTTATAATTTTCTTGGAATCCCAAAAATTTTCTTGGAATCAATCAGGAGCTCCACAAACATCTCCTGAATGACAAATGTAAGAAGCATACATTCCGAAGAATCACAAATCAAGAACATTATTAACATTATTATTAGAATTTTGTACTATGGTAAGATATTACTTAAAAGAAAAAGAAATAGAAAAAATTAATTAATTTTATCAGTCGGATGGGGTTGACATAATGGTGCAAAAAAGAATATAATTGTAACCTAAAAAAAATTGAAAAAGTGGGGCTTGCAACCAACTCATGTATATGGATGAGGACATGAATGCGGTTTAGATATAAAAAGATATGCTGACCTGCTTTATGCTGCTTAGAAGTGGACACAGTATCCAATGAATTTTGCTCCCGTGATCCATATGAAGAAGAAGCGACTGAGTTAGTCCTATGCATATCAGAGCTTTCAAGGGAATCGATAGATAATGAGTAGCTTCTGCGAAGGATAACAGACTGCCCATCATTTTCACTGCCTCGAGAAGTCAACAGAGGAAAAGATTTGGATATGGAATAAAAAGGTTTATGTTCTGTAGGATCTCTTTCATTTGTAGAATGAAGTTTCATAATTTCCACGGATAAGTTATCCTGGATTAATGCAATCTTACAAGGTATCTGTTTAAGATAAAACTTCAAATCTCTTCTAAGATGCCTGTTCAGGTAAACAAGGTACTTGTTATGCCAATGAAATAAGAATGAAGCTACTAAGAATACCATGTATCCCCAGAGGGGGCATTTGTGTTAAAAGATACTCCTAGTTTATGGAAATTCACTTCCATTGTCATTCACAGAATGGTAAACTTTGAGTTAAAAGATATTAAATCAAATCTTCAATCCACCATGAAATTAAAAAAAATTAAACAGCTATAACTTAATTAAATAAGAAAGAATCACTACCGGTCCAGTATAACCCAAGCTGCGTTATAAGACACAACTTCTTGAATTATAATCTGCTTTATGGAAGTTCCAGCTGTAATTTTAACTTCAATATTGACCTATTTTTTGAAAGAAAAAATGTGACCGAAATTAAATGTTACTCCAATATAAGTAGTTTTTTATTATCCCTTTCCTAAAGAGAAGATAATGATATGTATGCAAAGATAGAGGACATGTAAGTACTAATTACCCCATCATCTTCACAAACTTCAGCACTTCGTAGGAGCATGTTCACATACAAATCCATTTTCTTTGCGATTTCCTCTTCCATGATACTAGCACTTGCTCCACCAAAAGAATCAGGACAGGCTTTCATATAACCCACTGAGCCAACAGAAAAAAAAATAAAAAATAAAAATAAAAGGGAGAAAAGAAAATGAAGGAAATCAGGGCAAGCTTTGATCTCTGTTTTCCTTCATACAAAATTTACACCATCCAGTTATAACAGCCAAAATTTCTCCAACATGAGCATTCTGCAAGATATTATTATTATTATTATTATTTTTCACTTGTAATGTCACATGATACAATTTTAGGCAAAGGTAAACTAGATTCATTCAGAAAATCTAGATGAACAAATAAGAAAATCATCCAAAACCCGGTGGACAATTCAGATTAATATACCTATAAAGGCAATGGAAAAGCTAAAAAAAACAATTAAGTCTATTCACAGAGACAACAAATCAAACACTTACTGGGATTAGGCACTTTATGAAGAACTCCAAGAGCAATAAGTGTATCCCCTCCATGAAGAATGTCGCCCCTCATTCTCACTTCATCAATGGTGCGCCTAAACTCATCTGCACCACGATCCTTAGTGGCATCGTAAATAATAACAACATAAGAAGGGGAATGAGGATCCTCCATGAATGAGAAGAGAAGAAATTACAACTAAACTCAACTTAATTAAGCCAGCCCCATGATTAAAAGCTGAAATTTCTATAAGATAGTATTTATAATATAAGATAGTCCTTATATAAATATAGTAAATAATGGAGGGAAAGAAAAATGGGGATTGGCCATTGCATTTTAATTTATTAAGTGAAAGTGTTCTACATTTGTGAATTTTCGAGGAAAGTGAGAGTAGATTCGAGGAATAAGAGAATACTGAAGGAATTATACTTTGAGGATATACCCATTAGAGAGAACAATATGGGCAAGCGGGAACTTAACTTTTAGCCGTCGAAGATACTAACATTGAGAAGATTGTCAGATAGTTGGAGACAAAGTTCAAACTTTTGAACTTCATCTGTAATTCATCAAGGACTCCGAAACCTTAACTTTGGGGTTTCGTATTCTGACTGATTACTATAATGCGTAATCTCATTCTTCGTTCCCGCTGTCACTCCGAGTTTAATTGTGCCATGTTCTGTAACAGAAATCTTCAAATTTTATCAATAATCCTCTTCTTGTTTTTGATTCTTTGCAAGTCAGAATAATGAAAGTTTCCCAATTGCCCATATTAGCTTTCGATGAGATTTCTCTCGAAATTCATGGTCTTTATTTGTTATTCTAGCAGTGGAGATTCAAATGTTGAGAGTTTCCTTCAGGGGAGAAGGGCATTGGATACAGAGCCAAAGTTCTTTTTTTTTTTTTTTTTCCAAAAGATGAAGAACGGAAACTTACCCTGTCGTTTGTTGCTTCTGGCTTACCCTCATGAACGGAAACTTACCCTTGTGATCTGAAGTTAAAGATTTCTTGCTTCTGGCTTTATGCTTTAAAATTTCGGATAAATAATAATTGGTTTGTTGAGAGGATGACAAGTGTTGTTAAACATTCAAATTCCTAGTTTCCAATTTTCATTTTCTTCCTTAAGAAAGAGAAAATGGGAATTTTAACGTCACTTTGGAAGAAATTGGAAGCATTCTTCCATCTTTTTTTTTCACCTCATGAGCAAGATTTTCAATACTGCAGACTGTAAAAACGCGTTATTTGCTAATACTAGATAGATAATTCTTGTTCATATAATTATTAGAGTAGGATCAAAAGAAAACTGGCATAAGTTCACCTCATCCAAGTTTTTTAACCATTACCTTTGGAACATACAAAGCTTTGGATTGAGTTTAATTCTCCTCCAATGTGCAAGAAAAATAAGAATCTAAATTGTTATATCCTTATCCTCTTAGTTTATTTATTTATTTATTTTGTATTACAATTAGAGACGGAATAATGATCTATTGCATTCGATTTTAAATTTAAACATATACTTATCAATATGAGATGATTCTTTAAAAGAATTCTATCCAAATTATAATTATAGTTATTAAAAATAATATTATATCTATAACTTTGATTAAATAAAATTTCTTTTATATCCATCATTACTCAATATATATTATTCTTGTACTTTCTTGGTGTATAAGCCAAGCTAAACGTCTAGAATGTGCACATTTTAAAAATGAAGAAATTATTTGCATCAGGATTTCTATACAGGAACATCAGAGGGATAGTCTTGTGGATGTCTATTGATAGTTTCTCTGAGTTGTTTCTCTTGCTCGCGAAGATTTGATGGTGGAAGATCGTACACATCAGAGAACGTCTCTCTTAGAGGAGGTTTCTCTGTTTTCTCTGCCGCTTGAATTGCTTTCATTAGCTGCAAGAACACATTTATCTATTTAACAAGAAAGAAAAGATTGATAAATGTTACACCAAATAAAAATATGAGGGTAAATTTTCACCTGATTCCTTATGCGATTTCTGAGCTGTGATTCATCTGTCACTCCACCAGCCATTTCTTTCAACCCATTTTCTGAATCTATTTACAGGGTTTCTTGCCATTTTCCAATTCTCAATTTCATCTACTGGTCGATACTTGGTTGAATCATCTGATGTGGAGTGGTGTCCTACTCTATATGTGAGGGCCTGATAGTTGAAAACAATTTGAGAAATAATCTATCATGATACCTATGAGAGAAGAAAAAAGAATTTTATAGAGAACTTTATGTTATACTACTTATAAAAAAAAGTGAAAAAAATAAACTAAAAAAAAAAAGGAAAAGGGAGGATAAAATTAGAAATTTATTATTTATTTGTGCGAGTATTTTAGTATATTATATTTTTTTTAAAAAAATAAAGTACATTATTTATTTATTTATTTAATATGCCACTGACGTTTAAAAGACAAAATCAGATCAACATTAATGTACGAATACATTAAATATTTGAACAATTATACTGCACAGAAATTTTGGATCACACAAATTAAAATTTTAAAATGTTAACATTTTTTTTTAAATTCAATTCCGAAATAGAAGTAAATTTAATGCATTATAAATATGTACATTACAAGTGCAAAAAAAGAGAATTTTGAACCTTAACCATATTAGAAATAGTTTTGTTCAGTAATTATAATTGACTATTAACAACTAACTAAAATTTAAATGTTGAAATATTAAAAATTAAAAATAATTAAGTTCTAAAAATTGTGTTGTATTTGATTTCTAAATGTTATACATGGAGATAGCGTTTGTCACTATCAGACAAGCCATCAGTGATAGGGAGACTTACTTGGCTAAACATGAAGACGCTGACATTGGAGGAGGCATGGTCCAAGGGATACCAGGGGAAGATAATTGGGTAAGCCAGTTGATAACCTTTATTATTTGTGCTTTTCATAAAAATATAAGATAAAAATTGAAAATAATTCTAAATTTATTATATTTATAAAATATTTATTAAAATACCAAAATTTATAAAATATTTCTCTTTTAAAAAAAATAAAATATTTATCAAAATACTAAATTTTTATTAGTTTATAAAGAGTTTATGAATTTATCATGAGTTTATAAATTTTATATAATTTATAATAAATTTATTATAAATTTATAATAAAATAATTAAAATAATTTTAATAAAAAAATAAAATTTTTTAAAAATACAATGAAAGCTATCATTTTTTTATTATTTTAATAGAGCTAGCCCAAACACAGCATAAGCCCATAGAATAAATTTTGAGTGTAATCCTAATGCATTTGAGTTGACATTTGGTATTTTTATGTTTAAAATAGATAAAATAATATCTTACATAATATTTTTTTAAATTTTTATTTTTTATAGAAGTTTTTTAATTATTTTATTATAAATTTATAATAAATTCATTATAAACTGTGTGATATTTATAAACTCATTATAAATTAATTATAAATTTATTATAAACCTTCTGTAAATTAATAAAAATTTGATATTTTAATAAATATTTTATAAATTTTGATATTTTGATAAATATTTTATAAATATAATATATTTAAATTTTTTTAAAAATTTTTATAAAAAGCCCTTTGAGATAGTCATTTCTTCATTCTTGGTTTAGAATCCTTTTGGTTTTCAGGTTCAATTTTTTTTTTTTTCAAAAAAATAAAAATGAAAGTGAAATTTTCATCAAGTAAGATCCAAATCTCAAGCAGTCAAAATGAGAATCTATACATTTATTCGCATCATCTCAAAACAAACGTAACACAGATAGAATCTTACAAGTTATTTGAAAATTTTAATGGTCCTCCAGTGTACGATGCCATTATAAGTCAAATCCATAATTATGGAATTCCAAGATATCAAATCTCTTACAAACATCATCATCTTAAAGATTTTCATGTATAATTAGGTGAACCCAAATTCAATCTATTACTCTGTACCGAACACAATAGCAACTTATTATGCTACCAACTTATCTTGATTTTATTGGTGGAATTAGCCTAACTACACTAAAATAGATTTTCTTGCTTTGTTATTTTTTTAAGGGTCAATTTCAGATCCTTTTATTCATCCTAAAATGATTCAGGTATTTATTGAGTGGTTATTATTAATTGTCTACGTTACGAATGTGTCATTCCCTTCAAGTTTTAACCGTAAATTATACTAATTAAATAAATTATTAACTATTAAAAGAATATTTTTTTTTTACAAATTCACATCCTAATAAATATTAATTATTAACAGTTATTTTAAATGGAGATCAAAACAAACTCTTTGTAAAACCTAGCCATCTTCTTTTTTTAAATGATCATAAGTTTTTTTTTATATAGTTTGATGGTGAGATTATTATCAATTTATTGACAAATAATAGCTTTATTCATCTTTCTTTATCTTAATTTTTTCATAATCTATAAATTAATTTTGCATATATATTTTTTTAATTTTATGTATTTTTAAGTGATTTGTGTTCAAAATAATTTTAAATTAATATATATCTGAAATTTAGTATTTTATTCTTATTTTATATTATTTTATTTTTTATAATAAAATTAAATACAATTTATAGTTTATTATAGAATTTAATCATTCTTTATTTGAAGATTTTATACTCTCTTTAAACAGAGATTTATCCTTCTCTTTTTAAATATAGGTGTATTTCTCGTATAAAAAATGGTTACAAATAATATATGCAATGAGTGTTATATTAAAAATCAGATTGATCGAAATATATTATTATTATTCACTGTTTATATTGAAAAAGTTCGTAAAATTTAAATAAATAGAGTAACTCTATTTATTATGTATATATTGTATATTTTAAAATTATATAATTTTATAAATATATTATTTAATTTATTGATAAAAATTTATTTTGCATTAAAAAATAAATTATTAACTTGAAACACACACCATATTGATTTTTTTAATTTAAAAAAGGAAAGAAAGTCACGAGTTCAATGTACTAAAATATAAAGTCAAATATATATAAAAAAAAAATATTGAAGAGTTTACATTATAATTCTAACTTTGCCAATACAAATAAAAAAAAATCCCTATAGCCAATACTCCAAAAAAATAAATAATAAAAGAAAGCATAAACGTGTATGTTAAAAAATGCTGATATTCATTTTATTGGATCAGAGCTGAGGAACTGAAGATGGCGCATGCATAAGTGGATTGTCTTTTCTTCTTCTTCCTTTTTTTTTTTTTTTCTTTCAAAGCTGATGTTTTATTATTATTGTTCAAAATAAATAAATTATTCACGTTTAATAGCTGACGTCTACGTGCATGATCAACTGTAAACAAAATTTGTTAAATATATTTGCGAACTCTAATAAGCTTCAATTTATCAATTAAAGGTACCGCATAAATAAATAAACAAATCTAGCATTCACGTGACTGAATTTATTATACTAAAATATTTAATTTATTTTATAAATTATAAAATCAAAACAAACTGTATAAATTTTAGGAGAATAACAGAAATAATAAAAAAGAAAAAACAATCTTATTATAAACATATATAAAATACAGACACATGTCTTTTATTCCCTTTATTTAATTTGTTACCCTATAAGTGTAATAAGTCTAATATAATATAATTCCCTTTATTCCATTGATAATTTATTATCAGCTGGATGTACATACACCCAGAACATATTAGAATTTTCCAATAAAAAAAATATAATTTAACAATCATATAATAACGCGGACGCAATACCATTTGCGAGCAAAATATACTAATATCAATATAGAAATTTCAGAGTCGAATCTGATTGAGGCAAGATTTTCCATCAATAACATGGAATTGGTTATACTCCAAGTATTGTTTATAGGTCATCCCAAGATACGAAGGTGGGTTGCCTTCCTCAGTGAATTCTGGTGCAGGTTTCACAACTGTGTCCAGTGATGGTCCCAAAAATAGAGGTAGAGTTACTCTTCTAACTTCATTGTTCACCACCACTCTATGCACTGCACTCTTGTATCTCCCATTTGTTAATATCTATCCATAACAAGCTCAGCATTAATTTCATTAAAATGGTACTTACAATTTTCAGAGAAACCTGAGTTCTTATTTCAATGCTAAACAGACTCTATATATAGGATTTAATTCTAAATAAAAGTACCTCAAGATGATCAGCAACGTTAACGAATATCCAGTTAGGCTTAAGATTAACGTTGAGCCACTTGCCATTAACCTCAACTTGTAAACCGCCACTGACATTCTGGATGATGAGGATAATAAGACCAGGATCAACATGGGCAAATTGGCCAATTCTATTTTCAGAATTTTGGCGTGATGGATAATCATTTGCAGTATAGAAATCATAGCCCGCTTCCAAATTCATTTTCTTCTCTATGTAGTGTTTTTCATGTCCTAAGGCTCTTGATATCCCTCCAAGTAATTCAATTCCCACCTCTCTCAAATTTTGGCTATATTCCTGCAAAATCTCACTATTCATAAAAAATAAAACAAATTAATCAAGATTGGCCACCTTTATTACAATAAATAATAAATTTAATATCGTTAATTTGATTTTTGGTAAAAAATAATAATTATAATCGTGTCTTATGTTTTGGATAACAGTTCACGTGTAGCTACTTGAAGCCGAGTGAGATCAAATTCTAGTTTATTTGTATCATTTCATTGGATCTACTAAAATTTATATCTTCCACCCAATAAATTTTGAATTTTTTCCATTAAAACTTAATTTTTTTTAAGAGCTACCCTAATAATTTACTTTATTTGTATTTTTTTTCTTTCACTATTGGAAAGTTATTAATAATTTATTTAAGGGTAGTGATTTGCGAAGTATGATTTACTTTGTTAAAAATAAAAGTTATCAATCAACTTTCCCCAATAATTATATACATTTTTAGAAAAAACTTTAGGAATTTCTCAATATATTAATGTTCATTACGTTTATATTTTTCACATTATGTATTATATATTAATTAAACATTTATTTAAAAACAAACATAAAAAATAAGAAATTCTTTAGTAATGATTTTAAAAGTTAAAAAATTATAGCTTAAATTCCTTACACAGGTTAAAAAACAAGCAAGCTAGCAAACATAAAACCACTAAGCAAAACCCATTACACAATGAAACAAGCAAATGAAAGAGCAAATCAGCAAGCAAACAGGCCATAATTTTCAAGCAGATCATGCCAGCAAATCAGAAACCACGAGCAAGACCAGTGGATCATATATTATTTTCACATAATATATTATTATCCCATTGAATTGACATATATATGCAACGAATATAGACTTGCTCTTTATCTTATTCTATTATTTTTTTTTAAATTGAAATTTGTCTCAATTCAGAAAATGATTTTTTTTTATATAATATTTATAGAAGTAGGATTCAGACAGATTCTATTACCGAGACTCCGATAATTATGTTAATGGTACCATACATTTCTCATAGTATTTTACCTGAAACCGGAAGGATGAGAAGGGCAATTAAACGTAGGATGGACAGCCATCTTGATGAATTCCCTGCTAACTTGGTTGTGGTTGCCTATGCCCCACCTTATCAAATCTGTTGAATTATTTGTGTCGTATTTGTTCTTCTCTTCCTCAGGCATATCAAAGAATTCAAATAATTTGTTTATTACTCCTTCAATCAATGTGTCTGCCACTACATGGTTTGTTACCTGTGTACATAACCATCAACTTCAATATATTAATATTTACCAAGCACTAAGCAGTACAAGTACAACCTTAATTAATATTAGTTTTCAATATTATGACAACTCAACGTGTCTTCATTCTCATTCTGATTTCATATATATGTTAATTACTTTGTTCACCATATGATAAGTAAAAGTGTTTGACATAACATTGATATATTAAAGGAAAAAAAAAAGAAATTTTAGTTTCCATACAATGAAGAAACCGAAGTCAAGGCAAGCTCTGCCAAGTTCTTCTATGGCCTTAGACTGAAGAGCAGGGTCAGCAGAGACAAGTTTTGAGTAATCAAAAAGGGGAATGGCTTCATTCTCTCCTGCAAAAGAGTCTTTGGTATACAAAGAGGAACCACTGGTGAGCTCTTGGTTTGTGTTAACTTGAACCATTGTGTGTGTATGTGTTTGGAAAAGAGAGAGAGAGAGAGAGAATCAGAGAAGTATTAAAACAAGTATTGAAGAATGGAAATTAAGCTTGCCGAGACGATGCTGCATTGGTGCTATTTATAGGCACTCTTCACCAACGAATCTGCTCCATTAATTTACACCTGTAAAGTCTGAAGTGTGCAACTGTAAAACTGAGCAGTTGGTTAAAATTTTTTTTCATGCCTCCAATAATATTAACAATATTTATAAAATAAGTTCCACATTCATTAAATATAAATATATGAAGTGATTAACATAAAAATTAACTCTCAATCTTAATTTAACTTTTGAGATTGGCCTCTTTAAATTTATGTTTAAAACTTTAACATCATATCATAGCTAAGTTAATTTTTTTTAAATATTAGTTTTTCGTCCAATATGAAGTATGTTTGGAACTTTTAATCCTTTTGCCAAACCCAAATCTATATTAAAAATTTAATAAATAATATTTTATTAAATATTATCTCAAAGGATTTAATTATCATTCTTTATTTGGAGCAACCAACCCTTTCCTAACATGAGATTTGCAATGACATCCATGATATATTGCATATTTTGCATGAGTTAATTATAATGTATTAAACAAAGATACATATATTCAACTTCAAGCTTTTGATGAATTAACAAATTTTTTATTTTTTTTATTTAATGAGACTAATGTTGGGTTTTTTAGGTCTCTTTTATGTGAAAAATTCATATTTGAGCTCACTTATTTTAGCCCGAGTAATTATTGTTTTAATATATCAGTATGCAACTATAGCCCTAAGATGAGTGTGTTACATACATTTTTGTATCATCTACCAAGAAGAAAAGAAGAGAGACCAAAAGAGAGAGAAAAAAATTTTCTGCTGAAAATTTCACAAAAGGACAGTCTCGATTTTTCAGCGAAATCAGTTAGAGGAGTCACCATTCTTCATTCTGAACGGTGAAGATCAGTTTTGGATGGCTGGATGGAAATGTGGTTCGAAGATTACTGTTCATGTGCACTCCTGCAGCAGCGACCAGCTTGGCTTTCTTCGACGATCGGACGGTCATTTGTGATCGGATTTGACTGAAATTTGGTGAGCACGTTCAGAATGTGTGTTTTCTTTCATCTGAACGGTGGAGATTAGATTTAAACAACAGAAGTTCATCTATTTGCATGAACAATAGCTATTTTGGATATTTTTCTCCATTCTTTTATTTATCTCTTATTATTTGATTGATTTGGTGTTGTTACTTTACTTGAGGGTTATTATAGTAGCTTGTAGTTGCTGTAAATATTAATTTTGTTAGTGAAGCTCTTTTACTTGGACCAAGAAAGGCTTTGTGGTTTTTAACTTTCACATTGAAAGATTTTTTCACATTAAAAATTATTGGGTTTATTGTGATTGATTTTGTACATCTTGGAGTAGATTTTAAGATATTAGTTTGCTAAATTTTACTTAGTCACTCCTCATAGATTCATTCAAGTATAGAGAACTTATCTCAGTTCTTTTCCATCAACTAATTTATTAAAAAAATATATTTTTTCTTAATTATAGATTGTTACATTTTTTTATCAGAATAAAGGAAATTATATTAAAACAATGCCCAAGGTAATAGGAAGATTTGAGTCTTGTGATGATGATGCATTTATAGCTTAGTTGCAATTGAAGCCGGTGTTATTGAATCAGATTAGAAAGACTCAGTTGGTAGATGAGAAAATTCAAAAAGCTGTATTGGATTGCCAAAAGGGGAAGAGTCAAGACTTTCATGTGAGAAGTGATGGTAATTTGTGGTACAAAAATAGATTGTGTGTTTCTGATGATGCAAGACAAAAAGATAATTTTGGAGGAAGCACATCAGTCAGCTTATGCTATACACCCTGGAGTACCAAGATGTATCACGATTTAAAATAATATTATTGGTGATCAGGTATGAAGAGGAACATAGCAGATTTTGTATCAAGATGTCTCACTTGTCAGAGAGTGAAGGTTGAACACCAAGTTCTTTCGGTATTACTTCAACCATTATTAGAGCCAGAGTAGAAATGGGAGCGAGTAACGATGGATTTTGTGACTGGATTACCTTTGACTCAGAAGAAGCATAATGTAATCTGGGTGATTGTTGATTGGATGATGAAGGCAGCTTATTTTCTTCTAGTTTGGATGGATTATTCTCTTGAGAGGTTGGCTGAGCTGTATATCAGTGAGATAGTGAGATTACATGGAGTTTCAGTTTCTTTGGTATTGGATCGAGATCCCCGATTTATTTTGAGGTTTTGGAAGAGTTAGCATAATGCTTTGGGTTTTCGGTTATATTTTAGCACTGCTTTCCATCCTCAAACAGATGGGTAGTCAGAGAGAGTGATACAGATTTTAGAGAATATGTTGAGGAGATGTATCATCGATTTCTCTGGGAGCTGAAACAAATTCTTACCATTGATTGAGTTTGCTTATAATAACAATCATCAATTCAGTATTAGTATGGCGTAGAAGATGCATGACGCCCCTATATTGGGATGAGGTTGGAGAAGGTAAGTTGATTGGTCCTGATTTGTTTAAGAAAACAGAAGAGAAAGTGAAGTTAATTCGGGATCGTTTGAAAGCAGTTTTAGACAGACAGAAATCATATTCAAATTTAAAGAGAAGAGACATAGAGTTCAGTGTTGGAGATAAAATATTTTTGAAAGTGTCTCCTTTGAAGAAAATTTTGAGATTTGGCTGCAAAAGAAAGTTGAATCCTCGTTTCGTAGGACCTTACGAGGTACTGGAGAAAGTTGGAATAGTGGCCTATAGATTAGCTTTACCGCCTGAATTGGATCGAATTCATAATATCTTTAATGTCTCTATGTTTTGGAGGTACAGATCAGACCCATCTCATATTTTGTCAGTGGAATCGATTGAGGTAAGTTCAGATTTGACTTGTGAAGAAGAACCAGTGGCTATTTTGGCACGTGAAGTGAAGGAGTTGAGAAATAAGAAGGTGCCACTTGTGAAATTTCTTTGGAAGAACCACGCTACTAAAGAGGCAACATGGGAGAGTGAGCAGATAATACGGGATCAATATCCTCAGCTGTTCCAAGCTTGAGAGCAGGTAATTTCAAGGATGAAATTTATTTGTAGAGGGGGAGAATCTAATATCCCAAAATTTTAAAATAAATATTAATTTTAAAAATTAATTAAAAGATTTAAAAGTATATATATTTAATTAAGTGAAAAGAAAGGAGAAAAAGAATTTTTAATTATGGCCCAATTATTATCGGTGGCCCGGATTAGGCTTCTGCTTCTGAAATTTAAGCTCAATTTTGAATTTAAAGTTGGAGATCCAAACAAACTCAGAATTTAACCAACTAGAACTGCCTGAAAAGCTTGAGATGTCATCTATCAATTTCATGAAGACCACTTTTCTAATTTTATACTTTAAAACCATTAAAATTTTACTTGAAACTTTAAAGGTCAAATTATACCTAAAAATTTTAGTTTAAATACACTTTTAAGAAATTAATTTAAACTAAACTTAATTTAAAAATAATGAAATAAAAGCACATAAATAAGCTTAGAATAGATTAATTTAAATCAATTGTATGCTAAATATGATAAAAAAATAAAAGGTCAATATATACATATCATAATGTCATTGTCATATTTTCCATATCATTATGAAATTTGAATTGATTTTAAAATATAGTCAACTTAACTTTTTTTGGTTTTTTTATAATTGTATATTTTATTTTATATTTATTACTTTTAATTTCATATAAATATTTTTGTTTAGTTATTTTTGTTGATACTAATCTTTTGTGACTTTTTCCTATCCTTTTAATTTGATTTTTACTAGATAATATATATTTTTATGTATTCAAAATATTATTAATTGCAGTGTTATAATTTCATATTATGAGAATATTTTAATTTTTGAATTTATTTAAAGCAATTTTTCTTATAATCTAAATTATAAAAATATTTATCCAAATCTAAATTAGTCTTAGTTTATATAATTTTAACTTATCTTGTTTATATCTAAATTCAAATTTTAGTATTAGTTTATGTAATTTTAACCTATCTTGTTTATATCTAAATTCGAATTTGATTTCATTAACTTAATTAAGACCATATATATTTACTCTAAATCAATTAAGTCAAATCATAAATATCCTAGTTCGCTATAAATATATGTATCGTGTGGCTTTTATAGCTCTATTATATATATATATATATATTCAGTATTTTCTTTAATTTTATTTTACAAATGATATTGACATATGAGACAGAATAGGGTAGGCTTTTATAGCTTTATATTTTTATATTTACTGAAAAATACTATTAAAAGAACACGCAAAAATTTTAGTAGTTGAATGAAAATATTTTACGTTAAAAAAATCATTATTAAAAATGCAAGCATGCACTTATTGAAATATTTTTCTTTGTTTTACAGTGTATTTTTTTCATTTGATTTGTACATATGAAAATAATAAAATCAAAAATAACTTAATGCTATACTTGTTAAAAAAAATTTGGGTTGTATCAAATTATATTTTCAAAAAATCTAAACTAATTGTATTTTTCTGAAAAATTCATTTTAACCTTAATATATCAAATTACAGAATTTAATATTTTATGTTGACAAATGACAAAAGTCATATTTCGATTTAATAAAAAACATGGGAGTTTGAATTTCACCAATAGTTAATTCCCTGTTATGCTATTCTTTTTAATTTTATATATTTCAGAATAAACAAGTTCATCACCTTTTCAATGCATGCTTCAAGTTGCCCTACTATATATTTTGAGATTTGAGAATAAGCTAAACTTAATCGATCATAATAGTAGTTGAGTTTCTATTTTTTATTGATAATACAGGAAGCAGTAATTAGATTCAAATCTCTATTTTTTTTTCTTCTCCATCAATTAAAAAAATAAATTAATCAAGTTGGCATTAGCATTTGATTTCATAATTACGCTCTTAGACTCCTAATTTCCAGAGCAAAGTCTTGTATGAAATTTCTTCTATTTTGACAAACAAATATATAAATACAATATATACATATTTATGACCATGGAAACTTAATGGTTAATATGTAGGGTAAGCCACAAAACAAGAAATTTTAAATAAGAGGATGAAGTTGAATTATGGACTCAAATATATATACAGGAATTTGTTTACTTTTATTACACTTCTTGACTATATTATATATGGAAATTAATAGACGTTTCTCCAAATAGATGTCACATGTTTTACACCTAAATTAGGGAGGGAGGGACTCTTAATTATATCACAACCTAACTTCTTTCTTCTTTTTCTTATGCATCCTCTTTGGCACATGTCTTTTCGTTATCGAAAATTATTTCCTGATTAGCTATTTTATATATCTTTTCATATAAATTACAAATAGTTGGATAACCAATGGGTTGTCTCCCCGGCCAAACCCATATAATTCACAAGTTAATATCTAAATAACTTTCTAAAATTAATTTATTTAACTCATTTAAAAAATAAAAATAATATATGAATTAAATTTATTCGAAATAAAAATATTTTATATATTAATTGTATTAAAAAAAATAACTATTCTAATATTATATTTATTATTATCTTTAATAATAAATGAAAAATTAAAATAATTATTTTTTTAATATAATTAATATATAAAATATTTTTAATTTAAATTAATTTAATACATTTAATATTACTCTTTTAAAAATAATAATACTAATAATTTAATTTTAGTCTAATGATCGATGTAGCGTGACCATTAATGTCATATTTTTTATTGATTGGATATAAGTTTTGAGAGCATCTATTCATTTTTCTCATGTGATTAATTTATAGTAGCAATGTTTCGAGTGCCTCCCATCCTGCCAGCACAATAAAGTCTGAATCACTTCATCCATCTCGATATTAAATTATGTAAAAAAAAATGAAATAAAATCAAAACTAAAATCGTTGACGTCAGTCTAAATATCTTACATAATATTTCCTCAGTTGCGCCTCTCACAATTAATAAGAAGATTATTATTATTATTTTAAAAAAATACAGCGCATCTATAAAATAATAATAATAATTTTTTATATATTTAAAAAACATGTTTAAATTTTTTCAAAAAAATAAAATAAAATAAAACATGTTTAAATTAAGCTTTAAGTTTAAATTTTCAAATTAAAATTCTTTATATAAATTATAGAATAAATTAAAATCATTAATTTCAAATTAAAAAATAGACACAACACTATTATTATTTACGAATCCATAATTTACTATAAATTTATATATTCAAAATTTTGCTAAAATAAATTATTATTTATAAATTCACGTAGAATAAAAAATGTAATACCATTGTTTAACAAATAACGAATCATAATGGTAATAATTGGATTATTTTTATTATTATTGAATTATTTTTATTATTTTAAAGGACACACATGAATATATGTGTACAGAGAATATTAATAAATATGGAAGTGAAGAATGAATCACCATTTAAATTCAAAGCTAACAAACTGAATTCCTTAGCAGTAGAAATATCAGTAACAAACTAAATCTCAACATAATCAAAATAAACTAATACAAAGTCAAAGATTAAGAGATAGAGGGACACGGATATTCTGCTAATACGCCCCCCTCAAGTTAGACAGATGGGACCAATGTTTAACTTGTTCAGATGATGAGCAAACGCTGCAGATGGCAAAGTTTTAGTCAAAGTGTCAGCAACTTGGTCTGCCGAATGGACATGTGAAACAGTAAGTAGTTTCCGATGAACTTGATCACGAACATAATGAAATCCACTGCTAAATGTTTCATGCGACTGTGAAACACAGGATTTTCACATAAATAAGTGACTCCAATATTATCACAATAAATAACGGGTGTCGTGGAAAGTCGAATGCCCATTTCAAATAACAGATTGCGAACCCAAGTTGTTTCGGACAAAGCACTCGCAACAGCACAATATTCAGCCTCTGTAGATGACCGTGCAATAGTTGTTTGTTTTTTAGAAGACCAGCTGATCGGATTATTCCCAAAAAACTGAATATACCCAGTGGTTGACACACGATCATTAACATCGCCCTCCCAATTTGCGTTAGAATACATGTGAAGCGACATAGAGTTGCTTTTCCTCAGACACAGACCATATTGAAGAGTAGTATTAAGATATCGGAGAACCCTTTTTACCGCTTTCCAGTGAAGAGTAGATGGAGCGTGCATAAACTGGGAAAGCTTGTTTACGGCAAAACAAATATTGGGACGTGTAAAACTAAGATACTAAAGTTTACCAACAATTTGCCGATATTTAGTGGCATCAACAGACAAGGAACCATTGAAAATGGAAAGAACCATTGAGGAGTTTATAGGAGTAGTAGCTGGTTTAGATTCTTGCATGTTTGTAGTGTGAAGAATGTCAGCAATATAAGTGACTTGAGACAAGTAGAGACAATCTTTTTGGCGCAAAACTTCCACACCAAGAAAATACTGCAAATCACCAAAATCTTTAATAGAAAAATGACTTGCAATAGCACCAATTGTATGCTGAATACCAGAGATTGAACTTCCTGTGACCATGAGATCATCGACATATACAAGAACAAAAATAAGAGTAGAAGCCGTACGGCTTATAAAGAGAGAGCAGTCAGATTCAGACTTGGAAAAACCCAATGAGATGAGATGATTTTTAAGAGCATTATACCACGCATGAGGAGCCTGCTTTAGCCCATAAATAGCCTTGCGAAGAAAACAAACATGAGAGGGAAATTGTGAATTCTCAAAACCAGGAGGTTGAGTCATGAACACTTCCTTATCAAGATTGCCTTGTAGAAAGGCATTGTTGAAGTCGAGTTGACGCAAAGGCCAGTTATATTGAACAGCAAGTGAAAGCACCACTCTAACAGTTGATGGCTTGACCACAGAACTGAAAGTGGAATGATAATCTAAGCCTGGGCATTGTGTGAACCCTTTTGCAACTAATCGTGCTTTAAACCTATCAACAGAACCATCAGATTTCCGTTTAATTCGATACAACCATTTGCAAGCAATAATATTTTTAGAAGGATCATATGGAACAAGTTCCTAAGTTTGATTTCTCATTAATGCATCATACTCAGCCTTCATAGCTACCCGCCACTCTGATTTTTTGTTGGCTTGGGCAAAGGTATTAGGTGGTTGATCGGGTAGAACTTGTGCCATATAATCAAAGGTTTGCTTTGGTTTGTAAATCTGATTTTTTGAACGTGTAACAACACGAGCGGGTGGAAGTTGAGGAATTTCTGTAGGAAAATTTGAAAAAGTTGGGCAGTTGAATGTAGAAGAAATAGGAGCAGGAATTGGGTGAGGGGATGGTTCACGAGTAGTTATGGGTGAAGGTAGAGACGGGCATGGTGTTGTCACTGCAGCTGATGTTGCACGACCGGAGTTCCCAGAGTCATGAGTGGTCACGGTTTCTGTGTTCGGTGTATTTGGATTCACAGGTGAGGGAAGCACAGGTATCAGACGAGGTAAAGTTTGGGTGGAGATGGAATTTGTGGTAGATGAGTCAGGGTGTAAGGTGTGAGAGTGAGGCTGAGATATGTCATACCATTGAAGGGACCCACTAGAATTTGAGACCAAGACATTAGAATACATAGATTTGTAAAGGAAAATGTGTTCAAGAAATTGGACATCACGAGACAAGTAAATTTTTGAAGTGAGAGGATCGAAACATTTATGACAATGATGGGAGAGAGAAAAACCTAAGCAAACACATGGTGTAGATCTTGGGGCGAGTTTATTGGTGGAATAAGGTTTAAGCCAAGGGTAACACAAACATCCAAAGGTTTTTAATGACAAGTAATCTGGCTGTTTCTGAAATAACATTTCAAATGGAGAATGTTGAGCTAAAGTGTTGGTGGGCATTCTATTGATAAGGTACACAGCATGGTGACATGCAAAAGACCAAAGGTTTGATGGAAGAGATGCTTCATAGAGTAATGTTCGTGCTGTCTCAACAATGTGCCGGTGTCGACGTTCGGCAAGAGCAACACGTTGTGGAGTATACGGAGGAGTTTTCAAATGTTCTATTCCATTTAGAATAAGGTAGGAATCTAGAGCTTGAAATTCACCACCACCGTCAGTGTAAAAAGAGAGAATTTTGGAATTGAAGCGTTTTTCAACTAAAGGGTGAAATTTTTGAAAAAATGGTATGACCTCATTTTTGTGTTTCAACGTGTATAGTCAGATATATTTTGTATATTGATCAACAAAGATGCAATAATATAATTTTTTGTCAATAGAAAGGGTGGGAGATGGACCCCATAAATCATTAAAAATAGTTTGGAGAGGCTTAGAACTTGTTATAGTAAGTTGAGAAAATGGTTGCCTATGAGCTTTATTAGAATGACATGAATTAAAAAAGGATAATTTGTCTTGAGCTGAAACAGAAATGGAACATTTATTTAAAATAAGATGTAGAACTCTGTCATGGGGATGACCTAGTCTACGATGCCAGGCTTCAATAGAACTCGTTGAGATTGTTGTGTGAGCTGCAGATGATGAAGAGGACAAGGGTGTTTTTGGCAACTCGTATAATCCATTGTTACTCCGGCCATGTACCAGCAGCTTCCTAGTTGCGAGATCCTTGACAACAAAATCAGAAGGAAAAAATTCAACTGAGATCATATTATCTTGACAAAATTTGTTAATAGAAATTAAATTGGTTTTAATTTGGGGAGCACAAATAGTATTAGACAGCTGGAAAGCTTTGTTATATACATATAAATGAGTAAAACCAGTGCGTGTAATTGAGATTTTGTTACCATCACCCATTGTCACTTCTTCAAAACCCGTGTATTTAGGCATGTTATAAGGATCAGCAGTGATATGATGAGAGGCACTGGAGTCAAGAACCCATGGTTTTTCTGACATTTGAGAAGTTGAAACAAAATTTGCTCTGGCTTGAAGATGATCATGGGATCTGCTGCGACACACAGAGGCAGTGAGACCATATTTATTGCATAATTGACAAGTGACTCCATTGTAGGATGTACTAGAGGATGGTGGATGCCATGATGTTTGTTGAGTGGTCCTGTTTGGGCGCCAATGGGTTGGTTGAAAGTTGGAAGATTGCTGGTTGTTATTGGAAAAATGTCGATTAGATCGATTGTTACGAGCATTGGACGTAGCTTGATTGGCAACAACTGTTGGTACAACTGAAGAGACTGATTTTACTTCATTTTGAAGGCAGAGTTCATGATCCATAAGTTTTTCACAAAGTTCCGGGTAGTCAATTGGGATACTCCGATTGCGAATTGCTGCTGCTACTTCTCGATAATCTGAATTCAGACCGTTGAGAATTTTGAAAGTAAGCTCAGCTTCCACCATTGGAGAACCTGTAGCAGCAAGCTCATCAGCAATTTCGCGAATTTTATGAAGGTATTCTGTGATGCTTTTGTCATCTTTGTGGATGCGACTGAGTTGATCTCGTAGGCTATAAATACGAGTGTGACTTTTATTGGCATAGGTGTTATGAAGAGTTGTCCATGCTTGAGCAGAGTTGGACGCATTACCAACGATGGAGGCAATGATTTGATCAACAGAGGCCATCATTGCTTGATGAATGAGGCGGTCTTGACGTATCCATAAACGATACACTGGGTTGTCTTGAGAGATGTTATCTTGAGTAATAGTTTTTGGTGGAGGGGGTGTGGTGTCATCAAGATGACCAGCAAGGTCATGGCCATCAAGGAGAAGAGTTAATTGAGTTTTTCAGGTAGAAAAGTTGGAACTGCCTTTAAGCTTAATAGGCAATTGAGCAGAAGGGTTGAACTGAATTATTTGATGGGTGAGGTTGGGAGTAATATTATCAGTATTTAGAATGTTTGCCATGAGGATTAACTGTTGAAAAAAAAAATTGGATCAACTCTTTTGAGTTATGAAAGCTCTGATACCATAATAAATATGGAAGTGAAGAATGAAGTGATGATATTTTATTCCTGGCGAATCACCATTTAAATGCAAAGCTAACAAACTGAATTCATTAGCAGTAGGAATATCAGTAACAAACTAAATTCCAACATAATCAAAACAAACTAAATTCCAACATATCTGTAATTTTTCTAAACCACGATTAGAGATAAAATTTTTACACGTGTTGTGGGTAAAAAAACTTATATTTTTAATTTATATTTTAACACATGGAATACAAGTGAACTCCACGTAGAGTCTACATATGCGCTTTTTCATCGACAATAGATATGAGGATTTTATTGAGACAAACTGTAAATTTAAAAATTTTATTGAGATGATTTAAAGTTTGGGGATCACAACGTTACACCACTATCAGTTCAAAGACTATTTATGATATTAAGCCCAAAACTCACATCATTTCAAACTTTAATATTCATGTATCTTTTCTGTTTGATAATAAATTAAAATTAAAATTTCATTTAAGATTAAATTCCACTCTCTTAATACTTAAAGAAAATCACAGTACCTTCAATTAAAAATTAACATATTTTATAAAAAGAAATCACATGTAAATAGAGTGAAAATATAATATTACTAAAGTTATCTAATAAAAAAAATTAGTGACAACAATTCAATTGAACCTAAATTTTAAAACAAAAAAATTATATCCAAAATATAAGTTTATTGCAAATAAATTTAAGATAAAATTAAATGAAAATAACTCTTTTAATATTATAATAATGCAATAACTAATTTTTACTCTTAGTTTGACAATAACTGAAATGTGATAATTATATTCTATGAATCTGAATCTAATTTTTGATATTTTTATATTCCGATTAGTAAATTATATATTGATAATTTAAAATGATATTATTTAGGTTTAATTTTAGTAATTCATTATTATAAAATTAGTATCATATATATTTTTTTACAAATAGCAATAAAAGTTTTACAGCAAAAATAATATTTTTATTTAAATATAAATAAAAATTCATCAAATTTATAAACATAAATAAAATTCATATATAATATTATAAAAATTTAATAATTTAGGAATAAATTTCAAACACAAATAATTTAATAATTAATTAAGATAATTTAAAAATAAATTTGTGGCTGATAATTTTTAATGAATAAAATTTTTATAAAAAATAAGTAATATAATATAATTAACAATGAATGTTTGTCAAATATAAAAGTATTTAAATATATTTATTTAATTAAATATATTATTTAGTGATAAGTAATATCTTTATCTAAATACTTTTATTTAATTAAATATATTATTTAGAGATAAATGATAATATTATTAGTATAAAATTAAAATAATAAAATTACTCATTATAATTATATTTTAAATGTTTATAAAGTGAAAGAATATTTTAAATACCTTATCAAATCCCCTACATCCGCCCATGAAGAAAACTATTGATTAATTTTATTTATTTTTATCAGTTTGCTTCTTTTATATTTCATCTACATATTATATATTTATTTCAGATATATTGAATTTAAAAATTGAAATGTAAAGTTATTAAAATGAATAAACATTTATATATTATATATTGTTTAATTAAATTAAAATAGGTCTTTTTTTTACATATCTTTCCGTGCAAGGAAAAAATTCCTTGAAATTGCGAGCTTCTACCATTATAATCAGATTAATGTATCTATTAGATGCAATTGCAAATTAACCTTTTAAAATTTTAAAATATAATTGCAGGCACCATCCATCAAACTAAAAGTCAATAATAATATTAATACTTGACAAAAACAGATAGCAATATCTCATTATTCTCTTTACTTTATTTCTGAATGGAAAAAAATTAAACAATGACATAAAAACATAAATAATTAAAAAAAAAAAAAAAACCTTCTAGATTATGGTTGAAGGCAAAAATCAGAATTCCAAGTTCTGATTATAAAATCTCTAAAAAGAATTTTTAACAACTCGAATGGAGGAATGAACGTGTCTTTTGCTAGTAGCTTCACACGTACTATGCACGAACGTACATTATTTATTTATTTTAGTTTTGTTTTGAGTTAATAACATGGAAATATTTTATTTTTGGGTACATGCAATCTAATTAATATTTTTTATTTACAACCTAATCTAATTTTGTTTAATTCGCTATGCAATGCAAATATTAATTTGAGAGGATTATTTTTAGTAGTTTATCTTCCTACTCTATTTTTTTTTTAATTTTTTTTGGATTTTTTCTTGGTCGGTGAGAATTATTTTTATTTTAATTTGCTTAAATTTTCTCATTAATAAATGTCGATACTTAGATATGTTAACCTATATAGATACTTAAATATGTTAATCTATGTGTTTTTATTATATTTATACCAATGGTTTCAATATTTTTTAATGAGATTTCTCAGGTCTTTTTTCATATATAGAAGTATGAATCATTGATTTAAAATTTATTATTTTTTTGATAAATTATATATATATATGAGAAAGAAAAATACTTAGAGATTCGAACTCAAGACTTAAGGGAGAGTAACATACGCTCTTGGTCACCTATGGTGGTTAAATTCATTGATAATTAAAGCTCAAAAATAAATAAGAAAACTTAGTACCCAGCCCAAGAGGCCAAGACAAAGATAATTTACATATGGAATTCTAACTAGACACTAAAATAAAGTACAATTTTCGTCAAGTTGTTAATTACAATATTATATCAAAAAGACTAGACGATATCTTTAATATAAATGAAAGATTCATATGTTTTTTCTCTATAAAACATTAAGGGGATTTTATTATTTATTATAATACCATCTTCAACTGCTTTATTGATAAAATTTAGATATTCTATCAACTTTCCCCTTAAAAAAAAGGTTCCCTCCATGTGCGATAGTGCCATAGCGGAAGAAAACAAAAAGGAAAAAACTCTCATTTTTTTTCCATTTATAACAAAATTGACGTACATAATTTTCCTTAAAAAATTAATTATAAGGACCAAAAATGTAATTGTCATTAACTTTAGCCATTTATATAAAATGTTAATCAATTAAATAGTATAATTGATGATTCGACTGAACCAAATCATGAATGAGTTGATAGAACATTAGAATGCCACGTTCAACTTGGTTTCTAATTCTATCTATAATAGCCTCATTAATTGTAGCTACTGCAAATCATTAAAAACTACATTTTTGAGTGACATGTAAAAGACAAGATTCTATCTTTATCAATATTTAACCTTATAGTTTGGCATACAGTTATAATATAGAGATTTAAACTGTTGGATTTATTTAAAAATGATAAAATTTGATCTTTTAGTTTCTTTTTTTTTTTAATTTTTAGTTAGAGGCAGTTTTAGGTTAGTTATTGTTAGGCTAAGTTAAATTTTCTTTTGAAATGAATTTTTAAAAAACGCATATTTAAATTTAAGTTGTATATTCAAAAATCTTAATTAATAAAATTGGAAGTAAATTTTCTTATCGAATAATACTTGAAATTTGAGTGTGTTTGTTTAGGGTTTTCGCCGTAGATTTCTTGTTTTTATTTTCTTAAAATAAAACTATTTTTAATTTTTATTTTATATTTTTTAAAAATTTATTTTATATTTTTAAAAATTATATATCATAATTATTAAAATTTTAATTATTAATTTTTTTTTAAAAAATAACGTTAAAAACTACTTTTTATTGTAAAAAAAGAGTTTTACTAATATAAAATGTCTTATATAGAAATTTTTTTTATTAATATATAATATTTTTTTAAATAAAACTTTCAAAATAATTTTTTATTAATTACTTATTTAGCCTGAAATATTTTATTTAATCTGAAAAGTCCAAAACTTAATAATATTATAGAAAATATTTTCATTTAAAAAAAACAAAAAGCACATCCTTAGATTTTTTTATTTTTTAAAACCTAAAATTATTTTCAATTTTTATTTAAAAATCTATTTTATATTTTTAAAAACTACATCATAACCAAAATTTTAATTAATGAAAATAAAGAAATAAAAATTTTAAAAAGAAACATCAAAAACTGGATATTGTATTAAAGAAAAAAGTTTTATTAATTTCAAATGTTTTTTACTAAAAAAATTATAGATATAAAATGTTCAAAACCAAAACTCTTAAAACTATATTTAATAAATTTCATATTTAATGTGAAAATAATTTTTATTTAATTGAGAAAATTTAAAACTTAATGATATTTTGGAACATATTTTGATTTTTTTTCTTAAAAAATTAAAACTAAAAAATAAAAACATCTCAAACATAGTCTAAAATTTTAAATATATCAAAGTCTTGTGTGTTCATGGTCAGGCTTGATCCATCCTACAAATTTTTATAGCTCATAAATTCACGCTCACTCTTAACTATATTAGCAAATATAAAAATAAAAAAGTTTTGTATGCAAGTAAAAAATACATATATTTATTTATTTATCCATGACATGGAAATTTCCAACGGGAATTCTTTTATTTGATCGCCTGATTTTTCTCTTAAGAAATTTATTTTGTTTTATTTTCCATTCTTTAATTCATTTACATTTTTTATACTGTTTTTTTTATCTATTAATATAAATTTTACTATTTAAAAATTTGAATTTAATGATTTTTCCTTCTGCATAATGTTATGAAATTTTTGAATAATTGGATTAAATACTATATAATTCATATCATAAAAGTTTTATTTGTGAGTAGAGAACTAATAATGATTGATATATTTGCATCACGCACAATGGAGACAAGAGGATGGCTAGAATCCAATATTTCTCTTTAACTTTATGATAAAGCTTTACTTTATGAATATAATTTTCGACCATAACATAAAAAAAATAAAAATAAAACATAGATGTGCTAAGTTATTGGTGAGGACCACTCAGCTTTATTTATTATTATCCCAAGCTATCTAATTTACCGGTGACAATTTTAGTGTACCTCAATGAACATTTTTTCTTGGTTAATTAGTCTTTTATTAAGTCTTTTTAAATTTATAATTTTCTAATTTTCCATTAAACATTACTGAACAAAATTTATTATTAAGGCTTGAGGGCGGATTAATATATTATATATTTGTATAAAATTAATGAATTGTGTAAATTAACTCTCCATGAACTCAAGTTATTCATATGTAGAATTTTTATTATTCTGATAATTTCGCATTTCCTACAAATTTATTAGCATTTCTCTCTCTTTTTTTGTTCATTGAGACAATAAAAAAAATACAAAATGAATATTATGCTTTGTTTTAGTAAGAAATGGATATATTCTAAAATATATTTATATGACCATATGCAGAAAAAAATTCAAGTGTTACTAAAAAAAATAATATAATATTAGTATAAGAAAGTGAGAGGTTTTATTCTCAATTTTAAATGACCACTGATTCACTTATTTAATTAATAAAATTTTAATTTAGATTCAAACTCAGAATTTCATAATCCCAATATATTATATAAAAAAATAAGAATATTGCATTAGCATAAAAAAAAATCATTGACTTCAAATTTGGAGTGTGATAATATATAGTTACATATATAAATATAGTGAGCACACCCATACATAACTGCTTGCGTAGTTGCGGTCCAGCCCATAGTTGAATAATACATACGTGGGAATCATGTTCATATTCACAAATCCATATATGCTAACTACAGCTAATTAACAACTACCTAGCTTAATCCTAACATTAATTAATCAAATTACATACAGTTATCTTTCTTATTTTTTACAAAAATATTTTTCATATGGATAAAATTGCCAAATTGACTCAAGTTTATACCTTTAATATCATTTTTAGAATATTAATTATAAGACAAATAAAAATTAATCAACTATAAATTTTAAATTTTATTAGAGTTTTTTTTATAATATTTTTATTAATAGGATTATTAATTTTTAAAAATAAATTATAAATAATTTTATATCTTATTAAAAATTAGATATAATATAAACAGAAATTAATTTATAATATTATCTTTCTGTTAGATTAAAAAAATAAAATGAAATTATTTAAAGGACACAAAGTGGTAAAAAATATATAAATATAAGCATATTTTACAAAAAAAAAAAAGAAAAAAAAAAGCACTAAGTAGCATAAAAGTTGCAAACGGTCGACACCTACTCAAACAGTATGATTACAAAATGGAGCGCAAAAAGCTTTTTGTTTTTGGCTTTAGTTGTTTACTTTGATAATCCAATATTTCTCTTCACCATTATTTCAATTTTTTTACTTTTTTCTTTTTCCTTTTATTTTTTATTTTCAAAATTTGTTTTTTTCTATGTGAAATATTTATCATTATATAAGACGCAAACAAAAAAAGTCAAGTTACACGGGATGCAGATATGGTGCTCATTTCTATTCACAGCTTATTTTTCTTCCTCAAAAATTAAAATCATCATATCATCATATATTGACCCCATAAGATTGACATATTATATATATATATATATTATAGTTTAAAGTTTATTAATACAAAAATTTGTTTCTCCAATATTTAAAAGTTATATAAATATTTTTATTAATTAATTATTAAAATAAAAATGGGAGATTTTTAACATGCTTTTTAAATTAAAATATTGTTAATCATAATGTTAAATGTTATATAAGGTGAAAACTTAAATGTCAAGAAAAGTTGGGACAAAATAAAATTAAAAAACAATAGTAAAGGAGAAAAAGCTAATAATTAATAAAGCTCCTAAAAAGACCAAAAAAATAAAAATAAAAATTGAAAAAAAATGGACCCCATTAGCACGCCCCACCATCTAGAACACCTTGACTTTTACGAGGGCTAAACAAGGGTCCCACAGACCTCCATGACTCACCATTAAAAACTTCAATACAAAGATAATGACATAATAATCTGTTTTGGCCATAACCAGAGCCAAGCGGCAGAGCGTAGAAAAAAAGTCGGTGCCTCCGTTCTGTCATCTTCTCCTTCCATTCTCTCTTTTCATCTTCAATCCAATTCGACCATGTTAGATCCCTCTAAAAATACACCTTTTTCCAATCGAATTAGTGGCAGTTATAACAATTTTACCCACGGTTATGGCGTCAGAGCTCAAAAAACAGAGCAAAGTTATTGCAATAATAATATTGGAGATTTTGGAGCAGAAAAGAAGCTGATTGATGATCAAGATTCTGGGTTTTGTTCGCCTCCTTTATGGAAATCAAGCCCACCCAGAAGTCCCCAAAATCGTCAAAATCATTACCGGAGTTTATCTCCATCTTCTAGAGCTCAGGCTATTACTAGAGGGCAGAAAGAGCTCATGGAAATGGTAAGTAGAATGCCAGAAGGATGTTATGAACTTTCTTTAAAAGATATTGTGGAACACAACATGGTTGATCAAGCTAAAGAGGAAAGTTTTAGTAAAGAAAGAAATATAAATAGTGAAGATCAAGTGATTAGAACGGAGAATAAGAAAAAGAATGATAAAAAATTGCAAATGAGTAGAAGTGGAAGCTTAGATAATCATGGAGGTGGCTTTCTTTTAAAAATGGTGTTTCCAGTTTCTTGGGGTTCAAGTAAGAAGCAGAAGAAGAAGAAGAAAAATTCAGGGGTTGTGATGAATAATAGTGGAAGAGATGGAAGGGTTTCTCCAAAGCCTCTGTTATTTGATGGATCCGGCAAAGGTACTGTAGATAATGAGTGGTGGCAGAATAGATTCTCAGAGACGGGGGAGAGTGAGAGTGGTGGATGTAGTAGTAATAGTGGAAGCTCAAAAAGCAGTGGCAGCAGCAGCAGTAGAAGTAGCAGCCTGAATAGCAGTGGCAGGTATGTTATGAAATGATCATGCAATTTCTTTTAATTTGATTGTTTTGTTTAATTAATTGGTGTTTTGAAATATATGTGCAGAGGTTCTTAATTAGTTTTATCTTTGTTGTGGGGATTCATCTTAATAAATTTAATCGAAAATAGTTTTTTGGATCTCAATAGTACTTGTCCTTTCCAAACGAGTAGGAAACTGGGAAATTCCATTGAAGCTTTTCTTTTGTAAAACAGAGTATGAAACAGGGGAATCTTGTTAAATTAGAGAATGCAACAATGAAGATTTTTCTGCATAACCAACGCAAAACAATATCTGATTTTTTCTTACATATTTTTTTAAAATTTATGATTTTTTTTATGAGTTTCAAGCTAAAATCTAAGAAAATTTCGATCTAAGCCAAATTAGTTTAAAAAAAAATTCATATGAAATTTTCTTCTATCCTCAAATGCTTGAATCGGTCAAAGTCTTTATCTAACAAAACGAAAAATGGATATGCAAGAATTTCCTAAGTATTATCCTTTCATTTTCCTTAGCTTGATCTTAATTTATTACTTCCAAATTGCGACGAAATTGCTAATTTTAATTAACATGTAACATTCATAAATGCAGACAAGGAAGAGGTGGCTGCTTTTGTTTCATTTTCAGAAAGAGAGGGAATAAAACAGAGTAAAGAATCAATTTCTTGAAATTCAAATCAATCCAACTACTGAGTTCTGTTCATAAACCAGTTGGGTTAGCTCATCATATCAAGAAATGTGAAGAAAGTTTTATACTGACTCTTCTATTCGAGCTTGGGACAGACTGCGCATCTGCTAAGTTCTAACAAGAGCCATGCTCATGCCCGAAGGATCAATCTTCAAAGAATCAGAAAATGTTAAAGAAGTTGTCTACTTGTCTCCTTATTTATATATTTTTTAATTTTTGCTATCCCACTTCTAATAAGTTGGTATATATTTATTATTATTAGGGACGAGAATGGATAATGTTTCAGCAGAGAATTGCAGTTTAGAATGTATATTCTTTTTGATGCTTGAAGAGATGATCTGTTATGATTGTTCAGTTCACTATATATACATTTATTCCTGAAGTTAACAATTAATAGGATATGTATCCTTATAACAGTATTTTGATAGGATTATTAAATATTGATTATATGTTAATAGTGCTGCTAAATAAACAAAAACATTAGTTAATTTTCCCTTTATATATATATATATATATTTAATAAAGGTGATACCTTTTTTTGAACTAAGAAAGATCATTACAATCACAAAATTAAAAGTCATAAAGAATTAGACATATTCTCCATAAAAATTCTTTTTTATGGTACTAAGTGCAATCTTCATAATAATTCTCTTTTCTAAAAGAGAAGTCCTCCATTTAACTAGAAGTCCTCCATTTAATTCTCTCCGCTATGTTGCACATATTGGGCAGTGGAATTGGAACCTTTTCCCTTCCCTCTTACCCCAGACTTCTTCGCAGGCTATTGCGGCAATCCTTTACCCTAGTAGCAACATCGGCGAAGATGAGTTTTTTTGGCCGTTTACCTCTTCGGGGCTCTTTTCCTTAATGTTAGCTTATGAGGCATTGAGGGCTGATGATGTTCATGAGAATAGAGTACCATGGAATCTTATTTGGCAATGGAAAGGTCCTCAAAAGATTAGAATGTTTCTTCGGCAAATTCTGAATAATGGGATTATTGTTACATATTATAATTAATTATTGTTAGTTAGGATTAAATGATTCTCAACTTTTTGTAACTAACTGTCAGCTCATCTATCCGTGTGATGAGTTTTCATTGGCTCTCTCACTTTTGTATATATTTTCTCTATAACTGCATGTACAGAACTAACTAATCGATATACTAATGAAAGCAGAGAACGAGAAGTTTTCTTTGCTGTTCTTCAACTCTTTCTTCTCTGTGAATCTTCCATTGCTTGCTTGGCCAGTTTTAGTCCTTATCATGGTATCAGAGCAAGGTTAAAGGTTAGATTGATCTCTGCATTGTTTTTTTTTTGTTTTCTTCTTTAATTGTGAATATTCACTCTGAATCGCAAAATGATGACACCGGAAGATTTAGCCAAACTAATTGCTGCAATCAGTTCCAAAAATCATGAAAATGATCCTTATTTTACTAGTAGTTCTGAATCGCCAGGATTTCATCTGGTTAATACTCCATTGAGAGGCCCTAACTATCTCTCATGGAGCCAATCTATTATTGTTGCCTTGAGAGCAAAGAAGAAGCTAGGGTTCATAGATGGAACCATAGCTGAACCAGATTCTAATTCTGATAACTATGAGAAGTGGTTGACTGCAGACAGTATGGTAGTTTCTTGGTTGATAAATGCAATGTCGAAGGAGATCTCAGATGCATTTGTGTTTTGCAAAAGTGCTAAGGCACTTTGGGATGAATTGAATCAGCGTTATGGAGAGTGTAATGGTCCAATGATATATCAAATAGAGAGAGATATTGCAAGCTACAAGCAAGGATCAGAGTCGGTAACTGACTATTACACAAACTTGAAGAGAAAATGGGATGAACTATTGTGTCTAGCTCCTTTGCCTGTGTGTTGTAATCAGAAAAATGGAATTATTGAATATGATAACAACAGGAGACTTATGCAGTTTCTCATGGGACTAGGAGATGAGTATGATAATGTGAAAAATCAAGTGCTTCTGATGGATCCTTTTCCTTCAATTAACAAAGCATATTCAATGGTTCTTAGTGTAGAAAAACAAAGGGAAGTGCATGTGACAGGTGCTGAATCTACAGTATCATCATCAGTCATGTTAGCAAGAAGAAGCAACAATTATAACAACAATTACAACAATGCTGGCAATAACAACAATAGCTATAACAACAATTATGGTTATGAAAGATCAAGAGGATTCAACAACAACAGGAAAGAGGAAAAGAAGAACCAGTATTGTACAAAATGCAAGATGAATGGTCATACTATAGATAACTGCTTCACAATTCATGGCTATCCAGATTGGTTTCTGGAATTACAGAAGAAAAGGGGAGTAAACATGAAGAGGCCAGCAAATGTGAACAATGCCATTGTCAACAAAGATAAAATGGAGGAGACACCTTTACAGCAGTTCAATCAACACCAGAAGGGAAATGAGATTTTTGACAAAGGCCTCTCTGATTTTATACAGCAGGAATTGCAGAAATTCATCAAAGGAAAGGCAGCTGATGAAGATGAAGACAATGATGTCAGGAATGTAAATTTTGCAGGTACATTACTCAATTCAGTTATTTCTGATATTGATTTTAATTACAAAGCTAACTGGATTATAGATTCAGGTGCAACAGATCACATAACACCAAAATTAACATTCTTTGATCATGTTCTCAAACTAAATCCTCCTAAAACTATTAGACTACCTGATAACTCAACAAGGCTAGTGACACACATTGGAAACATCAAATTAAATGACAGAATTACCTTATACAATGTGCTGTATGTACCATCTTTTAGCTGCAATCTCATGTCTGTGAGTCTCTTAACCAAATCATGCCACTTATCAGTTCATTCATTTCCTGAATATTGTTTATTCCAGGATTTACAGACTGAGGAACTGTTGGCAGTGGGAAAAGTTCATGAAGACCTTTACTATATGACAAAAGATTCTTTTACCCAACCCTTGAAACAATGTAATACTGTAAGCAAATGCAGCAATCATAATAAACATCTAGCCATGTTGTGGCATGCTAGATTAGGTCACATTTCTTGTAACAGAATGAAACATGTAAATAGTTTACATGAATGTGATTATGCTGAATTGCTATGTCCTGTGTGTCCTATAGCCAAACAATCTAAACTACCTTTTCATACCAGCAAAATTTCTACTGCTTGTCCTTTTGATTTGATCCATGTGGATGTGTGGGGACCTTACAGTGTTAAATCTGTCACTAATGCTATGTTTATGTTAACAATAGTTGATGATTACAGCAGATTTTGCTGGACATATATGCTTAAAACTAAAGTTCAAGTGCCTTCAGCCTTGAAAACCTTCTACCAGTTCATTCTTACCCAATTCAACCAAAAGATCAAAATTATTAGATCAGATAATGGATCTGAGTTCTTAAACTCAGATTGTCAAATTTTTTTTCAAGAACATGGCATATTACATCAAAAAACATGTGTGTATACTCCCCAACAGAATGGGATAGTTGAAAGGAAACACAGAACCCTCCTAAATATAGCAAGAGCTTTGCTTTATCAGTCCAAATTACCACCTAAATTTTGGTCAGAAATCTTGCTGACATCTACGCACATATCAAATCGAATACCCTCAGAAAACCTGAAATGGCAAACACCATATGAGAGACTGCATAACAAACCTCCTGACTACAGTTACTTTAAAACTGTTGGTTACCTATGTTACTCCACAAATCCCCTACCACATAAACTCAAATTTGACCCTAGAGCTATACCATCTGTATTCTTGGGGTATTCACAGCAACATAAAGGTTATAAACTATATAGCTTAACTTCCAAAACCTTGTTTCATTCTCGAGATGTTGTATTCTTTGAATCTGTATTTCCATTTCATTATAAAACTCCTGAAACTGTTACCACATTCACCTTACCAAATTGTATTTCAGATACATCTTTACCTGCCTCATCTTTTCCTCAAACATCAACCACTTTTTCAACTCCACCAATTTCCACAAATGTAAATGAACAACCAGATATCCCAATTTTTGCACCAGATATGGGTGACATTGCTGAGCAGCATGATACAGATATACATATTGCAGCTGACCCTGTAACAGACTCACCACATGATTTTGCTGAAACAACTCAAAATTCCATACCCTGTCATCCACAACCTGTTCCAACAAGACAAAGCATTCGAATTAAAACTACACCTTTATGGCTAAAAGATTTTGTCACTAGCAAAGATTTGACAACCAATCCCTCAGCCCATTTTTCTTCTTCTCATTTAAAATTTGTTGTACATGTAACTAAAATCAAGGAGCCTTGCAATTATCATCAAGCCAAAAATGACAAAAATTGGGTAGATGCTATGTGCAAAGAGCTGACTGCTCTTGAACAGAATAATACCTGGATATTAACTGATTTACCTACTAATGTGAAGCCTGTGGGATGTAAGTGGATTTACAGGATAAAGTATCATGCAGATGGCAGCATAGACAGATACAAGGCTAGATTGGTAGCCAAGGGGTACAATCAGTTGTTGGGTCTGGATTACAATCACACATTCTCTCCTGTTGCTAAGTTAGTAACTGTGAGAGTTCTTTTGACTGTTGCTGCATCTTATACATGGCCTGTCCATCAATTGGACATTAATAATGCTTACTTACATGGTAGCATAGATGAAACAATCTATATGCAGGTTCCACCAGGATATGATAAAGCTAAAGCTGGACAAGTATGTAAATTGCAGAGGTCTCTATATGGATTAAAACAGGCTGGTCGGCAATGGAACAAAGAATTATCTGCTAGTCTCATCTCTCAAGGGTTTAAACAGTCTTGTTATGATCATTGTTTGTTCACAAAAGGTCAAGGACAACAATTCATAGCAATTCTGGTCTATGTGGATGATTGTATAATCACAAGCCCTTCTGAGAATTTAATTGCTGATCTCAAGTCTTATCTTCATCAAAAATTCACTATAAAAGATCTTGGCCATGTCAAATACTTCCTAGGCATTGAAATTGCTAGATCCAAATCTGGTATGCTTTTAACTCAACATAAATTCATCACAGATATCATAAAGGACACAGGATTGCATGATGCCAAACCAGCACCTACTCCTTATATTCAAGGTATCAAACCGTCAGCCACTATGGATGTCTCTCTCACTAATCCTGAAGTCTATAGAAGGTTGGTTGGAAGGTTGTTGTATTTGTCACTCACAAGACCCGACATCAGTTATGCAGTGCAACAGCTTAGTCAATTCATGCAGCAGCCATCTCAACAACACCTCAAAGCAGCCCTTAATGTAGTCAAGTATTTAAAAGGCACAAGTTACAAGGGATTGTTTTTACCTGCAGAAACTGACTTGAGACTTAGAGCTTTTTCTGATGCTGATTGGGCATCATGTGCAGACACAAGAAAATCCACCACAGGTTACTGCATTTTTCTGGGAACTTCTCTTGTTTCCTGGAAATCAAAGAAACAGTCTACTATTAGTAGATCATCAGCAGAATCTGAGTATAAGGCAATGGCTACAATAGTTTGTGAAATTCAGTGGCTCAATTCTTTATTATCAGATTTTCATATTGCAGTTCCTACACCTATACCTCTACATTGTGATAACAAGGCAGCTTTACATATAGCAGAAAATCCAGTTTTCCATGAAAGAACTAAACACATTGACATTGATTGTCATGTGGTTAGAAATCAACTCAAAACTGGATTAATTTGCACTCCTTATCTTCCTTCATCCCTTCAACTTGCTGATTTGTTCACAAAGCCTCTTTCTTCTTCAATGTTCCTGTTTTTTGTATCCAAGCTTGGATTGGTGGATTTCTCACCAACTCCAGCTTGAGGGGGGATGTTACATATTATAATTATTGTTAGTTAGGATTAAATGATTCTCAACTTTTTGTAACTAACTATCAGCTCATCTATCCGTGTGATGAGTTTTCATTGGCTCTCTCACTTTTGTATATATTCTCTCTATAACTGCATGTACAGAACTAACTAATCGATATACTAATGAAAGCAGAGAACGAGAAGTTTTCTTTGTTGTTCTTCAACTCTTTCTTCTCTGTGAATCTTCCATTGCTTGCTTGGCCAGTTTTAGTCCTTATCAATTATGACAGATATGGAGCGTGTTAGGCGCCATTTTTCTTCATCTTCAGTGTGCACGATCTGTGAGGGGGCGCCGGAATCTACACTTCATCTGCTGCAGAATTGTTCGCTGGTGTATCAGTTTTGGGTCCAACTAATACTTGCTGGAATGGGGGGGGGGGGGGGGGGGGGGGCTGGTTCTTCGACAATCAAATCTCTCTCCATTCATGGGTTATTGCTAACCTAAAAGTATGTAGAGGCTGCCGGTGGGGTTCAATGGAAGATGCCGTTCGGTTTTAGTGTGCGGCACCTGTGGCAGAGAAGGAATGAGGTTATCTTCAGGGACGATCATCGAGCTATTGCTTCGTAAAACATGATATGAGATTTTTCCTAAAAAAAAAATTTACATGATATCTCCCCTACATAACTTACGTGCTTCTGCAATTAATAAAACCAAAAAGTAATTTTTTGTTTTTATCAAAATTCTTAAGCTTAAATTGATATTTAAATTCATAATAGTATACAATTTTGAGAATAATTGTAAAATTATACTAAACTAAATTATTAATAGCACAAAATTTATTTGTCAACGTCATTTCTCAATTGGGGGCTATAATTTTTCTTATAGCGTAAAAAGAAATTCTAAAATATGAATGCCACGGGGAATGGGGGTTCATAATGGATTGACGGCCGTGTTTACATAGATTTAACTCATTTTAGAGGTACGAGTATATGACTCATTTATTAGTTATATTTATATAAAATTAAATATATCATCGAATATGTAAATTATATAATTCAACATGATTTATTTAATTCATATAATATTTTTATTTTAAAATAATTTTATATTTTAACATAATTAATTAAAAAATTATTTATATAATAAAATTATGATTAAATTAATTTTAAAATATAAATATATTAACATTTTTCTTAAAAATATACAAAAAATAAAATATATAATACAACTAATATGAAATATGATGAGTGTATATTATATTTTAATATTAAAATTTAACAATTAAAAAAAGAGTTAAGGATATCAATAAAGAAAAAGAGTTAAGGAGGTAATATATAGTCAAATTTTACAATAAATTTTTTAAAAAAATTTATATTATTTTCTATTTATTTTTTTAGTATATTTCTTTTTATAAATTATATTTTAAATTCTAAATTAAAAAATTATTTGATATAAAACATAAAAGATTAGATTATTTAAATCATAAAAATTATTTAATTTTTAATATTTGATTTAGAAAATGATTTCTAAAATTCATAAAGAATTAAATTTAAATTAATTAATAAAATAATTAAAATTATTTAGTAATTAGATGGAATTAATAAAATTTTAATAAAAATAATTAAAATTTTAAATAAATTATTTATAAATAAAATAATAATAGAATTATACAATAATAAAATTATAAAATCTAAAAAATATATAAGAGTTACCTATATTCTCTTAAAAAAATAATAATAATATAACATAATTTTGAGTTGTATTAAATTTATGCCGTTTTAGTTAAACGAGTTATAGTAAATTTGTATGTTAATCTGTTATATGACTAGTTTAAAATTATGTTGTAAATGAATTGATCTATTGTTCGCATGTCATAAACTATTTTAATGCCACTAATAGCACTCAACACTTCAAATTACATAAATTATATACAAAAAATCTATTCCAATCTTTAAAATTTTTATAATTATATCTAATTTTTAAAAAATAAATAATTTTATCTTAATTTAAAAATATAATGAATTCTTTAAATTAAAGAAAGAGAAGATGCAAGAGAGATGAGAGAGGAAAAAAAAAATAAGAAGCTTGTATTTTATTAGGTATAATTGCAATAGCTTTTTTTCTTAGTTGGAGTGATGTGTTTTTAAGTTTATATATATATACACACACACACATATACTTTAAGGAACTATGTATTTTTAAGTATATATATATACACACACGTATATACTTTAAGGAACTATGTACACACACACACACACACACACACACTTTAAGGAACTTAAAAATTGAGCTAATTAATAAAGGGTAAGAACCATAATATCATACGCAAAATAATTTGTTATATGGTTAGCTTGATGTGGTATAAATTAATTTCCCATTCCTTTTTCATCGAATCCTTGATTTTATACACAAGAACTCCATATTAGGTTCACTAAGCAATTGAACCAAACACAAACTATCAACTTTAATATTGATTTTTCATCAGATACCATGAGTTCAAGCATAAATCGGTTAGAAATTAACTTAATGGAATTTAAATTTTTTTTGCTGACTAAAATATCATCGAGTTAATTTAGGTATCAATCGAGTTATTTTCAGGTATCCGGAAAACATCTCATATATAAAACTTTAGAAATTCAGTTACTTTTGATAGCTGCACAAGCAATTTTTTTCCTGTTTTGTCTATTATATAAATGACATATAAAATTGTTTTCTAAGTTGAAAAATATTTCTGCACTTTTATTTTTTAATTAGATAATTATATATATTTTTATAAAACTCGACAATTTATTCAGTTTTTATCGTGATGGTGACATATCTATACTTGGGATTTATTTATTTCCTACTATTTCATTCACAAACATTTTGAAAGAGGTGAAATATAGACACATGCAGTTTTTATAGACCGATTTGGAGTTTTTTTTTCAATATTTTGCAAATTGGAAGATTTATTGAGCATTATGTTGACTGTAATTAAAAAAAGGAAAAATGAGTTCAATGCCTTTTTTTTTTTCCATTTTTTCATAACAATAATTATATTTGCATACTTTATACCAAAATAAAATAAAAATATTTTTCATCGCTTCTTAATTTTATTATTTATTTTTTTAATTTCCATACATGATATTGTAATTTTCTTTTTCTTCTCTTTCCTTTAATTTGCTCTCTTGTCAAAAAATCTTGGATTTCCTTTGTCATCTTATATTTAATAATATAATATGAAAATAGATACAAAGTAGCATTGAAGATACCAAATATAACTGAAATGTGATCCAGTGGCGAATAGATTAATTTTCAAGCAATAAATAAAACTTGTTTTTAAGAAAAGGAAAAAAAAAAAAAGCACAACAATTATTACTATTATCATTTTTGAATTAGGTATAACTGGATGCTTTGTCCAGACATGCCAGCCTTATAAGCGTGGAAATCAGGTTAAATTTCATACATGCCCAATGAAAAATTGAACGTAAAATTAGATGGGCAGCATATTATACATTATATATAGAAGTTGACAGTGTATCAAATATTGATGTGCTTAATCCATTTAGCATTGCTATTGCTCTTTATATGCAGGCCAAAAGTTTAATTAAACACCTCAAATATAACACTAATAGTAACTAGATATCTAAAGTTTTTTTTTTATCATCCATGTATTTTCTTTTTTTTTTTGTTAAATTTGGATTAAATAAACACTTTCGTTAATTAAAGTTTAATTTGTCTTTAAAAGATACTTTGCTGACAATTGTGAGTCCTAGATAGATCTCAACTTCTAAATTTATACATAAGCTAAACATTCTATTAAGCACCTCGACTATTACTTTTAATAATAACTTAGACACCCAAAGTTTGACTTAATTTCTATTTAAATAGAAATCAGTAAAATAATAATAATAATAGAATTAAGTCAAAAATACAAAACTTATAGTATAAAAAAAATGCAAAAAGGTTCTAGCCAGACTGAGAAGCACAAGCTAATGCTCGTTAAAGCATACGATCTAATGCAAGGAAAAGTCTTCGACGACACACTGAGAAATCTAAGGGATTTGGGCATATCAATAACAGAATAATATCGAGTTTATTATTATGAACAGTAAAATTCATTTGATTTTGATTTCAATTAAATGTCAGTCTCACCTTCAAATTTTTAATGCAAAATAATTATGCGCGGAGAGCTTTTTAGTATTTGTATTAATACGTGGGACCATTAATGTGAGTTTCCTTTTTCCAAAATTCAGAGAAAAAAATGACATTATTCTAATAGTTTTATTGGATAATTAAATTTTTTTAAAGAGTTAATATTGTCTTTTATTTGACACTCCATGTCTTGAGCTCTGTGCACACCAAATTAAACAGTTAATCATATGCTTTTTAAGATATGGATTTAGGGTTAATTAAATTAATTATCAAATTAGATATAAAGAAGCTGAGGGTGCTTTGGATATTGATATGAAAGAACCCAAGAAACTAACCAAAATAAAGAAAAATAATTAATTGGCAGAAGGATGATTGTTACCTAGTTCGCCTCTGCTGGGTTCAAATTCTGGGAAAGATTTATATTTGGAATTAATTAGTTGATATACAGAGTGCATAAAAAGCAAGATTATATAGGATGACAATCTTTGCATCCAAAAGTGAAAGCTTTTTAATTAGAATATGATAATTAATTGGATGTGCTGCTTTTGTCCAATATAAATTTTTTGTATTTTTTATTTGTTTTTTTAAATTGTAGTGTTAAAAATTTTGTTATTGTTTATTGATAATACACTCTACATATTTGATAAAATATTTTTTAAAAAAAAATTTTCTATGAAATTTTTATTTATTTATATTAAATTTATATTTTTAAAATATTGTTATATCTTTTTTATTAGTATTTAAATTTTATTTTAATATTTATTTGAATTAATTTATATTTTAATGTGTACGTTTAATTTTTTTAACATATATACAACATCTATAATATTTACTTACATCTATGCAATACACTCAAATATATAATATATATATATTCTTTTTTACTATTTTATAAATATTATATAAATATTTTATTTTTAATATATATTTTTAACTATTTTAATAGTTGAATCATATAATTTCTTAATTTAAAATGATAAAATTATGAATTTAAATTATAAGAGAATATTTTAGATAGTAGTATATATTTATATATTAATTCTTTTGATCAACATCTATTAAACATATATAAAATACTGAAAGGAGAAATATTTTTAAAAATTTTACATAACTTTTTTTAAATGTGTAAATAATTATATTTTTTGTTGTATTTTTTTTTAAAAAGTTGTTTTTATAAGTAATTTTATAAAATTTCAAAAAAAAATTTATAGACGAATGAAGCATCCTAATGAAAAGAGTCCAAAGGATCTTCTTACTATAGAGATGCTAGATAATTAATTAGCTTTAACATATATAGTATTAATTATATTTAGATTTGCAAATTGCAGTGCACACATAATAAATTTTAAATAGATTCATGACTTGTGATAATTATAATACATAGTAACATTTATTCTTTAGTTAAAAAATTGCTAAACTATTCTTGTTCCCTCATTGGAACTTAATAAACGAAAGTTAAAAACCTTTATAAAAATAATTAATAAAATAAACGGTGCAGTGAGTAGTGATATTATTTATCGAAATCAAGTATTATTGATAGATGAATAGATTATATTAAATAACGTTTTCTCATGAAATAGTAAATAAATTGAAATAATATATGGTTTCTACAAATTTTTCAAGAGGTTAGTTTGAAAATAATAATAATAATAATAAATTTTTTTGTGTCTTATTTATCCCTTTGACCATAATATTTATAATTATAAATTTTGCTCTGAACTTTAATCCATTATAATTTATTAATCTATACAATATTTTATTTGATGTTTAAATTTTAAATATAATATATTTTAGGCTTCGAATTATTATATTATCAAATAATTTTTAATGCTTCATTGTAAAATAAATTTCCTACAACTTTTACTTTTTATAAACATTAATTTAGAGACTAAAATGTTGATTATGAACTAAAATTATTAAATTGCTAACTAAAAAACAAAAATAAGCAAATGGCTAATAATAATAAAATATCATGAGTGTTACAGTAATTTACATATTCATATTAAATATGTAACTTTATCTAATATTCAATGTAATAGAAAGAATTAATATTTTAAATTCATTTCAAGTTTAGACTGATTCATATAATTATAGTTTGCTTGTATAATCTATTTGTATAATTTAAAAAAGAGTGGTAAATCGCTGTAGATGAATAATAGATTTCCCATTCTCTTTTCTAATTTGTCCTTATATGTTTTTTTTTTTTACTTTTTAGTATAATATCTATTCAATTCAATAAAATATACTTAATAAATAACTTATACCTTACTAATTTGATAATAAAATTATAATTTTTTTTAAATTTAAATATACTTTAATTCTTGAATATATATTACAAATAATTTATTAATTTTATATTAACGTGTATTATGATAAATTATATAAAAATTTTATAGCTTATTATTTTTATAATAAATTGTATGAGAAAAAGAAAAATTTTTATAAAATTATATTTCATTATAATCATAAACATAATTTATATTATTTATTTAATCTTAAAATTTATATTTTTTAATAATATTTTTAGAATGTTGTATTAAGAAATTAACATACCGTATGTATATATGTTAGATTTTTTTTGCAATATATTTATACTATTAAGTAATATAAGAATTATCAAATTAAAATTAATTCTTTTTTTACTTCAATAATTTATAAATAATTATTATTTAAATTATCTGCTATTTTTATTTTTTATAACTTTTAAAAATAACAGAAGAGAAAAAAGAATATCAACTCAAAATTTTTTTTATGTAACAATACTTTATTACTGAATATTATAACTCAAAGCTCTTATAATGCAATTGGGAGTAATATTACAATGCTAAAAATCTGCACTTGAAATAATTACTCTAACTAGATTATGAACTACTGCGTTAGTAAGTCTATTAACTCAATATATATTTTATTAGTATTTATATTTTTTATTATATGAGTTGAATGAAATTTTATTGTGCCTTAAAAATTTTAAATAAATAATTTATTGAAGGAAAAAAATTAAATTCATAAAATAATAAAATATTTATCTTCTCTGACAACTAAATATTGATTTTTTTTATAAGTTATTAAGATAATTTTATGAAGAAAAATATTATTTTCTAAAATTTAAAAAAATAAAATAAAAAATTAATTAAGAAATAAAAATAAATTTTATGGACACCAAAAATAAATTTTAAATGATTTCATTGGCATATAAATATAAATATATACACATATTTATATATAAGGACATGAATTTATATTTTATATTGAAATTATAATAATATTTATATTTATGTATTATAATAATTATTAATTATAAATGACACATATAATTGATTTGATTAGTGCAAATTCTAATATAACACTCATCGTATAAAATTTATATGTGTTTTAATTGTCAATTATATAATTGAGTCATCTATTGCTATAATCATATAATTTATTGACCAATCTATCAATTTACCTTAATGCTTAATTGTACTTCATATAATATTATGACATCTGTTTTTTGCATGTTTAATTTACTTTTTAATTTTACTTTTAACTGCTATAATATATTTTAAATATCTATCATATATAACCATATAACCTATTGATCAATCTATCAATTTACCCTGATACCTAATTATACTTCATATAATGCTATAAATATATATGATATTGACATCTGCTTTTTATATATTTTATTTACTCTTTAATTTTACTTTTAAGTGCTATAATATATTTTAAATGTCTCTCATATATAATTAAATGACTAAAATTATTTTATAAAAAATATAAAATATATATATTTTCGAAGCGAAACGAAACGAGAATATTATTCTAGAAAAAATAAATATTAGAGTTGCATGAATGTAACTGTAATTGGCACCTTCATTTGGGTTTGGGCTTCAACTGGGCAGAAATCCTTTCTATGTACATAAAAAGCTTCAGAACTAAGCACCGTAACGATGATCAATTCATAATAACAATAATAATAATTACTTTTCCATGTGTTTTTTAATTCTTTTCTTTCCCTGATATCATATTGGTATATACATAACAATAAGTTCAAAATTGATAAATTAATTCCCGGCAATCTAACGCAAAACTAAGTACATATATTTTTTTTTTGGCGAAAGTGGACGGCACCACCTAAATTATTATTAAATAAAAACCATAAAATATCAATACATGAGAGTTTGAGATAATAAAATTGAGGTCTCGAAAACAACAAAAAATACAGAAGCAAAGAAACTACCCATATCTAAGATATAGAACTCCTAGAGTCTCCAAAGCAACAACATTTTTTATTATGTTGGGCAAAGTAACAAAGGAAGTAAAAATTACAGAAGCTGAGTTGAGTCTGATGTGGACAGCAAGGAGATGAGCCGTAAGATTGGTTTCTCTGTAAACATGCTTCAAAGAAAAAGAGTATCTGCTAAACAAATTTACCAAACGAAGAAGCTCCATAGAACCATAGCCAGAGCTTTGAGCCTTCTGGATTGCATCAACTAAATCACGACAATCAACCTCAATTTGAACAGGGGACCAGCCATTATCTATACACCAGGTAGCACCCCAAATCAGAGTTTTAAACTCTGCATCATAAGCCGAATGAGCAGAAACCTGAAAAGAGGCAGCAGCAACTGTGTTCCCATAATTGTCACGAAGAATTGTGCCACCAGAAGAATGCTGATTACTGAAAGATGCATCTAGGTTAAGCTTATAAATACCTTGCAGAGGCTTGGACCAAGAAACAACCATGGGTCTCAATCGTTTTTTGCCAAAGGAATCGGGAATGAAGTTATATTTAATATTTGAAGGCCATGTAGCAGCAAACTTCCTGTTAGAGTGAGCAATACTCCAATTAAAAATAAAGGAGTTTATATCCTTAAAAAGCTTGACCAGAAAATAATTTTCATCTTCCCAGACGTTCCTGCAATACATTTTCCAGACACACCATATAATGACCTGTGGAATAAGACGGCAGAGCCTACCAACCGCCGAATATGGTTTGTCACATAACCACCAAGTCATCAAAGCTTGACCCAAAGAGTTGAGATGCTGAAGACGATCCAAGAAAAATGAACCAAAATATGACCATAATTTAGTAATACCAGGGCAATGATAGAAAATATGGTCAGTAGTAATCTCAGCTCTAAAACAGATAGGACAACAAGTTGGACCATGAATACCAAACTTGCGAAGGGGGATAAGAAGAGGCAAGGCATCTCGAAGAACTCTCCATGTAAAAATAGTAGTCTTGGTTGGGAAGGATGTATCCCAAATAGACTGATAAGATAACCGTGAAGCTCTAGAATGCCGTACGAAATTATAGGCAGAAGCAAGAGTGAAATTACCATGAGTCTCACCCTTCCAAATAATATTACCATCAGCAAAAGTAATAAGAGAGCAAGCAGTAGGATGAATATTACAAATTCGTTTCCAAGAACATGAATCAATGATTTAAAAACTCATTTTCACCCTTCCGATGATATTTTTGAAACATATAGGTAGCCCATAAAGAATTCTTTTGCATGTAGGTCCACCAAATCTTGAGAGAATAAGCTTTTTGCAAAGAAAAGAGAGACTTGAGTCCCAATCTCCCTTCCTCGGTAGGGAAACACATGTCTTGATACTTTACCCAATGGTATTTTCGGCGATCCACATCAGTGCTCCAGAAAAAATTAGCCATAAGCCGTTGCAAAAAGTTCAAAATTTTTTTAGGAAACACCATCGCACCCATAACGTGCAAAGGTATAGAACTAAGCACGTCCTTAATTAACAACAAACGGCCACCCGGAGAAAGAAGCTTTTTAACCCAGGAAGAGAGCTTATACTCCACTTTCTGAACAATCATGGTGCAATAAGATACCCTATTTATACCCTGATAGATAGGAGCACCCAAGTATATAAAAGGAAGAGATTTTCTTTTAATACCAAGAATCTCTTGAATGCGAGAGATACGATCATTTGAAACATGATTGGAGCAGTAAAAGGAGCTTTTATCAAAGTTAACAAGCTGCCCAGAAGCCTCCTGATAGGAGAACAAAAAAACTTTGAATCGCGAAATACTCCGAAGATCTCCTTTAATAAACACCAAAAGGTCATCAGCAAAAGACAAATGAGAAACAAAAGAGCAAGTGCGAGCCAATTTGTAAGGAGCAATAGATCCCGTAGTCATCAAATGATTGAGTCCACGAGCAAAACATTCAGAGGCCAAAATAAAGAGATATGGGGATAGAGGATCACCCTGCTTCACACCTCTAGTTGGCTGTGTAACACCCCAATACCCCATATAAGTACTATACATACACCTGGTATACATACAGTAAGTATATAAAGTATAAGGATGTCACTTTTCGTTACATTTTAAAAACCTTTAACAGAATTCAAACCACAATACATTAATTTAAAGAACATTTACAAATCATTATCTTTTTAATGATCTTACATATATATCATAATCTTATATCTATCAAAACTTCATTTATACATATACATACACTCTTGTCAGAAATACATCATAATTAAAAGTTATACATGTATGCATCACCCTCTAGTTGGTCTCGACAAACTCTACTCTTCTCGAGGCATAACGAAAGACTCCATATCTTCTACCTAGTCACCTACGCAATTACACATCCGCGCTAAGCCCGAGAGCTTAGTAGTACAAATATAACATATAAATATACATTATAGAAATTCTAACATATAATGACATATCACTTCCATGTACCATTAGTTTCTTATCATGTTTTTCCTTTTGAATTGCACCTTTCATATATTTCAACTAATTCCATATATTATATGCATATATATACATATCATTATCATCAATCACAATCCATTAATAGTATCCACAATCAATATATCAATACACACATTACATATCATACTCCATAACATTATTCTATTCACAATTCACCAATCATGATCCATCACTAATACTTACAATCAATATATCAATACACACATTACACCTCATACTTCATAACATTGTTTTATTCACAATTCACCAATCATGAATCACATTTCCAACAAAGTCAACCATAGATCTCATTACTCATTTATTTCAACATTTGTATATCACATTGACAACAACGACAGACTCGAGCCCAAACGACACTAATATGCCATTCTATTTTCAGAGTTAATGCTTTGGTTTTATCATCACATTTATCATTATTATAGACCCAACTAGGCTTCAAGGATTTAGGTTCAACCAAGCTTCAAGGTGAACAAAGCATGCTAAGTCTCAATCCAACTTGGCTTCAAGAATCAATCCAACCTATCTTCAAGGGTTGTAACATCTCAATTAGGCTTCAAGGACTAGACCCAACCAAGCTTCAAGGGGAGTAAAACATGTTAAACTTCTACCTAACTTGGCTTCAAGGATCAAGCCCAACCTAACTTCAAGAGATTGTTACTAATATTAGGCATGCCACCAACAACAAACTCTGAAAATGGAATAACACATTAGCTACACAATTCATTTATCAATTTCATTCTCAATTCTCATCATCATCTAGGCAAACATGCCTTATTTCTTTCAATTGAATCATCATAGCCAATCACAATGGCTTCACATCACATTTGAGTTATCATAGCCAATCACAATGGCTTCACATCACAATTCAATCCACATTATAGCAATTCATCTTTCAAATACACAATCATTTACATCATCATATCCTCCATATTACATATTCCATCATTTCTCAAAGCACATGAACATCATTCATTATTAAAACATTTATCATAACAAATTGCATTGTACATACCTTTTTGAATGATCCTCGCATCTTTCACACTATATAAGTCATAACACTAGTCACATTATATTAACAATATAATAAATTGCATAACATTGTTTATATAGCATCATCATTAATATACACATATATAATTCATCTTATTCTTAAATTTAGAGTCCTCCATACACATTTGTTTAGGTCATCTTTGTTTTAAGTATATTTAAAGTGTAGATACAAAAAGACCTTGGAAGGATCCAACAATGTGAGACAAGCAAGGAACAATCACAGTAGCTAACACACTCAAGGGACACGGCCAAGGTTGTGGCCGTGTCTCTCAATTCCAATTCAAGCCGAGGCAGACACGGGCAAGGGGACACTGTCGTGTCTCTCAACAAAATTCAGGCAGTGGCAAACATGGGCAAGGGACACGGCCAAGCTTGTGGCCGTGTCTCTCCAAAATCTATCCAACACGGCCAAATTTCCTTAGACTTGGCCGTGTCTCCCAAAAATCTTAAGTCTTGGCCATGTCTCTCCTTTGGTTTGGCCGTGTCTCACAAGAATGAAAATCCTAAACATGGCCAAGTCTCTTTTGATTGCATTTAAACACATTGTGCACAACATAACCTCATTCAAATGGATATAAACAATGTCATTAACACTTATTTTACCAATTCATCACAATATTCTCATTAACAAAACATTAACAACACATTTGAACACATACCACTTCAAAACCCTAAAACCAACATCCTTCTTATTCTTTCAATACCAACCTCCACTTAACTTACCATCCTCAAACCAAAACCAACACCAATTTAACTTACAATCCATTTCAACACTTATAAACACATTTCAACCACACCAAATCATAATCTCAACAAATCAAAACTCACATCAAATACAACTTCAAAAATCATAAAGGAAAACAAGAGAGTACTTACCTCAATTGAAGAAATTTCACAAATCTCCAACTTGATCCTTTGATTTTCCCTTCAAATTAAGGTTTAGAACTTAGAACACTTCTCTTCCTCCTTCTTTCCTTTGGTAGCCGGCCACACCAAATGAGAAGAGAAGAAAATAAAATCAAGTCAAACTTCTCTTCTTCTTTTAATCTCCACCAAGCAATTCTAACAAAGCAATTACCTAAATGTCCTCATCCATTTAACTTAACTCTTGTCACTTATATGCCCATTTAAGTAATTTCACATATCACAATAAATATCATCTTCCATTGACCATCCCTTCATTTGACCAACATATATGTTATATATATTAACATATATACAACATATACATTCCATTAACACAAACATTTCCTTTGCAAAAACATATATACATTCAATCCAATTAAAGCAACAATAACATTCAAAACTTCTAGGGCATACATTGGGATATTACAGGCTGAAAGAAACCGTAACGCACCCCATTAACCAAGACCGACAGACGGGTAGATGTCAAATGCCTCATAATGATATTAATAATATGCCCAGAGAAACCAAATTTGATTAAAACAGCCTTCAAGAAGCTCCAGTCTACCCGATCAAAAGCTTTGGCCATGTCAAGTTTAATTGCAAGATTATGACCTCTCGACTCTCTATCAATCTCATGGATCATTTCATTAGCCAACATGATATGAGAATGTATAAAACGGCCCTTCAAAAAACCAGCTTGCTCCCTAGAAATCAATATGTCCAACAAAAGAGAGATACGAGAGGCTAAAATTCTAGTGCACACTTTACTGATGAAATTAGCCAGACAGATAGGTCTAAATTGGCTGAATGATGAAGGATTTTCCACTTTGGGAATAAGAATAATTTGAGCACAACCAAATGCCTTAGGAACTGGTATATCCAAAAAAAACTCCTTGACTGCACTGCAAACATCCCACTTGATGATCTCCCAACATTCCCTATAAAATTTACTATCAAAACCATCTGGTCTCGGCGCACTAGTCGGATCTAACTGCCAAACAACAAATTTTATCTCATCATCATCAGGAACACGAGCAAGATCTTTGTTATGATCCTCAATAACCAATGATGGCAAATAATCAAGTAAAGAATGTAAATTATGAGAATCAGCACCACCCCTGAACAAAGAAGAGAAAAAAGAAACAGCTTCCTGCCCTAGATCATCCTGATTAGAAAGCCAAACACCATCCACATTTTTAATAGAAGTAATACGTTGAAATCTCCAGACCATCTTCACATAATTATAGAAAAATTTTGTGTTTGATTCCCCTTCCGAAAGCCATTTAATGTGAGCCTTTTGTTTCCAAAAAGCTTCCTCATACTTAAGCTTACTAATAAGCTCACTTTGCCTCTATTGCCATAAAGAGCGGTTTGACGGGGAGGGGTCCAAGTCGAATGTAGCCTCAGCCATTTCAACATTCTTTTCTGCCTCCAAAATACTATCGAAAATATTGCCAAAAGAAGACTTATTCCAATCCCGAAGCTTCTTTTTCAAAGAGGAGAGTTTAAGATAAAGACCCCTCATACCTCCCCCATTGAAATTCGAATTCCATGAGTCCCGAACCACAGACAGCAAAGAGGGATAGGAAAGCCACATATGTTGGAATTTAAAAGCTTTCGGAAAAGAAACATTAGATTTTTTACACATGATGACCAAAGGAGAATGGTCCGAGGTTGCCCGAGATAAATGCCGAACGTTGAGATCCTCAAAAAAATTCGAGAAAGCACTATTAATCATAAACATGTCTAGTCTTACCCACACTCGACCATTACTTCTGACCCCACACCAAGTAAATTTAGAGCCATGAAATGGAATATCAAAAAGACCACAATCATCAGAAGCCTTAGAAAAATCTTGAATACTAAGTAAGTTAGGAGAGGAGTTACCTCGATATTCCGCAACTGACTTAATAGCATTGAAGTCGCCACCCACCAACCAAGGACTTGAAGTACTGTTACCCAAGGAACGAAGACGAGTCCAGAGCACACTCCTTTGAGCACGAGAATGGTACCCATACACAGCAGAAAAGGTAAAAGAAAACGAGAGCATACGAACAAAAACTGAACAGCTTAATAATTGTGTATCATCCATAAAGTTTGAAATATGAAGATCACAATCTCTCCAAAAACACCAAATCTTATTGTTACTATTGGAGAAAACATTATCATAACCAAGCATAGAAGCATAAGAAAAGCTAGATGAAGCATCTATCATGGGCTCAATTACCACCAACAAAGTAATATTATGAGAACGGCAAAGCCTAATTAAACGATTAAGAGATGAGGGAAGACCTCTAAGATTCCAGCTCATGACATTCATTGGGCAAAATAGAATCAGTGAAAGCTTGAGATTTTTTCTGACATCTAAGAGGCAAAAGAAGCTCAGTGGCCGTTTTAACTTTGCGATTTCGATGCTTTTTACCAACTTTAACAAAACCCAAACCTGAAGAAGATTCAGCTTTAGCTCCTGACCTGTCTCCAGATAACCGTTTTGAAATAACGGAACCTGCCCTTTTGAGATCATCAATGATAGGCACCTCAGCAGAGTCGCACCGATCACCTTCTGATAAATACCCGACCGAGGAAAGGACATTATCAGTATCACGATTTGTAGCAATCATAGGACAATCTTCGCGAAGTAAAGGCGGAAGAGGAACTGGGCCCATAACCAATGTTGAATCTATAACAATATGATCAGAAGGATTAAGCAGTTGATGAGCAGCTGGAGAAATGTGATCAATATTAATAGGAACATCATGACCAGGATCATCAGAAACTGGTCGATTCAACTCATGACCAGAAATTGCAGGTTCCTGAATAGAAGAAGAAGGAGTATCAGATACCACCACATCCATAGCAGGATTTAAAACTGGCTGAATATCGTCAGGAGCATCAACCTGAACCTATTTTTCAAAATTAATAATTTGCTTTTTGGGGACCCACACCTGAACTGGCTCAGACTCAATCTTGGGTTGTTCAACAGCTGGCTCTTGCATGGTACTGTTTGAGTGCACATTACATGAGGATCCATCATGTCCTAATCTCTTGCAAAGAGAACAAAATTTAGGCAAATTCTCGTACTCAATATCTTGAAAAAAAACCCGATTTCCCACTGCCAATCCAGATACGCTGCGGCAATTCCTCCGAAACATTCAATTCAACACAAACTCGAGCAACAGAGGAGCGAGTTAGAGAAGCAGTAGAAGCATCCACCTTCAATGGCTTACCAATTAATTGAACAATAGAATAGAGGGTTTCCTTGTAAAAAAAGTGAATAGGGAGGCCAGGAAAAGAAATCCAAATAGGAGCAATAGGACTATCGAAATCCGGCCGAAAAGAGGGAGACCACTTGGAAACCCGCATAGAAAAACCATTGAAAAACCAAGTGAGTCTTAACCAACATCTAAGATAATCTTCCTCTCGAACAAAATTAATAAGAACATGCTTTGAATCAATTAAACCCAATGTAAAATCCCCATTAAAACCGATCAAATCAAAAGATTTCTTTAGGGATTGCATTGACGGACGATCAAAAAGAAAAGAACCAATCAATGCATATTGATAAGGCAATGACAATGTCTGAATATCAGAATCAGTGAAATTAATCGCAGGAGAACCTTTATATTTGCTAGGAGTCTTATTCGATAATCTTTTATGAGAGTCAATAGAAGCAAAAGATCGAAGATCCCCCACATCAGGAGGACGAGAGGATTGTTCTGAAAGTACAGCAGCAAACGATCGGCTAGCCACCCCCAAAGGGGCCGCCGGTGAGCTTGGAGGCAGAGCCGTGGTAGGCAAGGAAGTCGAAGACGAAAACCTTAGCAGAGAAAGCCGGAGTTGAAATAGAAGATGCTTATGGTCTTTTATTTTCCACCTTTTTCTTGTTATTTTCTAAGAGGTATGTGCATTGCTCATTCTTCCACAAAACTTGATTTTCCTTGATTTTCTCCCTTGCCAAACAATATACAGTGATAGATGCCAAATCAATTAAATAAAATTGAAGACTTCTGCTGACCATTCAATCTATCAATAAAAGAATCCACAGGAAGCGCAACTGAAGAGTGAGAAACAAGAGAATCATCTTCAGCTGCAATGAAAAGCGCTGTTTTCCCCAAATCCACACGTCTATTGATGCTAATGCTCGTTTCTCTCTCAATTACTGTTAACTTCTCAATCTGTGACAAAAATCCTTTCCTCGTCTGCCAAATCGATAAAAATCAGCAGCAATAGCAAGAGGGATGGCAGGGAAAAGCACAGCGAGCTTCTGGTGATATTGATAAGCAAAAGTTGTCTCACAAAGCTCCAAGATGGCAACCCATGGTTTGGCGACAACTGTAATTGCGCCTCCGCGAGAGGCGTCGCTTCTTTGTTCAGCTTTCCGGCTCCGATCTAATGATCCGTTCAACGTGATCCTAAGTACACACACACACACATATATATATATATTACTGTAAACATCCAAGTCAACTTATATATAAATTCTAGTTGAGAATTTAACTAATAATGTAAATATTTAAGAAATAAACAACTAATTCAATAAAAGTTTCATTACAAATATATATAAAAAAAAAAGAGCAAATTCAATGAAGAAATATAAATGGAGGCTCAAAGGTTGAGGTGTTCTTGCTTGAATCCTAAATCAGAAATTATAATTTGAAATCTACTACAACTAACTAATCTACTTAAAATTAAATGGAAATAACCTGCCTTAAAAGCAGAGAAAAAATAAATAAATATACAGATAGTCCAAAATCTCAGCTTCAAGAACAAAATTTTAAATTAGGAGCTACTGTTTACAAGAGATTGTGCACTCTTTCTTGCACTTCCTTTGGCCAACCTTTAACAATGGCCTCCTCGAGATCGCAATAAGAGAAAACGGATGATAAGTCTTATTCTTTTTATTATATATTAATATTAATTTGAAATAAAAATTGTGAATTCAAAGAATCTACAAATAGAAAAGAAAATAAAAAAGGAAAGAAGGAGAAGAAGAGGGAAATGAATAGAAAAAGAAAAAGAAAAGAAAAGATATGAAGAATGAAAAAAGAGAAACAAAAAATGAAGAAGTAAAATTGAAAAAAACAAAAAAAGAAAAACAAAAGTGAAAGAAAAAAGAGATAGAAGTGAAAAAAAAAATAAAAATAAGGTGCAGTTTAATTGAAAAACATATTTCTTTTAGAGGTAAACTATGTAATTTTTTTATTGACAATAAGAAATTTGACTTTTCCTTTTTAATTTGTTAGAATTGTCTTTTCTTCTTCTTCCTTTTTTTTTTTCTTTCAAAGCTGATGTTTTATTATTATTGTTCAAAATAAATAAATTATTCACGTTTAATAGCTGACGTCTACGTGCATGATCAACTGTAAACAAAATTTGTTAAATATATTTGCGAACTCTAATAAGCTTCAATTTATCAATTAAAGGTACCGCATAAATAAATAAACAAATCTAGCATTCACGTGACTGAATTTATTATACTAAAATATTTAATTTATTTTATAAATTATAAAATCAAAACAAACTGTATAAATTTTAGGAGAATAACAGAAATAATAAAAAAGAAAAAACAATCTTATTATAAACATATATAAAATACAGACACATGTCTTTTATTCCCTTTATTTAATTTGTTACCCTATAAGTGTAATAAGTCTAATATAATATAATTCCCTTTATTCCATTGATAATTTATTATCAGCTGGATGTACATACACCCAGAACATATTAGAATTTTCCAATAAAAAAAATATAATTTAACAATCATATAATAACGCGGACGCAATACCATTTGCGAGCAAAATATACTAATATCAATATAGAAATTTCAGAGTCGAATCTGATTGAGGCAAGATTTTCCATCAATAACATGGAATTGGTTATACTCCAAGTATTGTTTATAGGTCATCCCAAGATACGAAGGTGGGTTGCCTTCCTCAGTGAATTCTGGTGCAGGTTTCACAACTGTGTCCAGTGATGGTCCCAAAAATAGAGGTAGAGTTACTCTTCTAACTTCATTGTTCACCACCACTCTATGCACTGCACTCTTGTATCTCCCATTTGTTAATATCTATCCATAACAAGCTCAGCATTAATTTCATTAAAATGGTACTTACAATTTTCAGAGAAACCTGAGTTCTTATTTCAATGCTAAACAGACTCTATATATAGGATTTAATTTTAAATAAAAGTACCTCAAGATGATCAGCAACGTTAACGAATATCCAGTTAGGCTTAAGATTAACGTTGAGCCACTTGCCATTAACCTCAACTTGTAAACCGCCACTGACATTCTGGATGATGAGGATAATAAGACCAGGATCAACATGGGCAAATTGGCCAATTCTATTTTCAGAATTTTGGCTTGATGGATAATCATTTGCAGTATAGAAATCATAGCCTGCTTCCAAATTCATTTTCTTCTCTATGTAGTGTTTTTCTTGTCCTAAGGCTCTTGATATCCCTCCTAGTAATTCAATTCCCACCTCTCTCAAATTTTGGCTATATTCCGGCAAAATCTCACTATTCATAAAAAATAAAACAAATTAATCAAGATTGGCCACCTTTATTACAATAAATAATAAATTTAATATCGTTAATTTGATTTTTGGTAAAAAATAATAATTATAATCGTGTCTTATGTTTTGGATAACAGTTCACGTGTAACTACTTGAAGCCGAGTGAGATCAAATTCTAGTTTATTTGTATCATTTCATTGGATCTACTAAAATTTATATCTTCCACCCAATAAATTTTGAATTTTTTCCATTAAAATTTAATTTTTTTAAGAGTTGCCCTAATAATTTACTTTATTTGTATTTTTTTTCTTTCACTATTGGAAAGTTATTAATAATTTATTTAAGGGTAGTGATTTGCAAAGTATGATTTACTTTGTTAAAAATAAAGTTATCAATCAACTTTCCCCAATAATTATATACATTTTTAGAAAAAACTTTAGGAATTTCTCAATTTATTAATGTTCATTACGTTTATATTTTTCAAATTATGTATTATATATTAATTAAACATTTATTTAAAAATAAACATAAAAAATAAGAAATTCTTTAGTAATGATTTTAAAAGTTAAAAAATTATAGCTTAAATTCCTTACACAAGTTAAAAAAACAAGCAAGCTAGCAAACATAAAACCACTAAGCAAAACCCATTACACAATGAAACATGCAAATGAAAGAGCAAATCAGCAAGCAAACAGGCCATAATGTACAAGCAGATCATGCCAGCAAATCAGAAACCACGAGCAAGACCAGTGGATCAGATTCTATTACCGAGACTCCGATAATTATGTTAATGGTACCATACATTTCTCATAGTATATTACCTGAAACCAGAAGGATGAGAAGGGCAATTAAACGTAGGATGGACAGCCATCTTGATGAATTCCCTGCTAACTTGGTTGTGGTTGCCTATGCCCCACCTTATCAAATCTGTTGAATTATTTGTGTCGTATTTGTTCTTCTCTTCCTCAGGCATATCAAAGAATTCAAATAGTTTGTTTATTACTCCTTCAATCAATGTGTCTGTCACTACATGGTTTGTTACCTGTGTACATAACCATCAACTTCAATATATTAATATTTACCAAGAACTAAGCAGTACAAGTACAACCTTAATTAATATTAGTTTTCAATATTATGACAACTCAATGTGTCTTCATTCTCATTCTGATTTCATATATATGTTAATTACTTTGTTCACCATATGATACGTAAAAGTGTTTGACATAACATTGATATATTAAAGGAAAAGAAATTTTAGTTTCCATACAATGAAGAAACCGAAGTCAAGGCAAGCTCTGCCAAGTTCTTCTATGGCCTTAGACTGAAGAGCAGGGTCAGCAGAGACAAGTTTTGAGTAATCAAAAAGGGGAATGGCTTCATTCTCTCCTGAAAAAGAGTCTTTGGTATACAAAGAGGAGCCACTGGTGAGCTCTTGGTTTGTGTTAACTTGAACCATTGTGTGTGTATGTGTTTGGAAAAGAGAGAGAGAGAGAGAATCAGAGAAGTATTAAAACAAGTATTGAAGAATGGAAATTAAGCTTGCCGAGACGATGCTGCATTGGTGCTATTTAAAGGCACTCTTCACCAACGAATCTGCTCCATTAATTTACACCTGTAAAGTCTGAAGTGTGCAACTATAAAACTGAGCAGTTGGTTAAAATTTTTTTTCACGCTTCCAATAATATTAACAATATTTATAAAATAAGTTCCACATTCATTAAATATAAATATATGAAGTGATTAACATAAAAATTAACTCTCAATCTTAATTTAACTTTTGAGATTGGCCTCTTTAAATTTACATTTAAAACTTTAACATAATATCATAGTAAAGTTAATTTTTTTTAAATATTAGTTTTTCGTCCAATATGAAGTATGTTTGCAACTTTTAATCCTTTTGCCAAACCCAAATCTATATTAAAATTTTAATAAATAATATTTTATTAAATAGTATCTCAAAGGATTTAATTATCATTCTTTATTTGGAGCAACCAACCCTTTCCTAACATGAGATTTGCAATGACATCCATGATATATTGCATATTTTGCATGAATTAATTATAATGTATTAAACAAAGATACATATATTCAACTTCAAGCTTTTGATGAATTGACAGTTATTTATTTATTTATTTAATGAGACTAATATTGGGTTTTTTGGGTCTCTTTTATGTGAAAAATTTATATTTGAGCCCACTTATTTTAGTCATTAGGGTCATTAATGTTTTAATATATCATTATGCAACTATAGCCCTAAGTTGAGTGTGTTATATACATTTTTGTATCATCTACCAAGAAGAAAAGAAGAGAGAACAAAAGAGAGAGGAAAAATTTTATGCTGGAAATTTCACAAAAGGACAGTCTCGATTTTTCAATGAAATCAGTTAGAGGACTCATCATTCTTCATTCTGTACGGTGGAGATTAGTTTTGGACGACTGGATGGAATTTGTAGTTCAAAGATTGTTGTTCACATGCATTTCTGCTGCAGCGACCAGTTTAGCTTTCTCCAACGATCAGACGGTCATTTTTAGTCGAATTTGGCTGAAATTTGGTGAGCACGTTCAGAATGTGTGTGTTCTTTCATCTGGGCATTGGAGATTAGATTTGAACAATAGAAGCTCATTTATTTGCATAAACAGTAGCTATTTTAGGTGATTTTTCTTCATTCTTTTGTTTATCTCTTATTATTTGATTGATTTGGTGTTGTTGCTTTACTTAAGGGTTATTATAGTAGCTTGTAGTTGCTGTAAATATTAATTTTGATGGTGAAGCTCTTTTACTTAGACCAAGAAAAGTTTCGTGGTTTTTAACTTTCACATTGAAAGATTTTTCCACATTAAAAATTATTGGGTTTATGTGTAATTGATTTTGTACATCTTAGGGTAGATTTTAAAATATTAGTTTGCTGAATTTTACTTAGTCACTCCTCATAGATTCATTCAAGTATGAAGAACTTATCTCGGTTCTTTTCCATCAACTAATTTATTAAAAAAATAGAATTTTTCTTAATTATAGATTGTTACATTTTTTTTATCAGAATAAAGGAAATTATATTAAAACAATGCCCAAGGTAACAGGAAGAGTTCTTTCGTAGGGACGGGAACCATGAAGAAGCAAAAGCTCACAAACCTACAAGATAGAAGTAAAACAATCAAATACATAAAAGCTTCTATAGCTAACATGACCTTCTTAGATGAGGATCTTAAGCCTAATAAAGAACCTTTAATTTGGACACAACAAAAAAGAGAAGCCTAAGCAAATAACCATACCAAGGAGCAAGCATGCATAATTTAAAGAAGAGCCATACATTCATAACGATGGGAGGCTCTAAGCAAATGAGGATAAGAACCCAACATCATCTTGAACTGAGAAGGCCCTAAAAGACCTAAAAAAAAGAGTTTCCCATAAACTACAAACACATAAGGGGGAAAACGATCCCAAAGCTTAAACTAAACTGTAAAATGAGATGAAGATTGGAACATTTCTGCATATAAACTGTGAGCCACAAAACACCAAAAATAAAAGAGGTGCCAAAAGCAGTTTCTTAGTATGAAAAGGAGAAGCTTTGAAGTTCTATGAGATCCCTACTATATAACCAAGATGAAGCTCTATTGAGCTCAAAAACACAAAAGTCATAGGCGATTGTGGATAAATAGCGATAAGAACCCAACTAGTCATGGCTTCCCTCCAACCGTGACCAGACCAACCGCCATCAATCATTGTTCCCTGGTGGTTTTAGATGAGCCACTAGTGCCCTGCGTATGAATAGACACAAAAGAATTTTTCAATAGGAGCTTTCTATTCCTAAATAAGAACTTCCCTTTTGAATTCGGTTTCAACGGGTCAGATGGTTTGGTAGAAGGAATAAAGCCCAATTGCTCTAGAGATGTCGAGAGGCCAAAGATGGTCAAGTTAAGAGTTTTCAAAGATGTTTCAAAAGGTATCATGGGCTTCTATTTTATATCTTTGCTGGCTTGGGCTTTGAATTTTTTTAACGGGTGAACTTGGGCTTGCCTCTGGGATAGGAGACCTTTGGAAATGATGGCTCAAAATAAGGCATGAATAAAAGGGCTTGAAGGGCCCAACAGCTGGGTTGAACAAAATAGGGGAAATCAGGTCGGAGGCTATTTGGGGGCGAGCTGGGTTAAGTGCAACTGGGTTTATAAAGATAGCAAAACTAAAGTTGACTCCTCAATTAATGCTTCATCTCTCTTTATTAATTGCTTGGATCTAAGGCTGCAAAATGCATAACAAGGTGTTCAACATTATTGATTATCAAGGTAGAAGGAACATTCTTTTGTCAAGAGAAGACTTAAGAATGGTGCTATCAGCCGTCACTTAAGATGGGCAGTTAGGAGTTGTACTGGTATTGCTGGTGATGTGCTTTAGTGCCGGGAGAGATAACAACTCAGAATTCTTATTTTTTAGATCTTCCTCTGATTTGCCTAGAAGGTTTAGACTTTTGAGACCCCATAAAACAATTATTAGGGTTAGCTTTAAGCTTTAAGCCATAAAACGTGTTCTCCACATTAATAATCCTTTTAGGATTTCTCTCAACATAGTATCTCAACAAGTGCCCTAATTTTTTACATTGGCAGTATAAATCACACAGCTTCTCATGCTTGCTTGAAACCCATTCAAGGGTGCCTTTCAGACTTTCATAGTGAAAACCAGTGATTAGTGGATTCTTGATATTAACTAGGACTTTTATGCGAAAGACAGATAGCCTATTTCAATAAATATTACGTCAACGTGTTCACGCCAACTATTTTTGTTGAGTACCCCACATTAATTAAATATAACAAAGATATACTTCTTATAATAGCTTAGATAATTCTCACCTCATATATTAGCTTTAAAGTTGAGTTAGGATCAAATCAATTTTCTCAATATGTATTAAAGCAGCCAATTCAATATTCTAATGTTGGGTCACCCATAAATGTCAAGTCCTAGAAACTTCAAGCTCTAGATTTCATACACGTGTTTGGCCATGGGCATGAAAGGGTGTGTTGAGTATCTCACATTGATTAAATATAACAAAGGTATGCTCTTTATAATGATTTGGATAATCCTCATCTCATAATATAGCTTTTGGAGTTAAGTTAGATCCAAGTCTATTTTCTTAATAATTTTCATTTGTTAATTTGTCGAAGAATAGCAAAATCTGTCGATTAATTTTCAAAATTTAGCAACGATCAATAAATTTTGGCACAAGCTTAAAATGTAATCATTTTGCCTCAAAATCACAGACTATTAATAACATTTGCCAAAAGATTTACTTGGTGCTCAAAAATTTTTTTTTCTATAGGCACAATTGCTAAGAGAAATATGTTTTTGCTAACAAAGTTTCATTTTGGTGAGACTTTTAGGCGCCATAGTTATAGGGAGAGATTGGATTCTATTGACAAATGCAGCGCCTACAAGTAGATTTGCTAAGAGATATACTGCTTTATTAGTTTTTTTTTTATTTAGATGGAATTTTTAGGTGTTACATTTACCGACAGATGACATTTTCAGTTCATAAGTGTTTTCTAAAAGAAATATTATCAATCACTATTCTATTCAGTTGGTAAATTTCCCGATCAATTTAAATGTTCATCGGTTAATCATGAAACATAATCAGCCTGGCATTACTTTTCTTTCTTTCTTCTTTTTTCTTCTTCTTTCCCTTTCCAGCTGAATTTAGTTAATTTTCTTATACTTTCTCCCTATTTTTTCTATGATTTTTGCATTTGAAGAGCTATTGGTAGGTTTGTTGAAGCTTGAAGTACTAATATTTGTTGATTTTCTGCAAAAAAAAATGTTAGGTTTTTTGTTACTTATAATATGTGTTCTTTTAATTTGTTTTTCATTTGGTTATTTGATTTTTATGAATCGTTGATTTATTATATATATTTGGTGGAATGACTATTTTTTAGGCCTATTATGTTATTTTGGTATGATAAGTGAGAAATTTCTTAATTTATTGTTGGAAAAAAAATTGTATGAGATTAATTATCGATTAAATAATTAGTGTAATTATATTCAAGATAAATTGATTTGTTGAAATTTTTTTTTGTGTTTGCATTTTTTTATTTAGAATTTTATTGGATTATGTTATTAAAAATCAACATAAATTATCATCTAATAAAATTAAAAAAATTTTGTGTGGTGAAAATTTTAGCTACTTGGCTAAAAAGACTATCAACCAAATATGTGGCTTAACATTGCTCCACATATTAAATAAATTGTGTGGAAGAAAATAAGGATACTTGACATTAGGAATACCAAGTTTAGTTAATTAATTTTAAATTTATGTCCATATATTTTTGGGAGCTCTTCACTTATAAATAGGCAAGAAGAAGAGCTTGCAAATCATCTCATCTCCTCTCATCTTCTCTTCTTTTCTAAGTGTTCTAGTAATATTATATAGAGAGTTTGAAGCAAAGTGAGTAGAGTGAAAGAATTAGTCTTTGTAATATTTTTCTTTAATTAAAATTTTATTTCACTTTAATCCATCTCCATTATTTCAACTTAGCCTCTTCAGTTAATTTTTTTTTTTTTTACAATTGGTATCAGAGCCAAGGTTGTCAAAATCAAGTTAAATACCCAGATTATTTTAAGTAGGCACTGTGGTTGCAGCTTAGACTGATCTTCCACATCTGAAAGAAATTTATCTTGGTATTTTCTTTGACAAGACACGATGGCAGAATCAATTAATGTTGGGAGCATCAGAAAGCTCAACAACAATAATTACGGCATATGGAAGACCTGTATGGAGTCATACCTGCAAGGTCAGGACCTCTGGGAGGTTATTGCTGGGATTGAGACTACACCACCAACGGATGATAATCTTCTAAAGAAATGAAAGATTAAAGTTGGAAAGGCGATGTTTGCTATAAAGACCACAATTGAAGAGGAAATGATGGAGCATGTTAGAGAAGCTTCCACACCAAAGGAGGCTTGGGACTCACTTGCGTCTCGATTTACGAAGAAAAATGATGCAAGACTACAAGTCTTGGAGAGTGAACTAATGTCTATCGTACAACGTGATATGACAATTAGTCAGTACTTCGTAAAAATAAAATCTCTTTACAGAGAAATTGGAGAGCTAGATGAATCATCCAAAGTCAACACCGACAGGATGAGACGAATAATCATTCATGGATTAAGACCTCAAAATAGAGGTTTTATTGCTGCAATCCAAGGGTGGCCAACACAACCCTCGATTGAAGAATTGGAGAATCTATTGGTGAGTCAGGAAACTTTAGCCAGGCAAATGGCTGGAGTATCATCAAACACAGAAGAGGTGGCACTATTTACCAAAAGAAAGAAGAATCCAGGTCGTGATCAACCAAGAGGGGAGACACGAGAAGGTTCCCAATCAGAAGGAGCGAAGCAAACTGGAGAAAGTTCTCAATCAGGGGGAGCTCATCAAAAGCGGTCCCAAAATAACCGTCAGTCAAAGTCTAGCAGTAGACAGAATGGCAAATGTTATGTCTGTGGAAAGAAAGGACATTATGCCAAGGATTATTGGCATAATAAAAAGAATATGGAGAGTAATGCAGCAAAAGTCTCAGGGACTCATCAAAATGAACCTGAGTGGAATTTTGAAGCAATGTTTGCATCTATAGAACCATTGCAAGAAGAAGGGAATTTCGATCCACAAATAATGGAAGTTCCTAGTCTAATGGCATTGTTGATTGAAGAAGAAGGACATTCATCAAATGCCCATACTGAGCTAGCAGCCTCTGCTATTGACTCTCGTCAGATAAATTATGAGAAGGATTGGATCTTTGACTCAGGGTGTTCCAGTCATATGACAGGAAAAATGGAGAAAATTCACAATGCTTCAGAATACAAAGGTAAGCGGGTAGTGGTAACAGCAGATAACTCACGACTGCCAATAACTCATGTTGGTGGCACTGTGATCAACTCAAGTTGCAACAAGAAGCAAGTACAACTAGAGGATGTTTATCGAGTTGCTGGGATGAAGAAGAATCTTTTGTCAATATTACAATTGAAAGATCCTGGCTATTTTGTAGTCTTCAGTTAAAATGATGTCAAAGTTTGTCGGAAAGTCAAAATAATTGATTCACCGATAATAGAAGGAAGAAAGGTAGACTCTATGTATGTGATGTATGCTGAGGAAGCTTATGTAGATAAAGCAAGAAGCAATGAGACAGCAAATCTATGGCATGCTCGACTCGGACATGTGAATTACCAGAAGTTAAAGATGATGATAAACAAAGAGTCACTCAGAGGACTACCTCATCTTGATGTTCGCACTGACATAGTGTGTGCAGGTTGCCAATATGGAAAAGCGCACCAGCTACCATACGAGGAGTTAAGTTTTAAAGCTAAGAGACCACTGGAGTTGGTTCACTCAAATGTATTTGGAAAAGTCAAACAATCATCAATAAATGGAATGCACTACATAATTACATTTATTGATGATTATTCTAGATACGTCTGGGTGTACTTCATGAAGGAGAAGTCTGAAGCTCTAGCAAAATTCAAGAAGTTCAAGATGATGGTGGAGAGTGAAGTTGGAAAGCCAATCCAATGTCTTCCTACAGATAATGGAGAAGAGTATATGTCTGATGAATTCTCTGAGTATCTTTGCCAAAGCAAGATTCGAAGACAGTTAACTTGTCCGGGCACACCACAACAGAATGGTGTAGCAGAAAGAAAAAATAGGTATCTTGCAGAAGTTTGTCGGAGCATGTTACATGCTAAAAATGTTCCTGGTAGATTTTGGGCATAATGTTTGGCAACAGCAGCTCACATCATCAATAGACTTCCACAACCAAAGTTGGGTTTTGTTTCTCCCTTTGAAAAGTTAAAAGAGCTGAGACCTACAGTAACTCACTTCAGAGTGTTTGGGTGTATTTGCTATGTATTTGTGCAAGATCAACTACGTAGCAAATTTGATAAAAAGGCAGCAAGATGTATCTTTATGGGATATGATGAATGTAGAAAAGGCTGGCGCTGTTGTGATCCTAATAGTGGTAGATGCTATGTCTCACGAAATGTCGTATTCGATGAGACTTCATCCTGGTGGAATCTAGAATATGTGGTACTACCTCAATCCAAAGAGATAGAGGAAAAAGTGCAAGAGGCGTTCAAAGAGCAGTCTAAAGGTTTACAACACCATACAGAAGTAGCTTCATCATCATCACCACAAGAAAAGCCATGGCAGACAGGAGTCTACCACAAAACTGAAGAAGTATCTCCAGCAGCAGCTGATATCCCAGAAGATCAGCTAACAGGAGAATTGTCACCACCTCCATTAAGAAGATCAACCAGACCAAGGAAGCCGAATCTAAAATATGTTAGCTTTAATGTGGCATTAGTTGAAGAAGAAAAGGAGCCATTTTCCTATGAGGAGGCATCTCAGAAAGATGAATGGATTCAGGCTATGGTGGAAGAGATCAGTGCCTTGGAAATAAATCAAACATGGGATTTAGTTCCAAAATCCAAAGACGTGAAGCCCATATCGTGTAAATGGGTTTACAAGATCAAAACTCGTCCAGATGAATCGATTGAAAGGCACAAGGCTCGATTGGTGGCTCGAGGATTTACTCAGCAGTATGGACTAGACTATGATGAGACATTTAGTCCTGTGGCCAAGATTACAACTGTTCGGGTGCTACTAGCAATTGCTGCCCAGAAGTCATGGAAGTTATGGCAGATGGATGTAAAGAATGCTTTCTTATATGGAGAGTGGGACCGAGAAATTTACATGGAGCAGCCAAAGAGATTTGAAAATGGTAAAAATCCCAACTATGTGTGCAAGTTAAAGAAAGCTCTGTATGGATTGAAGCAAGCACCTAGAGCTTGGTATGGCAAAATTGCTGAGTTCTTAATTCAAAGTGGGTACTCTCTTACCCATGCAGACTCAAGTTTGTTTGTCAAAGAACGTGGTGGTAAACTATTCATTATACTAGTTTATGTTGATGATCTCATAATCACTGGAGATGAAAAAGATGAAGTTCGCCAAATCAGAGAAACTTTATCAGTACGGTTCCAGATGAAAGAGCTTGGAGAACTTAAGCATTTCCTTGGGTTAGAAATTGACTACACTAAGGAAGGGTTATTTCTTTGTCAGCAAAAATATGCAAAAGATTTGCTTGCTAAGTTTAGGATGTCAGAAAGCAAACCGATATCAACTCCTATGGAGCCAAATGTCAAGTATTGCTCAGAAGAAGGCAAGGGGCTAGAAGATATCACCATGTATCGGCAGTTAGTTGGAAGTTTAATTTACTTAACACTGACAAGGCCAGATATTGCATTTGTAGTAGGAGTTGTGAGTCGGTTCATGCAAAATCCAAAGAAGCCTCATCTCGAAGCAGTTCAGCGAATCGTGCGGTATGTGAAAGGCACCGTTGACTATGGTCTCCTTTACAAAAGAGGTGAAGACTGGAAAGTAGTTGGGTATTGTGATGCTGACTATGCTGGAGATCATAATACAAGAAGATCAACTACTGGGTATGTGTTCAAATTGGGATCGGGAGCAATTTCTTGGTGTAGCAAGAGACAACCGACAGTTTCACTATCAACGACAGAAGCAGAGTACCGAGCAGCAGCAATGGCAGCTCAGGAAAGTGCATGGCTAACACAGTTACTGAAGGATCTGCATTAACCTATGCAATATGCCATTTCACTGCAATGTGATAATCAGTCCGCAATAAAGCTTGCAGAGAATCCTGTGTTCCATGCTAGAACCAAGCACGTGGAGGTATATTATCACTATGTGCGAGAGAAAGTCTTGCGAAATGAACTCAAGATGACATATGTAAAGACAGAAGACCAAGTTGCAGACATATTGACAAAAAGTTTGCCACCAGCAAAGGTTAAAAATTTTCGAAGTCAACTTGGAATGGTTTCTAGAGAAGCAACAAGAGAAGATAATTTATGTTGAGGGAAAGTATTAAAAATCAACATAAATTATCATCTAATAAAATAAAATAAAAATTTTGTGTGGTGAGAATTTTAGCTACTTGGCTAAAAATACTATCAACCAAATATGTGGCTTAACATTGCTCCACATATTAAATAAATTGTGTGGAAGAAAAGAAAATAAGGATACTTGGCATTAGGAATACCAAGTTTAGTTAATTAATTTTAAATTTATGTCCACATATTTTTGGGAGCTCTTCACCTATAAATAGGCAAGAAGAAGAGCTTGCAAATCATCCCATCTCCTCTCATCTTCTCTTCTTTTCTAAGTGTTCTAGTAGTATTATAGAGAGAGTTTGAAGCAAAGTGAGTAGAGTGAAAGAATTAGTCTTTGTAATATTTTTCTTTAATTAAAATTTTCTTTCACTTTAATCCATCTCCATTATTTCAACTTAGCCTCTTCAGTTAATTATTTTTTTTACATATGTTGAATAAAATTGTGGAAAATTATATTTGTTGGAAATTTTAAGTGTATGTATTTGTTGGAGTACAATAAATTTTTATTAATAATATTATATTTAATATTTTTAGTAATATTTTTTTTATTTCATTTAAGTTAATAAAATAAATAAAAATATTTAAATTTGATTCAGTTCGATTATATTTAATTTTAAATTTTTTATTTTAGTTTTCCTTTTTAAGAATTAAAAATTTCGGTTGATTAGAACTTCTGTTTGATTCACGGGTTAATTGAATGCTCACTCAATAAAAGCTCTGATGGCCGCAGCTGCAGTGGCAAGAAGCAGCAGGAGAAAAATAAAAGGTGCAAGAAACAAAAATATCTTGAGTGGCGTGCAAGATCGCAAATTATGTATTTAAGAAATCCAAACATGATTGTCACCTTGCCTTTTATATTTAATTTAAATACAAGTTGGTGTTTAGTAATTTACTATTAAAAAACACAAATTTAGTTGGAATTTTAAAAACAAATAAAAAATTTTAATGATATACTCAATCGTATAAAATAAGTGAAATTAACACTATAATTTTAATTTTTATTAAATTCTTAACATAGATTTTTAATATACGGTGAGGATTTATCACATAATTGGCTATTATTAATTATTTTAACTATGATAATATTTAATATACCAACATGCAATGCATGTGTTTATATTTTTAATATTCTCCAATAATTATCTCGCTTCTTTATTTAAAAAGAAATTAATATTTTTTGAATTTTTTATGGTATATTATCCAATACCTGATTTGCCAAATGTTCTCACTAAACTGATTAGGGCACTTATTAATAAAAAATATATATAATTGCATAAAAGTGGGGTAGGAAAATGTTTATTTGCTAATACAGTAGCACAATAGTTTTGTTTTACCCTTTTCATGGAAGCAAATATACATTAGTAAAATTTTCACACGTCATTAGCAAAGAAAATGTTGCAGAAAGAAGCTCTAAACATAAATCTTCATATGAAACATGTTTTTGTTGTCGTTATTAACCAGATAACATTCAGTGTGGGCTTTGATTTTATATCTTATCGTTTTTATTTTTATTCTGTTTTATATTTGGGTGAGATCATGCTTGTGAACTTGTTGGTTGTGCCATAATCAATAATAGAGTGAAAATGAGTATTAAAGTGTGAGGTGATTATAAATAAATGGTTGGGGCGAATTGTTTCACACTTTTATTTCTTAAACAAGAGACTACAAGTTTAATTTTTGTAAATAAAATCACTACTTGCTGGGAATATTTTACCATTTAATGAGCTGATTCAGTATAAACAGAGTTAGTCTTGATTCAATGGATTCAGAAATATCTGTGATTATATTAAAAGTGTGAGGTGATTAATTAAAATCTATGGATTTTGAATAAAAATTAAAAACAGATATATTATTTAATATTTAATTTAACAACCTTAAAAAATTAATTGGCAAAAAAAGAAAAAAAATATTAGAGGAAAAAAATGCGGTAAATAAAGACAGATAAAAAAGGAAAGAGGAGAGAGAGAGAAAAAAAAAGAGGATGAGAAAAATCATTTCTTTAGTTCATAATAATTATTTTGTAATTTTTTTAATAGATAATAATTATTTTGCAATTAGTTTTATGGAAGTCATTTCCAAATTTCACATATTTTATAATGATATATGATTTAATTATGTTAAATTTCATTAAATTGATTTTTTTTGAATGCTCATGAAATTGATTTTATGAAATTGAAATTAAATGTTTTAAATATATATATTTTTTTGAAAATATAAAATTTAAAATGTGTTTCGTAAAATTTTATGAAACTTATTTATTCAAAGCAGCTATAAAAGAAAATATAATTATATAAAATAGGAGTGGCAACGAGTAAGATATCTATAAAAATTATCTTACCCAAATCTAAACATGTTTAATATTTAAATTATCCGAATCTATTTAAATTCAATTATAATTACAACCAAACCCGATTAATTATCCGTTTAAATATAAAAATTTTAAAATATTATAAAATTTAAAAAATAAATTATAATTTTTTAATTAAATAATTATAAATAAATATTTAATATTAATAAAATTTTATTAAAAATAATTTTATACTATATAATTTTATAATTAAAATAAATAAAATAAATATATAATTAAAATTTTAATAAATATAATTAATATATAATTAGGTTCGGATAATTAGCCTTCAAAGGTTTACACCCGAATTCATTATGTGTAGTAAAATTATTTCTTGTATCCGTCCAAACTCATTTATAAACTACTCATAATCTATATAAAAAAAATTAAAATAGATTAGATATCTAAAAATATTCGACTATTTGCCATCCCTAATATGAAAGACAGGGCAAAATCACGCTTTTGCTAAAAAGGGATCTAGGCCTCTCAAATTTTTTAATTTTTATATATACTAGAAAACATTTATTGCGCTTTAAGATTTTTTTATTAATATTTTTTTTCTATATTTAAGATTATTTAATTTTTTCTTAAATTAATATCGACAATTAACTGAAAAGATATAATTTATTTTTTGCTATTTATTTAAGATTATATAATTTTTTTAAAATTAATACTAATAATTAATTAAAAATATATTACTTAATAACTGTAGATTATATTAAATTATGACAATTCTTCATATTAGGAAATGAAATATAAAAAATTAAATTAAAATAAAATTTTCATTTGATGTAAAGGCAGAATATAAAAATAAAATAAAATAAATATTACAAATAAAATCAACTTAATATGAATATAAGAAAAAGAGTTTCAGATAATTTTGCTAAAAATTTATTAAATTGTCAAAATCTTAATTAAAATTCTAAATTTTCAATGTTAAGTTCTTGAATAATTTGATCACTTTTATTATATTTCATTTGGATTATATATATTCATATATTATGATTAATTATTTAAACATGAGTCTTTAATTGATTATGTTGAATTTGCAAGGCTGAATGATATTTTTGAAAGGAAATAGAATGAAATTAGTTATGATATAAATTTGAATTTTATATTATTTTTCAACTAAATGAATAACTGAAAAATAATAATAATAATAATTTAGAATTTATTTTGGCAAGAACTTTAATTTTATATTGTTAAGTGAGGTTTTTAATGAAATTTAAAATAATTTTTTATTATGAAAATTTATTAGAATTTTTGTGTTGTTGCTGAATGGTTTTGATCCCTTTATTGTTCAATCTTGCATTCTCCCCTATATAAAAATTAATAAAATGATTTTATAAAATTTAATTTAAATTTCAAATGAACTATTTAACATTTGGTAAAAGAAAATTCTAAACAACTAGTGCTGAACTTTTGTTATATATGATCTGCATAAATACATAGATACATAGGTGCTCACTGTATCGTTATAAAAATGTGGATGAATGTTGACAAATTAAAACAACTATTAAATTAAAATATACATAATATTTTTTTATTTCAAATACAGTTTAAATGACTAATATTTTTTGTTATTCATATTAATAATTATATTAAAAATAAAATGATTTGGATATAAAGTCAAATTATTTAAATGAGCTATTAAAAAATTTACTATTTCTTGTAATATATATATATATAATATAAAAATGTTGAACTTTTTGATGCAAACAAAAAGCAAACAAAAATTTAAACTTTTAATTTTAAAAGCATACAAAAATATAAAACATTCTTAGTTTTGAATTAATTAAAATAAAAATTTTAATTTAATTCGTAAAATTTGATTGATAAAAGAAATCAATAAATAGTTTTTTTAAGTAAAATAATTTGATTAATTTTAAAAGCATACGATGTTTACTTAATTTCCAGTTTTACCAAAAATTTTAAAAATTTTACCATTTCTTGTACGCGAACGATGTTTACTTAATTTCCAGTTTTACCAAAAACAAAAAGCACTCACCTAATTTTAATTAATGTTTACCAAAAATAAATTCAAAATACAATCTCAAAAGCAAATCACAACACAATCTCAAAGAAACTTAAAGTCGATTTATCTCTATTGCGTGCATGGTTATAAAAAGATACTGAGTAAAGGTTGATATTCAAAGAGAGACTTAAATTGGATAAGAATTAAAGGCATTAATCATCTCAATCTAATAATGGAAAATTAATTAGTCATCGATTTTTTCCTCATCGGGCAATTGTCATGGCTGGTAGAGAGTTATTTCATGGATGTCAGAGAGTCAGAAACGTGTATGGTAGGTTGTAGATATAATTATGGGCAAATGTTCGGAGTTTAATATAATTTGACTTAATAATTTCATTATTCTTTCAGAATTGCTAGCTTATTGTTGGGCTAAAAAAGGAAGGGTCTTCTATCCTTAAAAAAAGAAAAAAAAAGTCAAGGGTCTTCTCTATAAATATTTTAGAAATAAATATATGATTGAAAAATATTTACTTTTCTTTTTTCTTTTAAATATATTTTTTTAAAAACACTTTTTAACTTTTATTTTAAAAACAATCCTCATTTATAGATATATATCTAATAGGACCAAGAGTTAATTCGAACTCTAAATTAGGGGGTGGACATTAAATAGTTAGCCGTTCAAGATTTTAGTTAATCGGCTAAAAATTTAATTTGTTTAGTTGACTATAAATTAAACATATTTAGTTCGGTTGAAAATTTTAGAGGATTTTGATTTTTAATTGATTAATTGTTAATCAAATTTGATCAGTCAGTTAACTGTTGATCCGAAATATATATATATATATATATAGAGAGAGAGAGAGACCGCAATTAATATTTAATCCAAATTCACAATACAAGAGAACGCTAAGAAACTAAAACTATCCTAAATAGCTTCCACAATCACAGCTTTTAACACCTTATTGAGCTTAAGAAACACATTAAAAACCGACACAAGTGGGACTCCACTCAAACTAAACCACAATTTACAATGTCCTAAAAAATCTAAAGCATACCCGGGTAGTTTATCTTCCTTAATCAGAATTTCACTAACCTTGTAGCCCAGGTAGTTTATCTTCCAAAAACAATCATACCCAGTCGCTGACACATTTTCTAGGCACTGATATCGATAAAATTTAAAAAAAAAAAACCCAGAAGCAAAGAAAAGGAAGAAAAACTTTTTTGTTCTTGAGAAAAGCTTTTGGCTTTTGCAACATGCAGTGAAGGATTTAGAATCCAAATAACCCAAAGAAAAAATGGTAAAAGTTTGAAGTTTTAGATGATCAAAATCACAAAATCAGAAAAAATGGTAAACGTTTTTGTTCTTTTGTTATTAGATGCACAAAATCAATAAGAGTGGGGACAGTACCTCTATCCACACAAGCCCAAAGGCAGGCTTAAATTAGTGCTCGCATGAATTTAAAATTCTCCTCACTTCTCAGGCATATTCTAATTACCATTGCCAACCAATTTTAGTTTCTCATCCATTGAAAAAACATATTACCAATATCTTTAAGACTCAAGAGTATTATGAGTTCCTCTCTTTTTTTTTTTAATTTTAAGTCTGAAATTTTGAGAGAGAGAAAGTAACAAAAGAAAAAAGTTTAGAAAAACTCAGTTAATTTTAGAATTAATCAAACCAACCGATTGAGTTCGGTTAGAAAAATATATTATCAAAAAAAATATTAGATTGTGATTCAATTGGTTAGTTAACTGACCAACTGAATGTCTACCCTTACACTAAATTATGATCCCAAGTCGGTATTAGGCTTTATCACTTTTTGAGAAAAATAATTTTTTTTATATCAATCCAAATTGATCTTTATTTAGCCAACTACCTAATATATCATAAACCCCATGTTCTTATTTATTTTAATCATTTTATTTTATATATTTATACATTTGTCCCTTTACTTTATGTATTTACATATTTTATGCCAACAGATATTTATTTATATTAATATTGACTACTTTACTTTTATATATTTATCTATTTCGTACCTAATAGATGCCTAAATAAAGATAATATTATATATACAAAATATATAAATATAAAAGACCAATATGTGTTTATGTGAAGATAATGCTACACTTGTATACAGAGATAGGCAATTTTGTTCAATTGGATGGACATCTAACCATATATGATCCAATCGAGTAAAGTTATACCCAATTTGTTCATAGTTAAATTATGGTATGGATTAGAAAAAATATATCCGAGATGGATTTGGATAGGCTACGAATTATGTCACTCTATCCGAATATAATTTGATTATATATCTTATCTTATAAATATTTATATAATATTTAATTTCAAATATCATACCAATAAATTTTATATAACTTTCATTTAATATTAGTTTATTAATTTATTATCTTTTTTTTTATCAAATTTTTTTTTTGTATTATTAATAGATTAATGAAAACGGATATAGGGCGTGCCCATAGAGTCATTCAACAAAATACCTCTCAAAAAAGGAGGCAATGAATCAAAAGATGTAAAAAGAAAATTTTTTCTATTCAATCTACTGAAAAGGACCAAAAAATGAGCAGCTTGATTGCCTTCTCTATAAACATGACGAAGTGGGCAAGAATGAATGAGCAGCAGATGTCTAGTGATTCCGGCAAGAGAAGAAGGATGAAGAGCTTGTTGATTAATAAGTGTATCAACTACCAATAAAGAGTCACATTCTACTTGGAAATTCTCATAACCAGCCTCAATGAACCATTTAGAACCAATTTGAAGAGCCATAAGTTCAACATTGAAAGCATCATGAGCATGAAGCATAAATGAAATACCTGCTAGAAACTGACCAGAAGAAGAACGTAAAATGGCTCCTCCCGCTGCCACATGCCGGGTAAAAGTAGCATCAATATTAAGCTTTAGATATCCCGAAGGTGGCTTGATCCATGAAATTAGTTTAGGCTTAAATTTGGCAGCACCAAAACGAGGGGGCAGAATTTCTTTAAGAGTAGGAATAGGCTTAGAAAATGAGTCATTAGAATGACCAATCCCCCAACTAGTAATATTTCTAATAGTAGAAGACAACAAGGATGGATAGTAAAATGACTTATCACCCCAATAGCAGGTACAATAAGTAACCCAAATAGAGTGAAGAATACATAATGAGATCAATCTTCTAACTCGCCCAATAAGTGATTTCAGAGGAGATAAGAGCCACCAATGCATCAGTACTTGTCGAAGAGATCTCCTGACTGAGATATCCTCCACCAAATATGCACCAAAGAAAGACCAAAGAGGGCGGATTTCTTTACATAAATAAAAGATGTGATCCAAAGACGGATTCCCTTGATAACAAAAAGGGCAAACTGCTGCTAAATTAAATCCAATCCTTTGAAGCCTCTCTGGAAGAGGGAGAGCATTGTTTAAAATTCTCCATGCCAACACAGAATATTTTGTGGGGAAAACAGCATCCCAGACCGAAGAAGAGGAGAAGGAAGAATGCCGATGCTGTCTAACAAGCTCATATGCTGAAGAAAATGTGAACAGACCCGAAGTGGTTTCCTTCCAAGCAACTGGAGTAGCATCTAAGATAAAATGATCCGAGTATTGCTGGAAAACTTGACAAATTCGTTTCCACCAGCAAGAATCTGATTGCAAAAATGACATCTCACCTCTGCATTGATACTTGGATTGCATGAATTGTGACCAAACTGAGTTTTTGAGTAAATAATTCCATAGGAGCTTGAGAGAGAAAGCCTCTTGAATAGAAGAGAAAGAACGAATTCCTAGACCATTTTCACAAGTGGGGAAGCACATATCAGAGAACTTTACCCAATGATGTTTTTTAATCGAATAATCAGTGCTCCAAAAGAAAGAGCAAAGCTTGGCTTCCAAAGCAGAGATAACAGATGTAGGCAAAGTAAGAGAACCCATCACATGCATAGGAATAGTACTAAGTACATGTTTAATGAGTAAAAGACGACCACCTATTGAGAGAAACTTCTTGTACCAACCTTGCAATTTATGATCAATTTTATCCAATAAGAAGTGACAATAAGCTGCTCTATTAATTCCTTTAAAAATGGGAGCTCCAAGATAAGTAAAAGGAAGATTCTTACGTTGAATTCCCAAATGATGATTCATACGACGAACAGCAGAAGAGGGGCACTTACTTGAGCAATAAAAAGAGCTTTTGTGAAAATTGACTAGCTGACCAGAAAATTGTTGATAAGAAGAAAGAAAAACTTTGAATTTTCTAATACTTCGTAGATCCCCTCTGATGAAAACAAGTAAATCATCCGCGAAGGCCAAATGAGATATCACCGGACAGTTACGGTGAAGACTATAAGGCAGAATTTTACCTACTTGAATTAAATGGTTCAGACTCCTTGAGAAGCATTCTGATGCAATAATGAACAGAAGAGGTGAAAGAGGGTCACCTTGTTTTACACCCCTCTTAGGTTGAAAATAGCCACGGCTAGTACCATTAACCACCACGGAGAGATGAGTTGAAGCCAAGTTGCCCATAATAAGATTCACAAACTGAGCAGAGAAACCAAAACGGAAGAGAACCATTTTAAGAAAAGACCAACTAACTCTGTCAAAAGCCTTAGCCATATCCAGTTTAATTGCTAGATTATGCCCTCTTATTTTCTTATCTAAGTCTTGAATGATCTCATTAGCAAGTAAAATTTGATTATGAATGGATCCACCTTTAAGAAAGCCAACTTGCTCAGGAGAAATAATTTTTATCAATAAAGGAGCCAATCTGTTAGCAAGCAGTCTTGTACAAACTTTACTAATAAAAGTTGCAAGACAAATGGGACGAAACTGAGAAAAATGCTCCGGATTTGGGACCTTTGGAATTAAAATAATATTAGCACTACCAAAAGATCTCGGGATAGGAAGGCCCAGAAAAAATTCTTTCACTACACTACAAACATCCCATTTTAAAAATTCCCAACCTGTCCGAAAGAATCTACCATCAAAACCATCCGGGCCCGGAGCACTTGTTGGATCTAATTGCCAGACAACATTTTTTATCTCATCATCTTCTGGAATCTTAGTCAATCCAAGATTGTCTTCATTCGAAATAATAGATGGCAGCAATTCAAGCAAATCAGTAGAGAGGACAGTCGGTTCTTCTTGAAAAAGCTTGGTGAAAAAATCAACCGCAGCCTCTCCAATACTATCTTGATCTGATATGACTGTACCATCATCATTATTAATAGAAGCAATAAACTGAAACTTACGAGACATCTTCACATAAGTATGAAAAAATTTGGAATTATTTTCTCCTTCAGACAACCATTTGATATGCGACTTCTGCTTCCAAAAAACTTCTTCAAAACGCAGTTTTTGAATCAAGATAGCTTGCTTCTCTTGCCAAACCGATCTATTGGAAGGAGATGGATCAGAAAGAAAATTATCTTCAGCAATGGTCACCTGATTTTCGGCCTCTTGAATTGCAGAAAAAATGTTGCCAAAGTGCAATTTATTCCATTCACAAATAACCTTACGGAGAGATTTCAGTTTACGGAAGAGACCTGACATACCACCCCCTGAAAAGTTAGAAGACCAAAAGGACCGAACCATAGGAAGGAAATCATCATGCATCAGCCACATATGTTGGAATTTAAATGGACGAGGAGCTGAAAAGATGACATTATTACACTTGATCAAAATAGGTGAGTGATCTGAAGTAGTTTTGTTAAGATGAACACAATTAACAGTATCAAAACTATTCAAAAAATTAACGGAGGCCAAAAAACGATCCAGCCTCTTCCATACTCTTCTGTTACTTCTAACCCCTGTCCAAGTGAAACTGTTACCAGAATAAGGTAAATCCATCAAGCCACAATTAACCGAACAATCAACAAAGTCTGTAATACTGTTCAAATCAGGAAATCCTCTACCTTTATATTCAGAGGGAGATTTAATAATATTAAAATCTCCTCCAACAATCCAAGGAATAGTAGTTTGAGCTGCAAGATTACAAAGATTATCCCAAAGAGATACACGAGCAGATCGGGAATGGTAACCATATATTGCAGATAGCCGAAACTTGAAAGCCGTAGCATGAGAGGTGACCAGACATGAGAGAATTTGTGGGTTAGAAACAAAAGTATTAACATCAAACAATTGATCCTTCCATAATAACCAAATTTTATTATCCTGAGCACATTGAATATTAGTAAAACCCAAAGAAATACATAAGTGGTTACTTTTAACAGCATCAACCATAGGTTCAATAATGATAAGCAGACCAATTTGGTGGACAGAGCAAAGCTTGTGGAGCCGATTAAAAGAGGAGGAAACCCCTCTAACATTCCAACACAAAATAAGCATTAATGAGAGGGAGAATCAAGAGTTAAAGAGTGAGAGTCTTTATTTTTCAAAGCTTTAGAAACAAAAGAACCTCTGCGTTTTCTATTTTTTCTAAGAGTCATAGCAAAGCCAGGAGGTTGAGGATTAGTTAAAGTAGAAGAAACATCCTTAAGAGCACAAATTAAAGATGCATCTACTTTGGATAAATTCATATCAGAAGAATAATCGGGTCCATGAGATACAGCATCCATATCAGAATCAGAAGCATCCGAGATAGCATTACGACCATCATTAGTAACTAAGTCCTTGAGACAGTTCAAATTAATGGATTCATTCATAGTGCTGGACACTAAAATCATAGAAGAATCTTCTAAATTCTGCTCCTCAGAAACAAGTAAAGGAGAATCTGGAGAAGTGGTTCTTAAAGAAGAGTTCAAAACAACAACATTTTCAGCAAAAGAAACTTTATTAATTTTATGAGAACCTTTCACCACCGAATCTCTAAACACATTAGAAACAGCAGCATGATTAATAATATTCCCATTATCAACAGGTTCCATTATGACAACATTCTGGTCCAATAAGGCATTTGAAGAGGAAGGATTAGTTAATGGATTACCAGCTTTTTCACAATCAACAATATCCACAGAAGCAGCATTTGATGCAACATTTTGCTCTGGCTGATTTGTATTAGTTAAACCTGTATCATAGTCTTTAAAAACAGAACAATCAGCAATTGACAAACCTGTAACATTGTCCTTTAAAACAGAACAATCAGTAGTGACATGCTTAGAGGATTCGGCAGATGATAAGCTGTTTGTAGAGATTTTAGGCACCCATTGCTTGGTCTCAGTTGTCTTGATAGGAACCTCTGAGGGGAGTTTAGAAGAGTTAACCACACTGTTGATAACAACACAGTTAGAGATATCATGCCCCAATCGACTACAATGCGAACAGTAAGCTGGAAGGCTTTCATACGAAACTGATTGAAAGAATCCATTTTTGCCATTACCAATCCAAATACGATCTGGCTTCTCCTTTGTCAAATCTAGCTCCACACAAATTCGAGCTGCTGAAGGGCGAGTAAGAGAGGATGTGGCTGCATCAATTTTGAGTGGTTTTCCAATTAAGTTAGCTATAGGATGAAGAGCAGACTTGTTGAAGAGGTGAACAGGCAGTCCATCAAGAGAAACCCAAGCCGGAACCACAGGATTATCAACATTAGATCGAAAATCAGCTGTCCATTTAGATACACGCATACAAAATCCATTGAAGAACCACAGCTGTCTCAACCAACAACGAAGATAATCTTCTTCCAAATCAAAAATAATAAGAACATTACTAGCATCTAACAGACCCAATGAGAAGGAACCCTTAAAACCAATCATCTCAAAATATTTGTGAAGTGATTTCATATTTGGCCTACCTGAACCAAAAAAACCAACAAGTGCAAATCTGAAAGGGCGAGCCAGGAGATCGATTTCATCTTGTGTAAAGTAAACCGCTGGAACCCCTTTAAAACGAGAGGCAGGCTTCGAAGCAGAGGAATCCACATCACTAAAAGAGCGATCCACAGATTTGAAAGACGAAGATGAGGAGGAAGAATGCAGCCCCAATTTCAGAGCATCCACAAATGAAGGTTTGGGCGGCCCAAGAGGGGCCGCCGTCTGACCGGAGTCTAAAGCCGTGATGGGCGAAGAAAGAAAATGAAGGGAACCCTAGCAGAGCTGGTAGGCACAAACCAAGGTTAAGCTGACACCATCAGAACTAGAAACCGCATACCACGAGTGTCCCTTGTTGCTTTAAGAGATGATTAATTTATTATCTTTTCTATCTCTTGTTACATAAAGTAATCTCGTTTTAATTCAAACACAAAAGAAAAAAAAATGAATTCTGAAATTGCTGCTCTTTGCAAGTCATATTCAACCAGAGGCAAAGTCAGACTTTTTAGTGAAGGGAGGTAAAATAAAAATACCATATATATATTAAAAATAATATAAATTTAAAGAAAGACAATTAAATATTTTAAAATTTTTAATAATATATATACATATATATATAATTAAAAAAAGAAGGGGGGCAACTGCCTCCCTTCTCATGCTGGTAGCCTCGCCCCTGTATTCAACGCTGCTGATTGTTAATGAAAGCTAACAAAAAAAAAGAATAAAATAAAAATCATCAAGATATACATCTTTTCAGTGTGTTTTAAGAAATATGAATGATGTGGTTATTTTATTTTATTTTTTATTTGTAAATCTTTTAATTTTATTGTTTTGAATTGTGTTTTGGGTTTGAATTGTAATGGTTGGGATTTCTTTTTTTGCTCTTTGATAAAATATTTCAAATGAATAATTTTTTTCAATTTTCAATTTTTCATCACATTAATAAATTTTATGTAACATGTAATAGATATGTAATAGATTTATATAATTGCAACCCATCATATATATTAACAAATATGTTATATATATATATATCATATAACTAAATATATAATAATAATTATATACCGTTATTCCTTAGCAATTAAATTCATATATTTATTTATTTATAACATATATAACATATAACTATATATATAATAGTTACGTACTTTATTACTTTACAATTCATCACATATATCTACTTATATATAATATATATGTCTAACAACTAAACATATAGCTGCTATATACTCTTATTCTTTCCCAATCCATCATATATATTTACTTATATATAATATATGTGTCATATAACTAAACATAGAATAATTATATATTGTAATTCATTTGCAATCAACCACATATATAATATCTACTTATATTTAATATATATGTCATATAACTAAATATAGAATAATTATATATTGTTATTCATTTGCAATCAACCATATATATCTACTCAAATGTAACATATATGTCAAGTAGATAAATAGTCAATTATATATTTTTATTTATCTCTAATCTATCATATATATCTGTTTGTATGTAACATATATAATATATAACTAAACATATAACCGTTATTTCTCTCCAATTCATCATATATCTATTTATATATAATATGTATATTATGTAATTAAACATATAATTATTATTCTCTCTGATTCACTATATATATCTACGTAAATATAATACATATGACATATATGTAACATATATGACATAAAAGAATTTATAAAACATATATTCATATTTTTTTATATTTAATTTATGAAATTAATTATACTATATATAACATGTATGACACATATAAAAACATATATATTGACATATATGTATATATAAGGACATACATATTACAATTATATGTGTGTCAATTCACAAAACAATGGCAATTTTACAATTTAACATTTCTATATTTTTATAGTATTTAGTGAAATACTGTATTTTTTAAACTTTTTTCCTTTTTACACTATTTTTTTAAATTTTTTTTATTATGTAGTATTTTTGAAAACTAATTTTTTTAGGCCATTTGTGTAATTTTTTCCCATAAAATAGTAAGATCTAATACTGACTTCAGGCTATAAGTCAGGATCCAAATTGCGTAGTAACTCTTAAGTGTCAGTCCATATTTAACATTTAAAAAAAAAGTGTCATATAGTGCAACTCTTTTTTTTTTTAAAAGTAGAGTAAATTGTATTGGGCTTCACTTATGGATATTGGTCACGAACAAAAAAATAATATCACCTCTCACGACCCATTTAGGCCGGGACCCATTCCTTAATGGCTTGATTGACATTTTATTTTAAACTACAAATGGAATCACGTCTTACAAGCATAATGTATAATTTAATTATTTGCAAGGAAAATAGATAATTGAGTATAAGAAAATTTCTCTGAAGAAAGTGAAATATTTTAGAATTTCTACTATATTTATATTAAAAAAAGGATTTTTAATAAAAAAAATACAAAAAATAATTTAAAATAATTTAAAATTTATCATATTTATACATTATTTATCAAAATACTAAAATTTATAAAATATTGATCTAAATATCATATTTTTATTAAATACAATAAATTTATAATGAGTTTATCATAAGTTTATTATAAATTTATAAAATTTTATATAATTTATAATAAGTTTATAGTAAAATGATAAAAATATTCCTAATAAATAAATAAAAATTAAAAAAAAGTAATGAAATGTGTCATTTTTTTAAAATACAATGGAGCATAATGAATTATAGTGCAGTAATTTGTATTTATCATTTCTTGTTGTCTTTTTTTTTTAAATTAAATCATTTCTTGTTGTCTATGATGCAATTGAAACTACATTATTCATGTACTGGGCCGAGCCTCTTGTTTTTGTGTTTAATGTTTCAATATTTTCATTGTTTTTTAGGAAATTATCCAATATATCTCTTTTTAATTTTACTATCTTACTTTTTTTTTCATTTTCATACCTTTTTTTCAATTTTATTTTTCATGTAGTTTTTTTTAATATATCTCTTTTTCTTCTTTTTTTAATCTCTATCAATATTTTTCTTTTTTTTTTCCTCCATCTTTTTTCTTTTCTTTTTCTCTTCTATCTCTAGGTCTCCTTTTATTATTTTTTATGTTTGAAAAAAATTGATTTGACCTTTCATATCATTTAATATTTGTAAACATATCTTCTTTTTTTTTTTTTGCTATTTTTCATTTGTAATGTTAAAAGTTTTGATATTTATCCAAAAGTTTTGACCTAATTACTGCAACTAGTTGGTGTATTAGATTTTTTTTTTCAGTTGCTATTTTGATGTTGGAATGTGTGTGATGAGCGTTGGATTTGGATTATTGGGATATTTTTGTATAAATAATTAATAGTGATGGTTGATTTCATTATTTGTGTTCTTTATACATATTTCTTTGGCAAATGATTATATTGACAAAAAAAAAATGTTAAAGATTTTGCCTTTCGTATTTTACATGCTTGATAAAAATGTTTCAAGGAAAATTTTTTCTTTTATAAAATTTTTCATTTAATTCCTTTTCAATATATATTTTCTAAATTTTGTTATATCTTTTTTTAGTTGTATTTGTTTTTATTTTAATGTTTGTATGAGTTGATTTTTTTATTTCAATATGTGTTTTTAATTTGTTTTAGCATATACACAATATATAAAGATATATTCACAATATATACTCAAAATATACATGACATATACAGTATGTATATATCATATCTATACAACATGCACATATATAATTTGTATTTATATTATGTAGATGTTTTAATTTTTTTTTACTTTTTTATAATGTATTTTAACTTATAAATCATATAATATTTTTAATATGATGTACATAGTGTGTATTTATACTAATATATTATATATATTGAATTATAACTAGTAAAAATTATAATTATCTTTTATTGTTTTGTAGATGTTATATAAATATTTTATTTTTTTTATATGTATATATTGTGTATCTTTTATTGTATATTTTAATTGTTGAATATATATATTTTTAATTTAAAGTAAAATTATAAATTTAAATTACAAGAGAATGATTTGATAACAAAAAATATATATATATATATTAATTGTTTTAGTAAATATTTACATAATATCTACACAACATACATATATAGCATAAAGAAAAAATATATCTTTAAAAGTTTAACCGCCCTTTTTTTAAGTGAAAAAAAAAAGGGTTTGATATAGTATTTTTAACAATAATTATATTTTTAGGGGTAATTATGCAACATTGCTTTTTTTTTTTTGTGTGTGTTTAATAACGCTTCAAATCATCAATTTAATTTAATATTATGTATAAATAACATATTAGTAGTTATCGAAAAACTAGCCTTTTGTGATTGAATAATTAATTACGGGATTGAAAATTTTCGAATTTTAATTTTAATCAGTTAAATAAAAAAAAATTGAAAAGTAGCTAGAATTAGAAACAAGAGTAGAATGAAGACACGAGTCTTTCAAAGGTTCTGCTTCTGCTTAGGATATGGAATGATCTAAATTCAGATTAACAAAAACCCAAGGGGGAGGTCGCAGAATATTGTTTATGAAATAACAAGTCACATGCCTTTTCAGGAAATAATTGTCAAATCATTTAAAATCACCTTTTGTTGTATGAACTGTATTTAATATTTTATCTTCAAATCAACACTGAAGAAATTAATATTATTTTCATCATGTAAATGTACATATAAACAACAATGAGGCTAATTAGTTAAAATATAAACAAATGGGTTGGTAAAACTAAGTTGACAGTTCTCATCCATATTCATATTTAATTTAAACTTAAACTAAGTTTGAATAAGTTCAAATTTAAATTTAATAAAAAGTAATAATGTGCAAATAGATATTATAATTTTTATTTTTAAGGAATAACCGAATAAGTTTGTAAATAAATGTTTAAATTTTACTTTAAAACATTATATTTTTTAAATTATGATTTTATAAAAAAAAATTCTTACAATATATTGCATGTTCATAATATATTAATATTTAATAATAGTGATGATATTGCTTTGATTGTCAAAAATTAATTTTTAGATAATTTAATTTTCATAACTCAATACGATAACCTAACAGACTTTTAACTCAGTGGCATATGAAAACTATCAAAACCTGGAATTACTGTAGATAAACAGTATTTTCAGATTTATTTGTCTATTTTACCATTTATTTTTATTGATGCTATTTTTTTTACTTTTGCTCTTATCATTAATTTTTTTTTTTGTATTTGCGCATAACACTGTAAATGACAAATGTTTTTGCTTCAAATTGTCAAATTTCTCTCTATCTACTTATCCATTATGTATCAATTACCCATCATATAATATTAGAATTATATATAATTTTGGCACATATTTTTTTATGTTTTATTTGTTTTTTAATTTTACTTTTAACTGTTGTAATATATTGTTCTTTTTTTGTTTAGTAAAGGTGGACGGGTACCACTACAAATTAATTGATTAAATAAAAGTATGAAAAAACTCATACAAATGTCTATACAAACCCTTTAAAAAAGGGCAGCAACTAACTATAGATAATCTAAATATAACGAAAGTAGGGTAAACCCATATTATCCGACAAAATGATGTCTTTTAAAGATTTAAGCAAAAAAGTAAAAGGCAAAAAATTATAATCAGCAGAATTAGATCGCAGAATTAGATCTTGTGGCGGATTCTCCCATCTTATGTTTGCATGCAATGGATGATAAAGAAACTAATTCTTGTGGTGATCTTGTGGTGAATCTCCCACCTTATGTTTGCATGTAATCTAATCATTATCTGAATGAAGCAACTGCATGATCATTTTTCTCCTGATTCTTTTAATTATTGCAGGTCATCCTGCAATGGTTTTGAACAGTATTGGTTGATGATTGCAAATTGGATTATTTTCTAGGACTAGGAGGAAAAAAGAAAAAAACTGTCCATTTCTTGCTACGAAACTAAACTCTGAATTTTGTTTTCAACTTTGAGATAGCGTATAAAAAATTGTATGATGGATTGTCCCGGGGAACATTACTGTGATGTTTTAACAATTAGACCTGTTCACGGCTTGATTCCCTCAATCCATATTGTTCTTAAAAATATATATATATATATATATATATATTGTCATTTTTATAATGTTATAATTATATATGATCTTTAAACTATTTTTTATATATTTTATTTACTTTTTAAAGTATGTGATGACGTAATTATATTAAGAATATATAATTAATATATAGTGAGATTCATATTTAAAAGGGTCCGACAACTGGCAACTAGTTACTGTGATAAATATGGAATAATAACATAAACTGCTCTTTAGCAACTCGAAGCCAAATCATTGTAATGGTATCATATAAGAGCATTTAATTTCTTGAAGCACCTCTTCATATTGTAATAAACGTAAGAAATTATTATTAATTAATGGATGATAATTGTGCCATGTTTGCTTAATTATTAAGAAATATATAATCATATAAATGTTTTCACAAATGTAACACATTTTTATTATTTTAATATTTAGTTAGTTTTATACGCATTATTTTTTATTAAATACCTAATAATTAAGATATGCATATATATGAATATTATTACATCTAAATAATTGTTTATTTGTATACTAAGATAACTTTAATTTCATTTTAAAATTTTTCCCTTTTGAAAGGTGAACTACTTTAGTTTAATGCTTTTTATTTTATTTTCCAATTTTCTTTTCATTGTAATGTTAAACACACAGATTCATTAGGACAATATTTTAAAAAAAAATTAGAAAAGATATAGAATTTAAATAGAAAAAAATGCAAATAACTTTATTCATATATGTGACCAACAATTACTTATATAACATGCTATAAATATATTTATTTATTATAAATAATTTAATATCGAGTAAATTATTGAATTTATATGATAAAAATTATAATAAAATAAATTGTTATTACTTGATAACATCCTTGTGATAAATAGATTAATATCAAGTAAATTATTGAATTTATATGGCAAAAATATTTAATAAAATAAACTGTTATACGATTAGCTCTGGCGAATGTTGTCTGATTAGGAAGTTGGATTTTGTTGGCAGAATAATGTGTAATGCATTAAGGTCGACTGGTCAAAAGAAGTAATTATTCACACATTTTTCACATGTGCGTTTCCACACCACAGATATACATATTTTCTAAATACTATATATATCCAATAAATTATCGGCTTTCCAACAAATTATCGGCTATAGCATAGAAAAATATTTATTTTTTCCTGTTGCAATGGAAGAGGATATTTTCATATATATACATATATGTATATAATATGGGCAAAAGTCTCACATTTATTAAATATAAATATATAAATAATTAATATAAAAATAAATTTTTTAATTTTAATAATTAACTTTTAAAATTGGCTTTTTTAAATCTATAATAAAAAATTAATATAAAAATGATTCAAATTTTACTTTAACTAATTATTATTAAGTATTTTATATTTATTTAAATTTTTTTAATTTGTAAGTTTGATGTAAATTCAGTAAAATATTTTTAGTATAAGACATGAATGATATATAATATTTTTTTTTATTAAATTTTAATAATTTCTAGCAATTTTAAATTAATAAATGTATATTTCTATTTATTTTAAATTATAATTTATTTAATATTTTAAAAAATTAATTAATATTTATTATATTCATAAAATGAAAAGTGTATCTATTAATTTGCAAAAAAAAATGGAGTATATTTTTATAAATATGTATATTGTGCAACAGCAAAAGAAACTAGTTGTTGTAGAGAAGTCCAGGTCAACAGGTGAGAAAGGCGGACCCACTTTTGCAATTCATTGACTTTTTGAATGCCGTCTAGTAGCCTCAGAATGTTCAAAAGTCCGTAATTTTTCGTTGATGCTCGTTTAAGTGGGACCCCGAGTCGGCACTGCAAAACTTAACGCGCTTACTCATCTGGAAAGTCAAAACGCAACAATTTTTTTTTAATTTTTAAATTATTTTTTATGAAAGGAAACTTGAATTAATATTTACTTCTTTAGTACTTTTTGTATTTGATTAAAGACATGGAAATTAAATAAAAATAAATGGGTAGCAGGATATTCTTCTTTGCGACAGACCAATCATCACCAATTTCTTCTTTTCTTTTACTACTGTTAGATTTAAGCGTTTAAAAAACTCTATATTTCAGAGTTTTTATCTCTGAGCAGTTAAACTTAATTATCCTTATTAAAATTTCATTACTAAAATTTATTATATTATAATATATTTAAAGTAAATAACAACTATACCATCATTTAACAATAATACTATGAAAATAAAATTTAAAATATAAATATCATATTAGAATATAATATAGCGATTAGTACACTATCTCTCTATCTCTAGACAATAAATTTGAAATAGATTCTCTCATCTTTAGTTATAATATTAAAATAATTAATAAATCTTATCGAATAATTAATATTTTTTTACTATATACTAAGTCTTTGCCATTAACTTTCAATAGTACCTATTAATTACCAATTATTATGAACATTAAAATTAAAAAAATATCTTAAATTTTGAATTTGAACATGTTTTATTAATTTTAATTATTAATCAATAATAAAATTTATTTTGTAACAAGCAAACATATATAAATAATGAAAAATTATAAAGTACAATCGTTATTCTAACTAAATTTATCAATTGAAATAACAAATTAATTAAATAATTATATACATTAAATGTTAATATTTTTATAAAAATTTATTCTAAAATTTCTCTTTAATAATTCTAGTAATTATCTCATAATATAGAAAGGAGTTAACATTTTAAATTCAAACAATATATATAAAATATGTATACTATAATTAAAGTGTAATAAAATGAAATGATTGATTATTCACATAACAAAGGAATTAAATTATATATTTTTGGAGTGAAGAATATTATTTTATTTTGGAGGTTTTTAATATCACTCGCAAAGAAACAAAAGAGTTAGGAAGCACATAATTGTTTTTAAAGTATAAGATAAATTTATAGTTTATAAGGGATTTGGCGATTATGCAAATAGCCAAATATATTTATAAAGGTTCCAATTGTTTATATCATACCATAAACAAAGATTTCTATTTTATATAGTATTTAAAAGCTATGTTTAGACATGACACTATCCGTACTACCCTTGGATAACTGAGCTTGATTTGATTTTTCTAAGTTATGTCTTAATTTGAGATAAATGTCAAATGCCTAGTAGGAGACTAATGGTAGTATCCCGTCTCTCGAGCCCCTAAACGAGCTCCCACTTGAACTTTGTATATTGTCATGCAACATCTGTTTCATTATTCAATACATACACTTTCACCCGAGCACATGTGTATGACATGGCTAAGTCTTGACATAATTATCAAATGACTTGAGAATGATTACTAATGTTACCCTTAATTTATCGAGCTTGTCCATCGAGCTCCTTATTTGGTTATCCTCATTCAGTCTCTCAGCAGTATGGTAGATCTTGGTTTCGGGCACTCTCAATCCCACCGAGCTCCATATGTCCTGCTGACACTCCACCGATGCACTTGCAAATTACGTTGACAGAGCTCAGACATTGTCTCCTTAAATCAACTATAAATAGGAGTTATTCTCCACAAGTAAAAATGTTTCATTATCTTTGACTTTCTCTCTATTATCCAGAGCAATCAACCTCTTACTTAGACATCGAAATTTTTTTTCGGAGAGTTTAATCTTCCTTTTTCCTTGTCTTACAGGGAGAAGAGCAATAACAGTATCGGCATGCGAACCAGAGCTACAAAAACTAGAACCACCCTTAAGAATTAGCCCGTTATCAAGATAATTTTCTTTTTGTTTCATTTAAAGATGCCAAGAAGGCTTTTATCAATATTACAATTTGAAATTTTGATTTTCATTGATTTAGTATATTTTACTAATAAGAAAATTGATTTCAAGTTGATAAATTATGCAAGAAAAATTATTGAGTCCGTCGTATTTAATTTTAAAATTAAAAATGTTTATTAATAAAGTGAATATATTGATTTTGTTATTATCATTCTTCTGATGTTAGTCTAAATAATTTATTAATATATAGTCATTTAATACTTTATGTGATGGAAACATATATTGAAAAAAGAAAGAGAGAAACCTCACTTAAAAGGATTCAAATTGGCATCAAATAAAATAGAAAAAAGAGAAAAACAAAAAAGCATAATATCGTGGTCATAAAAATTAATTCACAGGCTGTTATGTTGGCTTTAGAATATTAGAAAAAGAGAAATTAAATTAAAAAAACAAAAAGAAAAGAATAATAATTTAATAATAAAATTGAATTGAATTTTCAATTTTAAGGTTTTTCTAAGAAAAATAGGAAATGAAAAGAGGAGACCAAAGTCGATTCTAACTAATGAACAGCAAATGGCTGACGCAAATAAAATACCACCAAACAGACATTTCTAAAACATCTCTCTTAACCCCAATCTAATACAAAGCCAACCCTCTCTATGACTCTTTCTCTCTTTCTTCACTTTTTGGCGTAAACAACATCTCCTAAAAATTCAATCCTTTTGATTTATTCCCATTCTCTTTCTTCTTTATTTCAGGTAAGTTTTCAATCGATATTCTTTCTCTTATTTCCCGTCTTTATTGATGTTTTTTGTGAACTGGGTTTTGCAGTTTTTGGTTTTTTATATACTGGGTTTCAAGTTTGGGCAATGAGGTCTTGTTTCGATTGTGCTTTTTTTGGTTATTATTTGGTTTTTTGCCTCTTGGATTACAATTCAATTGGGTTTTTGGGTTTTATAGCTGTAATTTTCTCTGGTCAAATTGAGTTCCATTCACGGATTTCAGTTTAGGAATTTTGTATTATTGGATTACGTTCAGATTGCTATGTGATTGTTATTTTCACTTTGAATTTTTGGTGGGTTTATGAAGAATCGAGCTTTAGTCACAATTTGGTCATAATTTGCTGTTTGATTCAATTTGATCACATATATATACTAGTTCAATATCATATATTGATACATCTGTTTTCAGTTTTGAAGGTTCAATTTGGGAATTGCTTATGCGGTTGATTATTTTGTTTTCAGGATAATAAGGGATATCTAGCTCAAAATAAGGGACTAACAATAACTATGGCAAACAATGCGGCGGCATGCGCAGAGAGGGCTACAAGTGATATGTTAATTGGCCCAGACTGGGCCATAAACATTGAGCTTTGTGATATCATTAACATGGAACCTGGGTATGATTCTTCATCTTCTTATCACCATTCTCACCCTACTTCTATGCTTTGGTACAATTTGTTTACATAATTTTTACTATTTCTTTTCTTTTAATTTAATGCTTGTTTGAACCGTAGTTATGTTATGCAATTTGTGCTGAGGACATCCTTTTAAGTTTCAAGTGGATAAGTTAAACCTTTTAATCCTGTTCGACTAGAAGCATGCATTATATTTGGTGTTTGAGCTATTTAACTTTGTTCAGTCAGAACTCAGCGTATATGTTTTAGGTTTCCGTTGTTTGATTCTAAGCGCAATAAAAGCTCATGTTGGCTGTGAGGCATGAATGTGTACGAGTTGGAAGTGGATTTGCTGTAAATGTCTTACAACCTGGAAAACAGCTTAGCTTGTTTCGATCTTCAACCTTCTCAGTAAATCTACTGACACATAGTTTGGCAGTCATCTTTAAAAATCAGCTGTTTTGACCCTAAGTCTATATCCTTTTTGAGAATTGGGCTTATAAATATTTGTGATTTTTTTTGGGGTACTGTAATGGGCTAATAGCTTAGCATGATGCATTTAGTTTTCATTCCTTGAAGCGTGATTTTTTTTTTGGTCCCAGTTCAAAACTTTGGAGGTAACATTCAACTTCCTAATGTTAATTGCTCAATTAAGGGTCCCAATCATAGTTACATAATTCGCTCAACCCCCGTAGTGCCGCGAATTGGGATGCACGTTCCAATTGGCGGTAATTTGGCGATCCCAATCGCGTTGGTACATGTTCCAGTATGTTAAAAGTGGAGTTCCATTTTAAGTTACTCTCCCATGGAAGAAGAAGAAGAAGAAGAAGAAGAAAAGAAAGAAAAAGAAAAAAGGAGGAGAAAAGAAGAGACGAATGAGAAGTTGGAATGTTTTTTCTTGTGATATTTGAGTTACAGCTGTGAAGATAAAATATATATTATTAAAGTAAATAAATACTGCAGTTTTAAACTTTATCCAACTTTAAACAGTAAATCTCATCATATTCCCACCCAAATCACTATTAATTAGGCTTTTGTAATTGAATAACTGCTGTAATATAATTAAAAATAATTAAATTATAATTAAAAAACTAAAAATATAATTAAAATAATTAAAATAATTAAATTATAAGAAAAAAAACTGAAATGTTGCTGTAAAATAATTAAATAATAGTTAAAAAGAATTAAACACGAATATAAACTGTTGAATAATTATTGGGAATTTTTATTTAACTAAAAGTTTAGCGATCCAGATACAAATAGTTCACGTATCGCGATTTAAATTTGCATGCCAACGAAGTCTACCCCCAACGTATCTTATTTTAAGATAAGTAGCGTATCATGTTCCCGTACCCATACCACAACCCGAATTGTACCGCGTTCCAGATAACTATGGTCCTAACTGCATGACCAATACCCCTTGATGTTTGTTTCTCGGGTGTTCCTTAACATGCAGTAATCCAAGACTAGATTGTAACTTCATGAAAAATAGTTAAATGCTTTGTAATTGAGTTTATTGGTACTTCAAGATCTTTTTGTGATGTTTGGGCTTCCTTTAGTTGTTAACTTGTGATGACGCCGAATGTTTTTTGGTCCTTATTACTGGGTATCAAAAGTTATCTTTGCAAGTCTACACACCTTCTTATTCCCACCTGTTTCTAGAAGTCCAATTGTGCTGATTTATATTCCTTCTTTTAACTGGATTTGTGTTGCAGGCAAGCAAAGGATGCCTTAAAAGTACTCAAGAAACGTTTGGGCAGCAAAAATCCTAAGATACAACTTCTGGCTCTTTTTGTCAGTATTTCATTGCCTTTCAAGCTTTGCAGACTTTTTCTTCTCTCAATTTTGCTTCATGAACTGTGAAAAGTAACAATACCACTATGTCGTTATTTTGGCATTCCTTAATTATTTGGTCTAAATTAAATTAGTATGTGCAACAGTGTAAAAATTATGGTCATCTAGATGTAGAGCATGTAATATATATATATGCATCTATATACATACATATATATATATATATTGTGTGACTGTTATTGTCTTGTTGTTTTACATGATAACAAGAATTCAATGTTTTATTATCATGGGATCATGAGGTTTTTATGGTGTTTTTGATTTAGGCATTGGAGACTGTCAGCAAAAACTGTGGTGAGAATATATTTCAGCAGATTATTGAGCGGGACATCCTACATGATATGGTTAAGATAGTGAAGAAGAAGGTCCCAATTTCTCTAATTAATAACTTAACCAATCTTTCTTCTTTTGCTCCCATCTGCTTTTGAAGTATAATATAAATATATAAGATTACTCTGATATATTGTGCAGCCAGATTTGAATGTGAGGGAAAAGATACTTATTTTGATAGATACATGGCAAGAAGCTTTTGGGGGACCAAGGGGAAGGTATCCCCAATACTATGCTGCATATAATGAACTAAGGGTAATTGCTTTCTTTTACTTTTTTTACAGCTTTATTTAATGTCAATGGTTCTCATGAAGGTTAAAACAACTATTATGAAAGCAGTCTATTTGACAATTTTGATAACAGTAGTTCGAGTAAGAAATTATACAGTGTTATTTGTAGACTTGTGATCCTATATATGGCCTAGTTGTGTTTTCCTTTATGGTTCTAATGGTTACAATGTCAAAACAGCTACTATTTTGTTATAGTTTGTCATTTGTTATCATTATGTGTGTGTATTTTCTGATGTTTATCAATATTAATTGTGTGCATAATTGAGGGAAAGGCAATGAAATACTTTTGACTTGAAAGTTGAAACTGCAATTCCTACCAAAACATAATCAAATTGGATATTGAGACTTGGATATTCGGTCTTTTAATTTCTTTTTACATCTGTGATCAAATTTTTGTTTGATCACTGATTCACTGACAGGCTGCTGGAGTTGAGTTTCCACCCCGAGCTGAGAATAGTGTACCACTGTTTACTCCCCCACAAACACAACCAATATTTCATGCACCTTCAGCATATGAAGATGCTGCTATTCAGGCCTCTCTGGAGTCTGATGCTTCTGGTCTCAGGTACTCTTTGAACTCTATATATTTCTCATTTGAGTTTCTATTCCAGCTCAATCATAGAGAATTTGGTGTTTCTTGCACAAGTAGGTACTGCCTTTTCCGTTCTTGGATTTTTCTATAGGGAATAAGATTCTAGCAAAAGACAAAAATGATGGAAGCTAACTTCTTTTGACCATAATTACTGCATGATATATTTTGAACTGATAAGTTCTTCAAAATGAGAGCATTTTCGCCATCTGTTATGCTATTGCATGAACTATTATCATAGCTGGCATTGCAGTCCCATCTGGTATATAAACTTAATTTCTGTCTTGTCGACATTTCCTATGTCAAATGAGAATGCTGTAAGCCTGTAACTCTGGCCACAAAATATTTGTAATTTTGGCTGGTAGATCAAAGCATAGGTATTATATATTAGTGGCAGAGACCTTGTAGAAATCCAAATTTGAACTGCCTGTTTAAGGTTCTTTTCCCCCAGCATAGATATGATGATGTAATTCTATGCTACATAAATAAAGAAGTTTCATTTCTCTGACATTGTTTTAGTGGGGGCAATCTTTTTACCCAAAAAAATGTTTATTTTCAGTTTGTCAGAGATTCAAAATGCTCGTGGACTAGCAGATGTATTAGTGGAAATGCTTGGTGCCTTGGACCCTAAAAACCGCGAGGTAAAATGTGATTTTCGTACTTCTCTAAAGTTTATCATCTTTATGTTATTCATTTAAGCATGCATGTTTCTATCTTTTTATTTTGTTTTTAAGCGTTCCCAAATTTTTAAGTGTGACGGTAATGACTTTGGTACTTTTTCTTTCAGTGGAAAGAGAAAATATAGATTCTGGATATTGGGTTTGACAATATGATTTTTTGGCCATCTTTTTTTTCCTTATATGTGCCTAAATTCATTCTGTTTGTTAAATCTGATATGCATTCCTGAATATCTCAAGATCTTATTTAGGTGATGTTTAGTAAAATTGAAAATTAAATGTTGAAAATTTAAGGCCTATATAAATTTTGTTGAAATGTAATTGAGCTATGGCCTGCTGAAATAAAAAAAAAGGGTCTAAATTTAATATAGTTATGATGTTAGGATTGGTTGTGATGAAGATATTGGCAATGGTGGTGACAATGAGGGTTGTGGTCAGTGGTGGTGGTAATTATGACAGATGAAGATGATGGTTCTGAAGATGGTATTCGCTGTGGCTGTGGCGCAGTGAGGGAAGCAACGGGGAAATGGTGGAAATGAGGTGGCAGCAGTGGTATTAGCAATGATAGTGGTAGTGATGGTAATATCGGTAGTTAATAACCATTTGTGATTGCAGATCTGCAGTGATGATCGAAGAAAAAATTAATATTATCTTAAAACATTAAATAGATTATTTTTACATGATATGGCTCTTTGCGATGAGTGTTCAAAACTAAAACTTCTCAATGCACCTGGAAAATTAAAAAGCTGAAAAGTAAATATTAGCATACACGCTTAAAAATTTAAGTGCAGAAAGTTTTAGGGGGGTGCTTAATTTGGGTTGACGAACACAACCTTAGTTTGTTGTGACGGGAGTAGTCTGGGTTTCTATATACTGTTTGAAGCAAAAGGAATTTAGGTAACTAAAAGAACAGAATTGGGTGTTTTAGTTACTGGTTTGCCATTAGTTCATATGTTTCCTGCTCTTGGAAATTACCTTAAAATGAGAGGACAAGGAGCTCCATGCAGTGTCTGCTCTTATTGATGAAAATCTTGTTGATTCGTTCGGAATAATCTGTTAGTTCATGGTTTTGATGCAGAATTTGCACATTTTCAAGCTTCTAAATTGTCATTGTTGAAGAAAAGTATTTTGTACTATGCGTCAATTGTCTTTGTCCTTCAGTTTATGTTAATATTTGATGCAGAGTGTGAAAGAAGAAGTGATTGTTGACCTTGTTGACCAATGCCGTTCTTACCAAAAGCGGGTCATGCATCTTGTGAATACTACCAAGTAAGAATCTGAACAATGTATTTTTGTACAAATAAAAAAAGCTTAAACTTTATTGCTTTTGGTAATCCTATTATGAACTTTTTTAACTTTTTGCAGCATTTACAATTCTATCACCAATCTAATTTTTAGATGAAATTAAAAGTTTCGTGATAGAATTCCAAAAATGCTAAAGCTTAAGGCTTTTTTTTTGTCTTGTAAAACTTCTGATGATACTGATGAAAATGGTGCTTTTTGTTCAGCAATGAGGATCTTCTATGTCAAGGGTTGGCATTGAATGATAACTTGCAGCGTGTACTACGGCGTCATGATGACATTGCGAAAGGTACCCCTCCTGCAGCTGAACGAGTAGCTGACACACCAGTTGTGCCACTTGTTAATGTTAACCACGAAGATGATGAGTCAGAAGATGATTTCGTGCAGCTGGCTCACAGGTCATTATACTTGATCTCTTTCTTTCCCCTGCCAAATACTTTTTATTTTTCTCATTTTTTAGTGCTGGGCATGACTGGAATATCTGTTACTACACCTACCTGTATTGATCATGTTGAATTATCAAACTTTGCCTTTGAAAAGTTTTGTGCAATTTGTTGGAGGAGAAAAGAGAATAATCATCCTAATAAGTTGCATCATATCATTGCAGGTCATCAAGAGAAAATTCACAAGGACAGGGCAGGAAACCATTCAGTGTCAGGACTGAACCAACACGAGTCAGCCCTCTGCTTCCCCCTCCTCCCGCATCAAAGAAGCCAGTCAATGCAGACTCTGGCATGATTGATTATCTCAGTGGAGATGCCTACAAGTCTCAAGGATCTCCTCAAAAGCCAGAGCCAACACCCTTTACAGTTCCAATTCATTCCAACGCAAACTCCTCACCTCCTTATTCTCCGACTTTATCATCTCCGTCTGCTCCTTCCCATGCATTTAACTCATCACCTGTGTTTTCTGGGAAGCCTGTATATGATGAACCAGCTCCATTAAGCAAATCTGCTGATCAGCTGCCCCCAGCTCCTTGGGATACACCTGCTTCTGGATATCTTCCACCCCCGCCTTCCAGATATAACCAGAGACAGCAATTCTTTGACCAACATGGCAATACTGGTGGTGCTTCTCATTCAAGTAGTGGCACTGGTTCCTCGTATGATAGTTTGGCGGGACAAACCCAGAACCTCTCTCTTAATTCATCCCCCACCCCCACCAAACAAGCAAAACCGGAAGATGCTCTCTTCAAAGATCTGGTTGATTTTGCAAAAGCCAAGTCGTCATCTTCATCGTCCAAACCCAATAGATCATTTTAGTCAGTATAGTTTTTGGCGTTGGTACAGCATTTTGGTTACTTCTAGATAGTCAGGTTTTGAATCAGACCATGAGATTGATTACCAGTTAATAAATGCCGGTTTATACTTTGGGTTTATTGATTGTCTATGCTCTATGACTGAGGTTTGTGTTGATATGAACTGCTTATTGGATTTATTCTAGTACATATATTATCTCAAGATGTTGCTTGTATCATATTTGCTGGGCTCTGCCCGAATTTACTCCCATTATTTCTTCTCCTATTTTTTTATTCTTCTGCTTATGGCACCATTCATTTCCTTCCCAGTTGTGGGTTAGATCTGCTGTGGAGCATTTGTGTATGTAATTATGAATGGGTGAAGCAGTTTTCCTTTCCCCTTTCTCTTCTCAACTTCTGTATAAGGCGTATGGGAAAGGCTTTTATCATGGCCGTACCATTTTTTAAGCTTTTATAAAAACTATTCTTTTATTTAATCTGATTTAATCTGCTAACAAATGATTTGATTGAACAAATTAGGATAAGGGCAAACATTCCATGTTTTTCGCAGCTTTAAGAATTCTAGAGTTGAAGAAACTTTAATTCTTGTAGGCAAAGAGCACTGTCTCACTTTCCTTCAAAAATTATTCAATTCGCCATAATAAATTTCAACTCGCATCTTTTGTTTGACCAAGTAATTCCTGGGCTATTTTATGAGCTTTAACCATTGATGGAGATATATTAAGATATTTCTCCAAATATGCATGGTGTGTGATAAACTTAATTTTATCTGTTGAGAATGTGAGATGATCTGCTTATCTTCTCATTTTATTTTATTTTTTTATTAAAATATTGTCATGTGCTAGTATCATCACATTTTTAGTATTAGTATAGAGAGAGAATTAATTTTGAGTTTAAATTTAGAAAAATATATATTTACTGTTAGGTTGTATCTTAATGCGCAATATAATACAGGAAGCTAATAAACTGTAATTTCACATTATTCAATCATATTTGTTCATTATCAAACTAGTGCAGTGGAAAATTATAGGATTTGCTTGCATATATAAATACAAGTAAAAAGGTAAGTATGAACTAAAGGCCGAATATATAAACATGTTTTTGATGTGGAGATTTATATATAGGTGTGATTCCATACATTTATATTTGCAGATAAATAATGGAGTCACTTCTATTTCCTGCTTCTTTTGAATACTAAATATTTCAATCTCTCTGATTATTCAACATTATCGATCTTTGAAGAACTCACTTTGCTGGAATTATTACCACTGCTAAATAAAAATTAATGGGAGTTACCTTTGAAGCCTGTAGGGTTTATTTGGTTACCCAGGTAATATATACCATTAAACATACTATCCAATAATTTTTTTCTATTATTTTATATAATTTCGTTTAAGCTTTTGAAATTACTGGGATTATCTCATTTCTTTTAACGAAAGGTAAGCGATTAGAGACCTAAATAATTAAATCCCAATATTAATTTAGAACAATAATAGTGACTACAAAAACTAATTAACTCCTTCCATGAAAAATTCTCCACTTTTTTAGCAAATTTTATTTTGACTAGAGACTTAAATTCGAGAGGAATATTTCAATACTATTAAATTATATATATATTATATATATATATATATATATAGAGAGAGAGAGAGAGAGAGAGAGAGAGAGAAAGCAGATATAAGAACACATGAAGTTAAAAAATTAAAGAAGCAGGAAGTTATTTAAAGAAAAAGAAAGATTAAATACCACACTAGAGAGAATGAATATAGCTAGCAACTGTATTTATATCTAATTATTTGTATGTATATATAATTATTAATTTAAACAATAATTTTTATTTAATTATTCAAAAATAAACTTTTAAAAAAATATTTTAAAATGTTATTCCATTTAAAATTTGATTCTAAAATATACCAAATTTACAAGCTTTTGATGTTCTTCCAATTCTAATTATCATCATCTTGTCCATTTATAGCTCTCCAATTAAGCAAAGCTCGAGAGAGGAGAAAATTAAAAGAGAGTTTGCATGGGATGGAGAGCAGTGATGAATAATAGTAAAAATATTCTCTTTTTTTCAGGTCTTTGTAACATAACAAAGAAGGAACCTTCGTGCCGCCTTCATGCAATTAATTAAATTACTAGTAATACTCTCTCTCTCTCTCTCTCTCTCTCTCTATTTGTGAGTGTTTATTTTGTTGGTTTTCTGATTAGAACATCGTTGCTTCTCTACCACAAGTTTCATGTAATTTTTTTTTAATTAGCTGCCAATTCAAAACTTGATGAATTCACTGTCGAAATTATAGTTTTAAAATGATTTAATATTGTACAACTCCTAAATATATATGTAAATAAGAATTTTATTTAGTAAATGGAGATAGCACTACTAAGACCACATGATTGATACATTTCCATTTTCTAATGAGTAAACATCCTAAATTTATCAATGTTAGTGTCGTTTTTCAATTCTCTGTGATTCTTTCAATTTTATCAATTTGATTTAATATGCTTTTATTTATTTTTTTATTATGAACCAAAGAATATTATTACAAAAAAAGTAAAATGACAATCTAATCAAACTCTAAAGCCAAAATAAAGACAGATAAAATCAGAATTCAAAAAAGCAATAATCCAAATTCTAATAGAGAGAAATACAACATGTATATCTTAGCTTATTTATATAAGGTCTAATAAAACACCATTAAATATCACAAACGAATGAAGTGAGTCCAAAAGGTTGTTGTTCACCATTTTAGATAGATAATATTTATATCATGTACTATAAAAAAAGAAATTTAAGCTATAAGTTTATACATATTCATCAAATTTAAGTTATAAAAAAATGATCTAACAATAATTTCAATTTCAGATCACCCCTCTCGTTGCTAAAAAGAAAATTACGTATCATATACTCACATTCATATCAATTAATTCACCAACTTATGAAAAGCAATGACGGACCCAGCACATCAATGAAAAGAGGTAAAATTTAGTAGTCAATCGCCGGTTGTCGGTCTCTGTCTTTGGCTTTCTCCTCTCTACCTCTCTGCTTTCTTCTCTCTCGCGTCACAGATAAGCTGCGTTCTGCAGCTCCTCTCTTTATTTTTTTTAATTCTTTATGAGTGAAACGACGTCGTTTCACTCATAAATGTAAAAAACATATAATCTCTGGTTGAAATGATATCGTTTCAGTCAGGAATATTTTTATAAAAAAAAATGTTGCGTGAGGGTTGTCTTTAACCCCTCACGCACGGCTGAAAATTACAGAAGGCTCCGGCAGTCCCTCTGTAATTTATTTTCAACAGCCAAAAACACACTCTCTATATGTGCATCGGGCCACCAACGAGAGGGAATCGTTTGCCCTCCCCCCATGACCCCGTTCCCGATGAAAAGTGAATCTCATATGAATTTATCATTAAAAAACCCATATAAATATCAGAAAAAAAATACAAATATAAATATAAAATATATATATGTAATTAATTAATGTGGTGTTGATGACATATAACATATCAAGATATACATATAGGTAAGGTTATTCTTATGGTCCCATTAAAAGGAAAAAAAAATGAAAAACTGTTAATTAAGATGCAGTCGTTTTGACATTTTTCTCGTGAATAAAACAATTCCAATGGCAATATTTCCATTATTTTAAAAGTGCCATACAAAAAATACTAATAAACAAAAACACATAATTTTAGTCACACCCTTCATTTGAACGCGTAAATGTTACTGCATCATCACTTATGCATATATGATTAACCAGTATAACATTTTTATTTTGTAATTTTTTTTAATTAAAATTCAAATTTAAGCTTTCCTTCTTGAATTAATAGACTTATTTTTTATTTCATTCAAATTAAAAAAATAATTATTTTTATTAAAAATATAAATTTATTTATTTTTTTTTCTATTATACTCTTATTTTAACATGAAATATATTTATTAAATATTTTTAAAGAGCAATATTAAATATGAATATAATAAAAATTAAGTTTACATATTAACTAATTAAAATAGTAATTTGATTATAATTTAGAACAAATAAAAAAAGAAAATTAACGTGTCTATCAGGTTGGGATGGAGAAAAAATATTATTAACAACTATTTTAGTAAATTAAAAGCTCTTTTACAATGGATGCTAATTCAAAATTTATATGTCAATTTAATAAATTTAAAATATTAAGAATTTATCAAATTGACAAATTCTCCCTTTTAAGAAGGCGGCAGTGGTTAAATGTAAAAATTGTATAAAAGCCAATTTTTAAAAAAAAAAAAAGCATCCTAATGAGATGATGCCGTTGATCACGGACAAGAAATGGAATTTCCTCTGAAAATGTACCTTAAAATAGAATGACAGTGAAAATGGATCAGTTCGTAACTTTTTTTGATTTTTCACCTAAATTGCCTGCCTTTTTTTCTTTTCTTTTTCAATCACCTTAAGAAATTTTTCAGAGCAGCGTCCGGAGAAGGGTTGGACCCATTGAATTTTATACACAGTCTTTCCTTACAATTAATTACAAGAGCCTGCTTTCACGATTCGAACCCGTGATCTCAGGTCACATGGCAATAACACTTACCGTTGCGCCAATGCTCTTTTTTTTTAATATAGAATAAAATTAATTGAGCGCAATTTTGAAGAAATATTTATATATAAATAGAGTAAGATTTTCAAATTAATTAATCCAAAGAAAATTGACCTTTTTTTTTTTCCTTATTGATTAGGGTGTATCAGTAACATACATATTTGATCATTAGCCGTATGTGCACTATCAAGTCCAAGTGAAACTTCTTGTTTTTTGTATTTATAGAATATTTAGTGGTCAAAAGAATATTTGGAGTGGAATCTAAGTTTTGAACACTGAGTGGCCAACTCTGCTGGACAACACTGCCATGTAATAATCAACTAATTATCTCCCAAACTATATTTTTTATAAAAAAAAAATTTGCCAGTGAACCCTTAATCTATCTAATTAAGGTTATATATATATATAATAAATTCGTAGCTCAATAATGTTAAATCGTTCGAAGATCAAAGAAATTATAAGTTCAGTTTTGAGTCAAAATTAAATTAATGTAAAATTCATAGATGAGAAGGAGTATTATAACTTGAAAATTGGACATTCTGCACTGTAAGCTAATAGTCAACTACTGACTTTCTCACACAATGACATATTATATATATATTATCACATATATTTACCTTTACAACATTCAATAGAATTATATATGCATATTTAAAGAGAGAAAGTGTCGTACAGGCCTCTCATTCTTGAATGTGACTCTATTGAGGCTATCAATGTTTTTAGCATGGACACGACAAATTCAAGAACTCTGCGCAAGATTAAACATTTGATGAATTCAGAGAACATTGTTATTAATCACGTCCATCGTGAGGGCAACCAGGCATCCAATTTCTTAACGAGATATAGCCGCTTATTTTTCATTTGCTGTAATTTTCAGAATTTTATCAATATGTCTTCCATTCTCAAAGGCATTGTAATTTCTGATTCCTCCGGAATTCCTTATTTACGTTATAAATAAAAATCTCTGGCGGACTTAGTCGTTTTCTGAGTTGGTTTCAGTCGCACACTATCGCTGAGCCACTCTTTAAATTACTAAGTTTGTCTAGGCTTTCACAAAAAAAAAAAAATTAAAGAGAGAAAGACATATAGAATTTTATGAGTTCTGCCAAAAATTTCTCTTTTTCTTTTTATAGCTATACATAATAATATTTAAAAAAATTATTTCTCCTTTAATAGAAATAATTACATGCTTGCATATGTGAGCAAGCATACGTCAATTTTTCTTATGTTTTAGCTATATATGTGGGTGTGTCTGTGTGTATGTATATAATAAAGTTAGTTTATTGGAAAAATTCATGAATTTCCACTTTGATTAAACATAAAATAATTAAAAAACATTGATATAGGATTGTAATAGAATATTGCAGCTTTTCAGGCCTCACTTGAGGTCTGTACATGCAAATATAATAGTATCTTTAAAACATTAGTGCACACATCAATTATCTTATAATAAGTTTAATTATCAGGATACAGACAGTACAAATCATGTACATCATTAATTTGACCATGAAAAGATAGAAACATATAATTGATAAAGTTGAAGACCATGCATTTCTTGGAACATCAATTAATTAATTTCAAACTCCATTGTATGTTATTTTGTATAAAAAAGAGGAAGAAATTATAAAAAAGATAGTGCATGTGCATGGCTATATATATATATATATATATATATATATATATATATATAAACAGCTAATTAAGCTGGCTGGCGTTGCTGGGAAGGTGATGAACGACAAGTCGTCCAAGGGTCTTCAACTTGTAACAAAGAAGAAGAAAAATTTTGCGCTTGATGGTTCCTCTAACAGGAGGTACAACTCTTCTCCTTTCATTCCCGCAAGCAATTTGCTGTAATGCTCTTCTAGTCAGAGACAGAGACACAGACTCTAACGCCATTACCTCTTTCAGCATCTTCTTGTTATCCATTTTCTTTTCTTTTCCTTTTGAGAAGTGAAATTAAGTTTAGGTACTGAGACCTCTTTAGTTTCATACATAGGCTATATATATATATAAATATTTGGATAATTAACCTATCAACTAACATATAGTTTCTCCATAAGGAACCTTCCTCACACTTTCATGCACTTAACATTAATGAAGTTTTTTGTCAAAAGAAAAAACATTAACAGTGCCAAAATATATATATCATACAGTTTCGAATCCCAATTGGGTAATAAATGGATACAAAGTGGTATTATATCCCACAGAGAAAGCTCTACAATTAAACATCTCATATAACCCACTAAAAATATATGTATTCTTTAGTTTATTTCTGTGATAAATGTAGAAGGGCTATATTTTTTGTATGTTCCAATTAATTTTAGATTAATATTTTGATAATTTTTTTTATAATGAAAGAATATTTTGTTTATATGTATTATTATTTTCACATAGTCCGAGGGAGTGTAGAATATTAAAGTTTTTTGTTAAATTAATCGTTTGGACTGGAAGTTGGAAGATGCAGGTGGCAAGTTCTCTACTATACGTGAAATTTCGTTTCATATATAAAAATGCGTAGTACGGAATGTCCCTTCTTTTCTTCATTATTAGTACTTTATTTATAAGATAAGCCTCTAGACCACTCGTTTATTTGCACCCATAGACTATATATGTATATAAATTCAACGACACTGAAAATTTAAGTCAAATTTTTAAATCTTTGAATCTTAAAGTTGAAATTATATAAAATATTAAAATAATGGGAATATTAGTAGCTAGATGTCGATTTTTATATTCAACATATATATAGAGATGAATTTCTCAATTCAGCTCTCAGTATATCTGATAATTCAATCCACAAAATATGAGTTGTCACTTTTGAGAAATACATAAGAGTTTGTTCTATATTTTTGAGGACGATTAATGTCGTTTTCTCTATTTTTTTAGAGATTTTTTTTATAGTTTTGGAGATAGTTTTATGTGTTTCCTACGTTACATAGTTTTATGTGTTTCCTATGTTATTTTTTATAATGCAAGAGTGATAATAATATAATTAAAAGATTGCCTCAAATTAATTTCTGATTTAAAAAAAAAAACTCAAGTTTATAGTGGAATTAATTCTCATCAGTAATTCATGCAAGATCATAATGGAAGTTTTATTTTGGGATTTTCGGGTTATGTGGATGGATTCTGCTGAAGATTTTGGTCTTAAGGAGGTCTTTTCATGGATTAAAAATGAAGGGTTTGCGCAAATTGATGTGGAAATGGATTGCCAAACTCTTCTTGTTTGTCTGCACTCTAACGATGTCAATTTATCTGAGTTTGGCCTGCTGGTTCAAGAGTGTTTGAATATTAGTACATAAATTGAAGGTTTAGCCTTTTATTGGGTTAGTAGACTTGCTGATTCAGCCGCTCACTCACTTGCACGGGAGGCTAAGTTACGCGCAAGTCATTATGTTTGGTTTTCGTTTCCTGATATTTATGCTTCTGTGTTAAGTTCAGATTTGATTGGGGATGGAGTTCAGGGATCCTAGACTTTTGTTGGAGAGGATACTCTGTTACTCTTCACTTTTGATCCTTCTCCATTCTTATTATGTTATCTGATTTTCCTTATATAACAGTATTTGCATTGATGATAAAAAAAAATTCTCATCAGTAATTCATGCAATTATCTATAAATTTTTTTATTCAATGACAGAAAAATCGTCATTTTCTATCCATTGTCCATTATTTTTTTTTCCTATGTATGTTGACAGTTAGTCTAATTCCTGGAGGAGGGTATTAATTAATATAACATCAACCACAAACTATAAAACCAATTTTGATACTCTATACATCAAACAACTACTTAAATTATATACATACACGCATACATACATACATACATAAATATATATATATATATATATGAACATATTACATATATACATACTATTATATGTAATATTTGGATAGAGATGTGATGAAAAATGGGCAGAAGATAATAAATAGAGAAAAAGAAAATGTTGTGTCATGCAGATGCTTGGCCACCACAATAGCTGGATATCAACCTCCACAATTAAGAACAAGAAAGATTACCTATCTTTAACAGTCCTTGAAAAACACCACTAAAAATCTTCTTATTGACTCTTCCTCTAACTGGTGGGACTCTTATGAGTGCCATTTTTGGCTTCCCTAATTTCACCTCTTCAATTTTCCATTTTACTACTATTTTTTTCTCCATGTACATTTATATCTTATGATTGAATTGAATATATAGGAATCGTGTAGTATATATTAATATATATAGATAAATATCTTTAAGGACAACTGGGAAGTTTGAAGGCGAGCATATACTTCATTATCTTTAATTATAAGATACTTTATTAATTAATTAACATTAATCATATTGACTTAACTATCTGCTTGTTTTATTACATTAAGGACCGGATATATGTCTTCATCAATGTCCCATGTCCCTATCAATATCGTCATACAAATTAACTGGATGTTTATTAAAGATTAGATTTAATTATTTCTGCTTTATACATCACTTTTTTACTATGAAAATTAGATATGAAAATAATTTTTTTTTGTATTTTTAAAAAATGAGCAAAATATTGGATATATTTATAATAATTAAAATATTAATATATTAATTCATTCGATGTATAAAAAGGTTGCTATTTCAAGAATATTTTAGAGTAAATTCACATGGAAATTAAATAATATTCTATTTCAAAATATAACGCAAGTTGTTGATAAGTTACTTTTAGCCATAAAAAATTAATTTAAAATAAAATGAAAAACATATATTCATTCTTGTTTTTATGATTCGTTATATTAATTAATTTATTTTTATGATTAGTTATATTAATTAATTAATTAATTACTTCCTCTATTCCGCTGAAATTATTACTTTTGCAAAAAAAAAATTATCACCCTCAAATTGTAACTTTATAAAATAAAAAATTAATTAATTTTTTTAACTATTCTCATTAATGATTTAATTAATAAAATAAGATAATAATATCAATAAATTAATAGATATTATTTTAACACATTTGAAATAATTTTATATAATATTTAGAGAATTTAATGACTTTCTTAATAGATATGCATGAGATAAAAACGACAATTTCAGCAAAACGGAGGGAGTATAACAAACTCCTTTACATATACTCCCTCTGTTCCACTAAAATTGTTATTTTCAGCTCATGATACATTTATTAAGAAAGTCATTAAATTTTTTAGATATTATATAAAGTTATTTTAAATTGGCTAAAATACCATCTATTAATTCATTTATATTATATTCTCATCTCATTAATTAAATTATTAATGATAAGGGTATAGTTGAAAAAAAAATTAATTAATTTTTTTAATATATAAAGTGATAAGTTGAAAGAGATAATTTTTTTTTACAAAAATAATAATTTCAGCTGAACAAAGAAAATACTTTTTTATACGCAGAATCATTTTATCTTAATAAGATTTCAGTCAATATATTCGAGTTCCAATAGTATCCAGATGAAAATTCCAAGAACTTAAATTTGTCAATTGCTTCCAGCAGAAATGTAACAAAAAGCTTTCGATAGTTCTAAAAGTTCGTAATTTGGTTGTTTCAGGTTAATTATCTTGTAATTAATTAACTACTATTATTCAAAGAAAATTTAATTAAGATTCATATACGTACACGTATAATTTGAAGGCAGTGAGTTGGTAAACATGTTATAGAGTCGTTATATTCAATGCGTTGTCTGTTATATAACAATTTCCAAGTACCAGCAATAAAAATGACTAAGATAGTGACTTCATGTTTTATTCATATATAATATTAGAATTTCCGATTCCCATAAATATTATGTCTACCTAATAACAAGTTATTATAGGACTGACGGTTTATAATTAAGCTAGCTAGCGACGAAATTTTCAGTTTTCTATATATAGCTTGAAAGCGATTTTAATTAATTTTATTAAATGTATGTCAAAAATTATTAATAAAACAATATTTAATAAGAATAATATATTTCCAGGAATTTAGAATTGCAACATAGAGATCTTCACCTACGTATACACAAACATAATGGTGCTGATATCAAGGATAATGGTAAACTCGATCATGTCGGGATGATTCCTTGTTTCTCAAATTTAAAATAAAATTTTATTATTAAAAAATATATTTTATTATTATTTTATATTTTAAAATAGAAAAATAAAGTTGGCACAACAAAATATAATTATAAGAGTGGTTTTTTTTTATTATTTATTCTTTTTGGGATTCACATAATTTACTGGATGACGAGTTATTTCTCAGATATATTTTTAGTTTATGTAGTTCAGGTTCAGGTACTGTTACCGCTACTGCTCTCCTACGAGCTGATCCTCAGGGATAATTTTAGTGCTCGAATTACAGCCTGCAAAATAAGAGAGAGAGAGGGGGACCGGACTCTCCCGGGAGAGACTCCAATTCTTAAATTAGTTCAGTCACTCTGAATCAAGAGAGAATAGAAAAAGAGAGTAAGCGGAACCCTTTATCTGTGGGGGTTAACCCCTTATATATAGTTGATCCAGGGGATAGGGTCTGACCCATGTCAACATAATTTGCGGATGTGTTGTCTGCTGGACATCTGGAGATTGGTGGGACTGATAGTGCCCGGAACCGAAGTCTACATATTGTTGAGAGTTCATAAGGATGACCGGATAAGGAGCTCGGGTGACGAGCTCGGTAAAAGAAAGAGTAACATCACTAGTCCCCCTCAAGTCATTGACATTTATGTCAAAGTCATGTATAGGAGCTCGGGAGCACCCGGTTGAAAGTGTATGTGCTAATTAATGAAGTAGATGTTGTATCACAATATGTAATGTTCAAGTGTGAAGCTCGAAAATGGAGCTTGGTAAGTGAAAATATTATCACTAGTCATCCGCTGGTCATTTGACATTTATGTCAAATTAAGACTTGTGACTGTAAGAAATCAAGTTATGCATGGGAGCTCGAGTGAGCTCAAGTGAAAATATTAAACCATCATGTAAATGAGACTATTATGATAAATGCAACAATCACATATGGAGCTCGATTAGCGAGCTTGAAAAAAGAGAAACTATTAACACAATATTTATGTCATATTAAGAAAAATATTTTAGAGGAATAAAGTTGAGCTCGGTACGAGCTGCAAAGAAACTAAAATGATTAAAATGAAACTACGAATGAATCTTAATATAAAAATTCAAAAAAATATGAGCTCGGTTAAAAAGAGAAAGCTTAAGAAAAAAAGGCTCAAGCTCGAGGAGTAGTGGGTAGTGCCACTAGTGTCTCTTCGGAGAAGTCTTAGCATTCATGCCAAGTAGAAAATGAAAAAAGCTCAAAAAGAACACACGCCACTCAAAGGTAAGGCGACTCTTCGAAAACCAAAGTAATGGTTGAATAGAAACCGGAATAGATGTAACGGACGTGGCATTAATGAGAGGTGTTGATTCACATGGGCAAGATCTTCTCTATAAATAGAGAGTTCAACAATGACATTTGCCGCACAATAAGAAAGAGCGAAGCTCGGATCATCTGATTTACTAAGTGAAAGCTTAAAAGCTCGGGGATAGAGGTCGGTTTAAATTTTTTTTTTCAAGTTGTTTAGTTAAATTTTTAGTGGCAAATATAGTGCGAGTGATAATTAGTTCAACTCTGCCTGAGAAGGCAGGAGAGATGTGTTCTCCTAGCAATGCTGGTGAAGGGACTCACCATGAGGAAGGGGCTTGGGATGAAATTGGGTTGGCCATGATTGAGCATACAGAGCAAAATGCTAAGCCTCTTAGACTAATTGATGAGGAGGAGGAAGAGGATGCAGTCGAAGTACAAGTGAATCCGAGCTCGAAAAAGGCTCGGGTAAGGGGCATCCCATCCTCGGTGATAGAGACAAACTTAGTGGGGATCCAAAAGAAATATCAAATGCCAGAAGAATATAAGATGCTCATTCCTGGGGAGAATGTTCGAGCCTACGATACACTTCCTGAAAATTAGCTGATAATTTTTGAAGAGAATTTGAGATCGGGAGTGAGGTTTCCTCTAGGCTCCTTCCCTTAGGCTTTCTTGAATTATCATAGGATAGCTCTTGGTCAGCTCAGCCCTAACGTTTGGCGTACTATCCCTCTAGTGCTGAGTACTTTCAGCATACTCAGAATGTGCTCGGGAGGAGATGAAGATTTTTTATACTTACAAGGTCGGTCTAGGCTTGCTATGTTCAAAGGAAAATCAAACTCAATCAAAGCCTGAAAAGACCGGTTCTTTATTTTGGAATACGAGAAACTTAGATACCAAAATATTTGGTATTTCAATCCTAGTAGTGAACAAGTGACTAGAGCGAAACTCAATAAGGATGAGCTTGCGACATTTATAACGGTTGATCAAGACATTCTGAGAGAGAAGAGGAATGTCATTGCGTTATTAAAGGAGTACTTTTCCCTTGGGAGGGCTTCAAAAAAAAATTCAATAGGAGGACCGAGCAAGTATGTCATGCTTTAATTAGCTTTTATTTTATTTACTGGTAGCAAGTAGGTACTAATATTTTTTTTTTGCTCGATGAAACAGGGAGGAGCTCGATATCGGCCAGCGGGGAGCTAAAAAGATTGGCAGAGAGAGAGAGGCTAGGACAGCTTGAGAACAACCAAGCAAGCATGTTGCTGGAACCAGTTCTGCTAGTGAGGAAGAGCCCATACTAGACTTGACGCTTCCTATAGAGATAACACCAAAAATTGAAGAACCTATAGAAATATCAGAGCACCCAATTGATAGAAGGATGGAGAAGACTCCTCACCAGAGTGGAGTAGAGCAGACCCTACCACAAAGATAAATAGAGAAACCACTAGCCCACCGTTACAGTATGGTTCGGCTAGTAGAGGCTGTAAATGAGAAATTGGCAGACCCGTACAAAACAACATACTCCTTGCTAGATCCTGGGCCTCAAAAAGTGCTCAAATAGATATACAAAGCCATCCTTAAAGAGATGCGAGAGAAAGCACTAAAAAATGCAGAGGAAGTGGCAAAAGAGATGGTGACAATGCCTCACATGGTAAGGGATAACTTGAATTGTAAGTTACAGTCAATATTCGGTAAAGAAACTAACTGAAAAATAATGTGTAGGTCACCCAACTCGCACACACTATTGAGGACCGGGTGATGGGTATGACAACTAACTTTAACAGAGCGATCAAGGACTGCAATGAAGAGAAAATAAAAAAAAAATGAGCTGGAAGAATCCTTGAAGTCCAGATGAAGAGCTAAAGCAAAATTATGAAGCTTTAAGGAAGAAAACAAAGAAGCTTAGCTCAGCCAAGGAAACTATAAGGGCCAAGAGCCAAGAGTTGCGCTCGGCCAAGGAAGCTCTAAAAACTAAGGATGGCGACTTCGCCTAGTAGAGGATACCCTTGAAGCTGTACAGCAAGGGCTGGCTGCTGAACAAGCAAGGAGCGACAGGTGCTACGCTCGGGGTGTCTAAACTTACCAAAAAGTTATGTCATATAGGTTGAAGAAAGACAACCCAAACATGGACTTGTCTTAGATGATGGAGATCTACATTGACCAGCTAGTGACCGAGCATGAGACAGATGATCATGAGGATGAAGAAGAAGATGAGAGCTTGGATAAGGAGAACGAGGTCCAAAATGACCAAAATTGATAAACTTTTGTACTGTAGATTAAACTTCTGCTCGACATATATAGGTGAAAGACTGAGCATACTTTGTATAATGCATTTTTTCTGATCAATAAAATATTTTCTTTAAAACTCAACACTTGTGTTCTTTTGTGTGATAATGTTTGTATGAATTTTTGGGCTCGGTAAAAAACCAAACTTTATATGACGACATAAATATTTTATGTTGTGTTGTGTTGTGTTGATTTATCTATGGTCTTTGCTCAACCTTATTCAATCATAGTATGTGAATGAGTATGTAATTATCATAATTTGGTTTATCAACATAGCTCGAACTATGCATACATGCACTTTAAGAACTTTGTAAAATAAAAAATGAATAAAGCTGTGGACTAAGTATGGATGGCTTGTTCCGAGGTACTATTTGTGACTGTCGATTGGCTTGACATGTTTTGTAGTATGGATCTTGGGAGAGCCTTTTGGAGACAAGCGTGTGGCTCAGGGCCCTCGTTTATCCTTGCTACTGACTTTGATCATGGCTAGATTTGTAAGAGTGAGAAGTTTTTCTCTGCGATGAGCTTGACTGCTCTTGGGTCTTTGATGAGCTTGAGTGTATGCTTAGTCCTAAGGGATATACTATTTGGGATGCCAATGCTCGGTAATGCCTATGCTGGATAATCAGGGATGTCAGTGCCTCCTTTATTGCCTTGACATTCATATCAAGCAGTCTCTTGGTCGTGCGATTGGAGAATTATCGAAATGCCTAGCTATGTACATTGATATACACGTCTTTTATACAATAATAAAGAATCATAAAAGTGGGGCTTGGGAAGATATGCAAAGAGTGATGTTATACAAGTCCCTAAACTTACATAATTGTAAAGAAGAATACAAAATATAACATAAAATTAGAGCAGTTTAGAGCATGGAAGCTCAACCCTCCATAAGCGGCTATAACAAAATGCGCGTGCAGGCGCTATAAGCAAGCATGATAGAATATTAAATAGTATGATATTGTAAATAAAATAAGACAAATGTGCAGGAATGGGCTAAATAGTCCGACATTATAAATGAAAGGAGTCTTCTTTGATTGCTCAGTTTAAAGTTTAATTCATAGTTATAATTAGCTTGTTTGCTCATGATGAGGTCTGTATACACTACGACACTTACAATATTCAAATCAATAATGCAAGTTCAATGTGCGTGTGGGCATTATGAGATATAAATGAGTAATACATGTTTGATGTGTTCAAAGGCACTAAACAATTATATATTATAAATAAAATAGAATAAACATATTTGCGATATTTGTTGAGAATTTAGGGCGCGACTAAAGTGTTGTTTTGCATAGCTAGTGTGCTCAAGGCTCGGTGGGTGACCAGGGCTCGATTGTATGCACGATTAGTTCTTATGACTCAATGCATGGCTAGGGTGCAATAGTATGCATGATTAGTGCTTTTAGCTCGGTGCGCAACCAAGGTGCGATTGGGAGCTGTGAGCTCGGTGCATGACTAGGGTGCTATAAAATGCATGATTGAGTGTTGTAAGTTTAGTGCGCGACCAGGGCACGATTAAGAGCTGAGAGCTTGGTGTGCGTCTAGGGCGCTATAAAATGGACGATTGAAGTGCTATAAGTTCAGTGCCCGACCAGGGCGTTGTTGGGAGTTAAGAGCTCGGTGTGTGTCCAGGGCTGTATAAAATGCATGATTGAAGTGCTATAAGTTCAGTGTGCTACCAGGGTGTTGTAAAATGCAAGATTAAAGTGTTAATAATTGTTGTGCAACTAAGACACTATAAGGGTCAGTGTGCGAGGTACGGTGAATCATTTATATTGAAAATCATTGTGATTGGAACACTGATGAGCTCAGTGTGCGAGGCACGATGAGCTGTAATTATTGTTGCTACTGAGGCATTGATGAGCTTGATTACAAAGTACATTGAGCTGTATAATTTATGATAAGTTTTTATACGTATGAAAGCGTTTCAAAAACTTAGAATGAGTGTATTATAACTTTTAATGCTTGATTACACTGAAGCATATTCATTATAATAGTTCGGTGTACGTGGAACATTATATAAATCATTAATAAGAAATTCATTATGTAAGCAAGCATCAAATAGCTTGGTAAAATGAATTTGATGCATGAAAAAAATAGCGGATAACATTAGGAGCTTAGTGTTTGATTCGGAAGCTCTAAAGCTCGGTGCATTGAATATTATGAATAGAATCTATTATTCATGATCGCTATATACATTCGTTGTGAAAGCGAGGTATAGAAAATATGCACATGAAATATTCATTATACAGAATGATAGAATAGAGTACAGTCATAGTGTTTCTTGTAAGAGTTGTGAGACGTACCTGAGGCATATTGCCTATGTTAGGAAATAGTCTATTCACACTCACCGCACCAATGATGACGAGCTATTTCTCAGGTGTATTTCTAGCTCATGTAGTTCGGGTTCGGGTGCTGCTACCACTGATGCTCTCATTCGAGCTAATCCTCAAGGGTAATCTTAGTGCTCGGGTTACAACCTACAAGACGAGAGAGAGAGAGAGAGAGAGAGGGGGGAGGCTGGGCTCCCCTAGAGGAGTGTCCGATGCCTAAGTTAGTTCAGTCACTCTGAATCAAGAGAGAAAAGAAAGAGTGAGTGAGCGGAACCCTTTACCTGTAGGGGTTAATCCCCTATTTATAGTTGATGCAGGAGGGGACAATGTCTAGCCCATATCAGCACAATTTGCGGGTGTATTATATGGTGGACATCTAAATCTCAGTGAGACTGATAGTGTCCGAAACCGAAGTCTATATACTGTTGATAGCCCTGCCATAAGGATAACCGAATAAAAAGCTCGAGTGACGAGGTCGGTAAAAGGAGGAGCAACATCATTTACTAATTATGAGTTTCTTCATTTTTTAAAAAATAAATTGAATAGTTTTTTATATTCATGTCAACGTTAACAAAATAATATACATAGATAATGTTGGTTTATTCAACCTATTAAAATGAAAATAATGAATTTAGTGATATTTGACTGGATGAAAAAAAAAGAAAAATGTTTAACACTTTTTTTGTTGTTTTAGCCACTAATAAAATAGTAAAAATTAGGCACAAGTTAGGATGTTCACACATATTAAAAGCCCTATAAATAACTATCTTCCATTCTCTTCAAAACACACAAGTGAAGAAATAAAAGAAAAGAAAAAATATAAGAGAGAAGAAAAAAATTTCAAGTAGTTTAATTTTAGAGAATTATTTTCTAATTTTTTGGTGTGATCATCCGAAGATTAAAAAATTTACTAGAGAGATATTTATGTATTATCTTCATTATTGGTGATCTCAAATGTGGATTACTTGAGAAATTATTGTACTTGATTTCTTTGAATTAGTGAATTTTATTTTGGAGCTTGACCCGTAATTTTTTTCTCTACACTGAAAGATTTTTCTCATTAAATCTTGGTCTCTTATCTCTTGTGGTTATTCTTTATTTTCTATTATTATGTATTGATTTATACAAATAATTATTAACTAAGAATCCAACAGTTAACTAGTCATTTAGCAGGTGATTTGTGCAAATTCTCATCATAATTTTATAGATAATTTGTATTTATTGAAAATATTAAATATATAAATATGAATTATTATATTATTATAATTATTAAATATCACACTATGATAATTATTTTGTACATTAACATAAGGAAAATATTTAAACAAAGTTTATTATTTACAGGTCTACTAAAAAATAATTAATAAAAAAATTGTATTTATTGATCTTGTAAATGTTAATTAAGATGTTCTAAACACAATAAGTAGATGGTTTTAACAATGACTAATACATTTAATAAACTTTTTTTATTAAAAAAATTATAAATATGACAGATTACAGATGGTTTTAACATTTGTAACTTTTTCTGAAATTGAATTGTGAGCTATTCATGCAGGCCGGCGAAGAAATTCATAAATTAAATTCAGACCATATGCAATTAAATATACATAGATGGTTTTGTATTTATTTTGTGGCGGTTATAAGGATAAACATATAAAGTGAAGTCTTCCAACAGCTTTATTTGTATTAATTTATTGCCTATGTTATGCTAAATTTTAAGCAAACATAGCATCCTCAAATACTCAAACTGTCTAGTTTAGTTTATATTAATCTCTGTATTTGCATGGAAAAGTTTGTTATTTTACTGAGGGAACGGTCCTTATCTATGATCTATAAAGGATCGTTTCTATATATATGATTGTTTGAATTTCCATTTTAATTTATGGTAAAATATTGGTACATATTGATCGCCTAGTGATTGAGGCTTTAGGACCTTTCTTTTATTATTATTATTTTGGATTCAATACTTCAAAAAATGAAATTATTTAGATTTATTTTCTGTTTAATATGAGTTATATAATTTATTTTTAAACCCATTTTAATTTTTTTTTAATTTTTAGTTTAAAAAATAATAATATTAAATAACAATTATGTTATTAATATTTAAAATATAATTTTAACTTTAGTCCCTAAAAAATTTAACTCTAGATTTGTTCATGTTGCTTCTCTCTAATATTTTTTTTCACTCTTCAAAAAATTGTTTTGTACTAAAAAGAAATAATGGATGGAATTTATATTTTCTCTTTTACTCCAACGGAAAGTAAGGAAATATATATTTTTTAGGACCAATGGTTTATAATCCACGGCATAACCACAAACCACTCCAAGCTGAGGGGAGATCAAAGTTAAAAAAGTAGGCATGAAAAATTTTAATATATTTATTATTTACATTATTTCTTGAGTGTATTTAAATTATTTGACCTAATAAAATTTAATTTTCAAAGAGTTATTGCGCTAATTTCATTTATTTATACTTATTTTCTTTTACAATAAGATAGGAAATTTATAAAAGAGTAATGATTTGCAAAATTTAAATGTGTAACCGATCCTAGTCGATCTACTGGGCCATCTGGCAATTAGTCTTGCCTCAAAATCGAATTAAGCAAGATCAGATCAATTGAATTCAATATTATATCCTATAAAATCAGATAGAACAAAAAAAACTAATTTACAAATTGTAATTAAAAAATATAAAAAAATCTGAATTTGACCAACTCAATCTAAAGCACATAAAGTCAATTTACGAATTAATCCTTACTGCATTGTGAGTTTTCGGGAACAATGTAATGAGAGAAGGATTGAGAATAATTAATAGATATCGACCAGGAAGTATTTTCAATTACAAATTAATCAAAAAAGACATGAACCATTAGTAAACAAATGAACAAATGTTCAGTTGCACAAGAATTATAAATCAATATTTCCAATCAAAATAAATGTGTTTTTTGCAAAAGAATCAACTGAGCCTCAAACAATCCTTGTTCTGATGCAACTTGAACTCTGATTTCTGTGTCTTACCAGTGAGCATTTTGGTGCTTTTGTTATGTAAAGTTGAGCAGCTTCTTTTCACTTTGGCCTTGGAAATTAGCCATTGCAATTATGTGCCTATGCAAAGCACTTCAAAGAAGGAAGGCAAACAGGGCTTGGAAAATGGATTTTGGTCCTTGCCAATTCTTGGAAGCAGCGGAACCATCTTTACTTGCAGTAAAAAAGGCTTGAAAGTGATCTCCCTGTCTCCCCTGATAAATCAATGTATAAAATTATGATTTTACTCTATATATCGAACTAAACTAGATTATATGACCGCCTTAAATCAACTATGCTCTGTTGTCTTGCTTGGTGAACCAAGTCTTTGTAACATTGGCATTTGCCATTGTTAATCAGTAGAAGATCATTAATCATCAAAAAATAAGCACCTGTGTATAATTAAGGGTCTAAGCTATATTGATAGGATTTTACCTCAGCAGCATCCTTGAGTGGCCCCCAACATTCTAGGCGATTGTACTTCGGTGAGCTAGAATGGAAATATACCCAAACCAAAGCATCCCCTAGCTCAGGATTCTCTCTGAAAAATACTGAATCTCCATGTAACACAGCTTCAAGAACCTGTCACTCTAACCAGGATTATTAATGAAGCCATCACAATTATCCATGCTCATACTAAACCAAATAGTCATGTCTGCAATGGCTATAAGATGTGTCCTAATTACTGTGGAGACGCTCTTGCAAGGAATTCACAACGTCAAGATAACATTGAAAAGAAAACACTTACCAAAGCATTTCCTTGGAGAATATAAGGTATCTTAACTCAGCAGCAAGGTCTAGCATGCGATTGGGACCGCTTAGGTAACAATGGATGTGCAGACCCAATTGTCCCTCTAGTTTTTTCCATTCAGCACTACATCATCCTTGCTATACCACCCTCTTAACTGCCACAGCATCAGAGATAATTTTTTGATATTCATATGCAGAGCATCAGTCGTTATCCATTATGCAAATTCGTGCTAAATACATAAATTCTGCAAAGCCAAAAGTAATGAATGTAAATCATAGGAATGCATACCTGATCAAGGTTGATAACATTGGAGATGGTTAAGGTTAAGTTTGCCGTGAAGTCACAGTGAGACAGTATGTAAGTTCTAGGGATAATTTCAGAATATTCATTCATCTGTTCTCCCATTAAAATAACTTTCAGCTTTGATGCTTCAAATCTTGCTGGAGGAACCAAATGCCTAACTGCCTAGTGACACCCAAAATAGCCCATTTGTCAATTTAATTTACTTCAAAAAAAAAAAACTTTATCTTAGTCTTTGGTTTGGAAATTGAAATGCAACGTGACTAGAATTGACATAAAACAGTTTAGATATATGTTAATTTTTGCATCAGCAGATCTCATTGAGAGAGTGAACCTACTTTAAAATAAAAGAAATTAAGATAGCAAAACTGACTGGTGAAAGAATATATATATATTTTTTAATTTTCTGTTGAGAGAACAAAACAAAAGTATGAAATGTACATGTTGCTAAATCTATTTTAGAAAAGCAGTTTTCACTTTGATTTCAGGTCCTCCTATCAACATACAGTGACAGTCCAAAACATGGGAGGTGATCGTGGATGGGCTTTGCCTCAAACTGAAACCCATAGAGCGGCTTGGCTAGTTGGTTAGGTTCATGCAAAGTCTATTGGCAATTATATATAGAGACAAAGGGTTCAAAATAAAAAAATTTCACTCTAAAGATGAAACCCAATTGAAAGGAGACAATTTTCAAAAAAAGCAACCATAAGGGGCTGGTTGGTTGTTCTTTCAAATGAGGGTGGGTCAGCCAGCCGTTTGCACAAACTACATGTTGCATCAATGCAGACTTTATAATTTAATTTATCAATCACAATCATCATGAAATTAGATAACCAATATAAATATAGAGACTTGACATAAACAATTCTTTAAACTACAGGAAACACCACCATCCAACAATAGACAAGAGAAACGTAACTGCCATTATCTAAAAAGAGAGCCAGAAATCAATACAAACCCAGAATCCATAAATAGTCCACCCTCTAATTACATACATTAATTCATAATAAGCCAATGTAACTAGATTAATTACACATACAACACAAGAATATATATAGAATTAAAAGAAAGACGAATACCTGAGCGACAAGAGTGTTGAATGAGGCTTTAGTGTTGGTAATGCAAGAAAGAACAGAATGTGTTCGTCTTGGATTCACATAATAAGCCCATATATGTGAAGAATTGAGGTTCATAGCTCAATTCTTGTGGACTTGGATTCACATATACCCCACAACTTCAAAAATCTTTGTCATCCCATTCGGTCCACATGGTTCTGTTTCTTCTCAATTTTTATTTTTAAAATTTTTTTCTTTAATGTTTTGTTTTCTGAATGGTCATTAATTAATAATTTTTAAAAAAAAATAAAAATAGGTGATTGGCTAACGAATTGGAAGCTGCGACACGTCAGCATTACGTATTTGATTTGGATAAGCTGTGGATAACTTGGATGTGGCGTCATTTGGGCTTATTCCTAATTGTTCATGAGACCCATAGTTATGGCCCTTATTGGAGCCTCAAAGAAGTCTGACGTTCAAATTTATTTAAAATTTAAAGTTAAAATTGAGGAGAAAATTACATCACATGCTATTTTTTTTAAGTTCTATTTTTATTTTTATTATTTTTATTATTTATTATTTATTTTAATTTTTTTAACTTTTCACTATTATCTTTTATTTTTCAAGAATACGGTATTATTTTTTTTTCTTCTCCTTTTCTTTCTTTCTATTCTATTTTTTTACACTCTTTTTTCTTCTTTTTTGTTTTCACTGGTCCTCTCTTTTCTATTTATTTTCGAATTTGTCCTCTCTTTTCTATTTATTTTCGAATTTGTACATATTTTATGTCTTTATCCTTTGCAACCATTTTTCATGCCTTGGTTTTTGCCCCGTTGAAGTAGTATGCGGGTTGGGCTTGTGTTGCTGCCAAGATAAAATTGGATTCACTAACTTGAAGTTTGGGTTCACTTGGACATTCACTTGCCATCCTCATCAGTGTTAAGTTTATTGGTATGTCTTGTCCTATAAGTAATAGAATATACATGATCAATTAACTACTAATAAAAAAATAAAAGCACAAAAAAAGAGAGAATAGAATATATATATATATATATGTTTTTATTTTTAATTGATTTTTGGGTTTCAGCTATAATAATTTAAGAATTTTTTATTCTTTAACTTCAATACACACTAAATATTTAATAAAATAATTAAAAAAAATTAATTACAGCTACATATTTAAATATAATAATTATATACTGAGGTATATATTATATATACTTTCATGTATCATGATGTTACAATTGTAATTTGATATTTTTTTTTACAAAGACATTAGGTAATGTAATTATAATTATTATATATTTATAGATACTAAAATATAAAAATTACATACTGATATTTTTTTAAAATAATAGATATATGTAAGTATATGTTACATATATACCTTCATAGAAAATAGTTATATTTAAATATATATTATATATATTAATTAATTAATGATATTTTTATAAATAAAAATTTTATATTTTTATAATATATATGAGTATATGATAATATATATTATATATAATTTCATAAAATAGTAATATATAATAGTATATTATATATATATTTTTATTAAACTGTGACATATTTGTAATTTTATAAGTTTTATGTTTTTGAAGTATGAGCTATTATTTTTACTCTGTCAATTTATAATTTTAACAATACTATTTTTATAATTTTAAAAAATATTATAATATTTTAAAAAAAGAAATTTTATTTTATGTTAGATTTGTAATTACCCCATAGGACTGTTTGACATGGCCCCAAATTTTGACATACTTTATTTAAAGTTGCATGACATTGACTGAACCGAGATCAATTAACGACCATAATAAGGAAGAAATTTTAACGGTCCAAGCTCAAATGTATAAATAATATATAGTTGCATGCTTCGAGAACGATAATAATATATAGGGGCAATTACACATATGGCATAAAAACAAATTGAGTTTTTAAAATTACGGTACTTAAAAAAGCTTTTCATTTTTATGAGATCGCTATTTTTTAATTGTAAAAATATGTGGTCCCTGCCACTGGAGAAAAAAAATGTTCTTCTAATATTAACAATTGCTTTGTGGTTCGTGAAGCCTTTTATTTATTAAAAAGCTCATAAATTTTATTTATTTCACAAAAAAATCTATTTAATAATTTTTAAAATTATTTTTAGTATTTAATTACAATATTATAAATCAATTAATTAATATTAATAAAAATATAATTTCTAAAATTATAAAATATTTAAACTAAAACACAAAATCTATTTAATCAATTAAATTTTATTTATTTCACAAAAAAATGATTTAATAATTTTTTAAAATATTTTCTAGCATCTAATTATAAAATTATAAATTAATTAATTAATATTGAAGACAAAGTAGCACAGCATAAGAGGATTTTGTGATTGGGACAGCTTACCAATTTTAACAAATATTTTAATAATTTATTTTGTTAGTAATTGAAATATTAATAGAACTTATTGGATTATTTTAATCAGTATTATATTTAGATTTAGCAATTTAGACATATTTATTTTGACTTTTCATGGTACTTTTTTTTTAATATTTTGATTATTGTTATTGTTATTTAAATTTAATTTCATATATATTTAAAATTTTGACTAAAAATAAATTAATTTTACGTAAAACTGAATTGATTTCATCAATCGTCAAATAAATGATAAAAAAATTTATATATATATTTAAAATTTTCATAAATATAAATCAAATCATATATATCTAATTTTTAAAATTTTCATAAATAACATAAATTTTCATAAAAATAGAAATATATTATTCTTTTTAAATTCAACTGATGTATATTTATTTGTATGTAACATATATCGATATATATTGTTATTTTTTAGTTAAACTATATGTAATATATATCAACATATACCAATATATATTCGTATATATCGATATATACCTACATACACCTATATAAAAATAATATATGTTATTCTTTTATAATACATACACACATATATCTAGTTATATGCAATACATACTAACATATATTATTATTCTTTTCGGTATATCTAGTTATATGTAATATATACCGACATATATTATATTTTTTAGTTAAAATATATATAACATATATCGACATATACTAACATATATCCATATGTACCGACATATATCTACATATATGTAGCATATGTTGTTATTCTTTTGTAATATATACACATATATATCTAGTTATATATAACACATATAAACTTATATTATTATTCTTTTTAGTATATATAATTATATGTAATATATATCTACATATAAATAAAAATATAAAAATAATTTTACACTGACATATATTTTTTTTTGGTGAAGGTGGGTGGCACCACCGAAATATTTATTAATAAGAAGTATGGAAGAGTCCTTTTATAAAGCCCTTATAAAATGGGCGGTCATCAACTATATCTAATATAAGGACAAAAGCTATCGGAAAGGATAACCCCTTTCAAAAAATGAGGCAAAAATTCAAAACTAATAAACTCACAACGAGCAAAGAAATGAGAAGATTAGTTGGCTTCTCTATAAGTATGTTGAAGAGCAATATTAGAAGAAGATAGTAATTGCTTAGCAAGGCCAGCCGAAGAAGCAGGATGCAGAGCATGAGATGAAGTAAGAAGCTTGACCAAGACTTTGGAATCTATATCGACCACGGTACAATTAAAACCAGTAGAAAGGCACCACTGTAAACCATCTTTGAGAGCTTGAAGCTCAGCCTGTATAGCATTCTATGCTGTCATAGTGAAGGAGATTCCCCTAACAAATTGACCTGTATTTGATCTAAGAATTGCTCCTCCCGCCGATTGATGACTGGTGAAAGTTGCGTCTACATTAAGCTTATAAGTACCTGGAGCTGGTTTAGACCATTGAACAATCCTCGGCTTTAGATTACCCACACCAAAATTAACTGGCAGAAAATCTTTGAAGCATGAAACGGGACGTGCAAATGGAGCTCCTGAATTGCTAATGCCCCAGTTGAGGATGTCAGCTGATATTTGTGCCATTAATCTTTGGGAAAAATAATTTATCCTCACCCCAAACACAGTGACAATAGGATTTCCAGATAGAAAAAAATAATGGTTTGAGAAACAAACCTCTTGAGACGACCAAGCATCGAGGATGACGAAGAGGAAAGCCACATATAACGACATACATTTATATGTATTATTATTATTTAGTTAAAATATATATAACATACACCACATATACCGACATATATCTATTGTTCCAGAGAAAGAATATCGATATCCAATTATTATATTTTATTATATTAATATTTTAGTGTATGTATGAAGGTATATGTAACATATATCTTCATATACCTATTATCCTGGAGAAAAATATCATTATGCAGCTCTTATACTTTAGTATTTGTAGGTATATGATAACTATAACTATATATATTTGTTTTTTTTTTTTAAAATGTCAGAATGCAGCTGTAATATCTCAGTATATGAAAGTATATGTAAAATATATATACATATGCTTATTATTTGGGGGAAATAATATTAGTATGCAGCTATTATATTTTATTATATTTAAGCATATATTAACTATAACTATATATATCTATTATCTTTCAAAAATAATTTAAATATGTATCTATAATATCTTAAAGATATATGTAACATATACTTATACATATGGTATATGTTATATATAACTAACACAATAAAAATTATTTTAAAAAATACTATAAAAAATAAAAAAAACTGCATAAAGAAAAAAAATTAAAAAATACCATAATTTGTGGACATTTTAAAAATAAAAATAAAAAGAAAAAAAAAAGAAAAAGAAAAAAACAAACAAATAAAAAAGAAAACAAAAGCAAAAATTATAAAAAGAAAAAAAATTAGTGAATTAATCTGTAGTTTTGATATGAATTAATTTATATTATTTTTCATTTTTTAATAGGAAAAATTGAATGAACAAGGTGATTTTGTTTTTCTTTCAAATATAATGCACTCTAAATATTTGATAAAATGTTCAAAGAAAAAAATAATCAAAACAAAAATAAAAATAAAAGATTTATAACACAAAAAACCAAAAAAATAAAAAGAAAGGTTGTTAAATGTGCTTATCCTTGTAAAAGGTTGTGGGGTAATCCCACATTGATTAAAAATAAAAGAATTGAAAGGCTTATAATAAGGAGGGGGATCCCTACAAATTGGCTTAAGTCAATTTGATTATAAGGTGAGCCTAACTTATTATAAGCCCAATTAATAATAAATGAATTTGACTAATTGATGAATTAACTAATGGCTCCTAGGGCCCAAATTCTCAACATGGTATCAGAGCCTGTCGAGCTGGGATCCGAACCCGAAGTATGAGGGTCGAGTTACTATACAGACATTTGGGTCACATATCCAAATCTAGAATAGAGCGTCTTGTGTCAGATGGTATCATAAATACACTTGATTTCACAGATTTGGACTCCTGTGTTGAGTGTATTAAAGGTAAACAGGCTAAACAAAAGAGATTAGGTGCCAATAGGTCATCAAACGTCTTAGAGTTGATACATACGGACATCTGTGGCCCATTCCCTACAGCAACTAGGAATAGTCAAAGATACTTTATATCATTCATAGACGATTATTCACGTTATGGGTACTTATATCTCATTCATGAGAAATCTGAGTCTCTGGACGTTTTCAAATCTTATAAGGCCGAAGTTGAAAATCAACTTGGAAAGAAGATTAAATTTGTTAGATCTGACCGTGGAGGTGAGTACTATGGCAGATATGACGGTTCAGGTGAACAACGTCCAGGGCCATTTGCTATTTTCCTACATGATTGTGGTATAGTCCCTCAATATACCATGCCTGGAACACCCAGCATGAATGGTGTTTCTGAGAGACGTAACAGGACTCTTATGGATATGGTTAGAAGTATGATTAGCCATTCTTCTTTACCCGAGTCTCTGTGGGGAGAATCATTAAAGACAGCAGTCTATTTTCTTAACAGGGTACCAACTAAAGCAGCTGTAAAAACACATTATAAGCTTTGGACTGGACGTAAGCCCAGTTTAAAGCACCTTCATGTTTAGGGATGTCCTGCTGAGGCTAGGCCTTATAGGCCTAATGAAACAAAATTGGACTCCAAAACTGTTAGTAGCTACTTTGTTGGTTATTCTGAGCGATCTCGCGGTTTTAAGTTTTATAATCCTACTTCCAAATCTATTTTTGAGACGGGAATTGCAACATTATTTTGAGGATGTTGAGTTTGGGGGGAGAAGTAAGGTTAGAAACATTGTCTTTAAGGAGGGATCGAGTCAGGAACACTCAGTGTCTATTCCCATAATTGCTCCTAGCAGTGTTCTGGTTCCTACGCCTGTCACTGTTCCAGAAGCACATCAAGTTTCAATACAAGACAATGTTGAATAACTTCCTCATCAGGATGAAGAAGTAATGCTTCCTCAAGTACAAGCTCAACAACCTCAAGAATTTGAGCCAGAACCTGTGCCTTTAAGAAGGTCCACTAGAGAGAGAAGAAATGCTATTCCGGATGACTATGTAGTATATCTTCAGGAACATGAGGACACTGTAGACATGGTGGAAGATGATCCTATCAGCTTTCATCATACCATGCAGGATTTCAACTTTTAGAAGTGGATTGAGGCAATGGGTGAAGAATTTAAGTCAATGCAAGACAATCAAGTTTGGGATCTTGTTCCATTACCTGAAGGAAAGAAACCCATTGGTTGCAAATGAATATTTAAAACCAAGAGGGATTCTAAAGGTAATGTGGAAAGATATAAGGCTTTTCTTGTAGCTAAAGGCTTCACTCAGAAAGAGGGGATTGACTATAAAGAGACCTTCTCTCCGGTTTCATCGAAGGACTCTTTTAGGACAATCATGGCTCTAGTTACACATTTTGATCTTGAGTTACATCAAATGGATGTGAAGACTCCGTTTCTCAATGGAGACATTGATGAAACCATCTATATGGTGCAGCCAGAAAACTTTGTGTCTGGAGACCCAAAGCGACTGGTATGCAGATTAAAGAAATTCATTTATAGACTCAACACTACAAGAAAAACTGACTCAGACAACGGTTAAGGAAAAAACCATTGTCTGAAAAAAACAGACAACGGTTTTTTCCCCCAAAAAAGCGTTGTCTGATTAATTTTCAGACAACTGTTTTTGGTATTTTTTTTAACCGTTGTCTATTAGGTGTCATTTTGGTCACACCAGACAACGATTTTTTAGGGACCGTTGTGTAATATATGTTCAGACAACTATTTTTCTGATCACACAAAACCGTTGTCTGATAAGATGTTTCAGACAATGGTTTTTTTGAAAGTGTTGTATAATTCAGCGTTTCAGACAACGGTTAAAAAAAACCGTTGTCTGAAGCAAGCATACAGACAACGGTTTTTAGGGACTATTGTGTAATATATGTTCAGACAAGTATTTTTTTGGTAAAAAAAATTGTTTTAGTCGTGGACAGTTTTTAAAAAAATTGTTTCAGATTCTGCTTCATCTCTCATTCCTCTTTCAGCTTCAATAGTCGTGGATAATTTTTTTGAACATATATTAAAACAATTTTTTATGGAAGCTTTTCTTAGTATAAAAACATGCTAAGGATCCAGTGGCTATTTGCAATGTATGGAAGTTAGGCTTTCTTAAGCCAAACAAACTTGACTAAGTATTAAAAGCTAAGGTTTGGATTTATAAACACTTCATAAACCCATTAGAAACTTTAAAGTCCACCATTAAATAATGATTTAGATATAATATGATATTATATAAGTAGGAATACAAGTATATATTAGTATATATATATAAGTACATACATGTATATATAAGTATATATATATAAGTATATACAAGTATATATTAGTATATACACAAGTATATATTAGTATATATACAAATATATACAAGTATATATATTAGTATATACAAGTATATATATATATAAGTATATATATTAGTATATACAAGTATATATTAGTATATATAAGTATATATTGGTATATACAAGTATATATTAGTATATACAAGTATATATCAGTATATATATTAGTATATACAAGTACATATTAGTATATATATATTAGTATATACAAGTATATATTAGTATATATTAGTATATACAAGTATATATTAGTATATACAAGTATATATTAGTATATATATTAGTATATATAAGTATATACAAGTATATATATTAGTATATACAAGTATATACAAGTATATATAAGTATATATTAGTATATATACAAGTATATATAAGTATATATTAGTATATACACGTATATATTAGTATATATTAGTATATACAAGTATATATTAGTATATATTAGTATATACAAGTATAAATACAAGTATATATATAAGTATATATATTAGTATATACAAGTATATATAAGTATATATTAGTATATACACGTATATATTAGTATATATATTAGTATATATAAGTATATACAAGTATATATATTAGTATATATTAGTATATATATAAGTATATATAAGTATATATTAGTATATATACAAGTATATATATAAGTATATATATTAGTATATACAAGTATATATTAGTATATATTAGTATATATTAGTATATATACAAGTATATACAAGTATATATATAAGTATATATATTAGTATATACAGGTATATATATTAGTATATATACAAGTATATATAAGTATATATTAGTATATATTAGTATATATACAAGTATATACAAGTATATATATAAGTATATATATTAGTATATACAAGTATATACAAGTATATATTAGTATATATATTAGTATATATAAGTATATACACGTATATACTAGTATATATATTAGTATATATAAGTATATACAAGTATATATATTAGTATATATTAGTATATATACAAGTATATATTAGTATATATAAGTATATATTAGTATATATTAGTATATATACAAGTATATACAAGTATATATTAGTATATATACAAGTATATATAAGTATATATTAGTATATATAAGTATATATAAGTATATATTAGTATATACAAGTATATATACAAGTATATATATAAGTATATATATTAGTATATACAAGTATATATTAGTATATATAAGTATATACAAGTATATATATTAGTATATATATTAGTATATATTAGTATATATACAAGTATATACAAATATATATTAGTATATACAAGTATATATATAAGTATATATTAGTATATATACAAGTATATATAAGTATATATTAGTATATACAAGTATATATATTAGTATATGCAAGTTTATATTAGTATATACAAGTACATATTAGTATATATATATTAGTATATACAAGTATATATTAGTATATATATTAGTATATATAAGTATATACAAGTATATATATTAGTATATATACAAGTATATATATTAGTATATACAAGTATATATTAGTATATATATTAGTATATACAAATATATACAAGTATATATATTAGTATATATATAAGTATATAAATTTATAAGTAAAGTATAAACACTTATGGATGAATTATAAATTGAAATTTATAAATAATCTATATAAGTGAATTTATAAAGTTAATTTAACAAAATTTTGAAAAATCCATTTTGTTTCAAAAGAGGGATGTCAAAATTTCAAAAATTTTGAACACTTAAATTCCCCCCTTTATTTCCAAAAAAAATTTCATTTGCCCCCATTTTGTCAAAAACACTTAAATTCCCGTCCTTGTATTCACAGATGTTTAAGAGCGCGTGTCCTTTATGGGGAAAACACAAATCCTTTCTGGGGAAATTAAGTGTTTAAGTGCGCATGTCCTTTCACAGATTTTGCCAAAAACACTATCGTCGCCGGCTATCCTTTCTGGGGAAATAACCGGACGTGCGCAATGATGAAGACTGGGGAGGCTTGTGCGTTGCTGAGGAGCAGTCCGCCGATGACGTTAGGTTCGTCTTTCTTTTCTGTCTCTCTCTTAACAAAGCAAACAACAACAAGAACAGGCTTTGTTTGTATCAGAGAGAGCGCAGTCTCCTAACAACCATGGTTGAAACCAGGCGTGGTTCTTCTTCATCCAAACGGCCTCTCACTTCCTCTCCTCCTCCCTCCTCTTCCAAACGATCTAAGGTACAGGTGCAAATAATCGTTCCTGTTCATTGCTTTCTTATTTGTTTTGTTGTTTTTATGGCTTGATTTAATGTTTTATTTTTCTGATGAAACCCTAGGCGGCTTCTACTGGTGTTGCCTCGACGGAGGCCTCATCACCATTGAAAGATGCCTCCATGGAGCTGCCGGTTGAAACCCTAAGTCCGGTCAATGAATCCCTTTCTTCACCTCAAGAACCTGAGCTGCAATCTTCTGATCCGTTGTTAACAGTGACTCCAAAGCCCGTTTCTGCTGATACGGAGAGATCTCCCGGAATTGAAAGCGATGGCTTATTGTCCCCACAACCTCTAGGTGCGATCTTCACTTAATTGCATAATTGCATGTTGAGCTTTTCTGTCGTATGATTTTCGATGTTATGGTTGATCTGTGTTTTTGGCTTAATTTGTGTTTGTTTGGTGGTTTTAGGTGAAAGTAGTATTGCTGGTGGCCTGCATCGGGAGAAGAAGCGGCCTACAAAATCAGCTCCAGCAAAACCTGTTCCAACAAAAGTAGGGAAGCCACTTGACAAACATGCACATGCATGGGGCAAGCTGCTTTCGCAGTGTTCCCAGGTGGGAGAATTTATTTTTCTGATTTTCTCCGTCTAATTAACTAAATTTACGAAAATAATTGGGGCATAGACATAATCTCTCAAGTGAAGTCTGTTAAAAGGAGGCCAAACATTGTGAAGTTCATGTTCTGTAGTTCTAGTGGCATCATATCCTCCTCTTGCCTTGTGTGTGTGGCTATTTTATTTTCTGATTGGAGTCTCTATGTGTGTGTTTCGTTTCAAATATTTGATCTGTTCCCTTACTGATTCTTAGTGATTAGCTTGCACCATATCTGATTTTGCTGGTCTCTTTGATTCTGTTAGATCTTAAATGGTGAACTAATTTTGCAAGATAAGCATTGTGAAATCATAATTCATGAAATTATCCACTCATCTCAGCTTTTGGTGATATATTGTACAATTGAAGAACTTTTGTATGTAGGCGCTGATAACGATGAACTGTTGTTTGTTTTGACTACACATCCATTTACTTGTAAAGGCTGTATTATATCATTACAGGCAACAAAGTTCTAACAGAAACTAATCATCCTAATTATTTGTTGTTCATTTTCTTTTCATTTTTGTACCTAAAATAGAATTCTATTTTTATGTACTTATAACCTGTTTTTACTCTTAAAGGTTAGGGCTGGAGTTGAGATGGCATTAATTGATGCTGTAGCAAATAGTGCTGACTACCTTTGTGGAGACTATTTGGTGGAGTTTCAGATAGCATAATTACTGATATAACAGTTCAGTGCCTTTGGTAGTGATTCTATAATTAAAAGATACTTTTTTCTTTTTGTTTGTGATACATTGCCTTTCGCAATTGGAGGCTTTCGCATTTTACTTCATTGATTAATAAATAAGAATTAAATAAAAGCTTTATCCTTGAAAAAAGGCTTATCTACTTTACCTATGCAGATTCCCATTGTATCACCTGTGGAAGCTGCTGAATTGGCTTCAAAGTATCGCAAATAAGGATTCAAAACTTTGAAGCTCAAGGTGGGAAAGAACCTTAAGGCGGACATTGAAGTTCTTCAGGCCATACGAATAGCCTATCCTGATTGCTTATTTATCTTGGATGCTAATGAGGGGTACAAAGCCAAGGAAGCTATTGAAGTTCTTGAAAAATTACATGGTAAAGGATGCATGTTTACTTCTGCTAGCACTATTTGGATTTGAGCCAGCCTCTCTAGTTTCTATGTATTTGGTCTCTCTTTCTTGATTTCATATCCACATGGTGCATCTTTGAATGCTCTTCTCTAGCAGATTTTGCCGGCTGCAGCTTTAGTTGCCAGTGCTGCTTTTCCTGCAATCTGTTTAGAATGGGACTGAATGCAATATCTGCCCATCACTAAACATCAGTACTACTGGTGCTTCCGCTCCAATTAATTTGCAACCTTGAACATTTGGCCTGCTTAAAACACTCTTTAAAATTTATCCATACTGATCCTCCTCGCATTAGAGTACTAGCTTTGTATTTACCATATGTGGCTAACCAAAATTTGATTCATTTTTCAGTGGCTACACAGAGGCAACTTGGAGTATAGTGATGCCGACATCAACGAGATTAGGATTGACTTCGCCAAATATTTCATGAAGCGTCATTCAAGTTGAAGTTAATAGTATATTTCAGTGATATATGTATAGTGTTGATTTTTTTTAGTTTGTTAATATGTTGAATGGTTGAATTTGTGTAGGTTTTTGATTCCCAAATTTGCAATTTTCCATTGTAAAGTGTTGTCTTATATGTATAATGTACAGTTTAACAGACAATGGTGGTGAAATGAAAATGAACATTGAAACTATTGTCTAATATTCAGTGTGCCACATTAATTAACTGTTGTATCTAGCATCCTTCTACAACGGTTTTAGATTAATTGCAATCATTCATCAGACAACGGTCAAAAAATATTATCTAAACCTTCATCAGACAACGGTTAAAAACCGTTGTCTGATATAACTAAAAACCGTTGTGGAAACCATCTTCAGACAACGGTTAAAAACCGTTGTCTGAAATACTATCAGACATCGCCTCAATAGACAACGGTTTTTGTCTTCATCAGACAACGGTCAAAAAGCGTTGTCTAAACCTTCATCAGACAACAGTTAAAAACCGTTGTCTGAAAATTTAGAAACCGTTGTCTGACAATTTAGAAACCGTTGTGGAAACCATCAGACAACGGTTAAAAACCGTTGTCTGAAAAATTAGAAAACGTTGTCTGAACCATCATCAGACAACGGCCAAAAACCATTGTCTGATAAAATTAAAAACCGTTGTGCAAACCGACATCAAACAACGGTTTTAAAACCGTTGTCTGAAATGCTATCAGACATCGCTTCAATAGACAACGGTTTTTGTCTTCATCAGACAACGGCCAGAAAGCGTTGTCTGATTCAGTTTTTCTTGTAGTGCAAGCAAGCTTCTCGTCAGTGGTACTTCAAGTTCCATGAAGTAGTTGTCTCTTTTGGTTTTGAGACAAATGCTGTGAAAGATTGTGTGTATCACAAGTTCTGTGGGAGTAGGTTTATCTTTTTGGTCTTATATGTGGATGACATATTGCTTGCTACTAACTGTAAGGACTTGCTGCACGAGACCAAAGTCTTTATCTCAAAACACTTTGAGATGAAAGATTTAGGTGAAGCTTCTTTTGTATTAGGGATTCAAATACATCGAGACCGTACTCGAGGTATTCTTGGATTATCACAAAAGGGCTATATTGAGAAAGTGCTCAAGAGATTTAGTATGCACAACAGTAGACCAATTGATACCCCAGTTGCTAAAGGAGACAAATTCAGTATTGATCAGTGTCCAAAGGGTGAACTTGAGATTCAGGAGATGCAGAAGATTCCTTATGCGTCTGCAGTTGGGAGTCTGATGTATGCTCAAGTTTGCACTCGTCCAGATATTTCATTCATAGTTGGCATGTTAGGGCAATATCTCAGCAATCCAGGAATGGATTATTGGAAAGCAGCCAAAAGAGTCTTGAGGTATCTTCAGAGAACTAAGGGACATATGCTCACATACAGGCGATCAGATCAGCTTGAGATCATTGGGTATACTGATTCTGATTTCGCGGGATGCCAAGACAGTCGGAAATCCACATCAGGCTACATATATCTCTTGGCTGGCGGTGCTATTTCTTGGAAGAGTGTGAAACAAACTCTAGTAGCTACCTCCACCATGGAAGCAGAATTTGTAGCAAGTTATGAGGCATCCAATCAGGCAATCTGGCTGAGGAACTTTGTCACAGGGCTGCGCATTGTGAATGGCATTGAAAGGCCATTTAAGTTATACTGTGATAATAACTCAGCGGTTTTATTCTCCAACAACAACAGAAGCTCTTCTTGATCGAGACACATTAGGATAAAGTTTCTGGCTGTGAGGGAGAGAGTACAGAGTGGACAGATATCCATAGAGCATATTAAAACGAACTCCATGATTGCGGATCCGCTTACTAAGGCTGTGATACCGAAAGTTTTTCATGAGCACACTGCTCATATGGGTGTCACATTATTTGAGACTATTTAGTTTTAGTGGGAGTTTGTTCATTAAGTTTGCATTAAGTTTTATGTATGCTCTCTTTGACATTGGATATATTTTATAAAGTACATTCAGTTTCTGCAGAAAAAATGAGTTTTTCTTTCATTTTATTATGTGTTTTACACTCTGTATTATATTTATGTTTGATCTCACTTAAGATTGACCAGTTGAAAACAGGCATGATTAGATCACATTGCATGTAGTTTCCATGCTACACTCCTATTATTGATCTATGTCATTTGAGAGTATTGGTAATGTGATTGATGGTGGTTTGAGTCACGATGAATGTGGCGACTGATCCTTCAGTCCTTTATCGATATAATCAATGGACGAGATTGTTTGAGACACATTTGGTATGACTGCTTTTATGAGCTCATTAAGGTATATACATTTACATTTAATATATGTTAACCCAAGTGGGAGATTGTTAGAATTAATTTTATATTGTTAAAATTAATCCTCTAATTATTCATAAGTGTGGGCTAAATATATTTAAATATTAAATGTGTATTGCAGTCAAATTAAGATAGTCAAATTAAAATTTTGATCAAATTAGGATTGTTGACTATTGAGGTGTCCTATTCGTAATAGGATTATAAGTGTATAGACCGATAAGAATTTTCGTTTTGTTGAATGACCAAAATAGAAATTAATCATCATCATCAGTTATAAATAAGGGGTCGTGGTCTCCGGAGAACATAACAATTTTGAGAGAACATTACGTTCATTCAGTAGTGCTTCCGCTAAACTTAAAGTGTGTATCCCCTGGAAGGCGACAAACTCCAAAATCGTCTTCAGCTTCAATATACGATGATGTCAGGCATGCAATTTAGCCCTTTGCAATTTAATTTGAATAATCTAGTGATCTATGTATGATTTAGGTTTTAAGGGGAATCAAGTTTTTTCCCCCTTTCAATATAACGTCGACTTCTGGTCCATAATCAACCGACGGCACGGTTATTTAAAATAAAATGATTCCATTCTTTTGGGACTACTAATTGTCTGTCCTTAGATAGCGAGCCATCCAAATTCAATAATGAACCTCTTTTTTTAAATGCAAATATTAATTTTTTTAGTGCATATATATATGTATATATATATTAAGTTAAAGTACATGGAGAAAACAAAATAATGAAATTAACAATGATAATTATAAGTCTCAGAATAAAAATAGAAACATTTGACTTTTAGAATTTTTTAATGGGCGTTTCATTTAATTTTTCAAAAATTTGTTGATAGTTTCTTTAGGAAATTTCAACAATTATGTTAATTCATTTAGTAAATACAAAATATTAATGTAGTTGTCAGTTGCTAGTTTGGCCTTATTATTATTTTTTATTTAAGCCGTATTATTTTTATTAAAATTTAATTTATAATGCATTTATGATAAGTTTATAACTATTATTTCATATCTAAATAATATATTAATAACATTTTATGAAATAATTAATATTTATATGTTAATAAAAATAATTAATGTTTATATGTTAATTACAACTGCCGATCATCTAATACCAATTACAATAGTTATTTCATATAAACCAAATGTATCATTGATGTGAGAATTTTATTATTTGACTAAGATTTAATCAATTTGTATATTATGCGCTTAAATCCATATTAAATAAGAAAATGATAAAATTGGACGTGGGTGCATGATGAATTATTAATTATTATTAAATAAGACAAGTACCCTAAAAATGGTATATATTTACTGCGTGATAAATCAATGATGCTTGCAGTTCAAAAAAAAAAGAGAAAGAATTAATGATGCTTTGTTGGGTGATATCCTACCCACGTTCTTGCACTTTTTGTGTTTTGAGAATAGTTGAAAATCCTTAAAAAAAATTGAAATAATAATAATAGAAAAAAAATCATATTTGTCGGTGCATATCTCACTCCCTTGTTCCTCCAATTGGCTCCTTTATTCATATATTCACACCTAAAGCCAATGAGCACTTGTAGGGTTAGTCAAGCCGGAGTATGTGCAAAAATTATTTTATTTGATTTTTAAATTATTTAAATTCAATTATAATTATAATTATATTTATTTTAAATTTATTTAATATTATTCATTTATTATTTCAATTCGTTTAATTATCCATTTAAATATAAAATTTTAAAAATATTATAAATAATTTAATATTGATATAATTTTATTAAAATTAATTTTATACTATATATTTTTTTAATTAAAATAAAATATAATAAATATATAATTAAAATTTTAATAAAATATAATTAATATATAATCAGATTCGGATAATAGATATCCAAATATCTATATTTGAATCCATCCCAAATTAATTATAAAAAGTAAAAATGTTATTCGTATCCATCCAAACCAATTTATAAACTGTTTATATCCTATATAAACGCATCAGTTATCTGAAAGTCCTCTATCTGTTGCCATCTCTAAGCACTTGAGCATTCTCCACAAAATAATTTTTTTTATTACACATATATAATTTTTAAATAATAAACTCAAATTGATTATTTTTCCCTTATACTAATATTAAAAAATATATTTTTTAATATTTAATTACAAAAAATTAAAAATTATTTTATAACGTTCCTAATTAGGAATGTTAATTTTGAATTGATATAATCTAACTCTATTGTATTGTCCAAAAAAAAAAACTATTGTAGTGGTAGTTTTGTTTTTGTCAAATTTGTTATTTTATTTAAATAGAAAATTATGTTTCCTTGATTTATAAATTTCATTTGAGAAAAATAAATATTGGAAATTAGGTTTTCTCCCACCGACGGAATTGTTAGTTCTGTAGTGTTGTGTTGCTGTTTTGTATTGTAAATGGAGCCAAAAGTCATAACTCAAACCGTGTGTGTGTAATTTTCCTTCAGCATCACTGTTATTATTTAATTACCAAACCTTCCTGTGGAAAAATACCAAATTACAATTTGCACCAATTTAATTTTTTATTCTTTTGATCATTTCCACTACCCATCATGCATCTGCTTTTTCACATCACATTACTTTGATTTGTTTATAGCTGTTGAACGATTAATATTTATCTATTTTTTAATGTATACAAATTAAAAATAAAAACACAAAATTTTGCAATAAAAGCTCTATGCTTAGCAGCAGAGTATAGCAGAGAGAGAGCACTCTCCGTTCTTTACATTTCAAGGAGAATAAAGAGAGGCAAAAGCTAGCGTCTCTTTAGCCTTCTTTGATTCTTTCTCTACTCGGATCCAAATATAGCAATCTTTAACTATAAAGGGTATACTTTATTTCCCATTCTTGATTTTTTCATTTTAACGAAGTTTCAATCTTTAGTTTTTAGGATTATTCCCAGTTGCGAGGAACTGGATTACTTAACAAGAACCTACATTTTCTTGATTTCTTTAGTTTCTGTTTGTGGGTTTTTGCTTTTCTTGATAAGGCTGCTGATTTATGACTTTTTCTTCTTTACTTGTGCTGCCTATACCATGTATGTGTTTGATAATTTTAATTTTGTGCGTTGGAGATTACTGGATTATTTCCTTGTTTGGTTCTTCTACAATTACTATTTCAATGTACGTTCCTTTTCCGGAAAATGGTAGTTAACTTTCTTTCCATGGCAATGGAAGATTGGAAGTTAATTTTATGTCCAATTCGGTTGTTGTTTATCAAAGTTTATGGATCTGATTCTTTTTCTTCAAGCCATCATCATAAAGAAGGGGGGCAAAGTGGTTCTCTATCTTTCAATTTAACCTTTATCATATTTTTGTTCTTATTATAATTTGAAGGTCTCTTTTGAAGTCTAAACTTGTTGGGAATATGTACATATATTTTTTTTAACTTTGATCTATTGGTTTATGTGGTTATTTTTCTCTCAAAGTTCTGATCTGTGAATTCAGCGGTTAGGTCAATGATTCTTGATAGTTGGTTTTATGCATCTTTGTTAGCAAAAACTATATTAAATGGATTGAAAGATGCAAAAGAATTTTTAGAATATCAATATTGTTCTAGTTAGTCTCATCAAACAGAATGTTATACATGCCAGCAAACAGGCAGACAGGGTGTTCTAAAATTCCACATATCAGAAAGGACACTTGTACTTTAGTAATTGTTTAGATCCAAAAAGTAAAAACACAACCATAAATTTAGAAATGGAAGCTGACGTGGAATTCATCTGAAACACTTACACTTTAGTTAGTGTTTTCTTCATGGCAATTCATGAACATAAGATCTCAGAAGAAATAAAGAAAGCATTGCCATGATGAAGGGCACACGTAACCTATTTGAATTGTGATGTCTTTTTTCATAAATTTTTTGCCCAGTTAGTTTTTGTGTGACAGACTTGCAAGTTCACAGAAATTAAGCTGTTGGAATATTGGGCATAACTGATTTTTTTAGTTTCCTTTCAGGTGCGTATAAGGAAAGACATCTTTTATCTAAAGAAGCATGGCCATGGGGAAGTACTCCCGTGTTGATGGGAGGAAGTCATCAAGCTACTGTTCAACAATCTTAGTTGTTGTGTTTGTTGCTTTTTGTTTGGTTGGAGTTTGGATGTTAATGTCATCATCTGTTGTTCCAGTCCAGGATTCAAACTTACCCTCCAAAGAGTCTGCAAATCAGGTACAACGAACAGCTACTGAAAGTAATTCTAGGCAATTTGAAGACAGTTCGGGTGATTTACCAGAAGATGCAATGAAAGAAGATGGCATCATTAATACTCAAAGTGAATCCGGTGCTCAGGATGATCAAAATGGTTCCTCAGCAGAGACAGGGACTCAAGTTGGTGATAATGCAGAAGAGAAGGTTGAGACAGATGGCAATGATATGAAGATTGAGACTAATAATGTGGTTGAAGAAAACCAGGACGAAAAGACTGAGTCTCAAAAGGAACCAAAGAGGGAGTCTGAAAATGATGGGGATGGGAAAACAGGAGATGAAGAAACTGGAGAGGTGCAAGCTGGAGGTGGTGAAACAAACAATAGTGAGCAAACAGAGTCAGAGGAGGCCTCGGGTGAAAAGAAATCTGAGTTTGATGATGGCAGCAAGAATCCAGACGCAGGAGAGAGTTCAGATGAAAATAGGCAGGAAGAAAATGATGATCAAACTGCTAATCAGAATAACACTGAAAGCCAGGGAAAAGATCGTGCTTCAGTTGAAGTTTTCCCTGCTGGTTCAGAGTCTGAACTTTTGAATGAAACTGATGCTCAAAATGGTGCTTGGTCAACTCAAGTGGTGGAGTCACAGAATGAGAAGAAATCACAACAATCTTCAATATCTAAGGATCAACAGGGTCCTAGCTGGAAACTCTGCAATGCCACTGCTGGTCCAGATTACATTCCTTGTCTTGATAACTGGCAAGCTATCAGAAGGCTCTCAAGCACAAAGCATTATGAGCATCGAGAGAGGCACTGCCCTGAAGAAGCTCCCACTTGTTTGGTTCCCATACCTGATGGTTACAAAAAATCAATCAAGTGGCCTAAAAGCAGAGACAAGGTAAACATCTATCCACTTGGTTAATGCTGAACTCCTTGTTTACTTGTTTTATATGTATTTTGTTTCATTATGCAGATATGGTACAATAATGTTCCCCACACCAGGCTTGCAGTGGTTAAGGGTCACCAGAATTGGGTTAAAGTCACTGGTGAATATCTTACTTTTCCAGGTGGTGGAACTCAATTTAAACATGGTGCTCTTCATTACATTGATTTCATAGAGAAGGTGAGTTTTATCCCTTTCTTGTTTTTTTTCCCCGTATCCCTTTCCCTTTTTTGAACCTATCTTTGAATTACCTTGTTGAAGAATTACTAATTCTACAGGTGAAAGAACAATTAACATAACTTTTTTTTCTTTCTTAAATTTAAAGATCAACTTTTTTTTTTTCTTTCTTAAATTTAAAGATCTTTTCTCATACATGTATTATACATTACTTGTACAATGTGTATATTTTTATATGTAAATTGTTTTATTGAAAATATGGGAGCATTTTGAGCACGAGAGACTGTAACCTTGCCTACAACTTTGATTGATCTTTTTATATATTTGTTGAATGCTTAATAAATATTCCCAAAGACATGATTAGAATATTTATAACAAACCAAAGGATTTGCATTTAATGGATACTTGTGTTAATGTGCAGTCTCTTCCTGATATTGCTTGGGGAAAAAGAACCCGCGTGATATTGGATGTTGGATGTGGGGTGGCTAGCTTTGGAGGTTATCTTTTTGAAAGAGATGTTCTTGCTATGTCATTTGCACCAAAGGATGAGCATGAAGCTCAAGTTCAATTTGCACTTGAACGGGGAATCCCTGCCATATTGGCTGTTATGGGCACCAATAGACTACCATTTCCAAGCTCTGTTTTTGATGTTGTTCACTGTGCACGCTGTCGGGTTCCTTGGCATATTGAAGGTGATGCCTTCACCTATTCTGTTTGAATAAACATTTTATTGTTATTCCCTTTTCTGGTTTAGAGATATATTTTGAGTTATGTTGCAGGTGGTAAACTTCTTTTAGAGCTCAATCGTGTGTTGCGACCTGGTGGTTACTTCGTCTGGTCTGCCACTCCAGTTTATCAAAAGCTTCCAGAAGATGTTGGCATTTGGAAAGGTGGAATTTTTTTCTGTGTTTATATTCCTATTTCCTTCCCAGTGAGATGAACATTTTGATTTTTCTTAATATGGTATTCTCCTTTCCCTGGTGATTATTGATGGCAGCAATGTTGGAAATGACAAAGTCAATGTGCTGGGATCTCAAGGTGATTCAGAAGGATACAGTAAATGGTGTTGGTGCTGCAATATTTAGAAAGCCAACATCCAATGAATGTTACAATAAAAGATCCCAAAATGAGCCCCCACTGTGCAAAGAATCTGATGATCCAAATGCAGCCTGGTACCTTCTTTTTCATTATGGTTTTAAGAATTGGTTTTTGTTATACTGTGAGCCTAGCCATGAAAATGTCTAGCAACTTAGGTAAAATTATATTGCAAAAGACGGCAATTAATTGTAAAAAATGTGTTTATCTCTGAAATTTATTATATGTACCATTGCATGTGACTCTTATCTGTTTATGCAAGAGTCAGATTATGGACATTTTTCCTATAGGAATAACAGTCTCAAATCTATTGATTAAAAGAGAAGGGAAGTTCCTGGATATAATTTACCATAAAGTTTTGAAAGCAGGGATCTTTCATAACTATTAATTTCAGCATTTTAGGGATTATTTCAGCATTTTAGGGAATAGTACAGTCATTTGCTTTCATTATTTTGCCAAATTTCTGGTATTAAGCTTTTTGGTAACTTAAATATGCAATTTTCTTGCATGAATAGTTATAGCTCTTTATTATTTGTCTTCACTTTGGCAGATAGATTTTTATGTTTATAAGCAAGTGAATTCTTGTTCCAAAAGTCCCAACTTTGCTATACAAGGACTTCTTTACAATTCAGAACTTCTATAATTTTCATGATGAGTACTTGATATGATTTCCTTGAAAATTGTTATGGGTGTTTATCTTCAGGAATGTACCACTTGAAGCATGCATGCATAAAGTGCCTGTAGATGCATCAGAGCGTGGGTCTCAATGGCCTGCACAATGGCCTCAAAGACTAGAGAAATCACCATACTGGCTGAAGTCTCAGGTTGGAGTTTATGGTAAAGCTGCTCCAGAGGATTTTGCTGCCGATTACAACCATTGGAAACATGTTGTCTCCCAGTCATATTTGAATGGGATGGGAATTGAATGGTCTTCTGTGAGGAACATCATGGACATGAGAGCTGTATATGGAGGGTAAGCAATTTAACACTGTTTTATATACTTTCATAGCTATTAAAACTAGTAGCCTAGTATCCAGAGTGCACCTGTGATTCTCTTGGAGAGGAAGTTGATGCTTCATTGTTTCTGTTGTGAGGATGTTACCTAGTGGAGAATCTGCTTTCTGATGCTTCTGATTGGTGTATTATATGATCCTACAAAATTTTATAACATAGGGCTGGTGAGTTAAGCTATCTGTGCTTGTGCTTGGTGGTTAGGGAGAAAAAATGACATAAATTCCCTCTGAAATCTTAGTGCTTTTTAATTATTTAGTAGGCTGGCATGGTATTCATGGTGGATGAATGATAAGGGTTCCTCCTTAGTACTTTAATGCCATTTCACTGATGGCTTAATCTTCTAATAGTGTAAAAATAAATAGCCTCATGCTTGTTTTTCTTATGCTTCCGTCATTATTTTAGGTTTGCTGCTGCTTTAAGAGACTTGCAAGTTTGGGTTATGAATGTTGTCCCAATTGACTCGGCTGACACACTACCAATCATTTATGAGCGCGGGTTATTTGGTATTTATCATGACTGGTGTGAATCATTCAACTCATATCCTAGAACCTACGACCTTCTACATGCTGATAATATATTTTCCAGTCTCAAAAATAGGTTTGATACTATCTTTATGTTAGGCGTTTCAGTCTCTAGAAGTGATTCCATTAACTCCTCTTAACTCAATATGATGCTGCTTTCCTGGCAACAGGTGTAACATAGTGGCAGTAATGGCAGAAGCTGATAGGATCCTGAGGCCAGAAGGAAAGCTGATAGTGCGTGACCATGTTGATATAATAGGTGAGATTGAGAGCATGGTTAAGTCTATGAAGTGGGAGATCAGGATGATTTACTCTAAGGATAATGAAGGACTGCTTGTCGTTCGCAAGACAATGTGGCGTCCTACAGAGGCAGAAACAATCCAATCAGCCATTATGTGAAACATGATGCTTCAGTTTTTGTCTTTGAGCGGAGGTTATCTTACTGCTTCCTCATGTAAGAATTCCTTATTATTAGGTTATAATATGTTCTATACCTGGATTATTCGGCATTCGATTCACAGCTTAGTATTGAAGGCTGTAGTTAAGCACAAATGTAAATTTTATTTTTTTTCTCTTCATCTGCTTATGTAAAATCATATATTTGATTATATATTAAAAACCCTCAAATGATGTTTACGATCTTAATGTCATTCATGTCTCTCTTTCAATGCTCAAGCTTGGTGCAGTATGTCACCTGGAACTGTGACCTGTATTCTTTTCAATTAACCCAACTGATTAAGAATGAGCTTGACACGGAAGAACATGTATACCTTGATAACAATTGCTAGCCTCGATTTATTTTTTTTGATAAGTTTGGTTCCGATTTAAAAAAAATTCTGTATCACTAACTCAAAAATTAGTATAGAAATTATAATGCAAGATCAGAGAATCAAATTTAAACAGTTTTATTCCTTTCAAGTATTTATACTGTACCAAAAATGTAAACAGAAGCAACTGAATTTGAAAGTCTTCGTACTTAAATTTTAACAAAAAGCAAGTATGTTTATTAATAAGCTATAATTTGCAAAACCCATTGGGGTTCCTGCAATATTAATTCTTTATTTCGTTCAACATAACACATACCCACTCGTTGCACTGGAGAGTCCTTAAAACAAATTAATCCTTCTTTTTCTTCATTCCTTCTGTGTGTCCGTGTGCTGATGCCAAGAGCTAAAATAGGTCAAAATATAAAAGAGAAAACAGGCCTAAAGTGAGAGTAATATTGGACCCTACCATTTCAAGGGGCGGGATGGCCACCTGCTTCCAACTCTTATTGTCGCATATAAACCTGAATTGAACTTGAGCATAAGATTATTTTTTGTCCCACATTCTTAATTTCATTTCAATCACCTTAATATAATCATTCAATAGCCACTGGCACTTACTTTCTTTCTACAAGGGCAGTGGACCAGTGGACATTTCTCTATTTTATAATGTATTTATTAAATTTTTTTTATCTTTGTTGGCAAAGTAGCAAGCAAAAGTGTCAAAGATGCTTTCTTTTGGACTCCCTTTTAAATGTTGTCTACTTTTTTTATTTTATTTTCTTGGTTTTCCTTACTTATTTCTATGGCTTATGAGCTATTTGCAAATAATGAAAAGGGCACTATCCTCATGTTTTTGCATGATTGAAATTAACAATAACATTATATTAATAATTACATGTTTATGTTGGTTCATTCAACCATGCATAGGCTTGAGGCTATAGTCATTTTCTTATTAACAACACATTCTTTATTCATTTAGCATAATTTATTTATGACTATTGTGTAGTTGAGCATAATCACTTATTTTAATATGAAGTGTATATAAATAAACCTATTCGTGCTACATCATAAATTCTATGTATGCAGTAGCGAAATCAGAAATTTACTGAGGAGGAGTCACCAACGGCAGCTGACGGCGATGGACAGGCACGGACGGTACTGCGGTGGGCCGGTTGCTGGTTGGCTGGAATTTTGGGGAAGGGGAGCTAGGGGAGAGGGGAAGAGAAAGCAGCCCCCCCCCCCCCCCCCCCCCTTTTTTTTTTTAATTTTGCCCAGCAAAACGACACCTTTTTGCTGGGGCTTTATTTATTTATTTTTAATCCCCTGGTGAAACGACGCCGTTTCGCCAAGGGTCAAAAAAAAAAATTTAACCGTCTCTGGTGAAATATCGTGGACGATTTAATGAAAAAAAACTTTATTTGCAACGAGGAATTCGTCTACCCCTCGCTGCAAATAAAACAACTCAGCTCCTGTGAGGCTGAATTGTTCCTTCATGGGTCACGGCCTCACCGGCGCTCCTTCTAGGAACCGGTGAGGGGAGATTCGTGTGACCACATATGACTCCATAGTAGTTCCGTCACTGTATGTATGAAATGATAATCATTAGCATCTATATGCACTAGATGTTAACTTGTTTAGTTAATTGCATATTTAAATTAAATAAATACTATATGTTTCATATGCATTAAAAAAATAATGTCTTATATTTATAAATATAAAAAGATTCACTGCACATTAAAATATAGTCTGTCAATAAATATATCTCATCTAAGTAGATTCATATTTGATTCCCCTTCTCCCATATTATAACACTAACAAAAAGACTCATTTAGATGTATAAAAAATGAAATTTATATAAATAAAGATACATTACACGTGATGCATTAAATAATTCATTCTTATTAATTTGTACAAATTAATTAATTTCTTCCAACTTTTTCATAAATAAATACCAACATGCATTTCATCTTGTTCGTGTATATGATCATATGTACAAATGTACATTATATAATATCATGGTATATAGAAAGTAGTTCCATACATTCATATCAAAATCATCAGTAACTTGTAGTGCAAATTTTATTACATTATTCAAGTCTCCAATTGTACTTTACTGGCATTTCTAATTAATTATATAGACAACAAAGATTTCTCAGCAGAAGATTATTATGTATAACCAATTAAAAAAAGTCTAATTTATTGAATGGTCCCATGAGGAATATTTTCATAATCCTGAAAATTCCTTGGCTCTAACTCTCACTCAGGTTCTAATATTAAACAAATGGGAGAGAGCAAGGCAACGGCATGAGTTGCTTTAACAGTTTAATATTATCAAATACCAAATTGTCTGCCATTGACATACCTTTCCTCAAACAAACAAGTTGGCAATCTCCATACGTTACTGAACATGTCGGCTGCACGAACCCTCTAATAAAGCTGCTATATTTTTCCAATCTTGAAAGAGAAATAGAAACAGAGACAGAGAAACAGAGTACAGTTCAACTTCAATTCCATTGATCTCTTCTCATCAAGAAATTCAATATGTTAGTTTCTTTAAAGCAAAAGTGCTTTATTTTTACTCTTGTTGTTGCTTTCTTTCTTCTTTTTTCTTCATCAGAAGCTTCAAGATTGCCTAGGGAGTATTGGGAACAAATGCTACCCAAGAAATTACCAACTCCTTCTTCTTCTCCCTCTAAAGGCACCAATTCTGTTTCTGCCTCTTCTTCTACAATGGTGAAAGTTGATACAAATCTTCCTTCCTCAGATGGAAAGGTCTAGTTTTGCAGTTTCAAGAACCCTCTTTTTCTTATTTTCTTCTAACTGTAGATTAATATAAATGGAATCTGCAAGTTTTGCGCTCCTGGATCGATCCAAGAAAAAGCAGGGGACAGAATTTTTGTAAATGAGTGCTCTGTTCTTGATGGTGTTTAATTGTACATGGTTTTGAAAAGAAAGCAAACTCTGTAGATTTTTTCAGGAATTGGTCTGCGGATATTCACTGTAAAGATTACTGATGGGTAGATAATTTTATAATGGACCATGAGCCTGTTTTTAGTACTTGATTGGATCCACAAGCGTAGATTATGAAATGGAGATGAATATATAAATATAGAATATATTAAATATTTCCCTGAAATTAATCTTCCATGTAACATTTATTGTCTCTCTACAACAACTCTAATTATATCCAGGGGCGAAGCTAAAATTTTTAGTGAAGGGGGACAAAATAAAAATATCATATATATGTTAAAAATACTATAAATTTAAAGAGGGGCAATTAAGTATTTTAAAAATTTTAGTAATATATATACATGTATATAAAAAAAATTAAAAAAAAAAAGGGGGCAGCTGCCCCCCTTCCACTATATATAGCCTCGCCATTGATTATATCATAGCTTGAACAGAATCTTGATTGTTTCTTACTTTCTTTTATCATGCTGGCCTAGTAATTGTGAAAGGATCATATAAACTGTAATTATTTAATTCATCCATTTTTTATTAAAATGCAAGAAAGAAAGACTATCTTAGCAATGGGAGAAAATGTCAAGTGCTCACCACAGGAAAGACTCTTTCTCTTGGATATTGAATCCAAGTTTCATCTGTGTTTGCTTCCCTAACTGCCTCAACATCTCAAGCTCTTCCACCACTTTTCTCATAGTGGGTCTTTGTTCTCCTTCTAATCTCAAGCACCCCCTTGCAAGCTCTGCAACTCTCTCAAGTTGCTCTGAATTTCCCTCTGTTTTCACTCTGTTATTCAAAATATCGAAAAGGCGTCACATTCAGAGAAAATTGCTTTCTTCCCAGAAATCAATTCAACAAGAACTACTCCAAAGCTATAAATATTACTCTTTTCAGTTAAAATTCCTGTCTGGAAATATTCAGGATCCATATATCCAAGAGTTCCTTGAACTAATGTAGTTATAATTTGTTCTTGATCAAAAGGAACCAATCTTGAAACTCCGAAGTCAGAGACTTTAGCAGTAAACTCATCATCTAATAATATGTTTGCAGACTTAACATCTCTGTAAACAATCTGCATTGCATGCATATAAGCAAGTGCTCCTGCAGTCTTCGGTGCTATTCTTAATCTTGTTTCCCATGGCAATGAGTGAATAAGATTTGGATGATGAAGATGGTGAAAGAGTGTTCCATTATGGAACAGGAGTTTCTAAACAACAACCTAAAAGCTTTACTGCATTTAGGTGATGAATTTGAGAAAGAACAGTAACTTCATGGGCAAATTGCTCACTTTGGGTTCTATCAATTGCTTTGGATCTTTTGATGGCAATTTCTCTGTTGTCTGGTAAAATTCCTTTGAATACTACACCATAACCTCCTTGGCCGATAATCATGCTCTTGTTGAAATTATTGGTTGCCTTGTTTAATTCTTCTTCAGCAAATATTTTTGCTGCATCTGCTGAATGTTTGTTTTTGAAGAGCACTTGTTGTAATAAGAGACCTCCATTTTGCTTGAAATACTCTTTTCTTAGCTTGATTATACCTTTTATTTTGACTCCCAAAATAATCATACAAATGACCAGGACTGCGAGTACAAGGCTGATGCTGAAACCTACATGATTGAAAAATTAAGATTAGGTGGCAAAGTAGAATTTAGATTAGGCCAAATCAGTCAATTTTAGTCATATTTGAGAATCTATTTGGCACTAAGCTTTAATATTTTCTTAACTACAATATTTTGAAAATTTCTATAACTGTAGATGTATAGATAATAATAGAAATAAAGAGTTTAAATTTTACTAATAACGGCTCCAATCTGGATTGAATTAGTATGCTTAGGAGTGCAGCCTGTTCCATCTTTTCTGCCGTCCCCATGGTGACCCTTTGGGCAATAACAAGTATAATTGCCAACATTATTTTGACAAAAATTTGTGCACTGATTCAGGCTGGGAATTTCACTCATTTATATCTGAAAAAATAATGAAAATAAATATCAATCCATCATGTGAAAAAAATAAAAACCTGAAGCTTAATATGGAACAATAGAGTTATAGAGCACAGACGACCTGTACATCCATCAGCAAGATAAGGGTTGCCGGTATAACCAAAAGGGCAACTGCAACGATAGCCAGGGCCATTATCAGAATCAACACAGAGACTATTATTAGCCTTGCAAGCATAAGTTTGAAAATTTTTTCGAGCATGATTGCACGTCTCATTTCCAATAGCCCAATCAAGAACAACTGGAAATTTTCTTACATTCCTTAAATCACCGAAATCCAAAGTTGAAAAATTGTACGAATTTACCTCAACAACAAAGGCATAGCTACAAGGATTAAATTTCCAAACATATTAATGATTAAAAAAACTATCAACATCCACATAAAATTGCAATACTTGGAATTGGACTTTGGCAGCAACCCATTCCTGCACATGACCCGTTGGTCACATCTTCAAATTGCTCACAGTAAGATATGCAACCAGTAGCGTACCCTTTGGCATGGCGGCCTTGAATTAATCCATTGGTGTCACAACCAATGGCAGTGAACCTATTTTGAGTGTAGGAAATGGGAAATCTCGGCAGGCTAATCTCAAATCCTTCATATTTCGTGGAATTACCATATTCGCTGTAACAATCATAGGCTGGTGAAGCGGAAATTCGCAATTGGCCTTCCACTGATATGTTAAGAACTTGAATTTGTGATTCTCCTAGTAATGCTTCACCAGTTGAAGCATTACATCTTATGAGAAAATCTTTTTTTAAATAACATCCTTCTTTTGTTCCAAATGGAAATGGAATACTTGAATCTCCACATTGATATTGGCAGCCTGGGATGGATTGTGCTGTTGTTAGTGTTCCCTTTGCTAATACTATAACAAGCAATAACAAGAATCTTTGATACATTTTAGACAAGTCCTCCATTACTGGCTTGTTATTTCTTAATTTCTCTGTGAAAGTTCTAAAGTGCTTCTGAAATAGGTTAATTATTTTGTTGTTAATTACCGTTTTAGCTAAGTTAGTTGTTTTTATAAAAGTAGAACCTCTACAAAGTTATATTAATTAACTGTTTCATAGTTTTCATCAAACAAATGACAACAGAGTGAAGACAAAAGCTATTTTATACAAGGAGAACTGCATGTTTGAGTTTAATTATGTACATTAGTTTGATGCATGTGATGTGATGAGTCTAAACAAGAATTTTCAATTAAGCTTATCAAAGTCAATAGATTATTAATTTAGCATTTCTTTCTTGTTGGAATCACAATATTTGCTTTGACTGGTCAACAAGAAAAATCAAGAATTATATTGTCACAGTAACACAAAGAAGTCAAGAATTAAATATTTCGCTAGCTGCATGTAAAGATTAAAGAACGAACTACCAAACAAAAGCTGGTGTATATTACAAATAAGTTCTAGATCATGAATTTATTATTATAAAAATATACATACAAATAAGTAAATTTATCCTAACAAATAATCAAATAAAATTTAATTTGTATGTTATTAAATAATGTTATAAATCCATGCAAAATTAGAAAGATTTATTGTCGTATATTGATTAATTGATATTTAATAATATTTTAATATTTAATGTTTTATATATTATTTTTTATACTTGACAAATATATTAAAAGTTCATAAGGTTGCTGGCGGAAGCCAGCAAATTAATTACTAGCGATTATATTGAAGTGACATAATCGTAGTTTACAATCATAAGTGATGCAAATCGTTTGTCCAATTGCCTCTTTTCTTTAATCTAAAAATTATAAAAATACTAAATTTTTTTGGTATTAATGGGATTAAGTATTTAAGTTAAAAATATTGTATGGATTAGTAATTTAAGAAAAAAGTGGAATTTTTAGTTTATAACCTCAATTTTTTTAGTTTATAACCTCTTTTTTCTGCCAACGAGTTCAAAGGAGAAATCTCCCATGACTATTACGGGATATTTGTAACCTAAGGGAATAAAAGGGGTGCAATATATTCTATTAAAATGCTCATCATTAAAAACGAGCATATTATTTTTGGGAAAATTATATTATATTATATTTTTATTTTTATTTTTTAAATATCTTAACTATATTTATATATTTTAATATATTAAATATATATTAGATGCGTACCTTTAAAAAATAGACTATTTTTGAAATTAAAAGTTAAAAAATGAATTTTTAAAAGAAATTGATATTTTTAAATATATATTTTTATTTTTAAAGTATTTTTTTTTAAAACAATCCTTACTTTTATTGGTTTAGACCTATTAACATACTTTTGGATTTGAGAAAATTACTCATATATCTTTTTTTTTTTTTCCAATTTTGCATATGTTTTTTTTTTTTCATTTTTAATCCTTTTCTTTTTTTGTTTTACAGTTAATGAATTTTTTTTTCTAAAATATGTCTCTGTTCTCTCAATCTATCTCTTCTCTTTTCTTGTCTTTTTTTTTTTTTTTTTTTTTTTTATCTCTCCTTCTTTTTCCTTTCTTTTTCTTTACCTTTCATTTATTCCTTTATTTCTATTCTTTTGTCCGCATTAAATCTTCAAGAACCGAAGCTGCTTATTGCTACAAGAGAAACTTAACGAAAAGATAACAAGAAAATATCAACGATCACTCATATAGCAAATCTTCTATCTGCAGAAACTTAAGATGTAAAACACCAATCAATAGCCACAACTTATAAGAACATATTACATCCCAATAATATCTTTTTTCCAGTTTAGGAGGAAAAAAAATGAAAAAATTGATTTGATTTGCATTTGTAAATATTTTTTTATTTTAATTTTGTTGTTAATGCTAAAGATTTTGTTGTTTTTCAATAATAATGCATTTTACATGTTTAGTGAAATATTTCAAAGACATATTTTTTATGAATTTTTTTAATTATTCTTTTTCAATCTGTATTTTTTGAATATGTTTCTCCTTTTTTTTTTTTGTATTTGTTTCATTTTTTAAATTTAGTTTGTATTGTTTGAATAAGAGAATTAACTTAGTGTGGTCATGCTAATAAATTTTTGGATGGAATTGGGTGTCTAAAAAATTGAAATTAAGATTTGTAAAGGAAAAATCAACGCGTTTAATTTTCTCGGCACATACACAATACACACATATATATACAACATACACTTACAATATATATATATATATATATTTATATATATAACATTCAACATATATAATATGCACATAATATACATATAACAGATATATAGTATACATACAATATATATAAACTTATACATATTATACACACAATATATACACATTATACTCACAATAAATATACATACAACATATATATAATATAATTAAATAACAATATATATATATATATATTATCAATTAAAATTCAATATATTCATGGTAGAATGATTGTTGAAATTGATATAGTTGGAAAAATATGATGTTTTTAGATGACCACACTAGTTAATTCTTTAAATCAATATAATGTAGACACAACGTATATAAGTAGTCTAAGGAGGAAAAATACTATATTTTTTGCAACAACGGCACATATTTCTATAAAACTGAAAAAAAATAACTAAAGTATTTTTGAAATCAACATTTTTTAACGGTAGTTATATAAAAAGCCCTCTGGATTTTTTACAAATATGTCAAAAAAATTATGAATATATTAGTATTTTTAAATTTATTAAAATTTTTTATCAATTTATAAAATTTATCATATGAATAATAAATATATATACATATATATATAACTCATATTCATATAATATATATAATTTATTATGAATTTATTATTTATATAATAATTTATATAAATTTATTATGAGTTTATTATATATTTTTATAATTTATATAAAAATTTAAATAATGTAAAATTTGTAGAAAAACTAGCATGCTCAAGACGAGAAGTAAACGTATGCTTTTGTTCATGAACGACCGGAAAACTTTTCCGTCATCTTATTAGTTTTTGCTTTGACATAGTCTCAAAAGAAAAAAATATTACATATATTTTATTAAGCGTGAGAAAAATTTAGATGAGTGGCAATATAACTCCATTCATATAATTTTAAGACAAAAGATTTAAATAGGCATCTAAATTATACTCTATATAATAATTAAATATTTAATTTTTTTAGATTATTTAAATATTTTTTTTATCAAAATAAGATCAAATAAATATAAATTTAACAGCAGTTATAATCTTCATTAAATAATGCTCTTTTTGATAAATATTAGACCCATTCTTTTTAGTTTTTATTAAATAAAAATTAATACTTTAATATCACATAATTTTATTGTAACTGTATGATATTTATTGTTTATTGAAACTGATATTATAAATTGATATTACTATAATTATTATTTTATGCTGCTATTATAAAATTTCTATTATTTTTTAGTATTATTATAATAATAATTATTAATTAATTAATTATGCACCACCATCAGAAAAAGAAATAAAAAATATAAATAAAACAATTATTAATTTATTAATATAAATTAATAAAATACTTTATTAATTTTTATTCAATAAAAGCTAAAAAGAATAAATTTTATATTTATCGAGAAAAAAAATTATTTGACGGAGATTATAGCTGTTGTTAAATTTATATTTATTTGACCCTATTTTGATAAAAGAAATATTTAAATTATTTAAAAAAATTTTTAAGTGTGTAATTGTTACTTAGGATATAGTTTAAGTTTCTATTTAAATTTTTAGCCTAACTTTAATAAAAATTAAAATTTTTTAAAAAAAAACTCACAAATCAGGCATAAAGTAAAACATTAATTTTAAAAATTTGAATCTCTAATATAACTTCGTAGAGAGAAGTTCATCCGATATCTCTGCTCCACGGGCCTGACATATCAGAGGAGGTTTTCCTTATAAAAATTATGTATGAGATAATAGTCTTTATAATGAAAAATATATCGAGAAAGTTATAACATTATTTAACAAAATATATAATAAACTAAACAAAAATATAAAATTTTTGGTTGTCTTCTTCTTTAATATCTATTATAATTTATACTATTAGCCTTTTTAATTTTAATCCTCAAAGAATTTCACAGCAAAATACTTATAGCATATAGGAATTATTAGATTCTTTAAAAAATAATACAATCTAAATTTATAAATAAAATTTACATTTGCTTATGTAATATTTTTAGCTCTTTTTATGATTTATATATTGAGGTGTGTTATAATTTTATAATTGAAAAAAAATAAAAAAATAATAAAAAATTACAATCCAGTAATAAAAGTTACAAAATATTCTAATAGAATTTTATAAATTATATTTAATATTTAAGTTTCCAATTAATTTCACAATTTTCAAAGTTACAAAATATTCTAATAGGGCATTTAGTAAATTACTGAAAAAATTAATTATTAAAAATATTTTTAATAGAGATATAATATAAGAATTATATTTTATTATAAAAAAAATATATTATTGTATTTGTAAGATGTAATAAATTACTGAAAAAATAAATTAAAAAAATATTAATTTATTTAGTTGAAATTTAATTTTATATGGAAAGCTTAATTAATATTTAAATTATTTTTATAATATCTCTTTCTTGATTTATCATATCTTCTCAAAAAAATATTTTTCATATTTTTTTTATGTAAAATATTTTATCAACTAGTTGATAGAATTTAATAAACTCAACATTTTATTTTAAATATATCATTTGCAAATAAACATAGTATTGATGATTTAATAAGATTATGTAATCAAATTTTTTAAAATTTTTGTGTAACCAACGCGCTATAATAAAATTTTATAAATTATATTTAATATTTAAGTTTTCAATTAATTTCATAATTTTCAATGCTAATTTTGTAAATTTTTATATAATATTTTATTACAGGAATACATAATTTTAATATGTTATATTTTCACATGTAAAAAAAGTTTTTAATAACTTTTTTATTTTAATTAATTATTTTATAAATATTAGCGATGAAATCCTGTGACATTTATATAATTAGGGTATATTTCTTTTATTTTATTTTAAGTGTCGTAAAAAATAATGTGCATAGATCAAATAAATAATTAATAATTATAAATTTTATAAAAATTTTATTATAATTTATTTAAATATCATTTTTCATCATTCTCGTAATTTATTCTTTTTCATGTCTATATGAGAGTAATATTAAAATTTTTTAATTAATACTCTATTGAATTTCTAAAAGTAATATTTAAAATGAAATAAAAAAAATTCACGATACTTAAAATAAAATGAAAGAAGTACTATATAAATAATTATTTTATAAAAAGGTTTTCTAGATAGATTACTTATAGATGAGAGATTTCACCGGTCTAAAATTATTTTTCCATAATAACAGTTAGCATTTATTAATATCTAAAATGTTTGTTGGCACATTATTGTGACAAGTGTTATTTCTTAATTAATTTTTTAGATAATGAAATATATATATATAATTAAGATTTATTATTTGATATTAATAATAATTATATTTATTTTGAGAGTTCAAATAAAATTATAAAATAAGATTATAATATTTTATGTAATATTAATAATGATTATATTTATTTAGATAATTTAAATAAAATTATATTATTCTTAGTGTACATATTTATTATTAACAATAAGTTTTTTTGTTAGAGCTTTGGCTTACATTTTGGCTAGAGCTTCTGTTCATCATACTAGCTTTCAAGTTTGAAAAGAAACTCCTCAATGTTTTTACCAGTTAATTGATTAATGAATAATCTACTTTCTTTCAAAAAAATAAAAAATAAATTTTTTGGTTATAATATTCTTATGGTGGTTTCTTATCTCTTTCCTGGCTTTCCTCTACCACATGTTGCTATTCAATGTAATTTTTTTAAAATATTTGTTATTATATAATTATTTTTTAAATAATTTATTGTATTGTTTAATTTTAATTTTTTATTAGATTTTTTCTTTATCTTTTTTATTATTTATTTGTTATGTAAATTTTTGGATTGATTTTATATTATTTGGTTATTGTATAGATTTTTTTTTTGTGTTCTTTGTAATATTTTAGTTATTGTATGAATTTTTTTGTGTTTTTTATAATGTTTTGAGTTTATTTTTTTGTTACTTTTTTTTTTCTCGTATTTTTAATTTTTTTTGAGTTTTTATTTAAATTAATTATTTTGGGTAAACTATAATTTTATTGTAATTTATGTTAGATTTTCAATTTTTATGATTTAATTTTTTATTAGAGTTTGTTTTAAATTGTTTTATTTTAATTTTTATTTATGTTTATTATCTGATTAGATTTTATTTTTTATTTTATGCTATTTAATTTTATGTTAAGTTTATTTAACTTTTTGTCAGATTTATTTTTTTCACTGTTATTATTTAAATTTTGTTTAGATATATTAAATTTTCTAATTGTAATTGTAATTTTTATAATTAGCTTTAATTTATCTAATATGGGTTCAATTTTAAAGTATTTTGATATGAAAAATAATTATTTATTTAAAATTATATACATATGAGTGGAAATATTCATATTACCGCGTGAGATCTTTTCTAATTTATTCTTTGAAGACTAATTCAGTTGACTAATGCTTCATGCACGATGATGAATATTAAACGCTATTAATTATGTGACAGTGAGAGGATTGGTGAATTGTATACATAAAGAAAATTTCCATAGACAAAACCTTTGTTTCTTTTTATGTACTTTGAGAAATATATAAAAGAAATAATAAATAAAAAAAAATGGTAATTGATGCTTACGTCTTGCTCTTGGCTGGAGGATTATTTTTTTCAACAAAAGATTGATTGTTTTCAAGGTTGCATGAAGTTAATTGGTGGAGAACTATTGATGTTCAATGATAATTACACAATAACACCTTCAACAATATGTAAACCTTTATTTTAGGAAAATCTTAATCTGTATTTGCATTAGCCGTCATCTTTCTGCTGGGCAAAAATTCGAGAAGTTCTTAATTAAGGATAATTCATCCACAATAATTAAAATTAACTTGAATAAATGTATTGATTTACACATTTTAAGTTTTAGCTCAATTTTCATGCACGCAAATCCACTGATCTCACTTGCTTTTTATTGGTCCAATAAAATATATTTCGATATAAACCAAAAAAGGATTGTAAATAAATAACAAGGGATATTATTTTTTTTAAAATGAATATTCTCTTCTTTTTACAACAGTTTTCATATGGCTAAATAAATTACTAATTGGTGATAGCATTATCCATTTTCACAAGTAGTATGGTGCTCTCAAGGCATAACTAAAGATCAAACAGTTCTATAATTGAGTTTGAACATATAATACTGAATACCTATCCTAGTCCGATATCGAGTTTCACAGGCAGCCTACCCGCATGAGCAACTAGCAATCAGGACCGAGCTATTTAGAAGGCACAAGACCGGCATATTGAGCCATAGAAAGCATATGAAATACAAACCGAGTTCCTTGTGCTTGGGAGAAAGGACTCTGAAATAACCGTCGTGCGACATTGACACATTCACTTTGCTGCCACATTCAAAATTTGTTATCTACCCTCCAATTATAAATATGAGTAAATTCCACGAATAAATGATCTTTTTTTTTTTTCACTTTTTGAGCTCTAGCTGACTTAGATGTTAAAAACTCCCCACTAATGCCTGACCTTTCTCTTTATCTTGCAAGTAAGCAAACCTAGCCGTTGAACCTAAACTCAAACTCCAAACATAAAACCGAGATCCACTTTATGATCACTTAACACAGCAACTAATTAACAATTTAACATGACATAAAATTTAATCTTATTAAGAAAATAGAAGTCTTACAAAACGTCGGAGAAGAAGAAATCTTAACATTAATACATTTAAAACACGTTATAGCTAGATTAAGCATAACAGAATACAATTGGTACTACACACAGTAACTTATACGCGAAATTATTCAACACAACCAGTCTATGTAATACATATTAACCTACACACAGTGACTTATACGAGAAATTATTCAATACAACCAAACTATGTAACACATATGAAAAAATAATCATCTGCCATCACTTACGGTTAAAATGACATGATTCTTGATGCTGTCTTGCCCATAAATTGATGAAGAAGTGATATCGTCAGCATGAACAACATCAATAAATTGCTCTTTAAGCAAATACTATGTTTCCTCTGAAATCTCTTCAACCCATGGATGCCTATCTTTCAGTTGTAGCCCTTATAGTTCAATTGCAACTTCCCTCATAGAAGGTCTTTCCACTCCATTCAAACTTGAACACCGTTTTGCCAACTGAGCCATTGTCTCGATCTTCTCTTTATTTTCCTCATTTACAATACGATTATCAAGAATTTCAAACAAGCTTCCCACTTTTAGTGAAGATAGAAAAAACATGGCTAGACTTCTCAATTCCTCTGGCCTTTCAAAACAAAGCGCCTTTTCACTAGTTAGTAATTCAACCATAACTACCCCAAAGCTATAAACATCACTCTTCTCTGTCAATTGACTTGTTTGCATGTATTCTGGGTCTAAATATCCACATGTTCCTTGTACAATTGTACACAATTCCATTTCGTTGAGTGGAACTAACCCGGAAGCTCCAAAATCAGATACTTTTGCAGTGTGATTAACATCTAAGAGTATGTTATCAGTCTTAACATCTCGATGAATGATTGGTACTGAAGCTTCAGAATGCAAATAAGAAAGAGCTCCTGCTGATTCAGCTGCTATCCGTAGACGAATATCCCAAGACAAAGCAGATGCCTTATTTTCATCATGTAGATGCTTTGAAAGGGCACCGCTTGGTATGAACTCATAAACTAGTAATGGGACTTCTGTCTCTAAACAACAGCCTAAGATTCTGACCACATTTCTATGGTTAATTTGGGATAGCACCACTACCTCATTTATGAATTTCTCAATTTGTGATTGATCAACTTGAATTGATTTTTTGATGGCAACTTCTGCGTTATCTGCTAAAATTCCTCTATAAACAACCCCAAAATCTCCTTTACCAACAATTGTGCTTTTATCATAGTTGTTGGTAGCCTTCTTCAATTCCTCCGCGGTAAAGATTTTTGCTGTGTTAGAGGCTCCATCTTGTCTACGAAGTTTCTGCTGTAACATAAGACAACCATTTTTCTCAAAAAACTCAGCTTTAAGTTTTATGAGCTTTCTTTGCTTGAAGACCAAGTAGAGCCAAGAGATAACAACAAACAAGGCTATGAAGGTTATGCCGATGCCTATATAATTGAATAAGTTAGAATCATCAATGAGTTGTCTAATTCATAACACAATGCATACTTAATTGAAAAGGGAATTCAAGATAGAAAATTCACTGACCAAAAATGATCTTAATAAATGAAAATTGGTCATTAATGGGTCTGCAGCCTTCTCCATCTTTTGTTCCATTCCCTCGGTACCCATGCGGGCATGTGCACGTATAGTTTCCATCCGAATTAATGCAATAATTTTTGTGTATGCAGTTATTCATACTTTCATCTTTGCATTCATTGATGTCTGCATCGGTGAGTGTAATTTTTAAATGATAGTATTTTTTTTGGTATGAAGAAGAAATTCAAAATTGAATTTATTATTTAGGTGACATATGTTCTTACCATTATATATATTAATTTTTTTCACATGATATCAATGGTTAAAAGATATAATAATAAAAAAATAACAATAAAAAGAGCAATTTTAAGATATATGTAGAATCCCATAATCCTTGTGCGTGTAATTATATAATTATACCTTAATCTCAGCATAAAATTATATTAATAATTTATTCTAAAATTTTTATCTTTTTTATTATTTATTTTAAAATATCTTTAAATATTAAAATTTCATATATATATATATATATATTCTCTTTATATGGCATAGTTAAAAATTAGTATGTGAGAATAATGCATGTGCATAAAAATAATTATAATAAAAATTGCTTTTTGGTTATTTTGAAAAAACAATTGCTTTTTGCTTTTCTTTCTTTTTTTTTTCCAAATGAAACATTCTTTCTTCTACATAGGAAAACAAATATCAATTTTTTGTTACAATATTAATTAAAAAAAAAAGCGAACAAAAATGAATAAACCAATTAACACGAAGATTATCTAAAGTTAGAATTTAGAATAGCAGATTAATGAATAGACATACCATGGCAGCCTTCTCCATCTTTTCTTCCATTCCCACGATACCCGTCCCGACATGTGCATGTATAACTTCCATTCGTGTTCTTGCATATACTATTACTTGCACAGATATGCGTATTATTTTCACATTCATCGATATCTGTAGCCCACAATAGCTTTTTTTCTTAGATAATATAAAATTAAGAAAAAAAATTGTTAAATATATTCAATATATATGAAATTAAATAAAAGAATTCAGGCGAAAAATTATGAGTGCATGCACTAATAATTTTAAAAAATTAAATGCACTTTATTTGTAGAAAAATAGTCAAAAAATAATAAATTAATAATTAACCAAACGAAGTCAAACAAATAAACATACCATCGCAACCAAGATATGGGTTTCCTTGGTAACCATTTCTACATTTGCAACGATACTCCAGGGGGTTTTCAGTTGGATAATATTTGTCAGCATTGTCTTTACAAACATTCCTGAGTGTTGTCCCTTGATCTTCAATTGCCCAATCAAGCACAAACGGCAAATTTTCCCTACTAGATCATATTCCAGATATTGAGAGGAAAAATTGAATTTATTTTCTTCTACAATGAAAGCACGTGTGCAGGGGTTATAATTATACACATATGAATGGTTGTTGAAGCTTTATGCGGTGACATTTGAGTTGTACAGTCTATTAGGAATCTAACTCTAAAACTCCTCGTAATTTTTCTAAATTATGTTTGAAAAAAATTATGATGATCTGGTTGGTAAATACCTTTAGCCACTTATTATCTTCTAACATCATCCTTAATCTCACCATCAAACTCATTAATAGATTTACTTAATGTCGAATCACCCATAATATTATCAAAATTAATTTCTGGACGCCCTATTTTTATCACTAGTCCCCTCCTCACTTACACGACTACTTAATGTAGAGATCGGTGCTGGAGTCAGAATATTTGAGGGCTCACCATATTTATTCTACACTCTCTTCATCTTGCTCATAAATTTATCCATATTTATTCAATTTAGAATTAGTTTAACCTAATTTATATTCAACATTTTAATTTATAATTTATAATTAATTGAACCTAAATTCAATTTCCAAATCATTAAATTGAACCTAAAACATAATCCCAATTCCTAATTAATTCAACATAATCACAACATCAATCATTTTAAATAAATTACATAAAAAAATACCCAATTTTATCTCCAAAACCTAGTAATCACAAATTCACAAAAAACAAATAAATTCAATTAATTCACCTAATTCTTATAAAACAATTAATTCACCTAATTAATAAATTATATTCTATATTTTACATTTAAAAAATAAATCCACAAATCTTTTTCTAAAACAAAAATTATCACAAATTCACAAAACACATTAAAACCAATTAAATTAATTCAACTAAATCAATAAACTATATTATATATTTAAAAAAATTAATAAACTTTTTTCTATATTTAAAAAAAACCCAAATTTTCAATCTAAAATTGAATAATCACAACAAAATAATAAACAAAAAATATATAACTAAAAAATATAATAAAATACTAAAAATCTGGACTGGTGGACTTGGTGGTCGGCGACGGTAGAGTCAATCAATGGTTTGGTCGGAGTAGTCGTTGGTCGCTTGCCGCTCGCCGCTCGCCCTCTCTTTTCTTCGCTCTCTGTGTGCCTGCCGCCCCGCCTCTCTCTCTTGCCCTATCCTTTACTCGAGCCGGTAGCGTTTCACGCTGCTGGCTTTATTTATTTTTTAATTATCTTAAGTGAAACGACGTCGTTTCACTTAATAGAATTAAAAAATATATATTGAAGCCCTTGCTAAAACGTCACCGTTTCAGTCACAGGCAAAATTATAAATATGAGTGAGGAGTTGTCTTCAACCACTCACGCACAACCCGTACCCTTTCCCAGCCAGCCTTCTCCCCTCTGCAACATCACTGGCGGCCACCAAAGAAATGCACCCCCTATATCGGTGAGGGGGGTTGTCAGCCTCTACATAACCCCCCTACGTCTGCCACTATATACCTATTATCTTAGAAAAAAAATATTACTATGTATTACGTATTATCTTAGAAAAAATATTACTATGCTGCTATTACATTTTGGCATATATAGATGTATGTTAACTATAAGTATATATATTTATTTTTTAAAAAAAATAATATCAGTATACAACTATAATATATCAGTATATAAAGATATATGGAGTATAAACCTATATATTGTTATTCTTTTAAAATATTTATTTTAAATTATATATATTCAGATAAAATATTTTGTTTAATTATTTTAGTGTATTCTTTTACAAGTTTTTTATATATATTTATAAATTTAATATTTTGTATAATTTATTTTTTTGCTTAAAAATAATTTTTATTCATACTAAAATACTTGCAAATTTATAATTTATAAAGGTCATTTATATAAAAAAGAAGTTATTATATTGATTTCATTTGATAAAAAAAAGGGGTAAAAAAAAACACAAACAATATAAAGAGAAAAAAACAACCAAAGAAATTTATTCAATAAAAATTTTAAAACATAATGATAATAATTTAGTATTCAATATTTATATTAAAATAAAAAATTTAATAAAAAAAACAGAGTACAATACAACAAAAATATTATAAATTTTCATATATAATGCAAAAATTTTATGGAAATGTTTTTAATAAAAAATTATAAAATAAATTTAAATATTATTATAATAAATATTTTATTTAATTATAATAATAATATTAAATATAATATTAATTTTTTAGAATAAATAGATTAATCAAACGAAATATGAAAAGTACATTATATATTTATAAAACCAAGTTTGTATTGCAAAAATACTATTAAAAAAGAGAAGCTCGTGTTGGATCACAACAAATAACTTCAACATGGCCACAGCAAAAATAGAATAAGAAGCAATATATATATATATATATATATATATATATATATATATATATATATAAGCAAGACCACTCCTTGTACTGGACTATACTTAGCATTCCTCCACCATCATATTTTTGCAAAATTAAAACATAAAAAATATATAAATGAAAAAATAAAAAATTAAAAGTGAAAAAAATAGAAATCATAAAAATGAAAATAAAATTTAAAAAATAATATATGGTGTAATTTTTTTTTTTATGAATTGAAATTAAATTACTAAAATCAATAGAAAATTGATGTAATAAAAAGACAGAAAAAAATGTTCAAACAGCGGTTTTATTCCTCAATTGCGAAAAGTAATATCATCATCCAATATGTATGCCAATTATTATTATTTTTATTTTTTATATTATCTTTTTCAATTTTATTTTTTTATCTTTTAACTTCTAAAATTTTTATAAGAGATTCTCTTAGCTCATTTTTTTTTAAATTTACATTTATAATTTTGAACTTTTTTCGTATTTTTCCTTTAAAATTTTATTTTTGCCTTCTAACTGTTTAAAATTTTTTTTAATTAAATTTATATTTTTATATGATTTTATAAAGAAAATTATTTTTACCTTCAACTAAAATTGTATATCCCATTTGTGAATATGATATTTGAAATTTTGCAAGAGATAAATGGATAATATATAAAAATTCATGAAGAATAAAGACATATATGTATATATAGCCAGATGTTTTAGCAGCAAGTGATGTGGACAGTAGAGGCTTACCTTTCTTTTTCTTTGAAATCCCAGCAACAATATTTAAACAAAGGTGGTTATTTGTCTTTAGTTATTGTCCATTAATTTGAATCACGAAAGAGAAAATAAACATGCGAATTTTAATTGATTGCCTTTTAATTGGACCCTCTTCTTGTCATTTTCAGTTGTCTCTCCTCCACAAATCCAAGAACAGCCCTCGTGTTATGGCTCATGTGCCCCTCGCTTCCTTGTTTTTCTTACATTCGTCTTTATATGTGTTTTTCACTCTTTCAAATTCTCTCACTGTGTTTTTTCCCTTAACACATGATATAATAATTGATAAATCATACAAATTCTCTAATACCATTTGGAATAGTCATTCACTACAAGAAAAATATACTGAAGTAAAAAAGAAAGGTACTGGTAAAGTGCTAGCAAAGAATTCAAATCTGTTTTTTTTTATTAAAAAAATTCATAAATGTTTTATCATAACTTTCATTGTGGAAAGATTTTTTTTATTGATCTATTAAAAATAAATTTAATACGATGTGTAAAAATTGACTCATGATATTATTTGACTCACAATTAAATTTAAAGATAAAAATATTAACAAGAGAAATTATATTCAATAACTATGAATTAAGGCGTACTATATACCTACATAAATTTAAAATTTACCAGTCGATAGAGGAAATTACGCTGGCTACCTTTGGGTTAGCATTTTCATTTTTACGGGCCACGGCACATTTTTTTTTTCAAAAATACTTTTTCACATTTTTTTTTTATTTTTTCTGATTTTTTTTCTTTTCTTTTCTTTTATTTATATTTTTTTATTTAATTTTTTTTTGAATATCATATTTGCAATATACATAAAAAATAAATAAATATATATACAATATATATAAAATATACACTCGATAATAAAAACTAAATCTACAACATCTAATAAATATTTACAACACATCTACTATACATCTACATAATATTTTTAATATTTTTTTAATTTAATTTTTTAATTTTTTTATTCTCATAACATTCATATAATATTCACACAATATTCATAAATTTTTACATAAAATATATACAACTTAGATAATAAATACATAATATACACACAACATCTAAAAAACATATACAGAACATTTACTAAATATCTACATAATATCTATATAATGAAATTAATATTTTGTTTTTATTTTTTATGTGTATAATTTGTAAAATTTATTTAAAAATAAATTTAATAATTTTTATTAATGTATTTTTAAATACTTTATTTTTTTTTATTTTTTTGTGATTATTATTTAATTATTTTTTATAATTAAAATTTAAAAGTTTTCTATATAACAATAAGTAAATTTTATATGTCGGAATAGTAATTTAAAATATAAATTTTTATTATTTTATAAAAATATTTTTATTTAATAGTAAAGTTAAAAAAAAGATGAAATTTAAAATAAAATATTGATTATACTCAGAAAAAATGTATTTCTTCCGTTTCATTTTTATAATCCAGTAGTTATTTATATAAATATTAATAAAGTATGATTAATTTAGTTAATAATTGACTTTTTTTTCTAATATACTCTTATGAAATATAATATATTTTCCAAACCATTTTTAATGCTTTTGGAATTATTATGAGAAAATGTGTATTAAATAGTGATATAATAGTAAAATAATGATTTTATTTATAATAAGAGGACTATAATTTGGGATATTTAAAAATGATATAATGGACTATAAAAATGGGACGAAGAAAATATTTATTTTAGTGAGAAATGATGTATTTTGAAAATTTTATTTTAAATTTTTATAAGAGTGGAAATATTTAACTTTTATAGTATTTTTAGAATAAAAGTTATATTTTTTTGGTAATTATGTAAATGTCCGATATGGAAAAGTGATTCAAACTTCAAAACTGAAAGAAAATAATCCTTTTACCTTAGGGCTAAAATTAATTTTCAATAATCCTATGTTACTCTTAGGGCTAAAATTATATACTAAAAAATTTGGAGATAAATAGAAAAATAAATTTTGTATTCACTTCCAATAAGTTTTTTTTTCTATATAAATTTTTTATCAATTAAAATTTAAAACAAAAAATTGCTTCAAAATATTAAATTATTATCACTATGTAATTAATTAATTTATAAATAGATATAGAAATTGAATTTCAACCTAAAAATTTCCTTTCTTATATATGTATATGTTTATCTTATAGTATCAAATATTAAAGATTCAAATATGATACACATACATACATACCTATGTATATATGTATGCTAGGTGTGTACATATGAGTCTTCTAAGAACTTCTAATAAAAAAGGAAATTTCGATCCTTCTTAAAAGAACGTGGCATGTCATGACTAGGGGGCTTCTTTTGAATATAAGATACCAGACAAATAAACAAATAAGGAGAAATTTACATATATACATAATGCTGAAGCATCTGTATTAATACAAATCAGAACTATCTATATATTGGCCATGTATCTTGATGCCCAATTGAAGCAGAATAAATATTATTAACAGACGACATGATAAAGCTAATTAATTAAGCACATAATTAATTAAAGCTAGGTAGCTAGGCATTAATTTGCAGAACTAGAAGAATGAAGCCATCTGGTGAAGTTTTGGAGAGTGGCAGAGTCGGCTCTATAGTGATTTTGAGTAAAATGAAGCAAATCAGACCAAGTGAACTCTGGATATATCCTTTCTCCTTCTCTGTCCACAAGATTCTTGGGGGGCCTCACTAACTTGTCTTCTCTTGGACAAACAAAGAATGCTAAGGATTTTCTCTCCTCGTACTTGTTCACCACTGCCCTATGCAAGCAACTCTTGTATATCCCATTTGACAACGCCTACCATACATGATACATGCATTGTCCCAAAATCATAATCAATAAAATAATTTCAATTTTACAAATATGCATGGAAATTATAAAATTGTTGCATGGGGTATGGCGCAAGGGCCACCATTGCAACTATCAATTATTTAATTGATGGATGCCCTTTGTGAAAAAAAATATATATATTTTTTATAGATCGTTGGATTGCATAAGCTTAAGAAGCATTATAGAAAAGAAAAGTAGCCAGAGTTAATAAGAGGGTGGATGGGGCCCTAATAATTGCTAGAGTTAATATGATGATTAGGAATGGTTGTAAGAACAGGGTATTTGTAATGGAGTTATATATGGAGAAATTTAGAAGAAGGAGAGTTACTGGGACCCTGAGTAACAAAGACCTTATCATGCAAAGAGGATGGAGGACCCTAGAAAGGTTGTCTGCCATAATATCGGGAAATAGGCAACATAGATTCTTCGAAATTATTGCCAAGCAAGCTGCCTTTATCAAGATTGAGAAAAGGTGGCTGAGACAGAGGAGGGAACTGGTTTGAAGAATCGTTTGAAAAGCAATGAGATGACGAAGAAGAGAGACGAGCTTTTTGGTATAATCCTGGTGAAATATCCCTTAATTCTTTCACAATTTCAAGCCTGGAGATTCAGCTGGAGATTGTGTTCCAAAAAAATTATTTGTTTAGTCTTACCTTATTGTGTTGAATTGTGTACATATGATATATCATGATAAGATTTTTTCATTTTTGGGACATTTTTGGTTTTTCAATTTAAATTGTTCACATTTGAGTGGAGTGAATTTAATATACATAGAGTGAGAGAGAGAGGAAAAAGATGGATCTGAATATTCTTTCATGTTCTTAGTAAAATAAAAATAAAAATAAAAATCTGTTCAATTTTTGTAATAAATTTTAAAAAAAAATGATATCAGATTTTTATGTGTTTCAAGCACTTTTATATTTGTAATTTCACTTAATGCACTTTAATTACTATATATAATATAATTTTGTTCAAGTTTATGTGAATTTATCATGTGCCTTTTTCTTATTTGATTTTAATTCAGTTTAACTCCTCCTTTTTGTATATAGTTAGTCCCAAGACTCGATGAAAAAGAAGAATTGTGGTGGATGACAACCAACATAAAAAAAATTAAAAGAAATAAAAAAAAATTTATTAACCAGTTGAAGTCTAACAAAAAAATAAAAATAAATTAAAAGATAATGTTGTAACTACTTGATGAAGCGTACCATGAAGGTGTCACCAATGTTGATAACTACGGCACCATGACGAGGTTGAACAGTCTGCCACATGTTGTTTGCAAAAACTTGCAAACCACCAACATGATCTTGGTGAAGAATGGTTAGAGCCGTCGGGTCACAATGGGGCCCCGTTCCAAGAGTAAGACCTGGCTCTTGACATGGTGGGTAGAAGTTACACCTCATTATAGAGCACCCATCTTCAAAGAAACCCCTATAATGGAGTCTATCGAGTCCCAAGCTGATTGCCAATAGTTCCATTATAGAAAGAGACAACTCCTTCATTGATTCACAATATTTTTGATACACCATTCTGCACAAGTAAAAAAAATTCAAATATAATAAATATATGTATATATATATGTATGGATATATAGAGTTAAAGAATTAATATATATAATTAAAATTTTTTTTGTAAAAATTATTAAAATTTTATTCTCACCATGTAGATAATTATTAGTAGGTGAAAAATAAATTTCTTACCCTGTTTGTTCAAAACCCATTCCTACAGTGGATTTGAAGAAATCCAACACAACAGGGTTGGAAGAATTATGATGGTACCCAAAAGACAAAGTCTCTTTCCAAGGCAATTTAGACAAGAATCGATCAACATGGGCACCAGAATAGCCCCACAAGCTGCCTGGCAATTTTCGAACCCTTAGTTTTTGGCAAGCTGGAAGCTTAAAGAAACGATTCATGTGATCATGTGCTTTGCTGATAAGATTAAGATCAACACCATGATTAATTACTTGAAAAAAACCATGGTTCAAGCAAGCAACTTTGATCATATTTGCAGCTTCCTCTACTGCCTCTTCATCACCATTAAGGAAGCCTTGAAGATCCACTACTGGTTCCATGAGCTCTTTTTCAGCACTAATTAGATCATCTTTTGGCCAAAAGAACTGTACAGGTAAAGTAGTACTAGTGGTTTGTTTATCAAGAAAAGACGACAAATCAAAATACCTCTGCCCTTGTGAAGACGTGATAAGTGTTGAGGCACTTGAATCCATTGGGAAAGATATTAAATTGAGCTTATCATAAAAATATACTAGTATGAGAGTAGGTTATAATTTGACCTTAATTTATAGATGTGTGTGTGTTATGGGTTGGAGGTTGCCTAAGGGCACTTGGGATATAGCAATATTGATTTTTCTTTTCTTTTTTCAAAATAAAAAGATTGTGTTAAACTTTTATTTTTTAGAAAATAAAAAAAGAAGGGAAATGAGTCTTTTTTTACTTGATTTAATAAAAAAAAAAAGAGAAATACATCTTAATAATATTATACGCAACATACGGAACAATTTTTTTTAAAATGATACTCAATTATTGATTAAATATATGATATGAAAACATATATTTTATGGACAAGAGTTTTCAAAAAGTAAAATGTTTTTATGTCTAATATTAATTAATATCAAGTTCTTAATAGTCTTTTTTTTTTGCTTTTTTTTCTTTTCTCATAATGAACTATAATTGAAATAGGTATATCAAGTATTACATACTATTATCTTAATCAGCAATATAAATAAATATTCAATGATTAAAGTTATTACTATGCAAATATTAGATATTTGAAATTTTTAATTTTAACAACATAATTAGTTATATTATATCTAATTTAAGACAATCTATTTTGTTGTTGAAATAAAAATTATTAATTAACGTTTTGTGAAATACAAACCATTATATAATCCAAATCAATATGAAGCTTAACAAATAAACTAACTTAATTATCATTTGTATTAAAAAAAAACTTAATTATCATTTGTTACTCATTTGAAATTTAAAAAATACGATGACTAATTTTAAATTTTAACTATATTAATTTATTTAATGAAGAAATTGGCTATTAAAAACATTGAACTAATAACCGAGTATATAGATCAGTTAATAAGTGATTATTTTAGTTTAATCGGATGTCTCAAGTTTAATTGTTTGAATATATAACTGCATTAAAATTTGATAGAGAGAGTTTTTAACAGAAATCTTGCTGAAAGAGATATAATTCTATTCATGTATTGTTGTTTTTATATACAAAGAAGAGGATTTTCCTCCATAAATCTCTGCACCAAATCATACAAAATTGTTTTGACTAAGTATAGAAACGATACTGAGATGAGAAACAGTTATGTACAAATATGTAACTTGTGTGTGAATGGGCTAGACAATTGGGCCTTTACTAAACATTGTACTAGGTCTATTACCCACCCTCAAGCGGATTGTCGGGTACGAACACCTAGCTTGATTTTCAGATGGTAAAAACGCGACTTTGGCAAAGACTTGGTTAGAGTATCTGCTGTTTGATCAGCACCGGCAACATGAGCCACTTGAAGAGCACCTGATTGCACCTGACCTCGGATGAAGTGATAATCAATAGCAACATGCTTCATCCGAGAGTGGAAGATTGGATTAGAACTTAATTGAGTTGCTCCCACATTGTCACAGTAAATCACCGGGCAGCAAGAAACAGAAACACCAAGCTCTTGAAGAAGATGACATATCCACGCAATTTCAGCAGCAGTATTGGCAACAGATTTATATTCAGCCTCTGTCGATGATCGAGCAACAGAACGTTGCTTTTTGGAGCTCCAGGAAATAGGATTTCGACCCAAATAAACGATATAACCACCAGTTGAGCAATAAGAATCACGATTAGGTGCAATCAGGTAACCAATGTTTAGTAAAGACCTAGTACAATGTTTAGTAAAGGCCCAATTGTCTAGCCCATTCACACACAAGTTACATATCTGTACATAACTGTTTCTCATCTCAGTATCGTTTCTATACTTAGTCAAAACAGTTTTGTATGATTTGGTGCAGAGATTTATGGAGGAAAATCCTCTTCTTTATATATAAAAACAACAATACATGAATAGAATTATATCTCTTTCAGCAAGATTTCTGTTATGGTATCAGAGCTTTAAGACTAAAGTCACTTGATTCTTTCTTCTTCTCTTCTTTTCTTTCTTCAATCTCAAATGGCTGACACTCACCTTGTTCCAGCTATTCCAACAGCTTCAAATCAGCATCTTATCACTTTTAATATTGCTGCACAAGCTCCATTAAAGCTTACTAGCAGCAACTATCTCTCTTGGAAACTTCAGTTCCAAAGTTTGTTTATTGGCTATGACCTTCTTGGTTACGTTGATGGATCAAAACCTTGTCCACCAGCACCCACTAATAACAATTCCTCACCAGATTCTGCTTATCGTCTCTGGATTCGTCAAGATCAATTGATTCTCAATGCTTTGATTGGCTCTCTTTCTCCTCAGCTCATTCCCTTTATTGCAAAAGCTTCAACTGCAAAACAAGCATGGGATGTTCTTGCAACAACATATGCAAAACCATCCCGTGGTCGTATAAAACAGATCAAAGCACTTGTTGAGAAATTCTTTAACAAGTCAATCAAAATGTTCTATTCTGATAATGGTGGTGAGTATATTTCATTAGCTTCTTTCTTTTCTTTACAAGGTATTTCCTTTCACACTACACCTCCACATACTCCCGAACATAATGGATTATCCGAATGGAAACATCTTCATATTGTTGAAACTGGATTAACGTTACTGTCTCATTCCTCTATGCCTACTTCCTATTGGCCACATGCCTTTTCTACTGTTGTCTATCTAATTAATAGGATGCCCTCTAGAGTTTTAGGTATGTCTAGTCCATATTTTCGTTTGTTTTCTTGTCAACCTAATTATTTGAAATTACGAATTTTTGGGTGTTTGTGTTATCCATGGCTCCGTCCATATGCTGCCAATAAACTTAGTCCTAAGTCTGTTCCATGTGTTTTTCTAGGATATTCTCCTACTCAAAGTGCCTATCATTGTCTCGATTTAACAACTTCAAAGATTTTTACCTCGCGGCATGTTAAGTTTGTTGAATCTATTTTTCTGTTTGCTCATCGTTCATCATCTTCTATGACCAGCTCATGTTCTCCTTCTGCTGCTTGGGTACCATCAGCTTCCTCTATTCCGTTTGTGCCAGCCTTAACTCCATCTACAGGTGTTGCTGCTTCTTCTGAATCAAATTCCACTGTTAACAGTTCTTCCTCAAGCCATGAGAACTGTGTGCAAAACTATGTAGCTGCTGAACCAGATTCTGCTTCTTTCTCAAATCAACAGAACAGCCTGCTATGCTCTGGAACTGCTGTACCAATTTCAGTCTCTTCCATACAGCAATCTGCTAGTTCACAAGATCTGGTTGCTTGCGATGATCACCAGGTTCTGCCTGTTACAGATTCTTCATCTTTACCTACAGAAAATCAGCATTCCATGGTGACTAGAAGCAAGAATAACATTCGAAAGCCAATTCATAAACTCAGTCTTACCTCACAATTGCAAGTAGGCCAGGAGTTTGAGCCACGGACTGTTAAACAGGCCTTCAAAGATCCAAAATGGAGAAAGGCATGCTCTGAGGAGTTTGATGCATTGGTTCAGAATGGTACTTGGACACTTGTTCCTTCTCATGAGTCTCAAAATTTGGTTGGTTGTAAGTGGGTCTTCCGAATTAAGCACAATGCGGATGGTTCTGTTAATCGGTACAAAGCCCGTCTTGTTGCTAAAGGGTTTCATCAACGCCCTGGAGTAGATTTTCATGAAACATTTAGTCCAGTTGTTAAATTTGCAACTATTCGTATTGTTTTGAGTATTGCGATTACTAATGGTTGGGAGTTAAAACAATTAGACGTTAACAATGCATTTCTACAAGGTCCTCTAACTGAAGATGTTTTTATGATGCAATCACAAGGTTTTCAGGATGAGTTAGGTCCAGCTCTAATATGGTATTAGAGCAATTAATGCCTAAACGAGCTAGATCCTGAGCCAAAACCCCCACATGACAGAAGCTGATGAAGAAATATCAGCCGGTCCGCCCAAACGGGCTTGTGTTAGTAAGTGTCAACCGAAAGGTCCGGTTACACTTGAGGGGGGATGTTGGGAATGTGAATCCCACATCGGTAAGGAATGAGCAGCTTCAGTCACTTATAAGACTGGGCAATCCTCTTCTTGTCAACTCGGGTTTTCAGGATGAGTTAGGCCCAGCTCTAATAGTTTTATCATCTTTGTGGTCTTACCCGACTCGACTATGAAATAATAATTTATATAACGAAAATTTGAACTACGGCTAATTGAATTAATTAAAGAATTTATCAAACCATAATTAATTTATTGTATTTGGGTTTCATCTTTGATATGTTTTTTTTTCTTTATCATCACATTGATTTAAGTTTCCATTACCTATTTTCCAATAGACCTAAATCGCTAATGATATTTATATGAATCAGTGCTAATACCTTGAGAATTCAGAATTACATTTTATTTTATTTTATTAAACAAAAGTAAATTTCATTAAGAAATAGGAAAATAAGAATTATTAATTAGTTGTTGCATTTAGTGTGGCATAATTATATGTATTTTTATTTAAGGAAAAATTACACTCTATAACATACTTTTTAATTTTTTTTTTAAAAATACCCTATATTTTTAGTATATTTTTGATATATTAAATATATACTCAATGTATATTTTTAAAAAATTAAATATACCCTTAATATATCAAATGTATACTAATAATATACCTCTAAAAAAGATATTTTTAAAATTAAAAGTTGAAAAAAGGATATTTTTGAAATTAAAATTAAAAAGGGATATTTGTAAAAATATTTTTATTTTTTAAGATATTTTTGAAAAAACCCCTTTATTTAATGCACTATTAATAAGAATTTTTTTACATTTACTTTAAGTACTGTATTTGATCATCACATCTATAAATTCTTTCAAGACAATCTGCGGAGAAGGTAACCAAATCAAGTCGAGTTAAATCACCACCTTTTAATTCAATTAATATTGCCAAATAAAAACAAGGTGGATATGAATGTGAATGTGATGGGTCTAACAAAAGCATTAAAATAATTTAGTTTAGTTTTCAAAAAAGTAGATAATAATTTTGTTAGTTTAAAGCGCTGTACACTTGTGGTTTCATAATGCAATAAAAAATCGTTCACAACAAAATCAATAATAATAACAAGAAAAATTATATTATATGTGTTTTTTTAAAAAAATATTCACAATTGATAAATATACCTTTACAAGGGCGAACCCAAGAATAAAGGGGGGACCAAGATTGATCAACATTTAGACTTTTTGCAGCCACCATCTAAGCTCGTTGGTGCGTGACTGCGTGTGTGCGTGTGTGTGTGTGTGTGTATATATATATATATATATATTCTTCTAGTTGTTTAATTATATTTATCCATTAAAAGTCTATACAAAATTTTACAAATTAATCATTTATAAATTAAAAATAATAATTATTTATTTTCTTATCTTGACAAGAATAATAATATATTTTTTAATTTCTTGATTACATAAATATTTTCTATATCTATAAATATAATTAGCTCAGTCCTCAGTTGTTATAAACATAATACTACTTTTATTTATTGTGTTTAATAATTATGAATAAAAATTCAAATAAAATAGTATGAAATCAACTAAAAAACATATTTCGAGCCATATTATGTTTAATTGGTGTTATAAAATAGTATGAAATCAACTAAAAACAAATTCAAATAATTATGAATACATATTTCAAGCCATTTTATATGAATGTCTACAATAATTGATGCAAAAGAGAAAATTTAATTGGTGTTATAAAAAAAGTTATTAATTTTAGTATTATTGAATAATTGCAATTACAAAAAAAAAAAGATACATCAATTGAATTCACGACATTCAAAAAAAATAAATTGCAATTAAATATAAAAACTTTTGTTTTCAAAGCTGCAATTTAAGAAAATCTATAGACATAAGACTAAAGAATAAGAAATTTAAATAATAAAAGTATTTTGTTATAAGTTAGTTGTTGCTTTTATGTAAAAAATAGGGTAAAAAAATTTATTTTCTTTCCATTAAAAAGAGCATTTATTATTATTATTTTCAGATTATATGGCTAAATAATTAATATTATCATACTTTTTTTCTATAAACATGTAATACCCCTGATTTTTGAATATTAAATAAAATAAATTAAATTTGAATACATTAAATAAATAATTTAAATGAAATGAAAGGATTTTAAGTGAAATATATATTTGAAATATATTTAAATTAAATATAACATATACATATACCAAACATATATAACACATATAAAAGAATAATTAATATACATATATATAAGGATGGAAAGAAAACATATTTTCTTCTTCTTCTTTTGCTATTTTTTTTGTGACTTAGAGAGAGAGAGTAAGGGAGAGTTTGATCTTCTTCCATACACTAATTTTACAAGGGATTTCAAGGATTCAAGTGAAGATTTAGAGAATTCTTCATCAATTGGTAAGTTTCTTTATCATTTTGCAAGTTTCTTTCGAATTCTATGGAAAAACATGATATTTGGATTTTGAGAATTTTGTATTAGTATGTTTTGATGGCTTATTTGAATATGTATGAAGATGTTGTAAGTAGCTAATGATGATTTTTAAGGTTGGATTGAAAAAGAAGAGATTTCTTTTCTTTCTTCTTCTTTGAATAAGTTATACGAGAAAGTAATGATTGATTGAATAAGATGATAGTTATAATATGTTGGAGCTATATAAATGTTAAATTATGGAAGAATTATGGATATAAACTAAGATGATGATTTAAGGTTTTGTATTGTTGAGTTTAAAATGATTGTGTTTATATAGTTGAGAGTTCAAAATGCAGATTTTGCCTGACACGGCCATGCCGTTGGGCATGTCAATGGTGCTAAGTTCCATGTTGATGACACGACCATTAATACGATTATGACCCTGAGCGTGTCGTAGCTTCTGTAAGGCAAAATAATTGACACGGCCATTAATATGCTCATGTTGTTGGGCGTGTCAAATGTTCTGTGAGGCAGAATGAATGACAAGGGCAGTAACACACCCATGTTGTTGGACATATCAATGCTTATGTGTAAGTAAGTTAATGGCACAGTCAGTAACACGCCCGTATTGTTGGACATGTTACTTGAGAATAACTTTTTTTTTCATTTACAATTTCTATTTAAATGATTTGATGTTGAGAATGTCTTAGAATATAATATTAAATGGTTATTTATGATTACATTTGGTATAGGCAGTGAGAGAGAGTAGTTTGTCTAACCCTAGTATTGAAGGACAACTTGGAAGAGAAGGTTAGAGGGAGTTTTAAAACTTGTTTTGAAGTGTTTCCTAAGGTATGTACAAACTCTTGATAAATGGAATGTGATTATATTACATTTGGCTTTACACATTTTAAATGAAAAATGTGTTAAGCTACTTGATACATTAAGTATTCATGAGTATGGTGCTAAGACATATGAATTACTATGTATGAATTATTATGCATTGTGACAAGTTATTGTTAATGGCTAAATTGAATGAAATGCAAACTATGTGCAAAATATAAAAATGACCCAAAATATTTGGATAATGTTATGTGTACATTAAAGATATTATGTAAAGCCATTGTTGATGGCTAGATTGTATAAAATAAGATACATTATGATTATATGATGATGTTGATATAAATGATATAAATGAGGCAATGTGCCTAGCTTGATCATGAGAAAATGAGAAAGAGATTTACAATGAAAATGAAAATATAAAATAATTACGTGTCTAATATATTATTCAATTTTCAGAGTTCTGTATTTGGCGGCATACCTATATTTGCCTATGGGGCTAGACGCTTGGCGTCACTATGAAAATATTTTTGAGGTGAAAAGACCGGGTCATAAGCTTCAGAAATAAGTCCATGAAGCTGGGCTAGGTGAAAAGACAGGGTCGTAAGCCCAGGCCTAGTTAGACTGATACATTGATATTTTACCTTCGGGGCTAGACTCATGGTGTCATTATAGACCAAAATGGTAACTCTAATAATTGAATAATGTATTAGTTGTTGGACTCATATTTGTATATGTGTTTGTGTGAATTATCAAGTGATGAAAGCATATATTCAAAAATGATCTTGAATATCATACGATGACATAATATATAAACATTCTGCATTGGCATTGTATTTTAATATTGTTATTATCAAAGTTTGTACCACTAGGCTTCGGCTTAGCGTGATTGTAATTCATCGCATAGGTGACAGAGGTGATCCGGTAAAGCTGGAGAGTTCTATTAGGTCAGATCGGGTCTAGACTTTTGTTGGTTGAGCTTAAAGCGTATTGCTGCATCAAGAACAAAGCCACTTTGACAGCGTGTATAAATCTTATATTAAAGTATATTTTAATATTATATTTTGAGAATATGTATCTACATACTGTAAATTATAAAGAGTGTTTTAAATAATGAAATAATGTGAGGTATCATATATTCTGATACATATATATCTGCATAAATACAAATATTTTAAGTAATAAGGGAATATGGAAGTTTTTTTTTCTTAAACCGAATTGTAATATTTTTATACCGTATATACATATCTTACATACTGATAGTGTGTGTATTATACGTTTATAGAGTATAAGGGTATTACAAAACATATTACTAAATATTTAAGATTATTTAGCTTTTTGTAATCACAATTATATTCGTTTTCCACTTTCTATTCTAAAGGTCTCGCTAGAAAGCAAAGTTTCTGCCCTACGCCTTAAATAAATTAAATTTATAGTCTTTAAAATTTGGGGCCAAAATTTAATTATTTTAAAAAATAATAAATATAATAGATACTATTATAAGTAAATTATAAAAATTGAGGGGACCAAGCCCCCCTCCCCCTCAATTATAAAATTTGATTTATTTTAATTCTTTCTTCAAATATCTTAATTTTCCTTTGATTCAAATCAGAATTTTTCTTCATTTTATTTGTAAAATTGAGTTTTTTTGTAAAATAAATCAATAAATTAAAATAAAAATTTTGCTAAAAATTCATTAGCTTATCAAAAATCCCATTTGAAATTCTAAATTTTTAATGTTAACTTCTTGAATTTTTTTTCTTTTTCATTGGATTTTTTTAGATTATACATATCTAGAGGTTAAAGCCGGAGGTTGGGAGGTGAATATGAATATGTCAGCAAATTATTTGTGGGTGAACATGTCTATAATAATTAAAGGAGTGGCTAAAAAGGTACTTGAAGAGTCTAAAGGATGTGGACATCCCTCGAAGGAGCCTTAGTGGTAGAGTGAGAAAGTGCAAAAACAGTAAAAAGTAAAAGGGAATGGTATAAGAGTTTGCCAAAGTGTAGTGACAATAAGACTTTTGAGCATTACAAACACGCAAAAAATGATATTAAAAAGACAGTTAGGCAAACAAGAACACAATCTCTAAAGAGTTTGTATGAAAAACTTGAAACAAAAGAAGGAGAAAATACTATTTATAAATTGAATAAGATAAGGGAAAGAAAATATCGAGATTTGAACCAAGTTAAGTGCATCAAAGATGAAAAGAATAGAGTCTTGGTTCAAGAATAAGATATCAAAAAAAGATGGAGAAGTTATTTTGAGGAGCTTCTTAATGGTAACCGTAATAAAATCATTGAGGGTTTGGATGACATAACAGAGAAAAATGTGAAGTATACTAGATGGATTAGGTTCTCTGAAGTAAAGGAAGCTTCGAAGAGAATGAAAATCTGTAAATTATATGGACCGGATGGAAAACGCATTGAGGTTTAGAAAAGTTTGGGAGATACAGGAGTTGTGTGGTTGACAGCTTTGTTTAATTAGATCTTAGATATAAAGAAAATGTCTAATGAATAGAGATAATGCAGTTTGATACCTATTTTTAATAATAAAAGAAATATTCAAAACCGCTCAAATTACAAAGATATTAAGCTTTTGAGCCACACCATAAAATTATGGGAAAGAGTTGTGAAACATCGTTTACATTTAGACACTTGTATCTCCCCAAACTAGTTTGGATTTATGCATGGTCGATCTACTATGGAAGTTATATTCCTTATTAAAGATGTGATGAAAAAGTATAAAGAGATAAAGAAGAATTTACATATGGTTTTTATTGATTTGGAGAAGGTGTATGATAGAGTTTCTAGACAAGTTTTATGGTGGATCATAGAGCGTAGAGAAATTTCTATAAGACATATCCAAGTCTTGAAGGATATGTATGATGGAGCTACCACTAGTGTTCGCACTGTTGGAAGGGATACTAAGAATTTTTCTATTTCTTTTGGGTTATATCAAGGTTCAGCTTTGAGCCCTTATCTATTTGCCTTGGTCATAGATGAGCTAACAAGGCATATACAAGATGATATTTCTTAGTGTATGATGTTTACAAATGATATTGTATTGATAGATGAGACTCAAGCAGGTATAAGTCAAAAGTTAAAATTGTGGATAAGTACTTTGGAATCAAAGGGTTTTAAGCTTAGTAGAACTAAGACTGAGTATATGCATTGTAAATTTAAAAAAATGAATAGAAAAGGAGGCGAAGTTATTTTAGACGAAGTAGCAGTACCTCATAGTAAATACCTTAGTTGTGAAGAAGATGTAAGTCACAGGATTAAAACTGGTTGGATGAATTGGAGGAATGTCACAGGAGTATTATGTGACCAAAAAATGTCAGTCAAATTGAAAGAAAAATTCTATCGTACTGCCATACGGGCTGCGATGATGTATGTTAGTGAGTGTTAAGCTGTGAAAGGACAACACGTGAGTAAGATTCATATTGCAGAGATGAGAATGATGAGATGAATGTATGGACATACTAGAATGGATAGAATCAAGAATGAGAGCATTAAAGAAAAAGTAGGGGTAGTGCCTATCGATGATAAGATAAGAGAATATAGATTGAGATGGTTTGGCCATATGAAACGTAAACCTAGGGATGCACCGGTTAGAAAAATTGAACTAGTTAAAATAGAAATACCTAAGAGAAGCAGAGATATACCTAAATTAACTTGAATAAAAATGATACAAAAAGATCTTGTTGTTTTAAATTTAGCAGAAGAGGTAGCCCTAAATCGAATCGAGTGAAAACTGAACTAATTAGCTTGAAATTAAGGCTTTGTTGTTGTTGTATACATATCTAGAGGTTATAACTAATTATTTAAGTATGAGTTTTTAGTCTATTATAATGATTTTACAAGACTAGCTGCAAATTTTGAATATAACGTAATAGGATCAAGTGTGATATTATAAACTTGAATTTTATTTTTTTGCAATTAAATGAATAATTAAAAAAATAATAATAATTTAGAATTTATTTTATAAAACAATATTCCATTTTGTTGGTTGAATTTATATATAAAATTGAAAAGAATTTTTATTATAAAAATTTATTAGAATTTTTGTATTATTTGTATATGTATATTTTATAAAAAAAAATAATACCATCATTTTTTAAAATTTTTACTTTTACTATAGATATTTTAGTCATTTTATTATAAACTCATTATAAATTATATAAAATTTATAAACTTAAAATAAATCTATGATAAATTCATTATAAACTTATTGTAAATTAATAAAAATATGATATTTTGATAAATATTTTATAAAGTCTGATATTTTGATAAATAATTTATAAATATGGTAAATTTAAAATTATTTTTAATTTTTTTATATTTTTATCAAAAGCCATATTTTGCCTCCTCAATATATAATATTGGGTCCGCCTTTGGACGTATATATCTGAAATTGAGTATTTTTAAAATTAAAAATTAAAAAGTGAGTATTTTTTAAAAAGAAAATAGTAAATATTTTTAAAATAATTTTTATTTTTAAAATATTTTTAAAGAAATTCTAATAATAAAACAAGATTGTTAAAAGATACATAATTTTTTATATGAGATATGTATTTCACTATAAAACTATTAATTTAAGGAATAGCTTCCAAAATGCATTAAATTAGTCAATTATGTCAATGGAAACCAATAATAATATCGTGCGCTATGGCCCTTTGGTTCAATTTGCATCAATCACAACCAGCAACATATCTGTGTATTTTTGTCTCACCATTCACCTTAATTTACATAAATTAATTTATTGCTTTCGGATATGTATTATCCAATAAAAAAATTATTAATCCAAAATCTGGCGGAATATGTTTCTTCACAAGTCAACCAAGCCGGAAAACTCATTTTATAGTCGCCAAACTGTGTGGTTAATTTGATATATGCCTTCGCTTATTATTTTTTTTTTTACTGATCAATATATTCTTATCAGTTAAGATTTACTTGATCAATTGATGTATGCGTAAAATTAAATAAAAGAGTTTTAAGAGTTTCAATAAAAAAAATATTAGTTTTATTTATTTTTATTGATCGAGATATATTCTGTCTATAATAATATTTTCCATGTATATATATTTTAAACTAAAAATGAATTAAATTAAATATTGTATGATTTAAGTGAAAAATAAAAAACTGTTTATATAAATAACTATTAATAACAAATTCAAATTAAAGAGCATTTAGTTGCAGGTGAGAATAAGAATAAGAATAAGAATAAGTTATTTTTATTAATATTGTTTGGTTAAATAAGATAAAAGAGGTAATGGGAATCAAATTACTCTACGAAAGAGAATTAGTGGTTCTCTATTATTTTTATATTAATCAGATTTGACTCCTTACTAGAATTAAAAATTAAAAAATATATATTTTTATTTTTAAAATAAAATTAATAAAATAAAATAAATTTTTTCTTTTTTAACAAAGATAAATTAAAATTTTAAAATAACATATAATCAATTTAATATTTTTAAATATAATATCTCTGAATTTTTAAATAAATAAATTTATTTTTTCTTAATAAAATTAAAAATTAATTTTTTAAAATTTTTAAAATACCATTTTTCATTTTTTTATTATAATATCTCTAAATTTTTTAAATAATAAAAAATAAATAATAATTTTTATTTCTATTCCAATTTTAAAGTAAACCAAATAAAAAATATAAATTATTATTCTGATTATAATTTCATTTTATTTTGATTTTAATTTCGTTTCTAATTTTAAAATTTGAGTCAAACGCCACTTTAGTAGTATAGAATATGCTTATTTATTTCAAATCTTCATCTATCGAATAGATACTTGAGTCATTATGCCTTTTTCATTCTTGGGGAAATTAGTTTAATGGATTTGGAACTACATAGTAAGAATGATCTCTCTCTCTCTCTCTCTTAATAATAACTTCGTCAATTAAGCTAGCTAGTTATTATTGATTTTCTTATATTTCTTTAAAAATGTGAGAGTTTAAATTAGGAGATACATCTCATCATGAAAAGATATAAATTGCAATTAAAAAATTATATTGGATGAGTGTTAGACTTACTAAAATTTAATTGATTTGATTGTATTCATTATTCATATTAAATTACCATGAACTTTCTTCAAAAAAAAAAAATAATAAACTTAAGCATGAAATTAGAGTTTCAATGGAAAATAAATTAAGAAAAATAACACCCTTCATCATATTTTTTTAAATTTTTATTTTTTTACCAAAAGTATTTTAGTAATTTTATTATAAATTCATAATAAATTTATTATGAACTGTATAAAATTTATAAATTCAATGTAAACTCTTTGTAAGCAAATAAAAATATAGTATTTTAATAAATATTTTATAAATTCTTATATTTTGATAAATATTTTATAAATATGATAAATTTAAAATTACTTTTATTTTTTTTTTTTGTATTTTTATAAAAAGCCCAATAAATTATACATTGAATGAGTATAACGGTCCATTATATATTACAATTAGATGAGTGTTAAACTTCACACTAAAGAGAAAATAATAACTAACTAAATGATGTTGAATGGCTGAAATAGAGGGAGAGGGAGAGTCAATAATAAATATGACGCGAATTGTTGACAGATGATTTTTCCTCTAAAACAGAACAACACGGTATGTAAGCCAATATTTGTATTTGCAGAAAATACACTAATAAGACAGAAAAAAAAAACCATCAGAACAATAATTTAGTATTAATAGAAAAAAATACAAAACTTTTAAATTTTAAATTTTAGTATTTTTTAATTAAATTTTAACAAAAATTTAAATTCATAGTTTCACAATTTAAAATAATTTTATTATTATAACCAAATTATATATACAACTAATCAATCAATTTAATTTATAAATTATGTTGGGTTTTGAATTTAATATTGCACACAGTGTAGAGCACTTATAATTTTTTTTTTGTAGGTCATGGCTTCAAATCTAACAGTATTTCATTAAATCTAATATATTATTGGTTGAAAATATTTAATGAATTAGATCGTTCGCGACGAAATATTGATCGAATCTATTAGTAAAGTTATAACTATCAAAAAAGTTGTAATCACTGTATAAATTGTAATCATATCAAACCATATAACCATAGTAATAGTTATATAAATGACATTATAAATTTTGAAAAATAATTTTTTTTTTCATATGTGGCTTTATTTATAATTTTTTTTAACTCAAAATTATATGGACCAATAAATATACAAAATTCATTCTATCAAGTATGAATATTCATTTTTTCTTTTATTTTGTTTTGAATCCGAAATTTAATGAATTCAAAATTATTACATGAACTAATTAATATACAAAAATCAGGTTGTGAAATATGGATCCCTTTTTTTAATTTAATTTTAAACTTAAAATTATATAAACCAATAAATATATAAAATCCATATTATGAAATAAAAATCCAAAAATAAACTCCGAGTCCCTCTAAATAAGAAAGCAAGCTCTACAAGTGTATATAATAGATAATAATTATTGGTATAATTATTGGTATAATTAATGGAGATTAATTATATTATTAATTAGGAGAGATTTATCTGGACTGAATTCACATACACTCTCACGTGATAAGATTAATTATATTTTTTTATTATTATATTTTTTTAATGATTCTTATTGGATAAATGTATATACATTCGATTTAAATAAGAATTAATTAATTACGTTTATTTTTTTAAAAATTCATCATGGCTCCCTATTGAAGTGTTGTCTCTGACAATTCTAACTTATAATAATCGTAACCATTAAAAGAATTCTTTAAAATTCCTCAATTCAAATTTATTATAAGGGTCCAATGACCAAAAATAATCCACATTTTTTTGAAAATAATATGTTAGACTTTAATGGATTATCTATTACTCTTATTTCAAAATTAACTATGATTATTGTACCTTTTTTACTAATTAAATCGAAAAGCAACACATGTTACATATTATATACATACATACATACATATATATATATATATATGTTTTACAGCTACTTATCTTCAAACTCAACTCTATATTTACAGGCATCAGTTAATTTCTTCTCAATTGTAAGAAGTGACAAAATTATATTAATTTTGATCAAATTAATATAAATATATATATATAATTTAAAATTAGGGTGAAATAGTTTATATTTGAAAATTCGGTACAATACAATTTTTTAAGAAACATAATTTTTTTATATTTTTTATGATTAGGACAAGTATAATAGATATATTCAAATTAAATCTATTTGCAAGTATCAAATTCATTAGATCGATCCTAATTAATAATTTTTTTAATATAAAAAAAAAAAAACCGATATTGAGCCTATTATTTAGGATCTCGGTGTGCAGTATTAAACTTAAATTGAAATTGAATTCAATAGGTAAAATTCTAAAAGGCATTTGGAGAATGCTCAAAAACAACATTAGCGCTGAAAAAAGGTAGAGCACGTAGAATTGTCGGGAAGAGTTGTGAGTTATGATTAAAGTGAAATATATTGTAAAGTTTATATGAAATGTGAGAATAGTGAGATGTAATTGGTGAGGCATCAATTACAATTTGATGATATGAAATATAAAATATAAATAAAGAAGGGACCCTTCTGCCTCAAAAATCTTTTAAGAGAGAAGAATGAAGTGTTGCTGGCCGACATTAACATACAAAACCATTAAACCAATTTGGTATTATTTGTTGCAAAATAGACAAAAACCACATCACGTGAATTAATATGTATTATAATTATTAAATAAAGACACCATTTCCTTTGGAGGATTTGGCCCTACTTGTCCTATCTAACCTTATACTCCCTTAATCATGTCTTAATTTCTTGCCACAATTTCAAGTATATTATTAGCTCGTGCCCAACACTTCATAATGCTTTTGACTCACACATGCCATGCTAGCTAGCTACTTGCTTCTATGCCCATTTGTCCATTCATCTAATTAATTCCGCCTTTTTTTTTTTTAAGTAATTGCTCCTTATCTATATATCTACATACATCTAGTATATTGTATATGATAATATTCTACCCAAATTGACATTTTTAATAATTTAGTTGCTTCTTATCTACAATATCTAATAATTTTCTACATCAAATAGCATTTTCCATTTTTTATGTCACATTCCTTTTATACATTGCAATTGATTTGTGTTATGTGAACTTAGCACGTATCATTATATTTGTGATTTTTTTTACCATATTATACCGATCCAAAAATTAATCGTATTTTATTTAGCTATAGTGAAATTTAAAAAGTAAAGACCCAACATGATCCATTAACCATTATATGACCATATTGTGTCGTGTAAAATCATATCGTATCATTCTAATGTATGAGTTAATTCAATTTTTTTTAATTAATTTTACTATTAATTTTAGGTCTTGTTTAAAACAAATTAATTTATATATATACATATATATATTCAATTAAAAATATAAAAATTTTGAAAAAATTTAAGAGATTAAATTATTTAAATTTTTTTAATACTTAAATATTAAGATAAATTTAATTATAATAATGAAAAATGTAATTTTATTTAGAATATCATAATCTCAACTGCAGTGAAAAATTATTGGTTTAATAATAGCTATTTTTTAAATAATTTTTTAATTTATAATTAAATATAATATTATTTATTTAATAAAAAATAATACTCATTAAATCTATTACTTTATTATTAATTTATTAATCATTTATTAATTTTTTTAGTATTATAATATGGGGAGAGAAAATTGAATCTAGATCAAATAAAAAGATATGCTTTTGGTGTTAGACTATACCTTAGCTTACATCAATCATTTATTATTAATTACAAAAAATTATGGATGTAATTTCATTTAAATAGGTATAAATATATACTAATATATTGTTTTAGCCTCACACATCATGCTAAGCTGAGCCAGTCCAATAAGGTAAATGTTGTAACCCAATTCAACTTAGAATGTTTGAGCGTACTAAATAAGATGAATCGTACTAGACGACCCATATGCTATCCATCTCAGTTTTCATATATAATTTCTTAAAAAAATTACATGATTCAATATTTTTTATAATTTTTATTAGGAATAGTTTAGTGATTTTATAATAAACTCATAATAAACTATGTAAATTTATAAACCAATAACAAATTATGTAAATTTGGTATTTTAATAAACTAATTATTAAGTATTATAAATTTGAATATATTTTTAAAAATACGGTAAATTTTAATTTTTTTTTATTTTTCTGATATTTATATAAAAACCCCTAATTTCTTTCATTTTCATTTGTTGTGTCAATTTATTCTAATATGAATTTATAAGAAATGATCTTTATTAAAAAATTAAAAAAGTTTAGCTTATAAAAATATTAAAATTAAAAGATATATGACGGATCATGTATAAGTAATCCAATATTTGAATATTTATCTTTTGTTAATTAATTTTGCAGGTTAATATTTTATAGTCATATCAGACAGACAGACACTTATACATATAATATGATGGCTAAAAACTTCCTGTCATAAGATTTTAATATATTGACTCCATACAATAGTGCGCATTAATGTATTACTAAGCCACCATTTCCATTTGGAAAATGTTTCTGTATTGTTGGCATTCAGTGCTTTACCTCTTTTTTTTTTTAATTATTTCTTGGAAATTTATGAAAATAAAAATCAACCACAATGGACTTTTTTTTCCTCTAATTTTCTCACATAATCAACTTCAAATATTAAAATAAGAAATTATTGTAACTTTCAATTTAACATTTTTTATTTATTCTCATATTGGGTTTCATATAATTCCTAGATATTGAGATATAGACATATTAATTGTGATAAAATTGAAATTGAATTCTTGAATTTTTTTTTCAATAGTTTATAATATCATATGACCACCATGTATAAAGTAATACCTATAATTTACATGAGTAGACAATTTAAAAATTAGAAGCAAACGAACAAATTAACCAAATCAAACAGAGAAACAACAACAACAACAACAACAACAACAACAACAACAACAACAACATAATAATAATAATAATAATAATAATAATAATAATAATAATAATAATAATAATAATAATAATAATAATAATAATAATAATTCAACAATAATGATGAAAATAGAATTTAGAATTTTTTTTCCCTTAATTTTTGTGGTATGAACTTAATTTAATTTTTTTCTCTACAACTCAATGAAAGTTTAATTGAGAATTATTTTAGGTCTTCAATTACACATTTACTAATACAATACAACAAGCCCCCATCACTGATTCATTTGTTATCATTCAATTACACATTTACTAATACACATTTAAATTGAATGTACTAAGATTTGATGTTAATGATAACAAATCCCGCCACATCTTTTCCTTCAAGTCAATGCATCTTTCCTCTTCCTCGTATGTTATGATGCCCGATTTAACAGTTTATTGATAAAAATGGAATTTGTTTTTTTTATAAACTAAAAAATAAAAAAAGTATATGTTTTCACAACAACTCTCATTTGTTATCATAATTTCATTCTTCTACCTCATGCATGATACAAAAAAAAAACGATGATCTCAAAAAAATCAAAATTTCGATGTGAATATCAACTATGATTGAGATTTTTTTTTTATCAACCATATATATTTTCATTTCAATAATGTTCATGGAGTAATTATTTTCTTTTTCAACATATGTAATCACTGTTTCACATTTGATATAATCTAGTTCATGTCATGTCAGAATCCAATAAATAGAAGAATAATCGGCTGCAGTTGATATTTACACTAAAATTTTATATTTTTTTACTAGTTTGTTATCTATTCAGTAACATAGATAAAAATTAAAAAAAAAAATAATTGAGGCATTTTAATGGACTTATACAAAAAAATGCCCTAAGTGATATGCGGGTAGTTTCTTCCATTTTAAATCCTTAAGGCAATAACTTGTGACGATCCATTTTGGCCAGTTCCAAAGAGATAAAACCACAACAGGCCAGGCCCATTATCAGCTCTATTTTATTTGGGCTTTGCAATCAGCTGCACAAGTTACCAACAGAACTATCTTCTTCTTTTTCATGAGAATCGTGAAAATAAACACCAGTAAAACTTAAAACTAATAAATTTAAATTATACACTTCTATTTCTATGAAATTATTTTTTATGTTTGAACTAAAGTTTAACAAAATTAATAGAATTTAAAAATGAATAAACACTAGTAAAACTAAGGAATTTTAAGTATTAACTAATAAAATTAGTTTATTTGAAATGAAATTTTTAATTAAATAATTTAAATGTAAAAATTTGAATTCCAAATAAATTTATACAAAATACTAATTAAGTTTGGTTGTACAATAAGATAGATGAAGAAAGCCAATTAAGCATTACTACGTTATAGATAACATCCAGTACAAACGAAAATGAAAATTTTTCAATCAATCAATGCATGGGAGTACATAAATGTGATCTTGTTGATCATTTCAGACCTATTAATATATGAATATTCTAATAAATGAATAATCATAAGAAAAAAAAAAAAGAATTAAAACCCAAAAAATCAAAATCTTAATTATGCACAACACACCATATATCTTAAATTAAATATGCAAGCATGCACACAATAATTAATTAATTAACATTTTTTTTACAGAAATATAAAACAATCCAAAGAAATAAGAGGATTATCAATATCTTCCTCAATGGGAATTGAGCCACTATCATGCTGAGCAAGCGCTTCTTGAACTGCAACTTCATCAATTTTAGAACTTATTCTGTGAATGAAAGTCTCTCTGTTCTTCAAACAAGAACGAAGATGATGACTATGGTGATGATTTGAATTAACATATGGTCTGATTCTGAAACTCTCCTTTCTAGATGAAGAAGAAGAAGAAACAGAGTTAGCCCCATTAGTGTTATTTACCTTATTATTGGAACCAACAATCCGTTTTGAACAGCTATGATCTCCATTGTTGAATCGCCTGCTAGGAGATGGTGACCTCAACGTGGTTCTACTTTGTAAATGCGAAGAATTAACAATTCTATCAGATTCTCTACGAAAGCTCTTTGTTCTATTCAATGGAGTTGGTGAATTTGAACGAAGTCTTTTCTGTGGTGTAGATGTGTTCTTTACTACTTTTTGTGGAATTGGCTGATTTATTGAAGCCAAATCTTGTTTTATAATGGGGGAGTCCAAATTTTTGGGAACAAGAAATTGAGAATATTCCTTGATTGAATTCATACGAATTATGTGTGGATTTTCTTTAAAACAAGACAATAAAAACTCGTTGGAAAAGGATCGATCTTTCGAGTTCAAGATCGAAGAAGATCCAGAAGAAAGTGATGAAGATGAAGTAATACTAGTGTTAGAATTATTAGAACATGAGAAAGAGGAAACAGAGGTAGTAGAAGTAGCGGGTGAAGGAGGAGATATTGGGGAGATTTTATTTGATATAGGAAGAGGAGTTTTGGGGATAATTTTGGGAGGTTGTGAGATTGTGACAAGCTTGTCTTGAACAAGGTTAATGTCTTGAATGGAGTTTTTGTTGGGTTTGCATTTGCTAATGCAACAGCCCATTTTTAGGGGGTTTTGAATTATAGATTCAAAGAGATAATCAGGTAAATGAAAATAGAACCATAGAAGCTAGAAGAAGTGAATAGTCTGTATAGATATGGCAATTTCTTGTTTTATATTGCCTCGATAGTTGAATCTGGAAACGGATGTTAAGGTAAAAAAAAAAAAAAAAAAGGCAAAGATGGCTTTTGCTTTTGATTACTTTCTTTGAGGTTTTTGAATTTGGCTGCCGGGTATTGAATCCGTTGCATAACGGTTAAAACTCAAAAGTCGTTGCCATTATGAATCGCACTATTACATTGAAATTAATTAACTTTTACAATTTTTTTTATAATGTTATCTTATTTTTTTTATAAAAAAATTAATTTATTATTCTATAAAATTTTAAAAATATTAATAATTATACCATTTGCTTAAAATTATTCATTCGAATTTTTTTCTTTTCTAGTGATAATATAACACATATTAAATATATAAATGATATATTATTATTCTGCATTTAATTTAAATAGTAATAAGTTTATTCTTCCCTTTTTTATAAAGGAAATAAATGGGGTCTTTTGTTTTTACTGATAAAATTGTCATTCTATTTGAGATAACTAAAAGTTCATATTGAATAAAAAAAAAATTGTCAAAATAATTTTATATACGTTATGTGGCTATAAAATTTAATATATTATTATATCTCTCATTTTTTATTTATTTTTAAAAAAATCTCATATTAAATGTTATTTAATTTTTTACCTTTTTTTAAAAAGTAAAAAATATTATATACAATTTAAGTAATAATAAAAAAATACATATTTACTATAAATAATAATAAAAAATTCTATACTATCAAAAAATATAACCTTTCATTTTAATTATTTTGAAATGCATATATCATTTTTTTACTTAATTTTATATTATTAAAATATATAGATATTTTTTAAAAATTTATAAAAGAAACATTGAGCTCCTCGAGGTAAAAACTAAGAAAAAGTATTTTATTTATATATTAAAATTAATTTTGAATTCAATTAGACAAACTAAAATATTATTTTTTTTAACTTTCAATCGCGAGTATTTATCTATTTGACTATTAAATTTGACTTTGACAGCTAAAATTTGTCAACAAAAATAAACGTCATGGATTATGTAATTAGTTTTTCCGAAAAGATTAAATTATTAACTCAATTAAATATAAGAGATTAAATAGTAATTGTTTTTTTTATATATTTTTAAACCATGTTATATGTACCACTAAAAGAGATCAAATAAGCATAAAGGAGTAATTATTTATATTTGTTTTTAAAAAAAAGTCATAGGATTAATTTAGGTTAATACACCATATGAATTCATATAGTGCACTGACTACTTGATCATATGCCTTAAGTAAATAACTGTCACATCTGCACTTCATAAAATTCCTCAAAAAACAATCCTTTTTTTCTTGCTTGGGCTGCAATTTGGCCCCATTTTTAACAAAACATTCATTTTGCCAATCTGTGGTAAGTGAAATATGGGTAATTAAATCGCCAATCCTTATTTCTTCTTCCTAATTATGTAAGGACTACTACTTTTATTATTATTTACTAAAATTAATATATGTCTGTCTTTTTTTTTAATTTAATGTCAAATTTCGCATATCATAGTAAATTTAAAAGTGAATGTTTGAAATTATAACTCAATCCCTACTATTGAAAATTATAAAACAAAAGCTGCCCAGCTGGCTGTATATTTGAAGGTGGAATTATTGCATTATTTCATAAGTTAAACCAACTTGGAAATATTTAACTCTGCATGATGGAGAAAAGAAAGAAAAAAGAAAAGAAAAGCAGTATTATTATATGGTTGAATTCCCATCACAACAAAGTTTGAATTTTTCTTTTCAAATATTTAAATCTCTCTAACAGCTAATTTTTCACATAACATTACCGGAAGAATTAACCTCTCTCTATTTATATATATATTATTATTATTATTAACATCGCACGAAGGGCTTTTTATTTAGACTCTTTGCTTGCACTGCTTGAAAATAAATAATGCCTATACTTCACCTATGGTTAGTTTATAATTACAAGGGCTACACTTTGAGGAGACCGCAATTCAATTTTTATTTTTCTTAATCTCCCCTAATGTTTTTTACTGTCTCTGTCTGAATTGATTGTCGACAACTATCTTCTTTACATAAATATTAAAAATTATAATAATAAAATAATATTTTATATTCTTAATAAAAAACAATTAATTTTAATTTCTTAAAAATATTAGATGTATATTAAAAAAAGATGTAAAAGAGGAAAGTGAAAAATAAAACTAGTAGTAAAAATTAAGCTTGGCAATGAGGCCAGGCGAGGTGGGAAGGGGCCAGGGCAAGAGCGGGGCCAATCCTCATCCCTGCCTCTATCTTATTAGCAGATTTTCTATTTCTGCCCCACCACAGAAAAAAAAAAAAGAAGTAAATTTGCCCTCGCCCGGATCTCCTATCCCCATGGAAATTTATTGTTCTTTTATTTTTCTTTTATTTTTTAAAATTAAAATATAATAATATAAAAAGTTATTAATTTATAATAATTTTATAATTAACAACATAAATTATTAATTTTATAATCACGCTTTAAAAGAAAATTAATTTTACAGTAAAAAAACACAAAAAATGTAAGATGATTTGATTTTAGAATTTAAATATTAAATATTATTTATATTTATATTAATTAATATAATATGTAATATGATAAATATAAATATAAAATGAATGTGAATATAATATATATAATATAATATAATATATTTTATATATAAAAAATTTAAGTCCACGAGAAAATGAAGACGGAGATTCCTGCGAGGTTGGCGATACTCTCTTCTTTCCCTGTCAACTTAAAAAGACAAAATTGGAAATTTTTGTCCCATTCAAAGTAAATTTCTATGAAAATTTGAGATTTCTTATTTCAAATTGAGATTTCTTATTTCAATGTAAACTCTAATAAAAAAAAAAGGGGCAATTTTTTTAGGATAAAAGAACTAGTTTTTAATTTCGGCTTTTCTCTATCAAAATTGTATATTGTACGCAGAACAGATTTAGAAATTTTTTTTAAAAAAATCACTTTTATGATTTTTCCCTTAGTGTGACAACCTATTTCCTTCTTTCAAACACAAAAAAAAAAAGTAATAAATATTTTTTATAATTAAACATACAAAAATAACAACAAATACATCCAAACGAGGCCAAATTACATAAATTTATGTCTTGATATATTGGTTTATCGTTTACAGCATCATAATGACCCTACATTTTTTTAGGAAAATCATATTTTTAGTAAAAAGCTTCTGAGAGAATATAGTCCCATACTTAGGCATTGCAATCCAAATAATCTCCCTTTCAAAAATATCCACTTCTAAATTATGTAATATAATATATTTTAAGTTAATTTTAAAAAATAAAAAATAAAAAATTTTGAAAATGAAAAATAAAAAATAAAACTTTGCTAAATTTGGGTGCAAAAACAGGCCACAGAAGCCCAATGTGTGATGGGCATATCCATTGGCACGCGGCCTAAATTATTGGAATATCAGGATCGGCCTTTTAGGCAAAGAACTTTCAGTAACAGCAGCAGCAGGTTTAGCGGTTTTAACCTCAATGTACCTATTAAATAAATATGAAAAAATTATTGGCCAAAAAAAAAATAAGTATGAAAAATTATATGGTATGCCATTTTTTAATTTTTTTTAAATATTTTATAACTTTTAAGAAATATTATTCTTTTATTTTATACATTAATATTATTTTTTAAATTTAATTGAAAATATATTCTATATTATATAATTATAATCTATATATATAATTTTAATATATTAAATGTAAATATTTAAAATTTTTATAAATTGAAATTATACATTTTGATAAATTTTGAAAAAAAATAGATATTTTTTAAAATATTTTATTTTTAGGATATTTTATTTATAAAATCTAATAAATTTTCAATTTATCCACATATTTTTTAATTTTTAAATTTTCAAAAATAAATTACCATTTACTCTTTTTGCTATATTTAAAGGTACGATGCTGGTGTTCTAACTTAAAAAAGAAAAAATCTTATAAACATCAAATATTTATAGGATTAATTATATTAATAGTATCTAATTTTTTGTCTTTATCTCATTAAAATTCATAAACTTCATTTTATAAAGATAAAATTTTTAAACTTTTGATTATGTCCTAATAATATTCTTAAAATTATTTTTCAACAACTAAAATGCGATATCACAGCCACAAGTTATAATATAATAAAAAAGAAATTCAATTTTATCCCAATTTTCATCTATATATTTTTTAGTAAGTCTTAAATCACTTTTTTTAGTAAATTTAAAATCACCTACTCTGTCCTTAATTTCCTATATATAGGTATAAAATAAGGTAAAATTAATTTTTTTAATATTTTTTTTGCTAGATGTCAATATTTTATTATTATATTATATTTTAGTTGACATAAAATAGTTTTAGAAATTTTGTGGAATATAATAAAAAGTTTAGGGATTTTATCTTAACAGAATGAAATTTAAGAATTTTAATGAGACAAAAACAAAATATTATAGACTATTTATATAATTAATCTAATATTTATATGTTAATATGAGCTTATGAGTATTTAAAATTTTAAATAATTATATATTTATCTTGAGAATTAATGAAGAGCAATGGGGAGTTTTTCAAAGGCTCTCTCTAGAATGGAAGTAGGGAATTAAAAAACTGAAGGTGGAAGTTGATAACCTGTGCGTGGTTGGTCTGATCAAAGGATGCAGTGTTCTCTTTAGTGCGTAGTTGCCATGCATAAGCTTGGAAAAGAACATGTGAAGATTAGACACTGGCTCGTTCATGATTCTGTTGGCGTTAGTTATAGAAGATCAAACGGTAGTTTCTTATAATACTTGACGTTGCAACCCACCATTTGCAATAAATAAATAAATAAGTAGTTAATAAACGACTGATATATTTTATAAAAAAATAATTTATAAACATATTTATCATTAAAATAATTAAATATATATAATTATATTATAAAAAATATTTATTAAAATAAATAAAAATAATATAATAAATTATTTGATCAAACTAATCTAAAAGTAAATTATTCTAAATTATAATTACTTTAATAAAAATTATTTATTTTCTAACGTATTCCTATTTAATTTTATAGTTTAATTAATAAATATGTTATTAATTAATTATTTATATTATTAATGCAAAAGGATATTAAGTAAAATATATTGACTTAATTTTTAATCGATATTAATGACAAAATAAAATCTAAATGTTATTTATTTTTCAATTTAATTATTCCAATTTTAATTTTGGACAATTAAATGATTAAACTATTTAAAATAATTTAATATTATCATCCAATAAATCGCCTTTTTATTAGATTCTTGTATTTATCTTAAGTGTATATTGTAAACTTTCTCTTTAAGTACTATGATAATGATTATAACGATGATCACTCACCACATCCATTTTCATGAAGTGCAATGTCTTTATAACCTTTTTAATCAAAATGTGAAAGTATCATATACATTTCTTTCTTTTACTTTTGTAGATGGAAAAGAATGCGAAAGACAAACAATGATTATATGATAGCCTCTTTTTTTGTTGCCTCCAACTCTTCTTATACCTACTTCAATATATATTCACTAAGACCAACATTATATTCCTTCCTACTAATTTTTTTTTATCATTCTTTTGTCCTTTTATTTCATGTGTATTGGTTGGATGGATTAGAAAATAATTTAAATATATATATATATAATTGTTTTTGTTCAGTTTATATTACAAGTAATAGTATGATCTTGAAGTTTATAGAGTAGATATAGAGTCAAGAAAGTGTAAAACAGATATATAAAAATTATATTATTTATTGTGTTTTTTTAATTAATAATATTAAAAATAATCTACACATGATAAATATCATGGGGCTTGACTTGGTGTGTGATAATATTAAATAATTGGATTGATAAAAATTTTAAATTTCAGATAGAATTATAAAAAAGAATAAATTTTGGATTTTATTTTGCGATTGGCTTTTTTCAGTATTTACTACGCAATATTTCGAAGTTGTAATCTCCAACAAAATTGCATGAGATGAGATTCAATAATAAATATCCTTCCGTACAATAATGTAGAAAATTAGTAGAGCCGATGGCCCGATAGCTATTATTAATTTACAAGCCAATAATCAACAAGCGCATGCGATAATACAGTTAGCGGCTAAGCGCCTTTAATGCCTTATAGTCCTTTTTGTCTTTCTCTTTTGTATTGTTTATTATAGAATCCACCAAAAAATCTATCCATTCAATTTGGATTTTTTTTATTAATGTTATAAAGTTTTTATTTTTTTAACAATATATATAAAGGTAAATCTATAATTATATTGTTGACGGAGCAAAAAATTTAAATTATATTTTAAATACTAATAATTTAAATATTATTAGATGTTATTTTTTTAAATTAAAAATTAAAAGATCACAAAAATATTTAATTGAAAGTTTTTTTTTAATCTTTCAATAAAATTTTTAAAAAAGAAGTACAAAATTCAACAAAAATTAAAGGGCTTATTGTAATTTTATATTTATAAAAAGAAAATATATATTTTGTCTTTGGAGAGTCAAGTCAAGTGAAGTGCTCCCGCTCCCTGCCTGGCTGCCACTGAATATTATTAGATTTCGCCGTATTATTTATAATCTATCTAACAGCTGTTATCCACATTGTTATTTTGCTTTTTTCTAATCTTCCGTCTTCGCTAGCACAGCGTGAAAAGAATGAGCGGAACCACAAGCAACCACCAAGAAAATGCCGCCAACAGGAATGGAGACACTCGCCAAGGTGGATCAGCCAAGGTGGAGACACTCGGTCCTCGAACCGTGGTCAGAGAGAGGCCACTTAAACCACCAAGGAGAGGAGATATTTTGAGGAACATTGTGGCTGATCTCGCCAGTACCTTCTCCAATTCCCCTGATACTTGATTTCACCTCAAATATATATAATAAACGGGTACGTTATCGTTTTCTCTTTTTTGCTGTAAATACTAAAGCTGTCTAGTAATTTTTCTTGCACTTTAAAACCGATGGAAACCAACCGAATCATATGCTTTCCAACAAGTTCAATTGGTTTGGAGTTCACCGTCGGTCGAGGACAGATGAAATTTCTAAAGATTTTTCGATTTTGAATGGCGGTCGGATTATGTTTTTATATTTTGAATGTATTCGAACCCGACCGCTTATATTAACAGATACAATATATCTTATATATAAAACGGCGTCGAAGCCGTTCTGATGCTTATGTACGTATCTTAACGGGAACCTAGGGTAACAATGGCCACGGCTTGATAAATCAGAATTATCAGTTTGAGTTTATAATTTTTATGAATCTTAATATTAACTGTTAAGAATCGATTTAGTTAAATTTTAGACCCCTTAAAAATAGGTCCGATTTTAATTTCGATTTGAAACATAAGTTCAAATCAATTTTTTTTAAATTATATTTAAAAGAAAAATATTATTATTAATATATAATAATATTTTTTTATGAAATTAAGCACTACTTATAAAATTAATAATATTATTTAAATTAAATTAAATAATATTATTTATAAATATTTAATATTACAATTAAAATATAAAGAAAAAATTTAAACATAATATTTAAACATAATTACTAAAAATCAATTTACTATATAAATTATAATTATAAATATTTAATATTACATTTAAAATATTTAATAAATATAAATAATTGAAATATTTAAAAACTACATAAAAAAATTTAAATTTAATTTAAAAATTATACAATTATAAACTATTCAATATTAAAATTAATAATTGAGAAAAAAATACTTGAATTTAATTGCAAAGAATTAAGCTGCCTATGTATCCTCTTGGAGTTTAGAGGAATCAAAACCAACATGTAGTTCTCTTATCTTAAATTTGGTAGTGTTCCCTTATTTGTTTTCACCATTTTCACTTTCACCGTCCATTGTACTTCCATCCATTGCATTATAATCTAAACCTTGATCATCATTATCATTATATTTTAAATCTTGTATATGCATTGATACTTTGGACCAATCATTAATGTACATTTAAGCTTGCAATGAGTGGGGTGTTAGTCTTGATCGGTACTCATCCAATACACTGCTTATGGTGCTAAATATTTGCTCCATCGCTACTGTTGAGGTTAGAGAATTAAAAATTTTTCTAGCCATAATAGAGAACACTGAAAATTTTCTTTAATGTTGACTCCACCATTGTAAAATGAAAAATTTGTAGTCTCCAATTACACCGTCAAATTCAAAACTAGATGATAAATATGCATAAAGTTCAATATTACTTATGGTAGTAGTTTTAGGCCTCTTATGTCTTTCCATTAAAAATTTACCAGCTTTACTTACATTAGATGATGAATTTATATCATCGTTTTGACACATATGTGATATAAAAATCATTGATGCATATATTGATTCATATTCTCTATATAAGTCTAAAATAATTCTTTTAACACTATTAATTATTTCAATAACATTAACATCTTTTAAATCTAATAAAAGATAATAATTGCTTAAATAATCAGTTAAAATTTTAATTCACACACGAGGATCCAATGCACAAGCAACAATATGAAGAGCAGAAAAATTTTTAAAATAATTAAGTCATTTATTCTTCATTGCAATGACAGTTTCTTTCAATTCAATATCATTTTTATACTCATAAAAAATAATTACAATATTCAAAGCTTCAAATGCTACTAAATAAGATGTAGATAATAAACACCAGATAAATGTTCAGTGACATCGTTAAAAATATTTAAAAGATCAATTTTTTTCACAATAATTTCATTGAATAGGATATAATGTAATAGATGCAGAAATAAGTTCAAAAAAACTACATAATAATTCACGATATGAAAACGAATCACAAAGTAAATCATAAGTAGCATTCTAACAGGTTGGAATATCTCGTTTGAATCGTTTCGAAGGTGTATCATATTGCTTATAAAATTTATCCCAACTTTTATATAATTGAAGATGCGACTATAAATAATTTAATGCAGTTTTAATTGGTTCATACAAATAATTTAAAATTCTCAAACCACTTTAAACACATAAATTTGTAACATAACATATGCATCTAATATGAAAAAATTTGCTTCCTAAATTTGGTCTATAAATTTATTCTAAATCATTAATAGAAGCAGTATTTGCAGAAACATTATAAAAAAAAATTGAAAATTTTTTTTTGAACTAAATTATATTCTTCGAAAATACTTTTTATTATTTTATATATATTATCGGCAATATGTCCATCATCAAAAAGTCGAAATGCAAGTAATCTTTTTGTAAATTCTATTGATCATCAACTCAATAACATATAACACTCATATATGAATGTGTTTGCCAATAATCACTCCAAATTGAAAGACGAAAATAATAATTTGAAAATAATGTGCATAATTTTTTTTTCTTTTTCATAAAGCTTGTGCAATGTCCGCGATAAAGTTGAGCGGGGAGCACGTTGAAATGCAGGATTCACAGATTTTTAAATAAAAGTAGTAAATTCTATTTTCTTACTAAAATTAAAAGTTAATTTATCAACACAAACGCATCTTGTGAATTCTTCTTTGACCATATTTTTATCATAGTGAAAAGACCTTATTTTTAGTAGGTGCAGATGATGAGCCCGATTGTATAAAATTTATCAATTGTGTTTGAGTATTATTCATATCTGCTTGAATATGATATTTTTTGTGGAGATGTCTCTATAATGTTTTATAACCTTCTCCGTCTGCAAATTTAAACGAAGAGGAGCAATAATTGCAGTGTGCTCTTTTTTGGCCTTCCGCATTTATCTGTTTAGAAAAATATAAAAAAAATATATTAGATTTTAATTTTTTTTGGTTTATTAGATTGATTTTGATCAAATATATCTTACACTTGACAATCTACTTCTTTCTCATCATCCAAAATATTAATATGTTGTTGTGTAAATTGTCAATCATCACTTATATTATCAAAATGATTAGAACTTAATAGAATAAAAAATAAATAAAAATATATTTTAAATTAAATAATATTAATATAACATTATAAATAATTAAATAATATTATAAATAATATTAATAAAAAATAATATTACTAAAAATTTAATTAATAATTTAATAATAATAATTATGATTATATATTATTATATATATATATTATATATAAATAAATATGCCATTTTAATATAAATTAATAATAACAATAATTAATAATATTTTTTAACAATAATAATAATAATAATAATAACAACAACAAAATAATAATAATAAATAATAAATATTACCAGCAATATTAATAAATAATAATAATAACAAAACAATAATAATTAACAACAAACAATAAATATTACTAACAATAATAATAAATATTAATAAATAATAAATATTAATAATAATAATAAATAATAATAATAAAATTATAATAATAAGAATTTAAGAGAGTAGAAATCAGAAAATTGAGAGTTAAAGAATTTAGAGTTAAATTAGATAATTAAAATTTGATAATTAAGAGAAATTATGTAAAAATTAGAAAATAAATTAAAAAGATGATGTATTTATAGATTTTTTTATTTTCATAAAATATCCCTCAAAAAAAATTTTTATTAGTGGGGTAAAATAGATATTAATAAAAAAAATTTAAAAAAATAAAAGAAATAGTTGGCCTGTTGCACAGTTGCTAACTAATTTTTTTTTTGTTAATTTTTCTGTTTTGAATCGGAATCGTCAGTTCGATTCCGATTCAAATATTTTAGAACCGAAATAATAACCTTAAAGAAAGATTTTATTTTCAATTTTAAATCTTTAATTATGATTTATAGTTCTATTTATTAAATTAAACTGAAACTGTTGATTCGGTTCAACAGTTCAGCACAACTTTGGCTATGGTTACCCTAGGATTCATTAGTCGTACTTCTCTCGTCCTCAGATCTCTCTCTAGAAGATTCTTCTCTCGTCCTCAGATCTCTCTCATTCTCGTCCATTTCTTTGTGTGAAATTTCATCTGAACATACAATTTCTCCGCCAATTCGAATCTTATTTTATGAACTTTCTACATCAATCTCTTTGACTCTTTAAAACTTTGTGAGTGGGTTTTTAGTTTTTGTGTTCTTTGTTCTTTTTTATTTGTAATAGCTGTTTATGTTTATATTTATTGTTCAACCGATTCAAGTTAGGGTTTTCTTATTTTTATTTCTTGATTTATGTTTTCTTTTATTTTAGGGGTTGTTCGAAATTATTTTGGGCTTTATAAATTATTTTGGATATTCCAAACAATTCTTCATTTTTTTGCAATATGTTTGTGTTTTTTATTTAGTTTGTTTTTTAATTTTTGATGTAAGATTTGTTTATTTAGGATTCTCTGAATTTTGTTTGATTATTTGATAAATCTTTTTTTGTTTTTCATCTTTTGGTATCACTAACTCTTATTTTAGGATTTTTTTAATTTTTGATTCAGTATTTTTAAGTTAAGTCTTTTTTTTAGGATAGATTTCATCCGAACTGACTTGATTTTATCGGATAGTGCCAGATTAAATGCAGGTTGATCAAAATATTTGTATGCTTTGATCGAGTTTGGTTTTACATTGTCCTTCAGTGATCGAGTTCGGTCAGTTTGTAAAATACTCTAAACCACCCGTGCTCAGTCCTAATCATTAGAGAGATCTTGGTTGCGCCGTGTAATTATGTATGTATAATTAACCCTCTAAAGAATAATAATATGTTATGTATCTAATTAAGCTGAGATGGATGTTTATTAGATATTAAAAACTTTGATTTGGTTCCGAATTCTCAACTCTAAACAGATGGTCATCTAATAATTAAGTTAGCACATAACATTCTTAATAATTAAGTTAGCACTTAACATTCTTAATCCAGTGATAAAAGGTTAATAAAAAAAATTGCAAAGATATGTATTATATCAAATCTAAACAAATATTAATAATTTATCCTTGAAATAGTTAGATGTAACTGAGTAAATGATATGTTAACAATTTAAACTCAAATTATGTAACAATTATTGGGAATATCAGCTGTATCTGTAATTTAACAATTAAGATATATGTAATGTAAGCTGTATATATAAAGTAATATACGCATATACATACATATATATGCATCATCATCATCATCTCCCTGTATGCACATACGGACAGAAGAGGATATATATCAGCAGATATTACGCAAGTCTAGAATACATTTACAAGAGGTTCTACGTTACATATGTTCCTGCCTTCTTTTTCTTTATGCTCAAATCCTCTAAATTATTGTCAGAAGAACAGGGAAATAAAGTTATGATCGAAGGTTTTGGAGGGATGATAAGAGGGCTGAATTTATAAGGAGAGGAAGGGAAGTCCATCCATTAATTAATGATTTGTATTATCATCACAGTAAACAATATTGTCTTATTTTTAAACAAATTCCATGCTTAATATATAGTATACCCTTGAGGAGAAAAGGCCAGAAAAGTATTACATTCAGTATTGCCGCCCTAATTCCACAGTGGAAGAAGATGTTTTTATCCACATTTTCAATGATCATCTGCACATGTAGAAGAACAGAGATTTGCAAACAAGAAAATGACAAAGTACATTAATGAATCATGTTCATATGTAGCCTATAGCATATCTATAAAAAGCTTTCTTTAACTCTCTCTCTCTCTCTCTCTCTCTCTCACTCTCTCTTTCTATCCACATACATATATATATATATATATATAAATTATGCAAGAAACAAATGTTTCCTATGTAAATGGTGGTTTTATGGATACAGCCATACTGTTTTTCAGCTGAGAGATGAGAACAAGAACTCCAAAATCATTTTCTTCACCGACTTTCTCTTCTTTGGAATTACACTTGCAGTAATACTCTTTTTTTTATATAGTTTGGCTGTGTAGTGGCCATGGCCTCTTCCATTTTGGACCTCTTCTTTCACTTGGCTGCTTCTTTTGCTTTCTGTTAAATCCATTTCCTTCCCTGTATTTATATGTAATGTATATATATAAATATATAATATCCCTTGTCTTCAATCTCTGTTACATGGAAACTACTTGCCTGTTTCCTGAAAAGAACCTATCGATTGCGACCCCACTTGCTTGGATGGATCTATCATCATTTTCCTTCACCATTTTGATCCTTTCTGATATTATGTACTCATAATACACAAAATTATTTAAAATTGTAACCATATATACCATTACCAAACACTGTATATATGTATCTGCGCGCGCGCGTGTGTATATATATATATGTAACCTTCTAAAAAGAAACATATGAAACCATTCATATTATTCCATGAAGAATAATTTGCAATAATAGATAGTTTAATACATAATAATTTTTTTTTATTCAACACCTCCTATCTCAGAAATATTTCTAATATCAATGAATCAAAAATTTATTATTATAATAATAATATTTAATTTTTTAAATAAGAATGAAGACTTTATTTATTTATTAAAATAGGGGATACATCAAATAAAAAAGAACTTATATACAGTAAAAATTGAAATCGGTTAATAGTTTATGGATTGAGTATTTATACTTGAAATGTATAATGTTAAAAAAATTTAGATTTTAACAATTTTTTTAATAATTTCTTTATGTATGAAAAATATCCAACTTGATAAGACCATTTTCAATGCTCATCTTAATTAATCAACAGAAAATAAAAATAAAAATATATACCATTGCTTATGCGATTTGATTACCTCTTTTCCACGGCAATAAACTCTACAAATAAAACCATCTTTGAAATCTGAACTCGAAAGAAAGGCTTCCTTTTAAGGTCTCATAAAAATATATAAGGAAAGTTCTTGTAGGCTTCTTTTGCACTATTATAACTAATTAATTACTTAGTTGCATCCCAAAATTCCATTTAACAATTTTAATTTTTGTTATGAAAAAAAATAATATAATTTTTGTTATAAAAAAAAATAATGTGTAGTAGTGTTACAACGAGAGAATTTAGACCAAGGAAATATCCTTGTGATTTCCAAGTTAGATTGAAAGGAAGTCAAGTTGCCAAAGAAGAGTATATATTTCACAATTCACCATATTTTTCTCCCTATTACAACTCAAAAGCCGGTCAAAACAAGGATAACAATTTTCTCACCAACAAATTTTTGGCATTTTTTTTGAAAAAAAAAACCTTAATTTTACCCTAAGGAAAATTCCTTGTGATTTCCAAGACGGACAAAAAAGGAAGTTAAGGTGCCAAAGAATATATATATTATATATATAATATGCAATTAATGTATCATAATTCACCGGTCAAAGCAACTAGGGCGGGTAACAATTGCTCTCCAAATTTTTAATAAATTTTTTTAGCATATATTAAAAAAATTAATTTTATCCTAAGGGAGTGAAATGGAATATTGATAGGAGGTCTCATCTCTTTATATAGCACCTTTAAATTTTGAGAGAGAGCATTCATCTTTCTTTATAGACATGTATTAGTCTGCAATCTAGAATATTGAATGGTTGAAATTAAAAAAAAAATAAAAACAATTTTTACCCCCTCAAACTTTTTAACCTTCAAAATTAAGAGTTTAGATAAGTAAATAAAGCCCCTGACAAAAAGCTAGCTAAGATGAAAGGAGAGCCAAGCAAAGAGAGGTAAGACCCGACAACAAGAACGACAAGAACACAATGAGCTGCATATATATATATAGGAGAAAGCAACCAAACATAAATGAGTAAAAATCAAATGAATCCATTAGGAAGGTTAATAACCCAAATGAATATTAATCATAAGCAGATTAATTGATCTTATCTTCGCATGATTCTCTAAAAATAAGACCAAGCATTTTTCTTTACACAAAGACAAAATGCACTTCGCAATATCAACAACATTCTGTCAAAGGAATTGAAAAAAACTAAAAGAATTTTTTTTAAAAAAAACCAACAAAATGAATTTACTTTTATTGTTCCGATAATGTTGAAAAGAGAAAATTTTATGAACAAGAAAATGCTCATATAAAAATTTTAGGTAAAAATAAACTCTACATATTTGATAAATTATATCAATTTGAGTTTTGAATTAAAATGTTTTTTGTCATAAAAGGGCCAAAAGAGCCAGAACAATTCAGCAATTTTTATTGATTAATTATCTTACAATATTCATTGTTTAATTTTTGTTAATTATATAAATATATCAAGAAACCACTTATAAAATTATAACTTTCAAACTTATAAGTAAGAAGAACTTAATGTATAATAGTGTATATATATGTCTAAAACATCTTTTTGGGCTAAATAGTTGTCTTTCGAGCTGACTCAAACAATAAACCTTTACCCCTTTTCTGGATGGTGGTTTGCAATAGTTTAATGTAGTTTGGTATGGTTTGGTTTTATGTTTGTTTTAACTTTCAATCCTATGATATGATATCCTATGGTTTTTTCATGATTTGAAAAGCATTGTTTTTGTCAAAAATTTTAAACCACTAAATTAGTGGCTTACCATGGTTTAAATAACTTCTCTTCCAAAAATACCATTATCAAGTTAATTAATTTTATATAGATTTTATATCTTTGGTTGAAATTAATTATTAACTGTAAAAATAAATTTAATATAATTTTATATGAATTTAATTAAAATTAAAATTATTTTTAATTTAAAAATATTACTGTTATTTTATTATTTCTACAATCATATCATTAAACTAAATAAAAATAATTTTTTTTTTTGAAAGAGAAAATGAAATTCATTTACTCAAGGGAAAAATTCCCGAAGACACACAGGAACAGAGTCCCAAATTTGAGTACGAGCAAAAAGATAAGACGCTCTAGTAAGAGTGTGAGGGCTCATATTCGCTTGCCTACGTACCCAAATCAATTTAATATCCGGTCTAGTAGCTAAAATAGACTTACAATCAAGAATAACAATACCAAAATAAGAATTGTCCACCAAATGAGACTTCAAGGCATTAAACACTATCTGGGAATCTAAATAGATGAAACCTTGTCCCGTCCAGGAGTCTTTGATATGGACTAAACAAGTACGAATTGCCAGAGCTTCAATAATCTCAGGAGAACCACCACCATCATAAAAACCAGATACCGCTTGGAGATAGCGGCCTTCATCATCTTCAAGCACAAAACCATATCCTGCTAGGCCCACGTGTTGGAAAAGAGCACCATCTACATGAGCATGCCAAGCACTTAAATTGTTCACGGTAGCATTTTGTATTTGAGGAGGGGTCCGCACCATATGTAGCCATTGTTCTTGACTATTTGCAGCCTTCCAATCATCATGAAATTTGCAAGAATTTGTATAGATAACATTAGGAGGCATATGAACTTGCTTCCAAATTAATTGATTCCTTGCCCCCCAAATAGACCATGCAAGACAGGCAAAAGAAGCAATTTTGGCGTCATTTTTTGTGTCTAGTACCTTGTCTAAGCCAAGAGCGACAACCTTCAGAAACATCATCGCCAATTACATGCCAGAATTTTTGAAAAAAAGCTGGATTAAGACCATCAGGGCCCGGTGCCTTATCTGGGTGCATATCAAAAACTGCCTCTCTCACCTCTTCATTAGAAATATCAGCTACAAGACGAGCATTATCCAACCCATCAACCCGAATTGAAACCAAATTTAAAACAGCAGCTCTCCTGGACTCATTTGCCTTAAATAAAGATTCAAAATACTCAAAAACCACCGCCCTAAAACCATCAGTATTAGTAACAAAAGAGCCATCAACACGTTGTAGCCTCTCAATTTTGTTGCGTCGCTTTCTGCTCTTTATTTTTGAATGAAAGAACTTACTATTACGATCCCCATGCACGTACCAGAACTGTTTTGCACACTGCTTCCTACGCAAATTTTCTTGCAATAAAATATTTGAAAGTTCAGCCCTCAATTCATTTTCATTTGTAGGCCCCACCCTATCCCTGTCACTTTCAATTAAACGCTGCAAAGTTCTCTTCTTTCTCCACAACGCTTTATTACGCGCACTGCCCCATCTTCTAAGACTTTCAACACATTCAAACTTCTTACTCATCACATCACCAGCTTTATATTTCCATGAAGTCTCCACCACCTCATAAACTTCCTCATCCGCCAACCACCCGTTATCAAAACGAAACCGAGTACCCTTATTACCGGACACTCTAGCATCTGTATCCACCACCAGCGCATCATGATCCGAAACAGAGGGCACCACTGAGTTAACTAGAGCATCAGGAAAAAGATTCGACCAAGACTGAGTAGCCATAGCCCGATCAAGTCTCTCCCTAGTAACAATCACATTATTAATTTTCTTCCTCCAAGTAAACCTTCTCAGTAGGTAAAAGCAAGTTATTATAGTCACCCATACAAAGCCACAGGTTATCATTCCTAGCAGCTAAAGCTCGAAGCAGACTCCAAGAAACTCTTCTTCTGCTTCAAATCGCCCAAAGCTTCAACTGCCCGAGGATTACCCATTCCTCGGCAGTTCCAACTAATCATCCTCATGGCTGACGGCTATCCCGTTTATAGGGATCAGCCGTTTTCTTGGGTACTCGCACAGTAGATTGAGTAGTTGAGCTAGATGTCGAATCCTTATGTTCAGAAACGCCATCAGCAGAAATTGAGTTTGAACGTTGTCGTTTTTTTATCTCCTCAAACTTAGCCAACTCCACTTCTTCACTTAGCCCCACTCGCTGTCCTTGGCCCAAAGAGAGCCTATCCGTATCCATTCTATTATCACCTTCAGCTCCAGAGTCCAGTTCAACTTCACTTCTTAAACCAAATAAGGAAAGGCGATATTCTTCTGATTTCAACCCACTTCCACCGCCCCTATTACCTCCTCGAGATGTTGCCACCAAATCCTCATTTGAACTATTACCATTTTCGCGCAACCACCAGCTCTGGCTGTTCACTCTTCGGCGCGGCTGAACCCTAATACTATCATCCCACATGCATACCAGGTCTTCTTTCTTATGGTGCAAGCGAAGGTCACAAAAAGATTCAACATGTCCCAGCCGACCACACAAAAAACAAATGACTTGAATCTTCTCATATTCAAACTTCAAATAAAACGCACCCCCTTTTCCATCTGCTATCTTCTTCTTCCGTTTCAAGGGAGTACGAATGTCCATCTTCACACGAATACGCATGTACTCCTCCCTATCAAACGTCCTCTTCCCAACCTCATACTCCAGAAAATTGCCAATAAAATTGCCTAACATTGTAGCCACATCTTCTCTCATATAACCTGGTGGAACCATAGGAACTTGAACCCACAGGATCGTATCCAACAACGGAATACGCATAGGATCATCCCCTTTGTTCAATCTACTCCATACTAGCAAATGGCGGTTAAACAACCATGGCTCTCCCTGGAGAACTCTGTCTAAATCAATTTGATTATAAAAACGAAACAAATATCTCTTGGCACCCAGGTCCGAAATAGAGATTCCCCCTAACGGATGCCAAAGGTCCGCAAGAGTGGATTTCATCGCCTGAAAATTCACCACATTATAAGTCAAGAACATCCCCACCATACAATATTCTTCAACCACTACTGATGCACCGTCCAGCGGGGGAATAACCAACCCCTCTTCCTCTTCCTCCGCAAGGGACAAAGGAGTAATCCCAAGATCCATAACAAAACAGACAAAAGAAACTCAAGGATCAATACTAGGGTTCATGAGAAAAGATAGAAAACTCGAAAAAATGAGAGAAGAGACGTGCACAAGGCAGAGAAAAGACGTGCACAAGGCTCGAAAAATAATAATAAAGGATGACTAAAATAATAACCATGTAAGATTAATAATAAAGGATGACTAAAATTTAAACTCTGGTATTTTTCACTATCATTAGAGAAACTTCAGTTTGGAAGGCACTATACTTTTAATATGTAAATTAAATAGAATTATATTAATCTCAATTTATTAAAGAAAATATAAATAGGACAAACTAAACTCTAGAAATTTTAACACTTGTCAAATTTTGACCAACAAATGTTCAAAATGCTGTAAAAGAACGATTTGTAGTCGACTGACTAAGCGCAACAGGATCGTCAAAAGACTCTAGTCTACAAGAAGTTGCCTCTTCACTCCTAAGCACATGACACTTAATTATTATTTTTTTCCATTTTATTCCACATTTTACTCCTCCAAATGACAGGTTGAAATTGAAGTAATTTCAAAAACTTATCTTAATTTTCTCACCTGCCAAACAGAATAGGAAAATTCACGTTTGGATTCTGCGGTGCAATAATCATCATCGAGTTGACCCACTTTTAGCTAAATTGGCAGGTTCTGCTATTTGATAAAATAAATCGGAGTATTTGATTATAAATAAGACATTAACAGTGATACTTAATAAAATAATAATAACAGAGGTTGTACTATTTATTTTATTATTTGATTGTTTTAACAATTAATGGTGTAATTTAAAAAAATTTATTTTCCTTTAAATACAATATTTGTCTTCTATTATTTCTTTAAAAAAAAATTCCATTAACAAAGCACCTATTATTATTTCAATTTTGTTAAAATAAAAGAAATACACTTTTTAATATTTTAAATACACTTTCATTGATATATGAAGTTGTAATAGATATTGAATCATTAGAAAATACAATATTTTATAAAAGATTATGAGAAAAGTACTTAGTACCTTAAATATGAATTAGATGAATATTTTAATTTTAAAAAATTTTAAATGATGTGAATGCTATTATTAATAACTATTAAAAATTTATTAAATGTAATTAAAATAAAAATTCAATATATAAAGAAAAATATAAAAAAGAGTGTCTTAATTCATTGAAAATACTAATGAGTATCTTAACTTGTATAAGAGTTAAAATTGACTTTTACCATGACACAGTAAGAGTAATAAATTAATGGCCTAATTACTTTCATGTTTAAATCCGGTTGGGTTATGTGCCAAATGAAGATTTCCTTTGTTTTGCTTTGGATTTGATCTCTAAAATAATTTCCAACGCATATAAACAAATTAGAAGGAAAATTTGTAGTATTTATCTGAAATTAAGAAATTTTGATATAAAATTAATATAAGCGAGAGTTGCGCATTTTATAATCAATTTATAGATAGTAGAATTAGAACTCACGTGATGTTCGAGATAATATTTTTTTTAAAAAATAATTTATAGTAAAATAAATTTATTATTATTTTTATAAATATAATTCTAAACTAAGTCAAGTGATAATTTATTAATGTAATACATTGCTTAATATTATATAAATTTTTTCTTTATATATATATATATATATATGCGCATGAGAAAACATTATGGATTCTTCAAACATTTGAGTGACGCAATCGGCGACGTCTCAATCTATATTCCCTCCTCAACCAATTCTCCATTTCAAAATTCAAAAACATAGTTGTTTAAGATTTTTTTATTAAATCTACGAATTTAATCATTAATTTAATGTAAATAAAAAATATTTATATAAATTTATTTAGAAGTATTAAGTTAAATGAGAGAAAAATAAAAACTTTAATAAGGTATAACTTTAGTTATAGTGATTATAATCTCTTTTTTTTTATTTTTACTTACATCTAATTTATTTTTATCAATTATTTAAGTTTTATTAGTATTGATTGCTAAAATAACTAATTAAATAGTGATAATTCAATAATAAATCAAATAATAACAAATTAATTAACTAAACTTTAGTCATCCTTGTTTTAAGGGTTAATTATACTAATAGTCTTTAATCTTTTGTATTTATCTCATTAAAATACTTAAACTTTATTTTATAAAGATAAAATTTCTAAATTTTTGGTTTTATTCTAATAAAATACTTGAGATTATTTTATGTCGATCGAAATATAACATAATAGCAAGATATCGTCATACTGTAAAAAAATATATAAAAAAATTTAGTTTTATCTCATTTCATATCTATGTGTTGAGAATTAAGGGCATAACATGTAATTTTAGATTTACTCAAAATGTAGTTTTAGTATTGTTAAAAAATATAGATGAGAATCGAGACGGAACTAAATTTAATTTTTATCAAATGACGATATATGGCTGTCACATCATATTTAATTGTCAAAAAATAATTTAAGAATTTTATTGAAATAGTATAAAAAATTTGAAAATTTTATCATAATAAAAGAAAGTTTATAAATTTTAATGGGATAAGAATAAAAGACTAATGACATTTAGTGTAATTAACTATTATGTTAATGTGAATTTTTTTAATATATATATTGTACGGAAAGTGCTTAATTGCATTCGATTTTGGATAATGCAAAAAGAAAATGTTATATATATATTGTACGGAAAGTGCTTAATTGCATTCGATTTTGGATAATGCAAAAAGAAAATGTTTAAATTAATGCATCAATAACTTTACTGAAAGGACGAATATATAAATTATTAAAAAAAATTCCTATCACATTTGCAGCGATTAGTGGACGCTAGCTAGGGCTTCCATTTCTTCACTTTCATCAAGCTCCTTCATCTTTTATTTTTTAGATAATCAGTAAATTAGAGAGTTGGACGCTACAGAAATAGAATTAAAAGTGAGTGGGATCCAATCTAATACAAATCAATTAAATTTTAATTTTTTGTTTCATTTATAAATTAATTCATGTGCGTATCTTGCTAAATCTTGAAATTCACATTCAAAGTTCCCACAAGATGAACTTGTTATATTCTCTAAATTCTAAGAGTTAAAGTAAGATAAAAAGCAATAGGTTTATAATAAAATTCATACTTTATATATTGAATTTTTATTTGTTTCTTTGTTTGATTTTTCATTTCCTTTATCACCTTTCACATTATATAAGGTTGCAAGAAATTAAAGTGAAAGAGCAATCAATGTACAGAAACTACACAGAGTTGTTTAACTATTATACTTAATGAAAGAAAACAATAGTGGTACTATATTATGTGAACTTAATTCATATTTAATTAATTTATGAGAATTTTGTTTTCTTAAGTAGGTGCAATGCATATGTTTCCAATTAATTAATCTTTTTTACATTTACTTTCTTATTTCTTTTTTAAAGGGATGTAATTAAATGGATATTGAATAACTCCAATTTTAATTAGTGGATGAAGATCTCTTTGGATTGCTGTGGAGACAGCTTGTGTGATTAGTGAGGGTGTTAAAAGAGGAGAATTATTGGATATGCTGTAGTTATGTAATTATGGATTAAAAGTATTAAACACTTCTAACTTATTAATTAATAATTAAGTGACTTTATTTCTTATTTTTGCTAAAGGTAGTTTGAATTTTACAATCATATAATTACAGATATTTTTATTTTCCAAAATCCTTTAATGTATTATTAATTTGAGTATGAATAAAAAAGCTAACTTTATATAATTCATACCACGCTTTAAAAAAACAAAGAGAATTAATTACATTTTTAGCAAAACATGAGGTGATTAAATGAGTTAATTCGATTTAAATTAGATTATTTTAAGTTGGAATTATTTTCATGTGAAATTAGATCATTTCGAATTGCAAAAAAAAATTAAATTATATATTTAATTAATTTTGTAAAATAATTTTATTAAATTCGAGTCTATATTTTATATATGTTGAATTGAAATAGATTATATCTTGTTTTATATATTAATGTTCAAAAGTAATTTTGAAATTTTTAAAAATATATATTTTATTAATTTATTTTCTATTGGATAATTATATTGATTGATTTTTGACGAGTTTAGACCATTTCAAATTTTATAAAATTTAAATGGATCCTCAATTCAATTTATGCATTTGGATTTGGTCAAAATTTACCATCTATAAGCAAAGTGTATTTTGTGAAATCAAGCACATGCGAGAAGGAATTTTCCAAGTTCTAAAGCCTAGACGCTTTTAGCTTTTGTTTTAAAAAGCTATGATCATCAACAAGGGGAAAAGTCATGATGAATCGGTTTCTATTTTCATTGGCTTGTCTATATAATTTTTAATTAAGTTAATTTAATTAACCTAGGAAATTAACCTCATCTTTAACTAGTAATTAGTCTAATAATTAAGTTCTAGTAATTAATTAAATAAACAATGCCTGAATCCGGCCTGTAGATTCCAATCTAATTTACAATGCTGCATTACCTTTGGACCTCAAAGTCACAGACGATGAGATTAATTATCGGTAAATTAATTAGTTGGTAGTAATAGATTTTTAGGTATAAATTTGGTGACGCAAGTGGCCGACCCACTACCCAGTACTGCCCTAAATCTCAGGAGTAGAAGACAAAGATTTGCAGCTTTCCTTCTTAGAATTTTGTTTTGGATTATTCCATTCAAAAACATCTTAATGTATATTTGTTTGTATGATAGTGATAATTGATAAATAAATATAAGATATTACCTCTTAGACATTATTTTAAAACTAAATTTTCTTACACAACATATATATACGATATGATATGATATGATTTTTTCAGTTAATATAATTCTTTTGTGGCCACTGAAAAAATATCAAATTTTGTATTAACATATTAGATTTTGTATCTCTAAAGTGAATTAACAAGTCTCACTCTGTTCTTTTTCTGATATATCATGGAAATTTAGAAAAAAATGTTTCTGATATTAATTTTCATTCTTTTTTTTTATATTTTGACATAATTAATATGATTGTTAGATGACGAATCTCTTATCCTGTTAATAAAAACAAATAAGAAAAAAGAAGTAAAACTAAATTACAACGGAGCAAATAATTAGAGCTTAAATTTAATAATTAACAATAGGTAATTAATTAAAACTCATAATAGGATGTTAGAAAACACACTAGCACGACGGCAAGAGGGAAAAAAGATAATGAAGGTAATAGATGGGTAGATAAATTTGCCATAAATAACAGTGTGGGAGCCCTAGTTAAGGGTTTGGAAATATGGCATTGCTCAGTGGCGTAGCCAGGATTTTAGATAAGGGGGGTCCAATTCAACTTAAATACTAAACATTAAAAATATCAAATTATAAAAGAAATAAAAAAATTCCAGATTATAAACTACAAAAAAATAATAATTTCAATTTAACTTCATACTACTTTCCTCAAAAAAAAAAAACTTCATACTACAAAATCAAATTAAACATTTCAAATTTATAATGTCCTCAAGTATTCAAGCCAATTTCTTAATTCATTATTTTTCAAATTTCAATTCATTTTAGCAAGATAAAAAAATTGCAACAAAATAAATATGAGATTAAAAGTAAGTGGTGTACCTATTCTTAACTTGTTGCCGCTGCCTTGCTGGTGCCAATCGGTGAAAGAATGAAATTGAAAAAGGAAGAAACTGTTATCTGAAAAAAAAAAAGAAAGAAAAAGGAATTAACGAAGAAGAAACGTGAGAAAGAAGAGAAAGAGTCACAATTAAGTTATTCTTGTTTGTTTGTAATGGGCAGAGTCATTGACAAATCTTGTTTGTTTGTAATGGGCTTGATTAAAAGGCCCAGTTTTAAAGATTGGAAAAAAAAGGATGAAAAATATTAGGAGCGTGGATCGAAGTTGCGTGCTCTCACATAGTAAGGCCAAGCTGTTCCATCTCAACCAATGTAATATTCATTCTCAAATATACCTAAAAAATTTTTATTTTTAACTGAGGGGGGAACAGGGCCCCATGGGACCCCCTTTATCTCCGTCTCTGGCATTGCTCTTCTTCTTGTTGGGGTCTGGGGAGCAACCAAGTGCCTTGTTTGGTGTAGTAGAAGTGTGGAACAAGCAATCAAAGACCATCTTCTTCACTAACTTCTTTTTGGGTAAAGCTGGACCCTTCTTCTTCTTTCTCCATTTCTCTCTTTGGTTCCTCTCCTTGCTATGTTTTTATCAAATATGCTCTGTTACCTTGTACTCATTAGATAAATAAATGCACATTTCACAATTATGTGAAAGGAAAACGTGGTGGCTAGGGCTACATTAATTGCGTCGCAACCACTTTAGGAAAAGGATTTGCATATTAATTTGCGAAATTCCAGCAATTTCTTTTTCACTTTATGGGGTTTTGTGTAGGGAGGATTCCCATTATTAGACCAAAAACTTTGTCTCTAATTCCCAAGTATGATTTTGACATGTTTTTCCTTTGACAATATCCTTGAAATGAAATACTAATATTCAAACCAACTTACGCATACTTTGGAGTACGATGAACGCTACCTAGATTGAGATAAAAGCATTTAATTTCCTCTAAAATTAATTTGAAATTATTATATTTCATTTACTTTTCCTAATTAAATGAAATCCTGCAGAAAAAAAAAAGTTCTATCACAAAATTTTGGATTTTTTTAATAGAATCCCCAGCAAGCATTTTTATTAATTTTAATAATCCTTAACTTTAATTGATAGCTTTAATGTAACTTTCACTCCACCTATTTATATAAGCAATATCACTGGACTGGATTCACTCCATTTACCTGCACTGGCTCTGTTTCCGAGCTGTCTACTTTTTCATCACTTGGATTCTGATTCACCATTGGAAAATGGAAAATGCCTGCTACCTGATAATTGGCATATATAGATATCAGATATGCCAGTTGCAATTAAGTCTTGGCATATTCTTTGAGGAACCACACACACACACATATATATATATACACACTACATTTTAAATAAAAAATATTTAAATATTAATTATATTAAAAAAATAATTATTTTAACTTTACGTTTATTATTAAAAATAATAATAATAAATATAAGATTGAAATAGTCATTTCTTTATTATAATTAATTCATAAATAGAGAAATGATTATTCTAATCTTATATTTTTTTTTGTTGGAGATAAAAATAAATATAAGATTAAAATAGTTATTTTTTTAATATAATTAATTTATAAAATATTTTTAATTCGAATCAATTTGGTTCATTTAACATTACTTTAATATATATATATATATATATTTGCACACACAGAGTGACACAAACACACTGGTACACATGATCTTCAATTTATGTTGGGATGACATCGACTCTATATTTCAATTATTTATGGGTGGCCGACAAAAGACTAGTAAATTGGAGAGAACCAAAAATTCCCATTTCGCCAGTTTTTTTTTTTTCATTTAGACTAGTAAATTTAGTTGTTGAATATTTATTTCGCAGTGCAGTGAAACTCAAGTTTAGTTCTCATAATCTGATTACTTTGTTGTTTGTTAAAAGAATATGAGGGACCAAAAAAATCAGTAGACCGATTCAATTAAAATCAGTACAAGACCTATCCATCTAAAACAGAGCAAACAGGGTCAACTCTAGGCCCATTTGTGGAATATCATCAAAGCGTGTGATTAAGTCATGCATGGGAAAGATGCTTAATTACATGCAGGGCGGAGCGAGAGGGGAGGCTGGAGGACAATGGACTCCTCTCACCCAACGGCGAAGCTACGTTGGAGGGAAGGGGGGCAGTTGCCCCCTTCTCTTTTTTTAAAAAAAATATATATATATATAATATTTTTAAAAAATTTTTAAATTATTTATTAATTTTTTTAAAAAAATTTAAATTACCCCCTTTTTTTTAATTTTTACAAGAAGAAAAAAAATATAATAAATTGTTTATTTTATAGCAATAGTTCTCTTTTAAAAAATTGATAAAATATTAATAATATACAAAAGCAAAAAAAAATAATAAAATAATAAATTTTTCAACTAAATTAATTTGAACACATTTATAAATTTTTCAACTAAATTAATTTGAACACATTTAATGAATTAAAGAACTCATTTATTTTAATTATTTTTTAAGAAATTATATTTATTATTTAATTTTTTTTCTCTTTATTTTATTTTTATTATGAAAAATTTTATAAATTTAAAATTCTGCACATATATTAATATTTTTATATTAATTACTTTTTTAATAATAAAAATATATTATTAATAAATTAATAATTTTATAAAATAATATTAAAATAAAATGAGAGATAAATAATTATGAGGAAGCTAAAATTTATAAAAAAAAATTTACCCCCCTTTATTCCAAAGCTTGACTTCGCCCCTGCTCTCACCACATGTGTATGTATATATATATATATATATATGTATACCTATATAAACCATGTAAACTATATATAATTATAAATAGTTATATATATATAGTTTACATATAGTTTATATTATATCTATATAATATATATAATTTAGATATAATATATAATTATATATAAATATATATAATATTTATGCATATATAATACTTAATGTCTCAAGTTCTTGATTTGTTAACTATTAAAATTAATAGGATATACTATTATTATGACAATGTAATAAGTAATTTTTTTTATTTTATTTCTATTTTAAAATTTTTATTGAATCTTTTTTATATTTATTTATGTAAACTGTAAACTTACTTGAAAATTCTGACTTATATTTTAATTTATTTAAAATAATTTGTATTGTGATTGGGTTGAATAATGAATTGATTTAGTATTTTAAATTTTAGATTAAATTAGTTATAAATTAAATTATTGAATATAAAATAAAAATTTAATATAAAATGTGATTATGTTAATAAAATTTAAATTATAAATTATGATTAAGTTAATAACATTATAACTATAAATTTATAACTATTCGTCGGTAATTTTTTATGTGTAAATTTTATCTTTTCTCCGATGAATTTCTGATTCCGCTACTTATATCAACATATGTTTGGTCCAACATATTTATTTCATTTTGATTTGGACTATATAATAATTTGTAGCTTTTTATAATTATGGAATATATATTTGTGGTGTTTGGGGTAAGTTGTATATAGTACTTGTCATAATTGTCCACATCCTAGCTAGACGCATATAGAACTGTTCGTACTTGTTTTTTAACACTTTTCGAACACAACCAACTGCAAATTAATAAGTCTTTAATTCAACTCATTCACATTAAAATCAAATAATTATAAGAGTTTCAACGATCTAACACTAATACTAATACTCATTCAACTTATAATCAAACAAGCTAGCTTCTGTATATATATATTTCAACCTAGCTAATTTTTTTGGTCTACGTGTCTCATCCTTTTGCTAAATTTCTTGTAAATAGATACCACGTTTTTGCGTTCATATTTCAAAATGCATTGTTTATTTGAATGTGTTGTATAAGGAAACATGCATGCATGAATGGTTCATTTTTCCCCTTGGAATAAGTCAATTTTTTCCCCCTTGGAATATGTCAATTACTAACCCCCCATTTCCACATCAATATATATGTGCTCAAGCCTAATTGACAAGAGAAATATTATAATATTATTCAGCCAGGTTAACTAGAATTACATTAATTCACCCCTTAAAATGGAAATGTCGTCTAGATTAGTTGCATGTTGAATGTAGACTAATTAATTAATGGGTCTCTGAATTCCATTTTCTTTCAAATTTCTCTAAAGTAAGAAACCAAATTTAGATTTAAAATGAAGCATTCATTTATAAAAATTGCATATAGGAAACATTTTAGCATATTAAAACTAAAAGTTAAAACTTCTTTTATTGGAGAGAGATTTATATGCATATATATATATATACTAGTCCATTATTATACCTTAATAATTTTCATTTACTACCTACCTCTATACTTGCAAAATGATTTATTATTATTATTTTTATCCTTATGATTTGTTGTTTTATTCTTTACTTGGTAAAGTTGGGCATTAACAATGAGGACAAGCACACGTGGGGAGATATCGATTCAATTCTAGAATGTCTTGTCTTTTTTTTTTTTTTTGACTTCTGTCACCAGAGACTTTTCTGAGTGTTCCAACAAGTACGTGTACTACACGCTCTAACCCTGCAGATAAAAAAATATTGTTCTTGAAGAACTATGCAAGTTGGCCTCTGTTCTGACTGTTCTGACTTAAGCAGACCGCCCTAGTGAGTTCACGCGCCAGTTCGACCGTTAACTGGCTGACGCATCTTCAAAATTTACTATCTCGTCATTTTTACGTGAGAGAATTTGGAATTGCCGATTATACTGTATCAATTAATTTATTTAATGTGATTACACGCCCAATGGTAAAAAAGAAAAAGACGCCCAATGGTAAAAAAGAAAAAGACGAGTAAAAAAAAATTGAACTAAACTAAACATTGAGAGATATTTCATATTAAAAAGAAATGAATTTTAGTGCCTTCAAAAAAATAATAATATAATGTAAAAAAAAATTTATGAAAGATTTTTTTATTTATATTTAGCATCTTAAAATTTAATAAAATTTAAAAATTTATAAAATTCATTAAAATTAATTATTTTTAAATATTATTAAATTTTAAAAAAATTTTAAAAAATTATTATTGAATAGTATTAGATTTCATAAAATTTTAAATAAATATGAATTGAATACTATTACATTTTTAAAATTTGTTAAAATCTATTAAAATTTTAATCTAATACATCCGCTAATAGAAATATTTTTTTGAATTATATTTATTTTTTTAATTAGTATGGTTATTTTTATATATGAATTTCAGTGGTATCATTTTTTCCTAATTTGTGTGAAGAAAAATTATTTTTAGAAAATTCTCTTTTTTATGATTTAATTGTAAATTCAATTCTAATCAATATGAGGGTCAGCAAAAATAAAATAAAATAAAATATAAATTAAAATTAAAAAAGAAAAATGACATCCTCCACCATATTTTTAAAAAAATTTACTTTTTTATCGAGAGTATTTTAATTATTTTATTATAAACTCATAATAAACTAATTATAAATTGTGTAAAATTTATAAACTCATTATAAATTTATAATAAACTCATTATAAATTATAAAAATTTGGCATTTTGATAAATATTTTATAAATTTTGATATTTTGATAAATATTTTATAAATTTTGATATTTTGATAAATATTTTATAAATATGATAAATTTAGAATTATTTTTAAATTTTTTTTCTATTTTTTCAAAAGTCCAATTAAGAAAGCCTTAAATAATTACAATCCGATTTCTAAAATGGGTATAGGATTGGGCCCTCCGCGAGGAAAATGGCTTCCAACATCAGAAAATGACAACTTTGGACATTGGGAGGTGAAAGACGCTTTTAGCCTTCTATGGAGAAAAAATTTCATCAGTGATTTGCTCATTACCACCTTTTATTTGTCGCAGTTTTCCTCCAACAAAGGCTGCCGGAGTTATCTCATCAAGTTCTTGGGCATGGGTTTGTCCTCTGGAGTTGGCCTGTTGGGTATTACACAAACCTCTAATTTACACAGTTAAAAAAAAAGAGTTAATAATCTATGTTCTAATGACTGAAAATTGTATTCAAATGTGAATTTGGTAGCCGCCGGCGACACCCAGATGAGAAGTAAATCTTACAGTCAAAATATCATAAAAAAGAACAGAAAAATCAGCCAATTATATATATGTATATTTCTCTGACAGAGGAATACAGAAAGTAAAGATGATTGATCGTTGGAAGCGCAACAAGTCCAATGTGGGATCACGATTTTATACTAAAACATAAAATCTACAGAGAAATTACAACAACAATAAACAAGAAAAGAAGAATTTCAGTCACCATTTGATAATTTTGCAGAAGAAGCGATGTTATCAAGGCAGCTAGCTACGCTTGATGGGTTCGGGTACTACAGGGGAAGAACAAGGAAAGCAGAGAGAAGCAAAAGATTGGACCAAGAAATCAAAAATCATTCGCTTAACAAGCTTCCTCTTCTTTGGAAACACACTTCCATTCTTGGATTTGAACCATGGCTCTGTCTTCATCTCCATCTCCATCTCCATCTCTCTTCTCTGCTTTGCTTTGCTATGCTCTGTTTACAGTATTTTGGTTTGTGAATGAATGGTACATATAGAGAGGGCCTTGTTTAAAAAAAAAATTAAATTTCCCTTGAAAAACCAACCAATCAAAAGAGTAACTTGGTTGAAAAGTATCATTTGATACACGTGGCTATTAATCCACTAGTAGCATTCTCAAATCATCACAAGTTATATTTAATCCTTCTAGATGATCAAATTCGTTCCATTATTTCTAAGACATTGTCATTACAAATAATTTCAAATGCGGGAAGTGCAAAATAAAAACAGATCTTCCTTTTATACATGTTGTTAGAAGTATTCCTTAGTGTTTATGCATCATTAATTATATTAATGTTTAATATTTATGATGAATTAACTAAAACAAAATGCTTAAATTTGCCTTAATTATGTTGGATATAAATAAAAAAAATTGTATTTTCTTAAATATTAATTAATAGTTTGATTTATATGTACATGATTTTTTTAAGAGATAATTTAAAACATTAATTTATTTCATTCAACCCCTTTACGAATTATTTTCTCTAAATTTAATTTTATCATATAGCAGCATTCATTTAATAAAAAATTTCATAAAAATTTAAGTTTAGTTGTTAACAATGATTTTTTTAAAAAAATTTGACATAATTTATAAATTAGGATTTATATTTAAATGTGGAATTTAAAATTTTAAGTACAATGATAAGAATAATTAATCTTCAAAAACTATGTTTTAGCATTCAATTTAAACAACAAAAATAAATATTATTCAACCATGAAATTTGGAGAATGAAACAAAAAGGAAATTAACTTATATATTGATATTAAAATAAATTTTGTAACACACTTAAATCATTATATATAAATTATATAGTTCTAAGTAAAATTAAAAAAAAAGTAAATAATAGTAACAATAATCAAATAATTTATACTTAAAAGATCTCAAAATATTCTTCCAATAATTATGATTTATATCATTTTTAATAAAATTTAATAAAAATAAGAAATAATAATGTAAAATTAAATGAGACGAGTTAACGTGTAATTATTATTTTGGAAATTTTTTTAAGAAAATGTTTGCTGAAAAACCAAAACCAGTAGTATATAAACCGTCCACCTTGAGGAAACATAAAGGAGCTTATATTGCTTTCTACAATAGTAACATTAATAAAAAAAAAATGGAAAAGTTCTCGGACATTTCCTGGTGAAAATGACCGTGATATATATTATATATAATTTTTTATTTTTACAAAGATATTGATTTTAAAAATTTATGTTATTTGTCATTATTATTATTATTACTAATTATATTTCATGGAAAATAATTGATATTTTATCAATTATATTTTTAATATTGGATAAAATAAAACATAATAGTATTTATATCAAATAGATAACCCAATCTATATACTTATTATTGATAATCAATATTCTCAGTATTCTATTTTTTTCTGTAAATTTTTCATATGTTATATAGTTTTAAATATTCAAAATGATTAAAAATAAATATGAGGTAATTGTTAATGTATTTAATATATCAGTTTAAGTTTTTTAAGTATTTTTTATAATAATCTTACTTAAGCAAATTAAGTGAGAAAAAATAGAAAATAATATTTAAAAATAACAAATAAAGAATAGAATTAATATATACTATCCTTAATATATTTTAATATTTTTATTGATATATTATTCAATAAAATAATATTTTAGTACAGTTTAATTGTTTTCATTGGTATGTTCTCTTGCAATTCTTTTTTTTTTCTTTTGAATACTTGAATTTTCATAACTATGTATATAAAAATATTGAAGGGAAAACTAACTTAATTAGAAATCATCAAAATCATCATCAACAGTAACTACGATAATAATTTATATAAATTTTACAATAATTTTATATTTATATTTATGTATCACTACAAGAATGTATAGAATTACCGATAAAAATTTACCGACAGAAAATTTTTTATTGATAATACCGACATAATACCGAGAGAAATTATTAAAAAATAAATACCAACAGATTACTGACAGAATATCGATAAAAAAATTTTGCCGACGGATATTTTATCGACAATAATGGTACTGATAAATGACGCCAATATTTACCGACAGAAACATCAAAGAGTCGGTAATACTTAGCGAGATTTATTATTATTTTTAGTGATAAAATTTATCGACATATATTTATTTCAATAATACCGACAGAATATGTTTTCTGTAAATAAAATTACTGACATAATATATTTTCTGTAGGTAATACCGATAGAAAATATTTTTTCTCGGTAATTTTACCAATAGAAAAAGTGATTTTCTCGGTAAATAAATAGTCTTAACCTAATTAGTTTGACGAAAATATATATAATTAAAAATTTGGTAAGTGACCATTAATGTTTAGTGGCCAAATTAGGTAGTCATTAAATTTTGGTTATTAATTAAAGAAGGAAGAGGAAAATTTGAATAAAAAGAAAAAGAAATAGAGAGAGAGAGAGAGAGAGAGAGTGCTCGGAACAGTAGAGGGAGAGAAAGATTTCTTAGAGCAGTAAACTTCATCAGCTTCGTTCGACGTCTTCCGGCTATCGTCAAGCAACATGCACCGGCCACTGGCAAAGTCAACTCGCCGAGCTTTCCAATGCTATTAAAACAGCTGTAAACTGCCACCGAAAATTGGTGCACTTGCTGCCCGAAGAACTGATCAGAGATCTCGCCGACGTTAACTCCGAATGCTGTTTTTGACCACTTTTCGATAATATTTTTTGACGATATATGCATTTTTAGAATCCTCTCATCTTAAGCTTTAATTCGGTATATTACTTGCGAATTATAGATAAAATTTTAAAAACTCATATATATATATATATGCATGTTGATATATTTTTATACAAAAATAGTAATTAAAATTTTAATTAGTTAAATTTTAATTTAATAAAAAATTTGGGATTTAATGTAAATATTATGATAAATGAGAAATAATTAGAGGAAGATAAATTTTGAGTAAATAAAAAAAAGTAGTAAAAATAATGAATAGTTAGTTAAAATTTAAAAAATTATTAAATTAGAAATTAAAGTTGATTAATTATTATTGTTAAAAGAGAAATAAGAATGAAAGACAATTAATATTGCTAAAATTATATAGGTAGTAATTTAAAATAAAAATATTAATGTTAAATATAATTAAAATAATTAAATATTGAGTTTTAAATATTATTAGTAAATTGTAGAATAAATTAATATATAAATTTTTTTGATAGAAAAAATTAATATATAAATTGAATTAATGAGATTATGAATTAGTAGTTAGTTGTTTGTTTGTGAATTTAAAATTTATGGTTAAGAAGTTTGTTAATATACAATGATTTATTAATATATATATATATATATATGAAAATGAATATTAACTTTAGAATAAAAATAATTGTGGTAAGGTCAAGATCAATTCTTAAAGTATAAATTTTGTTAATAAATTACAAAATAAATTAGATGTATTTTAGATATAAGGACAAAAATAAATATATTTATGAAATAAATAAGTAAATTGAAGAATAATAAATTATTAGTTCATTAAAGTAAATTATATTAAATACTACTATTAAAGTATTATTTAAATAAGAGTTTTATTTACATATTAGTAATTTTCTAGTATATTATTTAAAATCTACTAAATTTTTACTTAAATAGTTATATTGTTATTATTATTATTACTAATATAATTGATTATTAATATATATTGACTATTATTTAACTATAGTAGTTATTAAAATATAATATCAAGCAGTAGTAAAATATTAAGATTTGTTAAAATTATGGTAACTAAATATTATTATTATTAAGTTTATTATTAAATTTATTATAATTATTATTATTAACAAATATTAATTTTAGTATCAATATTATTAATAGTTTTATTATAATTATTTTTATTATTAAAATTTAATACTATAAAGTAAAAAAAATTAAAATAAATAATATTATTCTATTTGAAGGATATATTTTGTAAATATATATATATTATTAAATATATTTTTACTATCATTGTGATTGTAATAAGTTAATATTTTTGGAGGGTTAAAATGAATAAATTATTAATTATAAAAAAATATTATTATAAAATTATTCTCTTAGAATTATTTAGTATTAATTTAATATATAATTTTGATATTAAATAAATAATTTGTAAGTAAACCAAATAAACATTATTAAAAGTTTAATAAAAATATATTTATTAGTAACATTCATATTATAACAATTATTATTAAATTATAAGAATAAATAAATTTAATTAATTATAGATTAAAATATTTTAAATATTTAGTATTTTTGACGAATTATAGATAAGTTGAAAAAGTTTATATAAAATAATTAGATAAATATTGTCGATATTTCGTTAGAGTTTATGATTAGTTTTTATATATGTCTCATATAAAGTAAATTATAATAGTTAATAATTATAGGATAATTTTTAGTTAATAATTATTTTTATATCACTCTAACAGTGGATATAATAGCTAAAATAAATCATTGAGGTAAAACAGTTGGATTTATAAATTTAGCTTTTGGCTAAGATGAGTGGATAACTATGTAACATTGTATTTTTCTTAAAAGTATTATATTTATATATGATTTTTAAAAAAATATTTATTAAGTGAATTTATTTACAGTGATGATTTATTTTCGGATATTAATTATTTTTTTATTAAGTGAGAATAAATAATAGTAGTTTAAATTATTATATGTGTAAATAATTAATTTTATTATGTTAGTAAATTAATTTAAATACACTCTTGTATAAATTTATCTGATCGTACATTGATGATGAGTGTTTAAATTTAATGATATTATAAAATTACTCTTGGCTAATTTGCCCTGCACATATGTATTGAAGTTATTTCTCCTTGGGCTTGCGAGGTAAGTCATCATGCGCCCTTAGATTGAAATTAGAACAATAAAAATTTATATTTGAGTGTATATAAAAAATAACAGAGAATAAAATTATATTTATCAAGTTAAGCTATAATGTTTATATTACATATATTATCATACTTTATTTGTTTTCCCATGTTACATATTTACCTATTCACTAAATAGTTGGACTCATCCTATTATAATTAATATTTTTAGATATTTTTGAAGATTAACTTAGTAGACTTCATTAGAGTATAGACTCTTAAATTTAAAATTTTTCTGCATATAGAAAGGTTGGACCAACAAATTAGTATTTTCAGTTTGATTTTAATTTGAGAATTATTTAAATTTTGCAAATGATATAATAAATATTATAAATGATCATATACTTGTGAGAGACATGAATTAAATAAGTTGTAAATTGATATTTATAGTAAGATAAGTCTACCCTAGCTTTGGAGAGTTGAGATGTGATAATTAGGCGAGCCGTTTACAGAGAGAATATATTTTCTTTAGATAAAATTACGGACAGAATATCTTTTCTGTCTGTAATATCGAGAGAATATATTTTTTGTAGGTAAAATTACCGACAGAATATATTTTCTATAGGGAATACTGACAGAAAATATTTTCTCTCTGTAATTTTATAGGCAAAAAAATGTTTCTCTCTGTAAATAAATAGCCGCAATCCAATTAGTTAAGCGAAAGTTTTATTGTCATTAGTTGAGCTGTTTACCGAAAGAATATATATTTTTATAGATAAAATTATCGACAAAATATATTTTATGCATGTAATACCGATAGAAAATATTTTCTCTTGATAATTTTACAGACAGAAAAGTATTTCTATCAGTAAATAAATAGTCACAATTCAATAAATTGAGCGAGAATTTTACCCAATTAGATGAGCCGTTTACCGAGAGAATATATTTTTTTATGTAAAATTACCGATAGAATATATTTTCTGTAGGTAATACTAAGAGAATATATTTTTTTTAGGTAAAATTACCGACAGAATATATTTTTTGTAAGTAATACCGATAGAAAATATTTTCTCTCGGTAATTTTACTGACAAAAAAATATTTCTCTCTGTAAATAAATAGACGTAACTCAATTAATTGGGCGAAAATTTTACCACCATTATTTGAGTTGTTTATTGAGAGAATATATTTTTTATAGGTAAAATTACCGATATAATATATTTTCTATAAGTAATACAGAGAAAATATATTTTCTGTTGATAAATTTACCGACAAATACTTAATTTTTTCTGTAAATTTTACCTATAAAAATAAATTTTTTTTCTCTCCTTTCCCATTTCTATGAACTCTCCTCCATTTTCTTCATTTCTCTTCTCCTTCTATCTGTCTATGTCCCCTTTTCTATGTATTTTTATTTTTTATTTTTTGCTTGAAGAAGAATAAGAATAAGATATTTATTTTTATTTTTTAGTTTTTGATAATTTTGTAATATATGTTAAATTTTTGTTATTTATTTTTTAATTTGTTGTTATTTTTTATAAATTTAATATTTTATTTTAGGTTTGTGAGTGTTAAAATTTAAGTTGATTATTTATATTTTGATTGTGTGTTGTTTGATTTTTAGGTTATTTTAATTAATCATAATATTATTTTATAAATTTTTAAAATTTTCATAATGTATTTAGAAATTTTTTTATATTTAGATTTTTTTTGTATTTAGAAATTTATTTAGGGTGTTAGATTTATTTTAGGGTATTTTTTTTATTTAAATAGAATATGTTTTAAGAAATTTTATTATTATTTTTTAAATTTATATATTTAAATAGAATATGTTTTAAGAAATTTTAAAATTTTTCTTATATTTTTAGAATTTTTTTGTAAATATAAATATTTTAGGGTATTTTTATAATTTTTAAAAAAAATTATCTAAAATTGATTTATTTTAAAAATTTAATTATAAAAATAAACTAAAGAAAAATTTTATTTAATTAACCAGAATAATTCTTCAGAAACTTTAAAATTTTTGTAACATTTTTAGAAATGTTTTGGTATTTAAAAATTTTTAAGGTGTTAAATTTTTTAGGTATTTTTAGTAATTTTTATGATTTTAGTTAAAATTTATATTTTATATTTTTTTAAAATTTTAAATTTAGTGTATAAAAAATATAATTTAAGATATATTTTATGATTTTATAGATTTTTAGCTACTTAATTTTAAGAATTAAAATATATGGTTATTTTATTAATTTATATGAAATAAGTGTTTAATTTTTTTTTGTTATTTTATAGATTTTTAGTTAATTAGTATTAAGAATTAAAATTTTATGGTTATTTTATTATTTTATAAAAAATTAGTAATATTTTATGTACTATTCAACAATAGATCCAAGAACATATTCAAGTCCAGGTCTAGGAGTAGGTTTAGACCTGGATGCAGAAAAGATGTGTAAAGGTTAGTCCAACAACAGCTTAATAAGTTTATGGCCAACTTTATGGGAGGAATCTTCAATATGTCATGACAGTTTCTTCCGTGTGGTTCTTTTTCACCTCCACTTCCATTACCTCTCGCTTTCTACTTGATTTTAATTTTTTTATATGTATATATTTTAATTTTATACTTATATATATATTAATTATAATTTTATGTACATTTATTTTATATTTATTCATTATTAGATTTAATCTCTATTTAAATATAAATTTTATTTTCATATTTTTTATTTTTTATTCTTTTTAATATTCAATTCATTCATACATTTTTATATATACATCATAAAAATTAATAATATTATTAATAAATATATTTTAAAATTTAAAAATAATTAAATTTTATTTTAATTTTTTTACCAGCAGATTTAAATAATCTGTCGAAATATATATTGTCAATATAAAATTTTATCGGTAATACCAATAAAATGAGCAAGATTTAATTTTGTTAAAATTACCAACTAAATTATTTTTTGTCGGTAATGCCAACAGAATTTTCTCTCGATAATTTACCGATAGAATTTTCTCTCGGTAATTTACTAACAAAATTTTATGTCGATATTACCAACAGAATTTTTTATCGGTATTACCGACAAAATATTTTCTCTTGATAATTTACCTACAGATATTTATTTTTATCAATATTTTTATTAACGGCAAATGATATAACTACAAAAAAAATTTGTTGGTAATCTTTCGGTAAATCTAATTATCGACGAATTTTTTCATCGGTAATTCAGTACATTCTTATAGTGTATCTTTATTTAAAATAACATTCATATATTATTTTTTCATAGTTTATAAAAATTAACTAAAAGTATTTTTAATTATAATACAGATTTATGAATTAGTAGTTTATATCATAAATTATAGAGTAATATTTAAAATAAAAAAAATGGGAAAAGAGTGTAATAAATTTCTCATCCCTAAATGTTGAGAAGAATATATGCAGTTTTTGATAAAAGACATGGAATTCAGTAACTTTTGTGGTTGATTTGAGAAAGTTTATTTAGGTGTGAAATTTAAGAAATAAGAGCCACGAGAATACAATAAAATGAAACTATCCATCAAATACTGTAGCCCCAAAATAAATTAATTAATCCAAAAAATAAATTAATTAATCCAAAAATCATTCATTATCAACAGAAAAAAAAAAGAAAGTAAAAGAAAATTAAAAAAATCTATTTGATCAATTTCTTGATAAGTCTTAAATCTTAATCACATAGTGCTACTGTTGCGGGTTCAATAAAAGTCAAAATTACTCTATGGAAAAGAAAAATGAGAGTCAAAATTGAATGAAAAATCAAGCTATGCATGTATCTTCCAAGTTGGTGGTTACTTTAAAAAAAGTCAAAAACAATACAAAGAAGTGTATTTATGTATGCGAAATGTCATGTCTTCATAATCCAACTTACATATATACAAAATTTGTCATTTATATAATATCGAATAAATTTAACGTATGTATTTATGAATATAATTAAAAAAAATTTATTTCGATTTATATAATAAATATATTGAGATATATTGGATGATGATTTGTTAAAAATAGACATGTTTAACATTAGTTAATCCAATAGAATATAAATTTATATGTTTTGCTTTTTTGGGGCTTAATTAGTTTTGTTTATATGTCTAATTAGATCTTCAAATCCAGCTCATTTATATAAATACATATCAAATGTTGGTATAAAATAATTTTTTTTTCTTGTTGGGTTTAGTTAGCAATAAAGTAAAATAAATTATTTTTGAATTAGTTTAATTATTCTTGAATTAATCAATCTTGTACTGATAAAAAATTCGGTTGAGTCTGTTTCAGAGATGGATCTTCTCACTCGATTTATTATTTTCTACGTATAATTGTATATCAAGAATAGTTCCTTGAGTGAACAAAATAAACAAATTAAATGTTATAAAGGGTTTTTCTTAATGTATTGATGGGAAATTTTCTTAGCTTTTCCCTTTAAGGCTGGAAAAGAGTCATGCATGGAGAATCCTAATTATTTGCAATTTTCAAAATAGGTATCCTTTTTCTCCACAAAAGAGTGGAAAAAAAAAATTCATTTCACCATAAACTGATATGATAAATAAAGATACATGAAATAAAAAAGAATATTAATGTCTTTTCATTTGATAAAAATATAAATAAAAAATTATATTAATTAAATATCAAATTATTAGTATAATATCAAACTACACATTTTGTGTAGACAAAAATTCAATTAATTTAATTGATTTCCTCTCCTCTTTATATACATCTCCATTTATTTTTTACTTAATTTTGATCTTTAGTAGAATAACGTGTTTTAGAAGTTTTAAAATGTAAAATTAAATTTATTTAATAAAATTTATTCAACTTTTATATGTATTTGAAAGTCAAATAAAACAAATTCATAAATTCTGATTTTTAATTTCTCAATGGTAATATCTAATCAACGACCTCTTTAATTAATCTTAGTTCCGTGCCAGAGGAAACACCAAAAACACTCTCAAAATTAACTAATACTGCAAAAAATAATAATAAATGAATTGAAATATACTTTATTAATAAAATAAAAGTAAATGAATTTCTATCACATGATTTGGTGTCATATCATATGTTAATTAATACTTCCTTCATAAAGTCAAGTGATTATATAAACTTCTAATTGACTAATTATTATATATAGTAGTGGGTTTTAGATATGTGGGGCTAATTGGTTTAGATCAAAATATATATTAATAATTTCTATAACTAATTAGTAGATCAGTTGATTAAAATAGAGCTGAACAAGTGAAATGAGATAAGAATTTAAATTTTAACTTGTAAATTACGAATTAATCATACATTCAAATTTTTAAACGGATAAAAATAGAGAAAAATGCAGAATAAAAAAAATATATGTAATAATTTTGCTAATTCATTACTAATACTTAATTAATTAAAGTCAGTAGATCATCGGATCACTTTTGTAGGGCACATATAATAAATGTACAACTGACATATGAAGATTAAATTTTGATCGGAAATATTTGAAATTCAAGAAATTTATTTAAATTTATGAAATTATGAAGTGTGAAATTAATGGAATTAATAAATTTCACCATTCGGTATTAAAATAAAATTTTCGGTTAGTTATTTACACTCCCATGAATCATATATTCATGCTTTGTTAAATATTTTTAAAGTAAATTACTGACTTGTCCGGCATTTTTTATTACACTTCCTAACATTAAATTTCAGAAAAAAAAATTATAAATATCAAATAGTGGCTTCAAAAAAAAATATAATGTTCAAGAATATAAATAATTTATAGTAAAAATAATATAAAAATAAATAGTAATAGTAATTAAATGTTCAGAAATTTTAAATCAGCCTCATCTTTTATCAGAATGTCACATTTATATGTAGAAAAATTATCACAATCATTTAATAAATACACTTGTTGTCTCTTCTGTTGGAACTTATTAATCTATTAATTTACGGAAACATTTAGGTCAATGTTCAAAAATTCAATAATGTATTAAATAGTCAATCAAATTCTATATGCAAACTGCTCTTGAGTTGAAACACATACATATAATTGAAATTCTTTGTCCAGTTCCTGGAAAAAGGGTGTTGAAATTCCAAGAATTTATTTGAATGTCACTCACTTTCCATTTGTTTTAACTTTTTCCATTAAAGTTTAGTTTTATGTGTGTGTATAAGACATATTAAATTATAATAGAATTTATAATCTAATGAGATCAAATTATTGTTATACGACGAAAAATAATCAAAGAAACCAACAACTAACTTCTTTTTTTAATAGACCAACAACTAACTTAATAAAACTAAAATAGTTACACATTAAGGTATAGTCTAATGCCAAGTACAATAGACTCAGTATGACTCATTATTGATATATTAAAAAAAGGGTTCAAATACTGTATAATAAATAACAACCGTGAATAATTAATAACATCAAAACAAGGGCAGCAGCATTAACAACTGGATCAACAGGAAAAAAAACATTCAATCTGCATCGTTATTTGAAAAGTTTGATGAATTGTCAGAATTTTTCTTATTAGAAGAAGAAGAGATGAAAAGAGAAGCAATAGAATCAAGAATCATGGTTTTGACAAGCTTCCTTGTTCTTGGAAAAACATTTCCACTCTTGAATGTGAAGCATGCAGTATTTGCTTCCATTTCTTCATCACCTGGCTTCTGCTTTACTTCCATATCTCTGTTTCTTGGACCTGCAACTTTACTTAATAAAAAAGAGACTACTTGCTTTGTTGGTGTAGTCCCTGTTATTACAAGAGTTTTGGCTATACACTCAAAGTGGAATTAGCTGCGGATGAATATTTATAGAGTTTGTTGGCTTTTTGGGGTTTATGTAAATTAATTAACCTTACTTTAAAATAATCTTCGCTACTCTTCCACGTACAACGCAAGGAATATTTTTGTTGGATCAATCATTTTAATATTCCTTTTTATGTTAAAATCATTTTTAAAATATTATGAAGTTACAAAATCTGAAATTTACTTAAATTTTTTAATTAAATAAAATTATATATATATATATATTCAAATTTAGAGTGCCTCTCAAATTCCAAATATCTAATACTTAAGTCTTTTAAATCAGATCGAAAATCTCCCAATTTATTGATTACTTAAGGAAAAAAATAAAGAAGAAAAATCTCATTTTGCTAGAAAAAAAAAAAGCAGTAAACAGATTTATATTGAAAAGAATGATATATGTAAGAGATCCCGAATGACGAAAATATCTTTATAGAAGGAGACTTAAATGGACATATAGAAAATGATAGAGTAGGTTTTGAGAATGTACATGGAGACTATATTTTTGAAACTAGAAATGAAGAAGACAAAAATATACTTGATTATGCTATAGCTAATAGATTACGGTTTGATTCTGGCAAACACATATTTTATAAAGAGGGAATCATATCTAGTAACTTTTAAAAGCGGACAAAATAGAAGTCATATTGACTTTATACTCACAAGAAAAACTAATCGAACTAGATGTAAGGATTGCAAAATTATTCCTAGTGAGACATTGACTACTCAACATAGGTTAGTGGTATTGGATGTCAAGATTAAGAGTTGGACTAGTAGACCTAGGAGAAATGAAATTTCTAAGATTAAGTGGTGGACTTTAAAAGTATAAACAATTAATGTTTAAGGATGAGTTGGTTAAAACTGAAGGTTGGGAGGTGGATATAAATATGTCAGCAAATGATTTGTGGGTGGACATGCCTACAACAATTAAAGGACTAGCTAAAAAGGTACTTGGGGAGTCTAAAGGATGTGGACATGCCTCGAAGGAGTTTTGGTGATGGAGTGAGAAAATGAAAAAAACAGTAAAACGTAAAAGAAAATGGTATAAGAGTCTATCAAAGCGTAGTGATAATGAGGCTTTTAAGCATTACAAACAAGCAAAAAGGAATATTAAAAAGGAAATTAGGCAAGCAATAGCACAATCTCTGAAAAGTTTGTATGAAAAACTTAGAACAAATAAATGAGAAAATATTATTTATAAATTGACTAAGATAATGGAAAGAAAATATCGAGATTTGAACCAAATTAAGTGCATCAATGATGAAAAGAATAGAGTCTTGGTTCAAGAATAAGATATCAAGGAAAGATGGAGAAGTTATTTTGAGGAGCTTTTTAATGGCAACCGTAATGAAATCATTGAGAATTTGTACGACATAGCCGAAAAAAATGTGAAGTATACTATACAGATTAGGTTCTCCAAGATAAATGAAGCTTTAAAGAGAATGAAAATCGGTAAAGCATGTGGACCGGATGGAATACCCATTAAGATTTGAAAACATTTGAAAAATACAGGAGTTATATGATTGGCGACTTTATTTAATAAGATCTTAAGTATAAAAAAAATACCTAATGAATGGAGACAAAACAGTCTGATACCTATTTTTAAGAATAAATGAGATATTCAAAATTACTCAAATTACATAGGTATTAAGCTTATGAGCCACACTATAAAATTATGAGAGAGAGTTTTGAAACATCATTTATATTTGGATACTTGTATCTCCCCAAACTAGTTTGGTTTTATGCCTTGTTAATCCACTATGTAAGCTATCTTTCTTATTAGAGATGTGATAAAAAGTATAAAGAGATAAAGAAGAATTTACATATGGTTTTCATTGACTCGGAGAAGACGCATAATAGAGTTTTTAGAGAAATTTTATGATGGATCCTAGAGCTTAGGGGGATTTCTATAATATATATTCAAGTCTTGAAGGATATGTATGATGAAGCTATTATTATTGTCCGCACTGTTGGATGGGATACTAAAGATTTTTCTGTTTCTATTGGGTTACATTAAGGTTCAGTTTTGAGCCCTTATCTATTTACCTTAGTTATGAATGAGCTAATAAGGCATATACAAGATGATATTTGCAAATGATATTGTGTTGATAGATGAGATCCAAGCAAGTATAAGTCAAAAGTTGAAGTTATGAAGAAGTATTTTAGAATCAAAGGGTTTTAAACTTAGTAGAACTAAGACTGAGTATATGCATTGTATATTTAATAACGCGAATAGAGAAGGAGACGAAGTTATTTTAGACGGAGTAGCAATATCTTATAGTACTCATTTTAAATACCTTGGTTATATTATTCAAGCAGATGGTGGTTGTGGAGAAAATATAAGTCACAGAATTAAAGCTGCTTTGATAAAGTGGATGAGTGCAATAAGAGTGTTATATGACCGAAAGATGCCAGTCAAATTGAAAGAAAAATTCTACTGTATTGCCATACGACCTGTGACGATGTATGGTAGTGAGTGTTGGGCTTTGAAAGTACAACACGTGAGTAAGATGCATATTGCAGAGATGTGAATGATAAGATGGATGTGTCGACACACTAAAATAGATAGAATAAAAAATGAGAGAATCAGAGAAAAAATAGAGGTAGCTCCTATCGAGTGTAAGATAAGAAAGCATAAATTGAGATTGTTTGACCATATAAAACGTAGACCTAGGAATATACCAATTAGAAAAACTAAACTAGTTAAAGTAGAAATACCTAAAACAAGCAGGGGTAGATCTAAATTAACTTGAATAAAAGTGGTATAAAAGTATCTTATTGTTTTAAATTTATCAGAAGAGGTAACCCTAAATCGAATCGAATAAAAAAGAAAAATTTATACAGTCGATCCTAATTAGCTTAGGATTAAGATTTTGTTGCTGTTGTTGTTATATATGGATTAAGATTTTGTTGTTGTTGTTATATATATATATATATATATATATATATATATTTAAAAAACACGTCTATGATGGAGAGAATTTGGTAACAAGGAATAATTAAGAGAGAAGCTGAGAGCCTACACGTGTCCCATGGAACGATACAACTTGCTTGATCTTACCCTTGAAATTTCATCATTACTCCTGATTTGATATATATGTATATATCAATTTGCATTATTTATCTGAGCTTTGAAAGCTTTCTTAAAACGAAAATCAAATTTCGATTCATATATTTATTTTAAGAGATCTTAGTAATTATTTTTTTTATATGATCATTTAAAAATCAAAAAATAAAAAATATGCTATTTTAAAACAATACTTAAAAATGTAAAGATTTTCTATTCCAAAGGTATCGGTTTTGAAATAATATATTTATTTTAAGAGATCTTAGTAATTATGGTTTTGATGTGTTGTGATTTTTTTTTATATCTATGAATTGGAGCTGTTCATTTTATTCATATATGAAATAATCGTTTTTTTAAAAAAAAAATAGATCATCTAATTCAAATTGGGAAAAAAAATTATAAAACAGTGTAAATTGGTTATTTCATGGTGAGATATGTATATGTTCATTTATCATATGAAATGAATATATGATTGCTTCATTTACAGAAAGTAACATAATTGTTGTTTTAGCATTAAATAATTATATTTCAGTTTTTACCTTTATTTAATATAAATTTTTTAGAAAATTGGAAAGACGAGAAATATTCCTCGATCTGCCACATGCAAAAGAGAAATTCAGGAGCCATGGTTTATAATTGGTCAGACCTATTTATAAATTGACTGAGCAGTCAGCTGGCTATGGCTGCTGCCTCCTAAACTTTCCTAATCCAGACATATTGGAGCTATTATGGATTTTCAAAATAAATGTGAAACTAGCAAATTTTTTTTAACTGTTGAAACTTTTACAATTTGGATATATGGTACGAAACTAATAAAAAAGGCCCAGCCATGACTTATCTTATCTTTCACTGTCTTATCTTTCACAGTCAAACGAAGTATGAAATGACAAGAACGTGAAAAACGAAATAACTAAAAATGAGAACCCATTAACATTGAATATTCAACTTTTCATATATAATATAAAGAATTAATAGATTCTCTAAATTTCTAATGAATTTCTTGCCCAAAGTCCAGTTCATTTTTATTTACAAATTTAACTCAATGTTATCCATCAATTTTCCCACTCCTCACACTTTCAATTTCAGGATTAAACTCTAAATTAATTTATCATTTCATTAATGATAATTAGTTTATATTATTTTAGCTATTTATGATCTTAAGGACAATTGCATATATAGTAAATACTCCAATATGAGAATAATTCAGAATCATCTTTTTTTTTCTCATTTTTCTTTTTTTTTTCAATTTAAGTTTGAAGCTGAAATAAAAGGCTATGTATATGTATGAATTATATTCTTGATTTGAGTATATAAACCTACAAATATTTGATGAACATAAAGAGAAAAAGAAACCCCCTTTCAATTCAACTTTTTGTTTCAATTCCCAAAAGCAGAATCACATCCTCAAAAGAATTGAAAAAAAAGCTGGTGAACATGTTTTTCTCATATTGTCCACTTATTTTCCTTTTAATTTTATAGTAGACTTAGAATAAGAAAAAGAAAAAAAAACTAGACAAAAAGACCAGCCCTGTGTTTTCAAAAGTTTGAAAATTCAATTGATAGAAGTTACAATTTATAATTGTGGATTACATAATGTAAGAGTAGCATTTTTTTTTTCATTCTATGTAATTTCATGAAATTATAAAATAAGAAGATTTGAATTGAAGACCCATGTATTTTCCAAAAATTAATTGACTATCGTGGCATCCACAAATTCAAGCTAAAAAATTCATTTATATTAAATAAAGATAATAAAGATAATACTATAAAAAAAACTTGATACAATAGTTTCAAAATAAAATTATATTAATTATACTAATGATAAATTAAAATAAAAATAAAAATAAATAATAATTAAAATTCTTTCTATAAAAATATCTAATATACTTTTTTATAAAATGAATATAATTTAGACGTTGTGTATAAAGAATGAAGAAAATGCTTAATTTAAATTAGATATATAAATTAATGTGGCATATATTTTGTGTTTGTTAACAAAGTAATACATAAAAAATAAAATAAAATAAACACCACTAGTGATTTGTCATTTTCTAAGCCATTTTTGCATATCTTATAATTTATTCAGTAGGAGTAAAACGACATCTGAAATTGGGACCACAAAAACCTTTTGACGTAACTGCCATCATTCTCATGAGGCTTGATGTAACTGATGGTTTAGGCTTTTGGGCCAAAGTGTCCAGCCAATTAGTTTAAAATAAAAAGGAAAATAACACAGTTTACAAGCTGATGAAAAAATTATATGAATTAAAATAAATTTTAAAATAACGGTATAAGAAATTTAATTCTTTTATAGTGCATCGTGATTATATCATAATGGATACAGATTATTGTATGTACTTTAAAATATTTTCAAATGATAAATTTATAATTTTTTTTTCTATATGGATGATATATTGAAGTAATTAATTGATTGAAAAATGAGTTGTTTGACTCTTTTAATATGAATGATATGGGATTAACACAATAATTTTTAGATATGCAGATTATTCGTGACAAGAAAGCTAAAAATTTATGACTGTCACAAAAGAAATATGTTGAGCATGTTCTAAGCATATTTAATTTAAAAAATACTAAACTAGTTAGAACACCTCTTGCTAATCACTTTACACTTAGCAATATTTTTTTCTTTCTACTCAAATGAAAAAGGAAGAAATGGTTACTTCTCTGCAGTAGGGAGTTTAATATATGTTATGGTTTGCATCCGGCTAGATATTACTCATGCTATTTATTTGATTAGTAGGTTTCTTTCAAACCCTAGTAAAGATCACTAAGAGGCGGTCAAATAATTTCTTAGATATTTGAGAGGTATTTCAAAGATGTGCTTATGCTTTGGAGGCTCAAAACTAATTCTAGAAAGTTATACATATGCACGTATGGCGGGTAACTTTGACGGCAGAGAGTCAACTTTAGGATATGTATTTATTTTTGCTGGAGGAGTTATATCATGGTAGTCTAAATTGCAAAAGTGTTTTGCTCTATCCATAACTGAAGCAAAGTATATAGCTATGACTGAAACAAGTAAAAAGATGCTTTGGTTGAAAATGTTTCTCAAATAGTTAGGTTTGACGCAAGATATGTATGTGAAGAATTATGATAGTCAAAGCGCTCTAGATTTGAGAAAAAATGTCACCACTATAAGATTTACCATATATAACTATGGAAGATATTATGACTAAAATAATAAAATACTGTAGCTAAATGATTTTGCCATAAAAATTTAATTCGTAGTCTGTCGTAGCTACAAATAACGCAGCTAAAACTTGACTATGGAATTTACTTATTTCATAGTTTTTTTTAATTTTTTTAGCTACATATTAACAAATAAAGTGACTAAAAATAGTTAGACATTTTGTTATTAAATTATTTCATTATAGTAAAATGCACAAATTATTTGCTACGAAAGTCAAATTGTATAGCAAATATTAATTATCATATATATGTTAAGTTTTTCTAGCTATAGCTCACGAAACCTGCCACTATCTTCATACTTGTTCTCATCAAACTATCGGTTTTGTTATCACTTGTTGACATCAGGGAGCTAACTTATTTTAGAGATTATTTATGAGTCTTGTGAGGGAACACACTTATTAGCTTAACTCCATATTTCAAATGAAATCTTAAAGCAATAGGTTTATGAGTCATTTCTATTTATATATCCCTTATTAAATCTATTTTTTTTTCTTATGTGAGATTTCTTTTACAATATTTGAATAACATCAACTAGCTATGAATATGAAAATTTTATAACTATTATCCTATATTTTTAGTCACAAGTTAATTTTTCATTGCTAACAATGAAAACAATTGCTATAAAAATTTTACATTCATAGTTAAAATATTTAATTTGCTACTATACCAAAAATATTATAGCTAAAAGCTAATTATTGCTACCACAAATATAAATTTAAATAAAAAGTTGAGAATTTGTTTCAAGAAACTATTTTTCATAGCTAATAAAATTATAGTTAGCTATAAATAATATATTCTATGAGTAATATTATACATTAGCTACTATAAAATATTTTGTAGCTAACATTCGTAATTATAGATAATAATTGTTGTAGTGCACATATCATTATCGGACTAAGCATATTGATGTGAAATGTCATTAGATTCGTAAAGTGGTGAATAATCAAGAGATATTATTGAATCAGATTTACACTGATAAGAATTCAGCTAACCCATTGATTAAGGTGGTGACTCATGATAAATATCAATTCTGGATCAAAATGATGAGACTAAGTAGTAACTAAATAATGAATACTGGACCTCTCATCATGAGCTGAAGGAAAAGATTGTTGGTTTAGGCTTTTGGGCCTAACTGCCCAACACATTAGTTTGAAATAAAAAAATAAATCAAAACAAGTGATATGTGTGTATTGTGCCTTACACGGAAAAGGAGAAACATTAAAGATAAAAAAAAAAAAAAAAAAGACTTGGAGTTGGTTTTGTATTTGTGCTGCCATTTGTATAAAAGAAAACCAAACAAATTATTTTGTTCTAAGTTTTGCATAGCAAAACCGAGCAAGAGAGAGGGAAATAAAAAAGGCAAATTTCTTCGTTTTTTTCTTGGCTTTAATTTTAATTGGTTTTTCATCAATCAAGTGATTTTTAGATCAATTTTAGAGGGATATTCTCTAAATTTTTTTGATATAATCATTCAAAAATAATTAAAAATTTGTTAGAGAGATATTTTTGTATTTTCTTTATTATTGGTGATCTCAAACGTGGATATTTAAAAATATTTTGTACTTCATTTTTTTGATAGTGAGTTTTATTTCTAAGTTTGTCCTGTAATTTTTTTTTATATTAAAATATTTTTCACGTTAAATATTATATCTCTTAATTTTGCTGTTATTCTTTGCTTGCTATTATTGTGTATTAATTTTTTTATTGGCTTGAGATTATTTTTTAATTTACACAATTAATATTATTGATTGAGATCCCAACATTAACTCGGTAAATCAAGTAAATAATCTTTTTTTCCAACATCAAAATTTAAAAAAAAATTAATACACTATAACTACTAGTAAAATTAGTAACTAACTGATGTACAAGGGTAAAGTCTGCTATGTACAAACAAATGTATAGCAATAACATAAAAAAATTACTACTTAAAAGCTAATATATATTTTTCAAAAAAAAAGCTAATATATATATATTATTACTATACATTTGCTTTACTTTACCCTTTTAATGAATTTACCCTATATAAATCTAAATTAGTCTATAATATTTGACAGAAATAGATCTGTATGTAAAAAAAAAAAAATGTTTATGAACCCCAACTAATCTAATAAAATACAAAAAATATATTAGTCTTTTATAAAATGGATCCCAACTAAAAAAGTGTTGGACCCCAGCAATAAAAAGTAAACCTCAAAATAAAACTAACAATGAACACTAATTTTTCATAAAAAAAAAGTGAACATTAAAATTGTTGTCTCCATTTTTCGATATCTCTGCTCAATTTCAAAGCCACCATGTCGGGTGAGTATTCTTTCTCTTCTTTTTCTTTTTCTTATTTCTTTATAATGTATGAATTGCAACTATTATTTTTGTGGATCGGTTGCTGATCTTTAAATTATAGGATACTAGATAATATCATGAACTTTTGTCATAAAATATTAATTAACATAAAAAATATATATATTGAATATCGAACAAAATATATTATTCATATTTTTATTTTCTTTAATGGAATAAAAGAGATGAATTTAGTACAGCCTATGAAAATTAATTTCCTATGTCATTTTACTACTAAATATTAATTCATTTTATGAAATAAATAGCATTAATTTTTGTGTGTATATGTTAAAGTAAAAGTTGAAATGGGATATTAATTCCATAAAAAGAAAAAAAAATCAAATATATTTGATTTGGACAAGTATAGTCAAGGGATAAATTTGATTGGTATCATGATGGGTTTGTTGAAAATTGTAACAAAGTATTCATAAAATGATGATCCAATTGATGATCATTCACTCTGGGTCTTATTTTGGTGACATTATGGTTCCACGTATCTTTTTCCAATTATTAATTATCAGTTTCAAATATATAAATTATTAAAATTGAATCAAAATTTACTATTTGTTGGAAATTAATGAACAAATATAGTCAAAGATCAGGAGGTCCCTTTATGAAAGCAATCAATTGCTAATGTCGTATAAAACATATTTGCATGAATATCCACCCATTATCAAGGGTCCCATGCAGAGGCCAAAATACGTACGTATATATGGAGAGTCCCTTTATGTGCTGTATTTTAAAAGTTTAACTAGAATAGAATATCAAACAGGGCTATTTTTATTTTTTAAATTCTATTATAATTTTAAATAAATAAATAATTATTTATCGATGACTGTAAAAAATAAAATTATTATATATATTAATAAATCTAAGCAAATAATATATAATTATTAAATTATAAAATACTGAGAGATTTATAATAATATGATATTATTATAATATTTCATATAAATAATATAAATTATTTTTAATTAAATTAACTCAACACCATCAATAATAAATAAAAAATACACCATATAATTATAAATAATTATCCTAAAAAAATTATATTAACAAAAATATACATTAATTCATGAATTATATATATATAATTATAAAGTAATATTCATTTGAATATTAACTATTTAATTTTTAATGTATCTCATACACCATTCACTATATGTATAATGATATAAATAAACTTTAGATAAGAACATATAATTAGAATATTATAATTATCATATGGATAAAATGAATTTAATAATAAAATGAATATGATAAAATTAATCATAATCTTCATAATATCACAATCCTGTTAAACTCTTTAAAATAAATATAAATAAATATAATATTATAATTCTATTTAAACTTTACAAATAAATATCTATTATTATAATAGGATAAAATTATTATTTAACCTAAATATGATAAATTTTATTTTATAATAAATAAATTTCTATTTAAAATTATATATTATTACATTAACTATAAAATTTATTATTAAATTTGAATCAAGTGGTGGTCATATAATTAGAAATTAATATTAAATTTATCATTTATTAGAATAAATAATTAATTTATTATTTGATGTATTTATATAGAGAGTTTAAATATAATTATAATATTATAGATAAATATTAAATTTATTATTTATTATAATAGATAATTAATTAATTATCAGATATATTTATTTAGAAAGTTTAAATATAATTATAATATTTTATATATTTTATATTAATAATAAATAGTTATTATTCGATAAGATAATAAGTCATTAAAAATTTATCTCTTATATTTATAGATATTTATATTTAGATAAATAAATATCTATTATAAGAAATAATATATTAATTTAAAAAAAATTATTTGAACACGTGGCATAATATTGTGCTAGGAATCATCATTTTAGTATTATATATAGATTAGATCTACTAATATATATATTAATAAAAATAATTTAATAAATAAATTTATTTTGAATTTTATATAATTTCATAATTACATCTTTTTTATATTTAATAAAAAAATATTAAGAATATAGACACAAATTAAACTTTTCATTTTGGATGCAGCGGATTTGAATTCTTTTTAAAATTTTGATCGATCAAGAACCATTTTCATAAAATTTTTTTACGAAAATTATATATATATATTTCTTCGGTCCATTAGTTTTAGATTCGGAATAAAAAATCAAGATTGGAATTATTATGTTTGCAATTTATGATCAAATTTAACTTAAATTTGTATGTGTGTCTGTATATACATAGTCCTTTCTCCTCTGATTAGAAATTTTTTTTTATTTCTTTCATTTTGTAAATATAATATGTATCCATAAACTGTTATTTTTGGTCCTGATAGTGATAGGGAATTCGGGATAAAATTTCTTTCGTATTAATGTAGTTTAATTTTCTGCACTGCAGGGCACTGGTGATCATGATAGCTTTCATCTAGAAACTTTCATCATCTATATCATCACTATAAATTTATCATGCTTGAGTCAATCATATATTCCTTGGATTTGATTATTATAAATTTTAAATATATGATTATCAAATATTAAATTTCATGAAGATTAAAATTAAGTGAACGAAAAATTTTTAAATTTTTAAAATTATTATTTATATTCAATCAATAAAATAAAATTCACAAAATTGAAAATTTCCCCAACTTTCATTTTTTTTTCCTTTTCAAGTCTCACTTTCATGGTTGTTTCGAGCCTTGGTGAGTTTCAATCGACGTAGACAATCAAATTTATACATCATTTTATAAGAATTGCACTCAAGATTTTGAGTTTTAAACGATACTTCATAACTTTGTAATTAAATTTTCATAACTGTGACTTGTGTTGAAATTAGTCATCGCATGCATCCGCAGCCACCTCTTGCAATAATATTAAAGCCAAATTAAGGAGGACATGCACCATTAATAATAGAAAACACAAACCATACCAATTTACCATTTTAAAGAAAGCAGAGAAAGTACAAAACTGTCTTTTTTTGTTTGTTTGTTAAAACCACACTAATTTCAATCTTTCTTAAAGAAACTTTAAATTAAAGCTATTAATTACAGTAATCACTTCCTATATAAATATATATATTTTTTCATTTTTCATCTTCTATCATATTTGACAAGAAGACACATCTTTCAAACTATAAACCCCCATTAAAACAGAACTAAAAACAGATCTATAAGAAGAATTTGGAGATATCAATTCAATCTTCTTAACGTGTTATCATATTTGATTACAAGAAGACACATCTTTCAAACTATAAACCCCCATTAAAACAAAACTAAAAACAGATCTATAAGAAGAATTTGGAGATATCAATTCAGTCTTCTTAAAGTGTTATCATATTTGATTACAAGAAGATACATCTTTCAAACTATAAACCCCCGTTAAAACAGAGCTATATATAAGAAGAATTGGAGATATCAATTAAATCTTCAAAGTGTTACTTTCTTTCGAACTACGAAGGTTCTCCTTACAGCAACATATCTATGGTTAAGAAGAATTAGATGGCTTAACTCAAACGGTATTTGATTTGACACTAATCAATTCGTTGCATATATACCTTCTTCATGCTGCTACTTTGCTGCTTGCTTCCTTGGGGTTTAGTGGAAGAAGAAGAAGAAGAACAGCTTAGAAAAGAGACAAACCAATCAAAAATCAAGCTTATCACTAACCTCCTTTTTTTGGGGAAGACACTTCCAGGTTCTGTTTTGGAGAAATGGCGGCTCTGCTTCTTCTCCATCTCTTCTCTGTGTTTCTTTCTTCTTAAGCTACTACTCTGTTTTTTTTCTGTGGGGGACAAAAGGCCAAAGGCCTTTTATGCTCAGCTGGAAATCCGCGTGGGACCCCGATGCCCGATTTACTACTCCGAATTCTTGACATCTGTCCAAATTCACTCCAACTTGCTTGTGTATAGTTTGACCCTAATTTTTTTTTTTTTAAAGTTCAAACTCGAAAATACATTTTTAAGGTTCGAACCTGACCTCTCCTATTGAGAGTAACATCAGGTGGCCAGTTGAGCTATCCCAACTGGTTGTAGTTTGACCCTAATTATTAATTTATTCATATATATATATATTTAAATTCAACTACTTAAATATTAATAATTCAAAATGAAAATATATAATTTTTTTAAAATTTTACATGTGAATAACATATCTCAGAAGTGATAAAAATAAATAATAAATATAAAATTCAATTAAATATGTAATAATTTATTAAACTGCCCATGAAGAAATATAGGGAGAAAAGAAAAGGAAAAGAGACGGTGATGAGAGAATTAAGAAAAGAGAAAGAGAGAGGAAATGGAATAAATAGTATATATATATATTATACAGAATTTAGTTATATTTAATTACATAATATTAATAAAATCGAGATAAATATTTTTAATATATAAAATATGAAAAAGTTGAGATCTTAATTGGCTATATAAAATGGATTATTTTATTGCTATTTTTACTTTTTTAAAAAAATTATGTTTTTAGTTTAAATAAACACTTTTTTTTATTTCTTTTTTAAAATTAAAAATGTATATATTTTTATCAAGTATCTGACGTAGACAAAGTATGTCATCATCCATTGTCATCTGATTTCTAGTGGAGAAGAAATTAACGTACCATTTTTTTACAATTTTAAATAAAAACTTTCAATTTTTTTTAATATATATATTTATATATTTTCTATGTCAAACAGTAAATTAATAGAATCGATTAGCGAAGAAGGAATAAAGAGCAAAGAGTGTCAAGTGACATTATCTTCTTTTCTTTGCGTTTAAATAGAATTCCCTTCACTTTTGTTTTGTGAAATGTGATCATTTCTATACATAATATATAAATAATGAATATATTCTTAAACCGTGCTAAATTAAAGCTAAGAACTTTAAATTTTAAGTTGATTATATAGCCTTTCAATAATTAATAAATGTGATTATCATGTGTGTACGCATCTAAATTGTACATATGCTTGTTTTAACAATATTATAATAAGTGAATAAAAATATAGTTAATTAATATATTTTGATTTTATCGATATCATGTATTATATGATTTTTTCTTCCTGTTTTGAAAAAAGTATTTTGAAGTCTTAAATTTAAATTTTTAATATTAAATATTATTAATTGAAAATTGGATAGCCATTTACCCAATTGAATTTAAAGTAATTTTAAAAAAGTTAATACAAATTTGAATAGACTTACACTATCAACTCAAAGAAAATGTTTCATTGACCACCTACTGAAATTTAGCTTTGAAAACTTAACAAGTTAATGTATACTTCTATTATAGTTAAATGTCATAAAGAGAAAATCTTCCGTTCGTCTACCCTAACAATAAAATTTTTGAAAATATTTTTCTATACTAATGATTTTTTTTACCTCATTGGTCTAAAATTCTGACTTGGCCACTAAGTACATAATACAAACAGATAAATTTATATAATATAATTGTAATTAGATATTCTATTTGGAATGATAATGAAATAACAATGAAGCTTATTTTATTGAAGACAATTGTAAATTTTTAATTTTAAATTAATTGGGATACCAACCACAAAGGCATTTTCAATTATGGTCAATGGACCACAGACTGATTACTTACCCCAAATTCTTAGAAATTCCACTCGATCTCACGTGACTTTGACATTTTTACTCATTTTATTTTTTTCCTTTTCAAGATCTTTACTTAATTTGTATTTTAATTTCCCTTAAAAAAATTAATATTCTAATTTACCAAAATTAAAAGCTTATGTTTCCTATTTTCTCGATATTAATTAAGGAAGTCCTTCTGAGTCCTGATTAAAAATAAAAAATAAAAAAGATATTAAGGAAGTCCACAAGTAATTTCTGAAGTGCTTTTATAATAATTTTTCAATTGGCATTACACCTGACGGAAAAATCAAAGACGAAGAGAAAAAAAGAAAGAGAAAAAAAAAATCAAATTTTCTATTTAAATTGCATGGAAACTATGTGGAATTTGAACTGGTTGTTGTTCTGTGCAGCATTCATATTCTGTTCGTTCATTTGCAAATCTTTAGTTGACAAAAGTCAAAATTAAGAAAATTGAGGATTAAAGAAGTTAATATTACATATAGAAAAGGATTCCCATGCTAAATCCTTTTTTTAAAAAAATTAATTTATGTAAGTAATTGCGGCCATAATTATTATTTATTGAAATAGTGCTAATTGATTGCCCACTAATTGATTTTTTTTTATAATATAAGAGATATAAAGAATTAATTTTTTTTATTTAAAATGATAAAATTTATTTGAATTTATTGTTTTAGAATAATTAAAACTTAAAAAGTTAAAAAAAAATAATTATTATATTTTTTATTTTCATTTTATTAAGAAAAAAAGGGTTTTTAATTTAAATATGAATCTTAATTTCATGGCCATATATTGTTATTTTCCAACAATTTCTTTAATCAAATAGAAGTTTGATAAAAACCTAATAAATTATTACACGAGCTTTCCATAATTGTTTAGAAAGGTTCAATAAAATATAATTCATTTATTAAACTTATTGATACAACATTAGCATATATAGAATATGATATGGCATGAAGAAGGAAAGATAATTAATTGATCAGTTATTGGTTTAATTAAGCTTAATAAATGACAGCTTAATTAGGTTTATTATATATTATTATTATTATTATTATTAGTTGTGGAGTAATAATCAATTAATTTATTAATTCTAGCTAGAAAGTCATATTAAATTGATTAAAGCTGAATAAAACGAAAATTTAAAGTATATATTATAAAAAAAAAATTCTGATAAATTAGCAGCTCCAGCTGTATCTTTTTCTAAATCTATTGAGTCTTGATAATGAATTGAATACCAAGAAAGTTCACACTGAAATTCTTCGGTCCCCCCATTCACGCGACGTTGTGATAATGATGACGATGGTCAAAAGTTCAATATTATTATATTATATATATATATGTATAAACTAATAAAGAAATTAAGATAATAAAATAATAAAGTCAAAAGAAACAGAGATGAAGACAAGAAAATCAACAGTAGCAAAGACCAAAAAGAAATTTCTATTGACTAACAAATAAGAACGGATGAGAAGAATGGCTGGCCTCCATTTATGGAGAACATACTGCTTTTTCCTCTTTATTGTTTCACTTGGCTAATGGCTTAGTGAAAGACTGGGGAGTGTTGTTTTTGGAAGCCAGTTGTCTTAAGATTTAATGGCCAATCTAACAATGGAGAAAATAATTTTTAGATCAATAATTAAGTCCGATAAAAATATTTTAAATTACTAATGATTAGCGATTTAAGTATTATAGAGCTAATAGAATTAAATTATGATCGACTCCCACATAAACACTAAATATATATATATATGAATTTTGACATTGTCTATAATTTTTTCAATTAAATTTTAGATTAAAGGTAGTCCAAAAAGGAAAATGTAGCCTAAATATCCGTTTGAATTAGAATTCATATAAATTGATTGATTTAACTGAAAAGGCTTGTCATATAATGTTATATTGAAATTAAATGATTGGTGACGCAGATCGGATAATAATTTACATTTTGATCCACAAGAAAGTTTTTATCTACTTATTTTCGATTTTAAGTATGATAAGTTATTATAATTATTATTATTTTTGTTATTATTATTATACATTTAAAAATTAGTTGTAATTATTTAGTTTCCATTTAATTATTTACAGTTATATTTTTTGCTATTATTAAGCAAAAAAAAAGGGACTATTTTCGAAAAGAATATATAATTTGGTCTTTGATTAAGTATCAACATTGAGACCATAAATGGGCCTTCAGCTTACTGCCGAAATTGGACAGGCAATTAACAATTGGGCCGAATCGAATAGTCAAGAATTCGGCTAATATTGTCCGCTTTCAATGGGGGAAGGAAGAAGGGAATGAGACCACGGGCGCAGAGAGCGAAACAAGATGAAACTAACATGGAAGGACAGCAAGAGCAAAAAAGGCTCTTTGGCAGCCGTATCTAAGTACCCAAATCTTCCTTTTGATAAACAAGAACAAGACTTTCAAGAATCGCTACAGACCGATCACAAGAATGAGGATAATAGTAATAACAAGCAAGTGGCTGCTTCTCATGAGCCCTCGGAGTCAGAATCCAATAGGCAACTTGCGGAGTCCTTTCAAGCACATGGCAACAAACTAGCCGAGGTATTTTGTAGATTCCTCTCTGTGTTTCTCCTTATTATTTGGTGTAATATAGTTATATGCTGAATACCTGTTTTTTTTTTTTTTTGAGTCTTGAAGAGGACAATTCTTTAAACTCATTACTAGCTTCAAACCTGTGCATTTATTGAGTTCCTTTTATTATACCTATGTAAAAACTATAAATTGATCGATTTCTGGACGTTCTGTTGAGTATCGGAATTGGGTTTTGAAAAAAAAAATTGACATTTCTGAATATCAATGGTCATGCTATGACAACCCAGAATATGATAAAGGGAAGCCAATTGTCTTAACATGATTTTCATATCTCTGTTCTCCAATTTTTGCAATTGCTGCAATTTTATAATTACTTTCTGTTTCTTCTTTTTCTTTTTATGTATGTTGATGGTTTCTGCTCCTTAGTTGATATGGGTAAATCAGCAATTGTAAGATATTGTTTTACAATGCCAATTTGGTATTGGTCATAGAGTTTTCTTGTAGATATCGTTTTGATGGGTTATCTTATTTGATTGAAAAGCTACATCACACCAACAAGAATTCAAAGAGAAAAGGAGGGGGCAAAAAGGACTGAAATCACTTACAATTTTCTTGCTTTAGATCCTTTCTAGTTTCTACTCTACATTAAGCTATTATATATTTAACTATGAACTTTCACATCTTGCCTGATTATTGAAAAAGAAATTCAAATAATAATCCCACTAATGCTGGCAGTGCTGTGACAATCTGCTAGATGTTGCTCTTTACTAGTACTGGTAGAGTTTGGCTACTGGTTGAATTCAATTCCTAAAGGCACTTATTGTGTTGCAACTTGATGAACTTGATCAATTGTCGATTCTTTCTGTAAGGTTTTTTCCTCGCCTTATCATTTGATTGCCCCGGATAGGATGCAATGAGAAAGAAGGATCTAATGTGATTTGCTCAATAGTCAAATGCCAATGGGTCAAGTAGAGACTTTATGCCAATGCAAGGAGTTCAACTTTTTTTCCCATGTGGAAGAAAGTTTAAGTTATGAAGTTTTGACAATTTTGGTTTTAGTTTCTTTCATGTCAACCTGGTATCAGTCTGTAGTAGTTGTCTGCAGCATATGGAAAGCATATAAAATTGGAAAAGGTTATTTTTGTTAACGATCCATGCATTATTTTGTATCCTGACCAAGCTTCCCTTTTTTTAGGCTTGTAACTATAGGCATATGTATTTATTTGTTGATATACTTCCCTTAAAATTGGTTATTTAGAAGGCCATCCTCTAATCTCTTTTCCCATGAGGAATTGTTTGTTTGTTTTTTTTTTCATTGGCTTATTCTGAAAATTAGTTGTCAGCTTTGCTTTGCTGTTAAACTTGATTGTTACTTATTGTGTCCTCATGCCTTTATCTGTTAATGGCTTAGGAGTATAGTATTGTGTGCATGTGGATTTCACTAAAATGTATCAGTTAATTGCTATTTCAAGTTGAAATTTGAAGTTTTGGCTGCCAAACATGCAGATATTCTATGCATTAGGATGTAATGGTATTGCTTTACTTATTTGCTATGATTGTTTTACTGACTTATACTTGTTCTGGAGGATGGAAAATATCGTGAAGCTCTTGGGAAGTGGGAGGCTGCTCTTAATTTGATGCCCGAGAGTGCCGTTTTACATGAACAGAAGGCACAAGTTTTACTTGAAATTGGAGATGCATGGAATGCATTGAAGGCTGCAAAACGTACGTACCATTGCTGATTCCATTTTCTTTCTCCTTTTTTTCCCCCTTTTTGAGTCATTTAAATAAGATTCTTTGTGGTGTGGTTGTTTTGCAAGTAGATGGTGACTGTTGCACTTTTTTTCTTAAGTGAAAAAATTAATTGTTTTGCAAATCGATGCTGATTGTTGCACCTTTTTTTTTGTTAAATGAAGAAATTAATCTTAAGAAGTTGTTATACTCACTTTGAGTTTGAATTGGTAGGGGCTACTGATTTGGAACCCTCCTGGGCTGAGGTACAACAATGCTATACTCTTGTTATGTGTTTTATTGTTTTACATGCATTATATGTATAACAAGTCCACATGATATCTCATTTGCTTTACAATAATAGTCTCATCAGTGAATCAATTTATCGAGTGATTCATTTTGTTTTAGTTTCTAGAAGACTTTGGTTTGCCTCTGAAGTAGACTGTAGTTGCAAAATTGAACTTGTGTATACCTTTTAATTTCATGCTGCAAAATCAAATAGGTTACTTAACTGAAGATTTCTTGAAGCTTGTTGCATGGAGTTTCTCATTAGCCTATCTTTAAGCAGAAACAACTTAACAAAGCCGTAATCTTAAACTAGTTTGGAGCTATTGCTTGAATCTATTTCTCACATTCTGCGCTATCTGGGGCCATGTTTATAAGATGTTCTAAAAGCAAATCCCTATAATATCTTAGGCTGAAGTCTATGTTGGTCCTGCTTACTCCTTGTCCCTCTTTGCCCCTTCTAGTTGCATGTATCCATTTTTTTTTATCATTGGCACACCTAAAAGTGAAAGGTCTGAAACCCCTCAATTTTTGTTTTGGCCCCACCTCCAACTTTTGTCTTCAGTTTTTGCTCTACAATTTCTAGTATTAGTTTTTGCTCTACAATTTCTAGTATTAGTGCATAGCTATTTCAACATACTTCTAAGACATATATGAAAATATATTTATTTGCTATATGTTAGACCAAAAAAAAAAAAAATGAAACTTATGAAGGTATTGATTAGGAGATTAGATTTTAGATCACAATCTGTATGATGACTAAGTCGACTTATTGATTAGTTGGATTCCCGACTGGTTGGAAGACTTAACTATTATGTTAAATGGCAATCCCAGCTAACAATATAGCTGATGATTCAACAGTCTGTCATTATTCTGATGAATTCTTCATCTAAATGTTGAGGTAATCCCAGTGAAATTGAAGAACCTAGTTCATTTGTTTATGTCCTAATTATTCTGCTCTTTATTACATTGCGGATTTTTCAGGCATGGGTCACTCTTGGTAGAGCGCAGTTAAACTTTGGGGAGCCTGATACCGCCATCCGAAGCTTTGATAAAGCCTTAGCTATAAAGGTATATTTCTAATTTGTTGAAGGCTTTTACCCTTTTGTTTTAGGACAATTTTTTGTATGGACATTGGGCAGAGAACATGTACAGTTGTACCTTGCATGTACCTTTACTGGATTTATGGTGTAATGCCTGACCTCTGATGATGACAATAAGCAAACTGCATAATAATTTTCTTATTAGTTATGGTAGCAAACGGGCTGAGAGGGAATATGAATTTCATGTTGGAATAGAGGATCTTAATCAAACCTCTTGAAAGAGAGAAATGGGAAAAAGAATAGAGTAGGAACAATCTATTATCTCACTTGCATGGTATTTTTGGTTGCTTTACTTGTTGGAAGAAGCAGAATCATAAAGGATCTTCTAGCATTCAAGTATTTGATCATGTTATAGTTTGTGTTCTTCCACTTGTACAAATTACGAGGTATTCTTTATGGTGCCTGGTCCATCTCATTTTCTATGCTTTGCTCCTAGAGGTTTAGAGCCGTCACGTGTTATGTTGCATACTGCTATTCTGTGCTCAAGTTCTTCTGTAGGCTGATTATAAGGACGCTCAAGATGACAGACACAGTGCAGTAAATCTTGTGAAGAGACGGAAGCAGCTTCATTTATCTGGCATGAGTGCTAATGAAAGCCGTTTTCTGGTTGGTGACAAGGCTGAAAGATCCTGAAAGCTACATCTAAGTCGAAGTAAAGCATCAGTTAAATCCTCATGTACTATGTCAAGATTTTGGCTATTGTAAAATATGAGAAAATGGAGTATAGGAAGAGAACAACATGGATTTTAGGTCATTGGTTCTTGATGATTGAATGGAGCAGTATTTTGTTATTTCAGTTGTTGTATATATATAGATCAATGTACTTATTCCCTATGTGGAGGTCTTAGAACTATTTGTGACAAAGCTTTAGACTTAAATCAGCTTTTTCCTCATAAGGGTCTATTTCCATGGAGGCTATAGGAAATCACGATTAATACCCCTAACCCTAATAATATGTTTGAATGATAGATAGCCAAGGTTTTTCAAGGTTTGATATAATTTAATGGGGGCTTATACAAAACTACACTAAAAAACAAACTTTTTTTTTTTATAAAAATATTACAAAATAAAAAATATTTACATTTCTAAATAAATTGAGTCGGATTTTAAAAAATATTTCATTTCTTAGTAAAATAAAGTTTTTTTTTCTAAAAATATCACATCTCTAACTATAAATAATGGATTATTTTAAATTTCTTTTTTTTAAATTTCAATGTGTAAAATAATTATGTTCAATAAAATAATAAAAATTAATATTTTAAATTATAGTTTTAACATATAAAATATATTAATTTTTATAAGAAAAAATTTTAATTTTGAATACATATAATAAATAAAATTCATAAAAAATAATAAAAAAGTACAATATATAAAAATATATTGATAAAAATATTATATTTATTTTTAAATAAATTTTACATATTATAGAGTTATAAAAAAATTAAAAAAATTATTAATTTCGTTATATAAATATTGCGTAAATATTTGATAGATGTTTTGCATGTATGTATTTATTGTATGTTATGTAGATGTTTAGTAGATATTACATGAATGATATGTATTTATTACATATATTGTGTGTATGTTATGTAGATATTTTGTGGATGTGTGAATATAAAAGTAAAAAAATAAGTTAAAAAATATTAAATAAATTATATAGATAAATATTTGATAAATATTTAGTAAATGTTATATTTGTTTGATAGATATTATATGTATGTTATGTATTTATGAGAATATAGCATTAAAAAAATTATATTTGAATAACAAAATATAAATAAAAAATTAAAAAAAATAAAACAGAAAAAAATAAAAAATCATGGCATAAAAAAGTAAAAATGAAAAAAAAAAGGTTCTATATTGTGAAAAGAAAATTTTGAGGCCGTAAAATTGAAAAGAAAACTCAAACTTGGGGTAATATGTATAATTTCTCCTAGTTTAATTTCTTGTTTGTTAAGACTACCACTTATCATGGTATGATTTTTCAGGATAATCTTATGGTTTGAAAATTATTATTTTTTAAATAACCAATTTGATGATTTTCTATAGTTTTCCAATTTTAATTTTCATAATTATTCAAAATAAAATTTTTAAATATATGCTAATAAATAATATGTTTCCTGAACTTACTTTATAATATATTTCAAATGTTAAAGAAAATGACCCTTCCCTATACCTTATAATATATTTCAAATGTTAAAGAAAATGATCCTTCCCTATGCTTTATAGCTCGTAAGTTCATAAGTATCTTGCAAGTAGTCACCAATTTCCAAATTATCCAGGAATTTTGTTGTACTTAAATATTTTTTAAAAAAAATCTGTTGATGAATGAACAGCATAAATTTATGAATTTTCAACTTCTTTAAGTGCTTGATTGTAGTTAAGTATTGCACCAATCAAATAGCTGGAGAAATCAAACTCAAATAAATAAATAGTTCAATCATTATAATCTACCTGATTTTGTTCGCACATTCTGCTATACTTGGCAATCGCTAGCTGCAAACAAAACAACTTTCTGATGTGCAATACGAGACAGGAACTCCATATCCTATTGCTAGTTTATTATTTTTTTATTAATTACATATAAGGGAGGAAAATACTTAATTAGATTCTAACTCAAAATTTAAGCGGGAGCAATAAACGCTCCTAACCACCAGACTACACCTTAATAATTATTGCTCGCTTATTATTGAAAATATACTTTATTACGTTATTTAGGTCATCAACCAAGTAAATGCACACATTGCAAGTAAAAATTTTAAACAATCCAACAATCAGCAAGAGAAAGCTGTAATCTATCCTTTAGATTGATAAATTACCATGTTCAATTTTCTCACTTAGCGGCTCTATGTATTCAATCAATTAATAGGAACACCGCGTAGAATAACAGTCTCCTGAGTTAAACCAGGTCCAAATCCTAGAAGAACACCCAAGTCCAACCCTTCTCCGGTGGTAGCCTTTGCAGTTGCAGATCCTTTTCTAATCTCATCAAGAAGACACTTGGACTCCGCATATTCCCATATTCACTCAGCACATGGCGGCTTGCTCTAAGCTTTTCTTTTGTCAAACCAAGTTTCTGTTCCAGTCCATTAAGGATAGCCGGACCGCCTGGGTGAACCACATAAAACAATTTATTCCAATCTTTAATATTCCCAAAAATTTCAGTCAAGGATTGCACAATATTGTCTTCAATAAGTTTTGGGACATCTTTAGACAAGGAATAAGAAATCCCATTTGACGAGTTTGTCCTACTATTCCATATTCTGAATCAGTTATAGTAGTCTGGGACGCAGACATAACATGAAACAATGGACGCTCGGTAGTGGTATCAGGATCAGCACCGACCCAACAATTACAGCAGCAGCTCCATCACCAAAAATTGCAGAACCAACAAGAATATCCAAATGGGTATCTGAAGGAGCCTGGAAACTTGTTGTCGTATTTTCAGAAGCAACTATCAGAATGCGAGAATTAACATTATTTTCAGCAATACCCTTGGCAAGACGAAGAGCTGCAGCGCCTGCAAAACAACCTTGGTGATACATCATAAATCTTTGAACAGAGCACGTAAGGCCAAGAATCTTGACAAGCTTAAGATCTGCTCCAGGCATATTTACTCCTGAAGAAGTACAAAATATAAGATGTGTAATCTTTAACACTGGTTGGCCCCAATCTGTTATGGCCTGCAATGCAGCTTCACTACCAAGCTTGGGTACCTCCGGAATAAGAATTTCTTGACGTGCATCAAGAGATGGAACCTTGTCAGTAGCTAAACTAGGATTTTCCTTGATAATTTCTTCATTTAGGTACATATGCCGTTTTTTTACTTTCGACTTTTCACCTGCAATATAGCCAATTAATATATATACAAAACCATCAAATTCAATGAAACGTTCACTTCATAATTATATTAATGGTATATATATACATATATATACTTACAAATGCGGTTGAACTTGTCTTTTAATTCTGTCAAATGTTCACACTCAGTGATTCTGAAGTAGAAGTCTGGATAGACATCTTGGTAGAAGCAATTGGGTGGATTTGCTGTGCCAATAGCTAGAACTATTGCTACACCATGGCTACTAGCTTTAAGGAACCCAAAATCAAGTTTACTTCCCATTTCCAAATATGAATTTGACATTCCTTTATGTTGTGGTGATACTTATTGAATTGGTCTGATTCTCCATTAATGGGTTATTTATAAACAGGAAAAGTGAAAAAAAAGGGGTTAAAGGGGTCCAAATCTCATAACTTTGATGTTAATAAAAAATATAGCGTCTCTGGTTACTAATCAATTAAAAAATTGTTACTAAATATCAATGGAAAACGAAAATATTTAGTACAAGAAATCGTTTTTTTTTTTTAATTTTAATAAAAGATAAGAAAAGTATACAAACATATGTATCATTATTGATAGTGACTACTTAAAACTCTAATAAAAAGTTTGTGGCTATTGACAATCAAATGTTTTTCTTTTCATATTTAATAATAATTTATAAGTTTTTATATTCATAGTTTTCATAAATTAAAATATTTAATTTTTAATAAAAAAAAGGCAGTCCGGTACACGAATGCTCCAGCAATTAATTGCAAGGGGCCGTTTCTACAATTCGAACCCGTGACCTCAGATCACACGGCAACAAAACTTACCGTTATGCCAAAGCTCCCATTTTTAATTAATTTTTAATATTATAATTAAAATAATAAAAACAAATTATTCTTTATAAAATCATTTCCTGTGCGAACATTTTTCAAACATAGTCATTGTTGTCTAAAACAAAGGAGCTCAAACGGAAAGAAAATTTTCAATTGTGAGAAATTTGATGAATGGAAAGCCAAATAATTAGAAAGAGAGATGTTGTGTTTTAGGGTTAATAAAATAGCTAACTTTGTTAACAAGAGTCGAGATGAAGGAGGATGTGCTGCTCCCCTTCTCTTAATTAATGCACCATGATCAAGTCTTCATGAAGAGTTGGTAGTTTATTTATCCTTATTTCTCAATTCATTGGCTTAGTACTTAATTTAAGAATAGTCTCTGTTTTCTTTAATTTATAATACTAGGAGCTTGTTTGAAATAATTGAACTCCATAAAATGTTTAAAAGAATATTAGTTGTTGTTTACTCACTCATAAATATAATTAGCCCAATTATATTCTTTATATACATAATATTATTCCTCTTTATTTTGTGTAATAATTATTACTATATTCAAATAAAAATTCAATCTTGCATTAATGAATTAAATATGATAAAATTTCAATTTTAGTCACACTATATAAAATCAGCTAGCAAATACAAATTTTAAGCTAAAAAAATTTAGTTTTGTACAAATGTTTATAATAACCAATCCAAAAAAAGAATTTAATTAGTATTACCAAAAGAAGTTGCTAATTCTAGTATTATTACACCATTATAATTGCTCAAAAAAGAAATTGCAATTGAATTCTAAGTAACAAAAAAATAAAAACACATTGTTACTAAATCTAAAAATTGCTTTAGAACTATAATTTTAAGAAAGTCTATGATATTATTTGACTAAAAATAAAAAAATTAAATAATCTTTTATTTTAAGAGATCGAGTTCATTTTTTTTTAAACATTTACTGTAGGTACTCCAGTTGCTATTATGCGTTATCAAAGGTAGCATTTTAGTGATACAAAAGCTGAAAGGAGACACAACAAGAAAATAGGTCTATATCGATATAAAAAATGCGTTTAATAACATAAAAAAGTTGCTAAAGTAATTATTCCTACAAAATATTATATTGCAAAAAGCATTTTTAAATGCAGCGCTGTCTGTTAAATAAAAATGTAAAAAATTGCTTCTGATTCTTTTTTTTTTGGGAATTATATTTTAGCAAAGCAATACTTAAATACTGGTGTTTATTAAGAGTACATAGAGCATTAGTAAAATTATATTGCCAATGCTTTCTTTGAGTAGAAAATTTTTATTTTGCGGCGCAATGTTCAAGCATAAAATGACAACATTTATTCATAATCTTGATTTTCATAATTTATTCTATTTTGGATGCTTAGAACTCTGTTAAATGAAAAAGTTGGTTCTTTTATTATCGGCCCATGCATTAAAATTAATTTAAAAATAATAGAACCCACAATTAACATTGTTACATTGTCTAGGGACATTTTAACTTTTTTTTAATTTTACTATTCTTAATTTTTTTTTTTTGCATTTTTAACTTTTTATTTTTTATCTTTTATTTTTTCAAACATGCGTTTGTTTTTTTTTTTTCCAATGATATTGCATATGCGTCCAACTAAAAAGCCATAAATAATTAGAGAAATTCAAAAAGCGCCTAACTGTACAACCATGAATAATTAGAAAAAGTATTAAGAGTTCAACTGTGAAGCCATAAAAAGTTAAAGATTTGTTCCCTTTTAATTATAAACTCATCAAGATTTGAAAAGGCAAAATAAGTTATTAATTTTCTTTAAAAAAATTTGTAAATAAATTAGGAAGAAGAATATATATAAGTCTTGCGAATTACCTTCTCCTTGTTTGGTGCATATATAAGGTAGAATACAATGTAAGTAACTTCTAAAGCACATCCAAAGCCATTGATGCTAACAATCAAATATGAATTTTTCTTAATAATTCCATAATATAACAGCAATATTGCACTCAGGAGTGCAACTGCATATGGTATGGATTGAAATCCTCCCGATGATTTATTCTTGTATATTGTATAGAAAGTTGGCCTGCAAAAAAAAGAGCGTATTTATACGTTTTAGCATACAAAATTAATTATGACAATAATATAAATTAAGAGAAGTTAATTTTGTAAATTTGATTAGGATAATTTTTACTTGTCGTTCCTCTAAAATTAATTAATGTCCATTGTATATGTTGATGTGTCTAGGATTCCAACCATGACCATTAACTATACAAATTAAAATTTTTACCATTTGTATCACATTTTAATTTTTGTCAAAATAATTAATTTATATATAATCAGAATTATTTCAACTGAATATTTTCAATTATTATCAACAACAACAACAACAACAACAACTAAGCCTTAATCCCAAATAAATTGGGGTCGGCTGTATGGATTCTCAACAAAATAAGCTCAAAAGACACCTAAAAAAAAACTCCAGCCTTAGGCCCCTTCCAAGACACGGATTTTACGTCTCCATTCAAGTCTGTCATTAATCAAATCCGCATCAAGATCTAAGGCACGTAAGTCTCTTGCTATCACCTCCTTCCACACAGTTCTAGGTCTGCCACGACCTCTAGCCCCCTCAATCAACAAATTCTCACACTTACGAACCGCAGCATTAGGAGGTCTTCTTAAAACATGCCCATACCATCTAAGTCTTCCTTCCCTCACCTTATCTCCGACGTCCGCTACTTGGACTTTTTGTCGAATATGAACATTTTTAATTTTGTCCAGTCTGGTATGTCCACACATCCATCTTAGCATCCTCATTTCTGCCACACTCATCTTATGCAAATGTTGTCCCGTTGGTGCCCAACACTCACTACCATAGAGCATCGCAGGTCTAACAACCGTCCTATAGAATTTACCTTTCACTTTCAGAGGTATTTTCTTATCACATAAAACCCCAGTCGCACCCTTCCACTTCAACCACCCTACCTGTATTCTGTGAGCCACATCTTCATCTATACGGCCATCATTCTGGAACACCGAACCCAAATATTTGAAGTGGTTGGTTTTAGGAACCAAAACTCCATCCAACTTAACCTCATGTTCCTGCTTCTTCCTTAGACTGAACTCACAGTGCATATATTCCGTTTTACTCCTACTTAACTTAAAACACTTGTCCTCGAGGGTTTTTCTCCACACTTCCAACTTACGGTTTACACCAGCACTAGTCTCATCAATTAAAATAATGTCATCAGCAAACAACATACACCAAGGAACATCGTCTTGTATGCTTCTGGTTAGCTCGTCCATAACCAGGGTAAATAAATATGGACTCATGGCCGAACCTTGATGCAATCCGGTAGTAATAGGGAAAGTCTCAGTGTCTCCACCAGGTGTTTTCACACTAGTGGATGCATTCTCATACATGTCCTTGATGATGTTGATATATTTGCCGTTGACTCCTTTCCTCTTCAAAACCCACCATAACACTTCTCTTGGTACTCTATCATAGGCTTTCTCCAAGTCAATAAATACCATGTGGAGATCTTTCTTCTTCTCTTGATACAATTCCATTAGTCTTCTTAGAAGAGAAATAGCCTCCATGGTAGATCTCCCTGGCATAAACCCAAACTGATTCTCCGAAACTCTTGTAAGCTTCCTCAATCTGTGTTCAATAATCCTTTCCCATAATTTCATAGTATGGCTCATAAGTTTGATACCCCGATAATTTGTACAGCATTGAATGTCTCCCTTATTTTTATATATGGGTACCATGATACTCTTCCTCCAGGCATTCGGCATCTTACGTCCTTTCACAATAGCATTAAAGAGTTTAGTTAACCAGGCAACTCCTACCTCTCCAAGGTTCTTCCAAACCTCTATAGGAATACCATCCGGGCCACAAGCTTTACCAACTTTCATATACTTCAAGGCTTCTCTTACTTCACTATGCAAGATCCTCCTAGACCAGCTGATATAATCATTTGTTGCATGAAGACCTTGAAAATCTTGTTCATGTTCAGGATTGAATAACTGCTCAAAATAAGCCTTCCACCTCTCCTTAATCTCAACATCTCTTGTCAACACCCGTTGATCTTCATCCTTTATACATTTGACTTGGCTTAAATCTCTGCTTTTCCTTTCTCTCATCCTTGCAATCTTATAAATGCCCATTTCTCCCTCTTTAGTACCTAACTTTTGATAAATCCCTTCTAAGGCTCTGCCACGAGCTACACTAACAGCCTTCTTTGCCTCTTTCTTAGCCCTCTTATATTCCTCAAAGGCCTCGCTATTAACCGCATTCGGTAACTTTTTATACCATTCCCTCTTAGCCTTAATAGCCTTTTGAACCTCCTCATCCCACCACCATGCATCGTGCGGTCGAGGCCCTGCCCCTTTAGAGATCCCCAGCAATTTACTACCTGCTTTCTTAATGCCACCTTCCATTTTTGTCCACAAGTTCTCTGCACTAGCCTCAAGGTTCCAAATTTCTTCCTTTAGTAACTCCTCCTTAAAGGTACCTTGAGCTAGGTCTTTCAATTTCCACCATCTTATCCTTGGTTCCAATATTTTCTTATCATTCCTCCAGCTACTTTTATTCTTAACATCTAAAACCACAATACGATGTTGCGCCGCCAATGCTTCACCCGGAATGACCTTGCAATCCTTACACTTACTTTTGTCCCGTCTTCGAGTAAGTATGAAGTCTATTTGACTTTGGGTTCGTCCACTCTTAAAGGTAATCAAGTGTGACCCCCTCTTTTCAAAACAGGTATTCGCCAGTACTAGATCATAAGCCACCGCAAAATCCAAAATGTTCTTTCCCTCCTCATTCCTGTTGCCAAAACCATAACCCCCATGGACCCTGTCATAACCATTACTGTCCTTACCAACATGCCCGTTAAGGTCCCCACCAATGAAGATTTGCTGATTATCTGGAATACCTTGCATGATATCATCCATATCTTCCCAGAACTGAACCTTGGATGCTCCGTCCAAACCTACTTGGGGAGCATAAGCACTAATAACATTAATAGTATCATCTCCCAAAACAAGCCTCAAAGAGATAATCCTGTCTCCCTTTCTTTTCACTTCCACCACCTTGTCTTTAAGCGTAGGCTCAATAATAATGCCCACACCATTCCTATTGTTATCCAAGCCACAATACCACAGCTTATATCCTGAGTTACCAATCTCTTTTGCTTTATTTCCCTTCCACCTGGTTTCCTGCAAACAAGCAATACTAACCTTCCTTCTTTTCAAAGTATCCACAAGCTCTATAGACTTCCCAGTCAGAGTGCCAATATTCCAACTACCTAATCTTAATCGGCTCCCTTGGACTTGCTTCTTTAGCCGCATTCGTCCATAATGCGGTAGCCCTTTCCTGTCTGACACCACATCCGGGCGCTGATATGGCGGGACTAACTTCTTTACCCATACCCGGGTTCCATCACATCGACGCCTGGGTGTGGTGGAGTATGAGCAAAGGTTCTCATGCCAATTAAATATTTATAAATTATGTTTTTTTATAATAAATTATTAAATTAAAATAATTAAAATTAAAATAAATAATAAAGTATATAATATAGAGATATTTTTGGCTTGATTTTAGTAATCTTTGTAAAATAGGAAAGCATAATTTGTGTCCTTGATTATAGGGTCAATAGCTAGGAATTAGCTTGTATCAATTCTCCTATATATATATTCTTGTTCATATATACCTTTGAAATATATCATAATATAATTTGATTATTCTGCTCTTGATTTAAACTTGGTATCAGAGCCATGGGCAAACCAGATGGTGAAGTCTCTGGAGCCATGTCTGCTCCAATTATCATTCAATCTGAAAGTTCATCCTTTAATGCAATTATGATATATGGTCTCAAATTATGGAGATGCACATTGCTGAAAAAGATAAACTCTCATTCATTCGTGGGAATATATAACCACTGAAAGAAAAAGATGAAGGATATGAGAGGTGGTACACAGACAATCAAAAGGTGAAGAGATGGCTTTTGATGTCTATGTCTCCAGAGATTATGAAGCGATACATCCACCTACCAACTGCTCAAGAAATTTGGAAAGCTTTGTCAAAAGCTTTTTATGATGGTGCTGATAAACTACAAGTCTTTACCTTAAATCAGAAGATTTTTTCTGCCAAACAAAGTGGTAGACTCATCTCTATCCATTATGGAGAATTATTTGAAATTTTTAGTGAACTGGATCATCGTGACAAGGTGATCATGGAAAGTGAGAATGATGTTGCCTTTTATCGCAAGTCCGTTCAACGGCAAAGGGTGCACATCTTTCTTGCTGGTTTAGATGATGAATTTGACCAGATTCGTGGAGAAATCTTAAGAAAGGATCTTGTGAAGTAGAAGTAGAAGTAGATCAAATCAGAATCGGTATTCTCAAAATCAGCAAGATCAATCAAAGTCTAAGGCTTTGACATGTGCCAATAAATCCTCCTATAAGTGCTCTCACTGTGATCAACCAGGACACACAAAAGATCATTGCTTTGAAATTGTGGGATACCCGAACTAGTGGGATCACAACCGTGACTCGAGAAAGAAAAATGCAAGCAAAACCTCCACTGCATCAATGGTAGAAACAATTTTTGAAGAAGATATTGCCGATAAACCGACAGCCCTGGTAACAACGAAAGGTAATGAAGGTAAGGCTTTAAATTCCTCTGCACTTGTTTTGAATAGTACATGGATAATTGATTTTGGGACTACGGATCATATGATATTTGATTCTAGACAGGTTTCATCCCTTAAACTTTCCTCACAGAAATTTATTTCAACTGCTAATGGTTCCTCAACACCTATCACTAGGGAAGGATATTTGTCTCTCAATAATTCATTGAATTTAGACACTGTTTTAGGTGTTCCATCTTTGGATTATAACCTTTTATCTGTTTCTCAAATTACCATTGCTTTACATTGTGTTGTGATTTTTTGGCCCCAATATTGTGTTTTTAAGGACATTTGAACGAGGCGGACGATTGGTTATGGTACTAGACGTGGAAAGTTATATTACTTGGACGTGGATTCACAAAGTTCAAATCAGTTACAACAACCGTTATCGGTGGACAGTTTTAAGGGTAAAACAGGAAGTCTAACATTTGGCTATGGCATAGACGACTTGGACATGCCTCTTTTTTCTATCTTAAGAGATTATTTCCTAGTTTGTTTTCAAAAATTGATGATTCTAGTTTCAGGTATGATGTTTATGAGCTTACAAAAAGTCATCGTGTATCTTTTTCAGCTAGTACAAATAAAAGTTCAATTTCTTTTATGGTTATACATTCTAATGTTTAGGGTCCATCCAAGGTAAACACGTTAGGAGGAGCACGTTGGTTTGTTACTTTTATAGATGATTGTACCAGAAGGACTTGGGTGTGTTTGATGAAATTCAAAAGTGAAGTGAATGTGTTGTTTCGAAAGTTTTATAAAATGATTTGCACTCAATCTAACGCCAAAGTTAAAGTTTTGCGCAATGATAATGGGGGAGAGTATTTGAGCCATGAACTCCAACAATATTTGAAAGCACAAGAAATTATTCATCAGACCACTTGTTCTTATACTTTCCAACAGAGTGGTGTAGCCGAGAGAAAAATCGGCATTTGTTAGAAGTTGTTCGTGCTTTATTGATAGAGGCTCATATGCCATTGTCTTATTAAGGAGAAACTCTTACATGTGCAGTATATTTGATCAATCGAATACCTTCTAGGACAATTAATTTTACAACACCATCCCAAGCTCTTGCTGAGGCGATTATTGCACCAACTATCCCAACTTTAACTCCTTATATTTTTGGCTGTGTGACATATGTACATATTCACAAATACCAGCGCGATAAGCTAGCTCCTCGTGCATTACGGTGTGTATTCTTGGGATATGCTGTTCTTCAAAAGGGGTATAGATGTTTTCACCCTCCTACTCAGCAAATGTTTATTACAATGGATGTTGTTTTTCATGAGGATTCTATGTATTTTTCCTCTGAGCCAACACTCCAAAGGGAGGACCAGAAGGAAGTTTTGTCTCTAGATTACGAGGAAGTGAGGCTGTCAACACCTATAACGAGGTCATAGATGAATCAATTATTTGTAATGATGGACATCAGGAGATGGAAGATATGATAGAATCATATTTGGGTGCTGTCAATAATAAAAAAATTGAGCTCTCTACAACTTAAACAACAGACGTACCAAACCAATCGTCGCCAACTGAGGATGCTCCTGAGCCAATTTTTGAGCCAAAACTACCACCACGCCATAATACAGGTATTCCTAAACCCACCTATGAACCTAAAATTTCTAGTAAAGCTAGATATCCAATGAGTCATTACATCTCTAATCATCATCTGTCAGAATCAAATCAGTCATTTGTAAATCAATTATCCTCTATATCTATTCCTAACAATGTGCTGGAAGCCTTAGCAGACCCGAGATGGAAAGCAGCTATGAATGAGGAGATTGAGTCCTTACAGAAAAATAATACATGGGAACTTGTTAATTGTCCATCAGGAAAGAAACCAATTGGATGTCGTTGGGTATATGCAGCCAAGTGCAAAGCAGATGGTACGATAAAGCAATTTAAAGTGAGATTGGTAGCTAAAGGATATAGTCAAACCTATGGAATTGATTATATGGAGACATTTGCACCAGTTGCAAAGATTAATACGGTTTGAGTCTTATTATCTTTAGCTGCAAACTTGGATTGGCCATTACAACAATTTGATGTGAAGAATGCATTCTAACATGGTGAGTTATCTGAAGAAGTCTATATGGATCTTCCTCCAGGGTGTATGATACAGAAACTAAATGATCATAAAGTGTGTAAATTAAAGAAATCATTGTATGGGCTAAAATAATCTCCACGAGCATGGTTTGGAAAGTTGAAGAAATATATGAAGGTGTTTGGCTATAGTCAAAGCAACACAGATCACACTTTGTTCTTGAAGAGACATCAAGGCAAAATCACTGCTCTTATTGTATATGTAGATGACATGGTGGTGACAGGAAATGACCCGGAAGAAAGGAAAGCTCTTCAAGGCTATTTATCCAAGGAATTTGAAATGAAAGATCTTGATTCGCTAAAGTATTTTCTTGGGATTGAAGTGTATAGATAAAGAAAATATACTTTAGATTTGTTAAAGGAGACTGGCATGACAGCTTGTCAACCAGTTGATACACCTATTGAAGAAGGTTTGAAGTTAGGCATTGAACCTAATCAAGTTCCAGTTGATAAAGGAAGATACTAGAGACTTGTGGGAAGACTGATGTATCTAGCACATACAAGACCAGATCTTTCTTATGCCTTGAGTGTTGTAAGTCAATTTATGCATAATCCTGGAGAACAACATATGAAGGCAGTTATGTGCATCTTGATATATTTGAAATCTGGTCCTGCAAAGGGAATTTTGTTTACAAAATCTACAGATCCTCAGAACATAAATGTTTATACAGATGCTGACTGGGCTGGAACTATAGATGATAGATGATCTACTTCAGGTTATTTCACTTTTGTGGGAGAAAATCTTGTTACATGGAGAAGCAAGAAACAAAATGTTGTTGCACGCTCAAGTGCAGAGACTGAATTAAGAGGAATGACACTTGGAATATGTGAGGCATTATGGCTAAAGTTTCTCTTAATAGATTTGGGCTATTCACCTAAGCAACCAATTCAACTATATTATGATAATAAGGCTGCGTGTGATATTGCTCATAATCCTGCTCAACACGATCGTACCAAGCACGTAGAAGTAGACAGATTCTTCATCAAGGAGAAATTGGATGGGAGGATATTGGAGTTACCAAGAATTCGATCGGAGGATCAATTAGCTGATGTACTTACTAAAGCAGTTTCTAGTTAAGTGTTCTTAAGGTGTGTAAGCAAGTTGGGCATACATGACATCTATGCACCAACTTGAGGGGGAGTGTAGAGATATTTTAGGCTTGATTTTAGTAATCTTTGTAAAATAGGAAAGCATAATTTGTGTCCTTGATTATAGGGTCAATAGCTAGGAATTAGCTTGTATCAATTCTCCTATATATATTCTTGTACATATACCTTTGAAATATATCATAATACAATTTGATTATTCTGCTCTTGATTTAAACTTATAATTATTTATTTATTTTGTTAATAATTGAATACAATATGTATAAATATTCAGTTAATATAGTTCTTTTTTATTAACAGTTAATATAGTTCTTATTACATATAAAATAAATATTTTAACAAAAATTGAGTTGTAGTTGAAATGATAAAGTTTTTAATTTGTATAGTTAATTCAGGACAAAAAAAATTTGTATAGTTAATGGACATGCATTCCAGTCCTGACTAAATAATTTTAGAGTAATTTTCTTAATAAATTTGAAGGTGTTGATGTGGCAATTCTGAAAGGGCAACACGTTAGCACATCTTAAATTATATTGGGTGCACATGTGTCAATGTGTGTGTGTGTGTGTGTGTGTATAGGCACTTACTTATAGATATAAATATAAGCACTTACACTGGTGCCAAGAACACCGTGAATGATATTATATTACCTATATGGACAATAAGAAAAATGAGAAATCATTAGACTAGAATAAATAATATAATTATGTTACAAAAAATTAGGCATTAATATTAGACAATTTGACAATTAAGCATTAAGTAAAAATATTTTACCTAAGATACCGAAAATGAAAGCGAGTTGTTCATTTGTTAAAAATCCCATATTTTGAATGGAAGATCCTGTAAAGACTATAGAAACAAACTGGAAAAACTTCATGAAATTCTCTTTGGAATATATATATATCTGCAGCAAATAGTTAGGCTAGTACTGAACATAAATTAGGCCAGTGAAGATATTTTGGAAGATATTATGTGACTTTGATAATTTAAATAACAGTTTAATTTTGTTATTATATTTATACCATTAGTAGTATTATCGATCTTTAAACTACTTAATAATGTCACAGATGATTTTGCCTAATTTTTTTTTTTTATTGCAATTAAGATCATATTGAAGAAATTGCCCATTTTTCCCTCTCGAGATATACTATGAAGATAAAGTGCAAGCGGATTGTTCACTCTTGTTATTCGTTAATAAAGCTTACTATTTCTTTCCATCCATTGGTTCAATTTTGATTGGTATTTTCATTTGATAACGTTTAATATATATTATGCCGTGTTTAACTTGTTTTATTAATACGTTAATGTTTATCAATTTATAATTAATGCTTTCGTATACAATTTTGTGGATCGCAATTATTACATATACAATATAAACGTTAAGGGGTTTAGTACAAGAAGTATATATATAAACATGCCTAGAGTGATTAGATTCAGCCACTTTTTTTTTTCCATTAATTAGGTGGTGGATAATTTAAGTAGGTGGTGGATAATACATATAACATTTTTTTTAATATTATATTAGAAAAGAGAAAATCGATTCTTGATTAATTATCCAAAAAAGAAGATGCAATTATTACTAAGTTATATTTCGATGTGTAATAACACTACAGTATAATTTCAATTAAATTTAAAAAAAATATCTATAAAGAATTAAAAAGTCATATATCATAAAATTTGATCCAGCAATATAATAATAATAATCATTATCATCGTCATCATCATCAAATGAAAGCCTTGGTTTTGCTTACTACACAACTCTTCATTTTATAGTTCTATTCAAGCTAATTTGATGATAAATATTAAAAAAATTATTAGAGTGAATTAAAATCTAAAATGACATCACTGAAAATTTTATTATTGATTATCTTTAAAAAATTCCTACTTCAACTAGATGTACACATACCCTACTTATAAGAAACCACTAAAAGAATAATTATAGAAAAAATAGATTATTATCTTACTAGCTTAATAGATATATATTCGTCCTAGATAAATATTTCTCCTCATCTTTTATGCTATTGGGCTTACTTTTGCACATTTTTAAATAAATATTGCTAATTTATGTGGCTGTTTGGTTTATGATTTCATTGGTGTTGGCTAACCTATATGGATTATAGATTTTATTTTCTTAGGATTTTTCCTTACCATTCTCTCAAAAAGAAAAAGGAAAAATTATACTATATATCACTTTTTTAATTTTTAATTAAAAAAATATAAAGGTTATATTAATTAAAATATCTTCTCTTTCCTTCAAAAAATCTAAATATCTTCTTACTTATTAATTTGAATATAATGAGAAGTTGAAATTTGAAATTAAAATTTACAAGCACATCATCTTCTTTCTATTATCAATATATTTTAAAAATAATTGAGAGTAAAAAAATGATTATTAATAAAAATATCAAAATTATGATTGTCATTTCTTGTCACGTGTACGTGGCTCTCAGAATCCGTAATAAGCCCGATAACTCATTTTTCGATAAATATAGATAGTGACAGCAGTCACTATCTCGAACCGGACCTAGTAGCCTATTAATATTATATTTTAATAAAATATCACATCATTATCATTATCATCAAATATTTATTAACACATATATTTAACTAAACCACGGAACTAAATGAATAAGAAGATAAACCAAAAAAAAAATATAATGCGGAGTTCTAAAAAATAATTATAACATAATTATACGATAAAACATATATAATCAATACTCCTGCCGATAAATAAAAAGGCAAAATGATCAGAATAAGCAGTACTTTTATGCTCAACTTGCAACTGATTTATAAAAATTTAATGATTCTCCTTAGACTATTTGATTGGAAATAGAAGACACCTTGCCGAAAAAAGATGTCGAAATCGGCTGAAATCTTCATCGAAAGTTCTCGGGAGGCGCCAACTTCATCCGGCGAATGCGGGTTACTCCAGCGTCGGACCGTAACTATTTTAGTGGCGTTGGACTCGTCGGATAATGAGCTTTCTAATGTTCATCGGACAACGGTATATCTTAAAAAAATGATCCGTCTCTCTCTCCCTTTCACTTTCTCTCTCCTCATTTATGCTCTTTCTCTCTCTTCCTCTTTTCTTCTTTTTTTGTTTTCTTTTTTTTTTTCTTATAAATACATATATATACATATTTTAATTTTAATTTTCTTTTTTTTAATTTTAAAATAATTTAAAATTTGAGTTATTATAATCTTCTCTCCTTTTAAAAATTCGTTCTCGAATTTTCAATCTAAAAAAATGCTCAAGTAAAAAATCAAACTATTCATGCTTCCTTGCACACTCTGATATATTATTTTTAAGAATCACATTTAACATTCTTACTTCAACTAATTTGCCACCTCAAAAATCTTACCTAGCTATATCCACAATTGACCTCAAAATATGTAAATAGCCATTTTAAATCTAACTATCAATTTACTGATTGATCATGTCACTACTTTACAATTCAAATGAGGTTATATTTAATGATAATACAAATATACTAACAACATTATTTATCTCTATACTTTTGATTCTAGTAACTTAATTAAAATACCTCTTTTAATATATTCCTTTCAAATAATGATTTATGCATATCATCTTTAAATTTTTACACTTTAAAACATATCAATTTAGCTACGCTTCAATTAATCATTTCAAATTCACATACTTGAATTATTCTAAAAACTCCAAAAATTCGTATAGTCTCTAAATCACAATTTTACTTAACAAATTTTGCTTTTAACCTAAAATTATTATGATATGTATACAACTTGCATATAAAATCTTAACAAATTTCTAAAATCTATAGTCACCTTAACTGTTTATATTTTATAAACTCTAAAATTTTATCTTATTTTAATCTCGATTGAACATCTTGCCTTCTTTTCTTTTCTACCTTAGAAAATCAAATCAATTTAATCCAAAATATATTTTTTTTTCAATCAATTCAAATATCAAATTCAATATATTATCATCAACTCATCAAAGTTAAAACTCCAATTTAATTTATTAATTTATTCAATTAAATCTTAGAATAAAAATTACTCATTTCTACTAACGATATTCTTATACCATATTAATCTCAATTAAATTAATAACATTATTATATATATATATATATATTCATCTAGCTCAACCTAAAAGCTTATAGTATTCAATTATTTTCTATCACTTTATCTCGTTACTATACTATATATTATTTTCAAATTCATGAATATGGCTTTAATAATATTATAGCTTACCATTATTATTCACCCAAAATATTTATTTGCCTAATATGTTTATATTCCTATATCACAATTTTATTTACATTCAAACTCATCATACACTATCTATTATCAAAATTTAAGTTTACTCTGTCTTTGTAATTCATAATTATTACATATCATTTTATTCAATGTCAAGTCTAAATGCTATCATTGATTTACAGATTTAAAATTACTATTCATACACATCCTCAGCCCCTTAGGCTCCACACGTCATTCATACTCTAATTATCTCATGTACTATACTTCATATTTGGTTTTTTCTTCACTTAGATTCTATTTTCTCATCCAATCATTGTTCAAGTAAGAATTTAAATTTATCCTAAATAAATTATCTTATTTCTTAACTTACTATGTCTGCTTAAAGAACTACTCAAAGTCTAGCATTTTATGCGTTCATGGGAAAATATGTAATGTTACAATATATAATCTTTAATACAATCCATACTTTGAAGCCACAAAAGCAGCATAACTCATATCTCGCATTAATAAACACATATAACATTCTTACACATATATAACAACAATTAAATTACCACCCACGAATAATGTTGAATTTGAGGCAAATGAAACTCAATCAAGACGAAAAAGAAACCTATACCCCGTCTGAAATAAGAACTTGGACCAACTAGAACTCTTCCAACCATAGGCATGTTACAGGCCTCATCATTACTCTGATACCAACTTTATCACGACCCAACCCGAGTGAACGTGACTGACACTAGGCAATGAAAAAAGTATGCGGCTCCCAAAATCCGTATTAAACTTGACAACTTATTTTTTTGATAAATATAGATGTAACAATAGTCACTATTTTAAATTAGATCCACTAGCCTACTAATATTATACTTTAATATAATATCACATCATCATCATCAGAAATTTATTAACAAATATATTTAACTAAACCGCAGAACTAAATAAATAAGATAGACAAGAAAAAAAATATCACGAGAAGTTCTAAAAAGCAATTATAACATAATTATATGATAAAATAAATACAATTAACACTCCTGTCGAGAAATAAAAAGATAGAATAACCTAAATAAGCAATACTCATATGCTCAACCTGCAACTGATTTATGAAAATACAATGATTCTTCTTAGACCATTTGATTAGAAATAGAAGATACCTTGCCAAGAAAAGATGTCGAAATAGGCCGAAATCTTCATCAAAAGTTTTCGGGAGGCGCCAACTTCATCCGGTGAGTGCGGGCTGCTCCGGCATCAGATGGCGATGATCTTAGTGGTGTTGGACTCGTCGAACAATGAGGTGTAGGAGGTGTCAAAAAATATTCACCGGATGATGATAGATCTGAGAAAAACCAATCCATCCCTCTCTCCCTCTCACTTTCTCTCTCCTCATTTCCGCTCTTCTTTTCTGTTTCCTTGTTTTTTCTTATAAATACATATATATACATATTTTAATTTTAATTTTTAATTTTAAAATAATTTAAAATTTAGGTTATTATATTTCTACTACAATTGATACAATATACAAGATATGTAAGAATTAGGGATGTTCTCAAATTGGGCTGAGCCAGATTTACCCCTAATCCGTATATTCAGATCTTAAAATTAGACCAAAAGTCCAGCCCTCGCCCGAACGAGCTGGATTAACTCGAGCTGATCGGGCTAGCTAGGTTAATGGGCTTAATTTGGGCTTTTTTTTTCAATTTTAATTATATATAAAGTTGTTGTAGCATGAATAGTAGTTTATTCTTTATTTTTGTTGGTTGCTTTTTTTTGGTCTTTGATATGTTGAGTTGTATATTTTTTTATTTTTTAATTTTCAGTTTTGATTATATTTATATTATTTTGATTTATTATTTTTTTTAGGATTGGCAGTATCTTATCAATCCAGAGAATTTTTTTACTGCTAAAATTGGTTATAATAGTCTCGAGGATGTTTTAAAAAATTTAAAAGCTACGCTTTCAGAGCCTCAACTTGATATGTTAGAAAATGTTGTATGGATATTTTCTTGATTTGTTATAATTTAGATTGCAATATCAAATCATTCATTCTTTGTTATTGAGAGAGATTAAACAACCTGCTACTAATGAATTATTAATTAATATTAATGGTTATCGGTTAAATTTGACATAAAAGAGTTTGCTCTTGTAAGTGGTTTAAATTGTAGCGGTGAATGTAATAAACTATCTTATGCTAGTGACAGTAACAGTCTTACAAATAGATATTTTAGCGGGGTAAAAAGGATAAATAAGCAGTCTATTAAAGAATTTTTTTTATCTCAGAGTTGGATAAACGATAAAAGTGCATTGAAAATATCTATCATGTATTTTGTTCATTTTTTTATGTTGTCTTCACCCAAGGAAAAATTGAAAAGTAAGGAAGATTTTGATGTGGTTGATAGTGGAAAGTATAATGACTATCCTTGGGGAGTAAAAGCTTTAGATTTCACTATTGATTGTTTGAAGAAAAAACTTCATGACAAGCAAAACATAGATAAGAGTTACTTTTATCGCTTGATTGATTTTTCTATTGCCTTTCAAGTGTGATTTTTCGAGTGTTGTCCTTATGTTATTGGAAAGCTTGCAACTTTGAATTGCAATTGTGTTCCATGCATTTTGAATTGGGTTCCCATTTCGACTCCAACATACAAATGTCTTCAAAAAAGTTTATTTTCTCAATCTTTGTCTAAGATATTCTTTTATATTATTTTAATACTATTTTGTATTTTTATTTTTTATATCATTTAATTCGTTGGGTTTTTAGTTGAATTTGAATAATATTATGCCTACTACTGAAGAGAGAAAAAAAGTTAAAATTGGATGGATTTTTAAGCGAGGGTGCAGGAAAATATGGTGGTGCCCAAAAAAGAATTTTTGATGATGAAGACTATGGTAGTGTTGGTAATTTTAAGTCTCCTTGTCCTCGTAAAACTATTGTAGCATCTACTTCTCAGCAATAAAAGAGAAATTTTTTGTTGATAAGTCCTTTGGGGGCATAAAAAAGCAGTTAGACTTTATTTATTTAAGACAAGAGAAGTTATGTAATGATTTTTCTTATTTGAAGTGTTTTGTAGAAGAAAAGTTTGCTGAAATTTCTAATTCTTTGTCTTTCATTCAAAGAAAGATGGGGTTTGACACTCTACAAAAAAACGAAGATGATAAGCAAAAGAAAGATGTTGATTGTAAGGATAATAGTGATGTTGCGGATGAAAGTAATGTTGACAGTGAAAATAGTAATATTCATGAAATAAAATCTGATGAAGATAGAGGAGTTGAGAAGAAGAATGATGAAGATAAAAGAGATGGTAATGGTAATAAGGTGAAAGAATTGGTGTTTTTGGCGATTATTTTGTTTTTGATTCACAATTTTTATTTGAAATTAATGATATTGTTAAGAAAGTATCTGTTGTTAAGCAATCAGAGGTAATTTTATTTGATTTAATTTTTAGTTGTTTATTTTTTTTTATTAAATTTTGTACCTTTTGGTATATTTATTTTCATGCTTTGATATTTTAGTTGAGTATATTTTAATGTTGTTATTCTTAATTTGTTTTGTAGGACATTCTTGTTAATGATGTTGTTGACATGCACTCATTAGAGATAATTATTATTTTATTTATTTTTTAATTTTATATATGTATTGATATATTTTTTATGTTTGAAGTTTTAGTTAAGATTTTTATTCTTAATGTTTTTGAAGAACGTTGCTGATGATAATATTGCTCGCATTAAGTCAAAAGAAGTAATTTTTGTTTTTTTTTTTGTACTTGTTTATCTTTTGTTATATTTTTAGTATAGTTTGTTATGGTGTGAAGTTTTATTTATGTATATTTTAAAATTTTTTTTATTTTTTCAGAAAAATATTATTGATGATGTTATTGCTAAGATGAAGTCAGGATAGGTAATATTTATTTTATTTATTTTACTATATTTTATGTCTTTCGGTATACATGTTTATGTTGTTTGGTATATATTTGATATTTTTATTATTATGCTATGTTTTAGTTTTTTTTTTTGGACAATCTATGTTTTAGTTAGGTATATATTAATATTATTGTTTTTAATTTTTTTTGAAGGATATTATTGTTGATGATGTTTTTGAGATTAATTTTTCTTTGATTGAAAAATCAAATTTTCAAAAAAGGATTGTTAAGCCAACTTATGTTATGAAGTTTCCTTTTTTAAATAAATTTCGATCATCTGTCCATGTTGAAAAGCCTAAACAAATTAAAACTGTTGTGCATTTTTTTGTCACATTTGAATAATAATCTTAGTGAGCTATCAAATTTTAAAAATCAGTAAATCTTTGATTTGTGATTTAATGAAAGAATGAGGAAAAGAAACAAGTAAATTATTTTTTATACTCAATTGTTTATCTTTCATTTATTTTCTATTTTTCTATTTTTATTATTTATTTATTTATTTATTATTTTTTAACATTTTTAGAAAGAAATTCTATTCAATTAAAGATAATCGTATTTCTCTACCTTTATACCTTGGAGTTGATTATATCTATAAGAAGACTTGGTTTCACTCATTACCGTATGGTAGTCAGTTGATCTCATCTTCTATAAGTTTTTTTTTATTTTGATTAATTTTCTTTTTGTTTTATTGAACATTATATATTTTGTTGGTTCTTTTTCTTTTTTTTTTACAGCATATTGATGTTATTTTTTTATTATTTGAGAGAGAAAGGTAAATACTCTAAAGATATCCTAGTGAAATTTACTACTACTGATTGTTGTTTTGATCGCTATATTCAAGATTTGTTTGAGTTGTATTAAAAAAAAAAGAAATTATCATTCACTAGTTTCAAAAGATCATTTGGTTGCTAAGTATATTTTTGGGCATTATACGTATTGTTGTACTTGTTGGATAGAGGTGGACCATGTTTTGTTTCCTATCTTTGTGAAGAATGAAAAACATTGGATCCTTGGTAGGTTAAGTGTTAAAGATAACTGTATTTTATTTATAATTCTTTGAGGCCTGGTCTAAAGGACAAGGTTGCAACAAAAATAGTTGAATCATATTGTACTTTTCTACCACTTTTTATGTCTATGCTTGGTATTTTTGATGTTCAAAATGATATTTATGTTGCTGATGGACCACATGGACAAATGGATTTGAGCAAACCTTTTTACTGTTCAAATGGTCAATAGGTTACCAACTCAAGAAAAAAGTAATATTTAAATTTGATTTTATAATTTTTTTATTTTATTTTAATGATTATGATTGTTTTAGTAGCATTTTATAATAATACTTTTTAAAATATTTTTTGCAGTGACTGTGGTATTTTTGTCATATCTTTTGCTGAATATTTTATACATGGAAAAAAATGCCTCTTTCAAATTTTAGTGTTGAACTTCATTGAAGTAGATTTGTTGTTTTTCTATATTCTTATGCAAAATTGAAAGAAAGTAATGGTTGGAAAAGTGAATCTGACGCTCCTAAAAGACTTGAAGAAAAGGAGAATGTAAAGAAAAAGAAAGGCAAGGGAAAAAAGTTTTTGTAGTTTAATTGTTGAAGTTCTCAGTATTTTGTTAATTTTTATAGTGTTTGTAGTTGTAGTTCTTGGTAAATCCAAAGAGAAAATATTTGAAAATGAAGTTAATTAAAAAGGATATGTCATATTTTGTATTCATTTTCTTTGTATGTTAATAGAATTTTAAGAATTTATGAGAATTTATCTAACATAGTTGAGGATACCAAAATATATTATGTGTATGTCGTTTATGATAATTGATTTCTTAAATAACTAAAATATTTATTGCGTATATTTGATATATATCTTTATATATCACTTTTTTTTATATACCAAAATATACTTAACATATACAATTTGTAGAACTGATTCTTTTTTATCATTATTATTTAAGATATTATTTCATATATTGAATATTAATTACAGAAACTTGAGATATACCTTTCAGATACCATTTGTTTATATATTTATACCATTATCATAGTTATATTTTAATTCCAAAAGCAACTAATTATTTCTTGTAACCTAAAATATATTTAATATATACACTTTCAAGAATTTAACTCTTTTAGAGTATTATTTGCGAATACCTAAAATATATCTTTCATATACCATTTGTTTATATACATATTCCATTACTCTTTTATTTTCAAAAGCAACCAATTTATTTAAATAAACATTAAATATACTTAACATATACCCTTTGTAGAATTGATTGTTTTTTCTTTTATTATTTTTTAAGATTTTCATTTCATATATTGAATATTTGTTATGTATACTTAATATATACCTTTCATATATTTATATACTTATACCATTATCATAATTATGTTTTATTTCCAAAAGGAACTTCTTATTTCTTATATACCTAAAATATACTTAACATATTTCCTTTCTAGAATTTGACCTTTTTTTAAGGCTTGCATTCCACATTTAGAATATTATTTGCAGATACCTAAAATATACCATTCATATACCATTTGTTTATATACATATTTCATTACTCTTTTTCTTTCCAAAAGCAACAGATTTATTTAAATAAACCAAAATATACTTAACATATACCCTTTGTAGGTTTGATTGTTTTTTCTTTTATTATTTTTTAAGATTTTCATTTCATATATTGAATATTTATTGTGTATACTTAACATATACCTTTAATATACCATTTTTTATATACTTATACCATTATCATAATTGTGTTTTATTTTCAAAAGGAACCACTTATTTCTTGTATATCTAAAATATACTTAACATATACCATTTCTAGAATTTGACCTTTTTTTTAAGGCTTGCATTCTACATTTAGAATATTATTTAAAGATACCTAAAATATACCTTTTCACATACCATTTATTTATATACATATTTCATTACTCTTTTTATTTTCAAAAGAAACCAATTTATTTAAATAAACATAAAATATACTTAACATATACTCTTTGTAGGATTGATTGTTTTTTCTTTTATTATTTTTAAAGATTTTTATTTTATATATTAAATATTTGTTGTGTATACTTAACATATACCTTTCATATACTATTTTTTATATATTTATACCATTATCATAATTATGTTTTATTTCCAAAAGTACCTACTTATTTCTTGTATACCTAAAATATACTTAACTTATACCCTTTCTAGAATTTGACTTTTTTTTTCAAGACTTATATACATATTCCACATTTAGAATATTATTTGTAGATACCTAAAATATACCATTCATATACCATTTCTTTATATACATATTCCATTACTTTTTTATTTCCAAAAGCAACCAATTTATTTAAATAAACCTAAAATATACTTAACATATACCCTTTGTAGGTATGATTGTTTTTTCTTTTATTATTTTTTAAAATTTTTATTTTATATATTGAATTTTTGTTGCGTATACTTAATATATACCTTTGATATACCATTTTTTTATATACTTATAACATTATCATAATTATGTTTTATTTCCAAAAGGAGCCACTTATTTCTTGTATACCAAAAATATACTTAACATATACCCTTTCTAGAATTTGACCTTTTTTTAAAGTTTACATTCCACATTTAGAATATTATTTGCAGATACTTTAAATATACTTTTTCATATACCATTTATATATATATATATATATTCCATTACACTCTTTTTATTTTCAAAAGCAACCAATTTATTTAAATAAACATTAAATATACTTAACATATACCCTTTGTAGGATTGATTATTTTTTCTTTTATTATTTTTTAAGATTTTCATTTCATATAATGAATATTTGTTGCGTATGCTTAACATATACCTTTCATATATTTATATACTTATACCATTATCATAATTATGTTTTATTTCCAAAAGGAACTTCTCATTTCTTGTATACCTAAAATATACTTAACATATATCATTTCTAGAATTTGATCTTTTTTAAGGCTTGCTTTACACGTCTAAAATATTATTTGCAGATATCTAAAATATACCTTTCATATACCATTTGTTAATATACTTATTCTATTACTCTTTTTATTTTCAAAAGCAACTAATTTATTTAAATAAACCTAAAATATACTTAACATATACCCTTTGAAGGTTTGATTGTTTTTTTCTTTTATTATTTTTTAAGATTTTCATTTCATATATTGAATATTCGTTGCATATACTTAACATATACCTTTCATATACCAATTTTTTGTATACACTTGTACTATTATCATAATTTTGTTTTATTTCCAAAAGAAACCACTTATTTCTTGTACACCTAAAATATACTTAACATATATTGTTTCTAGAATTTGACCTTTTTTTTAAGGCTTGCATTCCACATTTAGAATATTATTTGCAGATACTTAAACTATACCTTTCATATATCATTTGTTTATATATATATATATATATTACATTACTCTTTTTATTTCCAAAAGCAACCAATTTTTTAAATAAACCTAAAATATACTTAATATATACCCTTTGTAGGATTGATTGTTTTTTCTTTTATTATTTTTTAAGATTGTTATTTCATATATTGAATATTTGTTGCATATACTTAATATATACCTTTCATATATCATTTTTTATAAACTTATACCAATACAATAATTTAAGGCATTTTGCAAGTGATATTTGTTTCTTCTTTAAGAACTTTTTTTATGTTTTTTTTTATTTTATTACAACATTGTTTCCTTTTGCCAACGTTAAAGTGCAATAATAGGCTAATTATTCTTCTAAGCTATTAGTCGTTTTGTTTATCACTGTAGGGTGTGATATTGCTATTAATAACATAATTTAGACCAAGTGATATTGCAAGCATTTTATAATTATATTTAGAAAATATATTTTGTGATTTCAAAAATTTTGATTGAATAAATCAACTAAAATCCTTAAAAATGAATAAGGGTAGTAATAGCTTGATTTCAATCAATGTATATGAATGAAAAAAATGTTAATCTATTAACAGTTCTATATTAATTTTGTTTGTGTTGCTAAAAAAATAGTATTGATCAATTTATTTTTGGTAGATTTCTACATGTCTTTCGGTTATGTCCAAATTATCCGCATCTCCCACTCTGATTTTGATTTTTATTTTCTCGTGTTGCTTTGTATCTTTCTTCTTTTTTTTTTGTCTTTCAGCTTTTACTTTACCTTCTGGTGGAAGCACACATATTTCTTTGACCTCATGTGGTAAATTCTATGTGTTTTGATTTTCAATTGGATATATTGTTGCTTCATATGTTGCAATCAATGTCTGCTTAGTATAAAAATTGAGCAATACTCATAAGGATCTTGATTCATAGTCTTTAATATTGCAAGTGCATGTGGACATGATAGCTCATCTTTTTGAAATTTGTTGCATGTGCATGTTTTCTCTTTTATGTTCACTATGATTTTTTTTTATTTTCATAGACAGTGCATAACTCATAATTTGATGGCTTTTTTATCTATTAATAAATTTTAAAATAATTAAATATTAGAAGAAATTTTAAGCATCAAATATAAACTATTGAGTATAGAAACAAGATATTTGCAACATATCCTCAAAACTCATAAAAAAAATTATAATTAATCTACCATTAATTGATTTTAAATGAGTCAAATATATAACATAAAAAAAATTTACTTATTAATCATACTACAACCTCAAATGTCAAACATGCATCAATTAAGAGTCCCAAAGGATGGGCAAAAAATAGAAATCATAAATTTTCTAATAAATAAAGAGTAGAATAGAAACAAATGCCTTGACAAGTGTCATACAACATTTGCTATAATAAATTATAAACCAACAGGTTTATTATCAAGAATGATATAAAAATTAGCACATTACAGAGTTAATAGTAGATTATAATAAAATCACTAAAACTCCATGCTCAGGATGTACTCTAAAAGATAACAATAAATATCATACATAATCACTCAGTGACTCAAATTTAAATTAATATGGGTGTTTAAATAGAGTCTTTAATCAAACCATAAATTTTTTAAATTAAATATTGACACAAATGTTGACCTGCAAATCATATGTAATATGTGTCATTCTTCTATTAATATTTTCCTAACAATTATACATTTACAAATATTAAGAAATGTATATCAATTATCTATTAAAAGTATAGTTTCATATACATAAGAGTAAAGAAAGATGATAATTACCTTTAGTTTCAAAGATGAATGTAATTTTGAGTTAACATATCTTCAGCTTTTTTTTGCTAACTTTGTAAAAGTTGAATTTGCAATATTCCTATCTGTATAACTCTATTCTTGTACCAGACCACATAAGTACTCTAGTAATATTGTAATTGGTAGCTCTCTAGTTGCTTTGTTGGTAGCATTAAGTGATTCAACTATGTTTGATGTCATAGTTGAGTATCAGTTATTGATAAAGTAAGCTCTAACCCATCTGTGATACCTAATATTGCTCAAATAAGGTCTAATCCTCTTATCAACTTTATCTAACTCATTCATATGATACTCAAACTCTTGAGTAGTATATGCTTTTGCTGCAGCAAAAAATGTCTCCTTTATTTTTTTTTTATTTTCTTTTGAAGTTAGTCTTTAAGTTGTTCAACAAATGGAATATACAAAGTCCATGACTAGCTTCAGGATATATCTTTCTAGTTGTTGTTTCTATGCTTTCATGCCTATTAAAAATTATGTACAATCCTTGTCTATCACCAAATGCTTTTCTTAAATCTTGTAAAGAACCATTCCTAAGAAGCATCATTCTTTGAATCAACTATACAAAATGCTAGAGGAAAGATCTTACCACTTGCATCTTATATAGTTGCTGAAAGTAGTGTTCCTTTATATAATGCTTTTAAAAAGGTACCATCTACAACCATAACTGGTCTGCAATACATCCATCCTTTTATTGATGCATCAAGAGCAATAAAAACATAGAGAATGGTGTTGTTCTCTTTTGTTTCTAACTCAACAACAGATCTTGGGTTTGTAGTCTTTACCATATATATAAAAAATAGGAATCATTTGATAAAATTCATCTTGTTTACCTCATACTTTTTGTAAAGCTTTCTCCTTCGATCTCCATGCATTTGCATAGTTTAAAGAGACACCATATTGTTCTTTCATATCTTTAACTATGTCTGCTGGTGTATATGTTGTTTTGATGTTAAGATACTTGGACTTTATGCAATCAACAACTATATTTGAAGTGGCTTGTCAATGATCATTTAATCTGAGTTCTAATGGGCATGTGTGAATATTGTTGAATTTTCGAACTATGAACATATTCGTCTTACTATTTCTTGATGTCCTTAAGTATCACTTACAATTTTCATCTAAACATTTCACAACATATTTCTTTTCGCATGATTTTTCTACCTTATATTGGAAATGGTTCTTTAAAGCATAAAAACTCAACAATATTTTAAAAAATCTTTTTGTTTTTGTAGATTTGTGCTTCTTCAATTTCTACATATATTGTGTTGCTTATGATAGATGATTCCCTACTATGAGCATCAAATTCTTCTTCTTGTAAAATACTTTTATTCATAAGATTTGCGTAATCCACAACATCCACAAGGGCATCTACTTGACAAAATTTTGTTAACTCTATTCAGATACCGAAGTTGTAGAAGTTGTTTCAATTCTTGGAATCTCAAAATTTAATTTTGAGTAGGAACCAGAAAATGCAGTCTCTAATCTTTTTTCTGCAACAGTAACACACAAAGGATATCTTATAAAATCCGATTCCTTCTTCTTCAACTCAAAATAAAATGACAAATCTCCATCTTCTTCTATCTTTAGTGGTAGATATCTATTTTTCACTTGGTATTGCATTTGTAGTATTATTTCTTCTCTTTTGAATTTCAGTTGCTTTGACATTATTTCCAAAAAATTATCAAAACTGCATTCCCTTGGAATAAGAATCCCACTTACTTCAAAGTCAACATAATTCATATGCTCATACCATTTTTTATTATGATGAATAAACATTGGTATTGTATCTATTCCTGTTTGGAAAAAGAAATAGATTAACAAGAAAAAAGTATATGAACTTTGTTTTCTAGTTCCAGTATTATTTATCTTTAGTTAGAGAAACTAAAGAAGAAGCAAAAAATTCTTTAAAAAAAAGCTTATCGAGTTATCAATTTCAGAGCAACTAACAAATACAATTAACTAGCAACAAAAACATGAATTTTACAGAAATTTTTTCAAAAATTAGATTATAATAAACATAATTAAACAATCAAAACACAGTCAACTAATTTATAAGAAATTCCAAATTAAAAAAGAAACTCTCAAAGAATCGAAATTAATTTGAGAAATACCATCGAATCAAGCAGCACAATTGAGTAATCACAACTTAGGTGAAACTAGAAGCAAACTTGTTTGAAATTTTTTCGTTCTCTCAACGTTAAAATTATGGTGTTTGAAAAATCACAGCATTAGTTTGGTTTGGGCTAAGGGTGTTCTCGGGCCAGGTTTCACTCCAGCCCACTGCCCGGCTTGAAAAATATTTAGGCTGCATTTTACAGCCTATAGCCCGACCCTAAGCCTGATCGAGCTGGGTCACTTTAGGACTAGTGGGTTCGGGTCGGGCCGGGCCGGCCCAACATTTTTTTTTGAAAATTAAAAAAATTTAAGGATATTTTTTTTATTTCAATAAAATTTACCTATAAGTATTATTTTAAAATTTATTATACCAAATTATATCTATTAATATATAAATTATTATATCAATATTTATGATAACTAAATTATTTAGTTATTTTATTATTCAATTAAAAAAATAAAATATAAAAATTATTTTTCATGGATTAAATTTTTAAGAATCTCAAATATTATAAAATATATACAATATTTTAAAATTTTAAAACCTTTTTATATGGAATTTAAATTACCAAAATATATATTTTTAAAAAATATAAAAACAATTAACACTTCAGCCCGGTCTGAAAACTTTCAACCTCAATTCGAAGTTCGATCAGAGCATAACTCGGGTCTAGCTTTAGAACCCGTGGCCTCACCCTATTATGTGTTCGGGTCGGGCTAGATTTTTCGAGCCTCGAATTTTTTAAACACTCCTAGTTTGGACATTTAATTTGCTACCGTAAAATTATAAATTTTAGAAGATAAAACCATATATTTATTAAATACCTCACGTGACCGTAATTTTATAAATTTTTTTTAGTTATTTCTGTAATAATTCTTTCTTATTTTAGCATTACAATTTATAGAAAAATCTTTGTCCATTCAAATATTTCAAAGATAAATAAGTTTTACACAGTTACTTTTTTATAAGCAAGTTAAAAAAACAATGAATATATTTCAAAATTTTATTAATAAATATTCTTGTAAAAATTGCATGCACAATATTACTTTTTTTTTTCTATAAGCTAAAAGGAAACTGGGTTGACTAAAAATATAGAGCATCACTATTTAGCATTAAAATTTTTTTTTATCAAATATTCAAAATACAAATATTTTTTTCTAAGTGTAATGTTAAAATAAAAATATTTTCAAAGTGTAATGTTAAAATAAATACATTACATGAGTCCTAAATTCTAATTCAGGTAAAAATTTTCATTCATTTAACTAATATTATTGCCTGAACAAGAATTATGGGCACTGGTACTTGGCAAATACACTCCTGTCCTGTAAGATTAACGGCTAGTATTTTATATGGATCAATATTATTAACTTTAAGAAATAAAACAAAAAGTAGTAATCAAATCAAAATAACTTACATGCCATGAGATACAATACAATAAGGGTTTCACCAGCAAATTCAGTTACATTCATATAAATGAGGAATTAAAGAAAAAAAATTATTCAGGTAAAAAAATAAGAGGACGAAGAAGAACCGGTTCAGGTCATTCCATTAACAAAGAACAAAATATATAACAAATGAAGAATAATCCTATCACTTGCACTATAAACATGTTTGGACATAGTTTCTTCATTTTACAACATCGTTGAGAAACATTAGCTTCCGATGCTCCCTTCAAAAATATATGATATGTTTAGAGTACAGACTCTGCAGGATACCAAGCACTCATTGTTAAAATGACTGTTCCCAGCCAACAGATCTAATGATTCCCTGATTGTTTAAACTACATGTCATGTATTTGGAATTGCCAACTAGCAAATATACAAGCCTTCAAAATCATGCCTTTGCACCGAGTCATGCATCCATAAGTCAGCAAAAACCTAGAAGTTTACAACCTACTGAAAGATTAGTCATCCATGAGGAGGCCAAAACAAATTTCTTGGCACCAGTTACGAGTACAACATCAAAATCATTTCTGACACAAACAAAGTATTCTTTATTCTTCTCTCCTGAAAATGTCACGTATTTCTAACACCGTCCAACTATTCTCCAAAATTTAGAGCTGCTGTTAGAAGCATATCCATGCCTTGCCTACCTTTATCTGATTCCCGTTCACTTTTCCCATCCAATTTCTTCTCAAGATTCTCATATGCTCTTTTACCCACTTCAACTTTCACTTTAGTTATCTTTCCTCGTTTCTCACATTCCCTCCTTACCCTGCGTATTCTCTTGATTTTCACATCACATTGTCTGCAGAACCATTTTCCTTCTGGTACAGAAGAGAGCGGCGGATTCAGGCAATATATGTGATATGCATTATCACAACCATCACATAAAACAATCTGATTATCATCTCTATCAAGTAAGCAGGCTCTACATAGACAAGAAGGGCAATACCATCGAGAGCCATGGGATTTTAACAAATTAGTTGTTAGGCACCTTATGTGGTAATACTTGTAAGGGCAATAATCATGCTCACATATCTTTACCTTTTCACCATTTTCTACCTCACTTCCACACACTTTACAAACACAGAAACTTTTACTCCAAACTGCTGGTTGACGAAAATCATCCCGAGTACAATTTGAAATCTCTTCAAACTCACTGGACATATTTTCAGTTGCGGATTTCTTTTCAATACCAGCTTCGCTACATAGATTCCTGGGGGCATTCAGCCTTTCACACACGACACAATTTTCATGCGAAGATCCCATTCCTACTGCAGTGCAGCTCGCACAGTACCAACTTTTTGGGGGAATCTCTTTGACAGCAGGTTCAATACAGGATACATGATATATTTCCTCACACGAATCACATACTAAACAATCCCTCCCATCTGCTTTGTTCCCGCAACGACAACAAGTGCAGAATTTCTCAGATTTTTTGGTGCAGAACTGCTTTGCAACCAAGGAATTTAAAATATTTCTCAGAACTGACTAATCCAGTCTCTAACACAAAATCTAAACATTACATCATATAAATTTACTTTTCATTTGATTTGAATGATTTCATAGGTTACCAATGCCATCATGATAAAATATATTCATAGTATAACACGATCTCATCATGTTTCCATCGTCAGAACAATTAATAATTTTGATTCATCATGAAAACCATGACAAAATCCACAAGGTAATTTTAGGATGATATATTTGCATATGGCATGACCCCCACCCCAAAACCCCTCCCTGAAATTTCTAGAATTATAGAAGGATATCTACAAGTTGGGTATCTTACCTGTTCATTGAAGCAAGTCAAAGACACATCCGAGAGACTTTTTCCAACAGATATCAACTCACAACCGATTCCTTGAAGTTTCTCCCATACCTGAAAAAGAATTTTGTTCTTTTATCCAAATGATAGCCTCAACAAACAGAAATAGCAGTATCTTCATATAACAAATATTCATCATCAGCAAAATCGAAACCACATAATCCAGCAGTAATATTTAAACATCATATATATGCTTTGATATCTGGTTATATGTAACTTAGGCCTGGAAAAATATTAAGCTGAACAAATTATCATCACTATACTACATACAACACAAAATAATTGGCATTATCATATCACTATCACTATTAACAATAAATTGTATTGCTCAAAAAATTCACCAATTAAAGGAAATTTAAGATCTACTCACCTAATTAGTTTTGAACCCCACATATGCCATGAAAATTTTATGATAATCAATTGCTTTTTCACATATATTTTGTCAAAGTTAAGGTGATTAGGTGGCTAGTTATACAAGCAAAGAGACTAAGAAATATAGACCTTTAGATTGATTCAGCTATAAAAGTGACATGCAGTGATGAGATGGTTTTCTATAGGTATAATTCTCAGGAAAAGAAAAAAAAAAGCAAACAATAAACATTTTGCAGTCACATCAACATTTAAGATACAAACTCCAAGACGTGGTGTAAATTAAAACCATCCAAAGTTTGAAAAACATGTTGGTGCTGCATTGACAGCACAAAATAAAGCAAATCAATAGTCAACCATAAATATAACTAAGCAATCCAATAAGCAAAAGCATAAAGACATATAAACAATAGACAAAGTTTAAACTTTCTAGAGAAGGCTCATCAAACAAATAACCTGTTGAATATCCAAGAAAAAAAGAGAAGGTGAATGCTCATATATTCCATCTTTCATCCTCATGTTTATGAGATTTAAGCTTAAAAGGCTGTCGGCCTTCTTTTCTTGGAAATTTTCACAGAGTAGCTTACACATTAAGGTAAACTTCTCAGAAAGTAATATGTTAAGGAAAGCATGCTTGCACATCTCAGTGACAGGACAATGAGATTCGCCCAAAGATTCATTAGATGTGACATCCACCTGTCCTTTATCTGTACACAGAGTTCCATTAGGCATCAACCCTGACTGCAAGGACCAAGTGTGCCTATTTTTTTCACAAGGATCAGACTCCTGGAAAACAACAAAATATTGGAATAATCATGGAAAGAAATTAATAAGAACGGTAAATGAGACAGCTTATATTGCTGGGAGACATGCCAATTGGTAGCAGCACAAACCTTAATTGTCATCATAAGTGCATCTTGGATGCACCGATGTATTCCACCTTTTTCATCATTTAATGACTGACAAATACGCTCAAGGACAAAATTTCTGCACTGGTTGTGTGAAGAATCATTTGAATCATCCAAAGAAGCCTGATTTTTAGGACGACAATTGGGTGGCTCTTTTGTGGCCTACAAGAAACCACATGGCTAAGTTAAAAATGACAATAATAATATCCAAATTTGATTTTCTTTTTGCAAATATATATATTTATGCCCTACTTCTGATTGATCCTTCTTTGTCCAAGTTCAGTTTAACTCAAGTCTATAAGCACTGCTATAGACAGAAGAGTAAAACCCAAGTTCTATCACATCCCATTTTAGAGAGAAGCAAGATGCAGAATTAAAGTATAGGGTTTTTAGTATCAATCAAAATCATTCATTCACTTTGTATCATGCATTACATAACTGAAAGAATGTTGGTCCCAATTCCATTTAGAGGCATTGTATACAAGTTAATAATGTGATTCAACAATGGGAAAGAGGATATAATAGATGCTTTCCATGGGACTGCAGATATCAGCCACCTTGGTTTTCTTATGTTTGGCCATATTCTTATGCAGTAGAGACATATTTTTATGGTTTGCGTGAATTGTGGAATAGGAATTGCTTCAAGAGCCTTTTATCAAAACCTATGTATTAAAGTAATACTCTCAAGACTTTCTAAAACAGAATGTAAGTATTTCAACCTGTATTTGAAGATATGCATGCCTAGTGTATCATACCATGTTTATTCTCCTCTCTCTCTTGCTCATGCTAATATATATTCTGTGAAAAGCCAGTTACTACTCAAAGCAAAACCCTTCTTTCTTCAGTCAGCTTCAAACCATATCCTATTAATACACCATTCAAGGCCCCTAAATATCATAGTTTGCTATCCCTAAAAACCTTTAAGAACACCATCAACACATGATTATAAATCCCATAGAGAAACTTTAAATCCCCAAATATCCTTATTTCCTAAAATCTGCACCCTATTTCTTTTCTTTCAGGCAATATTGCACCACCAAATTACATTCCATCATTTACACTTCTATAATTATAAATCCCAGTGTTGCCCACAATTGCTATCACTCATGATTTATACTTCAATTATAAATCCACATTTTTGCCCACAATGTCATCACTCTTCTTTTTGGCAACATTGTACCACTAAATTACACCTCATCATTTATACTTCTATAAATGTAAAACCCAAAATTTTGCCTACAATTGCCATCATTCATATCAACCCACAAAATAGTTTTTTTCTTTAAAAAAATCTCTGCACTTATGATATCCTGCAACCCGAAGCTACTGTTCCCCTCAACAAACATCAATATAGTCAACAGCAGTTCAATTTCCACACCCCATATACCTCTTACGTGAGTTGAAGCTCCTAAATCCATTATTAAAAGCCCTAGCCCACCATTAAAAAGTCCCTTGTATATCAGTATGATAGTTTTGAAATGCAAGTTTATGAGAAAATGAAATATGAATATGCGCCCAAGTTTACTAAAAACAGATGATACTGTAGCACAAAAAAAAATGTCTCTTAAGTGTAACAGGAGAAAAAAAAGGGAAAAATAAAATATAGGCAACGAGATCCTTAACATCTATGTCAAGAAAAATTTTCATAATCTAATTGTTGTGCATTACAGCATTTTGCTCCAACAAAATCTAAACAGCATGTGAAACATAAAATGTATCAGTGAAGGTGGTGCACCTTCATCAAGGCACACATGAAGCTCACAAAGGCAAAAGCCTACTTCTTTGTCACAGGCCACAAAAATAGCATGCTTCCAAAAAGATTTGACAAAGACAAAAGAGAGCAAATACAAGTAAGATAGCAGAGAATAATCCCCTTCCAACAATAGCAGGGAACAATTCCCTTCCAACAAATCTCTCAACCATCTAATTTATTTTCTTCTATTGTATTCATCTCTCTCTCTTTCCCCTCTCTCTTCTTAATTCTGCCTTTCCTTTTTCTGCAATTTTTATTTTTCCACAATCAACAAGATCTATCAATAGAACACCATACTTCCATGCCAAAACTGAAATCTGGAAAGAATGATTTTCTGGGAAATTTCCTATAATTTTATTATTTAATTAAAAGATAAAGGCTATAATGCAATTATATATATTTATGCTTATTTTACTTGATTTATTTGCATATTATTAACAGAAATCATTTACGAAATTTAAATAGCCAAAGCAGGCTATGTTTTACAAATCTTGTTGGATGCATTACCATGCATTTTATTTAGGCTTGTCATGATTATGTGCCGCAAATCTTTTTTGTATACATCGCCATGCATATTTTATTTAGAGATACATGTCTTTACTTCACTTGCATGCACGCACTTGCGTTGTGAGTCTGTGACTATTTGGGCCCCAAGAGCCCTTGGCACTTAAGTGTGCCAAATGCTTTTAACGATAATGTACCTGCAATACTGCAGTCAAAATAACACTAGCCTCCCCAAGAACACTCTCTTTTTGCTTGGACCAAAACATTAGCAGCCACCAATAAAGGAAGTAGAGAAATTCCTAGTAACTGTTTCTCCGCAGCAACATTAGCAACCCAACATTTTCCATATCCTTCCAAGCAATTTTACCATGCTCAATATAGTTATAGCATAAAAACAAAAATTGTACCTTAAGTCTTAACCAAGAAAAAAATATAGAGAAAAAAAAAACAGCAAATCCATTTCATCAATTGATTAGTACAAAAAAGCAAATTATATAGGATATCTATAGATAAACAGTAATAGAGATTACCACATCTGTCAATTTACTAGCAGCTTCCAGAAATCCTCTCTCATCCTCTCGACCTTTACTCTCAGAACTTGACCTTGTGTGCTTCCGCCTCTTGTAAGTTCGAAAACCCTCTTGGGGCTCTGGAACACCCTCACCATTATCATTGCAGATCCTAATTTGAAAACCATTATTCACTGCTTCACTTTGCAAGCAATGAACTCCCTCGCCTGTGCTATCACCATTTCTCATTCCCTCACCACCACCCATATCTTTAGGCACAAAGAAAAACTAAAGAAAACAACGAAAACCCTAATTCCAACTTTTCAGCACCAAATTAGGGTTTTTCACTGTAAAAGCATTCAAAGAGTCAAAGTTCAAGTAAATTGTCAAATACACAAAGCAATATATAATTAAAACTACAATGAATCAGCAACATTTTTCCCAATAAAGTTCATAAAGAGTGAAGTTACAGTTCGGTTGCCAAAAAACAAAAGAAAAAAAATACAGATTAGAAGATAACGGAACTTCGCATCCAAACTGCTTCTACTTTCAGTATCTCAAGTAAAATTAAGTCAAATTCTTGCATGAGACTTCATTAAGTAAACATTTGTAATTACAGCCCAAAAATTTACAGAATAAAATCAGAAAATATTGATTTTCTTTTTTCTTTTTCCTTCTTTCACATTTTTCACATAAACCAAAAAAGACATAAAAATAAACAAATAATACACAGAAAACAAAAAGAAAAATAATAAAATAAACATTACCTGAGTAGAAATTGTTTCTAAGGCTTGAAAACTGAAACCCTAAAATCTGAGAAATGGAGTTTTGGTTGGTTTGACAGAGAGGACTTGGCTCGCAAGTTGCTGGTCTTATCCGTGTTTTGTTTAAATTTTTAGAACACAGTCCATTTTTTGTTTTTTTTTTTTTTCTCACTAATTGGAATATAAGTGGGTCGGATTTGGTGGTGGATTATCCGTGTACCCGGTTGTGATACAAGTAGCCGTTTGTTGGTTTGACACGTGGCTGTTTCCGATATCGACAAGCTGGCGCAAGCTTCAAATCGTCCGCTTTTCATTCTCACTTTCTCCGGTTGATGGGCCTATTCGCATTAAGTCCTAGCCTTTGACAATTTTATGACTATTACCTCATCAATGCTCCTAATTTATATGATTATATACTATCCCCCTTTCTTAAGCACACTTTCTGTTTTATAAATTTTTTTTAAAAAAATTATTTTTATTAAAATTATAAATGTCATATTTTTTCTTCTTACATTCTTATTTTAATATAAAATATGCTTATTAATATTTTAATAAATAATTTTAATTATGAATATAGGAAAATTTTATCATATTAATATTAAAATAACAAGTTATAATTTAAAATAAATAAATATAAATTATATCTATTAATTAGGAAGGAAAAAATATTTTTTTAAAAATTATATTATTGAAAATTAATGTCTTAATCTTATTTTTTTATCAATTAATTTATTAAATTTATTTTATCTGTCAAGTGTATTTGAAATTTATAAAAAATAAAATAAAATATATTTGTGAATTTTTTCTATAAGACTAAAATTGACTATTTCACTTAATAAATGATAACTATGCATAAATATTACTCTAGTTGTATCTTCTACCTTCTTTTTCCACTTTTGGAATTTTATATTTGTTATTTATTTATGAAAAACTTTTACTGTCTTGTAAATAAATGATAATTTAAACAATATTTTTATCACTTAAAAAATAGATATAACAAAAAACCTTCAAAGAAAAGATAATAAATATTATACCAAAAAAAAATATTAAATAACTATCATTCCTAAATAACTATCATTATGCTGACTTGATAGGATGTCGAGTTAATAATTTAATTTTTCACATGCGAGACTTATTCTATAAAATAATGTTTTTTTTAACACATGTGAAATTTATTCTTTTTAATTTTTATTAAATAAAAATTAATCAATTATTTTATTAATGTATATTAAAAATTAATAATTTTTTTATTAATTTCTATTTTTATTTTTTATTAACAATTTTTTATTAATTAATAAATTAATAATTTTTTCTATTTTTTATTTATTAATTTTTATTTATATTTTTTTAATGGTAATGCATATTGATTAATAATTATTATTATTATGATAATAATAAAATAATAGCAGAAATTTTATAATAGTATTATAAAATAATAATAATTATAGTAATATTAATTTATAATATCAACTTTAATAAATAATAAATTTCATACCGTTATAATAAAATATATAATAATAAAGTATTAATTTTTATTTAATAAAAATTAAAAAAAGTTTTATATTTATTAAAAAGAGTATTATTTTACGAAAATTATAATTATTATTAAATTTATATTTATTTAATTATATTTTAATAAAAAATATTTAATTAATAAAAAAATTAAATATTTATTTACTATTTAAGCTATAATAATTTAGAACTTTAACTTCTAAACGTCATATACACGAGTGTATCAAACACGAGATATGAGGTAATTTTCTTAAAAATAATAAATTGTAACCCAAAAAATATATCAATAATAATATCAATCAACTGAATAGTAAAATCATCTTCGACCATCACCCGCTTGGCTTGCACTCTGTGAAAATGAGAGGCCGGCGATGCGAGCAATCTCGGCATGAAACCGACTCCGAGACGGATTCCGAAACCGAAACTATGCGGTGCATTTCGTGCAAAGAGGAGTACGGAACGATTGATGCCGGCACGTGCAAGGAGTGCTACGAAGAGGCGAATGAGACTGAAGAAGAGCTCAAGAGAGAGATCGAAGATCTCAAAGCCAAAGTCGCCTTCCTGCGATTCTGGTCTCCACTTGGTCATCACCATGGCAACAGGTCCGCTGGACCTTGCTTCACTGATGTCGTTTTGGTAGCCTCCTCCGATAATGGTCCTACTGGTTACCCCGTCCCTGTCCCTGCCCATAAGGCCGTTTTGGTCAGTACCCGTATCCCAATTTGGTTAGATACTGTTTATTGGATATTTAATTGTATAAAGATTCTTTTGGTGTTTCTGTGATGAATTTTATTGTCAAATTCTTAATCGAGATTAAGGAGTATAAAATAATTTGGAAGCCTACTCTATTAGTTACTCTTTGAGTGAGGATGTTCAATTCCAATAGCATTTCTGTATAATTTTGGAATTTGGGTTTTTGAGATATATATTCTAATTTTGCATTTGCATAATCGTGCAAGCATGTGTATGCTCTTAATTTTTTACTCCATTTCGCACTGGTGAATAGCAATAGTCGATCTTTTGATGCCCATCGGCGTGTTTTGCATGCAATTTTCAAGCTTGTTCTCGGCCTTGTTTCTTTATGTTTACAAATGCCTCTCTCTTTTTATTATTGTTAATTTAGTTGTGGATAAGTGCATTTGTTTGATTATCGAGTGGATCTATGGGTTGAAATGCTCAACTCAGATTATTGAAAACGCTTTACATGTCATCTCAATACACTTAGCGTGGCTATTTGATTGTGTTGAATTGCATTGCAATTGATTACTTGACGGTACATGAGGTTGTGGACAGGAGGAATTTGGATATGTGATTTTAGGAATTATGGTTAGATACCCAGATTTCATTTGGATTCAATATAGCAATATAGCATGTAGTGGCGAGGAGTATATTAATTGTAGCAGAAATTTTTGCATTTTGCCTTGATTGAACATGCTCTGATAGGTTTGTTGCTTTTGATACTTTTATGTGATCAGGCAAGTCGTTCTCCAGTGTTCAAAGCAATGCTTGAGAATGAGATGGAAGAAAGCCGAAGTGGTACCATCAAGATTAGTGATGTATCATATGACGCCCTTCGTGCCTTTGTCAACTATTTGTACACAGCAGAAGCATGCCTTGATGAGCAAATGGCCTGTGACCTTTTGGAGTTGGCTGAAAAATACCAGGTGAAGCATCTCAAGGCTTATTGTGAAAAGTTTTTGATTTCCAAATTGAATTGGGACAATTCAGTCCCAAGCTATGCTTTTGCACACCAGCACAATGCAAAGCATATGCTTGAAGCAGCATTGTCATTGATCACGGACAACATGGACAAACTTACCAAACGGGAGGAGTATATGGAACTTGTAGAAAGAGATCCTTGGCTTGTTGTGGAGATTTATGAAGCATATCTTTCCAAACAGGTGAATACGGCAGCGCAAAGGATTCTTCCATGAAGCCATTTGGCAAGTATGGTTCTGTTGGTATACTGTTCCGAAGCAAGGATCGATTTTTTGTTTTTATTCTGGGACACAAGTGGTTGATGTATAGATGTTTAACTTGGGAAAATTAAGTAGGTTTGCTGGAAAGTTCACAACTTGTATGGATGAATTCCATTGGCGTGTCAAGTGGAGCTTTGTCCTAGGATGGGTGAATACTGTTGGGTATATCAAGGTGACTTGAGAGCTTTGGACGATCAAAACATAATTATTTTTTTGTTATGGCCCCTTGGGCCCTGGCTTTTTTCTTTTCAACTCGAAAGCAGCTTCTATTTCATCATTTTCTCTCTTTCAGCTTTCCATTCTTCTCAGTGATGAAAAGATAAGTACAGGAACAAGTTTCGTTTGAATTTAGGGGAACCCCCTTAGTTTCCTTATCAGAATTCTCAAAATTTTGTATTATATAAGAAATTTAGCTTGTGGTTGAAATTTGGAATTTTTGAGGTGTTTTCATGTTTTCTTCCTTAAATATTTTAGCTCTTTATCATATTTTATTTAGATAGACCTTTTGGCCTTTTAACTCCCTTTTAAGCATTTCATCTCTCCTTTTGTTTCATCGTTTGGTTGCCTATGAATTTTTCATCTAAATAAAGAAAATAAAAAGCTTTTAAGCTCGGAGTCACTAAAAATAAAAAGACGTTGGGCACCCTTTGAAAATTACTGGAAAAAGTATTATATTGAAATATTCAAATGTGAACAGAAGTTTGTAGCCTTCAATTTATTTCATAAAGAAGATGAGTAAATAAAACACTGAAATCTGGGGGAACTACTTTTTCCCCTAATACCCTAATTGAGAATTACAATGGTGATTGAATAGAAAGGTTATGATTAATTTACAGATGATCAAATTAAAAGAAAAAAAAAATACCCAACTCTTGTTTTGGGAGGCAAATGAAAAAGTGAGAAAAATTGCAAAATTCATGGCATACGTTTATCACAGATCAAAAACTTCAAGCTTGCATAGGGACCTTCGCCTGTGTCGTGAAGAGCAGGCACCCAACCCGTGTCTCTTGCTATCTCTTGAAGTTCACCCATAATGGATACATAATCGCGTATGTAAACGATCCTACCAGGTGTTAGCATCAGATCCATCTCAAGCATTATAGTCGAGAAATTGCATTTTTGCCTAGTACAAGATAAAATATTTGCCGATATAATGAACTCATCAGAGAAGCAAAAACCAGATTAAACAACAGAACAAAATCAAGAGGTCTTATATATGTTGCACATACCTTTTCTGCTCGGCAGAGAACAAACCTGCTGCATGTAATAGGTCATATGTTCTGGGGTAAGTATCAAATGGCTCACACCTGGTCAAAACAAGAACTTTTGAGAATCAAGTGCTTGACAATTAATATAAAGCTAATTAAATAAAATTAGCTTCAGAATCCAAGTATTTTCAAGTGAGGATGCAAAAGAGGCTTGGCTAAGCACTACATGAAACATCCAAGCATATGGAAATATAAGAATAAATAATTGAAAGTCAAAAACAGGTACAGGAATTTGCATTGTCCATACCAGTCATGCATTACTCCTATAAGTCCATGGTCATAAATAACAGGCAAGGTGTTAAATTCATTAACAGGAACAACATTCATAACCCAGCAATCAAATTCAAGATCATGTAAAGCTGCTGCGAACCTGCCACAGTCAAATGACCAAACATTTATACAGGTCAGAGTTCGCTCAAAAAAATTGTCCTACTGATATACAAATCAAGAAGACAGTACCCTCCAAATCCAGCTCTCATGTCCATCACGTTATGAAAATTCAACGATTTCCAGTGGAAACCTCTAATAAAACCATCTATTAAGTCATTCCAATACTTTGACTCTGCCTTGAACAGTTCCTTTCTGGATATTGTAGCATCCATTTTTATGCTTTGTAGTCTATCTGGTGGATAATGAAGGCGTGTAGGCCATGTAGTAACATTGGCTCCATAACCATTCTCAGGCAGTCAAGTTGTAATATCCTCATGTATACCTTAAAAGTTTTGATTATGTTATTGTTATCTATTGGATTGAATATATGTGTTAAATTACAAGAGAAAAGAAGTTGGGAAAAGAATGTATAGGTATTTGTGTTTTGAGAAGAAAAGAGGGTGTAGAGAGAAGTGTATATGTTGTTTATATGGTTGTATAACTAACATATACATTGGTCAAAAGGGTTGGTCAATACAAGATGATATTTATTTGTGGCATGTGAAATTATATATATGGGTATATATGAGACAAAAGATTAATTAAATGGATGAAGGGCATGGAGGTAATTTTCTTTGGTTAAGTTGCATGGTGGAGATTAAAAGAAGAAAAGTGGTTGACTTGTTGGTATTTTCTTCTTTCTTTCTTGAAGAGGCCGGCCATTGAAGAAGATAAAGAGCTAGGGAGGTGTTTGAAGTTCTATAATCAAATTGAAGAAGGAATCAAGGGTTTTGGTTAGAGATTTGTGGAATTTCTTCATTTAAGGTAAGTTTTCTCTTGATTTATCTTGTTCTATTTGGAATTTTGTTTGAGTTTGATGGAGTGTGTTTGTGTATGGTGTGTGTAAAAGTGTTGAAATGGAATTAAAGATAAGAAGCTAGGTTGGTGTTGGTGATGGAAGAGTAAGAGTTGTGTTTAGTGAATTTTTTTCTGTTTTACAATTAGTAAAGGCTGTGACTTGTATGATTTTTAATTAATTATAGAAAAATGTTCTTGAAGTGAATTTTTGATATGTTGTGCCTCTATGAGTCTAGAATGACTGAAAAATATGTTGATTCGATTTTGGAATGGTTATGAGTTTAGAAAGATTATTTTTATTAGACCTGTTCCAGCAGGTACCTTAACTGAGACAGCTATATTTCGGGATTTTTAATAAAATGTAGAAAAATCATATCAAATTGAATTTTGGATATGTTGTTGCTTAGTGAGTCTAGTATTTGAGAAAAATAATTTGGAACCACTTTGATTGAATTTGATTTATGGAATTCACAAAGTTCAGAACTGCTGCCAGGATGCAGGGCAATTGGGGCAGTCTGGTTAGGTGAACTATTTGACCAAGATTTTGTGTTCAGTTTGATCTGAAATTTTAAAGGAATGATTTTAAGATACAAAACTAAATTCTGTAAAAATTTTAGAATTTTTAGTCAAGTAGATTATTTTATACAATTTTTCAAAATAAGGATAAAATGGAGTCTTAAACCAGAATGTACTATTCATATGGTCATTTTGCTAATATTCCTTTTGGATTAGATTGTGAAAAGGTTGAATTGCCCTAACCGTGTCCCTCAAGTGGTGCTGCCCGTGTCCCTCAAAGGTTTTGAAGAGATTGGGTTGCATTAACCTAAATGTGGAGAATTCTTGGAAAGAAAAGAAATGTATAGATTGATGGGACTAGTTCTTGAGGTAAGTACCAATACATATGATTGTATTTAATTACATAATTTGAGGCTTAACACATTTGTTTGCAAATGTGTTAAGTGATCTATTATATTGTTAACATAATTGGACTAAGGTGATGATTGAATGATGTGAAGGATGTGAAGATCATTAACAAGGTAAGCATAAACCCTATTTGATTGTATATCCTTATATGTCTTTGAACATTAACACATTGGGATGAAAGTGTTAAATAAGCTATTATATTGTGAATGTAAATGAAGAATATATAGAAAGGATGAAATATGAAATGGGAAAGGTAGGAAGAAATGAGGATCATTCTTAAGGTATGTGCAATTTGTTATGATAAATGCTCTAGTAATGAATGATGTTAATGTGTTTTGAGAAGTGAGAAAATGTTATGTTATATGCATTGTGAATCTTGTGTATGGCAATGTATTATATGAATAATATACTTTGAAATGTGATATCAATGATGCTATATGTATCATATGGATTGAGATATGATATGATATGAAGCCATTGTGATTGGCTATGATAATTCAATTGAAAGAGATAAGGCATGTTGGCCTAATTGATGATGAGATTGATAATGAAATAATAAATGAATTGTTTGTTTAATATGTTATTCAGTTTCAGAGTTCTGGATTTGGGTGGCATGCCTAAGAAATGATGAAAGGTAACAGTCTTGCCGGGTTGAGGATCTCCTCATATGTGTTGAGTTGATGGTCCAAGAGACTGGGTCTGTTACACTATGAGAATTGTGAATATGAGATATATGATTTGTAACAGTCTTGCCGGGTTGAGGATCTCCTCATATGTGTTGAGTTGATGGTCCAAGAGACTGGGTCTGTTACACTATCCATGGATAGAGATACATGTATATACATTGCCTACGGGCGTGATGATTGTGACTATGAACCAAAGCAGTAACTCTGAACTTTGAATAACATATTAGTGTTTTGGGCCAGAGTCTGTCTTTATTGTCAATGTGAAATGCAAGTATTGAAATACTAATTGTGAGTATTAATAATGAATTATGCTTGGTGAATTGTGAATAATATAATGTTATTAAGTGTAATATGTAAATGAATTGTGGTTGATGATAAAGGTTGTCTTTATTGGAAATATGATTTATGATTTATATGATATGTAAATTGTGTATTGCAATAATGAGTGATATGATGTGTAATGTGTGTATTGCAATAATGAGTGTATGATATGTAATGTGTGTATTGCAATAATAATTGGTATGATATGTAAAGTGTGTATTGCAATAATGGTTGGTGTGGTATATATATAATGTAGAGGTATTAATATATTGGTTTTGAGTATTGGTGATGCATTGGGGTTGGTGATAATATTATGTATATATATACATCATATATGAAATTAGCTAGGATATATTAAAGATAAAATTAAAAAGAAAAGAAGATATGATAAGAACTAATTATATATTGAATCGATGTATCATTATATATCAATACTTCTATACTATATGTTTATATTTTATATTTGGACTACTAAGCTCTCGGGCTTAGTGCGGGTGTTTATTCGCGCAGGTATATAGATGGAAGATATGAAGTCTTTGTTATGCCACAAGAAGAGTAAAGTTTGTCGAGACCAACTAGAGGGTAATGCATACATGTATAAATTTTAATTATGATGTATTTCTGACGAGAGAGTATTTATATGTATAAATGAAGTTTTAATAAAGATAATGATTTTGTAAATATTATTTAAATTAATGTATTATGGTTTGAACTCTGTTACAGGTTTTTAAAAGGTAACGAAAAGTGACATCCTTATACTTTATATATTTACTGTATGTATACTAGGTATACGCATAGTACTTATATAGGGTATCGGGGTGTTACAATTGTTTTGGTATCAGAGCTTAGGTTCGAGATTCTCGGCCTAAGTGAGATTAAAAAAAAAAATTTTTTTTTTTGAAAAGTTTAAATAGAAATAAAAAGGAAAAGTTTTGAAATGAAATTTGTAATACGTGCATATGCATTGACATCTAGGTTGGTCTCGGATGTGGCATAATATAAATTGTAGAATATTTGTGTTATATGAGATGTTCAATATAGTTGATGATATATGTGTATACTATTTTGATGTGATGAGAAATTATGATTGTTGACAATGATGTTGGAAATGAATTATAATTGAGGCATAATGCCTAATTGATTATGAGAAACGCATTGTAAAATGTAATGTGATATTTGTATATTAATGATGCATATGAAAAATGTCATGTTGTGTGCAACATGAAATGTAATGTTGATATTTATGAGCAATATTATGTAGGGCATAATGTGAATTGAAACATAAAGAAATAAAAAGGAGAATAAAGTTGAAAATAAGTAGCAATCAAAATCAAGATTAAAATATGTATTCTTTCCTTTATACTTTGAACCTCTTTATAATAATGTTTATGTTGAGGTTGTTAGACAGAGAAAATATTGCTGGATTGTTATTATTGAAAGATATGTTACTAAAATGAGGAAAGAATGGTGGAATAGTGAATGAGTTAGTTAGTATAGATAAAGTGTGATTATTTAAAGTTGGGATATATGTATATAAAATTAAGGTTTTGTTTTAAGGAAAAAGAGATGATATTGGTTAAGTAAGAAAATAAGTTGATATTGTTATTTTAATGCGAACATGGTAAATTCAATGTTAGAAATGTGAGATGCTTGGATATTGTGAAAGCTCATGGTAATGGTGATAATATGTGATATTTGAGATTTTTGAAGTGAGCTTTATGATTGTGGAAATTATATGTTTTAATATTGCTTTGTGATATATACTTGTAAGATGTTTTTAAAGTGATGATAGAAAAGATGAGTTTGGCAAATTGAAGCTTAAACGAAGTAGTAAATTGAGAAGTTAAAGTTTTAGTGGAATTTGATAAAGATTATTGGGATATTGATAGTTAACTGTATATGCAATGCATGAGCTAAGTGAAATGACTAGTATTGCATATGGAAGTATTATGAATTGAGTAATGTGATTGATAGTATGAGAATTTGTTTTGAAATAATCAAGGAAGTGGATAAGTAAATAGAAATGAGTTATTTTTAGTCATTTTACTGAACGGGGTAAGAATGAATATGGGAGTGTATTAAATATTTTTAAAGATGAAAGTGAAAGAGATGTCACATTGGGAATGTGACTGAGATGAATATGAAGTGTTACTATAGTCGGAATATATATATGTTTGTAGTGTGAATAAATACTTTATATCATATTGGAAGAATGAGAAGGATAGTGTTTAAAAGAAAATGATAAACACTAAATTTGTATTGAATGTATGAAAAAGGAAAATACTATAAGAGCATATAATTAAGTGTATACATGTATATGATATGTGAATTGAGTTTTCCAATATGAATGAAATTATGATATATAAACACATTTGTGAATCACATTATAAGGATGGCTTATGAAGATATATGTGGTATAATTATAGAATTAGTGATATGGAAAAACAATGTTATATGTATTAGTGGACCTAAGAGAGATTAGGTCTTGAACTGTGTAAAGCTAGATGGATTATGTGATGGAAGTGAGAATGGAAAGAACTTGAGTAATATTGGACAGTGGAAATTGTTATAATGAGTATTGAACTTGATGATTATATTATATTTAGAGTTTCAAAGTATTCACATATGAAAAGTTCTATGTAATTATATTATAAGAGATTGTAGATGGATTAGAAATGAAGTGATGAATAGAAATTGTATAAGAACTGTATATGATTGAATATGTATATAGTAATATTGTTAAAGCATGAGTTAAGTTGATAAGGATCATATAAGCAAATACAAATTGGTTGAAACGAAGTTGGAATGTGTTAACTTCTGTTATACTAAAAATGTTAAGATTGAGAATAGAATTATAAAAGAACAGTATTGAATTGAAAGTTCTAGGTTTGAATATTAATCTCTTAAAGTCATGTGTTTTGTTCAGTATTTTGGATCGGTTAATTTGTTATCCATGGATTTGGATCTTAGATATAATGATTGTAATACGGATTTGGTGAGGTTGACAATTTTGTTTGAGAAGTATAGTTAAAAATTATGATGGTTAAAGTTGTACCTTATTTTTTTTTTATGTTAAGAATTTGGTTATAACTGTGAAAAAAAATAATAATAATAATAAAAAAAAATTGAAATGTGTTGAGTTATGGATAATATGACAAAAAGGTAATCAAAATAAATATACCAATGATAGGAAATGTGAAGAGTTAGTAAAAGGGAGAAATTATATTATATGAATGAAAGTTATACTGAATATGTTTATGGTATGTAACTTGAGGTTTAAGGGAATGAACTCAAAGTTTGAGTGAATGAATTATAGATATTAAGTATGATATAACATTTTATGAGAATTGGTGGAAATTATACTAAGATAATAAAGAATAAACTATGTGTATATTAAAAGATATTAGAAGTGATTTGTTATCATGATGATTTGACTGAAAATAGATTGAAAGAGAGCAGAAATTGAATATAAGTTTGCTCTTATGGAATTAAGTTATATTTATACTTATATGAAAATTGTGAAATTTCATGATGAGTTAGATTACTTAATCGTTGGTTGGAATTGAACAAGATTGGAACGTGGGTATATTGTGACAGATAGATTAATTGATCTGGATTTGGCTAAGATTATGGATCATTAATAAAATTTAATGTGTATAGTTGTATTAAGAAAATAGGTATTTACATGATAATGTATATGATGTAAATTTTAAAGTATGATTGGACATGAATGAGTGGAGTATAGTAGTTGTTAATCATGATAAGAAGAGAAAAAGATTGGTTATTTATAAAATAAGTTGAAAGATAATGTATTAATATGTAAGTTAAGTGAAAAGCATGCTAAAGAAATAACTCCATTTATGAAAAATCAGGATTTTGTTATCTATTGAGGGTGGTAAATGTCTATTTAGACAGTGATTGTAATGAAGGGATAATTAATGTTCAGATATAAGTCAATGATTTTTAATGTTAAAGTTAAGAGAGTAATTATACAGAAGTGAAATAACAAAATATATTAAATATAAAAGATTAGATGGAGTATAAGTGTACTATAGAATGATCTGATTCTTATATAAAGACATTAACAAGAAATGTAATGAGTTCTTTTGAATGTTTGATTAAGGAAATAACAAGATGTATAAACATATAGAATGATGAGTTATGGAATTTAAAGAAGGTGGTTGATTCTAAAGAGGAGAGTTGAAGTTATATAATTTGATGATATAATGACTTAAGCGTATAATTAACTTCATATGGAAGTTAAGATGGTATAGTATTATGAATGGATTACAATTATGCTAGATAATTTCGAGGACGAAATTATTTAAGGGGGAGAGAATTGTAATATCCTCATGTATACCTTAAAAGTTTTGATTATGTTATTGTTATCTATTGGATTGAATATATGTATTAAATTACAAGAGAAAAGAAGTTGGGAAAAGAATGTATAGGTATTTGTGTTTTGAGAAGAAAAGAGGGTGTAGAGAGAAGTGTATATGTTGTTTATATGGTTGTATAACTAACATATACATTGGTCAAAAGGGTTGGTCAATACAAGATGATATTTATTTGTGGCATGTGAAATTATATATATGGGTATATATGAGACAAAAGATTAATTAAATGGATGAAGGGCATGGAGGTAATTTTCTTTGGTTAAGTTGCATGGTGGAGATTAAAAGAAGAAAAGTGGTTGACTTGTTGGTATTTTCTTCTTTCTTTCTTGAAGAGGCCGGCCATTGAAGAAGATAAAGAGCTAGGGAGGTGTTTGAAGTTCTATAATCAAATTGAAGAAGGAATCAAGGGTTTTGGTTAGAGATTTGTGGAATTTCTTCATTTAAGGTAAGTTTTCTCTTGATTTATCTTGTTCTATTTGGAATTTTGTTTGAGTTTGATGGAGTGTGTTTGTGTATGGTGTGTGTAAAAGTGTTGAAATGGAATTAAAGATAAGAAGCTAGGTTGGTGTTGGTGATGGAAGAGTAAGAGTTGTGTTTAGTGAATTTTTTTCTGTTTTACAATTAGTAAAGGCTGTGACTTGTATGATTTTTAATTAATTATAGAAAAATGTTCTTGAAGTGAATTTTTGATATGTTGTGCCTCTATGAGTCTAGAATGACTGAAAAATATGTTGATTCGATTTTGGAATGGTTATGAGTTTAGAAAGATTATTTTTATTAGACCTGTTCCAGCAGGTACCTTAACTGAGACAGCTATATTTCGGGATTTTTAATAAAATGTAGAAAAATCATATCCAATTGAATTTTGGATATGTTGTTGCTTAGTGAGTCTAGTATTTGAGAAAAATAATTTGGAACCACTTTGATTGAATTTGATTTATGGAATTCACAAAGTTCAGAACTGCTGCCAGGATGCAGGGCAATTGGGGCAGTCTGGTTAGGTGAACTATTTGACCAAGATTTTGTGTTCAGTTTGATCTGAAATTTTAAAGGAATGATTTTAAGATACAAAACTAAATTCTGTAAAAATTTTAGAATTTTTAGTCAAGTAGATTATTTTATACAATTTTTCAAAATAAGGATAAAATGGAGTCTTAAACCAGAATGTACTATTCATATGGTCATTTTGCTAATATTCCTTTTGGATTAGATTGTGAAAAGGTTGAATTGCCCTAACCGTGTCCCTCAAGTGGTGCTGCCCGTGTCCCTCAAAGGTTTTGAAGAGATTGGGTTGCATTAACCTAAATGTGGAGAATTCTTGGAAAGAAAAGAAATGTATAGATTGATGGGACTAGTTCTTGAGGTAAGTACCAATACATATGATTGTATTTAATTACATAATTTGAGGCTTAACACATTTGTTTGCAAATGTGTTAAGTGATCTATTATATTGTTAACATAATTGGACTAAGGTGATGATTGAATGATGTGAAGGATGTGAAGATCATTAACAAGGTAAGCATAAACCCTATTTGATTGTATATCCTTATATGTCTTTGAACATTAACACATTGGGATGAAAGTGTTAAATAAGCTATTATATTGTGAATGTAAATGAAGAATATATAGAAAGGATGAAATATGAAATGGGAAAGGTAGGAAGAAATGAGGATCATTCTTAAGGTATGTGCAATTTGTTATGATAAATGCTCTAGTAATGAATGATGTTAATGTGTTTTGAGAAGTGAGAAAATGTTATGTTATATGCATTGTGAATCTTGTGTATGGCAATGTATTATATGAATAATATACTTTGAAATGTGATATCAATGATGCTATATGTATCATATGGATTGAGATATGATATGATATGAAGCCATTGTGATTGGCTATGATAATTCAATTGAAAGAGATAAGGCATGTTGGCCTAATTGATGATGAGATTGATAATGAAATAATAAATGAATTGTTTGTTTAATATGTTATTCAGTTTCAGAGTTCTGGATTTGGGTGGCATGCCTAAGAAATGATGAAAGGTAACAGTCTTGCCGGGTTGAGGATCTCCTCATATGTGTTGAGTTGATGGTCCAAGAGACTGGGTCTGTTACACTATGAGAATTGTGAATATGAGATATATGATTTGTAACAGTCTTGCCGGGTTGAGGATCTCCTCATATGTGTTGAGTTGATGGTCCAAGAGACTGGGTCTGTTACACTATCCATGGATAGAGATACATGTATATACATTGCCTACGGGCGTGATGATTGTGACTATGAACCAAAGCAGTAACTCTGAACTTTGAATAACATATTAGTGTTTTGGGCCAGAGTCTGTCTTTATTGTCAATGTGAAATGCAAGTATTGAAATACTGATTGTGAGTATTAATAATGAATTATGCTTGGTGAATTGTGAATAATATAATGTTATTAAGTGTAATATGTAAATGAATTGTGGTTGATGATAAAGGTTGTCTTTATTGGAAATATGATTTATGATTTATATGATATGTAAATTGTGTATTGCAATAATGAGTGATATGATGTGTAATGTGTGTATTGCAATAATGAGTGTATGATATGTAATGTGTGTATTGCAATAATAATTGGTATGATATGTAAAGTGTGTATTGCAATAATGGTTGGTGTGGTATATATATAATGTAGAGGTATTAATATATTGGTTTTGAGTATTGGTGATGCATTGGGGTTGGTGATAATATTATGTATATATATACATCATATATGAAATTAGCTAGGATATATTAAAGATAAAATTAAAAAGAAAAGAAGATATGATAAGAACTAATTATATATTGAATCGATGTATCATTATATATCAATACTTCTATACTATATGTTTATATTTTATATTTGGACTACTAAGCTCTCGGGCTTAGCGCGGGTGTTTATTCGCGCAGGTATATAGATGGAAGATATGAAGTCTTTGTTATGCCACAAGAAGAGTAAAGTTTGTCGAGACCAACTAGAGGGTAATGCATACATGTATAAATTTTAATTATGATGTATTTCTGACGAGAGAGTATTTATATGTATAAATGAAGTTTTAATAAAGATAATGATTTTGTAAATGTTATTTAAATTAATGTATTATGGTTTGAACTCTGTTACAGGTTTTTAAAAGGTAACGAAAAGTGACATCCTTATACTTTATATATTTACTGTATGTATACTAGGTATACGTATAGTACTTATATAGGGTATCGGGGTGTTACACAAGTTATGCATGCCTTCAAGTTGACGTACCTGTACAAAAGCATCACAATTCTTTGTCACTATAATTTAAATCTAAGTAATGCTTACTTTGGTCAACTTTTGAAGCTATTAAACATAGCTGGGTGTTTACTTTTCAATGGAGATTGCGGTATTAAGAACCCAAGCTACTTCTATATGAGATATACACGAGAATTCCTCATAAAATTTACAACTACTGTTAAAAATTTTCAAGCAACGTTTACAATGCTGCTTAATCAAATTTAAAATGAAGGTAATTTTGGACTAGGGCATACTAAACATTATCTGGATCATCATTAGAGTCGCATAGTGGAGGTTGTGTGCCAGCTTCACGATCAAGGTAGCAGCTATTGTTTAAAGGCTTCTGCCATATGGCAATATATCCTTCCTTTTTTACAAGTTCCCAACAAATACGACTGGTAAGGTTCTGCATTTCTATGTATCATATGAAGATAAATAAGAAATAATGCAAACAGAAGGTATAAAAATCTTCGTTCTTTAACACTCCCTGTTTGAAACCATGAAATCAGGATGAAATTTATAATACAGAGAAAAGCCGTGATCTTAGGATATTGCCATAGGGATAATGAATCTGCAGAACAGAATAGCTAAGAGTTGTAGCACAACTGCGTACCTCTCCACTGTTGTTGCAGATTGTCTTCATGTTTATATACCGGTTCTGCAGCCCAGACAAAGTATCCTCCTGCTCTTAGAATTCTGTTTGCCTCAAGAAGCAAAATTCCATCTTCATTCAGCCAAAGAAAGAATCGAATGAATATCAATTAAATAATTCAATGAGTATGATAGTGTGTGTTGGTAGGTGCATTTGCAAATTGTTTCAAATAATTTCACATTGAACAAAAAAAGAAAAGAGTCTCAAGCTTGTAAAAATACCATCACCAGCCCAATCAATTCCACAACTGGTACAATGTATCAAGTCAAAACCTTGGCTTGGATACAACAAACGTTGTGAACCAAACCCTGCCACCATGGCAGGAACTCCACGCTCCAATGCAAATTGAATCCGGTTCTCATGGACATATTTTGTTGCTATTGACAGAGTGGTGACATTACGCTGTAGCAAATAGGCACCCAAAATTTCCTGCTCCAGAACCAATGTCTAAGGCAATGTGGGTGTGCTGACCAAATGCAATATCAGGAACCATCTGCTAATTAATAATTAACAATCAAAATGAAGCAGATGAAAATAATATGCAATAACTAATGATGGGGATTTTATGAGAACCAAACCTTTAAAATTTGATTCAAGTATTCGTCTGCTCCATGAATAAATTGTGCTCCACTTCCTGATATTATTAACTCATCCCCTTCTCTTGATATCCAATTCTGGCCACTCTTATCTTCAACCAGACGAGCATGGTTCACCCTACTGAACCACACCTGTTGCTAAATAAAATCACCGTTAACACAAAAGTAAAGCATTTGCTCGAAATGTTTCAAAAAAGTTTCCATTTCACCCTAAAAAATAATTTCTTAAAAACTCTAATAGCCTTTAATATGAACTTTTTCCCCATATACTACCTTATCTCTGCTTTTGGACCAAGGTATGCGCTTTTGATACCCTTTGGGCAAGGGCACTAAACAATTCAGTCTCTTGCCTTCTTCAGGAAATGCCTTTCTAATTTTTGCGCTCTGTTAGTTAGATTTAATCTTCTAATTTCCTCCCAAATGTCCAAACACGGTATATAATCGATATTTGCATCTTCACACACTTCATATTTCTCATATCTAACTCTAATTTCAGTGCTATTAATCTTTTCTTCCTTCTCCTCCTCTATCCAATGGCTCAAATTCCTCATCATCTCCAATTCACTCGAATCAAACTCCCCGATTTCAAAATCCACCGTCATTGCCCCGGTCTCATCCAATATTCCCATCCTCGGCGCCACCGTCACCCACGACGGCGGATAAATCCGATTTGGTTTCAAGGGTATGGAAGCGGGAGGCGGTGATGGATGCGGTGAAGTTGAGTATAATGAGGAGGCGGCCGGGGTGGTGGAGGAAGAGAGAATGGAAAAGGAGGAAGGAAAGGAAGGTAGGTGATATAAAAGAGCGATTAGAGAGAGAGAGAGAAGAGAAAGGGCTACTATTTTGACGAAGTTGGGAGTTTTAACAATATCCACCGCCGCGGTGGCTACAGCGGCGGGTTTCTTGGTTTTTCAAGTGAGGCCATGAGTTTCTTACAGTTTAAAAATCAAGGAAAAAATAAATAAAGAAGAGCAGCAGCGAAAATGGCGGCGTAGTGGTGGAAACATGGTAGACGGCACAGCGAAGAGTGAGAGTTATGGATAGAGAAGCGAGAACTTAATGGCAAGTAAAGAAGAAAATTCAGTTAGGACATGGAATCGAGGCGGGGGAAGAAGAAGAAGAAGAAGAGGAAAGGAGTGCACGTGGATTTTGAGGCTGGTGGGGCCTTAGGTTTGGGGTGGGTCCCTTTGGATCTCCCTACAGTTTGTTTTTTAATAATTAAATATCTCGATCTCAGACAGGTGGCCCACAGTAACTTTGAAGTGCACAAGAAGACAAAACCATTGCTTAAACTAAAAACGACATGACTAATCGATTTGTCGTTTAAATTCCACATGCGTCGTCTTCTCATGTGTATGTGTTTGTGACTTTGTGTATATATATGTTTTTTTTTTTGTTGAGTTAGATTATAAGAAAAAACCACTTTATTTTTTGATAGTAAAATTAATACTTGGGAGATGATCAGTTTGATAGTAGAAAAAAAAACCTATATAATAATAAAAATATATTACGTCCATTCATAAATATTATAATTAACATTTTCTTTTTTATGATGTCCCAAAAATTAGTTCACTTTCATTTTCAAGTTAACTTTATTATTATATTTTCAATAATTAATAATATTAAAGAAATTTTATTACTATTGATAATTAATACAATTATAAGTATCTTAAAATATGCCTTTTAGAGTACTATTTATAGTTAATTATATTATTTTAAAATAATTTATGTCATTAGTTGTCATAATAAAAATAAGATAATAATATTTTTATTTTTAATATTGTAAAACAAAAATCAACTATAATTTGTAATTGTTGAATTGAGTAAATATTACTCCATATAACTTTATTCAAATTCTATAATAAGAGGAATTGAATGTGCCAAAACTATTCATAAAATTAGTATTAATAATATATTTAGAAGTACCAGAAAATACAATTAGTTGGGGTAACTCAACTGGCCACCTGATGTTATTTTTAATAAGAGAGGTCAGGGGTTCGAATTTTAAAAATAATTTCCAAAGTTCTAGCTTTTTTTTTTAAAAAAAAGTACCGGAAAATACTAATACACATGAAATTATTATTGGGTTAATTGATAATAATGTTGCTTTGATATTTTCATAGATTTTAAGATAATTATTAGAAATTCTAATTAATGGACTAAAAAAATACTCATATATGTATATTCAATGTTATTATTAAAATATTATCTCACTTCATTAATCACTATGAACAATTTTAAAAAATCTAGATTTAGAATTTTTTTTTTTCATTTCCCATTTGAAGTTATGAATTATTTTAGTATCCACCATATGTGTAAAAAAGAAAATATTTAAAAGTGATGTTAATAGTTAGTGATGCTAACAATGAGAAGTTTAAAACTAGAAAAAATAATAATAATTAATTCTGTCTAAAGTGATATATTATTATTTTTTCATTACGATGAAGGAAATAATATATACATTTAAATTATATTTAATGAATCAAAATTAGTCATATATAACTTAACATAATTAAAATATAAAATTTTAATTCAAATATAGTCAGCTTAAGATCTATATTTGTGGTATAAGAGATCATATATAATTTATAAACAAAATCCAGAACATAAATATAGTTATACATTTGTTCACTAGCTGCAACTAAATGTTAGCTTGTTCTCTCTCTATATATATATTAAAATTAAAATGCATCCAATGTGAAAAATGCGATTTTAAACTTATTCCATAAGAAATTTAATTATTTGGTTGACTTGTTTGGTAATTTTTAAATTTATAAGAATAAAACTTCTTATTTTGATTTAATTTGATTTTATGTTTTAATTTAGATTTGATTTTATGAAAATAGTAATTTTCAATTGTAGAAAAATTTTAAAGAGAGAGAGAGAGAGAGAGAGAGAGAGAGAGAGAGAGAGAGAGAGAGAGAGAGTTATCATGAGGTTTGAATTTTCTTAACATTAGTTTGTAATTTTTAATTAAATAAAAATAATTATAGAATCATATGTTTTTTCAAATGGATGATTAGATCATATAACATACATGACTATCGATGCAAAACAAGGAATATAAAATACAGTTGGCTGAATGAATCTGAGGTAGCTATTTGACCGTTAAAAAGTAGTTAGAGAAGTTGATGTTTTGGAAGGTTTTTTGTAAACCTTTGTTGACCTAATTAATTAAAATAAAATAATCACTTGGGCTGACAAATCAAACGGAATGTAGCATAGAGTTTCCTTATCCGATATTCAAATTTGACTTACGTTAAAAAAATATATATATAATAAATAAATAAATAAAATGGAAGAAAATATAAATGCGTATGTAAAGAATAATATAATATAATATATGTAGTAAAATTGTTGATGAAATTATTATTATACTTAGTAATAGTTACCTTTTATTTAAATATTATTTAAAAAGTAATATCTAAATATGTATATATTTATATCATTGGAGGTGTATTTTTTTTCATACAATTAATTAAGCTCTAATTCGAGATTAAATTTGTATTTCTATATTATTTGTAAATGAATTGAAATTCTTTTAACATTACAAAAATTTAAGAAAAAATAAGAGCCTTAACACAGAACTTCCTGCATGCAACTCGATATAAAATTACTAATTCTCTGCAACAACTACTGCATATATAAATATATATATATATATATATATATAGGTTTAAAATTAAAATAAAGTTATTTGGAAGAAGTATAATATATATACATATATATATATATAGAGAGAGAGAGAGAGAGAGAGACAGATCTATATGTAATTAATTAAAGATAAGAAATGAAGAACTAGCAAGAAGCAAGCATCATGTTCTTGAATTCTTCAAAATCAAGAACTCCATCTAAGTTTATATCATAAACATAAATCATACTTGTACATTCTTTACCATTCATCTCATCCCACAATTCTAATCTTCTCAACACACTTTGAAGCTCTTCACTGGAAATGAATCCATCCCCATTTAAATCGAACACACTAAACGCCATTGCCAGATCCTTTATATGTTCTTCGTTGCCATCTCCATTCTTCTCCTCCTCCACTTCAACAATTTTATCATCATTGTCATTTTGCTTCTTAGTTATGGAGTTGTAAAATAACATGAATTCATCGAAATTCAGGCTTGATTTTCCAATCGACGACTTGAGCTCTTCCAAACTGAAATATACACCAATTCTTTCAAGAAGCCAATTGAACTCTTCAACACTTAAAAAACCATCACCATTTTTGTCAAGATTTTGGAAAATCCTTTGCAAATCTTTGGTGTTGAGAATACACATATTTGCAGAAAATAGAGATGATCGCCAAAGAACACTAATGAATATTGGTTGTTTCACAGCATTGACATGGAAAAATATTTGCAGAGTGGTCTCTCTTTATCTCTATAAATTTATATTAAGAGATGTGTACGTACAACTTGGCAAGGTACAAAGCATTCCAAGATAAACCCATTTTCTTCTTTTGCGTGTGGTGAAGGAATGCTCAAGGAAGTTCTCAAGAAACTTCTATGAAGTAATTTATTTTGATTTTTCTTCCTTTTTAACTAAGTTCAACTTCCTCCAATTTGGTATTAGGGTTTTAATTCTTGCATATGAGGAATATTAATCTAGACCGGATGCACATTAATTTTTAATTAATTTTTATTAGCCAGATACATATATATTCAATTTATATAAGAATTTTTCTCTTGTATTTATTCAAATTGTGCATACTATTCTTAGTTGGGATAAGAATATTAATACAAAATAAATTTCATATCTTATATGATAATAATACTAAAAGGAACATATTCGCATGGGACGGTGAGAGATGTTATCTTTATACAAATAATTCATTTGCAAAATAAAAGTTTTTTTTTAGTATTTATATATAATTAAATTAAGAAAAATAGTGAACCACTAATGTATAGTCTATTGATTAGGATCGTGTATTGTTTTTATCTAGATTTTGGATTGGAGTCTACTAACTATTTTTCTTCCCATGTGTATAATTTATCAAAAAAAAAAAAAGAAAAATAGTGTAAAATATGCGGCGATTGATTTATTAATGGCAGGTTGTACACGTTTATGTGGAAAACATTAGGAAAGTTCTGGAAATACTTGTGCTTGACAAGTTTAATTTTTATAACAGAGTTTTTTTTATTATTTTTCAAAACTGAAAAAAGAAAATAATTATTTCCTCAAATTTGGCCATGAATGATGTTGATTGAAGACCCTTTTTTACAATGCACTAATCACTTGATATTATAAAAAGATACGAACTTAGTTACAAAATCTATCAATCCTTAATTTTAATCTTAGAAGTCTGAATGCTCATTAGCATGTATTAATAAGCATTACAAAAAATTTAAAAGAAATAAAAGAAATTTGAAAGCATCAGACAACAAAAGTACAAACAATATCCACTGCAAAGGTTCTCACCAGACACTGAAAATCTCATCTCTTAATAGCCATTTATTCAAATGCAAGAAAAGCTTTCTATGCAAAACAATTTTCAGTATTATTGTTATTCCTTCCCCAGAAGAAAAAAAAATGAATAAATGAAACCCAAGACAGAAAAAAGAATTACTTAACCAAAAAAAGAACAACTACTGAAATTTCTCTCCTTATTATATCGGTTAACTACCTCAAAGCATAAATAACAAAAGCTTAAAAGGAGATTTTATTCATTTTGAACATTGTATAAGCATGGAGAAAAAATAACTCTAGAAGAGGGTTGTCCCTGTAATCAGTATAATTTCACATTCAAGCTTTCAAGTCAAATTTGCCAGGCTCACTATAATGCTTCTCGAGCTGCTCCATTTTTTTTATTCTGAAGCCCCTGATCCTTAACTCTTCAGGTACCGAAGTATCCTTATAGTCTACGTTTTCGAGGACCCAACCCTTGTTCTGCACGGAACCTCCTACTTTTACCTGTTAAAAGGTTTCATCATCAGCGATGTACAAGTTATGGACTTCACACAATAGTTCTTCACACATACCAAAATATTAACTTCCATATAAGGTATGACATCAAATAAAGGAATGATTTTGGAAGTACGAAAGGCAATCAGAGTGGAGAAAACCAATGAGTTTTTTTCTAGATTGTTATGAAACCAATAGAATGTGGAATTCAAAAGGTTTTAAGAATATCAAGTGACATTCACTCCGCCCTTGTGTTAACAACAAAGCGAGTAAAAAGAAAGTATCATAATCAGCCACATACCTCTGCTTCATCAACAGATTCAATCGCAAGGGCTCCATCAAGGGATAGATCTTCAACAAAGATATTATGACCCTTAATGGCCAATGTTGACCTTTGAGAGATGGAGCAACTTCCAGTAACTTTCTTTTGGACGTCTGAAAATGTCAATCCCCATTTTGGCTTCCATGTGATACGAGGCCAAACTTCCATCTCTTGCCCGTTGAACACTTGTTGAATGGGATCATCCACTTGGACACCAGCCTAGAGCAGATAAATTGTGAGAGTGAGGCAGTGGATAGAAAAATAAATTGAGATATAGAGAATTGTTCCAGGAATTGAAATAATACCAAAAAAAAGTGAAATTACCTTTCTGAGAATAAGACTGTTAGCACGATATATAGACATTTCTCCAGAAGTTGCACTATGATATGGATTCCCCTTAGGTACCTTCATTAGATTCAATCGTAAGAAAAAATAAAGCAAGCTGGCAACCTGAACTCAGAATATTAATCCCTAAAGGAAAAGTTTCATCCAATGGTGGATCAAAATATGAAATGTGTAAATTTGGTACCACTGTAACAATTTGTATTCATGCACTTAAGATAGTGTTTCATTTATCTTTTTCAATTCTTCTGGCCATTGATTGGGCACACAGAAAATCTACAGTAATTTATTCTCCATAGAAGAATCCCCAATATCAAATCATTAACTTACAATCTCTCAGTAATGGTAAGGATAGGTACCATATTATTACCATCTAATTCCAAAAACTGTTGGCTTGCTTTATATCTCTCTGCATTTTTGGATAAAAAAGACAAACATTTTCAATGGCACAAATACATAGATCTGGTATAAGAATCTATATGGGCCTCCTATATAATCTGTCTTCTGCATGTTTGTCTTTTCCTCACAAGCTTTTTCCATCGCCAAATAACCTTTGAAAACCAACCATATCCACAACTCCTATTTCATTGAAAAACTTTTTTTGGGTCTTCAGCAGCAAATTTCAAATATTACAAAATTAAATACATAGATAATTAATATTCACAGTAGGCATTACCTTAGCAGCATCCTCAGGATTGTTCTTCACCGGTGCATAACCAAGCCATGTATCCATCACCTAAGCACAGAATTAGAAACTGTTTAAACAATGTGTAGAACAGAAGCAGCAACAATTTAGAGGGAGATGCTATCAGAACATGGTTATGATAAGTATTTTTATTAGAGAACAAAAAAATGCAAGTCAATTGCAAAGAGTGAACGCTAAAAATCATTTTTCTCTCTGGACAAGATAATTACCGTAAATCCAACCCTTGATGATGGGGGCAATGTCTTTGGATAATCTTGCATCATACATTCAAGTCGAGTTGAAGATTTGAACGAAGTTTTGCTGGCATCTTTATATCTACACCAAGAACAAACAAAAAACTGACCTAATAAAGAATTCTGTGTTGTCTGTTTTTCAAGTAGTAATCAAATGGTCCAAAAAAAAAGGTGCACACCTAGCATCCATAAGATAGGGTCAAGCTATCGGATGATCTTTCCAGCATGATAACAGAGAAATACCATCCATAAATTTTTATTTAGCTTAATGCAAATAAGTTATAATCAAAATAGCATGTAATAGAATTAAAAATTACTTTGGGTTAACAAACTCCTTAATAGCACCTCCGGTTTTCTTGAGCTCCTCAATATAAGGTCCAAGTTCCAAAATCAACTGCAAAAGAATTCAGAATTGATGGCAGAAGTCTTAGTGTTGAACAATTTGACAAACATTGAAATACACACAGTGAACACCAAATTAACAGTATGATGACATCAAATCAATTCCAGTAATGCCTTACATTTACTGCATAAAATTACAGAGTATATTTGAAAAAACAAAATAATAAATCCCAAAAATGGTGATAATCTGTCAATGTATCATTAAAAGATATGAAATATCTTATTTACTGGGTCTGGAATATGATTATTTTCCTACTCCATTATTTGATCTTGATGAGAGTGATTTTATACTTGTTTTTAGTATGATTTTAATGTGTTTTTAGTTAATGTTTCATTTGATTTTTGTTTAAAGTTGGTTTTAAGTGTTTGTTTTAGGTTAAAGTGGAAAAACTCCCTTGGATGGTCAAAACAATGAAGAAAGAGCAAAATTCATCAATGGACACGCTCATGGACACGCCCGTGTCACCAAACGTGCCTTTTATAATGTTTCCAGTAGCTGTGACACGCCCAGTGACATGGGCGTGTCACTGGGCGTGCCATTTATTCAAAATCACAGTAGCTGTGACACACCCAGTGACATGGGCGTGTCACTGGGCGTGTCACCTATGAAAAAGATGATTTTCTGCCCGAGTTTGAGGAAAAAGTGGGGGACAACCAATTACTTTTGGCCAAAAGAAATACAAAACAAATAGAATATGGGGAACAAGGTATGGGGTGTGAGCTGGAAGTGAGTTGGAAAGTTTGACTTGAGCTTGGAGGAAAATAAAAAGAGGAGGAAGAGGAGAAGAAGAGAGCTTCTGCAGAGAGGGAGAGTTGCAGGTTTTTTGTGCAGAAAACAGAGACAGAGACAGAGAAGAGAGATTTGAGAGGAGGAGGCTTGGGCATACACTTTTTGGGCAAGGAGGGAGTGACACTTTCCTTGACTCTTCATCTTCATCCTCCATCTCCATCATCTTCATCTTCCATTGACAGCTCCTGCAGATTCAAGAAGCACACATTGAAAGGGGTTTTTCTATTTTCTCCTTTTATGTATTTTGTTATTATTGTTGTTGTTGTTGTATTAATTGTATTGAACATGAACTAATTCATTATCTATCTAGATATTGAAGAACCCTAGCTTATTTGTATAACTAGATACTTTTAATTGATTGAGTTGTTTTATTCTTGTGATGCTTAATGATTATTGCCAATTGATGATAGCATGCTTATTGATTGGTTACCATTTTCATGTTATTGACTTGAGAAAGCTTGGTATGAATTGATTACTCATAAGGGTTGAGGATTGATTGGGGTGCTAGAGATAGACCTACAAGATCCTTTGGTGTATAGTTCCTTGTTCTTAATGCATGACCTATTTAATTGTGTTTTGAGAAGAGATTCCGGCACTCTACTTAGCGATTAGGGATTAATTCGCTCGAGAGAGGTTTTAGTCTAAGTTAGAGGAATGCCAATTCAACTCCATCATGTGTGATGTAATTGTGGCTAGGGGAATTCAATATCCGGATAGTATCATTTATATCAATCCTTTTTACACATAACATTCAATTTATCTTTACTTGCATTCATTAGGTTAGTTGTATTTCATTACTTGCATTCATTAGGTTAGTTGTATTTTAATTACAAAACACCACAAAAATATTAATTTGCTAAACAACGGTTGAGGTTTGCACTAGTGCTTGGCCTTGTCCTCAGTGGAACGATAACTCACTCACTACTTTATTACTTGAGCGACCCGTGCACTTGCGGTAATTGCATATAGCATACGGCACGCATCAAGTTTTTGGCGCCGCTGCCGGAAACAATGGTTTCAATACTAGTAATATAATTAAGACTGTTGATTTAGTTCTATTTCTTTGTTTGTTTGTTTTTCTTTGAATTGTTTGTGTGTTTCTCTTTGAATTGTTTGTTTGTGTTCTGTAAATTTGTTTGTTTATTGAGTTTGAATTTGTTTGTTTGTTCGTTTGTTTTTCTTTAAATTGCTGAGTGCCTTTTGTAAAGATGCAGTTTTCAAGGCACGATGGAGTTTATGATAGGGACTATAATTCTAACACGATTTGTGCAGCATGTGGCAATGCAGGACATAGTGCCAATACATGTTCATTTGGTTTCGAACGATACCAAGAATGGCACGAAGAAGAATATGACTACCAAAATTTCCAGCAATACCAAAGTTTTGAGCAGATTGGTGGTAATGACCCGTATTTCAATTCTTACAATCCTAGTTGGGAAAGCCACCAAAATTTTTATTGGGAAGATCAGCAGTACACTCCACCTCAAAATTGTTTTCAGCCTTACCAAGGAGGTCCTTACTTTCAAGAAGAATTTTCACACCAAGACCACCTTGAGAAACCCACTTTGGAGGAGAGAATGAATGCTTTCATTCAAGACACAGAGAAGTTTCAAACTCAATACATAGTGGAAGATGAGTTAAGGTCTGAATTTTTGCAAGAAACACAGAGGAGGTTGAATGCTCTAGTTGGGCAGCTGGCACATCAACCCCAAGCATACCAACAAGAGGAGTCTCCTAGCCAATTGAAGCAAACTCAGGTAATCACAAATTTAAGGAGTGAACAAGTAATTTATAACAATTTTTGTGATTTCTTTGATGCAGGGACCAATCAAGAAGAAAATGGCGAAGAGATCCAATCCAACATGGAGGAGATGAGTCAATCAAAGGAGGAGGAGAATCTGGAAGCATCAACTTGGATAGAATTACATGAGACTCCAAATCCTTTTATGCCACCAATTTATTCCCCATATAGGCTGGAGGAAGAAAACCAAGGTATGCATATTCCTGAACTCTATGACATGTCTTATAGCCAAGATAATATAGATAAGCTTGAGGTAGCCATGACTTTAGAAGTGGAGCCTAATATTTCCAATCTAGAAATTGAGGAGAGCAAATTACTGTTAAACGATGAGGTTGTTGAGATGAAACTTCAAATTGCTAAAGAGGATGAAGAAGAGATTCAACCAAACTTGGTTGAACTCCAAAAGACAACAAAAATTTTGAAATTTGTTTTAGTTGGGGAAAACAATATGCAATCAATGATTATCCCTCCCAATTTCGGGAGCGAGAAAGAACAAAAAATGAATATAACCATGTTGCATACTGAAGAATATTTTTACCAAGTTCCTATAGCATTGGAAAATCTCCCCAAGACAGCCTTCATGAGTTCTCATTGGCCATTTGCTCAACCAAAGATACTACCTAAGCTTTGCAATGCATTGGGCACATTTCGAAGTTGCATGCTGTCTATCCTCTCAATCATGAACTCCAATTGCATTACGGGTGGAAGGAGCCCTACACATCGCATATGGGAGCGGTGGAAATCAGGTTTTATCTAAACTCTCTTTAGTTTATGCATGCTCACATTGAGGACAATGTGAAATTTTAAGTGTGGGGTGCATGTTGTGTTTTGTATTGTTAATTTTATGTTTTGTGTTTTTAATTTTAGTTTATTTTTGTGTTAGTTTAGTTAATGTTTTTCTTTAAATAAATTAATTTTGAAAAGTTCAATTGTTATAAACATTGTTGATTGATGACCCTTTTAATTTTTTGAAGCATGAATTTGAGAATTGAGTAGAATTGATGCTTATTGTCAATTATGTTGGTTTTTCTTTGCATTACCATCAACCTAGTGAGGAATTGAGCCATCAACTGATTATTTTTGTTGTGTGTGGACATCTTTGATTGATGACTTGCTAGAACTTGCTTTGACATACATTTTAAGACTATATAAAAATTGCAATTTGGTATCAAGATGATTAAGGCAATTAGGTGAACCCACTTTGGCTTAAAAAGACCAACCCAAATTTTAACCTTAGTTAGCCAATTTTGAGCCTATTTCATTTCTCCTTTTCTTTCTTTTTCACAACACCATTAGCTTGAACCTTGTTTTTAACTCTTACCCTTTCATTAGGTCAAGAGCATTTTAAGAGCGTTTATGACCAAGTGTTGTGTTAAGTTAAGTGTGGGGTTAAATTTAGTAGATTTAAGATTGCAAATAAAAAAAAATCAAATAAAAAGAAGAAAAATAAGAAAAATTGTTGTTATTGTTGAAAGGGTTGGATATGTTTTAGAAATAATCCTTGCAAGATGTAATAAGTGAGTTCACTTGAAAAGTTCTTTAATGTCAAGAGGTAAATAAGAGCAAGGTGTTTTGGGATAGTTAGGTGATACATATGATTGGTTACTTCATTCTTGAAGTGCTCTTGAACTTAATGATTAAGCTCACATTTCCTAAATGCCATGCCTTTACCCTAACCCCATTACAACCCAATAAAAGACCTTTTGATTGATGCTTGATTGTAATTAAGTGGTGGAGATTTGATAAATAAGCAAGCCTATGGCAATAATCTTTCATTGATTGTTATGAGTGTAAACACCACCTTGATCAAACACTTTCTAAGAGTTGGTGAGGGAGTGATAATGTAGGTTATGCATGGAAAACCACTTAATTACATTGGTATCGATTTTGTTCGATTTGATAATGATTGCGGATTTAGGGATAGGGAAGTCTTGATGCACTTTATAACTCTTGAACTTGACAAAAAATTTTGTGTTTAGTTTGTTTTGATTTTAGCCTTGCTTTGGGACAAGCAAGGATTTAAGTGTGGGGTATTTGATGAGAGTGATTTTATACTTGTTTTTAGTATGATTTTAATGTGTTTTTAGTTAATGTTTCATTTGATTTTTGTTTAAAGTTGGTTTTAAGTGTTTGTTTTAGGTTAAAGTGGAAAAACTCCCTTGGATGGTCAAAACAATGAAGAAAGAGCAAAATTCATCAATGGACACGCTCATGGACACGCCCGTGTCACCAAACGTGCCTTTTATAATGTTTCCAGTAGCTGTGACACGCCCAGTGACATGGGCGTGTCACTGGGCGTGCCATTTATTCAAAATCACAGTAGTTGTGACACACCCAGTGACATGGGCGTGTCACTGGGCGTGTCACCTATGAAAAAGATGATTTTCTGCCCGAGTTTGAGGAAAAAGTGGGGGACAACCAATTACTTTTGGCCAAAAGAAATACAAAACAAATAGAATATGGGGAACAAGGTATGGGGTGTGAGCTGGAAGTGAGTTGGAAAGTTTGACTTGAGCTTGGAGGAAAATAAAAAGAGGAGGAAGAGGAAGAAGAAGAGAGCTTCTGCAGAGAGGGAGAGTTGCAGGTTTTTTGTGCAGAAAACAGAGACAGAGACAGAGAAGAGAGATTTGAGAGGAGGAGGCTTGGGCATACACGTTTTGGGCAAGGAGGGAGTGACACTTTCCTTGACTCTTCATCTTCATCCTCCATCTCCATCATCTTCATCTTCCATTGACAGCTCCTGCAGATTCAAGAAGCACACATTGAAAGGGGTTTTTCTATTTTCTCCTTTTATGTATTTTGTTATTATTGTTGTTGTTGTTGTATTAATTGTATTGAACATGAACTAATTCATTATCTATCTAGATATTGAAGAACCCTAGCTTATTTGTATAACTAGATACTTTTAATTGATTGAGTTGTTTTATTCTTGTGATGCTTAATGATTATTGCCAATTGATGATAGCATGCTTATTGATTGGTTACCATTTTCATGTTATTGACTTGAGAAAACTTGGTATGAATTGATTACTCATAAGGGTTGAGGATTGATTGGGGTGCTAGAGATAGACCTACAAGATCCTTTGGTGTATAGTTCCTTGTTCTTAATGCATGACCTATTTAATTGTGTTTTGAGAAGAGATTCCGGCACTCTACTTAGCGATTAGGGATTAATTCGCTCGAGAGAGGTTTTAGTCTAAGTTAGAGGAATGCCAATTCAACTCCATCATGTGTGATGTAATTGTGGCTAGGGGAATTCAATATCCGGATAGTATCATTTATATCAATCCTTTTTACACATAACATTCAATTTATCTTTACTTGCATTCATTAGGTTAGTTGTATTTCATTACTTGCATTCATTAGGTTAGTTGTATTTTAATTACAAAACACCACAAAAATATTAATTTGCTAAACAACGGTTGAGGTTTGCACTAGTGCTTGGCCTTGTCCTCAGTGGAACGATAACTCACTCACTACTTTATTACTTGAGCGACCCGTGCACTTGCGGTAATTGCATATAGCATACGGCACGCATCAGATCTCAAGAATTTCATTTTATCAGCACTGGTGCCAGCTTCCAGAGCTAATGGATAATTAAAGAAGTTACACAATTCCAAAGGTAGGAAGGTTTTCTCCACCAGGTAACGTGGGGCAGGGGGTGACATGAGAGAATCCAAAAGAGAGAGAAAAAGAAATTTCTAATGAAAAATTTCATGAACAGTTTAAGAATGCAATCTACCAGGTATATTGATGATGACATCATCATATAAAACATTAGCAGAAATTAGAGAAAGTAGATTTGCCATCTTACTAGACACTACATCTTTTTTGAGAATAAACTAAGTATGACATTGATTTGTTCAAGAAATTACTTGATTTATATTTCCTGGGAAAGGAGAATAGCCTGTCTCACAGTTGACATCTCCATCAGGATGCCCAGTTGCTCTAAGTAGAGGATCAAGCTGATTGTATTCAACATTAATCACCATTGACCGCCCTGAAAAATAAATACTATTTGCAATATAAATATGTGAAGAAAAGTACAAGGATATATTAGCTATTGTGTGCATATATGCCCATAAGTCTGCTGCAACTTTATAAAAATTCAAAAACAGCATCCAAAAATCTACCATAAAAACCATGAAAATAATATATATTTCATACCAGCAAGAAGTATCAAGTTTGATCCTTAGGCAGCATATGGAGAAAAAATAAATAGCATAGTATTAAAGCATAATAAATCAGATATTAGCTCAAAGAACATTAATATTGCAACAAGCCATGATCCCATGCCCCCTCTCACCCACTCCTATACCCAAAGAATAAGAAGAAAGCACAGTCCCATAGGTCAGAATCGAATACATTAACAATCCACACAAAAAAAAAATAATAATAATAATAATACGATTCATAAATCAATTTTTCTGAAGAGGCAATTAAGAAAATGTTATAGCAAGCAATTAAAAAATGTTATAGCAACTGCATCCCATGTTGCTTTGGGAAAAGGAATAATTGATAATACCATCAGCGTGCGTAAGCCTGGTAATTCCTCCAATAGCTTCTTTAGCTTTGCGAGGAACAGCAAGAGAGTTAACATGGTATTGTTTGGTGGCACTAACTCCTAATGAAGCCGGAATTGCCTACACAAGTGTGAACAGGAATGCATATTATTCTCTACAGCTGAACACGTCTCTAATATTAATTAACATACTCATAAACACATGGAAGAAACCATGAAGCATTTAAGAAACAAAACCTTGAAAAGAAGTCCATTTGTATCCTGGAAAAAAAGAATCCACCTCAAACCAGCATCTTGCCTGAAAAAGTAACGGAGGCACATCTAAATCAAGGCAATGAAAACTAAACCAAAGATCATATAAAAAGCATAGCTGGTCACATGATGAACATATTTATTGCTATGTATGCACATTGGTGCGGAAAAAAAAGGGTGCACTCCAAACCATTAATCTAGATTAGATCCAACTGATTCTTCACACAAGAAAGAAATTAGAATAGAGATGAGACTTTTAAAGTAATTGTATTTAGAAAATTATATTTTATAAACTATAGGTGATTCTTGTGTATACATGAGTTTCTTGTGTATAACCGGTCCCAAGCCCGGGTAAAGGAGGAGGGTTGCGGTAGGTGACAACTAGCGTAAAACTTTTGTCACATCTTATGAAACTATAGGTGATTCTAGCAATTTTCCAAATGGCGAGGTACAAGAATAAATGCATACAAGTAGACATAATGAAGAACTTACACAAAACAATAGCATATCTTTGAACTTGGGAAAGCACAAATGAATTTCACAAATTAGAAAAGTATTGAGACATACCATTTATTTAGCAGGCCGCAAGAAAAAAGAAGTGAATGCACATCACCATGGCCATGAGGTTTCGTCTGTAACAACCAAAAAGATTCAGAGTACACATTTTATCCAAAAACTTTGAGGTTGTAGTGCATATCAGAGTATAACAAACTATATATAATGCCTACCTGAATCCTGTATTTGTTCTGTGGATCCAGAGCAATCCTGGCATCATTATCTTCTAAGCAAGCAACTTTTTCCTGGAATAAACAGTAAAGTTGACACTTTAACTACTATACATATTCAATAAGCTGTCCAATAATACATCAATCACTAGTCTCATACCTGCTTAAGAAGTGTTACTTGTGATGGATTCATTCCAAAATAAGAATTTGATTCTAAGAGCTCTAATGTACGAGTATGTGTATCATCTGATGTCATGATAACAAAAGGAATATCCCTTTGAGATTCACCTACATTAGAAAAAGCAACAAGGTTACTTGAAAATACAAAATGTGTCCTCAGTCATGAAATCCAAGATGAGCATATGCACATTGCAATATCAGGATAGTATATATCCTCAGCTGTGAAGCTCAATGGTTGCAAATATTAGCTGCAATAACTACAAAAAGTTTCATGCCGCCATAAGGACTGCTCAAAGGTCTGAAAGATTTTATACAGGTGTAAATGACAAACTTAGAATAGCTTGTGACAGCAGAAGAATGCTGCTGTGATATAAACCCACCATCTTTGCTCAAGCCAGGTCAGAGTTTGTAAATTTGCAGCTTTACAGATTGTGCATAGCAAAGTTCTAAAACAAGTGTCATTGATTCCCAACCTTCTAAGGGTGGGTTGATTTATCCGAAAAGCTTGACTAGATAGACAAGCAAATAATTGTTGGCTAATATTCCATTAATGAAACTGACTCAATCAATACTCTTCTAACTCTCCCATCCGAAGCTCCCATTTAAGCACACATCCCCTATCAGCTCAGTTTGAAATGTTCGTAATTCAATCCTTCTAGAATTTCTATGCTTCAGTCAATTCTCATCATGAATGATAATTACTTGGTTTCTCTCAGAGTTCTACATCATGCAATTAAAATAATGCCTACCAGAGAGAAATTTATGGTTAGAAGAAAGAGTCACTGTCATGATGCAAAATTCAAACTTTTATTTATCAACTACATACATGTGCATACATTCTCCCATTGATTTTGCTGTCACTTAAGCTTTGTCGAATTGACAACTTGTGCTCTCACATGCTCCTCGTGAAAAATAAATAAACAGTATCTCTGAAAATGGGTAGGCTTAAAATGCTGATGTGGATATATTTAGCAAGATTTCAGAGTGATCCTTTATGTGAAATTATCACAAGTCAGGACTCCTTTCTCTATCTATTTAATCTCAATTGTATAGCTTATTGAATATTATTCTTTTTCCTTTTTCAGTATGTGATAATAACAACTTGAATTTTTCTTTTTTATTTAATTCTTACATGTTATGCCTTTGTCCCATTAGGCTAAGAACACTATAATAGTTTATGCTTTAGGGAATATAAAAATCACAAATACCAGGACATATAGTGTAATAATAAGCTGCAGATGGCAAACCTTGTGTCAGTCTACGGCTAGCTTCTTGAAGAGCTAGAATGCTCTCTATATAATGCTGCAGGAAACAAGTTCCTGTTGTGGTTTCCATCGGAAGAGCCACCTGCATATATGTAAAAGATCTATTGACAATGTTTGTACACAGCAAAAGACACTGAACTTGTACTCTATTAAGAGATAGGCATGCTTTCAATTGTGAGGAAAAACTGATACACACACACAAATACATATATAGTAACCAAGCTGACTAAGCATTAAAAAAGAAACAAAATAATGATAATTTGCACATCTACAAACAAGGCAAATCCTTGAATGTATAATATAATAGTAAATGGTTTAAATTGAAAACAGTAAAAAAACAGTCAACAAGATGATGATTTGTAACTAGAATAGTAATAGATAGCCTAAGCTTCAACAAAAAACTAAACCTAGACAGAGCGATAGGAAAAACATTAGGGGTAACTTTGCCCAACTCCCAAGAGATAGGTAGTAAAAGTAGAAATGCATAACAATAAAGAACACCAGGATGTACGAGATCACATAACACTAATATATAATAGTATATTACTTGTAATTTCTTTCCTCGCAAGTGAACAGAGAATATTAACCTTTATTCCATTGTATCCAAGACGTTCCCCAAGCCCACCTGCAACAAGAACAAATGCAGCATTCCTGGCCTCTGTGACTCCTGTCTCCTCAAATTTGATAAAGTTTTCATCACCAAATGTCAGGTTTTCTCCTGTTGGAACCTGATAATTTTTAATAATGAATCAGTCAAGGTTCTAGTTAGTTGTGCTGCTATTTTTCAGATGACACGCATCAAAACGAAGTGTATAGATTTTCCTTTCTCTCTCTCGGTTTAAATCTTTTCATTTAACTGAATCGGATACATATTATTTCTATAAGTTTTCCAAGTACTCTGTTGATTAATTGTTAATTTCACTCAAAAGCTTGAATTAATATTAATTGATTCATCAATCAATCTAAAAGAAATTACTTGAATAATATCTAATAATTAATAACAGCAGCCTCCAATGACTTTTAAAATAACATGAAGAATGCATTTAAAATAAACAATATAGCAAAAGTAACTTTTTTTTGCTCTTGCATCAACATTTATCTCATATAACAAAACATTTACTGAGTTTCAAACATGAAATTCTATATTGACTTACAGAAGGTGTAAAGCCATCAAAAGGGTTCTTTCCTGCTTTTGAATCAGCTAAGAGTTCTCTTGCCGTTTTAATATATGATACCAAACCTCCAGGATAGCTTGAATTGAGGCGAGCCACCTCAATGGAACAACCAAAAAACATGAAAGGTTACTAGATAATAAAATCAAATTAAGAAGAAAAAAATAAAATTAACTCATCTGTGTAGAATTGTGTAAAATTAAAGTTATTTTTCAAATCCTGTAATATCGAATTCAACATCTTATTTTCCCGGCAGCATTATCATTTCTAATTAGCGCCATAATAAATCAATATTAAACTATAAATCAATTGGTTAAGAAAGAAATTAAACCACTTTCTGGATTCCCAAACAATCCCCATCTTCTATCCACAGATCCACAGCCACGAACATACACGCAAAAAGAAAGCATTTTTTAAAACAAAAAAAAATACAATTGAATAAAAAATATAAAAATAAAAATAAAACCTGATCAAACAAAGCTTTCTTCTCGTCATCATCAACACCAGGCTCAGGCCAATGCTCAAACAAATGACTCTGCTCTTTCTCTACTAGCATTTTGGCCAGTTCAATCTGCCAAGTAATAACAACCACCAACAAGAACAACAAGACAATCAATTCCAACAATTAAACACATTCATATAAAGAGGCCTATACATATGTGGGTAATGAAACCTGGTCAGGTGAGAGGAGACGGAGATTTTTGTGTAAATTGGGAACGGAAGAAACGAAATCGCCATTGATGCTGAGGTTGGAGAGAGCTTGCATGGCAGACTCCATTGTTGTTTTGAGTTTGAAAAATCCGATGGGCTTACGAATACAAAGAAGGAGGAGAATTTGGAGGAGTTGCTACGTGAAATTAGCCGATGTTCTAGCTAATGATAAGGATCTTATGATTATATACTTTTTTTATTTTGGTAAACTAAACTTTGTTAACTGGCTACCGGAACTCACCGGCTTTCTATGATTTCGTTTTATTTTTCCTTTTATATTTGACAGGGATTGGATAGCTCAGATTTTAAATTTAATATATATTTAATTAATTAATATGTATACGATGCAATAAAAATAAATAATTTTATTTGGATATATATGAGAGTTAATATTCATATATGTCCATTTATACTTTGTTGTTTTGTAAATTTTAATTTCCATTTAATTTAAATTTGAAATAATGGGGTAAGAGAAATCTTTAAGCAAGATGAAAGATAATAGTTAGAATAATATTATAGTGGAGTCCATTATCTAAACAGTGATTAAAAATATCTTTTTATCTAGTTATCATTAGAGAAAGAGAGATTATGCTTAAAATTTAAACATAAAATGTAAGTGGAAATAAATAATATTTCTGATCCTCAAATTAAGATTTTTAGCTTAAATTAGAGAATAAAAATATTATGTCACAAATTTATTCTAATTTGCCGCATCAAGAATTTTAAATAATAAAATTAGTGATTAAAAATGTTATGCCACAGTTATTCTAATTTGTTAATATTATGTCACAGTTATTCTAATTTTCTTCATCAAAAATTTTAAATAATAAAATTAGTGATTAAAAATATTTTGTCACAGTTATTCTAATTTGCTTCATCAACAATTTTAAATAATAAAATTATTTGTATTCATTGTTCTGCCAATATAGCATCTCATTTACTAGTTAGAGTTGTTTATTTATTATGGATGCTTTGCGTACTAGTTTATAAGATTATTTGAAAAAAAAAATTCAGTCATATTCAAAATGATTTATGAATTATTAAATTCATATAATTAGAATTATAATTAGAATTAGAATTAGAATTAGAATAAAAAAAATAAATAAGGCATAAATGCTTTGCTTTAGAATCAAACTTTTTTTGAACTTGAATTTGACATAAGTTAGTGACTTCAGTTGAGCTGTTATTTCTCAACAGCAATATGTGTCCTTATTCTGTTGATTTCTTCTTAAAATTATATACCACTCGTATTATTCTTCTTTTTCATTTTATATTAACTGCGTTATTCTTTAGACAAACTTTATAGAGAATTAAGAATTTGCTCAGGTTCCTACAAAGAATATTCTCATTCAATAATGTTACTCTCATTTAATAATGTTATTTACCGCATGTAAGTTCCTTTTTTTTTTTTTGGTTACAAGGAGAGAAAGGAAACTACTAAGGACTAGCTGCTACACATCCTCGGCCAAGAAACTCCAGTTATATCTCCATAGAGAATCCTTTAAACTTGCTGGGGGAAGCATGTGGGCAAAAAACCCAAAAGGAAACGAGAAGGCAAGCTTCGCCATCCTATCAGCACAGAGATTGCCGTTTCTGTAGGTATGCTGGACTTGAACTAACCAATCTCTATGAAGGCTTTGCTGCAAGGCTTGAATCAGATTGTAGTTAGCATTGATGTTGGGCACTTGCTTGTTTATAACTTTATTCAAAATCTGAACGGCTAACAAGCTATCCATCTCAAGGATAATTCTGCGATGCCCAAGAGACCAAGCCATATCTAACCCATCCAAAGCTCCCCATAATTCTGCCTGGAGAACAAAACATGTACCAATATTCTTATGAAAACCCCCTATCCATACCCCATTATGATCTCTTAGCACCCCCTCCATCGCAGGCAATATTGCTATCAGTAAGGAGACCTCCATCTGTATTAATTTTAATCCAACCTGGGGGAGGCTTCTTCCACCCAATCAACTGCTCAGGTCGCTGGCCAAACTCCCCATTAATGACTCATTCCAACTATGAAGCTTGAAACGTATAATCAATCATGGAAAGCGCAGAATGATATAGCTCCTCTGGAGAACATATATTACTTCCAGAAACCAACTTATTCCTTTGCGTCCAAAGGAGCCAACAAATGATGTCGAAATTAACTTTCCAATCTTTGAACTCACGGCACCAATTTCCTTCATTCTTTAAATTGCTTAAAATGCATTCTTCTAGAACTGAGTTAAAGAAACTACATTGAGCTTCATTGGGCAGGAACTTATTCCACAGAGTACGTGCAAAATGGCAGTCACGAAGGATATGAATGATGTGCAAAATGGCAGTCACGAAGGATATGAATGATGTCCTCAGCGTGAACTCCACAAAACAACAGCTAACAGGGGCGAAGTCAGGCTTTGGAATAAAAGGGGTCGAATTTTTTTTTACAAATTTTAACTTTCTCGTAATTATTTATCTCTCATTTTATTTTAATAGTATTTTATAAATTTATTAATTTATTAATAATATATTTTTATTATTAAAAAATTAATTAATTAAAAAATATTAATATATATGAGTTTAATTATAAAAAAAATATTCATAATAAAAATAATATAAAGAGAAAAAATTAAATAATAAATATAATTTATTAAAAAATAATTAAAATAAATGAGTTCTTTAATTCATTAAATGTGTTCAAATTAATTTAGTTGAAAAATTTATAAATATGTTCAAATTAATTTAGTTAAAAAATTTATCATTTTCTTTATTTTTATTTTTTTTTGCATTTGTATATTATTAATATTTTGTCAATTTTTTAAATGAGAACTATTGCTATAGAATAAATAATTTATTATATTTTTTTTTACTTTTTGTAAAAATAAAAAAAAGAGGGGGGCAATTTAAATTTTTTAAAAAAATTAATAAAAAATTTTAAAAAACATTATATATATATATATTCAAAAAGGGAAGGGGGGCAACTGCCCCCCTTCCCTTCCACGTCCCTTCGCCCCTGACAGCTAATATCAGTAGTCAAATGGCGTCTAGCACATTCGACATTGGTGAGCAACCTTTTGCGCATGACCAGCCAGAGAAACTTTCTAATCCGTTGAGCCCCCGGCCAAGCCCAAATAAGCCTCCATTTTTCTGCAAAACCTACATTATCACCAGTAAGAAGGTTATAAGTCGAGCTAACATAGAGATTACCTGAATGTGAGAAATCCCAATAAGGTTGATCAGGCCCCTTATCCCTATGAGAAATGTGGAACGCAGTTAATTGGAGAAGAACACTAGATGGGAGCTTATCCTGTAACTCGTTCCATTTCCATTGCCCAGAGACATCAATATAGTCTTTAACACGTCTTAGGAGGTCAGCATCTGGAATAGGTTGGTAAGCAAGTAGTTGGAGAGGCCCACAGTCCCCCAACCAGTTATCCTTCCAAAATAAGGCTTGGTTACCATCCCAAATGGCCCAATGAATGCCCTGTTGCAGATCACTCCACAAAGCTTTCAGGTTCCTCTGTAAGTTAGAGCAATTCTTGATATTAGGAAAACACCTAATATTGCCTTGCCACTTATATTTATTTCTCAAGATCTTAACCCAAAATAAATCAGGCTTGGTTGCAATAGCGTATCCCACTTTCATGAGAAAAGCATTATTAACATCTTTGAGCTTACGAAAGCCTCCACCACCATTATTCCTAGGAAGACACATATTATCCCATTTAACTAGATTAATTTTCCTCTTATCATCTGTAGAACCCCAAATAAAATCCCGAACATGCCTTTCAATGTGATCACAACGTGAGATTACAAGGACTGCTACACCTCATCGGCCGGCGACTCCAAATACCGAGACAAATATTATATTACCACATGCCCAGATAAATTTGCCGCTCCAGTCCATGTCCCCCACTACCGAGTGCGCAAGCCCATACTCGCATGACACTGCCAATCTTGCTCTGCTGACATATGCTCAGACTGCCAAGTCAGTGCCCCATCCAGCCAACAACGGAATTTCCCATAGCAAATCTATGAAGATCGCTAATCATAAAACAACAAAGATGATGGGCAACAAAAAACAAAAGAGATGATAAGTCCTTGTTCAAGCCCAGTAAGTAAGATTTCGGGCTCTCTAGGCCCATTTGATCAATTAACTTGCACCAATGCTAAAAACCACTCTTCAGATGACAGGTTCACTGTCTTAGCCCAACTGTATAACAAGCCCCTCATCCCACCTGCCATACCTACTGATTCTGTCAACGAACCTGATGATGTTGACCTTCTTAATACGCCCATACATTCTCTGATAAAAGTTAAAGGTAGTCAGAAGAAGAAGAAGAAATAGATTTTAACACTGAACAAAATTTATATGCTTAGAGCTCTCCCCAAAGCTAAAAACCGCACCTCAAAATCAAACCAAATCCCTTCAGATTTAAGTCGTATTCACAAGTCTGACATCTTAATCCTTGAACCCAACATCAAAAGTAAGCGTTTAATGATCAACTCAAACAAGAATGGTTCTACACCTAACGCAACATCGGATGGCGTTGTGACAACTAATAACCAGGAGCAAAGTGGCTCTGAAAATATGGATAACCTTGAGTCAGAGACTGAAAAAACATGGGAAGTGGGGGAATGCTTGGGTTTATTCAATAAGTCAGATAAAGAAAAGATTTGTCATGGATTGAGCATTATAATTAGCAAAGAAATTACTGATGTTGTGGACTCCAATGTTAAATGAAGATGATATTCTGAAATACTAAGGGTCTTGGGGCTAAGGTTAAAAGAGTTATTGTTAGGAATTGGTTATGAAAAAAAAGCTTAGAATTGGTGGCTATTGCAAAGACGAAAATCATCATTATTAATTCCTCTATTTGCAAATCAATCTGGGGATCCTGTGATATTGAGTGGGTATCTACTGAAGTTGTCAATGCAGCAGGTGGCCTTTTTGTTTCTTGGTGTAAATCATCTTTCTCATGCAGCCTTTCTTTTAAAGGGCTTAATTGGATCGCATTACAGGGATATTGGGTTTCGCCTTTCTTTCGTTGTGCAATCAATGTCATCTATGGGCTAAATACTGAAACTGATAGAAATAGACTTTGGGCGGAAATAAGGAGTTTAAGGCTGTTTATTAGCGATATGTGGCTAGTCATGGGCGACTTTAAAGAAGTAACCAAAGGAGAAGAAAGGAGTTCAGGCCTTTCTCAATTGGTGTGGGGGGGGAGGGGGGGGGGGCAGCAAATCTTATACAATTCTTTGACGATTACGAACTAATCGACCTCCCATTACTAGAGAGCAAGTTTACCTGGTCTAATTGCAGAGGTGCTAGCAGAATTGATAGAATGCTTGTTAATTAAGATTGGCTTTTAAAATTTCCCAGTCTCAAACTTTGGGGTCTCAAGAAAGGACTATCAGATTACTATCCTCTTATTCTTGAATCAAAAAATCTAAACTGGGGGCCCAAAATTTTTCGTTTCTTGAACTCCTGGTTTTCACACCTGAGATTCATTGAGCTCATTGGTAAATGGTGGATGCATAGACAAACGCCATCTACCAGCCACTCATCGCTGCTCTCAAAACTTAACTACATCAAGAAGAAGCTTATTATTTGGAATTGCAGTATTTTTAGTAATATTAAGCATAACTTAGCAGCCTTAGAAGATCAAATTGATGATAATGATCGTTCACTCAAATCTACCCAACAGGATGCATCACTTATCAAACGTAGGCGACTGCTTTGGATACAACTATGGGTTAAACACAGACAAAGCGAGGTATATTGGAAACAAATGTCTAGGATTCAATGGCTGAAGGAAGGGGATAGAAATACTCATTTTTTCCACTTATCTACAACCTTGAGGAGGAACAAAAATTACATCAGCCTTTTGAAATTGGACAATAAGGTATTAATCGAGATATGTGACATCAAAAATGAAATCACTAACTTTTTTTTCTGCCCTGTTCCAGGAAAGTATGGATTGGTGCCCTCAAATTATTGATCTTAACTTCTCACAATTAACTCCCGAATTATCAGCTAGTCTTAAGAAGCCATTCACTATAGATGAACTCGGAAAGGCGTTATTTGCCTGCGAAGGTAGCAAAGCTCCAAGCCCAAATAGCTTCAATATCTTTTTCTATAAAAAATTCTAGCACTTAATTAGCTATGACCTTTTGGGATTGGCATATCAATTCTGGGAATCAGGAAGGCTGATGCAGTCAATTAAAAAATGCTTTTCTTGTCCTTATTCCTAAGAATGAAAATGTTGATTCTATAAGACAATTCTGGCCCATTAGCCTAATACATGGTGTCTATAAAATCTTGGCTAAGGCTCTCGCTACCCGCCTTAGGGTTGTCGCACCTAAGATTATCGGGGGTAGCCAATATGCATTTTTTTCAAGGAAAAAATATTCTAGATAGCATTCTAGTCGCCAATGAATTCATCAGTGAATGCAAAAGGAGAAAGTTCAGTGGTACGCTCATCAAACTTGATTTTGAAAAAGCATTTGATTCTGTCTCTTGGAGTTATCTGTCATATGTTATGGCCTGTATAGGTTTTGGAGAGTGATGGATTAAATGGATGTTGGGGTGTTTGTGGGATAATCAGTTAACTATCTTAGTTAATGGTTCTACTACTCAATCTATCCATATGCAGCAAGGGATCCATCAAGGTGATCCATTGTCGCCATTATTATTTGTTATAGTTGCTAAAGGTATGAGTATGATCTTAAGAAAAGTTGTCAATTTGGGATTGTTGCATGGTATTTCTTTTAAAGGCGTAGCTATTCCTATCTCATTTCTTCATTTTGCAGACGATACTGTCATATTTTATCCTATTAACCTAGATTGCCTTATTACGCTTAAGAGAATCATGAGGTGCTTCCAATACATATCTGGGCTCAAGATAAATTTTCAGAAGAGTGTTATTGTGGGCTTGAATACACAAGATGGTTGGGATATCCATGCAGCAACTAGTCTCAACTAGAAGCGAGTCTCTCTCCCCATTACTTACCTTAGACTTCCTTTAGGTGCAAAGCCTAGTTCCAAAGCTACTTGGGCACCAATTATCCATAAATTTAAGCAGAAATTGGCAGCATGAAAAGCTCATTGTCTATCTTTTGTTAGGAGATTAACACTAATAAAATTGATACTTAACAGTCTTCCCTTATATTACATGTCACTTTTCAGGCTGCCCAAACATGTCGCCAATGATATCACAAAGATGCAAAGAAACTTCTTCTGGAATGGGGTTAATGGGAAACAAAAATTGCATCTAATAAACTAGGAGACAATTGAGAGAGCAAAGTATCTAGGTGGGCTGGGTATTGGCTCCATCCTTGCTAAAAATATGGCGCTTCTTTTCAAATGGTAGTGGAATCAGATTGATAAGACAAAATCACTTTGGAAACAAGTAATAGTAGGCAAATATGGAATGATTTCACCACACTCACACATTGATTGCAAGAAATTTTTGGGCTTATGGAGCGACATTATTAAAGCAACATATGGGAATGAGTCTTGCAGGGAAGTGATCTCTACAGGATCATTTTTCTGGCTTGGTCATGAGACTTTTATCAGAATCTGAAAGGACCCTTGGGCAAGACATTTTACTCTTCAGCAAGCCTATCCAAGGTTATTTGTCCTATCTTGTGACCAAGATTGTAAAAATGTAGAGGCGGGAATTTGGGTGGAAGGTACATGGAACTAAAAATTAAATGGCGTAGAGAACTCTTTGTTTGGGAGGCCGAATTATTGATGTCTCTCATGCAATGCATCAATAAGTTTCAACCAAAACTATCTGTTGAAGATAGGCCGGTTTGGAGATTTAATAAATTTGGCAAATATACTATTAAATCGATGATTGATCAATTGAATATCTTAAACATCTGTCTAACACAATTTTCTTGGAGTAAAATCTGGAGATCATATGCACCACCAAAAGTTGAAATATTTGTTTGGCAAGCAATTCATGGGAAAATAAATGTGAGGAATAATCTTGCTAAACTTAGTCTAATCTATCCAATGTATGATGTATGTCCCTTGTGTCAAAAGAAGAAGGAAGATGTTGACCATTTGCTGTTGAACTGTCCAATATCCTAGTCTATTTGGTCTAAATTGCTTGATTGGTGGGATCACTCATGATGCTCTCCAAAATCACTTATCTTACAATTCACATAGTGGGAGAGCTTCGCTTATGGAATATTCGCTAAACAGGTTTGGTATTGCTCATTCTATGCAACTATTTAGTCTATTTGGTTAGAAAGAAATAACATTATCTTTAATAATTACACTCCAAATACCTAGAAGTTGTTTGACATCATATTAATCAGACTTGCATCCTGGACATCTGCTGCCTTCCCTAACTTTCCATACACTGTGGACCAATTTCTACTATCATCTAATTGTGTCATGAATTGGGAACAAGCAAAATACCCTAAACCTCTAACTCATTGGTTGCCTTCCGCCAATGATTCACTAAAATGGAATGTTGATGGTTCTGCTTATGGCAAACCGGGGCATGCAGGTATTGGGGGTGGGGGGGAGGGTTCTCAGGAACTCTATAGGCCTTTTTATAGCCATATTTTCATATTATGCAGGGGTGATAGATTCTAACAAAGCCGAATTTAAAGCGATCCTAGCTGCTCTCAAATTAAACTATTCTCGGGAGGATATCAAAAATAGGACCATGATTATTGAGTCCGACTCTATTAACACATTATCCTGGGTCCACGCTTCTATTGATGAGGTATCTTGAAAAATTAGAGATATTAAATGTGAGATTGATGAACTGTTATTGAAAATGAGGATGCCTCTATTCCAACATGCATTTCGCGAAGCCAATTTTATGGCAGATCACCTAGCCAAGACTAGTGATTTTAGAGATAATTGTCTAGAAGCTTGATTAGATTTGTAATGTTTAATTATTGAGCATTTTTATTTTTCCTGTACTATATTTCTTTCTGTAATATGATATTTTGAGATTTTTTTACATATTTTTGGGATTCTCTTAGGATGGATTGCTCGGGATACTTGGAACTTTATTTTAAGTAGTTTACATCCCTTAAATATATTTTTTCCCATTAAAAATCATAGTAATAAAATTAATTTTATAAAAAAATACTTTAGGAATGGAGCAGGTTTGCATAGCATAAGTGAGAATAGCCATAAGTACAAACCGAGCCAAGATAATACGCCCTACCATAGAGAGTAAACTCGCATTCCATCTAGATAAATAATGTTTAACTCTATCCAAGATATAATTAAATGTATCTTTAGTGACTCTACTGTACAATAAAGGGACTCCTAAATATTTATCCGAATTATTAGTCCTTTGAAAGCCAAAATTATCACTCACCAGTAAAGATATATTAGGCAACACATTGTGAGAGAAAAAGATTTGAGATTTATAATTACTCACTTTATGGCCTGAACTCTCGCAAAATTCATTGAGAACATTTTTAATAATTTGCACTTGTTGTTTCAAGATTTTGCCAAACAAAACCAAGTCATCATCAAAAAATAAATGTGATAACTTCGGGCCATGTTTCCTTAAGCTAATAGGATGCTAGGAGCCTTATTCCACCAAATTAGAGATACGTTGAGACAGTCTTTCCATGCAAAGAACAAAAATATAAGGTGATAAGAGGTCTCCTTGACAAATACCTCTTGACGGGGTAAATTTATCAGAGACAACTCTATTCCAGAGAATTTGCATAAAACAAAAACTGGTATCCTTAACTATCTCTGTTTAAAGGTTTAATAAGTTAATAATATCTCTGTTTCATTTCAAATATTGTGTTAGAACAATGTGCCTAAATAAAAAAATGATTAGCCAATATAAATTTTATAAAAATTTTATTGTAATTTATCTAAATATATTTATCTATCTTTCTCACTCTATTTATTCTCTTTTATTAATTATTTATATCTCATTTATTACCATAAATATTTAAATAGAAATAATATTAAAATTTTTTAATTAATATTTTATTAAATTTTTTAAAAGTGACATTTGAAGTAAAATAAAAAAAAAATTTATACTATACTTAAAATGAAACAGAAAAAGTAATAACTCATAGTTAAGTATTCAAAATATGTTTTTGGTATAATTAATTTTTTTCAATGTTGTACAAAAGCTGAAGTATTTCAATAAGATATTTTTAAAATTAAATTGAATTAAATTACTAATTCTTCCATCTTAAAATGATAATAATACTTTTATTTTTTATTTGTCCTAAACATAATCTCATTATTTTATTTAAATTATAGTTACATTATAAATCAACTATTTTACCCTTATTTAAATATTTTATAATCAATAATATTATATTTATATATTTATATTTTCTAAATTATAATTACTTTGACCCAAGCAATAGCTATTTAATTTTTATAATAATTAATAGCTATTTAATATAAATGAAGGGTAAAATTGATAGATTATTAGAAAAAAATTTGTCCATTAACTTAATAACCTAATTTTTTTAATATATGTGAGATAAAAAAAATTTCTATTATTTCGGAATAAAAAAAATGTCAGATTAAATAGAAAATTAATTATAAATTCAGTTCAATTCATAAATATTGTAAACTGGTCAAATAGAAAACAATGAGTAAATTTTTAGTCCAAATTGTCTCAAATTATTCACATGAAATTTAAATGGTTGTATTGAATTAAGATTTTAATGGATTTTAATCAAATAGTATTGAATTTACATTTATTTAAAATATCATAAAATCTAATAGTATTTAATAATGACTTTTTAAAAGTCTATTAAAATCTAATTATATTTAAAAATTCATTAATTTTGTTGGATTATTTGACCTAATCAGACCGTTAAAATACTGATATGTATATCAATTTTTCTATGCAATGATTTATACTATCTTTTATAAAATTTATTTAGAAGTTAATTAACATTTTTATATTTAACACAGAAAAAAATTTAGTTAAAATTATATATTTTAGATTTTATGAAATTGGTCTTAAACTAAATCATATAAAATTTATAAAATATGTAAAGTAAATTATAAATTTAATAAGAGTACAAACTATTAAAATTAATAAATTTTCAATACAAATTAATTAAAATAGCTGTTTGAAATCAAATTTATATTTAATTCAAATATAAAATGTATTTATAAATAAATTTTTAATGAAAGTTCAATCACAAATAAAGTGAATTTCATATAATATTTTTTTGCATAGTAAAGTTGAATTTATATTTCAATGCCCTTTTTCAATTAACATAAAGTTGAATTTATGCATGAAGCCAAATGTATTATAGAAGGTAGATAGAATTTCAAAAAAATAAAATAGAGAATTTTATACTCTATATCATTTTTTAAACTCATTTTTCAAACATATTTCATTATCTTTGCATGTTTTTAATATATTAAATATATACTAGATATATATCTCAAAAATTAGAGTATATTTTTAGTATACTAGATATATGTTAGAAGTATATATTTAAAAAAAAGAGTATTTTTGAAATTAAAAGTTAAAAAGTGATTTTTTTTCAAAAAAAAATATTTTTTAAAGAAATTTCAAATAAATTAATAAATACAAAATTTTTGAGAAGCTTGTACCCCAGCCCAAATCAAATCGAATGCGGACCACATCAAAATCCGGCCCAATCAGAACACTGACCCGATCATAAATCGACACGGTTTTAGTCTAATTAATTACGCCTTTGACGATCTTAACTGCTACTATTAAAATACCGTCGAAGACCCAAAAGGTACTTAAAAGCTCTTTGATTCCACCCATTCATGGCTTTCTGTTCTTCGCGGTTCAAAACTGAAACAAATTCTAGGGTTTATTTTTGGTTTTTGTTTTCATGATTCTCAATTGTAAAGCTTCTTCCTTTTTGTACTAGTTTTCAAGCTGAATCTCCAGTTATCTGGTACCTCTTACTTATCAGGTACCTCTTTTCTATATGATTCCTGAAAATAGTAAGTGTTGTTTCTATAACCCAAATTTTAAATTTTGTTCATGGGCATGATATTTTTGCTATTTTATTTTCTGGGTTTAAGAAATTTATCATGAAGTTTTTTTTATTGAACTCTTTTTTAGCTTTTGTTTGCGGTTGCTTGAGCACCAGTGTCTGATAAGAGAACTTGAACTAAAAAAAGTTTATTTTTTTCAGGTGGGTTAGAATGCAAGGCAAAAAGAGAAGAGCATATAGTTCCGGTCGGGTTGCTGTTTATGCTAATGAAATAGATGATTTTGGGTTTGACGTGAGATTGTTCAGGCGATGGAAGAGAAGGATAATTGCTAATCAAGAATTCAAGCGCAATTCTGGTGGTAAAAATAGCCGTAGTGATGGTAAATATAATGAGACTCCTGAGAAAATTCATGAAACCAAGAATATGGAAATCAATATTCTTGATGATGATGATTTAGTGGATGCTGATTACCGGAAGTATTTGGATAGTTTAGCTTTACAAGCAGTTGATGTAAGTGATGTTTCTAACAATAGGTCTTTGGATAATGGTGATATTGGTGGTGATGCGTTAAATTGTGATGTTCTTAATAATGCTTATGATTATGGGCATCCTCAGTCTGAGAAATTCCTGGAAAATGACAATACTGAAATTGATGATAGTAAAGGAGGAGAATTTTTGGAGAATGATTATGAAACTCTTTTGCCTAGTGTAGCTTTCGAACCATTTGTTGATATTGGGGTTAATAGTAATGCTATTAACAAATCTGGGGACAATGGTGATATTGGTGATGTGTTGGTGGAGAACAGGGCAGTGAATGTTGATGCTTATAATAATGATGCATTCAATGAGGGAGATCCTCAACACGAAGCAATTCTGGAAAGTAACAATACTGAAGTTAATGACAACAAGGAAGAGGGTGCTTACGGGATTTACTTGCATAGTCTACATTCAGAACCTTTTGTTGATGGTGATGTTTGTAATGATGATTATGAAACTCTTTTGCCTAGTGTAGCTTCAGAACCATTTGTTGATACTGGGGTTAATAGCAATGCTATTAATAAATATGGGGATAATGGTGATATTGGTAATGATGTGTTGGTGGAGAACAGGACAGTGCATGTTGATGCTTATAATGATGATGCATTCAATGAGGGAGATCCTCAACATGAGGCAACTCTCGAAAGTAACAATACTGAAGTTGATGACAACAAGGAAGATGGTGCTTACGGGATTTACTTGCATAGTCTACATTCAGAACCTTTTGTGGGCGGTGGTGTTTGTAATGATAATTTTGTGGATGATGGTTTTAATGCTAATGTTGTTTATGCATCTGTGGAGAGTGGTACTAGTGGGGATGAATTGGTAGAGAATAAGCATATTGATTATGATGCTGCTGCTTGTAATAATTATAATAACAATGATAACGATGATGATGATTGTGATAATAATAGTATTGCTTCTGGTGATATGGATCCTCAGAGTAATAAAATCTCAGAAAGGAACAATATTATAATTGATGATGATTACAAGAAGTATCTGAATGGCTTTGATTTAGGATTGTCTGGTGGTGATGGTGATGTTACTAATGGTTGTTCTGTGGATGCTGCTGCTGTTGATATCAACTCTGTTTATCAATCTACAGAAAATCGAACTTGTGGCAATCATTCCATAAAGAATGATACCACTGATGCCGAGTCTGTTGAGACTAGGTCTCTGAATAATGATTCTGATCACAACGATGATTTGGATGATGTGGATCCTCAGTTCAAGTTTTTCTTAGAGAATCTGAGAGAAGATGGGAAATCATATGTACTAGAGGTTCCTATAAGTGATGGGGTTTCTGAAATTCTTAAGTATGAACAAGATAGTGAGCCAGATGATGGTTGTGGAGTAGAAAATCCTGATATGATGAGGACTAGTCAAGCTACTCCTGGGACTGGTGACTTTGAACATGAAATGGAGCAAGATATAGATGAGAACTACAAATTTTTTCTGCATTCTGTGAAACAAGAGGGGAAATATTTGGTATTTAGGCCTGAAAGTGGTGGGGAAGTGGTGTATGATGGGGATGAGGAGAGTTCATCTGATTCAGAAGTAATAGTGATGGACAGTGATCCATTTGAGGATAAAAATTACACTCCTTTTGTTACTTCAAAATCAAAAATATGTGATGTACTGGTTTGTATCATTTCCTACTCCAATGTGTATGATTTTGCTTGTCTTTGTTAGAATCTATTCCATTTGTTCATGCACTATTTATTGTCATTCTGCAAATCCAGGAGGAAGATGGCAATGGGAGCATTAAAAACTTGTCTAGCAATGATTCTTCTTGGTTTAGGGAGAGGGTTGTGGAAATTCTCAGAAAGCCGTATGATGAAAAGGAGTATTATGAACTTTTGGAGGAAGTCCGCCGCCACAGGCTGGTGAAAGAGGAAAGAGACATGCGTAATGGACGGGTTAGAATATATTCAGCGCAAAGACTTGGCCCATCATATCTTGAACTACACAAGGGTAATGCTATTGTCAGCATAATTTTTCTCTTGATCAGCATATGCACATCTTGTACCTTTTAAGGGCACCATTACTTTTGTTTTCTCTTTTTTTTTTTCCTTGCATCATGGTTGCGCTATTCATATGAACGCTAGTGAGTCAAGCATTACAAGTTTTTTGGAGAGGAAAAGAGATGTTTGAGAAAATGAAAATGAGGATTAAAAAATTTGAAAGAAAAGGCAGGAAACTTATTTGGATAATGCCACTGCCTTGGAGGTAACTATTCTGTGCTTCAGCGTGGTTATCAATATCAAGTTTAAGGATATTCGTGCATTTTTATTTTTCTGGGAGGATGCTATATTGCTTGGTATTCATAACCAACTTGTTCTTTTAAATGTTGTTCACATGCTTTGATGTTTATGTACTGCATTTTATTCACAATTTGGGTGGAACTTGAATATTAAGTTAGATAACTTTTCTATGACTTTGTAGATCTTGCAAGAAACATACAAAATGATGGATCTAGTAAGCCTAAAATTTTGAATCTCTTGCGTGGATTTTTCTATTGGTTGCAGGTGAGTATTATACTTTAACAGTTCATGCTGGAATTCTTTATTTAGAAGGACTGGGCCATTTTGCATATAGTTTCATATGTCGGTTGAAATTGAATCACATCCAACCAAGTATGAATCATCCATTAATTCACTGCAACACAAAAGAGGACAGTGTTTAATTCTGCATGCGTGTCAAGTAGAGTAGCAAGTCTTGGTATTATTTTCCGCTTTCTATTTTCTTCACAGCCTTGGATTTGTTTATGATGCATTGTGCATCCATATATGCATGCATATAGATTAAGTTGTCTACTTGCACTGTTATTTTGTAAACACAATAATGGCATTTCCTAACCCATCAATTTTTCAGAATCTGGCCCATGATGGAGTGTTTAAGCCTTGGACAGACTTGTCATGCTTGGAAGTGTTACCAAATGGAAAGTCTGACTAAAGCAATGCAGTATCTGAAGGTCATTAATTAAATCGAGTTTGTAAAAGAATATTCTGGTAGATACAAGATTGTGCATTCAGCTATTGCATGAGGGGGTAAAAGGTGTGAAATGTCAACACAGAAGAGCCAAATTGCTGAAGGTGTTGTGTGATGCAACTTTTTGAATGTTGTGACAGTCTATATAAAACAGATACTGTTTTTAACAGGGTCATGTAACGATCTTATTGATGCCTCTGTTCTTTCTAAGCCACTACATTTAAATCTTACTCATTGTGCATCTTGAAGCTGGCCATCATTATTAATCTGAATGCGCGGCTTCCCCACTTCCCCATGCTGAAGTTCAATACCTTTGCATTCATGTTATATTTGTTTCTCCATCATATAACAACTCTCTTATGCAATGCTTTATGTCTGAACCAATCAGTCTAAGCGTGTATTCTGTCTAGAGGGCACCCTGATTTTGGAACAAGTCTCAGTCACAAATAAGGGTAACCAAGGATCATACAAGACAAAATTTCCACTTAATATTGTATGCAGTTATGTGGCATGAGTTATAGATCTTATTTCTCAAGTCCTAAAACATATGAGAAAGAATTCGAGTTCAAATGGCAAATCTAACCTAAAGAAAGCAAGCCTGAATCCATGCCAAATCTAAGCTAAAAGGAAAGGTTCAAGGGTGGGGAAATCCTATTTTTGATGGACACTGGACATTTAAGCCTGGCATGGTTAACTTCATTTAAGAGCTATTCAATCACTAATACAATTTTTTTTTCTGTTTTTAAATAATCAATTTCTTATACTATGATCCATGCTGGTATAAGCTCATAATTGCATGTGCCATTTGAGATGCTTAAATAAAAGATTTTTGTATCTGAAAGTTAAAATCCATGACTTGCGCGTTAAATGTTTAGCAGACGTACCTCATAGTGATCCACAAGCTCCTGGAAGTAAGAGTAGACCTTAAGGCAAGTCTCATCTGTCCAGACAAACTCATTTGTGGGATCAAGGAGAAGGGTGAGCTTATCCATTTGAGTTTGATCAAATTCCCAGGTTTCAGGATCAAAATAAGCAGCATAGATCCTCACATGCCGCGTAACGCTGCTGAGCCACTGCCCTCCATATTCTCTGCTCATGTTTTTGCTCCACATTCAGCTGTGGTTCCACTGGCCTTGGCTGTGTTGACTCTTTCACCTTCTCCTGTTTTATTTCTTTTTCCTGTTGTTCATAAATAAAATAAATAAACCCTTGATTCATTTCAAATGCTTTTGTGGCTTCATATTGCTTAATTTCTAAATTCTTACAAAGTTCATATACACTCCAGAAAAATATAAAACTATTCCTATAGTAAACTAGTGAAAAGAATGAAAAATAACATTCCTATTTAATAAAAGAAAAAAACAAAAGAAAGAAGGAAAATTGAACAGACCCTATACAAAAACACAACGTATAATCTTCAAAATCGGCTTGTATAAACCCATGTCATTCTGTCGACATGACACACTGCAATTCCAGACTGCTATTGATACGATGGCATCTGCAATTCCAGACTCCATAAGAAGGTGCTCAAATCAATTTGCCTTTACACAACAAACTCAACTCCTACATAGCAAAGTTTAGTTCACTTCTCGCTTAAGCTTGCCCCTCACTGTAGATGGTCATGTTGTCAAACGTTCATTACGCGAATTGGTTTGATTAGCTCATCCAGGTCAGCTAATTTGAGCTCTGATGTATCATTATCGCTCAAGGATGTTTGCTCATCTACTGGATTGATATTTTCTCCAGCTCCACCAACATCAAGGCTGATATAGTCAGCAATGCTTCCTTCAAAGCAAATGTTATAATTCTCTTGAACCGAGTGCTTTTCATACTCTGCAGTTCCAGGCTCAAGAACCTTTATATTCATTGAGCCGAAGTATCGCCCCAGGGCTTTCTTCTTTTCTCGTGATTGCTTGCTTTTCTTTCCCTTACTTCTCTTTTTTGGGTGATGAAGTTTGCATTTGGACCCTTTGGGACAGGATCCCATTGCTTCATAAGTCGGGCAGACATAGCTGTGCTTCTTCCTACACTGTATATCGTAGATTGAATTTCAAACTCAAAAGTTTTTGTGGTGGTGTGAACATGGAGGAAGAGACGAGAGAAGTCATAAAGCATTAAAAAAAAACAGATTTTTTTAGTAAATAGGAAAATCAACGAGCAGAGAATAGAACATCACACAATATTCAAAGTGAAAAACTTTGAAGCACAGTCTATTGAATTAATAGCTAAAACGAGGAACTGCTTTGGGTATTACAGCCAATAGTTTTAGGGAAATAGTAAGTCTAGTCAACTAATTGAAACGGATGAACAACTCGAGAATAACAATAATCAATAACAAAATCTATGAAGTAAATCATAATCCATGTTTAAACAAGCAAAAAGAATGTTTCAGGTTATAGCAAACAATCACATAAAGCTTAACAACCCAAAGATTGTATGCGTGTCGAGTAAACCCCCTAAAGACACTCGCATATAAGGCTAACAAATAAATAAAACCATAGATTTAGCTTGGTTCCATGGCATGAATAAAAGAATAATATGGTTGAAGAGATGGAATCAAGAAACAATACATTCAAACCCACTTGCTCAGAATTTGTTGCTACACATGGTCAGGAAGACCATGGAAGTTTCTGTTCAAATATAAGAAGCCACAAAATCCAATGTGTTCTCTTAGATTTTGACCAATATACGGTTGGAGAGACAAGGGAGGTAAAAATAGTCCACTAAAAGGTGCTCTCATATATTTATATTAGAAGCAAGGATTCTGAATGCTCAGCATGCAAGTAACACGTCTATTCCAAGCAGAGCTCTATGGGAGTTAATATAAGGGTCAGGTGATGGGCACTTTCTCCTTGGTTGTGGGCTAAGTATTTTTTGCTGTTACTATGGTTTTTCTGAGTAGTTAATAGAGTATATGACTATTTACTAGCATTTTTTGCTAAAAAGTGAGCTAGTTGTATTTAAAGAACAAAGCCCATACCTCATTGCCATTTGCACAATATCCCCTCAAAAATCCTTCACAAGTAGGTGCATTTGGATTGACATGCACATGCCTGTATGGACAGTTCTTGTTTGTGCAAAGACCTGCTAAGAAAATTTGTCAGGAATCCACACTCTCGGTGATATATTAAATAGGGGCCAATAAAGAAAAAGCACCTTGCAAAAAGTAAGAACAATCTGGCATCCTTTCTGGAATGACCTGCAAAAGAAACATATTTAAGAGGTAATGTCAACAATATCAGTAAATTAGCCAAGTCTTTGAACAGAAAATGTCAAGATCTTTAGGCCACGCCTCATACAAACCTTATGAGTCAATTTGCAGTCCAAACTAAAACATGAACCATTTAGAAACTTTGTGCAGACAGCGATTTTGGAGGAGTCATGAATGTAGGGACATTTTCCATCATCTTTGTTGCATTTCCCAAATCTAGTGAAAAATTGACAATACTTCCGCTTTCTAGCCAGCCGTGATCTAGCAGTGTGCAAACTCCATCGAACTTTCTCACTTGCCAAAATGCGAGTTCTTTTCTTGGGATCTCTAATCAGTTGGTTGCCATTGCCAATTCGAACATATCTGCCACTAATTGAACTTAAAATCTCACCACTCAAATAATTTAGTAATGAAATGACACTTTTATGGTTTTCTTAAAGCACAAATTTACACATTCTCCTTAACTGCAATAAAATAGCAAAGTAAAGCAGTACATACTCAAGACTCGAGAATGAAACAAGGACATACTCATCTTTGCCAATCACTAATCTCCTTGGAACATAAGATCTACTGGCATCTTTTTCGGTTTGAAGAGCTGCAGTGTTTGATGATTCATCATCTATACATTGAACATTAACATCATCATTAGAGCAACTGAATGGTATAAACATGAAACCACCAAAACTTTAAGATGAGTTCTAGTTTCACAATCAGATGGAAATCATCATAAAAACAAATGTAAGATCTTGTATAAAACAAATTGCAATTCAGTAGCAGCAAGGTAAATTACAGTACAGATTGTAAACCTCAACAAATTTTGTAAGGATGCCTGCTAAGACCCCGTCTCCAGGAAAACGTGCAGGGATCCAAAATTCAGTATTCTATGTTGATCCTCTTTACATTTGCAATCATGGTTTGGATCCTTTACCTAATGCAGGCCTACACAACTTGACAATTCTATTACTGGGTAATGGAGCCTGATAACTTATGACACCAAACAGTCAAATTTTCATCCTTTTCACTATGAAAGTTATCACTAAACCAATATCAACATCTACAGTTAAATCTAGGAAGAAAATCTAGATATATAATAGATCTCAAGTTTACAGCAAATGAGGAAACAGAAATCACAAGCAGCAGTCAAAGCTAACTATAGAATCCAAACAATGAAAATATCAAAACAGAGGGAAAAAATTCAAGAGCAGACCACCTGATATTCTCTGAAGAGTTCGCCTTGAGGAATCCATTCTGTAGTGAACTGAACCAATTCGAAAGATCCGTTCTCCTGCCAAATATTGAATAATTGCAACACATCCTTCTCAAAAGCACACCTTATGGTGCATATGTGAAATGCAATTAAGTAGAGCGGCATGAAATTAAAGATAAAATGAACAAGCTGTAAATTACACTGCACACCAGGATTGCTGCCTACCTGGGCGTAACTTTATACCGTGAACTGATTTACGACAACTATTTTTGTCCTTTGCCCCAGATGCGCAATGCGGAGAACCACTCTGTTCCCTTTTTTTCCTTTCTGCTTCAGCAACAGCTAAAGTAGCTTCCTGGATTACATCCAGTAGAAATCATTAACACTGAAAGAACTCTTTTAAGATTCAATAGACATGCCTTAAATATGTTTTTCCCATTCAAAATCATATTAATAAATTTAATTTTATCAAAAAAAAAGATTCAATAGACATTAAAAGCAATCAAGTCTGTAGGAAAAAGGGAAAAAGGTCTGCCTCTTTGTACTCCAGTTCCACTAACCTCATTAGCTTTCTTTGATTGCTTTTCAATGGACTTTGACCATTTTAAACTAGACCCAGCAACACTTAATACCTTGGATTTTCGAAGTGAAAATCCATGTTTTGACCTTGTGTAAACAGTATCCCTCTTCCTCAACAACAGTAATTTCCTACTAGAAAAGAACAATTATTTGTCAACATTCAGGGCAAAATGTCAACTATAAAACAGAAAGCATCTGCAAAAATATTAAGAGAACTGCCATACACTGTAAATTACCTAATAGTAGATGAACTATTACTGGAATTAGCAGCTGAAATTGGCATGAAACTTCTCCAGTATGTTGCTCTCTTCCAGGGGAACAAGTAAGGCAAGACCTGATGATGATGCAATGAATCACCACTATCATTTGATAACTGAGAACTTCGCAGTGTCCAGACCAAAGATAATTTTGAATGTTTGCCTGTCTTTGATATCACTGCAAATAGATAACCCACTTAAGTTTTTTCTTTTCCAACAACCACCGCCATTGCCATAGTAAACAAATCAATTTTACCCCCTACAAGGTTTCCAGATTCATTCACAAGAAATTAAGACTTCATACATTTTGGCTGCCAGTGGCGCTAAGAGAGAAATCCATGCAAAATGAAAACAACACCAAAAAAAATAAAAAGGGCAAATATCATTAGATGGCACTAAGCTCAATTGATCTGATCCATCAGATCTGCTAGAGATCATTAAACAATTAAGATGTAGCTAGAATTCTAATTTCCAAATTGTTTTGGTTGAAGTAACTAGGATCTTCTGAACAGAATATAATTAAGAATAAATAAATAAAGAACTTCAAAGCAAATTTGAAAACCAAAAACTAAACCAATCATGTCCGTCCAATAGTCTGAAATCCAAATAACAGATCTTCACATGAAGACAATAGGTGCATGAATATAACTGCATGTTTAGACGGAAGCAAAATGAAATTGCAATTTCACCTATTTATCTAGAATACAAAGTTAAGCATTTGTATAAACAATTCATTCTTGAATTCATAATACAAACTTCTGCAGAAAATGAATTCACTAAACGCACCTTTACGCAACCGTTTCATACTCAAACATCGGCTGGAAGAAATGCCACGGAGAGTTTTCCCCTCAGAATTGACACTTTCATCAAGCACACTGACAGTTGGCTTGACCTGACTTTCCAGTGAAGTCCTAATAAGCTGATTTTTCCTCCTCTTGTAATAGCCATCCGAGGGCATGGACATGCTATTATTGGCATTGTTTACAGAAAATGAACAAGGATTTGAAGTTGCAACCAACTGATTTGATTTTCGCTTAACATATGTTACACTGTTGGCATTTGAAGACACCACCTTCCCATTAATTGTCTCATTATTGCAATCTGATATGTTAATTTGGGAAGTTTGAATCATGGGATTTTCTGCAATATTTATCACATCTCCAGAAGACTTTAGGACATCATTACTTTCTACAGAAATCATAGGATCTGGTGCAGTTTCAGTAGCATAATTTTGAAGAGGTTCTGCTGATGGGGGCAATATAAAATCCCCCAAAGAATTAGTAGCATGATTTGGCATTTTAGCGGCACTAGGTAATGGCAGTGTTCTAGTCCTCTCAAAAGAAGCATTCACTGCTGTTCTCATGAAATTTGGTGGGTCAGCAACATCAGTTCTAGTGTCTGATCCAGCATTTTTCTTCACTTCATCTGTACCCAAAAGATTTAGCCGACATACAGAAGAACTCAAGCCATGAGAACCCTGGGATTGATTAGTCGCTAGTGTAGGTTTCCGGACAAGACTATTACCCTTGCGAATGTATGAGGTGCTCGGCAACTTTGTGATTTTTTTAGGCAATTGCCTTTGTGTAGGAGTAGTGCTTGAAAAAGCCTTGATTACTGGCAAAGCTGAAGCTGAAGCAGAAGAATTATCAGTTCGATGCCATGTTCGAGATTTTGGGTTATGGGTTGAAGAGGCAATATTTTTAGCAATTAAACCAAAAGATGAACATCCTGCATGAATCCTAGAAAGAGCATGAGTAGGCTGGTTCTTTCTCCCATTCGATATTTCTCCACTAATGGCATTTAGCATTTGATTACTATTTCTAGAAACCTGTGATGGCAAAGGCCCAGTCTTCCCACTAAATGATTGATCTCCCCCATGATATGAATTTAAAATGTTTTCAATATCTGGTGAACCAGGAGTAACAGCAGATATGATAGAACCACCTTGAATTGCAGGCTTCGCATGAAGCATTTCATCACCCACACCGACCTTTTCGAGGGAAAGTTGGCCATATGAAGTGCTTGGGACATCTGGCAGTGTTTCTAGACAATCCATATCAGATAATGCACCAGGAACAAGCCCCATAACTTCATCACTAGAGTTGGTAGAAGAAATTCCATTATCATCTACATCCATACTAGGTAACCTTTCATCCAAGTCCAGAGATTGAAGTTCTGGAGAAAATTGGCACCGAGTGGTCCTATTGTCAACACTAGCTTGCTCACCATCTACATCCATTTTTTTCATCCCATCATTTTCTAAATGAATAGAGTTGTTTTGAAGAATGCTTCCAGCATCTGCAACTTGCTCACCTTCGGATCCTGATATACAAAAAGATTGTACTTTTGGAACCACCAGTTCCTCAGCAACCAAACAAGAATGAGCATCCCTCAGACCATCATCTTCAATAGCATCTTTGAGTGGAGCTGCAGTATTTTCATATCTACCTCCAGAATGAAGTGATGCAGTGATCTCCCTCTGCAAAGATGGGGAATTGGTAGCGCGCAAAGGATCCAATGCAGGAACTCTGGCTTCTGCTTCTGATTGTGTTAGTCCATTACAAGAACTAGAAGGTGCCTTTACATCTGATGCTGTTTTAGGTCCCTCTTCCACATCTGATGCTATAAGACAAGTCAAATCAAGTTGGGAATCAGAGCATTTTCTTGTCTTTGTATTCTTTGGTGAATTACCATTCAAACAACCATCAATAGTGTTGCTAATTGAAGCATTGACCTCTGCAACATCCACTGAATTTCTCTGGGGAAAAGCACTTGCTCCATCTGTACATGATAGCGAGCCAGTATTCCCATGGCCATCAGCAGAACCTGTAAATTCTGTTGGAGTAGCATCTTTGAAAGAGAGTCTTAATGTTGTATCCACCCAACAAGCTGAATTAACCATATTTACAGGTTCTAAATACATGTCATCTACCTCTGACTTTGACAAGTCAAACTGAGGTGTTTCAATTTTCTGCTTATTCTTCTTAATATTAGGTGCATCCTCCTTGCTGCCACCCCTAGAAACCATATAATTACGTGATCTTCCTTCCAGACCATCCTCAAGTGACATAGTAATTAAATCTGGAGATGGATGATTATGAATATCATCATTTGTCCCATGGCTGGAAAACTTAATTTCACCTGAAACAGAAGGGCCACCTTCAGAACTAACAATAGTCCCTACTCCTTCACTGGAGCAACTTGCACATGTGGCAGCATTCTGAATTGCCATTTCCCCTGAATTTGATTGCCAGCAACTTTTGCTGCTTCCTACATAAAAAGTGGGATTTAATTGATCGTCAATATCATTCTCAACTGCTGAAGGCTGCTTGTTACCAATATCTGTTGTTTGAAAGTCAAAATCCTTAATTCTCCCTGTTGAAATAATCAAACCATTATCAGGCTCACACCCTGAAGTTGTATTACATGAACTTGTACGAAACTCGTGAATTTTATTTTTCCCTGGACTTGAAAAACAAATATTAGCATTGCATTCAGTAGAAAGTAAAACCTTGGGAGAACCATTCTCTACATTATTCTCAGGCAAGAACAAGTCCCTGTTCTGGCAAAGCAGCTTACCGGCCTTTTCAACACTATCAGCATCCAAAATAGTGGTTTCATTTAGCAATTCAGTACAAACATTATCAGTATTTGAGATAGAAAGCGAGTGATTGGAAGAAGTACCATGAACCATATTCTCATTGATTTTTGTTTCTCCATGACTAGAATAAACTGAAGTCCTCTTTCTCTTGCTATTAGGTATGTACAATAAACCAGAATCATCATTCATGCCATTCTCAGATGCTATTGCCTTAGCAATTCCCTCCATTCTATCATTCCCAGACATCACAGTTGTTCCATTTGAGCAAGGCTTTGAATCAACAATGTCAACTGAAGTTATAGCAGCATCCTTTTCAGGCCCAGAGAATGCAGCTACCACAGGTTTGCCACACTCTTTAATCAGTTGTGAACTTGAAGAGCTTGAATTATGGTTTACTACTTTCTTCACAATTCTCTTTACAATTTTTTTCTTCTTTGCCACCTTTATTGAAGATGTTTTACCAGAAACAACATTTGTTTCCTCTTTATTTGACACAGCATCATTAGTAGAATTCCCTGTTTTACTCTTTGTATGCGAGACTTCAGTCCCACCGGAACAAGGCAGTGAATTTTTATAATGCAAATCACCAATAACAGAAACTGCAAGTTCCTCGTTGAACTGTTTTAGGTTCTTGTCAGAGCCGGAAGTATCATTTGCTACTGATGAATTATCCAATTTTGCAGTGCCTTCATTGGGTTTAGTTAATGGTGAACTTGAACTATCGTTATTCAGGACCAATACTTTCCTAACTTTTCCATTCCTAGGTGCCATATTCGAATCAGAACCACCTGCAGAACTTGAAGCAGGTGTCACAATAGCCTTGGCTACCAGTGAATTGGACTTGAAAGACACATCAAGCTCGACAGGGCTTCCCTCTCTCACTTGCTCTCCCATATCACGATCTGTGTATGAATTCTGATCTTTACCTCTAAAACTAGATTTGGTATCATCAAAATAACCCGGATAATGCACCCTATCGTCCTCTCTATTCCTAAAGTTAGGCTTCTGAATCCTAAGAAGAACACTCTTTTTCTGTGAGGGCTTCCTTGGAGTGCGACTGAACTCATGACTACCCTCTCCACTTCCCTTATTACAATGCCTTTCAAACTCTACATTCACTTCTCTGCCCCTATAATGCTCACGTTTCCCAGACCCAATTCGATTTGCATCAAAATCACCAATTTCATTATTCCCCATATCAATAAACGAATCTCTGATAACCTCTCTATCATGAACCCATCTCTGATTGTCCGAATCTCTGATAACCTCTCTATCGTGAACCCACCTCTGGCTGTCACTCGGTCCATTATTAAATGATGAACCACCACGCAGATTCTCACAAGGCGAACAGCGATTCATTTGAGTCGGAACCAATCGAAAATCCCTTGAAGATCTATCTGAAGTCGTAGATCCAAATTGATTGCGACGATGATAATTATCATCACCACGACTCGGTAAAATTTCTTGTTCCTCAATAAACAAAGAATTAGCTTCTAATTCATGCTTAATAATCATAGGTGACATGGGCCGATTATTCAATTGGCGGCGATACAAATCTGGATCAATATTAGCAGGAATATACTGCCTTCCAGGCCACATATCAGGCAAAACCCTAGACGGGTCCTTTAAATCGGGTCGGTTATCTAGGTTATAATCAGGTAATCGGTCATCGTCGAAAGACTGTTGGTGGATAATCCGAGGCGATTGGATGAAATTATGAAGATCAGATCTAGGGCGAAGATTAGGATTAAAGTTGTTAGGACGATTATCATTGTTATTGTAGATGAATTGAGAATTTGGGGGATTGAAAGGAGATGGTGCAGGAACAGGCTGGAAAGATTGCAGTGGTGGTGGTGGTGGGGCTTGTGAACGGTGGAGCGGTGGAGGAGGAGCATGAAGGCAGGAATGGTGAGGCGTGTACATATTAGGGTTGCTGGAGAAAGAGTGACGAGGATGGGGTTGATGTTGAGGTTGAGGTTGGGTTTGAGGGCGAGAGGCGTACCTGGTGTGCTGGAAGTAAGGTTCCATTTGGAGCCGGCAATTGGTTGCCGGTGACTGGTAGTTTTTCTTCTTCTTCCTGGTTAGTCTTCGCCTTTACACTAAACGAGAATAAAGAAGTTTCGGCAATAGCAATCGGTGGCTGCGTTTGACTATTAGACTATAGAGCAATATGATTTTGGAAATTTGAATTGATAATGTTGGATTTTTTTTTTGTTAATTTGGTCTGCCGTAAAAGGATTGAAATAGGAAGTTAATTTTTTTTTCACCGTCGTTAGTTACTGCGTCAAACAAACAATTTTTAATATTTTTTTATGTTTTATTATTCTTCCACTTTTTTTTGTTATCAGAATAGAAAGCAATTCATTAAACATAGAAAAAGCTATATATTTTTAGACTCTGCTTAAGTGTATTTTTGCTACTTTATCTCATATATTCTTTTAGTAACTGCATAGCCCCTTGAAATCATTTATTTCCTTAATCAACATATTAATATGGCATAAAACGTGAATTCACACTTTTTTCCTCTCGTAAAAGCTTCTTTTTAGCTCATCTTTTCACTCTCTTTTTCTTTCCAATAATAAAAATGTATTTTTTAAAAAAAAGGCAAAAAAAATTTATTTATTCTCTTCTTCTTCTTGCATTCAACACCGTGCATACTATCTATTACTGCTCCATATACTGAATCACACTTTGATTTCAGTTGTCCATTATTTTCTAACCCAACTATATTATTATTATTACAAATTCAGATAAAATAGAATTATCCAATTAGAAAAAAGCAAATCTTGAATCAAAACAACATTACTATATGTTAACTAAGAATCATGACATAAAAATAGATAGAAATCAATTAATGTATTGCGAAACTGAAAATAATAAACTTATTGTCAATATGTAGAGATTCAACTGCTAAAATTAAGAAAAGAAAAGAATCCAATATAACCAAGTAGAAAAAGATTGTTGCGTTGTTATTAAACTTGGCCATTCTTAATTTAGATATCATTAGTTATAGTAAATGAAAAGCTTTGTTGCTAAAAGCAACATCTTGTTTATACAGAAGAGTAATGCATTGAAGAGATTAACATTTTTTTGGCAGTTCGTTTCCTTGTAAACAGAAGCCGACTTGACTTCTTCAAAATAATATTTCTTATTATGCACTAACTTTGAATCAACAAGTCGAAATTCAAACCCAGAAAGTTAAAGAATCTCAAAATACAAAATGACATGGTTGAAATGATACAATTTTCAATTAATTTAAATAAAAACTGGAAAAAAAAAAAAAACCAAAGCATATCATCGTCAATCATCATCCAAGACATCGCCGTGAATCATCGTTGAAGTTGACCAAACACATGAACATAAAGGAACAAATAAACACAGAGGAGATAGAGAGGAAAAAAGAAAGAAAAAAAATATAAAAAATGCAACCATCAGTTTTTCCATTTCCTCCATTCACTTCTTACACTTCAATTTGTCAAAAAAATCTCTCTTAAAATTGTGTTTTGAATCAAAGAAACCTGATTGATGAGGAAATTTGTCTCTGATTTTCATCTTTATTTTTCAACCTAGCTCTTAGCATTAAAGAAAAAGAAAAAGAAGAAAGAGAAGAAGTAAAACCCAATTCCTGTTTGTTTCTCCTGAAAATGAATATATTTTACCCATTTTATCCTATATCAAGCGCATGCAGTTCACTTGTTATAGATGGGTTTGTTTATGTACAAAGAAGAATCAGTTGAATAAGCAAAAAAATCGAGTATAAAGAGCTATGTGATTACTCAAAGAGTACAAAAAGTAAAATAACAAAAACACTCAAGTATAAGGTTATACGAATGTATTAAGCCCGTAGAAAAACATTATAAGAAGCCTAGGTAAATCCAAGCAAGAACTACACACAAAACCAACAAATTATTCCCAATATTAATAAGTTCTAAATCAATACAGAAAAACCTCTTGCAGATCAGGGCCTAAAACAAGAAGGATGGCCTACCAAAATATCAAGGGCTACAGCCTTAAAACGCACAAACTCAAATCAAAAGTCTCTTACTTCCTTGGATAGTATAATCTTTACTACTACAAGTCTCGTTCTAATTCTGTTAATTTTATTTCTTTTGTAAATTAAATTATTTATTTATAAAATATAAATTTTTATATTTTTCATGTAAAATAAATTATTTACAAATTAAATTGAATTAATCTTTGTTATAGCTTTGTTTATCATTTGCAGCGACATTATTGCAATGTTATATAATATATTGATCTCAATTATTTTTTTAATTCATATACAGAATCAATTGATTTTTGTTCATTTTAGATCATTTTTAAAAATTATAAAATCATTACTAATATAAAAATTATTATTATTATTATTATTATTATTATTATTATTATTATTATTATCAAGCATTTATTTATTATTTTCCTATTTTGATTTTTCTCTATACTGTGTGGTGAAACTCCAACCCAAGATTAAATATTTTTTATAGAGATTATGTACTAATTAAGTGCTAGTATTGATTAATCTTCCAGGAGAAAACTATGTAATTTTAACATTTGTCCTATCTATTATATGAAGGTGTAATTGATGCGTTGTTTGTTTAAATGTGATCATGTTAGAACTACTTGATTTTCTTCAAATGTTGGTATTGGTCTTATAGTTCTTGATTCATCTTTCTTTATTGATTGATAAACAGCTACATCGAAATTTTATTGAGGTCCTGATAAAGAATTTTAGCTCTCTAAATTTAGTTATTGTTAGGGTCCCCTGGAATCTGCAATCTTTTAATTTAAAAAAAGTTAATTCACAGTTAAAATTAAAAAATATTTATGCAAATGTCAGACGTCCTTTCTTTTTTAAAGGAAAACAACTTGCAACAATTTATTGTAAGTTATTTACGCGTTATACACACGGATGAAAAGTCTATAGATAGAGCTTTCTCTCTTCTATTAAGATATAACTTTTTTTAAAGAAACAAATTAGAGAAATTTTGAGAGAGAAAAATTATTATATGAGATAATATTTTTATATAATAAATAGTGATATTTTATTTTAAGTATTTAAGAAATATTTATTATTATTTTTGAATTTATTTTATTTGTGAATATTATCTTTTAAAATATTTTTTTAGAAAAGTCTTTTCTTTTATGAGTTTTTTTTTCTTTTGTAACTTTATAAGAAAAAATTAATTGAGTTTATTTGATTTAAGAGTTTCGACTTATTTCTCTTTTGTAACTTTATGAAAAGAGATTAATTGAATTTATTTGGATTAAAAGTTTAGACCGAGTATTCATCCTTGATTTATCACTTTTTAATTATTATTGTATTTGTTTTGATCCTTTATATGTGGATTTAGAGTAATGTCGAATCACATAAATTTATATTCTTATTTAATTTTTATTTTATTTATCGTATTTTGTCCAAATAAATATTTAGTTTCCTTCTCTAATTAAACAAAAGCTCAAATTGCACAAACATATATTTTGCAAGATCAAGATAAAGAGTTATTCCAATAAATATGCTTCTATCCATAAATGGCTAAGACCTGTTGCAGAAGAAGTTCAAAACCAGTTCTAATGCTACGTACTTTTTTTTGTGCAAGAATGCTACTTACTTTCACTCTAATAGACTTGTTGTAACTATAGTGATTATCAAAACTCATGAAGAGAAATTTTTTTCATGGAGTGACTTGTTAAATAAACTCTACCTTTGCAATTAAAAAAGAAATTCAAGTCTTATGGATTGCAGTTCGAAGAGCCGTTGCTCTAAATTTTTTCTCTCACTACTTTGAATCAAATTGCTCTTTTTTTAAAAAAAAATTAAGGCCATTAATGAAACAAACTTTTGTTTATGAGAAATTGAAGCTTTAGTCTTGAATATTAAAAAGCAGGTTAGGAAATTTGACCTTTATTTCTTTCCCATATTCCTAGAAATTATAACAACTCTCTCATGCCTCCATACCCGAATCAGATCCATTAAAAAAACCGTTTTTATCAAAAACAAAGTCTGTAGTCAACAATCAACGCAATTACAATTACAAAGTATTGACTTGAAGTTAACTAATAATAACAAAAAAAATGTCTCGCGCTTTTGGATATTTATATATATATATATATATATATATATAAATTTCAAAGCTTTAATAATTTTAAACAAATAAAACAAAAATTAAATTACAAATTAAATCTAAATAAAATTTAAATAATAGCAATTAAAAATAAATCTAATAAAAATTAAATAACATAAATTAAAAAATAAAACATAATCAATTAATAATAAATTTAAACAAAAATTAAAATAAAATAATTAACATAACTAAAATTAAAACAAAATCCTGATAAAAACTTAAATTACACAAATTAAAACCCTAACATAAACTAAAATAAAATTATAGTTTACGCAAAATCATATAAAAATAAATAATTAAAAAAACTCAAAAAGAAGTTAAAAATATTATAAAAAATAAATAATAAAAAAATCAACCCAAAATATTACAAAGAATGCGAAAAAAATTATATGGTAACCAAATAATACAAAATTAATTAAAAAATACATAATAAACAAATAACAAAAAAGTTTTAAAAATATATAAAAAATCTAATAATAAAAAAATTAAAATCAAATACAACAACAACAACTAAGCCTTAATCCCAAACAAGTTGGGGTCGGCTGTATGGATTCTCAACAAAATAAGCTCAAAAGACACCAAAAAAGATACTCCAGCCTTAGGCCCCTTCCAAGACACAGATTTTACTTCTCCATTCAAGTCTGTCATTAATTTAATCCGCATCAAGATCTAAGGCACGTAAGTCTCTTGCTATCACCTCCTTCCACACAGTTCTAGGTCTGCCACGACCTCTAGCCCCCTCAATCAACAAATTCTCACACTTACGAACCGCAGCATTAGGAGGTCTTCTTAAAACATGCCAATACCATCTAAGTCTTCCTTCCCTCACCTTATCTCCGACGTCCGCTACTTGGACTTTTTGTCGAATATGAACATTCTTAATTTTGTCTAGTCTGGTATGTCCACACATCCATCTTAGCATCCTCATTTCTGCCACACTCATCTTATGCAAATGTTGTCCCGTTGGTGCCCAACACTCACTACCATAGAGCATCGCAGGTCTAACAACCGTCCTATAGAATTTACCTTTCACTTTCAGAGGTATTTTCTTATCACATAGAACCCCAGTCGCACCCTTCCACTTCAACCACCCTACCTGTATTCTGTGAGCCACATCTTCATCTATACGACCATCATTCTGGAACACCGAACCCAAATATTTGAAGTGCTTGGTTTTAGGAACCAAAACTCCATCCAACTTAACCTCATGTTCCTGCTTCTTCCTTAGACTGAACTCACAGTGCATATATTCCGTTTTATTCCTACTTAACTTAAAACCCTTATCCTCGAGGATTTTTCTCCACACTTCCAACTTACGGTTTACACCAGCACTAGTCTCATCAATTAAAATAATGTCATCAGCAAACAACATACACCAAGGAACATCGTCTTGTATGCTTCTGGTTAGCTCGTCCATAACCAGGGTAAATAAATATGGACTCATGGCCGAACCTTGATGCAATCCGGTAGTAATAGGGAAAGCCTCAGTGTCTCCACCAGGTGTTTTCACACTAGTGGATGCATTCTCATACATGTCCTTGATGATGTTGATATATTTGCCGTTGACTCCTTTCCTCTTCAAAACCCACCATAACACTTCTCTTGGTACTCTATCATAGGCTTTCTCCAAGTCAATAAATACCATGTGGAGATCTTTCTTCTTCTCTTGATACAATTCCATTAGTCTTCTTAGAAGAGAAATAGCCTCCATGATATATCTCCCTGGCATAAACCCAAACTGATTCTCCGAAACTCTTGTAAGCTTCCTCAATCTGTGTTATTTAAAAAATCAAATAACTTTAAAAAATCAAACTGATTCACAGTGCATATATTCCGTTTTACTCCTACTTAACTTTAAACCCAAACTGATTCTCCGAAAATCAAATAATATAAAAAATTATTTAAAAAATAATTACATAACAAAAAATATTAAAAAATTATATTAAATAACAATGGGTGGTAGAGAAAATGTAAATAAAAAAATAGTAAACGATGATGAAAGAAAGAATAATATTTTTTATTTTTTTTATTATTTAGTAAAAATTATCAATAATAAAGTAAAAGCATAACAAATACAATAAAAAATTAAATTGTATTGTATTGTGAAAACTAAATAATATGATTGAAGGAGAAAATATCAATTTAATAGCTATAATTTTGATTTTTTATATAATATATAAATAACTAATAATTACCAATATCAAATAAAATATCATAATTATATTTAAACTCTTAAATAAATATAATAATTATCAATTCTAATACTATTTTAATTTTCTAAATAAATATTTATTATAATAACTAATCATTTAAGTTGAACATAATCTCTTTTCATATTTATATAGATTAGGCAAGCCTAACAAACAATAGAAAAAAAGTATTAGGAAAATCAAATAACAAATTAAAATCGGATAGCAAAGTATTTGTCATATTTGTATTTTTTTTAATTTCTTTTAATAATTATTTATCAATTACAGTTTTATTTTGTTTGATAATTTATTAACTAATAGTATAATAATTACAATAATTTTTATTACAAAAAAATATAATAATTACAATTACAACATAATAATAATTACAATAATTTTAAATATTAAACAATAAAAAAATCAAATTTTGAATAAATAACTAATGATTGGTAATAGAATATTATAATTATATTTAAATTTTTTAAATAAATAATAAATTAATTTATAATTTTTAAAAATGGAGATAAATAGAAGAATGAAAGAGCATACGTGACACAATATCTTTAATTATCAATCTAGTGAGCTTTTCGTTGAGAGTGGCTTTCTCTGTATTTTCTATCCAAAAAGTGCTTTTCTTCTCCAACCCGTAGATTGTTTCAGGCCAAGGCTTGGGGAAGTCGACAGCCATTTTTGGCCGCCGACAGCCCCAGATCATTCTCCTTTTCTTAGATTTGTTTAGGTTTTATAGTTTTTCTGGTGGATCTGTTATCCATAGCTTCAGATATGGATTTCTTTTGTCCCATTGTTTCTCTCTTTTTGTCTACCAGATACCATGGATCCTTTCATGAGTATCTCCTTTTATCTTTTTTGGTGATTTTTCTTGAAGGCTAGAGGGAAACTGTATTCTTACAAGTTCTATAGACCAACTCTTGTTCCATGGATCTCAAAGAGGGTTCTCTTTTTTTGGCACTTAAAGCTAGATGTATGCACCCAATTTCGGTTGAAATCCAACTACTATCTCAACAGATGTCTATCAAGTGGGGAAGTTGCTTGCATGCTATCTCTTTTGACAGACCACACAACTCCTCAAAATATCATCAGTATCGCTCTCCTTGTTTATTCAGGCTCGGTGATGTTATTTGTGTAAGTTTTTCTCTATATTTTCGGTAACCAACCAAACGGGAACCGAAAGGGAAACAGAAAGTGGTCCACTCACGTAACATTTGATGACTGAAATCCCACGTTTAAAACTCCGGATTTTCAGCCCACGTCTCCTCGGCGAAACTGACTTCTTGATGGACGAAGTCATTTTAAATGGATGGATGACTGTGGTTTTGGTCCCTAAGTCTTCTTTCTCATTAAGAATCCTTATACACCATCTAAGAGAGAAAGTGAGGATTTAGAAGATTAAAACTAATTATCAAAGCTCAAAACAGAGACAGTTTATAGCAATGGCATGAGGTATGTTCACGAATTTGATTTACATTTGCTTCCGCTAATTGATTTAAATGTGTTTATTGAGATTATTGAGCATGTTTAAATCTATGATATTTGAATATTTATGACTTCATTTGGTATCAGAGCTATCGTGAATTAATCTCTGCTTTGCTCTGTTTTTCATTTTTGTTTGAATGTCTCTGTCAATATTTTATTTATTGATCAACATGTTTTTTGTTGTAAAAATTTTGATTAGAGATTGTAAGTAATATGTTTCTCGAATTAGTTTGCATTATATTTAATTAGATTGCAAATTTAATTAGTTCTTCATTTTATGAAAGGAAAATTACAATCATTAAATTTGAATTGCATTATATGTTCTTTGGAATTTTCTGATACATACTGCTGAAAATCTTTAAACAGTGAGATTTCTAAGATTTCTAGGCTTTGATAGTTTCTTTTTAGTGTTTGAAAAGCTTTATATAATTCGGGTCTTTTTCTGGTAAACGAGTTCTTCTTGACCCGAATGAAAGGTTGAAGATGTTCTAATTAACAGCAGTAGCTTACATGTAAACATGCAGTAACATGTAGCTTTCATGTAACAACCAATTATTAATTAACAGAATTTCTGGGCAACCAATTACAGAATTATTAATTAGCTTTCATGTAACAGAATTTCTGGGCAATCAATTAATTAACAGCAGTAGCTTACATGTAAACATGCATCTCGAGAATTGCATATTTGAAGTTGACATACTGCATGCATTTATTAATGTATTCTTATTATTTATTTTAGTAAGTTATATGTATATTTATTAATTCTGCATATAATTTATTGTTGTTTCATGCAATTTTAAGATAGATAATATTAGTACATTTGAAATTAAATTCATAAAGTATTGCTTATAGTTTTATGCAATAATTAAGCAAAATAATTAAGTTAATGTTTATGTGATCTATATAGTTTAAATTAATTAGGGAGTAGCCACAGCATCTTTAATTAATTGAAACTATATATTTATTTTGTTGAGGATCATATTTAGTAAATTAACATTAATTGTGATTAATCATATGTAATATAATAAATTTATCCCACAAGAATTTTTACTTATATTCGTATGATTAATTAGAATAGAATATCAAATTATATTTTCTAATTTACCCACAGGGATTAGGAAAAGGAACATAATTTGATAGTTTTATTGTAAAGTTGAGATGAATCTAATTGAATTAGAACTTTAGCCCACAGGCAAGTTTTATGTCACTAGATTCAAAAAATTTTGCATAATTTTACATTGGTAGAATATGTCATATTTTTATAGCCTCAAATTTAGTAACATGAGCATGAACATTTAATTTACAGGAGCAATTCAATCTGTTAATTACTCTGATATGAGATGTGATGTGCCCGAGCTCAAAGGGGACAACTATAAGGTTTGGAAGGAGAGAGTTCTTCTTCATTTGGGTTGGATGGATATTGATTACGCCATTAGGAAGGTGGAGCCCCCTGCAATAACTGAAACCAGCTCTCCGGATGCAGTTGATCTTTATGAAAAGTGGGAGCGATCCAATCGACTCTCCGTTATGTTCATAAAGACAAAAATATCTGCTGGTATTAGGGGCTCCGTCGAGCAGTATGACAAGGTCCAGGACTTACTAAAGGCTATTGATGAGCAATTCGCCACTTCAGACAAGGCAATGGCGAGCACTCTCATCATGCAGTTTTCATCCTTAAAGCTCACCAGCATTAAGGGCGTGCGTGATTATATCATGCGCATGAGGGATATTTCGGCCTAGTTGAAAACATTGGAGGTTGATATGTCAGAAGCCTTTTTAGTTCACTACATCCTTTGTACCTTACCTCAACAGTATGGCCCATTTAAGATATCCTATAACACACATAAGGATAAATGGCCAATCAATGAGTTATTGACCATGTGTGTTCAGGAAGAGGGCAGGCTGCTTATGGAGGAAAAGGAAAGGGAAAAGGAAACTGTGAACTTGACGACCTCTGGAAAGAACAACAAGAAGGATCAAGCCAAGGACAAGGGAAAGAGAAAAATCCCTCCACAAAAGGACATTAAGAAGGAGGTTGTGTGCTTCTTTTGCAAAAAGAAGGGGCACGTTAAGAAACAATGCTCCAAGTTCTCAAAGTGGCTTGAAAAGAAAGGTACTCAATTTTCATTTGTTTGTTATGAATCCAATATGACTGATGTTAATCATAATACATGGTGGATTGATTCTGCTTCTACAATCCATATTACCAATTCATTGCAGGATTTGCAAAACCTGCGGAAACCAGTGGGGAGCGAGCTTAATGTCTATTCAGGAAATAAGACACCCTCGCATGTGGAGGCCATTGGCACGTGCAGTTTGGCTTTAAGTAGTGGTTTCATTTTAAATTTGAAAAAGACATTTTATGTTCCTAGTTTTTCTAAGAATTTAATTTCAGTTTCCAGACTTGTATCAGATGGTTATTCCTTTAACCTTTCAGATTTTGGATTTAATTTATTTTATAAATCTGATATTATTGGATGTGGTATTTTGTCTAATGGTTTTTTTCTCCTTAATCTACAAAATGATGATAACCATACTTCTATGCACGTTCATGAAAATGTTGGTACTAAACGATGTGTTATGAATGAAGAGTCTTCTATACTGTGGCACCGGAGATTGGGACACATCTCCATTGAGAGGATTAAAAGGTTAGTGAATGATGGGGTACTTAGTACTCTGGATTTTACTGACTTTGAGACTTGTGTAAGCTGCATTAAGGGTAAGCAGACTAACAAGTCCAAGAAAGGTGCCAAGAGGAGCTCTGAGTTATTGGAAATCATACACACAGATATTTGTAGTCCAGACATGGATGCATACCGTGATAAGTACTTCATCTCCTTTATAGATGACTACTCACGATACATGTATCTCTACTTACTTAACAGTAAGAATGAAGCACTAGATGCTTTTAAGGTATTTAAAGCTGAAGTAGAGAAACAATGCGGTAAGCAAATTAAGATCGTGAGATCCGATAGAGGCGGAGAGTACTATGGTAGGTACACTGAAAGTGGACAAGCGAGCGGTCCATTTGCGAAGTTTCTTCAAGAAAATGGGATTGTTCCCCAATATACTTTACCTGGCTCTCCAGACCAGAATGGAGTAGCTGAAAGGAGAAACCGAACATTATTGGACATGGTGCGAAGCATGCTTGCTAGCACCAAACTTTCTGAGTCCTTGTGGACAGAAGCTCTTAAGACGGCTGTGTACATATTAAACCGAGTTCCAACCAAGGCTGTCCCAAAGACACCTTTTGAGTTATTCAAAGGTTGGAAACCAAGTTTGCGACATGTACGCGTTTGGGGTTGTCCGTCTGAAGTAAGAGTCTACAATCCACAAGAAAAGAAGTTGGACCCAAGGACCATAAGTGGGTATTTTATTGGATATGCCGAAAGGTCTAAGGGATACAAATTTTATTGTCCATCTCATAGCACTAGATTTGTGGAATCAAGAAATTCCAAATTTCTTGAGAATGACTTGATTAGTGGGAGCGATCAATCCCAGGGCGTTGGTCATGGGAAAGATCATTCAGATGCTCAATGTGCCACTTCAAGTAATGGACTGATTGTTGTTGTTAACAATACGCCTCAGATACAAACACGTATTGAGGAACCAGTCCAGGAAGTATCACAAGCTGTTGATCCTGATCCAGTAGACATTGAAGTTCAACAGATGCCTGAAACTGTTGAACAACCTGCTGAGCAACATGATCCTACATCTCAAGAAAATGTTGATGCAGTATTAAGAAGATCTACTAGAGTAAGGAAATCGGCAGTTTTTAGTGACTATGTTGTGTATCTGCAAGAATGTGACTACAATGTAGGAGCCGAAAATGATCCTGAGACGTTTTCACAAGCCATGAGTTCTAAGGTTTCGAACTTGTGGCACAATGCCATGAAAGAAGAGATGGATTCTATGGCGTCTAATCGAGTTTGGGATCTCGTCAAGTTGCCTGATGGTGTAAAAGCCATTGGATGTAAATGGGTCTTCAAGATAAAGAAAGGCTCACAAGGCAACATTGAGAGACATAAGGCGAGACTCGTTGCCAAAGGATTCACTCAAAAGGAGGGAATTGACTACACAGAAACATTTTCTCCTGTATCTAAGAAAGATTCATTTCGTGTGATCATGGCATTGGTAGCCCATTTTGATTTGGATTTACATCAAATGGATGTGAAAACGGCGTTTCTTAATGGTGATCTAGAAGAAGAGATTTACATGAGACAACCTGAAGGATTCTCCTCTAGTAATGGTGAGCACTTTGTCTGTAAGCTTAATAAATCTATATATGGATTAAAACAAGCCTCCCGTCAATGGTATTTGAAATTCCATGATGTTATCACTTCATTTGGTTTTGAAGAAAATGTCATGGATCAATGTATATACCAGAAGTTCAGTGGGAGCAAAATTTGTTTTCTGGTGCTGTATGTAGATGATATTTTGCTTGCAACTAATGATAAGGGTTTGTTATATGAGGTGAAACAATTTCTCTCGAAGAACTTTGATATGAAGGATATGGGTGAGGCATCTTATGTCATTGGCATTAAGATCCATAGGGAAAGATCTAGAGGCATTTTGGGTTTGTCTCAAGAAACCTATATCAACAAAGTTTTAGAGAGATTTCGAATGAAGGATTGTTCACCGAGTATAGCACCTATTGTGAAGGGTGACAAATTTAGCCTAATACAATGTCCTAAAAATGAGCTCGAGAAGGAACAAATGAAAAACATTCCATATGCTTCAGCTGTTGGAAGCCTAATGTATGCTCAGGTCTGCACCAGGCCTGACATTGCATTTGTTGTTGGGATGTTAGGGAGATATCAGAGTAACCCAGGTGTTGACCACTGGAGAGCTGCAAAGAAGGTGATGAGATACCTTCAAGGTACAAAGGATTACATGCTCATGTATAGACGAACCGATGATTTGGAGGTAATTGGCTACTCTGATGCGGACTTCGCTAGCTGTGTTGATTCACGTAAATCAACATCTGGTTACATTTTCATGCTTGCCGGTGGGGCCGTGTCTTGGAGGAGTGCGAAACAAACCTTGACTGCTACTTCTACTATGGAAGCAGAGTTCGTATCATGTTTTGAGGCTACTTCACATGGTGTATGGTTAAAGAGTTTCATTTCTGGGTGATGCGTGCCGTTAGCTATATGCAATTACCGCAAGTGCACGGGTCGCTCAAGTAATATAGTAGTGAGTGAGTGTCGTTCCTTGGGGACAAGGCCAAGTACTAGTGCAAATCTTAATCGTTGTTTAGTGAATTAATAGTTGTGTGATGTGTTGTAACTAAAATCAACTAATTAATGAATGAAAGGAAATTAAATGCTGTGCACAAAAGATTTATAATGATATTAATAGAACTATCCAGATATTGAATCCCCCTAGCCTCAATAATATTTATAAACAATCCATTCAACTAAATCGTTTAATCAAATTGAATTGGCATTCCTCTAACTTAGATTAAAGCCTCTCTCGAGTGGATTAATCCCTAATTACTAAGTAGAGTGCCGGAATCTCTTCTCAAAACACAATTAAATAGATCATGCATTAAGGACAAGGAACTATAAACCAAAGGATCTTGTAGGTCTATCTCTAGCACCCCAATCAATCCTCAATCCTTATGAGTATTCAATTCACATCAAGCTTTCTCAAGTCAATAATATGAAAATAATAACCAATCAACAAGCATGCTATTATCAATTGGAAATAACAACAAGTATCATAAGAATAAAACAACTCAATTAATTGATTCAACTGAATACAATTGTTTTAATTCATACAAATTGGCTAGGGTTCATCAATATCTAGATAGAGAAAGGTTTAGTTCATATTAACAGCTACAAAAACAGAGTAAGATAAATGAGTAAGAGAAACCAAACAATTCATGGCAGTGAATCTGTATTTCTTCACTTGAGCTCTTGATTCTTGGTTTAGGACTTGAGTATGGTGTTGTTCTTCCTTCAATCTCGGCTCAAGACCCTTCTCCTTGCTCCAGCAGATGGCTCTTCCTTCTCTTCTTTCTTCTCTGTTTCCAGCAATGCTCCAGCAAAAACTGCTGTTCTTCTCCCCCTCTTCTCTTTTTATTTCCCTCCAACTCTCTAGCCCATGCTTCCAGCTCACTAATCCCATCCATTGTCTACCACTTTCCCTTGGTTCATCACCCTTTTCCCTGATTTAGGCAAGCTCTCCTTTTCTTGTTCTTTCTTTTTGACAAAGGCCAGCTATTGTCCCCCACTTATTCCCTAATCAGTGCAAAGAATCTCACTTTTCGACAGGTGACACGACCACTGACACGCCCGTGTTCCTGGGCGTGTTATAGGCACTGTGATCTTGAACCAAAGGCACGTCCACTGACACGCCCGTGTTCCAGGGCGTGTCATAGCTACTGTAAGTCTGAATAAAAGGCACGTTCCTTGGCACGCCCGTGGTCCCGGGCGTGTGACAGCTACTGTGAGTCTGGATGAATTACACGCTCATTGACACGCCCGTGGTTCTGGGCGTGTCGCAGCTACTGTGACTTTGGGTAAATGGCACGTTTGGTGACACGCCTATGCAACTGGGCGTGTCATATCCACTGAATGTAGTAACAGGGGCACGCCTAAGGACACGCCCGTGTTCGTGGGCGTGTCCATTGGCTGATTTTGCTCTTTTCTTCTACTTTTATCCGTAATTGCTCCGAAATGACCAAAAGCCTCAATTTATCGAAAATTCCTGAAATTATCCTTAAATTGCACTTTAAACAAATAAATTAAACTCAATTTGATAATAATCATATTAAGAAATGGGAATAAAATATCATTAATTGTGTACTTATCAAATTCCCCTACACTTGAGTTTTTGCTTGTCCTCAAGCAAACTAAATTACTGTAATAAGCATAAATGACAGACTCCCTCTATATTCAAAAAGAAAAATAAAGTTTTGACAATACTCGAATCGGATAACCTCACTTTCTCAATCAACATAATTCACAATCATAACAGCTGAATCAAGAAGTTTCAAAATAAAAATTTCACATACCTAAAACCTAAAAATCCAGAGTTAAAAATTTGAGCATAAAATTCCAGCAAATTCAAATGCCATGAACAAAGTGCGAAAAACGTGAGTTTTCTCTTAAGCATTCTAACCCTCAAATTTATTAGTATTATTATTTTTATTTTATTTTTATTATTATTTATTTATTTATTATTATTATTATTATTATTATTATTATTATTATTATTATTTTATATGTTTTAAGGAGCCCGACTTGTTTGAACTGATACTAGCCTTTTGACGCGAAGGTAAACATTTGTGATGCCGACCCCCGGTTACTCAGCCAGAATCACCGTTCAAATGGCTACTAGCACTATTCATGATTCTAACTCATTTGTAGTCAAAATCAGCGGAACAGGGAAAAATTTTCAAAGCTCCTTAGAATTATTTATTTTTATTCGAGGGTTATAAACTTAAGGGTCGTACCAAGTCCGACTCAAGAATCTACAGAATTGTATTATGCTCAAAAATGTAACTAAGGTTTCAAATTTTAGTAATGTTCCAATTTCCATCGATCCACAACTTAACTATACCCATTACAATCGATCCTCAACAATTGATCGAAATTACTAAGTTAACCTTAACAAGAAATTGTCATTTAGGAAATTTCAAATTAGTTTAACATGTAAAGGGAAATCACATCAAATTATACTTATCATAACAATTTAGCTTACTTAGCAGGCATTGATTGAGACGAATGAATCAAAAAAATGAAGTAGAAATTTATTCAATAAAGTATTTCAATAAAGTATACCTCTCCCCCTTACTTAAGATGCACATTGTCCTCAATGTGTGCGCAAAACATGAAACAATGAAGAGAGATAATTACTGCCCTTTTCCAAGTCCATGAGTGGATGAAAATGAGTACGGTGCCAAGAGTGCGGTGAAGGAGATTTGGCATCAAAATAGTATTCTACAATGCACTCAAAACAAGGTTAATATATATAAATAAATAAAGAAACGAAATAATGCTAAAGAAAATAATAATAATACTAATCCAAAAGCACGTAAAAGAAGAAAAACTAAAAAGCGTATTAAATAAGTAAAGAAATAAAGGACGACATCAAAATAAAACAAAAATGTGCTAATCACTGCTGGTCTCATCATCATCGGAGACATCAACTGGTGGAGAGGGTTCCGGTGCAGGTGTAGGTGCAGGTGCTGGTGCACGGGCAGGTGGCTGATAGGGTGGAGGTGGTGGCTGCGAAGGGTGAAATCCCTGATACCGCCAGAACTCCAACATGGATTGCTCTAGCCACTGTCGCCTCAAGATCTCGTGATCTAACTGGGCTTGGAAGTCTTCCTGCTGGATTAGAATCATATTCTGGTTTAGAGCGATATTGTTTATCAAACCTTCCATCCGACACATCTGACGCTCAAACTCGGTGGGTTTCCTGTCATCATCCCACTCCTCATTGATTGACTGGCGCCAATCTCGGAATGCAGGAGGCTGGACAAAGGAAGGCCCGGCAGAAGAAGAAGGTGCAGCAACATCAGATGGTCCAGCAGCAGAAGGTCCAGCAGGATAATCCGACGGTGGAGGTGGTGGTATATCGGAGGGAGGAGCGGAAGGAGCTGCCTCTGGTAAATCTGAATCCATAGGAGCAGCCCGCAGCCCAGCTACCTGTTCCCTGTTCAACCTCTTTAGTGTGTCCATACCCAATATCTTGGGCATACCGTCCACCGTCATCGGGAGGCAACCATCTAACACTCCCAGCCGTTGAGCAAGTCTCGTGACATACATGCCACCATGTAAAGCACCTGAAGCTCCCTTCCTAGACTGCTCATGGAAGAAATGGGTGATGGCATGGGCCACATTGCACCGGGTCTTATGTTGCATGCAGTGCAGAAAGAACAGATCCCTCAAGGTCACCACCCCTGTACTGCTCAGTCTGGCTGTAAGTGTGTGAACCAACAAGTTATGCACCACCCGGCATGGGAAAGAACTGAAGTTGGATGCTTTGGAGACCTTAGGCTGATATCTATCTGTAGTGGGTGCAAAGTCATGCCAAACCCGAGGCGGAACAACATCATACTCAGCAAAATCCACCTCGGAACTGAGATAATCGGTGGTTTGGACCTCCTCTGCAGTATACAACCCGAGATGTACCCCAAGGTCGTTGATGCTCATGTGGAACCTCTGTCCTCCCAGTCGGAATTTAATTGTCGGCTCAGTGATGGAGATTTTGGTCTTCTGGAACTGAAAGGTGCAGTAAAACTCAAGTGTAAGCTCTCAGTATGAAGGCTCGTGGATAGAGAAGAGCTGTCCCCACCCCGGTTGATCAATCATCTCTTTCACTTCTGCAGCAATATTAACCATTTCCATAGCCTCCCAGTCTAGGTACCGAGGTGCCGACCATTCTTTGTTGCCAAACAACTCGAACCGTCGTCGTTCCTCGCTGTTGGAGAATTTGAGGCACTTGTGTCCCGCCATGAATTTAGAAGTTGGGCGGGTAGCAGGCTGGCTGGAACTGCCCTCCCCTCGGGCCCGTTTGGCTGGAAGCTGTGACGATGATTGCTTGCGAGGGCCCATTTTCGATAAATCTGCAAGAATAAATTTAATGGTTCGTCAATAACGAAAGCATACCAACATGCAGGCTAAACAACGCAATCCGCTAGAACCAAATACCTCAATTAATTGCAAGCAATAAACCAACCCGAACGATAAACACACATTAAAGCCAATCACCAAATCAACATATTATCCATAAACCACAAGTAACTGGTTTTAATCAAACAATTTCAAAACCAACATTTTATTCAATTTCAAATAACACAACAAAATGACACAAATGATTATTTGATCAACATATTATTCATAAATCACAAGTAACGAGAATCGAAACAATCATTTGATTAATCAACACAATAATAGCACAACGGAATAACGCAAATGAATAATTAACAAAACAATTCCAAAATTAAAACAACATATTATTTGATGAAACAACAATTCAAAACAAAACTAAAATCAAACAAATCCCGAATCAAATGGTAGTTCAAAACGACAATGAAAATCAAACGCCACAGAAATTGAAAAACACCATAATAAAGCAAACAATTCACGAAATTTCAAATTTCATGATAAACACAAGTAATTACAAGAAATGTATATGAAAAACGAAAGAAAAACTAAACAAAACAAAGAAAAATCGAAAAAAAATTAGATTTCGTACCTGAAATCGCAAATCCGATGGAAAAACGAGAGAGCACACACAAATAATGCAAGCCCGGGAGTAAAAATCGGTCAAAACTGAATGGGTGTGTGAATTAGCCGAGAAAAACGCTGAAAATTTGAGAGAAAACGAGAGAGAATGAGAGAATTTTTGTTTTTTTTGAAAAAAATGGGCGTGGGGCTATATATAGAAAACGTCAACACGCCCAGAGACACGCCCGTGTTGATGGGCGTGTCCCTCGATTTAAAAGCCAGTTTACGTGACACGCTCTTGGACACGGGCGTGTCTTTGGGCGTGTCATAGCTACTGGATGAAATTTCAATTTACACGCCCATAAACACGGGCGTGCTCATGGGCGTGTCGTACATACTGTGACATACATGCAATCAACACGTCCACTAGTTTGGGCGTGTTACTGGGGCGTGCCCAGTTCAAAATTTGAATTTTTGAATTTTGAAATTTTTTTTTAAGGACACGGCCATGGACACGGTAGTGTCCATGGTCGTGTGATAGCTTCTGTTTGAAAAATAAAACGACACGCGCATAGACACGGGCGTGTTTATGGCCGTGTAGTAGCTACTGTCTGAAAAGGTAATTTACACGCCCACTAGCACGGGAGTGTTCATGGGCGTGTAATAGCTACTGCCTGAGAAACCTAATCACACGCCCACAGACACGGGCGTGTTCATGGGCGTGTTATCAATTTATTCACCAAAAATCAAATTCTCTCTGCAACTTCAAATTAGGTAAAACAACACCCTCCCCTTCAAGAAAAGAAAGTTAAAACAAAATGACAAAACAAACCAAAAACATAAAGACGGTGGGTTGTCTCCCACCCAGCACTTCTTTAACGTCGTATTAGTTGGACGATTGGACGAATGTCCCTAATCTTGGAGGTGCAAAACCTCCTTGAAGGCCTGTATTTCCCTTCCAAAATAAGATTTGAGCCTATGCCCATTGACTTTGAAAACTCCTTTTTCCGGGTGGCTTATTTCAACCACTCCGTAAGGGAAAACTTCCTTGACAGTAAAAGGACTGGACCAACGAGATTTCAACTTACCTGGAAAGAGTCGGATCCTTGAATTATACAGCAATACCTGATCTCCTGCTTGAAACTCTTTCTGTTTCTTTATGTGAGCATCATGCCATCTCTTGGTACGTTCCTTGTACATCCTTGCATTGTCATACGCTTGCAACCTCCACTCGTCTAGTTCATTCACCTGTAATTTTCGCTTTTCACCTGCACAAGCTAGATCAAGGTTAATCTGTTTTATTGCCCAATATGCATGATGTTCTACCTCAACAGGTAAATGGCAAGCTTTTCCATATACTAATCTGAATGGTGTAGTGCCTAAGGGAGTTTTAAAAGCAGTTCTGAAAGCCCATAGGGCATTGTCCAATTGCTTGGACCAATCCTTTCGGGATCGCTCAACAGATTTTTCCAGAATTCTTTTGATCTCCCTATTTGTGTTCTCGACTTGGCCACTAGTTTGGGGGTGATAGGGAGTAGCAAACCTGTGTGTAACTCCTAATCTATTTAAAACCTTTTCAAGCTGAGTATTACAAAAATGAGTACCCCTATCACTGATAATTGCTTTTGGCGTGCCAAATCGAGAAAATAATTTCTTCAAAAATTGCACTACAACCCTAGCATCATTGGTTGCCAAGGCTTGGGCTTCAGGCCATTTAGACACATAATCAATAGCTACCAGAATATATTTATTGCCAAAAGAGTTTGAAAATGGTCCCATAAAGTCAATTCCCCAAACATCAAAAATTTCACAAACTAGGATCCCATTTTGGGGCATCTCATCACGAGAGGAAATGTTTCCAGCCCTTTGGCATTGATCACAGCGAACTACAAATTCGTAGCTATCTTTAAACAAAGTGGGCCAATAGAATCCTGATTCTAGCACCTTTTGAGCAGTTCTATTGGCCCCCATATGACCACCAGCTGGTCCGGCATGGCATTCACTAAGGATGTTCATTGATTCGGGCCATGCCACACATCTTCGGATCATGTGATCCTTACATAACTTAAACAAAAAAGGATCCTCCCAAAAATAATACTTTAGATCAGAAAAGAATTTCTTCTTTGCTTGATAAGTTAGGTTATTAGGGAGTTCCCTAACAGCTAAGTAATTTGCAAAGTCTGCAAACCATGGTGTTTCAAAATTTAAACCACTTACCTCACTTACCACAGCATATAGCTGTTCATCGGGGAAGTGATCATCAATGTCCCCTTCTTCAAGTCTCTCTAGGGTTGGATTCTCCAGGCGAGAGAGATGATCTGCTGCAAGATTTTCGGCTCCCTTCTTATCTTGAATTGTTAAGTCGAATTCCTGCAACAACAAAACCCATCGGATTAGTCTAGGTTTAGCATCAACTTTCGCGAATAAGTACCTTAAAGCTGAATGGTCTGTATACACAATCACCCTTGACAAGATTAGATATGATCTAAACTTGTCAAAGGCAAAAACCACAGCTAGCAGCTCTTTCTCTGTAGTTGTGTAATTGGCTTGAGCTGCATTCAAGGTTTTGCTCGCATAGTAGATTGGCTGGAAGTATTTCTCTTTGCGTTGGCCCAAGACTGCTCCTACTGCAAAGTCACTTGCATCACACATCAGTTCAAAGGGTAGATTCCAATTAGGAGCTACCATGATTGGAGCATGAGTCAATTTCTCCTTCAGGGTCGTGAATGCTCTCAGACATTCCTCATCAAAAACAAAATCGACATCCTTCTCAAGGAGTCTTGTCAATGGACGGGCTATCTTAGAGAAATCTCGAATGAACCTTCGATAAAAACCTGCATGCCCTAGGAAACTTCTGATGGCTTTCACAGATGTGGGTGGTGGTAGCTTCTCAATAATGTCTATCTTTGCCCGGTCCACTTCAATGCCCTTGCTAGAAATCTTGTGTCCCAACACGATTCCTTCTTGAACCATGAAATGACACTTTTCCCAATTCAGCACCAAATTTGTTTCCTCACATCTCATCAAAACCCTCTCAAGGTTTTCCAAACACTTTTCAAATGAGCTGCCATAGACTGAGAAATCATCCATAAACACCTCCATAATGTCTTCTATGAGTTCATCAAAGATTGCTATCATGCACCTTTGGAAAGTTGCTGGTGCATTACACAACCCGAATGGCATTCTTCGATATGCAAATGTCCCATATGGGCAGGTGAAGGTAGTTTTCTCTTGGTCTTCCGGTGCAATGGGGATTTGGAAATAGCCTGAAAGGCCATCCAAAAAGCAGTAGTATTCATGGCCAGATAACCTCTCCAACATCTGATCAATGAAGGGTAAAGGAAAGTGATCCTTTCTAGTTGCATCATTTAATTTTCTGTAGTCAATGCAAACCCTCCAACCAGTAACTGTTCTTGTTGGAATCAGCTCATCATTTTCATTAGGGATCACAGTTATCCCTCCCTTCTTTGGTACTACTTGAACTGGGCTCACCCAAGAACTATCCGAGATCGGATATATAATCCCTGCATCAAGTAGTTTTATCACTTCAGCCTTAACAACATCCTTCATCTTTGGGTTCAGTCTCCTCTGTGGTTGTACTACTGGCTTGAATTCATCCTCCATCAGTATCTTGTGAGTGCAATAGGATGGACTAATCCCCTTGATATCTGCTATCTTCCAAGCTATCACTTGCTTGTGTTTCTGCAACAACTGGATGAGTTGTTCTTTCTGCTTAGAAGATAGGTGGGAACTCAGAATTATGGGCAATCTCTTTTTCTCTGCCAAAAACCCATACTCAAGGTGATCCGGAAGAGGCTTCAGTTCCAAGTTTGGTGGATCAATCACTGATGGTTTTGGCTTTTCTTCCTTGGGCATTTCAATGGTCTCATATGCCCTGCTTTTGAATGATTTGCTTGCTTCCAGAAAAGCAAGCTGCTCCATTGCTTCTTGACCCTCGATATTTTCCTGCAATAAACACAACTCAAGGGGATCCTTGGAAACAATGTTAGTTAAACAGTTTACGGTCTCATGCTCAACAACATCATTGCATGATTCCGCCTCATCAATTGAAAGTGAATGTTTCATGGCATCATGTATCCTAAAAATTACTTTCTCCTCACCCACTCTCAAAGTCAATGTGCCGTCATGAACATCAATGAGAGCATGGGCTGTATTCAAAAATGGCCTACCAAGAATAAGCGAAACATCTACATCCTCATCAATATCAATGACAACAAAATCATTGGGGAAAATGAAATCCCCGACTTTTACCAACACATCTTCTATTATGCCACGAGGGTGGACTACCGATTTATCGGCAAGTTGGATGGTCATGAGTGTTGGTTTAGGTTGACCAATGCCTAGCTCTTTAAACATTTTATAGGGCATAACACTTATGTTAGCCCCCAAATCAGCTAAAGCACTTTTAACCTCAAGATTACCTATAAAACATGGAATGGTAAAACTACCTGGATCTTTTAATTTCTTAGGTAATCTTCTTTGCAGAATTGCTGAACTTTTTTCAGATAAATGCACTAAAGATACTTCCTCAAGTTTCCTTTTGTTAGAAAGGATATCTTTCAAAAATTTAGCATACTTAGGCATTTGTGACAAAGCTTCAGCAAATGGAATGTTAATATGCAATTGTTTAAAGAGTTCAAGGAACTTACCGAACTGAGCATCAATCTTGTCCTTGTTCAACCTTGCCGGATAGGGTACTCTAGGTCGGTATTCCTTCAAATTGGGGCTGCTTGCTTGTGGCTGCTTCACTCTTTCACTTTCAAGTGTAGCTTTCTCTCCCGAAGTGGTAGGAGGATCATCTTCTTTTTCTTTTTCTTGTTCTCCAGCCCTCTTCTTTTCCACATTTTCATTGATCTCTTTACCACTCCTTAGCGTAATTGCCTTCAGTTGCTCCTTAGGGTTGGCCTCAGTGTTGCTAGGTAAACTTCCCTGTGGTCTCTCACTGAGCAATTTGGCAATTTGCCCCACTTGATTCTCCAAATTGTGAATGGAGGCTTGTTGATTTCTAAGGGAGGTTTCAGTTGATTGAAACCTTGTTTCAGAAGCTGCTACAAATTTCTCCATCATGTCCTCCAAACTACTCTTTCTTGGAGGGGCAGCTTGTTGATGTTGGGGTTGCTGGAATCCAGGGGGAGGTCTTGGATTATTTTGATTGGTCCATGAGAAATTTGGATGATTCCTCCACCCCGGATTGTATGTGTTGCTGTATGGATTATTCTGTTGTTGCCTTGGCATATTCCCAACATAATCTACCTGCTCTTGCTTGGCAAACATGTTGCCACTTTGGCAATCTTGACTTTGGTGTCCACCTCCACACCATTCACAAGACATCACCTGCATAACCTTTCCTGAAGAAGAAGCCAAAGAATCAAATTTCTTATTCAATGCTTCTAATTGGGCTGTCAATGCCACCACCGGATCTAATTGGTGTGATCCCACGGCCTTCAGTTTTCCTTGCTCTCTTGGGGCTTGCCATTGATAATTGGTGATGGCCATATCTTCAATTAAGTCCCTTGCTTGTTCAGGTGTCTTGTTGTTGATGGTACCACCAGCTGCTGCATTAATGGATTGTTTACTTACATAATTCAATCCATTGTAAAATGTTTGAATTTGGAGCCAAAGTGGAAGTCCATGATGTGGACACCTTCTCAGCAAGTCTTTGAATCTCTCCCAGGCATCATAAAGAGTCTCACCATCTTGTTGCAAAAAGGATGAGATGTCATTCCTCAACTTGGCAGTTTTTGATGGTGGAAAATATTTCTCTAAAAACTTCTCTGCCAATTGGGCCCAGGTGGTAAAAGTTCCTGGAGGAAAGGATTTCAGCCACTTCTTTGGTCTGTCTCTAAGAGAAAATGGGAACAACCTCAGCCTAATTGCATCTTCTGAGACATTGTTTATCTTAAATGTGTCACAAATCTCCAGAAAATTCTCAAGATGTGCATTAGGATCTTCATCAGGGAACCCATCGAATTGACAAGTATTCTGCACCATTTGAATGACATTCGCCTTTATTTCGAAGTTATTTGCAGCAACTGTCGGCCTCCGGATACTCGATTCAGCCCCATTTAAATTGGGCTTAGCAAACTCCTGCATTGTTCTCGGTCCAGCTCCTTCCATCACTTCGAATACTTCTTCTTGTTCAATTTCCAGATTGATTCTTGAACTTACGTCTTCCAGATCTGCCTCCTCTTCTTCCTTTTGCTTTCTCCTCAATGTTCTTTCTAGTTCTGGGTCTAACTCCAGTAGTTGGGATGAGCTAGATCTGGTCATAAACAATAAGAAACACCTACAATGATAGTAAACCAGCAAGAACTAAAATTAAAAACGATTAAAAAAAAAACTAAATCAACAATCTTAATTATATTACTAATATTGAAACCGTTATCCCCGGCAGCGGCGCCAAAAACTTGATGCGTGCCGTTAGCTATATGCAATTACCGCAAGTGCACGGGTCGCTCAAGTAATATAGTAGTGAGTGAGTGTCGTTCCTTGGGGACAAGGCCAAGTACTAGTGCAAATCTTAATCGTTGTTTAGTGAATTAATAGTTGTGTGATGTGTTGTAACTAAAATCAACTAATTAATGAATGAAAGGAAATTAAATGCTGTGCACAAAAGATTTATAATGATATTAATAGAACTATCCAGATATTGAATCCCCCTAGCCTCAATAATATTTATAAACAATCCATTCAACTAAATCGTTTAATCAAATTGAATTGGCATTCCTCTAACTTAGATTAAAGCCTCTCTCGAGTGGATTAATCCCTAATTACTAAGTAGAGTGCCGGAATCTCTTCTCAAAACACAATTAAATAGATCATGCATTAAGGACAAGGAACTATAAACCAAAGGATCTTGTAGGTCTATCTCTAGCACCCCAATCAATCCTCAATCCTTATGAGTATTCAATTCACATCAAGCTTTCTCAAGTCAATAATATAAAAATAATAACCAATCAACAAGCATGCTATTATCAATTGGAAATAACAACAAGTATCATAAGAATAAAACAACTCAATTAATTGATTCAACTGAATACAATTGTTTTAATTCATACAAATTGGCTAGGGTTCATCAATATCTAGATAGAGAAAGGTTTAGTTCATATTAACAGCTACAAAAACAGAGTAAGATAAATGAGTAAGAGAAACCAAACAATTCATGGCAGTGAATCTGTATTTCTTCACTTGAGCTCTTGATTCTTGGTTTAGGACTTGAGTATGGTGTTGTTCTTCCTTCAATCTCGGCTCAAGACCCTTCTCCTTGCTCCAGCAGATGGCTCTTCCTTCTCTTCTTTCTTCTCTGTTTCCAGCAATGCTCCAGCAAAAACTGCTGTTCTTCTCCCCCTCTTCTCTTTTTATTTCCCTCCAACTCTCTAGCCCATGCTTCCAGCTCACTAATCCCATCCATTGTCTACCACTTTCCCTTGGTTCATCACCCTTTTCCCTGATTTAGGCAAGCTCTCCTTTTCTTGTTCTTTCTTTTTGACAAAGGCCAGCTATTGTCCCCCACTTATTCCCCAATCAGTGCAAAGAATCTCACTTTTCGATAGGTGACACGACCACTGACACGCCCGTGTTCCTGGGCGTGTTATAGGCACTGTGATCTTGAACCAAAGGCACGTCCACTGACACGCCCGTGTTCCAGGGCGTGTCATAGCTACTGTAAGTCTGAATAAAAGGCACGTTCCTTAGCACGCCCGTGGTCCTGGGCGTGTCGCAGCTACTGTGACTTTGGGTAAATGGCACGTTTGGTGACACGCCTATGCAACTGGGCGTGTCATATCCACTGAATGTAGTAACAGGGGCACGCCTAACGACACGCCCGTGTTCGTGGGCGTGTCCATTGGCTGATTTTGCTCTTTTCTTCTACTTTTATCCGTAATTGCTCCGAAATGACCAAAAGCCTCAATTTATCGAGAATTCCTGAAATTATCCTTAAATTGCACTTTAAACAAACAAATTAAACTCAATTTGATAATAATCATATTAAGAAATGGGAATAAAATATCATTAATTGTGTACTTATCACTGGGCTTAGGGTAGTTGACTCTATTTCTAGGCCATTGAAATTGTATTGTGATAACTCAGCTGCTGTGTTTATGGCCAAGAACAATAAAAGCAGTAGTCGAAGTAAGCACATCGACATCAAATACTTGGCCATTAGAGAACGTGTTAAAGAAAAGAAAGTGGTCATTGAACACGTTAGCACTGAATTAATGATTGCTGATCCTTTGACTAAAGGCATGCCACCAAAGAATTTCAAGGATCATGTAGCAAGAATGGGACTTGGTTCCATGATGTAAATATTTATAGTTCGTACATTTGATATTTTAATGAAACTCTTATTCATAAGATGTTTTCTCAATTTGGTTTTGTGCACATACATATTTGTTTATTTGAGAAAATATAACTTAAGTTTGGACCTTGAATGAACATAGGGTTCATTCATTAAGTTTTATGGGCTAGCATTAAGAAACTTGATATATTGTAATACATGGAAGATAATACTCACTATGAGAGGAATTATCGCTATGATTCATATATTTTGTTTCTTGTGAGTGTATGTTGTGGAATACGTGGACCAAGTGAGAGAATGTAAGTTTTTCTCTATATTTTTGGTAACCAACCAAACGGGAACCGAAAGGGAAACAGAAAGTGGTCCACTCACGTAACATTTGATGACTGAAATCCCACGTTTGAAACTCCGGATTTTCAGCCCACGTCTCCTCGGCGAAACTGACTTCTTGATGGACGAAGTCATTTTAAATGGATGGATGACTGTGGTTTTGGTCCCTGAGTCTTCTTTCTCATTAAGAATCCTTATACACCATCTAAGAGAGAAAGTGAGGATTTAGAAGATTAAAACTAATTATCAAAGCTCAAAACAGAGACAGTTTATAGCAATGGCAGGAGGTATGTTCACGAATTTGATTTACATTTGCTTCCGCTAATTGATTTAAATGTGTTTATTGAGATTATTGAGCATGTTTAAATCTATGATATTTGAATATTTATGACTTCACTTTGTAGATGGATTTGTGCTTGTTTAGTTGTTAACTCTATGAGTCAAGTGGTTTTTAGCAAGAACAAAGATACGTGATGGTATGAAGCTCTTACTAGCCATATTTTATATTTCCTGGCTTTCTTTTACCGGTTGATTGGCTTTAGTTGTAGATCAGTCTATTGATGTTTCTGTTGTACGTTTAAGGGAGGGTTTGATGAACCTTTGATATCATTGTACTTCTTTTAATTTTAATGAATTTTCTAATAAAAAAAATTGTGACACGATGTTATATTAGCGTTATTCGTTTTAATATAATAATAATAATAATAATAATACTTGTAATAATGTCTTTTCGGACTTGTTTGGATACAAGAAGACAGTGCTTATTTTAAAAAAAAATCAAATACAATAATAAATTATTCTCATTAAAATAAAATAAAAAAATCAATTAAGAACTCTATTTATACGATATTATTTAAATAGAAATTTTAATTTGAAAGAGTCGTATAGATTTTATGACCCAAAGACAAGGGCAGTGTTAACAACCGTGGAAAGAGGTGTGTCGTTGGAGACCAAACATAGCTGCAGTGCTCAGTACTCTACTCTCTAAACACCAGTCAGTACGTCTCTAACTAATGATGACTTGATAAATGATACGTGAGGAAGATCATAGGAAATGACCCAATTACAGGATTCTCTTGTGATGCATGTGGGTACTCACAACATTATTTAGCTTTAAAGAAAGTAGCTTTGAAAAGAGTTTTTGGTTTAAATTAATGGTCAACACTTCAATTTGAAAAGCTTTTGAATTTTATATTTAAAACATTTTGAATTCTAACCAAGGAAAAAAAATAATAATATAGGCCATTACTTAAAATATTACGAGATCTTACATATCAACATATATATATCTACTTCTCCACGTCAAAGCATAATCTTATGGCAAAAAATAAACACAAGATCAATTTTTTCAACCTATAACAAAAGTAGTACAGGAATTTTTTAGAACAGTGAAAAACTAGATAGAACTCTGTATCCAAAACAAAATAACATTAAAAGAAAAAGTAGAGAGCTAACTATGATTGAAGGCAAAACAGCAATAATATCGTTACTCGGGAATGACATAAGACTTCCTATATATATATACATACATATGGACCCATACATACATTAGCAGGAAATAGAACAAACAATTTTGTTTTGTTTTTGGGTTATTCAATTGATTGCAAGTATAAAAATAATGAAGAATCAAGAACTTATAATATTATTATTGTTATACTTTCAAAGGAGTAATGATTACATAGGCTCACCACTCACTCAATCAGAGAATGATCCCCAAATACAAGAAACTGTTCAATTATTACAGCATATTCAACTCTCACCGACACTTCTTATAATAATTCTTTTAAAAAAAACGAAAAAGAAAAAAGAACAGTCAAGAAAATGGAGACTGCGGTTTATGAGTACTAAGGGAAGGAGGAGGGCACCCCACAAACAACCTCTCATCCAACACCTATCAGTAACTGTAAAATCATTTGCAAGTCAAGAAGACACAAATTAAGTTTAATTGGAGAAACACAAAGAATATACAAAAAATATCACAGAAAGTGACTGGTGTGTTACTTGCATTTTCAATTGGCTTGCCAGAAGAGCAAGGTGTGGTTGGTTAATTAGTCGAAGCTTGATGACCGGCTGCACCTGCCTTGCAAATAGTCTTCCAATGAGACTGTTTGTTCAATGCTGCTCAGGGAGAGTGAATCATCCTCCACATCAAGCAATGCAAGGTTAAGATATGACTGTAGATTCGGATTCGGACATACTTCATCATCTAGCATCTCAGGTTCTTCCTCAGTATTAGCTTGCAGCCTTGCCCATTTCATCACTTCAGCATCACCTTGGAGGAGTTTCCAAACCTTCCAAAGACAACATGTTTTATTTACGAGAGAAAAAACAATTGTGCTAAAAACAGTTTCAATCTCAGTGCCAGATAGTCTCTAACTTACAAGGTTCATTTGAGGCCGAGCTCGCAGAGAGCGTTTTATACAAAGAGTAGCAGCTAAAACCATCCTCTCCATTTGATCATTATCATAATCATCACCCAAGCTTGGATCTAGCAATTGGGAAAACTTTCCATCATTTAGAATTGGCTTTGCCTGAAAAAGTTAAATTCAATTATTGTTCAGTGGCAGCAATCAAAGTTGTAAATTCAGTGACTAACTCAATTGCATAGGTACAGTGGACATGACATACCCACATAACCAGACTTTCTTGGCCTTTTGGATGATCATTGCTTATAGGCTTTCTTGCAGAAAGAAGCTCAAGAAGTACAACTCCAAATGCATAGACATCGATTTTATCGTTTACTTTTCCATACATGAAGTATTCAGGAGCCAAGTAGCTGCAGCAATCGACTCAATATATTATCAACTAATAACTACTATAAAACAAGTTGCAAGAATTTGCCTTTCTCAACATGGTTTGCAGTAAATTTCAAGGAACTGATCATCAATGGATCTATATATTGAATCGCTTAATAATAATTTCATACCCAAAAGTTCCTGCAACATCAGTACAGATTATATGAGATGAGGAGGTTGATGCCCATTTAGCAAGTCCAAAATCAGAAAGCTGAAAAAACAGGTTAAAAAGCTTTTAATGCTAATAAATTCAAAAGAATAATTAAAACAACTAACACCGCTACAAAGGTTTGAAAATGCATCACCTGTGGCTCGAAATCGTCAGACAATAATATATTTGATGATTTAACATCCCTATGGATCACATGTTGAGTAGTGCCACAGTGAAGATAATCCAAGGCCTCAGCTACTCCTACAGCCACCTTGTATCTCTCACTCCAACCAAATGCAAGAGGGTCCTTTCTGTTACCATGGAGATTCTCTTCAAGACTTCCCCTTGATAGAAAATCATATACCAAGAGAAGATTGTTGTCCTCAAAACAGAAACCCAAAAGAGAAATGATGTTTTTGTGATGTAAAGTAGTAATAATTTCAATTTCTAAAACAAACTCTTTTAGCACATCTTCAGATTGCTTCAAGATTTTCACAGCAAGTTCCTTCCCATCAGGAAGGCAGCCTTTGTAAACTTGACTGCTACCTCCTTTCCCAACCAAATTTTCTGAAAACCAAAAAAGAGAATTCAGTGAAATCAAAAGGCAAATGAAATTAAAATTGCTAGAATTTCAGTTTGAGAAATGAAAACAAACCAGCCAAGAAATTATATGTAGCTGAAAGAAGTTCTTGGTACTTAAACAATCTGCAAGTTGCTGAGTATTTATCATGAAAACCCTCCAATTCTTTGGGTAATCTTTTTGAATTATTGGCAGGAGAAGGCATGACTGTAAATGTATCAGAACCAACAGGAACAATTGCACCAGTTTCTCCATCTAAACTAGATTGATTTTCACCATGATCAGAACCATTATGTTTGCGATCCAAACTGGGAATAGATAATGAAAATTGCCAACTAGGCAACCTCATTGCCCACTGAACCAATGAGATCTTCCTCACTGACGATCTATCAGATGCCTGCTGATCTGGTAAGATTGCCCGGCGAAGTAATGGCCAACCAGGTTTCAAGTCAGGAACTTGTCTAATTAAAGAAGAGATTGAACTAGAAGGTGGCTCTAAATTTGGAACTGGCACTAAAGCTGACGATTTTTCATCACCGCCATCACTACCACAAGATTGGTTACATGAATTATCCACAGATTCAGCAACTGCTCCACAAACTGAGCAATTCTGCTGCTTCATTATACTCCCCAAACTATTTGGACGAGCATTAATTAAGACTTGCTGCAAGATCTGGTCATTACCCTCTTCACATTTTAAGGCCTCATCAGCACTACTTTCACTTAGTACTTTAGAATTTTTACTCAACGAAATTGACCTGTGAATGACGTTAAGTAAACTGTTCCGGCGATCATCTTCAGTACCTGTAACAATTACATGAACTCATTATGAATTACAGACCCAAAATTTCAATACTGTAAAGCTCAAATTATGATAATATATAGAACAAACCATGTGAATTACCAGTTTTGGCAAGAGAGCCATCTATTTGAAACACAATTTTCCCATTATCTACAGCAAGAATTGCACAATCTTTTGATAGCTTTTTTGCACAGTACTTGGCTACAGAAGTGGTAGACCGGATTGTATGGTGACTCCTGGCAGCTCCGACTATAAGCTTTGTTGCTGAGTAAGATTTTGCTTCTCTGACTAAAATTTTTCGAATTGATGAACCTCTGCATATCTTGAGCTTGAGATCCACCTGCAGTATAAAACCCCACCAAATCCCACAGTTCTTTATTGCTTTGTTTTATGACTCAAAACAGAGCCACCACCAATCAAACAGTCGGCGGGCAATTAAATCCCGAAATTTGAATTAAAAGAAGACAAGAAAGAAGTAAAACCTGTTTCAAGTTGCAGAAACCTTCATAAACATCAAGAACAGAGTCAAAAGCTTTGACAAGAGACAGAAACGAAGACTTTCCTTCTCGATCTACAATTTCTAAAACACCAAATCATCAAAACTACTCAAATAATAATAGTAATTAAAAAAGAAAAGCCCCCATCAAATAAAAAATAAAACTTTAAATATTCACTCACCATTATTACCAAGAACATGAAGAGCTATAACAGTATCACCAGGCTGTGCTACTTTAACCATAGCCCAAGTTAATAACTCTCTGCTATGGGAATCAAACTTAATGCCTACCATGACAGTACGGCCACCACTGGAGCCTGTCATTTCTTCTTCTACATGCTGTATCATTTGCATTTTCTATTGGTTTCAACTTTCAAGAGACTAAAACAAGATAAAATTTATCGTCGTTTAGGAGATAATTTGTTGTCGTTTTGTGGCCAGAGATTGAAGATCATATTCTGTTGTTGTTGTTGATATAGTCTTTAAGGTTTTTGAGAGAGGGAGAGAGACAGAGAGAGTGTGTGTGTTTGTGTATTTGGCTTAACCGCCAGTTTGGTTGTTTGCTTTTGAAGATCGCGATTAGCAAAACCAGACTCGACAGAGAAAGGCAGGGAGAAAAGGGGGGATGTTAGAGTGCAGCCGCATGTATTTTGCTTCATAAGCAACCTAATGACAATAAATAATAAACATAATAAAATATTTAGTCAATTATAGAATTTAAATTTTGAAATGGAGAAAATTTCTCTCATCTAGTTATTATCTTTTTTTTTTTTTGAGGATTTAGTTATCTCAAGTTGATCACATATTTTTTTTCAATATATACACTATGTTATTTATTTATTTATTATTATTATCTGCTTTTTTGATATTATATATTATATTTATCTCTTATATTTGGATAAATATAATCATTTATAGAGTATCATTATCATTATGATAAATAATTCTAATATTTGTAATAAAAATAAATGTTTCTTAAAATCAATACGCTATATTTATTTTTCAATATAATTTTCACAAGTTTAAAATATTCAAAATTTTAAATTAATTTAATTTTATGAAATTATAAAGAAAATGATTATTACTTATCATTGTGAAAAATTCTTCTATATATTTTTTAAAAATATTATATATATTCAAAGAAATCAATTTTGAGTATGTACTTATTGTTAGGTTTTATTTATATGTGTTTTCTATATTTTTATTTATTTATTTGAAAAGAAACTGTGATTTTTTTAAAAGAAAAAAAAAACTGTGATTGATGTTTGGTGGGAGTATCGGATATGCATAAAAGGACATGGAACCTAAACTAATAACTGAGATATTATAAATCAAGGTCATTAATTAGATAAAGTGTGGAGTACATTTTGGTAGGAGCATAATAATTAAATTATAACATGATTTATGTATTATTATTATTATTATTATTATATATGTTGTCTTTTATTTTTTTTTAGAATTGAAAACACATTGATTTGGTAAGAGCTAATGTTATTTTAGCTATGTTTTTGTTTGGAATATTTTTTGTATTATGTACTTTCTATTTTCTAATATCATATAAAATATTATGCAAATTATTTTCAATGCATGTATATATGTCTTATTATGATTAATAGATAATTTATTTATTATATCATAGAAATTATAAAACATGAATAACTAATTTTAAACTTTAGTAAAATAGTCTAATATAGGAATTTTAAACTTTAACTAATAAGTGTAAGTACCAAAAAAAAAAACCCTAATAAGTGTAAGGAGAAATAGAAATGGATGAGTATAAATTTAGGCGATAAAAATATCTGTTAATACTATTTTTCTCCTATTAAAATTGTTATTTTTACAAAAAAAATATATATTAAAATCATCATTTTATATAATAAAAAAATTAAAAAATAGTTTTTTTTATTTAAAATAATTTTATATAATATTTAATAATTTTAATAATTTTCTTAAAAACTATATAAAAAAATAATAAATAAGTAAATAGAAATTTATGCAAATCTCTTAAAATATGTGATAAATATAATAGTTATCTCGACATTTAATAATTATTAGTATCAAATCAATGTTTTTTTTAATCGATAATTGTATTCCATCCCTAACAATATATCAATCACTAATAAATTAAATAATTTATGCTTTGAAATTAACAGTCCTTAATTTGAGCATATTTATCAAATAAGCAAAATCAATATTTAACTTGTTTGAGCTTGAGAACCACAATATTTTTTTTCTTTTTTTAATTATGCAGTTCAACCTAATTTTTTTAATTTAATTATGTATTTAAATATAATATAACCATAAATAAATATATACATATGATTTAAAATAAACTAATTATAAATATATGTATGATTTAGTATTAGGAGTAATAAATTGAAATGTTTTCTCCTAATATGCCTAAATTAAAAATAAAAAAATAAAAAAAAATTTGGATACTAAGGAGGTCACTAATGGACCGGGTAATATTGTGGGCTACACAGCAGGGGTAACCCTCCCCTGAGCACCATAGAGGTACTAGCATGCACCATAATGGTGCTGAATGTGTGGTCGGCAGGAATCAAACCCGAGACCTCCGCATCCTACCAACTTTTTTGGAAGGTAGGATGACCAACCAGACCACACCCTGATTGGCAAAAAATAAAAATATTTTTGTTTTAACTATTGTTAACAACAAGTGCTCTTTGGACCACAAATAATTATTTATCCATTATTTAATATTTGGTGCCTTTAATTAAGTGAGCCTTGAGACATCTCATCTCTCCTGTCAACTGATTTTTAACCACCAAACATTAAACAATTTCTTCAACTATTCTTCCATTAATTTTGAATGAATATTAAATTAGAGGAGAATGAATTCGTCTCCAAGTTTTTTTTTATTTAGTAGAGATATATTTATCGTTAAATAATATTTAGATGTATATTTTTTCAGTAATTTAATCATCAGTAAATTAATCAGCTATGTTTAAATTCAATTAATCAGCTATGTTTAAATTCAAGGCTTTGCTGCATTTTGTTTGTGTACATACATGCAAAAGTTTGATTTAGCCAATAAAAATTAGATCAAAATTATTTCATTTACTAAAATATTATATTCTTTCATTCAAAGTTCATATCCTCCACCATTTACTAATTATAATTTAATTATACATTAATTGCAATTATATACAATTACACTCATTGCTATAATTAATTGTGATCACGCTTATTTTTTATTTTATAGTGGACATAATTAGTACCATAAATTCTTAATTATCACTCTCTTAAACGCAAATAAATAATTTATTATATTTGTAATGGGCCATCCAAATCTAATTTAGAGAGAGCAGTGTTTTTTTCTACTAATTTCGTATCCATCAGTAAATTTAATTGATATTTTTTCTTTTATTTATAAGAGAAATTTTGAAAATAAACAATATATATCCAATTTTTATTAATTATAATTATTTTCCATATTACTAATTTAATCAGCAAATCACCAAAAAACCTTAGAGTTAGTCTTCAGTTCAATGTCTTTATAAAAGTAAGGGTGTGAAATCGGTCAATTTAATTAATAATTTTATTCATTGAATAATTTAAAATTATAGTTTAATTGAATAATTATAAAATAAAATTGATTAAACTGGAATATTAAATTTTTGTTTAGTTAAAAAAAATTCTGTTAAATAAATTACATCATATTTTTTCAATTAAAAAAGTGAATATTACTTGAATTTAAATTTATTATGAACATTTTTCATAGCATCCATATTTTCTAATTTATTTATCTAAAAAATACATCAATAAATAAATCGTGACATTAAATAGTGCCATATAGTATAAAAAATAAATATTATATCATATATCATTTTAGAAGTTTGAACATACAAATCAATTTTATATCGATTAAATTATAAATTTATAAAATTAAAAAATACAGAACTACAAACATATAAACTAATTGAAATTTCTAATATATCAAAAATTATAAAAATAAATAATTCATTTGAATAGGCAAATAAAAATTTTTAACTGAATTAAAAAATAAAAAAAATATTTTTTAATAAAATTAAAATAATTATTTTATTTAATCAAAATAATTAAATTAAATTACATTATTTTTATTCGATTAATCAATTACTAATGTTGGCTGCTATAAAATGACATCATCAATCATCTTTCAAAATAATATATTAATTAAATAAAATAATCGTCCACCATATCATTATATATATCAATATCATATATTAACTCTAAAAGATCACCAAACCCCTCGTACAATTCTTTTACAATTTTATTATTTAGTTTGACAAAATTTAAGCCATGTTTTAGGCCTTTTGTCTTTAATTACAATGATAAAAATTAACTAATTAATTAAACAAACATAATTAATAAGGGAAATAAAACAAACATAATTTGAAGATTACACATTCATTCATTTAGAGGGCAGTGATGAAACCGACTGCACCATATAATATTTTTTTATTAAACTACATAATAATAAAAATAATTAATACAATATTAATAAAAGCTCGTGACCTCTAATAAAAGTCACTCTTTCTTGGAGACGCTCCAATCGGCTACGGTACAAATCAAAACCATATCATGTGTTTCCAAATCATTGCCTTACACGTGTATCCTTTGTTTAAGTGAACCCCACTTCAACGGCTGCCTGTACACGTGCTCCACAAGTTGGCGGCCACGTGCCCAATTCCTTAATCTGTTCGAAGCAAATACGGTTCCGTTTTCCGATCTTCTAAAAAATTAATGTGCAACATCAAAAACAAAGAAAATAAAAAAAAGGGGGAAAATTATTGAGATTGTTATTTTATTTTTTGGATGAAAAAAAATATTCTGATAAAATATATTGGGCCGGGATGGTTGATAGCAGAGGCACCGGTGCATGTCCTCTCGAGTCTCAATTGGGGCAATACTCTTTCTCTTTATAATATTTAAAATATAGAGACAAAGAGAATTTTTCGAGAAAAATTTAAAAAATAACAATAATTTAATTAATTAAATCATTAATTTTATTATTAGCAAAGAAAAAGTTAAAAAGTTAAAAAGTTAAATTAGTACATAAATTTACTGTATTATATTATCAATAAAACTTATAAATCTAAATGGAAGTTAATTAAACACTTTAATTTGATAAATTTAATTAATTAAATCATTAATTTGATTATAAATAATACCCAATTAATCATTATTAAAATTAAAGATTCAAATTAATTTGACGGGTAAAATAAAATTTATTTTAAAACTTATTATATCATTTTATCAACTTAGTTAGAATAAAATTGACAAAAAAAAGAGTAGAATATAATCGTAAAAATATGAAAATTTTATAAGAAATGTATTTATTAAGCTTTATATATATATATATATATATTAAATGCTTTATTGATTCAAATAATATTATAGACTATACAATAAGGATGAACCAGTATCCATTTAAATCTCTTATGAAATTAGTAAAAGATTTTTATAGTTTTTAAAACATTTGAACATAAAATAATCCCTTTTCCAATTTTTAAATTGAGAACATGTTTAATCTTTTTAAAATCTTATATTTTCACTAAATAATACTATATGCAATAAAAGTATTAATTAATTTTACAATAAAAGTATTAATTAATTTTTAAAATATTTTAAAATTAATTAATGATTTGCATAAGTATATAAAAGTTGATAATGAAATGGGAAAGAGAGAGTAGGGGCATGGCGAAGGGCATTTGACTGAGAAATGGACTATTCAAAGATATATAAGTCCTCAGTTCAAAAAAAAAAAAGATACATAAACCCATAATAAAAGGAACAGCAAAATGCACAAAGTAGAGGGGGTCACCGTGTCACTTTGTAGGTATACCATGTGATGTATGGGCCCCTTCCTAGTTAATGTCATGTGTGGTTCATCTTACCCTTTCCTTTATTAGGGTTTCACTCCATTTATAATTGGAAAAATTATATTGTTTTTTGTATATATATTTCTTAAAATCTATTATATAGTTTTCATTTTTTATTAATTTTTAAAATATATTTTATAATTTTTATTATACTAAATATGTATATCAAAATATAATTTATCAATAAATATATCTCCCATAAGCAATTGACTTCATATTAATTTTTTCCTTCTTTAAAATGTAATAGTTAAAAAATATATACACTAAATCTATATTTATGGAAGTAAGACATATTTTTATATGCTAAATTTATGATTCTAAAACTGAAATATTTTAAAATTAAAAGTTGAAAGATAAATATTTTTTTTAAATAAAAGGAATTTTTTTTATTTCTTAAATATTTAAAAAAAATCCATAACTATTAAGATAATTACTTAACTTGTCGGTGGAGTAGAATAATTAATTAGTGGAGATATTTCACGTGCCATAAAGTTCTAAGATCTTACTTACCCCTCCATTATAGACAATAAGGACAATATAATTAATTTTAAAAAAGGTTATTTTTTAAAAAAGAAAATGTCCAGTGAGTACTTTAAAGGCATGAATTTAACATAATTGTCGATTGCTTATGCTGATTTAATTAACATAACTAATTAAATATTTCATGTAATATCTTTCACATTAATTAATTAAATTTTGGACCATATATATATTAATTTGTTTTAGTTCCGTCACTTTATTCTACAACATTCATTTGAAGCATTTTATCAATCAATTCAAGTGCTAAAAGTATTCCACAGAGGATGTATTCAATGACAGAATAACAAATATAATTACCAATCATAACACTTGATATGAAATATTCTTACATTAATTAGAATAAATTCTCTGTTATAACAATAAAGACCTTATAAATATTTTTATTTAAATGTACAAAACATGATCTTATGGAGCCATATATCTAAATCTTGTGGGGTATATATGTTTGTAGGGATATGCCCTACCACACTAGAGAGAAATCGGACAAACACACCATTTTATCAATCGTGATTTCAGATCGTTGCGGGCCTTAATGTACAGCTACCAAATTAGCAAACAATTACTTATGTATTTTTTTATATACTCAAATTACGACATTTATATATATATATATAGCAAAAATTAGTATATATATTTATTTAGTTCCTGATAATTAATTTTATTAATTTATATATTATATTTAGTGGTTTCATCACTTGTGTGTGGGAGTGACCCTGCAATGCATGTGCATCAACATGGAGAGTTACATAGCTTAATTTTGATCTTTTGATTTGGTATTGGTATCTTTTTCCATTAGTAATATTTATTTTTATTTTTTCATTAATTATATATAAAAGAGAAAGACGACTAAAATTTAAATTTAATATCTAACTAGAAGTAACATATATGCTTATGATCATCAAATTACATATTGATAGTTATATTATAAATAATAATTAATTCATGCTATTTTTTATTTTTAGTAATTTAATATTAAGATTAAACATATATCTATTTTGAATATAGAACTCATGTAAATTTTGAATGGTGATTTTTTTTTCTAACAGTTTTGAAAAAAAATTAATATTATTAATTAAAATTTTATTAATATTATAAGATTTATAATAATTAAGTCAAATCTATATATCAGTAAAATATTGTTTTCTATTTTAACAAAATAAATTGAGATCAATGTGTGCTTTTTTAAGGGGGAAAAGTTCTATAATATGAAATTTCAAATACTCTTCTTGTGAATTATTATTCAAAATTTAACACAATAAATTAATTAATTTGTGAATTTTTTTAAAAACCTAACGAATACATGTAAAAAAAAAAACTAATTGCTTCAAAAAGAAGCTTGACAAATTAGTGTAGCAACAAACGTGTAATTAAGTTCAAAAAAAAAACGTGTAGTTCAATCTTTAATCTGTTTAATTAAATTGATAAAAAATTGATTTATATATATGAGTCAAAATGATTTAAAAGATGATTGTGAATTGTGATATGCAAGAAGAAGCTTGAAAAGGGCCTAAAAACTAAAAAGACGCCCTAAACCACGACACGAAAAATAAAAAATAAAAAAGTGAAAAATGAGATTCAAACTACCAATCTTAATTAAATAAAAAAAATTTATAAATTAATAAATCAAAATTTTTAAAAAAATCTTAATATTTTCTAAATTCGAACGCGCGACATGGCAAGTGTATTGCTTATTTCTTTTATAATTTCTAATAAAACTTGGGCATATATTGAATTTAATTAAAATGATAAATTAGATAAAAATTTATTAAGGATACTTGTGTGAGTCAAACTCAAAATATGAAATTAGGGAATTGAAGAATAGAAAGTTATGTTGAACCATAAATAAATACATTTAATAATTAGTTAATTTTGGCGGGTGCGTAAAGATAATGATAATTGCTTAATTAGAGCTTAATTTGTGCTGACCATTGACTTTGGGGTGGTTTGGAAGGGCAAAACGACATATTTAAAAAAAAAAAAAAACTCAAAACAAAAAACTGCAAAAGCAAAACAATAACTGACAGAAAGGGCAACATAACTTGTCAGCAGGTGGCTTCGAAAATGGTTTTGGGATTTGGAATTTGTTAACATTAACGAATTAGTATTATTAGTATTATATTAAGAATTTTGTTTCTTAGAAAAATTAATTTAAGAATTTTATTGATGAGTGCAATCTTTTTTTTGATAAAGATGAGTGCAATTAATTAGTCTCCTATTAAATAATAAGTGATGGAGCAGAATTTTATAAATTTATTTGAAAACAAATTATATAGAAAGAAGGTTTTTAAAATTTTATTTAATTGAATTCTTTATTATCCATGTTTTTCTCTCATCTACTTATTTTATAGAAAAACTTAAGCTGTATAATTTTATCTGCGTTACTTTGTGACAAAAATTATAAATTAACGAGTGTCTTATTAATGAACTAACCTTTTTATATTATTCTTAGCGTATTTTAAATTAATTTGTAAATATTTTTTTTGAATAATAATTATATTATTCAATGAGATAATTTTAAATTAGAGGTTTTCAAGTATGCGACTATATTAAAAATCAGCAGAGATAACTTCACCATCCTATGATCCTACTCCGATTCTATTTTAAAAGAATAATTTGTATAAAAAAAATTTATATTTATGTTTTTGAGGTGATCTTAAAAAATTTATTGTTTATAAGATTTTAGAGGTCATATGTCCAGGGACGAAGTCAGACTTTTTAGTAAAAATGGACAAAATAAAAATATTATATATTTTTTAAAAAGTTTAAAAGAATAATTAAGTATTTTAAAAATTTTAATAATATATATACATGTATATATATAATTTAAAAAACAGAAAGGAGCGGCTGTCTTCTTTTAAAATGAGTATGTTCGCCCCGCATTTCATTTTGAAATGCACGGGATAAAAATTGGATCAAAATTTTATCCAACTATATCAAAAAACCAAAATTATGGTAACCAAAATTTAAATAGTAAAAGGAAAAAGTTTGATCTTAAATTATGTTACTTTCACCGATTTGAACTTAATTTTAATATTTTTATTTTTATTAATTTTAAATTGATTTAAATTTATATATCCATTTTGAATACAAAACGGCACTTTGAAATTTCAACAAAATACCAAATAATAGTAAATAGCGAAGGGCCAATACAGCAGTATCGGTGTTACTACACTTGGTCAAATTTAGAAAGTTAAGGACTCTTTCTCACACTATTAACTAACATCACGCGAGCCTGTATTGTAGCAAGTAGTCACCCTCGCATTTACTCTTAAATCCAGAAATTCAAATTCAAAGCAACAAATAAATAAATAAATAAAATGTATGGCAAGTGAACCGCCGATTGAAACACAACCAGCTCACACTTCTGTTATTTATTAATTAATGGCTCCATTGCTATCGAGACGTTAGAGGCTTAGAACTATCAATGGCTTAGAACTATAAAATATATATTTATACATATTTCACTGTCCCTGTCTTAATTATTTGGACTTCAGAGGTCACTAGCTTTTTGAACATTAATTAATTTATTGTTGTCCATCAATAAGTATGTCTATCCAGTAAATTTTAGATATTTTCCTTTTTCACGTTATTTTGAATATTCATCTAAATTGATTTAATCATTTCTTGATTGAAATTTAATCATTGGAGAAGGGAATAAAGATTCTAACGTCAGTGAGATTTTAAGTTTAATGTCCATTTGTCAAATACTTCTCTTTGTAATTATAATATTACGATTTTTCTAACCAGTGCAACATTGCACTGGTTAAGCAACATTAAATACACCCACTATCATAGATAAAAGTGCAATCTTAATGGCATCTCAATTAATATTAACCTAAGCAATACTCATGTGGTTAACTTTAACTATTGTAGTATGTCCCAAACCAAATTAATTATTATATTTTCATTGACTTTTCAACTAATTTTTCTATTAATTTTTTCGTTTCTACCCATTTGCTGTGATTATTTTTTTTTTATGTTCTTATTAAATTCCTACAGAGCTAAACCTTTTCTTCTTCTTCAACAATGAATAAATTCGTTCTTCTTCCATAGTAAACAACTATTTTACTTTGAGCTTTGCAAAGGTAAGTCCAGTCTTTTTTTAATCAATTTATATGTTATTTAATTTGGTTTTATGTTTCACTTTGTTGTCCATTTTTTATTCGTATATAATCTAAGTTTGGATAATATTTTATATTTTAGATGAATTTCGATTTGAATATAATTCCTGAAGATGCAACAGTAGATGAATTTAATGGCAAAGAGATTATGGAAGATATTTTCAAGCCTTTTATTGGTCAGTGTTTTCTAAGTGAGGAAGAAGCTTTTATTTTCTATAAAAGATATGCAAACAAACATGGATTTTCTTGTAGAAAGAGTAGATTTATAATAAAAAACGGAGAAAAGAAGTGGCGTGATTTTGTTTGTAGTTGTGCAGGAAAGCCAGAAGAAAAATTAGTTGATTTAACAAAACAACAAAGAAACAGAACATCAACTAAGTGTGAATGCAAAGCTCATGTTCGAATCGTGTTGAAAAAAACATTTGATATATTTCCCGAAGAGTGGCAAGTAGTTCAATTTGAAGAAAGTCATAACCATAATTTGTTGGCTCTAGAAGAAGTTCGTTTCCTTCCAATGAATCGCACTATATGCAAAGAAGATGAAGAGCGAATCCTTTTATATAAAGAAGGGGGTTTGTCGGTTAAACAAATTTTGCGAGTCATGGAACTTGAGCGGGGTGTAAAACATAGTCATCTTCCCTTTCTTGCTAAGGATGTGTATAATTTACTTAATAGGATAGGTAGAAAAGAAAGTGAGAATGATGCAATGGATTTAGTACAATTTTGCAAAGCTATTAAGGATGAGAATCCCAACTTTCAGTATTCTTTCACAATTGATGAAAAAGGAAGGTTGGAGCACATATTTTGGTCTCCATCACATTGTTTTGAATGGTATCAAAAGTTTGGAGATGTTGTTGTTTTTGACACAACTTACAAAGTGAATTCTTATGAAATGCCGTTTGGTATGTTTGTGGGTATAGACAATCATGGAAGGACAATATTATATGGTTGTGCACTAATTCGAAATGAAACAAGAAACACATTTTCATGGTTGATGAAGGTAACTTAAAATATTTATAAATTTCTTTAATTTTTATTAGTTTAGACTCTTAATAATAGTTACTTAAATTAAATTTTATTTTGTAGACTTTTGTATCATTGATGAGAAAGCCTCCATTGACAATTTTGACGGATCAAGATCCATGGATGACTGAAGCTATAGCAAGTGAAATGCCAAATACAAAACATGCCTTTTGTATATGGCACATCACTTCAAAATTTAGTGGTTGGTTTACTTCAATTCTTCGTGATCAATACTCAAATTGGTGTTCTGATTTTTTCAAGCTCTATAAGTTAGACACTTTTATGGAGTTTGAACAGCAATGGCCACTAGTAATTAGTAAGTACAATATGAATGAAAATAAACATGTTCGTGGTCTATACGAAATAAGACATTTTTGGGTACCTGGATACTTGCGCCATTATTTTTTTGGAGGAATGACTACAACCGGAAGATCAGAGAGCATCAATGCTTTCATGAAAAGATTTATCGCTTCTCGCTCTTGTTTTCTGAAGTTTATGAAACAGGTACATCATCCAATTGTTTATTTTTTCTCATTTTCAAAATTGTTGTGATAGTAGTAATTTTTTAACTTATTTGACCTCATTTTAATTGATAAAAATGGAGTGATGAGAAAGCTTTATATTTATACATAGCTTAGTCAGTAACATGGATTCATTTTTTTTCTTTTATTAAATACAATATGGTTTATATATGTATATCATTGGTTTGAATTTTTTTTTATATTATATAGGTTGACTTAGCCATTGAAGATATTGAGCATTCACAGTTACATAACACTATGTTGGAAAAATATAGGGGTTCTTCTTTGAGATCTAAATCACCATTAGAAGAGCAAGCATATGTCATCTTAACACCATTTGCTTTCAAAATGTTTCAAGATCAATTTGCAATGTCTTCCCGATACAAAGTACTTGAAATGCATTTGAGTCAATTTGAAGTGCAATACTTTGATTCAACAAGTATTCGGAAGCATTATGTTCTTTGGGATGGTAAACAAGTGTTGTAGTTGTAAGCATTTTGAGTTTTGGGGCATACTTTGTCGACATATTTTAAGTGTGTTTCTTCACAAAGATTGTTTTGAAGTTCCCAATCACTACTTTCCATTGCGATGGCGTAGGGAATCAGCACAAGTTAGTAACAACGTTCCTTTGTCTCTTCAAGAAGTTGTATCAAGTGTTGATCATGAAATGAACGATAGTTCAAATGTTGGAATTGTTGATTATGTTCATCGTCCTCCGCAGTCAAAAACTAAAGGACGTCCTTCAGAAAAGAGAATGAAAAAGGGAACTAATTCAGCAAAACGAGTGAAGACTTGTAGTTTTTGTAAGATTCCAAATCATACTATTACTACATGTCCAAATAAGGAAAATATGGATATCAATCTTAATACCAATCAGTCCAAGAGAAAGAAAACGGCAGTGGAATGTGGGGTGGCTAATCCAATTTTCTCTATGAAATATTAGAATTATTTTAAATTTTATCGTCTAAGTGACACTAGTTTGAATTTTGGAGGATGGATTTTTTTGATAAACATATTGAAATTATTGTTAAACGTTTTAATTTTTCTTCTTTTAATGTCCTTTAAATTTTTTGAAATATAATATCCTTTAAATTTAAAAATATAGTAGAGTAATTATTAAATTTTGATGGTTGAAGGTTAAATAATTGGAGGGGTTTTATATTTCTTCAATTCTTGCAATTTCAATTTTTGAAGAGAATATGGTATTTTCATGATGGGTAAGAACGAATTTATTCATTGTTGAAGAAGAAGAAGAGGTTTAGCTAACTTAAAAAAAATAATCACAGCAAATGGGTAGAAACGAAAAAATTAATTGAAAAATTAGTTGAAAAGTCAATGAAAATATAATAATTAATTTGGTTTGGGACATACTACAATAGTTAAAGTTAACCACATGAGTATTGTTTGGGTTAATATTAATTGAGATGCCATTAAGATTGCACTTTTATCTATGATAGTGGGTGTATTTAATGTTGCTTAACCAGTGCAATGTTGCACTGGTTAGAAAAATCGATAATATTATATACTAAGCCACCCATGAATAGTGAATTTCCACATTAACTAGGATTATTTTTCTTTTTTATTATTTTACCCTTACAACTATGTAATATGAAATTTACTTATAATGTTGTATCATACTGAGCCTTCTTAAGAACTCTTATTTTTTTTTTTGACAGTTTGATTGTTATTTCTTTTCCCCAAAAAAGAACAAAACTTATTAATTGCTATTTGATTAATGACCAAGTTCGAATAAAATTTAAAATATTTTTTAAAATTGCAATTTAATGTTTTTAATTATTTTTAATTATTTATAAATTATGGTTAAAAATTAAAAAAATAATTTTCAATTCATAATTTTTAAATTTTAAATAAATTAAATATAATATTTTAAATGGTAAATTTTTTAATTAGATTGCTCGGAATTTTTATTTTTTTATAAATTATAAAAAGGATTGAAGAGGGAACAATAAATGATAATTCAGAATATTTTGTTTGAGAATTTTATGGTTCTCATTTCATTAATGGAATAAAATCATATTATATCTTAAAAATTAAAGAAAATAAAAAATAAATCATTTTTCATTTATTGAAACAATTTGAAACATGAAATAATGATATATTTATTTTCTTTTATAATTAAATATTAAATTTATTTTATAAATTATTGAAATTTTTTTTATAAAAATAATATTATTTTATGGTTAATTAAAGTTTAATATTTGATTTACTTTTAATATATTAGATATATTTTATTATAAATATTTTACAGTATGCAAATATGAAAATTATTAATATTATGCATACTTATATATCAAATAATATTTTTAAAATACTAACAAATAATATTAATATGTAAATTATTTTTTACTTAAAATAATATTAAATATAATAAATTGTTGCAGCAGCAAAGCACGGGCCATTTTTGCTTGTAGTTAGGCTAAAAAAGTATTTGAATGAATGGTTAGAAATTGACGTTTAATATTTGAACTCTTAATTTTCAACTGTTAACATGAGCTACTGATAAATTTAGTGTTTGGATAATATATTATTCTAAAACCCATTGTTTATTAATGGCTCCATTGCCATAGAGACTTTAGAGACTTAGAACAATCGATGGACCCAAAAAAAAAAAGATATATATTTCACTGTCCCTACCTTAATTACTTGGACTTTAGAGGTCACTAGGTTTTGATCGTGACTGTGATTTTGCTTGCTTGTAGAGTTGTAGTTGTAGCTCATTTTTTTTAACATTAATTAATTTATTGTCTTACACGAATAAGTTGGTATATCCTGTAAATTTCAGATATTTGCCTTCTAAAAGTATTGACATATATCCATAGGTTGAGAATGAACTATTAAGCCAGATTAATATATCAGTCAGAGTCTTAGTTATCTCCGACTGAGCTATCTATATCATTTGAGAGTAAAATATTAGGCTGTGAAGGATATCATTCATAGGCCGAGCATATGAAGCTCAGTAATTTAATATCTGACGGAGTTATTATACGGTCATAATACCTCTTACATGTCTTTTAATAATGTCAATAAATTCTCATAATACCTCTTACATGTCTTTTAATAATGTTAAGAAATTCACTGACACTTAGCAGAACTTATCCCTTATTTTCAGACGATAAACAGAGTTAAATCCCTACAGATAAAAAATTCATTTTCTTTCTCTTGATTTCACTATTATCTATGAAATAAATCGAATTCTGATTTTGACATTAAAATTTTTTCGCTAAAACTGGAGTATTCACTTTATCTTACAAGTAAGAGTTGTCAGCAGTAGTACCTCAAAATCGAGCCCTCAGATTTTAAGTCTACCTTGTCTTAAAGTATTTTGAATATTCATCTAAATTTATATCTTTTCATTTCGTAAGTTAATCATTTGTTGATTGAAATCTATCATTGGCAAATTCATCATTGGAGAAAGGAATAGAGATTCTAACATCAGTTACATGTCCATTTTAAAACTATTTTATTCTATTGTCGGTATATCTGGTCATAAATCGAATGGCATATCTCAATTAATGGAAAATTGTGTGTTGATGAATTGTGTCTTTAAAAGGTTTAGTATTTTTCAAATTCAGACTCGTAATTGTTAGACTAAAACTCATATATGAATGAACGATTAGAAATTAACATTTAATATTTCAACTCTTAATTTTCAACTTTTAACATGAGCTACTGATAAATTTAGTGTTTGGATAATATATATTATTCTAAAATCCATTATTAATTTTTTTTAAATTATAATTGAGAAAGTTAAAATTTTCAATTTTATATATCAATATTTAATATTTATAATTTTAGTGTACTCGAAAGTCACACAGCAATGTCACCTACAATGAGTAACTGGACAACCAACTAGGGACGTGAAAGCCCAAATAGTCCAAGAAGTATGCTGCGACGTGCTACAGTCTATGAAGAAAGAGGGTCTTAATCGGCTCAAAGTTTGGCCTGGACAGAAGGAATTCTCAAAGCTCATAATTATCAAGTATGCTGTGGTTGTCTATATCTATGCAATTGCGGAAGATCCTTTTGTGAAGCTATGGCCTAAGCCCTAAGGGTAGGAGGGTGGGAGCCATATCCTACGGTTATGGGTTAGGATTTAGGCTACAACTTTTAACGAGTGGATTTGATCAGCCCAAAGGTTGGGCCAGAATTTGGATGTTTAAAAAATGATAGTAGAGTCGATACCATTACTATTTTCCTTTATCAATTTTTTATAATTTTTTATTTTTTTATTAAAGATATTTTAATTATTTTATATTAAACTCATAATAAAATATAAAAACTCATAATAAATTAATAAAAATTTAATATTTTAATTAATTAATCATAAATTATTTTAAATTTAAATATATTTTGAAAATATAATCAATTTAGAATTTTTTTAATTTTTTTTTCTTGTGTTCTCGTCAAAATCCCTTCCCCCCTTATTGAGAAAGAGGTTAGAAAGTTGTGGCCTTGGGAAGGGTGCGGGTTGGTCACACAACAAGATATTTGGGTCTGGCTCCTTTTAACTTTGAATTGGCGTACACGATCACTGTATAATAGTTCCATCATTGAAATTTGACACTTTTACAAAAATACTTCAAAAATAAAAATATTTTGAAAAAAAAAATGTTCACTTTCTTTTTATAAAAAATCTATTAATTTATCAACTTTCAATTTAAAAACTATTTCACCTATAAAACTATAAATGTACATCTAACATATTAAAGATATATAAAAGTTATAGGATATTTAAAAAAAATAAATAGAAAACATGAAATTAGCTGTATCAATAACCAGTAGCAAAAGAAACAACTTCGGAATTAGATAAATTGGCAAAGTGAATTTTTTTTCCTAGAAAATAATAAATATATAAAATACATATATTTATTATTATTAGTGACGAAATCAGATGGGTTGTATGGGGTCAGCTGGCCGGCCAAAAATAAATGGAAGAGGAAGTCAATCAGAAAAGCTTTGTACCGTCGTTGATCTCTTGTCTAGAGTCCCCTTCCAGCAACAGCGGTGAAAATTTTACCCCTTTAGTCGACCGCTGATTCCGCCACTAATTACAAAGATTGAATATCAAACAAAGCTTATAATTTAATATGGGCAAGGAAATAAATTAGTACATTATTCGACTCGAATTTACTTAAAAGTGCCAAAATTAGAAGAGTTGATTCCCCAATCCCCACCAGAGCCACTACGTTGGTTGCGGCCATTTCTTTATAACTGTTAGTGCCTTCCTCCCTCTTCCTATCTATATTATTATACCCACTCGCTAGTGGTGGAGGCACGACAGTGTGTGTATATATATATACATATATTTCAAATTAATTAAGATCAATCCAATTTATTTTTTTTTTCACTTGAAGCGATTATATAAAATTATAAGATGATACTATAGTTTAAAATAAATTGCTCATTCAAGTTAATTTAAAGATGATACTATAATTTAAAATAAATTGCTTTTAGTATTGAAAAAAAAGGCTCGAATCTCAATTTTTTTTCATGAGATAAGATTATATGATAAAGTTCGCTGCTTTATTTTGTTGGGTGGAAATCAATAATGATATTTGATATCTCTCGGTTAAACTACTCTTATACACACACACATATATATATGTGTGTGTGTATAAGACGGATAATTTCTTAATAATATATATATGTGTGTATATAAGACGGATAATTTCTTAATAATTTTGTGGAGTTAGAAGTATAAATGCTACGCAATGTAATCAACGCCTAACACTCCTAATGAAAGTTTTTCTTTGTGACGCGCTGAGTGATGTTTGATAAAATTATAAATTAAATATAGCATAAAATAAATAAATATGATTTTAAATTATAAAAGTATTAAAAAAAATTAGAGGGTGATGTGATTGTTAGATCAATAATTAATATTTTTAAATATTTTTTGGCGCAATCAATTGTTGCTCTGACCGTATTACCATCTAAAATTTAGGAGAGTTTTTAATTAGGTATGAATATAAGAATGAGAATGTGTTATTTTATTTTTATTAATATTATTTAATTAGATTAAATAGATACGGTGATGAAAATTTTATTATTTTTAAAAAATAATTTTTTATTAATTAGGTTTAATTTATAATTAAAATAAAAAATAAAAAAATTTTTATTTTTATTTTTATAATAAAATTAATAAAATAAATTTATTTTTTTAATAAAATTAAATTAGATAAAACAATATATAGTCAATTTAATATTTGTTCATTATCTTTAAATTTTTAAATAAATACATTTATTTTTTCTTAATAAAAATTAAAATTATTTTTTTTAATTTTTAAAATAAAATATAATTATCTATTTTTTCATTTTCTATCACAATATCTCTGAATTTTTAAAACAATAAAAAATTAATTATTCTAATTTTGATTCTGATTTTAAAATAAACTAAATAAAAAAATAAATAATTATTCTAATTTTTAGTTCGTTTCATTCCAATTCTTATTTCATTTTAGATTTTGAAGTTTTAACCAAACTTTACTTTAGTGTTTTATTACATTAAATGAAACTTTCAAGTTGCTAAATTTATTATTTAGATGATTTTTAACTTAATTGTATTTTCAAAATAAACATTACGAAATAGTTTAAAATGAATAATATTCAAATTTTTACTTTTAAATATTGAGTAGTATTATCAAATAATCCTATTTAGGGAGATCAGTTGGAATATTAGGCTTCAATTTAGTTTTTCTTTTCTCTTATATCTTTTCTTTTCTCTTTAAATATTGACCATAATTGTAACTTGCATTGCATATAAAGTTTATCCCACCAGCTAGAACATATTTCTTTTTTTTTTCATCTATTATAACCACAAGTACAGCTTTTAGCCCTTTAATAATTAATAAAATAACTATTGTACATGGATGACGTGCGTATTCTAAAAAATAGTCCTAGTTCATATAACTCGAACTCGGTATTACTATTATCATAGCTCTCCTACTTACAAGATAGTGGGAGGATCAGCCGAAAATATATATATATGAACTTAATAAATTGAGCGAGTAATAGAGATCGGGCGCGCACGAGCGAGTAGACCGAGGCGACCAGGCCTCTCATAGACAGCTGAGGGGGTGTTTGATTTAGCTGTTTGATGCAGTTAACAGATGTTTGAACCCCAAACAGCAGCTGTTTGATAAAATTTGATGTTTGGTAAAATTTTAAAACAGCAGCTGATAGCTGTTAGGAACCCCAAACAGCTGCTGTTTCAATAAGCTCCTACTCGAAGCTTTTTCATATCAGCTGATAGCTGATTCATATTAAGACTATATTAACCCTATTAAAATAAAATAAAAATTAATATTTATTAGATAATGATATGTTTATTGGTAATTTTACATTCAAACTGCAACAGCTATTGTATTTTTAACACTAACCCGAATCAGCTACCAGCTATCAGCTATCAGCAACCGCTATCAGTTACCAGCTGCCATGAGCAGCTAAACCAAACATGCCCTGAGTTTGGCCATCGAACCTTCGCTTTGCAAATTGGAATCATAATGTAAATGATAATAATAATAATACTCTCTCAGCTGTACTTCTGTAATGTTTTCTTCTTTCTTTTCCCATTGCAAAATACCATAAACCCTTTTTGTCAATTTTTTTTTCTCATTATTTTCCTTTTAGTTTAACAAAAATTATCTTTTGTTCATGTGCCTACCAAATCTCAAAATATAAGCACCCAATTTTTTTTTTCCTTTCTCCTTTTTTCTCTTCTGGGTAAGTCTCAGTTAACAGTCTCTCTTTGCGGACGACATAAATTTCTTGTTTGAGTTATATTTTCTTGATTTGGGTTTTTGTTTTTCTGAATTTCATTACAGTGTTTAGTTGAAAAGGTTTCACCTTTTGGTCTTTTTTTTACTGGTTGATTTGAGGATTTTTATATCTCCATGGTGTGCTTTAATTTGTTTTTATACCTTACTATTTGTTTCCAGTTTTCCTTCAATTTTAACTGTAATTCTTAAAATTTTTCATGGTTTGACATTATATGTGATCTGAATTACTCCTCATTTTATTAATTTACATGTTAAAGATTGTTTTTTTGTAAATTTTACCAATCTGGGTTTGAGATTTATTCAGGGCTTTTAGGAGCTAAGTAATTCTTGTTGTGGGCAGTTCAATTAAGATACCTATTTTAGCTGGATAAATATATGTTCTTATTTTGTGATTAGCTGCATGATGAGTGTGATTCATTTTGTTTGCCATCAGTCACTTGGAGTAAGCGTTGTCATCAATATGTTGATTCGCTAAATTAGTATTTGCTAGTTTGATCTTGCTCTCCTCATATTCTAAGCTAGTCTTATAAATCAAGGAAATACAGTATACTGATTATTGCTTCTAAAGTTATATAAGCTAAGATTAATGTAGGGATCGCTTCTGTACTTTTTTCCCCCTTCTGGGGAGCAAATTGGATTCTTAATTATGCACTTCTTATTACTGCTGCATGTGGCTCCATTTTTTTAGCTTTCATGGGATACCTACTTTTAATTTGTTGTGTTCTAAACATTGGCTATTGGAAAGATCTTGAGAAATGATGAAGGTTGCTGTTTTATGGCTTTAAGTCTTGACTCAGTTGCAGACATTGACGTTCTATTTTTATTTGATTCAGGATAATTTGTAATTGGCTCGAAATCTCCCCCGACTTCACGAACAACTTGTAAATACCCTGCTAGTAAGTGCTAATTGAATCATGCAGTTGTATCACCATCCATACTCTCTGGATAGTCAGAAGGTGAGACTTGCTTTGGAAGAGAAGAACATTGATTATACATCACACCATGTCAATCCTATAAGAGGCAAGAATATGGATTCCTCATTCTTCAGGAAAAATCTAAGTGCAAAGCTCCCTGTTTTCCAAAATGGCACCCATATCATTTTTGACACCATTGAAATAATCCAGTATGTCTCATCCTTCAATCTCGTCCCTTTATTTGTTAATATAAATATGTCAATGGAATAAATACAGCCCTAAAACAAGTTAAGCTGAGTCATGGATGTCTCACTCTTTTTAAGAAGATTGAAGGCCTTGGCAGTTAACGAAGCCCATCAATTCTATTGCCTGGAATCTGTTAACTATGATTGACTAGGATACTCATGCTTCATTGAAACTAGTCAAGCACAAATTTATGCTGATTAACTTGTATTTTTTTTTATCTTAGTTAAAAAGTTGAACATGTTATTGAAAATCCTTTTCAAATACATCTTTTATGGAGAAAAGGGATGATTATGAAGTGATAAATTGAATTTGCAGGTACATAGAAAGAATTGCAGTTGTCTCAGTAGGTGCTGATGAAACTTCCATTAGTGGCAAAGAAGTTGTATGGATGCAGAAGATACAAGAGTGGAACCCCAAGTTTTTCACTCTTTCTCATATATCTCAGAAATATGGTCTCACGGTTTCCAAATTCACAAGGCGAGTTGTGATTGCTCGGATGGCTGAATCCCCTGATCTAGCAAGTGCATACCACTGTAAGCTAAAAGAAGCATATGAAACTGAAGACAAGTTGAAAAATGCAGTAGTTCTGAAACGAAGCAAAGAGCAGCTTGTTAGAATCCTCGATGAAGTTGAAACCAAGCTGGGTGAAACTTCACATTTAGCTGGAGAAGAATTCTCAATGGCAGATGCAATGCTGATTCCAGTGCTGGCTCGTTTAGTACTATTGAATTTGGAAGATGAGTATATAAGCAGCAGGCCAAAAATTTCTGGGTACTGGATAATGGTGCAGCAGAGGCCTAGTTATAGAAAGGTAATCGGGAAGTATTTCAATGGCTGGAGAAAATACAAAACACTGATGAAAACTTGGTGTTTTATTCAATTTCGGAGTCTGTTGAGGAAATACTGATGAAAAGTATACATTCAAATGTTCCAGGATGCTGTAAATTAGGAAAATTTTTATACCAAGTACATAAAGAAGTGCAAGTGAACATTTTTATTCTTGTGCCTTTCTCGTTTTTGTTTTATTTCTCTTGATTGTATAGCAATATTAATTTTATTAAAACAGAAATAAAAATAAAGTGATTTTTGTCTACACAAATTAAAATCTAAACGAGCATATTGAAATTGATAATAAATTTAATCACTATGGGTAAATTCAAATTCAATGACCATTTAGTGGATTGCAACAATCTGAATATACATACAAAACACAGCGAAGTCATAACAACAACATTATAATCTACACCACCATCAAAATTTTCTTTGCTTCTTTTTTTTCCCTCGTTTTTACGATGGTGCTTTATTCCACTAATATATGAGAAAATGATACATAGACAAAAAATACCCACCTCTTTGAAGGCTGAACAGATTGATTAAATATTGACGAGAACAAATTGTCAGAATTCAGTATGTTTTTCCCCTCAGCTATAGTATTAGAACCCAAGTCACAGGGACACGAGTCCTGGAATTGAATGAATTTTCCATGAAAATAAACCCTGGAAAAAAAGAATTGAGATTACATCAATGTATAGGAGAAAATCCAGCGGCTCTTTAGAGATTTTCCTAAAAACCAGAGCTCATTCTTTTAGGTACTATTTTGCTGATTAATGCAATTTCCACCTTTCACCTCTCTACAGCTTAAATCATGTGAACAGTACGAATTTCAGTGATCATTTGTTATGCTCCCTACATCAGTGCTGCATATTCCACCTCTAGAGTTATTTCCCAGGAATCCCCACCCATCCCTATTCCGAATCCATGGGGGCAGCACTTTATTCCACTTTTGCTGCCTAAAGTACCTCCTTCCCAAATCATGTGAGGATCCCCTAGCCCGTTTGAATATTTGTTGGCCATTTTCACTGGTAATATCCATATCTGGCTGGTTAGCACCAGTTGTGCTTGGATTGTTTTCATTTGGATAAGTAGCAGGATCATGTTTGTCCCGCTGGCCTTCTGCAGTTTCATCAATTTCCATAGAGTTGACAGCAGAAGATGGAGTTTCTTTCTTATGCCTGGGAAATGGAGGAAGTGGTGGGAAGGGATGGAAAGGCATGCCAGGAGCGATAGCCCGACTCTCCGCAGTTCCATCCTGAGGTGACCCAAATTGCTGCACAATAGGCAATGGAACTCCATAGGAGATGGGCAACCGGGAAATAAATTTCCTCTGTGGATGTCCAACAACAACTCCATCTGGAGACACCAAACAACCATTTTCTTGTGGGAGTTCAGCACTGGTTGATGAGGTACTTGATGAAACTAGAGTGGGCTTAAGGAGAGATGAGAACCCAGGTGGAACATCACTTTGGATATTCTGCCTTCCATCATCAGCACAACTAGCTTCATCTAGTCGATGATAATTGAGAGCACAATGAGGGCAATAACTGTCCTCTCTGCTTCCTTTGTCTCCATTATCCAACAATTCTTTACCCAAGTCAGGTGGTGATTGATATTCGCATTTTTGTAGCAATCCAGACCCCTTATGTCCAAGCTGAAGAGATCTTGATGGTTTTTCCTTAGCTGGTTGATCCCATCGGCTTTTACGCTTGCGAGTTTTTGTAACATCACCAACAGAAGGGGCAGAGCAGCTCTCATGGACAGCAGTGTCTGAAGAAGGTATTACTATTTTTGACTGGGTGGCAGAATCTAATGCTTCTATAGGCCTGGCACCCATGTCACATGCATGATTCTGGGTGACTAAAACCCTATTGCTGCTTGAACCTCTGTGAAACTCCATTCTTCCATCATCCCTATCTATATAGTTATATTTCCTGCCATGTCGAGGAATCCACCTGTCTCGGAAATTTCGTGCAATTTGATGAACCTGTTTATAACAAGATAAACAGGTTAAAACTTCCAACCCCCAAAAACTGTGTATGCCACAAATGGAATGCTGCAGAATTTGTTCTTTGAATTACAAATATGGGTCATGATTTTAGTTACTACTTGGTCTATCTTCTTCCTTTCTGTTTTCATTTGCCACAGTGTCAGACCTTTTTTTCAAAAAATAGATGCTACATTAAAATACTTTTACTTTTGCTCTCATCATACAACAGAAAATAGTTCACTAAATTCTAAGAATTAAACAAAGGTCAATACTTAGAATGTAAGCAGTTTTAACAAGAATGCTTCACTTCCCAATGAACCAAAAGAAAATGTGAATGCGTCAAGTATTTCTCTTTGGTGTTGATTCTCAAAGAGGATAAACTTTGGCAAAAGGGAGTACACAGTAAAGATGATTTTAGACTGTAAGCAGAGGGTTCAAGAGAATACCTGTTTGTCATTATGCTCCGTCAATGACAACATTGATTCCTTAAAGCTGCACAAATCAACATTCTTAGGAAAATATACCAATAAATATAAAACTTGATGAGAAAACTCAACAGTTTCAATTTGTATATTAGGAAGTTAACAACTGCAAGAATTTGGCTGGCTCGGAGGTAGAACGAGAAATAAAGAAGCCACCTATATAGTAGCATACTTTTTTTTTTTAATAAAACTTGCCAGTATTAGTGCATGTTCTCAATCAAAATTAACCAGTCAACGCTCAACATTGATAGTTCTCCAAAGAAATAAGAGAGAGATAACATGTAAATTGAAATTCAAGAAATTGATGAGACATCCCATCCATACAAAATTGAAACAAACAGATAATTCTAATTGATAAGAAATCCCAGCCACACAAAATTGAGATACAAGTAATAAATAAAGATAAACCAAAAGGGCAACTGTCAAAGATAGACTTCAACTTAAATAGATTTCAACTTAACTATTAAGCAGCGCAACTTTCTAGAAAAGAAAATGCAAAGAAGCATCAGTACTTCCCTCCCAACTTATACACTGATAGAGAGAGAGTCTGAACTAGCATATTTGCAATTTTGTTCTTAGATATTAGATACCTACAATTGTATGCTTTGACATCATCACTCCATTAATTAATGGCCACTTCTTGTCAGTTCACAAAAACATCCCAGTCTAATAATAAAAAAACCATAGCAATATTTTCCCTTCCATAAATAAAAGGGATGTTTACATAACAACCCTAAAAAATAACTTCTATTATAAAAATACTATAAAAATTTAAAATATTTACACTTTTATAAAAAGTTGGTGTAAAATTTTAAAAATACCTCATTTCTCAATAAAATAATTTTTTTTTCAAAAATACCTTTACTATCACTACAATCAATATTTTACTTCAAATTTTCATTTTTTTTCAAACTTCAATATTAAAATAAAAATATTCTAATAAAATAATAAAAATTAATATTTTAAATTATTTTTCATCATATAAAAATCATAATAAAAAGAGAATTTTAATTTTAATTATAAAAAATAATTAACACTAAAAAAATAAAAACAAAATAAGACATACAAATATATATTAATAAAAATATTAAATTTATTTTTAAATAAATTTTACATATTATACATATGAAAAAAATAAAAAAATATATACATATTTTCATTATATAGATGTGTTGTAAATGTATTGTAGATACGTAGTAGATGTGTTATAGATGTATGTATTTTATATTTTTTTTATTTAAGTTGTACATTTTATATAAAAATTATTAAATATCATGTGAATATTATATGAATGTTGTGTGGATGTTTTGAAAATAAAAAACTAAATAAATAAAATTAAATAAATATTAAAAACATTATGTAAATATATTGTAGATTTATTATAGATGTGTTGTAGATGTATAAATATAGATTGTATTGTTTAGTGTGTATTTTGTTTAAGTTATGCATATATTATGTTTATTTTTTTATGTATATATTCAAAATAAGATATTAAAAAAATTTTCAAATAAAAAAATATAAATATAATAAAACAGGAAAAAAAACGAAAATTAAAAAAAGTAAAAAAAAAAAGGACGATTTATACGTAAATTTGTAAATAAAAACGCGCCCCTGCATTCTTGAAAAGTAAAATTTTAAAGTAGTGGACACTGTAAATTTATCTAAATAAAATCCATCTAAACTGAGCCAGAGAAACCTCAAAATTAAGTGAAGTTGGATCACTGAAGAATGGGGAAAAACGATTCCTAATTTCTTAACAAAAAGGCAAATATTAATAAGAACCAGATATTATTCTAACCTCTCCATTCCAGGACAAGGAGGACCACCATTAATATGTTCCGATGTAAGTATCTCCCTGACAGCCAAATACTCCAATACCTGCAGAAAAATTAGTCAGCAGCTTGCTCAAAACCAAATCCCTGAAATTTCACCGACTAATATACTTATAACTACAATAGTTGTTATGAAATAAACCAAATTCACAACCTCCAGATGATATAAACAACAAACATCTCTTTGAAAAAGATTTCATAGGTGAAAAGAAAAAGTACTAAAAGACTCTCTTGATTTCCTTTACCCTCCTATCCCCAAGAAGGAGACTTAAAAACAGGAAATCCCTCCTATACACCAAAGAAAGACTGAAAATAATATTTTTTTTACTGGTAAGAGTGTAGAATTTCTTAATCAATGCTAATCCTAATGGAAAAAACATCACAGTTGAATCAGAATATTACGTACCAAAACAATGAGAGAAAACACCATTGAATATCATTTACCTACTTTGTAAGGCAAATAATTACTTTCTATTGTAGTTAATGATGAGCATTCCATTTAAGGCATAATTGTCTTCAAATATTAAACTGTAAATTTTGAGACATTGGATTTGCACAGAAGGACAAAATTGTAGAAGTCATAGAATGGGGTGTTTAGCAAATTTTGGCTCAAAGCTATCATTATACCGTTGGGACGTGCTCACCTAGGCACGCGCTACATCGGCACCCGGGTGTAGCGTTAAATGAGCAAGGGGTTCCATCACATCGACACCTGGGTGTGGTGGAGTATGAGCAAAGGTTCTCATGGCATGGACGGGTATGGGTAAAGAAGTTATTCCCGCCATATCAGCGCCCGGATGTGGTGTCAGACAGGAAAGGGCTACCGCATTATGGACGAATGCGGCTAAAGAAGCAAGTCCAAGGGAGCCGATTAAGATTAGGTAGTTGGAATATTGGCACTCTGACTGGGAAGTCTATAGAGCCTGTGGATACTTTGAAAAGAAGGAAGGTTAGTATTGCTTGTTTGCAGGAAACCAGATGGAAGGGAAATAAAGCAAAAGAGATTGGTAACTCAGAATATAAGCTGTGGTATTGTGGCTTGGATAACAATAGGAATGGTGTGGGCATTATTATTGAGCCTACGCTTAAAGACAATGTGGTGGAAGTAAAGAGAAAGGGAGACAGGATTATCTCTTTGAGACTTGTTTTGGGAGATGACACTATTAATGTTATTAGTGCTTATGCTCCCCAAGTAGGTTTGGACGGAGCATCCAAAGTTCAGTTCTGGGAAGATATGGATGAAATCATGCAAAGTATTCCGGATAATCAACAAATTTTCATTGGTGGAGACCTTAACGGGCATGTTGGTAAGGACAGTAATTGTTATGACAGGGTCCATGGGGGTTATGGTTTTGGCAACAGGAATGAGGAGGGAAAGAGCATTTTGGATTTTGCGGTGGCTTATGATCTAGTGCTGGCAAATACCTGCTTTGAAAAGAGGGGGTCACACTTGATTACCTTTAAGAGTGGACGAACCCAAAGTCAAATAGACTTCATACTTACTCGAAGACGGGACAAAAGTAAGTGTAAGGATTGCAAGGTCATTCCGGGTGAAGCATTGACGGCGCAACATCGTATTGTGGTTTTAGATGTTAAGAATAAAAGTAGCTGGAGGAATGATAAGAAAGTATTGGAACCAAGGATAAGATGGTGGAAATTGAAAGACCTAGCTCAAGGTACCTTTAAGGAGGAGTTACTAAAGGAAGACATTTGGAACCTTGAGGCTAGTGCAGAGGACTTGTGGACAAAAATGGAAGGTGGCATTAAGAAAGCAGGTAGTAAATTGCTTGGGATCTCTAAAGGGGTAGGGCCTTGACCGCACGATGCATGGTGGTGGGATGAGGAGGTTCAAAAGGCTATTAAGGCTAAGAGGGAATGGTATAAAAAGTTACCGAATGCGGTTAATAGCGAGGCCTTTGAGGAATATAAGAGGGCTAAGAAAGAGGCAAAGAAGGCTGTTAGTGTAGCTCGTGGCAGAGCCTTAGAAGGGATTTATCAAAAATTAGGTACTAAAGAGGGAGAAATGGGCATTTATAAGATTGCAAGGATGAGAGAAAGGAAAAGCAAAGATTTAAGCCAAGTCAAATGTATAAAGGACGAAGATCAACGGGTGTTGACAGGAGATGTTGAGATTAAGGAGAGGTGGAAGGCTTATTTTGAGCAGTTATTCAACCCTGAACATGAACAAGATTTTCAAGGTCTTCTTGCAACAAATGGTTATATCAGCTGGTCTAGGAGGATTTTGCATAGTGAAGTAAGAGAAGCCTTGAAGTATATGAAAGTTGGTAAAGCTTGTGGCCCGGATGGTATTCCTATAGAGGTTTGGAAAAACCTTGGAGAGGTAGGAGTTGCCTGGTTAACTAAACTCTTTAATGCTATTGTGAAAGGACGTAAGATGCTGAATGCCTGGAGGAAGAGTATCCTGGTACCCATATATAAAAATAAGGGAGACATTCAATGCTGTACAAATTATCGGGGTATCAAACTTATGAGTCATACTATGAAATTATGGGAAAGAATTATTGAACACAGATTGAGGAAGCTTACAAGAGTTTCGGAGAATCAGTTTGGGTTTATGCCAGGGAGATCTACCATGGAGGCTATTTCTCTTCTAAGAAGACTAATGGAATTGTATCAAGAGAAGAAGAAAGATCTCCACATGGTATTTATTGACTTGGAGAAAGCCTATGATAGAGTACCAAGAGAAGTGTTATGGTGGGTTTTGAAGAGGAAAGGAGTCAGCGGCAAAAATATCAACATCATCAAGGACATGTATGAGAATGCATCCACCAATGTGAAAATACCTGGTGGAGACACTGAGGCTTTCCCCATTACTACCGGATTGCATCAAGGTTCGGCCATGAGTCCATACTTATTTACCCTGGTTATGGACGAGCTAACTAGAAGCATACAAGACGATGTTCCTTGGTGTATGTTGTTTGCTGATGACATTATTTTAATTGATGAGACTAGTGCTGGTGTAAACCGTAAGTTGGAAGTGTGGAGAAAAACCCTCGAGAACAAGGGTTTTAAGTTAAGTAGGAGTAAAACGGAATATATGCACTGTGAGTTCAGTCTAAGGAAGAAGCAGGAACATGAGGTTAAGTTGGATGGAGTTTTGGTTCCTAAAACCAACCAGTTCAAATATTTGGGTTCGGTGTTCCAGAATAATGGCCGTATAGATGAAGATGTGGCTCACAGAATACAGGTAGGGTGGTTGAAGTGGAAGGGTGCGACTGGGGTTCTATGTGATAAGAAAATACCTCTGAAAGTGAAAGGTAAATTCTATAGGACGGTTGTTAGGCCTGCGATGCTCTATGGTAGTGAGTGTTAGGCACCAACGGGACAACATTTGCATAAGATGAGTGTGGCAGAAATGAGGATGCTAAGATGGATGTGTGGACATACCAGACTGGACAAAATTAAGAATGTTCATATTCGACAAAAAGTCCAAGTAGCGGATGTCGGAGATAAGGTGAGGGAAAGAAGACTTAGATGGTATGGGCATGTTTTAAGAAGACCTCCTAATGCTGCGGTTCGTAAGTGTGAGAATTTGTTGATTGAGGGGGCTAGAGGTCGTGGAAGACCTAGAACTGTGTGGAAGGAGGTGATAGCAAGAGACTTACGTGCCTTAAATCTTGATGCGGATTTGATTAATGACAGACTTGAATGGAGACGTAAAATCCGTGTCTTGGAAGGGGCCTAAGACTGGAGTATCTTTTTTGGTGTCTTTTGAGCTTATTTTGTTGAGGATCCATACAGCCGACCCCAACTTGTTTGGGACTAAGGCTTATTTGTTGTTGTTGGTTATACAAAACCAGCATCATATCTATAAAATTTGGCTATGATCACAGAAAACCAGCATAATGTCTATAATTTATAACAGGGTTTCCAGTATGCATACCTTCAGAAGCTTCCGGAGAATTGGAATCTTTTTAAAGTCCTTCCGATACTGCTTAATCATGTTGTGAAGCATCCGCAGACCTGAAAGCAAAAAAATGTTGGTCATTTATCCTGCAATTTATTCTTTATGCAAATGAAGGTGCAACCACAATATTTTCTCATTGCCGAAGCAAAATTTGTGTGCTATGAAAAAGAAGAAGAAACCATACCATTCTTGTTAATTATATCAATCAAAACCACTCGTGATTTAGTTTTTAGAAGTGCATCAAGAATCATTGAAAGATCTCTATTGCTGCAAAATAAAGATAAATTGTTAAACATACGCCTGTTAACAGAGTTAATTACACACCAAAGTTTGGGTGGTGATATAGAATGTTACGATCATAAACAATAAATAACGAGAGAAAATTCAAAATTACCTCTGAATTGCTTCACCATTTCCACTAGCACCAGATGCTGCAGTAAGAAGTAGAAGCTTCAAGTAGACTTTAGGGGCATCCTGTCAAAAAATGAATGCAAATAGGAAATGTGGGAATAGACACTCGTCAAAATGCTAAAGATGCCTGAAATACATCACTAACAGTAAACTTCTGTACACGAACATTTCTAAATATAAGAGTATGGTACATATTAGAAAAGACGAAAAATGGACTTTTGCTATTGAAAATGACAACAATCAGGCATCATTATTTGAAACACACAGACAAGAAATACCTAGAGCAAATGCAAAACTTGAAGGTTCAAAAAAAGAGAGGAAAACATAGGGATGTCAAAGACCACAAGACAAACAGCATGGAAGTCTGTTCTGTTATTTGTTAGCTGCTAAGACAATATCAACCACTGAACAGCCTAAAAGAATTACACACAAATTTCAACATGTTACAAGTTGCTTACTTTTCGTTTGCTTATCCCACCTTCAGCATCCAACAAGTCATTAAGTTTCTCCTCAACTGCAAAAAATTAAATCAGATTCATCTTTACATATCGCATAGACAATTCATCCATTTGTCAGTACAATTTAAAGGGAGATGATTCTTACCTGCCTCAAAACGACCATTAGAAGTGCTATCCATAAATCTTTTCGTTTTGATAGATAAAACATGAGATTTGTTGCTGATCATCTGAGCTTTATTAACATTCATAGAATTACAGATAATCTTTCCTTTTTTAGTAGAACCAGAATCGTGAGAGGTTTTAATCAGAAAACGTGATTTCACAAAAACTCTTTTTTCTTCTGCTGTAGCAAATTTGGACTTCCTGTTAGCAACTGTACCATCAGATGACTTGCTGAGCATTGCAGTTTGAGAGGTCTCCCACCTTTGAATCTCTTCCTTGGAAATTTCTTGTCTAACAGCAGATGCAGATTTACTCCCTACACCATCTGCTTGTAAAGAAATTTCTGGCAGACTAGAAGATGGGAAATTTCCTTTTGAATCATCCATTTCCATTGGGCTGTGTATTTGGGAAATGGCAGAACTAGATTGATTCATAGAGTCAATGTCTGAGGCAACCTCCATTTTTCCGGAAGCAGTTGCAGAGTAATCCATTTTATTGCTATCTTTTGATACTTTTTCTCTGGCTTGCTGTTCTACACTGTCAGAGGAGCTGGTTCTTGATATTCTATTCTTGAATTCATCCGCAGGTTCCCCATCTTCACGCATCACTGGTTCAGGAAATTCCTCATCCGAATCAACTTGATTAATTACCTCAGTGCTTGTCGGATCACCACCAATATAGCCTCGACATTGAGGAGAACCACAGTAACATCTTTTGGCAGCAGCCCCAACCACTCTTACATAGTTGTAATCAAATGTCACCTCCTCACCCTGAATAAAAACCAAGCTTATAGACAATGATAGTAAAGCATAAAGAAAGAAAAACAAATGGCTAAGACTTGGAATTCCAGCTTGGTGAATCAGGGTTCAACCCCATCGAGGTTGCAGGAGGGAGGTTTATGAAAGGGGGAGGACTGCAGACATCATTATGCCAATGACCCAAAGATTTTCCCACTGGACCCAAGAGAGAGAGAGAGAGAGAGAGAGAGAGAGAGAAAGGGGACAACATGTGGAAAACAGGCTGCAACAAACAGTCTTTGCTGGCAAAGGCACATGGTAAGGCATATTAAGGTTTATACTGCCTGTAATTATCAAGGCTCCTAATGCGAACTTTCTCCCTGAAACTCTTGCAAAGTGTTCTATCCTTGCAATGTCCCATTCAGATCTCCAACCAAAACTACATAATATTTACTGAGCTAACAGATAATAAAATCCATTAAAAACATATGCAGGGCTATCTATAGTGAACATCACATCTATGTTATTTGACTTAAAAGAAATAAACTAGAAACATCTTTTATACCTATAAAAAGTGTCAATAGAAGAAAGACGTTATTGGATATTTTGTCCAATCTCTCTAGAATAGAAGTTAATCAACAATACTGTTTTCCCTGAAGATGACACTAGAGATTAAAGTATGTAGTCTTATTTTAGTCAAACATAAGGCTCCTAATTGATCAATACTTTTGGTTTAGTCTGTTGGGGCACTAGCCCAGCTGAGTTATAACTTCAATCCCAGCACCAATGTGAACCTAACACTTTACTACTCAGTGAGTAAGCAATTAGACTCCCAGACCCTAAGTTAGCCATGTTTCCTCAGCAAGCCATGTTATATATTTGTCATGTTTAATCAGAGAAGACAAAATAGATCCTGTTTCCTTTGCTGTATGATTTCTATCCGCCTATTCAACTCCAGTATTTCTCTTTTAAAAACTTAGTGAAACAGGAAGGCGGTAGGCAGTCAGTTGAACTACAGTTACACATGGATCAAAGAAACAATTAGGCTTTTCAAATTTCTAGAACCATTTCCTTGACTATCAAGAGCTACAGTCACAATAACTAAATCTCTACAAGACATATCAGTACAAACAAATACTACATATATCGCAGGCTTGAATGAAAAGTACAATCAATTAATGCTTAACATACCTTCTTAACATCCCTTAATGCAAATAATCCAATACAAATTTCTCCATTTACCACCCACTGTTCACAAAAATTTAACAGTAAGGCAAAATTTAAAACTAAAGAAAGATTTATACATGTAAAAGTGAATATTAAGGAAACTAAACCTCAAGCAACATACAACACAGAAAAAAACATAAAATGATTTTTGATATACATGGTATTTGAGTAAGGCTCTCTTTTGAGTAGTAGCAGCAAGTTCTTAGACATAAAAAGAATATGTTGGGAACACTGCATTTATAGGTCTCTGTTTTATAAGAGGCAAAAAAATCAAGAGAAAAAAAAAAGGGTATGCAAGAAAGAAAGAGACAAACAAAGCAAATTCCAGCAGGAGAAAAAAAAATGACCTTCAAGAAGCACTGATTAAAAGCAAATATATATTCTCTTAAAGCTTGAAATCATTAAAGCAGAACACAGAATAGAGAAGTTATATAATACTGAGCTGCATATGTGCCAGTCAATCACCTTTTCGGTTCGACAATTAGGATCACAACTATGGTTAATAAAACGCCCCAAATTTCCTTTTGCACAAGCATCTATTACCTGTAAAAATGAAAACCATGTATCACTAAAAAAAAGAATCAGTTATTATAGTAAGATAATTAGAACCCTCCCACGTACACCTCTCCCCTCTTCAATAAATAAATAAATAAATAAATGATACATCTATTGCATATTCAGATTAAATACATAACAACAAAACTAACAGAAACTGTTAAAAGTAACTGATAATAAATTACTAATGCTTAGTTGCACACAGCTAATCAAGAAGATGTAGCTACAAGCTATAAACCAGGTGGAATGAAGGAAAAGGATTCATATAGTTGCAAGTCTAGTATTAAGGTCAAAATTACTTTGAAGGTTTACTGCATCAGCCACAAACCTAATTGTCATGCCAAGAATGTAGACAGCACATAAAAGAAAATCAAGAAAAAAGAGAAAAGCTAAAACCTGAAATGTAGTATTTCATGGACCCCATAAAGCTTTGTAAATAAGCACTAACAAAAATGAAAATCATGGGAACATAATTCTTTCTTCAAATCATAGCACACTCTAATGTTCTACTACTTTGAAATATAGAATACATCGCTAGCCCTACAAGATTCAATCTAGGAACCTTTTCCTTTTCATCCACCATTTTGAAGCCAATGAAATTTTGTTTAGATTCTTGACGAAAAAAAAAGCACAATAAAATCTCTTCCTATTAACCATATTCTCATACATCACTTGTGGTAGAAGGCTGAATTGTGGTTCAAGGCAGCTGTCCACAGTGGACAGTTTTGGTTTACTTCATTGAAATGCCCAAAAAGACCTTAAAGGCTTAGCCCCCAGAATCTGTATCATCCATGCATAAACATAAACTAATAAGCAATTTGGCAAGGGATTCACAGTGTGGGTGATTTCTGGGTAACTAAGACACTATCTGCAAAGCATCACATAGCAAATTTGATGTCAAAGACCCAATGACAAAATTGGTCAAATGACACAAGAAGCATCAGTTATTAGATGGCTCAGGATAAGTCAATTAAATAAATGATTGTGGATTATTTAGAATCTCATACTATGCCTAAACATGCTTAATGGGGCTGCAAAAGCATGCAATTTTTACAGAACCAAGAATTAGAATTAAATTATTCACGCGATTTATAATTTCCAGACACATAAAAAGAATACAAGACCACATTTATAACTAATTTCTACAAAATCTGAGCTTTTAAGCCACAAGCTGCCCCTTGAAAAATTTAAACTAAATATGTAAGCCCCATCAGTTGATAGGCAAAAGATATTGCTTAATACTGCTAGTGTTTTGCAGTAGCTAATGTCAATGGTATTTCAAGTAGCAAGTTGGATTAAGCATCCAACAGTCAAGAAACCATCACCAGAAATTTTTCAGATCTCATCAGAATCTGCTTGGACAGGTGGGTCTTTGAAATTACTGTGGATTTAGATCTGAGTTTCAAGCGTAAACCACATGATGACAAATTCCAAATGTTCAATCATTTGAAATGACTAGCAATCCAAATGAACCATTATAAAATTTAAAACCAACACGTCAGTCATAATATTGCTTAAAACAATATTGATAGGAAAAAGAAACAGAATACAGAAGGGCAGATCCAAACCTCACTTCCGTTCAGCGTCATGAAGTAGAAATGCTTATGACCCTTAGAAGCATACTCTCTCTGTCGTGCCTCATAAGTGTGCATATCAAGCACCTGATTGACCACATATTAGAAATCTTGACAACAAAAATCATATTAAAAAATTGCAGAAATATGTGCACTTTCACACATGCAAGCACAAAAAGGTGCAGACAGGATAAAACACAGAGTCAAGATCAATATATTTAACTATCCTTAGGCAACAGTCTGGGCCCTAAACTTTTCTAGGAATCCTTATTTTAGCACTATGCCTCGGATCATATCAGGGTATAGTAGAAAAAATGATTCAGATTTACTCTGAATCGGACTGCATCCCTCTGAATTGGCTGCTGCAGGGAATTTTTGAAGATCATAAAGAATATCCCTCTGGGCTCTGTCCAAAGGACAAGTAGGAAAAAGTCCAAAACATCCAAGTTAATTCATTACTGTGAATTGAAGGACAAAGAATAAGGAAGCTAAAAACTACCCAAAAAATATTATTCTTGTATTTGAGTGTGGTGAATTAAATGAAAAATAGAAAATAGTGCGTGAATTAGAATGGGGACTTACTATTTTTTTTTTAAAAATTATTTATTGTCAGTAATTTGAAACAGGAAAATAAAATTCCATACTGATGTCACAGTATCTGTTTGCATTTGGCATACCATACAAAAATCTTTAAAGAAAAAACTACTGAACTACTGTGAACAGATTTAAGATTTTTTTTAAATTGCTGTTGCTTAATTCAATGGAAAACAAAAACAGCTGCTTAGTTAAACTGCAAAAGAAAAACCCCATAAGTACCCTGTCATTTGTGTTCCAGTTTTAAATACATTTGAAACATCCGAGAGAATTTTGAATCTCCCATCTGTACCTATAAAATACATATCACCACCCTAAATTCCCATTATGTAGAGGCTGTTTTGCTACATAATTGGCATTATTAACAACCATGGATAACATTTCACAAACAAGACCAAATCCAAAATAGGCTTAGCAGAATATGACAGTAAAAAGTATGTAAATATACAATTCTAACTAGCAAAAGCATATTCAAAATGAATTTCCTAGTACATACTTATTAAAAGTAAATAAATATGATATTAGATTATTAATGGAAAACTTGAAGTTTGGTTTTAAATTAGGTTAATTTTCTCAGTATTCATCCTTATTTTTTACTCATAATGATTCATCATTAACTCAACAGACCAAATCACACTTAAAAAGTTACCTCTCCGACATATTCAATGAGAAATTGTCCTTTAGAAATATCCTCTTCCAATCGCAGCCCAAAACCTTTCTTCCCACAACGAGCCCACTTCATTTTGGCATACTTGCGCTTTTGGAACTGCAAATAAATATTTGGACTGAAACTGTACTCTTCATAATAAAACAAAATCTATTAAGAGGAACAAAAGAAATTACTGTCTGACAAAGCCACCACTGTACCTGCTGATTTGAACACAGGTCCCCACATGGGCAGGTGCCTTGAACGCACTCAATGTTAAGTATTCGATTCAAGCATTCATCTCCACATCCTAAACCACCATCCGGACGTAATTTGCAATGACAAACCATTATCTGCTTAAATTATAAAATAAATTAAAGTTAGAAATATAAAGCAACCTATAGCCAAAAAGTTCATGAGCTTTTTACAAGTTAATCACAATGACAAAATGCACTGCGACACTACACAAAAGTTGCAAATAAATAAAAATAAATAAATAAGAGCAAAGGTAAAGGGATCAAGTTACAAGCACAGAAAACATTGATTTCTATAGCACTTAAAAGTTAAAAAAGCGACAATTTTAAAAGTTTATCAGCTTTTTAACAAGTTAATAACAAGGCCAAAATGCAATGTGACACTACAGAAAATCTAATCATATTTCCCTACTACAATGAGTAAAAAAATCTAATGAGAAAATTCCTGCAAATTAAACTAAGTTATAAAGATGGAAAGAAAAAGGTGCAAATAAACAAAGCAAAAGAAAGAGATCAAGTTAGAAGCATAGAAAAAAATTGATTTCCATAGTTCTTAAAAGTTAAAAAAGAGACAACTTGAAATTAGGGCATGTCAAAGTTAACCATTTCAATTGTATGAATTATATAAAATCCTAGAGATACCCGATCTTGAAGTCTAGGATTGGTAAGTAAAATGTTAAAGAGTGTTTCTCCAGCCAGTTTATACAAGGATTTTTAGAAAATCCTTTTCAATGAATAAATTTATTAAGGGATTTGCAAAAATTATGTAATGCAGTGTGCGTCTGAGTAAGACAAACTACATGGAGAGCCAGATCTTCAGAAACCAATAGTACAAGAGGAAATTGCAATCACTTGTTTTTAAGGGCAAGAATTGGGCCTAGCTTTTGAGTGCTGATTACTGAGTAGGAACACCCTTGGGATGCTGAAATTTTACATGAAAAACTATGATTGTGATGACAATCCGATTTCTAGGAGATGGACTGACTCTTAATTCTAGAATTACTGATATCATTTGACATTGATATAAATCAGAATGAGATACATGGAGTAAACGAACAAGTAGCAAATAGATACAGCACCAATACAGTTCTTTTTTATTGTTCTTGTGATCATTAGAACACCTAAACCTCTGTAAAAAATGGGGTAAAAATTCAAACAATGGTCAAAACACATCTATTATTGACCGCACTGGAACAATATAGAACCAAAATGATAAAACTTTTCAAAAAGTAAACTGCTAGAACATAAAATGTTGTCGAAAGAAATATTAGACAAGAGCAGACCTCATTTGTCATGTTAAAAGTAGAAGCTAAAATAAATTAACTTATATATAACAAATGCCACTTTGATGACTAGTGACAAATAATTATCCTCAGCCAATTTAAATATAAAATTATTGTGAGATTGATACACAGTGAGTTCCATTATCCTAGAAAGGATGTGTTTCCCTTGTCAGGGACATATTGATAAGGAAAAATTGTTGCTTTATAACTGAATATGATACAACCTCTGAACAACATTTCAGACGTCTTATCGCATGAGCAAGTTATCTCCCTTCCATCATATTTTCCCATTTGGCACACGCTTGTGGAATAAATCAATATAGATCCAATTGAATAAATCAATATAGATTCTATTAGTATGATACTAATAGTTCTATTTGTTTGTTTAATTTAACCTATAATTTTTCCAAATAAGAAAGATCTTCCAGGTGAGTCTTAATCCCCAAAAGATTATTATTTCCACAAACCTTAGATCTAATTCCTAAAAGCAAATTTATCCCCAAACTGTCCTACATCAATTACAGCCACCACCCACCAATATAATCTAAAAGTGTTATTACTAATTTTTCTCCAAGTTTTCCCATTTCCATATTACAGTAGTACAGCCTGGTTTCAACAAAGCTTAGCATGTATGACACCTATCAAAACATCCTAAATCTCCAATCCTATAACCATCTTGAAAAAAACCCCAACTTCCTATAACTCCAAGTGAAGGATTAATTATAGATGATGATTATAGTCCAATACCACCATTTAACAGAAAAACAAAAAAAAGGAGGATTTACTCATCATAAATCTACTAAAAACCACAATCACAAACTGAAATGAAACGAGTCAAGTTCAGACCTCATCAATAGTCTGTGTCTTCCGGTTACGGTGCAAAAACTGATTAGCAGAAATGCGCGTAAATTCATGCTCCTTGGACACTGAAAATGCAATTAAAAGAACCACACCAAATTCCATAAGGAGGTGAAACCTCTATAAGGGTCAAAAGCTAGCATCCAATCTCACTGTTCTATTATAACTACCAAATATTCCATACCTGTTGTGCGCTTGCAATCTAATCCCTTATTCTTTGAAGGGACATCATAGGCATCTTCATCAGCATCTGATAAGCCCAACTCTGCGTTAATTTCTGCATTTGACTTCTCCTGGAGGATGGAGCAATCAGCAAAGGCTTTATCCATGTTGTCCTTGCAGATCCTTCAAAAACAAATAAAAAATATGCAATTGATAATTTCGGAAATAAAAAAAGAAGAGATTTTGGAGAGAAGGGAAGGGAAAGCAAGTGCGTGAGGGACTGAAAAAGTCTTCTCTAATGTACATGAATATCATTAAATTTTTGATATCTCAGCCAATTAATTATGCATGTATGTGGTTTTCTTATTTCAATGATTGATATATCATTGGGTAGTAGCTCCCCCATCCCAATGGTTCAAACCTAAGCCTCCCAGATTAGAATAATAATTTTAAATACTGGCTGTTAGATATTGCAGTTCCAATTACCACCGGCAGTTGCTTATTCTAGTTACGATTTACTATTGCAGCTTGTGATTGTAGATGTTTGCTAAAAGAACTCTCTGAAGTGCAAGAAATTCAGCATGGATCAACTTGTCAACTACCAACAATTAAAAACTTCAACGTGACATTTGGACTTTGCCCCTTTTTATCCTCCAACTGAATATTGAAGTTAAAAGATTTGACATTACCAAAGGACAATAAAAGGAGGTGATTGTAGTTTGAGAGCCAAAATCCAATAATGAGACTCCCAAATGCTAAAGCATCTTAAACTTAAAACTCCTAAGTTGGAATGCCTAAATAAAATGTTACAGGCCAAAATCCCAAGTGCAGCCTGGTTAGAAGCAATGTTCAAATCTTGATTTCATCGGATTCAGAACTAAGAAAAGAAAAACTTCAGATCATTTGATAAAAAGTAAACTAGTAACCAAAAAGATGCATTTTAATGAAAAGCAGCTAAAACAAATAAGCAATATATTTTAATGTTTTAATATTTTAACAAGTTGTATAACCCTAAGAATAAGAAAAAGTAATAGATCCAACAAGATGAAAGGAATAAAAGTAAATAAATATAGGTTAAATGATACATAAAGTTGAGTGAGCAAGTACCATTGGCAATTTGTATGACCAATAGAATCCACAAGAGCAACAGGAATACGCCGCCATTTATGACAATCATCACAACGCACCCAAGCATTATCCACAGGTAAACGCTGCTGCACTACATCAGTTGATGCCATGTCCAAATTAGCTACATCTTCAGATGCAACATTATCAAAAGGATTGGTTTTTCCAATGGCATCAACAAAACAATTTCCTGCAGCTACAACAATGTGAGACGGCACTAACATTTAACCTTTTGTATGCTAGAAACATCTACTCAAAAAAAAAAATTAGAACATGGATAGAAAATTGTTAAAAAAATTACACATGCAACTTGCAGCATAAATAAAAATACCTGTTTCTGGATCATCTTCTGATTTGAAAATGAGACTATCACTTTTCTCCCTGACTTCATTCTTATTAACTGACTTCTGTTCACGCCCTCTCTGTTTACAACCATTTGCTCTCTTGTTCCTTGCTTTGTCAGAGGCTTTGGACCTTCCCTTATCCGCTCCGTCAGATTTTCTTGTAAGTCGACACCCCTTGGATTTAGATTTAGGTGAAGGCAGATTGTGTGAATTCTGTGATTCTAACAACCTAAGCCCAACTTCAAGGTCAGGACATATTTTAGTTTCTGCACTGGCTTCCGCTTGCAAAGCCTCTGTGGAGAGACTAAGTTCAGTCTTTGAAGACCTATGTAAGTGTTCTTCACAAAATTCCTTAAGGTTTGAAGAGTTGCTAGAAGCATTTGCACTAGTAGGTAAAATAAGAATCTCTCTAGAGAAAAATCCATCATCTTTTATCTGCCTTCTCCCGTGCTTCTTTGTTGCTTTAATATCGTTCTTGCTTGCCGTGTCAGGAGATGTATCTTCCACAAAATGTTTACTGGCATGGACACGTCTATCTTTCTTCTTTCCTTTCTTACCGCTAGCAACAACTCCAGGAGCAACTACAGCTTTAAAAGAAGTCAAAATAGCAGGAGGAAAATCTTCTTGACATCTTGCAATAACTTGGACTTCAGGAGCTAAATTGATAACTTCTGAGTCTGGTGAAGTTCCAGGATCTGCATACCTCTTCTCAACTACCACTCCCGATGAATCAACCTCTATATGGGAGGGGACTCCAAGATAATACCCAGCAGCATCTCCAGCTGACTTCTGGGAAATCACAGTGCCCTCAAAGTCCTTATCTGCTACATGTAAATTTGAAACAGAACCACTGGAGTGTACTTTTCCCTCCTCGAGCTTATTGCCAACAAGTTGAATATGTTTAGCCCCCTTTTTCCTCATTTTATCTTCAACATCATTAGCAAAATTTGGAATTTCAAAACTGGTTCCTGGGTATGACTTAGTCTCATATTCACCAACAACATCATATACTGAGGTATCAATTACTTCTGGTACTGTCACGTCCATACTATTTTGACAAAGTTCCTTCCCCATGATAACTTTCAATCGGATACCAGTACCTGTAGTATGCTTTTTTCCACTAGACCTTTGGGAGCTTCCTGTAACCCGACTATTATTCTGCTTTCCACTAACTTGGTCAACCATAATTTTGCTCAATTCATGGTTCTGAATTTCATTAAGCCCTACTAGCCCATTAGTCAACTCAAAAAATTGACTAATATTCCCTAATAATCCCCAGTTAGAAGAACGAGCTGATTTGGAGAAACAGCTTCTCTTCCTTTTCTCAGCCTTGAACATCTGCAGGTCTTGCAATTTGGCTTTGTTCTTGCATTTCTTTGCAGCTCTTTTTGTCTGAGTCTTCGGACAGGATTTACGAGCTCGACTGCTCCTTCGAGATGATGATGATCCAATATCTGGACATATAGTTTTTGATGGACAGCTTCCAGCAGGATCCTTCCCTTCATTATAAGTATGTTCAGAACAGTCAGCGACACTGCTAGAATAAGTTGCAAGAAAAACATCCTTGCCAAAGAGCTGGCATGACTGTGCACTCTTGGGAGTTATTTCAGGTGAACCTTCCTTCAAATCATAATCTCCTTCCATGCAAAATTTCTGGCTGTGAATTTCAACCTTTATTTCTGTTGTAACATCGCTTTCCTCTTCCACAATACATGGCTTGCTATCCACAGAAGGTCCATTAACACTCCTATCATTCCTTCGCTCATTCTTATGATCACAGTCATCCAATGAGTTGGCCAGAGCCAAATTCTCCGAGGTCCTCTGGCAAGCCTGTGAAGGGTATGCCTTGATGCATCTATCTACATCACTTCTCTCCAAAATATCTTTTGGAACCATTTCTGCAGTGAGACGATTGACATCATAGTCATTTTTCTGATCACTAAGCCTTTTGCAATTACTCACTAAACCACCAGTAACAGTTGATTCTTCAGGCATTTCAATGCCGTGCAGTGTTTTCTGGGTGCATACATCAGATTCCAACAGAGCTGAAGCATCACTATTCACATTCACAGCCCTCTCCAAATCTACACTGCTGACAGTTTTGGCCTCCAGGTCAATATGTTGGTAACTATCTCCTGTAAAACCAGAAAAGGAATCTGATTCCAACTGCATTTCAGCATCCAATGAAGACGATATTTGATGATTTCTGTTAGATCTTACACTGGCTAAAGGATCACTTTTCTTTTCCATAACTCCTTCCTCAGAGGGCAGACTAACAGAACTGTTCTCCTTTGGCTCTCCCCACTTAACAGTGTCTCCTGGAGAACCAATCCTAGACATTGATTCCAATGATTTATCAAGGCCTGGATAAGCGAACAACTGGTCATTTATAGTACTGTCTATCATAGATGAAACGTTGATATTCTCCTTCATAAACTCCCTAACCTCTTCTGTAGACGGATTGTTAATATTCTTTTCATCTTCCTGGTCATCTTGCTGAAAACAGATACTTACTAGGCCTGTTGCAGTTATCTCTGACAGGGTCTCATGGTCCAGAGAAGAACATATCTGGCTTTGATTATCAGTCCCTGTACCAACCAAACTAACAGTTTTATTTTCCATGATCACTGTAGCCCTTTCCAAAGTGGCACCAATGTCCTGCTTGTCCTGGTCAACCATATTTCTAGGCAAATCATCCTCTGACCTTAATTTTGCAGGCATTTGACAGTCTGATGAAGGCATCGACTGGGCCCAAGTGTCACTCTTATTTGCAGCTAAACCATCACTTTTCTCTTCCATACCCTTATGAAGATTGTCACTGCAGTCATCCTTATGTTCATGCTGTTGACCAAGACTTCTGATTGAACAAGACATAGGCACCAATACCGTAGACATTTCACAATATTTCAATGAATTCCCTGACCCATTTTTCTCATTACCAGACCCTACTTTTTCCACACAAAGCCCATGAGTTTCCCCTTTGCATTCATCAGTTTCACTTTGCCTCTCATTCCCACATTCAACCTTTGGCGACATCCTTGGTATAAAATCAGCCACATCTTCACCCTCACAGGCTAACCCAATTCTCCTATTTACAGACGTAGCATGCATTAAATTACTAGAGCCCACACAAACAATACTATCATTTTGAGAGAACTCTAGACGGCCATCTAGAGCATCAGTGAGGCCCACATTACAATTAATGACATCCAAACCAGAAGCCTCTACGCAAGACAGCTTCTCAGAACCAGAATTTTTAATTGAGCAAGAGTGGTGGTGCTCAATATCAGCCTGTTGCAAAGTTTCGTGAACCTCAAGTGAGTTCTCACACGAACCCATCTAAGTTTTATCAATTTGTTTAACAAATTAAAGCATGCCCATTATTCGAAACATCATATAAATCACCCCAGTAAATTGTATTATAAACAATGCCCAACCCCAAAACGATCTCAAATCAATAAAACCCTAACCTCTCACTTTGGTTCATAGTTTCTCTCAAAACAAAACGAAAAAACAGTACCTGGGTCAACAGCTTCTAGATAAATTACAATAATTATCATAAAAACAAATAAAATATAACCCTAAAATCCACTTCCCTCTGCAGAAGCAAAAACCCTATATTAGAATTCGTAAGATAAATGCAGATATTAAAAAAAACAGCACTTAAATACAAATACATGAAGCAATAAACATTGAACACCAAAAATTTATCCAAACAAAATAAAGCAGGAAGAGGAAGAGGTACATAACTAGAGAAAAGCAAATAACTGTACAGAGAGGACGTTGAAGAGGAAAGAATTTTTCTCTTTCTATTTCATCATCGTTTTTTTCCCATCCAAACAGTTCCTTCGTTTTTTCTTTTTCTATTTTTCCATTTTTTCTATAAATATAAAAATAAAAATAAAAAGCGAAAAGGAATTGCTTAATTGGTTTATCAAAGAGGATGCACGAAAAGGAAAAGCGAAAGCCTTTTATTTGCAGAGAAAGAGAGGGTTCTTATCAAATTTTCATGCTGCGATTAGTCATTGGTAATTAGGTAGAAACCGTCTTCTTCTCCTACTCGGTTAAGCACCCTTTTGCCACGTGTCACATCCAAGGCCAATATAGTCATTCTATCCTAAATATCATTGCATTTAATTTAGTGCCCCCTGATATTAATTAATTGATAATGCTATAGTTCCATATACTTGACGCGTAGTAATTTTAATTAATGATTAAATACATATATCAACAGTTTAATCATTTTACTTCATCAGCTTTCAAATTATTTATATAATCTTTTAAATTTATATATTTTTTTAATTTATAAATTTAAATTTATTATATTATATCAAATCATATTAAACTATTAAAATATCTATTTAATATAAAATATTTAAATATAAAAAATAAAATAACTAATATCTACTAATATAAATATTTATTAATAAAAAATAGATAAAAATAAAAATAAAATAGTTAAAAATAAAGATTCATTAGGTAAAATAATTAAATACTACAAATTCATATGTTATATAAGTATTTGAACTTTAATTAAATAATAATAATCATTATAAAAATTTATGCTATAGTTTTATGAATTTTTATATTTTTATGTTTTAAAAGATTGATTTTATTTGGAGTAATTATTATTTGATGAATTTTTTAATATGAATTTCAAAAAATTAATCTTAAAAGCAATTTGTTGATGTTAAAAAGCTCATTTTTATAATATTCTATTCAAATTTATGAGAAATTAATTTTTGCTGTGGTATGAGAGTAAATTTTTTAATATAAATTTAGAGGAATTAACTTTAAAATTTTTTTATTAAGATTGAAATACTTATTTCTATATTAGTCATTCATATGATTTCTATTTATTCTACATGAAACTTTAATTTCTATATACATTCTTATTCTTATTTTTTTTAATTAACATAAAAAATTATAAATAAAATACAGTAATAATAAGTAAATGTTAACATGAAATGTTATTATTGTTATTCTATATCCTTTAATCAGAATAAGAGAATTATAGAATATAGTTTTAATAATAATAATAATAAATAAATAAGGGCTCACATGGAATATCACCTGTTATTCTTTAATGAGCATTACTGTATTAGGGGATTTTATTGAATTTTAATATCATAAATTTGCAAAAAAGAGAATATTTCAAAATTGTCCATGTTGACAAATATCAATCAGAAAAGACAAATGAGGTGTTGTTTGTTAGTACGTAGGAGACGATCATTACAAGGGTCATTTGCGTTTTTACATTACTCTTTTTGAAAGTTTTAAATTTCTTAATTATTATTATTATTATTATTAAAACAATTTCTTAATCTATTGGTAAAATATAAAGTACAGAAAATCTCAATTTTTTTATTTTTATTATTGAAAACTATTTTAGATTAAATAAACAAACATATATTAAATTTCTAACAAAATAAGAGTTAAATTATAAATTGTTATAATAGATAAATTTAGATAATTGAATACAAAATTTATATAATATCATTATGCTTTATATATATTTAATATATATATAATATATATATAGAATGTAAAAATATCATTTTTATAAAAATTTTCATAAAGTTATGTTAACTATTTTTAAAATACTTAAAATATATTTTAATAAATAAATAAAAATAACCATTAATAATTTAAATAGTAAAAAGATATATTAAATAGAAAATTTTTGAAAAAAAATCGTCAGAATTTTATCTATATTTTGGATAATTTTAAATTTTAAATAACACAATCTGCAAATAAAATACATTCCCAATTATTTATTTAATAAACTCATTTCTCCAAAATAGCTCAACGACTCAATCCGTCAATATTTTACAAAAATACATCTATATATATATATATAAGTCTCATTTTTATTTCAATATTACAAAAAAGAAAAAATATATATTTTACACCGCATACATGATTATATATATAATGTACATACTTAAAAATATTTTTTAAAAAAGTTTTAAAGTGTATACATGTTATGCAAGTGGCACTGGTCCGCGGTAAATAAAGGATCTTCACATACAAAAATTTAGACTTAGGGGTGGTCTAGCAGCACTTTTCGAAACTTTCGGATCTATTTTGTCACCTGCGCAATGAAATTCAATCGCGCTGAGCATATTACCTAGTGGCACATACTTTAATAAAATTTAGAAATGAAATCATACATGCATAATGTCATTTTTGCATCATGCTAGAAATGTCAAACATTGTTTATACACATTGCACAATACACTAACTATTCATACATATTGGGCTCAAATACCTTATATAATTATCTAGTCTTAGGCTCGTTGTCTTGATCTATCATTGGTCTCTCACTCGGACGTAGACACATCTCTGTGACACCCAGTATCTTATCCATTTTAGTATATGGTATGTCAATATCCAAGCGCAATCTTCTGGCAACTAAATAGTATATAAAGTACACACAATACACATTTCTTTTAATATGCTTTTACATCTCAACTCATACCATAGTTTTCATAAATCATTATCATAAATAATATAAATATAGTTTACTTTTTCATATTAGTGCATAAATTAGACTTTTACATATTTTTGCATAAACAAATCATTTAGCCATTCTTAAATGGTTAATTATGCCACAACCAACACAAAGCAAACATTGGTACTTCAAATAATGTCATACATATATATTCATAAAAATCAAATATTATCACACATTTAACATATGTAATGTGTTATGCTAAAATTCAATACAATCATACACATTATAAATAAAGTATGTACTAACTTCTTTAAAACAATAAATAGAGTTAAAACTCCATTCCACTTTCAATACACCCAAAAGTCATTCTCCACTAGATTGATGAAAATTTTATATACTCAACACCTATACCCAATGTGATTAAACATAATTAATTGACATCACATTTCTAGGTATTTAAAGTCTAAAATAAAAATTAAAACATAATTCTATAATTTTTTTAAGTTTTTACCATAATGAACTTTAACCTTGAAAAATCATTCTAACGCATTCTAAATTAAATTTTAGCTTAAATATATCTAATACATTATATTTTAATACATTTTAAGCATTAAAACACAATGTATCACATTTTCTTCAAAATTTTAAAATTTTGCCCTAAGCTACTTTGATTTTGATTTTTCATTCTAACTAATTCCAAATGGCAATTTAAGTTTATTTTCATTATTAACATCATTAAATAACACAATTTAAATTATAAAATAAAATAAATATAATTTTTTATGTTTACTATTCCCGAAATCATAACGCAATCTCTTCCTCTACCAAACTACCATCAAATCTAAACAAATTAACTAAACAAAATTAAAATCTTTACCTCCTCGTCAAGACAACATCTTCCATGCCCATTTTAATAATTATAACATACTATATAAAATTTTAAATTTTCACATAATCACAATTTAAAAAAAATCCAAAATTTTCTTAAAAAAAACTTACCAATTTGTTGAAAAATTACCAAAACTTCTTTTGATTCTTGAAAATTCACTAAGAATTGGTGTTTGGAAGAAACAAAAAGTTTTTTTTACTTTCATGGAGTTTTGGCCAACAATAAAAAGAGAGAAAGAATATGAGCTTATATTTTTCACGTTTTACTATTTATATTTTACTATTCATGCTTCATTGTTCACATTTTACTATTCATATATTGGCTTTTATATGTTATTTATATTTCATATATATTTAACATATAAAATATATTTTTTCACTTCTAAATCTTCATTTTTTCCTCAAATTATTCATTTTAGTTTTAGTTTATTTTATGAATGTTGCAATTTAAGCATAGTCCAGGTGAAGAAATTTTACATATGATGGTATCACACCCCAAATTCTGAATTCTAAGAGTGAACTTACCTCATAATCTATACTAATATTAATTTACTACAAAACATCACTCAAAATTTTATTGCTTAATATTTTTCTTATACTTGTGAATATAATATTATTATATAAAATTCTTATTGTCATTGATAAATACATAATAATATTATTTATCCCAAAAGATCACACACAACAACTTTAAATATCACTAAAAATAATTTTATTTGTCCAATATCTTCTACACTCTGATAGAATGTAATTGAAGAGAAATCTATTGAATTATACTCCAACTGTATATGAAAATATTTATATTTTAAGGGGTGAGTCCAACTACTCAGTAAATAGATAAATACGTAAGAAGGGAGAGCAAATAAGGTTTAATTATATATTTATATAAATAATTATATATATCATCATTAGTAAGCTGGATAAATAAAACTTGAAAATTTAAATATTACTTTTAAACATTTCTTAATTCTTAGAATAATACAAATAAACCAATTTAACATCATATATATACACTCAAATATAATTCACTACTGATCCAACTCCAATTCAAGGGCACATAATGACTTGTCTTGCAAGCCCAAGGAAAAATAACTTCAATATACAGGTGCAGAGTAATTATCCCCGCCAAGGGTAATTTATAATATCATTAAATTTATATAAACACCCATCATCAAAGTGTGATCTCGCAGGATTATAATAAGAGTGTATATAAATTATTTATCTAGCACAGTATAATCAATCAATCGCATATATAAAAATTTAAACTACCATTATTTATTTTTAATTTATAAAAAAATAAATATCATTAAAAAATAAATCATCATCTTGAAATATGTAAATTATTTTATAAAATCATAAATAAATATATAATACTTTAGAAATACAATATTATATATTTATCCACTCACCTTGGTAAAATATGGTACTTGCTTAGTCAATAGAATTCATTTGGTACTCTACGATTTCAGCGGGATTCGTTTCTAAAATAATATAAGAATATTATTTAATTTAAAGTATACCATAACTACTGTAAATATATACTATGAAAATAATGTGTGGTTACGGTCCTTTAATTTATAGTAAAATATCAACGAAATTTCGGCGTAATTTTAGATTTTTCTCATAATTTTTAAGAATAATACTTCAATGAATATTTTTTCAATTTGTTAAACCTACTAGCTCTTCAAAATTTTCAACAATAATGTTTTTAATAACTCAACTCAATGTATTTTAAATATCAAAATTTACTAAATAATTATAGTTGTAATTAAATTATGTTATTTTTATTTATTTTAATAATTTATTTATATTTGGTATTATTTATTTATTGACTAATCTATTTAATTATATAATAGTTAAGTCTCTAATACTGCAGTTAATTAATTCATATATATATATATATACTCTAAATTTTCAAATTTTAGTTTGATAAATAGTAATAATAACAATATATATATATACATATTAAAGAATTTATTTAAAATAATAATAATTTTATTTACTTAAATTTCTTTGTTTTATTATAATACTAATAATGATAATAGTATTATTAATACTGTTTACTCAATTGATAATATTATTTGAACAATTCTTTTTTGACTAAAATAATTATTTAATTACCTTTATTTTACCTTAAAGATTTATATTAAATTTAATAGTAGTAATAATAATAATAGTATATAATTTATTTACTTTTTAATACTTTATTTTTATTTTATAATAATCACTTATAATAAAGTTAATAATTTTAATAATTGAAATAATAATACTATTTACATAACTAAAATATTTATCATTATTTTGATCTTAATAGTTTATGTTAGATTTATTATTAAATAATATTAGTAATAATAATAATAATACTAACTATTGAAATAAATCTATAATGAAATTAAAAATACTAAATTTAATATATTGATAGTTGTAGTAATGATTATGCTAAAATTCATAATTATTAATTATAATAATAAATTTAGTAATAATATTTTATTTCTACCATCATAACAATATTAATATTTAAATACTACTTAGCATTATTTATACTTTAACAATTATTGTTGTTTATTATTAATAAAGATAATAATAATTTAACTAATATATTTATAATAATATAACTTTAATAAAATATTTAATTTTTTTATGAATTTCTAAATACAACATATTTATCAATTAATTTGATTATTTAATAATTAACTAGTTCAATTTAATTTATAATTAATTTAATTAACTATATTTAATTTATAAATAATTTTTTAAATGAAATATAATTTACTAGTAGTATTTAATAAAAATAAATTAACAAACTATTTATTTACTTCCTTACAATCAATTTATTAAATCTATACATATATTTATTTATACACTTATATTTAAATACAATTATTTTATTCTGTAATTTTATAAATAAAATCTAAACTTCAATATTTTTTTATTAGACTAGCCATAAATATTTTTATTCTAAAGTTGATATACACATATATATACACTAACTTCAAATTTCAATAATTAATCAATTTATAACATCTATATATATATGTTAACAAAATTTCTCAAGTATATATTTATTATCTAATTGTCTTCATTATTTTAATTTTTTATTCTAATTGCAACTACTTAATTAATTGTATAAATAAATAATAACTAATTTTTTAAACTAGCAGATAATTTATCTAAATCAATTAATAAAATAAGTAATTTTAAATAAATAAATAACTAACTAGAAATAAAAAATTTAAGTAACTTACTAATTAAATTTTAATTTCATATTTATAATTTATAATTTATTAATTATAATTATTATTTTAAATTAATTATTGATTATTTCAATTATATATTTATATATATATATATTAATCTTTAGTTACTATTCATGTATTTATTAAATGATCATCATAAATTAACAAACAAGATATCAAATTGAAGCTTATTAAGAGAGAATTTCAAAAATATCCGAATCGCCTGAAAAATGAGTCAAAAAAGAGTCAAAAAATTGATCGAAAATTTACGCCGGCGAGAACTCTAGTGACAGCTTCGGACGACGTGTATGTCTTGCTCCAGCGGCTATTCACGGCGATTTAACACTATTAAAAAGTTTGTCGAGTTGACTTCAACGATGGCTGATACGTGTAAATAGAAGACGACAAAAAGATAAAAAATAGAGCTAAAGAAAACTATTGCTCTACAAACTCTCCTTCTTCCACTTTACTATTTTCAAAGAGAAAAAAATATACTTTATACAATTTTTCTCTAATTTTCTCTCAATCTCATTTCCCGTCTCTCTTTTCTTCACTTCTCCATTCTTTCTTATTTAAAAAAATTCTTTCATCAATAAAAATACTATAATTACATACTAAAATGATTATTTAACTTTAATTATTAAAATTTTTATTTTTATTATTAATCATCATCCATTTTATTTTTTTTAGTTTGCCATATTCATTAATTATATATATTTTTTACAACTCATTTTATCATTATTTTTATTTTATTTTATTTATTTATTTATTTATTATATATATAATTATTATATTCCTATTAAAATTTTATCTTTAATAATTATTTACTTATTTATTTATTTACACAGATGGTGAATTGTTGATTTAATTGTAATAATTTTTTAATATTTTATCTTAATTAGCTAATTTAATTTATAAATAACTATATTAATTATTAAAATTTATATATAGTTAAGGATATGAGCTTATAATTAATCGTTATCTTAATAAATTATACTAAGATTGAAAAGTTCCTATTACTTCATTTCAAATGTAATGATTATTTTTTTAGAAAAACGTGTATAATAACTAATAATTGTTTAAGAATGGCTAAAAATTATTATAATTTATATTTAAAAAATTTATTAATAATATATAATTAAATTATAATTTTGAAAAGATGGTTGCTAAACAGATTGAGTTTTGAAAAATTAAGAAGGATATTTTTTATTTTGACGATTAATATGGATAATTATTATAACTATTATATATTATAGACTAAAATTTTCATTTTATTCATATTTTTCTGGAATTTACATTTTATTTCAATTAATTTGTCACAACTTGATTTTCATAGATTATTTTTAAATAAATTTTTATTTCTAATTAATATTAAATTTAAAAATTATTTATTCTCTTGTAGCCTCAATTCACCAATCAATACGATTATTTTAACATTTTATCAATTCCCATTATAATTCAAAAAATAATGGAATTTTAATTATATATAACCTCAAATCGTCAATGAGCCTATCAATTCAGTCCTATCTAGCATGCTCTATAATTGTCTTGGGTTCAGACTACAGAGAGCAGCATTTTGAGACATATAATTAAATAACAGCGTCGATTAAATTAACTTGTTTTCACAGGTAATTACATACAAATTGACTTGACCGTGTCAACTCCCGGAGCCCTAAGAGAAAAGAGCAACAACTTGCAATTATGTTTTTATGAATGACTAATAATTATATGATTTTGATGGTTATAAAATCTTCACTTGCAAATATTAAGTAAGAAATAAGTATAGACTTGGGGCAAGTTTATTTTTTTTTGTATGCACTTTGGTCTAAGTTACAAGTATTTTATTGGTCATGACATAAAAAAGGGCAATCCAGTATGTGAATACTTCTATAATATGCAGATTTAGAAAATAGTTGAACTTGTGAGGTCGGTTATACACAATTTTTCTTTATGGTTATAAAAGGTTATTTTTATGAGTTGAACTCGTGATCACAATTTACATTATGACAATATTTACTGTTGTGTCAAAGGTTCCATCCATCAGTTTATAATGACATAAAAAAGAAAAAAAAACATAAAATTATAGAAAACCAGTTTCAATGAACAACCAGATAGTCAATTAAGTTCACACAACGACTTAATTAATACAAGATTTATGGTAACAGTAGATGCTTTAGAAAGCTTGGGAGTTGACATCTCATACACTTCCTACTGAGATGCCGGAAGTTATTTAAGAAATCACATTTAATTTGGAAACCACACACACAGGCGCACACGCACGCACACACACACACACACACACACATATATATATAGCATGCATTTGTGTTTAGAGAGAGGTCACATCCTTTCCTGCAAATTAGGCTGAATAGGTTGGACCCTGAAGGCAAGAGGCATTTGAGAAGTGTAGTCCCTCACTCTATGTTGATGATATGGATTTTCCATCTCCCTCACATTCTCTTCCATTGCTATCTCCTGTTGTTGCTGTCAAAATTAATGGGAAACAATTAAGTGGTGTAAAATTTAATTGATGATTAGTGATAATTAATCCATATGAAGTGATTTTTAATTTTATCTTTTAGGGTTATAGCTAAGCTAGAAAAGTGCTTCATTATATACCCCAATGAGAAACAAATTGTTCTTTGAGGTGACACCAACTTTTTAGCTTCAAGAAAAATTGCACCAGTGCAGTGCCTCACTCTTTCCTCCCTCTTTTATATAGTAATAATAGCGTACCGAGCTTGTTAATCATTTCTTGATTAATCATTAGCGATAGCTAATCATGAGTTTTTGTGAAAAAAAGATTTACAGTTGCACTCCCACAAGCAAACTATCCGCAACCAATCTTTCAATTCCTAGCTATTAGCAAAATAGGAATTACTTGTGAAAGTCTACATTTGCACAAACATCTAAATACTTTTTTTTTTGCCTTTCACAAGCATTTATTAATCTGAGTTTAGAGGGCTTTCAAAAAAATAATAATAATAAAAAATTCTTAGATGTGTTCTGAATCTAAAAGCCTTATCAATCAAACTAATTTTGGAATTTACTATTTATAGAGCAATTAATTAGGGATTTTCTATCATTCTAATAAAATGAAGAATGCACAAACATTACCAGAATGAAGGACAGACGCTTGTTCTCTTCCTCCAAGATTTTTTCCTGAATGTAATTAGAAATAATAAAAATATATTTAGAGTTGTTAAGAGTATCCACACATTCTTACATGGGCCGAATGTATAAACACTCAAGCCAATTAGAACTAAATAAAATAATTTTAATAGAAAAAATATTAATTTTATTTCCCCATATATACATATATCACATATAAGTCTCGCATAACCTACATTTTTCTTCATCATCTTGAAGTACTCCATCTGTTACAAGAAATATAGAAGACAAAGAAAGAAAGAAGATGAAAGCAATTAGAACTGGTTTCATTTAATTTATTAAATCCTCTATTTATAAATATCATTAACAAGATCATATTTTAATTAAATTCGATTAATCAGACTGCTAATATATTTAGATTTAAAAAGAATACTAATTACAGTCATTTTAGAGAGTAAATCTCTCTTTTATTAGTTATAAAATATTTATTAGAATTAAATCCTCTATTTATAAATATCATTAACAAGTTCAAATTTTAATTAAATTCAATTAATCAGACTACTAATATATTTAAGCTTAAAAGAAATATTAATTATAGTTATTTTAGAAAGTAACTTTTTAACAATCTTCGTTTCATTGGTTATAAAATATTTATTATAATATCTCTTTTAATAAATGAACATATAATAAATATTTTACAACCAATAGAAAGAGATTATTAAACAATAATTTTTTAAAGTGACTGTAATTAATATTTTTTTTCGGCCTAATAAATAAGTTTAACTTACGAATACTCTATTCTCTATTCCATATTAATTATACCCTAATTTTAAAATCTTAATTACAATTCTACCCTAAACCATAATTATTAGAAAAAGATTATTAATTACAAGGTGAAAATCAAATTAATTGTCGAACTTATCATACTATATTATGGTTTAAATGTTGAATTTGGATTAAAGTTAATTGAAATCTTTAACTTAATAAATTTAATGAATAAGTTATTAATTTCAGTATTAGTAGTTTACTAAATACACAAAGTTAAATAAACTAATAAAGTATCTTTCAATTAATATTGAATAAATTAATTGTTATTATCATTTTCAATATTATTGTTATGCATTAAGCAATATTTATATACATAACCTGTTTGTCACGAATACTGGCAAGGCCATTTTGAAGAGCTTCCTCTATATTCATAAGCTCTTTGTGGTTCAAAGAAGTTATATCCTCTCCTCTCATGTGCCTGCAGGAAACAAAAATTAATTAATTCAAATAAACATCAGATCAGAGATTATTTAAGATTTGGAAGGGAAGAAATTAATTAAGATTATTGTTAATTAATCACCTGAGTTCAATTTGCATGCTATCATTCTCTTTCTTGATTCGATCAATCTCATTGCTCAGGTTCTGTTTTTTTTTTCCAAAATAAAAAATAAAAAAAGCCCCTTAAATATTAAATTTACTTTCACAAGAACATAAAGAAAAAAAAGAATAAAAGGGTAGTTTGTATTACATGATGGTCAGTTAATATGTTATATTTGCTTCTTATATATATCCAGAGAAACTTGAACTGTTGTTTAAGAGAAACCCTAGAAATAAAAGCTTAAACCTATCATGGATATATCTCCTTGAAGTTTGTAGACAAAATAGAGAAAAGATCTATTTATAGATATAATTTTCATTTGCTTCTGATCTAAACTGTTCTTTCAAAATTTGCAAAGACAAGGAATCATAATTATAAACAAAAAAAAAACATTTTTTTACCAGATCTATTCATTTATAAATGTTTCAGTTCATTCCTTTTCTAGTTTTTTTTTCAACAATATAATTCTTATATTTTATTATATACATATGTAATATATATAAAAATACAAATAGATCCCATTTGTAGATCTGTTCGTAGAATTCATAGTTTATGTTTCCTATCATATTTTTAACAAAAAGAAAAAAAAAAGTGAATAATTTTCCATTGAAAATCAAAGAAAAAGAATGGATAAAAAGGGGTATTATAATAATGAGAGAAATCAAAATTTAATTAAAAAAACCCACCTCGTGTTTTGCATCCCAAAGCCTCTTACCAGATTGCTTGTGATATTTGTCCAACATATCAATCAGTCTTTACAGAGTTAAAATTAATACAAAATTTTGAAAAGAAAAAGATTAGTAGAAAAACAAGAAAGAAAGGGAAAAAAAAGAAAGAAAGAACTTTATATAAAATACATACGTAGTAGAAGGGCTACAGTACTCTTGCATCTTGCCAGAACTAGCAAAAATAACAAGAGAAACTTGAGCATCACATAAAACTGTGATTTCCTTAGCTTTTTTCATGATCCCATTTCTTCTCTTGGAGTAAGTCACCTGCCTGTTACTTGAGTTTTCAATTCTTTTGATCTCAATCTTGCCTCTCCCCATGGTCTTCTTGATTGATTTTCTGTCTAGATTCTTGTATTCAAAATAAATGAAGATAAGAAGAAGGAGAGAAGGAACAGATACAATAAAGAGAGAGGAAAGTGTAGTAATAGAGAGGAGAAGAGGTTACTATTATAGGTTTAAAGATACAAAACTTTCGAAGTGGCACAGAAGAGAGGGTTTGTTTGAGGAAGTGGACAGAGTGAAAGACAGCTTCTTTTTATCCCATGTTTGATTTGGCTTCGGTAGTTTTAGTTTCACCTTGTTAACCATTGGTTTTTTCTCTTCCCCCATGTTGTATTCTCACTTATTCTAATATATCCACTTAGGTTTTACTTTTAGGGTTTTTTTTTATTAAGTTTGTATAGAAATGCAGGCAACACAATATATATATATATATGTGTGTGTGTGTGTGTGTGGGAAATGCACATGAGCAATTGAGCATTGAACCTATCATTAATAATTCCATTGATTATTGTACCATAATAAAATTGTCATAATTTATATATGTGGAGAAATTATATGGTGCAATGGTGATTTTAGCGAGACATTTTATTTAGAATCATCATATTATATATTTTTCCGTGTATGAATATATTTTTTTCATTCAAAAAAATCTTATTGGTTTTATGGTTTGATTTTGTTTACTGTTCATTCATCAAGAACATACTCTTTTAAAATGTACTTTCTAATGTATGGAAAAGAAATTGCTTATCAAATATGAAGTATAATTCAAATTAATAATGGATTGAAATTGAATTTAAAATCTAAAAGGTATTTGAATTTATTTTGGATTTACTTTAAATGAAAACTTATCTTAGTTAATAAGAAGGAAAAAATTAGTTCGTATCATTGTATTGAGTAAATTATATTCATTCCCAAAACATATTACATTTTAAAAAAGTATGTGAACTTATTCTAATTTTACTATTATATAAATTAAAATTTTACTAGCTAACTACTACTAAACATATAAATCATTTGATAAGAAATTGTTATAACTTAATTAGAGATATCGAGTTTGAATCTTGAATATGCATGATGCGTGCCGTATGCTATATGCAATTACAGCAAGTGCACGAGTCGCCCAAGTAATAAAGTAGTGAGTGAAGTATCGTTCCACTGAGGACAAGGCCAAGCACTAGTTCAAATCTTAACCGTTGTTTAGCAAATTAATATTTTTGTGTTGTTTTGTAATTAAAGGCAATTAACTTGAATAAATGCAAGTAATGAAATACAACTAACCTAATGAATGCAAGTAAAGATAAATTGTGTGTTGAGTAAAAATGTTTGATGGTAATGATACTATCCAGATATTGAATCCCCCTAGCCTCAATTACATTACATGATAGAGTTGAGTTGGCATTCCTCTAACTTAGACTAAAACCTCTATCGAGTGAATTAATCCCTAATCACTAAGTAGAGTGCCAGAATCTCTTCTCAAAACACAATTAAGTAGGTCATGCATTAAGAACAATGAACTATAAACCAAAGGATCTTGTAGGTCTATCTCTAGCACCCCAATCAACCCTCAACCCTTATGAGTAATCAATTCATGTCAAGCTTTCTCAAGTCAATAACATGAAAATAGCAACCAATCAATAAGCATGCTATCATCAATTGGCAATAATCATCAAGCATCACAAGAATAAAACAACTCAATCAATTAAAAGTATCCAATCATACAAATAAGCTAGGGTTCTTCAATATCTAGATAGAGAATAATTTAGCTCATGCTCAACACATTTAATACAACAACAACAACAATAACAAAATACATAAAAGGAGAAAATAGAAAAACCCCTTTCAATGTGTGCTTCTTGAATCTGCAGGAGCTGCCAATGGAAGATGAAGATGGTGGAGAGGATGGAAATGGAGGATGAAGATGAAGAGTCAAGGAAAGTGTCACTCTCTCCTTGCCCAAAATGTGTATGCACAGCCTCCTCCTCTCAAATCTCTCTTCTCTGCCTCTGTTCTCTGTTTTCTGCCCAAAACTCCAGCCTTCTCCCAGCTCTAGCTTCCTCCTTTCTTCTTCCTCTTCTTCTCTTTTTATTTCCATTCAAAGCTCCAACCCATGTTTCCAACTCACACCACTCTCCATTGTCTCCCACATTTTTCTTGTTTAATATTTCTTTTTATCACTTAGGCAAGCTTTTCTCTTCTTTTATCTTTCTTTTGGCAAAAGCAAAGTCTTTGTCCCCCACTTTGTCCACAACTCGTGCAGAAAATTCAACTTTTTCATAGGTGACACGCCCAGTGAGCGTGTCACAGCTACTGTGATTTTGAATAAATGGCACGCCCAGTGACACGCCCATGTCACTGGGCGTGTCACAGCTACTGGAAACATTGTAAAAGGCACGCTTGGTGACACGGGCGTGTCCATGAGCGTGTCCATTGATGAATTTTGCTCTTTCTTCATTGTTTTGACCATCCAATGGAGTTTTTCCACTTTAACCTAAAACAAACACTTAAAACCAACTTTAAACAAAAATCAAATGAAACATTAACTAAAAACATATAGAAATCCATACTAAAAATAGGTATAAAATGTCTCATCAATGCAGTTATATTAATATTCAATAGAGAGAATTTTACTATTTTAATAGTCCTATTTGACTCATCTAGGAAACAAATAGTTTGCAGAAAAAAACTTTATTAGCTAAAATTAAGAAGAGAAAGAGACAGTGGTGAAATCAGATTTTTGCTTAGGGGGGTCGGCGTGCAACGGTAGTCCGATGAGGAAAGAGTGGCTGGTGGTACCTCGGCTCTGGTGGAGCTGTGGCTTGCCTGACTGGAAGTAGGGTGAGGGCTGCTGGGGGAGGAAGGCAGAAACAAGGGCTGCGTGATTTTTTCATGCAGCCCTATTAATTTTTTTTAAATCGGTCCCTGTCGTTTAGTCAGGGACAGATTTAAAAAAATAAATTTTATTTGCAGCGAAGGGTTTTTCAATCCTTCGCTACGAATAACTGTGCAAGCTCAGCCCCCATTAATGGGAGCTGAGTTTTGCACCACCGGTAGCCTCTTCTTCTTGTCACCGGTGAGAGGAGGTCGTGTGACTACACACGAACTCATTGTAATTCTGCCACTAAAGAGATAGATATATTCATCATACCCATAAAATTTAATATATAGAATAGAAATATGGAAAACTAGGTAGGAATTAATATACAAGGCAAAGTAGTAAACCATCCTAGGGTAATGTGGGCAAGACCTTGTGGCAGGAAATGAGTGAGCTAATTATAGGGTGAGTTTGATACGTAAACTGAAGGGAAGGAGGGAATGTAGTACGTAATTATAGACAGTTGTGATGGTTCAGGGTCTTTGAAGTATGAGATAGCCATGTCTAGGGTTTTTAAGTGATGCAGCTAGATATGGTATTTTTAATTAGACCTTTAACCATCAAATCAAGTTTCAATGAGTTTCTTTTCTCAACAAAATTGTGCAAAGAATGGGTCTCATTTCGATTCCTTAGGGCACTGGTACGGTTACATTGTAATTGTGGGTCGGCTACCGGTTCAAATTTTTGAAGGTGTTACTTTGGGTCTTGTCAATGAAAAGACAAGTTGTCCACCTTTCGCTGGAAAATTTTAGGGTAAATTTGACTAAAGCTGCCTTGTTTTTTTTTTTATTTGAAATTTTGTTGCAAAAAAGTATTATTAATATTTTTAAATTTTAATATGTTTAATAAAATTTTTGAATTTCAATTTTTATTATTGAAATATGTTATTTATTTTCGGATCAACGGTGATTATGTGTATTTCACTTATTGTAAATAAATTGTGTTTAAAAGAATTCACGTTAATTTCCATATCAATGCGAGAAATGTAAATTTAATTGTGGAAAAATGACATAATGCTTTTTATCTTTAGATAGTAACTCCTCGTAAATCATATACATATGGCCCCCCCTGTTCCTATATACATATACATATATATACATGTATATGTATATGTATATATATATATAAATTTATAATATGTATTAAAATATTTTAAGAAATATTAATAATATATAAATTATATTATTAATCAATACAAATTATATTATTAATATTTTAAATACAAATTATACAAATTATATTTTAAATACAAACTTTAAATATAAATTATTTTAAATACATTATATTATTAATAAAACTATATACAAATTATATTATTAATATTTTAAATATTTTTTTAAAAATATCTCAAAATATATATAAATATTATTTAAAAAATAATATATTATTATGTAATTTTTGAAAATAAAATTTAGATATTGAAATAAAAATAATAAAAATTTTAATAGTTTATTATTTAATATAAAAATAAAATTGAATACAAATATTAATACCAATTATTTGTATTAATTTTTTAATATGAAAATAAAATTGAATATAAATTCGTATGTTTTTTTTTTGCTTGAAAATTTTACCTCCCTTATTGGTGTTCTGGTTTCGCCCCTGCTTGCCAAATATGTTTCTATATATGTTAAATGAGGGGGGTAATAATCTTATTATTTTAATTTTATTACATACTTTTTGTAAAGAGTGATATTTTGAAAAATAATTTAATGGCATGAATGTTTAATTAATTTCTTATGAAAACAAAAACATTTATATTTTTGAGAAATAATAATATTTAATTTTGATTTATACTTTTTTTTTAACTGATTTTGATTTATACTTTGTTCCCACATAAAATATAATAATGGGACTTTGAAAAGACGTTAGTTTCTTTTTCATTTTTTTAAGTTTATACGGTATGGTTACCTATAAACCGGATCTTGTATCAGTACCTATGGGTAGCATAATATAGCAAGACGCAAAGAAAAAACGATGATTTTAAGGGATGAAAACTCAGAAACTGTCGAGTTCATGAAATAGAACATTAAATCCATGGGGGACTCTCAGGATGTTAGTGTTTTGTTCACTGTATAATCTTAGATTTGGCAGATACAGAAAGCATACTCTATTCATTTCTATGTTTTGTTCATGTTTTGCCTTTACCGTACAAACCTTAAATGCTTGTTTTTACAAATTACAATAAATAAATAATTTTACTACCCTATCAATATACAACTTTATTTTTTAAAAATTTCAATAATTTTGAATTTCATACTCTTACGCATAAACCTAACTGATCTAATTGCAATCCGGCTGACAATATCGATGTAAATTGACTATATTGATTTATTTTAATTTATATATTTATTAATAAACTCGATAATAATTGACCGAATTGACTATTAATGATTTGAAAATTAATTTTTTCGATAAATTAATAATGATAAAGCTAATTAATCTTAAAAATCTAACTAATCCAACTGATGTATATCCCTACCCTTATCAATAAAAAATAAAGCACAAAAAAAAAAAGAAAAAAAATGAGATTTGAAGAATTTAATCATTGATCAAATTTTTAGAATTTAACCAATCAATAATCATAACTAGTTTTTGTTTAATCATTGATCATTAATTAATATATATATATATATATGCGACATTTTTTTTTTGAACAATATATATATGTAACATTTGTTTATGATAAATTCAAGCCGAGGCCAAAAAATTTTATCACGAGTCGGGATAATAAGCCTTTGAAAAATTTTATATTTTTTAAAATCTAAGCTCGTTCATGACTACAGGCCTAATTGTATTGGGTGAAATCACAGCTTTGATTTTCATATATATCGAGTTTAGTTGCAAAGCCCCACTTATTTTGTGTCATCAACTAGAAAAGTGCTTTGCATCTACGGGTCATACTATAGTTGTCTCGCCTTAAAAAATGACAGTTGGTCTCGTGTCCTTTTTCTCTCTATCATTCATTCATTCATTATTATTGCCATTTAACATTGCTTTTTCTTTTTTCTTATCCATGTAAGCGAATACAGTGAACACTAAGAAATGTTCATGTTATATAAACAACTTACTAGTTTCTTTCGTCAGATATAATTAATTTTGTTTTTGTTTTGCAGTTGTTATAATTACATTCTTCAAACAATATAAAATTTCCACTTTTATTTAGTATTTAGCGTTCTGAAATCCGAATACACCAACCATACTTGGAAATGAGTAGCGTATACGCAAGTTTCATTTTTAATTTTTATAAATCTTTAATCCAAAAATCACTAAAAAAATGAGTTTTTTTTTTCTTTTTAATATTAATTTTGATGCACCCTTCATCGAGTCAAATTGGTTGAACCAGTAAAACTTATTCACTGATCAATCCATTTTCAAAAACACTGAAACAGAGGAAAATGAAGCACAATCCACATGCACAAGGAGCCTATTGTGCCCGTGAGTGCTCACTATTGATAACAGGCCAGGGCTCCAACTTCCAAGCCTAGTCCATGGTTTCAACAAATCTGCCACTAACCAATCAGTCTTTTCATGATTTGTAACCAGAGATCTCACAGTAACAGGCTTGAAGAAATGAAGAAAAATAAAGGGAAAAAAAACAATGCAAGATTATTAAAGACTACTTTAGTACCATGTGAATAATTTGCGTCCTTCCCTATTGATATCCTGATTCCCAATTCTAATGGTCAATGAAGACTACAATTCTAACAGTAGAGTGTAGAATGCCAAAATCAAAAGGTGTTAGAGCTGAAGCTAAAGGCTTTGTTGATAGTAAAAAACCAAAATCAGCATTACCCAACTGCTCTTCAAAAGATACCAGATCACAAATAAAATGTTCGTCAGAGTTAACAACATTTCCTATGTGACATAAAAGATTACTGATTAGGAGTGCAACGTAGGAGTAGATATGAAGTTGAAATTTCTACATACTTACAAAACAGAAACCAGAGTAACTGGTGAGTGCCCAACAATCTTGTGCAAACACCCGAAATATCAGCATGAGCAGGAATTTTTCACAATAATGGCATTATGAGCTCAATCATCAGATTTCAAGCTTTAATACATCTGCACATTTTCTGACCAAGCCACGTTCCATTACATGTTTCATTCCTATGAAACAGTCTCCATATTATTCTGATTGATTAGAACCAATTTGAAACACTGAAGTCCCGCAGCTTTCTGAGATGTCTCTCCATGTCTTGCCTGGACTTGGTCCATTCTTCCCTCTCTATTACAGTGGTTGGATCATCTCTTTCTCTCTAAAATCAATGACATAAAATCAATGAGTTTATGCATAACAGATAAACTCAAACTGACAGATTTAGATTAGGAATAGTCACCGCATCAATTATTTTGAAGGATGTCCCACTATCACGAATCACAAGCAAGTCACGCTTTCTATCTCTATTTCTTCCTCCAGGAACTGTGACCTAGGCACAACCACCATAAAATCATAAAATAGGCAGTCAAGATGACTTCAAAATTCAATAGCAAGTTAATGGATTGATAACAGTAAGGAATAATCCTCATGTAATCACTACTCTCTTAACCTACAAAGTACATACTAAAAAGAGTTTTGATCAGAACAGTCATATCAGACTAATGAACATCATGAAAAAAGAGTAATATTTCTCTACCATTTAGAATCTTCCTCACCTTTTTCAATGCCCTATAGTCATCTCGAACTTGAGGTTTAGTGGATAGGTAGAGCAGAATAAGAAATATGACGGATCTTTATTCACATTTTAAAGAGTTGAGGATGGGAATGCCAATAAAACTAAAAGTATAAACAGTTAACTTCTCTTCTTAATTTCTACCATATAGGTTCTAAACACAAGAAAGCCTGAATCTTAAATACCCTAGGGCTTTGCATTGTCAAATTGGCACATTAACTGCAAAAGCAGCATGATTCATCTAAAACAAAATGACAAGGAAATAGATGTACCTCAAAAATCTGAAGGGAATAAGCTTATAGCAATCAGATTAAAAAAACAGCTCAAAGTTAAATCAATTACCACTACTTTTGCCCTGGTTATTGACTTTGTTTTGGAATCAATAACATATATCTCCTCAAAATCTAGCACAAATTCTGGGTCACCAAACCTTCTGTTCCTGTAATGCTTTGTCAAGAAAACCTGCAACCAAAAAATCCAATAGTTGTGTTGCATTAAGAACATTGAATTACTGAGCCAAAAAATGGCAATTCTTTGGGTTCTAGATTCTGAAAACAATCAGCTGATATATCAATGCTAGGTCAGAAATGATCACCATTTTACTAACTGTTATACATTGAGATATTTGGGAGACCAAACAACCACAACCAAACAAATACCTCCAATATTTCTCAGGTAGGAACAACTTCTGAACTTAGTACTATATTGACAATAGATCAGGCTACACATATTACATTGCTCTTCAAAGTAAGAAACTTTGTGCAGCCATCAACAATAGTGTGATAATTTTTGTTGACAGATAGAGTAGAAAAGAATACGTTTATTTCACTTCTCTTCTGTTCTCAAGATATATATATATATATATATACACTGCTTGTTACATATTTACAGTTTATTAAAATAATTAAATCTTAACCAACCCATGCTCATACAACTGTTAACCCATACCTATACAGCTAGACATTCCAACACTTCCCCTCAACCTGGAGCATATAGATCATAGGCTCCAAGCTTGCTATAAATATTTTTGATTTTAGGTCCTCTCAGAGATTTGGTGAGTATATCTGCTAATTGATCATTAGAGTTTATAAAATCTGTGACAATACATCCTGACTCAATCTTCTGTCTGATAAAATGGTAGTCAAACTCTATGTGTTTGGTTCTTTAATGAAAAACTGGATTAGAGGCAATGTAGAGTGCAGCTTGATTGTCGCAAATCAGCCTCATATTTTTTTTTTATCTCTTTCCATCTTAATTCTTGAAGGAGTTGTTTTAACCAGATAAGTTCACATGTTGCAAGAGCCATAGCTCGATACTCCGCTTCAGCACTTGATCTAGCAATCACTTCTTGCCTTTTACTTTTCCAAGAAATCAAATTGCCTCCAATCATGATACAATATCCTAAAGTGGACCGCCTATCCGAGGGAGAACCTGCCTAGTCTGCATCAGAGTACCAAATAATCTAGTGGTGACCCTTATCTTTATATAATAGTCCTTGTGACGGTGCTCCTTTAAGATATCTAAGAATCCGAATCACTGCATTCCAACGATCATTGTAAGGAGCCTAAAGAAACTGACTCACTACACTGAACGCAAATGAGATATCAGGGCATGTAAGTGTCATTTAATCTTCCAACTAACTTCCGATATCTTCCAGGGTCTTCTAATGGCTCCCCCTGTCCAGGAACCAACTTAACATTGGGATCCATAGGGGTATCCACAGGTTTGCAGCTGAGCATGCCTGTTTCTTCTAGTAGATCCAAAACATACTTTCTTTGTAAAATAACAATTTTTGCTTTTGACTGTGCTACCTCAATGCCAAATAAATACTTTAGTTTTCCTAGGTCTTTGGTTTGAAAATGACTGCAAAGATGTTTCTTCAGCTTACAAATCTCATCATGATCATTACTAGTTATGACAATGTCATCTACATAGACAACTAGATAAATGCATTTCCCGTGAATGTCATGCTTGAAGAATTCCAAATGATCAAATTGACACCGAATCATTCCAAATTCTTGAATTACTAAATTGAATCTTCCAAGCTAGGCTCGTGGAGACTGCTCTAAACCATAAAATGATCGTCGTAGTTCACATACCAATTGAGACTCCCCCTGAGCAACAAATCTAGGAGATTGCTCAATATATACTTCTTCAGTTAATTCTCCATAAAAAAATACATTTTTAATATCAAGTTGGTAGAGAGTCCAATGGTATATAGCTGCCATAGAGATAAGTAGACGAACAAAGGTAATTTTGGCCACCGAAGAGAAAGTGTCATTATGATCAATGCCATAAACCTGAGTGTAGCCTTTAGCAATAAGGCATGCTTTAAGTCGATCAATTTGCCCGTCCAGTCCAACCTTCACAATAAACACCCATTTGCACCCCACCGTAGTTTTTTCGTCTGGTAATGGAACTAACTCCCAAGTTCCATTATTGTGTAGCACCGTCATTTCCTCTAGCATTGCATCCTGCCACCTTGGATGCTGTAATGCTTCATGCACAGTCTTAGATAAAATGACATTAGACAAGGCAGAAACAAAAGCAGTATATGAGGGTGACAAGCGATGATAGCTAAGACAATTATATATTGGATGGGGGTTGCGAGTAGAACGAGTACCTTTGCGGATGGCAATAGGTGGTGTGTCTGCATCTGCCACTGACATGACTGGAGTAGGTGACGATGGAAAAGGAGAGACATTGAAATTCAATACCGCACTTGTATCAGAAGAATGACTAGTATTGTGAGTGGGGAGATAATGTCGTCTTGAGTAAAATCGGAAGGGTGGATTTTGTTTTGTCAACTCCGTTTGTTGTGGAGTTAGATCTGGGATTGGAAGAACATTAGAAATGAATTTCTTGTGTTCAGTAGTAGATAAGAAATATGGCAATGACTCGAAAAAGGTTACATCAGCAGAAATGTGATAGTTCTTTGTTGTTGGATCATAGCATTTATAGCCTTTTTGGAGTTGCGAGTATCCGAAAAAAATATACTAGATGAAGTTAGGCTTGAGTTTGTTCTTTTCTGGAATGGGATCATGAACAAAACAGGTACAACCAAATACTCGTAATGGTAAGTGATAAGGCTTTTCTTCTTGAAACAAAAGAGAATGGGTTTTATATTGTAATACTGAAAACGACATTCTATTGATTAAATAACAAGTAGTAAGAAGAGCATCACCCAAAAATGAAGTGGGACACTATGACGAATCAGATGAGTGCGAGTTGTTTCAATGAGATGTCGATTCTTACGCTCTGCAACCCCTTTTGTTGAGGGGTGTAAGCATAAGAAGTTTGATGAGTGATCCATGTGAAGACAAAAAGTTGGAGACAGAAGACAACAAATATTCCCTACCATTATCACTTCGTAAAATTTTTATTGAAATATGAAATTGATTCTAGATTTCTGCCAAAATTTTTTGAAACATAGCAAAAAATTCATAACTATTTTTTATTAAATATACCCAAGTACAACGGAAATAATCATCAATAAATGTAACAAAAATAGTGAAATCCTATAGTTGTACAGACTCGACTTGGACCTCAAATATCGAAGTGTACTAATTGAAATGGACATGCAGCCCTATTATTAACTCTCTTAGGAAAAGACCTACGAGTTTGTTTCCCAAGTTGACATGACTCACATTCTAAGGAAGACAAATTTGAAAGACTAGGAACAAGCTTTTGAAGTTTCTAGATACTTGGATGACCAATGCAGTGATGAAGAAGGTCGGGAGAGATGATCGAAGTGAAGGCTGCAGGTAGGTATGAGTTGTAGAGGTGATACAAGCCTCGTGACTCATGTCCTGATCCAATCGTCTTCCCCGTACTCCGATCCGGCACAATAATAGAATTAGCCACAAAAGTAATAGAGCAATTAAGATTCTTCGTCAATTTACTAATTGAGATAAGGTTATAAGGACATGCAAGGGCAAACAAGACATTATTTAAGGGAATGGACGATAATTGAATATTTTCAATTCCCTTAATTGCAGTCTATGAATCATTAGCAAGAGTAACATTAGTTGAAGTGAAAGTAAAGATTGTGAAATGATTTTTATTACCAAAGATATGATCTGAAGCACCAGAGTCTAGTATCCCGGGGCCAAGAGGAGGACTCTTAGCAAGACAAGCAAATAAATTATCAGATTGCGAACTACTATTTTGTTTTGTAGCTTGATACTGCGGATACTCATTGTAGTCTTCCCCAGTTAATGTAATGGAGTTTGATGATTGGGAATTTGTATCAGGCAAAGGAAGTAACTCGTTTCCTTGGGTTTGGACAATGTAAATTGCAGGTCGATTATGGATGTATTGATTGCTTCGCGATGGCTTTTCATGTAGGTCCCAACAAGTTTCTCGAGTATGGTCATTTCTATCACAGTGAGTGCAATGGGCTCTTGAACCTTTCCCTTTGTTTTTCTGTGGACCTCCCTGTCTAGCATGAATAGCCAAAACAGATGACTCTATCTCATTATTTGGTGTTGTGGCTGATGAAATCCTCATGAGTTGAGCAGAAACATCCTCTAATGAGGGAATAGTGGGACTTGTCAAAATTTGGTCTCGAATAGAGCTCAAGTCTGGTTTTAGTCCAATCGGTGCTAGAACCATAAAAAATTTATTTCTTTGTTGTTCTTGTTCAGCAACTTTTTCAGAAAATAGCATAAGAGAATTAAACTCATCTCTTAAGATCTCAACTTGTTCCAAATAACTAGCCATATCCTGAGAATTTTGTTGTAGATGGACAAGGTCATACACAATTTTATAGATACGTTGAATATCATTAGCATATAGTATCTTTGCCTTAGTCCAAATTTTATAACATGTTTTACAGGATTGAAACAATGTAAGTAGTTTCGGTTCAAGGGAGTGCCACAATAAACTGCATAGTTGAGCATCAATTCTAATCTATGATTTTCTATCTTTTTCATCAATATCAGTAGCTTGTTTTTCTACGTGTTTACTATAACTTTGACCCATAAACCACAATTCAACAGAAGCAGCCCAAGACACATAATTATTGCTACCGCACAATTTAACAATAGTAATAGCAGGAGCACCAAAAATAGAGAATAAGAGTGGTTTGATCAAACCTGGAGTTTTCGACATTATGAGATTGAACCAAGAGTACAGCTACCGTCAAAATATTTCACCAAACAAACGTCGGCTCCTTGCAACAATGACAACTCTTTACTGCCAACAAGGAGCAATAGTCTATCGGTGTCGGAAAATCAGAGTCACACCACTAGTGAACTCGAAATGAGGAGTCGAGCACCCTGGAAGATTCGCGTTAAAAAGAGGTCGCCGGAGACTGTTCACGCGCCGACGCGTGGTCCGTTGATCAGAAACTTCTGTCGGCACGTGTGTAATAGGCAGTATATATATATATATATTGTTGTATCTCGAGAACAGAAGAGAAGTGAAATAAACGTATTCTTCTCTACTTTATCTGTCAACATGGAATTAGAGCTAGACATTCCAACAATTTTATATCAAACTCCGTAACTTGAATGCCACTTCTCTTCACATGCATTTAGTCTCCAATCATACAGATGAGGATTCCTTGAATAACAACAAGAGCTGATATTTTCGTTCAACATATCTTTAGTTATAGTGTAGCTTCTCATGACTCAAATTGAATAAAAGTGGCTAGCTAGAGGGGGTTGTTTAAAATGCTTTTTTCCCATTTAGGCTCAAGTGTTATTGGCAACCACCTAGCTACTTCTTTTTGTTGCTTTACTGGTTTGCCCATATTTCCACAATTGAGCCAGATGCAGTCTTATGCATCCAAATCTGCAAATAACTTCAATCTTCTATCTAGTAGTTCACAGGTATAAAAGACTGTAAGAAAAATTGGAGTCAGGTTGCCAGCATTAGGCGGTGAAAACAAAGAAACTTGAGATAAATTTGGAATACAAAACTCAGTCTCGGTAATCACTAGACAATGTCATGAAGCTGTCTATCCACAACCACCCAGACATGATTACTCAGAAATTCAAATGGAAAAAAAAAGAATGAATCTGTAAACAATTGCTAGCCAGAGGCTAGCATAAATTAATAATCACCCTCCTATTGATGTTATGAGTTTGAATTGTAGATGGTGCTTTTAAGGGTCATTACAGTCCAACACAAGATTTGGAAAAAAGAATGAAGTTAGTGTTCACATCACAGTATCATTGCATCCATTTTCATGATTAGCACAGGGCAGATTTCCAAAAATAAAAATGGAGGATTCTTGCCACAAACCACCACATGTGATACATACAGCAAATGTTAGCAAATAAATCACTCTTACCTTACTAATCTCTCTCTCAGATTTATACAACGGATCTCGTGGTGCATCAATAGGTGGTTCTGTTACATTGTACCGTCCATAATCACTCATTGCACAGCGAATGTACTGCAATTTTTCCATTAAAGAAACAACAGCCATAAATATGTGACAGAAATATGATTGACTCTTGAACTGTAAAGTTCACTGTTTTATAAAAAATTCAAGTGAATTGGCTCTAATAAACTCTGAAGCAAAATTGTGCTATCTCAGAATATATATAGTACATGAAAATATACCACATCCCACCATTCCCTATTGTCTATTCCAATAATGACCCAATAGTGCCACTGCATTGATGATGCAGTTATGCCAAAGATATTATTAACATTGCTTTAGGGGTAGCAAAATACTCTGAAACCGATCAGCAAATGGCCTTATTTCTTGATATGCATCCATTTCATGAAGTAAAAACCAAGCAATTATTTTAGCTCTGAACAATTAGGGAGGTTTCCTTTATTAAATTATATATAAAAAAAACTCTTGAAAATGATTATCACTATAGGCTAAAATATTGGATTTCACCAACGGAAAATTAAATCACCTTCTGTGGCATTGGTGCAAGAACTTTTGGTATAGCATAAACATCAGTATCCGGTGGAGTAACATACATCTACAGCCAACAAGGAAAAATGGAAATGAGAAAAATGAATCCATAAAGTGAAATCAACAATAATACAAGAAAAAAACTAAAATTCTAAAAATAATCAACATCAGAGCTCCGCTAACCTCTCTAAAATCATAAACATCATTATCTGGGTCAGGCGGCTTCCTTACGAAAAAATCACAGTCTAACAAGCTAATTTTATGAAATTCCTCCTCATCAATCCGGTAATCAACAATCTTTTCAGAATCCCAACCCTGTGTCGACACGAAGCTCTTGCTATTTACCATGGCAATGTCCTCATTTCCGCCGGCAGTCGCTGCAGCTGCAACGGCCGAAGGGTCATAATCAAGGTCGTAGTCTTTCTTGTTGTCCACCTCCTCCGCCTCTTCCTCGTCCATGTCGTAGTCGTCGGGACCCAATTCATCTGCGTCGCCTTCGTCGGCCTTGACAATGAACGTAGTTGGGCTTCTGTCAGGTTTGGGGAAATGATATGTAGAAATGGGCTTGAATTTGGGGGAGGAGGAGAGTGGGAGAGTGATGGGTAAGGCCGAAGTTTTGATGGTGAATGGTGGCGGAGTGAAGAGGTGCAAAGTGGCAGTGACCATGGCCTTGGGGAGTGCTTGAGAGGTGAGAAAGTGAGGGAAAAGAAGGAAAAATGTTTACCATTTACGACATCGACAGAGGAGACAGGTTTTTGGATTGGGTTTTGGAAGTTGGAGTTGTATGCGGGTGAACCCTTTAAAATGATTTGCAATCGCTTAGGTGTCAGTTCATGAATAGACAGAGTTTATCTGAGAGTTGATAATACTACATTTTTAAATTTTAAACCCTTTTTGTATTTCAAATAATAAGTGAAAATTTTTATCCATCTATCCAATTAAAGTTGGGCTCAAAAATTAAACGGAGATACTTGTGAAAAGCGAAAAAAAATTGAGCTCAATTTTTTTTTGCCACGTATCAAATAATTCTCGAATTTTTTTTATTACAAAAGATAAATTTATGTGAAATATGTTCATTAAATTTTTTCTATGTTATTGTGACTCTATAATTAATCATTGAAATTTAGATAAATTAATATATAATATTTTTTAATTAATTCAAATGTGATAAACTTATTCATATATATTTTTCATATAAATATTTTAAATTATTAAAAATAATATTTATATTGAAAAGAGAAAATTACATCATCTAAATATAATATTTACATTTTAAAAATATGGATCCAATTTTTTATCCTTTCAATTGTATACAAACACCTTTTTTTTTAATTTATATTTTTTACTGTAATTATTCTCTTTATTTTTCTAGTTTTTCTTTCATTTTTCTATTTTATTTTGTTTATATTTTTTATTTAAATTTTTTAATATTATATTTTTAATATACATAAAAATAGATATTTGTATATTGTATATAAAAATATATATTCAATAATATAAAAAATATCTATATAATATTTTTAATATTTATTTTATTTATTTTTTTAAAATTTTTTATTCTAACAATATCCACGCAATGTTCACACAATATTCAATAATTTTATATAAAATAATACATAAAATTTAACTAATAAATACATAACTTATATAAAATATCTACAATATTTATAAAATATACACAAAATATCTACATAAAAAATTTATATTTTATTTTTTTCATATGTATAATATTTAAAAATAAATTAAATAATTTTTATTAATATATTTTTTATATTTTAATTTTTTATTTATTTGTGAGTGTTATTTATTTTTATAATTAAAATTAAAAATTTCTCTTTACAACAATTTATAAATTTTATATGCTGAAGTAATAATTTAAAATATAAATTTTTATTATTTTATTAAAATATTTTTATTCAATAATGAAGTTTGAAAAAAATAAAATTTAAAGTAAAATATTAATTATAATGGTAGAAAATATATTTAAAAAAAACTCTTATTTTAGTGATGAATAAGATGTTTTTAAAATTTTACTTTAATTTTTTATAAAAATATAAATATTTTTAGCTTTTATAATATTTTTAAAGTAATAATTATTTTTTAAATAATTTATACAGATATTTCTATTGAAAAATAATTTTAATAGTTCACTTATAATAAAATATCTTTTTAGTGAAATTCTAAGTAAAATAAAAAATATAAATAAAATTTGTATAAAATTAAGCTGACAAATAATAAATTATATTAATTTTTTAATAGATTTGATTCATAATAAAATTCAAAAGAGCTTGGATCATTCAATAATTAATTAAGATTGCTCATGTTGTAATTAGTAATTATTGAACAAAATAAAATCAGATTTTTTTTGTCAACAAATTTTTATGCTTACCAGTTAACACTGTGCTCTAAAAATATTTTTAAAAAAAACTCATATTTGTAACAAAATCAATTATAAAAATACAATTCTACCATAAAAATTTCAACTAATTTTATCAAAAAGTTATGGATAACAAGGAAAATTAACCCTAACCCTTTGATTTTTGAATAAGAATAAATTTAAAATTTTCATTAAATATATTAAACACTTAAATTCAGGGGCGCAGCTACTTATGGTGGAAGGGGCAGCTGCCCCCTTCTATTTTGAATTTTTTTTATATATATGTATAATTTTTATATATATATATATGTGTATATATATTATTAAAATTTTTAAAATGTTTAATTGCCCCCCTTTAAATTTGTAAAAAAATATATGATATTTTTATTTTGCCCCTCTTCACTAAAAAATCTAGCTTCGCCCCTGCTTAAATTGTATCCCTTATTTTTTTAACATTAAAATTTTAGTTAATATCACATAATTTTTGTTTAAAATGTGATTTTTTATTTTTAGAATATAGCATTTATAAAGAAAGGCTATATTATTGTATCATTAATAAATATCATAGATTAAAATAATTAATTTTAAAACAATCAAATTTTGAACTATATATTTTTAATGAGAAAAATAACAAAAAAGTATTTTTGCATCATAATATATTTTGTAATTAATACTTAATTGGACCCAAGGCTGGAGCCTACAAAGAGACAAAAGCAAGCCCACAAACGAACTGGGCTAAAATCCGGGTCGGGTAAAAGAATAGGAAATTGTTGGAATGGGGCAAGATCAACCCGCCCTTTCTCGTTCACTCAAATTTTCTCGCGAAAGAAAACGCAAGAAAATTAAAACAGAAAATTCATTTTTCCGGTTAAACCCCCCGAAAACGGTTTTCGCATCCCGCCCAGCACTCTCTCTGTTTATCTCTTATATATCTTTATTCAAAAACTATGCCTTGAAACATACAAAAACGCCCTTTCTCTCAATAAAATTTTAGGGTTTTCTTAAATTAATTTCTCTTTTCCCTATGTCTACCGAACAATAGCAAATTAACGATAATTCTCAATTCAATACCCTAGAATTGTGAGCCTACAAATGGAGGAAGGGACTAGTGGCGGCGGTGGAGGGGAATCGTCGTCGAGAGTATCACCGTCGTTTATGAAACTAGGAGACAGACAAATATTCACGGTGGAGCTTCGACCTGGAGAAACTACATTTGTGTCATGGAAGAAGCTCATGAAGGACGCAAACAAAGTTAATAGTGGATCCACACCGGCCTTGGACTCACCTCCCGTAAACGCTCACCCCAACCTCGAGTCTCGTATTGCCCCTGTAAGCTAAGATCATTCTAACGTACCTGTGTATATGACTATATGACTTAGTTGTTGATGAAGTTGTAATGTTGATAAAATGTTCGGTGGTGCGTCAAGCTGAAGTTAATTTTATAACTTAATTTTGTGTATTTTTCAACTGGTAAAATTTGTTTGGCTGCTGAGAAAATTTCGGGAACCAAGGAAAATTTTGAACATGGGACTAACGAATTTAGCCATTTAATAGATTGGCGAGAATATTTATGAGTTTGAACATGAGCAGAATTTTTTAGTTGCTTGTTTGTTAAGAGGATTTTGCTAGTATGTGCTAATTACCTGCGAAACTGAATTTGGAAGAGGAAAAAACTTGATGCATTATGATATTTTTGGTGTTATTTGCATTTGTTTAAGTGGTGTTTTTTTTAATGCTGGATCTATCTACCTTATATTTATTGAATTTTATGAATTTTAAAGTTGCATAGAATATATGTTCATGATTTTATGAATTTTAAAGTTGCATGGAATATATGTTCTTGATTTTATGAATTTTAAAGTTGCATGGAATATATGTTCTTGTTAGTGTTTGTTGTTATGAAGTCAATTTAGTTTTCATGCAGTTTGAATATTTAGTTGTGCTTGACTTGCTGCAGGAACAACCAGCTGAAAAGGAAGAGAAAGATGCACCTGCTCCAAATCGTTTCAGTGCTGTAATTGAGAAGATTGAACGTCTTTACATGGTATGTTATACTTTATCTCATGCTTACTGTTTCCTTTTGCCTTCAATATTATTTGATATGCATGGGAGTCAACGCATGTAATAAGAATTACATGTGCTAATTTGACTGAATCCCTTACAGGGCAAGGATAGTAGTGACGAGGAAGATCTAAAAGATGCTCCTGATGACGATCAATATGATACGGATGATTCCTTTATTGACGATGCTGAGCTGGTTGGTGTTTCTGTCTCCCTTTTTTTTCTTTCGTTTCTGTGTTTGTACATATGCAGTTCTGATTATTATTTGATCTTATTATTTAAAAAATATTTAGAATATATATTAGAGTTCAGAATGTTAATTGCAATTGTTTCTGCAGGATGAATATTTTGAAGTGGATAATTCAGCAATAAAACACAATGGATTCTTTGTTAACAGAGGAAAGCTGGAACGCATGTAATTTATCTTTTAACCCTTTTAGTTGACTGTAATTCTGATTAGAGGTTGACTTGTTACGTGATAGTTCTATCTACTTCTTTTCATTTGGTTAGCCTTTGGTTTTGCACTGAGCCCTTTAGAGTTGAAGCTTCTGTCATCAATGAATTTGCCATTTTTTAAAGCAATTGATTTAAAGGCTTTACCATTACAATCTCAGTGTTTTTGCATCTTCCCATCTTCCCATCAGATTTATAGTGAAAGGTAGTACAGTATATCTTCAGTAATCTTAGTATAGTGACACAAGGCAATCTCTTTAGATTCATCCTTTTGTTCTTGGCTTGAATGTGCATAATGCCCATTGGAAATTAATGCTTCATTTAAGGTGTTTTGGGCCCAATTTGTGTCGGAATGATTAAAAATCAAGGGAACCAGCTCAAAAGATCTTTTTGTAATTAACCTCTCTTTCCCCTATTACTGACCAGAAATAGAATTACTAACAATTTCACAATCAAAGAGTTTTCAACTTAGTCCCCAAGGGGATATCCCAATGGTTGAGAATAGATATTTCCACTAGGAGGACTAATGTTTGAATCCTGGGTGGGGTGAGAAGGGTTTATGGGGAAAGAGAGAGCTACTTCTATATGTAGTTCATTTAAATTCCGATGTACCCAAAAAAAGGTGAATTCTCTACTTATCAATGCTCATACATGAAGTTCTCTTGATGAAGCAAATCTCAACTTGGCAGCTGTTTTGTTGACAGCATAAAATAAATTTTTATTTCTAGTTGAACACTTTATGAAACTTATCAAATATGTCCCCTCTTTTCTCTCTGTTTCTGCATTATTATGCTGCCATCAATTGTGTGTGCTAGTTTCCATTTTTTATTTCATGAACTTCATGGATTTGTTCGTGGTTGTTGACCTTGGTATTACATGTTGTTTTGAAATTGTCTGCTTGTCAGCTATTACCTTGAGAGAGCAGTCATTACTAATAAGTTATTTTATGGTTCCTATAATAAACAACTATCTTGGTGACACTAACTCCAGCTTCTGAAATTATTTCTCTACTATTGGCTATAATTTTATTATTTAAATTGATTTGACAATGCAGATATCTCATATCTGACATATTCTAAGGAAAAAGTCCTATTTTGTAGATTTTTGCTTATTTATTTGAATTAGTCTTTAGAAAGCATTTTTTTACTGATTGCCTTGTTTTCTTTTTGCAAGAAATGAACCTGCTGTTGTAACTAACCAGCAAGCAAAGAAAAGACGGAGAAAAGATCTAACAAAGACTGCTGGTGAGGGTGATGATGGTCGTACATCAAATAAACATGTTAAGCTGTGTAAATCAGTTGCTGGGAAGACAGCAATGTCGCTTGGAAAGAACTCTTCTAACACGTCTCAAGGCTTGGTCATGACAAGTGAATGCTATGAGGATGTGAAATCTCAGAATCTACCATATGCATCTGGAATTTCTTCAAAGAAGAAATCTGTTGAAACTAAAATGAATTTGGATCCATCATCATCTATAAAAGTTCCAAATGGCGATGCTTCTGTATCTGTAGCTGAGGCTAAGGATATTGAAAAGCCAAAGACTGGAGGTTTTCAGGCAAAAAGCCTGACCGACAAACCAAAAGATGTAAGTGGATCCTTGGATGTATCGCATCAGAAATATCATGATAAAAGTTCTTACCCACAACTGAAGTTGCAATCTGCAAAATCAATAAGTAGTGTTAATGAACTTGAACCGTCAGTTCGATCAAAAGAAAAGAATGGTGTGCATGAGTTGCCTGACCTTAATATGCCAGATGGCAAGATTTCCCTGCAAGTAACTGTAAGTGCTTTAACATTTCTATTCTTATTATTTTTCAGACAGACCGTTAGGTTGGACACAGTCATGTGTTGCAATTCTTTAAAATCTGGACAAAAGGAATTTGATGGTGTGCGTATGAATTCACTATAGCTAACTGTGTGCGGAGATGTATGGAATTCTGTGGAACTTAGGCCTTTGTAGATAGTAGAAGAGTGATTTTGAAAATGCAAGAACTATTACATGCATGTGAATTAATCCTAGAACCATATAGTTCTATATAGTCTAATGAAAGTCACCCATCTCTTTTCAGCTAATATTAGAAGGTTTTTGCCTTGTTATACTTTCCACCGGCTTGTTACTTCCCAGTTTATTTTCTCCTTGTTGCTGGTCTTGAGCTTGAATGTAACTTTGTGCAGAAACCTTCACATGTCCATAGAAAAGACAGTTCTAGTGTTAGGCCCAAAAGTTCAACGCTGGAAAATGCCATCAGGGAATTGGAGAAGCTGGTTGCTGAATGTAAGCTTGAAAGTTCATATTGCACTTATATGCCTAAATATGATGATTTTGGTTAGTTTCTTCTAATTTCAAGTTATTTTCTTTTGTAAAATACTGCAGCAAGGCCACCCGTTTTGGAAAATCAAGAGGTTGATGCTTCATCCCAGGCAATTAAAAGGAGATTGCCTAGAGAAATAAAGCTAAAGCTTGCTAAAGTCGCTAGATTAGCGGTACTGTAAATTCTTAATCCTTTCATGATCGTCTATTCCTTGATTTTGTGATCTAATAAAAATTTCTTCTCATTCTAAAATTTTTGTTTGATAGTGATAAAAAGTAAATATATGATTTTTTACTTTAAAATGGTATCGGCAGGCAAGCCAGGGTAAATTATCAAAGGAGTTAATCAATCACCTTATGAGTATTCTTGGCCACTTAATACAGCTCAGAACACTCAAGGTATATTTCTGGGAAAAAAAATGAAAATGACTCTTCAGTGATTTTATTTCAGTTCTGTCTCGCACTCTTTGTAAACCCAATTCTTATGCTGGCGGAAGTGGTTGGACAGTTATTTTGCACTCAACTCTTATACATGTTTCATTTTCTTTGTAATTTCATGATTATTTTTTTTAAATTTCTGATTATTCTGGGTTTGCAATTGCATTTTTGGCAATTTTTCTTTATTTTGCTTCTTATTTTTGCCTATCTCTGTATGGTTGAATCTGGAAACCACTTTCAAGCAACTGAAATTGCATCTTTCTGTGACTATCTTTGACAATTGCAACTGACTCTTGATTTCTCTTGGAACTCTGAAGCTGCTGTAATCCTAATTGTTTGTGTAAAATAAGCTATAAGTGCTTGTATGACCCTAATGACTGGCTTATTTTGTATTGGGTCCATTCTGATCTTTGGAACATGATACTATGGTCTCTCATCCAAATAAGTTTCAACCGAACTGTGACGAATCGTGAAGCATTGGAAAGTTGTTAGGTCAATTAAAAATGATGTTTATTATTCATTGTATTATAGTCTTTATGCATTTTGCATTTTTGCATTTGCTCCTTTTTTTGTGCCTTATTCAAAATAATAATAGCATAACATTGTACAATCTGTTTTTGCTGCAGAGAAACTTAAAAATAATGATTAACTCAGGCTTGTCAGCAAAACAGGAGAAAGATGATAGGTTTCAACAAATAAAGAAAGAAGTTGCTGAGATGATTAAGATGCAGGTCCCTTCTTTGGGATCCAAGGTGTGTTGGTTGAATCTTCTCTCTTCCTCCCTCCCTCTCATAGTGCCATCAGCATTGCAGAGAGATACTCTGGACAATCCTTGGATAACATAGATGGATAAAAATTTACTACAAATCAATAGCCCATGAAACTGAAAAACAACCCCCTCCCTCTACTCTCTCTCTCTTTTTCAACCATTTATTTTTCAGTGTGATGCCTCTATTGGAGTCTATTTCACTGGAAAACCTTTTATATCTGATCACTTCAGTATGGATCTCTTTCTCTTCGTGGGGATTTGTTAGGCTAACAGTATTTTTGGTTGTTTTGTCTTGATCTGTGTTTCTGTAGTTGCTGCTATAGTGTTTATTTCTTATGAACAATCTTAGATGTTGCATGGATGACTCAACATTGCATGCTAATGGATTTATTTATTTTGAAATCTTAAACAGTTAATTGATTCTTTGAAGCATCTTGATGACTAGTGTTTGAACTAATGTGAAGTTTCTTTTATTATTTTATCTGGCATTGGAGCAGCAACATGGAGCATCTGATGATTTTCAAGAAATGGCTTCTGAGGAAAAAGGAGTCCTCAAAAGAAAATTTAGCATGGATGCCATGTTGGAGGACAAAATTTGTGATCTTTATGACCTTTTTGTTGATGTACTGATACATAACTTGCATGCAATTCCTATTGTGAACAAATTCTTACTCTGTGCGCAAATCTTTGTTATTATTTTTATCTCATTTTTGGTCTTTACCTTCTGATGATTCTAGGGACTGGATGATGATGCTGGCCCGCAAGTCAGAAAGTTGTACGTGGAGGTATGTTTTATTTAACTTATTATCTTTAAAGGAATGGTGCAAGTGAATTGTTGGTCCATGCAAGTGAATGGTTGGTCCATCTTGTGCTCTTCTTTGCTGAAACTTCTGTTACTAATTTATTGATGCTATTGTTCAGAATCCATCCAACTTATGTCCTTTCCTCTCTCTCTCTCTCTCTGTGACCAGACTATGTTATTTCTCTTGAAGCAAATACCCTTTAAGGCCCTGAAATGACCCAGTTCTTTACTCTTCTTCCACTCCCTATTTCCAAAAGGGAAAAAAGTTAGTGTTTGTAATTTTCTGTGATATTCCTTTGACACTTGAGCTCCATTTGTGATTCAGCTTGCAGAACTGTGGCCAAGTGGTTTCATGGACAACCATGGGATTAAGCGTGCAATTTGCAGGGAAAAAGAGAGACGAAGGGCCTTATACAACAGACATAAGGTACATAAGCTCCACTTACTTCTTTTGTGCTTCTCTTTGTGAATGTTCATTTGTTATATTTTCTGGATAAGGTCGTTGACAAGATCTGTATGTTTACTCCTTGGCACTGGATGTGTTGATGGACTTAAAGTAGAATCCTTTCACTTGCCTATTGATTGTGATCCAATGAATGTTTGTTCAAATTGTTGGCATATATTATGTATGCCTAAGTTTGATTACAGTTGCTCTAATGTAGTGTCAAAGTCACAAAGCTGGGTCTTGTGTTTGAGGTAAGGCATAAGATGAACCAGGAATGAAGTTCTTACATCTGTTGGTTATTTATATGCTTTAGAAGTATGCTGTTGGTAGATATTGCCAATAGGATAGTTGGTGTTATTTGAATGAGCGATGTATTCTGTTTAACATTGAGAAATTTGATATTTGGTTGGACATTACTTCTTTTACTCTTGATTAAACTTCCTGAAATGCAATGCATCATCTTCATTACTCTGGGATATGGCTATGCAGGCACTGGGATCTTTTTTTTTTTTTTTTTGAAGGGACAGGCACTGGGATCTGGTATTTACTTATTTTATTTTGTGTGTTAGGATGAGGAGAAAATTAAGAGAAAAAAGATGCTGGCACCTAGACCAGATGAGACTGCACGAGTTGAGGCTGGTTCTGTTGCTCATCAACAATATATGCGAGAGAGGTTGCCTACTGATACGGCTGGTCCTGTTTTAGCTTTAGCTAGCAAGTCAATAACTAGTTCAGCAACAGCAGCCATCCGGGTACCAAGTCCTTCGATGACCGTACCAAACTTGGACAGGCTAAAACAAGAGAAGCAAAAAGGAAATTCAAGCAATCCTGTGGATGAGGCAAAGATAGGCGTAGATGGTGCATTGTTAAAGAAAAAGGTAAAAAGGAAGTCGGAACAGGTGTTAGATGAAACTCATTTCCGTACTGACAAATTGCATTCCCAAACTAGTGAAGAAAGACACAAGTCTCTTAAGTCGACGGCAGCTATTCCCCAAAAGTTAAACCTTCAGCTTACGCCTTCAAGTTTCGAACACACTAGCTGACATAATATAGCCAATTAGGGAATTTACACTACAGAAGTAATTTGTGTAACAAATTCCTTTAATTTTCTTTGTTCTTAGCAGGCTTTATTAATTCTGATCAGCTGATTGCTACCAGTTTATTAATTCTGATCAGCTGATTGCTACCAGTTTTGTAATTAAGTGTTGGATGGTGCGTTGTCCATTAGAGTTTCTTTGTTAAATAGGAGATTGGCAAAATGCTGTATTTTTCTTATGCGATTAAGGCATTGCTTTGACGTGTAACTTTGAAATCTTGCTTTTGTTTCTTACTTTTCCCTTCACTTGTTATTTGTTTGGGTTGTCATCGTTTTTCACGGCTGGCTGCTTATGTGTGATGACTAAGGCTATAACAAGCCCAATTGAGTTCGGTTTATTTACATTTGGTTCATTTCAAGCCTAGCTTCTTCAAAAATTTTATCACATTTCTTATTTAATAATGGTGTTTTGTCTCAATAATTTATGTTAATTATTATTTTGTACATTCTATAAAGATTTCATGAATCAAAGCAGTGTGATTGTTATAAGGGAAGATTACACTCTAAAACATTTTTTATAAAATGTTTTCATTTTTATTAGGGGTTTTTAAATTATTTTATAATAAACTAATAATAAATTATATAAATTTATAAATTCATATTAAATTTATAAGAAAATCATAATAAACTATATAAATATGATATTTTGGCAAATTAATCATAAATTTTATAAATCTAAATATATATTTTTGAAATATGATAATTCAATTTTTTTTATTTTTTCTGACATTTTTATAAAAAAAATCTTTTTATAACCGTAGGATTTCAGGTTAATACTTCATTGTAACTCATGCGAAGGGGTTCACGAGCTTTCCAACCAGGCATAAGGATAATCAAGGTTTACTCATGAAACATGCTAAAAAAAGGAAAGAGAAAAGGAAAAATCATGAAAAGTAATCTAATTTAAATTTATTTTTGGGAAAATTATACTAATTTTTTTTCTTGAAACTCCAAAAACAAATTTAAATCCTATTACTTTTTATTATTTTTTAAAAATACAAAAAATAAAAAAAGAGTTTATAAGAATCAAAGTGTAAATAAATTCTTATGTTTTTTTAAGAATGAACATATATTTAGACAAAAGTAAAGGTAATTTTCTAAAACTCAACTATTGATTTTTCTAAAACTCAACTATTAGCTAATAAATACAGAAAATTATTTTATATTTTTTTAACTAAAAATATTTTAACTAAATAATACATTATATTTTCTATTTTTTTAGAAAATTTTCTAGGAAACAATTTTCTACAATTAAATAATCCATGTATATATTTGCAAATATAGTGTATCTTTAGTATACTAAAAAATAGTATTTTAAAAAAGAAAAATGAGTATTTTTAAAAGTATTTTTATTTTTTTAATTTGATTTTTTTAATTAGTTTATGAAGGGGCTTGATATGGATTAATTGGGTTTTTTCAAAAATACCCTAAAAACTAAAAATATTTTCAAAAATAATCTTTTTTAATTTCAATTTCAAAAATATCCTTTTTTAAAGGTATATTTTTAATATATATTTAATATATTAATGATATATTTAATTATTAAAAATATACATTGAGTATATATTTAGTATATAAAAAATATACTAATAATATAAAATATATTTTTAAAAAAATTAAAAAATGTTTTATAGAGTGTAATTTTTTCTTAATTCTACCGAGGGAAATTTATAAAACTAATTTGAAAAGGAAAAAAAATTATAAATATATTATGCAAGTAAAAAATTTATATAAATGAAGAATATATCAAAAATACTGATTTATTTTTTATATATATTAAATATATATTCAGTATATTTTATTATATGCCGTAAAAAAATTAAAAAAATACTTTTTATATATCTAAAAATGTAAAATTGTAAAAAAAAAAGTAAATTACAGTAAACATATATACGTACAGATATTGGTGAGATGCAAGTCTGATGCACCTTGGCGACTTAGCTGCATCATTCACTAATAATCCTTCCCGCGTTTTTTTCTTTTTATCCCCAGTCTCCAATTTTCCTTCTGTGCCAAAAAAAAAAGTTTCCAATTTTCCCAGAAATACAAAAGCCTAACTCACCACTCTCACTCTTTTAACTGTAAAATTTGAACGAACGAGGAAAACTCTATCAAGAGTCAGAGAAGAAGATGTTGAATACAAAATCATTCAAGGGAGCCAACGTCTTCATGTCGCGGAACTTGGTACCGCCGGAGGTCTTGACGCCGTTCTAGATGCTCTCAAGCTCAATGGCGCCCAAGTCTTTCTCTGTTGCGATCCTTCACGGAACGGCCCTAACGATCACCATGTCATCTCCTCTACAGATCTTGTCAGTAATGATGCCAATTGGCAATTATCGCTACTGTTCCCGCCATTTTCTACTCTCATTTCGCTGCCAATTTAGGTTTTTTTTTAATTTTTTTTAAATTTTGTTTGTCTGTTGGTTTTCAGGAGAAATTCGAGGATCTTAGAGCTAAGGACTGTAATTTGCTTGGTATGATTTTGTAAATTATTAGCTTTGAATTCGTTATCGACATATTGCTCACGTTGATCTCTTTTTACTTGTGCTCTTTGTAATATTGGTTAGGTCCTCAGTGTGTTCTTTCGTGTGCAAAAGAACATAGAGCATTGCCTAAACAAGGCTTCACTTGTTGCCTTGCAATGGATGATGTCAAAGTACTTGCATCTGGCTTTGACATGGATGAAAAGGTATTCTATCTTCTTATAAAAAGATGAAATTTTGATTTTGTTTCTGGACCTGGAATGAGTCTTTGCTATTCCACCCCATTATGAGGAAGCTTATTCTCTATTTTTATATATACACCGGAGTTCATAAAGGTTGAGCTACACTGTTGCTACGAGCTTCCTTGATGTTTCTAATGTTATACTTGTGACACAGGTTAAGATAGAAAAGTTGGTAACAGCAATGGGGGGACAGTTGCATACCAAAGCATCTTTGGATGTTAGTTTCGTCATTGTGAAGAATGTTTTGGCTGCAAAGTACAAGGTTTAGCACTGCGCTTGAAGACTTTTGTTAGTTCAAATTTTCTTACCTGTAAAATATTTTGTTTCACATTTGAGTGATCTACTTAATGTGCTTTTTTCTCTCTTTTTTCCTTCTTCCATATTATATGCAAGTGTGTTATAATATGCCTAAGTTTGCTCAGAGTGTTGGGGGAGAAATTGACCTCCAAAGTCTTGGATACTTCTATATGAACTTGGTTTTACTCTTACTTTCGTGTTTTGGGTTGTTAGAAGTTAGAACTGATCCAGGAGTTGATATTTGAACTGTGTTAATAATTTTTCTACTTATCATCCTCGGATAATGAATTAATGATTGTTAGCTGGTGCTAGCATTGGAGAATAGGAGCGTAAAGAAATTCAAATTTAAAGGTTCAGGCTTGAAATTATGGTCCCCCATTTAATATGGGCATTATTGGAGAAAATATAGAATATTTACTAGTCTTTTTTTAGTCAAATTCATGTCTCTAGAAATAAATAAAGTGCTGATCTGTTATTTTATATCAGAGGCAATTATTTTATATCAGAGGCAATTCTGTTATTTCTAGCTTTGCTGGAAAATCTATTCAGATTTGTTCAGGTGTCTATTATTTTAATTTTAAATCTTATTTTATGTCTTTGTTGGTTCAGGAATAATTTATTCTTTTTTATTTTATATTAGGAGTCCAAACTAATTTAATTCTTTTACTTGAAATAGTTAGTATTGTAATGCTTTTAATTCAGCTTTTCTAATGAATAAAAAAACTAGCAATTATGCTATTTTGAGTTGTGGGAGACCATTCAGCCCTAGGTGTGATGCCATGGAACCTTGTTATGTTGTCCAAGAAAGTTTAGGTGTAAAGCAAAAACTATTTTATCTTGTTTTATTGTTCACATTACTGTTCATGATGCTTTAATTTCTCTGATACAGCCCTGTGATTCCCTGTTACTGTCCCACAAGTCCCTGTTATTACTTAATTTCGTTTCACAAACTGCATTCTTTACAAATCCTAGCCTCCCATCATAGTTTCTACTCATCCTATCATCCATATAAACCCAAATTCATCTCTTTATAACCTACCCTCCAACCGTTTTGCATCAGCTAGTCTTTCTAAAGTCATGTTCTAGATTTTTCTAGACATGGTCCTAATATGATTTGTGCATAAGATGGCCCATCCAAAAAGTTTGGGCACCTATACATGTCTTTGGAACTTGAGAATGAAGTCCATTAACCTTGGTGACAAGAAATGACCGTTACCAATATGCTTTACATTAGCTGAAGCTTTAATATCCTTGTTGTGAAGATACTATTTGAATTAGTACTGAACTTCTTAATGTTTTTTTTCCTTCTTTTCAGTGGGCTTTACATACTCTGAAGAAACCAATTGTAACTATTAATTGGTTATCTCAATGCTGGAATGAGCACCGTGTTGTTCCACAAGAGTCATACAGGATTCTTCCCTTTTCTGGATTAATGATATGTGTTACCAGAATACCTGCTGGTTGTGACACAAACTATCTGTTGTTGTTGCTTCTAATAATCTATCTTTTGTAATATTGGTTAGTTGCTTCTTTCAGATGAGAGGAAGGAGATTGAAAAAATTATCACAAAAAATGGTGGGGCATATTCTGCTGAACTTACCAAGAAGTGCACACATTTGATTTGTGATATATCCTTTTCATAGTTCCCAAGAAATAGGTCTTGATTTTATTTAAGCCTTTCATGGTTGATTTCATATTGAATCACTTACCTCACTTTTTAAATTAACCTTTATTACCCTTTCTGTTTGCCCTTTTCTTCATTTATTTTTCTCTGGGGAAATAACCCTTGAAATGTGTTGATTGGCTGCATAAATCTTTGTACTTAGGCATCTGCCTATCAGTCTTTTATTTGTCTATTTTTTATTGCCTTTTATTGAGCATCTCTCTCTCTAACATATATGCAATTACATTCAAACATGTTCATGTGTTTGTGAAATTATTTTTAGGGTTTATAAACTCTTTCATTTTCTGACCTAGAAAATTCCTGTGCTCCTCAAATTTTATGATTGTACTGCAAAATAAAGTGAAACTATATTAACAATATGAGGAATGCATATTTAGGTTTCCCTAGTAACTTAAGTTATCCAAGCTTCATGCGTGCAATGTGAGTGAGTCTGTTAAAACACTAAAATCTATATACCTTTGCAACTGTTGGATATGGAAATTATAACATTATGTAACAACTAACAATGAAGTGCTCAGCAGTATGGATGTGGAAATTGTGACATTTTATGAAGTGCTCAACCGACTATTTCTTCTTGCATGCCTTGAGGTGATAGATAATCGAGTCCCCTAAGCACCTTGTGTGCATTTTAAATCCCTTCATTTTAACCTTGAGAATTTGAAAAGCAAATTATCTTCCCTTTCTAGATCCATATACCTGCCAATTTTTCTAAGTGCTCTGGCAAATTTTGTATCTTAAAGGTTTCTGAATTATTAAGTGAGGATGAATGCATTTGTTTTCTTGACTGTCCATAAGCTCCTGAGGGTGACAAGTACAAGGTTGCTCGAAGGTGGGGCCATATTCATATTGTAACCCGGAAATGGTTTGATCAGTCTGTTGCTAGAAGAGGTAAAGCTTTACATTAGTGATGTCCTATATATTCTGGTGAACTTTGCATTTATAATATGTTACCTTTAATTCTTCATCCTTAATGATTTTTTTCTGACATTTTAATGAGTTTAACTTTTTTGGTCAATAGCATGTCTCAATGAGGAGTCTTATCCTGTTCAAGGTGGTTATGTAGCTGCAAATAAATTTGTGAAGGGTTCCCAATGGCACTGCATAGCCAAGACAAGGATATTGGAAATTCACTATCTGGGTTAGTTACGGAATCCGTTTTGACAGCTGCTCCTTGTGCTGGGCCATCTGATCTGGATGTAGAAGCTACTGTCTCACAGAACATGTCTTCTATGTTTTCTGATCCTCCTGTCTTTATGAAAGAGGGGGATGGTGAAATGCCTGCAGTGCACCCTGTGAATGAAACGAACCTTGATGGTTGCATTGCTAATGACTCTCAATCTGAAGACAATGATCTGTACTTGTCAGAATGCAAAATATCACTCGTTGGTTTTGAAGCTTCTGAGTTGCATAAATTAGTTAATATGGTGCGTAGAGGTGGGGGTTCCCGATATATGTTATACAATGAAAAATTGACCCACATCGTAGTCGGAGCTCCAACAGAAGTGTAAGTCTTCTCTGAGTTTATGCAATATCAACTTTATGAATGCATTTCTTGGGTGCTTTTCTGCAATTTGCACATGCGTTAATACTGCATGCTAACTTGCTGGTCATTTCAATGTGGTGATGTTTTATGTTAATTGAATCTCTCAGCTACTCTTAGTTTGAGGATCATCTTAGTTCTCTAATTTCTTAGTCTCACACACGAATATATGGTTCTCCCAGTGAAAAGAAGGACCTGAGGGGCCTTGCTGCTTTGGGTGTTATTAATGTGGTTAGACCCACTTGGCTTGAAGATTGTGATCGTGAAAAGAAAGAAATTCCTGTTCTCAGACAGCATGTTGCCTATGATTTACTTCTTCCTAAAGGTTTTCTAATTATTTTGTGATTGTTATCTGCCAGTTTTTCTTTGTTACTGTTTTTCTATACACATTCTTGCTGGACATTTCTTGTTACTGTGTGTGTGTGTGTGTGTTTTTTTTTTTGCTTCATTGGATTGATTTATATTTTCATTATTTACAAATTCCCATCATGCATATATGTTTTATTCTCCATCAAACTGACACCATATCCTGGCTAAATAGATTCTACAAGCTCTGTTAAAGGAGCAGCAGCTGGCATGATTGATGTGAATCAGGGTAAAGTCTCCAGTGTTCATTCGAGCATCTGCTTTGATCAGGTACTGGGTGGTGCAAACGTTAGCAATGGGATGACATCATTGTTGCAGAAGGACAGAAATGGGAAACCAGAAATCAGCATTAATGAGGGCATATCTCTGAAAGCAACTGTGAGACAGTCCGAGCTGAACCAATTTTCAGTTGGTAATGATAAAAAGAAGGGTGTAAATAAGACACAATTTGATTCTAGTGACCAAAAGAAGAAGCTATTAACTGTTTTCAAGGGGAAAACATTCTGCTTTTCAAATTCCTTTCCTGAAGATAGGGTAAGTAGTTGAAATTAATGTTTTAAAATTGATGTGATTTTTTACCTCTAGATACTGCATATTGTGATAGATCCAGTTGATTTCCTGATGTTCCATTGTTTTAAACAACTCTTCTCTTAGTTTCTCTTAGCTTGCATTGCTTATTTTACTCTGTTGTATTTACCATTCACTTGCTTTCTGATCTGAATTGGTGCTATGTGTCTAAGTAGCTTTGTGCAATGTTTCTCAACGATCTTCAGTTGCTTACCTGGATTTGTTTTTATCAGAGAGCTGAAATTGTTCAGTGGGTAAGTCAAGGGGGAGGGGAGATGGTGGAAGATCATGTGAAACAGCATGTACACTTCATTATTGAATGCCATGGTGTGATACCAAGGTCTGTGGATGTTCTCCAAAGTACTTATGTATCCAGTCATTGGCTCCGTTCTTGTTTAGAGTTACACTTCACTGCATTGTTGAATGGTCCTTTTATTCAGTTTTCTGTTTTCCATTGTGGCATGATTAGTATTGATGGAACTTTCAATTTGGGAATTTGTATGAACCTTTTATGAGAGATGAGAAAAACTGGGATGTAAGCAAAATTGCTGGCATTTGAATTTTTATTTTTTTGAAACATGATCTTATTCTTCTCATCTATGCTTCACATATTCTACTGCATGGACCTCTATTTTCATGCCCAGAAATGATTGGAAGTAGGGAACTTCAATTGCATTTAGATATCTCCTAGGAAAGTCTTATGGTTATGTTTTGGGAAGTCTTAGGGCTATGTTTTGGGATACTGTTGTTTCATATTAGATCATAGATTTTACTCCTAGTTAGTTTTTAAGCTCTGTTTATGTCTTTTTCATGCAACTAATGCTTTTTATTATCACATTGAGTAACAATTTCAACTTGAGGTTAACAATTGGAATTGAGCTATAAGCCTAGAATCATCTATTCTTGTCTGATACTTTTGTTGCTGCTGCTCTGGATACAGCTGCTGGCCCTCTTTTCTTGCTATTTTTGTCTTCAAATTGGTTACCTTTTCAATTGATAGCTTAAGTTGAAATGTTTTGCTTTTTTAGATATCTGCCAATCCAATCCGCTGAAAATTTCTAACAGTTATATTACTACTGAAGGATGAATGCTTGCTGGATGTTGGTGGTTATATCATATATTCCCCTCTTCCCTGCCAGATTCCTTTGCCTGGTTTTGAGAACTTCCGGTTTTGCATCTCACAGTTTGAAGGGAAAGATAGGTCACTCTTAAGAAACTTGTGCTTTGTCCTTGGAGCCAAATTTGTGGAGAAACTACTAGAAAAGTCACCCATTTATTATGCAAGTTTACCAATGGACCAAAATATGAGTATGCTTGTAAATGGGATATATGCTCAATTACATCTGAGTGGATTTATGAGTGTGTCAGGCAGGTATATTCTTGATACTCTCTCTGCTTGTTTGATCGTTAATTTTGACATCGTGATATATCTGCTATAACCTTCATCTTTTGGCAGAATGAAGTTGTCACACTGGATAAATTTCAGCCAAAAGAAGTTACTTCTCAAGACCAAGAGGCAGGATTATGTACTGTGAGCCAGTTTCCTACTCAAGCTGCTCACATGATATCTGGAGAGTATTCATCAAAATTTATCAGCCAGTCACAAGACATTGGAATGGCACCAACCCAGGCTGGTGGTAGTAGAGTTAACAACTTTAGGGAAGAGGTCCAAAAATCTATTGATTACTCCAAGAAGCCAAGGCTCAAAGAAAGTGAAGGCCAAAAGTCTTCTGAAGTTCATCTAGATGATCCTATCTGCAACATAAATTCCATTGTTGGAAACAATTCAAAATATAATGAAGAATCTTCTTGTGGTGTCCCTGATGTAGCTGCTGCTATTGAGGACTTGTTAGAGCAGACAAGCAAGGTTAAATTACTGATGACTGTTCTGCTACTTTTTTGATGTTTATTTTATTGATTGATTAATTTATCCTGTCTGGTTCACTTACAGATTCATGATCAGAAGTCACCAGAGAGGACTCAGCATGATAAAAAAGTATCCTTTATGTTCTTATTATCCCTTTTATATATAGTATTAAATTTCTGCACCTGTTTAATCCTTGATGGTAGAACGGCTTTATTCGTCTGACTCAATGCTTGGTGAAAACCATGTGGGCTCTTGTTCCGTCATTGGGCTACCCAAGCACTGTTTAAACAGGTAACTTAGTCATATGTGGATTATTGATTTCTGTAACTGTGAATTTTATCAAGTTAAATGATTGGTTAAACATTGGATTTTCTGTCAAGTAGGTTGACAATAGTTATAATTCTGCAATTTGATGTTAACATGATTCCCTATCATTCAATAGGCATTAAATTATTCTATCATCCTTTCCTATAAAACTTAACTCTTCTCGCATGGAGGCCCTTTGGGGCTTTGTCTCCTCCTTATATTTCATGCATGTCATTCTATCCCTGTTTGACTTCTGTTTTATGCTTGTTTTATTCTCAGAACTGGGAAAAGAGATGAGTTAACCAATCCTTCTACAGATGTATATAGAGGAATGTATGATGGGTTCAGTGAAACTCAAGCAGAGTCTCAGGTTTCTGCTCTCACATATCTGCAATTTGTTGGTTGCTTGTTTGATTTACTGATTGTTTCATGGTTATTATGTATTTCAGTAGTGCATTGCCTTTAAGTGGATGTGACTCCACTCTGATGATAGTGCTTCCTGTTGTCAATGCAGGTTGTTGGTTATGAAGAAGATTTATCTGGAAGGCAAATGCTTATAGACAGGGTTCGAACCTGAAGTACCATAGCCTAAAGTGGAAGGACAGCTCAGTAGCACCCCTGAAAAAGAAATGAAATTTGTGGCAATAGACGACAACACATGTATTGAATGAATGTTCACTCTTAAATCTTAAGGTTACTAGTGACGGATCCAGGTAAATGTCTCTCGCCTTTCATCAATTTCAATTTTCAACCTTGCTAAGGTAGGCGATAAAGAGTAGACAAGACTCAGATAGCGACTATAATCAGTGTACCTTGATAGTTAAGAGTCATTAACCAACTACAATATGCTTCATGCAACTTCTGAAGTAACAATTTATAGAATTAAGCTGGGAAAGGCTTTTTTTCAAATATTTTACATGAAATACACAAATGTTACAACTAACTAAAATGGGTTATGGAATCAAGGGTGAAATCAGCTGTAGCATGCTAGTATCATTACTGAAGCTGATTTATTTTGAATGATGCTATTGTTTTAATACTTGGTTTCCTTCTCTCAGGTGAGCAAGGATCTATAAAGCCGCAACACTCTCTTTTTTGCGCATGTCTGTTGGTAAGTATCAGATACTTTCCCAAAATGTCATAGAAGAAGTCTTGTAGAACGTGTACATATACAAGGATGCTCGACTTCAATGCTTGGAATTCCTTTTATGTTATTTGTTATTGGCATGAGGGCTGAAGAAGTCTTGTAGAACTTTGAATTGTAGTTTGATTGCTGGATAGCTTACATGGGACTACAAGTTCAACCCGTAGAAATTCAATATATATGTTTATTTCTTATATACTCATGTAACTCATATTAATTTATATTTTATTCTTAGTATTAATTAAAAATTAAAAACCAACCTAATTGGTTTGTTCATTCATTTTTAAGATACATTTAAAACAATAAGTGACATGTTTGTGTAGTTTACAACCAAAAGAGTTGGTATCCCTCATTGGAAAAATTATATCTAATTATCTATATTAAATTATTGGTAATGATATCAGTGATTTTTTTTAAAAATATATTCAAAAAATAAAAATATTTTTAAAAATATTCATCTTTTTTTTAAAAAATACTTAATTTTTAATTTCAAAAATAATCTAGTATATTAATTTTTTTAAAAAAAAAATTAAGCAAAATGATATGTACTGTAATTTTTCCCTTAATATATGTATATATATATATATTTAAAATTTTCTTTTTCAGAATGTCACTATAAAAATGTCTAAGAGAAAACTTAAGTTATAACCTTAATTGTTAAATGCCTAATAAATAAGTGAAAACTCAAATATTCTGAGCATTGATATACCATCATATGCTCTTTTGTAATTTTCCATCGTGTTCATTTTAAATTTTATAACTAATAATAATATTTCTGCCAATAGAAAAAGAATACTAAAATTTGTATGTACTTAACTCGTAATAATTATTTAAAGCTTAATGCATATGTTGCTCTTTAAATTTAGATAACTTTAATTATTTTGTCTCTTGTACTATTTGAGTGATTATTTTATTCTTTAAATTTAATTTTTTCATAATAAATTAACCCTTAATTTAATATATTTAGATTTTTAATAGTGCGTAAGTTATAAATACCGTGAAATTAAAAATTTTGATCGTCCTCTTTCTAATTTCGGTTAATAAATAGAAATTTTAGACAAAAATATTTATCGTCATCGTTATTTTTTTTTTCTTCTTTTCAAATCTGTTAATTTTCTTGAAGGACAAACATAAATTTTTAGCAAAAAAAACATAAAATTTTTATTGTTGAAAATTTTGGCAAAAGAATTTTTCTTCTTCTCAAATATGTCTATTTTCTTAAAAAATAAATATAAATTTCTAGCTAAAAAAAAAATAGAAATTTCAGATCTTTGAAGATTTCGGCAAAAAAAAAATTATCTTCTCCTTGTTAGATTTTCAAACGGAAATTTTAATTTAAAGCACAAATTTTAAATTAGATTTTTAGATAAAAAATTATTATTTTTTGGAGCCATCATTTAAAATTATGACATTGTTAATAGCTTAAGGGTATTATTAGAATTTTTATAATATATGTTAAGAATTTTTTAGGGTCTTATTATAATTTTGTAGTATATGTTAATAATTTTTTAAGTTCTTTGAGGATATTTTTTAATATTTTACAATATAGATCTCCTGTTTAAAATAATTTCATACTTCTCTAAAGAGTGAATTACAAACACTTAGACAAACTCAATAATTAATGGTCAATTCGTTATAAAAAAAAAGTTAAATTTAAAGGATAAATCGGTTATTTAAATAGTATAATGAGTAAAATGATTAAAATTATCAAATTAAAGGGACAGGAGGTGTATTAAGCCATTATATAATAAAGATTACATTTATAAGAAGTCTGTGTTCTAACTTGTCCAAGGGAATTTTCATCAACAAATATCTAGTACAATATAATAGTTGGATTTAATCTTCTACCCCCTCTTTCCTAACTCATTTCAAATTTACCTCCACAATAATATTATATATAATCATTTTATGTAATTATTTTGAGTTTCAGTAAAGATTTTTTTTGAAAAGTATATTATTTATTACATTATTATTAAAAATTTGTTTAATATATTTATATTTCATTGAAAATTATATAAATAATAATAATAAATATATTATAAAAATAATGTGAATTATTTACATTTATATCTTCTAATACTAAAACTATAAAACTATTAATAAATGTAGCTTATAAACACCAAATACTTATAAGCTGGATAATTAAGTCTTATAATTTTATAAAATTTTGTTTAGTGTAATTGAAGATTCATCAATGAGAATGTTGAAATCCTTATTACCGTCTCCCTTTATATTTTTTCAAAAAAAGAAAAAAGAAAAATCCCATTTTATCTAAGGAGATTCAATTAAAATTTGAATTTGATATATTTTCCCCACAGCAAAAATTCAATAATTGACCAATGATCATACCAGAATTTGAGAATTTCAATAGATTTTTCCTATATATATAGAAAAAAGATATAATGTAAATACCCAAACTAGAAGGAAAACGACGGGCAATGAAATCAGAACTCAGAAAATCCAAAGTTACATTTGAAATTGAAATATATCAAACGAGCCAAAATATCACAAAAAAACCCACCACTCAGCCACTAATAATATCTCTTCAAAATCCCAATTTTTCTGATTCTTCTTTTCTTCTTTTTCCTTGTTTGTGCTCTTGTAAGCTTAATAGAGATTTGGGTTTTGGGTTTGAGTTGCGGAGAAAGGAGCGGTTTAAGAGAAAGTTTATGTTTGTTGTGAATGCGGAGTTGTCAAGGGCTCTCTCTGTTGATTGGGGTTTGGACTCTCAGGTGATTTTTTGCTTTTCTCTTGCTCTCTTTTTTGTCTGTTTTGGTTTGAAATTCTCTGTTTTATCTTTGTTTGCACTTTGGTGTTTGATGAAATAACCGACTGACCAGAGGGAGAGAGAGATTTTCGGCAGTAGGTTTCTTTTTTCTCTTTTCAACTCTTTTTGATTATCTGATTGTTAATAGATGCTAGATTTTAATAATTCGATCATTAGTAATAACGACTGAAGTCCGTGTGGAAAAAGTGGAACTTTATCTTTTTAATTTGCGGGGGACTTGAAATTACTCCGCATAACTATAGAGATTTGATGGCTCCCCTGTCTTAGTTGTGTGAAGCCACTAATGATCATTCAAAACTTGAACAGCTCGTCCTTGTGTTTTCTTAATTGAAAGTAACTTGAACTTTGAATAGTTATTACTTCACTTTTTCCCCTTCAAAGCTTGCGTCTAATTCAAAATTGTTTTGATATAGATGTTTTTGTCCTAATTTATTTTGATTAGACTGACAAGTCTTTGTTTTTATTGTACGGTTGTCCAGTCTTATGATATATCTCAGTTGCCATGGGTCGGTCCAGTTCCTGGGGACATTGCTGAAGTTGAGGCATATTGTAGAATATTTAGAGCAGCTGAACGACTTCATGCTGCATTGATGGATACATTATGCAGTCCTGTGACTGGGGAATGTAGTGTTTCATATGAGTTCTCACCAGAGGAAAAACCATTATTGGAAGATAAAATAGTCTCTGTGCTTGGTTGCATGTTATCACTTTTGAATAAAGGAAGAGAGGATGTTCTTTCTGGAAGATTTTCCATCATGAATTCCTTTCGTCAAGACATGAGCATGACGGAGGATAAGCTTCCACCACTTGCCATTTTTAGGGGTGAGATGAAAAGGTGTTCTGAGAGTTTGCATGTTGCTCTTGAAAACTATTTGACACCTGATGATGATCGAAGCTTGGATGTATGGAGGAAATTGCAGAGGCTGAAGAATGTTTGCTATGATTCTAGCTTTCCCCGACATGATAATTGCCCTTGTCATACACTTTTTGCAAATTGGAGTCCTGTTTATTTATCTAATTCTAAAGAAGACATATTATCCAGACATTCTGAAGTAGCATTTTGGAAGGGTGGTCAGGTAACAGAGGAAGGTTTGAATTGGTTAGTGGAGAAAGGATTTAAGACTATTGTTGATCTTAGAGCAGAAACTATTAAGGATAACTTTTATCAAGAGGCTGTAGATGCTGCTATTTTGTCTGGGAAAGTTGAATTGATTAAAATTCCTGTTGAAGTTATGATAGCACCATCAGTGGAGCAGGTTGAGAAGTTTGCATTGTTGGTTTCAGATTGCAGCAAAAAGCCCATCTATCTTCATAGTAAGGAAGGAGCATGGAGGATTTCTGCAATGATATCCAGATGGAGGCAGTACATGACTCGCAGTAAATCTCAGTATATTACTTCCATTGATACGGCACCACAAGATACAAATGAAACTAATGGATGATTGGCACCTTCTGCTTTAGAAGAGAGGTCCCCCCAGGAACAGAAAAATGGATCACTGCAAGAGGCTTTGGATAAACTTCATGGTTCAAATGGAGTATCTCACGAAGTTGTCTCTCCATTTAAGGATGAAGGAGGCCAAAGCATAAATAGGACCTACAATGGCCTTGTTCTGTTCAGGGTATGGCATCTACGGAAACAGCTGATAAAGATGTAAAATCTTCAGCAAACTTCTGCAGGGAAACTGATCCTCTCAAGGCTCAAGTTCCTCCTTGCAATATCTTCTCCAAAGCAGAGATGTCCAGGTTTTTCAAGAGAAAAATAATCTCACCTCCCATATACTCTAACCATCAGCTCAATAAGTTCAAAAAGTCACCTGTTTCAAAAGACACACACATTGGAATGGTTCAGAAAAATGAGGTTTTGGGCATTGATCCTATGTCAGGGCTTGGGGAGGTGAAAACATCCAATGGGTCAATTAGTAGTGAAAATCTCTCTCCAAACATTCAGAGCTTATCTGTTGATGGTCAGAAGCATCTCAAAAGCAGTAGTTTTATTTCTGCTGGTTCAAGTTTGAATGCAATCGATGAAGGGGAGAGGTATTCTGTTCCTGAAACTAATGTCAGTACCACTGTGAGTGGAAGCTTCAACGAGTATGTTAAATCTAAATCTATTGAGGAGGTTCATACAAAAAATGGAGTGGCATCCTTAGGCTTCAGCGATGATGAGTTGGGCTCAATTGAAGGAAACATGTGTGCTTCTGCAACAGGTGTTGTAAGAGTGCAGTCAAGAAGAAAAGCAGAAATGTTTCTAGTGCGAACAGATGGATTTTCTTGTACTAGAGAAAAGGTTACTGAATCTTCCTTGGCCTTCTCTCATCCTAGTACTCAGCAACAGATGCTTATGTGGAAATCAACACCGAAGACTGTATTGTTGCTGAAGAAGCTGGGACAAGAACTCATGGAAGAAGCTAAAGTGGTATCATGCAAATGTTTCAATAATTACTAAAATAATTGCTCTCCTCTTAATTCTCTGTGATTTTCTAAACCATAGTTCTGTGGGTATTACTACTCTTTATGGTTGCTGAATGTGATAGTCCAATAGGTGAGTTCCAATGAGTGGGACTGAGATATTTTTGTAGCCATAAATCCAGTTTTTCTGTTTATAGTACAATTTTTGGCTTTAGTTTTAGACTAGAGATAGGTGGGTTCTAGTAGGATTGTCAATGGTAAAAAAGGCTTATAGTCACACCTTAAGTTTATTGACATAATTTTCCAAGAATAATAATTCTGATTAGGATCAAATGGCAAAGGAGGCAGTATTATCTTTGCATTAAGCTTTGGTAAATGCTTTCCTGCTGTACTTTTTAGCTTATTCAGGTGTTGGTTATTGATAATGGTTGCATGTGTAAATAATGAATATACAATTTCTCATTGAGAACACAATCTTACATTTCATTTTCATGCAATGAACTTTTCCACCATAGTACAGAGATAAAGCAATTTAATTGTTAATAAATTTTTGCTGTGTACTTGTCATTCGCACAATGTGCCAATCATTCCTTAGGCAGTATGTAGCCAATTTCTCTTAACTAAACCTCAAATATCAAATCCACTGGAATTGTAGGAACCATCAAATACTAGTGTCTGTTCTATCCCTTGGTCTATTCTGTTCTTTCAATCTCCTTGGAATGTCTGGTGGTCCTGCTTCCGAGACCTGAATTTTGCTTCAGTCAATCTCATTCTTCAAAGCTTGGAAAATCTGGAAATAATTTGAAATGGATCCTCGTTGGCCACATAAAAGAGAAATTCTAGTGGGTACTGCTGGTGCAGGGATTAATGAATATGGGTGGAAATGAAAGTGAAGAAGGAACATGATACTGGAACAGATTTTCTGGATCAGGGGAATTACTAAGAAATTAGAATGAAGAATGCATGTAGGGATTCCATCTGAGCAATGCTTTCACAACTTTAGGATCTTCCAACAGGGTTCAAGTCAAGCTGCAAGTTAGTCATAGAATCGCTAATCCCTGAATTGGATTCCTCAACAACTTAGATTATTAAGCTTTATATCCTGATACTCTTTCAATCAAGGATGCAGGAGAAATCCTAATGTTAATAGTGTCAAACTCAGTGCACAAGAACATTGATTCTGGCTTTTGACTGCAGTGTAATAAATTTTGATGGCCTACTCAAAGTATTGATTGTTGATCTGTCCCCTCATGGCATTATGCCTGATTCCACAAACCATGTCATCTGGGTCATTTCACCTAGTTCATTGGTTTCTATTTGGTTTGAGCTCAATTCATGTACCCATGGGCATCCAGGGAAGGGCTGGAGAAACATCATCATTTTGGATTTAAGGTATAGCTTAGTTGGAGATGAATGACTGACCATTTATGGACCACCTTAACTTTATTGGTCCATTAGTTGGGAAAACACTGATGTCTCGATTATGTCAACCTTGCACATCCTTATCTTTGTTAAGTCACTAACACAACCTGATCTTGAGGGAAGTGATGTATTGTCTGTACTTCCTCAAGCTATGGGATTTTGATTTCATGGATTAGTATATTAGTGTGCAAATGGCATATTCATGAACTCCAAAATTAGAGACCAAAATAACAACATGACTTTAGTGATCTTGTTTCAGGAACCAGGTCCCTTCTCATGAAATAGGTATTTAAGTGGACATGACTCGCTTTTTATTTGCATTGAAGGATATTTGATTCATACGTTTCATTGGTGGTTGCTAGTATTGCTGATATTACCTTTGTTTCCATCTAGTCATTCTAACTGCTTGTTCTGCATTCACTGTGAAGGTTGCCTCTTTCCTCTATCACCAAGAGAAAATGAATGTTCTTGTTGAACCTGATGTTCATGACATATTTTCCAGAATCCCAGGGTTTGGATTTATTCAGACCTTTTACAGTCAAGACACCAGGTATTGTAAATTGTGTTGCAATGGACAGTGACCTAGATGTGTATCTTGATGTTACTTTTGTCTATGTATCATTCTGATTTCCCTAATGCAGTGATCTTCATGAGAGGGTTGATCTTGTGGCATGCTTGGGGGGAGATGGGGTGATACTTCATGCATCAAATTTATTTAGAGGTGCTGTTCGCCCTGTTGTATCCTTCAATCTTGGATCTCTTGGATTTCTCACTTCCCATAGTGTAAGCTCTGAGTTCACTTGTTTATCTTTTATTCTTAGTGTTCTTTGTCATATAGCTTTTATCCTCTGCTTGACTGCTACCTTTTTGTTTTCTCTCTTGACGTAGTTTGAGGACTACAAGCAGGACTTAAGACAGGTCATCCATGGGAATAACACATTAGATGGTGTTTATATAACTCTTAGAATGCGCCTCCGCTGTGAAATATTTCATAATGGTAAAGCTGTGCCGGGAAAACTTTTTGATGTCCTAAATGAGGTGGTTGTTGACCGGGGTTCTAATCCATATCTTTCTAAGATTGAATGTTATGAACATGACCGACTTATAGCCAAGGTGAGATCAGAAATTTCTTATCCTAAAGTCATTTTTAAACATTTTTCTATTTTTCCCTTGACTTTGATGGCAGAATTACACTTGATCTTGGGATCAACACAACTCAACTTGAATTCTGGTTCATAGCAGCAATGGGTTTTTATGCTGTATTTTTCATGTTTAAAATTAGTATAGCATAAAAGAAATTCTCATATCTTTCTGCAACATTTCCCAGCCTTTGTCTGATAAATACCTTATTTTCTAGGTGCAAGGTGATGGAGTTATAGTGGCCACACCTACAGGAAGTACTGCATATTCTACAGCTGCAGGAGGTTCCATGGTAAGCTCCCATTTTGAGTTGTAGAATTTTTTTTAACCAATTCTTTAGAACTTAAACTTCTGAAGTTGATTAGTTTTTGTTTCTGAGTTCTCATTCAGGATAAAAATTTATTTTACTCGACATTTATGAACAATAGCTTATTGAACAAGTACTTGTGGCTATACGATGCTACAAAGAATTGGTATGCCAAAGGTCACTAATTGATGGGGTTTAAGGGTTCAGAAAGATAATTATAAAATGCAGCGCAGACCTTGAATCGAGGTATGATAATAAAGCAATAATCTATATAGCAACAGTTAGTTGTTAAATATAATAAGAGACTAGAACAAAGCTCATATGTCACCCAGAAATCACTCACTTATAATGTCATCATGCCTATAGATAGGACATATTCTGTTGGTAGGATATGGTTTTTTGTCACATAAACATGGGGGGATGAACATTTTGCCTCAGAATTTTGAACACTTCAATATCAATATGGAACATTGCAGCTCAATGTACCCTATGGACAATTCCTTGGGGAGGTTGCTTAAAGAGATTTGTCAAGTTGCTGATTACACAGCTAATTCGTTCTCTCAAGGATGCAAGTCTTGCATTTAAAAGGTTGTTGATTTGGTAGCTGGGTAGTCCACAAATAGAAATGATCCCCTTTACCAGACAAAATTAGAACCTGTTAGACAAGAAATATTCATTGGGGGACCTAGGGTGCTATCAATCCTATGCTAAGAAAGATGGCATTTTCTTCAGTTGGAAATTTATTTGGGCTTTGATTTTAGGTTCTCTTGTTTACTTGTGTTTTTATGTTTAGTATGTCAAAGTTATTTTGATATCCCTGCATATCCAATCCAGCCTTCCAATCAATTAAATCTCCAGAGTCACCTTCAAAGCACTATATTTTATTGCTTCTTGAAAGCACAGTGACCTGTTCTTGTGATTCCGGCAAATCAAACCACCGTCATTTATTCTCAATATCAATCAGTCTGTTCCCAGCTAATTCTGTGATTCTTGGTTCTACTTGTTCTTCAATTTGACAAACCCCGACTTAAAGAGAACACGAGAAGAGATTAATCTGATCCATCTAACAATCAAGCTCTCTTTGCTCTTGCATTAATATGTTGATATTTTTATTTCTACAAGTTCCCAAATTCAATGAGCATGTGTCATTGATCAATTTGATAATTTAAAATCTTCTTCTCTGAAATAAATAAAATAAATAAAACTAAGAAACACAATAATTTAAAAAAAAACAGAATTAAAAGAAACCAATGCATTTATGTTGAAACAACAAATATTCCTGTGGTTTATTGCTGCTTGTTAACTTCAATTGTAAACTCTATATTTCTCATTTATTAAATAGGATACAACACTATCTATTTATATAAGTTCTAATTAGCCTATCTAGGTAAAAATATTGACTAATTTATCTCCTACAATCAAGCTTCCCTATTTACATTACTTCCTAATTTATCTCCTACACTCAAGCTTCCCTTTTTTACACTACTTTCCATAACACTCCCCCTCAAGTTGGAGCATATATATTAAACATGCCCAACTTGTTACAAAGATAGTCAACTCGAGCTTCATTCAAAGCTTTTGTGAAGATATCTCCAAGTTGCTCGCCTGTTTTGACATATTCTGTACAGATAACTCCTTGTTGTATCTTTTCCCGAATGAAGTGACAATCTATCTCAATATGTTTAGTGCGTTCATGGAATACTGGATTCGATGCGATATGAAGTGCAGCCCGATTATCACACCATAACTTTGCACACGAAGATGACTTGAAACCGAGTTCTTCTAACAATTGATGAGTCCAAAGAATCTCACAAGTTGCCTGAGCCATAGCTCAATACTTAGACTTAGCACTAGAGCGAGACACTACACTTTGCTTCTTGCTTTTCCATGATATCAAGTTTCCTCCCACAAAAACACAATATCCAGTAGTTGATCTCCTGTCAACTTTTGAACCTGCCCAATCTGCATCAGAAAAACACTCAATGTTCAAATGTCTATTATTGCTATAGAGAAGACCACGTCCTGGAGCACCTTTTAAGTAACATAGTATTTGTCCCAAAGCTTCCCAATGTATAACCGTAGGAGAAGCCATGAACTGACTCAGGACACTAACTGAGTACGAGATATCTGGACGTGTTACCGTAAGGTAATTCAATTTCCCAATTAATCTCCTATACCTCTCAGGATCAGAAAACAATTCACCATCTGTTGTTAGTTGCAAATTAGGAATCATTGGAGCAGTACACGGTTTAGCACCCAATTTACCTGTATCCCTCAAAAGATCAAGAACATACTTCCTTTGGGATAGGAATATGCCTTGTTTACACCTGGACACTTCAATACCCAAAAAGTACTTCAAAGGGCCTAGATTCTTCGTCTGAAACTGAGCTTGAAGAAATGATTTAAGTGATGATATACCAGATGAATCACTTCCTGTAATAACAATATCATCAACGTAAACCACAAGCAAAATAATCCCGGTATTAGAACGATGGAAAAATGCAGAATGATCACAATTACTCCTTTTCATGCCAAATTGTTGTACCACTTCACAAAACCTTCCAAACCAAGCCCGAGGACTCTGCTTTAAACCGTAAAGCGATTTGCGAAGACGACACACTTTACCTATCTCCCCCTGAGCAACAAAACCAGGTGGTTGCTCCATATACACCTCTTCCTGAAGATCTCCATGAAGAAAAGCATTTTTAACATCTAACTGATGTAAAGGCCAACCAAAAGTAGCTGCTAAAGAAATAAACAAACGAACAGAAGATAATTTAGCCACAGGAGAGAAAGTATCAGAATAATCAAGTTCATAAACCTGAGCATATCCTTTAGCAACTAAGCGAGCCTTCAGACGAGCAATCGACCCATCAGGATGAACTTTAACTGTAAACACCCATTTGCAACCAATAGCCCTTTTGCTTACAGGAAGTGTCATGAGTTCCCAAGTACCATTAGCATCTAAGGCAGTCATTTCCTCTTGCATTGCTGCACGCCAACCAGGATGTGCCAATGCTTGACTCACATTGGTAGGGATAGAAACAGCATCTAAATTACTCACAAAACATCTGGATGAAGGAGACAAGACATCATATGTAACAAAGGAGGTAATAGGATAAGTACATTGACGTTTACCTTTACGAAGAGCAATAGGAAGATCAAGATCTGATGGAGGAAGAACTGGATCTTCTGTTGAAACGGGAGGTGGAGGAAGTGAGTCAGTAGGCTCTGTTCTTCTAGAATAAACTTGAGCAAATCGAGGCCGAGGAGAGGTTGGTGCCTGAATAGGAACAGAATCTGGAACGAGATCAGTAGTAGGGACTGGGACAGGATTCGGAACAGGAACCGGATCAAGGGCAGGTGACTGAGAAATGTGTTGTATAAACTAAAAGATCATCTTCCTCCCTATGGCTCTCATATATAGGAGATGAAGAAAAATATGGAGTTTGTTCAAAAAATGTAACATCCACAGAGACAATATAGCGCTTAAGATCAGGAGAAAAACATCTATATCCTTTCTGCTGTCTAGAATACCCAAGAAAAACACACCGGAGAGATTTAGGATCTAACTTTGTGACCTGCGGACGAACATCCCTCACAAAACAAGTACAAAAAAAAAACACGAGGTTCAATGGGAAACAAAAGTTTAGAAGGGAATAAGACACTGTATGGGATCTCACCACTGAGCACAGACGAGGGCATACGATTAATTAAGAAACAAGCGGTGGAAACCGCATCAGCCCAAAAATGTTTAGGTACCTTCATTTGAAAGAGAAGGGTCCTAGCAACTTTAAGAAGATGTCGATTTTTTCTTTCTGCAATCCCATTTTGAGCCGGAGTGTCAACACAAGATGTTTGATGAAGAATACCATTTTGAGACATATTTTTGGAAAGAACTAGACAAATATTCCTTAGCATTATCACTATGCAAAATGCGAATAGATGAACTAAAATGATTTTTAATTTCAGCACAAAAGGAAGTAAAAATGGAAAATATCTCAGAACGATTCTTCATTAAAAATAACCATGTAACACGAGAGTAATCATCCACAAAAGTAACAAAATACTTAAACCCACTTTGAGAAGTAACAGGGCATGGACCCCACACATCAGAATGAACTATCTCAAAAGGAGAAGAAGCTCATTTATTGACTCGAGGAGCTAAAGGTAAATGATGATTTTTGGCAAATTGACAAGACTCACAATCTAAAACAGATAAAGACTGAAATTGCGGACACAACTTCTTCAATACAGATAACGAAGGGTGACCCAAACAACAATGAACTTCTAGAGGAGAGAGAGCACCAGCACACGCTACGGAAACTTGTTCATCCAGAAGATAAAGACCCCCAGACTCACGTCCTCTACCAATAATCCGCTTCGTCAAAAGATCCTGAAACACACAATAAGATGGGTAAAAGATCACACAACAATTTAATAGACGAGTGATTTTACTAACAGACAATAGATTAAATGAAAAGCGGGGCAAACATAAGACAGAAGATAAGGGAAGAGATGGAGTAGGACTGGTTGTACCAATACCTCTAACGAGAGATTTAGACTCATCAGCTAAGGTTACATGATGACTAAATGTACCAGGTTTTTTTAAAAAAGACAAGTTTAGAATTACCTGTCATATGATCTGAACAGCCAGAATCAATGACCCAATTGGACGAGGCAGTCATAAGACATGTATTATGAGTACCTGAATTGGCAATAGCAGCAATGGAATGGTCAGTAGACTTAGATGAATGATACTTGGAAAGCTCAGCATATTCCGCAGCAGATATCGTCACAGTGTTGTCAGAAGAAGTGGTCATAGTATCTTGTGTAGCTATATTTGCCTTATGCTGTTTCTTGAGTAATTTCTTGCAAGTTCGTTTTGTATGACCTGGCTCATGACAATAGTAAAATATAACAGCACTAGGATCCCGATTGATAGTTCCACTTCCGAAGTTTGTACCTCCTCTTCCTTGATTCCCAGAAGTATCTCCTCTTCCTTGATTCCCAAATTGTCCAGACACAGAATTATGACTAATTAGAGCACAATTCATCGAGGGAGAAGGGCTGGGAGAACCTTCAGTACGTAGTACTCGAGAAAAAGTTTCTTGAAGATTAGTGATCTCACTGCCTGACAGAATTTGAGATTTAGCAGTCGCAAAATCTGGAGATAATCCTGCAAGAAAACTCATAACAGCCATTTGCTCTCGTTGGGTTTGTTGCACCTTGATATCAGGACTAAAAGGTAATAAAACATTAAGCTCTTCATAAATTTTCTTTATTTCTGAAAAATAAGTTGTAAGTGTCTTATCCTGTTGTTCAACACGATACAACCTTTTACAAACTTCATAGATACGAGACAAATTACCTTTTCCAGAATACAAAAAATCAAGGTACTCCATCAATTCTTTGACAAATTCACAATGAGTAACCAAACTAACAATCTCACTGTCAATGGAATTTCGGATTTGTAAAAATAACCTGGCATCTTCCCTTAATCACTGCTGCCTAGTATCTCCAGTATGTGGATTACTAGTTAAATGATCATCTTTATCAACACTTTTCAGGTAAATCCTAATTGTCTTACTCCAATCTATAAAATTAGATCCATCAAATTTATGTTCTGTTATTTTACTCACAATCAGAACCATATCTGTAATCGTAGTCTTCTGATCACCCATATTAACAAAAAAAATAGAACAAAGGCAGACAGAACAGAGACAAACAAAATGCAACAGGAAACAAGACAGAGGCAAAAAAAAAAAAACTCAAACCTCAACCCAAAGGAAGGCCGGACCAGAAGAGGAAGGCCGGAAACAACCCACTGGCAATGATTCGATGCCGGAAATCAGAAGCCGTCAGCCGGAAAGTGCGTCACGCGCTTTCACGCGCCGACGCGTGGAACAGGGAGCAGTGTCTTCAGGCGGCGCGTGACACTCACGCGCGGAGCTTCAAGCGGCCGGACTTCAGGCAGGGACCGAACTATGGCCGAGCAACCTCCCAGGGGTGGCTGTGACACAAATGCACAGGTCCAGATAGATGACCTAGACCTGCAGTAGAGAAAGCTTCACACCAGGAAGCTGAAAAAACTGCAAAGAAGAGCAAAAAGGAGAAAACAGTGATCGGCTTATGAAGAATGAAGGCTCTGATATCATGTAAACTCTATATTTCTCATTTATTAAATAGGATACAACACTATCTATTTATATAAGTTCTAATTAGCCTATCTAGGTAAAAATATTGACTAATTTATCTCCTACAATCAAGCTTCTCTATTTACATTACTTCCTAATTTATCTCCTACAATCAAGCTTCCCTTTTTTACACTACTTTCCATAACATCAATCAATAAGCAACACATACTGGAATGCAGGTGCATCCAAATGTTCCTTGCATGTTGTTTACCCCAATCTGTCCACACTCTCTCTCATTTAGGCCAGTCATACTTCCAGATTCTGCAAGGCTTGAATTAAAGGTAAACTAAAGCTTTGAACCTGGGCGAGGGATTTATCGTATTCCTTAAAGCATATTGTTGAGCCAGATGATTCAATGATTTGTTGTAATTTTACAGATTCCAGAGGATGCTAGAAGTAATGCATGGGTTTCTTTTGATGGAAAGAGAAGGCAACAACTTTCAAGAGGGGACTCTGTCCGGATTTCTATGAGCCAGCACCCACTTCCAACGGTCAATAAATGTGACCAAACAGGTGATTGGTTTCGCAGCTTGATTCGTTGCCTGAACTGGAATGAAAGGCTAGATCAGAAAGCCTTTTGAAGGTTCTGATACTGAGGAGAATACTACATTTCGATTTCAGGATTGAGGTTTGTGTAAAATACTGTACATATTGTAAATTAGAAATGACCACAGAAAATTTTACTAACACGGAGTTGATACTAATAATCACAAAATAGGCTCCCACTTGAAATTGGGGATTTGCTATAATTTTCCTTTCCTTTTTTTAATTTTTCAAGCATTAAATATTGTTTTACACACTGTCAATAATTACTGGCAATCAAATATAATCAAACAGCTCTTTTTCTAGATCTAAATTTGATTAATGAATTCTTGGTTTCTTGTACTAGTTTATTCACTATTATTATCATTATTTTAAGTTTCTGTGTGATGTGCTAATTTACTATTATGTGGGAATGTCTAGGAGAGAGGAAGGCCCTACTACATATATATATATATATATATGTGTGTGTGTGTGATAATGATGATTTTCTTATTTATACAAAAACTAATGTTGTGTCTGGCCTTTCTTGTTTAGGCCTTGAGCTATTTTTCTAATGCTGAAAAATATATAGAATGAGCAGGTTAGAAGCTTCAAGCTAGACATGGATTGAATAAAAACTAGTAATTGACAGTAGGGTTGTTGGTGAACCGTTTGACAATGAGTTTCATGCCAGATCAGTATGATACTGCGAGGAATATTCGATTTATTATGAGTTATCAGACTAAGATTTGCTTAGATGATGAAGTTGAAACTTGCTTAGTGTATTGATGTCTATACAGTTGTTAGAGAAAAATACTATATATTTAAAAGCCATTAAAACTAGCAATGTATTGTTTAATAGCAAGTACATATATATGACTTGAAAAATAGATTCAGATTTAATTTTTTTTTTTCAAAGCTAAGAAAAATTCATGAAAACTATTTTTTGAGTGAATTTATTGTATTCTATGCATAACAATTGTTATTTATTTAGCTAAATGACTATCTCAAACTGTTTTTTAATATTTAAAAGGATGCTTTTTTTTTCTCAAGTAGGCATTTATTGCAATACTAAAAAGATTTTATAGAAAGAAACTACTTGAAATGGGAAGGTGGCAGATCCACTTCATATGATACTATTGTACATGTGAACTAGTAAAAGAAAAGAACTTTTATTACTGAAAAATAGAGTTCATATGATACTATTTTTACAAGGCAAACCTTAACCAGCACATGTAATTAATTAATAACCCAGTGCTTGCATCATAAACAAAAAGAAAGAAACAATCTAAAGCAAAGACATTCTCTCCTACATATTTATAATTGAGGAGAGAAAGAAGCTTTTAGCCATGAGGCAAACCTTTGTTACAAAGACTCAAAACTAGTTATTAAGAGATGATTTTAAAAAGCAAAAAGGTGTAATTACTCTTGTAAAACTGAATTTTCACCTTGTTGATCAAGTATCACACTGCCCTTACAGCTTGGAACCTGGGTTCTTTAGGCAGGAACTTCTGTTCAGCATAAATAGACATATAATCGCCGAACACAAATTCTGGGTATTCTTGATTATTCATTTCTTGCAGCTTATTTTTCTTTACTAATTCTGGTGCAGGAGCAATTGTAGCTTTCAAAGAAGGGTTATAAAATGATGCAATAGATCTTCTGTTCCCGTTCGGGGTAGCCAGAACACGGTGCCAGGCACTCTTGTACTTGCCATTACTTAGAACTTCAATCTGATCACCAGTGTTGATAACAATGGTGTTTTTTAGGGGCTGAACATCAATCCATTGCCCATCTTTTAGAATTTGAAGACCTCCAACTTGATCATCTTGGAAGAGTAAGATTACACCTCCAGCATCTGTGTGAGCTCGAAGACCATTCACTAGCTCAGGATAAGGACATGGTGGATAATGACTAACCTTTGTTCCAAAGAAAGCATTATTGTCTCCTTCTCCATCATTGAATGCTTTCTTGATGTATCCTTTTGGTAATCCCAAGTTCTCATCCATTGCTTCCATCATTCTCTCAGCCAATTTCTTCAATTCAGCTCTATATTCAGCCATTGTTTCCCTGTCATGCATCCCATAAATTTAGATCAGATAGACATTATTTGCTTTTCTTTGTATAGTTTCTTGAAAATTTATAGGGCTACACATCTAAAACACAGGTATAGACACAAGCAAGACATATTTATTGTAGTTACATGGATATATGTTGACTAGACTGTTTTTAAAAATTGAGATTAGTGAAAGTTAAAAGAGTGTGATTAATTATATATAAAAGCTTACTTGAATCCAGGAGTTTCAGATGGCCATTGGCTATCATCTAGGAGAGTGATGACATCTTCCCAATCTACATTCTCCAATTTGTTAGTACCATTGTTGTTATTGGCCAAATCTTTCAACGACATCACAAGTTTTGATTTCTTGAAATTTTCTTCTCTTTCCAGCTTATAGTAATCTGAGCAAACCTTCTTCACTCTTTCAAGAAGTTCTTCATGAATTCCATGGTTCACAAGCTGCAAATTAAACAAATCAATCATATAAATAACAAACAAACAACAAAACCATTTCAGAACATAATCTAAAACTTGTTAGTACAATTAGAGAATACCTGAAAGAATCCCCAGTCCTCACAGCAATTAGCGATCTGGGCCATTGTCTTGGCTCTTTCCTCACCACAACTATCCACTTTAGAGAAATCAATCACTGGAATTGCCATTTGAAGAAGCCAAAAAAAAAAAAAAAAACACAAATATTATTGATAAAAACAGCGAGAGAGTTCTGTTAGAACGTAATAAAATGCTTTGGCTAAGCTTTTGCTTTTGTTATGGTTTGCAATTAGAGAAGGGGCTAATTAGGTCTATTTATAGCCAACATTTTCCCGCCATGAAGTCAACTCTTTATTTTTTTTTATTTTGAATTTTTAAAATTTCACATATATATATATATATATATAAAGTAGCCGTTACGGTGAGATATTTGGGACGGTGACACTTTTATTTAGAAAAAAAAATTATAAATATAAGGTGAAGGTCAATGTCCTTTTAGTAGTTAGCCTTAACTATAATTAACTAATTATAATTTAACTGATAACCCACATCCCACAACACAAGCATTCTACTCTCTTTTTTTTTTTTTTCAGGTGCTGCGTACTCTAATTAATTAATCATTTATGTTTATTTTAATATACTAATTTCTATTAATTACATAATCTCATAATGCCACGTGGATGTCTCAGATTTCTCTTGGACCCATCTCTGACCTCTCTCTTGCATGTATCTCGACCGGCGGATCATGTGCAGTATAATATAAAAAAAACCTAATTAACAAGGATTATAATTATATATATACTTACTTGGCTTCTTAACAATAATTATTTGACTATTGCCAGATAATTTTGAAACTATATTATTCATATTTTGAAACTATATTATTCATGTGCAATATTATTCCCGGATTATAAATTTATTTTTAATTATGTTTAATTATATTTGATGTATATATATGAAATTTTTTTTGTATTTTCTGTATTATTTTTTACTTTTATTTTGCTTATAATTGAAATCTCTACCGACTACTAATTAAATTGTTGACCACTTCCGTTTGTTATTTCTATTTAACGAGCCACTGATTTGTAGGCACAGTTTGTGGGTTAAGGAAGGTGCGAAGACTTCTATTAACCAATTAATAATTAATTAAACTATCAACAAACAATATTAATTAACTTAATTAATAAATTGTCAACTCCCACTAATTAATTATATATATAATTAATGAAATAATAACATATATATGTAATAATATATATTTTTTATTTATGTGGAAATGATCTGTAACTCAACCAACTAATTAATGCATTTATAGTTTTTTTTTTCTGGTTGTTTATAGTTGGCCTTGTGATTATGGTTGTAATTGTGTCCGAATGTTAGGGTACATTTCAGAGTGTATAGATAATAATAATTAACGTCTGATTAAGATTTACACACACACACACTAATGTTAGATAAAAAAAAAACAGATTTAACAAATAATAATATAGTTCATTGCTGTACTTATTATGGTACTTAATTTAAGTTATAAACCCGCAGAGTCTAAATTCTGGCTGATCTAAATGGTCGGTTTATGCATTATTGGCATGTTTCCATATCGATTCCTTTTTTTTTTTTTTCACTTTATATATATTTATTAGGCTAAATGATAAAAATAAAGATAATCATACATTAATTTTCTTTTACATTCTGGAAAATTTAATTAGGCTGTAACTTATAAATCGTAATTATATATATAATATATGTACCATCGCCACGCAAATCTGATAGACAAAATGCATACTGATGAACTGATTTTTTTTTTAATTCCTTGAAGAGAAGTAAAAAGGAGAAATAATATATACATAATTTGCTCCATATAAATCATGAATTAATTTGATATGATTATTAATAATATATATATAAAATAATGAATATATATATATATATATATCATCATGCATGACTATATATATATAGGGTATGTTTATGATTTTGATGATGTTTTTAGTGGGCCTTCTATAGCTGAGGAGAGTTTTGATTTGCAGAATTAGTCGTGATATTGTGATGCATATATATATATACATGCAATGCAAAGTCTACCAAAAGAACCTAATTAAATATATTTTGCTGGTAACCAAACTAATTTACTAATTAGGTCATTAATAATATTCATATTCATATTTACGTATTCTCTATTAGCTAGAGAAATGAATGAATGAATTAAGGCATTCTTTAATTAATCAAGAATTTTCCAAATTATAATTCTCTTTGCCCCTATAAAAAGTTAAATATGAGTCAAAATAAATAAATAAAACTACATACATCATGATTGTTTTATATTTTTCTTATTTAATGAAATATAATTAATAAAATTAAAAACTATTATTGTATTTTACTTTTACTTTATTACATTAATATATGTCTTTTCTTGATTTTAATTTTCTTGTTAATAAAAGGTGTCTACATCAAAAATTCGTTGTGTTTAATACTTACCATATCAAATAATTGACCGAATGGGTTTTTACAAGTTAAGAACATTATTATTATTACAAGTCAGGTTGAGTATAATCAGCTGTATAGGTTTGTTTAAATAAGAATATATAATAAACACGCAGATGTATAATTTAATAGTAAATATATATTTCTTGTACAATAAATTTAAAATTATTTTTTCCTTATCCAACGTAATATTAAAAAATATAAGAATATACATTAAATATTTATTAGGAGTGAGGACAGACTATCTATAATACAACTAATTTGATTAATATATATAACAAATTTGTTGAACTGAATATGAATTTAGTGTTCAATAATGGTCAACTTAGCCTTTCATTTATTCAAATAATTTAAATTGAAAGAGTTTGGAATTTTTAAAACAATTATAAAAACCCTAATCCATTATTAAATATTAATTGCAAAACTGGCAATGTCCAAATCTGGCTCTAAATCTCAGTTTGCAGAACTAATTAACTAAGTTAATCCTACTTCCCCTTGTAAAATTGCCCACATATGCCAATTTAGTCTCTCCTCCACAATAACTGTGGAGGTTCATCACCATATATATATATATATATATATATATAATTAGGATTAAATTGATAATTATTTGTCAAAAATTTTAAATGCTTAAATATAACTGATACTTTATTTTCCCTTTATAATTTTATTAATTTTTTAATGGATGATTTAATTTAAAATGTATATACATAATCCAATTGATTAATCAAAGAATAAAATAAATAACAATGAGAATGTCAGGATACATCTTATTATTACGCATGCAAATTAATTTAATCTTAATTAAAAAAATTAATTTAATAATACTTCTCATTATTTGAATAAAAAATAATTAAATAAATATATAATTTTGATGGCTATTAAAATGAATTTGTGCTATAAATTATTAATTATTATGTCGCTAAACACATATTTTTGAATCGACATAAACCTATTTTATTGTAGTGGTACTGTATATGAAAACAATTGTTTATATAGTTATGTTGCTATTTTAAATGAATCAATATAAGAGGTAATATTTTTATAGTTTTTTAATATTTTTTAAAAAAAATCAGCTATTTAATTTTATATTACTTTGGAAAATTTGAGAGACTATATCTTTTAGTTGTCCACTCTCACTAGAAATAGGTGATGATTTCTGCTATTGAAGACATTTGACAAATGGTTTATTCGCTACTGTTTGAGCTTATAAGTTATCTATTGGAATAGATTTCTTTGAGGTGGATAGTATTTGATAAGTCGTTGCTTGGGCCTTAGAGAGTCGGTTTTGTTTTTTTTTTTTTGGTGCACACATCATATATATTCTCGTAAATATTGAGAGAAAAGAAATTGTTTATCAAATTGTGATTTGTCTCATGTGCAGTGATAGCAGTGAAACTGTATTACATGTGCTATGTGATTGCCCTAAGCCAAGTTAGTTTGGGAGCAACTTCTAATCGACAGATACAAACATAATTTTTTCAACAGATATCATAAAGTTTGATTTATGAAGAATCTGTGGAATTAATTCAGGAGCTCATACCATGTTGATTAAGATATTATGTTTGGTTTCACTTATTGGATGTTATGGAAATGGAGGACCGAAGACTTGCTTGAACACATTCCCAATACCCTCTTCAAAACTATTCTCAATTGGCTGAGAGCTGTCATAATAACTAATAATGATAATATTGGTTTCGACAAAAAGTTCTAGAGCACAGAAGATGCTTATTGAATAGGTCTCCTGCATGTTAGATTACAATTAATTAATTTAGATGGAGTTTGTAGTAGTAGTAGTGTAGTATTCAATATATTACAGCAAGTGGAATTTTCAGGGATGAATGCGGAAATTGGTTTGAGGATTCTCTATCTAGTTAGGTAGCTATTATACTTATATAAAAGTATCAATCTGAGGAGTTTTTATTGAATTCAAAAAAGGTTAGAATAGAGGGTGGATGAATATCATTTTCCAAGTGAATAACCTCAGTGTCATACAAGTGCTCACAAAGAATATAGAATTAATGTACTAGCATGCATGCAGATATAATTCCTTCAATTCGAAATCTTTTTTCTTAAAATTAGAATGTGCAACTAGTCCATGTGTATAGAGATGGCAGACAAGATGGCAGACAAATTGGCTAACATGGCTTTGGCTTTTGAGCAACAAAAATGATTTTTATGGCATATTTCAACCTCTTTTTATATTCATATGCATTTTCCTGGTGGCAAAGCCGATCTCATTATATCATAATGGGGTCTCTACACCCTAATTAATTTTAACACAAATAAAATAGAGATGGTAAATATTTGATCATTCAATCCCAGCTAAAGACAAATTAGATCACAATTAAAGAAAAAATTGGACACCCAATTAAAGAAAAAATTAGCCCCAACTAAAAAAAAATTGACCAAATTAATTTTATATTTATTAAAAACACAACACATACTGCCTGAAATTACATCTAACTTATTAAACCTAATTAGTCTAAAAGAAAGGTTTTATTAAGCAACTAAAACTCTCTTGTCATTCAATAAAAAACAATGTTTCCACTTTCCATCTTTTGATGTACTACTTTACAAGATAAGAATATCAAGATAAAACTTTTCCCTTTTGTCCCAAAAAAAAAATAATTGTGAAAGGTGTTTTTTGGGCATGAACATTGTGAAAATGAACTTGCGAAATTGAATGAATGGTCAATTCTTGAATATTATCTAGTGGCTTTTGTATAGAAAAGAGTTCTTAAAACTATTACAAATGAGTATATAATAAATCATTTTTAAGTTATGAAAACTGGTAAAAATAATTATAAATAACGATTTATGTATTTAATTTTTAGTTTTTATATTTATGTGCAAATATATTGTTATTTTGTTTTTTATACTTAAATTTATTATATTGATTCTAAATAGCATTTTTTCTGAATTTGACATTATTTAGTAATTAACAGTACCAGCGACTATGTAAAGAGAATAAAATTTTCACCGTTGCAGCGGCAAGAAAGGGCTCTGTTGCAGCGGGCAGCCAGAGAAGAGGGGAATCATGCTTCCGACTTATATATGCTAGCTTTCGACCAGCCGACCGGCCAAAAAAAATCATGCGATACCACACGACTTCACCTTATTCCGCAATTGGTAATTAATATTATAGGAGCATGTCTTATTCACTTTATAACTAGATAAGCTATTTTTATTTCTTCTTTTAAAAAACATAACGTAATATGTCATATTTAGACTTAAAATAAAACGATGGAAAAAAATCAAATTAAGGTAGGAGCATAATTATATTATATTATTGCATTATTTTAATTAAGAACATGAATAACGATTTTAAAATAATGATAAATAACAATTATTTGACATTGAAATTGCCTACCAAATGCATTCCCCCAAGACAATAATTATTGTTCAGCAGGATATATAATTATTTTAAAAAATAATTAAATTAATAAAGTTATCATCATCTTGAAACAAGTGAAAATTATGCATTAACTGCGTTACATATTCTATTCCTTCCATTTCAAGAACTCTCTCTATCACTCTCACATGGTGCCGACTAATTGTGTTTCTACAAGGCAAAGGCATCAATGAAAGTTGGTCTAGGGTGCATGTACATTGATTTGGTTTTGTATTTTTTTAATCATTTCCTCATCATAAAAATATTTAAAAAAATCTAAATTTTCTATAAAAAAAACTGTTATAATTAATAATAATATTTTATTATATTTGTATATTTCTTGTTTACTAATTTAACTAAATTATATTAATTAATTTATACTTGATTAATCCAGCAAAGTCACCACGTATGGTGGTCGGCAATCACTCGGTCCATATATTTGTCAACCAAATAGGGAAATCCAATTCAACAACAATATTTTATATTTATTCTTCTGATCTTGTCTAATTATATTTAAATCATCGGTCCAAATTAATTAGCAACATATATTTATTTAATAACTATTTTTACATATATTAAAATCGATGTCTCAAATTAAATACTCATTGTATATATATATATATATATGTATACATATATATGTATATGTATTTCATGAAAAATTCAACAAAGAAATATAAGGAGTGTTGAATGATTTAAATTTTTATTATTATTATGAATTAAGAGAGATTAATAAATATATGAGAGTATTAAAGTCACAATATACGTATACATTTATATTTGTATATTAGATTTTACAATGACTAAAAGCCCATATCATGTTAAATTCTATTATTCTTATGAATTGAGGAGGATTGATAAATATATAAGAATATTAAGGTAATAACACTCACATATGTATATTATATATTATCATAACTAAAATATCTAGTATTAAAATATTTAGTTAATAATCTTTCACTATATATTAACCCATATATATTTTTTTTATCTCAAATCTATGTGAGATTACATTAGTATGTTGAATGATTTAAATTTTTTTTCATGATGATCTAATTTATCACCCGATTCAAAATTTTAAAAGCTTGATCCAGAAGAAATTTTTCATTGATGTTTGTGGATCCGATACATAGCTTGTATTAAAGTTATTAATTGTATTTTTGTATATTCATTTCTCATAAAAATAAGATTTTTTTTTTCTCTCTACATATGAATATAAGTGATCATATTAATCAAACTAAGTAAATTTCTGTGTTATTTTTTTACTTGATTTATTTTATTATTACTATTTGTTTGACAAAGAAATCAACACATTATAATTAAGATGATAGTTATTGCAAAATCTATATAAATATATATAATGTATTGCCAAATTATTATTTTGAATTAGTGTAGGTTCAATAATAAATGGCTGAAAGTGAAGAGTAGATATATGTGTCGATCAATGTAATGAGTTGATTAGATTAAATTAAAGTGATTAATTATATATAAAGCAACATCAATTAGTTAATTAGAGGATAGTTAACCACCTAAGTAACCGAATAAACTAGCTATAGGGTTTCGTAACTATTATGCAATTTGGAGAAGTACATGTTGTTGTCTCCTGCATAGCAGCTGAAACTTCTTTTTTTTTAATGTCAAAGTTATTATAAATTGAAATAATTTGTAACAATTAAATTAATTAATCAATTAATTTCAAAAAAAATTAATTGATCATTTAATATCAGAAAATATAGAGATGGGGCATTCTAGAAACAGAAAAACTTTTTTATTTTTATTTTTATTTTTATTTTTTATATGTCGCACAAGTAGAGATTTTTTAATACAAATTCGATGAAATGTGGATCATGTCCCTTTCTAATTGATTCGTCAATTTATTGTAAATTAAATGCATAATGTTTGCTTTGGGCAAAAAATATCAGAGAAAGAAAAATTGATAAAAGGTCTCTACCTTTACAAGTTTAATTAAGAATTGATGATTTGTCAGAGAAAAATAAATAATTTTAAACTAATAATAAAAAAATATTTAAATTTGAATCATTGAATAAGTTAAAACTTTGAAATTTTAATATATTTTAAATTTAAATTCCATTCACGAACAAGTTTAATTATTAATCATAGTTAATGATGTTAAATTAATAAATTTTTTTATTTATGAAATACTTATTCTCAACATGTATTTATCTATTTCTAGTCATATAAAAAATAAAAAATTAATCTAATAGTAAATAAAAAATTAATCCACAAATATATATCAATTATGTGTTAAAAGAAAAAAAAATCATATGTAAGCACATGTAAATTTTTGTTTTCTTCCCTCGAAGCTGATGTGTACTATATATATATATATATATATATATTATATTTGTTATGTTTTTCGGGCGTTGAGTTGATATGGATAAACGATGTTTACTTGTTGTGACTTGCGAAAATAAAAATTTTAATAATAGGAAAAATATTTACGCTCTCTTTGTATTGTAAATTTTTTATTTTTTATTTTTAAAATTAAAAACTAATTTTCAGTTTTTGTTTTTACATTTTTTAAAAATATATTTTATAATATTTTTAAAAATTATATCATAATTTTTTATTTTACATATACACACATAATTTATAGCATTCAATTATAAATATTCTAAAAAAAATCAATAATTATTATATTTAAAATTCAAAAAATCATTAATAATTAATATAAAAAATCAATCTAACATAATGAAATTATTTTTATTTTTCTTCCATTATCTGCTTTTTTGAATTTTTTTTTTAAATTTTTATGTGTATTTTCACACTCTTCATCGAAACTATTAATTTTTTATATTATGTTTTTATGTGTATCAATTTCTTTTTAGTAGAAGAATGAAAATTAGTTCTTTTATATTTATATAGCTTTTGACAATCGTCACAACCTTTTTTTTTTATAAATTTTCTTACTATTTTATTCATTTATTAGAAAAAAATTATTAGTTTATCCAATGATATATTAAAACAATTAGATAATATAAATAATAATAAAAATAAAATAGAATTATTAAAAAATATATATATTTAAAAAAATAAGCATCAATTACAATCTTTATAATTAAATTTCTAAAAAAATAAAAAAAGTAAGAAATATACAAAAAAAAAAGAATAAAAAAACTTACATAAACTATAATGAGAAGAGAAAAGAATTTACATTTTGCGGTGAAGAAAAAAAGGAGTCTTGTTGATTAAATGGATTTTCAAACCAAAATGTTCAAAAATATATTTTATAAATTTCATATTTAACATGGAGATATTTTTATTTCATTAGAAAAACCTAAAACTTTAGTAATATTACCAAATATATTTTGATTTTTTTCTTTAAGAAAGGCTAAAATAAAAAATCATCCCGAATATAACCTTGATTAATTTAAAGTTCTTATTTTATTTTGAGAGAGAGAAAGAGAGACAAATTGATTTTTGACATTTTTATTTTTCATGAAAATTTTAATTTTAAATTTAGTTATTTATAAAAATTATATAAATAATTATTTTTATTACATAAATTATAATACATTCTACATTTACAAAAATACATATATATATACCCATTCCAACTTGGAGGTATATAAAATGTCATCTCTTACGTATTATTAATAATTAATTTTATTCCATCTTAATCTTTTGTAAATGAGCTCCTGTAAAAAAAAAAGTCAACCATAATTTTTTATTTTCTTATGTTTTTCAATAAAATGGTTAAACTGCTTTCTTAAATTAGCATGTAAACAAGTTGGAAAGTAAGATCTTATCTACTACCTAGTTTATTACAATCTATCATAATATTAGTTTACTAAATAAACATCATTCATAATTTAATTTATTAAATATTCTTCAATTTTATAATCTAATAGATATTAATATTCTTAAAAATAACTTATTATTGTTTACTACAATAATATATATAATTATTAAATAAATTCAAAAGAAAATTATGTTGGTCTGACCTTAACTATACGCTGAAGGAAAAAAAAGTTAGAGTTATTCTATTGATTTATTCTCCAATATCTGAAATATTATTTATATAAAAGGTGAGTCCAACTACTCAGTAAATATATAAATATGTAATAAGGGAGAACAAATAAAGATTAATAAAATATATAATATAAATATTATCTATAGCTCAGCTTGATAAATATAATTTTATTCTTAGTTATCTTTTATATGCACCCAAATATAAATCTTAACTATTTTAAATTTGATTCAAGGGCGTATGATAACTTACCTCACAAGCCAATGAGCATGTATAGAATAATTACCTTGACCAAGAGTAATTTTATAATATCATTAAATTTATATAACTTTGTCATCAATGTGCGATCAGACAAGTTTATAAAAGAGTATATATAAACTAATTTGCCCAACATAGTAAAATTAATCATTTACACATATAAAAATTTAAACTACTATTATTTATTCTCATTTAATAAAAAAATAAATAACATTCAAAAATAAATTATTACTGTAAATTTAATAAATTCACTTAATAAATACTTTTCTCAAAATCATATATAAATATAATACTTTAAGAAAAATATAATATTACATATTTACCCACCCATCTGAGCCAAAAATCGTATTTATTTAATTAAAAGAGTTCATTTGATGTTCTATAGTTGTAACTGGATTCGTTCTTATAATAATATAAAAATATTATTTAATTTAAATTATATCCTAGTCATTATAGATATATACTATGAATATGACGTATAATTTCGAGTTTTTAAACTCTAAAGGTGGTTCGGTAATTTTGTCAATTTCAAATTTTCTAAAATAACATTACAATGAATATTTATCAAATTTTTAAGGTATAATTATCTACCAAATTTTCTAATAAATATTTTTAATAATAAAATTTTAACTGAAAGAATTTATTAAGTATTTATAATAATTGTATACAAGATTATATAACATTATTTTAGTTTATTCATTTTAATGATTTATTACTTTTAATAATATTTGTTTATTACTAATTTATTTAATTCATATTAAATAGTTTTAATTTACGATAATTATATATATATATTTCTAACTTTAAAAATATATTCGTACTAATAATAATAATAGTGTTACTCTATCGAAAATTAATAATAATAATTTTTACTTAAATTTTCTTATTTTATTATAACTTACGCTAATAATAATAATAATAATAATATTTACTTAGGTATTAATATTATTTACTTAACAATTACTATTTTTTTAATTTAATAATAGAAATTTTTTAAATAATAATAAAATTAATATATACAATTTATTTACTTCATAATATTTTATTTTTATTTTCCAACAATCACTTATAATAGAGTCATAAATTAATAACTTTAGTCATGTAGTTAAAAATAATTATTTAATTACTATCATTTCAAAATTTCTAATTTATGTTAAATTTTAATATTTAATTATATTAGAGATAATAATAATAAAAATATAACTATTTAAGTATACATTTAGTAAATTATATATGTTCTTTTAATATTAATAGTGACAATAATTATGATGATGATATTAATTATTATACTAATTTTAAAAGTTACTAAGATTTATAAAATTTTAGTTATAATACTTTACTGCTACAACACTATTAATATTAATAATTTCTTACTACTTAATACAATTTATATTTTTTTACAATTATTATAATTTATTCTTAAGTAAAAATAATGATAACATAATTATTATAATTATAACAATGTTAATCATATATTTATAATTAAATTTTAAATTATATTTTATTTTACCAATAATTTAATCATTTAATAATTAATTAATTCTTTTTTATTTATAAATAATATGATTAACTTATTTTAATTTTATAAATAAAATTTTTATATAGTTAATAATTTAATAATAATATTTAATATAACTTAATTTAATAAACTATTTATTTATCATCTTTCAATTAATTTATTTATCTCACAAATATATTTATTTATATCTTTATACCTAAAATACTATAAATTTATTTTGTAATTTACTAATAAAATTTATAATTCAATAATTACACTTAATTTAACTATCAATATATTTATTCTAGACAAATATACATATATATTCATATATTAATAAAAATTCATAACTAACTAATAACTAACTAATAACTATTTAATTCATAATTTCATTAATTCAATTTATATTTTAATTTGTTCTATAACTTAATAATATCTAAATTAATATTTAATTATTTTAATTATAATTAATATTTTATTTATATTTTTACTGTCTACATTAACTAATTATTTTTTACTTTAATTCTATCTTTAATAACTATAATTAATTAATCAATTAATATTATAATTCCTAATTTACTAATTTCACTAATTTTTTTTACAAATTCCTTTTTAGTTTATCAATTTATAAATTTTACTTATAATAATTCAAAATCTAATTTTCTTTATTTATTTCTAATTTATCAAACTTTATACATATAAATTAAACCCTAATTTCTTTAATTAATTAAAAATTATTATTTTTTATATTTATGTTTAAATAAATTCTAATATACATATATATAGAGTTTCTTAAATACTCATTTATAATTCGCATATAATATACCAAATTGAACCTTAAGACGGGAAGATTATAAAAATACCTGTTTTCGCTGAAAAAAGTCTTCGAAAAGTGATCGGAATAGCTCTCTAAAAATGATGCCACCGTGAGCTCCGGCCAGCCAATCGAGCGGCGCGTGTGGAAGTTTTCGATGCGGATCACGGCAGTTTTGATGGTATTAAAAAGTTCGTCGAGTTAACTTCTCCGGTAGCTTGCATGTGTTGTTAGATGGTGGCTGGAAAACTATGAGCGAAGCTTATGAAGTTTACTGCTCCATAAATTTTCTCCTCTCCTGTCTATCTCTGTTTTAAATTTCCAAACCCAAATCCATTTCTCTCTCTCTCTCCCATTTTTCTTTTCTTTTCCTTCTTTGTTTCTTTTTCTTTTTTTACAATTTCATTTCTTACAAATTAATAACCTATTAATTAATAAACAAATTCCAATGATTTGTCCACCAAAATCCACTAAACCAATTTTAATGGACCATAATAAAAGTTTTCTATTACCTAATGTTTGATTTGATTTTAATTATTTATTTTATTATTGATATTACTATACACTCCATTATATAAATATTATTACTATTTTACCTAATTGTTCTACTTATTATTATTAATTTAATTAATTAGTTAAAAATAAAATTTTATATTAAAATTTACAAGGTATTACATTCTTCCCCCCTTAAAGAAAATTCATCCCTGAATTTTTACTAATTCGTCGATTGAAACAAATGAGAATATCGAGCAATCATATCTTCCTCTTTTTTTCAAGTTGCTTCTTTCCTTAAATGATTATTTCATAAGACTTTTACCAGAGGAATAACCTTATTTCTTAAAACTTTTTCTTCTCGGGCTAAAACTGCAACCGGTTCTTTCTCATTAGTTAAATCTTTTCATAATTCCACTGGTTGCCTCTGAAGTATATACGAATTATCACTTTTATACTTTCTCAACATGGATACATGAAAAAAATTATGTATTTAGGATAATTCTGGTAGTAGTGCAAGTCTATAAGTAACAGGGCCGATTTTCTCCATAACTTTATAAGGCCCAATAAATCGAGGACTTAACTTTTCATGTTTACCAAATCGTACTATACCTTTCCATGGAGATATATTTAAAAATACCTTATCTCCCACATTATACTCAATATCCTTTCTCTTCAGGTCTGCATAGCTCTTTTGTCCGTCTTGTGCAACTTTTAATCTGTCCCTAATCAATTTAATTTTATTAGCAGTAATCTGAACCAATTTTGGGCTCATCAATTCTCTTTCTTCGACTTTATTTCAATATACTGGAGTTCTGTATTTTCTTTCATATAATACTTTATACGGTGCATTGCCTATACTTGAATAGAAACTGTTATTATAAGCAAACTCCATCAATGGCAAATATTTATCCCAACTTTCTTTGAATTCCATGACACAAGCCCAAATCATATCCTCCAAAGTCTGAATAATGCGCTCTTATTATCCATCTGTTTGAGGGTAAAAGGAAATACTGAACTTTATCTTTGTACCCATAGTATATTGTAGACTAGGCTAAAATCTAGAAGTAAACCGTGGATCTCTGTCTGACACTATAGATACTGGAGCACCATGCAGTCTCATAATTTTCTTCACATAGATTTCTGCAAGTTTCTCCAAAGAAAAGTCTATTCTAATGTGTAGAAAATGAGATGACTTTATCAATATGTCTACAATAACTCAAATAGCATCATGACCTTGCTGAGTACGGGGCAAATTAGAAATAAAATCTATAGTAATGTGCTCTCATTTCCACTCAAGAATAGAAAGTGGTTGCAGTAGTCCTAAAAGGATACCGATGTTCTGCTTTAACTTGTTGACATACTAAATATTTTGTTATAAAATCTGCTACATCCTTCTTCATACTCTTCCACCAATAATTCTCATTAAGAGTTCTATACATATTAGTACTACCTGGATGCATAGAATAAACAAAGTAATGGGCTTCTTCCATTATCTCATTCTTAAAAGTTTCCACTTTCGTTACACATAATCTGCTATCAAGTACCAAAGTATCATCTTTCCTAATAGCATAGTCTGTATGAGTATAAGCTTTTACACCATCGAGAATATTCTTCATCTCTTTGTCTAAAACTTGAGCCTCTCTGATTCTTTCTACTAAAATTGGTCTGACTTTAAAAGTTGCTAAGAGTACTCCAGAATCATTCATCGTCAAATCTACTCCCAAAGATCGAAGATCCAGTAGTAATGGAAGCCATACAATCTTAATATGGAAAAGACTACCATGTGACTTCCGACTCAAAGCATCAACTACTACATTAGTCTTCCTAAGATGATACTCAATAGTTCAATCATAATCTTTTAGTAACTCAATCTATTGCCTCTGTCTCAAATTTAAGTCTTTCTGAGAAAGAAGATACTTCAAACTCTTGTGGTCTATGAATATCTGACACTTTTCTTCATAAAGATAATGCCTCCAAATTTTTAAAGCAAAAACCACTGTAGCAAGTTTCAGATCATGAGTAGGATAATTCAATTTATGTGGTTGAAGTTGTCTAGATGCATAAGTTATCACTCTTTCATGTTGCATTAAGACACAACCTAAACCTTTCTGTGAACCATAAAACCACCATTGTCTTCAAGAGGTGTAAGAAAATGAGCGAATGTCAAACAAGCTTTTAATTTTTTAAAGCTTTACTGATACTCTTCAGTCAAGTTAAACTTCATATTCTTCCTTAGCAACTTGGTTAATGGTGATGCAATAATAGAGAAATTCTTTATAAAGCGACAATAATATCCCTCCAAGCCTAAGAACTTCTCAACTCTGTAGGAGTTATTGGAGGTTTCCAGTTCATTACTGTCTCTATCTTTTTAGGGTCAATATAAACTCTCTCCGCTGATATAATATGACCTAAAAATACCACTCTATCCAGTGAAAACTCATATTTACTAAGCTTGGCATACAACTGCTTATTCTTTAAGGTTTTATAATATGATTCTTAAGTGTTCCTCATGCTCCTATATAGTTCGAGAATACACCAGAATATCATCAATAAATACAATTACAAACCTATCCAGATAAGGGTGAAATACCCTATTCGTAATATCCATAAAAGTAGCTGGAGCATTAGTTAACCCGAATGGCATCACTAAAAATCCATAAATGCCCATATCGAGCCCTAAATATTGTCTTTGACACATATGACTCCTTGATTTTCAACTGATGATACCCCGATCGTAAGTCTATTTTAGAAAAGACTTTAGCTCCTTGAAGTTGATAAAAAAAGATCATCAATACGGGGCAAAGAATACTTATTCCGGATAACGACTCAATTTAGCTGCTATAATCAATGCAGAATCTCATGGATCCATCCTTTTTCTTCACAAATAATACAGAAGCTCCCCAGGGTGAAATACTAGGCCTAATAAATCACTTATCCAACAGTTCCTATAATTGCATCTTTAATTTCTTCAACTCTGCAAGAACCATTTTATAAGGAGCTTGAGAAATAGGAGTTGTGCCTAACTGAACATTAATAAAGAATTCAGCTTCTCTATTAGGAGGTAATCCTGAAAATTCTTCTGAAAATTCATATACTATAAGAATATCTTCCAATTTAGGCCCTTCTAATTATGTATCAATTATATGTGCTAAGTATGCTTAACAATCTTTTTTAATTAATTTTCGGGCTATCATAGCAGAAATAACACAAGATCAAAGAAATTTTTGCTCTCCACATAAAGTAATGGTAGAATTTTTAGGTAGACTAAAATTTACTTTCTTCTCAAAATAATTAATAGCGGCATGGTGGCGAGATAGTTAATCCATCCCAATAATAACATCAAACTCCTGTATAGGCAAGAGAATAAAATCTGCTAATAATTCAAAATATCCTAATTGAACTGTTGAATCTGTATACACATGCTTACACATTATAAAAGTCCCTATTGGAAAACTCACTACTAGTTCATTATCTAAGGAACTTAGTTTCTCATTTGCATATGTGGCAAATACATGTGATATGAATGAATGAGTGGAGCCATAATCAATAAGAATATGAACATCTCTTCCAAAAATAACCAGCGTACCAGTGACCACCTCATGTGAGGCTAGAGCTTCCTATTGAGTAATAGCAAAAACCCGAGCTTCTACAGGAGGTCTACTTGTCTGACCAGATGATATGATTCTATCATGTCTACCAACACCATTGTTGTTTCCTCTCTCAGCTTTTCTGCCCTGTGATTGAGTTTTGCCCCTTCTCCGAGGTACAAATGCTGATGATACTTGAACAAACTTACTAGGCCTCACTAACATTGGACAATCCTTTCTTATGTGACCCGTATCACCACACTGATAGTATTCTCTAAAATTTGCCATGCACTCTCCACTGTGATGTCTATCACAAGTAGAACATAAAGGTTGTAGTATCTGATTAGCTCCTAAATTACTACCATGTCCAACTCTTAGTGTACAGGTAAAGTTACTCATTGATTGTTGCACTGAACTTTGGTTGATCAATGGTCGGTTTATTTGCTAACTTGGTCTCACATATTGACCTCTACTGTTCTCTGAATAAGGTCTAGTGTAGGAACTACCACCTCTCTTAATCTGTCTATCAACAAATTCCTGAAAAGAACTGTAAGTATGTCTTCTCTTTTTATTCTCGAACTGGGTTTATTTTTTTTAATGATTTCTCTTTTTCCAAAGCACCATCTACCATAACACGAAAAGTTCTGGCCTGATCTCACGAAAATCCTTTATGAATATTTATATGCAAACCCTCATAAAATCTGTTGCATTTGTCTTCCTCTTTAGACACCATATGATCTACATATGTATACAACTCTTTAAATTGTCCACATATTGAAGGACTGTTATTCCATCTTGTTTCAATTGAAAAAATATGTTCTTCTTTTCTCTTTTATAATTACCAGTGATGTACTACTTACAGAACTCCACCTCAAATATGTTTCATGTCAATCAACACTATAGGATTGAACTAATCGAATGTATCGACCATCAACTGTATTCCCCAAGAATGTCTGAATATATCTTAGCTTTTCAGTATCAGTAATCCCCAAAAGAAAATAAGCTTTCTTCAATTTCTTGAGCCAATCATCCTCCTTTTCAGAGTCTAGAGTATCATCAAAATTATTTGCTCTGCATTTACGACAATAAAAAATTATAGCCCATGGTCGTTATTATTCTCTTGCAGTCATAGCTGTTGTAATAGCTTGAGCAAAAGTAGCACCAACATCAACCTGGATTGGTGGTCCAACGGGTGGAACATGAGGTATATAAGGTGGAGCAGGTGGATTTACTCCAAATGAGTTCTCTTGTGAAGCAGTATCTGTATAAGTATTTTGTTCGCTGCTCTTAGATACCTTTGTTGGAAAGGGGTGGAGTAGGATCCTTATGAGGTTGGCCAATATTTTCTAGTCTAACTATTTGATTTTATCGGTCATTATTTCTATCACAGTCTCTGTCACCTCGTATTCATGGCGGTATTTTTCTACAAAAATAGATAGTATAACATAAGTTAACTTTATGACATTCCTAAATATAATATATATATATATTAATTTTTCACAGTACAATTATAATTATATATATTAGTATATCATGACAAATCTCTATAATTCTTAGGCAAATATTCATTTAAATATTTTTTATTATGTATGACTGAAATGCTATTTAAAATAAAATGAGTTGCAAATAAATTTAAATTTTAAAATTTCTTTTGACTCATAAAGAAATTCCCTCCCCCCCTCCCAGTATGCAACTTTTAAAATAATTTTGCCCTTGAATCCGAGAAATTTACCAGTTATACTATTAATTTAAAATAATTTTCTTATTCATAATTATTTTGAATTAAATTTTTTTTATAGGACTTTTCATAGAAGTCTACAGAATCTATAACTTATCCTTTGATACCATAAAATGTCACACCTCACTCTCTTAATTTTAAGGGCGGACTTATCTTATAATTAATCATAATATTAGTTTACTAAATAAACATCACTCATAATTTAATTTACTAAATATTCTTCAATTACACAATTTAATAGATATTAATGTTCTTAAATATAACTTATTATTGTTTATTACAATAATATAGATAATCATTAAATAAATTCAAAAGATAATTATGTTGGTCTGACCTTAACTATATGCTGAAGGAGGAAAAAGGTAGAAATGTTCTACTAGTTTATTCTCCAATATCTGAAATATTATATATATAAGGGGTGAGTTCAACTATTCAGTGAATAGATAAATATGTAGCAAGGGAGAACAAATAAAGATTAATAATATATATAATATAAACATTATCTATAGCTCAACTTGATAAATATAATTTTATTCTTAGTTATCTTTTATATACACTCAAATATAAATCTTTATTGTTCTAACTTTAATTTAAGGGCGCATGATTACTTACGTCGCAAGTCAAAGGAGAAATAACTTCAATACACGTGTACAGAATAATTACCCTGGGCAAGGATAATTTTATAATATTATTAAATTTATATAACATCCGTTATCAATGTGAGATCAAACAGGTTTATAAAAGAGTGTATATAAACTAATTTACTCAACATAATAAAATTAATCATTTACACGTATAAAAATTTAAACTATTATTATTTGTTCTCACTTAATAAGAAAATAATTAACATTCAAAAATAAATCATCACTGTGAATTTAATAAATTCACTTAATAAATATTTTTTTCAAAATTATATATAAATATAATATTTTAAGAAAAATACAATGTTGCATATTTACCTACTCACCTTGACAAAAAATCGTATTTGTTTAATCATCAGAGTTTCTTTGATATTCTATAGTTACAACTAGATTCGTTTCTATAATAATATAAGAATATTATTTAATTTAAATTATATCCTAGTCACTATAAATATATGCTATGAATATGACATGTAATTTTAGATTCTTAAATTCTAATGATGTTTTAGTAATTTTAGACCTTTTAAATTTTCTAAAGTAACATTACAACGAGTAATTATCTAATTTCTAAGGTACAATTATCTATTAAACTTTCTAATAAATATTTTCAATAATAAAATTTTAACTGTAAAAATCTACTAAGTATTTATAATAATTTTATACACGATTATATTACATTATTTTAGTTTATTCATTTTAATGGTTTATTACTATTAATAATATTTATTCATTACTAATTTATTTAATTTATATTAAATAGTTTTAATTTACGATAATTATATATATATATATATATTTCTAGCTTTAAAATTATATTTGTACTAACAGTAATAATAGTGCTAGTCTATCAAAAATTAATAATAATATTTTTACTTAAATTTTTCTTATTTTATTATACTTTACACTATTTATAACACTAATAATAATAGTAACATTAATAATATTTACTTAGATATTGATATTATTTACTTAATAATTACTAAATCTTTTTTAATTTAACAATAGAAATTTTTTAAATAATAATAAAATTAATAGTATACAATTTATTTACTTTATAATACTTTTATTTTTATTTTTCAACAATCACTTATAATAGAGTCATAAAATTAATAACTTTATTTACATAGTTAAAAATAATTATTTAATTACTATCATTTCAAAATTTTTAATTTATGTTCAATATTCAATTATATTAGAGATAATAATAATAAAAATATAACTATTTAAGTATATATTTAGTAAACTATATATATATATTCGTTTAATATTAATAGTGACAGCAATTATGATGATGATATTAATTATTACACTAATTTTGAAAGTTATTAATATTTATAAAATTTTAGTTATAATACTTTACTACTACAACACTAACAATATTAATAATTTATTACTACTTAACACAATTTATATTTTTTTTACAATTATTATAATTTATTCTTAAGTAAAAATAATATTTTCAGTGGGATTACTAAGGCTGAATCCGAAGTAGAGGAAGCTGAAGCAGCCTATGTTCTTGATTCCAATGATCAAAATTTTAATTGTTGGCAGGATAGACAGTCTAACTTGGTGAGATTACTTAAATTGGAAGAAATATTTTGGGAACAAAAATCTCATATTGCTTGGATTAAAGATGGTGATAGGAACACAAAATTTTATCATAATTTTGTTAAGATGCTCAGACGTCAACATCATATCTCTTCTATTGTGAACGCTCAGGGGGATCGTCTTATTAATCAGGACTTGATTGGTCAGGAAGCAGTTAATTTTTACACTGATTTATTTTATTCAAATTCTCCTGTTTCTTCTGTTCATACGGATTATATATTATCTTCTATTCCTCCTTTGGTTACTTCTTTGGATAATACTAAGCTTATGGCTATTCCTCAGAAAGAAGAGATTAAAGCAGCTGTTTGGCAACTTAACCCCAATAGTGCTCCTGGTCCGGATGGGTATGATGGCTATTTCTTTCGTCAGTGTTGGGATATTATATGAAAAGATGTTTGTAGTGCAGTTCAGGAATTTTTTCTTGGTATTCCAGTTCCTTGTGCTTTTGGAAGTGCCCAGATTATTTTACTTCCTAAAAATGACAATCCTTCTTCATTTAATCATTACAGGCCTATTTGTTTGGCGACTTTTGTTAGTAAAATTTGTACCAGGATCTTAGCTAACAGATTCTCGGATGTTTTGGACAGGCTTATTTCAGAAGAACAGGCAGACTTTGTGAAAGGGCGATCTATTCATACTCAGGTTATGTTGGCTAATGAGATCATCCACGATATTAACAAAAAAACTTGTGGACACAATCTTGCTATTAAATTAGATATGGCTAAGGCTTTTGACAGGGTCTCATGGTCTTTCCTTCAAACTGTTATGAGTCGATTTGGTTTTTCTGGTTCGGTGTTAGGCTTAATTATGAATCATTTTTCTGCTTCAAGATTTTCAGTTTGTATTAATGGCATTAATTATGGGTTTTTCCAGCCTAAAAGAGGGGTGAAACAAGGTGACCCTTTGTCTCCTCTTCTTTTCATCCTAGCTTAAGAGGCCTTCTCCCGGGGTTTAAAAGTTTTGATTGGTAATCGCACTATTCTTCCTTATAAGCTTTCTCGCAAATGTCCTGTGATTTCTCATTTAGCCTTTGCAGATGATCTTATTGCTTTTATTAATGGTGATAATCATTCAATTCGGGAATTTACAAAGTTTCTGCAGACTTATCAACATGCTTCTGGACAGCTGATTAATTTTGAGAAGAGTGCTTTTTATTGCTCCTCTGCAGTAGGAAGGGAAGCTATTAATGATATTGAATCATCTCTCGCTATTAAAAGAGGTACTTTTCCTTTTACATATTTGGGAACCCCTATTCATCAAGGCATGCAAAAATTGATTCATTGTCAAGAATTGTTGGCTAAGATTGACTCTAAGCTTGTTGGGTGGTTAAAAGGCTTTCTTTCTCCAGGTGGTCGAATAATCTTAATTAATCATGTTCTAGCTTCCTTTCCATTACATATGATGAGTTCTTTGCTTATTCCGAAGCCTGTGATTGGTCTAATAGAGCGAAAGTTTGTTAATTTTTTCTGGGGTTCAGATAATGAATCAAGTAAACATCACTGGCTCAGGTTTTCAAAGTTCATTTACCCGACTAAGGAAGGTGGTTTGGGTATTCGATCTCTGAATGTGGTCCAGGAAGTTTTTTCCCTTAAAATTTTATGGATGTTCTGGTGCGGGGATTCTCTATGGTCTCGCTATATGCATGGAAAGTATGGCCGAAAAGGTGATATGACATTTCTTCCTGTTCACTCTCATGGTTGGAAACGAATTTGTCGGACCTATGGCAGGTACAAAAATGTGGAGATAAATGGTAAGCAGCTGTATGACCGATTTCGAGATTCTGAATTTAGCTTTAAATTTGGTGATATTTATGATGTCATTCGCCCCAAGAAAGATCAAACTTTATCTTCTACATCTTTATGGGATTCGGTTATTCCTCTTCGTTTTTCAATTTTCGGATGGAAACTTGTGAACCTTGCTCTCCCTTTTCCTGATAAGTTGCAACGTATAGGAGTTCAGTTAGCTTCTGTTTGTCCTTTTTGTTTAAGGGACGAAGCTTCTTCTGATCATGTTTTATTTCGTTGCCTGTTTAGTAACAATATTTGGAAGTTTTATAGGGCCCAAATTATTCCTCATGACAGGAGTTCCTCTTTTTCTCTTCGGGGCGAACTTATGAGCTGGTGGCTTAATGCTAAATCTTCCAACATAAGAAGCAGGCTTTGTTGGCTTATCCCATTGGTTATTTTATATTCCATTTGGTTAGCTTATTGCAAGATTTATTGGGGTGGTGTAACAGTGGACTTTAATTCAATCCATTTACTTATCTCAAAGACTTTGTTGCATTGGGGAGTGGCTTTCTCATCATCTAAATTTGCTATTCATACTACAACTTTTAGAGATATTTTACCTGCGAATTTTGGGAAGAAGGTTGTGAAGCCGAAATTGGTTTATTGGGTTAAGCCGAGAAATGGTTTTGTGAAGTTGAATGTTGATGCTTCTTATTCAGAGTCTTTAGTGTCTGAAGAAGCTTTGTTGCGCGATGATCATGGTAATTTTATTATTGTTAAATGTTTTATTTTACAGGCAAGCAATCCCTTTAATGCTGAGGTTTAAGCCCTATTTCATAGTCTTCAATGGATCTTCTCTTTGGGTTATAAGCAGATTGTTGCTGAAGTTGATTCCATGCAGATAGTTGATTTTGCTTCTCACCATGCCCCTGTCCCATCTTCATTAGCTTGGCTTATTTCTCTTCCTGACTCTGTTTCTATTGTTCATACTTATAGGGAGGGTAATCAAGCAGCTCATTATTTAGCTTATTATAGTCGTGTCAATAGAGCGTCTAAAATTTTTGAAACTCTCAACTCCTTGCCCAAGTTTATTAAGGGCTTTGTATTGACTGATAATACTTTTCCTCATTTGAGATATTAATAAATACTGCCGGTGGTTCCGTCAACCTTAAAAAAAAAACAATACTAATCATATATTTATAATTATATTTTAAATTATATTTTATTTTACCACCAATTTAATCATTTAATAATTAATTAACTCTTTTTTATTTATAAATAATATGATTAACTTATTTTAATTTTATAAATAAAATTCTTATATAGTTAATAATTTAATAGTAATATTTAATATAATTTAATTTAATAAACTATTTATTTATTATCTTTCAATTAATTTTTTTATCTCACAAATATATTTATTTATATTTTTATACCTAAAATACTATAAATTCATTTTATAATTTACTAATAAAATTTATAATTCAATAATTACACTTAATTTAACCATCAATATATTTATTCTAAACTAATATACATATATATTCATATATTAATAAAAATTCATAGCTAACTAATAATTATTTAATTCATAATTTTATTTATTTTATTTATTTTAATTTATTCTATAACTTAATAATATCTAAATTAATATTTAATTATTTTAATTATATTTAATATTTCATTTATATTTTTATTATCTACATTAGCTAATTATCATTTACTTTAATTTTACCTTTAATAACTATAATTAATTAATAAATTAATATTATAATTCCTAATTTCACTAATTTCACTAATTTTGTTACAAATTTCTTTTTAGTTTATCAATTTATAAATTTTACTTATAATAATTTAAAATCTAATTTTCTTTATTTATTTTTAATTTATCAAAATTTTTACATATAAATTAAATCCTAATTTCTTTAATTAATTAAACATTATTATTTTTTTATATTTATATTTAAATAAATCCTAATATACATATATATAGAGTTTTTTAAATACTCATTTATAATTCGCATATAATATATTAAATCAAAATTTAAGACAAAAAATTTTAAAAATACTCGTTTCGTCATAAAAAATAGCCGAAAAATAGTTGGAATAGCCCTCCGAAAATGACATCGGCATGAGCTTTGGTCATCCAATCGGGCGGCGCATGCGGCGATTTCCGAATGCGGATCATGGCGATTTTGAAGATGTTGAAAAGTTTATCGAGTTGACTTTTTTGGTGGCCAGCGCGTGTTACTAAATGATGGCCGAAAAATGACGAACAAAGCTTATGAAATTTACTGCTCCATAAATTTTCTCCTCTCCTGTCTATCTCTGTTATAAATTTCCAAACCCAAATCTATTTCTTTTCTTTTCCTTCTCTGTTTCTTTTTCTTTTTTTTACAATTTTATTTCTTACAAATTAATAAACTATTAATTAATAAATAAACCTTAATTGTTTGTCCACCAAAATCTATAAAATCAATTTTAATGGAACATAATAAAAAAAATTTATTATCTAATTTTTAATTTGATTTTAATTATTATTTTATTTATTTAATTATTATTATTATTATTTTATTTGTATTATTATACACTCTACTGTATATTATTATTATTACTATTTTACCTAATTATTCTAATTATTATTATTCTAATTATTATTATTATTATTAATTTAATTAATTAGTTTAAAATAAAATTTTACATTAAAATTTACAAGGTATTATATTTAGGCTTAACATTGTACCCAAAAATAGCTAGAGAATCACACTCTTTATCAAATTTTGCAAAAAAAAATTTATATTTACTAGGAATATTTTAGTTATTTTATAAAAAATATAATAAACATATAGTAAATTTATAGAAATTATCTATGTATAATAAACTTATAATAAATTATATACATCTCATAAATTTATAAATTAATTATAAATTTCAATAAAATTAAAAATATTTTAAAAATCTGGTAGAACTTATAATTTTTTTTTATATTTTCAAGCAGTTTGTAAAAAATATTAAATTAAAAAAATGACACTCTCCACCATATTTTTTAAAATTTATACTTTTTTACTAGAGATATTTTAGTCATTTTATTATAAACTCATAATGAATTCATTATAAAACTATGTAAAATTTATAAACTCATTGTAAATTCAGTGTAAGCTCCTTGTAAACTAATAAAAATATGATATTTTGATAAATATTTTATAAATTGTGATATTTTGATAAATATTTTATAAATATAATAAATTTAGAATTATTTTTAATTTTTCTTATATTTTTACCAAAAATTTTATTAAATAACCAATTGAGCACTGAGTGCTCTAAACTGAATTTCAGGCCCAAATCCATCCAAAAGCCTTCAATTTAACAAACATTTTGAACCTGCAATCTATTTGTGTCGGCAGCTCATATGCTTAGTGAAACAGTAGATTCAACTATTTGGATGAAAATATTCTAAAAAATATTTTTTTATTCAATTTTTAAAATACATATTTTTAGCATACAATATTTAATATATCAAAAATATGTATCTAATATAATAAATATATATATACAATATATTTTCAATTAAATTTTAAAAAAGCATACCTTTGAATTTTTTAAAAATAATAAAAAATTTATAAAAAAAAAATACATTATATAATTTTGTCTTATATATCAAATTTCAAATTGAAAAAGAAAATACATTGAAAATTTTTAAACGGTAAAGGATGTAATTGTAATTTTATGTATCATATATATATATATATATATAATATTATAAAGATGATAGATTCAAACTTAAAAAAAATCAAATCACATAAAATAAAAACCAACAAAAATGAAAAAAAATCTTAAAAAGTGATGATTTGAGCGACCACTTTGGATCATCAGTGACTAGCAACAAAAGATTTGTGTAATAGTTTGAATTCAACTGCAATAGAATTAATTATCCATGATCACCATGCGTTGTTATATATATATATATTTATATTTATGTTCCAAAATTTAATATTTTTTTTAAATGTTAATTTAGTAGTAAATTGTCAACTATACTTTTATTAAAACGATGAGTATTATCACTTAATTCAAAGTTTCAAGAATTAATTGTTCCTAGTATGGTGTGGTTGTTGTTGGATTAAAATATACAAGTGATGACTGACTAAATTCAAAGTTTTCAACTGCAACTTTTACTAGTAAAAGACACATGATGATGACTATTAAGATAACATCAATTAATGTATTCTTTTAATTTTAATTTTTTTTTCTGAATTAATAATACATTAGATTAATTGCACTTCTGAAGCATAGACAATTATAGTCATCAAATTGACCATCACTCTTCTATATATGTAATATTAGAATGAATTCTTTTATAAAACTGGACTTGTTAATTACAGCGAGCTTTTAACTAAGTGGGTTTTGGTATAAGTTTCAAAGTTAATTTATGGCTTCAAGGGTACATTCAGGATCGACTCAAACAAAATTGGAAATAGATCCTGCAGAGAAACGTCTCAATGAGCTTGGATACAAGCAAGAACTCAGACGATAAATGGTTAATTTACAATTGTTAATTAATATGTTCCTTCTTTAATATTATTATAAGTTTTTCTAAAAATGATATAATTTGCAGAGCCTGTTTAAGACAGTAGCTAATCACATTCTCGAGCGTGGCAGTTTTCACAGGAACACCAACGATATGCAGGACCAGCAAGCTTGATATGGGGATGGATAGTTGTCTCTTTCTTCACTCGGTTTGATGGAATTGCCGCGGCTGAAATTTGCTCTTCTTTCCTTGTATGCATTTCTTCTTTTTCGTTTTGGTCAAAATATGTGTTCTAACCATAACCTTTTTTTCAAGGTCAAACAAACACGACAAAAAATTTTGGTCAATTTCTTTTTCTTTTTTTTTTTTAAAAAAAATGGTAGCGTATCTAGACTGGTTTATTTTATTAATTTCATAATTAAATTAGTTAGAAAAAGTATATCTGTTTTCAGTTGAAAAATAATAGAAAAATTACCCTATATGTTTTTTTAACTTTCTTTTTCAAAAATGACTCACAAGGTTTATATATTTTGAATATATTAGCCCTTTAATATATTCTATTATTATATCAATGAAAGCGAGCCTGTGGTCTTGTTATATATTTTGAATATATATTTTATTATTTTTTCTGAAAATTTTGTAAAAAATCCAAAATCTAATACTAAACAGACCACAGGCTCGCTGTACTTTTGGGCTGCCCATTTGGCTGGACCCAGATGGGGGCCATTTGCATCTTGGTGCTGTGCCTGGCTGGAGACCATTGGGGTCATTTCTGGGATTGGTGCTCAGGTATTTCATCTATCTCTAACTCTAAATCGATTAACAAATGCATAATTTAACTGAGTATAGTCTTGCTGCCTGCTGCCATGTATTAATATGAACAATCCTTAAAATTTTAGCATAATTCTTACATATGCTTGTTAATGTTATTATATATATGATAATTAATCCTGCAGGCATATTCAGGCTCACAGGCTCTGCAGATGATCATTCTTTTGTCCACAGGAACCAACAAGAATGGAGGCTATTTTGCTTCCAGGAGTGTATTTTTATGTATGTATATTGGCTATAATATCATTTGAGGAATACTCAACACTTTTGCTTTAGAGGTTATTGCAATTCTTGACATTATGTCCGTATGGTGGCAGGTAAATATATAGATATATTAAAATTAATTTAATTTAGGCTATTTAGCTTAATAATCCATCCTTAATTAATTAATTAACTAACTTGGTGCAGGTGATTGGAGGTTTAGTTGTGATAATAATGCTTCCATTGGTAGCAAGACCAACACAACCAGCTTCATATGTATTCAACCATTTTGAAACATCACCTGAAACTGGAATTAGCAGTAAACCTTATGCAGTAATTATGTCTGTGCTTCTTAGCAACTACTGCCTGTACACTGCAGCTCATTTAACTGAGGAAACTAAGTGTGCTGATAGAACTGGACCAATAGCAATTCTTTCTGCCATTGGAATCATTTCAGTTCTTGGATGGGCTTATAATTTAGCTCTTACTTACAGTATCAAGGTATTTCTTTTTATTAATTAGCTCTACTTGGGAGTTTAACTTGCAACCTCTTGTCGTTGGTTGTCTTTACTGAATTTTGATTGTGTTAAAATTTCAGGATCCTAACTATTTATATGATCCAAACAATGAGACCGGTGGTGCACTAGTACCTGCACAGATAATATATGATGCATTTCATGGATGGTATCATAATTCAGCTGGAGCTATTGTTTTCCTCTGTATCATTTGGGGTTCCTTCTTCTTTTGTGGACTTTCAGTAACTGCAAGTGCTGGCAGAGTGGTAAGAGAAATTTATATATATCATTGCTTTGCTACAGATATATATTAAAACCTTAAACTTTTATACTATAATGTCAAAGACATTTAAAGACAGTTGTTCCTTGTAGGTTTATGCACTATCAAGAGACAAAGGAATCCCATTTTCACACGTGTGGAGAAGAATTCACCCAAAATACAAGGTTCCAAGAAATGCATTGTGGCTCTGCGTGACTATCAGCATCATTCTTGGGCCACCCATTTTGAAGCTTGATGTAGTGTTTACAGCCATCATGTCAGTAAGTACAATTGGATGGGTTGGAGGGTATGCTGTACCAATTTTTCTAAGGCTAGTAATGGCTGAGAAGAACTTCAATCCAGGACCCTTTCATTTCGGCAGGGCAAGGAGGCCAATTTGCTCAGTAGCCTTTCTATGGATATGTTATACCTGTTCTGCTTTTCTATTGCCTACAGTTTACCCTATCCAATGGAAAATTTTCAATTATGCACCAATTGCTCTTGGGGTATGTTTGAGCCTCATAATGCTTTGGTGGCTCTTGGATGCAAGGAAGTGGTTCAAGGACCTGTCAGAAACATTGATGTCCAGAACTCAGTTGAAATTTAAGATGTTTAGAACAGTGATGGATTACCACATTTTCTACACAGGTGATCGATAATAATTAAATTCCTAATCAATAATAGAAATAAATTTCTAACTAACGGGTGTAATTAAAAGTCCGGCTTCTATTTCAGATTACAGGCTTTGAGCTAGTTCTAGAACTTGGGCCTAGCCATATTTTCTATTGTTTACACAATAGTATAGCCCATTTGGGCCGGTGTCCAAACATTAATCGAGTCTGACCGCTCAGGATATGCAATTACAGATAAAATCAAATTGAAGTTCCTGCAAAAACCTTCACCTTTATTTGTATTGAGGAAAATGGATGAAAAAAAGGAAAATGTAAATCATAATTTTCTCATTTACTTTGTTTGAATAAAAATAATAGAAAAAAAATAAAAATTAATTCCTTCTATTTTTCTCAAATTCATTAAAACTTTTTTCCACCAATTTTAAAAAAGAGAAACCAAACATAAGCATAATGTGAGGCAAAAATTCATTCCCTTGAGCAATGCAGAGCAGCCAGCATCTCCTTTTCTACATAAGAAAAGTTCATCTCCAAATGACTCATTCTCCAGCTCCTACACGACTGGACTTAGCGTCCAGTTAACATTTTCCTCTTCCACATTCACAAATCACATGCACTTCAAAGGGGATTTCCTCATAGTAATTAGGCTCAGGCAGACCAAGGCATATCATAGTCCAAAGCCAAGACAACTGTCCCATTTCAAGCTTCCCTGCTAGAGTACAGAATGGACTATATCATAAATATTTCCTGTTGAACAGGAGTTGACATCTCAAGAAGAAAGATGAGCCCCTTCCAGATGATGACCAACGTGCATTTATGATACAAAGAGTTCCTGGGACTCTGTAGGGGATGACCAATACCGAAAGAGGGTCTCAACAGTTAGTCTTCGAGTTGCACTCAGCATTGAAATGAAAAATCGACACCCATCAATTTTGTATTCTTCAAGAGGATTCCTGTGTCCAAAACTTCTTACATTTACCTGCCAAATATTTCATGTAAGTTTTATGCATAGTGGAACGGAAAAGATAACCCAAGAAATAAAATCATAGTACCGCTGCACTGAGCCTGTTCATGTTTATAAGATGATCCCTCCAAAAACAGTCTAGAGTCTTCAGAAGAACTGCCCTCTATATTCAAAAATGTTTAAAAAAAAAAAGAAAAGACATTAGTGTTTCTTCCAGAGAAAATAATCTCTTCAGAAGCACTGCAAATTTTGGCATATCTATCTCTCTAAAGGTGTATTCTTTGATGATTCTCAAATAATCTTATAATGCAACTATGCTATCAATCTATCTATATCTATAATAATTTGTCATCGGCTGGTTCTGGTATCGCTGACTATGTAAATATTTTTTATGTTGTTTATTTATATTTAGCAAATAATAAATATAGTTTATTATAATATAAAGTATTTATAAATTGAAAAAAAAAATATTTACACATGTTCAAAAACTAGTATATACAAATCTGTTTAATTGTAGTGATGTAGCAAAAACTTGTTAAAGACAGAAAATAAAGAAAATCTATGAGCCAACTGAAGTACTAAATGTTGAATATTGCCCCCTCAACCCCCCATCCCTACTTGCTACACCCCCAACTACAACCCAATAAAATAATAAAAATTTTATTAATTTTCTCTCTTTTTCATTTCCACATTTTATATCCAAAAATGATCAATAGCAAAATCAAAATATTAACCATCTCCTTTTCTCTCTATTGCCCATCATAATAATTTTTAAGAATCTTTTACTTAATTTAAGGCCATTTTGGAAGAGGGATTTGAAGGTGTCTAAGTGCATAATGCTTCTTCTTAAACTCCTAAGGGAAATGATAATATAGGAACAGAGATTACTTATTTAAGCATTTGGGTTGCAGCTCCACAACAGCAAAATTTTTGTATGGCGGAAGGTTATGAAACTGAATGCCAACGTTAGGGACAATATACTAAGATCAGATATTATGAAAGGCATTTAGTCATGTCCATTTTCTCTTGGAAATGAAGAGCCAACGAGGACAGTCAACAGTGTTCTCTATTTTTCACTCTCAGAATTTTTTTTCCCAAAAATGAAAACAGAAAACATTTTTCATATTTGTTTCCCTGTTTCCATATTGTTTATGACTATTGATCACAAACAATATTTTAAAGTTCTTCCAAAGTTCGGAGAAAAAAATCTCATTTCATTGACAGACCTATTTTCAAGCTGTTGCATAATTGCATTCAGAAAACTCAAGAAGTCAACCAAATAGATTTTCCAGTTCAGAAAAGAACCAATTAAAAAGTGGAACTCACCTCAATTTCCTTGATATATGCATCATCATAACCATATTCTTGCACAACATTCCAATATGTAGCTATTAGGAAATCTCCAAGGTACTTGCGAAGAAGATTAGCAGCAGTCTGGTGTCTCCCATTCCTACATTAAACAAGTTAGAAGATCATAGCACTTGGAACTCTGATATTGTGCACAACAAAAGAGAGTGTTGAATTTAAATGGACCACTAAGATGGGACTCACTCAGTCAATTCATCAGAGCAAATGGTAAGCCAACGCTTTAATGAAGAACACTTCCTGCGGATTCCTCGAAAAGCATTTGGAGGCTTTGGCAAATTTGGAAGGTAAAAATTATTAATATCTATGGAGCTCAATTCTTGCAGTTGCAGAAGTGATTTCTGCAAGGCTTCCTCAGTTATCTCTGCAAATGATTCTGGGAAAAATTTCCATTTAGATATAATTCATCATGAAATATAATGGCCATCATTAAATATTGAAGACTGACAAATAAGTACTATAACTAACAGAATAAGAAAAAATATATCGCAGAACAAAATAAAGATCTGAAATGAGCTAACCATCCAATAGCTTTCCCCCAATAGTAATAAACTCCTTCAAGATCTTATCCAAACTCCAGCTCCATGGATGCTATCAAAGAGAATTAAAAAAAAAAAAGTAAAAAAGAAAATTATGATTGGAAGTAAACTATTGTCTAGGATTTGAACTACCTTCAGGGGATCAACATTGCCAAAGACAAGTTCATCAACTACCGCTTGCATGTACCTAATAAACAGCATTCTTTTAATGCCAACAAAAAACTAAGAGGTAGACTACAGAACTTTATGCAAGCAATAGGAAATGAAATACGTACATACAGGTAATATCACTCAAGAGGAATCAGATCTTCTGGATCCCAATTCCAACAATGCAGAGGCTAGACCCTTGACCATAAAATTAGCACAAAAAGGGCACTATTCTCTTTCTTTCTTCAATTTTATAATACTTGTGTTGTTCATGGTGTTGATAGTAGAATTTATATATCCTACCCTAGTGCTATATACTATTTGAAGAGGGGCTACGAGAGGATATTGCTCCCATATGTATTGTGTCTCAATTACCAAGGCTGCATGACTGTACTGGTAATTGATAAGCATGTGATAACAATAAATAAAGTAAGAAGTTGTCATATCCTAGGCTCTGTTTGGTTAGCTCACTTCTTTTTCTTTTTCTTTTTTTGCTATTCTGAAAACAAAGGTAAAATGTTTTGTTAGACCTAAAAATGCTATATATAAAATGCAAAAGCAAAAATTAATTTCTAGCTTAATTGACATTTTATTTTCTCATGTAAAATTAAATCTTTACATACTTATCAATTATAGTTTCATATTTTCCATCCTGTTTCAAGAAAAATCTAAATTTTAGCAAGTGCTTTTTGAGAAGGCAAAAGACAAAAGGCAAGCAAACTTAGTGGAGATTATTCGCCCAGAACTGCATGAATGAAGACTCTATCATGTTGTCAAGAGAGTTAAACTTTCAAGCACAAACAAGAAGGGAGCACTGGCATGCATTGCAAATGCAAGCAAGCAGGTCAATAGCAATCAAAGTTACACAATAGGCTGAGTGGAGTTGCTGATAGTGAATGAAGAAAAATAAAGAGGCACTCGAGTGGAGTTGTTGATAGTGAATGAAGAAAAATAAAGAGGCACTCACTGTGATATGTGTTGGGAACAGCTTTCATCATCACCTGTTAAAATCAATTGTCTGAGGTCATAGACATGCTTCCTTTGTACCTGCACAAAGGAATCAAACAATTTGATAGGCTTAAATAATTGATAACCTGTGTGTGAATTTTTCTTTTTTGAAGATCCAATTATTTCACTTCACATTACATGATTATGCTTAATTTGTGAGAGAGATTTAGAAACGTAAATTATGTGTGCCTCAATGAATGAAAACTGCACGAAATACAAATTCATTTGACACCAACCAATGAAGTTATTGTGCCAGCGACAACAGCAAAAAATAAAAAAAAGGAGAAAACTGTTATATGCATACCTCTAATACTTCGTCAAATTCAACCAGGCTCTTTCTAATACTAAAGAAGTACTTTTCAGCATTGATTTGCAAAGCTAAAAGCTAAAAAGTTATGAAAGTTTATGTTACAAATAACATTGACATACAATGACAAAATAAACAAAAGAAAAAAGGAAATTTGATGCTTGGCTATGCACATGAGACAATCACCTGTTTTACAATGGCATCACCTTCAATTGGTATATCTTCATCATTACTTATCCTTGAAATAAGTTTTACTGCCCACTCAGTATCAAAATTAAACTTTTGAAACATTTCATCCTGCAAACTGTTTCATATATCATGGTAAGTGCCTTACCATTTAACATCCAAAAATACATTCTATCACAAGGACAGATGTTACTAAAAATCCAATTGCACCTAATCTTCTCCATGAACAATTCCCGCCTCTGTTTCCTTTTAAGAGAATACATGATTAACCACAAGAAGGTTAAGAGGATAAAACCATCATCAAACATTACATGCACCAAGCAAGGTTTCTGTTGACAAAGCCTTTCAGCCAATTGACCAATGATTAGGATAATTTTTTACTTGATCATTTCTGTCTCTCAATAAATAACAGTAGGCACACTAACCATCTTTCAGATTCTAATGTGTAGTTGTGTACAATAAACAGACTAATGATTTTACATATCTACTCATGATTCACAAATCCCAGATGCTGGGTTTTTCACTTTATCCCGAGCTCATGTTTTACCGTGACTTCAATATGACTTCACAGGATGAATAAAATGCACGGTGAGCTGTTAATTACGGAAATTACAGTAAATTATTCAATCCAATTGAAATCACCATGATGGGAAATAAAGCTCTAAGATATGTAGATCAATAAAGTGAGGTAAAAATGAGAGAAGACTGACACTTAGTAATGGAGATTGGATATGTATTAGTGCTCATCATTATCCCTTTCAGGTTGCACAGGATTTTCACTTTAACTGATATGATTTCATGTTACCATAGTGAAAAAGGTGGGTTGATATGTCAAGAAAAGTTCATGTCATAAAATCCACATCAATCATGGTCTCCCTGAGCTACACTAGTTTACACAAAACATTTTATGATTCACTTTACAAAAGCAGTATTTTGATACTATACTAGCAATGCAAATCAAATTTAAAAAACAAGAAAATAGAAAATATTAACAAAATACCATAGAACAGTACAGAACATTCTACCTCACCATAAATCGTGTGGATCCAGGATCTCCTTGTCTTCCTGCTCTTCCACGAAGCTATTTTGGGGGAAAAAACAGAGCTATCCTTTGAGATGGCAGAGCAAACAAGTATAATGCATAATAATAAATTGGTTTCTAGATTATCAAGATTGATATTATTTTGTTAATGTATTTAAGTTCAAGAAGTTTGGAACAGATGCAAATACAAACCTTCAATTTTTATGTAAAACAATTTGGACTCAAAATAACCAGCATGTTAATCAAACAATGGGATTATATCCATTCATAAATTGGAAATTGGATAACCACATTATATACATCAAAATTAATGTGTCAACTTTGTAAAAATGTCATTGAGATTACTGAATAATGGAAATAATAAATTCTGGCCAAATGAAAACTTCACACTGGAAGGCAACTGAAGTGGATTTTATCTTAGTATTTGACGAAGCAATTGAAATCATTGATTCATGCCCAAAGAACTATGTATTTTAAAATACTACATTCCTAGACAAATAATAAAATATAATTGGCTATTTTAGGACATTTCACGTATCATTTTTTACCAATATTCTCTAAGAAGACTCAAATGATTGATGCCTTAAATTTATTATACTTGCTTCACTGAAACTGACAGTTAATGACTCACTTGGTTATCAATCCTTCGAGACTCGTGCAAAGATGTTCCAATCACATGGAGTCCCCCAAGCTTTTTCACTTCAGACCCTTCATTGAAACAGTGTACTCCACAATCCTTGAGAACTGATAGATAAGCAAGTGCAATAGCTGGAGCAAGAGGGTATGTTTCAGACTGCTCATTAGCAAGCTCCTGCAGCTCTTTCACATCCATTGACTGGCTCATTTCAATGGACTCAGAGATGATTAACTTTGCCTCCGGATATGTCCAGCTCTTACCCTCACTTTTGCCAACATATTTAGCTAGGGTTCACATTCAGAATGAAGATGAAGTCATCAGACTCATAGTGTAACATCAGAAGATATATTTTCTGAAAGGAGGCAATTCAAAAGCTTTCAAGTAGAGACAAACCCATGAGTGCAGTCTTTGCAAGCAGAGCCATTGATGTTGATCCAACCTTTATTTTTGACATCACCTACAGAAGAAGAGTTGCTCAAAATTTAAAATGTTAGCTTAGTTCCCGTAAATAACCACAAGCAATCACCTTTTGCAAAATTGTCTCATCATCAACTTCAGCGTCAGGAGCTTCTGGTGTTAGATGAGAAAGCAAGCTGTCCTCTACAATTTCTTTGGCAAGCATCTATAAATGTTGTGGTCAAAGAAGGTAAAAGAAGACACTTCTCAGTATCAAAGTAATATTCTTATTAAGAACTCATAAAGTTGAGATGTATAAAGATACAATGGACAACACAGTTTACCATCAATTCACAATGTTGATAAAAAGGGGATAGGAAATTTTGACTAAAGAACAATACGAACTAAATCATCTAGCATGCATGTTACCTTTGGGTTTCCTCCCAGAATAATATCTGTGCCTCTGCCAGCCATATTTGTAGAAATAGTAATGGCATATTTCCGCCCTGCTTGGGCAATAATTTCAGCTTCCCTTGCAGCATACTGATTGGTAAAACAAACAAACAAAAAAGGTAAAAGTACTACACAGAAAACAATTAATATGAATAGCCAGTATGGCAAACTGCATGCCAATTAACAGCACTACTGATCAAATTTTGTAAACCTTGGGTCGTGCATTAAGGACATTGTGAGGGATTCTCCACTGCTTTAGAAGATCAGACAGATACTCAGAATTCTCAACACTGCAAAAAGAGAATAATGAGTGCTTGCTCTGTAACATCTATAAGAGAATCTTATACCACATGGTTGTGCTACACGTACAACCATATGAAAATGTAGATACCTCAAACTCTATAACCATATGGTATGAAAATCAAAAAACCATTCATCCTGGAAGGGCTCGTAATCCTCCAGCATAAGAAGTGTTAATTGTCAATATCGATTGTCTCTGGTGAAGAATTCTTCTCAAAGAATTTGTCAATTCTCCTAATAAAAGAAATGTACATCCTAATAGTTCTAACACAGAAACATAATAAAATTAATCACACACTATACTATGAAAAAGATTTCACATTATACTAGCATATGATAATTACTGGCAATTGTCAGTATTGAATATTAACATAACAGAAGGATGGGGCAGCAAGGAAGTTTAGGGATACGTGTGAGTACATACGTATATATATATATAGTGATAGCCAGATCTTTACCTGGTGGTCCCTACTAAAATAGGACGTCCCTGTCTAAACATGTATTCAATTTCTTGACGGACATGTTCCCACTTCCCACGAGCAGTCTAATTGATTTAAGAAGAATGAAATCAACAAAATTTGAAACAATTGATACATAACGTAAAAATAAATTTTGTGCCCTACCGCAAAAGCTTGGGTGGGTAAATCATTACGGATATTTGGTAAATTTGTGGGAACATCTATAACTGGCATCTGGAACATTTTTAAGAACTCCTTTTCCTGCAAGGACATAATGAAAATTTTTTGGTCTGAGATTTGCATAAATGACTAATAATACAGTTGAACACAATCAATGAGAAATGAAATATACAATATATGCCACACAGGATCATCCTTACTTCAGTTTTTGCAGTCCCTGTCATTCCAGACAGCTTTGGGTAGAGCTTAAACAGCGATTGGTAAGTGATTTGTGCCACAACAACTGAATCAGCCTAATGGAAAAATAACAACAATAAATTCAGTTCAATTGTTGCACAATAAACTTCAGGAGACACTATTCAACTACCAAGTTATACCTGAATCTTCAGACCTTCTTTAGCCTCTACAGCCTGGTGAATTCCCTCCGACCATCTCCTTTTTTCTTCAACTCTTCCTGTCAACTGCATAAAGTTATGCGTTTATTAAATTTGCACTTGAGTATTAAACAGCTGAATTAACTAGCCCCAGCACATGGAAACAATATAATGATACAGTATGACATCAAAGTACCTCATTTATTATGAAAGCCTGCCCATTTCTTACAATGTATTGAACATCTCGCCGATAGAACTCTTTAGCTTTCAAAGCATTCATCACAAATCTACAATATTTTGCTCACTAGTGAGTTGAAAGTGGAAATAAAATAGCTTTTACCTGGTAAGCCCACTCCTTTCGTAAGGGTATAAATTAAATTACACAACACCATAGTTGGCACTTGGATGACATCACAATCAATCTACTTTTGGCAAAAATTCATATGGAAAAGAAAAAAAGCTGCTTGAAATAACTCGCAAACAGAAAAGTTGCATATGGGTTTGTAAATGCTTGGAAAACACCTCAACAAGGGACTAATACTATTCGAATAGAAAATTCAGGATATAATGCCCTTCCCAGTTCCTATCAATGATAAAAAAAAAGGGTAAAAAGAGTGCCTTGGAAAAATTACCTCGCCCAAGGATCATTCTCATCCCACAAATCATTCGTTTCAAGTGCCATTTCAGCAAGTGCTATTCCTTCCTCAGTCAACTCCACTGAATTATCTTTAAGCTCAACATTATAATGCTGTTACCAGAATTAATTGGTAAAGTAGATTAATTTAACTACAATTGATGTTAACTTAAAATATAACCATTATACTAATAAAATACAAACTACAAAATCAAAAAGCACACTAGACTCACAAGGCCTCTAACAAGTAGTTCAGCCACTTCAGCAGCAACTGGATATCTTGCAGCATCTTTATTAGCCTTGCATAAAAAAGAGGAGGCAATATCAAATTAAGAAGTTATTACTAAAATGGCAACCCTAATATTAGGCTATTACCACTCCGATGACGCTGATACTTACAAGGTATTACCAATCAAAATTAGTGATTTTTTAAAGAGCAAAGCTTATATTACCTCACCACTTATTAACAATGGATTTCTCCCTTCATCAATGAGAACTGAATCAACTTCATCAACTATTGCAAAATGAAATGGCTTTGGCCTGTTTATTCATATCCCATATGAGCAGTCCAAAATGGAAAAATGGAAACAAAAATGAGGGATAAACTATGAATGCCATCTTCAGATATACCATCTCATCACAAGTTGTTCGCTGTTTCCAGCAAGATTATCACGTAGATAATCAAAACCAAGTTCCTGAGAAAATTCAGAATTAAAATATTAAAAAAAATGAAGATAAAATTTAGAGGAATACCTCACGCAACATTCAGCCCAACCAAGACAATGTCAGGAAAAATTCAAGCAACCAAAATCAACACAAAAAGAAAATAAATGCAATATTAATAATTCGAATTAATTATTGCAAGAAATCATATGTCACCTACAGAATTATTGGTGTATGTTATATCAAATCGGTAATTGGATCTCCTCTCTTTAGCTGTCATCCCCTTCTGCACATCCAAGTAACAAAAGATTAAAGTTACGACAACTAAAGACTATAATTTGGTGTTTGAATAAATTGAACCAAAATTAGGGAACATGGTCATGCATATTGAATTGATTTATACCTGAATAAGACCAACTGAAAGACCTAAGAAGCGATGAACGCGACCCATCCACTCAGCATCACGTTGAGCCAGGTAATCATTCACAGTTACCACTGCCAAGAAAAGAGTCATCATCAGATCTAAGACTAACATAAGGTAAGCAATTTATTCTTCAAATCACTGCCTACAAAATTGTCAACAGTGAGTAAAGAGCTCTAATCATTGGAAATGAAAGATATTCAAGATTCTGGATTCCAAAGATGATGCTTCACTGAGACTAAATTAGTTCAGTGTCATTGCAAGAACCAAATCAAATATCGTTTTTTAGGAAAAAAGAAAAGCATCTTGAATGGCACAAATTATATCTAGATCTCCTCTGTTACTATTCTGATACTAAACAAGCCAATTTAAAATCCAATTGATGAAACAATAACAGAGCAAAGAAAGCTTTTTTTCGTAATTTTCACAGCAACTTTGCATGAGAGTGCATGTGTGCACCATTATACTGTAAGTGTTAAAGTTAGAGAAATACTGCACCTAATTTCCACATAGATTATTCCATGCAACAATGCCAAACGCAACAGAAGTTAGACGATATCCAGTGGACATTGCCAGCTCCACTACAAAGGCAACAAAATATACAATGTGTTTCCAGAAAGGCAATGGCTTGCTGGGAAACATGAGAAGCCTAAAAGAAGAAAACTTAAAATATGACTCAAGTTCTATATACATATTTCTTTTGTTTCTCCCTTGGTTGCAGTTCAGCATTTGACCTTTCAAGCATTTTAATCGCATCTCCACAAGATCATAATTACAATTTTAGACACCTAGGCATATCCAAGCGGTTTGCAAGAAAGAAATGGCATATATTAGAAAATTAAGGATATGAAACGTACCATGGACACCCTCACCAGTCAGTGCATTAAGATATGCAGCCAATGTCGAAACCAATGTTTTTCCCTCCCCTGTTTTCATCTCGGCAATTGATCCATCATGGAGCACCGCACCACCAATAATCTATCAGTACAATTCTCAAGATAAGTAAACATAATAACCAAACTCCAAGTGAACATATGCTCGTGCATAGACATTGATGCATGCCCATGCATAGACATAACACAGAGTGTTACATAACCTGCACATCAAAATGGCGCATTCCAAGTTTCCTTCGTGCAGCTTCACGAACAACAGCAAAGGCCTCTGAAAAGTAATGGCAGAGAAAAAGAAACATATTTTTAACTCTCATGGTATTCTCTAGAACGTATCATTTAAAGATCCAGATCAAAATAGAATAGTCTGTTGGCTGAAAACCTGCTTGAATATTAGCTAGCGTCTCTCCTTGTCTTAATCTTCCTCTGAACTCCACAGTTTTAAGACTCAACTAAAATAAACAAATTTAAACCATTATCCAAGACAACCGAAGAACACCCATTTCAACACTTCAATAGTCCAACTGAATGCAAACCAATTAAAAAAAAAAAAAACAAACCTGCTTATCAGAGAGCCTCTGAATATGTAGCTCAAGGGCATTTACTGAATCCACAAGACGATAGTAGTCCCTCACAACCCAGTAGTTCAAACTCGTAAAATTACTTACCCTCTTCGTCAAAGTACTCAAATTCTCCTAAAAATATATATCAAGCCCAAAAAATGATTAAATCAATTTACATAAGCATATCAGCAAACAGTTTGTGGGCAGGACAAGAAAAAGTTTGTGAGCAGGACAAGAAAAAACCTTCAGGGAAGCACTGGTGGCGGTACAACTGCTAATATAAGGTCGCCGTAACCAAGGACGAGAAGGCGAAGAATGAGTTAAAGAGATAGGGAGACTGAAGATGGGTTTGGTACAGAAGAGAAGGGAGTGTTTATTATTAGATGGCTTTGGGGCCAAAATGGAAGGGTTCAAGAGAGCAGGAACTGCGGCCATTACGTAATTCGTTCGTTTATTTTCTTTTGCTCTCTGTAACGCACTTTTCGATAGATTGAAGTCGAGTTACTTTGGTGCTTGGAGTGCTATGCTGATGCCATTGCCTTCTCTTGCTCTATCATATGTTCCCGCTCAAATGTTGTATCAGTGACAAACGACATGTCATCTTTAACAACTTGTAAGGCCGCCGGTTGGAATGGCCTAAACTATTCCAATTCGATTTGAGTTTTGGTTCCATAAAAATTCATCCAGCCTCGAGCTCAAATTACTCATTTGTTAAATAAATTAAGTTTAAATTAAAAAATATGAAATTAAAAAATACTCGGTTCGTTAGTTCACGATCTAACTTATTTATAAAACTCGTGAGTTAAGCTCGTAATCTAGTTGGTTTAGTATATTGAATTAAAAATATATATAATTTAATTTATATATATTAAATTATATATATAAATATATTAATTTTTAACTAATTTAATTTATATAATTTATTAATATATGATATATGTGATAAATAAATTAAATAATATATAATATAAATTAGTTTAGTAATTTATAATAAAATATGAAATTATAATAATACAATATTTTATTTTTGATAATATATAATTATATTGTTCATCTTTTATAAAAATATAAATTTTAATATATCTTTTATGAAAATGTAGAAAAGATAAATGAAAAATAAAAGGTGAAACAAGTTGATTGAGCTAGTTAAACTTATTTAAATCTAGCTCAAAGTAAATTATATATGAGCTGGCTCAATATAATTTCGGGCTCAATTTGAATTCGAATTAAAACTTAACTATTTTATAACGAGCCAAATTTGAGATTTTTAAAGCTCAACTTGGCTCGTTTACAGTTCTAGATGCTAGAACGTTCGTCTATTGAGAGAAATTAGCTTTTTTTTCCTAAAATAGAGTTAAATGGTTTAATTTATGATAATAAATTAATATTTTGCAAAATCTTTTGTTGTAACTTTTTTTCATAAAACTTCACTGATAATATCACTATGGTTGGTCTAAGAATTTCATAAACTTTTGACATGCCAAATAAAAAAATAGAGAAGATAAAACTAACAGAGAAGTTCTTGAACTAAAATCCCGAATTGTTAATCTCAAAGATTTGGATGGAATTTCTCCTTTATTACACGTTTGGAAAAGGAATTATATGTGTATGCAATGAAATGAATATATACATTACAAGTTTGGTGATATTTTTTTTAATGATTCAAATGCCACAATTATCTTCCAGCTTTTCTCCCTACTTTTTACATAAGCTAATAGCAAAGTGTGAAGAACAAAAAAAAAAAAGATTCATAAATTATAATTACATCCAAGTTTCATTTAGATCCAAAAGTTACAAATCTTATGGATTAAGGATTACCAATCATATACATTTATGCACATCAGCATTTTCCAAACATTTTTGTACATGAATACTGAGTCCAAGTCCTGACTCCATGTATGTATACTGTATTTTGCTTTATGAAATTTTAGCTGCTGGTACAATGCAGGAAAACCGCCAGAGATATGCGAGGTGTGTCATTATGTCAACTGCAATTTCCCAGCAAGAATTTCATCCCTGCTGAAAATAATGTTCTCAATCAGAGGACTGAATAATTTCGCATTAGTCCAGTAGATGGAGCAAACAAGAAACTTAGAGAGCTGAAAGGGGGAAAACAGTTTTTACCTTATCATACTTTGATCACTCTCCATAATAGTATACCTGGTGCCATACAATCAAGTTTCACTAATTCAGCATTCTATGATCATGTCCAAGCTAAAACTAGATTTAGATCGTATGATTCTACCAAATTTTGTCTGGTAGATTTGTCCATATCTTTGATGGTTTAGATTGTATACAAAACCACCATTTATGTTATGGCCATGAGTATTGTCAAAACATAAAGGTGACTAGCACAACCGAATGAGCGCCTGAATATATATCAAGCTAGGTATTTTCATTTGTTTCAGACAGAAGTAGCGATAATAAATAGTGTGTTTAAGATCAGAAGTTCAATTTTAAGCAAATATCAACAATGCCATCTAATAAGTCTGGTAAAAGAAAGACTATAGAGTAGAAGAGAAATTACCTTGATAGTCCTATCACCATGACCAACAAAAAGTTGTCCTTGCCTGTATAACAAGGAAGTTACAACAGAATCACTGGGGATTGATCCAATGGGTCTGGTATCTACTTGAAATTCATCTCCAGATAATTCCTATCATCGACACTACATTGATCAGGTTATAAGAAGATAAAGAAGATCTTTCCAAGAAAAGAGTCCATAAAAATAAATAAATAAATATTATCAACCCACCAAAACTTCAATTCAGAAAGCTGAGAGAAATTTCTAGATCAAATTTTTAAGAAAGATGCTGAGAGAAATTTCCACATGCTTATATTAAATTTCTTAAATAGGATAAGATCACCAGAAACTTAGCCTGAGACACTACATCCAATGCAAATACAGCTTGAATATATGTCGCCAAATACCAGTATACCGATAGTTTTGTCCCAACCTCCAGTAAACAAGCATCTCCCCTCCATACCGATAGCAAAAATGGCACCATTGTGGAGTTGCATGGACTTCATAAATGTATCATTCCTCCAGACCTGAGGACAACAAGTGATTTCAGCAATAACTTCAGGGAAAAGAAGTAACATTGAATTTTGTACTTAAACAAGGAAGGCAATCACAAAAAGAGAAAACATGAAGAAGTAAATAAGAAAATATCACTTCACAGTTAAACTAGAATGTGCTGGATATCCTTCTCCTCAAAAATGTTAAACAAGTCTTCATTTCAACTCCACCAAGTGATTCAAGATTGTTTATACAGCATCATTTCTCTTCTTTAATCAAAATGAACTTTTGTCCAAAAGTCCATAAAAGATTCACAATCTAACTTGTTATCATTTTAGCAGTGTTGTATAACATCATTTTTGTTCTCTCACAAAATAATGGCGGTTATCATGACAATTAATTTGGCTGGCTTTTATAAGACTGACTTGAGAGTCCACATTCAGTGCAAATTCATGCAGCATCTAAATTTTAAACCACAAATTCACCTGGTTTCCATAAGGCCATGAGAATGAAAGGAAACTGATAAGGTTAATAGCAAATAAAACTTTTATATGTCCATTTTTGTATGCTGCAACAAGTATATTCTGGCAAATAATAACAGACAAGACAGGGGCCACAGTTCCTGGAATGTCTTCACCTAACACTGTCAAAAGATTATGATCACTTAGACTCCATAGTCGGATGGTTCCATCCCAACTCCCACTATAGAGAACCCCATCACATGCTGCTAATGTGGAAACTACCGATTTATGACCGTCCATAGTGCATGAAAAGGTGCCATCCTACACAAAATAAATAAAGAAAAACAGTGGCATTAAATTATGTATATTCACGTGCAAAAATGAAATATAATAGGGGTGAATCAAATGGTAAGTGTTACCTGCAATGACCAAGCTTTGACTGATCGATCTCCACTTCCAGTATAAAGATACCCGTTCCCTGCTGTGGTCAGGGCATGAATACCACTATAACGCCAATCTTTTTGCTCATACCATTTCTTTAATTGTTCCTGTCTCCAAGGCAAAGTAATGCTCCAGAGAAATATACCGCCTCCACTATCACCACTTATGCATAATGGTTGTTCTTCATCAACATAAATTACAGCTGTAACTTTATGCTCATGACCCTTAAATGTATGCACGTGAGAGAAATCCTGCATAAAAAATTGCAGCAAAGAAGCTTCAGTTAAAGAATAGAAACGGAAAATTTTATTAGTTTTCATTTTAGTGCATACCTGTAAAGACCAGACGTGAACTGATTTATCAAATGAGGAGCTAAACAGAAATCCCCCTAAAAGAGCAACACAATACATTCAGAAAAAGTTGTATAACTGCTTACAAAGCATTAGAATTTTTTTTTTTCAATGGCAAATGTACATGTGACATCTGGCAAACTATAAGGGAATTTAAAGATTCAAAGTGGCACACTTAGAAACCTTATAAAGCTCAAGAAATAAAGGAGAGTAAGAAGATAAAACATAATTGCTGTGCCATTAATATGACTATAGCACATATGATATGCATCAGAAAGAATACGTCTTGTATAGATTTCACAATCCAACATCAAATAGAAGCTTCCACCCCATGTCATATTCAAAAGGAGCCTCGGTGATCATTGCAATGAAAAAGCAAGGCGTCTGCTTGCATTTTCAGGCATGGAATGAAACAAAAGAAAAAGATAACTGATGAATGAGAATTTAAACAATAAAATTCATAAAGCATAAGTAGAGAATCACCTCCAAGTAGTATGGTAACTATTTGACACAAAGTAAATTAAACACTGACAAATGGAACGTTGTGGAATGGATAGCATCTAAATGAGGAAGCATAATCTTGCAATCTAAAAGCATCAGTTGAGAATTCCACACCTCCAATGGCTAATCCTGTAACAGAATGAAGATGACCCTGCAAATCTTTTGATTTGACTTTTCCCTCCAAAAGGCCCTCAACTAAATATTTATCAACCCTCACCTCCTCAACCTGACCTAGGTTTTCCCTGATGCTGTTTCCTGATCTCAGCACCTCATCTTTATCCTGTACTTCTGATATTTTTTTAGACACAAGACAAGATTCACTAAGAACCAAGTACTGTCCCTCATTATATATCATGAATAGCCCCATCCAATCTGAGCAAAGTATCAAGCTGGCGTCCAATAACCAACTCCCTAACACTCTTCCACACATCAATAACAAGTGGGCGATTCTCTGGATCAAAATTCAAACATTTGCACAGGATCTGCCGCAATGGTTTAAATTCCTCACCCAATTTATATCCCAACAGAGAGGCTACTCTCTCTCTCTCAAACCCATGTACATAGCTGAACAATCCAAAATGTACTCTTCACTCACTTGTGAAGTGAAATTATCCACATAATCAACCAGCTCTTCAACAAATTGCTTCCCAATAACAAGTCTAAGCAAAACACAAGCCAATGACCAAACATTCGAGCTATGCACAATTGGATGTCTAAGGCTACCACATTCTACCTCTATGCCCTCTTTCATCGATATCTCAAACAACACCTCCGGACTGACAAAGGTTTCTGGTTTAAAAAATTCACTTACCAATTCTCCCATTTCTTTAACCCCAATCCCATTCCAACAAGAACCAGCTTCTATGACACCCTCATGAACCATCCTTCCAGTCACCAAAACCTCGCTCAAACTTAGATTTACATGTCCAAAATCATCCAATTCAAAGCACAAAAGATTTAAGGAACCCATAAATAATCCTTCCAAATGCAAAGCAATCACAGCTTCACATATTTCCATAGCCATCATTGCAAAACTAAGCAAACCATCATTGCTTAAACCATTTTCAAAATATGGCAACTGGTCCAAAATAGTCCCATTTAGTCTCTCACTCACTAAATACAAAAACCCATCTTCCAAATCAGCCAACAAGCCATAAATTTTACAAATCCTACTATGTTCTGAACAAATTTTCAGAATCGAATTCAATTCCTCTCTCGCCTCCTCTGTCATCCAGGACAAAAAATTCATAATCCTAGCACTATAACTCAAACTAAAAACAAAGCCACATCCATTAACAGGCAACAAAGAACCGGCAATCTTAAAAAGCCTCACCTTTCTATTACCCTTTCTCAAAAACCCGAATTCTCTACCTTTCTCCTCAACAAAAACGGCATCATTTGGGAGAACCCAATTCTTCCACTTACAATAAAACTCATCAGACCGCAAACGAGAAACAGAGTCAAATTCACTATGATGAAAATGGTTTTGGAGGGCATTCTGGGATTTCTCGTGGGGTTTTTGGGAATTTTGAAGCTGAGAAGAGGCGGGGATAAGTCTAAGAAGATCGATGTTTTTGGGCAAAAAAGAAGGGCCTTGAGATGGGAACTTGACGAGTTGAACACACGCCGGACAGCGAATTGTTTGAGGATACTTTTGAGGTAAACTTTTAAGGCATGGCTCGCAAGTTGAATGTCCGCAAGAGAGTACGCGTGGAATTGTGTACTCGCCGTCGTAGGCTTGCAAGCACACCGGACATTCTGGTAAATCCGTTGACTCCATTGCTCGTTGATGATCTCCACTTTTCAGTTTCACCGAGCTAAACATTCCATTGTTTTTCCATTGTTTATTTTCTATGCGACATCGTTTTCCCTTATAAATTCATTGACTAATAAAAACACAAATAGAAGACAAAAAAATCCCCTCATTTATTTTTTGTTTTCCTTTTTTTTTTATTTACACCATAAAAATAAATTTAAGAATATTTTTCCATTATTTATCGAATTTAATTTTTAGTAAAAATATTTTTTCTTAGGAATTCAATGCTTCATTTTTTACTAAAAGAAAAATATTAATTTATCTTACTTTATATTTTTACTATTTTTAATTAATTAGATTACACTTTTTTTGAGCTTCAATTAGATTATATAAGCCAAAAATAAGCATGCGCAACATTGCAGTTTATAATAATTTTATATCATTTTCAGTGAAGAAATAATTTATATATTAATATAATTAGTACATTAAAAAATAGTGTATAATATTAAAACTTTTAATATTCATATATTATAAAGCTATAGATAATAATGACAAATAAAACAATAAGTTAAATATTGAATTAATATATTTAAAATGTGTTCTTTTATGAATTTTTTGTTTAAAATCATTATTTTAAATTTTTTATTTCATACTTGTTTATTAATTTTATTTTATTCTCTTTATAATTTGTTTATATTTTTCTAAAAGTAGAAAAAAAAATAGAAAAGGATACCAATAATATATATTAGTTACTAATGATTTCGACTCCATAATATTTAGATGTAATTTTTATAATTGAAATATTGTATGTTAAAATTTTATTAGGAGCTTAAGTTTTTTGAGTTAAGTAAATGTTGAAAATTTATTTAGTATAGGTTTTGGTACAATAATATATTTAAGTTGGGAAAAAAATTTATTTTGTTATAAAATATGTGGATGACTACTTAATTATATTAACTTTATTCTATTAATATTATGATTAGTTTTATCTTATTTAAATTATTATTTAATTTAATGATAGTTGTAATTTTCTATTTCTATTTATACTCTATTTACACCACTATATATACCTCCATTATAGGTAATGTAAAATAAAAAATTCATAATAAAAAGATTAATCTGATTTCTCATTCTCTATCTACATTATCTTTTATTTTATTTGTAATACATTATCAGCATGATAGTCTCTACAAATTATAATAGTGAAGAGAGCAACATCTAGTTTTTTAAGAGAATTTTTATATTTTTTAAATTAAGGTACGTTTTCATATTTTATATTTTTTAACGATTTCATACGCTTCCACATTTTATATTTTTTAATGTGATTTCATAATTGGTCTAGATTAGATTAATAATTAGAATTTTCTTTATAAATAGTATCAGAACCCTTCGTATTGAATCATTAAGAAATATTTTAAGGATATAAAATATATATAATATTTGTTCAGAATTTTACTGTATATAATTTTATTCGTGTTTGTGAGATTACAATTGTCCGTAACTATAAAATTATTGGATTCATGAATTGGGTAATAAATATAACATTTTGTTCGTATTTATATATGCAATGAATAATGCATGCATGTAAAAAGAAAAGTTGGGTAACTCTGATATTGTGTTTATCCATAAGGCTATTGTTTGCATATATTTATATAAAGAATAGTTATATATTTGTATGGACTTTTTTACATGAATTCATAAACTTAAATAATAATATTAACAGCATATACAACATATAATGAGATTACAATTTGTGAATATATATATATATATATATAACATATTGATTTGAGGAATATGCATTTTAAGTATATTAACAGTATTTATATACTCTTAAAATAAGGAACAAATAAAATTTTAAAATTTTATTTGTGAAATTTAAATTTAATAGTTATTTTTGTTTATGGTTTTATATCTAATAACATAATATAGTATATGAAAATAAAAGAAATATAAAATTATGAGTAAATATTTGTGTATTGAATTAAAGTTTATAAATAAATTGATATTTACTATAATTTGATATAATTTTAGAGTTATGGTATTTAAACTCTAATTATATTGTTTGGTCATCATTTAATCGATAAACTCTGTAATTTATCTAATTTATAATTTTTTAATTTGATATATTTATAATGTTAAATCTCATAAAATTTAAATTTATTACATTTAATATTTTCTGAAAAAATTATCCGTTATGAGTACTTGATAATTAGATTTACCTTGATATTGTGAATCTTAGATATATTTGAAAAGAAAATCAAGCATCATTACATGATCGTTCAAAATGAATGATATTTTTTTGTTAGTCAGATAATAAATTAAAAATTGATTATCTTATTATTAATAATTTATTACAGTATTTTTGGTAAATATTAAACTTTTAATGCCTCAAATATGCTCATACAGTAGCAATATTGAGAGTAAAGATTCACAAAATATTTTAAAATAATTTCTTGTTTATCTGTAGTTAAACAAAATTATTAGCTTTTGATGAAAAATTATCAAACTCGTCTAATTAACTTAATATCATTCTCTGAAGTGAATGTGCTATTTTTTCAATACTGTGGATGAGATCTTGATATAAAGGATTGTGGCGATTTTTTTTCCCATCAATTTTGAAATAAAAAAGTACTAAAATCTCTTATAATTATTCATAATCAGAAAATATTTGTTATAGTTAATATTAGCAGAAATTAATATTAATATGATATCTGATTTTGTAAATACGGTTGAAGACTCCAAAAGAGTTCACCTTATATTTTGAGTTTGAACATTCTGAATTTGAGTAAAATGATATTTCGATGATGCATTGTATTCGAGTAGATCTTAAAAAAATCTACTAAATTTTAAAGAACATGTCACAATGGATATCATATTGAAATAAAGTAAAAGAGATATTGAATTTTTATGTGTTAACTCTACAAATTTGAACCGGAAGTTCATATATCCTAAAATTTTTATTCTTTGGCATGATCGTTTTGGTCATCTAGGTTAAAACATGATGCGACATATTATTAAGAATACAAATGGACATCCACTGAAAAATTAAAAAATTCTTTTGTCTGATAATTACTTTTGTGTTTCTTGTACTCAAGGTAAATTAATTATGAAACATTTACTATCTAAAATATATTTAAAGTCCCTTGAATTTCTACAAAGAACATATGAAAATATTTATGGTCATATCCTTCAATCTTGTGGACTATTTAAATACTTTATAGTTTTAATTGATTCTTCAACTCGATGGTCACATATTTATCTATTGTCAACTTGTAATATTACTTTTGCTAAATTTTTTGCTCAATTTATAAAAGTTAAAGTTAATATTTTTTAATTATCATATCAAGATAATTTATTTAAATAATGTATATGAGTTCACTTAAAAAATATTTTATGATTATATTATCATTGAATATTTTTATTGCATATGTTCATACTCAAAACTTTCTATATCCATTTGAATATATATTATAGTTTTTATTGCATCTTTAATTTATATTTAACTGTCTGCACATTATAAGTTTTTCACTTTACAACTTCTGCTTATCTAACATTAAAATTTATGATACTAAAATTTCTTATTTGAAGTGTATCTATTTTAATTGCATTCCCTCAAAGAACTAAAATGGATTATCAATATTATCTTGATGTCTATGTAGGTTTTGATTATTTATATTCGATATTATGGACTTTTAACGGTAAATTTTCTAAAATAAATTTTAGTAAGTTGATTTTTTCACCATCGGGGGAAGATAAAAGTAAAGGTCCAAAAGCATAATAGATTAGTTGGAATATACCAACTTTATCCAATTTTTATACACGCACAAATCAATGTAAACTGAAAATTTCAAAAATTAAATCATTTGCAGAATGTTATAAATAAGTTACCAGATATCTTTACAAATACTCAAAAAGTGTCTAAATCATATATTTCAGCTACTAATAGTCATGATCGATTTATTGTCCATGCAGGACATCCTATTAATACAACATCCAATGAATCTAATATGCACCTGAAGTGTGGTAAACCACTTAATTTAAATTATTATTTTTTAAAAGAAATAAAAATGAATAATTTTAAAATGACATTCCTAAAGAGGTTAAAAGCAACATAAATTAACAACTCATATTTCTAGATAAGCAACCCCATAAGTAGTTTCGGTATCGAAAAATGATGAGATATCATTAAAATCTTAAAATATGCGAGAAAGAGATAAAATTATTATTAATAATATGTTTGCACATGTTGCTATTGAAATTATCAAAATATACTTGAGCTTAAAAATATTTAAAATTATCAATGTCGAAGTAATTGGCCAAAATCGAAAGAAGTAATTCAGGCTGAACTATATTTATTTGCTAAACATATAATATTGGATCAGTAGTTCAAACATTAGAAGATGTCAGATCCATGAGGTACTGTATGTAAAAAAAATAAATAAATTAAATGAGATTATGAAAACAGCACATTCCTCTATTATGAATGCAATTGCTTTTAAAATTACTTTGGTAGCCCCCTGAAGAGCTCAATATTATATTATGATAATTTACTCATATGGCTCGTAAGAAAAATGAGTTTAATGAAATTGTGATATATAAGGCATGACTTGTGGTATAAGAATTCTCATAAAAATCTGGTAAAGATTATAATGAGACAAATTTTATTATCGTGGATGCTATTACATTTAGACTTTTGATATGTTTAGCAGCCTCTGAAAGGATCGACATATACTTGATGGATATTTTGATAATTTACTTATATGGTTCATTAGATAATGATAAATATATGAAAATTTCTGAAAGATTTAAAATGCATGAAGCATCAAGATGCCTGAAGCATATAATACATTGACGAATATACTATATTGTACTCCAAAGATCCTAGTATGAGCTAAATCAATATAGGTAAATATGGTGTAATCGCCTATATAAATATTTAGAGAAAATGTATATAAAAATAATTTTATTTGTCCATGTCTTTTTATCCAGAAGATAAATTCATAATTTACTATAGTTGCAGTTTTATATTGATATAGTGAAAACTCTAGAAGAGATTTTAATTACTGCAAACTATTTAAAGAAGTAATTTGAAATGAAGAATCTTGGAAGAATAAAATTTTATATTAGTTTCAAGTTGAATATCTGTCAAATAAAATTATTTTTCATCAAGAATAATATATTGAAACATCTTGAAATAATTTTGTATGGATAAATATTATCCATTAAGCACTCTAATAGTTCTCTTGATATAAAAGGAGTTTATTTTCACCCACAAAAAAATAATAAAGAGATTTTTTATCTTGAAATACCATATCTCAGTATAATATGGACAATTTTATACATTGCTAACAATACAATACTAGATATTATTTTTGTTTATTAACTTGTTTTATAATATTTAGTTCTATACTAACTAAAAGGTATTGGAATGAGTGAAACATGTTCCACGCTATATACGTGGCACATCCGATATGGGTTCACATGTAATAATATTAATATGTCATGGCGATATATGAAGTATACAATTACTGCTACTTCACCAAATCATTCAGAAAATATTAGTCATTTGTGAAGCTAGTCGTGAATATGTATGGTTGATAACCATAATCAAACATATTAGAGGAACATGTGGATCACCTATTAGAAATCAACAAACCAACAATATCAAATGAAGATAATGCAGTATGCATTGCGCATATAAGAAAAGCTACATAAAATATGACAAGACTAAATATATATCACAAAAGTTCTTCTACACTCATGAACTTATGAAGGAAGAAAAAGTCGATGTTTGTAAAGTTCATTCAAGTGATAGTCTAGCAAATTTATTCACAAAAATACTATTAACATCAGTCTTCAAAAGACATGCTAGTTGTAATCTTTTATTTCTATCTATACTCTACTTACACTACTATATATACCTCCATTATAGATGGTGCAAAATAAAAAATTTATAACGAAGAGATTCTTCTGATTTATCATTCTCTATCTATCTTTTCTATTCTTTTATTTACAACATATTTATTAATATTCATATGCACTATCTATTTTATGACTTTTAATTTTTTACTTAAAAGTATGTAAACAATTTTAAGAACAAAGTCAAATAATATAAAACTAAAGATAATTAAAAATCTAATTATTTTAAATTATTTTACAAAATAATTAAATTTATATTTGCTAATATTCATATATGCATTATCTATTTTTTGAATTTTAATTTTTCACTTAAAAGTGGGTAAAAAATTTTAAGAATAAAGTCAAATAATATAAAACTCCATATCAGAAGATAATTAAAAATATAATTATTTTAAAAATATTTTAAATACCATCAACTTAAAAATTAAAAGTAAAATAGTCAAAAATAAAAAAATTATTATTTTAAAAATTATAACACACATAATTCATTAAAAGTTAAAATAAAAAATTGAGAAATCACTCATTAAAATAGTGACTTGCAGAGTATAATAATAACAACAACAACAACAACAACAACAATAATAATAATAATAAGATGGTGATGATGATGACGACGTATGAGTTAAAAAGAAAAATAAAAAATTAATTAATGGTAAAATATAATTAATTAGTTAATTACTTTGAGATAATGTATTTTTGCAGAGAAATAATACAAAGAGGAAAAAATCATATATTTAAAAGAAAAATAAAATTAAAAGAAGCAAAAATAGAAAAAGCAACTATAAAAAATAAAAAATTAATAAAAGGAACATAGAACACATAAACCAAAGAACAAAAAAAAAAGAATTGGCACGTATATAAACAAAAACATAGATAAAATAGAAAATTAACTATTCATCTTGGAAAGAGTTTTAGTATATTATAAGTTAAAATGTACCAGCATGTTGTTGTGGATATTAATATTATTATATGCATAATAATATTAATAAATGATAATATATATTAAATATGATAGTAATATGTATAGAATATATAAAAAATACAAAATGTCTATTGACATATAAAATATATAAAATATTTATTTACATGTGGAAAATATAATAGTAACACATTTAAAAATGTATATTTAAAATTTATAAATAAAATATTAAATAAAATGTACAAAAATAAAAAAAGTAACAATTTATTTGAAAAAGGTAAAATAAAAGTGATTTTAATTAAAATTAAATCGTGTTTTATCTTTGAGATAACATACATACAATATAATATATGTCATTAACAAAAGCAATATCCAATATAAAAAGAAAATAAATAATTAAATATGTAATTTGTTCTTAAATTCTCATTGTTGTTTTTATTATTAAACCAAAGTAATATTTACATAGCTTTAATAAATTAAAGCTTTTAAACTACTAATAATTTTTAATTTTGATATTTATCTGTCATAATAAAAAATTGAAACTTAAAATTCATCTTATTTATCAATTAAATTTTAATTTTTAAAAACTTCACCTTATAGAATATAATTTTATTTTTTTAAGCATTAAAAATAAAAAATTTAACATTGAATGAATCATAGCATTTATTTCTAAATAAATTGAAATTATCTTTGAGTTCAAATATAAAATTTCACTTAAAAAGTGAATAAAAAATTTATTAAAAATATAATTAAATAATATAAAATTTTAAATTTAAATATAATTATGAACATAATTATTTTAAATTATTTTTAAAATAATTAAATTTATATTATCAATTTAAAATTTAAAATAAAATAACAAAAAATATGAAAATTTGTTGTCCTAGAAAATATAACTCATAAATTTTTTTAAAAGAAAATAAAAATAAAAAAATATTTGAGAAATAAAATTACAAAAGAAAAGTATAATCATAAAAGAAGAAAATAACTTTTGATTTTTTTTGGAGTTCGCTATTTATTACTGGCTCTGTTTTAGTATATATAAGCCATTAATTGCCGCACTATATTGCGGTTTAAAAAATTCAAATTATTTTAAATTAAAAAATAATTTATACACTAATATAATTACTATATAAAAATAATATTTTACATATAAATATATATCTTTTTAAAATTATTTTTTTTAATAAAAGTGGCTTTTTATATTTTTATTTTAATTATTAGTAGATTTTACGAATCATAAATTTTAAAATAGTATTTTTAAAATTTTTATTTTTTATTTTACTTAACTTTTAAATTGGTGATATAAATTTAATTATATTAGAAAATGAACATGTTCTTAATTATAATTATATTTAAAATTTTATATTATTTAACTATTATTTGTAATATACATTTGACCTACTTAAATATATCTTTGTAGTACTAACTTATTTTTAATTTCAATATATTTATTTATTCTTTTACTATTTTTGTATTTTTCTAAAAATCCTCTACTACTTTTATATTTTTCTTTACTAATGTTATTTTTGGATATATTTATAATTTGTTCTTTCTCTTAAAAAATTAAAATAATAGTTTTTTACTTGTTTTTTTTATTCAAATTACTACTCTCAATTATTTTTTTCTAATTTTTCTTATTAATTAAAACAGTAGATTCAAAAATTAATATTTTGACTATTTTTTTGTCATGAATTCTTGAATCAATCAAAAAATTATAAATTGAGTAAAAAGAAAAATTATAGAAAGAAAAATTATAAATTTAGTTTAAAATAATATGTGTAAAGAAAAATATAAAAGTGACAGAAATATAAAAAGGTTTAAATTAAGTTGGTACAACAATATATTTAAGTATGTTAAAAAAATTATTTATCAATAGTTATATGCATTATTTATTTTATGATTTTCAATTCTTCACTTAAAAATTGGTAAAAAAGTTAAAAACAAAGTTAAATAATATAAAACTCTATATTTAAAGAAAATTAGTACCATAATTATTTTAGATTATTTTTTCAAATAATTAAATTTATATTACTAATTTAAAAGTTAAAGTAAAATAATAATAAAACCCTAAATATTTACTATTTTAAAAATTATAAGTCACAAAATTCATTAAAAATCAGAATAAAAAAAATAACAATTTGAGAAGTTACTCATTGAAATTGTGACTTGTAAATAATAATAATAATAATAATAATAATAATAATAATAATAATAATTTATGAGTTAAAAAAATAAAATATTAATTAAGGACAAAATATAATGAATCATATATTTAGGATTAAGAAAAAGGAAAAATCATATATTTAAAAGGAAAACAAAATTAAAAAATGTAAAAAATAAAAAAGGAGATAAGAGGAAATAAAACACTAAAATTTTAAAAAAAAGGCATGCAAATAAAAATATGGATAAAAATATAGAAAAGAGAAAAAAAAATAGTAGTAGTAGTAGTAGTAGTAGTAATAATAATAATAATAATGATAATGATAATAATAATAATAATAATAATAATAATGGAAAGAGATAAAATAAAAAATAAAAAATTATATTTATATATAATGAAAAATTAAAAACCCTTAATTTTTTGGAAAATTTCCTATGAATGCAGCACTTTTAATATATTATATAATCTAATTTTAATCTAATTTAAAATTAAAAAATTATTTTTACCTTTAAAACAAAGAAAATTTTATTTTCTCAATATTTCTATTTTTTTGATACTGCTAATTAGATTACACTTTTTTTTTTCAATTAACCGTAGGTAACCGGTCTCGTTAAAGAGTCAGTCATCTTACCCGGTTCTTTTTCATCCAATTTCTCTCCCTAGACTCGAGAAAGCTCCACCCATAAGCTCAAGGCAGATCCTCTGTCTCCAAGGTATGGTATCAGCTTCCTTTGATCTTCACTTTTCTTGATTTAACTGTTGGGTTTTCTGTAACCGATCTCTGTTTAGTTGCTGAGAAAATGTAGCAGTTATTTGACACAGAAAAATCGAAACTTTCCAACATTTCGATTTGCATCATTGATTTGAAATATTTACGTTCTCATTTGGGTTTCTGAACTAGTGATTTATTCTACATCGTTCGATTCAATAGTAGATTTCTTTGTCTTTGCATATAAATTCTGAGTCTGAGATTCAACAAATATTTGTGAGTACAGCTGGTTGAATTGAGTTTTCCTTCTGTGCTTTAAACAATTTCATAGTAATTATTCTGGTTATTGACCATGTATCTGATTTTTTTGGGTATTTATGCAATTTTTGCAATATGAAGATCATGGCAGGGCCAGGAAGTTCCATGCTTTATTCCTTTCTTTCATTCACTGTAATTCTTTCGCTTCAAGAGATGTATCGAGGAAAGCTAGCATCAACAGAGTTATTCACAATACTTGGAGGATTCATCAGTTCTATCTTATTTCTTGTGCTGCTAACGGTGAGTTTAGAGATTTCCTTTTTGTTATATGTTTCTTGTAGCTCGCCATGATTGTTTTGGTTATAGGATATTTCTTTAATCTTTTATATTTCTTTCCCTCATTTCCCTAATTTTATATTTCTTTCCCTCATTTCCCCTGTAATCTTACCGTATTTATAGTATCAGAAATACTATAAAATTCTTTCCATCATTTTACTCAATTTCGAGAATTTTCTGTTTTCATCAAAGTATGTGCTATAATAAGATCCTTTCTGATCTTGAAATGTCAATTTTTTGCTCTCTTTTAGCTTCATTTAAGCTTTATTAAAAATGTATTTCTGCTCAAACAAATGTTTATTTCTGCTTAAACAAATGTTTATTTCAATGTGCTTTCTGTCATTGCACTAAACATCAGATAGATATTGTAGTTCTTTGTCATTGTCACAGACCAGCAAGCTCAAGTCTTTTGATTTGGTCATTTGTATTGCATTTTTCATTGTAAACATTATACATGATAATATGCATTTATCGGGCTGTTGTTTTGCAGTTCATTGGGAATTTCCAGGAAACATGTGGCATGAAGACAGGATGGGGCACAGGTGCGCACACTTTGTCTATATAGATTGCCTTCTTTGTTTAGTTCTTTGTTTTTTTGTTAATAGAGCTGTTACTACAGAGTAATTTTAAAAGGCAACTTTTACAATATCCAACATATTTATCTATCCTTCATAAAATCAAGATCATTTTTTTTTGCTCCTAGCATTTGTTGAGGTGATATTTTTTTCCCTGTGCAAACATGTGTGTGCTTGTCCACTTCTATGCAATTGACTTGCATTGGTTGAGTTTTGCCCTTATTTGCATTGCCCAAACTCAACTTAACTAAGTCTTAAATTTAGATTGTGGCTTGCAATAAATTTCATAAGGAAACAGTTGCAGAGAAAAAAAAAGGCTATATTATCAGCTTTGGACTAACTCGAATTCTTGAAGGATAAGTGAAGATGACAATTTAAGTGAATTTACAGAAATAGCTATAACAGAGTTTCTCTTATTCTTATTAATAGCTATTCTAGATGAAATGTAATAAGTAAATAAATAAATATACAAAATATATATATATATATATATAATATAAACATATAGAATAGAATACATATTTATTAAATAAATATATAGAAATATATAATAAAATACAACATTTGGAAATATGGTTAAAGAGCTGGGGATTTAATGTTACTGCCTTTTCCATTTCATTAGCTATTTAATCTCCTCCATAGTGCATACTGTCATTCAAATGGCAATATTTGGGAAGATGGTAGTGGGGCTGGTAACCAGGGGCGAAGTCACCTGTTGCTCCCTCCCATATTTTCCATGATTTCTTTAATTTATACTACATTAACTTTTGTCTGAAGAATTTAGTGGCATATCAGGTAGTTATCTTTAATTCATGCAGCTGTACACAAGCACCACTGGGATACACTGCTCTCAAGTTTCAGCATTTATTGAAATGCATTATGCCAGGTGTATTTTCTTATATTTTCTCCTTCCTTTCTGCAGTTGTATTAGCAGAAGCTGTTGCTCTAATTGCGGCTAGCACTGTTCATCGAGTTTGCATCACAACATGGTAATGTTAAGATGTGATAAATGAAATTTTTCTTTGTTAATCGAGTGCACTCTTGTTAAACCATGATAGTATCAGTTTGGTGGTCCTACAGTCTTGCAGCACAAAGGAGTTAAATATACATTACACAGGCAGTTGCTTGGATCCAAACCCATAAATATAAAAAACAGCAAGGTTGTTAGTTGAAAATTTTGTTTACATGTATTCATTATTGAGAATCTATTGGAAGAATATGTTTGAATGACCAGAACATTTGTATTAGAAACGGTCCAGTTGTCAGTGTTACTTCTGCACATCGACTTGATGGGTAATTGACATAATTAATTGAATGGAGTAATTAGCATTTTCTTTTAGGCATGCATAACGACTGTGTATTATCATGGGGACTCCTAATAGATTAAAGATTCCAACTTGGAGATTTTGATCTCAAATCATGTGTGTATAGACTAGACTGCATATTTTCTTGCATCATGATTTTACCCTGTAGATTATAATCATCATCACACAAAATCCAAAAGGCATCATCTGATCAATATTTGTAAATGGCAAATTGAAATTGAATCTCCTGCAAAAGCAGCTATTAACCATGTTCAATTTATTTTCTGTTTGGTGCAGTTTCTTGTTTTCAGTGGCACTACTGTACGAGGTCAACAAGCTTTCAGGCACCATATTGGCTAAAAGTGAATCTAAAACAAGAAGGCACTAAGAGAATATCATGATTACTTTTTATCATAATGATATGCTGATCTTAGTTTTATCCTCATACAATGCTTTGTCAAGTGATTTTGAGATTTATTAGGTATTGGCAATGTAACCTGTAGGGTACCTGGGAGATTTAGATCTTATTTTTCTGCTTTCTTCAGGTTGAAATATAGTAATTTTTGTTAGAATGTGTTTTTCTGGTAGTAGCCTAATACCGCAGCTTATATTTGAGTTAGATATGATAGCAGATTAAACTAGTATTAATAGTTTTTCAATGAAATTTTGTTGATTATAATGAAAAAGAATCAAATTGGATGGCCAACTAACTTGAACTATGAAACCAAATTTCAAAATTGTCTAATCCAGTTTCCGTTGAGGTGTCGAAAATACAAATGCTGGGGTAGAAAGCATCAATACAAAACTTTCACAGTATCAGTGTTCAGTGGCTGATGCATGTATCCCGTTTCTCCACAAAATTTTATGTGAAATAAGAAATAAATGGAATAACTATTTTATTAACAAAAAAAAGTCAGAATCCATTTAATTCATTTCTTAAAAAGGTATACATTTTAATTGAATTAAATATGACAGTAAATAGTAATGTCTTCTAAAATATGTCATATGTCACTAGGAAACAGAAAAAAGTTCAAATGAGCAATATTGACCAAAAAGTATAATTGTAAATGAGCATACAAATTTGAAGTATTAATAATTTATTTTTCAAATTCAAAAGATAGGATAAAATTATAAAAATTAATAAGCCTTAGAAAATTATATAAACTAAATTAATATTAGAAATTGAGGTTTTGAATTTTGTAAATGTCATATCAATTTAATGATCTGCCGCTGCCGCTAAATTCTTACAATATGTATAGAGGATAAAAATTGAACAAAATCCGGTCATCTATTTAGTATTTGGCTTTGGAAAAATAGAGACTTCAAATTGGACTTCACCTCCATTGCAAATAATACATCAGAGATTGTCTAGGAGTTCTTTTATTGCTTCGCTACAACTGCCAAAGCTCTTTTTTTTCCTTGTGGCACTTTCCAACAGTAGCAAGTTCTCTTCATTTCTTTGTTGGAAGATCAAAGAAAGAATTTTTGGACTGAATTAGCTTCATTTCCCTAGATTTCTTTGGATCAACAAAACGAGCAGCCTTCACTAAGCCATATCCAAACCTTCCAAATGTCACACCTGAAGGCCGAATTCCTTTTTCTATCATCTCTTCCAACAAGACACAAGCCTCAGAAACATCACCCTTCTCACAAAGTCCATTTATAAGCACTTGAAAAGTGTCAATGCTTGGAACAAATTGTTTTTTCTTCATGTACCTCCACACTTCAAAAGCCTCCTCCAACTTACTCCTTTCACAGAACATTTTTATTACCACAGTATATGTGTCTGCATCTGGCTCACATACCCTGATCATCCTGCGGAACACCCTAAAAGCTTCATCAGTTGCTCCATAACCAATCAAACTGTTCAGGATGATATTAAAGGTTCTTGAATTGGGTTTCACGTCCTTGCAATCCATGTCATTCAAGACCCTGTACACATTCTTAAACTTGTTTAATCTACATAAAGCACCAATCAGAGCATTATATACAACAACATCAGCCTTGATTCCTTGATCTTCCATCCCTAGGAATGTATTCACAGCATCTTGAATTCGATTTTCTATACCATACGTATGAATCAGGATACTATAAATAAAAGTTGTTGGCTTACAAAATGCGGAATCAATTTCCTCAACAATGCTAAGAACTTCATCAACCCTTCCAGCCTCGCAAAGAACGTCTACCATAATACCATACCATAAGTCGCAATATCAGGACTACAACCAATGTCAACCATTTCTCTGAAAATTTCCCTTGCCTTGGGAAGATTTGGAGCCTTTCCCCATCCCTCAATCAAGATACTAAAGGTTTTTGAGTCAGGAACAAATTGGTTCTTCATGCTGTCAAAAATCTCTTGAGCTTTCCTCACATTCTTAGACTTGCATAAAGCACTAAGCAAGCCATTGAATGCTGCTAAGTTTGGAGGCACATCATACTTCTCCATGACATTAAACGTGTAAACAGCTTCCTCCAACTTTTGAGCCCTAGCATACTTTCTCATAATGATGCAAAACGTCTCAACATTTAGCATTTTCTTGCTCCTCATGGAATTAACAAGGTCCCACATGATCTGATACTGCCTTATCTTGGCTAGAGACTCTATCATAGTATGATAAGCCCTAACACTGTGTACAATGCCGTTGCTTCTCTGCCCATTCAAAGAATCGATATGCAACCAAACCAGCATTTTTGAACTTCTTGAGCACATTCTCAACTATTTCTGGTGAAACCCTGATACCATTTTGGTTGAGGGCAGTATCAAGAGTAACTGCTGGAGAGGAAATCATAATTTTGTATATTTTTTCTGTTGCATCCGATATTTCACTTGTGGGTTCACCCGAATAATAATACCTTCTCAATAATATACACCATAATTTGTTGGAATGGTTACTAATTTTATTCATATCGAGCAAACAAATGAAGATCAGCAATATTTACCTAGAAAATAACAAACACAAAACTAGTTTATTAGAAAATATGAAATAGAAATGCGATCACTGTATAATATTCTTTACCAACTTTTGTTTTGACCATTAAATCACAGCACAATCCAGCAATTTTCAGATCCACTTAATTCAAATTGATTGTGGTCTTTTATCGAACAAGTAACATGCAAAGAGAAATTCTTTAAGAGCGCAAAACAGAGCTACAATACCAGAAAAGAAAAAGGAGAAAGGCTGCAGGATCGTCCTCTCGAATATGGAACTTAGTGAACGTTCTCAGAGATCGTTGCTGTTATCCGTTTTTAAAGTTTATAAATGTTAAACAAGGGAAGCTTGTTGCTCCTGCTGGTAAGAACAAAACAATGCCCAAATTACAGAGCTTTTAGACCTGATGCTAGAGACTAGAGTTGTTGAAACATAGTTAAATGTTCATCACTTCACTTGGTTGCTTCGCATGTTAGCAGCTGCACAAGAGCAGTCGAAGACGCTGGGAGCACATGTCGTTCACCAAAGAGTAGTTATTATTCATAAAATGACTTCTACAAACGACATCTTGCTTAAAAATAATGTTCTAATAATTCTTTGTTATTAATAATATTGTAATATATAGTTTTTAAATTATATATACATTTTCTTTTTTTTTTCCTTGTGATATGTACATTTCTAGATAAATATATACTCACTTTTATAAAAAAAAATATACTATATTATCACCCCATATCACTACGAAAAGTTAATTCATTTTTTTTTCAATTATATTTTTATTATTAATAAGTTAATTAATACAGTAAAAATATAATAATTTTAATATTAATAAATTAATAAAAAGCATTTCAGTGAATCCAATTATTTTTTCAATATATGTGCATGACTTAAAAGGGTTAAAAAGGATAATTCTCCTAAAGTAGTAGCTAATAATATATACAATTATTAATATTGGCCTAAAATATATACAATTATTAAATAATTATATTTAACTTTTATTTTAATAATTTCAACTCAATTAGTACTATTCTATAAGCACAATAAAACGGGTAAATGCATTTCTATATTCAAGCCAATTATTGGTTTATTAAGTGTAGGTAAATGCAATTTTATATTACGCTACAAGAAGAGCAAAATCCAACACTAACTCCTCAATAATACTATAATAATCATATTATATTTATTATTGCAAATCAGAATACAAAGCATACACGGTAAAAGGATTCTTTCACCTTTCAGTCTGACATTGCCACATTAAATTAGAGTCTCGAGATAGCAAATGTGATGTTATATCCGCAGAATATTTAATAAAAAAGAAAATAATAAAATTTATATTTTTAAATTCAACAGCATTTATTAAAATTTTAAAAAAAAAAGTAGATATTTATTATCACTAACAGTGGATAAGTTTATAGGTCAAAATCCAGAGAGGGAGATTTACAATTGTTCTTTCCATTCATATCAATTCATTCCAATACCAAACATAATATATTCATATTACATTTTAAATAACAATGAAATAAATGTGTTTCATACAATCGATATTCACATCAAAATAGTAAAACCTGATCATAATTGAGATAAATACTAGTCATCCAAGAAGTTTGATAATATTAAAAGAGATCTGGGTTGGGGGAAGAGGAACGGATCTAGATGGTATCTTTTGCCTGATAGATCCAGCAAGACCAATATAATATCCTCCACTAGCTATATCCACAACAAAATTGAATTCCAAGTCTTAGAAAAATTGAAATCAAGTAACTTTACAAGAAAGGATCATTCAAGATTCCATTGATCAATGGTTTGGATTAACAGTGCTACTCTCCAAACAGAATGGCAAGTTTTGGAAAGAGCATATTTCAATCAACGACAACTGCAAAAAGCTTTCGGTCGCCTATCAACCTCAGTTTGAAAGCTGCCTAGTGCAGTCTAGGCAATTTCATATTTAGATGACTAGCATTCTAAGGTTGGTTAAAGATCAAGAAACTAATACATCTTGGTTTATATTTGAGCCCAAAAACCCCGTAACACAGGACTTGGTCTGGAATATAAAACTATTGCATGTTCTTTGATGAACATGAAAAACAAGATTACAATTACTGATTCGCAAGGACTAGAATTATCATTAGCTTAACATATTATTGTACACATTAAAAACCAATACTATTTTTTTATTGTCCACAAAAAGAAAAAAGAAGGAAAAAAAACCTTAATTTCCAAGAAGGGATGTCAAAAATGCTAGAACAGCTATCACAATCATAATATTTAGAAAATAGTTAGACTTTAGAGGCTTATCTGGACTTCCACCAACTGCTTCATACTCTGCTCGTATCTTCTGCTTCATAGCCTCTGACAGTTCTCTCTGCAATTCAAATAAGGCAAAAACTTATTGAATTTTATTCCCTTCTCCTTCAGTTTGTTATACTGCCAAGTATTTTTTTTTTAAATGTGATTTCATAGGATTGTAAATAGCTTCATCCTGTATTATTTTAAGAAACGGCACTAGAAAAGTAGATACTTGTTTCTTAATCCTGCAGCAAACCATGAAAAGCAAAAAAAAAATGAGCTACTTGCAAAAGTTTAATCTCCTCCACAAAAATCTTCAGTGTAACAAAGAAAAGCAAGGAATTTGGACTATCAATAAATAAAAAGGATAATTTAACTTATAGATATGTAACCTTTCCGGTTGAGTATTTGGCTGCCACAAACTTCTCTCCTGTAATGCCATCTACCACAATACCCTGATCATCAAACTCACCAATCAGTTTTTCTTGTAATCAAAATTTTCCCATGCTATATCTTAGGGACTAGTTAGTTAGAAACCCAATGCAGGAAGAAAAACTAGACGCATGTAAAGAGACAATGCTGCATGTCATGAAAGGCTAGGTAAAAACAGCCCAAGAATTGTTTACATCAGCCATAATAATGTCATTATTTTTACACAAAAAATTTGGATTGGACATATTGGTAAAAATTTCTCACGACCCTCCAAAAATTTTCAAGGTAATAATTAAATTAGTTATATTAGAAAATAGAGTGACTAAAAAATAGTGTTCAAATGAAAACTAAAATCTGGAATTAGTTAACAAACAAACCTCTGGAGGATCAAACTTGGCCCCAAGGTTGCTGAGTTTAGCATGGGCTTCAGCATAATCCTTGAAGAATGCCTCCTTATCTTCAGCATATTTCTCAGCATATACCTGCACATTTTCTACTGCTTAACTACCAAGAATATGCTGTCTCTCATAATCATCTTACTCTCAAACACAATAAATTTACCTTGAATGAAGGATCTTCAAAAATAACAGCATCAGTTGGCAGGACAAGTAGATCTTCATCCTTCTTTTCTTTAATATCCTGCAAGGACAAATCACATTTCGGCAAAGAAACATTACTATCTTTCACCATAACAAATCTCCTTACAATATAATTGCAAGTTCAGACTCCAGACCTTGAAGTAGGAATTATCAAACTTCAGCCATTCTACTGTCCAGGATTGTCCTCCTGGTGCTCCTGGCCCATTTTTCTGTCATGCAGTAGATACAATGTGAATCTCTAATTCTATTGCTGCTGATGTTGAAAGCTTTTACTGTTATTATTGCTAGTTAATTCACTTATCAGGCTATACTCTAACGCATTACATGGGCAAAAACAAAAAAGGCCTAGATAGGAATTGCAAAAGCAAACTATAATACATAAAAAGGTCAAGTGTAATTGTACAAGAGCTTATGCACAAAGATATCAACAGCCAGAGATGCTATAGATCATATGTCAAAAGGCTTTAATATATAGTATACTAATGATAACAAGAATAAAAATACACATACCAGTTAGTTAAAGTGGTTAATAGGGTTTTATCATGTCAAATTGGGTTTTCCATTATTTTTCTTAGATACTTACTAGCAGTTATTCATTAAAAGAAGTTGCAATGGGCCTGGTAGTTTAGCAAACATAATTTACTTCTCCAACCTTTCAAGGAAAGAAAATGTACTTTGACCAGCTAAATCCTTATGAAGCTGTGCTTTTCAACTTTTTTCCTCTAGTATGGCTCTTACTGATGCAGTAGCGCATAGGGGAAATTTACCATAATGATTAAAAATCAATTATTCAACTGGACAGTGGAGAAAATTCAAGAGTTGCAATGATCCAAAATGAATGTGCATTGACACACCAGTGTGCATGACAGGAAGGGAAGATGGTTAGCTCTGGTAACTGCTAAAAGAGTCTTTTCATCTTGTATGCACAATGTATTGCATGCTAACAATTTACTTGCAAATCTCCACCCCTAAATTGCAGATGGATACAGCAAACATTCAAAATTAAACTATAGTATCTGAATAATCAGAAGATTATGGTTCAATACCGTATACTTTGTCTCTGGTTTTCCCCAACCACTCCGATCTGGTCTAGACCTTCCCAAGGTGTGTGCGCCAGATAATGCAACTATTTCCTGCAGATAAAATATTTCAACAAACAGTAGATATATATCGAGTTATATCAGAAATAAAGTATTGCTAGAATTAAGGATGATGAAGTGTGTATAATTAAGGATACCTTGTCATTTAATCCCATTCTATAGAAAACTTCTCGTAAATGCTCAGCAGGATTAGGGGGCCCAGCACCTAAGCATGAAAATAATATGGACCATCAAATATTTGATAGAGTTCCCCAAGGATTTCATTCACAGATCTTTACATGACTCTGAATCTTATCTTATTGCTTGTATATATTTCTATTGATGTTTCTAAAGTTAGGTCATCACGAACCAGAACCAAAAGCAGCAGCAGAATTTTACAAGAATCTACACCTTATAAAAAAGGGATAAGCTCTTTTTTTTCACAAGTAACATGAAAAATGCAAAATTATTTTACTCACTAGGAAGCCTCCCCTCTTCAGGGCACTCTTCAGGTGCTGAAACATCCACCCTTCCATACTTCATGGGGAGTTTGGGGCCCCCAGCTTCCTAAAATTGCAAGAGTAATTTCAATAGAATGATTTTACAGTCAACTGAAACATCATATGAATTCCATATTAAGAGAAAGAAAGACCTCTATAGCAGTTGCAGAAGCCAATTGGAACAAATCTGCATATGTAACACCAGAGTACTTGTCCTTGATTGGCTGAAGAAGTTTCAATGCATTCACCAACCCTGAAATGTCAGCTCATTAGGAACAAATATTATAAACCAAGCTAAATTACACATGAAGTGAAATAATTACCAGCATTAGCTCCATGTTTCAGCTCAATTTCAAATCTAAGACTTCCATTGGCTCCACCTCTTTTGGGCCACTCCTCTATATTCTTGTTATATGTACCAGCATCATGCCATCCCAAGCGAACCTATAATTGACAAAATAGAATAACAAACATTTTTAATATGCTTGAGCACAAAGCTAACATTCTCCGTAGGGTACTTTCATGCATTCGAAAAAGATGAATCGTAAGGGACATTCGGTGTGTGTTATCAATTGCAAATTCAAAAACTAAAATTCTCAACATTAAAAGTTATAAATGATAACCAAATAGATAAAGCAAGAACACATTCATGAATTCAAGCAACAAAAATTCGAACTCAAACAACTGAATGAAGAACAAAATAAACAGATAATAGATAAAATAATTAAGCTAAAGTATACAAAATAGCATACCAAAATAGGATGGCAGTAAGTAGACTTGAGAAGCTCTTTGATATCCTCTCTTGCACTCTTCAGTTGAGCAGGATCCGACGCCGCAGCCACCGTACTCATTGACGATCGCGTCTACACAATAGAAAAACAAAAATATCAGCTAAGTTACTTACACAAATACACTGCAGTTCCAACACAGGTGTATATATATATATAGAGAGAGAGAGAGAGAGAGACCTTATTGAAGAACACATGAGGCACGAGAGGAGAAGATCGGAGACATTTGAGAGGAGAAAAGGCATAAGACGAAGAGGAGGAGAGAGAGAGAGGAGAGGGTGAAGAAGAAGAAGAAGAGGAGAAGGCGATTCGAACTCGAGAGGCGGAGGGAAGGAGGCGAGAAGTAGCGGCGCCAGTTAGCGAAGCCATTAGTGATGGCGGTGATTGCGATTGAGATAGCATCAAGTGTGACAAGCAATCAGCCATTTGTAGTTTTGTAAAGCAATTTTATTTTGTTCCTCTTGTTTCGGTTTAGCGGCCCTGGCCTGTGGCACGCACACGCGTTCGTTCTCTTTTTTTGCTGTTGTTTGGGAATTGGATTGGGCTCATAGCCTTATATACTCCCTGTTGCTGTTGTTCCGTTTTCAAAACGTAATCTATTGTTATTGTTTTCATCTTTGTTTGTGCGTTTGACTGTTGACTGTGGTGTCAAGAAAATTGAAAAATAAAAATTACCATTGATTCCATTCACACGCAGCACACTTGTCATGTAATGAAAATTTCTTGTTAATATGGAACCTAAATATAAATAAACAAATAATCTTTTCTAAAGTCAAATATTTTTTTTTCATAAATTCATAATTATATCTAAATCCTTAAAAAAATAACTTAAGTTATGCTAATTTTTATTTTCAAAGTTAAAATAAAAATTAACTTATTATATTTTTACAGTCACTCATCACTGAATATGATTTCAGTAAAATTTTCTTTTAATATATTTGACTATAAAAAATTTATGGTGTAATTTTTTAATTACTATTATCGCATTTAAAATTTTACTTTTATTACATTAAATAAGACAAATTTTTAGATTAAATTGTTAAATTTTTAAAATTTTTAGCATTTCATCAATTATTCATTTTTATGGAATTTATACATTTATGCACATTTTTATTTTAATGCAATGGAATTTTTATCTTAAAATTGTCGAGTGATTCTATATTAGGAGAAGATATATGATTGAAGCTGAAATATATTTGAAATGAGAATTCCTTTTTTCTTTTATAGGAATATTAAAGGCTTAAGAAATTAAATATACTTTAGTTGTTGAATTACATGGACAACACTCCAATCTCAATAGACACGATACTAGTTAATTGAATTCCTCAAATATTATTACCAAGAGGATAAACTATTTGTAGTTTAGGGTGAAAATGAGTAATTTTTATTTTTATTATTCGATTTAATAAAATAGATAGGATAACAAATTTTATTAGTTCGATAATTGTAATGAGTCATTCTCCATCACTTATTTATTAATTAATTTTGATTTATATTAAAAATTAAAATTAAAAAAATATATTTTCCCAAAGAAAATAAAATATATAAAATCAAATTAATTCTTGTCTCCATATTCAAAATAATTATTTATTTATTGATGATTTATATATATTTTTTGTTTATCTCATCAATTAAATTAATGCTTATTATTTTTACAAATAAAAATTGTAAGTTGTTAGTTACTAATTTATTATATATTTTTTGGCTAGTTTTTTTATTTATTATCATAAAAACACTTAAAAATATGTATACATAATTACTATTTATTTTGATTTTTGATCTCGCTTTAACTGAATAAATTTCTTGTCATTTTTATTGTGATTCTAATTTCAAAATTCAATTCAAGAGCTCCTTAACTTTAATGAGTTGTTATATTTTTAATTTCAAATAGAAACAAATAGATCCATTTTTAATATCATATATTTTTTTTATTAGGAACAAAACAGATTTATTGCATTTAAAACAAAATTTTTCTATTTGTAATAGAAACAGAAGAGTTCCATTTCTTGTGTCCATTTATGTTACAAATCAATTGTCTTTTAATGAATTAAGAGTATAGAAATGGAAAATTGTGTTTGTCTATAAATACAAATTTTCAAAAATATTATATTTATCTAATAAATCGACATAGCATTTGATATATAAAAATGGATAACAATAATATTCAAAATATCTAAAAATTTATAGTCCTATCATATACAGTCGATATATCAAAAATATATAATAATAATATTCAAAATATCTACAAATACGTAGATCTATCATATACAATTAATATTACAGTCGACATGTCAAAAATATATAATAAAACTAAAAATATATAATAAAAATATCTAAAACATTTTTATGAACTAAAACAGAGGCTAAAAAGAGTCGGAACGAAGAAATAAGATAATTCTCACATATTATCAAAACTGATGGTAAAACGTATTATACACAAGTATGCAGCTGTGTACAACTAACCTAACAAACCCCTACGGTGTAACAAACTCATATAGCATCTAACAAACTTTCACGCCAAAACATCTTCTTCCTAACTTGCTAACTGAAGATAAATAATTCTAGAAAGTTCTTCATTATTCTACATCCCCCCCCCCCCCCCCCCCCCCCCCCTCTCAAGTCGGTGCTTGTAAGAAATCATACAAGCCCAACTTGGAAATGAACCAATGAAACAATAGAAGAGAAAGAGTCTTTGTAAAGACATTTGCAACCTGTGTAGCATTGGAAGTATGTTGTGGAGAAATAAATCTTTGCTTAAGTTGATTTCTAACCACATGACAATCAATGTCTATGTGTTTAATACGTTCATGAAATATGGGATTTGTTGCTATATGCAAGGCATCTTTGTTATCACACCATAAAGAAATTGGAAGTTTTAAAGAAATCTGTAAATCTCCCAATATGTATATTATCCATTGTAATTCACACACAACTGCTGTCATGCTCCTATACTCAGCTTTAGCAGATGACTTTGCAACCGTGGTTTGCTTCTTCGATTTCCATGAAATTAGGGAAGAACCAAAATAAACACAGAAACCAATTATAGAACGTCTGCTATCATGCCATAATAGCCAATCGGCATCAGAGTAAGCTTTAAGAGTCAATGAGGTGTTTGAAGGATAAAACAACCCCAAAGATGGACTGCCTTTCAGATATTTGTTAACATGTAAAGCAGCTGCCCAATGCAGCGTTGTTGGACTTTGCACGAACTGACTAAGTTGATGTACAACAATTATAATATCTGGTCCAATGTAACCTAAGTACAAAAGCCGTCCTATAAGTCGCCTATGCTTTTGAGGATCATCTAGCAAATCACCATTTTTGGACATTAAGCTTTGACCCTTTTGAATGGGAGTAGCCACAGGCTTACAGCCTATCAATCCAGCTTCCTTGATGAGATCAAGAATATACTTACGCTGATTAATATAAACTCCCTCGAATGATCTTGTTATCTCGAGACCCAAGAAATATTTTGCATGACCAAGATCCTTAATTGTGAATCGATCATCTAAAAATATCTTAACTTCGTGAATGGCAGAATCTGAGTTACCTGTAAGTAAGATGTCATCAACATAGACTAGAATAGCCACAAACATTTCACCCTTGGTTTGAATAAACAAGTAGTGATCGTGTTTTGACTGTATGAAACCAAATGCAGTGTTAATTCAACATTCCATTGTCTGGACACTTGTTTTAAACCATACAAAGAGCTTCTTAATTTGTAAAACTCTCCTGGGTTACCCTTGAAATAGCCATCAGGGGGAACCATGAACACTTCTTCATCAAGATAACCATGCAAGAAAGCATTGTTCACATCAAGTTGGTACAAAGGCCAACCTTTGGCAGAAGCAACAACAACAACAATAACTAAGCCTTAGTCCCAAACAAGTTGGGGTCGCCTTAGTCCCAACCTTTGGCAGAAGCAATAGCAAAAAAAATTCTTACTATGACAACCTTTGCAGCTGGAGAAAAAGAGACTTGATAATCCACACCTTTAATTTGGTTGTAACCTTTGACTACTAACCTTGCCTTATAACGTTCAATAGATCCATCTGGCTTAAGCTTTACTTTATACACCCACCGATACCCAATAGCCTTCTTACCCTGTGGCAATAGTGTTAAATCCCATGTATGGTTTTTCTCCAATGCTTCTAGTTCAAGCTCCATAGCCCTAATTCATTCTGGATGATCTTTAGCCTGGAAATAAGATTGAGGTTCTGTAAAAGCAGACATATTAGCTAAAAAACACATATATATGAAATATTGGTTGGGTTAGTGAAAGGATAAGTGTTTGGGGTATACTGATAATCTGATAAGGTATTTGTGGTATTGGTATTTGTATTGTTTGCTAAAGTATTATTAACAACAAAATCATTTAGCCATGAAGGAGTATGTTTGGGTCGAGTGCTCTTTCTAACTGCTGGTACAATTGTATTTCGAACATTAGGGTGAGTTGTACTGGTAGTTACAGGTAAAGCAGTAGATATAGGTTCAGTATTAGAGTTAGGCGTAATAGTAGCCTCATCAACCATTATAGGTGTGACAGGTTCAACAAGTGTTTCATTATAACCAGGAGAAAAAGAGGAGTAAAGCAATGAATGAGAAGATGTATATGATGTAGAATAACAAGGTTCATCAGTTAAAGGTAACAAAGGTAATGGTTGGGCACTATTATTGATAACATCAGATGAGAAAGGAAATACACTTTCACGAAAAACAACATCTCGTGATACAAAGGTTTTCTTCTTTTCTAAATCATAAACCACATAAGCTTTTTGACCAACTGGATGGCCCAAGTACAAGCACTTTATAGCTCTCTGATCAAACTTCTCACGTTTAGGATAGATATTTGAAACAAAACATAGACATCCAAAAGTTTTAACGTGAGTATATACTGGAGTTGTATGGTGAAGAAGTTCATATGGAGTTTTCCATTTAAGCAAAGAAGTTGGCTTACGATTAATGAGGTATATGGCATGAAGGACAAAATGGCCCCAAAATTGTTTAGGAAGAGAAGCTTGAATCATTAAGGCTCTAGCAACTTGAATCGCATGTTTGTGTTTACGCTAAATGATCCAATTCTGTTGAGGAGTGTATGGTGAGGTAGTTTGATGAATTACACCTTAGTTTCGAAGAATGGCTTGGAATGTGGTGCTAAGAAATTCAGCACCATTATCAGACTGTATACATTTAACTTTTGTAGAGTATTGGGTTTCAACCATTTGCAAGAAAGTTTGGATAATATGGCAACGCTGAGATTTATGAAACATTAAGAAGGTCTAGGTGCAACGACTAAAATCATCAGCAATTGTAATGAAATAATAAGCTCCACTAATAGAGGGTTTGCTATAAGGCCCCTAAATATCAATATGGATTAGTTGAAAACAAGCATTAGTTGTAATTGTGCTAGAAGGAAAAATAAGCCCGGTTTGTTTGGATAATGGGCAAATGTCACAATTATCATAATTGAAGTTTTTATTTTGGGTAAAAGGAAAATGTTGCATTACAGTAGATGATGGATGACCTAGTCTTTTATGCCATTGTTCTAGGCTAGGAGTCAAATGAACAACATTGACAAAAGATGAATGAGTACAATTATTTATATATACAAATGATGTATCATCTAGTATGTACAAGTTTCCCACAACCCTTCCTTGAGCCACCACAGCCTTAGTCTTCAGGACCTGTAGAAGACAAGTATCCTTCAAAAATTGAAATTGAATTGAGCTATGCTTTGTGAGAGCTCTGACTGACAACAGATTATACTTGAATGAAGGTACATAAAGTACATCATGTAAAATTATTTCCTCACTCAATTTAACTTCACTTTTCTAATGAACAACAGTGACAGCCCCATTGGGCAAATGTACTTTGGTATGGAAAGAAAAGATTTGAATGTTATGAAAGAGATTTTCATATGCACAAATGTGTATATAAGCTCTTGTGTCTACTATCCACAATCCACAATAAGATTTTCTACAAGCTAAAGCAAAGTTAGAGATCAAACCTGCAAATTCAACCTCAATAAAATTCATGAACTGATTGTCCACTGGTTTACTCTTCAACATTTTTGTGAGTTCTTGTTGTATTAATTCAGTCAAAGCATGAGAATTTTGTTGTTTGTTACTCTCTTCTTGCACTTCATCCAACGGCGTTTCAACCATATTAACAGATCGTCCCTTAAATTGCCCAGAACCAACATCTCTCTTCTGTTTCAACTCCTTAAACCAACCATGATAGCCATACAACTTGAAGCACTTCTCTCTCTCATGACCTCCCACTTTACAAAAATCACAATATATATCTTCTTTCTTTTTATAATTTTTCTTTTCATAGTAATTTCTTGGAGCATGATCAGTAAAAATTTGTCTAGAAGAATTAGAACTCTTGGATGTCATAATAGCAATATCAACAGATTCATATAACAACATATTCACTTGCCTTTGTTTTTCAACTTGAAGGACCATTGAATATGTCTTATTCACACTTGGTAAATGATCAAGTGTTAAAATCTGACTCCGAAGATTATCATAAAATTGATTCAATCCCATGAGAAACTGTAATACTCTATCCTCATCCTCCATCTTCAGTAGCTTCTGACTCATTTCACATGAACATACATTACATTCACACACAGGAGTAGCCCTTAATCTTCTATATTCATCCCACAGTTTATTCAATTTAATGCAATACACAGTGACAGAATTATTACCTTGCTCAATCGAACTTATCTCTCTTTTTAGTTGATATAGCAATGGTCCATTGCTTTCACCATAGATCTCTTCAATTTTGTCCCATAGGGACTTGGAACTAGGACAATAGATGAATGAGTCAGATATATCCTTGAATATTGAGTTTAATATCCAGGATTTCACCATACAATCAACTTTTCTCCACCTTCTGAACTTCACTGCATCACTGGATGGTGGAGGTTATAAAGTACCATCGACAAAACCAAGTTTATCCATGGCTTCAAGAGATGTTTTGATCGAAGTGCTCCAAGCTAAGTAATTATCTCCGGTCAATGGTGTTGTAACGAGAAGCATCACAGGATGATCGAAATTTTGCAGAAAGAGAGGATCCACATCTGATTCTTGTGTGCGATTTGCATTTCTGGTGTTTTGATTCTGATTCACAGCTTGATCCACCACTTCTTCCATATTTTGAACACAACAATTTTCAATTAACAATTCGCGAAAGAAAAACTAAACAAAGTTTTCAGATTTCAAACAACAGCAAGAACAATCTGATCAGAACTCTGCTCTGATACCAAGAACAAAACAAGCAACTAAAACAGAGGCTAACAGAGTATGAATGAAGAAGTAAGATAATTCTCACATATCACAAAACTGATGGTAAAACATCTTATATACAAGTATACATCTGTATACAGCTAACCTAACAAACACCTGCGGTGTAACAAACTCATCTGGCATCAAACAAACTTTTTCGCCAAAACATCTTCTTCCTAACTTAATAACTGAAGATAAATAATTCCAAAAATTTCTTCATTATTCTACATGTTCCTCTGTTCTATATATAATTAATAAAAAAAATATTAATTTATTATATAATTTAATAAGTTATATGATAAGTATATATTTTCTAAAAAAAATTAAGTTGAATTTAACACTTTTTAATTTTTTCACCCCGCAATGCAATAAAAGTAAGGTTAATTTTCTGTTATTTACTTAAAAATAAAAAGCTTTATAATAAAATTTAATTTTATTACTAATAAAAATAAAAATTTACTTAAAATACTTGTGAAATAATGATAAACACTTTATTTTCTATTAAAATTAGTTATAGACCCAAGCAATACATGGATATTATTTTTTATCATATTATAAAAAAATAATGAATGAGCTATCAAAATTAAATATATAATCTCACAATAAATATAAAATTTTAAAATATTTATTTTCAATGATTTTTACCAATTAATATTTTCAAATAAAAAAATAATAATATATTAATAATTTATTAAATATATAATATTTATATTCATATACTAAAAGTTCAATTAATAAATTTTAAATTTAATGTGCTTAACAATCATATAATTATAAAAAATAAAATTAAAACTTAAGTCATCAATTTTTTATATTTATATATTAATAGTTTTAATTAACAAGTTATAAAAGATACGAACAACATAAGTAAATAACTATAATATATTAAGATACAATATTTTTGTACTGTATATATACTTTATATGATAGTTTATATTTTTTTCATTTTTAATTTTAGCTGATATAATTTATTATATATAAGACATTTTATATTTATATATTATTAAATATATAATTTTTTATTTTTATATATTAATTATTTTAGTTAAAAAATCTTTTAATAATTATTTATATTAATAATTTATTAAATAAATAAACTTTTATCTTTTATATATTAATTGTTTGGATTAAAAATTTTATCAATAATTATTTACTAAATTTGTTAATAATTATTTACTATTAATAATTAATAATTTATTAAATTTATATTTTTGATCTTTATATATTAATATTTTTAATTAATAAATTTTTGTTAATAATTTATTAAATTAATTAAATATATGAGATTTTATTTTTATATATTAATAATTTAGTTAATAATTTTTGAGATAAATAAGTATAATACATGACATTTTAATATTATATATAAATTACATGTATGTTTACGTTTCTTACATTTTTTAGATTATATATATATGAACTTGAATGGATATAATATTTGATTGATGAATTAAATAAAAATAGATAATAATGAATCATTTTTTTATCTTTCTAATTTTTTACATTTTAGATTCCTTAATTGTATAAACCAACAAAAATATATTATGGCTCTTTTTTAATAAAAAGTAGTATTTAATATGAATAAGCAGCGCTTTATTGCCTTTTTAAATTCTTTACATTTTGGATTCTTAATTAAATAAAAAAATTTTCTTTTTTTTATGTTATGTATGATGCAGTATCCTACAAACTTTTCTATATATATATATGTATATATATCTTATAAATAAATTTAATAAATTTATTATAATAAATTTTAATAAAAATAAAAAATATTTCAAATTAAAATATTTATTATAGTTTAACATATATTATTAGAATATATATTAGATAAATCCATAAAATAAAATAATATTTCAAAAATATATGAATTTTTATTTGATAAATTATATATATGAAAATGAAAAACATCTAAGGGACTTAAATTTAAGATTAATATAGAAGTAATTTATGCTTCTAATTATCGGACTATATCTTAATGATTAAAAAATATATGAATTTAAATTCACGTGGAAAGAAAAAGACTAAATCAACAATTGTATTTTACAAGTAGTTATTTTCTTCACATTTTTAAATAAAAACTGGTAGACTAAAAGCAAATGATTGGACACCCAAATATTGGACCTTTGCAGACTGTGATTAGGCCCATGTATTAAGTTTATTGGCAATTTAGGAAGGCTTTTGTTAAAAATATAATAAAAATTGAAAATAATTCTAAATATATTATATTTATAAAATATTTATTAAAATATTATAATTTATAAAATATTTATCAAAATATCAAATTTTTATTAGTTTATAAAGAGTTTACAATAAATTTATAATTAGTTTATAATAAGTTATAATTAGTTTATAAATTTTACATAATTTTTTATAATAAATTTATTATGAGTTTATAATAAAAAAGACTAAAATATCTCTTATAAAAAATAAAAATTTTTAAAAATAAGATGGAGGGTGTAATTTTTTTATTTTAAAAGTTAACCTTTTAGGCTTGTTGTTGAATCTGAATTTAGTGACTTTATGATCCCATGAAATAGAATGTTTTGCAAAAAACACTTGAAAATGAGTAAGTTTCATGGTTTACATAGTTTTACTTTTTATTTTTATGCTTGTTATTTTTTGTTTCATTGCTACATTTTTTTTTTCTCAATTCTTATCCAATGATATGCGATCCTCAATCAACACTAATATATATATATATATATATATATATATATTTTTCTTTTGCCTTAGTTTGAATAAATTTTGCCATTATAATTTTTTGCTAGATGGGATTTGGTAAACAACCCAATCTAACATTATCATGAGCTGATGCATAATAATAACATGAATAACTTTAATTGGATTTCAAATTACTCGGATTTTTTCAATTTATTTATCAATTTGAAAATATTCAACCTAAAACTAATAATAATATAAACTCATTGAATAAATGACTTTAGCAAAATTTGACTTTCAATTCAAAATCAACATTCAATTAATAAATCACAAAAATTAGATGGTTTGTTGGATTTACTGCAAAATCGATTAGCTAAATTTGAAGATTAAATGCTCAAGGCATTTCCTAAAATTATTATTATTATTATTATTATTATTATTATCTCTAAACTTTAATTATTCACATTCAAATTGTTATAGAAAAATTTAAATTCATGAATTTTTTTACACGTACTTTATAAATTTAAAAACAATTATTATTTTAAAAAATTAAAAATATTTACAAGCAAAAACGTAACTTAATACTAAGTGCATATAAATATTGAATAATATATTTTATATATATAAAAACTAAGAAAAATATAACAATTCTAAATTGTCTCATAATATATGAATATTATTAAAATATTATGTGTTATAGTTTTTTAAAATATCATGTGTTATAGTTTTTTAATTGAAACTATTAATTTATAAAAATAAAAGATCATATATTTAATAAATTTATTAATTATTAATCAAAATTTATTAATTAAAATATTAATATATGAAAATAAAAAATTATATATCTAATAAAATTAATAATTTAATAATTTATATATCATATTGTAGCTATCACAGTAATATGTCACGTGTTATTATTTTAATATTATCGTGTGTCTTAATTTTTTAAATTTTTAAATAAAAACTATTATTTATTATATATTGTAATAGATATTTATTTGTTATTTATCTAAACAGATCAAATAAAATTAGTATATTATATTCGATATTGATTTATATTTATTTAAAATATTCAAATATGATTATGATATTTTATTTGATATTGATAATAATTAGTTATATATATATATTATTCCCTTCTGCTATAATACTATTTAATTTTAAGACCATAATATTATTATTCAGTTATTATATCATTGTTCAATTGATGTATATGTAATATATCATATTTTTATTTTTGATATTTTGATATTTCAATTGATTTATTATTTATTTTTTTGTTTGATCATTATATTTGCAATTATAATGGAGAATATTATAATTTTTCCTCTCATCTCTGTTCTTTGCTGTAATATCCTAATTTTTGAATATTAAATAAAATAAATTAAATGTGAATAAATTAAATAAATAATTTAAATAAAATGAAAGAATTTTAAGTGAAAAAGTAAAATGTATATTCGAAATATATTTAATGAAAATATGACATATACATATACATAAAATATATATTACATATATATAATATAAAGAAATAAATAGTGGTTTACTAATATATATATATATATAAAGTTGAAAAGAGAATATATTTTCTTCTTCTTCTTTTGCTTCTTTTTGCTGTGAGTTAGAGAGGGAGAGTAAGGAAGAGTTTGATCTTCTTCCATATACCAATTTTCCAAGAAAATTTAAGGATTCGAGTGAAGATTTTGAGGATTTTTCATCAATTGATAAGTTCCTTTATTATTTTGCAAGTTTTTTTTTTAATTCTACGAAAGAACATGATACTTAGATTTTGAAAATTTTGTATTAGCATGTTTTAATGGATTATTTATATATATATATATATATATGAAGATGATGTGAGTCGCTAATGATGATTTTTACGGTTGGATTGAAAAATAAGAGATTTTTTTTCTTCTTCTTTGAATGTCTTGTGAGAGAAAGTGATGAATAATTGTGTTCATATGATTGAGAGTTTGAAATGTAGATTTTGCTTGATATGGCTATATCGTTGGGCGTGTCAACGGTGATGAATTTCATATTGATGATATAACCATTAATACGACCATGTCTCTAAGTGTGTCGTAGCTTCTGTAAGGCAAAATATTTAATATGGCTATGAATACGTTCGTGTTGTTGAATATGTCAAATGTTCTGTGAGGCAAAATGAATGACATGAACAGTGATACGCCCATATTATTGGACGTGTCAATATTTCTATGTGAATGAGTTAATGACACGATTAGTTATATATCCGTATTGTTGGGAGTGTCACTTGAGAATAACTTTTTTTTTTATTTTTTATTTGTAATTTCTATTTAAATAATTTAATTTTAAAAATGTTTTAGAATGTGATATTAAATGATTTTTATGCTTTTCTTGTTTAACTGACAAATAAAGAAATATTTATGATAATATCGTTAAGGCTATCCATAGAGAACAACGAGTGATATTTTTTTTACAGTTATGATGCTATTGAAAAAACCTTCATTTTGAGGACTCTGTCCTCTATTATATGATTAAAAGGTGGAATGGCTTTAATTGTTACATTGAGTAAAATACTCTAATTGAAAAATTAGTAAAATAATAAAAATTTAATAAAAATTATAGAATCTAATATTGAAGTTCAAATAACTTAAATTAAATTGTTTTAATTTTTGATAATACAAGCAGTATCATGCGAGTTCATTTTTTAGTTCTATATTGATTAACTAAATTTTGATTTTTTTATTTGATTAAATATTCTTTAAAAGTAATTAAGATTTATAAAAAAATAAAATTTAAAATTAATCTATATATATGAAATTATACTAAAATATTTATCAGTGATATAATATTATACTACGTATTTTATCTCAATTTTACCATATGCCTAATTTTTAAAATTTTAAATTAAATTATTATTTATAAAAATAAATATTATTTTAAAATATTTATTTAGAGAATTTAAATAAAATTATAATATTTTATTTAATAAATAAATTAAATATAAATATAGAGAATTTTGGAGTGTCAAATAATAAACAAATTTGAAACTCCCTTGGAAGCTATTATTGGCATTATGTCATATATTTTAATTTTTTTATTTTAAATTAAATTTATTATTTATTAAAATAAATATTTATATAATATTTTTTAAAAATTTAAAATAAAATTTAAATATTTTATTTAATATTGATAATAATTATATATTTTTTAAATTATTGAAATAAAATTATAATATGGTATTTATATATTTTTTTTTCTAGTTTCCAATGACAAACAGTTTATTTAGGCAATAAAAAAACGTACTCCATTCATTAAACTCCTTTTATTTTTATCCAAAAATTCCAAATACAAACAAAGACCTTAATATTCAACTGCAGAAACAGCCATTGGAGCCGGCATATACACTCGCTTGTCGCTGTCTCGTTCTCATCTTTGTTATGCAAATACCATTTTTATGTATCGATTCTATTGATTTCTGTTCGGAGTTACTGAAATAAACGCCGGAGGAAAGCGATAAGAAGAAAAAAAATGGCGGTCTTTGATGCCCAAGCAGCCAGTGTTTTGGTAAAGGAGCTTAGAGAAACTTTCGCTTCTGGTAAAACTCGGAGCTATGAATGGAGAGTCACTCAGTTGAAAAATTTAATCAAGTTATGCGACGAGAACGAGAAAGAAATCGTCGATGCTCTTTACCAGGATCTTTGCAAGCCTGAACTCGAATCTACTATTTATGAGGTTAATTGGCATCTCATCAATATATTCTTATCAATATGCGTATTTATATTTAGCTATGTGTATTTATATATTTTTAACATATGTTTTGAAAATTTTCATTATTTCCGACGGTTTTTTTTTTTTTGAAACACGATATTTATTTGTGTATTTATTTCCGACGATTGATATCGAGTAACAGTGAAATTGAAATACGATATTTCTCAGATTTTGATTTTAAAAATACATGATTAATTTTTCTAATATAATTAATACATAAAGCATTTTTAATTCAAATTAATATGACCTATTTAGTATTACTCTTTTGATTTTGATTTATATGATTTGACTTTTTTTTTCTTAGTTTGGATGAAGTTTAGTTGTGATTGAGTAACCTGAAATTAATAATGAAATTTGAACCTACTAGCATGGTTTGGTTGGATTTCCAATCTTGATGCTACTGATCTGTCAAGACTTTAATTTGATTCTTTTACATTCGCTTGGTTGTGACCAAATGCGATGTTAATGTCTCAGACTTACGACTATGTGGCGGAATAATTAAAATTTGGGTTCTGTACATCGTGTCATGCCTGAGTTTCACTTGCACATAATTGGAAGAGCATTAATGTCATTTATTGACTTTTCAGAAAGACTTTTTTTTTTTATAATTTTTTTATGATATTTGGCCAGGAAGAACACGTGAAGATCTTAGGCATTTTTATGCTTCTGCCTCTCTAGCCATTATGTGGCTATAGGAAGAAGATCGATTTCCTTTTTAAGCATATACATATATTGACAATTAAATTTTCAGTTAGTCACATTTGATCTGGTTAGTTGTATTATTATTATTAATTTAATACTTACCATTTGATTCATTCGTTATGAGCAACCAAGTTTATGCCAGCAAGAGGATCCAATTTTTTCCCACTACCTTGTAAATGGCTAATGCGTTGATTTATTGGAAATTCTGTTTTCCTATCATGAAATGCTAACAATGTTGAAGATTAGAATGAATAATACGCAAATTAGGAGTTAATTAAGAATTATCTAGAATAGCTAATGCTCCTGCTACTTTGGAAGCCATTGAGACTGATTTCTAGATGATCAATGCATATTTTTTTAATTGGCAAGAAAATAAATAAGTAATAAATAAAATGATATCTTGTAATGCTCTTGTTATAATGAGTAGACAGGAAATCATTATTAAAACCTGGGAGCCTGAATATTGAAAATTGCATTAATGTGCAAAATCAAAGGATAACGTGGGACAAAAAATTGAGTAAACGTTGCAAAATCAAAATTGTGTTAACGCTCTGGATTGGTGAGGAATTTTGTTCCAACTGCTACTCATGTCAAACAAGGAAGCGTTTGTTACCTGTTTGATACTTGATTGAATGTTTTAACAAGATCTTTGTGATTTGTGTTTCTCCACTTTGGAAGCTGGCTTTTGGTTTGCTTTGGACTAACTTCTCTTTAGATCCTCTAAACTATGCACACCTTATGCAATTAAATTTTGATTCGATGAGTTGGTGTCGTTGTGATCAATTAAGTGTTAAGCATGGTTCTAGCTTCCATTGTTGCTGATAAGAAACAAAAGCCACAGAACATTCTCAATTGGAGAACTTGATAACATGCCGCTGAAGCACTAGCAGTAGATATTACTAGGATAGCCAATAGATTTTACATGGAGATTCAATTTGTCTTCTTTCTGTTAGAGATTGTTACCAATTCTGTACGCCTTTCTTTGTTCTTGTAAATCTTAATTGGTAGGATGCAGTTTTTGGGCATGTGATGTGCTTATATCTGCATGCATATAAAATGGAATTATTGGAATTATTAATTATAGTTAATTAGCCTTCCGAACCAAAGATTGCTATGCAATATAAAATACTTTGTGAAATACATATCACTTTGTTCATCAAGTTAATAGAAATAATTTGCCGTGCAGATAGGTATGCTCAAGAACTCATGCGAAGTGGCACTCAAGGAACTAAAACATTGGATGAGGCCTGAAAAGGTAGGGATTTTCTCCATCCCCTCACCCCACCTCCTTGACAGAATTTTCCCACTCTGTACTTACATTACATTATTGCATGTATAGTTTATTGAGTCAATTTCAATTAAATATCTTGCATTATTGTAGGCGAAGACCTCATTGATGACTTTTCCTTCATCAGCTGAAATAGTGTCAGAACCATTGGGTGTTGTGTTGATAATTTCAGCATGGAATTATCCTTTTTGTATGTTCACATCCTGATTGCAACTTAGATATTTTATTTTTCCCATCATTGTGTTTATCTGTTAAAATGTATAATATTGAAATCTCATTCGCTTCTCTTTTCTAGTGTTGTCTCTTGATCCACTCGTTGGAGCTATTGCAGCTGGTAATGCTATGGTCTTAAAACCCTCAGAAATTTCTCCTGCCACATCCTCATTGCTTGCACGACTAGTTGCAAAATATTTGGATAGCTCTTCTATAAGGGTTATAGAGGGGGCTGTTGCAGAAACATCTGCACTGCTGGAGCAAAAGTGGGACAAAATATTTTATACAGGTTCTTATTCATTCATTTATATTTTGTTTGCTTTGATATTAAGATTTTGAATTGTTACATTATTTGTTACTCTATAGACAATAATATTTAGTGGTAAATTTCTATGAAACAAATTATATACTGCTTTTCTAAAATGATGGAGACAACAGTTTGTTAGATGTCAAGCTAGATGTAGAGTGGAATTTTCTGGCTCATGGTAGAAAAATATTTGAAATTTTCCTGTCAACCATTTATTTCAAAGTATGGATGTTTCCTGGTTTATTTTTGAAATAATGATATTTGAAATAAGCATAAATTTATTAAAGTGAGCAAGGGAATCAATGGGAGTACATGAGATGTAATCTTCTTTGCCCACTTATTTGTTTAGAGATCTTGAAAACAACAAAACCTAAGTTAGATTAATGAGACTTAGTGGAAATCTAGCTGGTACTATTGATAAAAGATTGAACAAAGAAACCATGTGTAGGAGGAAAATATTAGCAGTGAAAAGTTCCGTTTGGGAGATGTCTAATATGATAGCTTTTTCTTGTAAGTACTTGGTTCAAATCTCAACATTTTCTTTCCCTTATTTTAGCCAATTTATAAATAGTCTTTTCTCCTTCATTTATTCCAAGTTTATCATATAAACTCTCTAGATATTGTGTTATTGCTTGCCTAACTACCTTTTTAACATTCTTTTTTGCTTGTTTGTAATGCTCAAAAACCTCATTGTTACTATACTTTGGTATACTCTTATGCCATTCTCTTTTACTTTTTACTGCTTTTTGCACTTCCTCACTCCACCATCAAAGCTCCTTCGAGGGATGCCCACATCTTTTAGACTCTCTAAATATCTTTCTAGTTACTCCTTTAATCATTGTAGACATGTCCACCCACAAATCATTTGCTGATTCCAATTATTAGAAGAGGTAGCTTTAAATCGAATAAAGTAGAAATGAAGAATCCATATAGCCGACCCCTATTAACTTGGGATTAAGGCTTTGTTGTTGTTGTTGTTGTTATATTTGTGCAGTCAATCTTCATTAATGCCTTTCAAAGCCTAGAGTAGTTATAGGTGATATAAGAAGTCTTTTGTGGCTTGTGCGCATTTGGAGGAATTATGTTTTGATGTTGCTTGGTGATCTAAAATTTTTATATCTTTTGAGGAGAGGATGGTTCATTACTATTGCTCTCAGAACTTACAAGCAGGAGTTTGGTGGAAGTGATTTTTGGAGGGCGCCTTTGCCTGACAAATTTGTTAGAACTTATAAGCATATTTATCCCTTCCTTTGTTTTGTGGAGAATGCATCCACTATGGACTCTGCTATTTCGTTATAGCAAAATCAGCTTATCTTTTCGTGCTCAGAATATGTTTGGACAAACTAATTTTTCTTCTATGAAAATACCAGATATTGCATCATGGATACTTTTTTCCATTTTGTTTTGTTAAACCTGGATAGAAGAGAAAATTCACTAAAAGAGTATCATAGTGACTGGCAATGTCAGGACATGGATGACTGTGGTCAACAATTGTCAGTAACTTCCGGGCATTTGCCCATCCGAGTTACTTCCATCTTGTGAGTTCCTAAAAATTACTTCCTTTTTGCAAGTCACAAACAGATCTGGGACAAGTTAACTGTTGTCTAAGTATTTGAAATCTTAGGTTATTTTGTCGAAGACCTTGCTAAAAGAATACTAATCTGATAGCTTTAAATTTAGGCTTAACTTTTTTTTTTTTTTTATAATTTCAGCCACAATTTTAATGAATGTTGAACAAATAAACGAATCATTCTTAAATTTGCAGGTAATGCAAGAGTAGCACGTATTGTGATGGCTGCTGCTGCAAAGCACCTGACACCAGTAGTTCTGGAGCTTGGAGGAAAATGTCCTGTTGTCATTGATGAAGGCATCGATTTGCAGGTAAATTCTTTTCTCTTGCATGTGTGTGTGGCAATGTGCTTGTGTGTACATGTCCTTTTGTAAATAATCAACATCCTTTTTCGTATGTTATGAATCATGGCATCACAATCAAGTTTCATGTCCATCTGACACAAATTTATCTTTATCTCTAAGGTAGCAACTAGGCGAATAATTGCAGGCAAGTGGGCCAATAATAATGGACAAGCATGTGTTTCTCCTGATTACGTTATAACAACAAAAGACTATGCTACAAAGCTGGTAATGTTTAGTGCCATTGGTGTTTCCATTCTTATTCTCTTTTGCTTGACATTTCTCTCCTCAAATTTTTGTTTATTTAGTTTTTTTATTTATTTCTTTTTCTGATTCAGGTGGATACCTTTAAAAAAGAACTAGAGAGATTTTATGGGAAGAACCCTTTTGAATCAAAAGACATGTCTCGAATTGTGAATTCCTGTCATTTTGCTCGTTTGACTAAGCTACTGGACGAGGATAAAGTTTCTGGTAAGGTTGTATATGGTGGTGAAAAAGATGAAGAAAACCTGTAAGTTCTGCCGAGTATCTGCCCATTGTTTTCTTGGCTCAATATTCTTACTAGGTGTGAGGGGTTTCTTATTTCTAAATGATCTGTCTTCTTAATGGCAGGAAAATTGCTCCTGCCATCTTGTTGGATGTCCCATGGAACTCTCTGATAATGAATGAAGAGATATTTGGTCCTCTGCTTCCCATTGTCCTGGTAAAAAACCATGACACATCCTACAGTTATTTTATTTTAGCTCTGCTGATACGTTTGCTGTGATGCTTCAGAAATAATAAAAAAAATATTTGAAATCAAATTCCTTTGTGCTGTTCACATCAGGCAAAAATGGTCTCCCTGTCACCTATATGTGCAAAATAATAGTAGTTCTTACATCGTAGTCAAACAGGATGTTTATTTCTGCAAAACCAGCTGTATTGGGAAATGGCTTTTCATTTTGGAAATTTTGTGCTGCTAGGCCCTGAGAATGAGAATAGGGATTTTAATTATTACAATTCTCTAAAAAATCAGCAGCTTAATTTATGAATTTCTTGACCTTTTGGTTTGAAACAGGTCAACAAAATTGAGGAGAGTTTTAATTTGATCAACTCAGGAACAAAGCCACTTTCAGCTTATTTATTTACCAATAACAAGAACCTCAAGCAACAGTTTGTGATGTCTGTCTCTGCCGGTGGTTTAGTTGTCAACGACACTATTGTGCATGTAATTATTATTTCTTAATTTTGTAGAAGATTAGTTGCATACATCTGCGTGCATAATTTACACCTGCGTGTTTGCATTCAACACAAGTATGCCTCTATTATAAACTCCATGCTTGTCATTACATAGGAGATAATGATGATGAATACACCATGATATAAATCCTGCACACATGTTTAAATGTTATTAAGTGCTGTTGAGGTATTGAACAGCCAATTAGCTCACATGTTTGATTTGGGGATCAGTGAATAATTTATGCTGAAACTTTTTCTTATTTCTTTGATTAGACCCTTGAAACTATCTGCTCAAAGCAAGAGCAATAAGTGGGGGAAGCTGACACTTTTTGCAAAGGGAAAGAATATCCATCTTAATCTGAAGATTTTTTCTTTTAAAAACAAGAGTCATTTGCAATCCTCTAATGCTCAAATGCCTGGTTGTGTTATTCCTGGAAATTAAAAATAACTGAAAAGTTCTGGAACATTTTTGCATGAAATGGTTTGTTGCCTAATAATATGAGTCAGCCCTGCATCGCCTTATGCCTTATATGTATTGAATTGAGCAGTAATGGAAGATTTTATTGCAGATTCAAGTACTTTTCTTTGGTTGAAATGAACAATGATTTCAAAGTGAAAACTAGTTTTAGTTGGCATATGTTTCTTCATTTCAGGTTTTGTAATCCAACATGGGTGTGCACTCATTGACAATCAAATACTTGTTAATTCATTACTCATATCACATGCACGTGTTCTGGCATTTTGTAGATTCAATATCATAAAACTGACTACTAGTTAATATTTGAGCATAATATGTACTGGCTGATACAGCTTGCTGTTCATACTCTACCATTTGGAGGTGTTGGGGAGAGTGGAACAGGTGCATACCATGGAAAGTTTTCTTTCGATGCTTTTAGCCATAAGAAGGCTGTCTTGTATCGGGCTTTTGCTGTTGATGCGCCAATAAGGTATCCTCCATATACTAGGGGGAAGCTAAGAATATTGAAGGTTTTAATTAGTGGTGGTGGTATTTTGAGCTTGATCCGTGCTTTGCTTGGCTGGTCTAAGGCTTAAGAAGAGTTTGTCGTCGTCCGTGCCATAGTTAATATTGCGACACAATATTACTTTGATGTGTGTAATGTTTTTACTCAGAAATGTGTGAAATTAATTTGGACCTGCTGTGGAATTTAGAATCTGTCATCTTTTACATCTGCTTATTAATAGCCGATTCTGATATAAATAAATATTTGGTTTTGGTGTTTGTATATCTAATCTGATAAAAACCCAGGATACAGGGTGTGCTTTGTTACGTATTCTCATATCAGAAGACGCCATGAATTACTTCTAATTCTGGCAGTGAATTTTTTTTTCTTTTTTTGCTTAATCAGGTTTTAAATTGATGTTCTAACTTGCTTATTGCCTTGGAAATGACTCCAGTACCATCGACTCAAAACTCATTATTTGGCAGTGAAGTGCTTTTATGCACAGTAAATTACTTTGATTTGCAGCGAAACTTTGCGAGTTACAATATTTGAGGTCTATCATATATTGGATTACTAGATGAAGAAGTTCTAAGCATATTTTACAAGGATGTAGTGGAATTGAGCGTCTAATTTCCATGAAAAATAACTGTAAACAACAAAAGAAATAAAATCTTTAGCCCTACAGAAAACTGAACAATTAATTTTTCAACAAGAATCCTCTAAAATGCTAAGAATATCATATCGTTGTTGATCGGTAAGTTCTGTTGGGAACTCAACTAGGAGTAGGACTTTCAAATTTCCCCTCTTTCCTTGCTCTTTTGTGCTTGGCATACCTTGTCCTTTAATGATCTTTTCATAGCCAGGATAAACAATATCATTGATCATCAGAGTCATGCTCTCGCCACCAAGCAAAGGGATTGAAATTTCACAACCGGTAAGAGCCTTCACTAAGGGAATTTCGACCGCAATCTCTAAATCATCCCCTTCTCTTCGAAACAAAGGATGCCGTTTCTCAGCAATGATAAAGGTTATGTCTGAAGGGCAACTGCCAGGTCTTTCATTTCCCATTCCTTCAAATGTTATCTTTGTTCCTTTTTTCCATCCTGACTTGACATCAATTGTTAGTATTTCTTCTTGTTTAACTACTTTCCTGCCAAAAATCCAAAAACAATAAAATCTTAATTCTTGAAATCTAATCTTTCATATAACAAAGAAGTAAATATGCAAAAACAATGAAATTTTAGAATCTTTCAGGAAATGAAATCTTGATTCTTGAAAGCAAATCTTTCAGGTAACAGAGAAATAAAGATGCAAAACAACGAAATATTGATTCCCGGAAGAAATGAAGTCTTTGGTTCTTGAAAACCTTTTCAGGTTTACATAACAGATTCAAGGAAATAAAATCTTGATTCTTGAAAGCAATGAAATCAAAAGATTCTTGAAAGAAATGAAAATCTAAAGATTTAGAAACAAACCCTGTTCGAGCAAGGACATCTCTTGTAACCTTAATCTTCTTCTTACATCCATAACACAACTGCTCCAGGGTGCACTCGAGATTTTTTTGAACTGCGGGAGGTTTTAACATCCCTGTTGAATTTGAAAACATAATAGGTGTTGTGCTTCTTGGGCTTCCATTTCTTGAAACAGGTGAAGAGAAGCCATTATTGGACTCAGGGATTGCCCTGCTCACGCTTCTATACATAAAAGATGGTGTTGGAGAAGGGCTCCTTCGGCTCCCATTTCTTGATAGATGAGAAGACAAATATGGAAAACAATTATCCACACTTTTATGCTTGTAAATTTGTTCAGGACTTACAGGATCATTTTTTTGCATACTATCAGAATTGTATGTGTAACTGTGAACTCCATTCATTTCTGTTTCCTCTTCTACTCCTTCACCAAGTTCCTGAACAAAAAATGGAATCAACGAAATGTGAAAAAGTTAAACAAGATTATATATGTTTGGCAAGTCATATTGAAATGTAAAAAAACCTTATGAGAATCTTCACAGGTGGGAAGTGGTGGTGCTTGATGAGGTTTTGTTTCTGATAAATGATCAACTGGGTCTGCAAAAGCTTGAGATTTTGAAAATGATTTCTTAAAATGACACCATCTTACAATTGTAGATACATAAAGTTTACAAAAACGTTTAAGGCTTAAAGTTTTCTTGTTGTGATCAGAAATGGGGGCACCAGCTTTGGGTATGCCAAGAATCTGAGGATGATCTACCATGAGAAAGATAGACAAGCAAAAGGAGAGAGAGAGATTTCTTACATTTACCACAAGAATTATTCATGGATACCCAAACATATTGGAGCCTTTTTATTAGCAAAATCAGTTAATGTTATAATATTATTACTATAAGATGATGGGTTTTTTTTTGCCTTTAGCCAAATACTCCTATTATCCTTTTTTTAATGCAACCTATTATCCTTTTTATGTAGTAGAAGTTAATGGCTTTTTGTCTTTCATTTCATAGCTGTTTTTTCTTTTTACTTGGATAGGGCTTTAGACATGTTTGTTTTTCTATGTGACCCTTTCAAAGTACGTTTGTCAAAACTCGCAAATTCTAACTGTTTTACCAATTAAGGAATTAGAGTTTTCTTTTTTTTTTTTTTACTTTACATACAAACAATTAACAAAGCTCTAACGATAAAAGGAACTGCGAAATAAAAACGTATATCCATTCAATGTTAAAAGATACTTCATCAAAAAAAGATACTTTTTATGAAAAATAGTAATTATTATTATTTTTTTAACTTTTGGGTGGTTATGACTTTTTTTAGGTTTTTTTAACTGCCTTTTTTTTACGTTATATAAATAATGAATATTTATTTATGAAATATTTATAAAATTATCTAAAAAAATAATTTTTATTTTAAAAATACTATAAAAATAAATATAAAATTTCAAAAATACCTCATTCTTCATTAAAATAATTTTTTTAAAAAAATATGTATTCTTTCATTACAACTAATATTTTACTTTAAATTTCATTTTATTTTCTAAACTTCACTATTAAATAAAAATACTTAAATATAATAATAAAAATTAATATTTTAAATTATTTTTTTAATATATAAAATTTATTATTTTTTATAAAAAATTTTAATTTTTATTAAAAATAACAAATACACACTCACAAAAAATATAAAAAAGTTAAATATATAAAAATATATTAATAGTTATTATTAAATTTATTTTTAAATTAATTTTATATATTATACAAGTAAAAAATAAAAAATAATAATTTTATTATGTAAATATTATATAGGTGTTTGATAGATTTTTTGTGTATGCTTGAGAGATATTATAGATGTTTGGTAGATATTATATGTATGTTATGTATTTGTTATATATATTATGTGCATTTTATATAGAAGTTATGCAGATATTATGTGAATGTTATGAGAATAAAAATTAAAAAATTAAATTAAATAAATATTAAAAATATTATATGTATGTTTGGTAGATGTATAGATGTTATTTGTTTTGTTATGTGTGATTTTTATATATATTATAAAATTGTATATATTATATATATATATTGTGTATATTAAAAATTTATAAATAAAATATAAATACAAATAAAAAATAAAATATATATTTTTTATATATTTTTTGTGATTTTTTGTGTATATTGTTCTGGAGTGATTTTCGTGGCATGGTTTTTCTTCCTTCTTGGCCCTCTACAGGATTTTTGATTCTTATTTTCCCTCAAGTAACTCAAGATATGAGGATGATTGGGGTTTTTGTGCTGCTAAAAGATTCATATTCTTGCCGTTCTTTTGGTCGTGGTGGCCATACGTTTTAAGGGCTTTGTTACAAGTCCCAGAGCTCGGCCTTCTCATCTGTTTGATGTGATCGTCTATGGAGGGTTTCCTTTGCGGTTATATGGTTCATGGAAGAAATATTTGGTGCTTTTGGTCTTTGATTTTATTGGCTTTATTTTGATTTTTTGGTTGCTGTTGTTCAGATGTCTTTGTATTTCCTACCCCAGTTGGGTTATCTATTGTCTAATATGGGCTTATGTATTTTATGTTTATGAGTAATGATAGTTTCTTCGTTTGATATAAAAAAATTGATGCAAAGTGCTCTTTATTTATTTCATATGTTCCCTCAAAAAGAAAACGTGTGTTGGGTATAAAAGTCGAAATGGGAAAATTACCCTCTACAATATTTTTCAACATTTTTAATTTTTATATATTTTAATTATTTTATTATAAATTTAATATAAATTATATAAAATTTATAATCTCATAATAAATTTATAATAAATTCATTACAAATTCATTATAAATTTATTAAAATATAGTATTTTAATAAATAATTTATAAATGTGATAAATTTAATTTTTTAATTTTTTTATATTTTTATTAAAAGTTCATTGAAAATTTTTACAAAAATATTAAAAAAATAAAAATATTTTTAATACATATTTTTTAAAAATATTTTTTAATTTTTAATTTCAAAATATCTCACTTTTAAAAATATATATTATATTTAAATTTTTTGATAAAAATACAATAAATTAAAAATAATTCTAAATTTATCATATTTAAAAATTATTTACTAAAATATCATAATTTATAAAATATTTATCAAAGTACTATATTTTTATTAGTTTAAAATAAATTTATAATAAATTTAAAATGAGTTTATCATTAGTTTATTATAAGTTTATAAATTTTATATAATTTATAATGAGTTTATAATAAACTGACTAAAATATTAATAAAAATTAAAAATTTTAAAAAAATTGGTGAATGATGTGATTTTCTTTTAAAAAAAATTAAAAAACATGCCATTAATATTGTTTTGTTGTAAAATTAGTGCTTGATAGGCTTATTTTGAAACCAGTCTGTTCATACTCTTCTAACACATTATTTTTTATTAGATTTTTGATAAAAATATTAAAAAAATAAAAATAATTTTAAATTTATCGTATTTATAAAATATTTATTAAAATATTAAAATTTATAAAATATTTATTAAAATATTAAATTTTTATTAATTTATAATGAGTTTATAATAAATTTATAATGAATTTATAAATTTTAAATAATTTATATAACAGAATGATTAAAATGTTTTTGATAAAATAGTAAAAATAAAAAAATAAAAAGATGAAAAGTGTCATTTTGCTTTTTTTATTCCTTAAACTTTTATAAGTGACAATAGATTTCTTTTCTTTCTGTACGAACAGACATAAGATTAGAGTTGGACTCAGACCAAAAAAAGAAGAAAAAAGAACAAGACGCATATCTTGATTATTCATTTTAATGCTTAATTGTTGTTAATTTAATTTAATTAAGTCAGACCGAAAACAGAGGCTACTGGGCAATGAATCCAGTGTTAAATTAAAATGAAAGGCTGTTAACATGGGCATAATTATTTTTAGCTGTGGCAATAGCATTTCCCTCCTTAAGATAAGATTTAATTTTAACTAAATATTATAATGTATTATAACACAAATGTAAGTATTAGTATTTTTTTCAATGTAAAAAAAAACAATATGATTATTTAAACTATTTTTTTTAAAAAAAATGATATATTTAGTCATCTTTTTTGCGATAAAATATTTTTTTTTGTATTCTGATTTAAATCACTAAAACAAAATTAAAGTACGGGTAATACAATAATATTAATGATATGTAGAAAGAGTAGTAGGTATGAAATTTGAATTTGTTATTTCCATGAATAATAAACCATACATCTTATGATACGAGGAATTTGTTTGTAAACAAAGGTTGTTAGATCCATCGTTTTCGGGAGTTTTGTGCTCCTCGGAACCATCGATCCCAGCTCATATCCGTCGGTTCTTTACTTCTGCAAAATCAATTTCTCATTTTTTATATAGTTTAAAACTTGTAATTTTTATATATAGTTGGAAATTAATAATAATTAATAAAATATTTTAATACAATTTTGCAAATAAAAAGCTTACAGTGGAAGCAGGGGATCTGGGATGGATTTAACACTTGAAATTATTCTGCAATGAATTTAATTAGAAATATTTCATAATTAAAAAAAATAATAATTTAATTAGGCATAAATAACTTACTCTTTACAAACAATGGAGGATTCACCTAGCGTTTCAAGCTGATCCAGCTCCTCCTGAAAGAATGAAATTTTGAATTTATAATATGCGAAAATAAATAATTTTTATAATTTACGAAAATAAAAATTAAGAGAAAATAGAAGAGAAGAAGAAGAAGAACCTGGAGAAAATTGATTTGGTTTTGAAGATTAGAAATAGCAGCAGTTAACCGATGCTTTCCTAACAAACTGTTACAACTAGGCTCTGTTTTCGGAAAAAAATGAATAGATGATGATGACGGCGGTAGTATTGGATGTGACAGTGGCGGCAGTGGTGGCTTTTCCCTGATTAACTCGCCGGAATTTGAATTTGATTCCATAATAGTTGAAACAAGAAACGAAGAAGGAGAAGAAGAAGAAGAAGAAGTGAAAGAAAGAGAAAAGAGAAATGGTTAAAGAGAGTGGACCAAGTATTGAGAATAATGATGAAAGGAAAGTGCATGTTTTGTTTATAACAAAAACTACAAAACAAATAATAAGAAAAAACAAAGCGGTCAAAAGAAAAAAGAAAAAGAAACGAGGAAGACAGGCTGGGAAGTAAATGAGGAGAGGAGTAGGACCCATCACCACCTTCCCAAACCCAATCCTCTTTGTCAATTTCGGCGGTCTATCCTTTTCCATTTCTAAATTCTTCACCCAATTATAACTCCCTTTTTATTTTTTTTTAATTTTATAAATAATTATAAAATTTATGAGATTTTATATATTATATTAGTTAATTTTATATTTTTAATATTTATTTTTTTATTTTTAAAAAATTAAAATTTTTAGTTCTTCTATTAATATTTTTATTTTAAAAATATTAATAAATTATTTTAATATTATAAAATAATTTATTTACTCTTTCTTTATATTTTTTTGTTATTTATTAAGTTATGTTTTTTTTTAAATTTTATTTATATTTCTTACACATAATTTATTTTAATTTTATAAATATTATTAAAAATAATTTTAAATAATATAAATAATATTTTTTATTATTTTACAGATAATCTATATATATTATTTATTTTAATTTTATAGGTATTACTAAAAAAAATAATTTTAAATAATACAAATAATATCTTTTATTATTTTACAGACGATCTATATATAAAATAAAATTAAAAATAAAATAAACTTAATAAATAATAAAGATAAATATATATAAAGGAAGAACAAATAAGTTATTTTATAATATCAAAGTAGTTGACTAATGATTTTAGGATGAAAATATTAACAAAAGACTAAATAATTTAATTTTTAAAAATACAGAGATGCAAAAATTAGTTATTAAAAATACAGAGACTGACTAGTGTAATATGTAAAATCACATAAACTTCATAATTATTTATTTTTTTAATATATATATTAAGGAAATTGTGACTTGATTTGGGATGAAATACTGTTTGAATTAATATATAATAAAGATTATTATTTAAATACATAATATTATATGTTTTAATTATAATAATATCTAATATATTAATATGTGTATTGTAGTTTTAATATTTTTATATAATTATTAATCTCTCTCCATTTATAATAATAATAATATATATATAATTTTTATTTTTATTTTTTAATGGTTGTATCAAATGAAATCAATTTTTAAATAAATATACACTTATTACTAAAATATTCTTATTTTTACTAATAATTGAAATAATAACCATTAAACTGAAGACTTTGGTATAAGAGGTGAGAGTCATAACATATTGATACTACTTCTCTTTTAACCGAGTTTAGGGATCGAACTCTATGACCGATTGCCTTTTAGATAGATTTTTAATAAGACTCAACCTCAACTCTGAATATTTATGTCTTACTGAGCTCTCTGGACATCCTCTAGCACAGCAGATACACAATCCCAATGTGATAGATATATCATCCCAAAATTTTAAATATTCTCTGACACATATAAATTTTGTCCCTTGTATATCATCTATATATAGGGGCAGATTCCCACATATATGATGTATCTCTCTCTCTCTCTCTCTTCTCTTTAAGATTACTTTTCAAACGCTCATACAGGCCGAGCATGATTTAGACATTAAAATTTTCTCTGCGGAGTTCAATCTGTCTTTTTATTATCTTGTAGAATAGAGCCGAACATAGACAGTATATGAACCCTAGCATAAAGAGCTAGGAGTACCGCTTTAAAATAGCCCAGCATCACATATAAATTGGTATTTTTGATAGAATAGGTAAAAAAAAAAATAACAGATTTATTATCTTCAATTTCACATATAAAAATTCCATGATTGTTTCAACATATTAAAAGAATATTAAACTTATGCTCTACTCTCATTTTTCAACAATAAAATTTGCTAATAAATGATAATAATAATAATAATAATAATAAGCAATCTGGTGCTGCTGTTGTCGGATTCACTTATTCAATCAGGAGGTTGAGAATTGACTTAATACAATATTTTATTATTTTTAATATTTATTGATTTAATTTTTTTACGAATAAAAATTATTTTTTAAGAGTTGTATTTATAAGAGTGATTTTGAATTACAAAAAGGCAACAGTAATATAACAAACCCTATTTTCTCTATTCCTTTTCAAATCAAGGAGACTTAAACCAAGTTAATGCTTTGAATTGCCCCTAATTCAGAATGTTCATGTGCCAAGGTTGTTTAGAAGTTAAAATAGGATTCCTATTTAGAACAAGGCAATAAAGCTGTGGAAAAATTGATTCATGGATTAACTTTGTGAAAATATAAGTTTTTATTGAACTGCTACAGGAGGGAGGCAAGGTTGGATAAAGACAGCAACACGGGTGTTTCAAGCTCTGAGGATAGCTGTTAATGATGAGCTCAGCACACTGGAGTTTCGAGTGCCTTGCGCCTGGGGGAAGACTTGCTGTCATCCCTTTCCATAGTTTGGAAGATAGAATTGTGAAACAAACGTTTCTCAATATCATTGAGACTGATAAAAATGGAGATAAGGATGGAGAAGAGAGAGGTGGAGAAGACTTACGAAAGATCGGAGAAGAAAATGATACGAAAGAAACATTGATTAGGTCGATCGTACATGGCCGTAATGGAACAATCCTCACCAAAAGACCCATAACACCATCAGAAGAGGGAGATTGAATCGAGGGAGTAGGAGCGCCAAACTCCGGGTGCTTGTTAAAGTTTAACAATAGGTGGAATAGTTGCCACTCCAAATTGTTCTTAGAAACACCAAATTGAGTTATTTTCTTGCACATCCTAGCTATCCATCTGCTCTGTGTTTGCACAGAAATGAATCATATAAATCATTCAAAAGGAAATGAAATGAGCAGAATTTTCCTGGTTTTGGCTGAATATTTCCATTATGTATGATACATAAGCATTGTCACGTTGTTCATGGGGATGTGGGCATGGCGTGCCTGCTGAAATTGAGGTGAAGGCAATTTGAGATTCATTTCATTTGCAAAAGTATTATACTTACAAGAGGGGAAATAAGATTTTTTTTTTTTACTTGTGAAATAAGATCTTGTTTAATGTTTAATTGTTTGGTATATTTGTTATTTCAATGTAGCATGAACAGTAATTTAAAAATAAAAAAATAAATATATTTATCATTTTTCTGTAGCATAAACAGTGATTTTTGATTCAATTTTAAATTATAGATATAGATGAGTGTCAATAGATATTTAATATTTTAATATATAAGCTAGCTGGGTGTTTTGCAGCTGTCGACAAGTTTGTTAGTTGCACATTAACATTGAAAAAGCTCCAATTGATATTACGTTTCAATTAACCTAAATTGTTGGAAGTTTTCTATTGGAAATCCTTAACATAAATAAATAAATACCCTTAACACAATCTCACTCATTCTCTCTTCTTTCACAATATCTAACTTCAAAATTCAGGGAAAGTAGGAAGTTTTGGTATTTGCTTCATCAAGTCTCAAAGACTTGAAATAAACAGGCATTTAGTTCAATTTCTCAGTTTCTTAATTTCTGCAAAATATTATTTGATTTTGTTTTAAGATTACTATTTTTGGTTCTTGTTATTAATATTTTAATCAGTTTGTTGATATTTTTTTGGGATTATATTAACAAATTACTTTATTTTAAATTTAGATTTATAAAATTTCAATTAGAGTTAAATTTAAATAATAATAAATGAATTAAGCATGGATGATAAAGAAATCTCAATAATCTATTATCTTGACTTCGAGTTTTATTTGATTTGATGTTTTATATGATAAATCCTAATGGAAGGTCATTTCATTAATGGAAGATCATTTCATAAATGTGATCTGTGTAGCTGCTTAATATAAGATGATTTTGTTATCTTACTAAATAAAATTGAATTTTTTAGAATTTTATATACACACACACACATACATATATGGGTTGGATGAGTAAAAGGCTAGAAAATTGCGTTCTCTCAATCTCAACCATCACCATCCTGAAAAACAACTAATAAGGTTCACAATTCTCTTTCTATCTTGACCCCTTTTCCTCCGTTTTCAAACAAAACCCTAGATTTTGGTTCCCTTCTACTGTATCTTCTCTAGAAACTTTAGATGCTGGGATGGGTTTCGAGTTTCACACTTATAAATTAAATTTTTGGTTTGATCGGGTTGGGTTAGGTTAGTTTGCTTCTATAAAAATTCTAACCCATTAGCAGAGAAGCAGTGGTGAACTGAAGATGATAATAATCGCAACAAGTAGCAACAAATGGAAATTGAGAACAGGACAAGAAGGGTTCACCACCGCATTCCCATCCTTGGCCACCATTAACACAAGGTTTGTATTTGCTCTGTTTTGCTATTACTTTTATTATTTATATTTTTTGTTGTAAATTATGTGAATTTGATTTTGATTAGGAAGAGAACTGAAAGAGTTAGGATATTTTCAGTAATGAATTCAAAGACTGCAAATCTATCTGCTGCAAGAAAACAAAGAATTCTTCTGCCAATTTGTGAAGATGGGTATAGAATAGGTGAATTTGTAAATCACCAATCTGGAATTGAAGCTATGTTAAACTCAAATTCATTGGTAAGTTATGAATGGCTTGATGCTAACACATACCGATGCATTTTGCCAAAACTTCGACTACTAAATGTGGAAGCTGCCCCTGCTATGGACTTGAGAGTCATCCCTACAGAACAAGATTGTACCATTGAAATGCTCTCTTGCAAGGTCAGCTCATCCTTTTTCCTATCCCTTTTATTTATTTATTTTTTTGAGGTAGTGGAACTAGAAGTTACAAAATTGAATTCTTTTTTTTAGCTTATATTTATGTAATGGTCCACTTATTTGATTTAATTACTTTAATCATTGTGCAATGCGGCAAATTACTTATCATTGTCTAATTACGTCTAAACTACCCTCTCTAAATAGAAACAAGCACTGCTAACTTTAACAAATTTTTAGCAGAAATAATTGTTAATGTATATAAACAAGTTTAATTTTTAAAATGCAGCTACTAGGTTCAGAGGTCTTGGAAAAACACAATGAACATTTTTCAGGTACTTATGGTATGGATCTTGTAACTTCTTCTGGAACATGATAGCCGTTAGAACAATGAACTTCCGGTGAAACTTTGTTTTGCTAGCTGGTCTAATAATTTCTGATGACATTGAGTTTTATCTAAATTTTACTTTTTCTTACTAGTTTCTTTAATTTCCAACACTTATTTATTGAATTTCTTTTGAACTAATTTGTCCTTAACTCGCAGCTACTGTGACAAATCATGTGACATGGAACACAACTGATTCTGAACCATTTTTAGAGGCTGATCTGAAATTAAATTTTACACTTGAGGTTGTTAGAGAGAAGTTCTATGCTTTATTTTCATAATTAGTAGTACCTATTGCCTGCCCTTCAAATTGATCTCTAACTGTTGATATTAAACTAATTGCTGATGTTGATGTAGCTTTACACAGCACCTTTTACTTATCTGCCGCTTTCTGCTGTTGAGGGTCCTGGAAATGTGCAAGTGATTTCACAACTAAAATTTTGAATTATTTACTTGTGAAATGAGTTGTTTCAGTTAACCTTTCTTGAAAGGTAGCCATATCTATCTTTTTCTCAAATTCCATTATTTTAGCACTAATGAATAGGCAACAAAATTAAGATATTTGAAATTTGGACAGTTTTTAATTTTATGAATCAGTATTTGGTTTCCTAATTTATGAATCGTGCTGTTGCTGCTCTGGAACTTCTGTTATTTTGGCACTTGAGCCAGCGCATTGAACACCAGTATAACAATGGAAGTGATGAAATGCAGAATGGCGCAAGCTCTAGTAGATAGACTTGTAACATTGCTTCTGCAGCAGATATTGCGAGATTATGAAAAATGGATAAATCAACAAAGTAAATAAGTTGCATGACTTTCTTCCTGATTCTTGCATGTTAAGGGGATTCCCTTTGTACCTGTGCCTGTTTTTTAGTTTTATCATTTTCTGCCCATTAAAGCTGAAAATTTCTGCGATGATATTCTTTTAATTTTCTGCAATTAATAGATTTGTTGTAGTTGTTAAAATGATTACTTTGCATACTTATGCTGGATTTTATCAATGATGATAATAGATAAGATAACTGTAGTGTATTGGGAGCAAACAAAAAGACTAACAATGAGGGCATTTTACCAATTCAAGCTTTGGGAGTGCATTCATAACCAAAGCTATTGATATTGATTTTATTTTTCTCAACCAACAATATATGATGCTATGGTACTGATGGGATATTTTGAGTGCAATTATTATAAATATGCTTAATGCTTATATGATTTCATCCCAATAAGGACATATAATTACTTATAACTTTTGGGAATTGTTGCTTGTTAATTTTAAGAATGATTAGTATATGTTCATAGTTCATTATAGGAAATTCTATATGCGGTTGGCTAACCTTTTTCTTGTTCAGATAGACAAATGATTGAAGAAGCATTCATGAGAAGATTGAAATCCTTTCATGTTAGGATAAATAAAATTCTTCTATATATCAGGTATACTACATGATCTCAATCATTAAATTCATTATTTGATAATTGATTTGCTTATATATAATTTAGATGCCATTTATGTCCATCAGCTTGTAACAGGTTTAGCCACATGATTAATTATCTTTTTAATGGAAATCATTTGTTCATCACCTTAATTTTATATGGTGCTTAATTATCTTTGCAAGGTTATTTTTGGGGTTCAATTTACATCTATTTTCAACGTCTCTTCATTTAACTAGACTTCAATTACTTGGTTAATGTGATATTAACATTTTTATTATTTTAAATCAATTTAAACAAAATTATACGTGTTATGCTAGTGAGACAGAATTGTAAATAAAAATAAAATTTTAATTCAATCTATAATCTGAAAACAAAAATATATAATCATGCGTTAAAAAAAAATCCTTTAATCCCTATATATAAAAGGAAGAGTGATACTTTATAAAGTCCTGAAGAGTCTTATTAATTAATATGGATTTTTTATATCATAAAACAAACCCCACTCAATTCAATACCATTTATTTATACAAGATGAATACATATGCAAAAGAATATATAATAAACAAAACAAAATAAATATATGAATTTAATAAAAAATAAGTACAAGAATAATACAAATATCAATATTTCTTAATTAGAATCCATAATATCATACTTTGCAATTTAATTATTAGTTTTGCAGCCGTCCAAGCACCAAAAAATGACCACCAATTTCACTATTCTGCCAGTTTGGTCTTTGGGTAGGTATCATTGAGCTGCTAGTTTTGTAGAATTATGATCTCCTTTTCTTAGCCTAGGTAACTACATAACACTACATATTTAATTTACAACTACATAATACGCATAACATAATATATACTCTCTCCGTGTCACTGAAATTATCACTTTTATAAAGTAAATTTATCTATTCTAAATTATTATTTTATATAATTAAAAAAAATTAATTAGCTTTTTTTAATTAAATAATTTTATATAATATTTAGAGAATTCAATAACTTTTTTAATAGATTTATATGAGATAAAGTGACTATTAGCGAGATGGAAAGAATATAATATTTTTAGTTGATCGAAATTAATCAATTGCATATTTAAGAAAAACACTGATTTCTAAATATTAACCAAATCACAAGATTAATAAATGAGAGCGAGAAAAATCATTTTATGTTTTAGTGGGAGAATACACAATATTAGATAATATTGAATTACGGAATTAAAAATATTTAATAATGTTGAAATTTTTTTAAAAATAACAAATAACATAATGTAGTTTTCACTTTGTTAAATCCAACTCTGCGGATTGTAATGAATTAGCATTTTTCAGTTGCTGGGTCGGGGCCCCAAAGTGTTTGTTTAAGGCTTTTTACAGAATATATATATATATATATATATATATATATAATTAGACAAAGCTCCAATTTGAATCTAATCTGTTATAATATCTGTTGCAAAATTTGCAATGGACCTAATCCATTGTAAAAATTTGCACCACAATTTGGCGCCTGGAGAATGCTTCCTTGCAAACTCGTTATAAAAACGTGACTAATCCTTTGCAATATTTGCAACAGAATAATCCGTTGTAATTTTTTTAAAACTAACTTTATATCTTTTCCATTTTAAGTTCATTGTATATCCATTGCTAATTTTGCAACGGATAAATTTCAGTGTCAATTTCCGTTGCAAATCTTGATTTTTCTTATAGTGGCTTACGAAATTATTATTTCAATTAATTTCTATTATTGATGAATGTTAATTTTGGCTTATTATCAGTTTGCTTAGGAGTATAAACTAGTCGAGCCGAGCTTTGACAAGTTTAGACTCTGTTCAACTTTAAAATTTCAGCTTGAGCTGGGTTTGAGTCGAGCTCGAATTCGGTTTATAGGAATACTGCTAAACTCGAGTTCGGCTCGTGTTCATTTCATTAATATGCTCAATGAGCTGAATTCAAGCTCGGATTAAGACTCGAGCTCCAGCTTATTACTATATTTAAAGAAAAATAAAAATATGAAAATATATAATATATAAATTAATAAAATAAATATTTTAAAATAAATATTGAGAAAGAATATATAAAGTTTTATAAAGGCTTTTATTTTATTTTAATAATATTTTTTAAAGTATTAAAAAATAAATTAAATTTAGATTGATTAGTCAAATTTTTTATTTATATATTATTAAATTATATTTTAATGTGTACTAATATTAATATATTGATTAAGAAAAATAGACACATTACATTTATATCTAAAATATTGAGCAATGTATTTAACATAATAATTATTAATAATATTTTTTAAATTATTAAAAGAGAAATTAAATATACATTGATTAGTTAAAATATATATTATTAAACTACATATAGTTTGTATTAATGTTAATATATTGATTAAGAAATAAAATAAACAAATTATATTAATATTTAAAATATTGAATTGTGTAATTAACAAAATAATAATTAACACTATTTTCATTGATATATATCTAATTGATGATAATAATTATTATTATATCATTGTTATTTTCAATAGTTTATAAGAGGTATTATCAAATTTATTCTTGTATATCATATATATATTTAACTATTAATACTTAATATATTTTTATGAATTTTTTTATATTTAGTGTTATTGAAAATATATTAAATTTAATATTATATGAATATTTGTTTATATTTATTTATTAAAAATTTGCTAAAAATTAGTAATTATATAATATTATTATACTCATATATCATAATTAGTAATATCATACCAAAGACATAGTACTAATAAAAATAATTTGAGATATAAGTTCTTAAAAGATAAAATTAATAGTCTAACAGTTAAATTAACCAATATAATATAATAATATGTATAAAATATGTAAAATTAAAATTTAATCGAAATATAGTATTATTTTAGTTTTAAAACATAAACTAATACATGTCAATAAAAACATAAGTTTAATAAATAATATTACTAATAATTTTAATAAAAATAATTAGGATAAGAAATTCAAAGCTTTATATTTATTACATATAATATATGACTATTATCTATAATATATGACATATAATTTCAAAATTATTTTTTCAACATATAATTTTATTAATATATGAAGATACAATCTTATATAAAATTAACTAATTGAATAATTATTTATTATGTGCTATAAAAATTTATTTTTATATTATTTCATTTATTTATAACATATAATCATAATAATAAATTATATAAATTGAATTAGTTAATAAATTAATATATTTAAATACTAAACGAGTTAGCTCCCGAGCTTTTTAAATATGCCAGCCCCGAGCCTAACTAGTTGAGTATCTCTTAGCTTAGATTTGAAATTAGGGATGATGTTAGAAGACAATATGTGGCTAAAGAACCTTGCCTACCATATGGCCACAATTTTTCTCAACCAGAATTTTAAAAAATTATGAGGAGTTTTAGAATGTTTGGTTCTCTAAATTTGAGTAGTTAAAATATAGTATTTTCAAAAATTCAACATTTTATTTATGGTGCTATCTTTTTAGTTCGAATAAAGGATCTAAAAGGGGAAATAATATTTTCACAGAAGTCGAATTTTGTAATTGAAAAAAAGCTATGGAGAACTTTAATGAACATGTTGACAGTTCAAGTAATCCACATAATAATGCTAGAATATTATATGTTAGTTTTAAAAATCAAAGACAAAGTGTATCTCATGTCTTATCTTCTCACAGCTAAGAGTAAGAAGCTTATTACTGAACACGTTTGACAGCTATTGTTGACTGTATTCGTTTTCTTTTAGCAAATGGGTTGGATTTTTGAAAAAATGACGAGTAAAAAAAACTCACTTAGCCGGGGTCATTTTCTTAAACTTCTCAATTGGTACAGTCAATGCAGTATTGAAGTTGGGAATGTAGTTAATTCAAATACTCCTAAAAATAATTAACTCACTTTTCCACGTATCCAAAAGTAAATAGTTAGTGTTTGTGCTTTAAAGACGACACTAGCTATTATTAAGGATATTAAAGATAATTTTTACTCTCTATTAATTGATGAAGCTCGAGACAATTCAGTAAATGAGTAAATGGTTGTGGTATTGAGATATGTTAACAAGTTGGAACAAGTTGTTGAGAGATTAATTAGAGCGGTATATGTGAGTGATACATCTGCTTTATCTTTAAAAATTACACTTAATGATTTCTTAGCCAAACATGAGTTGTCTCTAAGTAGAGTTAGAGGTAAATATTATTATGGAGTTTCTAATGTGCGAGGTGAATTCAATAGTTAAAGACTCTCATTTTAAATGAAAATTCATCGGCTAGGTACATTCATTGTTTCACTCATCAACTCCAATTAGTGTTTATTGCAAAAGCAGTGAACAATATATTTGTGAGTAATTTTTTTTATTATATTGCAATGATTGTGAATATTGTTGGAGCTTTATGTAAAAGGAGGGATGTTCTCCGTCAAAAACAACATAATAATATAGTTCAACGCCTAGAGAGGTGATATTCAAAATGGAAGAGGCTTGCATTAAGAAATAAATTTAACTTGACCTGGAGACATGCGATGGGGTTCTCATTATAAAATAATTGTGCATCTTCTTTCTATGTGGTCACCAGTGAAAGAGATTCTTGTGAACATTTATGAGGATGGTTCTGAACAAAGAAATCGAGAGTCAGTTGTGGGCTTGATTGATAAAATGAAAAGTTATAAATTTATTTTCATTGCTTTCTTAATGAGGAAACTTTTAGGAATGACAAATAATTTATCTTAAATTTTACAAAAAAAAAATCAAAATATTGGTAATGCGATTCATTTGATTACAATTGTTAAACAAGAATTGCAAAACTTCAGGAAGAATGGATGAGATAGAATGTTGGATGCTGTTAATGACTTTTGTATAGATCATGATGTCACAATGCCTAATATGAAAAATAATGTAAGTTATCTGCATTCCAAGCGTGTAGATTTTTCTATCACTTATTACTACCACTTTCGAGTGAAAATATTTTGTCAGGTACTCTTTTATCTTCGTATTATCATTCTTAATTATTTATTATGCTACAACCTAATTTTCGTTTATTCAATTCTAGATTATTGATTTCATTGCTCAAGAAATAAAAAATCACTTTACAGAATCAAGTATTGAATTGCTTTCATACTTTGCTTGTCTTTCTCCTAAAAACTCATTCTTCAATTTCAAACTATTCAAATTACTTCATCTTGCTGAACTATATCCATATGATTTCTCCATCACCGATCGGATGATATTTGAATATTAACTTAATACCTACATTGTTGATATAAAAAAGAATATAGCTTTCTTTAACCTCAATGACATTGGAGCTCTTACTCATAAAATAGTTTAAACAAGTTATGACACTGCATTTTTTTTAGTATATCTGCTAATTAAGTTGGCTTTAGTCTTACCTGTTACAACTGCAACTGTTAAGAGAGCTTTTTCAGCAATGAACATTATCAAGATGGATTTGCGCAACAGAATGAAAAATAATTTTTTGACAAACTGCTTGGCGTGTTGTGTGGAAAAATATATTTTCTTAAAAATTGAAAACGAAGCTATTATGCAACATTTTCAAAATATATAAACTTGTAGGATACACTTATCATCTTTTAGGTATAGTCAATCTAATAGTGCAAATTAATTGTTGAACCATTACAATATTAAATGTTTAATTTTATGATAAACTATTTTAGAATTTTTTTCTGTAAAATTTTTACCCTCTAGTAAATTTCCAGTTCCGTCACTGCTTATTAACTACATCCAAATATATATAATTTTTTCAAATTAATAATAGTTAATTTGTATGTTTGAAAGTGCCGATATCACTTTTTTTTTTGCTTCGTTTTATATATAAATGAACCATATTATATACAACATATTGACAAAATTTGTTTGAATTTTTATGTAAAAAACTTCTGAAGAAGTACTAATTGTGAATAATTAAGTCACATATTTTGTGTTGCAACAAATCTATTTATTATATATTCTGTTATATCTATCTTATTTTTTTTATATGTTAAAAATTCTTAACTTAGTTAAATTTTAAATTATCACAGGTAATTACCGATTTTATTTAACATAAAGAATTTCATGATGTGGAAGGGATAGCCTCTTTGGAATTTTTGGCATCCGTGGTTGCTTAATTTATGATGTATGAAAGCTTAAAAAATTGAAAAAAAAAAGATTAGTATATATTTAGATTAATTTATAGCAATAAATCTAAAAGAGATTTTTTTTTGTCATTATTTGAGCATAAACTTTAAAAATAATATTATCATAATAAGGTTATATTTGAAACTATCATAAATTTATTTTAATAATTTTTATTCAAAACAATGAATTTTTTTAACATAATTTTTAGTAAAAATATTTACGTTTAAAAATTTTTATTTAATGGACTATTATTTATATTTATAGGAATATTTTTATTTTAATAATTAATATATTTTTATCTTACATTATATATATTAATAAAATATAAAAAGAGACAATTATTCATATAAAATAATATTTTTATATTAATTTTTATAACCTTTGACATATGCTAGAGATCTGATAATCTTTGACGAGATTTCTTTAAATAAATGTTTATTTTACTTAAAAATAATTTATAATTACCATAAATAATAAATTAAAAGTATTCTCAATAATAGTACTTCTAAAATGTGTGTTTGTATATATTGTAGTTTTGAAATTGAATGATGTTGTCTTGTGGGATAAAATAATAGTAATGCAATTATTGTGGTTTTTTATTTTTTTTATATGAATAAATATTAACTAATTATCATTAATACGAAATAATATATCACAATTTTATCAGAATAGAATATTTTAATTATATTTGTACTATCTAAATAAATATTAAATTAAATAAAATATTTTAATTTTAGTTGAACTCTCCAAAATATCAAATAAATATAATATTTATATTACACATAATTTCCATACGGTGAAATGTACAATTTCATAAAATATCAATTTTTAATTTGAAATATCGTTGAATTAATAGAGATTTCCTAACTGAAACTTTATTATTGTTATTTAATAACTTGACATTTAGAGTCTTTCTTGCATACTTCTAATACTATCTTAGGAGGATCATCTTAATTAACTTGAATCAATTGAGGATTAACTTGAATAATTGTTGCATTTGGTGGCCTCCCATGGTAAAGATTTAGTGTCCTTACATGACCAATAATATTGTCAAATACGGTGTCGCAGAAGGAGATATGATAGAGTAGAGCCCATCTTTTGTCGAAATTATGCCTTTCTTTTCATAGGAAAATAAGTATCATTCATTGGGCTTTCCAATCACCTGCACAGAATTGAATAACATAAATAATCTCTAAGCAGCCAATAAAAGCTAATTGCTAAAAAACATCAAATTATTAATAATCACTATTAACATGCAAAAGAGAGATAGGTGAAAAAGAATTAACTTTCCTAATATAATCATTAATAATATCGAATAGGATATTTTAATTTTTTTTAATTTTATAAATAAATATTTATTTTAAATAATAATAAATTTAATTTAAAATTTTAAAAAATTGAGATACTTGATAAAGAAATTTTCTCAAAAATAGGCAGTGTAATTAATTTAAAATATCGCTTTATTCCAATTCTTTAATTATGGGCTTTGCCATTAGTGCATTTACCCTTCAACCATTATCAATTATTTGTTTTTTTTTTTGGAATTTTTAAAAATATTTTAAAAAATAAAATTATTTTTTAAAATATTATTTTAAAATTTTTTAATTTAAAAATACATACATTTATTTTATATCTAATATATTTCTAGTGTGATAAAAAAATATAAAAATTATGGAGTATCTTAAAAAAATTAAAAAAAATGATATGTAGTATATTTTTCTCCTTAATTTGGTACTAAAATAATACTTTATGACATTTAAATTTTAAATCCATGCAAATTATAAATTATAAAATTATAAAAAAAAATTAATGATTTAAGCTTCCATTTAACTTAGACAAGCTTGAGATTTTTGAATTTTTTTTCAAAAATAACCTAAAATTAAAAGTATGTTAAAAAATATCTACTTTCTTTTTTTCTATTTCAAAAATAAAAAGAGATATTTTTGATATATATTTAATATATTAAAGATATATTCTATTTTTAAAGTTATATATTAGATATATTAAATATATACTTAAAAAAGTAAAATATTTAAAAAAAATTAAAAAATATACTATGCAGATCTTATTTAGACAATTAAACTATTAAACTTTGATATCATATTTATTTATTTTTGCTTTAACTAATTTTTTAATATAAAAATGATAAAATAATTTATTAAAAAATTTCTAATTTATAAGTATTATTAGCAATGCCTAAATCAACAAATTTTTTATGCACTATTCTAATTGATAAAAAAAAAATTTCATTCCAATTTCTGAAATTAAATTTCTGAAAATTTTGAATTTACTAAAAAGATTTTTTTCCCAATGAATATATGGATAATAAAATAAATAAAACTATCATATTCATTGTCCTTTCTTGATTAAAATATGATTCAACGCCTCAAATATGGAAAGACAAATATATCCTCGTTTAATCACTATTTCAATAGAATAGATAATGGCAATCATGTCATTTCAGCCTTAACTCCAGACGCGGCTTCGCTGTCCCCTACCCTGTGGAAACTTCTTGAAACCTCATCCGACTGTGTCCCCTCCCACCCACAATGTAAGATTGTCAATTGAAAATTATCGAAAGCTTTTATTTCTAACTTTTTTTAAATTATTCATTTTAACATAAAAAATTTATCGGTAACTCAAAACATTGTTTTTATTTATTATAAAAATTTTCAACTTTGACTTTTGTTTTTTTACATTGAAATATATATTTTTAAATATTTTAAAATATAACCGTATTTTAATTTTTAAATTATTAAATCAAATAGTTTAATTTTTAGTATACTTTTATAAAATTAACATAATAATTTAACAATTTTAAATAGTTAGATGTACTTTATTTTATATAGGAAGTATAATAAAAAAAATTACTATTAATAATTTTACATTCAATTATTATATTGTCTTCTTTTTTTTTTTTAGTAAAGGTGGGCAGTACCACCGCAATATTTATAAATATATCAAAACGCAGGAAAACCCATACAAACAGATAGTATAGAACCCAAAAAAATTTGGGCAAAATTAAGCGTATCTAAAATTGGGCAAACCCAAACTATCAGTTAAAACTATACCTTTAATGATGTTTGGCAACAATATAAAAGAGTCAAATAATCTAGAGAGCTTGTTAACTCTACTGTATTGGGCAAGATAGTGCGCAGCTTTATTGCCTTCTATGTATATATGATGAAAAGAAATAGAGCGACAGCCAATTGAAACAAGATGGCCAAAAACGTCTGTGCAATGATAATAAGGCAATTATAGATTGAGCATCGGATTCAACCTGAATGTGAGTAAAACCTAAAGAAAGACACCACTTCAAGCCTTCATTTATAGCCATGAGTTCGGCTTCATAGGGATCTGAAGCATTGATTAAGAATGCATTAGCAGAAATAAAATTGGCTTGGTCATCTCTAATTAAAACACCAGCAGTAGAGATCAGAGGAGTGTGAGAAGCATCAATATTGGCTTTAATGAATCCCTGTTGAGGCTTTCTCCAAAAAACAAGCTTAGGTTTTAGTTTACCCAGACCAAATTTAATCGGTAAGAAGTCAGCAAAAGAAGGCAGATGAGCAGCAAATTTTGCAGAAGAATAAACAACCCCCCAATGTAAAATAAATCTGTTAATCTGCAGATCAATACGAGAGGCAAAAAAATTCTGACCACCCCAGTAACAATTACAATATTCTGTCCATACAGTATAGAGGATAATTTGGGGGACCAATAAGCAGAGTTTACCTCTCGTCGTTGAGGACTTTCCATGAAGCCACCAAGACATTAATTCTAGTTGGAGAGTTGTTTGCTTACCTCTATCAAAAGGTATGAGATGAGCTTTATAAAACTTCCAAATACCAATTATGGAGAGACAACGGAGGAAAAGATGGTTCACCGAAGCAGGCCCTTGATAACAAAAAGGACAGCAAGAAGCTAAATGAACTCCGATGTTCTGTAGCCGGATCAGGATAGGGACAGCTCCACGAAGCAGTCTCCAAGAAAAAATCGAGAATTTTTTTGGAATTACAGTATTCCATAAAGATTTGCACACAAGGGATGTACTCTTACGAGGCCGCACCAGGTCATAAGCCAAGGATAGCTTGAAGCCGTGTCGATTGGTATCCGTCCAAGCAATAGAGTCATTGTCAATAACAAAGTAATGGCCATATAAATTATAAGCTTGACACAGCCTCTTCCAAGGATTAGAGTCAGTTTGAAGATAAGTCATCTCACCCTTTCTGAAGTACTTCCGCCTCATATATTGCGACCATAAAGATCGCCCAGAATAAAACATCCAAATAAGTTTAAGAGAATATGCCTCTTGAATGGCAGCCATAGACCTAATCCCGAGGCCCCCCTCCTCCGTTGGATACTGAAATTCTGAGTATCGAATCCAGTGATGACGGTGAATGGAATCAGAACTCCAGAAAAAAGTAGCAAACTTGCGCTCAGTAGTTCTGATAATAGATTTTGGAAGAAGCATTGCTCCCATTATATGTATGGGAATAGAACTTAGCACATGTTTGATAAGAACCAGACGGCCACCTGGAGAAAGGAAACGCTTCAACCAACCCTGCAATCTCATGTCAATCTTTCTAAGAATCTCTTTGCAATATGTAGCTCTGTTGATGCCCTGATAAATAGGGGCCCCCAAATAAGTGAAAGGCAAAGAACTTTGTCTAATTAAGAGCAAATCTTCAAATTTTTTAACAGAAAGCAAAGGAACCTTTTTAGAACAAAAGAAAGCACTTTTATCAAAGTTAATCAACTGGCCAGAAGAAGACTGATACTCTGACAGGAACTTCATGAAGCTTTTAATAGACTTGACATCACCATTTATAAAAATGAGCAGATCGTCCGCAAAAGCTAAATGCGAAACAAGAGGACAATGGCGGTGAAGCTTGTATGGGGTTATAGAGCCACCCAAAATTAGACTATTTAACCCTCTGGAGAAGACCTCTGAAGCAAGAATAAATAATAAAGGAGAGAGAGGATCTCCTTGTTTAACTCCCCTTTCAGGCTGAAAGAAACCGTAGCTTATCCCATTAACCAAGATAGAAAGACGGGTCGAAGAAAGATTGTTTATAATAAGATCAACAATTTTGCTCGAGAAACCAAACTTCAAGAGAAACTTCTTCAAAAAAGACCAAGATACCCTGTCAAATGCTTTAGACATGTCTAGTTTTATTGCCAGGTTGTGACCTCTAGTTTTCTTGTCAATATCATGTATCATTTCATTGGCAAGCATGATCTGAGCATGAATCGATCTACCCTTCATAAATCCCACCTGTTCTTGAGAGATCAACTTGTCCAAGACAGGGGCAAATCTGTTAGCTAAAATACGGGTACATACCTTGCTGACGAAAGAGGCTAAGCAGATAGGCCGGTAATGGTGATAAGAAGCAGGATTTTCCACCTTGGGTATAAGAGCAATCTGCGCATTGCTAAAACCCAAAGGAATGGGAACACCAAGAAAAAACTCCTTTACAGCACTACAAACATCCCATTTAACAATGTCCCAGCAATTCCTGAAAAATACACCATCAAAACCGTCTGGGCCAGGAGCGCTATTTGGATTAAGCTGCCAAACAGCCTCCTTGATCTCTCCATCATCAGGGATTACTGCAATACTATTGTTATCCAATTCAGAAACAATAGAAGGAATATAAGAGAGAATGGAATCCAAAGTAGAAAAATCACCCTCACTATCTTTAGAAAAAAGAGCTCTAAAATGACGAACTGCTTCGGACCCCAAATCATTCTGCTCAGTCAGACAGTTACCATTAGAATCAGTGATGGAAACAATTCTATGCAATTTCCGTTTCATCTTCACATAATTGTGATAGAATTTGGTATTCTGATCACCATCCTGGATCCATGAGATGTGAGCCTTTTGACGCCAGAAAATCTCTTCTAATTTTAATTTGTGAAGTAATTCAGATTGATTATCTTGCCAATTTTTACAATTTTCCGGAGAATGATCGTTAATATAGGCTAGTTCAGCTTTCTAGGTGATGATGCCACATAATCCATAACTTGTTATCTTGGGAGCAAAAAACATCTCTAAAACCTAACTGAGAAGCAACAAAACTGGCCTTATTAGCATTTACCATAGGCTCAATACAAATGAAAAGACCAATATTATGAGTATTAAGAAGTTTGTGTAATCTGTTTAGTGAGGATGAAATTCCCCTAACATTCCAGAATAATAAATTCATTTCAAAGGTTGTTGATGTTCAATCAAAGAGTTAGAGATGATCACCGATTTAAGAGCTTTCTGCCCCTTTTTACGACGGCCACGAGTTTTAGCAGGCTGCTGATCTGAAGGCTGAATTGCAACAGAATGGTTCACAGCTTCTTGATGATGCAGAGACTTATTATCTTCTGAGAATGTAGCTTCTCCATCTGAATCTTCTTCGCGCTTATCAGAGTCACTAACCACTAGTTTTGAGAGCTCCCCTAAAGAACTACCCAATCCATCATGAGCCATAATGCATATCTCACCATGATCCACAGTAGGGACAGATTGCAATCCCTGTATCTCAGACTCAAGTATCACCCCTGTTTCAGCTATCATTTCATGAATAATATCAGTTTCAACAATTGAATTAATTTGGGAGTTTATTTCCAGATTACAGTTATCAATCTCAGCTCCAATATTCTGTATCTGATCTGCAGAAGTTCCAGCTTCATTATTAACAGTTATAGAAACATTTCCTTGCAGGGAGTCTTTCAAAGTGGTGTCTCGTTTTGGCACCCAAATTTTTTCAAGCGGTTTCAAATTTTCAGAAGCAACATTGCGTTCTTTATCTCTATCAACAGTTTCTTTAGAAGGGCAAGTTTTCAACTCATGTCCCAATTTAGAACAAGAAGAACAGAAATAAGGTATATTTTCATAAATTACCTGCTGGAAAAATCCCGTGTTGCCGTGTTGAATCCACACCCGTTCCTCTAAATCCTTAGAAAGATCAATTTCCACGCAAATTCTAGCAGTTGAGGGGCGAATCAATGAGGCAGTAGCCGAATCCATCTTCAAAGGTCTACCTATTAATTTAGCAATCTGAAATAAAGGCTTACGATGGAACAGATGAATGGGCAGATTTTCAAGAGAGATCCACACCGGGTATAACGGACTGTCCAACCCAGATTTGAAATTAGGTGTCCAACGAAATACACGCATAGAGAAGCCATGGAAGTACCATACTTGTCTCAGCCAGAACCTAAGAAAGCCATCCTCAAGAGAGAATTTGATTAGAACATTCTGTTCATCCAGCAGACCCAATTGAAAATCACCTTGAAAACCAACAGATTCCAAGGCTCGTTTCAACCCTTTCATGCTCGGACGACCAGCAGGGAAAGAGCCAACCAAGGTAAACTTGAAAGGCAAAGATAGCTGAGCAATTTCTTCATCAGTAAAGGAGATAGCTGGAGCTCCTTTGAATCTATAAGGTTGTTTGGGAGGAACAAATTCCTCGGACACCATGGGAAGAATAGACGTCGGAGAATAAGCTGGAACAGAAGGTGTAGATAGGTTCTTTCTCAGAGCATCCGCGAAGGAGACACTGGCAGACCCAGGTTGGGCCGGCGCCGGATTTGAATTCAGTGCCGTGGTGGGTGATAAAAACCTAGCAGATCAAATTAGGGAGTTATTTAATTGATTATATATATTGTCTTCTTCTAGTCCTAAATATATATGTCTTTTAATATTTTGATACATAAAATAAAAAAATTAAATTATCGTAATTTAAATATAACATTTTATAGAAAAGTAAAATATTCAGTGGAAAATAATATAAATTAAGTCTAAAATAAAATAGCATTATTAAAAAAAAAATTTAAAATCCTCTTTTTATGTTTACAGTTTAACCCGTAAATTATTAATAACTATTACAAACAAAATAAAATCTGTTAAATATTCTCAAAATAAAAAAAAAATTGTTTAATGTTTCAATACGTGGAGGTTGTCACGCACGTCAAAACTGGAATCAGGACAGATCCATGTAGATTTCGCTCTCCACTTTTGAGTCGGTCAAAACTCTCCTCTCTCTGTGTCCCTCTGAAATCTGAGTTGCTTTGCTCTTTTTTTTTTTGCGCCTTTTTAAGTTGAAATCTGGAAACCCTTTCGGGAATCAATTCGATTGATTGAAAAAGAAATGGAAAAGAAGAGCAAAAGAAGAAGAGTATCATCATCAGCGGAAAACGTATTGTGGTTCTGTTTCTTGCTATTGGTTGCAAATTTTCAGGGCACTTCCTCAGCGGCCAGTCAACCACCCACCAAGAAAAAGTCGACTTCTACTGGGTTTGGTTCCTCTCTTGTTCTTCCCGTCTCTGGCAATGTTTATCCACTTGGGTATGTTTTTCATTACTGTTTTTATTTTTTATTTATTAAAATATGGATTCAATTTGAATTGCCAAACTATTCTTTTGTTTCTGCTCTGTTTCTGTTTCTCTTTTTCATTTATGTATTATTATAGTAACAATCAATACCCATTTGTCTATTTTGTTTATTTTATTTGAAAAATACTTCAAATTTTTTTTTCAATCATTTGTCTAGAAATAATTTTCTCTCAGAATCTATCAGTGGATAGTAGGAAAGAGGCTGATAAAGTGATTTTGGGTTTACAAAAAAATCCTTTAATAGGTATTTTGCATTATCTTATGAAAATTTGCTAATTATACAAACAAAAACAACTGACTAAAAAAGGAAAAAAATTGTAGTATATAACTTGCCAAAAGAATACCCCAGAACTATCAAAAGACAAGTGGTCTTCTTTGGTCTATTATCTTATTAAGAAACCTTCAGCTTACACAATAGATAATTTTCTCTGAGTTGCTTCACAGTAAGTGGAGTGGCTACCATTTCCTTTGGAAAAACTCTGGCAGTAAGTTCTTGATATTGTAAATTTACACATTGATTTTTCATCTCTGCGTTTTTCCCCAAGTTGTGGAATGGTTATGAGAAATTTACATTTTCCCTCAATTTGCAGGTTCTATTCTGTTTCCCTTAACATAGGGAATCCCCCCAAGCTTTTCGACTTAGATATTGACACTGGGAGTGACCTCACTTGGGTCCAATGTGATGCACCTTGTAATGGTTGCACAAAGGTAAAAGTGCTATATAAGAATAAGGACAAAAAAAAAGTTCTCTCCTTGGCCTTACATAGTGTGTTTATTTATGCTCATGTGCAGCCTGTGGATCATCTTTACAAACCCAAAAACAATTTTGTGCCTTGTGCAAACCCCTTATGCAGTGCCATCAACTCGCCAGGAAACTACCCCTGTGAATCTTCAAATGATCAATGTGACTACGAGGTTCAGTATGCTGATGCAGGTTCATCTCTTGGTGTGTTGGTCTTAGATTACTTTCCCCTAAGATTAACAAATGGCTCTCTCCTTAAACCACAAATGGCCTTTGGGTAGGAATCAGACTTAACCATTAAGTTATGCTAATTACTTCTTCTTCTTCTTCTTCGTTTATGATGATGCTGTTATATCATCACTCAGCTTGAAACCATTAGAGTTTTAACTTTATTTGTAAATTGCTTGGTAAAATTAAATGATCAGAAGACAAGTTTCTCCAATTTAAATGATATAATATTTAATATTCCTTGACTAAATTTACTCGCGACTTAAATAACATTTTTATAATGAATGTTGCTTTATCTTGAATGCAGGTGTGGATATGATCAAAGAAATCCAAGCTCAATCCCTCCTCCTCCAGCGTCAGGGGTCCTTGGCCTTGGGAATGGAAAAACAAGCATCATTTCACAACTGCAAGCCCTGGGTGTAATGAAAAATGTGGTTGGTCATTGTTTAAGCAGGCATGGGGGAGGATTTTTATTCTTTGGAGATTATCTTGTGCCTGCTTCAGGAATCACTTGGACAGCAATGTTACCGAATTCGTTGAAGTAAGAGCTCCAAACTCGTACATTCTCTTATTCAGGCTACAAAATCATCGTAATTTATCTACAAAATCATCACATTTTCTTGTTTCAGCAAATACTACACATCAGGACCAGCAGAACTTCTTTTTGGTGGGAAGCCTACTGGCATAAAGGGACTAGAATTTATTTTTGACAGCGGAAGCTCCTACAGTTACTTCAATGCCCAACTGTACCAAAGCATACTTAATTTGGTGAGATATGAATAAGAAAAATATTACCTTGTATAATCTGGCTAGATAATTTGTTGCTGAAAAATATTTATTTATGTCTTAGATAAAGAAGGATCTATCTGGAAAGCCATTAAAAGATGCACCAGAGGAGAAAGCCCTCTCTATCTGCTGGAAAGGTGCAAGACCTTACAAATCTGCCAGCGACGTCAAAAGCTACTTCAAGCTCCTGGCACTAAGCTTTACCTATGCAAAGAATGTTCAGCTGCAGTTGCTACCTGAAGATTATCTTATTGTCACAGTGAGTTCCATAGAAACCATTTTTCTGTAAGCAGCAAGAACATGAATGCATAATTTACTTGACAAGGCCATTTCTTATCAATTTGAAATTTTGGACTAGTGTAAACTAGTAGGAAGCCATATTCTCTAGAAACTGCTTGTTCCCTGCAATTTATAACTTGTAGGCTTACCTAAAAATTTATTCTTTCAGAAAGATGGAAATGTGTGCTTGGGGATTCTAAATGGCACTGAAGTAGGACTGGGGGACTTCAATGTCATTGGAGGTAAGAGATCCTATCACACCAGACAAAGATTCCAACAAAACCAAACAGCTTGAATTCTTCCTAATTGTAAATTATGATCTAACATCTGCCCATTCATGTTCTTGCTGTCCAGACATTTTTTTCCAAGATAAAATGGTGATTTATGACAATGACAAGCATCAGATTGGCTGGGCTACTGCAAATTGTGACAGAATTCCCAAGTCCTGAACCACTCTATTGTAAATATTAGTCCCTTTGATGCAATTATGCTGAAGGGCTTTCTCATTTGGATTTTTTTTTTGCTCATGTTTATTGGCAGTGTGGGCCATGATTATAATGAAGGTTTTTGTCAGCCTTACACAACCAATTACGGCATCCTAGAAGAGCAATGTACAGCATCACCACATACTGCTGCGAAGACCAATAAGCAGATTGACACAGAGGGCTTTGCTCCAAGATATAAAAGGCACAAATAGTTTTATGGAATTAACGTATCCTATAAGAGCACTGTACACCAATAAGCAGATTGATACAGAGGCTTTGCTCCAAATATGAACGGCAAAAATAGTTTCATGTTATTAATGCAAGTAAATACAGACATATGTCCAAACATGGGTTTACGGGTCGTGTTCTTCTGTCCTGTAACCTTCACAAGAGATGTAAATGGGTTTGGCCCAAAGACAGACTACTAACATTTGACACACAATATAATGATGTCCTTGGTTTAATTCTGCTGCAAGTTAGCCGCCACACTTAAATTACATGGAAAGTAGCATTTTCCATAATTGCAGCCTCTACTAAGAGTCGTGAGAGAAGTTGGCATAAATTGATTCAGTCACTTCTGTTACTATACAAATTGGTTAAACCTGCACGATACCAAAATTCATTGCGGTAAATTCATCACAGCGAAAAGAAACTCATAAATATTCTACATTTCTACTAGGAATTAAGAGCGGGATATTAAGAATTTACACGATCTCCAAGATGATGCAACTTTACATTGTTATTTTAGATCTTACATTGTTATTTTAGATCCCAACGGCAACTTTACATTGTTTCTTTAGATCCTAACGGGGAAAATTATGCATGTTATTGCCCATGACAACATAAAACATGCATGTCAATTTAGAGCACATTTTTCCATGAAACAATAAAACTATTCCATGAGGTTCTAATATTCCATAGCTATAGTTAGGTTACAGTAAAAGAAAAGATTTGGCATTCCCTACCAACTGCTTGTTCACAGTGAAAAATAGGCTACAAAAACATCATATTTAATGGTTGATTAGGGAGGACGAAAGAAAATGATGCATCAAAACTAACCTCAAAGGTCAGAAACTCCAACATCACAGGATTTGCAATAGGAGATGGAATGTTATAAGACGTGATTTACTCACTGTAAAGCAAACCAAACAACCATAGAAGGTTAACACAAAGAATTAAAATCAATCCCATAAATGTTAATGGTAATAAATAAGACTTGGACAGATGCAACTAAATCAGCGTCTGCAACATTGTTGAAATTCTTGTAAAATGTCTGAGAACAACCATTTTGATTACCGAACCAAAAAAAAAAGTAATAAAAATTGGCCAGATGCATTTTTCATATTTTGTATAATTTTTATAGATGTGCAGCCTCGAGATACATATTGTAAAGAAACTCACGAAATAAGAAAAAAGCAAGTTTATGAAAGAAAGCAAATAAAGAATGGTACGTTTGCATAAGAGATTTTCGTTATGGCCTCAATATGAAAATTCTGTAGTTGCTCAAGAGCTGTGACATCCAAACCACCAATATCTTCACCCTGCATAAATATCAGATTATTTTCATTACAGAGTTTTTTTCAGTTACTTTTCATTGTTTTTTTCAATATACATCTTTCTCCATTTTCATCCTTTCATTTATTTTTGTTGCGCTGACACCAGTGGGGAGTTTATGAGGTATCCGACACCATAGCATGAAACTGTATGCTAATCAATTCCAGAGAGAGATTTGAATTCAGAACAAAAACCAGAATTTCAAATCTCTAAATTGCGCAATATCCTTAACTAAAGGATGAGATTGTATAAGACATGGGGTGTTTTGCCCCATATATAATTAATTGAGTAAAAGACCTATGCCGTCAAATTCTTGGTGAAGCAGAACATTTTATCTTTACCAGTGTCCTTGCACTGGACTTCACAACTTTATACAAGCACAAACTCCAAATCATGTATTCTATGCAATGCATGCACACACGATTGCATCCAGGCATGCACACGCAAAGAGACACACCAGATTACTGCATAGAATATATATTAATAATAGGAAGAAACTGGCACAGGGGCCAACACAAACATATTAAAGAAAGTAATCTCGTTAAATAGCTGGAGAGCAGGATCCTTGGGAAAAAATTCAATATTCACAAACACATATAGCAGGAACAACTTGGGATGAATTAGCTAGCCAACTTGGTATCTCACATTTAGTTCCTTTTGTAACTCCTCGACAGAGATTATCCTCCAGTCTTCTAGCACAACTATCTGATTGAGTACTGCTGGAGTTATTCTGCTTAGAATCATATGAAATAGACCTCTGACAATAATTAGATCTGCAGTGGACCTCTTTTGCAGCAGCTAGATCAACAGTCAGCTTTGCATTTTCATAAGAAAGTTTGGTTACTTCTTCAGCCAAGTTTCAGAGCTCAACTGCTGCAGCTGCAGCTAGTTCTTTTGCATATGTAGCTTCCTCTGCCAGTTTTTGACTTCGAATCTCAAGCCCATCCTTTTCTTCAATCAATTTAACCTTCTCTTACTTCAGATTCTCTATCTCAGCAGCCTATGAAAATATATATAGAACACATCAAAAAAACCAATTAAAATCACCAAAGGAAAAAAGGAAATACACATTTACTGGCCACTAGCCATCAACTTATCAGCACATACAACCAGATAGCTTAAAAGGTATATATAGCATTTTAAGCATCCATTACAAAAGATGCAAGGAAATAAGGAAGAAAGTAAACCTGTGTAAGAACTTGAGAATTGATAGAAGCATTGCTAGTGCAATCTTTGGAGTCCTCGGAAAACATCCTATTCAAGCTCATGACACTTTTTGGCGTATTTTCATCAATATAAGTTTCTTCACATGGCCAAATCTCATTCTTCCTTTCTTTATTCTTTTTTTGTAGTTCTTCAGAACGGGTTTTATATGCAGATTCTGCACTTTGTTGTTGACAGGTACCCAATAATGAATTAAGCTGCTTCCTCAGAAGAAGAATGGTCTCTTGCATCTCAGTATTTTCTGTTATCTGATACAGAAAATATGCATTTAAGATAAATAAATAAATAGAAAGCATTTTCAGCAAGAAGAAGAGCTCTTGCAGTTGTGGAATTCTACCTTCATCTGTAGTTGCTCCTAACGTATCCTGTTATCTGCTGACTTAATCTTGAATACCCAGCTCATAACAAAGCAATCAATTTAGTAAAACATTTCGGTGATTGATACAGAAATTATCACTGTTAGCAACTAATAGGACAACAAACCTCAAGTTCAAAAGTTTTTTCATTCAGCTGGGTAGTAAGCTTGGATAGAGCCTGCTTGAGAGTGTAACAACTAAGTAAGAATATAAAATTTATTCATTAAGGATACTCTAACTGGTACAAGTATCTTACTTTCCAACTTTTGACTGTCCTATATTTCTTAATTCTTATCCGTCATCAAAAGTTAAAGGATTGCAATTTATAATTTCCAGAGATTAAAAATAAAGAAAACTATCTGATATGATAAAAATTATCTGCCAAAGTTAATGCATTCCACAGAATTTGCACAGGAATTTGGAATCCAAGTATTTGGACTTGGCATGTCAGTATGAATTTATATAAATAAAAAAATTGTATTTGCAATGTAGGAGACAAAACCTAAACCACAATTTTTTAAGAGTACATCCTTTAAATAATACCATCTTGGGCATTCTAAATTCATAATTGAAAGAATTTTCACCTAAATCATCGCCATCCACGTATTTGATCAAATTTTTAAATTTTAACTTTTAGAATCTAAAACTTTTCCCTGAACATGAAGCCAAATTCAACCTTGGAGAACTCTAACAAACAATATAATGGCATTTTTAGTAAGGAAAAGGAAAATGAGCACGATCCTCATTGTATACACTGATTGTCCTTAGTAATTGGGCTTTTTCAAAGTAAAAGTCTGCAAACTGCAGCTATTTCCATCAACAATAAACACATCAAATGGAAAATGCATCATTACTTTCATGAAATTGCCATGGAACATGGAGTTCAATCTGACTCCAAGTTCAAAGGCAAGCTATTTAATTTCTCTTTTAAAGTGCAGTTAAAAAACTTTTAACAGGATCAACCATCTGTGTTAAGCTAAAAGTCATTCTTTTTCTTTTTATTTTGACCTTTTGTTTCCCCTCCGGGATTTGTTTATTTCATTTAGTCATTTAAGTTCATCAAATTTCTGTAAAAACTCTCATCTCAAACAGTCTTACCTGTGACAATGCAATGCTGGTTGATTTATGTGGTGTCATCTCAACTGATCCAATCATGCGTTTCTCTAAAACACGCATCTGAAGCTTTTTTCCACTAATTTCATCTTTAAACTTCTGCATTTGTTCCTACATCAACCAATGGAAATTCAAAGAGTCTCAATAAATGAAATCAACTTTTGAATGTCTTAATAGAGTATTGAAAATATCTATTGATTAACACCAATCTTATTTTACCGTCCAACTGTAAGTCGAGAAGACAATGAGGTGTATCACCTTCAGTTGAGAATCTTCAGGGCAGGTAGCAGCTTGCTCTGACAGTCTTTTTAGAGAACTAGTACACAATGCCACCTCCCCAGCTAACATTTTCACCTGCTCACAAAGCAGATCCATTTGATCGGTGATTGTGGTCCCAGTCTGCACAAAATCCAATGAGTCATTCTAGTTAACATTTCTACTGCAAGAACCATATTGAAAACAACTATTTTGCACATATTCCGAAATAGTTGAGATGAGATATGGAAGCAAAAAATGACATAGTTTTAGCAACTTAAAACAGTTGAGGAAATGTGGCATCACCATATAATTATGCCTGCAAACCCAGGAGGGTAGCAGAAAATGAAATTTTGCTCCAGTACCAGTGGCCCAGATAAATGAAAACAGAAGCCAACATAACTTGGAAGGCAAAAAAACCTTAAGTGAAACATTCCCAACTAGAACAGTTAGGAAATATCAAATAAGTATTAACAAGAAAAGCAATTACCAATTATTAGGTAACGTATATAAAGTCCATGTTGTAATGATCTTAAAATTCAAAAATCAAGTAAATGCCTATCCAAAGTTCATGTCATAATTCCCTTCAGGATTCTTGAATGACAAGCACATGCCAAGCCTTGACTTTCTAAGCCATGATTATGTTTCAAGAATCATGAAATACAAACATCTTGCAAATTAAAATGTTTAAGCGTTTCTAAAATAATTGATACAGTTCATCTCACCACAGGCAATTGGCGACCTCCAACATTGGCACTAAACAAGTCAACTGCTTGTGTTGTTTCAGGAAATGAGTCAATAAGCACAGAATCATCTCCTTTTCTACTGACCGATCTTCTCCGTCCATCTTTCGTATCACTAAACAATACTCTATTCTGTGATGATTTAGCACAAGATGCAGGCGAACCACTAGCAGAGCTCTCACTATCAGCACTAGGAGATGACCTAAGCAGATTCTCAGGCTTCTGTACAAGAAAATTTTTTAAAGCTTCATTGAGCTAAAGTATCACTAAAGGGAAATTTAGAAGAGAAATCAAGCCTGAAATAAACTTTCACATTCTCTTACATAAGAGAGTAACAACTGCATTATGTCATTAACCATAACATCTTGATAATGAACTGATCATGCCAAATATGTTTAGTTCAGGATTCGCTATCAGCATATCAAAGAAACACATAATGAACAGGTACTAATCTCCAAGAACTCAGGCAATGAAGAGAAATTAAATGCTGGGTGTAGTTAATGTATGTAAAAGAGAGGGAACTTAAAACTTGAAAAAAGAATTTAGTAAATATACCAACACTGATTTGATATGTAACTTTCTTGACTGCCCATCCAAGACTAACAAACCAAGTACAAATTCAAACCACATTCATCCAAAAGGGCACCTCATTACATGACTTACTCTTAATTTAAACCAGCCAAGCATCCCTCGCCTCCTGTTCCTTTTGTAATCATTCACCAACTCATCTAGATTGGTGATATCATTCCCTCTATCAGCTGAAAGCTCAGATGCATAGCTTCCAGCATCTTCTTCAGTTAGGTATTCTCTTTTCCTGTCTGGCAAATATGCTAGCTGCATCAACAACAGAATCAAACATGAGTCCTTACAGGATCTCACCTCAGGGGAGAAAACCAAGATATTGACTTTATGCAACTTTAGTTCACAACAATGAATTACAGACCTCATCTTCCCCAAAAGAATGCCTTCGCCTATGACCAGGCCTTTCTGGAAGGCTTGATTGTATGGAATTTTTAGTGGAGACTAAGATCAGTTTAGTCAAGCTCTGAATTCTTCCCATTAAAGCTGCCTTAGCTTGCTCCTCTTCTTCCAATCTCGACTGTAATTTGACCTGACCAGCTTCCAGCTTTGACACCAGAATTAGATGTTAAAAAGTCAAACTAATAGTGGGACAGAATCCACATGAAACTTGGTTATTATGTTAAGTGAAATTTAAATCTTCTTAAATAGGGAACCCAAAATAATTAGCAATAATTAATAAAGGAATAACAGTGCAATCTCTGCAGTATTCTACACTCTACAAAATGACAGGGGTGTGATGTTGATGACAGCTTGATACATATATCATAAACTACTTCCATCCTATAAATTGTGTCCATCTTACTAAACCTACACTTTTGTAGGGGCACCATCCAAGATCATAACCTAGTAAATAAATGCAAATTTCGGGTAATAATTAAATAGTCTTTCTATTCTTTACAAGAAGGGGTGATATAGCACATTTTGATATGTTCATTTGAGAACTAGGAATAGTATTGGCCCCATATTTATTACCTGGGTCATTTAAAATGTTGCCCAGAACAACTGAACTTGGAATCACATTTCAAGCATATTAATGTTAAAGAAATCCAAACACAATACATAAACACATCTGCGTGTGTTTAGAACGGCCCAAGAACATACAACTCCCTGAACAGTATGGTGGTTTCAAATTAAACTCTAAAGTACAAATCTCATTGATTCAAACCCTGACCCGATGCCAACAACAACTACCAATCCTTGATAATTAAAATTTAAATTATCTCAACTAAAACCGTAGACATATAATTACTTTCTTGATAGAAACCATAATAGTTGTACCCATGTGGTCCAAACGAAACACCATCTACCATGAATTAGCACAATCATTTAATTATTTTTCTATTAACACCAAATTTAACTTTTCACTAGAATCATGTGATTAAAATTAAGTCAATATTTTAGATTAGAGAGTAAATAAAAAATAGTGTCTTTCAATATGTTTAAGTAATATGAACAATACATTGCACAAGATGAAATTAGAGATCATTTTTTTTAGAAAAAAGGCATAAATACTTAGATATTAACCAAGTACTTTCATTTCTCTCTTATTTTATATGCATATGTAGTTGACAAAGCTACAAATCTGTGTAAAAATCTTGCCTTGCAGCACATTTTTTTAATTTGAAAGTTTTATCATAGCAAGTCATGCAAAGTGAATAGGCTTCAACATTTTTAAGGATTTATTCATGGGTTTACGGATGATACAAACAGCAAAATTAATGATTTACTAGTATGAATTTTGAAATCTTTTCAATCTTTAACTGACCCAAACAAATAGTTTTCTGAAGCTGTGGTCAGATCCTATAGTCAAAGTCTGTTATTTGAAATCTAACTCCATATTCAGATGCATGAATTCAAAAGGCAATCTAAGTTTTTTTATTGAATTATGTATTTCATCAAATCCTTATAGGGGGGAAATGGACTTTGAACATGAGGCACACAAATTAACTGATGAAACTGAGAACTTGAAGCCTTGATAATGAATGAATAACAAAGCATTCCAATAGTAAATGCACAAACCTGAAGCTTCAAGTTAACCAGATCTTCCTGGGTAGATGCAGCCATATAAGGATTTTCCATCATTCCACGCTTCAATTGCTGAAGTTCTTGCTTCAAGCTGGAAATTTCCTTCTGATACTTTTTTATAAGAAACTTCTCATCCATAATCTAAAATATAAAACATTTTAAGAAACAAAAAATAATTATGAAAAGACAGCCTCTCAAATTATAGAAATTCGCATAAACAATGAACCCAAGGCTTACTTTATTCTGAGAAGCCTTGATTTCCACATGCTTGCTTCTATGTGCAAACTTCAGTGCGTTGTGAGTCTCTTCACTATTGCTAGAGGCAGGTGTCACAGTGCAAATAAGCTACATGAAATTTTTGAGAAAGAAACTTAATATGAAAGCAACGTAAAAATAATGAAATGACAACAAGTGTAGGCAGTCCCCAAAGAAAGATTAAAAAATTAATAATAAAAATTATTCACAAATATCCATATCCAATAAGCTTCTTTACAGAACCAATCATATGAATACCTAGAAAGGTATCTGTAGTAGTCTATTCAACTTACAGAGATCCACCCATGACCATTAAGGGATGACAGCAATAAACGTGCGAGCTTTGAATCTCGGTACGGAATATGAGTTGATTTTCCATCAGTTAGTTTAGAGATAACCTGCAAGGAGCACCAACAAGTCAAAAGATCCAAAATTTTATGATCAGGCTAACCATAAGGAAAAGTTTAGAAGCAACAGGTGAATGAAAAATCCTCAGTTCTACAGAAGTCATTTTCCACACGCATCATCAAGAACTCCTTAATTTCATGCCTTGAGAAGTTTTACGAGTCTGTAAAGGTTAATGCCAGTTCAGTTTTCAGCTTCCACATTGATTTCAGTATTCATCCATAAGTTATTACCAGTGGCAGACCACTAATGAAATGTTTAATCTTAAAAAATAAAGTGACAAATAGTTCCTTGTTAATAGGAAGTCATAAAATTGACCAAAGCGAAAAGAAAGCTTAAAATCATTTTAATGTACATGTTACACCCAAAAATCAAAATAGAAAACACATAAGCAGAGAAAAATCTTACAGTTCCAAGAGTGAGTAAGCTTTTGTTTATGTACAAACCCTCTTTTCTCTGCAATCCAGTTGTTTCAGTTTTAGAACTTTCTGACCCTGCAAGATCAATTAAGTTCCGCAAGAGAATTTAAGTTGTAAAGAAGATTCAGAGCCAGATTGTAATGAATAGTAGAACTGTATACATGTATAATCAAATCAATAGAGCAAGAGAACATGAATTACCAACTGAGACAAAGTCACATCTTCTTCCTTTTGATCTTCACCACGCGGACTGCTTTCAATAGTCTGAAATACAAGAATATACATAACACAGCAAAATCAAAAGGTGTGCAATTTTTTTTTCTTTTTTTGAAAAAAAAAGCCATCACAAGAAAGCTAAATAGATCAACCAAACCTCTCGGTAATAGTTAGTGTGATCACACGTCTAGCTTTACAAGGTTTAGCTCTAGTTTAGAGTATTAACATACAGAAAAGAATTAAGAATATTCAAACTTCCATGGTCTTGAAATGAAAAATATATACCAAGGTGAATATAGTGTGGCTCCGGCTGCAAAGTAGATTGAAATTGTTGGAACCCACGTGCCTATGCTCTGCAAAAACAACAGAACTATGATGTTAAGAGTGCAAAAATGCACAAAGAAGAAAGATCTGGCAAAGTGCATTGGGGTTAGAACAAAGTAGACAGGATTATAATGTCTCTGTGTAAAAATATCTCATATAGCTTAAAATTTCAACAGTAAGACACATATAACAAATGCATCACTCTTCAAGAAACATGGAAAATGAAGTATTTTGAATGAAACAGGAGAATGTGAGATAAAGCAGCTAAATGTGCAGAAGTATTTCAATAAGCAAATGGCGTTAGAGAGTAGAGACCTTATACCTTCCCCAGATGCAATCAAAGAAAGAGCATGTGCAGGTGACAAAACAACTTCCTCTTTGATTCCCTCAACATAAGTTCCCTGCCAGTATATTAAAAGCACATTCAAATAATAGGCATCTCAAGTTCACATTGTCAGGCACAGTATAAAGAATAGGACAAGTTCCAATTTACAAGTCGCGATACAGTCTGAAAGCAGGAGCTGAATGCTGTAGTATATTGAACATATAGCCGAACAAAGCATAAAAAAGGACAGAAAAAAGCTCTTTGGGGGATGGAAGAACACAACACGCTAGAGTAATGATATGTTTCTTTTACCATGCCATGATTTCATTGAAAAAGAGCCAAATAAAAGGTATTGCAGGACATTTAGGATAACATAAAAAGAATGCCCTGAAAACAAAGGAATATAGAAGCTCATGTGTGGATGAAGGATAACACACTCCAGAATCAGCCAACAAGGAAGACTGTTAATTGTGCTATCATAATCCCATCAACTACCATTAGAAGCACCCACAGAATGCTTAAAACCTATAAATTTATATCAACCACCTTCTATTAGTAATAATCAAACAAAAGTATACTTAAAAGATCATTGTTTGGAATCTTATTTTTTGCTTCTCTAACTTCGTCAAAGGTATGTGACCATCCTCCAGCAATTCCCAAATCCCATATGCCACCAGAAATCTAGAAAAGTACAACCTTATGCTCTGACATAAAAAAAAGGCATCCTACTATTCCAACTTCATCAAAATGCATATTTTAAAAGTATTCAAAAACTTTACATATATTTCCTCAAAAAAAACATATATTTCTCAAGCAAATTAAACCTTGACAGGGCAAATATGGAAGAATAGACAATTTGATCACTGTGTAACTATCTGAAAACTGAAAATAAGCACCTGTGTGTCCTCTCGAATTCTTAGGTTTTGCCCTGTTGGATCAAGCAAATCATTAATGACCTGCAGGGAGTAAAAAAATTACAAAAAAAAAAAGAGTAATTAACAGCAGGCACCAGGAAGACAAAAAAAAAACATTTACATAATTACATTGGGATTTCGAATTTACATTTCAAAATTTCAATGTTATAGTTAAAAGGAAAAAACTATTATATAAGTCAAATCCATTGGCGAAGTTAAAACTACTACACACCATTTACATAAGTCAAATCCATAAACAATATCTACTGCAAAGAAATAAGAATATTCGCACAAAATTGTGACTTGTTCCTTTATTTCAGTGAGTGAATAATGAAGAATTTTACAGACACGTGGAAGGATTGGAAAATACACGGAGAACAAACAAGTAAAAAGAGTTAAGGAGTACCTTAATAGAAAACCAGGATGAGTTTCACAAGTATTATCATGAATATAACTTTGAAAACTAAATTAAAAGTGAAATTATGAATCAATATACAAAAAAAAGCATCTCTGCACTCTGTTCTTTTTCTAATAATATTAAGCAAAAGAAGGGCAGGTTTCCCACCTAGCGGACAACCAAACTAGGGATATCATAACAAGAATAAGAAACCCATACACCTCTCTAATGTCTCAAATAATGGATCTCCAAAAAGTTGCACAAATCATAAGAACCCCTATAGGAATCCCTGATTAGATTTAAGGACTTAAATATAAAATTTTGCTAAACCAACAAAATTAAAGGAGATCCAAAAATGTGTTATGACTTCTAAACAAATCCGAGGATATTTTTCATACTCATCACTTTTATCATTAATAGGAATAAAAGAAGACTTAGAAATCTATAAAAGACATAGTGTGCCTAACCTGATTCTAGATTTCTAAATATGAAACACGAAGAAGAAATTCTCGCCCAAGTGTCTGAAATTGCTTCCAAAGTTAGTTGTTACTCATTAGTAAAATAATTGTTTAACTTACAATGATAAAAAGCAAACTAAACCACTACCTCTTGAATAATTCCAAACACATCTTTCACCGTCAGTGGAACAATTCCAGGTGACTTCTGTTCTCCCTGAAATACAGAAAGGAAAAGGTTCAAGTTTGCACAAACAATGAGAAATTGTCCAAATAGTTGACCAAAAACTATTTGAAGCTAAAATGATAGTTCAACCAATTATGTGGTATAATCTTATCAGATGGCATCTTGTCAATGACAAATCAACAAAATTTCATAAGAACCCTCCTGATCATTTTCTATCCAAAGGAATTCCCTTTCAGATTTGTTACAAATACAGAAGATACAAGCAGAAAAAGATGCAGAACTTGACTTAATAGTCTTAATTGGTATAAAAATATCAACAGGTAGCTAAACACCAACATCGGCAAGGCCTACAAGCATTACAAGGTATTGTTGCGAGATCACCAGCCATAACACTGGGACAAACAAGACAGTTGCAATTTCCAAATATGATCTCCACTTGATAACTTACATGCATAGTATGAGTCTTCCCACTACTAGTGACACCATATGCAAAAACAGTACCTGCATTACAGAAATAAAATTAAGAAAAAGCAATTAATGCCCATGCATTTAGCCATGTGAAATTGTTATTTAATCTTATTAGACAATAAAAAAGAGTGTATCCAAGCAGAAATCTTAATCCCTTGCTTCAAGTACCAGAAGCAAGGAGCCATTACAAAATCAAACAATGACAATAGAGCAAATCATCAGACTTGCACACCAGCAATATGCCAACCAAATAACAAGTACCATTTCCATATTTCCTATCTATATCGAAATTAAATCCAAAAAGACAGTAGTGAAGGTGTAAAATGAAAAAGGAATACATCACTTGTATATGAACAGATAAATGTTGTCATATTAAGCTACTCCTTTCACTGCCAGCTGAAGTTTAAAAGTCCATTTCAAGGATTCGTAGTTGAAGAGTCATTTAAAAGTTCTTCACAGTGCACAGAAAGTTCAACTTTGGAAAAAAAATGTAATTACCATTGATCCCTTGCATGGCACCACTGACAACATGCTGGGCAGCTATATCATAAACATGGCGAGTTGTTGTTGCAGGACCAAATACTCTATCTGCAAGGGATACTTGGTGAGCAATCGTAAATGACCTTCAATTATGTTTATGTGTGTAATACTTGGTGGTTTTCCGGAAAATCATATTGGTTGATTTCCATCCTTTACATTCAAGCATCTGTTTAATTATAGCAAAGCTATAAATATAAATTTCAGTAAATAAACATCATAAAATATTGTTATAATGCATGTTTATTTTACTCATAGGAGAAGATCAACCAGAACCACTCCTGCCAAAATACTAGTTTTTGGAAAACGTAGAACATAGATATGAGACATTTTTCCTTTATAGTACAATTAACTTGAAACGTATTATCAGTGGCAATTTAGACAGGAACACATACACAAATTAGCATACATACGAGACGTTAAACAAAGAGTGCTAACCAAAACCATAAGCAGTCGAAGCATTGTATTCATTCCTTACAGTGTAATCCCCATCTGCATACCAAGCTATCTCGTCACCTTTATTAATCTCCCTAGCACTGCCAGGCACAAACACCACCAGTCATCAGTCCATCAAAAACAGCTATAAGAGAGCATCCACCGCAAGTCAACATGAAAAGTCAAACGACTGAGACCATATATAATACACATTACAAACACCACCTGAGAGGTCGAAACCTAACAGTGACCGTCACATTTTCCTTGGCCTTACTGGTTTCAGGGCGGTCAATGGCCTGAGCCGTGGAGCTTATATTTGAGCTACCAAGACAGCCCGAGAGCCTGGAAGGAGGCCTCGATGATGAAGCTGACGAAGGAGTTGAAGGCCGTCCAGTGGATTTCGGTGCCGGAGCTGGAGCTGCCGCCAGCGGAGGCTGAGCAGGAGACTTACGGGAACGGAACGGCGAGATGGCCGAAGATCGCTGCGACTTACCGGAAGTCGAAAACATTGGAGAAGAAGATGAAAACAAAAAGAAAGAGAAACGGAAACTGGAAAGATGAAGTAAAGGTAACATAGCCGGCCAGGGGCAAGGGTTGTTTTTTGTATGTTCCGCCTTTTGGACTTCGTTTGGCGCCCTCTCTCTCAAAAACGAGGCTGCATTTTTATTACATTTTTTAAAAATTTTAAGAGAATATTTATTTATTTATTACTATTTTTTAAAAATATAAATTACCATTTGCCAATGCAATTTACTTTATCTGAGATAATAACTGTTTTATGAGCAAATTTTATATTATAAATAAAGACTTGTATTGATTTAATTATTTTAAACCGCTAAGTTAGATTTTTATTTTTTTATTTTTTATTTTAACTTATTTAAAAAATAAAACGTATTTATTGTTTCTATGATTAAATAAAAATTATTTACCTTGAATATAAAAATTAATAAAATACTTTATATTAATAAAAAAATTATAAAAGTCATTTTTTATGTTGGCCTTTTTTTAAATATTTTATTTCTTTATTTTTTTTATGATCAAAATTTTAATAATTATGATATAATTTTTAAAAATATGAAATAAATTTTAATTTAAAAAATAGAATACTAAAAATCTACATTTTTTTTGTTGGTTGACCCAAAGAACCAAGGAAGTAGTACATGATTGTGGGCCCTTTAATCTTTAGTCTAGGAAGAAAAAAGTTAGGTTCTTTTTATGGGAAATAGAAATATATAGGGGTTATTTAAAAATGTCTTAAAAAATAAAAATATTTTTGAAATTATCTAATTTTTTAATTTTAATATTTTTAAATTTTTAATTTTAAAAATATTTCTTTTTTGAGATATATTTTGAGTATATTTTTTATATATTAAAAATATATTTAATTTTTAAATATTAGATATATACTTAATATATAAAAATATATAAAAATATTTTTAAACTAAATAAAAAAATGTGTTATTCAGCGTAATTTATTCAAATATATACTCTTAATTTTAAAGGGAAAATAAATATTTATATATATATATATATTCTACACTCCATGTCATCTAATCTTTAGAGAATTTCAACAAAACGACAACGTTCTTGCAGGGTCACGCATTTGCGTTTGATGATGTGGCAATACCTGGTTCGACGGATGTCGCTGTCTGAAATATATTCTCTTTTGAGTGGAAATTGACTAGTTAGTTAGATATTGTGGAATTAATGTTTTATTTTAGAAAATTGTGGCATTAATGCCCAGTGGTTAGCTGCTTGTTTATAGAGTAATTTTCTTAATTAATTACCGTTCACTTGGGCTTGTATGATCTTTTAATAAATATTTTTTAAAAATTAACTTATTCTTATTGACATTCAAACAATAATCATAAACGCAGACCACAGTTCACGTATTAGTCAATAAATTATTCATTTTATTAAATAATACGTCTGATTAAAAACAAATAGTAATTATGAGAAGGAGTCCTCCGCCTATTGCCATACAAATTGAATAATGATGAATTTTCAGTAGTAATTCTGGCTGTACTTATGCATGGGGATTAATATGTGATTTTCAATGAAAGTCGTTGCAAGATTTTGTGATAAATATCAAACCATGCTTGATTATGCGCGTTGAACTGTGGAGAATATATTAAGGCTCAATTTTAGCATGGAATTTGGCATAAGAAAACCGATAATAGAAAGCAGGGCGGAACTCTATCAACACTCCTCACCCCATGTAATTATATATATATATATATATTAATTCTAAATATATAAAAAAATTAATATATATTATATATAATTCTATAAAATAATATTATCTATAATTATATAATTAATAATTTTATATCCCTTTAATATATCTTAAGATTATATATATATATATATAATTATACCCATTTTTTACAAAATTATTTACTTTTAATATATCCTTTCATACAAAATTATTTACAAATTTTTTTTACTTTTAATATACAAAATTATTTCCTTTTATAATTATATAATTAATAATTTTGTATCCCTTTAATATATATTAAAATTATATATATATATATATAATTATACCCCTTTTTTACAAAATTATTTACTTTTAATATATCCTTTTTCAATTATAATTATATATAAATAAAAAATTTTAATATAAATTTTATATAATTTTATAAAATAATATTATATATAATTATATAATTAATAATTTCATATCCCTTTAATATATCTTAAAATTATATATTATATGTATAATTATATAATTAACAATTTTATATTCCTTTAATATATCTTAAAATTATATGTATAAAACTATACCCCTATTTTATAAAATTATTTACTTTTAATATATCCTTTTCAATTATAAATATATATAATTATATATATTGATAATTTTTTAATTTTTAATAAAATCTTATAAATAAAATATTAAATTTAAAAATTAAATAAAAATATATATATGAATTTTAATAAATATTTATAATTTAATAAATAATATAAATTTTGGGTAGAGAAATTTTTAATATAAATTTATGATAAAAAATTAAATTTTATCATAGTATTAAATATTTAATTTTATTTTAAATTTATTTATATATATATATTTTAAAAAACTATCCTTTCTTCGTCCGGTTCGGCCACGTATAGAAAGTGATGATTAATGTGTGGTTAGTCATAATAATGGTTAATAAAAGCACAAAATATTTATTGTGATGCTAATTTCACTGTAATAGTTATTCTTAATATTGTAAAAAATAAAAATAAATATGTCATATTTATGGAGGATTATTATATCAAAATTATATATATATATATATATATATATATATATCAAATCACGTTGTCTTATATTAAAGTGCAATGGGTCTTGATATGACTGTATTCTACATCAACATACTTAATTATTTTTCAAAAATATAAATATATTCATTTCTATAAAGATTATATTTTTATTAAAAAAATATATTGTACTTACTCAAAACATTGGCACAAAATGTAATTATATCATGAATGGTTTGCTTAATAATAATGATGATAATAATAATGTAATATTATGTATTGCTCCGTTTAAATATCGAGTTTGAATTTAGATATTTTTTATATATAATTAATAAAAAAATAATGATAATCATAATAATAATAAATAATAATAATAATATAAACAAAAATTTAAAGCATTATGTGCCTTATTATGCAGACAAGTTTGGTAATGAATATGGCATTATTTATTCTTAACATTATTGATTTACAGCACTATTTGATTAGAACAAAAGGAAAAAATACTGAGGTAGCAGTGTAATATCTTTTGTAAGATAAACAGGTAATAATTAAAATGAATAACCAAATATAGCATGTCTTAACGACACAAATCAAGGACTAATTAATATTAATATATGTGCATATAAACTCCTCATATGAAGCTAAAAAATATTTTCAGAAAGAATATATAAATAAAACTATTGTATATCTTATAATAATAATAGTTATTGATATGATATATTTTTTAATCAATCCAATCTCAATATTTTTATTTGTATACACTAATGAAAAAAAAATCAAAATTTCAAATATAACAAATTAAAAAAATTCATCACAATAGAATATAAAGAAAATAATTATAACACAAATTATTTAAATTATTATTAAATTATTATACTATGCGATTTGTTAATAACGTTATTATACATTAAAAAATTTTATTTTCACATTAAATACACTGTTAATCATCTAATATGCACTTTTTTTAAAATTATTTTTGTAATAGTTAAAAGTTGTATAAAAATAAATAAAAAAAACCTACAAAATGATAAATCAAGTTGTGAATACAGAAAAAAAAATCACAATTTTTTTGTACTTCAATTTAAAAAAATATATAATTACAAATTTCATCCTATTCCGCACAATGAGACATGCATATTTGCACACACTTTGTATACTTCAATTTTAAGATACATGATACTGAGGCTATCTCAAGAGGGTACTCCTAGTTCGTTGAGCTCAAGCTCGAGTGTGGTCTATGTTCGGACTCTAACCTGTAAGATAAGACAAGAAGGCATATTATACTCTGGGGGAGAGGCTCCGATGCCTGAGTCAAGCTCGGTCTTTCTGAGCATAAGAAGAATAATTGTATAGAAAATAGTAAAGAAGATGTCATACCCATGGGGCATGTCCCTTTATATAGATTGTGTATAAGGGATAAAATTTATATGTGTCGGATAATATTTGGAATGCCGAGATGGTGCACCTATCACAATATGACTGTGCGGCTGCTCTGTCAGAGGATGTCTGGTGAGTTTGGCAGGACAGTGATGTCCAAAACCAAGGTTAAGTCTTCTTGAGAGCCCACCTAAGGGGCAACCGATCATGGCTCTCAGTCCATGAGCTCGGTTAAAGGAGGGGTAGTATCACTAGATCCTCTCAAGTTATCTGATATTTATGTTAGATGCAAAAGTGTCGCTCAAGGGAGCTCGGACGAGCTCAGGTTATTATACTGACTCATGAGGTAGATATTGTATCACAATATGCAGTGTTCAAGTGTGAAACTCGATAATAGAGCTTGGTAAGTGGGGGTATCATCTCTAGTCTCCCACCGATCATTTGACATTCATGCCAAACTAAGACCTGTGATAGAAAAGACAAGCTCGACAAGAGCTAGAAAGAAAATGAGAGACACAAGGCAAAGCTCAATGAGCTCAAAAAATGAGAGTTTGAGAAGTTCAAAAAGTGAGAGCTCGAAGAGCTCATGAATGAGCTGGAGGAGCTCGAGGACAAAGCTTAGTTACCTAGGGCTAGCACGGGTAGGACAAAGATATTGAAAAGAGTTCAAAAGTATACTCTCCTGAGAAGTCTTGGCATTTATACTATGAGTCGATGAAGGTTCCTGAAAGACACATGTCAAACAAAGGAGAAGTGATGTTTCAAAAATTGAGGCAACGGTTAGGCAAAAATTGAAAAGACGTAATGTCTGCGACATTAAAGAGGAACGTCGGTTTACATGCTCGAAGTGGACTCTATAAATAGAGGGTAGTGAGACAGGATTTGGTACACGACTCAAAAGAGAGAAGCTCGATTCGTCTGACTGGTAAAGAATTAAGAGCTCAGATTCAAAGGTTAGTTGTAAGTTTATGTTTTAAGGTTTGCATTTAGAATTATAGTAGCATAATGGTGCGAGAAGTTATTGGCTCGGCTGTGTCAGAGGAGGGAGGAGAGGCAGACTCTCAAAGTGTCCTTAGTGAGGTTACTTATTATGAAGAAGGAGCTCGGGCAGAGCAATGTTCAAGGAGACGTTCGACCTTAATTGACGAAGTGGAAGAAGGTGTGGTCGAGGATAAGGTCCATGAAAGCTCGAAAAAAGGCTAGGGTAAGAGATATTCAGTCGACTCTGACACAAATAGACCTCAAAAGGATCCGACAGAAGTATAGAATACTAGAAGACTGCAAGATGCTCGTTCATAAAGAAAAAGTCCGGGCATACGATGACTTGGCTGACAGCCAGTTGATGATCTATAAAGAAGATATGAGGTCGGGGGTGAGATTTCCTTTGTGCCTCTTCCCACTGGCTTTCATGCACTATCACAATATTATCCCTGGTCAGCTCAACCCCAACGCGTGATGAACTATCATGGGGTTTGAGATACTGTGCGACTTGCTCGGGGTTGTGTCAACTCCACACGTGCTAAGTGCCTTTAGCGTGCTCAAGATATACCCAGGAGCAGATAAAGACTTTCTGCACCTGCAAGAAAGGTCTGGGCTCGGTATGTTTATAGGAAAGCCAGACTCGATAAAGGCATGGAAGGACCAATTTTCAGTGTGGAAAATAGCCACGGGTTCGGCTGCCAAAACATTTGATGGGTCAATCCCAATGGCAAACAAGTGATCAGAGAGAGGCTAAACGAGAATAAGCTCGTTCTATTTGAGACAGTGGAGCGAGACATTGTGAGAAATAAGAGAAATGTCGTTAGTACTTCCTCTTTGAAAGGGCTCTAAAGGAGATTTGGCCAGAAGATTGGACATATATGCTCTATGCTTGAATACTTAGTTTTTATTTTACTGGTAGTATGTCAATGTGTTATGATGCATTTGGTTAACTTATGGCTCGGTTGAACAGAGAGGGGCTCGGAATCGGCGAGCAAAGAACTAAAATGCCTGATAGAGAAGGAGGCCAGAAGAGAGGCCCGGAAAAAGGCCATAATGGCTAATGAGCAACCGAGCGAGCTACTAGGACCAGTTCTGCCTGGGAGGAGGATCCTGTGATGGATTTGACTCTATCCACAGAGGCAAGGCCGAAGGCTAAGCTACACAAGAAAGTAGAAGAACATGTGCCTTATGAAAACCTACCACAGACTGAGGTGGAGGAAAACTTGCCTTGAAGAGAGGTAGGAGAGTCACTAGCGCACCGGTATAACATGGTCCGACTAATGTAGGCTGTAAATGAAAAGTTAACGGGCCCACACAATGCCCATACTCTGTGTAAGACACCAGGCAGCAGAAGGTGTTGAAATAGATATATAAAGCTATCTCGAAGGAGAGGCACGAGAGCACACAAAAGAGCTTAGAAGAGGTGGCGAAAGAGATAGTGACAATATCTCACATGGTAAGGAACAATTCAAAAATTTGAAGTTAGAGTCAATGTCTGAAATAAAAGCTAACTAAATAATTTTTGTAGGTCACCCAGCTCGCCCATACCATTGAGGATCGGGTGGCGGTATGGCAGGTAACTTCGCTCAGACAGCCAGGAACTATGACAAAAAGGCTGCCAAAAGGGTCGAGATAGAGAAGTCCTTAAAGGCTAAGAACGAAGAGCTAAAGCTTGTTCAAGAGGCTCTGAGGAGGGAAATAGAGGAGATAAGCTCAACTAGAGAAATCCTGATAACCAAAACTGAGGAGCTGCTTTAGGCAAAGGAGGCTTTAAAGAGCAAGGATGCTAAGCTGTGCCTAGTTGAGGACGCTCTAAAAGCCGTACAACAAGGGCTGGTTGCCGAGTCCTCGATGAGCAATAAGCGCTACGCTCGGGGTGTCTATGCTTATCAAAATGTTGTGTCTAATAGGTTAAAAGAGGAGAACCCAGATATTGACTTATCCTGGAAGACAAAAATAAACATCAACTAGCTCATTGCCGAGCATGAATCAGGAGACGACGAAGATGAGGAGGACATGGGTCAAGAGGACGAGGTCCATGATTAGTATAGTTTTTGAGAAATATGCTTTTTTAGGCTCGGTCTATAAACATTGTAAAGATCGGGCCATTTTATAATAGAACTCTATGAATAAAGTGTTTTTCTTTTTGAACTGAAATCCGATACTTTATTTTATTTTTTATGTGTTATGATGTTAGTATTAGTCTAAGGGTTCGGTCTTGAAATAAATAATCTTCCTGCTGTGCTATGTTGATTTATTTGTAAGGGTTATTTAGTCTGCTTGAGCACGAGATGCATCAGAGTGTTTTAATATTACAATGTGCCTTGGGAATGGTTATATAGCAAGCTCGGGTTACACTGTGCTCTCTGGCGGCGGTGTGTCGAGCGGTCTACTAAGCATGGTGGATTGATTAACCCGAACTTCACTTCATGCTATGATATGATGTGAATGTATACATGCGCTTTAAGAACACTATACAATAAAAATGAAAAAATGAAGTTGTAGAGTAAGTGTAAGTAACTTGTTTTGAGGTACCATCTGCAACGGTCGATTGACTAGACTTATTTTACAGTATGACTCTTGAGTGAGCCTTCCGGAACTAAATGTGTGGCTCGGGGTGCTTGTTTGTTTGTGATATTGGCTTTGACCATGGCTCGGTTTGTAGGCGTGAGAAGTTTTCTCTGTGATGTGCTTGATTGCGCTCGGGTATTTGATAAGCTTGAGTGTATGCTTAGCCCTTAAAGACATGTTGTTCGGGATGTTGTTGCTCTATAATTAGGGATGTTAGTGCCCCCCATTGCCTTGACATTCATCTCAAGCAGTCCCTTGGGCGTGCCATTGGATGTTGGATCAACTAATTATTGCAATAATAGATTAGGCTTAGGAATAGCAAATATAGACGTCATACCGAGTATCATGAGGTGCTCGGTTTGAGCACTGAGATGTGTAATTGATATTAGAGCTCGGCATGTGGCAATGAAACCATATACAGTAATAAAAAGTTAGCATTATAATAAAAATAAGAACTTGCATATACGGATAGAGTGTCAGTACATTGTGTTATATGAAAAATTGATGCACGACTTAGAGTGCTTATCTAAATGCTCGATCATGGTGATCAGAGCTCGGTGCACGGTAGGAGTGCTACGATAGGTTAGGTCTCACGTGGGCGTAGTAATATGCACGATTAAGAGCTTCGACTCAGTTAGGGCACGTTGACAGGCATCGTGAGTGCTTAAAAGTTTGAGCGCAATGAGGGCGCGTTGACATGCACCGTAAGTGCTTTAAGAGTTTGAGCGCGATGAAGGTGCGTTGATATGCACCGTAAGTGCTTAAGGATTTGAGCCCGACGAGGGCAAATTGATATACACCATAAGTGTTTAAGGAATTTGAGAGCGACGAGAGCGCTAAGGGGCTCGGTGTTCTAGACACGGCGAGCTGCAATGTATATTAAGTGTGCATAATGGCATTGTAATAGCTCGGGGCGCGAGGGCACCGAGGTATCATAGGGTGTGCAGGGGCGTCTTAAGAACCAGCGGCACAGGGCATTGTAATTTGAACTATTGAAGTATAACACAATTAGGGTGTTTTCCTTGTGGGAGCTGTAGGAAGTACTTGAGGCTCCGCTGCCTATATCGGGGAGTAGTCTGTCCACGCTCACCGCACCATTGATGCTGAGGCTAGTTCAGGAGGATACTCCTTGCTCATTGAGCTAGGATTTGGGCGTGGCCTATGCTCAGACTCCAACCTGCAAGATAAGAGAGAGTGACAGATCGAACTCTGCGAGGGTGGCTTCGAATGCCTAGGTCAAGCTCCGTTTGCTTGAGCATAAGAAGAAAAATTATACAGAGAAGAGTAGATAAAATGTCATACCTGTGAGAGTCTGCCTCTTTATATAGATAATGCATGAGGGACAAGATTTTTTTGTGTCAGAAAATATTTGAAATGCTGGGATGGTGCGCTTGCCACATCGAGACTGTGTGACTATTGTATCAGAGGATGTCCAGTGAGCTCGGCAGGACATGGATGTTCAGAGCCAATATTGAGTCTTCTTAAGAGTCCGCCTAAAGAATAATCGGTCATAGCGCTCAATCCATAAGCTCGGTTAAAAAAGGGATAATACCAATATACAAAATAAATTTCATCTTAGTTCACGTAGTCCCAATCCACACTTACATAAAATGAATTTAAGCGTCATTTATAAAATTTTTGGTTATAAATTAAATAATTAAAAAAACAAATTGAGACGAAGTTATCTCATTCTATCTTTTTTTCATATCATTGAATTTTTCCAGGTTTATTTTTAATTAAAGTCTATAAATACAAGCCGGCATATCTTGTACTCTTCTTATTATTCTTTTAGAGTTGCTCATTTATTTAGTAAAATTACCTTACACCACCAGATTTTTCTTATTTTTTTATTTTAATGTTTTATCTAATGTATAATAAATTCATAATAAATTTATATATATTATTATTTATATAATAAACTCATAATAAATTATATAAATTTAAAAAAATTATAAATTAATCATAAATTTAAAAATATTTTAAAAATTAATAAAAATTCTGACAATTTTATAAAAAAAAGCTCATTTATTTCTCTATCATATGTATAAACTAGGTCAGCCATTTTAAGTAATCATGTAGTCTATCCGAATATTTTTTGAGAAATTTGCACTGCTTACATATAAAAACACCACTTTTCAACAATGCCGGGCCGCCTATTCTATTTACAAAATTATCTATTGCACGGATTTTTTTTTAATTTTTGTAATTTTTATTTTTTAGACTTTATTTTATTTATATTTTTTATTTTAAAAAATTTTAAAATCATATTTTTAATATATATATATATATAAATATATATACAATATATATATATAATACATACTCAATAATATAAATTACAATATACGATATATCTATATAATATTTTTAATATTTATTTAATTTTATTTTTAAATTTTTTATTCTAAAAACATCCATACAACATTCATATAATATTTAATAATTTTTACATAAAATATATACAATTTAAAAATATATATATAATATATACATAATATCTACGAAATGTACGCAACACATTTATAATACATATACATAACGAAATTGTATATATATATATTTTTATTTTTTATGTATAATATATAAAATTTATTTAAAAATAAATTTAATAATTTTTATTAATATATATTTTTTATATTTTATTTTTGTTGAGTGTATTTATTTTTTATAATTAAAATTAAAATTTTTTCTTTATAAAAAATTATAATTTTTATATAATGAAAAATAATTTAAAATATGAATATATATTATTTTATTATAATATTTTTATTTAATAGTGAAGTTTCAAAAAAAATAAAAATTTGAAGTAAAATATTAATTGTAGTGAGAGAAGATGTATTTTAAAAAAAAACTTTTATTTTAGTAAGAAATGATATATTTTTAAAAATTTACACCAAATTTTTATAAAATTATAAATATTTTTAATTTTAATAGTATTTTTATAATAAAAGTTATTTTTTAAATAATTAAGTAAATGTTTCAAAAAAAAATTTAGGTCAATAAGGTATAGAGGAAATTATACAGTATATTTTTAAAAATTAAATATATTTTTAATATATTAAATATATATCTAAAATATATTTTTAAAAAGAGGTATTTTTAAAATTAAAAAATATTTTAAAATAAAAAATAGATATTTTTTAAAATATTTTTATTTTTTAGGGCTTTTTTTTAAGAAACCCATAAGTCCATCCAAATTAGGCCCGAAAATGAATGTAAAAGCCCACATTCAATATTCAGAAGTCAGACTCAGAACCCCGCCTAAAAATCAGCTTGGCGCCACAAGACGCTTAGTACAGTATCACAGCAAAAACTCTTCGCAGATATCTCACGGCACGGCGGAGACCGGAGAAAGAGAGAAATTGAGAGGCATACTAAGTTGAGCTGTGAGTTAGGGATAAAGAACTAGCGGAAGAAAATGACGCTTATGGACATTGATGAAGACGAGGAGCAACATCAAAATCAAAATCACTTGTCCCAAGCAAAGAAGGGCAAAAATGTCATCGTGGTAGATACTAAAGCCATTTCATGGGTGTAGAAATATCGCCCTCAGTCACTCGCCGGTGTCGCTGCTCATCGCGTCATTGTCGATACCAGTAAATTTATCCTCTCTATCTTTTTTCCTGCTTTAGGGTTTATTGTTTAGAACTTGAAATTGTTTGGGAAATTTGTTATTTACATAGATTTTTTTTTTTGTCTGGCTTGAATAGTGTTGTGGAAATTGAGCTTTTTCCACCGAATAATTTGTGAATTACTGTGATAAAAACTACACCAGGTAAATTCCCAGGAAAATGGAGGAGTCACAAGTGGTCTCACTTAAAACCCACTTTCCTTAGACGTACGCGTCGTTTGACAGAATTTACCTAGACATGTAATCCCTTTTCACAATAACCACCAAAACAGAATTTTGCCCAACAAATAGCTATTAAATAAATAAAAGAGAGAACACCAAAATTTAACGAGGTTCGTCCAAAATTTTGCCTACGTCCTCGGACACTACCAAATATATTTCACTAAAGAAATATTACAAAGGGAGAGAGAAGAGAGAAACTTGCTCCAAATTGATGAGAGGAAACAAGCTTGGGATGGTTTTCAAATGAAGGAGAAGGGCTCCTTTTATAGGCAAAAATTGCCCACCTAAATTGACTAATTTAAGAGTTGTTTACAACTCATTTACAACTTGTAAATGTAAGACAACAACTACTTGCAAACATTTTCAAACCCTTAATTTAGCCACCAAAATTGAGCCATTATTTTTGACATTTTAGGTGGAAATGAGCCACCATTTTTGACAATCTCCACCTTGGCGAAAATTCCACAAATACAAATTTCTATTCTCTCTCGCAGCATTGTAGTGTCTCCAAATGCGCTTCGCAGCGCCAGCTTCAAATTTGGACAATATTAATCAAGTCCAAACAATGTTTGAACTTAACAGCTGTCACCACCTTTGTCAACATATCAGCAGGATTCTCAGCGGTCTGAATCTTCTGGAGCTTCACCTGATCTTCCTCAAGAATTTCTCTAACAAAATGGAATCGAACATCGATATGCTTCGTCCTTGCATGATAAACTTGGTTCTTTACCAAATGAATAGCACTCTGGCTATCACAATGTACAACAATGTTGTTTTGCTTTATTCCCAATTCATCAAGCAACCCTTGAAGCCAAATTGCCTCCTTAACAGCTTCAGTAACTGCCATATATTCCGCCTCTGTCGTAGAGAGCGCCACTGTTGACTGTAAAGTAGACTTCCAACTAACTGGTGCTTTTGCAAGTGTGAACACATAACCAGTAGTTGATCGACGTTTATCCAAATCACCTGCATAATCGGAATCACAATATCCTACTACACGTTGACCATTCTCCTTATCCTGCTCAAAAACTAATCCAACATCCACGGTGTTCAGAAGATACCGTAGAATCCATTTCACAGCTTGCCAATGCTCCTTGCCAAGATCATGCATGTACCTGCTCACAACTCCAACAGCCTGTGAAATGTCAGGTCTCGTACACACCATAGCATACATCAAGCTACCAACAGCATTTGCATAGGGAACCTTTGACATGTATTCCTGTTCTGCATCATTCTTCGGTGACTGAGCAGCACTGAGTTTGAAATGAGAAGCAAGAGGTGTACTAACAGGTTTAGTCTTGTCATCCATACTGAAACGCTTTAGTACCTTTCTCAGATATTGCTTCTGAGACAAACAAAGTCTCCCCAATTCCCTATCTCTAGATATCTCCATACCGAGAATCTTCTTTGCTTTGCCCAGATCTTTTATTTCAAATTCTTGATTCAACTGATTTTTCAGCTTCTCAATTTCTTCTTTATTCTTTGAGGCTATCAACATATCATCGACATAAAGAAGAAGATAAATGAAAGAACCGTCTTGTAGCTTGCGCAAATACACACAATGATCATATTTGCTTCTTGTGTACTTCTGCCCTTGCATAAACTTATCAAATCGCTTGTACCACTGCCTCGGAGACTGCTTCAATCCGTAAAGCGACTTTACAAGTTTGCATACCATATTTTCTTTTCCAGCAACTTTGAATCCCTCTGGCTGAGTCATATAGATTTTCTCTTCCAGATTTCCATGTAAAAATGCAGTTTTTACATCCAATTGAACTAGTTCCAAATCCAACTGTGCCACCAAAGCCAATAAAATCCGAATAGAGGAATGTTTTACAACTGGAGAAAACACTTCATTGTAATCAATTCCCTCCGTCTGAGCATAGCCTTTAGCTACCAATCTTGCTTTGAAGTGAACACTATCTCTGTCAGGAAATCCATCTTTCTTTGCAAATACCCATTTGCACCCAATCGCCTTCTTTCCCTTCGGCAGAATTGCTAGCTTCCATGTTTGATTCTTGTGAAGGGACTGCATTTCATTATCCATAGCTTTCCTCCACTTTACTTCTTCTGAACTTTGGACAGCTTCTTTAAAAGTGGACGGAATGCTATCATCTGCAATTGAGAATGCATAGGCCACCATATCATCATAACGAGCAGGTTTTCTTATAGCTCTTCGTGGCCTATCAACTGCAATTGATTCATGTTGCTGTGGAGGTTCTTGGATTTGAACCTCATCTTCATCTGACTCTCCTTCTACCTCAGGAGTGTCTGCAGTTTTAACATCTGCTGCTGGGATTTTTCTGTCAAACTCCACCTGTTTTGGAGTATTCTCCACCTGTTGTGGAGTACCATCTGACTGCTCTATTGTCACCTTTTTCAATAAGGTAGATTCATCAAAAGTGACATCTCTGCTAAAGATTATTTTCTTCATTTCTGGACACCATAGCCGATATCCTTTAACACCTGAGCTTATCCCCATGAAAATGGCTTCCTTAGCTCTTGGATCTAGCTTTGATTCCTTAACGTGATAATATGCAGTGGAACCAAATACACGTAAGGAATCATAATCTTTAGCAGGTTTTCCCGACCATGCTTCCATAGGCGTTTTACCACCAATAGCAGTTGATGGAAGTCGATTAATGAGATGACATGCATATGTCAAAGCCTCAGCCTAAAATCGCTTGTCCAACCCAGCATTAGACAACATACACCGAACTTTCTCCAGTAACGTTCGGTTCATGCGTTCTGCCACCCCATTCTGCTGTGGTGTATGTCTAACTGTGAAGTGTCGAACAATGCCTTCATCTTCGCAGACTTTCATAAATGGATCATTCTTATATTCTCCTCCATTGTCTGTTCTGAGACATTTGATTCGTCTGCCAGTTTGAGTTTCCACCAATTTCTTCCATTTGAGAAAAACTCCTAACACTTCATCTTTTGACTTCAAAGTATACATCCATACCCTTCTAGAGAAATCATCAACAAAGGTTACATAATAGTGCTTGCCTCCTAAAGAAGGAGTTTTAGAAGGCCCCCACACATCTGAGTGAACATAGTCCAGAATACCCTTGGTATCATGGATTGCAGTACCAAATTTCACTCTTGTCTGCTTCCCTTTGATGCAATGCTCACAAAAAACTAACTTGCAGGTTTTCACATTCTTCAATAATCCTTGATCAGCCAAACTTTTCAAGGATTTTTCACCTGCATGTCCCAAGCGCATGTGCCATAATCTGGTTGCTTCCAGATCTTTGTCATCACCAGAAACTGCTGCTGCTGTTGTTTCTATAATTGCATTACCTTCATAGTAATACAAATTATTCCTTCTCCGTAATCCTTTCATCATCACAAGTGCACCAGAAATGACCCTCATAACCCCATTTTCTGCAATAATTTTGAGCCCTTTTGATTCAAGGACTCCGACTGAAATGAGGTTTTTCGTCAAACAAGGTACATACCGAACATCAGTCAGGATCCTGATTGACCCATCATGATTCCTCAAGTGGATTGAACCAATCCCTTCAGTGAAACAAGGATTGTCATTTGCTGTATAGACAACTTCATGATCAAGTTCTTCGAAATCAAAAAACCATTCCCGAGTGGGACTTATATGATGGCTGCATCCGGAATCTAACAGCCATGCATTAGAAGAACTTGTCGAACATGCTACAGGAGTGTCTACCGATGTCATGAGTGCTAATGAGAAGGTTGATTCTGAATCATCACACTCAGCTACATTTGAATCAACAACAGCTTTGCCCTTGCCTTTAAGCTTTGGACAATCTTTCTTCCAGTGACCTTTTTCATGACAAAAGGCACACTCATCTTTTTCTACTCTGGCTTTTGAACGGGATTTGTTTTTCTTCCCTCCTTTCTTTCGGCCTTTAACCACCAGAGCTTCTGCTTCACTTGTCCTCTCTTTTTCTTTCTTTCTCAATTCATGACTATATAGATCAGCACATACATCACTTAAAGTCACTTTCTTATTCCCATGGAGTAGAGTCGTTGTAAGAAACTCAAACTCGTTAGGGAGAGATGCCAACAACAGCAGTGCCAAATCTTCGTCTTTAAAGACCACATCCAAATTAAACAGATCAGCCACCAACTGATTAAAATTTGTGATGTGTTCATTCATCGTGGTACCGGGAACATAATTGAAGTGAAACAGTCTCTTCTTCATAAAGAGTTTGTTCTGATTGTTTTTCTTCAAAAATTTCTCCTCCAATGACTTCCACAATTTGTTTGCTGAAGTTTCTTTCGAGAAAGCATATTTTTGCTCTCTAGAAAGACAAGAACGAATTGTACCACATGCCAGACCATTGACAGTTTTCCACTCCGTCTCCTCCATTTCTTGGGGTTTCTCATCTTCAATAGCAACATCTAGACCTTGCTGAAAAAGAGCATCTAGAAGTTCGCTTTGCCACATGCCGAAATGACCAGTGCCATCGAAAATCTCCACTGCAAATCTTGCATTTGTAACAGCATTCCTTACTAAAGTTGACGAGGACGATGCTGCAGTAACAGGTGTGGTATTTTTCTTGTTGTCTGTCATTTCTGCTACAAATATTTATTTAATAGCTATAAAACAAATTTTCAAAAATGCGGAACACAGCCAAGGAACGTTTTTTATGTGGAAGATCAGACTATGCTGCAACCACAGTGAATACTAAGTTACCTCGGCTCTGATACCAATTGTTGTGGAAATTGGGCTTTTTCCACCGAATAATTTGTGAATTACTGTGATAAAAACTACACCAGGTAAATTCCCAGGAAAGTGGAGGAGTCACAAGTGGTCTCACTTAAAACCCACTTTCCTTAGACGTACGCGTCGTTTGACAGAATTTACCTAGACATATAATCCCTTTTCACAATAACCACCAAAACAGAGTTTTGCCCAACAAATAGCTATTAAATAAATAAAAGAGAGAACACCAAAATTTAACGAGGTTCGGCCAAAATTTTGCCTACGTCCTCGGACACTACCAAATATATTTCACTAAAGAAATATTACAAAGGGATAGAGAAGAGAGAAACTTGCTCCAAATTGATGAGAGGAAACAAGCTTGGGATGGTTTTCAAATGAAGGAGAAGGGCTCCTTTTATAGGCAAAAATTGCCCACCTAAATTGACTAATTTAAGAGTTGTTTACAACTCATTTACAACTTGTATATGTAAGACAACAACTACTTGCAAACATTTTCAAATCCTTAATTTAGCCGTCAAAATTGAGCCATTATTTTTAACATTTTAAGTGGAAATGAGCCACCATTTTTTACAAATAGTTGATAGGCTCACTAGTGAAAACAGATTGCCGCATCTCCTACTATATATGGCCCTCCCGGCACTGGAAAAACTTCGACTATTCTTGCTGTGGCTCGTAAACTGTACGGATCTCAGTATCACAATATGATTTTGGAGCTGAATGCATCAGATGATAGAGGGATTGATGTGGTTAGACAGCAGATACAAGATTTTGCTAGTACTCAGAGCTTCTCATTTGGGTAATTTTTATTATCTACTATTTTTTTATAACTGCTTGTAACTTTCAGAAAAATGTAGCTGGAGACATGTTTTGACAAGATATTCATTAATTTTTATTGTCAAATTCACGTAAGTTGAATAATGTTTTCTGGTCTGAACAATAATAATCAATGGCTTTTGGTTAACCCAAAGAGTTTAATTTTTACAGTGCAAAGGCATCTGTAAAGTTGGTCTTACTGGATGAGTTATATGCCATGACAAAGGATGCACAATTTGCCTTGCGTAGAGGTAGTGACTTTTATTTGTCACTGTTTTCCAGACTCCCAGCTTATAATCATTTCCTGTATACTGATGTTTATGTATTCTACTTATTTGGGGGGCAGTGATTGAGAAATACACCAAGAACACTCGGTTTGCACTCATCTGTAATCATGCGAACGAGATTATTCCTGCACTACAGTCTAGATGTACTCGATTTCAATTTGCTCCTCTTGATCATATTCATGTTGCTGAACGACCCAAACATGTTATAGACTCTGAAGGGTAAGAGATCTGTTTCTTGTTTTTTGGCATAATTTTACCGAGTAAACTTGATGATGCTTCTTTTGTTATATTGGATTCTTACATGTATATTCATGTTTTAAGAACCAACATCATTTCCCCCAAGTTCAAAAAAATTATCATAGCATCTCTTGGACATCCTTAAGCTACCTCATGTTTTCAAAATCTCTGCAAATGGACATCTTTCTCACTGGAAAGCCTTGTTATATGGTTAGATAACGAAATTATATTTGCTCTTTGTAAGTTTCTTTATTTGAATAATAAAAGGCATGTAAGCTGTAGTTGTAAATTGCCAATCCAATGTGTCTGTCCTTTTCTTCTAACAATGGGCTATGCACATAAAAGTATAGTTGGGCTCAACTAGGATAGGAATAGGTGAAAAGGGAGGGGGTAAGGGTGTTATGATGGGGAGCTTACTTCTGCAGAGGCAAACTGGGTTTTGCCTTTTGGGGCTACCTGGCCTTAAATCAACTTGAAAAATCAATGTGAGTGATCAGGACATTGTTTCATGCTTATTCAAGAAATAAAATTCAATTTTCTGTAAAGAAAGCTTGAAACTTTTTATTTGGTTTATTTACTTAAAATTATTCAGTAGTGCCTTATAATAACCATTTTCTCCCCTGAATCAGGCTTGATGCATCAGAGAGTGGCTTAGCAGCACTTGTACGACTTAGCAACGGCGATATGAGGAAAGCTTTGAACATATTGCAGGTTCTAATATTATTATGTATATATGTGCGCGCGCGCATGTGTTTGTGCATATGGTCGGGGAGACAGATTGGATCCATATAATGATTATAGTCAGAGGCGGAGATAAAGGGGGTCCCATGGGGCCCTGTTCCCCCCTCAGTTAAAAATAAAAAATTTTTAGGTATATTTGAGAATGAATATTACATTGGTTGAGATGGAACAGCTTGGCCTTACTATGTGAGAGCACGCAACTTCGATCCACGCTCCCAACATTTTTCATCCTTTTTTTTCCAATCTTTAAAACTGGGCCTTTTAATCAAGCCCATTTCTTTCTCACGTTTCTTCTTCGTTAATTCCTTTTTCTTGTTTTATTTATTTTATTATAAATGTTATTTTTGTGAATTATAAATTTTAAGTTGAATTGGACCCCCCTTATCTAAAATCCTGGCTACGCCACTGATTATAGTACCTGGTGCATAGATTGTGTTACAGAATGCCATGGGATTTTTTTCTTCAAATTTTTACTGAAATATAGTCTGGTGGTTATACATGCAAATACCGGTATGTTACGGTGGTTTTGTATGACAGATGCTGTAGAGAAGAATTTTCTTCTCTTATTCCCCTCATTCGTATGACTAGGATTTTTTTTTTCTAATTAAATAATGAATCCTAATGAGATCCTTGATCCTTTTTTCTTACATATGCAGTCAACACATATGGCTTCTGAGCAAATTACAGAAGAAGCTGTATATCTGTGCACTGGAAATCCATTGCCCAGTGACATTGAGCAAATTTCATATTGGCTTCTGAATGAATCATTCGCAGAAAGTTTCAAACGTATTTAGCAATCTGTTCTGCATAGAATGCAGTTGTTTCATATAGTTATAAAAAATTACAATTGTTTTTCCTATCTTTTACTTTCTTGTATTCCATGCTCTATAGGTATTTCTGAAATCAAGACAAGGAAAGGATTGGCGCTGGTAGATATTGTAAGAGAAGTGACTATGTAAATGTCGTTATTTTTGGATATCAACTATCAACTTCTAGGGATTTGCATTTGTTGACCTAACCTTGAATTGGTGTAACAGGTTTGTTTTTAAGATTAAGATGCCATCAGATGTCAGAATTCAGTTGATTAATGACATGGCTGATATAGAGCATGTATGTCTGCTCTTGTTTTATTTTATTATTTGCAATTTTTGTGGAGTATGATTATGCAGACAGATTTTATAGTTCCTTTGCTAGATGCTCTGAAATTCATTTGTAAAAAAGCGAAAATAAGTAATAGACCATTGGGTGTTAAGACAGATTGGGATCTTGGCTAACTTAATCTGTGGCTTTCTGTAATCTTCAGTTACAGGTTGAGTTTTGGGTGCAATGATAAGTTGCAACTTGGATCACTTATTGCTTCTTTTACGAGGGCATGATCTGCACTAGTTGCTGCAGCTAATAAGTAGTTCGTGTATGATTTCCGTAATACTGTTGATATCAGATTGAGACAAATTAATGTTTGCTTATTCAATCGTAATGCCAACCCATGTTTGTTGAGAATGTGAAGTTAACAAATTTGCTAGTTGTTGGCTAATGAACTTGGCAGATTGCAATCTCCATTATTCTTTTACAGCTCGTTTGGGTGAATGAATTATAATTGTGTTAATATGAAAAATAAATTCCAAGTCGAATTCGTTCACAAAAGGATTCCATATTGGGAAGACAACTTAAAATATGGATTTCAATTAAATTTCATATTTGTGTTTGAAACAAATATATAATTTAGTTGATTTTTCTTATTTCCTAAAATATCCTTAATATAATCAATATAATTAAAAAATAAAAACAAAAAAAATTGTATGTTATAATAATTAATATTTAATTTACAAATACAGCAAGAAATAAGTAGGAAGAAGATTAAGTAAAAAAGTAAAAATAGACTAGATTTGAGTGTCTTTAATGATTTCAATGTCATTAAAATAAAAATTTATTGGCTTATCATGTAAGACTATTTATGTTGCTTATGATACTCGGCTCAGTCAAATAGAAAGGTTTAAAAAATTTTATGCACCAAACATGCTAAAAATTTTCACATGGGAGGTCTGTAGTGCCATCCAAATACTATCTTAAAGGAGTTAAAGAAAGAGTGGACAATCTTCTTTCGTTACATTATTGGTTTTAGTTTTCAATTCATTTTCAGAGAATCCTATAGTATAATGGATCATGAAATAAAAAATTTGGTGCAGTTGAGGCAAGAATTTCAAGCAATTCCTACCCAGAACAAGAATGTCTTCAAGTGAAGTAGTCACATATATCTACTTAATATTCTTAGTATAATTTCTCTATATTGATTTGCCATAATAACTGGTTACAAGCAGAATTACAGTTTATTTCTACAACCAAAACGGCACCCTTTAAATTTAAAAAGCTTGAATTAATAATTTTCCCCATACTATTTCTCTATATTAAGCTTTAATTGCTAATACCTACAGACTGACCTGTACAGCAACCTTCTAAACAACTCATATTTTCCTACGCCGTGGAAGTGACCCTCGACCCTTTTTCCCCTCTGCAAATTAATGATCATTTTTACACTTTACATGTCAGGCAGCATAAGTTTTATTACTACAAAATTGAATCTTCAAATCATGTAAATACTTACAAGCAACCTTTCCTGCATCTCATTGGATGAAATGAATATTAATGATTCTTTCCTCATTCGCGTTGATTGTTGTACCCGATTTCAATGCAGTTCCTCGTAGAAATACCCAATACTGCTTTTATAGGCTATCATTCTGATGTCCTGTTGGTCCAGCTAATCTCAATTTCAAGCGTTCTGGAAGTTCCATCTTTGTTGCTCTCGTGATTTAAGCTGAATAATCCACTGTATACTCCTTCTGTCACAACTTTATCAATTTGGATGGTCACTCTTCCTAAAGTTGTCTGAAAAAAAACCACATCTCAATAAGAAAAATGAGAACAACATTACTAATTACAATGTGCTGCATCAAGAAACAGAGATGGCGGTGATTAAAAATACCACAATGATAAATTGACTCTAAGATAGTTGAAAAGGCATATGAATCTGCTTATGGACATTGCTGAGAAAATAGGGTTTTGTGTACTAGATACCTTGCCAAAAGTATTTTTACTTTTGCATATGATGTGAAGTTTTTGTCCTTTTGGTGGTACATCAAAAGCCCATGTGAACGCTTCTTCCCATTCTGGAGAGATGCTGTGGCTCACAACCTGATGAATACAGCATATCAATTATGAATGAGCTGCGGCTGCTGATAAGAAAATATATTTACAATCACCATTTTACAAAATAGCAGTTACTGGAAACAAAAAATCTCCGACAATTGTGGCGCAATAACAATTTTCCACGACTATTTAGTTGTTTATTCACCTTGAAATTTCCCAATTTGAAGGTAACTAATGATTTTGTCTCTTTCAGTAGAAACATTTGTACTGACCAAGTAAAAAAGCAAGAAACTATATATCAATGGGTCGAGACTTGAAAAAGACAAACTAGAAACTACTGATGGAATTTTCTCATGATATCCTTGTTATATAAAACTGTACTCATGGTACCATAAATGCCGTAAGGCAGATCTAGGGGCAGCAGACTTTCTAGAAGAACACAACGCTCTTAAACCTGCCACACTATAGCATAGTAAGCCGATTATTTGTTCATTTTTATCCTAAGAAAGGCTACATTACATGCTGTGGAGTTTTATTAAACATAAGCTTCAAAATAAAATGGCTTGCCTTTGCACACAGACTTCGAAAAGCTCTTACCTTGGTTTGCCGAGGAGGACCATTGCCTATCGTCAACCGACAGAAGGCATTTGTGTTTCCCACTGTTTGCTTGAGATTGTTCCCACGCTTAATGGTAACAGTTAAACAACCTGGTAAGCAGTGCAACAACATGTCTGCTTTCTCATGAAAACTTGGTGGGCAGGTCTTCATCAGTGACTGCAGAATGGGAATAGCTTCAGCTGCAACCACTGCTTGAGATTTTGCAATCTCTATTGACATGGCTGACCAAGACTGTTTTAATGAGTATAAGGTGTCCAATACAGATTCCTGAGCAGCCTCACTGCCTGACTTGAGTGCATTTATTAAGTAGGGGATACACAGGGTGGCTGCTTCAGAAACATGGAGCTTAGGAAAGTTGGTGAATATGACATTCAAGGTTTTTAAGACTTGTACATTGATGGTTGCTGTGGACCACAACTCTCTCTCAAGTGCCGCTGTACAACAAAGTTAATACAGGTTTTCTTATTTAGCTGGAAACAAAGTAGCAAAAAGTAGAGACATGATCAAAGTAGCAACGTAAAAGATAGCACAAGAGCACCGAAAGCTAAATAAAGATATTTTTGTCAAATTTTCATGTCATGTACCATCCTGATACTATCTGCAGATAAGTTTCCTCAGATTCCCCCTGGAATCCTCTATTTGTAATAGGATAAGATGATGTTGGATTTTATAGGGGCATATATGCTTATGGAAACTTTAGAAGGGTCCCATTGAATGTTATCCAATTCAATTGGCAGGAATTATCTTTTTCAGCTTATGTTTTATGTTCTTATCTGGAGTTGTCATTTCAGTCATGTAGGGGGATTCTTTGTACTCCATGGTGTACATTCAAAGTTCTTTTTTTTTTTTGGTAAAGTCTCTCTTAAGCTGACAATAACCTTGTAAAAAAGGCTGGAATTTTTAGAATGCAAAATTTAGCATGGAAAACCTACAATATTGATTACTACAGAAGTATAGGAGCTGAATTTACATCTTACAATCATCATATTGTGTCTCAATAGGTGGAAATTTCAAATTATAGGATTTGGATTTTAATGATCATTATAATATAAGTTTTCGATTGGGTAGATTATGAATGATGGATTTGACATCCCTGCAAAAACAATATGATTTCTGCACACCCCTAAAAGACTGAAACACATTTTGCTTCTCATCATTTATAATACCAAATCTTTTAAGTAAACAATTTGGACTAAAAGCTTAAATTTGAATTCTTGTAATTGTAACTTTCTGTCCCAAAACTCAAATTCAAAATATATTACCAAATGGAATTGAACTTACCTGTCAGGGACCTGATAAGCTCATTTGATACATACTCTTGGAGAGTGTGGTTAGAAAATAGAAATCTGATCAGCATTGCTGCTTGCCCAGCAACATCAGCACTAGTAGACAGCAGCAGTTCCTGAACTATTAATATGCCACCTGCTTCTGCAACAGCCCTCCTATTAGTCCTACTGTTCATGACAAAATTCTGCAATGCACAAATTGTCACCATTGTCATTTCTTCTGATGGCTGATCTTCAAGCAAGCTTACCAGAACACGGCAAGCTGAAACAGAATCAGTGGACCTAGCAAGTCCTTCCTGCTGAGAGAGATCTCCAATAGCTAGAGCAGCTAATAGCCTGCAGGTTTCTGATCTGGTTTGTGGGTCCAATAGATACTGCGATAAAGGTGCAATGGCATACTTGGACACCTTCATCTCTCGTACCCTAACATGATTAAATAAAGCTTCAAGTAATCTTCCAGATAACTCTTCACACTGATGAGATCTTAGCAGGTCCAACAAAACATCTATAGCTCCAGCCTCAGCAATTTGTTCTGCACTCGAGGCATCAGTCCTTTCATGAACAATTAAAGCATTAAGTGCTACTTTAACAGTGCTCTCCAGTGTAGAGTGCAACATTTTCACAAGAGCCACTAGAGGAACCTTAAAATAGTACTCTGAATTGAAACACAGAATATTTGATAAAACCAAAGCAGCAGTTTCCCACAGCTCAAGAGGTGGCTCAGGATCATCTTGAATAATAACCCTGGCAATCTCAAAAATACCTCCAGCATCAGCAACAACCTTTGGCCAGCTTGAGGAAATTTTTTCCAATGCCTTTATTGCTGTCTGCTGAAGGGTTAGTATTCCAATTCCTGCAAGCTGCACAAGTGGCACTACTGCATTTTTAGTCGTGATATCTTGCTGAAAATGTTCCTGTGCAAGAAGATGAGATAGCAATTCTGTGCCCAGCTGCTGAATGGCTTGAGATGGAGATTCCAGAAATGCAATTAGAGGCTCAATGACTTGGCTGGGGGTAAGTTTCAATGTTAAAAGGCTCTGTGGCTTCTCCAAAATATTTACAAGGGCTTGTAAAGCACTGTGCTGTCCCCCCAAACTAAAGTCTGGCCGAAGCAAGACCATAAAAAGAGGTTCTACTATTTTTGCAGCATCTGAGCTTCTAGCAATTGTGCCACTATTTGTCAAAATGCGGAATAATTCTGCAATTGCAGAGCACAAAGAACTGGGGCCAGTAGGTAGTAGCACAAGACATTTACCTATAGCACCTGCTTTGACCATATCCAATTTGCGTGGGGCCCGATCCTTCCCCAACTTTATTAGAGCACAGATGCTACCTACAATAAGTCCATAATTTTCCCCAGAAATCAAGCCAACAAGAAGATCCACAAGAGTATCATAAGCTGCTGCAATCTCTGCCTGATGCTCATCATCCAACAATTTCTCTAAAGCACAAACCCCAGCTTCCATAACTGAACTCGTATCAGACTCCATAAGAGATACCAGAGGATGTATGCATTCAGAGGCAATTGGATGTGTTCTGAATTTGGTACTACTAAACAGAACAAAGCACAGCCGTGCAGCGTCTCTCTTCAATTCCAAGGAAGATGCAGAAGATAATATCTTATATAATGTCTCAAGAGGATTACTTTCCAAATCAGTGAACAAAGCTGCTTTTGAAGTATTTCCAGAAGTTAGTTTGATCAAGGCAACTAGAGCAGCCTCTTGCTCACTCTCTGATGTGGCATTAAGCATGTCAATCAATGGCTGAACAGCCTGCCAAGATAATTCAGAGTCTCTGATGTTCTCTGCATCAAAAAGTTCATGAAAAGCCCTTGCTGCACTAAATCTAGCATCCCTTGACCCCAGATGTAGAACTGCTATGAGTTGATTCATAGAATTAAAAGCTGCTTCGTATCGAATGATTTCAGGATTCCTGAACAGGATCCTCAATAGTTCAGAAATAGAAGCCTCGGTGGAGTCTTTAGGACTCAAGGACAGGTATTTCGTTAAAGCGTCCAGAGCTCCAGCTTCAGCCATGATTAATTTATTTGGATCACTACCTTTTGCAATACGTGTTAAGAGTTGAACAGAAATTGGGGGGGCACCTGGCCTATCAGGGATAGGTCTCAAGAGATCCACCAGCAAAGGAATAGATTTGCGTGCTGTGGAGCCGACTCTTATATCTTCAATTTCAAAAAGGCGTTCAAGAATAATTTGACCAGGATTTCTTGCCAGAGAAAATTCTTCAGATAAAGTAACAAGGTTTGGCATATCTTCTTCTATATAACCAATTAGTGTTATTATACCAGCAACAGCACCCGAATTTGCAATGGTAAGACTTGTTCCCTTGCTTCCATTGCAAACAAGACTTGTCATTGCTTGGGAAGCAAAATATCTGTCAATCATTTCATCAGATCTTAGCAAATTGGCAAGTGAAGGTATGATGCGCATTGTTGTAGGAGCCAGTACAACAGCTCCATCTTGGAATAAGATAGCCAGGAGCAAGGCACTAACCCATATACCCTCGGTGTCCTCAAATTCTGCCTGAGAATGAAATGAAAAACTTATTGGCACAGCCACCAAATATTAAAAAAAATAGAAAGTAATCATGGATTTCAACATATATGGAGTGGAAACAAAATCAGATAAAAAAAAACAGCAACAAGCACCTGTTTTAAGTATACATTTTTATTTGCTCTTAGTCATTCAATAAGACTCATTTAAACAAACATAAATGCCATGACTACATAAACCAGTCAACTTCATTGCCACTATTGCTAACCTTGCAATGCAATAATTCAGCAAAGTAGCAAGTAAATAAATACAAGTCACTGCCCTAGTCTGAGGAAACTTGACAAGGAAAAAAAATTCAAGCATGCTAATCAGGTTATACCTGTGGATTGGTCGTGTAACTTAAAAGCCTGTCAGAAAGAGCCTCAAGTCCACCAGCTTCCATTACAATGAGCTTGTACTTATCATGAAATGAAGAAATGATGGATAGCAGCCACAGAGCAATAGTACCTCCTAAAACTCTAGACGGATCAAGAATATCAAATTCATCTCTTTCCTGGAAGGCTGGTTTTTCAAAAAAACCTTGTGGAGTTCTGACTTCAATTTCTAAAGATGAATAATTAGAATTGTGCTTCATCATATCCACTAAAGCATATATAAGAGGTTTCGAATATCCTGATAAATCTAGTGCTTCCATTGACTGCTGTTTGTGTTCCTTTGCAGCACATACAAATAATGCAGTTCCACCAACTCTCACTTCTAAACTAGAGGAGTTCATTATTCTATTAGCAAGAGAACCGATTGATCTTGATCTTGCAATCAACATGTCACCTAGCACAACTCGATTATCCCCACAAAGCCTGGACAAAATTTCTATTGCCTTGTCTTGCAGTGAAGGGGGACCCTCAGCCAGGCAGTACACCAAAGACTCTAAGCTTGAGGGTACTTCAGCAAGAGCAGCCCAAGGTGAGTAAGTAGCGTTCGCACCCTGTTTTGTCCTGGCCAAAAGTGCAACTACTTCCAAAGCATCCGCAGCATCAGTGTCATTCATGTCCATTCCATTCAACGAATTAAGAATTGAAAGAACAGTGAAACGACATTGAGCATTTCCCTTGAGCACATCACCCGCTGGAAAATGTTTCAGTAATTGATGAAGGGCCCGTGAGGCATTTCTCTTTCCTTCTGAAGTTCCTTCACCGAGGACTCTCGTTAAAGCCGCAACAACATCTTCTGCCAGAGCTTCAGCAGCAACTTGTGGATCAGACAGAAGATTGGCCAATGCAGCAATGGCAGTTTCAGCAGCATCAATGGAAGAAGTTTTAGCCAACTTAATTAGAGGTTTAACATCCCCTTCTGCAATATAAGGCATCTTTTTGGTAGTCTTGGTCTTCGTTGGACGAGACAAGGCACTTAATGTTCGAGCCAACTGTGTTGCAACAACTTGAGTATTATTACCAGTCAAAAGCTTCATGCAAGGATGGACAACCTCATCAACTGCCAGACTATCACAAATATCCTGCCTTGTGTTGAATAGATCAGCAAGAACAGAAGCTGCATACTCTTGGGTTTCTTCGTTAGAGGAGTTTAGAACCTGGATAAGAGATTTTAATGCTTTATTAGCAGCAGATCCCCTTTGTACAATGTCCTTGAGCGAAGCCATTGTAAGTACATGACCTAAAACTCTTATTATGTGGGCTTTTGAGCCGGTAGAGTCCATAAGGAGAAGAGCCAATAATTGATTAATAGTGGCAGAATCAGCTGTTCGAACAAGCTTTTTTAGTGTCTTAGCAGAGGCTTCTTGACCTTTTGGTCCACTACTTTTTAGAAGCCATAACAATGCTGCGACAGCTCCTGCACTCTCAACACAGGCCCGGATATCTTCACCATGACAGCACAAGTTCCAAAGAACATGTGCCGCATCCTCCTTTGCCTTCTGAGAACCCGTCTCTAATAATTGTACCAGTGGAGGAATCCCACCCGCAGCGGTGATAGCCCATTTGCTGTCATCAACTTGGGCAGTTAAAATTGCTAACAACCGAACAGCATACTCTTGATGCTGCTCACTAGACAAACCCAATAATGATATAAGTAACTGAATTCCTTCTCTCTTACCAATGGCCTCCCAGATGCCTATCTCATTATGGCATAGGCTAGTTAAAGATATTATTAGATACTCCAGTGCATCCCCAACAGCCATTGTGATAAGTCCAATAAGAACCTTCTTTGCTTCAGCATGATTAAGGGATCTTGATAGGTAGATGTTGCCATAAAGGCTTGCCATAGCCTCAAGGATACGCTCCTGAATCAACTTAGTATCACGAGGCTTCAGAAGTTTCATTAATATATCCTCTATTTTTGTTGCATCAAAGCATTGATCATCACCACCATGATCCTGCTCAAAGACCATCAAAGCATAAGCAAGAGCTCCGATTATATCAGCAACAGGTGCAGCAAGGCGAGGGGACTGTGATAGTTCTCCAAGATACAGTATCAATGCAGACATCCCGCCATAGATATTTGCTAAAGCTCGAGTTGCATGGCTTTGCAAAGCCTGAGCAGACTCTCCTTGCATGCATTCTTTAGAAGGAGCCACTACAGCTCCAATAAGCACATAAACACCGTTCGCATCTATAACAGCTTTCTTGGCCTTTATCGACTTTGAGGAAACAACCTCCAAAGCATCTGCGGCACTAGCACGAACTGAAACATCATTGTTCTGACCCACCAGCTGTAGCAAAGCTTTGATGGCACCTGAATCAATAACTTTGGGGATACTATCACTGAAAGCCAACATCAGACGGGCCAAGAGAGAAGCTGCATTGGACTGGGTAGCAGCATTATCAGAAGAAAGAAGACCCACTATGATATCTACTCCTCCAGCCTCAAGTGTTGCTCTCCAATAGTCATCTTTGTCACCGCAAAGGTTTCGTAAAGCCCCAGTAACAAACCCCTCCACCACTTTATCCTGCTTGTTCTGTGGATTAAGCTGATCCCACAAGGTTGGTACTACACCCTCTGTAACAAATATTTTCATACCAACATGATCATCTGAAAGCCCCCCAGAAGAAACTTCATATATTGCTTCTGCTGCTGCCTTCCGAGTATCGATTGATTCAAACTTCAAAAGTGAGAGTAAAGGTGGGATGCACCCACCAAGAAGCACCTTCACTCGTAAGTCATCATCTTTGCATAGGACACTGAGAGTTCCAGCAACATTAATTTTTGCCCCAGGAGTGCCACTCCTGAGAATGGATATGAATAGTGGCATTGCCTGCGCATGTGAACCAAAGACAGTCCTTGCCTCCTTTTTAGATTTGGCCAGACCAAGTAGACGTGCTGTAATAAGTTCTTTTTCATGTGGTGAAGATATTTTGGCATGCAGCTTCTCAATAAAGCGAGCAACTGTAACCACAGTGTCATCTGGATCATTCATTTCTGGTGTTCCATTTGATCCCCTGGATGTAATAACCGAAATCAATTTATCATGATTAGCATATAAGGCACAATAAAGAAATAATAAAATCAATATCAATTTTGGTTTCCCAATAACAGGTTAGATGAGTGATAAAATAATTTTGTGAATTATTATCTTGAAATTTAATTCCAATGGATTTTCTATGGCCTACATTAACAATCTTAATAAAAGGCTAAAATGTTCATCAGAATAAATAAATATCCATCTCATTCACAAATATGTTATTTAATATATAACATGTTATGTTAATATATACCAGATTAATATTGATATATATTATGTAGTAAAACAAATAGAATAAATATAAATAAGAAGGATACTAACACTGACCTGGATTTGGAAGAACATGAGGATTCCTCTCGCAGATCAAAGGAGGGAGACTTTGACATCTGCATGAAAGCACCACTTTAACTTTTCTCTAAAATTCTGGGTCCTCCAGTAATCAATAAACACAAAAATCATCATTCAAAAGAGAAAAACTAGTAACTTTTCCAATTTCATATTCACAAGCTCCTGAAATATTTATCCCTAGTACTAAAATGTAACAAAACCACAGAGCCAATACTGAAGACCACCCAATGCAAGTACAAACTGCAAAAAGAATAAAGAAACAGGAAAAAAAAAGGAAGAAAGAAGAAAGAAATTTGCATGTTTATTTCTAAATGGCGTAATTAATCCATATTTTCTTAACAATCAGATAGATATTAACTATATGGAAAAAAACAATTCTACACATAATTATCAGAACCCAGACTTGCACCTATAAAATCAAAACCAAAAATTAAGCTTGCTATGCCCTTGTCCAACTCCAATATCAAGTCCATTCCCATCCCCCTGATAATAGCAAGAATTCATATACACAGATTGCAAAACCAATATTTGAATTAAAAGAAAAACTGATATAGACAACAATACATCTGAGAAAAGCAATTTAAAAGAGACGAATTGAATAGCTAAAAATACAATACCTCGCCAGACAATGCAAGTGCCAGAGAACTCCCTCCTTCAAGCTAATAAAAAATAAAGCTTTTAGACCCGATCATCACACAAATGAGAAACATTTCTCTCAAGGAGACTTTTAGACCCGATCCTCCCACCACCAACATTTCTCTCAAGAAGACTTTATTCTCTCACCCTATATGAGAAACAAAATGAAATTATACAAAACAAGCTCTTACACAATGAAAGATTGTAGCTTTCCCAGCACAACCAAACCCAACTATACTTGAAGCATAACAAAACCAACCCAAATTCAAAATTGCACGTTTTCATAAGCTTGAGAGATCCTTCAATGTACAAGTATTATCATTATACAAACAAAATTTTAAATTGAATTGATTTAAACAATAACTAAGAAAATGCGAATAGACAAATCAATAATATTGAAAATGAAGTGTACAGAGATCGGATCACAAGATACATTTTCAGAATCTAGGGCAAGACAAACGTCATTTTCTACTTAAAATCATAATAAATTTTGTCGATTATTATAAATTACAATCAACCATTTAAATTAATTCGAAATTTAAATATATATATATACAACAAAATAATTAAAAGAAAAATAAAGTACCTGAAAGCTTTCAAAGCCAGAAAGAAAACAAAAGAAGAAACTGAAACGAAAAGTTGTCAATGGAGAGGCAACAGAAACAGAGAGAGTCAGAGAGAGAAAGAAAGGAAATGTAAGGATGAGAGAGAAAGTAGAGAGAGAGTGGAAATGAGAGTCTGAGTCTTTTCGTTTCTCTTTCTCTGCCACAGTGTGTGCGGTTTTTTTTTTATTATTGCTTCATTATTTTGCTTTTTTTTTTTCCGGATTTCCTAATAATAAATTATAGTATTAAATTAATAATTAATTAATTATGGTTTCATTAACTCGCTAGCGATTATAATAATAAGTTAATCGGCGATTCATTCGGCGACTCATTCGGCGACGTGGCGAGGAGCACGATTGAATTGAGCCAATCAGTGCTCCAGGCTCCAGCAAAACTCGCCACTCGCCGCTCTAATTTTTACGCCGTTGCGTTGGCTGAAGTTGCTAACCTTCCGCTCCCAGTCTACATAATTCACGTACACGACAACCCTTTTTTTTTTTTAAATAAAATCAAATATATAGATAGTTTAAATTAATTTTAGAATTAACTAGCATTTGTGTTTGGTTAAAAGAAATTTATTAGTAAAGCTAATATGTGTGTTTATTCGTCATAATTGTTTTAAAAATGGTACAACATATAATTCTCTAATTAAATAAAATAAATTATATATAAATCAATATCTTATTTGTTTTATGATTTGTCATAATTTTATATAGTATGTTATGCATTGGCATTGAAATTAATTCTCCAGACCCAAAAGGTGGAGAAGTTCAATCACAAAGAAAATGAGCCCAAGAAAAAACGATTATTGAAAGACAAAAGTACTCTTAACTAACAGTCGAAGCAAACGGTTGATGAAGAAGAAAACTGCTCTCCACTGCTCCTAGCAGTAAGGGATAATACCGAGAAACAAGGGAATAGAAGATAAAATAGGAGGAAAAAGAAGAAAGAGAGACCGACAATTTTCCACATAAAAACTTTGGCAAACTTAGCAAAATTAGTTCTCTCAATTTTTTTTTTACTTGATTCTAGTAAATTTTTAGTTGTTTTAGTTAAGATCAAACCACCTATTAGCTTAGTTCCTTAGTTCATGTTCATTGTAATCACTTTTATTATTGAAGTTTAATTACATTATTGTGGAATTTAAACAATTTGTTAATCAAATGGTTCGAGGACTATTTTCTTTTGTAGTCCTTTAAGGAAACTACACAATTGTTTGATTATAAGAAGTAAGTATTTTTGCCTTTGGCATGTCCACATCCTTAACCATAAAAGGCCAACAATATTATCTTCACACCTTGAGAAAACAGTATAATTTAATTCCTATTTGTTTTTATTTTTACGGTCTATGATATGGTTTTTTATAATAATCTCATGGATTAAAAATTAAAGATTTTTAAATCATTAATTTTTAAGTATTAAATATATGCTAATAAATAATTTTTGATATCTATTTTATATTAAAAAATTTTAAATATTATTAATTTAAATAATATTTTTACTTAATCATATTATATTATATCATCTTTTTAAACATAATAAATATTATTTTTTATATCATATTATATTATTAAATTATATTATCAGTCATGCAAATAAAATCTATAACTCAAAAGGACTTGTTCCATTAAAAAATGGATAACTCAATTGGATTTTGTTGTACTAACTAACATATTTATTGGCCAAAAGAAAAACTAACAGATTTGAACTGGATAAGAAAAACTTATTTTGACATTTAAAATTGAAACTAATATTTCTATCTAATATAAATATTATATATGTTTTTGAATAAAAATGAAACTATTGCATAAAAATAATATTAATATGATGTTATTAAAAGAAATTGTGCAGTTTCTAATAACAAACTGTATTTATAAATAAACAATTGATCATTATGATTTATAATTTATTCAACTTGATTAGATCTTACTCCGCAAATTAATATTCAATATAATTTTTCAACACTCATTTTTAATATAAATCCAAGCGGTATAAATTAATAAACTTTAATTCCGTTAAAGTCATATAATTTTAAAAGTAAAATATATATTTAAATATTTATGTCGGAGATTTTTAGTGTTGCTTCGAATCTAATATATATATATATCGATGTCTTCCTAATTATATTTTTTATTATTATTAATATTGTATTATTGTTATTGTTGCGACTGTCTACTGGTATTTTATTTTAGAGGTTAAAATAATACTATAATTTTAGAATTCAAAATAATGAAAACACCAAAACTCGATGTTGCCTTCGATTCAAAGTTTAAAAAAAATAATTGATTAAAACAAGACAAAAACATTAGAAATATACGATGCGTTTGATTCAAAGAATCCAATTAATCAAAATTATCTATTATCTATTATTATTATTATTAAATTCTTACGATAAAATTGTGAGTACTTATTTCAATTATAGAAATGACCAATTACGACAGCTACTAAATAAAAAATATATGCATAAGTTTTTTTTATAGTAAATTAACAAAAATCCAAATCATTTTATAATAAGATTTCTTGTATACTAATAATAATAATAATGTCAATTTAAAAATTAAAAAAATTAAGGATGTTTTTATTTATTGACATATTTCCCTTTCTATATATATGCATAATAATATTTTAATATTATAAAAAAATATTGGTTACTCTTATATAATTATCAAATCTTTTCAAATTCAAATGGATAAGATCAATATTTGACAGGACACTGATGACATTTATATTCAACTACATGCAAATGTCTAAAGTCTTGATTAATTAATTTAATTAATAATTTTTAAACAATTAATAATTACTTTTAATACTAACCATCAAATCTTGGTTAATTTAGTGGCTAGAATTATCGAGGTAATGATCGAATTTTGATTTATCTAAATCATATTTAAAAAAATATATATATATCATAAACAATTTTATTTTTTTCAGAGGCTTTTTAATATTAAAAAAAACAGAAGAGTATAGGAAAATTCATTCTCCCCGTCTGAATAGATCATATATATAAATATATAATTAAAAAATTTATTGTTTTTGTTTTTGAAGGACTTGAGATTGGTGATTTTGTTTAATTAAATAATTTATTTTGTTGGCTTGTGTTAATAAATTAGAATGGGTTTTATAGGAGCAGATGTTTTGTTGGATATGGACATGAATCATCAATTTTGATTGTCTTTAGTGGCAACTGTCATATATATGTGTACAGTAGATGGAGATAGAAGAGCCAAGTTTTAGTTTAAATTCTACGAATTAAAAAAAAAATCCAATTGAATTATGAATTTTGCAATAAAATAAAATAAGAAAATAAAGCATATTATATATAATAAATATGAACTTTTTAATATATAATTATTATCATAATAATAAATGTAATGTAAGTGAAAGATCATTTTTCCATGTCTGCTACGTCTTATCAATATTTTTCTTAATTTATTGCATGCTATATATAATATTAAACTATAGTATTTATTTTAATTGTTTAGGAGATGGTTGGTGATTATAATAATATAGAATATATTTATCAGATCTTATGATGATTAGTTTATTTAATTAAGCATTTGTTTGCTAATAATATATATATATGGATCTAATTAAGCACCTGTAAGCTTTGCAGATAGTCAAACTTTGTGTATATGAGTATTATTATTTAAAATAAGAAAAACACTTTAGTACTTTTATAGTTTACTATTCATTAAAAATTAATATTAAAAATGAAAAACTCAAACTTAAATTTATTAACTAATAAAAAAATATTATCACTAAATATTGAAAATGCAAAAAGTATTAAAAGGAGACCGTATAATTTCTAAATTTATAATTTTTATACCATATTTTAAATTTAAAAAAAAAAACTAAATTGGCCACATTTCTTATATTTTCAATTTAATATTAGGTAGTATTTAGGTTTGGAATGAGAATGAAAATAGGAATGGGAATTGATGTAATTGATATAATAAATTTTAATTCTTGTTGTTTGTATAATTAAAATAGATAAAATAATTGAAATTTCATTGATTCAGGAATGAGAATGAGTTATTCTAACCTATTCTTTACCATTTTTTATCAATCAATTCTGATTTACAGTGAAAATTAATATTAAAAATGCATTCTTTCTATAAAGAAAATACAATGCATAAAATCAAATCAATTCTCTTTATTAATCTTCAATGTGTATTTATTTTTTAATTATTTGTATTTTGTTATTATGTATATTTTATCTCATTAATTAAATCAATGCATAACATTTTCATAGATAAATATGTAAATTGTTAATTTATTATGATATTTTCCATCAATTATTGATTTGTCAAAAATAAAAGAACTATATATATATATTAAAATTTGTTATTGATTTCAATTTTAACTTATTATAATCTAAACAGTTTTAAAGAAAATCAAATTTTAATTTCAATTTGAATCAAATAAAAATAAAAATAATTATTTTGATTATAATTCTATATTATTTTGATTCTAATTCTAAAGTTGAAATCAAACGTCCCTTAATTGTTTTTTTTTTATTAAAATGGTGCAATTAAACGAGGCTACATGCTAAAAAAAAGCTCCATGTAAATTTTCATATTGATTATTTTTTAACATTCAAAAATATTTAATGAAAAATAATAAGAATTATTATAATTTAAAATTTCACAATTTTAATATTATGAGATAGATATTTCGTAAAATGAATATTTATAATTGCTATTATCAATCATAATCTAAATTTATATAATATATATATATATATATATATATTTAATCCTTAACTAATTTTAGAAATACTCCATAAATATAACAATTTTTCCAAAAAAAAAAATTTGAGTTCATAATTACTACATGCTAGTTGACCATGGTTAGTTAAATATAAAAACAATTAAAGAAATAATATTTAATAAAGAATTGTATAATTCAGCCGATTTAAGTGCATAATCTAATTGTATTAGCATCATATCCTCCGCTCTCAAGCAAAAAGAAAAATATAATATGAATATAATTGAATTTAGTTATTAAATATTTTGTATTTGCAAGACGATGGATGGGTACTAGTTAGACAATTAGTTAATTTCAAGCTGATCCAATCAGTCATGTAACCCCAGAATCTAGAGATTGGTTTCAAGAAAGATTTGAAAATGACTTATACCTCACATTCATCAAATTAAATTAAGTGTTTTCATAAAGAAAAGAAATATATGTATATTGATTAAATACAATTATACAGCATAATAAATTAATATTAATCAAATTAAATATTATACATAATATGTATATTTAAATAAAATTATATATTCATGAAAAATAAAGGTAGGAAAGAGGGAGAAAGTTGCTTTCATCAGGGAGACAAAGAAAATAAAGAAATATTGGTGTAATAATGAAATGACAAGGACTTTTTTGGATAATGGGAAAAGCATAAATAAATAAATGGGATTTGCAGGAAGATGCTTTTACTGCATATGAAATTATCTGACAAGCTTTATATGGTTTTTTGATATTTTATTTTACTCTACTCCGACAATGATCCCTTAACTGAGAGGTTCGAACTGTTCCTTATTGGATCTCTAAATATATATATATATATATAAACTAATTTTGTCACACCATAATGTAAAATAAATTTATAAATTTGATATAATTATTAAAAAATTTCTTCGCAATTGTAAGTAATTATCTCTAAATATTTCATTCGTCTTATTTTTATAGTCCGTTAATTATTTTTACATATATTAATAAAATATAGTTAATTTAATTAAAATTTAATTTTTTTAATATAACATCGTTAAATATAATATATTTTTTAAATTATTTTTAATGTTATTTATAATTATAGTGAGAAAATATATATTAAATGAGAGTATAATAGTAAAAGAATAATTTTATTTGTGATAAATAAATTATAATTTAAAATATTTAAAAATAATATAATGGAATATAAAACTAGAAAAGAAAGAGTGTCTAACAACATGTAATTGAGTATCTAATTTTAATCCCTAAAACTAGTGGCTAGATTAGAGTAATTACATTCAAAAGATTGAAGACCGACAAAGAATGAACTAATTGTAAAGATTAATTAGAGGGTGTTTCTCAAAACTTAAAAGCTGATCAAAACTGATTATAAGCAGTTTTTAGATTATAAGTTATTTATTTAAGTGTTTCTGAAAACTTAAATAGTAGATTATAATCTGATTTTAATCAGTTTTTTAAAAGTTGGGTTTTGCTACTTTTTTTTAAACACTTATTTTTTAAGCAGTTTTAACCAAGTAAAAGACCATATTATCCCTACATAATCTTCAATATTCCAAATTTGCTCATCCTATACACTTTTCTTCTTAAATAAATATTATTATTATTATTATTATTATTATTATAATTGCAAAATAAATTTTGAATTGACATTTAAAAAATTATTTTTATACAATAAATAAATTCAGAGACAGTTTTGTCATTTTGACAATTTCTGCAATTAAAAACTGATTATAAGCTGATTTTATAGAAACACTTAACTGATTATAAACTGATTATCAACTGATTATAAACTGATTATCAGCTGATTATTAACTAGTTTACAAAAACGCTTAACTGCTTATTTTTAATCTGATTATAATCTAAAAATCACTTATTCACAATAAGCTGAAAAACTTCAGTTTTGAAAAACACCCTCTTAATCTTATTTTTTTTATAAATTTTGAGATTATTGACATATGTGTGTCGGCTACAAAGAAAAAAAAACAAGATGAAGGTGGAAGGGGTTGCTTTCAATTTGAAGATAATGACACCAATTTTAAGAATAGATTAAACCATGCAAGATATTTTTTCAAGGTGCGGAGTGGGGCCTACGGTCAACTGCAGAGGACAGTGAAATTATGAAATCAAAGTGTATTTCTTATCTGAGAATGTTAAGGGTGTTTAGTCTATTAAGATTTTTATCTAATTACATGTTAGCTTGTATGCGTCTCTTTGCAAATCTTTCAGAGACTTTGTTCATTGTCCTTATTGCTGGTCATGTCTCTACTTACTCATGCTATTTTTCTCATAAGATTGCTATGTTTTAAATCAGGGGTTCTTAGAAATTTGGGGAAGATTATTTACCTTCTTTACTTTTATGATTATTGGCCTTTCAAAGCAGTATGTATTTTTATTATTTTTATTTTAATGATATTAAACTTTTCATTATCAAAGCAGTTTAATGGTTCACAAATATCCTTCCCAAATTTTTTTTTTTTGATGAAAAAATTTCTTTTGTTATTTAATTATAATTTGAAATATGGACGGAGGTACATAGGATTCTAGATGGAGAGGACACATTGTAGATTGTACATACAATACATTTAATTTTTATATGAAAATTGAAAATAATGATTAATATTCATGCAACAAACTATTCACTGAATTCAACAAATTGATAATTTATTCACGACCCAAATTCTTTTTTTTAAAATTTTAATTTTTACAAACAATTTCGAAGTATGAGACAAAATGGGATTATTAGACATTGATATGACACACATCATTTTAGCTGCCCTACTTCACCAACTTGGTTACCGTCCACACGACAACAAATCCTCTTGTCTCTAATAATGTTCGATCTCTCTCTCTTTCTCTCTCTCTCCAAAATTATCACATTATGTCATCATACATGCGTCTTTGTTTGAAGTTGGGCTTAAACCTTTCTAAGCCAGTTTTTAATTGGGCCTGTGAGAAAATACTAGGGCTTTTAATAAAAATATCAAAAAATTAAATTTATAATATTTCTAAAATATATTCAATTTAAAAATTTATATTTAATTTATTAAAATACCATTAAGTTATATAATTTATTATGAATTTATTATGGATTTACTGTCATAAATTTATTATGAGTTTATAAATTTATATAATTTATTATGAATTTATCATAAGTTTATTATAAATTTATTAAGTATTTATTATTACTTTATAAATTTATATAATTTATTATGAGTTTATTATTAGTTTATTGTGAGCTTATTATAAAATGATTAAAATATTTCTATAAGCTTATTATAAAATAACTAAAATACTTCTAATAAAAATAAAAAAATTTATAAAAATTAGCGAATGGAGTAATTTTTTAAAAATAATACTCTTAAATTGTTAGAAAAAGTTACATCTATTCATTATATTTTTTAAAATTTTTTATATATTTTATTAAAATATTTAATTATTTTATAAAAATATATAATAAATTCATAATAAAAAATTATATGCCTGATAAATTTATAAAAAACATATAAATATGATAAATTTATAAATTAAAAAATTAATAATAATTTTTTATAAATTTAAAATATTGATAAATTTTATAATTTTTTATTTTTCTGATGATTTTGTAAAAGAACAAATTATTATTATATGCTAAAACGCTCGGGGAAATCACTGTTCCTGAAACCGCGATTTCTCTAATGTTTTTTCTTCAACTATGTCAATTTCTTAATTTTTAGAAAAATCCTACAATTTCAAAAATATAATATATATATATATATATTACATTTAATGGGCCTAAAATACCGACATAACGGGTGGTCCTAAGTAATTAATGGCGAAAATTACCCCTCCATCTTTTTTTTTTAATTTTTTTTATTTTTATCATAAATATTATAGTTATTTTATAATAAATTTATAAAAAAATTATATATGTTAAAAAATATATTAAGAATTACTTAATTTGATCGATTTTATTTTATTAAGATTATAATTAACTTTGTCCTATTCAGATTATGATTAATTCTATAATATTTACAATCTCTTATTATTATTTATAGTCTATCTACACCACTATAAATACTCATTATGAATGATATATGAGTGATATTTATAAAAAAATAAATTTCTTAAATTTCTTTTTCTTTATCTATATATACTCATTATGGATGATATATGAGCGATATTTATAAAATATAAAAAATTATAAGCTCAATATTTTTATTGACAAAATAAATTTAAGTATGCTTTTATATATTAATTTATATTTATTAACGATTGATCTTTGCTATTGAAATTTAGAGCTTTATTTCCCAAAATCAATATGTTGAATCTCCGAATAAGGCTATTGATTATTTTTATATTTGCAGTATTAAATTAAGTATATAATTCACAGTATCAAAATTTTAAGTATACATTTTTAAAAAAACTATTGTTATATGTAATTAATGCAGTATAAAAATTTTGATTTTCGTGCATAAATACATATTGCGTGGTTTTCCGTTCATGTATATAAATATTTATACATATGTTAGTTTACTGTTAGTATAAAAATAACAATATACATATTTAATGGTGTATTTTGTGTATATTAATATCTGTACATATTATTAATTGATAAAAAAATGTATATGTACGTATTGTTAATATAAGCAACAATTAAATTTTAAAATTTTCTTTATGAAATTTAAATTTAATAGTTATTTTGTATTTATAGTTATATATCTAATAAAAAAAATATAAAATATAAAATTATAAGTAAATATTTATGTATTAGGTAAAGTTGGTAAATAAATTGATATTTACTATAATTTGATATGACTATTTATAATTTGAGAGTTATGATATTTAAACTATTATTATAATTTATAGTTTTTATTTATTTAATAGCTCTGTAATATGTCTAATTTATGATTTTTATTTAAATTTGGTATATTTATTAGGTTAAATATTATAAAACTTAAATTTATTAACCTTGATATTTTATAAAAAAATTATCTATTATGAGTATTTGACAAAGAGATTCATCTCAATATTATAAATTTTAGAGATATTATGAATAAAAAATCAAGCATTCTCGCAGCATCGCTTAAAAGTAATTATTTTTCTTTTGATTATTCAAATAAAAAATTAAAAATTAATTATCTTACTATTAATAATTTATTACAGTCTTTTTGATGAATATTAAACTTTTTATGCCTCAAATATGCTCATCTAGTAGTAATATTGAGAGAATAGATTTACAAACTATTCTAAACTAATTTTTTTTACCTGTAGCTAAATAAAATTTTTAATTTTTGATTAAAAATAATCAAACTCATTCAACTATGTTAATATCATTCCCTTAAGTGAATATGATATTTTTCTCAAGACTATGGACGAGATTGATAAAAAAAAAGTTGTGGTGAAATTATTTTTTGCCAATTTTAAAAATAAAAGTGTTAAAAATATATATATTGGCACAACTCTCATAATTATTCATAATAAGAAAATACTTGTTATAGTTAATATTACCAGAAATTAATGTTAACATGATATCTGGTTCTACAAATATGGTTGACAACTAAATAAGAGTCCATCTTATATTCTAAATTTGAATATTCTGAATTTCAGTAAAATGAGATTTCGATGATGCATTATATTCAAGTAGATCCTGAAAAAATTTGTTAAGTTTTAAAGAATATGTCGCAATAGATATCCTATAAAGACATATTAAATTTTTATGTGTTGACTCTACGAATTTGAACTATAAGTTAATATTTAAAAAATTCTAAATTTTTTAACTGGATTGAGTTTTATAAAAATAAATATAGTTGAATTACACTATATATACCAGAAGTGTATATATCCTAAATTTTTTATATTTTGACATGATAATTTTGGTCATCTAAGTTTAAACATGATACGACGCATTATTGAGAATACAAATGGACATCCATTGAAAAATCAAAAAATTCTTTTGTCTAATAATTATTTTTATATTTCTTGTGCTTAGGATAAATTAATTGTGAGACTTTTACTATCTAAATTATAATTGGAGTTCTTTAAATTTAAGTAAAAAAATATATGAGGATATTTGTAGCCTTATCCATTAATTTTGATGACCATTTAGATACTTTATGATTTTAATTGATGCTTTAACTTAATGATCACATATTTATTTGTTGTCAACTTATAATATTACTTTGGCTAAATTTTTTATTTAAATTATAAAGTTAAGATCAATATTTTTTTATTATCATATCAAGATAATTTATCTATATAATACATATGACTTCACTTGAAAAGTATTTTATGATTATATTATTATTGAATATTTTATTGTATATGTTCATATTCAATATGATTTAGTTGAATCATTATTTATTAAGACTTTATGATCAATTATTTATTTTTATGCTTATGAAATTAAAATTTTATATATCTACTTGGATACATGTTTGGATACATATTCTTGTTTATGTTACACTTTGATTTGTATTTGATTATTTACATATCACAAATTTTTTATTTTACAACTTGTACTTATCTGACATTAAAATTTATGATATTAAAATTTCTTATTTGAAGTGTATATATTTTTATTGCATCTCTTTAAAAAATTAAAATGAATTATCAACATTATCTTGATATCTATGTAGGTTTTAATTATTTATATTAGATATTATGGACTTTTAACTATAAATTTTCTAAAGCAAAATTTTTAGTGAGTTGGTTTTTTCACCATTAGGGAAAGATAAAAATAAAGGGCCAAAAGCAAAAGAAATTAGTTATAATATATTAATTTTGTCCAATTTTGATACACACACAAATCAATATAAACTAAAAGTTTAAAAACTAATTCATTTGCAGAATATTGCAAATCAGTTATCAGATGTCTTTACAGATACTCAGAAGGTGTCTAAATCATATGTTCCAATTGCTAATACTTCTGCTAGATTTATTGTCCCTATAGGATATCTTATTAGTATGACAGTTATTGAATCTAATATATACCTGAAGCGTGATGAATTTATTGGTTCAAAAATATTATTTTTTAATAATTTCAAAATGACACTCTTAAAGAGATCAAAAACAATATAAATCAACAACCCATATTTCTAGAGAAATAACTTCCGAAGTGGTTTTAGTAGTAAAAAATTATGATATCTCATTAAAATCTATAAATATGTGAAATTAGATAAAATTATTATTGATAATATATTTGCATATGTTGCTGTTGAAATTATTAAAATATGTTTGAGCCTAAAAATATTTAAAATTATCGACGTCGAAGCGATTGGCCAAAATGAAAAGTAATCAAGGTTGAACTAGATTTATTTGTTAAATATATAATATTTAGACTAGTAGTCCAGACACTAAAAGATGTCATACTCATGGGGTATTGTATGTAAAAGAAATAAATCAAATGATATTATAAAACTAACATATTTCCTTTATTATCACTTACTCTCAAAATTAGTTTTGCAGTTCCGGAAGGACTCGATATATATTATAACAACTTTCTCATATGACTCGTAAGAGAAACGAGTCAAATAAAATTATGAAATATAAGGCATAACTTGTAGTATAATGATTTTCACAAAGATACGGTAAGGATTATGATGAGATATATTCCCCTGCCATGAGTGCTATTACCTTTAGATTTTTGATATGTTTGACAGCCTCTGAAAAGCTCGACATATATTTAATGGATCTTGTGACAATTTACTCATATGATTCATTAGATAATGACGTATATATATGAAAATTTCTGAAAGATTTAAGATGCATAAAGCATCAAGATGTCTAAAGCATATAATACTTTGAAAAATATACTATATTGAGATCTAAAGATCCTTATGTGAGCTAAAGTAATTTAGGCGAATATGATATAATTGTCTATTTGAATACTTAGATAAAATGATATGAAAATAATTTCATTTGCTCACATATTTTTATTTGGATGATAAATTCAAAATTTATCATAGTTGCAGTTTATGTTAATGATTTAAATATAGTAGAAACTCTAAAAAATATCTCAATTACAGCATACTATTTAAAAAAGAATTTAAAATAAAAGATCTTGAAAAAATAAAATGTTGTCTTGGATTTCAAGTTGAGTATCTGCCAAATAAAATTTTTATCCATCAAACATCATATTGAAATAATTTTATATGTGTAAATCTTATCTATTAAGCACTCTAATGATTATTCATTCTCTTGATATAAAAGGAGACTTTTTTCGCCCACAAAAATATAGTAAAGAAATTATTGGTCCTAAAGTACCATATATCAGTGTAATATGAGCGATTTTATATCTTGCTGATAATATAAAACTACATATTAGTTTTGTAGTTAACTTATTTATAAGGTTTAATTTTACACCAACTAGAAGGCATTGGAATTGAGTGAAACATGTTTTATGCTATATACATGGCACATCTGATATGAATTATGCCTTCACATGTAATAATATTACTATGTCATGGTGATATATGAAGCATACAATCACTGATATTTCACTAAATTATTCAAAAAATATTAGTCATTTATGAAGCTAGTCGCGAATGTGTATAGTTGAGAACATAATCAAACATAATAGAGGAGCTTGTAGATCACATATTAGAAATTAACAAACCAATAATATTGTAAGAAGACAATGTAGCATGCATTGCGCAAATCAAGAAAAATTTCATAAAAGGTAAAATGACTAAATATATATCATTAAAATTTTCTTACACTCATGGACTCATGAAAGAAAGAAGAGTCAATATTTACAATGTTAGTTTAAGTGACAATCCAACAGATTTGTTCACAAAAGATACTGCCAACATCAGTCTTCAAAGCACATGTACTTAATATTAGGATGAGTTCACTTAAAATATTTTAGTTAGATGTATTTTGAGGGGAAGTTACCTATGAATATTGTACTTTTTTTTTTGCTAATTTTTTGTCGTACTAGATTTTTCTTAGCAAAATTTTAAAGAGACATATTCATAGGAGAAGTCATCCAAGAAAAAATGTTAGAAAAAATGTGGATGACTATTTAATTGGATTAACATTATTTTATCAAGATTATGATTAATTTTATCATATTCAGATTAAGATTAATTTTATAATAATTATAGTTTTCTATTCTTATCTAAAGTCTACTTGCACCATTATATATATCCATTATGGGTGGTGTATGAGAAATATTCAAAAAAAAAAAATTCTCATATTTCTCTTTCTCTACCTATTTTTCTTCGTATTTGTAACAATATAAATTCATAAACTCATAACAAATTCATAATAAACTCATAATAAATTATAATAAATTTGATATTTTAATAAATTAAGTATAGATTCTTATAAATTTAAATATATTTTAAAAATATAATATTTATTATTTATTATTTCTTACATTTTTATTAGAAGTGAAATCAATGTGAACTGAAGGGGGGTATTATGATAATTTTAATTAGAAGTCATGGGCCTTATAGGCCGCTGCTCAATCCTCATACCCATCGTATGGCCTCATGAGCGGGCCGCAATTAATGAATGTGAACTTGACATAACATTAGAAAAAAAAAAGTGAACATTTACAAAACAACCTTAAAAATTAAATTTCATTTTAAAAATACTACATAAAATAAAAATATTTATATTAAAAAAAATAAATTTTAAAAATATCTCTCTTAGCTAAAGTAAATATATATATTTAAAAAAATTTACCTATTTCTACAATTAATATTTTACTTCAATTTTTTTTTTCAAACTTTACTATTGAATAAAAATATTCTAATAAAATAATCAAAATTAATATTTTAAATTAATTTTCTACATATATAAATTATAATTTTTATAAAAAAAAATATTAATAAAAATTATTAAATTTATTTTAAACAAAATTTACATATTATAAATATTAAAAAAATAATTACTGACATTCAATATATGTTTCATATATATAAATATTTTGCAAATATGTGTATCTTATATATTTGTTTGTTAAATTATTCATATTTTATATAGAAATTATTAAATATTATATGAATATTGTGTGGATATTATGAGAATAAAAAATTATAGAATATAAACTAAACAAATATTATGTAGATATGTAAAATATGTAATTTGTATTGTTGCATATATATTTTGTATATGTTTTATATATATTGATTTTGTTATATATGTATATATTAAAAATATGAGATTAATTTTTTTAAAATAAAATAAAATAGAAAAAAAAATGAAAACAAAAATTACCGTGAAAAAGATAAGTTAAAAAAAATTGCTGCGTTTTCACACAATTGAAAGCACAAAATGCTAGCCGGTATTTTGATATATGAAACTTAAAAGGGAGTAGACCAAAAAAAAAAAGATTACAGGCATGATGTTATAATTATATTTAAAATTTTATATTACTTAATTTTCATGTTTATACATATTTTTACTCACTTATATTTATTTTACAGATTCTTTTAGAAGTTTCTAACAATTTATTTCAAGTAAATTGAGCTTTTTTTTTAAAAAAAAAAAAGTAATAACTCAGAGATGATTTTACTCCACCTTAATATCACCAGGGGCGAAACCACCTTAAAAGTTTTTTTTTTAAAAAAAAAAGAAAATTACATATATATATATATATTAAAATTTTTAAATTTCTCATTTGTTCATATTTAAAATTTTAAATTGCTCCCCTAATATTTAACTTATATAAAAAATTAAAACAATAAATCTCAATAATTCAAAAAACATGTTTCTTTTCCTTAAAAAATTGGCAAAAAAATAAAACTGAATGAACTCTTCCACCAAAATTAAAAGCAAAATAAAAGAAATTTGCATAATAATTTTTGCTTCAAATATTATATTCAATTTTATTTTTTATATCATTAAGAAATTTAAAAGTCAATATATATCTTAATATTTTTTAATTTATTAATTTAATTACTTTTAATAAATAACAATAATTTATTAATAAATTAATAAATTTAAAAATAACGACTACATAAAAAAATATAAAAAAAACTAAAACAAAAATAAAGGCAATCACAGATATAAATATATTTAAATTTGTTCGTCTGCCATCCATAGGAAAAAAAAATAAAAAGTTGGAAGATAAAGTAGATAAATAGGGTGAATAATTTTTCACTAAGAGCTATAGCCTTAAACTAAAAAAGGAAAGACAAAATACAAATACAACAGTAATAATTTATAAACCCCTCACAATAATATCCCCCAAACTAAGGTATATACATAGGAGATGCTATTTTCTCTTTTCTTTTTCTTTTTTTTCGCTATACCCGAATTTCATTTTTGGACTGCTGCTACTAAAAATAAATTCTTATCTGCGCTATCGTACTGGTACACTCATAGACTTCCAGTCTCGTGTTACCGTCCGATCGCATTCACAATGAACTTTAGGCGGGGGCCTCTCTACAGTCTTCTCAAAACGGCTTAGGCAGGTACATGAACATATCCTGTAGCGGTGACATCTGATTAGTTCCCTGAAATTGCGATGAGAAAGCATTATCAATGCTGGCATCCATGTAATTATATGGGAAGTCGATGGCATTCGTATTCGCCCAATCTTTCCATTTAGGTTCACTCTGCACTTCGCTTGTGAATTCTGGCGAGACTACGTGTTCCGAGCAGCTAGAATCAGTATTCAACTTCGGTACTGAATCCGACGTCTCAAAGTAAACGTATTCATTTGCAGTCCCAGTCACCGACGACGGAACAGGCGGCGGTGCCATAATCTTCGGCTTCTCATCCTCGACTGTCTCAGGCGAATTCAATTTCCGGGTGCTTATTTGTCCTTGCTTGTCAATTGAACCTTTCTTGTTGTATATGCGACACAGTACCCAATCATCTAGCTGTAATTAAATCAAAACGGTTGAATTAGTCAAACCAATCTCATCAATCAAAACCGTAGAATCATAAAAATTCAACCCTATCTAATATTTATGAATTTGATTAAAAAGAGATGAGAACAAATAAAAATTTTTCCTCTGCTGGAAAGCAATGATTGCTTAGCTGGGCAAGCATAGCGAAATTAATAATTTTGTTCTTAAATTGTGTTCTTAATAAAACATCAAGCCAATTTTAATTTTAGGCTGGGACCCAATACTGTGCCAGAACCATGATCAATAAGGGATCTTGACTTCTCAATTAATTACAACCACTTGATTTAACGCATCATGCGAAGGTTTATGATTTTGGTCCCCCCTTTTTGATCGTGATAATTGACAGTCAAAATTTTGTCTGCAAGGCCAAAAAAGTAATTTGCTATCATCGACATCTTCTTATGGAATCATGTTCATGCAACGTAATGTCGAATCTACCCCCATTTTTTTACTTTTAGTAAAAGTGTGGGTCCAAAATGGCTATTATACCCTTAAGCTGTTCTTCTTGCGAGCGGAGCGATCTACATCGGCTAATCGATATTCGTGCATAATCCAGTTCGTTTTTTCTCCTTTGGGAGCTTTCCCTGCGTAAAATACCAAAGCCTTTTTTATTCCAACTGGCTTCGGATGTCCAATTGGCTTATCGGCTCCGGTAGCTTTCCAGTAACCGGTCCCCGCCGCACGATTCGGCCTCGATCCGTTCGGGTATTTCCGGTCCCTCGGTGAAAAAAAGTACCACTCTTTTTCTCCATACAAGGCCATACCTGCATAGACACAAACAATAAATTAAAAATTAATATAAAACGCCAAAAATTTATTATATAGAAAAGCAAAATTAAAAAAAAAATCAATTATTACCTGGTAGATCCCACGGGTCATACTTGTAAAGATCTATTTCGGCGATTATAGGAACAGCAATCGATTGTGAAGCACATTTACGGCAGAGATAGTGCATCACAAGCTCCTCGTCGGTTGGATGGAATCTGAATCCCGGTGGTAATTTCAAACCGGCGGCCGCTGCCATTTTTTTTTACTTTTATACCCTTGTTGATTACTTTTCTTAATTCAATAAAATCGCTGGCTTTCTCTTGGTGCAAAGGCGCTTGAAACTTAGAACGCAAGGGAAAGTCATGAATTTATAGAAGAAAAGCAAGTGGGAGTATGCAGGGCAGGCGTGATTTCTAGAATACACGTGGGTGATAACGTTTTCACTTTTCCGGAATTTTAATTTTAATTTTTAATTTTTTAGAATGACAGCAGCCGGGACACGTGGCGGATGCTCAAGTGAGGGTGCGTGCGTGTCCATAGCCCACATGGGAGTTAATTTGTCATTGCTTACGACACTTATTTTGGACAGTTGTGTAAGAAACATTGTACACAGAGAATAACCAATTAACCACTAACCAGTCGGTTCGAGCGGAAATTTTTGAAAAATAATATTTATTTTAATAAAATAAAATTAATTTTTAAAAAAAGAATAGACCGTCATTGGGATCCGTGTGGGGTCGGCGAGGTTTTGTTCCTCGCGTTTCATTTTTTTTTGGTTTTCTTGGGTAATGAGCCGACAGTTAAATGGTGGATAAGTGTACACGTCAGAAAAATAAAGTACCACGTGGCTAGGTTTAGATTGTCTGATTGCGTTATTTGGCGAGGCAGCACACTAGAGTAGAAGCCTAAAAGTGGGATGATCCAGTTTTTTTTTTTTTTTTTTTCTTTTTTTCTGTTCAAAAAACCAAAAAAATCCAGTGTTTTTGTTCATTTCTTTTAATTTCTTTTAAGAAATAATATGTTAATCCTTTTCTTGCTTAAAAAAAAAATAGTGAGAAAGCAAAGCTATGAATTCAATACCAATGGCCTCTTTTTTAGGCAAAATAAAGGAATTGATAGTTTTTGTTCATCGTGATTCGCTTAATTCATTGAATGAGTGTGAAAATTAACTAATCAAGTCTTTAAGGTTTCCCCAACTAAATATTTTCTTTGTCTTAAATTAATATATACATTTTTTATTTTATAAAAATTCAAAAAATTAATCATTTTAATTAAAATACATTTTTTTTATAATTTTCTTATTATATCTCTATTTCAATTAAGATATTAATTTTTTAATAAACAAATATAAATCTAATAAAAATTTAACACATTAAATAATTTATTCAAATAACAAATGACTATAATTGAAATCAATAAAAAATAAAAAAATGTAATTATCAATCCAAGATGAATAAAATATTTATTTATTTTAATTTTTCAAACTCTATATAATAATATATAATATTGCTTATTTAATTGATTTAGCTAAATCATAAATATGCATGCATATTTTTTTTTTGGATTAAGAGGAAAAGCAAAAATGCTTAAATAGAATAAATAATTATTATTGGATAAGATATACCCGCCATATCATATTGAATCCAAGAATCCATCCCAAGAGGTAAATTATCTATGATATGCAGACTAAACTGGAGATGATGGCCAAGGGCAGCTAATTTGTCAGCAACCATATTTGCTTCTCTGTAGATATCAATTGCTAGAAAGGAGGAGTTGAATGTTCTTGATTAGCAAAGAATGACTCATATTCTTACCCGTAAAATCTTCAATGAGCTGAATAACACAAGCACTATCCACTTCTACTACCAAATTGTTAATACCCATACTTCTAGTAAGGACAAGGCTTTCAAAAAGCCCTTTAAGCTCCGCTTGGTTATTGTAAAACTTCCCAGATTAATGGCAAATCCTTTAACCCAAAAGCCTCCAGCATCTTTAATAACTCCTCCAGCAGAAGCCATATTATTAGGACCCTTACAAGCACCATCCGTATTTAACTTATACCACCCTTCCTGAGGGGGACTCAATCCTAAATAAGCGATTTCTTTTCTCTCCAGGGGATTGACAAATTGTACTAGATATTGCCTAGCAGAAATAATGGCCTCAACATTAGCCCTTACTTCAGAAACAATTCTTGAAATACCCTGTTGAGTATTTGAGAACACAAGGTTATTTCTTGTATTCCAAAGCCGCCAACATGTCACTGCAAAGAGGTCTCTCCATTCCTTATTAATATTCACTATTTATTTCGAAACCATATTTCTAATTATCCAGTCTTTGAGATTGCATTGGAAAAAAATCATTGAAGCAATCAACAGGCAGCAACCGAAACCACACCTGTTTAGCAACAATACATTCCCTTAACACATGAAGTGTTGTTTCTAAGTACATCTGACAAACAAGGCAGATGTCATTATCGGTGAGATGTCTTCTAGTACGCTCACTGTTAGTCATTAAATGATCACTTATGGCCAGCCACAGGAAGGAGTTAATACGATGCGGACCTTTCCATTTCCAAACCAGCTTCCACCACAATTTCCAGTTATGGCCACATAACGAATCATAAGCTGAATTGATTGTGAAATTACCGCTGGTCATAGAGGCCTAATAGAAGTCATCTTCTCTATGATCCCATGATGGAGGAAGCATCGAGGCTATTTTGCACAGAACATTAAAAGGAAGCATGTTCTCAAAAGAAGCCCAATCCTAGCTTCCATTCTGTAAAACATATGAAACAACAGGGTGGCTAATCATATTGAGGGGACTTGCTTGATTAGTGTACTTGAAGAGTTCTTCTAATCTAGTCACCCACTTATCAAGCCAAAATCGTACATCACTGCCTCTATTCATTGTTCATTGAATCTCTTCTAACGTATTGTTCCAATTTTTTGCAATTGCTTTCCATAGGCGAAAGCCATTATTTCTATTAATCTGGCCTGAAATTCTTTCAACCACTCCATACTTGCCCCTAAGTACTTGAACCCAGAGAATATTAGGACTTGTGATAAGCCTCCAATTGAGCTTCATAAGAAAGGTGTTGTTAACTTCCCTAAGATTCCAAAAGCCAAGGCCTCCTATATCATAAGTTTGGCAGATAGTATCACAGTTGACAAGGTTGATGCTTTTTTTAGAGTTATCACTGCCCCAAATGAAGCTCCTGCACCCTTTCTCAATATTTTTCAAAACACTGGACGGCAGCTGCATAGTCTGCATGGTGAACATGGGAATAGAGGCCACTGTATGTTTAACAAGAGTAACACGACCTGCCAAAGATAGACTACTTGTTAACCAGCGGGCAAATTTGTGATGCACCTTTTCTAATATATGCTCGTAAGTGCTGGAATCAACTCTCTTATGAAGAAGCAGCATACCAAGATAAGTACCCAAGTCGGAGGCCATTCGAACACCAAGGTCACTACATAACTGCCTTCCAACAGCTCTAGACACATTCCTAGATAAGAAGGCTTTAGTTTTTACGAAATTCACCATTTGGCCAGAGCTTTTACAAAATGAGGAGAGGACATTCTTGATTACTGCCACTTGATTATGCGATGCTTCTGAAAAAAGGAGACAGTCGTCAGCAAAAAAGAGATGAGAAATATGAGGTCATTCTTACTTAGCTTGATTTCTTTCCAGTCTTCCTTCTCTACAGCTGCATGAATACCATGAGAAAGGCGTTCCATACATAGCATGAAAACATAAGGAGACAAGGGATCTCCTTGTCTCAAACCTCTGGTAGGCTTGAATGATTGTGACAGTTCACCATTCCAGCATACCTGCATAGAAATAGAAGAGATATAGTCCATTATAATCATAACAAGATTAAAAGGAATACCAGCTAGAATCAAAGTCTCCTGAATGAAGTTCCTGTTGAGCTTCTCATATGCATTCTCTAAATCAATTTTGATTGCCTTTAATCCCTTCTTCCCTATCTTTCTCCTCATAGAATGGATAATTTCCCGAGCAGCTATAATATTATCAGTTATGTGCCTCCCAGGAAAGAAGCTTGACTGGTTTGGCCTCACTAATTCAGCCATGATATGCTTGATACGATTTAAAATGGTCTTGGTAATCATTTTCATCACCACATTACAAAAACTAATAGGATGGCATTTTGGATAGATTTAAGATGCTCAACTTTAGGAATAAGAACTATCATAGTCCTATTAAGATTTTCAGGGATGCCACGGCCTTCCAGAGCATCCTTGACACACTTAGTGATATTATTACCCACTGTGTTCCACTTATTCTGCAAAAATGCTGCTGGGATGCCATCAACACTTGGAGCCTTGAGTGGCTTCATGTCGAACAGAGCTTGTTTAATTTCCATAGGAGAAAACTGATCATTCAGCTTGGATAAAAGATGGCTACTCAACAATGATAATCATGATTCTATAGGATAATGCAGCTCTGTATCATCATTCTCTGTATATAACCTTGTAAAATAATTAACAGCCTGTCTTTCCAATTTCTTTCTATCATTAGTCCACTGCCCCTCTTCATCTTTTAGTAAATCAATATAGTTCTTTTGCCTCTTTTGAATTGCGATTCTGTAATAGAAAGATGTATTTCTATCTCCAAAGTTTATCCACTCCTGCCTGGCCTTCTGAACCCAAAGGATCTCCTCTTGATCCAAAATATCTTTTAGCTCCGTTTTTAACCTCTCTTCGAGATTAAGTAAGTTAAAGGAATTATAGTTTTCAAGGGCCTTCTGGATCCCTGAGAATCTATTGTACTAAAAAATACCCACCATCCAAATCAGTCACAGAAAAATGCCCCATCTCCATCTACAGAACTTGCAGTCGGATGCATAAAACTTTATAACCAATAGATCTGCCAAGAAGCTTGACAATCATGGATTATTTCCACGGCTTGGACAAGGCTTCCTTTATTCTTTGCGAAAGTAGAACAACTGGCATACCTTCTTTTACCCCTATACTTACATCATCCATGTCGAACTGCAGGTCATCCAGCTCTTTGAATAAAGCTTCCATATCTCCTTTAGAGTCTTGCATGAGTTTGTCGCGGAAAGACATTGTCCAGGAAGGGTTGGTATTCTCTATATATTCATCTCTCATTTTCGCTTTTTTCTTCCTCGTTCGATCATCCACCTCCCTTAGGGAAGAGGGACCTTTGCCTAGGGTTTCAGAGAGAGGATTCTCCATCGCTAACAATTCATTAGTCAACATGCATGCATATTTAATAAAACATTTAGTGTTTTCCTTTGTCATGAAACTCGAGCTATAATTTTATCTTACATTATATTTTGATCACATTTACATGGCGTATTAATGGGATAAGATTCATTATACTTGTATACAATTTGTTTAGTTTTGTAAATAATCCTTTATTTTTATAAATATTTTTTTAACAATACTTGCATTGAAAAACCATAAAAATACAACCTAAGAGAAAAAATATTAAGCATCTAGAATAAATCTAGATACAAACTTCTTGCATCAAAGGATCTAATATAACTAGATTAAAAACTAAATAACAAAATTATCATAAAATAGAAGAGTAAGTAAAAGTGCTAAATTTTCATCAAAGAGTGACACAATCAAGAAGACTCATTAAAAAATATGGCTGAGAAGGCAACTGAAAATATGAAGGGCGTGATTTGGAATACAAACCATCGACACCAAATCTCTTTCAAGGACCACAATCTGATTGGATTCGCATGCCTATCTTACAAAAGATTAACAGCTACACAAAAAAATTATCGAAGAGCCCATATCTATCAACTATGAAACAAACCGCAAAATTATTAAAAAAATTAGAGGAGAAAACAAGAAAAAAGTGGAGATTTAGAGTAAAATTATGTAATTTGTTTCTCATTTTATAAATATTAAAATTAACAAAGTTTTTATTTTTAAAAATATTTTTATGCAAATAATTCATTATTAATTTTCAAATAAAAATTATTTAATTTTGTTAATCCAACTAATGTTTTTTTTTTTAAATTCAATCATGTGTATATAAAGGATTTAAAAATGTGTAAATTTGTTTAGTCATGAAAATTCAATCATATTTTACTATTAAAAAAAGGAACATCAATGAAATTTTTATTACCTCGAGAATTAGGGATGTGCATCGGTTTTATTGGTCAAATTTTAGGAGTCGATTAACTCGACCATTATTAATCAATTGGGAAAATTAATTTTTAAAATTTGATTATTATTGGTCGACTCAGTCAATTTTTATTAGGTTTGGTCGGATATACTAGTAAATATAAAAATTAAAACCGACAAACTCAGTAGATTTAAATTGATATGATCGATCGAATTAGTCTTATTTTTATCGGATCGATTAGATTCGAATAATTTTGCTCATCTTTAGCTAGAATATTCATTTTGTTGATGCATGAATTAAATAATTAACTAAATTCAAGGGTTTATTGCACTCTTTTACAAGCATTATACTTTTGTCATTTATTTACCCTATTCATGTTAAAAGTGAATGTTTTCATACATTTGTATTCTTTATATTTCTGCGCAATTTTATTTTTCATCGGTTTTGAGTTTCCTATTAGTGCCAATTAGTAGTAAACATAATATAAGGAGCTTTCAAAAAATTAAATTAAATTAAATAAAAATAGAAATTTAAAAAATGAATTTCCTTACAATTTTTGCCACGCATGTTATACGGCTTCTATATATATAATTCCTTGTACATAGTATAATTGATTAGTTTATCCTTTTTATTTTTATTATGTCCCTATTGATTTCGAACATATCTTTGTAATAACAAGTGGAACCTTATAAATACTTTGTTATTAAAACTGTGAACTTATCCATTTCTTTTTGACTTAGGTATGGAGTGAGTTTTATTTCCTTTGTCTATTTGATCTTTTTTTTATTGAAGTGCCAATGCTCGTACAATATATTGCATTGCTTCGCATGAATACCTTCTCCGCTTTCTGTCAAATTTTATAAATTGGAAATGACAAACTTCAACCATGCACCAATAAATTAATTAAATTGAAAAGCAACTAAAATAGTTATATAATTATATAAAGATGACCAAGAACAAATAATATCATAAAGCAATGAAATTGAAGAAGATAAAGGTGATAACCGTGGAAGTAGCTGAATCGACTGTAAAAATACATTGTGAAATCCTCAAAATAAGTGCAGTCGAAGCCATAGGTGTCCCTACAAAATCCTTAATTTTTTATTCATTATTTTTGCAGCTCTACCAAACCCAATAAAATTTAACCTCTAAATTAATCCATGAAAATATCCATCTCTCGAGATCATCCGTAATTTATAGGTGCTTATTATTATATTAAACTATTGAATCATTTCTCATATTTCTAATACAGACCCAATTTTTTGAATTCAACATGGGATTGGAAATCTTTTTCGAAATCAAGTTATCCATTGATAAAGCCATATTTTGCATATATGGTAATTATTCTAGCTATATTTTTGTTATTATCATTTAAATTAATATATTTTTTTTTGTGAAGTTATAATAATTTTAATTTAACAATTAGCTTTACAAAATATATGTTTTGAGTGTAATTGGACCAAGATTTGATGAGGAATTGAAGAAAGCTGAATTTCAATCCAAAAAGGAGTAAATGGGTAAAGAAACAGAAGATAATCTATTTCCATGGCGCGCAAATCACATTCGACGCCCGTAGGAATCATCTCTAAGTTGTTGGAAGAAGAAAAAAGAGAAAAGATTCAGAAAAGAAATAAAATACATGGTCGAGCGATTCAGGGGCGCAGACACGTTTAAGAGAAGGGAGACAGTTGCCCCCTTCTTTTTTTGAAAATACGTATATATATAATATTTTTTAAAAATTTTTAAAATTTTTATTAATTTTTTTTAAAAATTTTAAATTGCCCCCTCTTTTTTTTAATTTTTACAAGAAGTCAAAAAAATTACAATAAATTATTTATTCTATAAGTAATAGTTCTCTTTTAAAAAATTGACAAAATATTGATAATATACAAATACAAAAAAATAAAAAAAGGATAAATTTTCTAACTAAATTAATTTAAACTCATTTATTTTAATTATTTTTTAAAAAATTATATTCATTATTTAATTTTTTCTTTTTATTTTATTTTTATTATAAACAATTTTGTAAATTTAAAATTATGTACACATATATATTAATATTTTTTATTAATTAATTTTTTAATAATAAAAATATATTATTAATAAATTAATAAATTTATAAAATACTATTACAATAAAAGGAGAGATAAATAATTATGAAAAAAGTCAAAATTTACAAAAGAAATTTTGTCCCCCTTTATTTCAAAGTCCGGCTTCGCCCCTAGTGCGATTCATACGTGTACGGCTATTCTTAAGGAAATGCCACTGCCTAATTGAAGAAATCTTAAAGCTTTGATGTAGTACAATTATGCATGAGCCAGGTGTTATGTGCCTATGCAAATTCTATGACGATTGGAACTCTTTTTTTATGTGAAATTTTATCCTAGAGATAATTTATAATCAAGAAAGAAGTTCTAGAATCTATCTAAAATATATTCTCGAACATATTAGAAGTCTCCAAGTCTATCCTAAAATATACTCATAATCAGTTTAGAAATCTACAAATTCTTTTCCTACTCAAGATAGAAGATCTTCAAGATCACTATATAAGCAAAGTCTCCCTCTCAAATTAATGATCCAGTGCTTATTATAATTTTTAGTCTTATTCTTAAGATTTCTTTGGAGAGAAGAAGGAGGCTTGGTTCAAAAAAAAAAAGATTGAAGGAGACTTGGTTCAAAGAAGAGATTCAATATTCAAAAGTTCTACTCAATCTAAAGAAGTTCTATAGTTTGATTCATCTTTTTTTTTTTGTCAATTTAATGTTACTATAGCTTTCTTAAATTTTTGCATTATTTAATTTTCAATTATGTGAATTATGTGAATCAAATAATTCACTCTTATTTGATTCAATTGAGTTATCTTTTTGGTTACTTTGTTTTCTTTAAACTTAATATATTAATTATTTGATCAATAATTAATTGATTTGGGATATTGTGTGACGGAGTAATAGTAGAAACATAACAATAATCATAGGAGATAACAATTTTAAGTAAGTTTTCACTTAATTCCTAGGAAGTTTATTTAAAGATTCTCATAAAACTCAATTACTTGACTAAATTACTTTGATCATGAGAATATACATAATGATTAAAGTTTACTATTAATTTTAGTATTTGAAAGAGACTAAAAGTTAATTTAGGATAATCCAACCAATAATCAATGAAAAACTGAAATTAAAACAATACCCTAAAAAAATTCATAATTAATAAATTAAGATAGTTTAACCCTAAGCTTTAAAATCATAAGTGTTAAATTTAATTAGTTTTAGTATATTTAATTTAATTTAGTTAAATTTTTAAAATCAACTTAGTTTTTTTAAATAATAAATAATTTAATTATTTGGTACTTAAGATAACTCTTCCTCGTGGGAATAATACTCTACTTACTACTGTATTACTTGTTGATGACTTGTGTATTTGCAGTAAGCTAGGTTAGACCCTAACTTCCATCCCTTATTTATTATCACGATCATCTGGATGATGACCCCTAATCTTCAAGCTAAAGCTTGTTTTCCCTAAGATTTTGAACTTAAATAATGTTAAAGTTACAAAATCATTACACCCAGAGTTTGAGGCAAAAATTCATACTCACACTCGCTAGGATTGATGAGAGGATCTCCTTCATCATTAGATGAATCTCCTATTATATATCCTTTATCCTTTATAATTATATTATGAAATATGATGCATGTGCATATTATATCTTTTAAATTTTCCTTGTGCTAAAAGTAGGCAAGACCACATACAATTGTCCAAATGAGATTGGAGTACTCTAAATGCCTACTCTCGAAATCCTTTACACTATGTTTGAGCTAGGGTGAAGTAAGATGGATAGGATTAAAGATTGAGAGAAAAGATAAATTATATTATCTAGGAAGAGAGTAAATTATTGGAGAGTCCCACTCAAGTGGTGGGATCCAACGCTTTTAATTAATAAAAAAAGAAAAGAAAGAGGGAGGTGCCTCCCTTTTTGACCAGCACCGAAAAGAAAAAAGAATAAAGTGAACAGTGTGCGGTTGGCACACTATAGGGAAGGCCTATAAATGGCCTTCCCCTCTTCAATTCCGAAGACATAGAATAAGGAAAAATTGTAAGAAAGAAAAATATTTTATATAAGAAATTTTTTGGAAAGAGAGAAAAAAAATCGTGTGAGCTTTTTTTTGTTAGTGACAAAATAGTGAGTTTTTATTTTGAGTGTTTAGAAAATACTTACCACTATTTGGATTTGTCTCAAATATGAATATTGTGCTTCTATAATATTTTCTAGAAAAGTCTCTCTCTTGTAATCTTATTATTTATTAGTGAAAGATATTATTCGGAATTTGTCTCATAGACGTAAACCAAATAAAAAGTAAACCACGTTAAATATTGGTGTCACTCTTTTGCTGATTATTTGTATTTTTTCTCATTTTTATTTATTTATTATCATTTTATCTCGGGCCCGCTAATCCCATTGCGTCGTAAATTTATTTTTTAAGATTTATTATTTTAAAATTTTCAACAACTGATATCAGAGTTTGGTTGGCTATTATCTGTATAATTTGAAATCGAAGAGTCAAATAGTGTGTTTAAATTGACTTCTTCAAATTATTCTATTTAGAAGCCTAGAATGAAATATCTTTTGATATGCAAGGGTTTTTGTGATCCTATTAAAGTTAAAACGGTCAAACCAATAAATAAATCCAATAAGAATTAGAAGAAAATAAATTAAAAAAAATTATGGGTACAGTTAGGCAATGGATAGATAATAATATCTATCATCATGTAGCTCGGGAGAATAATATCAAGGCTTTGTGGAAGAAACTTACCAACTTATATGAAAGAAAATCCTCATAAAATAAGACCTTTCTTTTTAGAAAACTTGTCTATATGAGATTTAAAGATGGGAGCAGTACAACTAAACACTTGAGAGATTTTTAAGGACATTGTAAATCGCCTAACCAATCTAGAAATTATATTGTCTAATGAATTACAAGCTTATTTGCTTCTTGATATTTTGGCTGATAATTGGGAGACTTTGGTGGTTGTCTTGAGTAATTCAGCTTCTGAAGGCAAATTATCTATGTATGTAGTTTTGTGAATGTTTATCATATGAAGAAACCAAGAGAAAATATCAAGGCTCTTCTACCCACTCAGAAGCACTAGCTACTAAAAAACATGGTAGAAGCAGAACTAGACAGTTTCAAAATACAAATAAGTGGTCAAATAACTGTGACAAGTCAAGGGGTAGATCTAAGTTAAGAAAAGATATCACTTGTTACCACTTTGGCAAGTCAAAACATGTGAAAAGATTTTATCTACAGTTGAAATAGGAGTAAGAAGAAAAGAAAGAAGGTAAAGATACAACTTCAATTGCACTTGATAGTGATGTTGTCATTTCCACTGGGGATAATTATCTACGTGTTGATAACCATAAAACTTATTGGGTTGTTGACTCTTGAGTTTTATATCACGTGTCTACAAAATGTGAATTTTCAAATCATATAATAGTGATGATTTTGGATATGTCAGAATAGGAAATTAAGCTTCAACTAAGGTTGTTGGCATCAGTAAGATGTGCTTAAATTTCAATACCGAGTGCAAGCTGTGGCTCAATAATGTTAGGCATGTTCTTGAGATGAGACTCAATCTTATTTCCTCTAGCACTCTTGCTGATGAGGGTTTTATAAGTTTCTTCGGTATAAAGAGCTGCAAAATTACCAAAGAGAATCTTGTATTGGCTAAAGGAAGCAGACAAGATACTTTATACTTTGTGCTAGCCAAGATATGCAAAGAAAAGGTGAATACAATAACAGATACCTCATCAGATTTATGACATAAAAGACTTGATTACCTAAGTAAGAAAAGAATTGATATTCTCACTAGGAAGAACTTTCTACTCTTGACAGGTATACACCTAGAATATTGCACTGATTGTTTAGTAGAAAAATAATATAAAGTTACATTTCAGATATCTTATTCTTTTAGAAGATCAAATATTCTTAATCTTGTTCACACTGATATTTATTTTATTAGTGATAAAACTCTTGGTGGTGCTTTTCATATTGTGTACTTAATTGATGATCACTCTAAAAAAAAGTGTGGACTTTTACTTTGAAATTCAAAGATCAGGTACTGAATGTATTCAAGTATTTTTATGCCGGTGTTGAAAGATAAATGGGAAGGCAATTGAAATGTTTATGTGCATATAATGGTGGAGAATACAAAGGTCCATTTGAGACATATTGTGAGGAGCATGACACTCGCTTAGAGAAGACAATTCTAGAGACATCTCAATAGAATGAAGTTGCTGAAAGAATGAATAGAACCATTATAAAGAAGATCGGGTATATCCTTTCTTATGCTAAACTCCCTAAGTCTTTTTGGGGTGAAGCAATGAGAACTACAGTCGACTTGATTAATCTTTCTCCCTCAATTTTGTGAGTTTTTTGATGCGGAGAATTTGTTCACATTCTAAAAAATGAAAGATCCAATTTTAACCCTAAGACTAAATAATGCATCTTCTTGGGTTATGTCCATGAAGAGTTTGGTTACGGACTTTGAAATTCTGTTAATAAGAAAGTCATCAGAAATATAGTTGTGGTGTTCTTTAAAGATTAAACCATTTAAGATCTTAAGAAGCCTAAACTAGTCAAAGAAAATATTTCAGACCTCACATCAAAGTCATATAATTCCGAGCAAAGTGTTGCAAATGAACAAGATATTAATAATGATGGTGAGCCTATTCCCGATATTGATGAAACTGATGAGGCTATTAATAAGCATGATGATCAGCCTCCTCTTGTATCATTAGTTGAAATTCAATTAAGAAGATCCACCAGAAATAGAATGACCTCCTAGAAATACTCTTCCTATGAGTATCTGATGCTCATTGACGGAAGAGAACTTGAAATCTATGAAGAGGTTGTGGCATGCGATCAGAAAAATGAGTGGTTGAATGCTATATAAGATGAGATGAACTCCTTGCACCACACTTATGAGTTGGTAAAACTGCCTAAAGGAAAGAGAGTATTGAAAAATAAATGAGTTTTCAGAGTAAAGACTGAAAACAATACTTCACAGTCAAGATACAAGGCCAGGTTGGTTGCGAAGGGTTTTCGGCAAACGAAGAAAATTGACTTTGAAGAAATTTTCTCACCTGTGGTGAAGATGTCTTCCATCAAAGTTATTTTTAGTTAAGCTGCCAGTTGGAATTTAGAGATATAACAACTTGATGTGAAAATAATTTTTCTCCATGGTGACTTAGAGAAGGAAACTTATATGGAGCAACCATATGGGTTTAAAGCTAAAGGCAAGGAGAATCTTGTTTGCAGGTTGAAAAAAATTTTATATGGACTTAAGCAAGCACCAAAGCAGTGGTATAAGAAATTTGAATTTTTCATGACATATTATGGGTATGAAAAGACAATTGCTTATCACTGCGTGCTTGTAAAGAAGTTTCATGATGATAACTTTATCATCTTATTACTTTTATGTAGATGATATGTTTATAGTTGACCATGATACTGAGAATATAAATTCTTTAAAGAAATAGCTTAGCAAGTCTTTTGCAATAAAGGATTTGAGATTCGCTAGGCAAATTCTTGAGATGAAAATTATTCGAGATATAAATAAAAGAAAATTTTGGCTATCTCAAGAAAAATACATTGAGAAAGTTTTTACCAAATTCAACATAAGTAAGGCAAAACCAATTTCTCTCCACTTGCAGCTCATTTCAAGTTGAGCTCAAATTCATAACACCCACATTTCTAATATATAATTAAATAATTAATATGGAGAATTAATTAGTGTGTTAAAAAAGGGATATGCACAATAAATATCTAATGTATATACTAGATATATATAATATATACATTGGACATATAATATATATATATATATATAGTATATATCTAATATATAAACTTTCACACAAAGACAAAATTAGGTTAAAAGTTAAAAATAAATAAAATAATAAATAAAATAAAAATATAAAATATAGGCCAAAGGAAGGCCTTAATTAATAATGGATGGGAAAAAATAGAAAATATCTTATTGATTAATTAATTAATTAATAATTAATATATATATATATAAGGTTAAAGTTGGAAATTCATTTAAAATTAAAAAGCATCTTCTTCTTCTTCTTTTTCCATGGTGGCTGAATTCCATTAAAGAGGAGGGAAGAGATTCTTTTCCTCACATAAACCAAATTTCACAAGAAATTCAAAGATTTTAAGGTGATTTTGAAGATTAAGCAAAGTTTAAGTTAGTATTCTTTACCTTAAGCTTAGTTTTCTTGATTGTTAAGATTATGTGAAATTTGATATTAGTGATAGAAATGATTTTAATTGTTGAAATTGATAGTTTTGAAGTTATTATGATAAGTATATGTTGGTTTAATGGTTGGATGATGAAAATGAATTTGTTTTTGTGAAGTTTGAATATGAAAGTAGTGAAACTAGGGTTTTTAGTTGGATTTTGGTTATAGTTATATAATTAGAGGTTGTTTTATATAAATTGAATATAAAAATGGTTCTAATTGAAGAATTTGTCCTTTGTTTGATTTAGGAGAGGATAAGCACAATTGAGGTTAAATATAAAGTTTAGGACTTTGAGAGACTAAAGCTTGAAAAGTGTTTGTAATTTGATTTTGAAGACAAATAAAATTAGTACATACTTTGACAACATATATTTGAAATATACATATTTGGCATAATTGCATTAGCATTATAAAGTGTGTTGTTTTGCTTAAAAGTGAGGTTATTTATATAATCTATGTATTGTATTATAAATGGAATGTAATGTGAAATATGGAAAATGATTATGGACTGTGATAAAATGTGGAAATTATAGATAAATGATGAATTGAAGTGAGAATATGAAAATAAGATATGATATTGTGTGATTAGTAGCCCTGCATAGTTATTTGCTCTAGAATATTGAGTTTGGTACTGTAGAGTTGGTATGCCAATGATATGTCATAAAGTTTTATACGCCTTTAGGCAAGATTCACTTATATCACATTTATTATTATTCCTTTGCGCAAGATACGCTGATATCGGATACTTTGGGTCGAAGAGACGACCTCTGGATAATAGTGATATGCTGGTATTACATGGAATTTAAATCTTCAGTGTCGGACCTTTGGGTCGCAATAGGTCAAATAAATATTTCTGAAATCTAAATATTGTATAGGGATTAGTTGGGCCCATTATATATGATTGTGATTCGTTTATAAAATTTAAAAGTTAATGAATATTAAATGAATATTGCATGACAATAGTAACTAAACGCATGAGACTTACCTAGATGGTGCTTCACTGCATAGCATATAAATATACCTTATTCAAATACATTATGATTATGTACTTTATAATATTTTTATAAACATGTTTACATTTTTTTAAGGTATTGTAAATTTTTGTAAATATATATAAAGTACCTCACCTATATTTGTTAAATACTTAGATATGTGTAGAGATATGATGGATTTTGTGAAATTATGAATTGGGAGTATCTTTTCTAAAGCAGGTTGCATTGCTTTGATTTTGGGATTTACTGAAATTATAGATAAATTTCTGAAAAAGAAACTCAGATATTTTTATATAAACTAATCAAAATTATATTTTATTTACACTTATTTAATTGCTAAACATATATGTATATATCTATTAAATTTATTCTTTTGAAATTGTATTTCTTTTTGGTATTAAGTATGAGAATTTTTTTTGATTAATTATCGTAGCACTCTTGTATTATATATATGCATTATAAGTATATAGGGTATAAGAGTGTTATACAAAGAATATCCTTCAATTGATAATGACAAAAAAAGAAATGAAGAAAGTGTCTTATGCTTTTATAGTTGGTAACGCGATGTATGCTATGGTTTACACAAAATCAGATATTGCTTATATTGCTGGAGTTATCAGTAGATTCCTTTCTAATCCTGAAAAGGAATATTGGCTAGCAGTAAAATAAATACTGAGGTATCTTAGAGGCACCTCTAAAATTTGTTTTTACTTTGGTGATAAAAAAAAACCTATGTTGAATGTGTATACGGATGCAAATATGGCTGTTGACATTGACTCCAGAAAATTCATTTCTAGATACTTAATGCAGGAGGAGCAATTTCTTGGAAATAAAAGTTACATAAATGGATTGTCTTATCCACCATTGAGATTGAATATATTGCAATTATTGAATTAAACAAAGAGCTATTATAGATGAAGAAGTTTTTGCAAGAGAAATATGTATTGTACTGCGATAATTTAAGTGTCATTTATCTCAGTAATAATTCTACTTTCACTAACGATTAAAGCATATTGATGTGAGATATCACTATATTCAAGATGCACTGGAGATAAAACAGTTTCAGTTTGAAAAGATTCATACTAATCATAATGACTCTAATATGATGACTAAAATTCTACTAAGTAAAAGTTAGTTGATTGTAAGAAGATTGCTGGTATGAAAGTCATATCCACCTGAGTGTGAGGGAGAGATTTGTTGGAGAGTTCCATTAAAGTAGTGGAGTCCACCATTTTTAATTAATATAAAAAGAAAAGAAATAAGGAGGTGCCGCCCTTTTTTAATCGAAAAAGAAAAAAAAAAAGGTGAACAGCTTGCGGTTGGCATATGGTAGGCAAGGCCAATAAATGACTTTCTCCCCTTCAATTCCAAAGACATGGAGTAAGGAAAAGTTGTAAAAAAATATTTTGTATAAAATTTTTTTTAAAAAGAAAGAAAAAATAAATAGTATGAGATTTTTTTTTAGTGACAAAATAGTGAGATTTTATTTTGGATATTTGAAAAACACTTACTACTATTTTGTGTTTATCTTAATTGTGAGTATTGTATTTCTATAATATTTTTTTTAAAAATATATATTTTTTATAATCATACTATTTATTAATGAAAGATATTATTCGGAGTTCGTCCTGTGGACGTAGCCCAAATAAAGAGTGAATCATATTAAATATTAGTATTTTTCTTTTACTGATTATTTTTATTTTTCTAATTTTTATCTATTTATTATTAATTTGTCTCGGGTCCGCTAACCCGCTGTCCTATAATTTTTTTTTTTTGGATTTATTATTTTGAATTTTTCCAACATAAATTGATGTAGAGAGTTTTATAAAGTTAATTGAGGGCCAAATACTATCATATTTTTAAAAAAAATATATAATACCTTATTTTTCGAGGTAAGGAAGTATTATGATTTTATTTTCATATACTGACATTTCATTATGCAATATCCTATTTTCTTGTTACATATAAAAATGATATTTTATTAACATAATACTTAACATTATCGTCCCCTTATCTTTCACAAGAATTATAACCCCATCTTTCACTAAAGACATATAACATTATAAAATTTTAAAGACATATAACATTATAAAATTTTACTTTGCTTTTTTTAGAATTAGGCAATGTCCGATGTCATTGCATGAAGTGAATTCTATCAGACATTCTTTGAAAAGTTGTGACACTCAAAATGCAATTGGAAAAATTGCGTCACTCAAAATGCAATTTAAGTAAACTTTCAATATAATCGGCGTTGGGCCCTTTCAAATATTTAGTTTTAAAACATCTTGATTTGAATAAAGATTGAATAAACACTCAGTTGTATTAGTTTCAACGATTTATGTATTTTTTATAGATCAAAATTTATAAATAAAATTAAGATTGCTAAAAAAAGAATCTTTTAATTTTGTAATTTATAATTTAGCTCTTGAGGGTTTAAATTTTTTTCACCCTTACATTACAATTAAAAAATATTTTATTTAAAAAAAAGTAGATGACATGTGTCACAATTAGCGTTGTCTTATAGGTGATTATCTCCTTTATTTATTTTTTTTATGTCTCATTAATTATTATTTTCTTTTATTTTTTAAATTATTAATCCATTGATATATTTTAACCTCTCATATTAACCTCTCTCATATGGTGAGATTAATGATAATGATTAAACGCATAATACATTCTCATTAATCTCCAATTATGCATGTTTTTAGGTCCGTTTGCATAAATATATATTTTCAATTTTTTTTTTTAAAAAAAAGAGCAAGGATTGCACAAACTTTCTAGCAGGTGTGGTGAATATTGACGTGTCAATGGTCTACGTGGATAAGGATAAAAGATGGAAGTTACTAGGCAAGCCCCGAAACCGCCAAATCACACTATTTCCACACACCCTTTTTCTCACTCACCCATTAAATTTTCGTCTTTAGTGATAAAAAAATGCGGGCCATAAAATAGTTGTAAAAGAAGGCGTGAACCTATAAATTCCTTAGCTGGATATATCCATTTTCTACTTTCGGTGGCTGACTGGCTGTTGGATAAATATAGCTCCTGCTTTAATTCAAAGATTCTAAACCAATCAATTGGCGCCACGACATAAGACACAGGTACATGGGACCCATAGCAAACTATTGAATCCACGTCACCATATTGGTTGAAACGTGGAATACGATAAGGACAGGTTGTGACCTATACTGGTCGCAATGGCTGACCTAATTAATTCTTACCACTGTGACAAAACTACCCTCGCTCCGATCACGTGGCTGATTATAATTGGTTGGAAACTGGGGCGGGTAATTTGTCGCTGTTATGACTTATTTGGTCAATTCAGTGGATGGGCATTCGCGCCCAAATTTGTGGACCCGTTATGTTAATCAACGGCATGAAATTTGGAATGGGCGAGTGGGTCTCTAACATCAAGCCACAAGTCAATGTGTTGATGGTGAGGATTTATACACATTTATTTATTTAGCTTTAGTTTCCGCACATGATTACGTCCCAGTGTGCTCATGGTCATTATAAACATGCTAATATATTAATATAATATATAACAAGAAAATTATTATGTAGACAGGATATATATATATATACTTAATTAATACAAATATTTTAAAAATAATAATAATAAATAATAAATAATTTTATTAATTTGATGCATATACAACTAATTTAGATAAGAATTTTTTTATATAACAAACTATAAAAAAAATTAAAAAAATTCGTCAAACCAAAAAAAGCTACTTAAAAATAATAATTTCATTTTGAATTCAAACTTTGAATGTAAAATACTTTTAAAAATTAATAATAAATATTTTATTTTTTAGTGAACTTATTCAACATAAATCTAAATTAATTTATAATTTTTAAATTGCAGCATACCGGATTAAGATTAAAAAATTTATTGTTAAAAATGAGATCAGAACTTAAAATTTTTAATTATCAACATATACAGTATGAGATGAGATCATATGCTTAGATATGAACAAAATTTTTCAACACGCCATTTCTTCCTTTGATTTATTTATTTTTAAATTTATTCAAACCCATATTTTATGATTAAATTATTAATATTGTAATTGAATATTGTCAAGAATTTAAGTTTGATGTGATTTAATTTGGTATGGTTCATAAAAAAATATAGAACCTGAATCCTAACTATGAATTTTCTAATTAACTAGGTTCATATTAGGGTATGAGCCAGAAATTCTTTTAGCATGTCATCGACAAAAAACGTGTTAGATCCAGCCAAAATCTGCCCGCCCCAGTCAAGTTCCTACCTACTTTGAAATGATTTTGTCCTAAATTATTTCCATTCGTATAGTTCAGGGTTAAATTTTATAACAAATTATGTTACATGTTTTTTGAATATTATTATATTAGAGTTGAGGAATTAATCATGAGAATTGAGAAATGAGGACACCTCTCTCTCTCTCTTTTGGCACTTTTCTCTTTGATGAATGAAACATTATAGAGAAAAAAAATTGGTCCAAAATTTGGACAAGCTTTCATTGCTCTTTGGTATGTGTCATTTCAATGTGAATTCTACTGAAAATAAACACTTTCTCTTTGATGGACAATGGATGACCTCACAGTTAACCCTGTCATATAATTTTTCAAAAAAAAAAAAACTTTTTTCCATTCACAGGTGAACATTGTGAACACTATTATTCAGAACTATATTTGAGTTTAAGTTGAGATGATTTTGGATTATAGGTTAGGATAAACTCAGCCTATATAATTAATAAGATTACCCATTAATTTATAATTTTGTTTAAGCTGAGAAAAAGTTGAATTTTAAATCGTATTTAAGCTGAGGTATGACTGAAACTGATGAATATTTGAAATTTTAAGTTAAATTATATTCTTCAAACAAGGGGAATAATTAATATATAATTACTAATCAACTCAATGCGGAAGAAATAGGAGTAATTTTTTTTTCAATATTAATATATATATATATATATATCATTATAAAGCAATGTTTTGATTAATTAATTATATATCTAATGTTAAAGTTTGGTGAAATTTCTACTAAATGTTCAAAACTACGCACAAAGCAAGAGATTATTATTTTTAGAAAAAACATATCACATGCATGCTTATAATTTACATGTGATTTCAATTGTCATACATCATATGTACATTTAAAATATCTTAGCCATTTACTATTTGAACGCTAGTTTATAAATTAATTATCTATCTTATAATATAAATTGCCAAAAAATATTCAAATTACTATTCTTCATTTTTTTACTTATCTCTTTTTAACTATATATATATATTAATTTTTAATATTTCCTTAATTAGCAAATATTAAAAAAATAAATAGATAATAAATGAAAATTAAATTAAATTTGACTTTATTTGATTTTATTCTCTCACCTTATTTCCAACCATACATATAAAATAAAGCCAGTGGGGGTATCCTCAAATTTAAATAATACCTAATCAAGCTAATCCATTATCATTAAACAAATTAAGTGATATCCACAAATTAAAATATTTAAAATTAAGACTATATATATAAATGTGAAACCATAGGAACTTGTGGATTTCAATCACATCAATTAATCAAAACTTGCTTAACAAGTTTAAGCTAATATTAAAGGTAAGCGCGATATATATATATATATATATATATTACTTTTTATTTTTTATTATTTTTTAGTTTACATATAATGCATGTATGTGTCCAAGTTAAATGAACACATGCATTTTTTTTTTACATAATTCAAAAATTTCCTCTTTTTGACTCGAAGGCGCCATTTCACAACAATGGTTCTTTCCATGAATTTCAAGGGGCTCGACTACTTTATTTTGGTAAATTGGCAAATGATCAGACTTACTAATCTTTGTTTAATTAATTAATTAATTAGCCACCAATTTGTGTCTTGTTATTATCTTTAATTTCCACTTGTAATTGGGATTATGTCAACACGGGTCTATTACTAGCCCCCAACTTGCTGAATTAATTATGAAATCTACATAGAAAAAAAGATGTTTTAAAAATGTTTTAGTCTTTTCAATTTTGATTAATTATCATGTTAGGAACTTTCTAAATGCTGCTTTTGATAAATTTTTCTTTCATTTTCTCGCTAATTAAGACTTATAATTTAGTCCCTTAAAGGAATATTCTCCTTTCTTCAATAAAAATATTCTTGACAAGCGTATTATATATATATATATATATATATATATATTCTCCTCATTATTTTTATTTTCCTGATTTCAATAAAATGATATTTTGTTTATTTTAATTTGATAAAAATATTTTTTATTTTACAAAAATTAAAAAATAATTATTTTTATTAAAAATATAAATTTATATGTATTTGATCTATTGTACTTTTATTTTAGTATGATGTATATTTATTAAATATTTTTAATAAGTAATATTAAATATAAATATAATAAAAATTTAATACATTAATAAATCTATTAAATTAATAAGTTAATTATAATTTTAAAATAAGGTGAAACGGAGAAAATGTAAAAAGAAATAAATTCAACAATAATAATAATAAAGTATTATAAAAAAATAAAATAATAAAGTAATCGTTAACTATTTTGTGGATGTTTTTTTAAAGCCACCACGGACCAAATCCAAGATGTTTCAACGGTCGTAGCTGTATTTTAATTTTTGTTTTAAATTTTTTTTCTAAAATTTTTATATTATAATTGTTTTGACATGTTATACGACAAGCTGCGTGTGCTAATCTAAGCTTTGTTATAACATTGGCTCTTTCATTGTTGGGTTAGATTTTGTTTAACAATATAATTTTTTAGGCACTTGAAATTATATGTTTGCGGTCCTAAACAAATTGTCCTTTTTTGGCCAATGGTATGGACTTTTTAAAATCATAATCATAAATTAATATATAATTATTATTTCAAAGTGATAGCAAGATGAACTTCGATACTCCAGCTCTGATACAGAAGTTCGAGTTTTGCTTTTGTAAAGTTAAAAAAGAGAGAATCGTAAAAAGATTCTAATATTAAAGTTAAAAATATAGAATGAATGAGTTTAAAGTAAAAAAAAAATAAAATATTTTTTAAGTTTTTTATCTGTAGGGCTTATCTCTATATACAGTGAATGGATATAAGACCATACCTATTAGAGTCAACAGATTTTTTGAGTGTCACAATAATTTTTTTATCGCGTCATACTAACTATTGTCCGGACGTTAAAAAATTTGACCAAACGAGTAGTTTGAAAAGCGAAATCGATCATCCGAATAGTTCAGAATCTGATAACACAGTTCGGATAATATCACAAAGTATTATTTTTTCAAAGGATATTAAATAAAAAATATGATTTTATTTAATAAATCATTACCTCAATATTTTAAAATTTATCTTACACTACAGGTCCATGGAATTTTAATATAATAATAAACTTAAAGTTTAGATGTTGTCTCATATTTGATGATTTTTATTTATATTGGATTTGAATGGAATTACATTTGTTTTTTGATTTGATAATTTGTTTATTTCATCATTCATTTATAATACAAAAAATTAAACATTTGATTTTATATTTAGTTTAATTGAAAATAAATAATAAATTATAATAATATTAAAAAAAATCTTAACCATATATATATTGTTATATTTTTTTCTCTTTTTTAATTTAATATTGGTCATTAATTCATTAATGGGCGATAATATTATCCCCTTTTCTTCACCTTTATTTCTCATTTACGATTTTATTTTTATATGATATTTTTTAAATTTTATATGTTTTATTTATAGTTTATCTTTAAAATAATTTTTAAATTATATATATCTAAAATTTATTTTTGTACTTTTTTACCTTTTTAGAATAAAACTGAATAATATAAATTTTTATTATAAAATTTTATCTTTTTATTAGTTTGAATGTTACGTGCTCTTTTTAAATAGAGATTTATTATTTCTTAATAATAGTTGTGTATCATTATTAAATTGATGTATCCTTATCGTATAAAAGAGATAAATAAAATAATTGTCTCACAAAAAGACAGATTAAATATCGCATATTATCATTATCTATTATTTACATCAAAAAAATCTATAAACATTCAATAATTATTAGTTATGTACATCTTATAAACTTTAAAATTATATAGTTTTATTCATATATTATCAATGTGTTTTTTAATTCATTAATAAAAAATTATTTTGCATTAAAAAAATTAAGTACGATAATACTCATTTATCTTAATGAGTATTTCAATTTTGAGTAAAGTATTATATAATATAGTGAAAAATCATTTTATTAATATATGAATCTCTTAAATTATGTTATATTGATTTTTGGACTTTTTCCTTTTATTTTGAATAGCTTTGACTTTTTAAAAATAATTTTATATAAATTGTTAATTTTCTTCAATAATTAGAGCGCTGATTCATAACTTTAAAGTCCTTCAATTTGGAAAATGATGAGAAAAAAAATATTTATTGAATATCAAAATAATATTTTTAATGAAAACATCTATATGAGATTGATTTTAAAATTGAGAAATTAATCTGATTAAAAAATTATCCACATATAATATATTTTAAAAAATAAAATTTATACATAATTGATGCTTTTTCTCTAATATATATAAAAAAATAATTAAATTAATTATATTTTGAAAAATTTAGAAATAAAGCATATATAATTTAAAATATTAATAAGACATATATAATAGAAATTCATACTTTAATATATAAGAATTAAAATATTGCTTATTAATTAATTTAAATGATTTTACAGAAATATCATGTTTTGAAGATCATTTAACAGTACCATATTATCTTTTATTTTTTTAGAGGAAAAATAATTTTTATTTCGTTTTATTTTAACATGATAATAATTTTTCGTTCGTTTATGGCAAAACGAATATATACACTTTAGTTTTGAGTAAAACTTAGTCAAATCATTTAAATTAGTTTGACTCAAGTCATACAAACTTTTCTCAAATATTTTAAATTGTATAATTTAAATTTGATAGCCTATGTTTTTTTTTCTACATTGAAAATATAATATCGTGATTTTATTTTAGATCCATGTATATGAAAAAAAAAATCCATAGTACTAATTAATTTGAGTGATCTATCAAAACGTTAGAACTATTTGAAAAATAAATCTCAAATACATTTTCATTTGCATTCATGAATCTAAATTCATAATAAAATAAGTGAATTTTCAAAATAAGAAACTTCAATAGAATAAAATTTTTCAAAGAACAAAATAAAATATTAAAATGTTTTAATTTTAATAATCCAATTAATTTTTTATTTTGTGGTCTTCAAATATTTTAAGAGGAGTCTTGGCGCAACGATAAGTGTTATCGCCGTGTAACCTGAGGTTACGGGTTCGAGTCGTGAAAACGACCTCTTACAATTAATTGCAAGGGAAGGCCACGTACAAAGACCTAATGTATTCGACCCTTTTCCAGACCCCACTTATTATAGGAGCATTCGTGTACCAGACTGTTTTTTTTTTTTTTTGTTCTTCAAATATTTGGAATATAAATAGAGAGGTTGCTTCGTCCTCTGCTTTTGGTTTCACGTCCTTTTTTTTCCTATTCTTTTTGTCATTAAATGACAAAGTCTTTGTGCCGCATTCGTGCCCTATTAGACCAACGGCGAAATCGCCCTAAAATTATGCTAAAATTGTATATGATCATACGATTTTCTCTCATCGACGCTAAAAAAAAAATAATAGTCATAGACGCTGATGAGAGATAACTCAACCTCCACATAGATTGAGTTATCTTATTTACAGCGAGAGGTTGAAAAACCTCTCGCTGTAAATAAATTATAATTTTTTATAAAATAGTCTTTGACAAAACGACATCATTTCGTGAGAGATATTTTAATTTTTTTTATTTGACTTTTGACGAAACGACTTCGTTTTATCAGAGGTCATTTTAAAAAAAATAAAATTTTTCTCCAACGAAACGATGTCGTTTTGCTGAAGAGAAATTTAAAAAAAATTAATAAAGGGGCTGCACTGCAGCCCCTCCTCCCTTCTCCTTCTTCTTTTCTCTCCCCCTTCCCATCAGTCACTACTAACCCAGCCGCACTAGCCACCGGTCACTCTACTGACAACACCGACTACTATCAGTTCGTAAAAATTTATTCCCTTAGGAAATTTATAGATCCGCCACTGTATCAAACAATACATAAAGACTCTCTAAAGTGTATGTACATAAATTAATTAAAAAAATTAAATGTATAATATATTAATAAAAATATGTCATGCGGTCCAAAATTAATATTAATTTTATAATTGCCAATCAATTTTATTAAAATTGTTGCATACAAGCTGGAAATATTTTTGTAAAGGCATGAAGCAGCTGTATTCCTATGGCGGCTTTCAACTTTTGGTATATGCAAATTGCATAAGCAGCATGTCAAATATGGGGATTTGATTTTTTTTTTCCCCTTAATTTTGTGAGGATAAATTATTATTTTATTTTGGTATTAGACTACGTAAGACTCATAGGTTGAAATTATTATAGTTGATATGTCTTTTTCCAAGCCGTGTGAAGGGTCTTCTAGTTGTTGATAGCGGTGGATTCACACATTAGTATTATTAAATTTAGTGTAAATATATATTTTTTTTCATAAAAAAGTTGATTAATATTTTTTAGATTGCTCATACTATTTTTAATAACATTAAATGATTCATATTGATAATAATGTATATTAAATAATATATTAATAAATTAATTACTTTCTAAAAAAGAAAAATGAATCTATGAGGGGGAGGAACTATTATTTATAATTAATATAAATGAATAAAACCTCATTACTTAAGACATAGATGAGTCTTTTTTTAAAAAAAATAAAGTGTTATTATTATGAATTAATTTTTGTTCACATATTTAACTTGGCAGAAAATAGATATTTTTATCACTGAATATGTAAATCAGATAATAATAAATTGTGCTATCTTAATTAGAGATAATAAATTCGATTATATAAATATATAATTGATAAAATTTTACTTTCGTAATCGCAACTGATTTGACTTCTAAAGGATAATTAAAAAATAGGCCATTATTTATTTTTTAATTTTTATTAATACTGGCTTTTATTTTTATGCCTCATAACTTTAATGAATACGAAAATTTAAGAGGTATATATATATATATATTTATTTTTTCAAATGCCCTACGGATTTTAAGTACTTTCTTTCTTATATTTTCATATTTTGATATTATCAATTTCTAAAATTAAAAAAAAATTCTATATCTATCTTTGAAACTTAAAAGTTAGATTTTAAGCAAATTTGAAAAAAATAGGTATTTTGAAAAAAAAAATTCACTCTAGGATGTTTTTATATGAAATTCTTTAATAAAAAATAATAAAGAAAATTAAAATGTATAGAATGTTTAAAATATTTTCAAAAATACCTGATAATTTTAAAGAAAATTTAAAAATATATATCCTTCTTTAAATTTAATGAATATATATATATATATGTATATTAAATGGATGTATTTGAAAATGGATATTTATAAATTAAAAGTTAAAAATTAAATAATTTTAAAATAAATATTTGGAATTTCTTAAAAAATATCCCTAAAAATAAGATTATTTTAAAAAATATGCACTTTCATTTTTTTAAAATATCACTTTTCAACTTTTCATTTTAAAAAGTCATTTTTTTAGTGATGTAGTATATTAAAAATATGCTCCATTTTCATAGTTGTATACTTTTATATTTTTAAAATATATTAAAAATAATAAAATATTTAAAAATTAAAAAAATAAAACGGTGTAATTTTTTAATAATATTTTTGTGGAAAAATGATGCCCTCTATTATTTTTTTTTTAAAATTTTTTTATTAGAAATGTTTTAGTTATTTTATTATAAACTCATAATAAATTCATTATGAACTACTTAAAATTTATAAATTTATAATAAATTCATGATAAACTTATTATAAAAACTTATTGTAAATTTTTTATAAACTAATAAAAATATAATATTTTAATAAATATTTTATAAATTTTAGTATTTTAATGAATAATTTATAAATATAATAAATTTGAAACTATTTTTAATTTTTTTATATATTTTTTAAAAGCCCTATTTTTGTTTCGTGCAAGCCTAGCCCATTCCTAAACTTTGAGAAAGTTCTCCTCAATATTTTAGGAAAAATAGCACTCTCCACTATATTTTTTTAAAAATTTTATTTTTTTATTAGAAGTATTTTAGTTATTTTATTATAAATTTATAATAAACTTATTATAAACTGTGTAAAATTTATAAACTCATTATAAATTCATGATAAATTTATTATAAACTTATTGTAAATTAATTGTAAACTATAAAAATCTGATATTTTGATAAATATTTTATAAATTTTGATATTTTGATAAATATTTTATAAATATAATAAATTTAAAATTATTTTTAAATTTTTTTATATTTTTATTGAAAGCCCAGTCTCTTACGAGGCATTTTCATGATTCACGTCAATTTGATACCATATTTTCAGAATTACGTTTGTTTAACTTTGTTTTTATTTTACGACGTTGGGCCCTTTTTTTTTCTTTTACGGCAAAATTAATTTTTTTCTGTTTCATTTTTTCCCCTTTTTCCGTTCCTTTTCATTTATATTCTTTATTTACAATAAATAGTAATATATACATAACATGCATCAAATATATAATCATCATCTATACAAAATTTACACAAATTATTTAATATTTTTAATTTTATTTTTTTAAAAAAATTTTATATACACGTAATATGCACGTAACATACATATAATATATACAATAAATATATAATATAAATATAATATTTATATAACATCTGTATAATATACATATAATATATATACAATTAAATTAATATTTTTTAAAAAAAGATTATATGTATAATATGTAAAATTTATTTGAAAATAAATTTAATTTCTTTTTGACAACTTAATATTTTTATTAATATATTTTTATATATTTTACTTTTTTAATATTTTTTGAGTGTTTTTTGTTAATTGTAATTAAAGTTATTTTTTTTATAAAAATGTATTATATTTTATTGGTTGAAAATATATTTTAAAACATTAATTTTTATTATTTTATTAAAATATATTTATTTAATAGTAAAATTTGAAAAAAGATAAAATTTATCGTAAAATATTATTTAAAATGAGAGAGGAGGTATTTTTAAGAAAAAAAAAATCTTATTTTAGCAATCAATAAGATATTTTTAAAAATTTGACCTAAATTTTTATTAAAATGTTGCTTTTTTGTGTAATATTTTTTTAAAAGAGTTTTATTTTTTATGTGTAGTTTTGTAAAATGGCCATCTTTTATATTTTGTTTTCTTTGAGCTTGTGGGCTTATTGTATTTTTTCATATATATATATATGTGTGTGTGTGTGTGTGTGATAGAATATCATTTAGATATATAAAATATGCACAAAATTAATATTGAGCAGAAAAAAATTTCAACTGTCAAATAAGAATTTTATAAAATATTATAAATTAAAAAAATCAAATTTTAAGGATAATTTTTTTTCTTTTTAATTTCTCATATTATATTATAATAATAATATCACATAAAACCTTATTAATCACGAAAGGGACATTCATTTGGTATATATATTCTCACATGCTAATGACATGTTAATTGTTTTCAACACTTCAACTCTTAGCTTATCAATTTATGATTCATGAAAGAATCTCAAATTAATTTTTACATACATTAATATATAATTAAAATCCATGCAATCAACTGGCTAATTTTACAATACAAACTTATATAAACAAATATGATATATTTTGAAATTTATACACAATTTATTCTAATTCAGAAAATTAATGATAACAATTAAATTTTTTCCCCATTACTTAGCATTTTAATACTGTAAAGTTAGAATAGAAATTTCAAATGAATAATAAATAATTAACAGTTAAAAATCTTGGGAGATGATGAAACTTCAAAGCTACAAATGGGGCAAATTTTCTTGATTTGAAGCCAACTGGTTATACATTCAGAATGGTAAGGATGTTCACAAGGAAGAGCTACCAATGATTGATCATCTTCATCTTCTCCATCATATTCTACATGACAAATCACACATCTATCAATCCCACTTTATTATTTTTCTGATCCATACTTAATTCATACTTAAATGGCTTAAAGCATTTTTGAATTTCATCTGCAGTTAATCCTCTCTTCTCTTCTCCGATAAACTCTCCTAATGCAATCAACTCTTCGTAGGGTAGCTCGTCAGGGTCGATCTCATCTTCTTCCATATCATCATCTTCTTCGCTGCTACTGTCTTGACCTTCGAGAAACTCTAATTTTGACTTTCGAAATATTCATAATCATTATTATTTCCATTGTTTTCTTGGCTTGAATCTTCATCATCATCATCATCATCATCATCCTCTTCAGTATCACTTTCGATGCTCGTTAGAGTATTCAAAGCCCTTTCTTGTTCTTGCAAAGCCACTGCGAAAGCAAAATCGGAATGAACTTGATCATCAAGTTCCACGTAATAAGGAACTGATCTCCTCGTTGAAGCAGCTTGCTTTCTCTCTTCTTCGTCCATTGATCGTTTCATTTCTTGATTGTTTTCCATGAATTTTTGAAATCTTGAAACTACAAGCATGCAAGAATTTCATTGGCATATATACATATGAAGAGAATAATTAAAAAAGAAAAAGAAGGAGGCAGCTTTCTTTAGATAAAAGGCAATTAATGTCAGTATAAATTTAAAAGAAAATTGGGTAGTGAAAATTTTTTAAGATTCTTAGTTGATCCAATTTCTAAAGTTATACCAATATTCTATTAAATATAGGTAAAGAAGGTGTTGAGAAGTTTCTTCAGGTACAAGGCAGCTTTTCTTGAGAAGCAATTGAAAACTAGTTCTTGTAATTAAGTTATTATTATTATTATTGAAATCGTAAGTTCAATGTTAGGATCTTAATATAACTACAGAGCCATTGGCGTATGGCAACATCTCAAATCCAATTCAGTACGTTTCTATATATTAATTTTGTGTTGGGGACACGCCAAATTATTCAAACTTATAAGCTCCCAGTTTTTTTTGGTCCTTTTCATGACTTATGACTAAATTGACATTATGCGTGCATTAATTTAAGGCTTTGGTTTATAATACATATATATGTTTATAGTAAATTTAATTGCTGGGATTTCAATTCGAGTTCTATAATGTTATCGTATTAGATTGATATATTTACTAGGTATAGGTAAAATTAATTAATTAATATTATATATATATATATATGTCCTCACATATACTTACATTTATACATTGTCAAACAAGTTTTTTTTGATCAACACTTCCTTGGTTTAGTTCCCATATTGGAAATCCCAATATGCATTATTAATTGGATAAAAGATAATAAAGGAAATCAGAGTGATTTTATATTATATAGCTCACATTAATTTGGATCTTTCATCTTAAGATTATAATAATTGTTACTTTTAATAGTAAAGTATTTTGAGACAATTCTTAGAAAGAAAAAAAAAAGGGAAATTTTATGAGTAGATTTCCCTCGTTCGATAAAAAAGGTCATTGAGGCTGATATTAAAAAATTTATAAATGAAAAGAATTCTTTAACGGAGAAAACATATCAAATACTAATGTATACAAAAAATGGCAAGATGCACGGATTAATTCTCACCATCTTACTCTAGGATAAATTTTTGGCCTGAAACTATTTGAGCCTTTCCGTACAAATTTTGATGAGTGAATAACCCTAACATTATAGAGTATGCTACCATTATTAATTTGATTTCTTCCATAACCATACCCTACTCCAATCCGATGATTTCTTGGCCTCAAATAGTTATGAACTTTCCGGTAAGTCCTTAATCTCCGGCGAGATGGCGACCTACCAATAACCTCCACTTTGAATAATTATTATTATAGTCTTCTAATTTGCTTGTATCAAACTCACTACTAGAGTAGTTATCTCTTGTGTGGTGATGACTTATTACCCTTGTTTTGAGCATTATAAGACTATTACAAAAGAAGAGGCAGCAATTTTCCCCACAAAGAGAAGCAACAAACTAGACCTCCCCGTATCATTTTGCAGATGCCATGGCCAATACATTCGTAAATGCCCAATTTGTACAAGAGATATAAGAATAAGAGCACTGCATGCATGTTATCATAATTAATAAAACATGTCAAACGTATATTAATATATAAATTGACTCTAATTGGGAGCTCAAACTATAAAATAATACTATATAAATGTACTAACAATTTGGTATATCTCAAATATATCAATCGACCAACTAACATTATAATTTACTATAATTATTTTTTTTATGTTAATAAAAAAACCAAATGAATTGAAATACTATAAGCTACAAAATAAGAGTAATTCTCATCTAATTTGGTGAAAACTACCTGTTATGTTATTAGAAACTGGGAGTACTATAAAAATATAATAATTTGATAAGCAGTCAATTAATTAATGTGATATTTGATGCATCACCACAGTGATAAGATACTAGGTACTATTTTAATTTTGAAAAATAGTGACTGAATATGTAAACAAGGACAACTACCATTTAACTATTGATTTGAAATTGGAAAGGCAAAAGCGAAGAAGGGAAAAAAATGATCGGCTGCTGTAATTATTGAATAATATTTGTCACTAAATTCAAGAAATTAAGAATGATACATATAATATGAATTATAAAGAAGAAAACCGCCGTAAAAGGGATAAAAGCCAATATAATTGGCATAAGTAGGATCGCTGCTTACCAATGTAGAACAAAACCAGAACCATAGCCAACTTCAGAGGATTGGCAATGCAGAAATTTTCTATGTAACAAATAAAATCCCATGTTGATCCACAAATTGAACTGCATTTTATATAAATATTGTAAGAACAATGATAATATGACCGAGTAAATTTAACAAAGGCTAATGAATATATACTAATTAATTTAAATACCTGCAAGACTTTCCAGAAAGAAAATCGAGTGGAGAGGTAAGAAGATCGCTTATTACTCCAGTAAAACTAGAAGTGAACGATCTAATTATATTTCCCATAACCAATAATTAAGCAGTAAGCAGTTGTATTAGACAGACATATAGAGAGAGGAATTAGACAAAGAAACATGTCATGCGATGAAATAACTGTCTTTCCAAATTTTTAGATTATTATGACAATGAATTGTTTTTATTTTAAGCCGTAACTGTTGTTTTAAGTTGCGTTTCGAGCAACTTTTGTCTTTATTTTTCTAGTCTAGAGTAACCCGACAAAGGATGGAAAAAATGACTCGAGTATCAAGGAGATCTGCGGCCCTTTGCTTTTGGAGTAGGGTGAACCTTTAAGCCACAACCAGAAATGGCACAGACACGTACACGACCCTGTCCAGAGCCCACGTATCATCCATGGTTCCGCAGACGAGAGCCAAATATTTGGTCTATGTTCAATATCAAGATTATCAGAGTTGCTGTGGGGACAAAAGATTAAGGAAAGAAAGATGCATTTGTGCAAATGGGAAAACTTATGCGAAACGAGGAACGAAGGGGGGTTGGAATTTCGGAACGTAAATTATTTTAATATGACCCTCCCGGCAAAAAAAGGATACCTACCTGGTAATGAATCCCGAATCGTTGGTGACCCGAATCTTAAGAGCTAAATACTATGAAGATTCAGATTTCTTTAAAAGCAAATTGGGTGCCAACCCGAGTTATACTTGGAAGAGAATGCTAATAGGTAAGTCCATTCTTGAATATGATGTTAGATGGCAAATCGGCGATGGGTCTAAAGTTCATATATGGCGTGATAAATGAATCTCCCAACCTACAACTTTTCAAATCATTACTCCACAAATTTTGCCTGACAAAGTATCTTGTTTGATTGATGCCGAGTCTCACTCATGGAGATGAGATATGATCTCAAACATCTTTCTACTAGTTGATTTTGAGTAAATTCTGCAAATTAATCTTGGAATTTTAAATAATTGTGATAAATTAGTGTGACATTTTTATAAAAGTGGTGATTATATTATTAAAAGTAGTTATCGAGTGGCATATGATATGAAATTTTCTACGAACTTAACCTCCTCTTCTCATCAAACTAAATCATCCTTTTGGAAAAAGTTATGGATGTTAACTCTTCAACCTAAGATTTGCAATTTTCTATGTCATGCAACCATGGACATCCTACCAACCAAATTAGTTTTACATATACAGATATGGAGCTTACCCAACAAGTTTAAATTTTGTGCCAATGATGAGACTATTATTCACTTATTCCGATATTGCTCATTTTCTTCCAATGTGTGGACCTCATCGGAGCTTACTCATACTGCAGGTTTGAATGATTTTAGTTTTAAACATTGACTTATGTCAATCATTGAATATTGTAATTCGGCAGAGGTAAAAAAATTTATTCACTATTGTTATGCTATTTGGCTCCTGAAAAATAAAATGTTACATAATGGAGTGGAGGTTACTCTTGGTGAGGCTCACTGCTTGACAGGTAACTTGAAGTCTTCTCTGATACATTTATCATCTAATGTCCAGCCATCGAGAATGCTTAACAAAACTGATCACATCCCTAGATGGCATCCTCCTCCTGTGGGAGTTACTAAGCTAAATTGTAATATTGGTTATTTCAATAATCGGTGCATTAATTTGGCGTGTATATTTAGGAATGAGAGATGATTGGTGTTGGCATGTGGAGTTAAATATGCTAGAGGGAATTGGCCTGTATCTACAGCAGAAGCTATGGCCATTACATTTAGACTACAAGTAGATGTAAAACTCAAATTCACGTACCTAATAGTGGAGTCTGATTGCAAATATGCAATAGATAAACTTTTAGAGGGTGTAGTACTTCGAAATGGACTGAAAATTACCCTCTCGGATTGTTTTTCTCTGAGTTGTAAACTCTCCACTTGTGTATGATCCTTCACTCACTGTTCGAGCAATGAAACTACTTGTGTACTTGCTAAGTTTGATTTTTCTTTCTTTAGTGAATTTATATGGTATAAGAATGATTATCCTAATGTATTAAATGATACATTATATCTAAACTTTTTATCTTTGAACTAATAGATATCCTTGTTTTATATATAAAAAAAAAAAAAGATTATCAGTTGCTTCTTTTCTATCTTACAATGTTAATAGGAAACAAAATTACAGTTTGGTCCAAAATAAGAAAAAAAATCATATGAAAATACCGAGAGTTCAAGTCCTCTCTAAATCTCGATCACCAACAAGTGCGATAAGAGTTGTGCGTAATACTAACAGTTCTGTCTCCAATTATGTAGTCTGTTGTACCGTCTTACCTAACAAATTCAACACAAAGTAAACTGTATGGAAAATAAAGCCCTTCACCCATTAATCTTTAATCCAGAATGTTAAAAACACTAGAAAAGCAACAAATTATCCACTTGAATAATCTTGCACAACTCATAAGATAACAAAAATTCAGCCAGCACATGCGCATTGTTCTGAAAAACAACTAACAATCAAACTCTGTGCTACAAGATACATCAATATACCATCACTGAAGAGCTATCAAGCAAAAGAGTACTTTGATTTTAAGTTACTAGTTGACAACTTTCATTGAAGAAACCAGATGGTTCACATTCAAATTTGATTCCATGTTTGACAATATTGAAAATCTGGGGGTTTAATCAGTGTAAAGAAGGGCTTGACATTTATGAACAAAGATCAATCCATCCTTCCCTTTAAGATTCTTTCTGTAATTTCTGTGGGAGTTCTGCAGCATAAAAATTAAGAAAGAAATGTTAGGCTGTCGCTTTTATGGTGGAAAAGCAATAATAATAATAGAACAATGAATTTCAGAATATGTCAAAAACTCTGAAGAGAAAGCAAACTACATTTAAATATCAAGGGAATCACAATTCAAAAACAATCATTAGGGCAGTTCCAGCGTTCCTGCTTTCTGATCTTGAATATGGGCACAGGGAGTAGGGATTATTGTGAATAAAGATATTATAAAACTCGAGAAACACTAATGCAAGGTTGCTATCTTTCAGAAAGTGTCAATAAAATTCTGACGAACAGACACCATCTGGCATCTCAAAATAGGTAGCCTACCAGGCTACCACCATATTTTGCCTAAACATTTCTACATATCTTCAAGTTGATGGTCAATGACTTTCAAGCATTTTTCCAAAAACCCATTACTTCAAGTCTCTAAGACCATAGTTTCACAATATTACAAGTGAAAACTCAATATATGAGATCATTGATAATTCTCTCTTCCTAGATTCTTTACAGAGACAGTGTGGAAGGTATGTTAAGAATGAATCAAGACTACACTAGGAAGCCACTGCCCCTATGCTTTGAGGGGAAAATATTTCTATAATACTGAAATAAAAATGGAGGTGCATAAACTTACACAACATAGACATGTCCTCCCCAACCGCTCAAACAGTCTCGATCTACTGAAGATAGCAATGCTTGAGAAACAGTTTCAAACAATTCTTCAGCTTCCTGATCACATGTTCAAACAAAGAGTTAATATCTAATAATAATCTCATTAACGACTCATAGTGTAGGGTCTATCCTAACATTATAAATAACATCAGCTAAATAAATATCAGATGCTAGCCAATAAGTGTTCAAGAACTTGTACACAATTCAGCGTGTTTCCTACCAGTCATAACTTATTCAGGAACTAAATAAATGAGATAAAAGGTTATTGGGCCAACAAATTAAGACTAAGTACAGTATCGCTATTCTTTTTGGGAAAGCTCCAGCATTCTGTGGAATGTAACCAAACCAGAGCATTAAACCAACATTTCAACAATCCCAAAGTCAAAATTGCATATCTTTAACTTATATTTCTTTGTACTACATTTTTATTGCAAATAAATGACTATTACATCTTTATTCATTCACTTGTATAATTTTCCAGTCCGGATAACTATCACAAATGCCAAAATTTTCCTTTAGACTGTCACTGTGGACATTATTAAACAGTTCATCAACACAAAAATAAACTTGAAAGTTATGCTTTGCCAAGAAAGTGAGAAAATAAAAAATGATGCAAGACAGACCAGGGCAAACAATCCTGGATTCCATACAGTTTGGTAATCCTGCCAAAACTCAAGGTTGACAATTGAGCAATTTCTTAAGCCTGGTTCAATAGGAAATGGCCAACAGGTCAAACTTGCTGCGATGTCCATCAATTTTTGGCCAAATTCTATCATTTAGGCATCCGGAAAAGAATTTTTCTATTTTTGACAAGTTTTGCCCGGTTGAATATTTTATTTCTATACCTTTTTTATTTATTTTCTTTTTCTGGCGATTCTTACCATTTTAGTAATTTCCTTGTTGGGACTATATTAGAATTTCGAGAGTGCCCTACTCTATATATAATGTAAGTCTTTTAGGCTTAAAAGACAACTTTGATTCAATAAAATTACAGAAAAACTTTCTTTTCTCTTCCCAAACTTTCAGCGCTCTTGAATCAACAATAACTTGAAGTCTACATTCCTGAGTATTCTTTGACTAAAATAGATTTATAGAAAATTAATATTGTGTGTTAAGACTTCCGTTTTGACAGAAAGTTAATTACTCTCTTATGGATGGAAAATAGAAGAGGGAAAAACCATGGGGAAAGGTTTTAAAATTACTATAAGTTCGTAATTGGCACATTCACTAGTTTGTTGCACTCTTAAGTATTATCTTCTAGACTGATACAATATTCTCAAGCCACGCAATCTGTAACTATTAGGTCAACTCCAAATCATAAGTCAAGTAACTAACCATGTCAGGCTTGAACAATGATTCACAGGCACCATAAAGTGACTCTGAGGCTGTACCAGCAACAACAAAATCTTTTGCAAGTTCCCTGCATTTCAAAAAAAAAAAAGAGAAATATAAGCAGCAAAAGGAAAAAAAAAAACAGCACACCCATACGTACAACAACCAAAATCTGATGACATTTGCTTATACTAGCTCGATTGCAGTTTGATTTTGTTCAATTACGTTACATGTGGAAACAACGAAACTAATAATGTCAAAAGACAAGATCCTATTTACTAACAGGAAATAAGTGTAATTCATTGGCATTACAGATCAATCCTACAAACAAAAATGAACAAGTCGACGAAAAAATAAACTAAAATGCAAAAAACCATTAAAAAACATTCTCAGCTTTTGGCCAGCCCACTAATAAAATATGAATAGCGCATCCCTGATGTGGATGCTTGCATATTCAAATCACTCAAAGAGCTCTACTTGCTGTGACTTAAGTTTGAAATAATAATCAAAAGAAGACATATAACATACTTGGCACCAATTGAATCCATTGTGCAAATGAATGGCTTGTCTTCATCACTCAATCCAGCAATTACAGGTTGGCAGAAGTATGGACCAAATCTGAGAAAGAGTAAAAGCTGCACTTCAATTTTTCTTGTATCTATAACTTCTCAAAAACAAATCGATATATATGGAGATTACAGGACTTCCAATTGAAACAGAGTGGAACCAAGAAAGGCATAGAGACTAAAAAAAAAAAAAAATAGCAATAATAATAAGAGTTGGAAACAATGCTGGAGTATTCCCACAAATGCATGAACAAATTACATTCAAATCATGTTGGACTAAATTGTTTACCCATATATTGCACAGGCTCCGATAAGTTGAATAATAATTTTATATTATTGCATTTATAGCGTCTAAAAGTTTATTTACAATAAAGGGAAATTAGCATACATCCCTCCCTTCTTCCCATGGTTCAATGTCCTTTCAAAAATAATTACAAAGAAGGTTAAAATCATTGTAACAACCATCATACCAATTTCAATTCCTTAACTCTCAAACACCTTTGCTAATTTAGCCTCTATATTAAAATTGAACACAGATATACGACTTGTATGAGTGTACAATCAAAGGCTCAACTCATAATGTTAGATGCAAAGATGATAAGTACCAGACTAGCAGCCAAACCTTTCTCTTTTATAAAGATAATGAAGATGCTGCTATACTTATGCCGAAGCATTGCAAGTGCATCAGAAAAAAATGACATACATGACAACTAATCTTCCTTGTTAGTAATTAAACCTCAATAAAGTGAAAAAAAATTACCAAACCCATTGGAAATAATAACCACCATGCTCAACAGACAAAGTAAAAAAATTCCCCAGAACCAGAACAATCATGCCAACATTCACAATCATTTATTAGAACCAACAAAAATAATATACATACATACATACATACATATATATATATATATATATCACAAACCTTTTCTCATAAAGGAGAGCAGAGACAAGACTAGCAAATGTCTCAGGCTTCATGTCCCTCTCTTCTCGCAATTGATACAATTTATGACGAAAAACGAGCCTCTGATACCTACATATCATACCCATGATAACAAATTAAAAAGAATGAATTGCAAGCAACAAAAATAGAGGGAAAAAAAGAAGTATTATACAGAGTTTGAGCATCAGTAGCTAGGCCAGAGAGACCGAGGAAGAGCTTATCGTGGACTTTATAGATTCTCTGGAAATCGGTGGCGATAGTTTGCAGTTGGACACCGAGTCTCCGATCGCTAGCGATGGCAAAGCAGTTTTTACCTACCATAGCTATTAGGGCACTTCCATTGTATTCGAAGATCTACAAATGCCCACAAATCACGCGAACATAATGTATTTCTATTTACGACTTTGTGTATAGAAATTAGGATTTGAAAGAGAGATATAGTGATGAGAGCTTGAGAACTTACCGACATTGAAATTAAGCAGAGAGCTTGGCGAAGAACAAAGGTTGAATTGTATTGGAGCTTTGAGAAGAAAAGGAGTCTAAGGAGTGCAGATATGCAATGGTGGTTTTGGCTTGGATGCTACTCCAGTTAGATCCGACCCGATTTCAGCACCCGGTTCGTTTTCTGGAAAGTGATATATTGTTGCGCTGGCTAGTTTCCCCGTTTCAAACAACAAAATAACAGGTATGGACTTATGGCCTTCAAAGTTTTATAGCCCAACAATTTGGCAATTCATTGTGGTTCGCCCACCGCCTTATCTCATCGTACGTCGCCATTCAAATTTCAACTGTCAAAAAAATCCAGGCCCAATGGCCATTTTGACAAAAGTATAATAAAAACTGAAATTAATTTTAAATTTATTATATTTATAAATTATTTATTAAAATATATAAATTATTTATTAAAATACTAATTTTTTTATTAGTTTATAATAAATTTACAATGAGATAATAATAAATTTTTGATATATTTACTATGAGTTTATAAATTTTACATAATTTAATTTATTATAAATTTATAAAAAAAATAATTAAAATATTTATAATAAAAAAATAAAATTTTTAAAAATACGATGAAGAGTGCTTTTTTTTTTGCAAATTAAGATGCATATGAGTTTGGTTAGAATATAAACAAAATAAATAAAGATTAATTTATCCGATTTGTAATTTTTATCAATTGTAATCCTTGGTTTAACACGTGAACATAAAATTTATGCATATTTAAATAGAGTTTAATAATAAATATATTTTAAACAATAATTTTGTATTTAAAACATTTATTTCAATCTTAAAAAAAATCTATTTGTGACTTTTTTTTCTCTTGGCCTTAAACACAATCTAATTGCATATAAGTTTTTTTTTTTTTAAATATTGCATATATAGTTACATTTTCATGTGGAAATTTGAATTTGTAAACAATTTATAAAGTATTCTTCCCTTAAATGCGTGGCTTTGTTTTCAATCAAACCCAAGTCTCCAACAGGAAATAAGAAATCTCCTGTTTTTGTGCTTTTTATCAGAAATTTCAAAGGTAATCCATGTCCATATATTCCAAAATCTTTGTCACATTGCATATAAAATGCATTTAAAATTGTTACATAATTAATTTTAAAAAATAGAAAATATAATTAAATTATTTGCACATTGATTTAAAAAAAAACTATATATTATACAAAGCACTTGATCGTTGGCTAATAATAATCTAATTTCAAGAATAAATATAAAAGAGTAGTACTGTATTTGCAATCACTAGCTTGTTTATCTAATGGTTATAATTTTTATGCATCTAGTTGAACATTTATTTGAGATTTTTTTAAGATAAAAATTCTGACATTCCAAAAAAATTTATGTAGCTTGCTAGCTTAATTTATTTTAGTTAAAGTTGATTAAATGTTAAATTTAATCATGATCAGAATATTTTCTGGGTTGACTACTATTTATATGCCTGTATTAAGTTAATGAAGGTCATTGTTATATTTTATCATTACTTAATAATAACTTGATTTTCTATATAAAAAAATTATCAGAGTCAGTATTCGAAGCTTATCAGATAAGACTAACAGGTAAAAATAAAGAAATTTTATAAGGTAGAAGCAACGTTAATGACCTAACCGTGCATTAATTTCTTTCACATTTTGCAAGCACAAAACATGCAGGTTTTTGTGCCGTATTATGAGATCTTGGCAAATTGAATAAATTAAACGAAGATGGCAAATACAAGTTGGAGAATAAACCTAATAATATTTTTCTTTTTATTATATATACGATGATTAACAATTTATTAATTCATTTTGATTAACTAATGTGGTTTGATTTTAAAATCTTCTATGTAAATTGCATGTCAATATTTTTATTCTAACTAGAACTAATTAGTTTTTTTTTTTTGTGAAAATTAATTTTAAAATTAATTTCTAGAAAAGAAGCCAAATTTTAATTAGGTGTGATTAAATATTATACATTAATATTATTCTTTTTATTCCATAAACATGACAAATATATGAAGAAAAATTACTTAGTAAGAAGAATTTTTTTTCCTTCATTTCAGATAGTCAGAAAATAGCATTAATTCATGTGTAATTCTTTTTTTTTTTAAACTTAAATAATAATAAACTCCACATATATATTGTCAGTAGCTAATTCAGGTGCATGGTTGATATGGGATGGTGATTTTAACTTGCAGGCAATACTTACTAAACAAACAAACCAAAAAAAAGAAAAGAAAAGAAATTAAAGAAGAGAGGAAGTGTAAGAAAATGAATTTCTAATTACTTTCATTATCCCACCACTATATATATATACACTTTTTTCTATGAAAAGCTGTAGAGAGAGTATGATTCACCAAGCATAGTTGCTATATGAGCTTAATTAATAAGCCATGAATTTGCAATTACGTTTCAACTGTTTATAAGGTTGGTGTCGCTGTCAATAATAAGAATCGTTAGTTTTGAAGGAAATAATAATGTAAGCTACGATGGAAGATCCTTAATTGTGAATGGCCAACATAAAATTCTCTTCTCTGGTTCTATCCACTATCCTCGTAGCACTCCTCAGGTAAGTAACTCTATATCAGTCCTCCATTTTTCTATCCTTTTCAAATTATTGTTGCTAATAAAATTAAATTATATATAAATAAATTTATTTTATTATATAATAAATATAAAAAATTTGCATTTTATTTAATTTCCACTTCATCTCGACAAAAGAAAGGAAAGAAGAAGAAACAAAATAATAGAATGTTTTGACACAATAATTGCTCGCTTGCTAGAAAAGGAAAACAAAATCATTTATTATAGGCTTTGTTTAGTTAGTTGATGAGTTCAGTTAACATATTAGATAGACATCTTTCTTGTGATTTTATTATAACTTAAAAAGCAAACTAAACATCCTAACAAACTCAGTCAAAGATGCTTTGCTCTAACCGTTGTAAAATTCAACTGCAAATACTATAATTCATTGAATAATTATTATACCCTTAATTATATATATGGCATTTTAGCGCATAATAATTACTACAAGATTAATAATAATGCTAACTAATCCTTTTCATTGCTATACAAATAATATTGTAATATTCGATAAATTTAGTCATGAATCAGACTATGAATTTTAATTAGCGGAGAAAATTATAGATGGATGAGCTAATTTTTAAAAAAAAATTAGCATTTCTTTAAATTCAGATCTATTTCATAACCAATTTTGATTATGGATTATAATTAAAATAGTAAAGCTGATGAATATTAATAATTTAGTGAAGAAGCATTAATTTACAGATGTGGTCATCTTTGGTATCCAAAGCCAAGGAGGGAGGCATAGATGTTATACAGACCTATGTATTTTGGAATCTACATGAACCCCATTTAGGACAGGTGTCTCTCTTTCTTTCTCTTTCTTTATATTTCTCCCAAATTTTCTTTCTTTTTTTTTAATTTATTTTTTCAAGAAGGTTTTGATTTGGTGCAGTATGATTTTAGTGGAAGAAAAGATATAGTAAAGTTCATGAAGGAAATCCAGAGCCAAGGTCTATATGCTTCCCTTAGAATTGGACCTTTTATCGAAAGTGAATGGTCTTACGGGTAAATGCCTCATCAAAATTGTTCTTTTACTTTTTTTCCCTCTCATATTAATATAAAAAATTATTAATATTTATTCTCTCATATTTCATTACTTCATTATTCCTTTTTAAAAGAAAAATTAAATACTCTCCCATATTTATTTTTGTTAAACAAAAAATCTTTTTTTTTAACTTTTTGAAGACATGTAACTAAAATAATTTTTTTTACTATTTAGAATTAATTTTGGCATATAATTAAAATAATTTTAAAAATATTTATATATTCTTATAACATAAAATAACATATTTAAGTAAAAATCATTATAATTTTAAAATTATTAAAATAAAAATCTTATTTTAAGTAAAAAAAAATTATGCATGCATTTCAAAATAGTAAAAACAAATGGCTATATATTTTTTGATAGTGTAGAGAAGTCATTTACATTAAAAATATATTTTTTATTATTGAAACTTCATAGAATAATTTTTTTTATAACAAAGTAAGTAAAAAATAATAATATTTACTTTAAATTTTTATTAAAAATAAAGAAATGAGAAACAAATGTATATTGGGTTTTATAAGAACCATTTAACATATATAAAATTATTTTAATATATTTTTATTCACTAAGCGGAAATTTTTATAGTAATTTTAAATGAAATGACTATTTTGTTAAAAAAAAACAAATGTCAAGAACTATTTAATTTATTTCTAAAAAAATAAGATATATTCATTAAATAAATTAAATATAAGATACCAGATATTACATGTAAAGTACAATTATAAATAATTTTAAGAGTTTGAGGTATAAAAACCTACTTTTTTAAAAAAGAAAAATTATATATGTGAGAACCAATTAGATATGAGCTTCGGCGGCCTCTTTGCTCGCAGAGGACTACCATATGGGCTGCATGACGTTCCAGGAACTGTCTTCCGGTCTGATAATCAACCATTCGAGGTATCTACACCTTTATCATTATTATTTCGCAACTACAATTATATTTTATGCACAAAATAGAGTTTGTCGAGTTGATAGTGATGCTCGATCACAGCATCATAAGCTCATATTTGGCTTAACAACGCACAAACCCAAACTTTTTCAATAAATACAATTATAATCAAACATTAAGTTCAAAATTCCACCGATTATCTTTCGCAATTGAGACAAAATTTCTAGTGATAATATTGAATTCAGTGGTAATTTGCAGGAGAAAAAAGGAATACAATAATGCTATTTTTCATTTTAATTTTTTTTTTACCAAAAGGTACAATAGAAAAATAGTCTCTTTGATCAGTTCTTCATATTTCATAGTCATAATGCTGTCTGAAAATATGGGACTGCATCCTGCTATCCCAACTGCCTAACCTTAATTTCATTCTGAAAATGACAGTATCACATGCAAAGATTTGTATCCAAAATAGTGAACATGAAGAAGTCACAGAAATTATTTGCCTCCCAAGGAGGGCCAATCATAATATCACAGGTTCAAACTTCAAAACCATGAGAATACTTGAAGTATTTTTTTTCCTGCAGCAATTACCATTACTATGATCTAAAAAATTGCAAGCATACAGATTGAGAATGAGTACCAAATGATCCAATCCGCTTTCCATGAGAATGGATCACGATATGTTCGTTGGGCTGCAGCCATGGCAGTCGGTCTTCAAACTGGTGTGCCCTGGATAATGTGCAAGCAAACTGATGCTCCCGATCCAGTGGTTAGTTCCCTTACAGAGAAATTTCATACCATCTCAAATTGCCTTCAAGTCCCTGAGTAAATGTAACATCTAAAAAAAATTATTGCAAAACAGTTGGGAAATTATCCTTGAAATGCATGTGAAGGAGCCCTTCATTTTTTATTTTTTGACATCATGTGTTCTTAGCAAATTTGACAGTTTAACCTTTCAATCTGCAGATTAATGCATGCACTGGAATGCGATGTGGAGAAACATTTTACGGGCCCCAACTCGCCAAATAAACCATCAATATGGACAGAAAACTGGACAAGTTTGTATGTTTGAATAAATGCTTCGTTTCTCTTTCCAAAATCGGATTTTAGATCAAGCTTGAAAAAGAACCACACCAAATAGATCATATCATCAACAACGATTTAACACAACTAGATGGCTAACTAGTCATAATATTTATACAAGCAATTGCTTATATAAATAAACAACAATCATTAGTTTATATACTTTTTAGCAAAAAATTTTACGAATAAGAGAAGGCAGATGTACCATCAATAAAAAATTGCCAAAACCAATCTCGCAAATTAAATGGCAAGACAAGATGTTACAAGTTGAAACCAACTAATATCTTCATGTTTTCTGAAGCTATCAAGTATATGGTGAAGAGACATACGTAAGATCAGCTCAAGACATAGCTTTATTCATTGCCAAAAAAGGAAGCTACGTAAATTATTACATGGTATGATGACCACCCATGATCGCTTCAACTCTCTATCAGTATCATGTGGTGCATTTCATGTCTTTGTAGAATTTCAGTTATGCAAGTCAAACGTTCATTCATCTATATTTGCTAGTGTAGAAATATAATAACAATTTATGTTCATAATTTCAAAACATTGTGTAACTCTTCCAATATTTTTCCTGGCACATCTGTACTAACAGTATCATGGAGGAACCAATTTTGGAAGAACCGCTTCAGCCTTTATAATAACGAGTTACTATGACCAAGCCCCCCTTGATCAATATGGTATGTGTTTCAGAATATTGCGTGCAGATTAATTTATAATGCACAATGCACGCTTATTTAATGATCAGTTCAGGTTTAATTAGGCAGCCAAAATGGGGTCTTCTTAAGGAATTGCATGCCACAATAAAGTCAAGCTCAAAGACATTACTTAATGGAGCATATAATACTTTTCCTTTGGGCAAACTACAACAAGTAAGAAAACTGACTAACTTCAAAGTATACTTTCCAAAGATTACTAAGACTTTGAGCAACAAATAAGTATAATTATGACTTGGATTTCTTCCTCCATTCAGGCATATGTTTTCAGAGAAAATTCTGGGGAATGTGTGGCCTTTCTGGTATATAACGATGAGGAAAGACACGCCACAGTACACTTCCAAAATATTTTGTTTGAATTGCCTCAAAAGTCAATCAGCATTCTACCAGACTGCAAGACCATAGGCTTTAACACAGCAAAGGTAGGGGCTCCATGCACAGTATTCATTTTCTCATCATACTCGGAAATAATATTTTAATCAAGTGTTCTTATTTTTATAAGGTTTTCCACATTATAGTATTTTTATTTGCTTGAATACACTAGTTTCCACATCAAATCATAGATTCTCTCAATCATTTCTGCACTATAAATGCAATAACTAAAGAATTAGAAAATTCAAAACATGATTCTCTCTCTTTCTGACTTGCTCCTAGGACAGGTAAACACTAGTTTCCACATTATAGCATTTTCATTTGCTTGAATACACTAGTTTCCACATTAAACCTTAGATTCTCTCAATTATTTCTTCACTACAAATGCAACAACTAAAGAATTAAGAAATTCAAAACATGATTCTCTCTCTTTCTGACTTGCTCCTGGGACAGGTAAAAACACAATACAATACAAGGTCTATTATATTGAACCTAGAGTTCAAATCAAAAGAAAAATGGGAAGAATATGAAGAAACTATTCCTACATTTGACAAGACTTCTTTAAGAGCAAAAACCTTGTTAGATCACATGAACACAACAAAAGATATAACTGATTACCTTTGGTACACTTTCAGGTAAACTGCAACTGGAGTTATAATATTAAAAAGATCAAATTTGAGTGAGATCTTCTGAACTACACAATGTAAAAATTGCAGGTTTCAAAATGATTTCTCCAGCAATCAATCTGTAATAAAAGCCTTCTCGCATGGACACGTTTTGCATGCATATATAAATGGAGTATACGCTGGTAAACTTCTGTATCTCCTAAAAAGGGTGATAGAATATAGGAAATAGAATATAATTTTAAATTTGAGTCACATAAGCACTGCCATTAAGTACGCTACCCAGTGGTCACAGACATTGCCAACATCTCTTTTGTTGGGACTACCAAATTAACTCTAATGCACAGCTAACAATAAATATGCTACAGTTCTATTCATAATTCAATGAATAACAATGATTAAAATTACAATTACTCAACTATGATCGCTACTGAATATCTTCTTTGTCTTTAAAATTCTTAGTTCTTACTGCATCCTACAAAGTCTTTCATTAACCACTACAAAAATACTTAACCTGTGGTTTAATTTCAATTATAATTAAAGGACATCATGGTCATATCAATCACTGGGGAATTGAGATGAAGCTATAGCTATGCTTTTGTTATTGAAGTAATTTTTTATTTATTGGACCTTTAAGTGTGAAATCAATTGTACATGTGTATACAGAAGAACTGGTATACAGAAACCAAAATGGCTTACCGATAAACTTTTGATCCTTGACAGTAGGGAAAAAACAAATCAATAAACAGATCTAAGGAGTACAACATAATGATTTATGAGCATTGAGGTCCCTTATGATCTAAAGTTTTCTGGTGTGGCTTTCCCATGAAAAAGAAGCAAATGACTTCAACTAACATCCTAGGCACAAGGAACCTACAACCCTGAATGACCATTCTGTCCAACTTAGGTCGTGGCATAATATCTTTGCAGAAGATGGTAGGCAGAAGATGGTAGGAATTGCTCAACACAAAATGCTGCCTGCTGTTAAGAGATATGCTAAAGATCCATAGCGCCTAAACTTTGAAGTTCAGAGCCATAAAACTGAGAAAGCTGCAAATTGACTTTGGCAGATGGGCTTTTCAGTGTCATTAACTTTATTCCGTCCACCAAAAACTTGTAATACCTACATTCTTGATCAATTTGACGTAATTAAACTACTGTGTTATTTAGGTTCTGCTAATGGAAATCACAAGAATACAAGTTTCACTCTGGCGAATTCAGTTTATCTGAAAAAGGGTACAAACAATGTTGCCTTGCTGAGTGTTACAGTTGGACTACTGGTACTTTATCTCTCCATCCCTGGAATGACTCAAAAATATTCTGAGGGCCACATTATTTCCACCTAACACAAACAGGCCATTTTGTTTGTTCATAGGATTCAGGAGTGTATCTTGAGCATAAGGTCGCTGGATTACGTAAAGTAAGGGTTCAAGATAAGGATTTTACTAATTATATATGGGGATATCAGGTGCCTTCCTTCTATTCATATAATACTGCTTCATATACAGTAGAATCCTAGCATATTTTGATGTCCTCATTCTCTTTATGGTATTAAATCTTTGGCTGTTTTACTCTTTTGACATACATATGCCTAGGCTATCATATAACCATCTTCCACATCTGAAATGAATGAGATTATCCTGATCCTACAAAAATATTTGATGAAGGTTGGGTTGTTGGGAGAAATTACAAATTTATACAAATAGTGGATCAAGTAAAGTTAAATGGGATAAGTTTAGAAGCTCTTCTCGACGAACCCTCACATGGTATAAGGTACGAAAACTTATTTGCTAATTCTTATTCCTTTTTATTATGAATTATTTTCATTCAAATAACTTTAAATATATATAATGACAGCATCCTTTAGTTTGAGCACAACAAGATAATACAAAGGGTCATTGTATTTACTATGGCTATTGTGATTTGTGATTGGCAGACTTTTTTTGATGCACCAGCAGGGAATGACCCAATTGCACTAAACCTTAGTTCCATGGGAAAGGGCAAAGCTTGGGTTAATGGCCAAAGCATTGGCCGATATTGGGTCTCGTTTCACACTTCGAAAGGAAATCCTTCCCAAACATGGTATTTGACATGTATAATAACTGATTCTTGCGTTATCATCCAAATATTCTAGGTTGCACCATATAATATTACTTTTCATAGGTAAATTTTGTACTAATCCCAATGATTTTCAAACGAACATATAATACCTATGAACTTCATGGTGCCTGTTAATAGAACTTCTTACCAAATAAGCTCAGAAACTCATTTTTTATTAAAAGTATATGGGTTTTGTCAGTCAGAATGTCTTCTAAGCTCTATCTTTACCCTACGATATTGCATTTCACTAAAGATTCCAGTAAATTGCCATTTAAAAGAAAATTTGGCCCAAAGATAGTTCTTTAACTTCAACTCCATATTTTACTAAAGCCTGAACCATTATTGTAGGTACCATGTACCTCGATCTTTCCTCAAACTAAACGGCAACCTATTAGTTCTACTAGAAGAAAAGAAGGGGTACCCCCCTGATATTACAATTGATACTATTTCAATCACAAAGGTATGCAGGCATGCGCCTGTGCAGCATCTCCCAACAGTTCAGTGTCACATATGAAAGGAGAAAAAAGAGGAATTGTGCAACTATAGCAGGAATCGGTTGTGGAAGGAGAGTGGCAGGAGAGAATATACTTGAAAAAGATAAGAAAGAGGGTGAGCTATAAATGGAGACAAAAGACATTAACCACCTGGATAGAAAATATTCCAAAGAGTGAATGTGATTGGTTTATCTAATTTTTGTACTGTAGCTAGCATCAGTCTATAATTCCGTTGATGTGAAACTAAATATTCATCTTAATGAAAATTATCAATTATTCCTCTCTACTATTTCCTTCTTCTCTCTTCTTCTTCTTCTTCTCTCTTCACTCTTCTTCCTCTCCTCTCCCATCTAAACTAATATCTTCTCTTCTAATCTTTTACTGTTCTGATATTCATTAGTTCTCTAAGCTACTGATTACTGTTGTATGTTACATTCAGCTCAGTTGTCCTCCAAACAGGAATATCTCCAGGATCCTATTTGCAAGCTTTGGAACTCCTATTGGTAATTGTGAAAATTATGCCACTGGAAACTGCCATTCAGCTAATTCTAGGGCTGTAATAGAAAAGGTGAGCCTTATTTCCTATAAATATAAAGTTTCCTATGAAAATGGAATACACCTAAAAGTTTCTGATGTTTGATTTCTTCTTTCCCCAAATGAGGCATTGTGAGATAGATCTCATGTCTTTCATATTGATGGAAATAGTTATACTATGCATCTCTCCTTGATATAAATTTTTCATAGTTCTGATTGCAATATTATTTCACAGGCATGTATAGGGAAGAGGAAGTGTTTAATCAGTCAATCAAATAGATATTTTGGCGGTGACCCATGTCCAGGCATCCCTAAAGCTCTGCTGGTTGATGCCAAATGCACATGACAGACATGACTTCTTGATTAAGGCATTTGACAAATTATTGAATCCAAATTTTGAATGTTGCAAGCAATGATGTAAATGGACAATGAATCATTTTACATGTAATGCATCATTTTATGTGTTATCATCAATCTGGATAGCTTTGGTCCTAATCTCAAAATCTTGTACACAGTTTTTTTTCACTTCATAAGAACTTTTACTTATCAAGGGAAAACGAGTAAGAAACAAACAAAAAGTTCTATAGTATTTCATTGGACTCTATAAAACTATATATGACCATTCAATCACAGACCTTGACTCATGCATTCAGTTTATAAGAGCAAACATGGATAAAACCATAAAGCCAGGAATATGAGATAAGGGAGAGACTGGGAGAGCTACTCTCATTATGTAGTTCATCTGATAGACCAAAATGTATATATGTATATATGAAGTGTCTCTGTGCATTTAATATAACATTAAAAAAAATAAAAAACATCTTCCAGATGTGATGGTTTATAGAACCAACCTACAACTGGGCATGATTTAGATGTCATCCTCAAGCAGTACAAATACCACCAAAGATTATTTTCCAGACTTTTAGCTTGCCAGGTGATCTAGAGAGCTACGGATCTGTTATTCAAAAACACATAGAGCACAAAGTATCAATAAAAATAAAACCCTAAAACTCATACATATAGATTCCAAGACCTCAAATCATGTACTATTTAGCTATAGTAGTAATTACCACTGTCTAGTTTGCTGTCTTTCTCAGTAGAGGATTTCTTCTCTTTGATAGTCCAAAAATAAGAAGGTAAAAGGCTTTTTTGAGAGGGCAACTCAGCAATGAAAAGTAGAGTTTGCGCCCAACCAGCATATTTCCCATATTTGCTTACAAATGCATCTGCCACTTGGCTACATAACTTAGGTGTCAAACGGGTACCTGCAAGCTCAGGGAGGATGTATCTTGTAGCAATCTGCACAACACCAAAAGAAACATTTTCATATCACTTCATTCCTTAACAATGATAAAGTATTAAAATACTAAGATAAATGTTATTCACAGCTAACACGAGAAGAAATACTGTTTCCTACAAAACTTAGTTTTACGTCATAAAGTAATAACTTTTTTCCTTATTTTATTTTTACCACTTACCATTCAAAGAATATAGTATCATATCAAATTACTCTATGTTGTAAGTAACAATTTATGTAGTGGCCTGTGATGATTAATTCGCAAAGCTTCCAGAACACATGAAAGATTTCTTGTTTCGTCACAGTAGGCCCTGAAATGGAATGTTGTACTGCATCATTTCTGCAAGTTATTAATTGAGGTTTTGTTCTCGGCATCATTTCTGCAAGTTATTAATTGTGGTTTTGTTCTGAAATCATGTTGAGCTAAGATTACAGTATGTATGTTACGTAGTAATGAACTGAGGCCACCGCCATCATAAATCTATCAATGTAATTTTTCTAAGCATAGTCATATGATAATAACCTCATAATGAAGCTTCTAGTTTGATTATTCTCCCCCCTTAAAACCCTAAACATGCTATTCTCGATCCACCTTGTGTCTCCCTTCTACTTGCATCTTCTTCCTAACTTCTACAAACATTCTGCTTTATGAATTCCAAAGTCCATAGATAACCAAGATATTGCTCACCTAGGTAGGAACCAAACAACTTAAAACACAATTATATATCACCACCAAAATCCTAGGTGAATGAAGCATAAACAATCTGTAAAAAAGCCTCATTGAATAAGTCTAAACAAAGGATCACATTTTTCACAAGCATTGCTAATTCAAATGTGGAAAGTAGTCCACAAAGTTATTAGACGATTTTTCTAAATTGTTTTCTTCTCTTTTGCACAAGATTAATTTTGCTAGCTTGCCACTTAAAGCTAGTAATAGATGGTACTTATTTGGAGAAGTTGTGACACCATTTAAGCAGGGGTAGAACCCAGCTCAGAAAACTGGCTTCCACCCACTTATAAGCCCTTGGAATATCCCTCTAACTATCCGATGTGGGATATTTTAGCATCATACTCCCCTAGTTCCAAGCTTTTGCATCCTTGCAAAGGGCTCTAAACCTACAAGGCTGGTTCACCACCAAGGGGCACTAATATCCCCAAGTATACAGTGCTAGAAGCTAGAAACTGGAAGGTTACAGGCAATTTCCATCATTTGGTACAATTTCTATGGCATAAAGATTGAATATCTAACTGGTTAACTCTCCCATATTTGCTTAAAAAAAACTTTAAATAATAATTTTCCTTGTAACACCAAGAGCTCTAATACCAACTTGACACTGCATAAGCGGAGATGGAATTCACGTTAGAAAACTGGCTTTCTAAAGCCCATCTGCTTATAAGCCCTCAAATATCCTTCTAGCTGTCCGATGTGGATTTTTCCCACAGGAATTCTTGAAAATGACAAAGCTCTCACTGTCTTACATTTGTAATGAAATGAATGCAAACCCTTATGCAGAAGCAAGAAAACAAGGTTCATTTGCATGACTTAATAGTTTAAGAATCAAAATAAATTCAATTTTAAAATCTCAAATTTCACTTGAAACCGATTTTGAAATTTTTTCCTTCTCTTTACTTCACCATAGTTTCCATGTTCACAAAACACTAAGGCAAGTTCAAAAACAAAATCCAAATCATAACAAATGAACCTTGAAATTTTTTCCTTCTCTTTACTTCACCATAGTTTCCATGTTCACAAAACACTAAGGCAAGTTCAAAAACAAAATCCAAATCATAGCATCCAAGTGACTTAGGTCTCTCTACTTTGATCTTGTTCTGCTGCTGCTTCATTTCTGTATGCTTAACTTTTTTCATTGTCTGTTTCTCTTTTTTTCTTTTTGTCCTCTAGCATTCCTCTTTTCTACTTAAGCTGTAATAACATAATATTAAAATAGATAACTCATTTTGTAAGGCCTTGCCATTTGCATTTCTACTTTTTTTTCTACCAATTTAACTCTTTGCTTTTACTCAAGTCTCTATCCTGAATCGTATGTGTTTTTCTTTTCTTGTTTAGATTCTTAACAACGATGCATTGAGAATTAACTTGTCCCTTTCTTTTAGAATGAGTTGATTTCTCAGATGTCTTATAAATACTTATTATTTTAGTTCCATAGAATTTATTTCTTGAGTTTTTTATGTGTAGTAAGTGTTAATTTGGTTAAATAGAATTAATATCTTAAATTTATTATAATTATTAAGTGTTAATTTGGTTAAATAGGTTTAATTACTTGAATTTCTTTTGCAAATTAATAATTTATTGTCAATTTCCTTTCATTTTCCTTCTTTTTGCGCCTCACTGCTCTCAGGCATACACCTGCTCCTTCCGCCAGGCTCCAGGACCCCTTTGCACCTTAGATATGCCTTGCGCCTTTAATAACTACATTGTTTATTGAGATATATTTCACTCTCCAATTCAACTTAGAAGTTGGTCTAGGATACTGATCCAACAACTCAGCACAGTACACCACTGAATTTTGAATAACCAAGCAAAAATTGGCAATAGTGGATACAAAAACAGGTTCATATAACTAGTAAGTTGAAACTCATAGAAAATACCTGCCACACATGCGTATCAACAGGAACTGCATGGTGTTGATCAAGAGAGAAAAGAGCTATGCAGGCAGCCACTTTGGGACCAACCCCAGGTAAAGTACAAAGAGCATCAATCACCACATGGAGATCCAACTTACGAAGAGATTCAAGCCATTCTGCACCTCCACCAGGTTTTAATTGCAAAGCATCAACAGTGCCAGCTATGTATTTTGCTCTGCTCATATACAACACTAACCAAAAATCAACTCTCAAGACCATTAATTTAGATAAGAAACTGATACAAACAAGATAAGAATTTTTCCCATTGATGGAACTACTGCTGACATTCCCTACTGCCAGAGCAAAATACATAGAACTACAACCACAAGTCAATAAGCAAACTTAAACGAATACCTGTAACCAAAACCAGCACCTCTAAGCTGCTGCTCAGTGACCATAGCTAATCGCTTCAAAGATGGGAACTCGTGAAACTCAAAACCCCCCACATTCCCCAAATGGTCTCCCAAAGATGATATAAAATCCACCATTTTAGTGATCCTTCCAATGTTATTATTTGAAGAACACAGGAATTGAATCAAGCACTCGAGTGGGACTTGCCTCAAAACCCTAGCCCCCTGCAAATATCGCGCCAACTCAGCAAACCGCGAGTCAGAGGCTGAAAACTCAACCCACATATCAGTCAGCGAGATATCAACGTTGAGGAAATCAAGAAGAGCTAATTTAGCATCGGATTCAGAAGGAGTGCGGTGTATGTGGTAATAAACGCCGCCGTTTCCATGAAGGTGCTTGAGGGATATTAAGTGGGGGCCAAGAGTGCCGGTGTACTGTAAAGGACCAGTTTGTTTCCAGCGGAATGTTTGGCCAGTAGGGAATGTCAGCGGTAAAGAGAGTTCTGACTGGATAAGGTCAAGCGGAGCCCAATTTGTCGTCGTTGTTCCAGTGGTTGCTGCTTTGAGGACCGTTCTTCTGGATTTCTTTGAGGAGATACGTATGGTGGTGTTGGTGGCGGCAGTGTGGGGTTTGAAGAGCGTTTGCGGTGGCGTAAGAGGCGGAGGCGGTGGCGGTGGCGATTCGGCGGTGGCGGAGAATGATAATTGATGCCTTGATCTCTTCATTACTGGGGAGTGGTTAGGGTTTCAGTTAGTGCAGAAATTTGATCGTAATGATGTCGGATTTTGCAATTGGATCATTTTTTTTGGTAAAATTTAAAAAAAAAATATTACAGTGGCATAAAATAAAAATAATATTTTTGGCGCCACAGCTCAAATTGCCTTATTATAAAAAACAAAAATTTTAAATTTTTACATCTTTATAACTATATTATAATTTTTAATTCACATCATTTTAAGACTTTATAAAATTTTATTGATAAAAAATCACTTTATTAAATTTCACATAATTTTTAAACATGTAAAAATTATCGGCAATTCTTTTATTTGTATCCCTTCTCTCTAAGTCTCCCTTCCTCATCTGCTTTCAATTTTCGCAGTAGACAATTTTAAATATTTCATTTTTCTTAATTTTTTATAATTTTTTTAATTTTTATCACTTATGGTTATTTTATTTTTAGATAAGTATTTGTGGTAAAAATATAAAGATAGATCCTCTAAACCCAAAGAATGAGCTAAAATTTAAATAATCAAACTGAAGACTGAAGTTAAATTAAAATCGAGCTTATAAGTCCGATGTAAAAAAGTCTATGACAACTGAACTTCAAAAAGAAATATAAAATTCAGTCTAGTTATACTTGAGGGAGAGTGTTGACAAATATAAATGTTATCTTATATTGAAAAAAAAAAGAGAATTAATATATTAAATGAGTGGTGTAAAGGATAAAATGATCTAGATCATTTTCTCAGTAAGCCTGTCTTGTGAAAAAATCCAATAATTTCATAAAGTCCAACACTCAATCTCAAAGAAGCTTAAAAAAAACTATCAATGGAGTCTTAAAATCTAACAATTTACTTTGAATTAAGAGTTATTTCAAGGCTTTAGTCGATAATTTCATTGTAGATGGTTTTATTGATTCTATGTGGCTATTCTATTTAAGGTTGTCTTAGTGTTGTTCTAAGATTCTTTGAATTAGAGAAAATTTTGATAGGCTTGTAACACCCTTAATTTTTAAAAATTAAATAAAATAAATTAAAATTAAATTGAATAAATTAAATCAATAATTTAAATAAAAAATAAAAAAATTTTAAGTAATAAATTATAATGTATATTTGAAATATATTTGAAATAAATATGACATATACAAGATATATATATATATATACTTAAGATATATATCACGTATATGTTATGTACAATTAAGTGTAGGAAAAGTTGATCTTAATAATAATAATAATAATAATAATAATAATAATAATAAGAGAGAGAAGAAGTAAATAGTGACTTATGATTATTATTATTATTATTATTATTATTATTATTATTATATATATAGATAAGGATGAATTGAAAAGAGAGAGATATTTTATTTTTCCTTCTTTTTCTTCATTGAACGTGAGCTGCACAGATAATGAGTAAAGAGAGCTTTCTTTCTTCTTCCATACACTAAGGAATTTCAAGAGATTTAAAGGTAGATATTGAAGGTTTAATAAGAATTCAAGTAAGTGTTTATTTCTAAGCTTATTTCTATATGATTTTATGTAAAAATGTATAACATGGTTAAAGAGAGAAAATGATGATTGATTGAATAAGATGATAGTTATGAGATGTTGGAATTATATATGTATTGAATTGATTGGTAAATCATGGGTATAACATAAAGTGATGAATAAGGATTGTGTAGAGATAAGTTTGGGAATGATTGTGTTGAAATGACTGAGTGTACGAAATACAAAATTTTGTCTAACACGGCCAGTGATACAGCGATATTGTTGGACGTGTCAACGTTAATGACACGACCAGTAACGCGACCATATATCTGAGCATGTCGTAGCTACTGTAAGGCAAGATAATTGACACGATCAGTAACATGTCTGTATTGTTGGGCGTGTCAAATTTTCTATAACGCAGGAGTAATGACATAGGCAGCGATACGCCCATGCTGTTGAACGTGTCAAAGCTTCTGTAAGAGTGGGTTAATGATACGGTCATTAACACGCCAGTGTTGTTGGGCGTGTTACTTGAGAAAATTTTTCAAAATAACTTTTTTCTTTGTCTTTCATTTGTGTTTCCTAATTTAAATGGTTTGATGTTGAGAATGTCTTAGAATATGATATTAAATGGTTGTTTATGATCACATTTGGCTTAGGCATTGAGAGATAGTAGTTTGCCCAACCCTAGTGTTGAAGGGCAACTTGGAATAGAAGGTTGGAATGAGTTTTGAAGCTTGTTTTAGAGTATTTTTTAAGGTAAGTACAAACTTTTGATAAATTAGATATATTGGCATTAGATTGGGCTTAACACATTTTGGATAGAAAATATATTAAGCTATTTGATACATGAACATTGTGCCATGCCATGTAAATTGTTATGTATGTATTATTATGCATTATGAAAAGTCATTGTTAATGGCTAGATTGAATAAAATGTGAATTATGTGCAAAATATGAAAATGACCCAAAGTGTTTAGGTAATGTAATTTTGCTATGAAATTTCCTATGATGAGATGAAATATTGAAATGAAATGGCATTGATATGAATGAGGAAAAAATGAAAAAATGAGAAAGAAATTAATGATGAAAAATGTGAATTAATTGTGTACATAGTATGTTATTTAAATTTCAGAGTTTTGTGTTTGGCGGCATATCTATGAGGTTATCCTCACTATTTACTTTCGTGGCTTGACGCTTGGCGTCACTATGATATGATTTATCTCCGGGACTAGACACTTGGCATCACTGCGATATAATTTACCTTCGGGGCTAGCTTTTGAGCATTACTTGATTTGCCTTCGGAGCTAGACACTTAGTGTCATTATGGACCAAAACAGTAACTCTGAGATTTGAATAATATATTAGTTTATTTAGGCCCATGTTTGTATATGTATTTATGTAAATTATTAAGTGATGAAAGTATATATTTAAAAGTGAGATTGGATGTCATATTATGACATAGCATATGAGCATTTTGTATTGGTATTATTTTAAAGTTTTATTATTATCAAAATTTATACCACTAGGCTTTTAGTTTAGCTCGATTGTAATTCATCGCACAGGTGACAGGGGTAATCCAGTAGAGCCGGAGAGTTCTACTAGACCATGTCGAGTCTATGCTTGCGTTTGTTGAGCTTGAAGAGTGTTGCTACATCAATATTAAAACCATTTTTCCAGCATGAATATATTTTATGATATAGTACTTTTTGATATTATATATAGTATATTATTTTTTGGAGTATAAATATATATATTATAAATTATAAAGAATATTTTGAATAATTGAGTAATGTGAGGTCTTATATATTTTGATATATATAAATATAAATATATATGTATTTGTATAAATGTTTTGAGGATTGAGGAAATATGAAAATTTTTATTAAATCAGATTGTGACATTTTTATACTGTATATGTATATTTTACATATACTGAGTGTGTATATTATACGTATATAGGGTGTAAGAGTGTTATATTTATTTTGATATCAAAACCTAGATTTAAGGTTCTCGACCTAGGTGAGTTGTTAGAGAGAGAAAATGAGAATTTTAAATTATAATTTTTAATTGTGATACATGCTTTGGCACTGGCATTTTCTGATTTTTGATGTGATAATTTCTGCTGTATTTGAAGAAATAGGTGGTTGTAGTGTCTCGGACGCATTAGTCTACAGAAGATAGTGCAGAGAGTGTAGATCCTGATGAGGGCAGAGTTGGAGCTGCTGTTGAGTTTGCTGGTGAGACGTCTGCTTCTGTGCATGTTGGACCAACAGCTGGGGAGATTTTGCCGGGCTAGGTAAGGCATATGGTAGAGCTATTGAGGTAGGCTCCAGTTTAGCAGTCGCAGTCGTCACCACAGCCACAGCCGCAACAGCAGTTGCCAGCGCGGAAGTATGACAAGCTGAGAAAGTTTGAAGCCACAAATTTTGTTAGCACTACAGATCCTGCTGTAGCAGAGTAGTGACTGGACAGAGTCCAAAGAGTATTTATTCAGCTACAGGCTAGTTCAGAGAATAAGTTTGATTATGCTATATCACTTATGTAGGGAGATGCCTATGAGTGGTGGAAGACGGTTCCCCATGGTACAGCTAATCCATAAGTTTTGACCTATGTCGATTTTCTACGGGAATTCAAAAAGAAGTATACTCCGAAGGAGTATAAGGATGCAAAGAAGATAAAGTTTCTGAGTTTGAGGCAGGATACCATGATAGTGACAGAGTATGAGATTGAGTTCATCCGGTTGAGTCAGTATCCTGGAGGTATTATATCATATGAGTTTGACAGATGTCAGAGGTTTGAGGAGGGGCTGAGGCCCTCTATTATGTGCTTAGTGGCAGGTTCCCGATATCAAAATTTTTCTTAGTTGGTTGCAGCTGTCAGGAGTGTAGAGAAGGCACAGAGACTTACAGCAGCAACCAAAGTAGAGAAGAGCAGAATTAGAAGACCCTAATGTGAGGTAGAGTTTTCATCATCGAGAAGAGGCTGAGAGGGATATCCTCAGATGTTCAGTAGAAGTCAGGGGCAGCCTGGCAAGTCAGTACAACAGCAGAGACAGAGATCTGCAATCTCAGTGGTTAGTATTCCAACCCTAGTGACTCAGAGGTCTGCTCCACCTACTTGTGTTACAGATGTGGATCATCAGACCATTTTCTCAGTAATTGTCCAAAGCCATCATATAACAGATAAACAGAGACAACAGTTTCTAGACCCAACGTTAAAGGGGGTCATGGTGGCAGAGGTTTTAGTAGAGGTAGAAGATCAGGGTCTGGTCAGAGATGATATTGTATAGTAGGAAGTAGACCAGATGATGCAGGGCCATCATAATAGGTTTATGTGATGCAGAGACAGCCAAATGCTTCAGCTGTTATAGCCGGTACTTTTACTTTATTTGGTACTTCAGTTCTTGCATTGATAAACTCTGGGTTGACTCATTCATACATTAGTGCATCCATACTGCTTTGCGAGTGATTTACATTCTGAGTTCCTAGGGTTTGATATTTTGGTTACAAATTCTTTAGGGCACAGTATTGTAGTTAGCATGGTGCACCGAGATAGTCCAGTTCTTATTCAGGATGAGGAGTTTCTCGGTGACCCAATTAAGCTGCCTTTTAGTTATAATTTGATTCTAGATATGGATTGGTTATTCAGGCATGGGGCTATAGTAAACTGTCAGCAAAAACATGTTATCCTGAGAACACGTGATGGTAGAGATGTTGTGGTATCTGGTGAGCAGATATACTTTTCATCCATGTTTATTTCAGTTGTTTCAGCTAGAAGGATGATTCAGAAGGGATGTGAGGCATATCTTGCTCATGTTGTAGATACTAGAGTAGTGGGATCCCAGCTCGACAATATACCTATAGTTGCTGAGTTTTCAGATATTTTTTCTGATGAGTTGTCAGGGGTGCCTCCTGAGAGAGAGGTGGAATTTGGTATTAATTTGTTGTCTGGTACCACTCCCATCTCTATTATCTCTTATCGGATGGCACCTGTAGAATTGAAGGAGTTGAAGGTGCAGTTGTAAGAGTTACTTGATAAAGGATTTATTCGTCCTAGTATGTCTCCGTGGGGAGTACCTATTTTATTTGTGAAGAAGAAGGTTGACACATTGAGATTATGTATTAATTACAGACAGTTGAATAAGGTGACCATCAAGAATAAGTATCTATTACCTCGGATAGATGATCTCTTTGATAAATTGAAGGGACCAGCAGTATTCTCTAAGATTGATCTTAGATCAGGGTACCATAAGTTAAAAGTTAGAGATATAGATATACCTAAGATAGCTTGCCGCATGAGGTATGGACATTATGAGTTTCTGGTGATGCCTTTTGAATTGACGAATGCACTAGTATAATTTATGAATTTGATGAGTATGGTGTTTAGACCATACTTAGATCAGTTTGTAGTGGTATTCACTGATGATATTCTGGTGTATTTGTGTAATAAGGTGGATCATGTCATGCATTTGCTGATTGTATTGCATACTTTGAGAGAAAAGTAGTTGTATGTTAAGTTGTCAAGTGTGAGTTCTAGCTCGATAAGATAACTTTTCTCAGTCATGTGGTATCAACAGAGAGTATTGGAGTTGATCCGAGTGAAATTGAAGCTATCTTGAATTGGAGTCCACTGAAGACCGTTACAGAGGTTAGAAGTTCTCTGGGTTTGGCAGGCTATTATCATCGATTTGTTAAGGATTTTTCTATGATGGGTACACCACTCTCCAAATAACTTCGAAAAGGAGTTAGATTTTATGTGGACAGATCGGTGTCAAACTAGTTTTAAGCAGTTGAGGGAGATGTTGACTCAGACTTCTGTTCTTACCCTACCTGTGGAAGGTAAACAATATGTGATATACAATGATGCTTCACATAGTAGCTTAGGTTGTATTCTGATGCAAGAAAGTAGAGTCGTTGCTTATGCATTTTGACAGTTAAAGCCACATGAACTGAATTACCTGGCTCATGATTTAGATTTAGCAGTCATAGTTTTTGCATTGAAGATTTGGTGACATTACTTGTATAAGGAGAAGTGTTTCATTTATACTGATCATAAGAGTTTGAAGTATCTGGGTGTTTAGAAATAGCTGAATCTTCGGTAGAGACGATGGTTAGAGTTAATTAATACTATAACTATTTATTGATTATCATTCTGACAAGGCAAATGTTATTGTTGATGCCTTAAGTTGAAAGTCTTTGGCAGGTTTAACTGTTTATTTACTCTCATTACTTATTGAGTTGAGAGCATTGTATTCTAGATTTGAGTCTTGTGATGATGGTGTATTGACGGCTCAGTTGCAATTGAGGTCAGTGTTGTTGGATCGGGTTAGGAAAGCTTAGTTGGCATATGAGAAGATTCGGAAGATTATGTTAGATTGCCAAAAGGGGGAGAGTCGAGACTTTCATGTAAGAGATAATGATAGTCTATTATATAAAGATAGATTATGCATTCCGGATGATGCAGGATTGAAGAGGATGATATTAGAAGAAGCACATCAGTCATTTTATGCTATGCACCCTGATAATACCAAGATATATCAAGATTTGAAATAGTATTATTAGTGGTCAGGTATAAAGAGGAACATAGCAGAATTTATTTCCATATGTCTCACTTGCTAGAGAGTAAAAGCTGAACACTAAGTTTCTTCAGAGCTGTTGTAGCCATTATCAGTACCAGAGTGGAAATGAGAGCGAGTGACTATGAATTTTGTGATTGGACTGCCTTTGACCCAGAATAAGCATGATGCAATTTGGGTGATTATTGATCGAATGAAAAATACATCTCATTTTTTTTTCAATTCGGATGGATTACTCACTTGAGAGGTTGACTGAGCTGTATATCAGTGAGATAGTGAGGTTACATGGAGTCCCAGTTTCTTTAGTATCAAATCGAGATTCCCGATTTACATTGAGATTTTGGAGGAGTTTGCAGGATGCATTGAGTTCTCGATTGCATTTTAATACTGCTTTTCATCCTCAGACAGATGGGCAGTCAATGAAAGTGATACATATTTTAGAGGATATGTTGAGGAGTTGTGTTATTAATTTCACAAGGATTTGGGACAGATTTTTGCCACTTATTGAGTTTGCATATAATAACAGTTATCAGTCCAGTATTGGGATGGCACCTTATGAGGTCTTGTATGGTAGAAGATGCATGACACCGTTGTGTTGGGATGAAGTTGAAGAAGGTAAACTGGTTAGTCCTGATTTGATTAAGGAAACATAAGAGAAAGTAAAATTGATTTGGGGTCGTCTGAAAGCAGTTTCAGACCAACATAAATCCTATACAGATTTGAAGAGGAATGATATAGAGTTTAGTATGGGAAATAATGTATTTCTAAAGGTGTCTTAATGGAAGAAGATTTTGAGATTCGGTAGTAAAAAAAAGTTGAGTCCTCGTTTCATATGACTATATAAAATTCTGGAGAGAGTCTGTCCAATAGCTTACAGGTTGGCTTTACTGCCTGAGTTAGACCGGATATATAATGTCTTTCATATCTCTATACTTCAGAGGTACATGTCAAACCCATCTCATATTTTGTCAGTAGAGTTATTGAGGTGAGTTCGGATCTAACTTACGAAGAAAAACCAGTAGCGATTTTGGCACGAGAAATGAAAGAGTTGAGAAATAAGAAAGTACTACTTGTGAAAGTCCTTTGGATGAATCATATCACTGAGGACATGACATGAGAGAGTGAGCAATTGATGCAGAGTCAGTATCCCTAATTGCTCCAGAGTTGATAGCAAGTAATTTCGCGGACAAAATTTTCTTAAGGGGGGAGAATTGTAACACCCCTAATTTTTAAAAATTAAATAAAATAAATTAAATAAATGATTTAAATGGAAAATGAAAGAATTTTAAGTGATAAAGTAGAATGTATATTTGAAATATATTTGAAGTAAACATGACATATACATATACCTAAGATATACGTCACATGTATATTATGTATGATTAAGTGTTGGGAAAGTTGATCTTAATTGATAATAATAATAATAATAATAATAATAATAATAATAATAATAATAATAATAATAATAATAATAATAAAGTTGATCCATACACCAAGGGATTTCGAGAGATTTAAAGGTGGATATTGAAGATTTAACAAGAATTCAAGTAAGTGTTTATCTCTAAGCTTGTTTTTATGTAATTTTATATAAATATGTATAATATGGTTAAAGAGAGAAAATGATGATTGATTGAATAAGATGGTAGTTATGAGATGATGGAATTATATATGTGTTGAATTGATGGATAAATCATGAGTATAAACTAAAGTGATGAATAAGGATTGTGTAGAGATGAGTTTGGAGATGATTGTGTTGAAATGATTGTGTACAAAATTCAGAATTTTACCTGACAAAGCCAGTGACACGGCCATGTCATTGGGCGTGTCAACAGTGCCAAGTTTCAACGTTGATAATATGACCAGTAACACGGCCACGTCTTTGAGCGTGTCGTGGCTACTGTAAGACAAGATAATTGATACGGTTAGTAACATGCCCGTATTGTTGGGGGTGTCAAATTTTTTGTAATTTAAGAGTAATGACACGTGCAACGACACACTTATGTCGTTGGACGTGTCAAAGCTTCTATAAGAGTGGGCTAATGATACGGTCATTAACACGTCCGTGTTGTTGGGAGTGTTACTTGAGAAAATTATCCAAAATAACTCTTTTCTTTATCTTTAATTTGTATTTCCTAATTTAAATAGTTTGATGTTGAGAATGCCTTAGAATGTAATATTAAATGGTTGTTTTATAATCACATTTGGCTTAGGCATTGAGAGAGAGTAGTTTGTCCAATCCTAGTTTTGAAAGGCAACTTGAAAGAGAAGGTTGAAAGGAGTTTTGAAGCTTGTTTTAGAGTGCTTTTTGAAGGTAAGTATGGACTTTTGATAAATTAGATATGTTGATATTAGATTGGGCTTAACACATTTTGGATGAAAAATATATTAAGCTACTTGATACATGAACATTGTGCCATGACATATAAATTGTTATGTATGCATTATGAAAAGCCATTATTAATGGTTAGATTGAATAAAATGTAAATTATGTGCAAAATGTGAAAATAATCCAAAGTGTTTGGGTAATGTGGTTCTGTTATAAAATATCATATGTTGAGATGAAATGTTGAAATGAAATGGTATTGATATGAATGAGAAACAAAAATGGAAAAATGAAAAAGAAATTGATGATGAAAAATGTAAATTAATTGTGTACCTAGTATGTTATTCAATTTTCAGAGTTCTGTATTTGGCGGTATGCCTATGAGGTTATCCTTACTATTTACCTTCGAGACTAGACACTTGACATCACTGTGATATGATTTGCCTTCGGGGCTAGATGCTTGGCACCACTGTGATATGATTTACTTTCGGGGTTAGCTTTTGAATAATACTTGATTTGCCTTCAGGGCTAGACACTTTGTGTCATTATGGACCAAAACAATAACTCTCAAATTTGAATAATGTATTAGTTTATTTAAGCTCATGCTTGTGTATGTTTTTGTGTGAATTATTAAGTGATGAAAGTATATATCTAAAAGTGAGCTTGGATGTCACATTATGAAATAGCATATGAGCATTTTGCATTGGCATTATTTTTAAAATTTTATTATTATCAAAGTTTGTACTACTAGGCTTTTGACTTAGCGCGATTGTAATTCATCGCGTAGGTGACATGGGTAATCTGGTAGAGTCGGAGAGTTCTACTAGACTAAGTCGAGTCTAGATTTGCATTTGTTGAGCTTGAAGAGTGTTGCTACATCACGATCATAGCCATTTTACCAGTATGTATATATTTTATGTTATAGTACTTTTTGATATTATGTTTATTATATTATATTTTGGAATATAAATATATATATTATAAATTATAAATAATATTTTGAATAATTGAGTAATGTGAGATTTTATATTTTTTGATATATATAAATATAAATATATATGTATTTGTATAAATATTTTGAGGATTGCAGATTTGATGTCTCTTAACCAAATTTTTTCGGAGCTCGGGTGCACTTCCTGGATTTCAATTGTGTCTTCTTCCTCCTCATCAACTAGGGCTAGACATCTCATTGTACTTTACTTTGCCCGCTCGGCCATTGCCTACCCAGCGTCAACCCAAGCTCCTTCTTCATAGTAGGTAATCTCGCCAAGAACACTCGGAGAGCCCACCTCTCCTGATTCTTCTGGCATAGCCAAACTGATCATTGCTCACACAATTTTGCTACTAAAACTTTAAATACAAATCTTAAAAAAATAGGAAATTTAAAACTGACATCTGAAACTGAGCTCTCAAGCCTCAGCAACTTCACACTTTTGAGTTGTGTATCGAATGCTGTCCCACTACCCTTTATTTATAGAGTATACTTCAGCCATTTGAACCGATGTCCTTTTTTAATATCACTACTGTTATGTCTTTTCAGTACCTGCCCAATTGTTACCTCGATTTTTAAAGCGTCACCTCACCCCTGCATGACATGTGTTATTCTGAAATATTCATATGCTCCACTTGGCATAAATGCCAAGACTTTTCAAGAGAGTATACTTTTGAGCTTTTCTCAGTTTTTCTGTACTATCCATGCTAACCCTAGGTAACCGGGCTTTGTCCTCGGAGCTAATCCTTGAGCTATTTGAGCTCTCATTTTTTGACCTTCTCGAGCTCTTATTTTTTCGAGATCTTTGAGCTCTACCTTGTGTCTCTCAGTTTCTCTATAGCTCTTACCGAGCTTGACTTCTCTGCCACAGGTCTTAGTTTGATATAAATGTGATGAATCAAATATTTATTTTCTTATTTAAGAATATCATATCAAGACATTATTTTAGAGATTTGTCTGGCTATGTAATTATTTTATTTTCATATTGCATTTCGTTCTATTTTTTGCAGTCCTTTATCAATTTATTAAGTTTTCTTATTTGTAATAAATATTTATGTAACCCTAACTTTATATAATATAACCTTTTAGGAGGTTATAAGGAGGTAGCTTTCATATTTCAATAAAATTTCAAAGAGGAATTTGTCTCTTTTCCAAGCTTTAGGTATTATTTGAATCAACGACTGTTTGTTTATTTCTATATTTCTGGGCATTCTTAAACTAAACAGAGTTTTAGAAAATATTTTATTATTATTTTTGCTGCGTCAGTTGGTATCAGAGCTGTGTTCTCTCCTGGATAATTACGGCACTTCAAAGACAACCACAACAGCGTATAGAGGAGGTTTATGAGCGCGATCTCATGGCCCACTTTGAGCATCGACTTAAACAAATGATGGACCGATTAACAGAGCGAATGATGTAACACATGGAGGATCAATTGGAAGCACGATTATTGCATGCTCTTGGTTTAGATAGTGGAAGAACCAAAATTGAAGTATTTGACTCGCATGAAAAATTACATGCAGATGATTATTTAGAAAATGAATTTGAAGAATTAGAACCAGTTTTTGATGAATATAATGATGAGATAGAGGAAGTTAAAAAATCACAACCAGTTTTTGGTAACTATTGTGAAGAGATGGAGAAACTTAATATTTCAACAACAGTGAATGAGGAATAAACAAAGGAATTGGTTGAAAGTTCTGCAAATACCAGAATAAGCCAATTCAATAAAAATATATTTTCTAAAATATGTGATACAATTTGGGAAGTATTTCAATATTCTGTTGAAATCCAGCAATCATTTAAAGAGTTAAAGGAGTTGGTTGATGACAATTTGCCAGAAAATTTAAGATTTCTACAAAATAATGAACATGCTATTGTAGTATTTCAGTTATTGATTCTTCAGCACTACAAACTCGAGGTCGAGTTTTTTCCAAGCAAGAGAGAATGATGAAGCAAATATTTATTTTCTTATTTAAGAATTTCATATCAAGGCATTATTTTAGAGATTTGTCTGGCTATGTAATTATTTTATTTTCATATTGCATTCCGTTCTATTTTTAGCAGTCTGTTATTAATTTATTAAGTTTTCTTATTTGTAATAAAGATTTATGTAACCCTAACTCTATATAATGTAACATTTTAGGAGGTTATAAGGAGGTAGTTTTTATATTCCAATAAAATTTCAAAGAGGACTTTGTCTTTTTTCCAAGTTTTCGGTATTTTTTGAATCAACGACTGCTTATTTATTTCTATATTCTTGGTCATTCTTAGACTAAACATGATTTTAGAAAATATTTTTTTATTATATTCGCTGCATCAAAATATTAAATGACCAGTAGGGGACTAGTGATGATATGCCCACTTACTGAGCTCTCGCTTTGAGCTCCACACTAAAGTCTTGCATATCACACAGTCTACTATCATGATTCATCAATTTCTATCGAGCTCTTCTGAGTTTCTATGCATGACTTAGACATAAATATCAAATGACTTGATGGAGACTACTGATGCTACCCTCAATTTACCGAGCTTATCCACCAACCTCCTTGTTTGGTCATCTCCATGATCAGGCTCACAACAATATGTTGACCTATGTTCCGGGCACTTTCAGTCCCACCAAGCTCTATATGTTCAGCAAATAATATACCCGCAAATTACGCTGATACAGATCAGACTCTGTCTCCCTACACCAACTATAAATAGGGGTTATCCCCACAAAAAAATAGTTCCATTATCTCTGACTCTCTCTCTCTCTCTCTTATCTATATCTGACTTAGGTATCGGAGCTTTTCCGGAGAGCCTAATCCCCCTCATCTCTTGTCTTGCAAGTAGGAGAGCTACATCAATAGTAGCACCTGAGCCCAACCAACAGGAGTTAGGACCCCCGAGGATTAGTCCGTCATCAATATATCTATCAACATTTAAATTTTTTTTTTGATTTTTCATTTGATTAAGGAAACATTTTATATTAGTTATTTTCTTTAATGTTCTGATGTTAGAAAATAAATATACTTAACTAAACAAGTTATTTTCACGGTGTCTTGGCATCTTCACATAGTAAAATATAAAGAAGGTATTGCATTTAGTGGAAATACAATATTGTTAATTTATTATGTTTAATTTTCATAGAAATATGAAATAAATTGTAATCTCACATTTCCATTTGAGTTATACTTAAAGGTTATTCTCAAGTAAAGCAAGAAAAGATATTATACTCAATGCTCATATTTTGAAAACTCAAATTTTATAAAACTGTTTAATTAAATTTTATTTTCTTGATTTTTTATACTGAAAATATATAACTAATAAAATTTAATTTTTTAAATTAAGAAAACTAAGTAATTTTAAAATAAATAAATTCATACCCAAAATGAAAGAAAAATGCAAAAATTCGATTTATTAATTAATCTATTATTAAAATTCAAATAATCTGAAAATAATTACATTATTTTTTATTATTTTAAATAAATAAAATAATAAAAATTACATTAATTTTTTTACACGTAATTTACTATACGCGTGTGCTTTATGATAATTGCCCTCATTCAGGCTACGAGGATTGTTTTTTGTATTTTTTTTTTCCAGAAATTTTGACAATTTGAGAATTTAGCCCGAAGCAAGGGGAGCAAAAACTTTATAAATTTGCCTAAATGACAAAAAGAAAAAAACAATTTCAACACGCGCAAGAAAGAGCGTGGCATCGGCGTTACATGTTTCATCTGGTGGAACCCACACTAGGACGGCCCTAATGAAATCGATAATTAAAATAGCTATAGCCTACACCTAAAAAAGGGAAGTTTTAATATCTTCGTTAATTTTTTTTTGAAGGTAATATCTTCGTTAATTGAAAAAAGGAAGGGTAAAAAAGAGAGAGAGAGGAAGAAATAAAAAATAAAAACAAAAATTGATATTTTTCCCCTCATCAAGACACCAACAGCAAAGCAACAGCACAACGAGCGCTCTGTCTCTCTCTATCACCCGACAGAGAGGCAAATAGAGAGAAAAAGAAAAGGAGAGTTGCCATCTCCCACTGCCCACCCACAATTTTCTCTCTATATCTCTCTATTTTTGATTCCATTCAACCAATCAAAGACCCCACAAATCTCCACATTTCCCTCAACAACAATGCCTGCTTCCCCTTCTTTCCCTTCAGGTACTTAATTCTTTCAATAAACCCTTCAAAACCCCTCTTTCTCCTTCACTTTCTCTTCTTTCCCCTCTTCAAGTTTCAATTTTTTTTTCTGGGTTTAATTCATTGTTTTTAATTTTCGATTTCTTTGGCAAAATAGCAGATGGCAGAGGTAAATGGAAGAGGCGAAAGCGGGAGCCCCAAATCACTCGTAAACAACAGCAACAACCACCACTTAAACATGAAGACCCTGATGATGATGACGAAGACGACGCTGTTGAGGATGACAATAACAATCTTGATCACCACCGGGATGACGATTCGGAAGACCCTACCCCCAATCTTAACCCCACTACTTCTACACACGATCCGAACCATTTAGAAATTGAGGTGCTTGCTGATGGTGGGGTTCGTATATGTGACTTTCCTTTTGTAACCAAGATTGTGGTGAATCGCCCTCATTCCTCGATTTTCGCTATTGCTGCCCTAGAGAGGGCTAACTTGGCTGGAGAGAGTAGTAGTACTAGTAGAGGGCAGGTGCCTAATTTGGAGAATGTGTCGTACGGGCAGCTGCAGGCTGTTTCTGCTGTGCCTGCTGAGAGTTTTGGGTCTGATCAGGAGAGACATGATGGTGGGAATTCTGCTTATGTGGTTACGCCACCTCCGATTATGGAGGGGAAAGGTGTTGTTAAACGCTCTGGGAGTAGAGTGCATGTGGTCCCAATGCATTCAGGTATGTTCATCTCTCCCCGTGTCTCTTTCTGGGCTTTTGTATTTGTAGATATTTGTGTTGAATGAGCTCAAATTTAGCTGTTTTGTTAGTTGCATTATGAATTTTGTATAATTGGTAGGTTTGTGTAATTAAGAAATTGTTATTAGTCATTACTAGTAGTAGCGTGCTTCTTTGCGATCATAAGCGCCATGCTGTTTCATAGACGATTGAAAATGGAAGAAAATAACTCAACAATTTTGGTGTTTGATTTCACAAACTATATCGTGCCCAAAGTATTGCATTAAGTTTGCATCAGCAGCAAAATAGGGAGTGTGAGAGTGAATCTATTTGCATTGCTTGAAAGGTTACGAATTATATTACTTGCAGTTCTGTTCATATGATGGAATTCAACTAGATTGTTCATATTCTTGCAAAACCTGGCTTGAATTTTTTTTGTTCTAAACACTAATGTCACTTCCAAGGCTTTGGTTTCTGCCCCAGATTCTTTGAAGACGGTGCATTCCTGTTAAGGTTTGGACATTTGATGAGCTGCTATGTCACATTACTTACATATGCTTTAGTGAGAACCTGCTAGGAGGCATTTTCTGATCCATGTGCATGTAAAGATTGTAAACAAAAAAAAAAGTATATTTTCTGAGCCATTTGCATACAAGCAGTAATGCAAATGCACTAACACTCATCCAAGCACATAAACACACATCCTCAGACACACTGACACAGTCTTTTTTGCATTACAATTATTTATTAAATATTGGAGCTTCTTTTATGTAGATTACTATCTCTGTATTAATGTGTGCACAGAATCAAGTGAGCTTCTTTGGTATTCGTTTTTATTGATATTTCATTTAACTTCATGATTTTATGCTGCGCTGGTACATGGTTGTACTGATTTGGGTGTGCTGTTACTGGGTTCCTTGTGAGTAGATTGGTTTTCACCAGCGGTGGTTAATCGATTGGAAAGACAAGTGGTTCCGCATTTTTTCTCTGGAAAATCACCAGATCATACACCGCATAAATACATGGAATGCAGGAACTCTGTCGTTGCTAAATACATGGAGAATCCGGAGAAGAGGATCACAGTTTCTGATTGTCAGGGATTGGTAGTTGGTTTTGATAATGAAGATCTAACTCGAATTGTTAGGTTTCTTGATCACTGGGGAATTATTAATTACTGTGCTGGCCTGCCCAGCTGTGAATCCTGGAATGGTGGGTCCTACTTAAGAGAGGATCCAAATGGTGAGGTTCATGTGCCATCAGCTGCTTTAAAATCAATTGATAGTTTGATCAAATTTGACAAGCCCAAATGTAGGCTCAAGGCAGCTGGCCTTTATTCACCATTGTCATGTCATGATGATGATGATTTCTTTGACTTGGACAACAGAATTCGAGAGCGTCTATCTGAAAATCACTGCACTTATTGTTCTCAGTCTCTTCCTGGCATATACTATCAGTCACAGAAAGAGGTAAGCTATTCTTCTGCCCTCAGTACTCTTTTTAACATGTATGCCATTGTTATATTGTTCTTTTATCCTCATTTTGGTGTTTTTCTCTCCCTTATGCAATTATTGAGGGTGCTCAAAATTGTGTGAATTAAACAATTTGGAAGACTTAGATTTAATATTTTCATAATGAAAATTTACACAATCAAGTTTTCTGTTGTGCGAGAAATCCTCTTTTGGTTGAATTGCAGAAAATTGGGTGCTTCACTTACTTCATCCTTTTCAACAAGTATTTTTCCTTTGGAAGGTGGATCATTTTTCATGAAGCACTAGGTTAGTTGAATAGAGAACATGGAAAAAGAGGGTTGAGGGGGTGGGGTGGAATATGTAACAATGTGTTTGAATTTCATCTATTCTACTATTAGTACATGTAAGATTCTTGTTTGCTAAATGTAATAACTTGCTTATATTAAATTCACATGAATTCCATCTCTTTTGTGGTCGTCCATGAAGATGAGAAAAAATGAGAGACGATAAGAGCAAGGGGAAGAGACTTATAT